>CM060685.1:106092322-108992322 GCA_030686995.1 Artemisia argyi
CGAATGAAATGTGTTACCTCTATAGCGATGATGCATCTTTGGACGTAGAAGCCCATGTGGCAATGCTACAACCTGCTGTTGCTCAAGCCATGCATTCTTCGCATGCGCCTCTGCCAATGAATCAGCACCTATTCCATTCACAAAATGGCCAAGAAAATGAACCAGGTTCTATTAGTGTATTTACTATGATGTCATTTACATAATTAGCAATTCATAGGAAAGAACTTAACCTGAATTATTTTTCAGATGCTGCAATGTCCACCTTTATGTTGCAACCTGACGTGCCAGACCCTGCAGTTGTTACCAATGTAGTGGCTCCATCATCTTATAGAGGTGAGCATTAGAGGTTTAATGAAACTTCAATTGTTAGGTTTAGTTCTTTCCAAGTTTTAGATCATACCAAATTTAACTTTTGTCATAAACTTATAGGAGAAGAGCAAGATATGAGCTTTCAAACGGCTTCGTGTAGACCACAGCAAAACTCAAGAAGGCGCCACACTCTAATCATGCATCTAGAACTACTCTTAATGGTGAAGGTAAATTCAGTCATGTAACATGTTTACTCTATTCTAATTGACACCACTTACATTGCAATTGTTTCATGTAGCCATGTTTATGTCGTCTGTTACAGGTGTGTCAACTACGTATATTGATATTGGTGATGCTGATTGGAGGTGTCACTGGTGCGGAGCAGTTTTTTGGTTTGGTGAATGGCTAAAGAGTAGCACACGTTTGAGGATCCATTATAGCCAGTGCTATGGAGAGGGGAAAGTGCGTCTTCAACAAGAAAGGGACCCACCAGATTCTATAAAATAGTTATTCAAGGACAAACACTTTATGGAAAACATTAGAGCGTACAACCAAATGTTCAGTATGACCTCATTTGGTGCACAGATAGATGAGACGGTTAATAATGGGAGGGGTCCATATGTCTTCAAAGTTTCAGGGGAGATACGTCACCAGATAGGAGCGTTGTGTCCACCAGATAATGCGAGGCCAAAATTCTTGCTGCTTTACATATATGACACCCGTAATGAGGTGGCAAATAGACTGCACCACTTCGACCGGGCTACTTTAAGGTCTTTGAAACCTGAGATTGTTGAACACCTGATACAAATTTTGGATACTCATAATGAATTGGTGGCATTGTTCAGGACAGTGAGAGACATATGCAATGAAAATGACGTACCTGATTTCACTGTTCGACTTTATAATGTAGATGGAGCTCGCCAATATGACCTGCCATCAACAGACATCCTCAGTGCTATTGTCTTTCAAAGTGGCCCTGAAACAAATACAGACTACGATGTCATAATACAGAAGAAAGGTGAGCGGCCACAACGGATTAATAAGTTGCATTCTACCTACATGGCATTACAATTCCCGCTCCTCTTTGTGTGGTCAGCTAGGGTACACTACAAAATTAACACTGGAAATGCGTAAGCCAGATGGAGAGAAACCTAAAATGACTATGAAGACCTGCTACACGTACCAGATACATGAAAGGCCTCATTTGTACGGGCTTCTCTTCAAGGCTGGCAGGTTGTTTCAGCAATACGTTGTGTCAGTTTATTGTGCCCTGGAGCAAGAACGGCTTGATTTTGTGAGAGCAAAGCAAAATGATATAAGGAGTGAGTATTTGTCCGGGATCTACGATGCTATTTCAAGGGGAGATCGTTCAGGATCAGACATAGGGAAGAGAATAATTCTTCCTTCAAGTTTCACTGGCGGGCCCCGATATATGTATAGCCATTATCTCGATGTTCTTGCTATTTGTCGAGTTCTTGGCAATCCTCAATTTTTCATCACGTTCATATGCAACGTGAAATGGCCAGAAATTCAAAGGTATATACGTTCTCATCCAGACCTTTCACCGGCTGATAGAGTAGACATTGTAGACCGTGTATTTGAGCAAAAGGTCCATCAATTTGTCGAAGCTTTAAAAGAAGGGACCATATTTGGACCTGCTGCAGGAGGTATGTCTTTATTGGATATTGCATTGTTAAATAAAACCTACAATGCAGTAGTAGATAAAATAATAAAAAGGCAAAATTTTACTGTTATGTATATATGTATGACTAACTTGCATTTTCTTTACATTTCATTACCAATGCAGTTTTATATACGATAGAATTTCAGAAGCGTGGCCATCCACACTATCACACTCTACTCTGGCTAAAGTCAAGTCACAAAATACAGTCACCCGAGGATGTTGACAAATTCATATGTGCAGAGCTACCTGACCGGGAAACTGATCCAGAAGGGTACAAAGTTGAGACCGAAATGATGTTGCATGGACCATGTAGAGCAGCTAATCCGGGAGCACCATGCATGAAGGAAGGTTCGTGCAAAAAAAATGAAGAGAAGACATTTTTTGACAAGAATGGCCATGTACATTACCGAAGAAGAAAAAACCGCCGTTAAGCAACAAGGAACAAGGTGAAACTAGATAACACGTATGTGGTCCCATACAATAGGACCCTCTGCCTAATGTTCCATGTACACATAAACATGGAATATTGTGGCTGGAGCATGCTCATCAAGTACTTATTCAAATATATGTCAAAAGGGACAGATAGAATTGCAGCTGGAATAACGAGACCCATTGGTCAACCATCAACATCAGCTAATGTTCCACCAATTCAGGTTGATGAGATTAAGAACTTCATAGATGGCCGATTTATCTGTCCACACGAGGCATGCTGGAGGATTCTCAGTTTCCTGATACATCACCGAGAACCAGCCGTCCAAATCGTTGCAGTACATCTTGAGGGTATGCAACGGATAAGTTTCCGGGACAGAGAGCCTTTGGGGTATGTTGTCAGTGATCAAGGGCGAACAATGACAACACTTACCGAATGGTTTACATGTAACAATTTATACCAAGAAGGCCGGCACCTAACGTATTTAGACTTCCCTAAGTCTTTCGTGTGGAACGACGCTACAAAAATCTGGACGCCTAGGAAACAGAAAACAAGGTATTCAATTGGAAGACTTGCATATGTGCACCCAACATGGGGGGAGCTCTTCTACCTAAGAATGCTGTTGTGTCACCAGAAAGGATGCAGATCATTTGAGGAGCTTAGAAAAGTTAATAATACAGTCTTCCCTACTCACCGAGCAGCCTGCCAAGCAATGGGATTACTGAAAGACGACAAAGAATGGGACACAGCATTACAAGAGGCGGATATCTCGGCTACAGCAAGCGAGCTACGCACACTCTTTGCTCAGATTATCCTTTATTGTGAAGTTGCAGACACAATTCGGCTTCGGGAAAAGCACTGGTCGCTGATGGCTGGCGATATTCCAATAAGAGCTGCTGGTATGACTCATATTCAAAATCTCCACATCAACAATCCAGAATTGAAAGGATACGTTTTGTACGAGTTAGAGATCATACTTAATGGGTGCTCAAAATCAGTCACCGACTTTGGCCACCAACTTCCTCCACAACACTTGCTAGATGATCTACACAAGCGGCTACTCATGGAAGAAAGGAACTACAACCACGAAGAACTGAGAGTCGACGTTGAAACTGATGTGACAAAACTAAATGCACAGCAGCTACACATCTACAACCTTATTGTATAATCATCTCACATAAATGAGCAGCAATTGGTGTTCGTTTACTGTCATGGAGGGACGGGTAAAACATTCCTATGGAAAACAATAATTAACAAGCTGCGTTCAGAAGGGAAGATAGTTCTCGCAGTCGCTTCATCTGGAATTGCTTCTTTGTTACTTCCACGTGGCACAACAGCACATTCAAGGTTCAAATTGCCACTTGACTTGACAGATGAGTCAATGTGTCATGTTAAAAAAATACGCTACTTGCAAAGCTCCTTTCAGAAACTGATTTAGTTGTTTGGGATGAAGCTCCAATGAATGACCGAAAATGCTTTGAAACACTGGACAGAACACTTAGAGATGTTCTGATGAAACCAGATGCATTCTTTGGTGGTAAGTTAGTAATGCTAGGAGGTGATTTCAGGCAAACATTGCCGGTAAAAAAGAAAGGCACAAAAGGAGACATTGTGGCAGCATCAATAATTGCTTCCTATCTATGGCAACATTTTAAGGTTTTCAAGCTTCACAACACATGAGATTATTACAAACACATCTTAATGAGGCTGAGAAAAAAAAGACAGAGAAATTGCCTCATGGTTATTGGACATTGGAGACGGTAACATCGGTGAATGTGACGAAGAAGACCCACAAAATGAAAAATGGGTAACAATTCCACAAGATTATCTAATTGAGGACGACAATGATGGTTTGACTACACTTATCGATTTCATTTATGACAAAGCGACATTAGACTCGCCAAACGCATAAATATTACAGCAAAAAGCAATCGTGTGTCCTAAGAATGAAACGGCCGATATAATTATTACAAGGGTTCTTTCATCAGTGGAGGGTGAAACAACAACTTACATAAGTTCGGACGAATCCATTCCTAAAGCAGCAGATGGCGCCGCGAACGAGCTATTGTATCCGCCCGAGTTTCTTAACACTCTAAAATTTCCAGGCCTGCCACCAAGCAAACTTGAGCTTAAAATTGGCAGCCCGATTATGATGTTGCGAAACCTGAACCTTGCAAGGGGCCTCTGCAATGGAACAAGAATGATAGTCATACAACTGTTTGCCAATTTAATACAGGCTGAGATTATTACAGGAAACAGAATTGGTGACAGGGTTTTTATCCCAAGAATACCTCTAAAGATAACAAATGAAGACATGCCTTTCGTCTTCAAAGGAAACAATTCCCGGTGAAGCTGTGCTACGCAATGACAATAAACAAAAGTCAAGGACAATCTCTGAATAAAATAGGCGTTTATCTTCCAGAACCTGTGTTTGCGCATGGCCAACTTTATGTTGCATTATCGCGGGCAACAACCCCAAACGGTCTGAAAAATCTTATAAAAAAAACATGATTCCTACCCTCCAAACATCACTAAAAATATAGTTTACAAAGATTTCCTTAGCGAAATAACGGTACCATAAGTTTAGAAACATACAATAAAGTTGCAAAATGTACAGCTAATTATAATTATTGTAGATGACATTTTACATTTCTTTACTTTTTTCTTTCTATTGCATTCCATTCAGTAGTTTATCACCGATAAGGTACACGCTACTTATCTAACTTTATTTTGCTTCCCTAATTTCTATGTCACGTAACACTTTCTCTTACATTCCTTTATAGCAGAATGGCATTAGTACCTATGGCACTAAGCTCTATTCGAGACCTCAAACCAGGGGACACAGGAAAAGTGCTAGAGCTAAAGGTCTACCGTGTATGGGCAAGCCGGAATCCTTCGGACACAACTGAAACAGGATACCGTGCAATCTTATTGGTCCGACATGTAAGTCAAAGAACTAATCAAATATTCATGTTCTTGCAGTTACCTTATGAAACTTACTTTTAATATAAACAGGGCGACGCGATCCAGGCTAACATGGGCGCCGATGATATTCACCACTTCAAACCTATTCTCATCCCTGGACAAGCATTTCGAATCTCTGATTTTGAATGTACTCCAACCAGCAAATGGCAACGAACGCTTCAAAACCCAATATCTCTTTCCTTTACCAGGCCAACCAGAATCGATGCCATACCAGCATAATCATTCCCAAACCACTACTTCCATTTCACCTCCTACAACCAATTACCTACAAAACTATGAGATCCACGCGACAAGTGCATAAAGGACTACCCAGTGCTTACAGGTACTGCCTAACGCGTTCTCCTACTCTGATTTACTATAATACTAAAAAACAAAAAACATAACTCCACATATACTCAAATGGTGCAGATTATATTGGATGTTACATTACATCAGGCGACGCCGGGGATATCGGGAGTCCTACGACAAATCAATCAAGAATCAGAAAAGTTTAAATACAAAATTTCAAGTAAGTTCTTCGAAACAAATAATACGAAAACTAACCGCCTTTGCATAGTAAGCCTAAACTGCTTTTGCAAACAGTCGAATCTCTATCGAATTGACTTTGTGGGATGACCTCGCTGACAAGTTTGAAAAACAAGAAATTGAGCAGCTTGAAAGACCTATCATAATAGTTGTAACCTCCTGCCGGGTCTACAAGTACCTAAAGAGAGGTAAAAACATATCCTATATATGCATAAACATTCTCACTAGCTTACCATGACCTTTTTTCTAACTGCAGAAATCCAACTTTCATCCACCCCTGTAACGTACTACTACATAAACCCTAACATCCCTGACCTTGAACAATACAAAGCAGCGTAAGCATCACTTTTGGCTTTTTTGATATTCCATCAGATTTATTTCTGCTTTCCTTTTCCTAAAAAAATGAACATCTAACAGATACAGGGCGCTTTACGAAGAGAAAGAACCGCTATGTGTCACTAGATACCGGTTAAAAGACAGTGAACAAGAACAACAAAAAAACCGTATCCTATTCCAGCAACTTTTCAAGCACAAACCAGCAAGCTATAGCGTAAGTAACAGTTACTCATGTACGTCTATATTGTAAAATCTATTCACAGAAAAACGCTACTTAACACGCAGTTTTGCTATATTTTACCAGGGGGTGCGGTTTACTTGCCAGGCAACAATTACCAAACTAAACACAAACAGAGGATGGTACTATACCTCATGCTGTGTTTGCATTAACAAGGCCACACAGAGCGATGGAAACTATCAATGCAAATGTGCCATACAAATATTGACCAATTTATACTTCCCTGTCTAATGATTATGTTTCTGCAGCTACAATTTCAGAGCCATCGTGACAGACGGCACCGGCTCGGCAACATTCATATTCTTCACCCCTAAGGCAGACGACTTTATTGGGGTCAATTGTGGACAGTTGGTTGCATCAAACAAAGATCTTGAATGAGGTCACTTTCCTGCTGAGATCGAGGAAATTGTTGGAACAAACCACACGTTTCAGTTCCATTACAACCCAACATCCAATCCAGGAGTTACTGAATTTGTCATGGATGAAGTTTTTGGCGTAACAGATAAGCCAAAACAAATTGAGTCAAACCCGTCAGGTAAACAACTAGACCTCTTGCTTCACATAACAAGTATCATTTCTATTACCTATGACAATTACACCCTTAACTTTCATGATGCAGGGTCAGACTCCTTGCCAAAAGCTTTACCCGCAATAACACCAAAACTGAAGGTTCAGGCAACTACCGAGGCAGCAACCCAGGATGACTCTTCAAAAGGTCCTAAATTTTTTCACTACGAAGAACCTACTGTCATGACTTTCAACTAGAATACAAACTTACTTATGTGTTTACTTTTACAGGCACCACAACTTTGCCTAAAATCGAAAATGTTCAAACAAAAGTGGAAACAGCAGTGGTTCAAAAAGACAAGGAAACACCAACCAAATAGCAGCAAGACACTCTGGCACCAACACAAACCAAACAATGTGAGACACTTTCAGTCATTAACAAAATGATACTCTCTATTTGCTAAAACAGATTTCGATTTTGCATGCAGAAACAACTCCACCGCAGGCAACCTCAATCACTATGCAAACTAGATCAAAGACGGAGATGGAATCTAATGTTGCTCAAAAAACAGTGAAGCGCCGCATCTTCACGGAGGAACCGTCGGAGAGCAAAAAAAAAGGAACTAGAATGCACTGAACACCCACCATCTTTTGCTACTTAGATGCAGAATTTCTAGTTGTATTAAAAAAACTACCTACTATGTAAATTAGCTCTTAGTGACTTAGCGTACTAGCACCACTCACTTCCACCTTTTGCTACTTAGATGCAAAGTACTTATGCGCATCCAAAAAACTATGAAGTGTGTAAATACGTATCTATGCCTCAGCTGGATCTGTGCACGAATGCATCGTATTGTGTATGTAGCTTAACTATTGGCAGCTAATGAAGCATATATTTGGTGCAAATGGTTCTTCTTTCACTTATTATTGGTTTTAGTCAACGCTTACATTTACATGTCACAGATTTTGGATAATGTAGTACATAATAAACAATGACCATGACCATAAACATAAACATTATATTTTCATTAATAATAATCCATTACAATGATTAAACAAGAACTGATCATAAGTTAAAACATCAAAAGACTAGCAAAAGATACCACAAAAGACAACCTCCAATAAGGGCCTAATCATAAACTTCAAGAATGGAGATGTGCTCCTCCTTCTCCTTCAAACCTTGACGAAGCTCAAACAAGAGACCAATCACCACCTCCAACCTCCCACGCAGCCTTACCAGAGCATTATGCTCACAATCATACACAACACCAGCAGACTCTTCTTCATCATGATTCAAAGACCATAGCTCTGCCAATCGACCTGTTTTTTGTTGGATTATGGATTGTAGTTCATCGCGTATTTCTCCAAGAAACCTTATGAAAGCTTCGTCTTCCACATGCTCATGACCATACAGAAACTTGAAAGCTTTGTGCAATTCTTTAGACCCAGAAACTTTTTTTAGTTCAGTGAGAAGAGGGGTTTGATCATCAGTCGCCATTGATTAAATGGTTAGGGCACAAATAATTAATTTGGGTGAAAAATTAGGTATAAAAAGGATAAAAGAAATGAATAGTTATATGTGTATCGAGATTCATACTAATAGTCGTGAATCATGATTACAGAAATTAACTCATCAATTAATTTGCAGAGATGGTTTATTTTCCCATGCAGAAACATCAAATAGCTTTCATACCAGCTTACAAAACAAAGTGGTACTTAAAAAATAGATGATACAATGACAACTTACACAATAGATAATAACAAAATTTACCAAAAATTATACTATAGTAAATTAGGTATAACTATTTATAAAAACTTTTTATTTTAAAAGTTACAAACCTTTAAAAATAAAATACAAAATACTTCACACAATACTCTAAAAACAACTTAAATAAAACAAAACAAACAATTGTATAAATTATATCAGAAAACATGTAATGTCATGAAACACACGCTGTAATGGGTAAAGTTTATATCGTGGTACAGTTACAAATACTATTAACGGAAAACATGGTTTACAATAATTAAACTTAAATAACTTTAAATAAATATAACAT
Source organism: Artemisia argyi (assembly GCA_030686995.1). Lineage (NCBI taxonomy): Eukaryota > Viridiplantae > Streptophyta > Magnoliopsida > Asterales > Asteraceae > Artemisia > Artemisia argyi. Next base: position 106,101,394 of record CM060685.1, read on the forward strand.
GTAAAAAAAAAAAAAAAAAAAAAAAAAAAAAAAAAAAAAACCTTCCATAAAAACATAATGTCAAAAAAAATCCCGCATCGCAGCATCGCGCGGGCTATTTTGCTCGTTGTAGTAATATATGTTAGCAAATACTTTGTTGAAGGTGTGCATATGTGTTTTAAAATAAATTATGCACAACACGTAGGAGTAGGTTAATGGATATGAGAACTGTTCTAAAGTTCAAATTTAATATTACATAATATGGTTGATAAATGCATCCTAACATAACTGGTTTGTTTTAATGTATTGTTGAATGATTTTTATAGCTAATATGTTTATGTTTTTGGTTATAATACTTAAGCAGTAGTATATGTGATTTCCCAATTATAATAATCATGTATGTTCTTTTCAATTTGCAGTTAATGCAAGACCATGTGCCCACAAAAACTGTGCAGTGTGCACATATGTTTTTGGAAGGCGTGCACACATGTTGTAATGAAGTTGACGAGAAAGCACAGTGTGCACATATGTTCTTGAATGGGTACTTGTATGTTCTAACAAATTTGATAGTATATCATCTATAAATGTGAAGAGTGCACATATGTTTTTAGAAGACATGCACATATGTTCTAATGAATTTGATGACAAAATGAAGCGTGCACATATGTTCTGGAAGGGTATGCGTATGTTGTAATAAATTTGATGAGAAAGTGAAGCGTGCACGTATGTTATTGGAAGAGTGCACATAGTTTTTGATGACGTGCACATCTATATTTAGCAAGATGCATTTGTATTGGAATTATATTTCATTTCATATCAAAATTTGTGTATACTATTTATATTTCTGGTTTGTTATAAATGTAGAGGTTACATGTATATGTTTTTGTTTTATGTTATAAATTTTAAAGATTAAGGAATATACACAAGTAACATATGTGCAATTACCATTATAAGCAAAACAAGTTTGATATCTAAAAAATTGTACACAAATAATATATGTAAATTTACAATATTTAAAAATAAAATAAAATAAAAATATGCACCTCATTTTTTCTAAAGAAAAAAAAAGTAAAAACAAAAATAAATAAATAAATAAAATAAAATAAAATAATTTCTGAAAATTAAGGGGCATAAAAACGGTTTTTTTTAGTTAAAAAGTTCAAAAAAAGAAAGTAAAAGTATGTTTTACTATTCTACCCTTTTGAATTAAATAAAAATATTTAATTTAAATTCTTATTGGTTTAGATTGGTACTATAAAGTACTGTATCAGTCATTTAGGTCTGAGGATAAAACCCATTTCAATACCATGTTAAACAATAAAACTCCGTTAGAGATATTAGATTACCGATACGATATTTAGGGGGTGCTTGGTGCGGGTTTTAAGGGGGTGGGGAATGGGTAAGGTATTCAAAAGGGCCCACCACTCTCATTATATTGTGCTTGGTAAGCGAGTGCAAAGGGATTGATTACCCCAAAGTGGGTAATCAACCATTATAGAGTAAATTGGGTGTAAGGTATTGATTACCCACCTCACTCATTCCTTTACATTCCTTTTCCCTTTCCTTTCATCACTTTGAACCAAGCGGGCCCTTATAATATAATTAAATCTAAAAATCTTAATGGACCCAATCTCACAAGCTTGGGCTATTTTTATGGTCAGTAATAACTAGGAAAAATATATAAATAAAAGGGTATCACGTCAAAAAATATCAAGTTATTGTAGTTTAAAACAAGGGTAAATTGCAAAATGGTCCTTAACGTTCCACGAAATTGCAAAAACGGGGCCGAGACAAAAAGTAGCGCAAAAAAGACACCAACGTTCCACATTTTCGCAAAATCGCCACCGAGATGCCTTTTCCGTTAATTTTCCCATTAAGTGCCATGTCACCGAGGGTATTATCGTCATTTCACTGCTTTAAGGTCCACGTGGCATATCACTATTGATTCAGGGACTAAATTTGCAAAGTTATTTTTATCTTTTATTTCACATCTACCACCACCACCACACAACCAACTCCACCACCCTTTACCCTTCATCTTCATCTTCTCCGGTGACCAAACCCAGATTCCGGTGACCAAACCCAGATTCCGGTCACTTTTTTCCTTTTCTTTTTCTAAAATCTATTTCAATTTTTTGCTTTTCGGTTGCTATCGTAATTTCAGAAATTTGCATAGAATTATTGCTTTTCTCCTGTAAGAGCATCTTCTTGTATGATGTCTGCATTAATGATGTCCATGTACGCATAAATAAATGCTATAAATTCTAAGAATCATGTGTTCCAAGTCTTTTACTATATGTTTATTATACAAAATTAATGTTGGTCATGATGTTGACCCTCTTTGAATTATGTATCTTTTGTGGCATTAGAAGTGGCTTTGCAGTCCTTACAGTATCTCGTATTCACTGTTCTGCTGTTATGAAGCCCGCTTTTAGTATGAGCAATCTGATATCTCATGCTGCTTTAGTGCCATGAGTGGTTCTTTAAACTTGCATATGTTGTCAAGTAGCTGTAACATGATCTGTTAAACACATTGTTTAGTACATTTTACCAACCAATCATTCTTAAGAGTTTATGTCTTTATTTCTAGAACTAGTTTCATGGTCTGTAGGAATTCCTACCTTATTGGCAGTTGGCACTCAGTGTCTCCCCCTAAACCCAAACCCCTTCACATCCCAGTTGCGACTGTGAGAACTCTTGTTTGTATGAATAGTCAGAACCATAGTTACAATGGTTTCCTTAGTCTACCTTATTGCAAAAGAACTAGATCATGATTAGTCAATCGCTGTCATACGGGATCTTCAACCGGGTTCTTATGAATGACAGAAAAGTAAATTAATGTCTGCCTTTTATAGGAGCTTTGCTAAAGAAACTAATTCGTGCTATATAGGATTCAAACATCAATTTGTTTAAATCAGCATTTTTTTTTTGTCAAAATGTCTTTATTATCATCTCTTATTTGTTATAATGTCATCTTTGGGGTTCCTTGATCTTTAAGTTTTGTCACAAGACTTGGGAATTGTATGTGCAATGATCGTTACTATTTTGCATCCCTTTATTGAGTTGTTGTACATCTGGATCAAAAAGTAGCAACTACTAATATTTTTTTGTTGCCTTTTCAGGTATCTCATTGAGCATGGATCAGGTAAATGACTATTCTCTTCTGGTGCCGGACCTTAGATACCTTTACATATTGTTAAGCTTATGATGTTTAACTTATTGTGCAGTGGAAAGAACTTCGTGCTCATGTGGATGAAATTGACAAGGCTCTTGCCGAGTAAATGGTACTACTACTAATTGTAACAAGCAAGACTAAAATGCTGTTATTTTGTCAGACTGTTTGGCTAGAATGATTAGGGGTAAATCTGCTATGTGTAGTTTGTAGAAACCGTGTTGGGATGTTTCAAATGGGGTTCTCATGTAATGTTGCATAATTTTCAGAATGAAGCGTAATGCAATGTGATTCTCCATCTTATTAGAGGCATTTGTCCTCTGGTGTTCGCAGCCTATACTTTGGATTTTAAAATTTTTGATAATAATCGTAACACCAGATTCTGTGGAAGATTTATAAAGGCTTGCTGTTTACTTTAAGCATGAGGCATAGTTAGATTTCAAGTTCGTTTGTGTGTCATAAACAGTGTTTTAGAAGGACAAGGGATGGACCCAAGCCATCGAGATAAAAACGGAACAAGTTTCGTTACTTTAATCACCAAGACTGATTCTCACGCCAGAGGCGGTTTGCGGTGGCTTCACCTCGCGTTCCGTCTAACGTAGTGTCTTTTATTTCTTATTTTCAATATATGAAGTGACTTTCTTTAATCGTTCTTGCCGGAATCTGGGTTTGGTCTTGAAAGTTTAGTGCTCTTACACGAGATGTTTGCATAGCAATCCAAAGGAGCGTCCTACTATGGCTGAGGTGGTGGTTAGTCTTGAAAGTTTAGTGCTCTTACAGGAGAAAAGCAATAATTCTGCAAATTTCTGAAATTACGATAGCAACCGAAAAGCAAAAAATTGAAATAGATTTTAGAAAAGGGTAAATTTCAAAAATGGTCCTTAACGTTCCACGAATTTGCAAAAACGGGACCGAGACAAAAAGTAGCGCAAAAAAGACACCAACGTTCCACATTTTTGCAAAATCGCCACTGAGAGGCCTTTTCCGTTAACTTCCGTTAGTTTTCCTCTTTAAGTGCAGTGAAATGACTAATATACCCTCGTCTTCTTCCCCATTTGAATTTCTTTTTAATTTATATTTAACTTTAATAAAAAATGAAGAACATCAAGAGCAAAAACCCAGGCATTCAAATCAAAACCCAGATCTAACCATATATAACTAACATTCTTTTCCTTAATCTCATAATCCATAATACTTTAAACTGATCATTTAATTCTCGAACATTTCATTGCCAAACACCCCTTAAGTTCCTCCGTCTCATATTATCTTGGTTCAAGTTGAGCAGATATAGAGGAGGGTAGGATTTGCTTAAAAAAATGAACTAGTATTGTCCCCTGCAATGTAGTGAAAAAAGGATAAAACCAAATATGAGGTGATTATGGGCATTTGATATAAATTATCTACCAATTGGTAAATTCTTGTGTGAATCTGATAACATCCTTTAGACACAAATTAATCACACTAAAACACAGATAGATGATAAATTGAGCAGTTAAGAAATGTGCAAAGATTAAAACAGAGTTTATAGTGTAAAATCCAGTTCCAGCGTCCTCAAAAAAGAAAATAGAGACCATAAAACGTAAACATCAATCTAACTGCTGAATCATATATCCCATTTCATATTTTTAGTCATGATATACCTCACTTATAAAACAGAATGTTGGGGTGGACAACAACAGGGGCCACTTGCATCCACATCACCTACAAAAGTAGAAAAATATTGTATTAGAATTTAGGCATAATAGAGAGATGCAAAGTGCAAAGCCACATTGGTATAACTGAGACCTGTAATGTACTGCAACATAGCAGGATACAAAAATTTTAACAAAACAGTTGTCATGATAGCAGGCCAAAATTGAAGTGTAGAGAAACAGCCCATATACTATTCTTTATTTGTGGGCTTCTTTATTTGATTCAAGAGCTAATAGAGTTTAGAGGCCAGAATGAGATTTTATCTAGATTTCAGGGTGGAAAAGCAATCAACACGAAGTGGAAGATCAGAGGGTCGGATAGAAGTGCTCAAATCTTGAGAAAAATATTCTCTATTTTTATTAAAGAGATCGTTGAGGGAATGATAGGGTATGTGCGGTTACCAACTGTCATGATGAAGCTTCTTTCGGAAAACGGTAACCAAGAGTTTGGTGATTTCAAAGCTACAATACTTGGAATGCTTGGAACATATGATTTTGAGAAAAGAACATTGGTAAGCGTTGAAATAAGAACTGAATTTAGAATTTTTAAAATTTATTGACTTATCTCCATTGTTATATCAGGACATTGCCAAATCTTTAATCGAGGATGATAAATTAAAAAAAAAAAAAAAATCAAATGGGGAAAAAGACGAGCATATATTAGTCATTTCACTGCACTTAAAGAGGAAAACTAACGGAAGTTAACGGAAAAGGCCTCTCAGTGGAGATTTTGCAAAAATGTGGAACGTTGGTGTCTTTTTTGCGCTACTTTTTGTCTCGGTCCCGTTTTTGCAAATTCTTGGAACGTTAAGGACCATTTTTGCAATTTACCCTTTAGAAAAAGAAAAGGAAAAAAGTGACCGGAATCTGGGTTTGGTCACCGGAATCTGGGTTTGGTCACCGGAGAAGATGAAGATGAAGGGTAAAGGGTGGTGGTGTTGGTTGTGTGGTGGTAGAGAGTGGTGGTGGTGGTAGATGTGAAATAAAAGATAAAAATAACTTTGCAAATTTAGTCCCTGAATCAATAGTGATATGCCACGTGGACCTTAAAGAAGTGAAATGACGATAATACCCTCGGTGACATGGCACTTAACGATGAAACTAACGGAAAAGGCCTCTCGGTGGCGATTTTGCCAAAATGTGGAACGTTGATGTCTTTTTTGCGCTACTTTTTGTCTCGGTCCCGTTTTTGCAATTTCGTGGAACGTTAAGGACCATTTTTGCAATTTACCCTTAAAACAACTAACAAAACATATTTTAACAGATGATAATTCTAAGAATTTGATGAACTGGTAATTGGTACATCAAATCTATTGATCTAATATTGGTACTGTATATAACGCGCCTATATATATATATATATATATATATATATATATATATATATATATATATATATATATATATATATATATATATATATATAAGGATCAAATGAGAAGAATTCTTAAAATAAGAAGGATGAAAAATAACTATAACTACACATTAGAGATGCATCAATTTAAATTAAATGCATCCCTAATCTTCATAATATATTATTTCTAGCTAAAAATTAGATGCATATACATATATTAGATGCATTTCATCAAGTTAGACGAATCTTATGTATTTTTCGTCCTCTGCGGGTCAAATTTGTAGCTAGTACTACTTTGCATCGTTTTCACTTCAAAATCACTTTCGAAACTAATTGTGATGCATCTAAATGAATAGAGATGCATACAATTCAAGTTGATGCATCTCAAATATGCCATTATAGTCATTTCTCATTCTTCTCATTTTAAGATTTCTTCTCACTGGATTCTTACCATGTATATATATATATATATATATATATATATATATATATATATATATATATATATATATATATATATAGGGTAGGGATCCGGTAAGAAGAAAAACTAAAATAGGAAGAATAAGAAGGATTTTTAGCCACACATTTCAAATAGGAGGGAAAATTTTAAGGGGAGATGCATCTATTTTTGTAGATGCATCTTAAATGAGTGGTTGTGGTTTCTTCTTATCATTCTTATTTTAAGTTTTCTTCTTATTTGATCCTAACTATATATATATATATATATATATATATATATATATATATATATATATATATATATATATATATATATATATATATATATATATATCTTAACTATCTATAATAGAGAAATGGTCAATCTTGAAAGTTGGTCAAGCACTGAAACTTGAAAAATCTTATTAAAGGAAATTATGAAATGTAATTAATACTCTTATTAAAACACCCCATTACTTAAAAGTACAATGATTTATTCACATTATACAACCAATTAAAAATATTAATACAAATGACAAACCGGGTTGACCCGGGACGCTTCAAACCCGACGGGTTGAACCGGTTTAATTTGACCCATTTTCGACCCAAACTAGCAAGTTGACCCGGTTTAAATCGACAAATTTTTCGACCGGAACGGTTCATGCTTCAAACCTGACGGGTTGAACCGGTTTAATTTGACCCTTTTTCGACCCAACCTAGCAAGTTGACCCGGTTTAAATCGACAAATTTTTCGACCGGAATGGTTCAACCGGTTGAACCACCCGGGTCGAACCGGACCCGGGTTTCAAAACATTATGTTTAATTCTCAAATCTTCAAACTTTATATCTACCAAATTAAATACAACCAATTAAAACAATTAATATAAATGACAAACCGGGTTGACCCGGGACGCCTAAAACCCGACGGGTTCAACCGGTTTAATTTGACCCGTTTTCGACCCAACCTAGCAAGTTGACCCGGTTTAAATCGACAAATTTTTTGACCGGAACGGTGCACGCTTCAAACCCGATGGGTTGAACCGATTTAATTTGACCCGCTTTCGACCCAACCTAGCAAGTTGACCCGGTTTAAATCAACAAATTTTTTGACCGGAACGGTTCAATCGGTTGAATCACCCGGGTCGAACCCGGTTTCAAAACATTATGTTTAACCAAATCTTCAAACTTTTATTATTTTTCATTTATAACCTATAAACTCTTTTTTATCAATAAACTATTTGTCGCTATAAAATCCCGTTGCTATGCACGGGTACTCGTCTAGTATATATATATATATATATATATATATATATATATATATATATATATATATATATATATATATATATATAAGAAGTTAGACGCAAAAAAGAATTTATAATGCACACAATGTCGATCTATAAAATTTTAACGCATAAATGTTTTTCCACAATTTTTTTTTCGTCTAGAATATGCACTTTCAGAATTTTTTTTTTAAAAAAAAAAAAAAAAAAAAAAAAGAAAAAAACCTTTTTATTCACTAACGTTGTTTATATTGTAAAATGTTTTGAGATTCTTTTAAAAACCTTTCATTTTCAATATTTTTGCGCTTTTTACGAATATTTATGTTTTTATTCTAACCCAAACGTAAAATTTTATATGAAACATGGTTTGCAGCTTTCTATACGTATAGACTTCCAAACTACACTCCATTTATAAACAAGATAAGCATCAAGTGGTTCACTAAAACTTAAATATCCGAACATGATCACATGACCGATCACCACCTTTTATGTCTTTTCTCACCAAAAATGTTAATGCAACGTACATCGCTCAGGCATGGAAGTACAAGTCTTTACTTAATGCATCTCTAGATATTGTGATTACTCCTTTGAAAAAGTGTTTCTCCTTTTCTGATCGATAATGATATCTAACAATAAAGCCACAAATAATTTCTGCCATTTCATCAATTTGATTGTTTGTCTTAGAAGTTATGGCGTATTATGGTGATGGGTACATATGGCCTCAAGAGCAACAAAACAACTTTGATCTTGTAGCTTCCCAAAATTCAGTAAGTTATTCTTCAAATGAATCTTATGGTCTCGATACTTATGATGCACACACTGTTTATGAGTCACATGAGCCGAAATTCGTAGATTATTATCATTTTTCTAATGATTATGGTAGTTATGGTGATTACCAATATGCTTATGGTCATAATCCCTATTCTTGTACTATTCCTGAGATCAGTTACTATGCGCATAACTATGTGGAACCTAAGTTGAATATGTACAAACCCATAAATTGCGACACGGGTCATGTCTCGTATCACACACAGTATTCGATTTCCAACTCGGAAATCGATTCAGGATTTAATGAGCCTGAGTTTGAGGAGTATGATCCAACCCCTTATGGAGGTGGCTATGATATTGTTTCCGTATATGGAAAGCCCCTTCCGCCCTCAGTTAAAACTTGCTATCCACATTCCAACCCGAAACCAAATGAGCCCAAGTCTGAGCCTAAGCCTACCCTTACAGATATTGTACTCGTCCTAGTCCTATAGTTGAGCCTATGCATGAACCCGAAAATAAACATGAGCCCAAGTCTAGACCTGAACAGCATGTGCAGGTTCCGGTAGTTATGGCTTCACCTAATCCTGTTCGTAGTCCTGTTCGTACACCAGATCCTGTTGTTGATCCCGAGTCCGAGCCTGTGAATGCCTTAGTTCCTGCGGCATCATCATTAGAGTTGAAAGAGCCTACAGAAAGCGAAACGGAGGATTACACTTATCCTGACTGCAGGTATGATTACCGTGGCCGGAATATGACAATGGTTATGGAATTGGAGTGGGGTATGATTATGGATATGGGAAGCAAATTGTTAAAATTCCTCCGTATGAATACAATTCAGAAGTGGTGGACTTGTGTGAAAACATTTTTGGTAGTTGGCCTTGTTTGGCTAGAATCAGGGAGCAACAAATGAGAAATAATCACGCGATTACTTGTCCTCATAACGTACACCGCAATCCATGGGAAGACTGTGCTAATTATATCTTTGGAGGTCCGATCCCATCTTACAATCAATAGCGTATCGTCACGACTCTTGATCCTTAAAATAATTAATTGTATGCCACATATTATGCTGAATTATAGTTTTGTTTTATTGAAAATAATGGTTGCATTTGATCATGTAAATGTGTTTTGCTACATCTATATTACTCCTGTACCATAAGAATGCTAAATAAATATATGGTCGAGAACATTACTTTTGATTGTTGCATCTTCATATCTTGCTTTTCTAAACGTACTCTATACTAAGTGCTATTCAAAGAAAGCTCCACAATCTCCAAATCAAAAACAATGTAAATGGCAGGATTATGCCATACGAATCCATCAACCACAGGATTGTTGAGGCTTTGCTCAATACTAACATTCAGTTACCTTATGTATTCGCAGAGGCGCAGATCATTGCTTGGTGTAAGGTATATTCATTAGAAACAATCGAAAGATTGCTACGATGAATATTGTGGTTTACCACCACATGACCGGATTTGAGCATTTGTGAGATGATCAACGGCACAGGGCCTCAAATTTTATAAGGGTGCCATGATTATAGATGCGAATGTAATTTGATTCGATTTCTAGCATAAATTCAACGCGTGTGTGTTCTTAAACGTGATATACTTTGATCAATACACAAAGTAAGATGAAAAACTTTTCGTTCTAAACAATGCAAGGTTTGATGAAAGACTTTTTGCATTTAATGCCTTAAATGCATTTCATATTTAATGAACAAGGTTTGAGGAAAGACTTTGTGTTTCACAAGTCTTTCTAAAAAGCTTATAAAAAAGCTTTCAACACAATGCATAAAAACCCTTTAAAAAGACTTTTTTAAATAGTAAAAAGCTTTTAAAGTTTTTTGCATAACAGATGCTCTAATTGATTTTCAACATGATGCATAAACAAGGGTTATGGGTCTTGTTTGTGGTTTTATTGTCATCATTTATTTTAAGTAATTGTGATTTACTAGAAACTAATGCGATTTCATATTAAGCTCGGATACAAGTAAGTAGGGCTGTAAACGAACCGGACGAACACGAATGGAGCCTTGTTCATGTTTGTTCATTTAATTTTAACCGGACAAATAAACGAACACGAACACTTAAACGGATGAATTTCTTGTTCATGTTCGTTTATTAAGAAAATAACTTGTTCATGTTCGTTTATATCATTCATTAAGACGCTAAACGAACATAAACGAACGGACATAAACGATCGAACATAAATGAACATAGACAAACAAACATAAACTTTATTAAAATATGCATCTAATATTGTTTTATAAGTGTTGTTTTATTTAAACAAACTAATTTTAAAATTATACAATTAAAAGATATGATATACGAACATAAATAAATAAATGAACATAAACGAACGTTAACAAACGCATAATCGGACGTTCACGAACAAAAATAAACGGACGTGACTTTTGTTCATGTTCGTCCATTTAACTAAACGATCGTAAAATATTGTTCATGTTCGTTCATTTAATAAATAAACGAACATAAACGAAATTATTACCAGACGGTTCATGAAATGTTAACTGAATGTTCAGTTCGTTTACAGCACTACAAGTAAGGAAAATGTAGAGTACACACTCATTTGAGTTAATATGTTTGGTGTATGCGTATTCATACACCTTTTATAAGACCAAAACCGGATCAAATGAGACGAAAAACTGACTAAAAATGCCAAATGTGTAGTGCTTTTGTGTTTTTGAAAGTGCGTGTATGGATATTTGATAAATGGACAAAAATCACGGAAAATCGACAAACCGAGCACGAGATTGGAAGAATGTTCGAAAGTCGAGGCCGGGGAAGGATTCTCAATATCGGATCATATTTATGCTCAAAAGTGTCAAATTCTACCTTGAGGAATCATCACTTGCCAAAATTGATCCTTGGAATAATATTACAGAAATGGTCCCTTGAAATTTAGAAATTACACTCTTAGTCCCTTTACTTCACTTATACCTTAAATTCTAAATTTTACACAAAATATACTTACAAAACCCAAAAGATACAAACCTGGTCCAACTCCCTCATAAGCCCAGTCAAACAATTCCTTTCAACCCGAGCCCAAACCATCCCTGGTCAACCCACCTTACCCCACGGTCAAACAATAACATTAAAACAATACCCACCCCCTTTTACCCCCTTTCCCCCCAAATTACCCAGCTTCCCTATGAACCCTAAATACCCTTCTCTAAAATTACCCACTCCCACCACAATGAACCTCGTATTAAGGGCATGATTGTCAAATTACTGAAGCCTGACAACGTGTCAGAGGGTGACAGCAAAGGAATGCCACGTGGATTGCTTTGATTGGCTGGAACACGTCATTGGGAGGATTTGAAGCCTCTGATTGGCCATCGTGTGTCACAAGGGATCAAATAGGAATATTCTTGGAAGATGCTTACCTCTGGAACCTTCTGAAGACGCTCCTCCTCAGGCTATATAAAGACCCTCTCGTCCACATTTTGAGGCGGTCAGTTAGTGAGAAGTAGTGTAGTTTAGTGTGGTTAGCTTAGGAGTAGAATTAGGAGTAGCTTAGGTAAAATTAGTGTAATTTTGAATTAGATATTGTATTTTTGAGCTTTCAGTTGTACTCAATTTCAGGTTTAAATAAAAGTTTGCTTTTCATTTTAAATCCTAGCAATTTAATTTTCCAGCAAATAATTGTTTTCAAATCTGTTTCTAGCTTCCATTTACTGTTTTCACAAGCTTATTTAAGCTAATTCGTAGCTTATAAGTGGATTTAGTGAAATTGTTGTTGCTTGTATTGTTCATAAGCCTTTGGTCAACGAGAGTAGCAGGGTAAAGGAGAAAATGGGGTAATCAGAACTTGTTTATTGGTTGCAGTAGGTGTTTTAAGCCTATCCAAAGATAGGCTATGGTTTAGTTGATTCCCCTATTTCAGTTAGGGCTTGCAGTTAGTAAGTCTCCTTTCTATTTTCATTTTGCATATTCCTTCCTGCTTGTTTAGTTTCAATCTGAGTAGATTGTTTGTTTTGATGTTAGTCTCTGCTAATGTTCATGATTTGACTGTGTTATTGATCACTTGTAGCAGTTCTATAGTTTGTTAACTAATATTTCATGTTTTAGCTTAATTAACTGAATTGCATTATGAGTTTCATTAGTATATTGAAATAGTTACTATGTTACTGAGCTCCTATTAGTCTTTTGCATCAGTTTATGTTGTTGATTGGAGGATTGGTTGATAGAATCTCACATTTGCTTCATAAAAATGAAATCAGTGTGACATTTAGGGGTGTTTGGTTTAGGAGTTAATCGGGTACTACTGTTGATTGCTAGTTGGTATCTCTGCTTAGTTAGATTACATTAGGGTATTGTAGTTAGTTAATGCATAAACTTTGATATAAATTCTTGCTTATAGTCAAATTTAGGAATTATAATCAGTTCACAGCTTGTCATAGTATAATCAGTAATACAATTATAGTCATAGATTTAGATTAGTGTAATTTAGTCTAATATAGTGTAACTTTAGCTTAAAACTACATTTAGGATTAGATTTGATGGATTGAAATTGGAATTAGTCAATTAGCTTATGCACTAAAGTTAGTCAACTGCTGCAGATTTTACAACCTTTTTCTATCTCACTTTTAGATCAGTTAAGTAGGATTTAGAATTTAATATCAAGATTACAAACAGTTAGTTACCTAGTCTCAACTTTCCTTGGCTTACTTTTGGCTTTTGAAAATTATTGATAGCCTGTTAGGAGGCTGCAACTCGCCCTTGTACCTGTTCTTTCCCCGCATCAGTTAGTACTTTGTGCCGTTTAGCTTCTAACTTTTACTTTTCATTTGTTCAATTTTAATTCAATTTAGTTCAATTTTGGTACTCCTGTTAATTTGTTGCTATTTAGTTGTTAGTTATGAATTTCTGCACCAGCTTTTTAGTAGCCTTTCATAACCCCACTTAGGCTGCCCTGCACAACTCTATCTGTTCTATGATAGCTTTTTCCTAAGTCCATATCTTCTTATCCATTTTTGCTATCTGTGTGAGGTGTTTTAGTATGTTCATAGTTCTAGCTTTCAATTTCTGTGCTTGGTTGTCTTTTATGAGCTTATTTGATCAGCATTTCATATGCTCTAAGTTGACTATCTAGATCTGTTTGGCTATAGCAGTTAGTGGTTTTAGCTTGTTGCAATTTGAGTATCTCTGCCTTGTTAGCTTGTTTTATTCCTTGATTCTAGTTGTTCATAAGTATAGCTGTTTAGCTTTAGTTTTGTGGCATCTAGTTGTAGCTTTTAGCTCACTTAGTTTAGCTTTTTAGGTTATGCCTTGTTCCTGCACTAGTGTTAATTGGCTTGTTACTTAAGCTTAATTAACATTTCTAAGTTGTTTAAGTTGAGTTTTATTGATTTTAATTGTTCCTTTGTTTCTGGCTTCTTTAGTTTCTCTTCTGCTTATTTGTGTTCTTATTGCAAAACTGCTTATTTGCTTGCATACATTAGTGTTGTGTTATCCTTGTTCTTATCTGAGTATTACTGAGCTATTTGTTGCATTTTTGCATTTGTGGTTTAAGTTTGGTAAAGTTTAGTGGCAAGTGCTTATAAATAAGCACTTGCCATAAGCTGATTTAGCTCAAATAAGCACTTTTTTAGCTTATTTTCTTTTCAAAATTTTTCTGCAAGCTTTTCATTTTATTTTAGAATTTCTGTAATTTTTTTCAGATTTTTCTGAGTTGTTTTACTATTTTTCTTAATTTCTCTTAGTTTTTAATCATTTTTAAATACTTTATAATAATGAAAAATCAATAAAAAATCAAAAAAAGTTTTTAAAAATACAAAAATATTTTAGATAATTCTTTTATAATATTTTAGATTTTTCAGAATAGTTTTTATAATTTTCCCATTAGTTTTCACATTTTATTTTATTTTTAATTACTTTTTAATTCAATAAATAGAAAATAAATCATAGAAAATAAATAAAAACTCAAAAAAATATTTTTCTTTTTCTCAAAATTCTTTTTATTAGTTTAAGATTTTTAGAAAATTGTTTTACATTTGTAGGATCGTTTTTAGAATAAAAGTCGCGTTTTATTTCGTACGTTACGTTTTAAAATCACGTTTGCATTTCCGTTTTTACAATTTTAACATTTGTGGATATATAGCTTGTACATCCTGCTTAGTTTACTATTACTTTTCATTATTTGAATTCCAAAATCATATTCTTCACTTTACCACTTTTCACGACTCGATTTCGCGAACCGAAAATCACGACTCCATTCCACCTTCGTTGGGAGAACGACCCGGGGAAATACTTTCACGAGTATTTCTTCGGTAAAATAAATCTTGTACTAAAAACGAATAAATCAAAATGGCGCCGCTGCCAAGGAAGGTCGAAGTGAGTTTTTGAATTTTCGTTTTGAAAAATCGTGTTTTGATAAGCCTTCCTCTATCTTGTATATATTTTCTATAAAAAAATATAAAAATTTTGAAAAATCAAAAACAAAAATAATCTTCTTATCCTCTAAAATTTGATTCTTCTTCTCAAACCTTCTCACGTTTAATTCTTATGGATCCGTTTTGTTTTAATTGTGGAGAACTGTTTTTCGGAGGGTTATGTGTGTGGTGTACGTGCGACCAATGTGGTGATAATATTCATGATGGAGTTTGTTGGAATTGTAATTCTCTCGCGTATGATCAAAGATCGTTCAATAATCCGTCAAACGTTCCCGATATCTATCCAACACCACCACCACCTTCGTTTAATTGTTATAATTGTGGAAACCCTTTTGAAGAATGAGTATCGTGTGGGCAATGTTTTTGTAACCAATGTGGATACATGAATTGTATGTGCTACGCCCAGAGTGCTGAAACGTCTTATGCTTGTGATACGAGTTTTGATAATTATCCTCAAAATGATTTCAATCATCCTTTTCAAAACTTTTATGAGCAAGTACCAAATTACAATGATAATTCGTTCCAAAGTTCATCGAATTTTGAAAATTGTGGGGGATCGTTTGAAAATTCTTATCATGAACCTAATTTTTGTTACGATTCTCATGGTTTTAACCAACCCCCACAAACTTCCGATTTTATTAATAATATTTGTGAAATTAAATCCATGATTGAGAAGTTAAAAGAGATGGTGGCTAATCGTTATACGCATACTCCCGAGCCTCGTGAGAAGTCTATTGCAGAGTTACTTGCTGAAGAGAGAGCGTCTAATCCTTTTAAAAATTTTAATTACTATGATTTCGACGACGATGATGAGAAAATTACGTTCGATCTCAATCCTTTCAAAACGTCCGTTGTTTCTCCCGTAGAACCCGAGGACTCTCTAACAATGGGGGATGAGCATCTAAACACTATTCCGGCAACGGAATCCGACGAATTCAATAAGTCTAGTGTTGAGAACCTCGTCCCAATCCCAAGTGAGTCCGGGGAAATTTCTAACGGTGATTCTGAAATTGTTTCCAATTCTTTCCATCCTTCTTTCACACCGGTTGAGAGGAGTAATGTCTTTTTAGATGAGATTGAGGCTTGTCTTGCTAACAATGATTCTAACTCGACGATGGTTGATGATACTAATTTTGATCCTGAGGGAGATATCCGTTTGATTGAAGAGTTATTGAATGAAGAACCGAAGAGCGATGAAGTAATTGATAATCCGAATGATCGTGTTGATATGTTTTCCGATTCTGACGATGATGATACTTTATCTTGTGATATTGATGACCTTGTTCCAAGGGTTTCCGAAACATTCAATATGACTTTCACAAATCCGTTATTTGATTTCGATTTGGAATTGACTCTTGATAATCCAATCTTCGATATTCCTTGTGATGAGTCCGAAATGGAACCCGAGGTTCAGGATTCACATAATTTGATTGATTCTCTTCACAAGGAGTTCTCCGATGAACTTTCTCATATCATTTCTTTTCCGGGTATAGAGAATGACGAAAATGACCTTCGAAGAAGTGTGCTTACTAAAGAATTACATAATGATGATTTACCTTCCGATGCCGATTCATTTCTCTTCGATTTACCGTCTTCTCGTCCACCCGCGGAACCACCGGATGTAGATTTTGAGCTCGATGTAAATGAAGTTATTATTGGAGTGGTGGACGAGACTTATGATCATGATGATCCCGTGCTTGATAGTTTACCCACCCATGATTCTGATGATGGTTATGCTTTTACCATTCGAGTGTTTCACCCTTTTTATCTTTATCCCATCATTTCTTCACCTTTCCACTCCACTAGGAGTGAGGATACCGTTTTTGACCCCGGCATCTCCATCTTTTGTGTCGGGTGTCCGTTCCGTTTGCTCCCCCAAGATTAAGTAAATTCGGGGCGAGTCTTAGCTATACGACTCGATAAAAAACAAGCGCTTCGTGGGAGGCACCCCATGCTTATCAATTCATCTTCTTAAATTTCTATTTTCTTTCTAATGTGACGTGAGGAGGGCTACCTCTTCCATATCTCGTGTTTTGTGCTTGTTGTGAATGTCCAGGATTTGCCCGAATAATGAAGACTCTCGTGCTCGTCGTGTTGTCCTTTCTTTACTCGAGTTTCATCATTCGTTGCTTATCCAAATATCCTAATCTAATCAACTAACATTTATCTTTTGGCATAACTAATAAACGGCCTTAGATTTATGTAGGAGAACCCTTACCTTTTAAACATTGAGGACAATGTTTCGTTTTAGTCTGGGGGGGGGGGGGGGTGATCGTTCGATCTGATTTTTGCCTTGCACTTTGCTGTGAACTCTCGCAACTTTGTTTTTCCTAAAAAGTTGAAAAAATTGAAAATTTGAAAAAATTTGAGAAAAATGAATAAAAAGTCATGAAAAAGCAAAAAAAAAAAAAAAAAAAAAAAAAAAAAAAAAAAAAAAAAAAAGAGAAAAAGTTGAAAAAGTTGTACAAAAATATAATAAAGTTTGAATAAGTGTTTTGACACCTTGTTGACTTTCTTGCTGGTGAGAGTAGGAATAAATATTTTGACTTGACCGGGCGTGTTGAGCCCTAGCTTGTTCCCTTAACCAATGATAATCACATAAGCTTGTGCTAGTCTTGTACACTAGGAGCTATAAAATGCGAATTCTTTCTTAAGAATCTGCAAGTTCCCGTACTTGACTTTATACATGCGCAGCTTAAAAGCTTTCGCTAGTCTTTTACATCAGGAGCTAGAAAACGCGAATTCTTCTTCTAGAATTTGCAAGTTTTCGTAACTTACTTTATATATGCGTGGCTGATTATCGGCTAAGTATTCGCGGGTTTCATTATTTGGAATCTTAAATTGCGAAGAGCGAGAAATGATAGAGTTTATTTAGAAGTTAGATGCTAAACGTGGAGTGGTGGTTCTCTTTAGAGCTCATAAGAGGTACTTGTGGCTTTTTACTCCCATCAAAAACAGCACCCATATATAATAGATGTTCTAGGTTAATTAGTGGTATTTCGGTTTGAATAATATTTAGTTCTTTGTTTTCTTAAGAGAATTTTTGCTTTAAAAGTTGGCTACATATCAAGGAACATAAAAAATAAGAGCAAAAAAAGTGAAAAAATCAAAAGTCAAAAGTTGATTATCTATGTGGTTTTGGAGCTACCCGATAAGCTTCCATTGATGTTATGAGAAAAAAGTGAAGAAAGAAAGAAAAGAGTGAAAAGTATGAAAAATATGAGAAAAGTGAAAAATGAAAAATGAAAAAAAATGATGAAAGTTGAAAGTATTGATGAATAAGAGTTTGAATGTAAAATAAGTTGTTGGCGCGTGAGGTGCATGTGTGTAATTCTGAATTGGACACATGAGGTGCATGTGTAGTACTCCGCAACTTATATGTTTATGATGTTGTATGTTCCAAAATTCCTTGATGTGGACCGAATTTCTATTGTAGTGGTTCTTAAGAGAAAATGAATAACAACTTATCATTTTAACTTAGGTATCACTATCGGACTAAAAATTATTGAAACGAGAAAATATGAAGCAATTCATTTCTCAACAAAAATAAAATATTGAGATACAAAACCTAGGACATGGGAGTAAGGAGTTTCCACAAGTAACTTTTATGAGTAGTGTTAGCATCTATGTAACACCCCCAATTCATGGTTGCAGCGGAATTCAAACTGGGTGTTACTCGACGGCACAATAGTCACAATAATAGAAAACGAACTCCAATTGAGTCGTTTTAAAAGATTTATCATTCAAATTGTATAAATATAAGAGATTACAAAATGAGGTCCCAAATGGTTCCATGTTTACAATTGACATTAAATGAGTTTTGAATGATAATAAAATTTATAGCTTTCTTGAGTATCCGTGTCCTTCCGTGCCATCCTTGATTGTCATGAACCTGAAATACATGCTTGAGAGGTCAACACAAAGGTTGAGTGATATTCATAGATTTTGTTTAATGTTTGAACACAATGTGTTGGTAGTTAAATCGTTGAACACAATAATCGTAGTGTTTGTAGTTAAATCGTTTGAACACAATAATCGTAGTGTTTGTAGTTAAATCGTTTGAACACAATAATCGTAGTGTTTGTAGTTAAATCGTTTGAACACAATAATCGTAGTGTGAGCTGTAGACTCACACCAATGTTTGGAAAACAAAACAGGTAGGCTACGTTGTTATATGCCCGGAAAGGTTATTAATTCACTAAGCTTATGACACCAAAACGTTAACGTGTACCAATATCGATCGGCAGATTTATCCCGGTAGGTACTTTGCCGTCATACCTAATGTCTCAAATATTAATGCATTTGTTTGAACTTAGTCAAAACAAATGGGATTCGTCAATCCCAATAGGCCTATTCACAATATTCGCGCTCACTCGCAAGTAACCCTCGCAAGTGATTAAATGGTTCATAATAAGGGATCTTGGTTTGGCAAGGATGTTACTTAGTGATAATAAAACATAGTCGAATAGCATACAGTAGAAAACATTGTGTTCGAGTAGAAAAATAATAGCATGTATTCCCCCCAAGGGTTTGTAAAACATTGAAGTAATGTAAAGTGGGGCTATGAACTCACCTTGAGTTGGATGATGTTTAATGAGAATGATGGATATGCCGTAGGAACTTCTACGAGCAACCTAGAATAATTGTTGCAACTTAGGTTTGGTATAATGTCTAAGGAAACATAAACATGCCAATATATATCTTGCACTTAGTCCATGATGTGGTATGATGTGTAGTGTAAGTCTTTGAAAAGAAATGGTTCATGAAACATGTATTGTTTATATATCGTTTACTACCGTTCGGGCCGACATAATTCAGAAGTCATGTTAGTAAACGTTCGAGGAGCCAGGACACTTTAATTCGTAAATCCACAACTCAACTCGACGGCTTACATAATGAACTCCTCACATGAGGCTCCCTACTATTGTAGTAGTTGATAAAGTATATAGATATAAGTTTCTATCCGAAAAGTTACATGTCCGATATTTGAATAAACTTAGGAAAGTTTATTAGTACATGAAGATTGTTATTAGGGGTAGTTTCATAAGTCTTGTATGACCATTTTCTCTTTGTAATATCTCATGGTTCCTTTTTAAGTGAAGTAGATCCAAATTGCTTGTTCAAGTTATCGCCAATACTTTGGTTCATGTTTACGCCTAAGTAAGCTTACATGGTCATTTCGTCATGGCCTAGCCATGACCTTTGGTCCTTGTTCCAAGGTCATGAGACTCAACCTTGGCTCTAGCCATGGTTGTGGTCTTGATTATAGGTCATAAGACTTCTTGTTCCTTTTAAAGCATAACCTATATATTATGACTTTGGTCTAAAAATGGGCTGTTTAGAATTTGAAGAATTTTATCACTCGGAAAGCATTTTCAGGGCTCAAGCTTCTTTGTTCCTGAACGAAAACGGCGTTACGGACAACTTTCTTGTTTTAACTTTTTGATGAATCGGACCAGAAGTGGGACTTTCAAAATCAAAATTTGATCAGAATGCTATTTAGGCAGTTTTGCCGGAAATCTTTGGTAACTTCAAATGGGCGTAACTTTTGACTCGTATACTCGTTTTGGGTGGTTCAAGTTGCTACGGTTTCCTTGTTAAGTCCTCTAATGTAATATGTAATGATCAAATATCATATTTTTACCATTTTGATCAGGTCTTACCAAGAAAGTCACTAGTTTGCTTGTTATAGTAACTTGTCTTATCAATCATGTACAATAACTTGTTTTACTCACTTTTATACATCATGGACATGAATACAAGACATAATATAGCACAAATAATATGTAAATAACATGAATATGATTATTTAACAAGAAGCATGTTAGGGTTTGGCTCACAACTTTTGGCTTTCAAAGATGAAAGGAAGTTAACATGTAAGGATAGGACTTTGATAGACTTGCTTCAACCCACTTCACTTCATGCAATCTTTCTACCCTTGTAATCTTGAAAGATGGATGATGAAGGTTGAGGTGACTTGAGTGGATTCAAACTCAAGAGAAATCACCAAGTATATGAGGTTATGGAAGAGTTTTGGTGAATGATAATCTAGCTAGGGTTTCTATCTTGAAGAATCACTTGAACCTTGCTATAATTTGGAAGAAATAAACTAAGTGTGAAGTGTTTGTGGTGTGTGGTGATGGACGGCAACATGGGGGGAGGGGGGTATATATATGCCTTGGAGGAGGTTAGAACTCATGACTAGTCAACCCTTGCTCACCAAGTATAACACATGGAAGAAATCTAAGGGTTCAATGCATGAGATCATGCCACAAGTGTGAACCCCCCCCCCCCTAGAGGCGGTTTGGGAAGACTTGGGGAGGAAGTGTGGACTTTTGATGATATTATCCAAGATATCTAGTTAGTTTTGACTCCGGGAAATGCCAATCGTAAATGATTAAGCCTCAAAACGTAAAACCGGGTGTCGTAAAATTATGGAATTTGAAAGTATTGATAAACATGTCCATATGTTCCATAATAAAATATAAAATGAGCGGTAGGTTCCATTTGGGTGGTAAAACCCTGCTAAAACTGGAAACACGGGTCTAAAACGCGTAATACGTAAAACGTACGAATATTGCGTAAAATTGAGAAAAGTAAAATATTACTTTTCTAATAGGTTATAAATGATTTAAAAAGACTTATAATGTCTAGACTGGGCTCAGTCTAGTATCGGTTGGTATTAAATGTCTTTTAGACATTAAACCGTAAGCCTAAAAATCAAGGAATGACTTATAAAATCAATGAATGATTTTTGGTCAATGGAGGAGGGAAAAATATGTTGACTTTTTCTAATAAGTTGAAAACTCAAATCGTATTAGAAACGCGGTGCAGGTATAGGCTAAGGTTACGGCTGAGTAAAAACGCTTAAAAACTGAAAATTCCAGTTTTTCACGGCCGAGGCTTATTTTGGTCATGTTTTTCTCAGTCACGATTAATTCTCAAATAAATCATGAGTGTGTCAAACATTTTTCTGATGCGGGGTCACTTAACGCGGTCGAGTTTCATTGTGCGTAGAATTTCTGAATGACGTTTTACCCTAAAACGTGTAATTCCTTAATAACTTTCACGAAAATGAGCTTATGAAAGTTAAACATTTAATTTGTCATGGAAATGATTTATCACTCGAGAATATCAAATAAAAATCAACTTTCGGGAAAATTTCGGGAAAAATGAATAGTAAAAGTGAATAGTGAAATTTTTCCGGGAATGGTAATTAACCTGAAATTGTGAATTGTTACAATCTAATTTGTAGATAAGCTGTGATCTCGTTTGTACGCTTAGTTTGGGGACTCGTGAAAAATCAAGGATGACGATTTTTATCCGTACG
Source organism: Artemisia argyi (assembly GCA_030686995.1). Classification (NCBI taxonomy): domain Eukaryota; kingdom Viridiplantae; phylum Streptophyta; class Magnoliopsida; order Asterales; family Asteraceae; genus Artemisia; species Artemisia argyi. Next base: position 106,123,824 of record CM060685.1, read on the forward strand.
GTCACTTTTCTATGAAAAGTGTTTCTACTCGTTGACCCTAATAATTATTGCAAAATAATGGAAGTTCAACAAACCGTCACAAGTGTGAAGAATGAAAAGTACAAAAATAGAAAGTGTAAGTGGAATAAAGGAATAAAAGGAAAATTTTGGAAAACGGAGCGTTTTCGGGAATAAATGATTTTATTACTTCTTTCGAACATCCTTGCTACTTTACAAAGTCAGTAGGAAGAGTTTTGAAATTATTTATCCCAAAAGCGTGAATTGATCACATTGCGTGAGGACACGACAATACTTTAGTCTGGGAGATTTTGGTGTATGCGTATTCATACACCTTTTATAAGACCAAAACCGGACCAAATGAGACCAAAAACTGACTAAAAATGCCAAATGTGTAGTGTTTTTGTGTTTTTGAAAGTGCAGGTATGGATATTGGATAAATGGACAAAAATCACGGAAAATCGACAAACCGAGCACGAGAATGGAAGAATGTTCGAAAGCCGAGGCCGGGGAAGGATTCTCAATATCGGATCATATTTATGCTCAAAAGTGTCAAAATTCTACCTTGAGGAATCATCACTTGCCAAAATTGATCCTTGGAATAATATTACAGAAATGGTCCCTTGAAATTTAGAAATTACACTCTTAGTCCCGTTACTTCACTTATACCTTAAATTCTAAATTTTACACAAAATATACTTACAAAACCCAAAAGATACAAACCTGGTCCAACTCCCTCATAAGCCCAGTCCAACAATTCCTTTCAACCCGAGCCCAAACCATCCCTGGTCAACCTACCTTACCCCACGGTCAAACAATAACATTAAAACAATACCCACCCCCTTTTACCCCCTTTTCCCCCAAATTACCAAGCTTCCCTATGAACTCTAAATACCCTTCTCTAAAATTACCCACTCCCACCACAATGAACCTCGTATTAAGGGCATGATTGTCAAATTACTGAAGCCTGACAACGTGTCAGAGGGTGACAGCAAAGGAATACCACGTGGATTGCTTTGATTGGCTGGAACACGTCATTGGGAGGATTTGAAGCCTCTGATTGGCCATCGTGTGTCACAAGGGATCAAATGGGAATATTCTTGGAAGATGCTTACCTCTGGAACCTTCTGAAGACGCTCCTCCTCAGGCTATATAAAGACCCTCTCGACCACATTTTGAGGCGGTTAGTTAGTGAGAAGTAGTGTAGTTTAGTGTGGTTAGCTTAGGAGTAGAATTAGGAGTAGCTTAGGTAAAATTAGGGGCAAATGATATTAAAAGGTATTATATTTGCCACAAATTCATCGAATGGGTAGTGAACTAAAAATTTTGACTTTTTGCACTATTAACTTGTCTTTTTTTCTTTTTGTGGGTATTATGTCACTTGCTCAACCGGTAGCAGGTTTCACCACCACCCAGAAGATGAAAAGTTAGCAAGTATAATACTTTTTTTAATAATTTGCACTACCCATCACCACCCACTCCGACCACCACTGCCGCTCCGGCCACCTCAACCCACCACCCACCTTCTCCTTCCTCTCTCTTCCTCCTTCATCATCACACAAACCATAATTAAAAAAAAAATAATAAATAAATAAATAAAAAAAACCCAAACATCTCCACCATTCGCCGCTGTTATTTCTACCGGAAACCACCACCACCATCACAACAGCCGCCGTTATTTCAACCTGAAACCACTACCACTGCCACAACAACCGGCGTTATTTACTTTCCATCATGTAAATAACATGAAATAACCGTATTCCAACACCCCACATCTCTCTCCAGCATTTCATCAAACACCTTAATTGCAACCCGAAACATCCCACATTTCGCATACATACCGAATCATTCCTCTCGACACCAACATAATACCAAACCATTATTTATTACATTTTTATTAGTTTTTATTCGTTATTAAACTCCAATACCCTCGAAAGTTCATAGAGAGAGAAAGAGAGATAGAGAGAGAGAGATAGATGTTTTCGGTGGTGGGTGTGTACCTGTGGTTGAGTTACGAGTGGTGATAGAGATCAAGGAAATGGTGGTAGTGTGTTCATGTTGGTGGCAGTGGTGTTCCGGTGACCTAAACACTTGGGATATATAAACTAAGGATTTACCGGCAGGGCAAATTCTAAGAAAAGGTATTAAACTTGCCACAATTTCATCTTCTGGGTGGCAACCTACCTGTACACGTGGACAGCCACCGGCTATACAAGGGAAAAATACCCACAAAAAGAAAAAAAAAGACAAGTTAATGGTGCCAAAAGTCAAATTTTTTAGTTCACTACCCATTCGATGAATTTGTGGCAAGTATAATACCTTTTAACATCATTTGCCCGTAAAATTAGTGTAATTTTGAATTAGATATTGTATTTTTGAGCTTTCAGTTGTACTCAATTTCAGGTTTAAATAAAAGTTTGCTTTTCATTTTAAATCCTAGCAATTTAATTTTCCAGCAAATAATTGTTTTCAAATCTGTTTCTAGCTTCCATTTACTGTTTTCACAAGCTTATTTAAGCTAATTCGTAGCTTATAAGTGGATTTAGTGAAATTGTTGCTGCTTGTATTGTTCATAAGCCTTTGGTCAACGAGAGTAGCAGGGTAAAGGAGAAAATGGGGTAATCAGAACTTGTTTATTGGTTGGAGCAGGTGTTTTAAGCCTATCCAAAGATAGGCTATGGTTTAGTTGATTCCCCTATTTCTGTTCGGGCTTGCAGTTAGTAAGTCTCCTTTCTATTTTCATTTTGCATATTCCTTCTTGCTTGTTTAGTTTCAATCTGAGTAGATTGTTTGTTTTGATGTTAGTTTCTGCTAATGTTCATGATTTGACTGTGTTATTGATCACTTGTAACAGTTCTATAGTTTGTTAACTAATATTTCATGGTTTAGCTTAATTAACTGAATTGCATTATGAGTTTCATTAGTATATTGAAATTGTTACTGTGTTACTGAGCTCCTATTAGTCTTTTGCATCAGTTTATGTTGTTGATTGGAGGATTGGTTGATAGAATCTCACATTTGCTTCATAAAAATGAAATCAGTGTGACATATAGGGGTGTTCGGTTTAGGAGTTAATCGGGTACTACTGTTGATTGCTAGTTGGTATCTCTGCTTAGTTAGATTATATTAGGGTATTGTAGTTAGTTAATGCATAAACTTTGATATAAATTCTTGCTTATAGTCAAATTTAGGAATTATAATCAGTTCATAGCTTGTCATAGTATAATCAGTAATACAATTATAGTCATAGATTTAGATTAGTGTAATTTAGTCTAATATAGTGTAACTTTAGCTTAAAACTACATTTAGGATTAGATTTGATGGATTGAAATTGGAATTAGTCAATTAGCTTATGCACTAAAGTTAGTCAACTGCTGCAGATTTTACAACCTTTTTCTATCTCACTTTTAGATCAGTTAAGTAGGATTTAGAATTTAATATCAAGATTACAAACAGTTAGTTACCTAGTCTCAACTTTCCTTGGCTTACTTTTGGCTTTTGAAAATTATTGATAGCCTGTTAGGAGGCTGCAACTCGCCCTTGTACCTGTTCTTTCCCCGCATCAGTTAGTACTTTGTGCCGTTTAGCTTCTAACTTTTACTTTTCATTTGTTCAATTTTAATTCAATTTAGTTCAATTTTGGTACTCCTGTTAATTTGTTGCTATTTAGTTGTTAGTTATGAATTTCTGCACCAGCTTTTTAGTAGCCTTTCATAACCCCACTTAGGTTGCCCTGCACAACTCTATCTGTTCTATGATAGCTTTTTCCTAAGTCCATATCTTCTTATCCATTTTTGCTATCTGTGTGAACTTTGGTGTTTTAGTACGTTCATAGTTCTAGCTTTCAATTTCTGTGCTTGGTTGTCTTTTATGAGCTTATTTGATCAGCATTTCATATGCTCTAAGTTGACTATCTAGATATGTTTGGCTATAGCAGTTAGTGGTTTTAGCTTGTTGCAATTTGAGTATCTCTGCCTTGTTAGCTTGTTTTATTCCTTGATTCTAGTTGTTCATAAGTATAGCTGTTTAGCTTTAGTTTTGTGGCATCTAGTTGTAGCTTTTAGCTCACTTAGTTTAGCTTTTTAGGTTATGCCTTGTTCCTGCACTAGTGTTAATTGGCTTGTTACTTAAGCTTAATTAACATTTCTAAGTTGTTTAAGTCGAGTTTTATTGATTTTAATTGTTCCTTTGTTTCTGACTTCTTTAGTTTCTCTTCTGCTTATTTGTGTTCTTATTGCAAAACTGCTTATTTGCTTGCATACATTAGTGTTGTGTTATCCTTGTTCTTATCTGAGTATTACTGAGCTATTTGTTGCATTTTTGCATTTGTGGTTTAAGTTTGGTAAAGTTTTGTAGCAAGTGCTTATAAATAAGCACTTGCCATAAGCTGATTTAGCTCAAATAAGCACTTTTTTAGCTTATTTTCTTTTCAAAATTTTTCTGCAAGCTTTTCATTTTATTTTAGAATTTCTGTAATTTTTTTCAGATTTTTCTGAGTTGTTTTACTATTTTTCTTAATTTCTCTTAGTTTTTAATCATTTTTAAATACTTTATAATAATGAAAAATCAATAAAAAATCAAAAAAAGTTTTTAAAAATACAAAAATATTTTAGATAATTCTTTTATAATATTTTAGATTTTTCAGAATAGTTTTTATAATTTTCCCATTAGTTTTCACATTTTATTTTATTTTTAATTACTTTTTAATTCAATAAATAGAAAATAAATCATAGAAAATAAATAAAAACTCAAAAAAAATATTTTTCTTTTTCTCAAAATTCTTTTTATTAGTTTAAGATTTTTATAAAATTTTTTTACATTTGTAGGATCGTTTTTAGAATCAAAGTCGCGTTTTATTTCGTACGTTACGTTTTAAAATCACGTTTGCATTTCCGTTTTTACAATTTTAACATTTGTGGATATATAGCTTGTACATCCTGCTTAGTTTACTATTAATTTTCATTATTTGAATTCCAAAATCATATTCTTCACTTTACCACTTTTCACGACTCGATTTCGTGAACCGAAAATCACGACTCCATTCAACCTTCGTTGGAAGAACGACCCGGGGAAATACTTTCACGAGTATTTCTTGGGTAAAATAAATCTTGTACTAAAAACGAATAAATCAATGTTATCGACCATGACAAAGATGCTTGGGTCAAGGGGCAGCGCCCCTTGTTGGGGTCCCACTTTTTCACAGTTACCCTTGTTGGTGATCTAAATTAGTTACCCATTTTTTTCCACCAAAAACCCAACCGTTGCATTTGTTGGCCTAACAGTCATGACTGTTGGGATTGAACCATCTCTAACTGCCAAAATTACCATCTATCGTTAAACGAATGTTTGGTCTCATTTGACATATACAAAAAACACACAATCCTCTTTGTTTTGCACTATCTTTTGTGTCTAGAAACAGAGTGGTTTGACTTTCTTATCCCAATAAAGATTTGGTGTAACCTAGGTAATAAGGGTTGAAATACTTTATTTGGAATGTGGATTATACATGATTCAGTCAAATATCTAAGATTATCATCACACCCTAATGCCAATTTCTAACAACACAAATAAAATATTCAATGATAATCATGGCCGGAGGAGATACTGTGAAAGCGATGACATCTAAGTTTTGGAAAATCGATAAGTTCGATTGGAAAATCAACAACATTAAAGGTTATGTATGTTCTGTCTACCCCAATGCCAGAGTTATTGGAGGATGATATGCTAGAACCAGTCAAACGCAGATCGAAGTGGGAGAACGATGACTACATCTATAGATGACACATACTAAACGGTATGTCGGATCCCCTATTTTATATTTATTAAAACGTGAAGTCCGCAAAGGAGTTGTCGTATTCTCTTGAATCCAAGTACATGGCAGATGATGCTTCCAGCAAGAATTTTCTTGTAAGTAATTTCAACAATTACAAGATGGTCGACTCAAGACCTGTCATGGAACAATTCAACAAACTTCTTGGAATCCTTAGACAATAAACACATCACAGTCTAAAAATGGATGAGCCAATATCCATTTCAAGTGTCGTAGACAAGTTGCCTCCTTCCTGGAAGGATTTCAAACACAGGTTGAAACATGGCAAAGATGATTTCTCTTTGGTTCAACTTGTTAGTCACTTGCGCAAAGAGGAATTGTTTTTCATTTTTAGCCTTTAAGAAAACTTGTCATCACGGATGTTTACTTTCGATTATGAAATGGTAAATGTTGGCCTCATTCGTTATTTTATATATTTTATGTACGGACATACCCGATTTTATCCAACTATGTACGACCCATAAACGCCCTATACCGAAAACTTTATTGACAGACATCCCACCGCGAAGCACATGCCTATAAAACTCTACATTACAATACCATAAATTTAGAGAAAATTATGAATAGTAAAACATTAAGTATAAGTATAACTTAAGAAGTATAAGTATGACCAGTAAAATAATAATACAATATATCATGAATAGTAAAAATTTAATACAAGAGTTACACAAACACCCTTTAATTATGAATTACTTAAAATAATAGTAAAAAATTAATGCAACAAACTACGTAAACATCCCTTATTTATATAAGAGTTACATAAACACCTCTAAAGTATGAATTACTTAAAATAAATACTCCGTGATAAAGTATTAATACGATTAGCCTCTGAACTTCTAAAAAGACATTCATGACTGAGTTTACAATGTTTTATTCATTTTAGTAACTTTAACGTTTTTTTGACTTAGAGTTTATAAATTTTATAGATATTTAGATAATTGAAAATTTTTATATCTATACGTACGTTGTCTACCATGAAAAAGCAACTAGCTAAGAATAGGGGTGTAATCGAGTCGAACCGAGCTCGAGCTTAATAAGGCTTGAGCTTAGCTTGAAATTTATAAGTTAGGATTGAGCTTGGCTTGATAGCTTGACGAGCTTTAATCATCCAAGCTTGAGCTTGGCTTGAAAAATTCGATTATGCTTGAGCTTGGCTTGAAAAGCTTGAACGTATATAAAAACATTGTATTTAATTGCTAAACTCATCAATAAATATATGTATAAAGTAAAACAAACTTAAACCTTAATAACCAAACTCACTAGTATTTTACACAAATGATAACACTATAACAATCGACAGCGCAAAAAGTGTGAAGAATACATAAGGTAAGATACAAAACGTTTTGATTAATTAGGTTTAAATGATCTTCTAGAATACATGTTCAATTATTTACAAAGTAAGTCGCTATAATTATGTCAATAGTCAAATTATCCCTAGTTAGTTATATATATTTATAATGGAAATATATTTATATTAAAGCTCGAAAAAGCATGATAGGAGCTTGAGCCGAGCTATTAAAAGCTTGAGCTTGACTTGTTATATGTTTCGAGCTATTTTTTGGGCTTGAGCTTAGGCTTGAGCTTGATAAAAGCTTGACTCGATCGAGTCAAGCACAAGCTCGAACTCGAGTTACTTGATAAAAGCTTGACTTGATTGCAGCCCTAGCTGAAAAGCTTAACTTTAATATTATTTGCAACTAGATAAAATGGATTAAAAAAAAGGGATAATTACCAAAATGGCCCGTTGACCTGCGGTCTAGGCATTTTTAGCCCGATTTTAAAATATTCTTGATTTAGCCCGGGTTGCCCTGGGCAACAACCTTATAGCCAACCGAATGATGACACGTGTCCTTCAGTTGCCCAAAAATTATAAAAGTTGTCCAAAAAACACAAAAGCTGCCCTAAAAAATGACAATTGACATCATGCAGGTAGCTATACGATTATTGCCCAGGGCAACCCGGGCTAAAACGGTAATATTTCAAAATCGAGCTAAATATGCCTAGACTCATGACAACCGGGCTATTTTGCTATTTATCCCTTAAAAAAAAAAAAAAAAAAAAAAAAAAAAAAAAAAAAAAAAAAGTACATATAAAATCTCAACTTAACCACAATCACATACATTCAATTGTAAAGGCAAGGCGAGTAACGTTGAATACTTTTATATAAAATCTGGTACGATAAAATATGTGTTTGTACATAAAATATGTTACAATAAAATATGTATTTTGCTCAATATTAGATAACTAAATTTATCGTATTCACTAGATGTACAAGTTCAGACTATCTTTGTACCCTTGGCAACTAGATAAAATGGATAACAAAAGTACGTACAGAACCGCATCTTAGCTACAATCACTTATGTGCGTGTAAAGGCAAGACAAGTAACGATAAACTTTAAATTTTATATAAAACATGGTACGATAAATTTGCATTTAGCTCAGTATTGAATAACTTTGCTAGATGTACAAGTTAACATTAATAACAACTTAATTTATCATATTCGTACTTGCTAGATATACAAGTTAACGTTACTAACAAATTACTGAATGACACACATCACATATAAAAAAAGAATTTTAAATGTTAAGTTAGATTAATACAGAGTACAATAGTTGTAATATAATCTAAAATTAAAATACTAATAAATAAATTTACGTTTTAAACCCCGTTGCAAAAGCGCGGTATTATACAACTTGTTTGTACTATTCGTCGATTTCTTTGTTCAAGAAAAGTATTCTAAAAATTCCATAAAAATTGACACCAGGTAAGGTGTTGAATAAAAATTGCTTAGCATTTACGCTGTTTTTATGAGTAAATAGTTGATAAACAAAGAAATATATTGTAGAAAAAAAATTGATGAAGAAAACAAATTTTAAAAAAATTGATGAAGAACAATTTTACGCTTTGTTTTCATCACAAAAAGAAAATTTAACCTTTAGCTGGTCTTCATGATTTTCGTTTCTCGCTTAATTCGGAAAGATTTCAGATTTTTCACAATACCTTTTTATGGTTGTTGATCGATGGCATGTGTCATTTACTTTTTACCTTTTACACTTTTCTTAGTTAGATATGACTAATGATTATGAATGTAATTACTTTGATGATTGTGGTCTATCTGCGGCCAAATTAAAGGCTACCGTCATCCATGAAATTAGACTTAGATTTTTTTTTTTTTTTTTTTTTTTTTTTTTTTTTTTTTAAGCATAAAGGTTAATATATCTTAGTTTATGTTTGTTTTTGTTTTAGTTTTCTAGTTGTTTGTAGCTAGTTGATCATTTATGGCCTGTCATGAATGATTTAGTGGTTATTTAAGCGGTTGCTTGAGGTCAATTTACTGCTTCAGCCACTTTTTTTTTTTTTTTTTTTTTTTTTTTTTTTTTTTTTTAATAATACAGTTTACTGAGTGAAATGCCTTTTACCTATAAAAAAAACCCCTATTCAAGTCTTTTCACATAAATACTTATATCTAACTACCCCTTTCATATAAACACCTATATCCACATATTCAAAAAAATCCCCCACACACATGCATAAACACACTCAGAACTGATGATGTTGATAGGTATGACGGTGCAACGGCGGTGGTGTTGGGTTAGTGTAAATGATGGTTGTTGAGTGTCACACTAATATAGATGGTGGTAAGTGGGTGGCGTCTAGAGGTCAAAACCGATCCATTGATTTTAGTGGTGGGCGGATTTCATAGAGAAAGAAAGGATTATGTTTTTGTTTTTGTTTGTGTTTAGGCGACTTTTTTGGGTGATTGTGGGTTTCATATGATGGTGTGTGGTCAAGGGCGGAACTACCCTTTGTGTTTGGGGTAGAAGTGCCATCCACACTTAGTTCATAACTATGAGAGTCCAGTGTGAAAAAAAGAAAGAGAGAAAAAAAAAATAAAAAAAAAAATAAGAAGGGCTTTTCTATTAAAGGCCCTCCACTCACAAATCAAATTGCCCCCCATCCCACTAAGCCCAAATGCTCTTTGTTTATACATTTTTAATTTGTTACCGACTACAGAGGTGCAATTGTGCGGCAAAACATCACATATTCTGATATTCACAATTTCACATTAAACTTAATTGATAATTGATTCTCTGTTACAGCTCTTTAAAATTTCTTCAAGATTTGCATCTTTTGAGTGTCAATTTTGAATATGGTATTTTGATAACCCATTAACCCTAACCTCAATTTTAATTTTCCTAACTCTAAATTTGTGTTATAAATTAGAAAGTTTGTTATTAGTTTATTACTACTTTGCATTACTGTATTAGATAAAAATAAATAGAGTTTTTGATTTGGAAATTTTAATTGTAGTTTTATTTTATTTTTTTCATATTTGATGGGCATTTGAATGGCAGTTTCCAGTAGCCATTCGAAAGGCTTTTTGATGGCAAAGTCTTATATGGCAAATTGTAGCTTTTTGTGGATTGGATATGTGAATATGGATTTTTTATTGCAATACTCTTTTTGATGGCAAAGTTTTTTTTTTGTTGTAGTATATCAGTAACTTAGTAAGCGTGTTAAGTGTGTAACACTTTTTGTAAGCACCTAATTTAGTTTGTGGATTTTCGGCTAGAAATATAGAAAGATACTTTAAAAGAAAAATGCCATCTTCATCAACATCGAATAATGTTAGTGGGGAAAGTCGGGAAACTACGAGTAAAAGCCTACTAGACACCCTATTGATGTGATTGACTTGGATGATCTTCCTTGGGATCTTGTTGATAGACCAAGAATTTCGCAATACAACGTTAATCAAAGAGATGATATAAGGCGAAAGTATTGGGCTCGTAAACCTTGTCAACCACGTGGCAATGATTTTAAAAGAACAATCATAGGGAACAAATCAAGACTTTTCCAAGTTGGTTTGATCTATATGGTAATTGGTTAGAGTATAGTGTAAAGGCGGAGAAAGCGTTTTGCTTATGTTGTTACTTATTTAGAGATGATATCGAGCACCAAGGTGGGAATGAGGCATTCGTAACAGAAGGTTTTAATGGGTGGAACAAAACAGAGAGGTTTATTCGTCATGTGGGTGATTTCAACAGTTTCCACAATCGAGCATTAAAAAAGTGTGAAGCTTTAATGAGAAGACCAATCAATTGCCGTTGCATTTAATAGGAAAAGTGAACAAGAGAAGAGGGAATATCATATCCGATTAAATGTTTTATTTCTAGTAGGTATTACTTGAATGGTGAATTACCATTCCGTGGCCATGATGAAAAGGTAACTTCTCTTTATAGAGAAAACTATTTGGAATTGGTAAAGTTAATTGGAATTATTGATAAGAATATCGGTGCGGTGTTAAAAAGGGCTCCGAAGAATTGTCAATTATTGTTTCCAAAAATTCAAAAATATATTGCTCTTTGCTTTGAAGAAGAAGTACTTGAAACCATTTTTAAAGAAATTGGTGATGACGTATTTGCATTGTTAGTTGACGAGTCTAGTGATGTTATGAAAAAAGAACAAATGGCAATTGTTTTTCGATACGTTAATAAAAATGGAGTAGTAAAAGAGAGCTTAGTTGATTTGATTAAGGTAAAAGCGACGTCTTCTTCATATCTTAAATCTGCCATTGATACTTTTTTTGCTAAAAATCATTTAAGCCTAAAACAACTTAGAGGTCAAGGTTATGATGGGGCAAGCAATATGCGTGGTGAATTCAATGGTTTAAAGGCTAAAGTTTTGGAAGAAAATAGCTCGGCATATTATGTACATTGTTTTGCTCACCAACTTCAATTAGTAGTTGTTGCCGTTGCACGAAAACACTTAGGTGTTGTGGACTTCATTGATAAGTTATCTCTTGTGACAAATGTTGTATGTGCTTCTTGCGAAAGAAAATATATACTTATTGAATGTGAAAAAGTGAGAGTGGAAAAAGCTATTGGTAACGGTGAAATTGAAACCGGAAGTGGTAAAAACCAAGAGCTTTCTCTTATACGAGCCGGGGATACAAGATGGAATTCTCATTACAAAACAATTTTGCGTTTAATTGATATGCTTCCATCTGTTATAAAGGTTCTTGAATATGTTGAAAGTGAAGGAAATAATGGTTCTACCCAAAATCAAGCAAGTGGTATTCTGGTATACTTTGAATCTTTTGATTTTATGTTTTATTTGCATCTGATGAAGTACATCCTGGGTCTCACAAATATATTGTCACAAGCTCTACAGAAAAAAGATCAAGATATTGTGGAAGCGGTTTCATTAGTCAAAGCAACATAGGAACAACTGAAGGACTTCAGAGTCAACGGGTTCGTTCCACTTTTAACTACAATATCTTCTTTTTTGTGAAAAACATAATTTTGTAGTGTTGAAAGTGGATGAAGTATATGTTAATCCAAGTGGTCGGAGACGAAGGGTCAATGTTACTAATCGTCATTTCTTTGAGGGTGAATGTTTTAATACGGTGGAGGATATGCAAATTCAAGAGTTTAGTGACCGTTTTAGTGAGGCGAGTACGGAATTACTTACAAACATGGCTTGTTTGAATCCGTTTGATTTATTTGCTCAATTCGACACATCAAAGTTATTGAGGCTTAGGGGCTGTTTGATAAAAAATATGATTTAGTGCTGAATGAATCAAAGCTGCTGAATGATTCCCAAATGCTGAGTGAACTTGATTCTGAGTGAAAATGATTGTTTGATATTTGTTCTGAATGAGCAATATGAGTTACCTGAAATTACCAATTTAACCTTTTGTCTGATTTTGTATTGAACAAAATATACCGTTTGATAAAAGAATTATTAACTCGAATAAAAATATAATATAAAGAAAGTAATGTTGGATTAAACAAAAAATTGTAAATAGTCTTATTAAAAGATAATAAACCAATATAAATTACGAACTAATCTTAGGTCGAAGCATTTAAAAATAATTCATTAGCAGTCTGATTACGGAGATTTGTCATATATTCATTGTCTTGGGGATCTCATTCTATGTCGTTCATGCCTTGTCCCCTACTTCCTTCACCTTGTTCTTAAGTAGTAAATATGGTGTTCGCATCGTTCTCCAAAAATAATTGATCAGCATTTCCTTATGAACTAGATATATAACATACTCCCATTATGTGAGACTTGAGGAGATGTCTAACAAAATACCGTCAAGCACATATATACCTTTTTTTTAGATGGCTCTTCAAGGTAGGACAAATAACAAAGGTATTGGTCTTTTAGTATGCAGATGTGCCAAAGTTGCAAAACAATGAATATTAAGCTGGGTTTAATTTTTTATTGTTTAAATTCTTAAAGGATTATTGTGGTTGGGTTCTTTCTGTTTGAAATTTGCATTCATCTGCAACTTCTCGGCATTTTACAATAGTGTTTATTTTATAGATCAAGTATAAAAACTAAAGATACAACTTGAAAAACTAAAAAAATTAATATGGTCTTACCTGCAACAATTGTATGACAATGGGGGAGAAATTTTTGTTGTTGATGGCGACTGGTTAGATGGTTCACAATGAGCCGTGAATAATAAAAAGGGTATTTAAGAGAAAATAGATGATGCTGAATGGCAGGGTAACTATATGGCAGGTGGCCCATACAGTACTTAGTTGGTCCACTCAGTCCACTTTTTTCTCTACCAAACACAGTCACCTCTGACCGATTCATTTTTTAGCACTGAATTACTTAGTTAAGTGGCTATCAAACACACCCTTAGTGAGTTGTACCCAAATGATTTTAGTAGCGTTGAAAGGATGCAACTTGAAAGTCAACTCAATTTGTATTATGCCAATATGACAACAGATAAAGTTTTGAAGACTTGAATGGTATTGCCGACCTTGCCATAATGATGGTGAAGAAAAGAAAACACATTTCTTATCCCTTGGTGTATCGGTTATTGAAGTTAGCTTTGATTTTACCTGTTGCAACCTGATGTTTGCTTATTCACACATCATTTTTAGGCCTTAAATCAGACCAAAAATACCAAATACTAACCAAATATGCCAAGAAAATGTGTGTTTTTGTATTTGTGTATGTGCAGGTACGGATATTTGAAAAATGGACAAAAACAAAGCCAAAACCGACAAAAACGAGCACGAGAATGGAAAAAGGTCAAAAGCCGGAGCCGGGGAAGCAAAATGATAAAAGAAAGCTCAAAATATCAATAGAAGTCCTCAAAGATTCATAAAGTTGCAAGATTAGTCCCTGGACAAAGTTTTGAAAAATTGGCAACTTTAGTCCTCCAAGTTTCAGATTTTGGCAAAAATAGTCCTTTGATGAAATTTTGAAGAAAAAGTCAAATAAGGTCCTTCAAGAATCAGAGAACTACAATAATAGCCCTTGGGAGAAACTTTGAAAGATTTACATATTTGGTCCCTATGATTCCTAGAATTACAACATTGGTCCTTATAAATATTACTACTCCTAATACTTATTACTACCGGATCCAAAACTAAACTAATCCAATAAACCCCAAAGCCCAAAAGCCAAACAAAAGCCCACATCCTCTAAAAATATTACCCAGTCCACACCCTTTTTACCCCGGTCAACCCTTGACCTTGATCCGGTCAATACCCTTATTAATAAAACACCCCAAACCAAATTACCCGCCCCCCAATCTTATTTTTACCCAGAAAACAAGAACCCTAACCACTGTTCACCATTGTAAAAATCAAATTAAATGTGATTAAGGGTAATATCGTACAATTGATGGCTTCTAGAAGGATTCTGACATGGCAGGGAATGACAATGTGTGAATCCGTGTGAGAATACGTGTCAAATGATTGGGAAATCATGATCAAACGGCTGAGAATGGAGGATTGGGTACCAAGGGAAATCTAAGGGTGGATATCTCTCAGAGAAAGCACAAGTGAGTGTGGATCAGTGACGTGGATGTGCTAGAAGCTTCAACCCAAGCTCAAGCCTCAAGTATAACCCCCCCCCCCCCCCCAGTCATGAGATGTGTAGTTTTATGTGTAGGTTTTAATTTAGTTTATGCTTTGTTTTCTGTAATTTCATTTGAGCTTTGTATTCAAACATTTTAGTATTAATATAATTCATATTTCATTACAGCTTATTGTCTATTTTTCCTTTTATTTTAGTTCCAATATTTTACTTTCTAATTAGCTTAAGTCATTAATTGTTAGTTGTTTCTATAATTCATTTAAATTTCTATTGATGTTTCATCTTATTTTGAAAATCCAAAAAAAAAAAAAAAAAAAAAAAAATCATAAAAAATAAAAAAATAGTTTCAATTCCAATTTCAAGCTTCAAATAGCTTATTCTATTTATAATAAGCTCATATAAGCTTCCTCATAGCCTATTGTGAGCTTACTCAATCATTTCTCTTAATTCACAAGGAAGTCAACATAAAGTCAAATCTCAGCTTATTTGGAATAAGCTCAGCTTATTGTGGAATAAAGGCAGCCAAAAGGAGTCCATTGGCCTGTCTTAAAGACAGGCAAGCATAGTGAACCCCCTCTGTTAAGCTGAGGGGGAATTTGCTTTGTAAGTCTCATTTACTTTTATCTAATATTGCATCAGTAATGTAACAGTAGTATAGATCTATTTATTATTGCTCATTTCTGTTTCTCTATTGATATTTGCATCATATTTTAGCTTTATCTTAGTCTACATTTCATTTAGATAATTGTTTGCTTATTATTTGAGACTGTCTGTTTCTTAACTGTTGCATTATCTCAGATCTGTGTTACTGGTTGTTTTCTTAGTTTTCTGTGTTGGTTGTGGGTTGTTGGATAAATATTTGATCAGAAGTTAAGTTTTGGATTGTTGAGGAATAAATTTGAGTGGTGATAAGTTCTATTCAGTTATATTAGAAGGTGTTTGGATCAGTGTGGTTTGCTGGTGTTATCAGTATTTCAAAGGTAGTTGTTAGCTTAGACATATCACTTAGGTTAATATTTAGTGTCATATTGCATAAAATTCAGTAGTTAATTCATTAAAAGTCAAAATCATCTTGTTTCATAAAGTTTTTGCATAACAGTTAGGTATTTAGGTTGCATAAGCATAAAATTAGTTGCATAAGTTGAAGATTTAGCTTATTATACTCATAAATTTTATTAATATAACATTTTCAGTTAAAATTCAGCAATCAAAAGTCATTTTAGTCAAAGTTTCATTAAAATCAAAAAAGTCAAAACAAGTGAAACTAAGTCTTTGGTCAAATCTTTGAGAACATCCCTAGGGTTCATTTTTAATTGGAAATAAATTTGAAAAGTGGATTTGTAGAGTTTAACACTAAGGGAACCAACATTAAAAAAAAATTCATTTTGTAACTTATTTGCTTATTGAAAAAGCTAATTGGAATTGGCTGTTTGGACTAAATTTACCCTGCACATCAGTTGTTGGATCACTTTCTAGGTAGATTTTGGGTAGGTTAATTGGATCAGAGATCCTTGTTAATACAAATATCGCCTAAAAAAGTTATTTATATTTTACGATCTTTGCTAAGTTTTGTTAATGACAAAGTATGAACTTTAGCTAAGAGTAAATCATCACTTTAAGTGTTTAAGTCTTGTTTAAACTAAGGTTTACATTTCCTTTTAAACAAAACATTGTTTTTATTTCTTAAATTAGAAAGAGTCTTGTCACATCACATTTATTTCTTTAAATAGAAATATCACATCACATTTATGGTAAGTTTACATTTATGGAAAGAAAGTGTGTTTAACTAACCATAAGTTTTCTTGTGCAAGTTTGTGTTTGACTAGTATTTATGTGATGTGACCTTTTTTAGTTTGGAAGATTTATTGCAAAACCAACTACAGCCCTGACGGAACCTTGGGGGTACACGGGCGGAACCCATCTGAGGGTTCCGCCGTATCCGCCAGACCTGCAGAATGGTTTGCTATAAATACCAAACCACTTGTTAGTTTTGAGTCATCACTTAGAGTCATATTTTACACATATTCTCTCATTATACTCAGTAGCTACTAACTTGTGTGATTCTGTTATGTAGCAAAGGAGTTCACATATTCATCTAAGAAGTTACAAGTTTCAACTCTAAGTTTCAAGACTTGCTAGCTTTGCTATGTATAGACTTTGGTAGTTTATACTTCATGTGTATCTTGTATAGAAGTGATCGGTTAGTATTTTAGGCCTCAAAATACGTAGTGTGTCGGGAGTTGTTATACCCTTGTAAAAGAACTAACAGGAGTGGTTGTACCCTTGGTAAAGAACTCGACATCTAGCTTAGTGTCGGTAAAAGTGTAAGCGACGATGGGAGTGGTTGTACCCGTGTAAAAGAACTCGACATCTAGCATAGTGTCGGTAAAAGTGTAAGCGACGTTGTAAAGGTTTCTCCACCGGGAAAGGAGCTTGTTGATTAGTGCTTATAACTCTCGAGTTGGAAACTCGGGGCGTGGATGTAGAGCAAGGAAAAAGAGTCCTTGTAGCTGAACCACGATAAACAATCGTGTTGTGGTTTGATCGTTTCTTTCTTTATCTTTGCTTATTACATATTGTCTTTAGTTAGAATTGCTAATCACACGTAAAGCTTTTCAAAGAATTAAACAAGTAAAGTTGTGTTTATATCTTTAAACAAACGTAAAGCTTTTCAAAGAACTAAACAAGCAAAGTTAGGATTGTTGATTACACATAAAGCTTTTCAAAGAATGAAACAAGTAAAGTTAGAATTGTTATTCATATGTAAAGCTTTTCAAAGAATTAAACATGCAATGTTGTACTTGCATCTTTGAACAAACGTAAAGTTTTAAAAATATAATCAAGTTAAAAAGCGGTAAACTATTCAACCCCCCTTCTAGTTTTCCACAATTGGCATCAGGAGCTACGTTACTCAAGATCTTTAAAATAGAATGTATTTTAAAACTTGGATCGATTCATGGATTTTGAAAATCTCAAAGAAGGGCAACCTATTCAAAACCCACCGCTATTTGAAAAAGAAAACTTACTTGAATGGAAAAGTAATTTTGAAAACTATGTGAAATCAATTTATCAAGATCTTTGGCATATTATTTCTTTTGGTGATTTCAAACCAAAGAAAACAAGCTTTGAAAACCAAGTTGACTCTTCTAAACTTGATAAAAATACCAAAGTTAAGATAATGATTTATAAAGCTTTATCAAGAACCAAATATGAAAGAATGTATTTTTGTAAAACGGCTAATGATATTTGGAAAAATATAATCAACTTTCATCAAGAAATATGTCAAGTCAAAGATGATCAATTTGATCTTACATATGAATTAGAAGATAGACACTTAGTAGAAGTTAATACATGTGCTACTAGTTTAAATGTTTTAAATGAATGTACAAGTGAAGATGAGTACGTGTGTCGTGATGAACTTGCTTGCGAATCATGGAATGAAACGGATGTCGACGAAGACAATGATCCGGTGGGTGATTGTAAATTTATTGATACGACAAGCAAGGTACATGTTGAAACCAAACATTTTTGCTTTGACACATTTATCTTAGAATTTTCTAAATTAGAAAATGAGTCTAAACTTTTAGGTAACATGAACCTAAAAACTATCTTTAACAATGAGTCTTCAAAATCTTTTGTGAATAACTTTGAAAAGGAAATCTTGTTAGAAGATAAAATGCCTAGACTTGAGAGCAATGTTGAAATTGATCTAGAATGTAAATTATGTCTAGATTACAAACATGAGATTAAAAAGCAAAATGAGAAAGGAAAAATGTTAGCTAAATTTGATGAAAGCTCAAAATCTCTTGAAAGATTGTTGAGGAGTCAAAGGTTGTTTAAAGATAAAACCAGATTAGGATTTAACTCAAAAGCACCATCAACTAGTAAAACAAAGCAAGTAAAATTTGTTAAACCTAGAAGAGAGATTTAGAGATAATTCAATCTCCAATAGAAACTCATGATAAAAGAATTAAGATTATTATGCTCTATGCTTTTATATGATTATCTAACTTTCTTGGATATATGAGTAATTGAGTTTCCAAGCGTGTCGTCAAACCAAGATTTTACGCGTTGTGTTTATCCTCTTGATAGCATCTCTATGCAAGTTAAAAGGTACGCATTACTTCAACTTGACTTTGATTGCCTCTTGTTTCTAGCATTATGTGTTGAAGTATGTGTTATTAGTAATACTCTAAAGTTTTTACCTGCTATTAGTAATAACAAAGATTAGATTCTATGCAACAAGGAATTTCGTCATTAGTACTAGTAGGAGATTTAAGGTGTTTTGGTTCTTTAACCGTCAAGAGATAAACGCGAAAAACTCTTGAGTGAGTCTCACTCAACTCTTGCTTACAAGTGAGCTAACTAAGAATTTCCTAAGTGTTAAAATGTCTAACACTTTTGTGATGCTTGCAAAACAAACCTTTGTAAAACAACATTCTTAAACACCATACTTTGGGTCTTAAATTGTATTTTACTTCAATCACTCCTTTATGATAATTTCACATAAAACACACAAGGTGAAATAAATCACATTAGCATACATTAGGATGTGTGGAAGAAAATGAGTTTTCAACATCTAGGATTTACACATCAAATGTGACACTTAGTCTCATGATGTTGTACCTCTTGGACTTTTTCAAAACAAATAAAGTTCATAGTGTCCTAGGTAAGGAAACCCAAAGAGTCGAGGAGTCGTTGAATATGACATTTAACGAGTGATCTCCTCCTTCTAAGATATCATCTTTGGTAGATGATGACTTAGTTGAAAGTCCAATGATGGCAAGACAAGTATGTTGTGTAAAACATTAAGGATAAAAGTACAAAATAACATCTTCTCACCTTTAGTCAAACATTGAATCAAGAAAAATTTACATAAGTTATAAAACTTGATTTATAGGTCATAGTTGTGTCTAAACAAATTCAACAAAAACAATTTTTGGAATTTGGAAAACAAAATAGATATTTCAAAGTAATCAAGTGATTATAGTGTCAATATTTGAAAGACTTTTTGATAATAAAAGCAAGCCCCAAAAGCACATAATTAGAGCAATGTACAAACACAAAGTGTTGTAACAATACCCCAAAATAAAATAACCAAAACAAAACATAAACCCAAACATAGATGATAAACCACTTCCAATGCAACTAAGGTCTCGTCTATCCACATCCTTCTATCTTATCCTTAGAAAGCTCACCTGAAAATGATGCTTAAAACATCAACATAATGTTGGTGAGATTTTTAGGTTTAAGACTCAACACACAAGGCATCCAAAATCACTGTGATTACAAAATATAGCTGGACAAATAATTATAGTTATCATGTAAGCTACATATATTTGCAAGTCAATAATCACACACAAAGGCAACAACACACATAAGGCAACATCAGGACGGCTCGTGTCCTCCGATCCCACAATGATTACAACAGGACGGCTCGTGTCCTCCGACCCCACAATGATTACAACAGGACGGCTCGGGTCCTCCGACCCCAATAAACCACAATTAGGTCGCATGCGCGAGCAACAGGATAAGCATCCTCATAATTGGAACACATAAACTAGTAACGAGTAGGAGTATTACTCTCCAATTGGATACTCCCCCACCCCACCCCCCCCCAATTGGACCACACAACATTATCATCACATTATCCAACCCATATAATCTGGTACGAGTAGGAGTATTACTCTCCAATTGGATACTCCCCCCCCCCCCCAATTGGACCACACAAGCAAATAATCACACATAGCATGCATACGATAACATTATAAGTCCAAGCTCTTTTGACACACACATAATCACAGTAACTTAAACAATTTAAGACAAGCATCATTCCCATCCCAAGTTTAAAACAAGTAAAAATATGGGACTATGAACTCACCTTAAACTCCGCAGCTTCCACAAAAAAAACTCACAATCTATAACACACAAAAATAATCCACATTACACAAGGCCAAGCTGAAAGCTACAACCCATGTACTACTCATATGATGGATTTCTAAGACTCATATGACCCACCATGGATCTCCTAGACACCACACTAACCACTACCATAACTTAATACTCACTAAATCCCTTGCACTCTTAAAATCAGAAAATGCAGAATTTTTGGGTACATTCACCCACATAAAATCACGACAAATAAAGCTCAACAACTCACACCAAAAATTCACCATGGTCTCTCATAAGCATAGAAGCTAATCCCAGAAGGCCATGGACCAATAACACACACAAATACTCATAATAAATTCAAACTTGTCAACTACTCAAATTCGGATCTGAACGCACACCAAAAAGTTTTGATTTTTTAATAATTACTTCCACAAGTTTTTATCGCGAATCCTATTCATGGTAGTCTAATATAACTTAAATCTTAACTATTCTAGAAGGCCAAGTCAAAATACCACTTTTACTACCACATGACAACCTCAAACTTTTACCCAAAATCTGTCCCGGTTTAACAGCTTTGACACCTTAACAAAGAAAAATCAAAAGACCGACTTCCCTACCTTAAAATCGATCGTGGCTGGACTTTTTGGAAATCTCTTTCATTATACTTCAATTTAGACCTAAAATTCGTGACCTAACTCATCACCATCTGTTATTTACACTCACATCTTTACAGCCTTACAAATCTGTCCAAACCCTAACTCAATAACTAGCATGTTTTATGCTCAATTCTCTTAACCAATCATCATACTATTATCATTAATTGATCCCAACATGTTTAATAACATTAATTTACAGAAGTTAACACAAACCCTAATACATCATACTTAATATTACATGAATTAGATTAATTAATCAATTAATTGAACATAGGGTTTAAAGATTTTACCTTGATTCTTGATTATTGCTTGAAAAACAAAACCCTAACTTTTTCTCCTTCTTTTTCTCTCTTAGTCGACCATAATTTGCAGAAAATAGGGGGGTTTGGGTCGTTTGTATAGTTTATATGGGTAAGCGTTGGGCTTGGTTGGGTTGAACTAGGATTCCTTGGGCCTAAGAGTCATATTTGGACTCAAATTGGGTTTCCTTTTTCCCCCTTATCCCTTTTAGCCTAATTTACACACACACACACACACACACACACACATACACACACACACACACACACACACACACACACACACACATATATATATATATATATATATATATATATATATATATATATATATATATATATATATATATTTATTTATTAAATTTATTTATTACACTCAAAACCTCATACTTTTCATATTTTATACATACCCGTAACTAATCCTAGCGTCTTACGTGATAAACCTCAGTTTTTGCGACAACCTGGAAAAATATCATTTCCAAAAATAAAGTTTCCAAAAATAGAATTCTACACTCTTTTGAAACATAAATCATAAAATCAAACTCCTCGTAACCCGCTAACGCTCAAGCACTTGAACGAAGACTCGTTACGCAAAAACACAAAAACACCAAAACACCAAAACTACACAAGTCATTTCTACACCACAAAGGTGATCAAAATGAACTTTTCCAAATTCCAAACTTTCCAAATCACAATAAAACCATTTACACAAAGGGATTTAGTACTAAAACTCACCTATATCACTCATATATCACTTCAAACACCTAATACACACCAAACAAACGTCAACCGAGTTAATACTATCAGTCAAACTGACCTGCTAAAACCATGGTTGTTACATCATCCCCCACTTAGGGAAATCGCGTCCTGAGATTTCAACTACTATAGTCACCACTCACAACAGTAAAAGGGAAATTTATGGATTTTTAAGCGGATAAATACCACACCATAAAATCACAGAGAAAGGATCGCAAAAATGTGAACCGACTAAATACTCAAATTCACACGATAAAAACATTTCGTCACTCCAACAATAGACGCAAATAGATACACTACACCGATCAATAACACCAAAGATCCGAACGACTTCTCACAGGTAGGTACGATACTCTCGAACCAAATGAAAATCCAAATGGTAACCGCATGGAACACCACATATAATGGATACACACAAAACAAACATTAATTACCTCTGATTCCTCACGCTCCCAAGTAAACTTAGGACCACGCTTAGAATCCCACCATACCTTTACCAACGCTATCTCACCAAACTTCAAACCCTTAACATCTCGATCCATAATCTTAATAGGTTTCTTGACAAAACGGAGGGTTTTGTCAACCTTACTTTCATCTATTGGCACATGCGGACTAGCATCCACCAAACACTTCTTTTAATTAGATACATGAAACATATCATGTACACCACTTAATTCCTCAACTTACTTCAACCGGTATGCCGCAAATCAAATCCTTTCCATAAATCTCAAATGGTCCTACTTATCTCGGTGCTAGCTTGCCTTTCTTACCGAAACGCACAACACCCTTCCAAGGAGATACTTTTAACCTCACAATATCACGAACACCAAACTATAAGGGCATTACATAAATAATCCGCATAACTCTTTTGGCGATCTCTTGCTGCCTTAAGTCTTCCTTAGCTAGAAAACCTTATTCGTAGTCTCCCGTTCTAGTTCAGGACCAATTAGTTGGCTTGTTCCAACCTTTGCCCACAGAACATTCCATACAACTTTTCACACGACACATACTCCATACTAGAATGATAGTTGTTGATATAGGAGAACTCATCTAAGGGTAAATGTATACCTCGGCTTCCTCCAAAATCAAACACACCCATGCTCTCAGCTCACCATCCAATGCCTGATTTGTACGCTCACTTAGTTCACTCATTAGAGAATGATAAGTCGCACTCATCTACATATGCGTTCTCAAGACTCCATAACACGTTTACCACTATCGCGAAGTAAGTATTTCATCATGTTTCTTGACGATCAACGCGACACCCCATGGCTCATTACCAACTCGCCGAGCGAAAAGTCTCGCCTACTCCTCCATACATCTCTTGCTAAGGTAATAATACGTCTTATCCATTCTCGGATGTATCAAATACCTTTCATGATTGATGTCCTTACGCTTCCTCTCAATGGAACCAATAGCTGGAATGCAAAGTACATTCCTCCATCTTCGTTCCTTTCCATTTACTGGTCTAAACCAAGTAATCATTCTTCTTACATGTTTTCAACCCTGAGCCTCTCTCTCTAGGCTGCCAGTATCAACCTCTTAACTCCGAACCGAATTATCATAACCATTGTTTACAAACATCCAAGTTTCACTCGTTCACTCCCGCTCAGCGCTCTTACCATGATGTCCTCCCTTCCTTGACGATAGCGAATCAGACAATCGTAGTCACTGAGAAATTCCACACCCAACTTCTCTTCAACATATATTAACCTCTTGTCAAATATATGCTAAAGATTCTTATGATTTGGGTAGACCACACTCTTTGCTCCATAAAATATCATCTCCAAGTTCTACTCCCCAACTCTAAGTCATGCATCACATAGTTTCTCTTATGGATCTTCTACCTACGCGATGCCCACGCAATCTGAAGAACGTATATCTTGAAGCTAAACCTCCCACTTGAACAACTTGGCAACATCATCTTCTTCTTCAACGAACAAATTGATAATCAAAACGACAATCTATCCTAAGTAAACGACACGAACCATGAAACAGGTCGAACTAAAACGTATATCAACGAATTCAAAAAGGGGTACGAATTACCGACTAACGAAGTAACGAACATCAAAATCAAAGCTATAAAAACACAATGAGAAATTTTTCCCCCAATAAAAGTAGACACAGATAAAATATTCATGAAAACCCCTACAAAGAAAATATAAAATACACGTACCCATAAAACATCCAAAAACGTACCTCAACGAAAGAAACACTCGATGAACGAAATACATAACAAGTTTGGTAAATGAGAACCATAGAAAGTTCTTATTCCCGTACTCGACCTTCCCAAAAACAAATAAACACCGTTTTTCACAAAACATATCTTAAACATATACATTTTTATAAAATATATATAAACCATTTTATGTACGACATCAACATAACCATTTTTTTTCACACTTCATTTCCCATAAAAATATTAGATTCCATCAGACGACCTTGAAATACCCAAAACGAATTTGTAAAATGCCATAAAGACTCTAATACAACCTCTTAATCAAACGCGAAAGACATTGAAGAATTCCGAAATCAAAATAATCCTCAAACGAACTCATACCAGTGAACACTGACGTAAATACATTGCAAACCAAACGATGAACTTACAGACTCATTCGTACAACGATCAAACCAAAATCATAGAAAAACACCGATACTAACGGGCCACAAAACATGTCACAAAATTCAATTGGTGTGTGTAAATGAGGAATCAAATATCCACACCAACTCGTCACGAACCAACAATACTTGAAGAATAGCATAACATTCATCCGAGGAATGAATGTATGGAATAATCAAAGAAACGAACCAGTATCCAACAAAAACGAATTCGATTACCCATCACCTATCACGACATCAAAGAGAAAGAATATGGCATCTGTACCATCATGGTACGAAAAAGAGTGCCAACCAAAGAATTAGGTATACAAACGGAGTGCTAGCAAACGAATCAACTTAAATACCACAACATAAGTACCCACCGATAATTGAGATATCAACATATGATAAGTAGGATGGAATCTTACCACCTACATACCCCAACATATAATGACTGCCCAAACGGTTAAGAGAATACTTCTCTAACCATACAGCCATCGCCAACATGATATCACATACCATCTTCCACAACATATAACAACAAACATCAATCAATGCAATAATGGTCACAAGTCCATGTGTGTGATACCCTTATAATTATGTTCACGACCATAGTTATAAGCCTATTCCACATGCATTCTTACTTCCAAAACCACACATCTCAATGATAACACACATATACCACATAGCACCTGATACATGATGCAATCCATGCCATCATACTTGCAAGTCCACTTGTGTTGTGATGCATGTATAATTATGTTGGCCACCATAATTATCTATGCCCCCTTTCACAAGTGTACTCCCTCCTATGACAACACATCATGCAAACAATCATACAAACAAAAGCAAAAGACGTCACAAACACTCATCTCGCATGGAAGAATTCCAATGATCACGTAAACTCTATAATCAAAATCACTTGGATAAGGTCGATCCAATATCCAAGAGTAATCACGCTCCAACATGGCTCCAGACGGCAAAAGACAATATACGAATTCCAAAACATGACACAAAACAAAAGACGTCGCATAACGACTCAAACTCCACTCTCACACTTATCTCCCTACTCAGATCAATTCAACTAACTACTCGCTGTGGACTCTAGATCCGAATCCACACCATTCCATCCTAACTCCCTTTCATCTTTACTCAACCACCCATTCATATTTCCTACATGTTGAGGTAGTCGACAACATGCAAAACCATCTCCATTCTTTTCTTCCAATTCCACATGATTCACAAGCGCATACAAATCACGAGGTTTAGACTAAACCACATCTCCTTCCTATGTGAAGTAAGGACACTACCAAGGGTATTTGGTAATAGCTCCATCTCCAGAAGTCGTCGTGGTTCCAAACCTCTCCACTTCTTCTCCACCAAAATTTCCCATAAACATCCTCTCCTTGTCCGAACATAGATACATGCTATCGGAAACTTGGATTCTGCGGTTAGTCCGCTTCATCCTACCACCTCTCTTGCATCCGATAGCGACAACGATTGTCCAACAAAGCATCTTACACGCGGAAGACGATATAATAAAGTCGATATATACAATACTACGTATAGAGGATAAAATAGACGTTTGAAACTCAATAAAACATCTCAGAAATATAGGAAAATAGACATATAAAATACTATACTTACACATAGATCCTAAATGCAACTATATGAGGGACTCCAAAGTTATAGTCTAGGCTCAACCACCTAATTCTCTATAACCTGGCTCTGATACCAATCTGTCATACCTCGCCAAGGCGGAAACGCGAGGGTGTAACTTCATGGATATCATCACAACACCTGGTGTCTACACAGAGAACAACTACATGCACATAATTAGAGCAATGTACAAACACAAAGTGTTGTAACAATACCCCAAAATAAAATAACCAAAACAAAACATAAACCCAAACATAGATGATAAACCACTTCCAATGTAACTAAGGTCTCGTCTATCCACATCCTTCTATCTTATACTTAGAAAGCTCACCTGAAAAAGATGCTTAAAACGTCAACATAATGTTGGTGAGATTCATAGGTTTAAGACTCAACACACAAGGCATCCAAAATCACTGTGATTACAAAATATAGCTGGACAAATAATTATAGTTATCATGTAAGCTACATATATTTGCAAGTCAATAATCACACACAAATGCAACAACACACATAAGGCAACATCAGGACGGCTCGTGTCCTCCGATCCCACAATGATTACAACAGGACGGCTCGTATCCTCCGACCCCACAATGATTACAACAGGACGGCTCGTGTCCTCCAACCCCACAATGATTACAACAGGACAGCTCGTGTCCTCCGACCCCAATAAACCACAATTAGGTCGCATGCGCGAGCAACAGGATAAGCATCCTCCTAATTGGAACACATAAACTAGTAACGAGTAGGAGTATTACTCTCCAATTGGATACTCCCCCCCCCCCCTAATTGGACCACACAGCATTATCATCACATTATCCAACCCACATAATCTGGTACGAGTAGGAGTATTACTCTCCAATTGGATACTCCCCCCTAATTGGACCACACAAGCAAATAATCACACATAACATGCATACAATAACATTATAAGTCCAAGCTCTTTTAACACACACATAATCACAGTAACTTAAACAATTTAAGACAAGCATCATTCCCATCCCAAGTTTAAAACAAGTAAAAATATGGGACTATGAACTCACCTTAAACTCCGCAGCTTCCACAAAAACAACTCACAATCTATAACACACAAAAATAATCCACATTACACAAGGCTAAGCTAAAAGCTACAACCCATGTAATACTCATCTGATGGATGTCTAAGACTCATATGACCCACCATGGACCTCCTAGACACCACACTAACCACTACCATAACTTAATACTCACTAAATCCCTTGCACTCTTAAAATCAGAAAATGCAGAATTTTTGGGTACATTCACCCACATAAAATCACGACAAATAAAGCTCAACAACTCACACCAAAAATTCACCATGGTCTCTCATAAACATAGAAGCTAATCCCAGAAGGCCATGGACCAATAACACACACAAATACTCATAATAAATTCAAACTTGTCAACTACTCAAATTCGGATCTGAACGCACACCAAAAAGTTTTGATTTTTTAATAATTACTTCCACAAGTTTTTATCGTGAATCATCTTCATGGTAGTCTAATATAACCTAAAACTTAACTATTCCAGAAGGCCAATTCAAAATACCACTTTTACAACCACATGACACCCTCAAACTTTTACCCAAAATCTGTCCCGGTTTGACAGCTTTGATACCATAACAAAGAAAAATCAAAAGACCGACTTCCCGACCTTAAAATCGATCGTGGATGGAGTTTTTGGAAAGATCTTTTATTATAATTCAATTTAGACCTAAAATTCGTGACCTAAATCATCACCATCTATTATTTACAATCACATCTTTACAGCCTTACAAATCTGTCCAAACCCTAACTCAATAACTAGCATGTTTTACGCTCAATTCTCTTAACCAATCATCATACTATTATCATTAATTGATCCCAACATGTTTAATAACATTAATTTACAGAAGTTAACACAAACCCTAATCCATCATACTTAATATTACATGAATTAGATTAATTAATCAATTAATTGAACATAGGGTTTAAAGATTTTACCTTGATTCTTGATTATTGCTTGAAAAACAAAACCCTAACTTTTTCTCTCTTAGTCGACCATAATTTGCAGAAAATAGGGGGGTTTAGGTCATTTGTATAGTTTATATGGGTAAGGGTTGGGCTTGGTTGGGTTGAACTAGGATTCCTTGGGCCTAAGAGTCATATTTAGACTCAAATTGGGTTTCCTTTTTCCCCCTTATCCCTTTTAGCCGAATTTATACACACACACACACACACACACACACACACACACACACACACACACACACATATATATATATATATATATATATATATATATATTTGTATATTTTTTTATTAAATTTATTTATTACACTCAAAACCTCATACTTTTCATATTTTATACATACCCGTAACTAATCCTAGCGTCTTACGATATAAACCTCAGTTTTTGCGACAACCCGGAAAAATATCATTTCCAAAAATAAAGTTTCCAAAAATAGAATTCTACACTCTTTTGAAACATAACTCATAAAAACAAACTCCTCGTAACCCACTAACGCTCAAGCACTTGAACGAAGACTCGTTACGCAAAAACACAAAAAACACAAAAACTACACAAGTCATTTCTACACCACAAAGGTGATCAAAATGAACTTTTCCAAATTCCAAACTTTCCAAATCACATTAAAACCATTTACGCAAAGGGATTTAGTGCTAAAACTCACCTATATCACTCATATATCACTTCAAACACCTAATACACACCAAACAAACGTCAACCGAGTCAATACTATCAGTCAAACTGACCTGCTAAAACCACGGTTGTTACACATCTATTTCTTTACTTACATTATTATTGATTTATCGTACTTATTTAGTGTTGTTCATATTGTGCATGACTTGATTTCATATAGCATCGAATCTATATTTTTGAAAACAAAGAAACTTTCAAACAAACTTTTATAACAAATTAAAAAGACGTAAAACTATTCAACCCCCCTTCTAGTTTTCCACAATTGGTATCAAGAGCCACGTCTAGCAAGATTTTTTAAAATATATTGTATTTTAAAACTTGTAACGATCTATGGAATCTTTAAAATATTTAGAAGGGCAATTTATGCAAAGACCACTACTATTTGAAAGTGATGGATTTTTATATTGGAAAAATAGATTCGAAACTTATGTGAAATCAAAAGATCTTGATCTTTGGCATATTATTACCTTCGGTGATTTTCCCCCTATTCAATATAATGTTGAAACTAAAATGGATGAAATTGTATCTTTTGAAAAACAAAATGATGATTTGAAAAAGAAACTAGCAAAAAATAATGAGGCTAAAATGATCATTTATAATGCGTTACCACGCAAAGAATATGAAAGAATTTTTATGTGTAAAACCGCAAAAGAAATTTGGGATTCTTTACTAATTACTCACCAAGGTAATAGTCAAGTTAAAGATAACAAAATAGATCTTCTTGTACAACAATATGAACAATTTACGATTCTGGAAGAGGAATCAATTGATAATGCTTTTGCTAAATTTAACACTATTATCACAAGTTTGAAAGCACTTGATGAGACATTTTCTAGTAAAAATTATGTTAGGAAATTTCTTAGGGCATTGCATCCGAAATGGCGAGCTAAGATCACGGCAATTGAAGAATCAAAGAACTTGATGACGTTATCACTAGATGAACTTATTGGCAACTTGAAGGTCCATGAAGAAATTATAAGAAGAGATTCGAAAACGGTCAAAGTCAAGAAAGAACAAACCAAATCCATTGCTCTAAAAGCCAAAAAGGAACCTAATGATAATAATGATTCAAGTGACGAAAGTGAAGACGAAGAATATGCAATGGCCGTAAGAGAATTCAAAAAATTCTTCAAGAGACGAGGAAGATTCACTAGATCATCACGAGACGAAAGAAAACTGTTCCAAAGAAATAAAAGTGACAACTACGGGAAAAGAAAGTGCTTTAGATGTGGAAGTCCAAATCATCTCATTGGCGAATGTCTAAAGCCGCCGGGTTATGAAAATTAAGGCGCATTTGTTAGTGGAACATGGAGTGATAGTGACAAAGAAGAAGTAGAAAAGCCAAGAGATGAAAAGTGCTTTATGGCAAAAGGAACCGACGAAATATGTTTAGGAATTGACTTGGAGCCTAACGAATGAATCAAGGATAGCGGATGTTCGAGGCACATGACGGGGAACCGCAAGCTATTCTCTACATACAAGGCATATAATGGAGGTAACGTTATTTTCGGTAGTGACTTACGTGGAAAAATCATTGGCAAAGGTACGATTTCTCAAGACTCACTTACTATTGAAAATGTAGAGCATGTAGATAATTTAACATATAACTTGCTTAGTATAGGACAAATATGTGATAATAAATGTAGAGTCACCTTTACCGAAGAGGACAGCGAAATAGTTAAGAATGGAAAAATTATAGGTAGAGGAATTAGGAAAGGAGACATATATGTTATGAAACTAGGAAACAAGCCTGAGGATAGAATATGCCTAACGACCCTAGATGAAAACTCCACATTGTGGCATAGGAGATTAGGACATGCTAACATGCAAAAAATACAATCTTTGGCCTCTAAGGAATTAGTTAGAAATTTGCCTAATCTAAAATATGACAAGCATTTTTGTGATGCATGTAAAATTGGAAAACAAGTTCATGCTAGTCACAAAGTTAAGGATATAGTATCCACTACTAGGTGCCTAGAACTATTACATATGGATCTTTTTTGTCCATCCACTGTGCGGAGCTATGGAGGAAACAAATATACCTTAGTAATAGTAGATGACTACTCACGATACACATGGACTAGGGTTTTAAGTGACAAGACCCAAGCCTTTAAAAAATTCGAAATATTTAGTAAAATGATTCAAAATAAATTAGGATGCACAATAGTAGCCATTAGGACGGACCATGGTAGGGAATTTGACAATGAAGTATAATTCGGAAAATATTGTGATTTAAATGGAATATCTCACAATTTCTCCGCTCCTCGTACTCCTCAATCAAATGGCGTAGTAGAAAGAAAAAATAGGTCACTACAAGAAATGAGTAGAACAATGTTAAATGAACAATCCATCCCACAAAAATTTTAGTGTCACGCCGTAGATACTTCAACATATATTATTAATAGGGTATCAATTAGGAGAATTCTAGGAAAAACTCCTTATGAGTTACTAAGAGGTAGAAAACCAAACTTAAACTACTTTAGGGTATTCGGAAGTAAATGCTATATTCTAAACACTAAGGATTACCTCACTAAGTTTGATCCAAAATCATATGAAGGAATATTTTTAGGATACTCACAAAATAGTAAAGCATATATAATACTTAACAAACACTCCATGAAAGTAGAAGAATCACTAAATGTAACATTTGATGAAACACCACCACCTCCTAAAACTTTACCTTTAGAAGATGATGACTTAGTTGAAGAAGAAGCTATTGAGGTTAGTAAAACAAAACCCATAGGAAATGATAATGAAGACATTAACTTAGGAAATAACGAACTTGTAAATGTTAAAGAATCTAGGACACATCCACTAGATAATATAATAGGACATCTTAACCAAAGAACCCTTAGGTCACAAGCTCAAGATAAAAATAATTTCTTTTGTTTCCTCTCAGCAATAGAACCTAAGAATATTAATGAGGCTTTAAAAGATGAAAGTTGGGTTATAGCTATGCAAGAAGAATTAAATCAATTTAAGGCAAATGATGTTTGGGAATTAGTCCCAAATCCAATGAATATGACCATCATAGGAACTAAATGGGTATATAGGAATAAATTAGATGAAAATGGAGTAGTTACTAGAAATAAAGATAGGTTAGTTGCCCAAGGTTATAATCAACAAGAAGGAATTGATTATGACGAAACTTATGCCCCCGTAGCTAGATTAGAATCAATTAGGATACTACTTGCCTATGCATGCGCCCTAGATTTTAAGTTATTCCAAATGGACGTGAAAAGTGCATTCCTTAACGGTTTTATCAATGAGGAGGTATATGTGGCACAACCTCCAGGATTCATTGACTTTGCAAAACCTGATTATGTTTATAAGTTAAAGAAAGCTTTGTATGGACTCAAACAAGCTCCCAAAGCTTGGTATGATCAATTAAAAGCTTTTCTTATTAAACATGATTATTCCATGGGAATGGTAGATAACACTCTTTTCACTAAAAGGAAAGACCCAAATCTCATCATTGTTCAAATATATGTTGATGACATTATATTTGGATCGACTTGTCAAGACATGTGTGATGAATTTGCCAAAATCATGCATGATGAGTTTGAGATGAGTATGAAGGGTGAACTTAACTTCTTCCTAGGATTACAAATAAAACAATTAGAAGATGGAATATTTTTTAACCAATCTAAGTACATTAAGGAAATGCTTAAGAAATTTGGCCTAGAAGACTCAAAACCCATGAAAACTCCCATGTCTACGGAAGTAAAGTTCACAAAGGATGATGAAGGTGAGTCCGTAGATAACACCAAGTATAGAGGAATGATAGGTAGTTTAGCATACTTGATGGCAAGTAGACCCGATATCATGTTTAGTGTCTGCCTTTGTGCCCGTTTTCAAGAGGATCCCAAAACCTCTCACCTAGAAGCGGTTAAGCGTATCTTCCGATACATTAAAGGCACTATACACTTAGGATTATGGTATCCTAAGGGATCCGGCATAGAAACCATCGTCTATGCGGATTCGGATCATGCGGGAGACTACGTAGATAGAAAAAGCACTAGTGGTATTTGCACGTTTATGGGATGTTGTCTAACATCTTGGTTTTCGAAGAAGCAAACCGCTCTTGCTATTTATACCACCGAAGCCGAATATGTAAGCGCTGGAAAGGCATGTCAACAAGCACTATGGATGAAACAAGCTCTTATAGACTATGGCATTAGGTTAGAAAACGTTCCCATTATGTGCGATAACAAAGGTGCGATAGATTTAAGTAAAAATCTGGTGCAACACTCTAGGACTAAACATATAGAAATACGCCACCACTTTCTTAGGGATAATGTACAAAAAGGGAACATATCTATAGAAAAGGTTGCATCAGAAGATAACATTGCGGATATATTCACTAAACCCCTTAAGCGTGAACTATTCAACCACTTGCGTTTAGGATTAGGAATGATGGAACAAGTTGACTAAATTTTATTGCATTTAGACAATTTTTTGTTTTTCTTGCATAAGATTTTTTTTTCACTTCTCCATTTCTGAGTCTAGGAATCTATTTCGCACAAAATTAAAGATTGGGAAATTTTATTTTCTTTGCATAAACTCTTTTGTAAAACCAATCAATTTTCTTTAAAAATTATTCTCACATCTAGGAATCACATGAACATCATTTTCCTTGCATTGTTGACTAATGTTAAAAACATTTTCTTCCAAAATCATGCATAAATTCTCACATAAATTGTCAAGGTATATAATCTAATATATATCCTTGACATTAATGATCGAGCAAATATCGAATCAAGGAGATTTTGGATTGTTTCTTAAGAAATTTTTTTTTGTTTAGAAGTCAAAACAATCATAACTCCACATTTGTTGCATATAGGCACACACTAGGACAAAATCACTCATAACATTGTCATCTTGTTTCATCACTAGATTTTTGACTCACTAGTTGCCTTTGCCTTTGATCTAAGATAGTTGCCTTAGGAAGCTTAAGTGCTCTTGCCTTCATTTGTCTCTTTTAGCTTAATATGTGTTGCTTATTTGCTCTTTTGCTTAAGTGTTTTTGCATGCATGCTATATCTTGATTAGATTAGATGCTATATTGCCTAAAGGAATTGAACTTGCTTGAATCCAAATCCAAAAACACAACCTTTCTGCAAATTTTCTGCCAAAAACCCTTTTCTTGCAATCTGGGAACCATCAGACGGGCGGCCCCTTTAATTATGTAAGGCGGCCCCCTTAATTTTAAGGGGACCGCCCCCTAATTAAGGGGACCGGCCATCTGCTGGACGGGTTTACAGAATCTTTTCTGCTTTTTAGCCCATTTCAACCTACATTTCCCATTTTTCACCAACACATTTTGTCCTAATATCCCAAATAAACTTTATCCATCCATAAACACACAAATCTTACACTATAAATATCCCAAATCTTCCACACTCTCCATTCATTCCTTCATGACTTCTCCAAACAAACCAAAACCAAAAGCCTCAAGGCTTGCAAGAATGACGGACAAACCCGTTTAGCAAAGAAAAAGCTCTCGAAACAAATCCATCATAACCAATGAAGTTGAAAATCACTCAACACCTCCAACCACTTACTTCCTAAACTTTACACCAAATTCACAAGGACATTCATTTGATCCTCTTTACAAACCATACAACATTGGCCAAACATCTTCCTTCATGCCAAACCACTCATCTCATCCTCCAACCATTTATAATGATCCATACAAGTTTGATCAACCATCCAACTACAATTCCAACTACACAAACCCAATTCATCCATATCAACACAATGACTCTCTCCGTATTGCCACGGAAAAGCAAAAGTTCCGTGATGAAATATCCCAAATCCATGATCTTAGTGATCTCAATGCCATGCATCTTGCACAACGCAACAAAGGGCAACCTCCATCATCACCCTACAACAATTGCCTACCTCACTCTCTCAACTTGGATCAAGTTACAAACCACACTCACCTATTGCCCTTATTGCATCTTCCTTCAAAAACAAATCCTATACTTGAGTGAAGATATTTCTTGGATTGAATATCTCCTCACTCGTCCTCATCCCATACCACCCTTAACACGATACAACATCGTAAGATCCACCTCTTCCGCTCCATACCCCACTCCATATCCCTCTCCATCTAACAACTAAGCTTTATGCTTATGTTCTCCTTCAAGCAAATAAAACAATCAAGCATGGGTTGCAAGCAAGTCCAAGTGCTCTCTTAGGCAATATAGGACTATGTCTTTTCTTTTGTTTTATTGTAATCAACATGCTTTAAGCATATTGAATGTTGTAATGATAATCATTTCTATGATGCTTGAATGAATCTATTTTTATTTGCATAATTATTGCTTTGCATGTATATGTGTCTTGTTCTCTTCAAATATTTTGTGTAGCCAAGATTTCCATAGCTCATTCCCTTGGTGCTCTCAAATGAGGGGGAGCATACATCAAGGGGGAGCATTCTACCCGTTTAATCTTCTTTCACGAAGCTTACTCGGCTTAACCTTTTTGATTTTACAAAAAGGGGGAGAAGAGAAATGTAAACTCTTTAATACTTGTCTAGAAACAAATTTTAGAGTTATTGAGTTTAAGGTTTTGTAATAATCAAAAAGGGGTAGATTGTTGACATAAATAATGCCTAAAAACATTATTAACATATTATCAATATCTCTATGTTTTGATTATTACAAAATACAAACTCATAGAACTAAAACTTGTGACTTAAACAAGTATTTAGTGATTAACATTTTCTTTTTACATCCAAATCACTTAATGTATGAATAAACAAAGTGTTTAGTGCAATTTATGATCAAAGGGAAATTTAATTAAGTATTACAAAGTTTATTTAATTATATAAACATATTATATTTTTTTGAAAAACACTTTTGGTAATAAAGAAAAATGTTTTAATCATACTAAATATATGATTTCAAATTTTTAACCAAAATTAGTTAGTTTTTCACCAAATAAACTTTCGCCACTAGAAAACAAAATTTCTGGCCGTTACAGCTGGGCGGCCCCCTTAATTATAAGGGGCAGTCCCCTTAATTTTAAGGGGGCCGGCCTTGATTTAAGGGGACCGGCCACGCTCCTCTGTCAGAATTTGTTGCCTATAAATACCACCTTAAATCTGGAATTTTTCTCACCTTTTGCACTCCTAAACTTTCTGTTCTAGATCTCCATTTCCAATCTCTAAATCCTTTGATCATACATTCCTAAATCTTTGTTTCAAAGTTATCCAAAGATTATCCTATCAAGTGCAAGAGAAGAATACTTCTATCCCTCAAGACAAGAAGTATTACAACTTGTTGTGATCTCCACATCTAAGTTGTTTGAGCATCATCATTATATTCATCTCCTTCTGTGATTAGTTGTGAATATTTGTTAGAAGATAGTTTAGTTTGATATATATATATATATATATATATATATATATATAGTGTGATTGGTTAGTAGTTAGTTGTGAAGAAGAAAAAGTTAGGAAGAAGATTAGTGTGTAGAAGATAGTTGTGAAGAAGATTGGTGTGTAGAAGATAGGTGTGAAGAAAATTGGTATGTAGGAGATTGGTGTGAAGAAGTGGTGTGATCAAGTAGTGAATAGGTGTGAAATAGTTGTGTAGAAGGTGTGAATAAGTTGTGACGTAGTTGTGGTGTGTAAATTGGTGTGTAAGGTTTTCTCCGCCATAAGGGAGCTTGTTGACATAGTGAAGAAAACTCTCGAGTTAGGTGCTCGGGGAGTGGAGTAGGGAAAGGAAGGTGACCTTGTAGCCGAACCACTATAAATCTCTTGTCTCTCGGTTCGATCTTTCCAACTCTCATCTATTTCTTTACTTACATTATTATTGATTTATCGTACTTATTTAGTGTTGTTCATATTGTGCATGACTTGATTTCATATAGCATCGAATCTATATTTTTGAAAACAAAGAAAACTTTCAAACAATCTTTTATAACAAATTAAAAAGACATAAAACTATTCAACCCCCCCTTCTAGTTTTCCACAGATAGATCGGTTGTGAGAATCGTTATTAAGGAGTGTTTGGCTTATGAAGGTTTTAGAACCGTGTATGTGTTAAACTATGTGATTTGTATTGTTTTTCATGTTCATGCTTTATTACGTTTGTCGGATTATGTTTGTATGAGCTTTTATGCATAATGACAATATTTGAGGTGTTTATCAATTTTTATGCTTATGGTAAATTTCACTAAGTTTAGTGAATATTCGCGACCCCCCCGGTCAAAGTCCTATGATATGTGTGTTTACATGTCCAATTTTTGCATTGCCTAACCAGATATGCATTATCTTTATGATTTTAGGAGTTTTCGAAAAATTTGAAAATCGTCTTGCGGGTCAAAATCGCGGACTGTGTACTTTTTCAGGTCTGGCGGATCTGGCGGGACCCTAGATTGGGTTCCGCCAGTGTAATTTCTGGACAACCCAGAAATGGCCCAACGGACCAGACAGAACCCAAACCAGGGTTCCGCCTGTGTATCGTGAGGGTTCCGCCAGTCACCTGCAGAAAATTTTTGTCATTTTTCTTAAGTTCAAAACTTGTAAAGTGTCAAACCATTATCCTAAGTGAGAAACATCTTCCATTAACTCCAATAACCATATTAGGACAACTCTCACTCACTAAAACAATTAGGAAGTCACTTCCCTCTAAAAATTCAAATTCAAACATAACTAACCCAAGGAACCCTTTTAAAGGATCCTTCAAACCATTGAAACATTTTCAACCAAATCACATCCCATGATCACAAAGCATTGAGTGCATATGTTGGTCTTTCACTCCACCCTATTCCATTGGATTGACATCAAATGATGTGACATGGTCATGAAAATCATTTGAAACCTCAATCTTTGAATGGTAGAACATCAAATCCAAACACTCATTTCAACATCCTTTCCACCTTATAAATTTGAAAGTTTTGCAACAATTCAAATCACACCATAACCATCAAAATTTCTTCTCTCAAAACATCAAAACCACACCTTTGAAATGACTAAATCCAACACATCATCCGAGTCATCAAAATCCTTCTCAAAAACCACTAGGATTAGTGTTAAACCTTGTTGCTTCAACAAAACCATCAAGTCAAGCTCATCATCTTCAAGTGATGCTTCACTTAACATTTCTTCACCTATCCAAGATTTCCTTAACTTCACTACCTCAACACCTTCTCAACAAGCTCAACCATCAAAAACTCCATTACCTCAATCACCAACACTTACACCAATGGAACTTTTCCATACACCACCAACTTCACCACTACCCTATTTGGAAACATTAGAAGACCTATCACCCAAATCATCAAGTCCACCATCTTTGTCACTCTTTGACACCATTGATCAAATGGAAACCCAACAACAACCTAGTGAGCAACTAGATGATGAACCCCATCAACCATCATTGGTAGAACGGTTGGCTTACCGTTATGCTAGACCATCAATTTTTCCAAATGATCAAGGTCATACACACTCACAATCATTTGTGTTTCACCCAATTTACAAAGACCTTCATGGTAATCCTTCCGGCGAACCAAGCTTCCACCATTTTGTTCAAAGCCAAAAACCACAACAACAAAAACCACAACAACAACAACCATCACCACAAGAACATTCCCAACAATTTGAATCTCTACTTTCTTCTTATAAGAAAATAGAAGCATCCATATGGGAAAAACCTCCAAACCTTAATGATGAGATTGACACTCATTTAAACCACCTTCATGCCTTCAAACGTATGGTTGACTCTCAAATCAACCATATTATGGTTTTACAAACAACACTATACTCAACTAATGAAGGAAGAAAAAATACCTCTCAACCATCCACCTTTGCTCCTTCAAGCAATTCAACATCACCATCTTGTTAGACATTGTCTCACCTCATGGTAATCCTTTCGGAGAACCAAGCCTCCGTCACTTTGTTCAACGACAACAACCACATGAACCTTCCCAACACTTTGAATCTCTATTTTCTTCGTATAAGAAAATAGAATGTGGAAAACTAGAAGGGGGGTTGAATAGTTTTACGTCCTTTTAAAAGTTTATTATGAAAATATTTTGTAGGTTATTAAAAACTTTCGATTCGATCTCAAGTGAATTCAAATGACAACCAATATAAGCAATTCTAATCAAGTAATGAAAGTATTGAAATGTAATGAAGAAAAGATAGAGTTAGAAAGATCAAACCACAACACGCGAATTTATAGTGGTTCGGCTACAAGGACACCTTCCTTGCCCTACTCCACTCCCCGAGTACCACACTCGAGAGTTTTCTTCACTATGTCAACAAACTCCTTATGGTGGAGAAACCTTACACACCTTGGCTTACACGAGTTAACGACACTAAGCTAAATGTCGAGTTCTAATCGTAGCTAGAACCAATCTCACGACTTCTTCAAGGCTTCACACCTTCTTCACAACTTCACAACTTCTTCAAGGCTTCACACCTTCTTCACACCTTCACAACTTCACACCTTCTTCTATGCACAACTAATTCACAACTACTAAACTACTTTACAACACACCTAGTTTCTACAATCAACAAATTTACACAACACTTTTACAAATATCTACCACAACTACAATATGAAACTAGCTATTCACAACACTACTACAATTAGATGGATGTAGAGGAGTGTTCTTCTTCTTGCGCTTGAATGGATGAAGCTTTGGATCACTTGGAAACAAAGACTTATGAATTATATGATCAAAGGATTTTAGATCTAGAAATGGAGGTTGGATCAGAAAGTTTATAGTGCAAAAAGGTGAGAAAAATGTGTGAAATGATCCAGTATTTATAGGGCCAGATTTTACTGTTCTGGAACGTGCCGGTCCCCTTAATCATTAAGGGGGCCGCCTAGTAAAATTAAGGGGGCCGCCCTCCTGAACGTTGGAAAAGTTTTTCTGGATAAAATTTGCCCTTTTTGGTTGGAAATTTGAAATCATATCTTTGTGGTTTAATATAGCATTACCAAAAATGATTTACAAATATATATAAAATGTTTATATCATTTTATAAGATGTTATGTCTTAAGACAAAATTTCCTTTGATCATGTAATGCATAAGATGCTTAGTTTATGCATACCTTAAGTGATATAAGATGTAGAGGTAAATATTTGTTACCAAATACTTGTTTACGTTTTAATCTTGACTTAATTTGATTTGAGTTTTGTGATTATCAAAACATAGGTTTATTGAGAGATATTAATAACCTTTTTTAAACATTATTTATAACAACAATCTCCCCTTTTTGATGATTACAAAACTTAAACTCATTAACTCAAAAATTAATTTTTAAACAAGTATTTTAGTGAGTTTATATTTACTTCTCCCCCTTTTTGTAGAATCAAAAAGGTTATGCCGACAATTTTTAAACGTGAACAATTGACGGGTAGATATCTCCCCCTTGATGTGTACTCCCCCTCGTTTGGGGGCACCAAGAGAACGAGCTATGGAATGCTTTGCAAAAAAAAATATTAGAAGCACAAGTATATGCATGCAAACATGTATAAGGTGATAAAAAAAAATAAAGCATGTTTGAAAAGAAAGCATTCATATTAAATAATTGGTTGTGTCAAGACACAACATACAAGTAGCAATTTGAATTACAAGTAGAAAAGCTAGGTCACAAATAAACAACTAGGAAAATACATCATCATGCAAAAAGTACATGGTCTTCATAGAGCTTGCAAGCAAAAGGGTGGTAGAGGCTTTATTTATTAAGCATATGAAATGCTTAATTAGGAGAGCATGATGGTGATGGTGAAGGAATGGGCGAGAATTGTGGTGGAGGAATTATTGGAGAGGATGGTGGAGTTGGTGGTGGTGGTGGGTTGGTAAGCAAATGTTCAATATATGAAAACATATATTGAATTTCATCTCTAAGGCCAAAGATGACCGTGCGGTTGTGGATGCAACAAAGACAAGTATCCCCATGGGATTCAAGTAGCCTCCAAGGCACGGGATTGGTAAAGAATGGTGGTGTAATTGGTGGAGATGAGAGATGAGCATCAAGTAGTGTTATTGGTGAAAGTGAGATGGTAAGATGGGTGGACATGGGTTCTTGTGTAGGAAGTGGTGATGATACTTGTGGTGACAAGTGTGAGTTGATGTAGTCATTGATTGATAAGGTTGAGGGTATGGAGGATGAGGAAGTTCCATGAGTGGAAGGTGTTTTAGATGGTGCATTGGGTGCACTTGGGGATGAGCATTTGGGTGGAGGTGATGGTGTTTTGTTGTCTTCATTTGTTAAGTCAATGAAGAGTTGGTTTGGGGGGATGACCACAAGTTTTTGTTTCTTGAAGGTTTTGGAGTGTGAGGTGCTTGGTGGAGTCATGATGATTAAGATGGTGAATGATGAGATGAAGAATGGTGATTGTGAAGGGAATTTATAGTATGGAAATGGTTGATTTAGGTATGTATTTGAAATGGTTGAATGAGATTCTAAAATCAGTTGGGTTAAAATGGGAAATGGTAGCTGAAACTAGAGAAAGGGTTCACAAGATGCAAAAGAAAATAGTGAATCCAGTTCCAGATGGCCGGTCCCCTTAATTGTATGCCGGCCCCCTTAAAAATTAAGGGGACCGCCTAGGGAATTAAGGGGGCCGCCCATCTGGTGTTTTCCCAGACGACCAGAAACCCAAAATTTGCAGAATTTGGTGATTTTTCAAGTGTGTTTTCCCAGCAAGCTCTATTAGAAGTATATACTCTAGGAATGATGATATATATATATATATATATATATATATATATATATATATATATATATATATATATATATATATATATATATATATAACCAAATTACATGCAAATAAACATATTATAATCCATTTTGAAAATAAGCATAGCATAACATTAAGATAGTAGCATGATAACACTTAAAGTCTAAACATCATTCAAGAGATAAACAAGAAATAACACAAGTATTTCCGAATAAATCGGACAAATAGCAAATCATACAATTGTCAAATAGAACCAAGTAATAACAAGTAGCAATACATCAATATTTCCTACTTCTTCTTCTTTCCAAGCATCTTCCTAAACATCTTCCCAACGGATTTGAAACCTCCTCGAAGTTCTTCATGCATTTGTTGTTGACGGTTGATGATAGACGTTTGACGAGTGAAGAGAAGCTCATCGGTAC
Source organism: Artemisia argyi (assembly GCA_030686995.1). Lineage (NCBI taxonomy): Eukaryota > Viridiplantae > Streptophyta > Magnoliopsida > Asterales > Asteraceae > Artemisia > Artemisia argyi. The sequence continues at coordinate 106,166,210 of CM060685.1, forward strand.
GTTCATGAGGAAGAGGAATTTGATATTCGGTATCACCAAGATCGGAAAGATTTTCAACAAAGGTCGTGGGGGATGGAGTACTAACACGTGAGGTGTTTTCCTCCTCATCATCATCGTCATCACGATGAGATGTAGAACCACGAGGCCTAGAATACAAAGGACCATGAGACTTTCCTTTGTCACTTCGAGCACGACGAGTACGAACACGAGTAAGTTGGTTCAAAGTAGGAAGGATATGAACGTAGTAGTCTCTTTGAAGATGTGGGTAATGTTCCATCACATATCGATAAAGTCGTGTGAGAAACATACCGTAAGGAAGATTGGCATTTGGGGTGTTCTTGGCGGACATGATTCGATGAATAAAAAGATAAGCCAAATTGTATTGCTCTTCAGCAATAACACAATAAAGCATGTGGGCAATGCTCGCCGTGACATGATCACGGTGACCACCAGTACCAAACGCATTCTCTCGAATGAGTTCTTCCCACTTCTTTATATCTTGGCTTAGCTCTTTGAGGAGGATTTGATTGGCATGAATATCGACATTCTTCGACTTGATTACTTGACTAGTCGTACGACGTTCTAGTTCAAGCATTCGACGAATGTCTTCAGGACTAGGAATCTCAGAATAGTAGGGGCCATCCTGAGGACGATTTCTTTCAAGAGTGGAGAGATCCCATTCATTTGAGAAAACGGCTTGGCCGTTGAATGGGATTCTAAGAATTTGTCCAAATTGAGCAAGAGTAAGAGTGATGAATTGATTTTGAATCATGAAGGAAATGAGGAGATGACCATAGGGATCGGTTTGCACCGTCACTTGGTTATAGAAATCGAGGATAAAACGAGGAATGATTGGTTCATTGGTTTGGAAAAGACATTCAAAACGAATATTGGTGAACATTCGTTCGGTTTGATCATTTTCATAGAAAGATGGATCGACAATTCGTCCTTCATGAATGTTTTTATTTTCAATAGGACGACAGAAACATGCAACTGAAGGAGACATGCCGGGAGTAGAAGAGACATTTGGAATGTATTGTTTGGTTTTGGAGACATCACCAACCGTGGTCTTAGGCATTTTCACCTAAACAATATAACAACAAAACTAGAATTAATATAAAAACAACTATCATGCATATGTTATATATATGTATATATAATTATATGCAATATATGTGGAACGAAATTCTACTTCGACACAAAAAAAATATTCAATGAAGTAGTTTCATAATGTTCCTTTTATTTTGATTTTAAACTCGTTTAGAATATATAATATCAAAGAGTATGATATCATAATTCATTTCGAAATAAGGCTAGATATATATTAGATTATATATCTTCCATTTCGTAAGAGTTTGACACAACATAAGCTTGTTTAAAAGATTAAAATGCGAATTTTAGTTTTCAAAAATATCATTTTTGAGATAAACCAAACGCTCCCTTAACTATATAAAAACATCCTAAAACATCAATATATATATATTGATTATATATCTTGATGACGTCTATTGATTTTAGTAGTATTAACAAGTTTTATGAACAAGTTTTAAGTTTCAAATAACTACATATGGTTATAGTTTGTTCATGAACCAAACGCCCATGTTGTCTTCATGAACCATTTTATAACAAATTGAAAAGTATGTTTTGATTGTTTAGGACGTTAAAACAATGTAATGTAGTAAGTTTTAAGTAGTTTTTAAGAGTTATATCAACAATGTGCCTCTTGAAAAATAAAATTTATCAAGGGTTTATGGGCGATTAATGATTTTGACAAAATGATATGTTATACTAAATTTGAGTTGCAATACATCATCCTAATCCTATGGGGAGCATTTGGTAGTTCAATTTCTAGCTTCTATTACACTTAAATTCGAATTAAAATAAATTTTAATAAAATGCATAATTATTGATTAGACACCAAATCGAATGAAATGTGATGAAATGCATGTTGGAAAACTTACAAAAGATGTTGTTATATGTTTGGTTGATGTTTGCCCTTTGCAAAACAACCCCGGATTGGTGATATGGTGGAGGATTTTGATGTTTTTGGGTGTTTTGGTTCGTACTCAGCAGCAATGGGGAAGAGATGAATGAGCAAATGGGGTGTTTGGAAATGGAAATAAGGTGGAAAACGTATTTGGAAGTGTCAGATGGCCGGTCCCCTTAAACATTAAGGGGACCGCCCTCGATAACAAGCCGGTCCCCTTAATCTTTAAGGGGGCCGCCTTTGAAATTTTCGAAATTTCGTGGAATTGATTTCTGGAACAAAAATATTTATACGTATATAATTAGATTTATAATATATCAAAAATACGTAAATGTTTATTGGCACGATGATGAAATCTTAACAATTTTTAATTACCGTTTCGATAATTAAAATGTACCTTTGATAATTTTGGATAAAATGATCAAAGTGTTAAGTTGATAAAGGGTTTGAGGTGTGTTCGGGAATTTGTGAATAAGTGTGTGTATATATATATATATATATATATATATATATATATATATATATATATATATATATATATATATATATATATATAAATGTGAGTGAAAGATGGGTTGATGGGTGAGGTTTGAAAGATAGTAGCGGAGATAGGATATAGTCGGCGAGAGGAGTTTGTTTCATCCATAGTGTTCACGTGCGAAGGCGTTCTTGCATGATAAAAGTCCACTTGACTCATATCCCTTCATCATCATGAGTCTCTTAAAAGAGGACTTAACAGAATAACGCGAGGGGGGGGGGGGGGGAAGGAAAGGGTTCGATAAAGAACAATTTCCTGGAGTTCTAGAAAGTCAACTAATGACATATCTAGGTTATGTGCAAGCAATTATATATATATATATATATATATATATATATATATATATATATATATATATATATATATATATATATATATATATATGTATATATATATATATATATATATATATATATATATATATATATATATATATTTAATATATTAAGTATAAGAGTATATATATGATCGAACAAGTAGAGAGAAAAAGGCAAGCCATATCTATGCACACAATGTAATTAACTAAAGCATATTTATCTAAGCATGGCAATGAGTTATGAAAGAATGGCGTACCCGGTGGTCTTCAAAAAATCTTCAAAATCATCAAGATGACATATAGAGTTTGAAAAAGTCTATGTTGAGAGAAACTTCAAGGTTGCCTCAAGGAATGTTCATCTAGCCATTCGATCCCCATTGTCTCTTTGGTCCAAAGTTGTTTGGTCCAAACATGTTTAACATTTGACTAGGATGCATGAAAGGTGGTAGTATACCCCAAGGATTGTAGCTTTGTTGGTAGTTCCACATTTGATTACTATTGTTATTATAGTTTTGCCTATTTTGGTTTCTTCTTGGTTGAGGTGTTTTAGACCTAGGTTTAGAATTATTTGATTTTCTAGGTGGTGGTGTTTTAGATTTTGTCTTAGATTTAGAAGATCCTACCTCGTTTTTTAAAGACGGTTTATAAAAAGCTTTTACTTCTTCATTGTTGGCAAGAGGTATTTTTCTATCATTTACAAGTATATACTTAGGATTAGATTTTAGAGGTTTTTGTTCGTTAGGTTCATTTTCGAATTTGACATTTTTAATCTCACTTGTTGAAGCTTCATTTGAGTTAAATCCTAAACCGGTTTTATCTCCGGATGTTCTTTGAACACTTATTATTTTATTAAGTGAGTGACAACTATTTTCAAATTTATTAAGTTTGCGAATTTCTTCCCTAAGTATTTCGTTTTCATCTTTAAGCACTTGACATGATTTGCATTCTTCAAAAATTTCTTTACCTTTTTCAAGTTGATGTATTTTAATTTTTAGTTCAAGTACTTCATTTTCCAATTGATTGTTTATGTATTTTAGTGATTTGTTTTTAGCCATTACTAGTTGTCCTAATTTGCATAGCCTATTATATTCATTATCTAGATCTTTTTCATCTAATGATAAACTTTCATCACTAAAATATTCGGTTTCGGAACGTACCTAATTTGATGTATTCGCCATAAGACACTTTTCTTCTTTTGTCGTTTCTTTCTCATCTTCATCACTATCACTCCAAGCACCTCCAACAAAAGCTCTTTGATTTTGATCTCTTGTCATCATTGGGCATTTTCCGATGAGGTGATTTGGATCACCACACTTGAAACACTTTCTTTCAATCTTGTTGTTCTTGTCATCTTTACTCTTTTGAAATGTTTTCTTTTCATAATGCGGTTGTCTTACGAATCTTCCTCGCCTTTTGAAGAATTTCTTGAAATCTCTTACGGCCATGGCGTATTCTTCGTCATCACTTTCGGAAGATGAGCTATCTTCGATACTAGATTCCTTTCTAGCTTTCAAGGCGATTGACTTGCTTTGCTCTCGTTTTTCTTTGACCATTTCGGAGTCCTTCTTAATGATGACTTCGTAAACTTTTAGATTTCCAATTAATTCATCAAGTTGCAATGTTGACAAATTCTTCGATTCTTCAATAGCCGTCACTTTAACTCGCCATTTTGGATGAAGAGCCCTAAGAAACTTCCTAACAAAATTCTTACTAGAAAAATTTTCATCAAGTGCTTTTAAACTTGTGATGATAGTGTTAAATCTAGCAAAAGCATTATCAATTGATTCCTATTCCGGAATCGTGAATTGCTCATATTGTTGAACAAGTAGATCTATCTTATTATCTTTGACTTGACTATTACCTTGGTGAGTTATTAGTAAAGAGTTCCAAATTTCTTTTGCGGTTTCACACATAAAGATCCTTTCGTACTCTTTACGTGGTAGCGCATTATAAATAACCATTTTTGCTTCATTATTTTTAGCAAGTTTTTTTTTTTTTTTTTTTTTTTAAATCATCATTTTGTTTTTCAAAAGGTACGATTTCATCTTTCTTAGTTTCGGGGTTATTTTGAATAGGTAAAAAATCACCATTACTAATAACATGCCAAAGATCTAGATCTTTTGACTTCACATAAGTTTCGAATCGATTTTTCCAATATAAAAATCCATCACTTTCAAATAGTGGTGGTCTTTGCATAGATTGCCCTTCTAAATATTTTTCAGATTCCATAGATCGTTACAAGTTTTAAAATACAATATATTTTAAAGATCTTGCTAGACGTGGCTCCTGATACCAATTGTGGAAAACTAGAAGGGGGGTTGAATAGTTTTACGTCCTTTTAAAAGTTTATTACGAAAATATTTTGTAGGTTATTAAAAACTTTCGATTCGATCTCAAGTGAATTCAAATGACAACCAATATAAGCAATTCTAATCAAGTAATGAAAGTATTGAAATGTAATGAAGAAAAGATAGAGTTAGAAAGATCAAACCACAACACGGGAATTTATAGTGGTTCGGCTACAAGGACACCTTCCTTGCCCTACTCCATTCCCCGAGTACCACACTCGAGAGTTTTCTTCACTATGTCAACAAACTCCTTATGGTGGAGAAACCTTACACACCTTGGCTTACACGAGTTAACGACACTAAGCTAAATGTCGAGTTCTAATCGTAGCTAGAACCAATCTCACGACTTCTTCAAGGCTTCACACCTTCTTCACAACTTTACAACTTCTTCAAGGCTTCACACCTTCACAACTTCACACCTTCTTCTATGCACAACTAATTCACAACTACTAAACTACTTTACAACACACCTAGTTTCTACAATCAACAAATTTACACAACACTTTTACAAATATCTACCACAACTACAATATGAAACTAGCTATTCACAACACTACTACAATTAGATGGATGTAGAGGAGTGTTCTTCTTCTTGCACTTGAATGGATGAAGCTTTGGATCACTTAGAAACAAAGACTTATGAATTATATGATCAAAGGATTTTAGATCTAGAAATGGAGGTTGGATCAGAAAGTTTATAGTGCAAAAAGGTGAGAAAAATGTGTGAAATGATCCAGTATTTATAGGGCCAGATTTTACTGTTCTAGAGCGTGCCGGTCCCCTTAATCATTAAGGGGGCCGCCTAGTAAAATTAAGGGGGCCGCCCTCCTGAACGTTGGAAAAGTTTTTCTGGATAAAATTTGCCCTTTTTGGTTGGAAATTTGAAATCATGTCTTTGTGGTTTAATATAGCATTACCAAAAATGATTTACAAATATATATAAAATGTTTATATCATTTTATAAGATGTTATGTCTTAAGACAAAATTTCCTTTGATCATGTAATGCATAAGATGCTTAGTTTATGCATACCTTAAGTGATATAAGATGTAGAGGTAAATATTTGTTACCAAATACTTGTTTACGTCTTAATCTTGACTTAATTTGATTTGAGTTTTGTGATTATCAAAACATAGGTTTATTGAGAGATATTAATAACCTTTTTTAAACATTATTTATATCAACATAGAATCATCTCAATGATCTTCCACCAAGACCAACAAAACCACCACCTTTCACAAATGAAAAACCAAGGTCATTGCTTGACCAAAATGAGTCTTTTGACCACAACCAACCACCACAACAAGAGTATCACCACCCAAAACCATTATCTACAAAGACATCCATGGTCCTCTAACCAATGAAATGAGGTTTATCCTAAGCCACATTTTGGATCGTCTCATGTTTAGAGTCTCCAAAATGAAACAAAACCGTTTCTTTTGGAAAAAAATTTCTCATTAAAACCAACAAACCAAGTTTAGAGCAACAACATCACCTCAAGTTTAGAGTCTCCAAAATGAAACAAAACCGTTTCTTTTGGAAACTGTTTCACTATTTAAACCAACAAACCAAAACCGTGTCACCTTCTCACCCTTCAAAATAAAGCCCGCTACAACCTTCAACACACACTTTCATCCTTAAACAACCTTAGCCTTGTTTTTGAAAAATGTTTCTCATTAAGGAAAATGATGATTTCCTTGTAGCATTTTATGTTCTTAGTTTATTTTTAGTTTTTCTTTATTTTTAAGAAGTTGGATGATGTCGTCCTAATTTCTTGTCTTTGACTTTCTAAGAGTCAAAATTTTACATGAAATGAATTTCATTCTACTACAAGGTTTGCATTGTTTGTTGACCATTTAGGTATAATAAGAGAACTATACCTTGCTATGGTAGCATACATATATCTTGTGTTTTAGAAACTAACCTTTCTTTTTGTAGGATCATTATCCATGTTTTCCTTCCTTGATACTCCATTTAGGGGAGTAATATTCAAGGGGGAGCATGAGTGTTGCATTATTCCACTTCACAACTCTTAGTTGTGTTCTAGACATGAAATGCTTTCATGACTTGTCTTGTGTGGCAACTAACATTTTGTTTTGTAGGGTCAAAATCTATGTCTCCTCTTTTGGCACTCCATTTAGGGGGAGTATCTTCCAAGGGGGAGCAAGTGCATACTTCCGCTTCGCTACTCTTCTTTTTGTTTCGACAAAAAGGGGGAGAATTTATATATAAACTTGTTTCAAAAATTTTTTTTTGCATATCACATCATCTTAGCAAAAACAAGTTTTTATACTAACTTTATAAGACTTAACACTAAAACTAGTGACTTACTTATAAATAAAGTTTATGTTTTGCCATCAACAAAAAGGGGGAGATTGTTAATACAAATATCGCCTAAAAACGTTATTTATATTTTACGATCTTTGCTAAGTTTTGTTAATGACAAAGTATGAACTTTAGCTAAGAGTAAATCATCACTTTATGTGTTTAAGTCTTGTTTAAACTAAGGTTTACATTTCCTTTTAAACAAAACATTGTTTTTATTTCTTAAATTAGAAAGAGTCTTGTCACATCACATTTATTTCTTTAAATAGAAATATCACATCACATTAATGGTAAGTTTGTCATTATACATTTATGGAAAGAAAGTGTGTTTGACTAACCATAAGTTTTCTTGTGCAAGTTTGTATTTGACTACTATTTATGTGATGTGACCTTGTTTGGTTTGAAAGATTTATTGCAAAACTAACTGCATCCCTGATGGAACCCTGGGGGTACACGGGTGGAACCCATCTAAGGGTTCCATCGTATCCGCCAGACCTGCAGAATGGTTTGCTATAAATACCAAACCACTTGTTAGTTTTGAGTCATCACTTAGAGTCATATTTGTAACACCCCCAATTTTGAAATATTTGCAGCGGAATAAAGATTGGGTGTTACTTCACAGCTCATAGTTTTTCAGTAGAAAATGATTTTTCTAAAATGCTTATCATTCGAAGTTTTGTAAATATCAGAGATTTCAAAATGAGGTCCCAGTGGTTTTCAAAATTTGTTAAATAGGTTTTCGAATGATAGTAAAATTTTTATAGCCTTTGTAAGAATTCCGTGCCTTCCGTCCCATCCTTGCTCGTTATAGAACTGAGATAAACATGCTAAAAGTCAACAAAAGTTGAGTGATATTCATAGGTTTAAGTTTAAAAGATTGAACACAAGTTATAAGTGATAATTGCACCGTCATACAATTATAAGTTAAAAACAGTTGTTATTGCATTAAGCTCATGACGCTCAGCCGATTAACAGATCTCATCACGAATGATGACCCTCGGGATAGGTTCTTGCCAGTAACCTATTAGATTTCAAATAAAGTGCGTTTGGTTGTTTTCTCCAACGCCCAAACGGGGATGGTCAATCCCTAATAGATCTATCCACAATTATTTACGTTCACCTCTCTGGGTGAGTAAGGCTCATGATATGAGGGGCTTTTAGCAAGGAAAGGTACTTAAGCAATAACGAGATCAGGTAAAGCATACCAAGAAAATACTTGTGTTCAGTTTGTAAAAACTAGCATGTATCCCCCTCGCAGGGTTTATAAAACATTTAAACAAGTAAAGGCGAGGCTATGAACTCACCTTAGTGGTTTAGTGAATAAAAATATCGATACTCAGTTTGCAAAATGGGAACGGCTCCACACACGACCTAGATAATATATGGCATGTTTTAGTGTTTGATAGTCTTAGGGTTTTAATCGCGAGTAGTTTTTAAATGCATGATTTGTTAATTTGACGTTAGTAAGACTTTTGGTTTTTATAGTATATTGTTCATTTATTTTAGTTATATATAACGTAAGGTTTAATAATAACGATAGTTTGAAATAAAACGTAACGTTTAATAATAGTAATAATAATAATAGTTTGAAAATAACGTAACGTTTAATAATAAAAATAGTAATAATAATAATAGTTTAAAAATAAACGTAACGTTTAATAATAATAATAGTAATAATAATAATAATAGTCTGAAAACAAACGTAACGTTTAATAATAATAATAGTAATAATAATAATAGTTTGAAAATAAACGTAACGTTTAATAATAATAATAGTTTGAAAATAAACGTAACGTCGTGACGTGAATTCGTAAAAATGGAAAGTAGAAATAAAAATATTAATTTTAGTATACGGCCCTTGTATTTTCTAAAAATTTACACTTTTTACCTTAACGGCGTTAGCGTTACGCCGTTAGTCCAAAATTAAATATATTTACATTTTACGTCCAAGACTTTATATTTCTTACACCTTTCACCCTAGAGTTTATAAAAATCAGTTTTCATAATAAAATTTACGAAATGACAGTTTTTACCACAACTTTGAAAAGTTGACACTTTTAACCCGATTTTCATAAAATTTGCAATATTAGTCCAAAATTCACAATTTTCAAAACTTAATGTTTTTATTTCTTAAATAGTTTCAAAACAGCTTATTGAGCTTATTCTACCAGCTTATTAGTTCGAAAAGTTAATTTGATAGTTTATGGGCTTTTAACGAAATGTAAGGCCCGTTAGCGTTTTTAAATCCAATGGGCCTACGGGAGTTTTGGGCCTTGTTTTGGGCTAAGGTTAGGATTATAAAAACATTGTCAAACTGCTTATTTCCTTAGCTAATACGATCGGCTTATTTTGAAATGATTGGGCCTTAAGGCCCAGTCGTTACTAATTAATTTCCAAAACTAGTTTCCAAATCGATTTGCTTGGTGTCTTTTATAGATTCAAAACGCGATTTTTATTATAAAGTTTTTATACGAAAATGAATGTTTGTCATGAGGTCTATTAGTTTGTAAAATAAAAATGTATGCTCGTTAAGTAAATATTAAAGATATGCGTGTGTTTTGGACGTGGCATGGGACGAATTTTTATAAGAAAAAGACTAAGAAATATTTTAAGAGTTTTCTATACTTGTTTGTATACGTTAGAAATGTATTATAAAATAGGTTGTACGTAGCTTTTTAGTTTCAAAACTTTACATAGTTTATTTGTTAAGGTGTGAAATATATAGACAAACGTAAAACATATATATGTCGTTTATTTAGTTTTCGAATAAAGAGATGCAATTGCGTGTGTCGCGTATAAAAATAATGCAAATGAAAGTTTTATATAAATATTGAAAAGAGTTTTGTTAGGACTTACGACACCAAAGTGGTGGTTAAAACAAGACGTAGAGTCGAGATGTGAGTGAGATGAGTACGTAGTGTGTATGTGTGCTCGACCAAGGTTCACAAACAATAACTTGTTTCTCCTAAACCCACACGAATCCTTTGTATTTCCTACCCAAATGCTTCGACCCAATGCTAGACTTAATACATAGAAATTTTAGGTGAGTTTTTGGTTTGCATGGAAATGAAAAACGAAGCATGCATGTATGGAGTTTTTATATGGAACCTAGTGTGTCCTAGTGACTAACATTTATGTGATGTGATGTTTACTTGTGAACTTAAAGTCTTGGAGCAAATGTAGAAGCAACATTTACTATCTTCTTTGTTTCTCATGTGTCGACATCAAAACCAAAGAAAACGTGGACAATTGAACTATGAAATGAAATTGGTTGCGTGTGAAATACATTATAAAATTTGTGTAGTACTTGCCTAGGACTTTAATATGTATTGTGTGTGAGCATGAATTTGGGAAGTACACTTTTGTTTCAAAACTATGTGTCGACTACTTATTTCTTTTGGTAAACGATTTGTAAATCGGTTGTGACTTGAGATTTTGATAACTTTGAAATATTTAGACACTAGTTTGTGTTTAGAAAAGATTTTAGGAAGTTATAGAAACAAACGTGGTCTAAAACGGTTGAGTTTTGGATTAGTTGAAAATCGTATGAAATCGTTTTTGGGACAAAAGCTTTGCCTAGTGAAATCGTATTTAAACTCGATGTGAAAAACTAAAAGTCGACACTCTAATTATTGGCTAGGGGAGGAACTAGTATGTGTAAAAATATAGGGTTGTCGTGTGTAGGATTGGGACGTACGAAGCTCGTTTCTAGTTGTCCTAGTCGAGTGAAATGAAACAAAAATAAATGGAATGAGCTTAATTTGGTTTTGGGCCGTGAATAGTAACAGGCCAAGAAAAGAAATGTGTTGGGCTTGGTGTAATTAAGGGTCCGGTTTAGTGTATTTTAAGATTAGTAAAATATAAATTGTAATTAGTGAAAAGTTTAAAAATTAATTAGTGAGACGTTTACGTGAGTCCGAGAGTGAATAGTGTTATGTGAATAGTGTTTCGTGAATAGTAAAACTTTTGAAAAACATCTCAATATCACTAACCGACTCCAAAAATGATGAATAGTGTTTGGTGAATAGTAACCGATGAATAGTAAATTTGAAAAATGTCGGGAAATGCAGGTTCGTAACGAATAAAAGAAAATTTTTAATATTCTCGCGATTTTGATTATAGAGGTACATGTGTGAGCATCGTTCCAAGCAAAATGAGATCATAAGTATCGTAGTGATTTTTAAGTAACATAGCATATAAAATATATATAGAAAAGAAAATTTTTTTTGTTATTGGTAAAAACGTTAATAATTTACGTAATGATATATTTGTCTTTGATTTACTTTTATTATTTATAGGGAAATTTACGGGGGATTACAGTACCTACCCCTCATTCTGAATTCCGTCCCGGAATTCAAGTTTAATGAAATTCCTGTATTAGGAAAATTTCGATCAGAGGGTTGTCGAGAGATTAAGATTTGGGAGACGTGGTTTAGTTAGACTTATTTGTGCTAGACAGGATCTAGTAACTGGTGTATTTATGGGTTGTGAATATTGAAGGTAGTGATTTTGAATAATAAAATAACGGCTAGGTGTACCGTACCCAACGGTCGGGAATAGTGATCCTAACAGTCCGTAATAGTGATCTAACGGCTAGTTTTCTTCCTACATATACTCCTTTCAAATTTCCATTTCTTCCACCAACCATTTTCCTATCATTTCACATTTCCTATTCTTAATACTTCCGAAAAAAAATGCCGAGCCTAATTACTATACTAGCGATTGTGTATATCGTCCTTGCCGCTGTCTACTTAGCGTATGTTCCAGACGAAGACTTTGGGTTCTTGGTTGCGATCTTGTTGTTTGTCGTACCCCTTACGGTTCTAGCCATTACCGTGGACAAGATATGGGGGTAATAATCTTAAGCTAGGGTTGTTTTAACTTAATTCCTTGTCGTGTTTCTATGTAATCCTCAATAAATGTGAAATAAGTCTTATTTGTCCTTATGTTTAAAAACTAGTCTTGCTATAGTTTTTAATGATTTGTTTATATTCCTCTTTCAGCATAATTAAGGTGATTCATCCTGTGGTGGCTTTTGCTATGGTTTTGTTGGTGGGGGTTTTTGTTGTCATAGCGGATCAACCTATTGAAGATTCTATAGTTTATATCATAATTATTGTGACGTTAGCACTTCCGATGCTAATTATTTGTTTATTTATTAATTTTCATGGATTCGGATAAATTCTTAGTTATTGGAGTTTAGTCTTTAGGGTTTTTCTTATTTGTACTTGTGTTGGCTTCTCGTCCTAATGACGAAGGAATAAGATAGGTATTTATGGTAGTTTGTAATATTTATGAATAGTTCAGTTTATCTATATTTGTTGCTTTTAAACGAAGATTGTTATTTAGAAATTTTGGCATTATGATTGTTCCATCATGACATGATTCTTCCTAAATTAGACATAGTTGATCAGGCTATGTATAATTGAGGACCAAATGATGTGATGTTTGGTTCAGTCACAGTGGTATTTATGTTTTTCTTTAAGTTGTTTTAGATGGTGTTCAACGTTTCGTTATTATGATATAATATGTAATTTCTTTTAAGAAGAAAGTAGGAACTTTATTTATTGATTTATTTATTTATTTTGTGTATGTATATATATATATATATATATATATATATATATATATATATATATATATATATATATATATATATATATATATATATATATATATATATATATGATGAGTCAGAAATTTCTAGGGAAATAACAGTACGCTGTTATTTGGTAAATGGGATGGGAATTGAAATTGACGTAGATTATAATTAATTTGAAAATATTACAAGTTAGATTTTTCGATACGGTAGAAGGATAATTGTTATACTTTAGTTACATCCATCGTAACTTAAAGTAAAACACAAGGAAGAGGTACAATCAGGAAATTTTTGAACTAGAGTTTATTTATTCACAACAGGAATTTATTCGTTTGCATAAACCTAGTAATCATTCCCATGATACCACCGACGTCCTTGTAGAGTTTTTTTTTTTTTCCTAGCGAAAATCTTTAAAAGTTCCTCATTTCTAAGAGTTTTTGCTTTTGTTTATTTCCATTAGGTATAACTCTTTGCCTAATTCCTTGGTTATGGGTGATGGTAGGGTTAGCCATTTCTTCTGGCGTTCTAAAGGGGTTTGGCCTATATTCCATGTAGTTTTCCTGCTTGTCAGGCGTATCCGACTCTCCTCTTGGATAAACTATGGTGACTCCTTTAAGTACTACTTACACGATGTTGGTTACCAATTTCCTGACGGTTTCAGTAGTCATGGTGGTTTTTGATGAATATGGAGTACATGTATTGTTTACGTTGTCCATCTTCTGAAATCATTAATGAAACTCAACTTAGAATCCTTCTGATGTCAGAATAATTCAAATGGAGCTAATCATTTCATTGATGATAGACTGAATTGACTCCTTACTGTAATCTAATTTCAAGATATGTCTGTGTTGTATCATAGATAGATAATCAACTCTTGATATGAGATTACTAAGGAACAAAACAATTCGTCCACTAAAATAAATTTTCTCTCTCTTGAAAATTTAATTATAGTATGTTTAAGAATTTCTTACAATTGTAAGAAATCTTACGGTAGATTTGAATAGTATTGTAGAAGTCATCATAATATTAATAACTTGACTAATCGTCTTTGTGAAATGATTAGTACAAGGTCTCTTATTAATATATCAGAAATATACGTGGAGTTATTTGTTCATCAAGGGAGGTAACAATTGATGAGATATTTGCATGAAATTATGAGGATTCATAGTATGCATGCTTGATACGAAAGAAAACGATTGATTTATAACGGAGAGATGAAACGAAAGAAGAGGTTATATTATGATTTGATTACGAATTCTGAAAGGTTCAGATTTATTGAACATTACATGAAATACTAACCAAGTCTGTCTGGTTTAGTAGATGCAGCAGGGATACTTGTAAACTTAAGATTAGTTACGCCTCTGACGTAAATATCTAATCTCTTTCTCAAGTTCAAGTTGTGCTGCTTCCATGTTTGAGAAACGTTCCTGACACATATTCATTTGGTTTGCCAACATACTCTCTAATGCGGCAATCTTTTGACCTTGGCTCCTGGCTGTCTCTTTAGCCATCCACTCTTTTGAACAATGCGTCAAGGTTACGGTCGTACCATTCAAATTTTGTTGGTCATAAACCTTTCAGCTGTTCAGTGTGAGCCTCTAATGTGCTGGCTTGTTGATAAACAAGAGTCCATATTGAATCAGGTGTGCTTATATCGTAGTTGGGGGAATTAGGTGAGGATAAGGTATTTGGGATATCTGGTATTGGGGAATCTAAAGTGTAGGGTAACGGAGAATTTGGCTCAACATTCTTCCACGGCCTCTCTTGACGTGAACTTTGTCCAACTTCGAATGTTGCCTGACCACCAATCATATCTTCATATGATTCAATGGTTCTCCTAAGTTTTTGACGTAGAGGTGAAGAAATAGGTGACGATGGGAGTGATATCTGAGTGATTTCTATATTAAGTTGGGGCTGTGATATTTGTACGTAGGGATCTTCAGTGTTCGGAGAATTTTGATTGACGGGGGATGTATTAGTATTACGGAGAGTAGTTTTGGCGTTCAAGGAAGTTTTTGGAGACATGTTACTGTAGTAACCGGGAATAGTATTTTATAAGTTACTTTTACGTTATAGCTATAATAGTACGGATGAACTAAAAAATTAGGTAAGTGCAATTTCTAAACATGCAGACTAATCCTAACAGGTAATGTACTGAGCAAGGTAGTATGCAGACACGGAAAGCACGAAGAGTGTCGGGCTATAAAATGTTTTGTTTGTAAAAACGGTTATAGTTCAGATCCAAAATAGATCTGTTTCGCTATAACCAAAGCTCTGATGCCAATCTGTAACACCCCCAATTTTGAAATATTTGCAGCGAAATAAAGATTAGGTGTTACTTCACAGCTCATAGTTTTTCAGTAGAAAATGATTTTTCTAAAATGTTTATCATTCGAAGTTTTGTAAATATCAGAGATTTCAAAATGAGGTCCCAGTGGTTTTCAAAATTTGTTAAATAGGTTTTTGAATGATAGTAAAATTTTTATAGCCTTTGTAAGAATTTCGTGCTCTTCCGTCCCATCCTTGCTCGTTATAGACCTGAGATAAACATGCTAAAAGTCAACAAAAGTTGAGTGATATTCATAAGTTTAAGTTTAAAAGATTGAACACAAGTTATAAGTGATAATTGCACCGTCATACAATTATAAGTTAAAAACAGTTGTTATTGCATTAAGCTCATGACGCTCAGCCGATTAACAGATCTCATCACGAATGATGGATTATAGTAACAGGGGGCCCTCGGGATAGGTTCTTGCCAGTAACCTATTAGATTTCAAATAAAGTGCGTTTGGTTGTTTTCTCCAACGCCCAAACGGGGATGGTCAATCCCTAATAGATCTATCCACAATTATTTACGTTCACCTCTCTGGGTGACTAAGGCTCATGATATGAGGGGCTTTTAGCAAGGAAAGGTACTTAAGCAATAACGAGATCAGGTAAAGCATACCAAGAAAATACTTGTGTTCAGTTTGTAAAAACTAGCATGTATCCCCCTCGCAGGGTTTATAAAACATTTAAACAAGTAAAGGCGAGGCTATAAACTCACCTTAGTGGTTTGGTGAATAAAAATATCGATACTCAGTTTGCAAAATGGGAACGGCTCCACACACGACCTAGATAATATATGGCATGTTTTAGTGTTTGATAGTCTTAGGGTTTTAATCGCGAGTAGTTTTTAAATGCATGATTTGTTAATTTGACGTTAGTAAGACTTTTGGTTTTTATAGTATATTGTTCGTTTAGTTTAGTTATATATAACGTAAGGTTTAATAATAATAATAGTAATAATAATAATAGTTTGAAAATAACATAACGTTTTATAATAAAAATAGTAATAATAATAATAGTTTGAAAATAAACGTAACGTTTAATAATAATAATAGTAATAATAATAATAGTTTGAAAATAAACGTAACGTTTAATAATAATAATAGTTTGAAAATAAACGTAACGTCGTGACGTGAATTCGTAAAAATGGAAAGTAGAAATAAAAATATTAATTTTAGTATACGGCCCTTGTATTTTCTAAAAATTTACACTTTTTACCTTAACGGCGTTAGCGTTACGCCGTTAGTTCAAAATTAAATATATTTACATTTTACGTCCAAGACTTTATATTTCTTACACCTTTCACCCTAGAGTTTATACAAATCAGTTTTCATCCTAAAATTTACGAAATGACAGTTTTTACCACAACTTTGAAAAGTTGACACTTTTAACCCGATTTTCATAAAATTTGCAATTTTAGTCCAAAATTCACAATTTTCAAAACTTAATGTTTTTGTTTCTTAAATAGTTTCAAAACAGCTTATTGAGCTTATTCTACCAGCTTATTAGTTCGAAAAGTTAATTTGATAGTTTATGGACTTTTAACGAAATGTAAGGCCCGTTAGCGTTTTTAAATCCAATGGGCCTACGGGAGTTTTGGGCCTTGTTTTGGGCTAAGGTTAGGATTATAAAAACATTGTCAAACTGCTTATTTCCTTAGCTTATACGATCGGCTTATTTTGAAATGATTGGGCCTTAAGGCCCAGTCGTTACTAATTAATTTCCAAAACTAGTTTCCAAATCGATTTGCTTGGTGTCTTTTATAGATTCAAAACGCGATTTTTATTATAAAGTTTTTATACGAAAATGAATGTTTGTCATGAGGTCTATTAGTTTGTAAAATAAAAATGTATGCTCGTTAAGTAAATATTAAAGATATGCGTGTGTTTTGGACGTGGCATGGGATGAATTTTTATAAGAAAAAGACTTAGAAATATTTTAAGAGTTTTCGATACTTGTTTGTATACGTTAGAAATGTATTATAAAATAGGTTGTACGTAGCTTTTTAGTTTCAAAACTCTACATAGTTTATTTGTTAAGGTGTGAAATATATAGACGAACGTAAAACATATATATGTCGTTTATTTAGTTTTCGAATAAAGAGATGCAATTGCGTGTGTTGCGTATAAAAATAATGCAAATGAAAGTTTTATATAAATATTGAAAAGAGTTTTGTTAGGACTTACGACACCAAAGTGGTGGTTAAAACAAGACGTAGAGTCGAGAAGTGAGTGAGATGAGTACGTAGTGTGTATGTGTGCTCGACCAAGGTTCACAAACAATAACTTGTTTCTCCTAAACCCACACGAATCCTTTGTATTTCCTACCCAAATGCTTCGACCCAATGCTAGACTTAATACTTAGAAATTTTAGGTGAGTTTTTGGTTTGCATGGAAATGAAAAACGAAGCATGCATGTATGGAGTTTTTATATGGAACCTAGTGTGTCCTAGTGACTAACATTTATGTGATGTGATGTTTACTTGTGAACTTAAAGTCTTGGAGCAAATGTAGAAGCAACATTTACTATCTTCTTTGTTTCTCATGTGTCGACATCAAAACCAAAGAAAACATGGACAATTGAACTATGAAATGAAATTGGTTACGTGTGAAATACATTATAAAATTTGTGTAGTACTTGCCTAGGACTTTAATATGTATTGTGTGTGAGCATGAATTTGGGAAGTACACTTTTGTTTCAAAACTATGTGTCGACTACTTATTTCTTTTGGTAAACGATTTGTAAATCGGTTGTGACTTGAGATTTTGATAACTTTGAAATATTTAGACAATAGTTTGTGTTTAGAAATGATTTTAGGAAGTTATAGAAACAAACGTGGTCTAAAACGGTTGAGTTTTGGATTAGTTGAAAATCGTATGAAATCGTTTTTGAGACAAAAGCTTTGCCTAGTGAAATCGTATTTAAACTCGATGTGAAAAACTAAAAGTCGACACTCTAATTTTTGGCTAGGGGAGGAACTAGTATGTGTAAAAATATAGGGTTGTTGTGTGTAGGATTGGGACGTACGAAGCTCGTTTCTAGTTGTCCTAGTCGAGTGAAATGAAACAAAAATAAATGGAATGGGCTTAATTTGGTTTTGGGTCGTGAATAGTAACAGGCCAAGAAAAGAAATGTGTTGGGCTTGGTGTAATTAAGGGTCCGGTTTAGTATATTTTAAGATTAGTAAAATATAAATTGTAATTAGTGAAAGGTTTAAAAATTAATTAGTGAGACGTTTATATGAGTCCGAGAGTGAATAGTGTTTTGTGAATAGTGTTTCGTGAATAGTAAAACTTTTGAAAAACATCTCAATATCACTAACCGACTCCAAAAACGATGAATAGTGTTTGGTGAATAGTAACCGATGAATAGTAAATTTGAAAAATGTCGGGAAATGCAGGTTCGTAACGAATAAAAGAAAATTTTTAATATTCTCGCGATTTTGATTATAGAGGCACATGTGTGAGCATCGTTCCAAGCAAAATGAGATCATAAGTATCGTAGTGATTTTTAAGTAACATAGCATATAAAATATATATAGAAAAGAAAAAAAAATTTGTTATTGGTAAAAACGTTAATAATTTACGTAATGATATATTTGTCTTTGATTTACTTTTATTATTTATAGAGAAATTTACGGGGGATTACAATATTTTACACATATTCTCTCATTATACTCAGTAGCTACTAACTTGTGTGATTCTCTTATGTAGCAAAGGAGTTCACATATTCATCTAAGAAGTTACAAGTTTCAACTCTAAGTTGCAAGACTTGCTAGCTTTGTTATGTATAGACTTTGGTAGTTTATACTTCATGTGTATCTTGTATAGAAGTGATCGGTTAGTATTTTAGGCCTCAAAATACGTAGTGTGTCGGGAGTTGTTATACCCTTGTAAAAGAACTAACGGGAGTGGTTGTACCCTTGGTAAAGAACTCGACATCTAGCTTAGTGTCGGTAAAAGTGTAAGCGACGATGGGAGTGGTTGTACCCATGTAAAAGAACTCGACATCTAGCTTAGTGTCGGTAAAAGTGTAAGCGACGTTGTAAAGGTTTCTCCACCGGGAAAGGAGCTTGTTGATTAGTGCTTATAACTCCCGAGTTGGAAACTCGGGGCGTGGATGTAGGGCAAGGAAAAAGATTCCTTGTAGCCGAACCACGATAAACAATCGTGTTGTGGTTTGATCGTTTCTTTCTTTATCTTTGCTTATTACATATTGTCTATAGTTAGAATTGCTAATCACACGTAAAGCTTTTCAAAGAATTAAACAAGTAAAGTTGTGTTTATATCTTTAAACAAACATAAAGCTTTTCAAAGAACTAAACAAGCAAAGTTAGGATTGTTGATTACACATAAAGCTTTTCAAAGAATGAAACAAGTAAAGTTAGAATTGTTATTCATATGTAAAGCTTTTCAAAGAATTAAACATGCAATGTTGTACTTCCATCTTTGAACAAACGTAAAGTTTTAAAAAGATAATCAAGTTAAAAAGCGGTAAACTATTCAACCCACCTTCTAGTTTTCCACAATCCTTTATTTTGGTTGTTTTGTGATCTCAGTTGATTAATAGATCATTTGCCCCCATAAGCTGTTAGTTCTCCGCTTATTGAGTGGTTCTAGCATAGCATCTGTTTCCATTATAAGGCCTGCAAGTGTGGTTTTGAGTTCATAACCTGTGATTTGTTGTTGATTTAAGTTCCATTGTACCTAGAGTTGCTTTTTCCATTGAGTTTAAGCCTTTAGCTATCACTGTTTGCTTATTTGCTTCTCTGCAAGTGCTTATTGAACCTGTTTTGGTCCATTAACCGTGTTTCTCTGCTCCAATTTGTCATTTCTCAGTACTTTTGAGTTAATTTTAGTCAAAAATTACATTGGGTCAAAGTTTTGGTCAAAGTGCTTATCAATAAGCACTTCAACATAAGCTGTTTTAAGCCCATAAGCAAATCCAGTGCTTATTTTCACTTTTTAAATTTTTCCTAAGTGTAGAATAATATTTTAGAATTTGTCTGAATTTTTCATATTTTTCTGAGTCCATTTGCTATTTTTCTTATTTAATTTTAGTTTTTAATCAATTTTTAATATTTTTTAATTACCAAAAATTCCAAAAAAACCAGAAAAAGCCTAAAAAATTCCAAAAACATTTTAGAAATTAGTTTTCATTTATTTTTGATTTTTAGAAATTAATTTTGCAATTTTCCCATTTATTTTCAATTTTATTTGCTTTTTTATTACTTTTTAATTAGTTTTAATAGTTTTTAATTCCTAGAAATTATATAAAAAGCCAAAAAAAAATTTGTTTTCTCACTTTATTTCCATTTTCTTTTGATTTTTTATTAGTTAAATTAGTTTTTAATTCATAAAAATTAAATAAAAAGTCAAAAAAATATTTTTCTTTTTCTCAAAATTTTCTTTTATCATTTTTAACTTAGGAAAATTATTTTCAAGTCCGTAGTATTAGTATAGTTCAAAATTCACGTTTTATTTCACGCTTTTACGTTTATTTTACGTTTCAGCGTACGGTTTTCAATTCTACGTTGCGTTCTAAGTTTGTTTACTTGAATTACGTGCTTAAGTGATTAATTGTGCTTTATTTTCATATTCATTAGCGTAATCTCATTGAAATCATTTTTTCCCACTTTCATGACACGTTTCACGAACCGGGAATTCAAAATTCCATTCACACCTTCGCTGGGAAAACGACTCGGGGAAATACTTTCACAAGTATTTCTTTGGAAAAATAAACTTATACTAAAAACAACTAAATCATTTGGCGCTTTTGCCGGGGAAGGTTGAAGTGAATTTTTGATTTTTGTTTTCGAAATTGTGTTTTGAAAACCTTCCTTTGTATATATTTTCTATTAAAAAAAATTGAAAAATCAAAAACACTTTTCCTAAAGCGTTTTCAAAAATACCAAAAAGAAAGTTACAGCCTCGACTCTCCCATGGAAGGGAGGGCGTTGTAAACCAAATAAGCTTCCCAATATAAGAATGTGTGAAATTAGTTGCTAATCGGATTACTTTAAATTCTACAACCGAATAAACGAAAAATACGGTAAGCTTTGACATTAAATTGCAAGCTGAAGAGAGAAACACTCTTCTCTCTCGTTCCGTCGCGAGTAGTTTTGAAGGAAACGGTTACGATTAACGTAACGTTTGAAAAAAGAAAACAAAAGTTTAAGTTTTTGAATTTTGCTTTTCAAAATATAAAAAAATACAAAAAGATTTTCCTTTTCTAATTTGATTTTTCTTTTTCAAATTTGTAATTTTTGTGGTGCATGAACACCAGTTCATCTTCTAAACATCTTATTTCTCCACTTTCGAACCCAGAAAGTTTGATTCGTCACACACACAAAGTCCGTTTCCCAAACGTTGCGGAAATGGAACAAAATAACCACAACAATCAACACCCTCCGGTGGGTGTTGTTCAAAATGCGCCAGCTCCCGATCTCCAAATGTAACAACCGTGGTTTTGGCAGGTCAGTTTGACTGATAGTCTTGACTCGGTTAACGTTTGTTTGGTGTGTCCTAGGAGTTTGAAGTGATATAAGTGTGATATAGGTGAGTTTTAGCACTAAATCCCTTTGCGTAAATGGTTTTTATTGTGATTTGGAAAGTTTGGAATTTGGGAAATTTCATTTTGATCACCTTTGTGGTGTAGAAATGACTTGTGTAGTTTTGGTGTTTTTAAGGTTTTGCGTAACGAGTCTTCGTTCAAGTTATTGAGCGTTAGTAAGTTACGGGAATGTTGTTTTTGTGAAGAAACGCTTATGGAGTGTGTGAAAATCTATTTTTGGAAACTTTATTTTTGGAAATGATATTTTTCCGGTTTGTCGTAAAAACTGAGGTTTATCGCGTAAGACGTTAGGATTAGCTTCGGGTATTTATAAAATATGAAAGGTATGAGGTTTTGAGTGTAATTAATAAATTTAATAAAAATAAATAAAAATATATGTATGTATATGGTAAAAATCGGCTAGAAGGGATAAGGGGGAAAAAGGAAACTCAATTTGAGTCCAAATATGACTATTAGGCCCAAGGAATCCTAGTCTAACCCAAACAAGCCCAACCTCCAACCCATATAAACCATACAAACGACCCTAAACTTATTATTTTCTGCAAATTATGATCAACCAAAGTTAGAGGGGAAGAGGAAAAATTAGGGTTTTTATTATTGAAGCTAAAATCAAGATCAAGGTATATTTTCGATACTAGTTTTCATTCAATTAATTAATTATTTATCTAATTCATGTAATATAAAGTATGATAGATTAGGGTTTGTGTTAACTTCTGTAAATTAATGTTATTAAATATGTTGGGATCAATTAATGATAATAGGCGTAAAACATGCTAGTTATTGAGTTAGGGTTTGGACAGATTTGTAAGGCTGTAAAGATGTGAGTGTAAATAATAGATGGTGAAGAGTTAAGTCATGAATTTTGGTATAAATTGAAGTATAATGAAAGATCTTTCCAAAAAGTCCAGCCACGATTGATTTCAAGGTGGGGAAGTTGGTCTTTTGATTTTTCTTTGTTAAGGTGTCAAAGCTGTCAAACCGGGACAGATTTTTGGTAAAAGTTTGAGGGTGTCATGTGGTTGTAAAGGTGGTATTTTGACTAGGCCTTCTGGAATAGTTAAGTATTAGGTTATATTAGACTACCACGAAAAGGATTCGCGATAAAAACTTGTGAAAGTATTTATTTAAAATCAAAACTTTTTGGTGTGCGTTCAGATCCGAATTTGAGTAGTTGACAAGTTTGAATTTCTTATGAGTATTTGTTTGTGTTATTGGTCCATGGCCTTCTGGGATTAGCTTCTATGCTTATGAGAGACCATGGTGAATTTTTGGTGTGAGTTTTTAAGCTTTATTTGTCGTGATTTTATGTGGGTGAATGTACCCAAAATTCTGCGTTTTCTGATTTTAAGGGTGCAAAGGATTTAGTGAGTGTTATGTTATGGTAATGGTTAGTATGGTGTCTAGGAGATCCATGGTGGGTCATATGAGTCTTAGACATCCATCATATGAGTATTACATGGGTTGTAGCTTTTAGCTTGACCTTGTGTAATGTGGATTTATTTGTGTTGTTTAGATTTGTGATTTGTGTTGTGGAAGCTGCAAGGTTTGAGGTGAGTTCATAGTCCCATATTTTTAACTTGTTTTAAACTTGGGATGGGAATGATGCTTGTCTTAAATGATTTGAATTACTGTGATTATGTGTATGTGTGTTAAAGGGCTTGGACTTTTAATGTTATCGTATTTATGCTATATGTGAACGGTAATGATATGATGTGTGATTCTGTGTGGTCCAATTGGGAGGGTGCTTACCCTGTTGCTCGTGCATACGACCTAATTGGAGAGTAGCATCCCTACTCACTATTTTTCTGTGTGGTCCGATCGGAGGGTATTAATTTACCCATTATTTTGGGAGCGGGGGTTACGATCCGGCCCGGTATGATGTGTTTTGGGAGCGGGGGTCATGATCCGGCCCGATGGTTGCCTTATGTGTGATGTTGCCTAGTAATATATGTAGCTTACATGATAGCTATAATTATTTGTCCAACTATATTTTGTAATCACAGTGATTTTGGTTGCCTTGTGTGTTTGAGTCTTAAACCTATGAATCTCACCAACGTAATGTTGACATTTTAAGCATCATTTTCAGGTGAGCTTTCTAAGGATAAGATAGAAGGATGTGGATAGAAGAGACCTTAGTTGCATTGGAAGTGGTTTATCATCTATGTTTGGAGTTATGTGTTGTTTTGGTTATTTTTGTTTTGGGGTATTGTTACAACACTTTGTGTTTGTACTTTGCTTTATTTTTGTGCATGTAGTTGTTCTCTATATAGACACCAGGTGTTGTGATGATATCCATGAAGTTACACCCGCGTGTTTCCGCCGTGGCGGGGTGTGACAGATTGGTATCAGAGCCTTTGTTATAGAGAATTAGGTGGTTGAACCTAGACTATAGGCTAGGAATCCCTCATATAGTTGCATTTAGGACCTATGTGTAAGTATAGTATTTTATAAGTCTATTTTCCTATATTTATGAGATATTTTATTGAGTTTCGGACGTCTATTCTATCCCCTATACGTAGTATTGTATATATATCGACTTTATTATATCGTCTTCCGTGTGTAAGATGCTTCGTTGGACAACCGTTGTCGCTATCGGATGCGAGAGAAGTGGTAGGATGAAGCGGATTAACCGCAGAATCTGAGTTCTCGCTAGCATGTATTCATGTTCGGACAAGGAGAGGATGTTTATGGGAAATGTTGGTGGAGAAGAAGTGGAGAGGTTTGGAACCACGGTGACTTCTGGAGATGGAGCCATTACCAAATACCCTTGGTAGTGTCCTCACTTCACTTAGGAAAGAGAGGTGGTTTAGTCTAAACCTCGTGATTTGTATGCGCTTGTGAATCATGTGGACTTGGAAGAAAAGAATATAGATGGTTTTGCATGTTGTCGACTACCTCAACATGTAGGAAACATGAATGGGTGGTTGAGTAAAGATGAAAGGGAGTTAGGATGGAATGGTGTGGATTCGGATCTAGAGTCCACAGCGAGTAGTAAGTTGAATTGATCTGAGTAGGGAGATAAGTGTGAGAGTAGAGTTTGAGCCGTTATGCGACGTCTTTTGTTTTGTGTCATGTTTTGGAATTTTTATATTGTTTTTTGCCGTCTGGAGCCATGTTGGAGCGTGATTACTCTTGGATATTGGATCGACCTTATCCAAGTGATTTTGATTATAGAGTTTACGTGATCGTTGGAATTCTTCCATGCGAGATGAGTGTTTGCGACGTCTTTTGCTTTTGTTTGTATGATTGTTTGCATGATGTGTTGTCATAGGAGGGAGTACACTTGTGAAAGGGGGCATAGATAATTATGGTGGCCAACATAATTATACATGCATCACAACACAAGTGGACTTGCAAGTATGATGGCATGGATTGCATCGTGTATTAGGTGCTATGTGGTATATGTGTGTTATCATTGAGATGTGTGGTTTTGGAAGTAAGAATGCGTGTGGAATAGGCTTATAACTATGGTCGCGAACATAATTATAAGGGTATCACACACGTGGACTTGTGACCATTATTGCATTGATTGATGTTAGTTGTTATATGTTGTGGTAGATGGTATGTGATATCATGTTGGTGATGGTTGTATGGTTAGAGAAGTAATTCTCTTAACTGTTTGGACAGTCGTTATATGTTGGGGGTGTAGGTGGTAAGATTCCATCCTACCTATCATATGTTGATACCTCAATTATCGGTGGGTACTTATGTTGTGATATTTAAGTTGATTCATTTGTTGGACGCTCCTTTTGTATATCTAATTCTCTGGTTGGCATTTCTATTTGTACCATGATGGTACAGATGCCGTATTATTTCTATTCGACGTCATGATAGGTGTTGGGTAATCGAATTCGTTTTTGTTGGATACTGGTTTGTTTCTTTGGTTATTCCATACATTCATTCCTCGAATGAATGTTATGCTATTCTTCAAGTATTGTTGGTTAGTGACGAGTTGGTGTGGATATTTGATCCCTCATTTACACACACCAATTGGATTTCGTGACATGTTTTGTGACCTGTTAGTATCGGTATTTTTCTATGATTTTGGTTTGATCATTGTACTAATGAGTCTATAAGTTCAT
Organism: Artemisia argyi; assembly: GCA_030686995.1. Taxonomy (NCBI): domain Eukaryota; kingdom Viridiplantae; phylum Streptophyta; class Magnoliopsida; order Asterales; family Asteraceae; genus Artemisia; species Artemisia argyi. Next base: position 106,192,305 of record CM060685.1, read on the forward strand.
CATTTGGTTTGCAATGTATTTGTGTGAGTGTTCACTGGTATGAGTTCGTTTGAGGATTATCTTGATTACGGAGTTCTTCAAGTCTTTCGCGTTCGATTAAGAGGTTGTGTTATAGTCTTTATGGCATTTTACAAATTCGTTTTGGGCATTTCAAGGTCGTTTAATGGAAGCTATTTTTTTATGGGAAATGAAGTGTGGAAAAAAAATGGTTATGTTGATGTCTTATATAAAATGGTTTATATATATATTTTATATATAAAAAAAAAGATGTATAAGTTTAAGATACGTCTTGTGAAAAATGGTGTTCATTTGTTTCGAGAAGGTCGAGTACGGGAATAAGAACTGTCTATGGTTCTCATTTACCAAACTTGTTATGTATTTGGTTCATCGAGTGTTTCTTTCGTTGAGGTACGCTTGTGGACGTTTTATCGGTACGCGTATTTTATATTTTCTTTGTATGGGTGTTCATGAACATTTTATCTGTGTCTATTTTTATTGGGGGAAAATTTCTCATTGTGTTTTATTAGCTTTGATATTGATGTCCGTTACTTCGTTAGTCGGTAATTCGTACCCCTTTTGAGTTCATTGATATACGTTTTAGTTCGACCGGTTTCATGGTTCGCGTCGTTTACTTAGGATAGATTGTCGTTTTGATTATCAATTTGTTCATTGAAGAGGAAGAGGGTGTTTGACAAGTTGTTCAAGTGAGAGGTTTAGCTTCAAGATGTACGTTCTTCGGATTGCGTGGGCATCGCGGGGGTAGAAGATCTATAAGAGAAACTATGTGATGCGTGACTTAGAGTTGGGGAGTAGAACTTGGAGATGATATTTGTATGGAGCAGAAAGTGTTATCTACCCAGATCATAAGAATCATTAGCATATATTTGACAAGAGGCTAATATATATTGAAGAAAAGTTGGGTGTGGAATTTCTCAGTGACTACGATCGTCTGATTTGCTATCGTCAAGGAAGGGCGGACATCGTGGTAAGAGCACTGAGCGGGAGTGAACGAGTGAAGCTTAGATGTTGACAGCCTAGAGAGAGTGGTTCAAGGATGAGAACATGTAAGAAGAATGATTACTTGGTTTAGACCAGTAAATGGAAATGAACGAAGATGGAGGAATGTACTTTGGGGACCATCTATTGGTTCTATTGAGAGGAAGCGTAAGGACAACAGTCATGCAAGGTATTTGATACATCCGAGAATGGATAAGACGTATTATTACCTTTGCAAGAGATGTATGGAGGAGTTGGCGAGACTTTTCGCTCGGTGAGTTGGTAAAGAGCCATGGGGTGTCGCGTTGATCATCAAGAAAACATGATGAAATACTTACTTCGCGATATTGGTAAACGTGTTATGGAGTCTTGAGAACGCGTATGTAGATGAGTGCGACTTATCATTCTCTAATGAGTGAACTAAGTAAGCGTACAAATCAGGCGTTGGATGGTGAGCTGAGAGTATGGGTGTGTTTGATTTTGGGGGAAGCCAGGGTATACATTTACCCTTAGCTGAGTTCTCCTATATCAATAATTATCATTCTAGTATTGAGTAGGTGTCGTGTGAAAATTCTATGGAAGGTAATGTAGGTCACCTGTTCTATGGGCAAAGGTTGGAACACGCCAACTAATTGGTCCTGATTTAGAACGAGAGACTACGAATAAGGTTTTCTAGTTAGGGAAAGACTTAAGGAAGCAAGAGATAGCCAAAAGAGTTATGCGGATTATTTTCGTAAGCCCTTAGAGTTTGGTGTTGGTGATACTGTGAGGTTAAAAGTATCTCCTTGGAAGGGTGTTGTGCATTTCGGTAAGAAAGGCAAGCTAGCACCGAGATACGTAGGACCATTTAGGATTTATGGAAAGGATTGGATTTGAGACATATCGGTTGAGTTTGCCTGAGGAGTGAAGTAGAGTGCATGATACGTTTCACATATCTAATGGAAAGAAGTGGTTGGCAGATGATAGTCTGGATGTGCCATTAGATGAGATTAAGGTTGACAAGACTCTTCGTTTTGTCGAGAAACCTGTTGAGATTATGGATCGAGATGTTAAGGGTTTGAAGTGTGGTGAGATAGCGTTGTTAAAGGTATGGTGGGATTCTAAGCGTGGTCCTGAGTTTACTTGGGAACATGAGGATCATATGATATTTAAGTACTCAAATTTGTTTGCGGATGTGGTTGCTGAGCAGATCGTTTGTAGTTGGATTTAGATCGTGGAAGTTAGATGTGGGATATTCATAAATGTTTGTTTTATGGTTATTTGTTATTTGTGAGTACGTCTTGCGGTTACCAGTTGGTTTTTCATTTCATTCGAGAGTATCGTACCTACCTGTGAGAAGTCGTTTTGATCATTGGTGTTATTGATCGTGGAGTGTCTCTATTTGCGTGTATCGTTGGAGTGACGGAATGTTTTTTTTTTCTATCGTGTGAATTCGAGTATTTAGTCGGTTCAGATTTTTGCGATTCTTTCTCTGTGATTTTATGGGGTGGTATTTTTCCGCTTAAAAATCCATAAATTTCCTTTTGCTGTTGTGAGTGGTGACTATAGTAGTTGAAATCTCGGGACGTGATTTCCCTAAGTGGGGGATGATGTAACAACCGTGGTTTTGGCAGGTCAGTTTGACTGATAGTCTTGACTCGGTTGACGTTTGTTTGGTGTGTCCTAGGAGTTTGAAGTGATATAAGTGTGATATAGGTGAGTTTTAGCACTAAATCCCTTTGCGTAAATGGTTTTTATTGTGATTTGGAAAGTTTGGAATTTGGGAAATTTCATTTTGATCACCTTTGTGGTGTAGAAATGACTTGTGTAGTTTTTGTGTTTTTGAGGTTTTGCGTAACGAGTCTTCGTTCAAGTTATCGAGCGTTAGTAAGTTACGGGAATGTTGTTTTTGTGAAGAAACGCTTATGGAGTGTGTGAAAATCTATTTTTGGAAACTTTATTTTTGGAAATGATATTTTTCCGGTTTGTCGTAAAAACAGAGGTTTATCGCGTAAGACGTTAGGATTAGCTTCGGGTATTTATAAAATATGAAAAGTATGAGGTTTTGAGTGTAATAAATAAATTTAATAAAAAAAATAAAAATATATGTATGTATATGGTAAAAATCGGCTAGAAGGGATAAGGGGGAAAAAGGAAACCCAATTTGAGTCCAAATATGACTATTAGGCCCAAGGAATCCTAGTCTAACCCAAACAAGCCCAACCTCCAACCCATATAAACCATACAAACGACCCTAAACTTATTATTTTCTGCAAATTATGATCAACCAAAGCTAGAGGGGAAGAGGAAAAATTAGGGTTTTTATTATTGAAGCTAAAATCAAGATCAAGGTATATTTTCGATACTAGTTTTCATTCAATTAATTAATTATTTATCTAATTCATGTAATATAAAGTATGATGGATTAGGGTTTCTGTTAACTTCTGTAAATTAATGTTATTAAATATGTTGGGATCAATTAATGATAATAGTATGATGATTGGTTAAGAGAATTGAGCATAAAACATGCTAGTTATTGAGTTAGGGTTTGGACAGATTTGTAAGGATCTAAAGATGTGAGTGTAAATAACAGATGGTGAAGAGTTAAGTCACAAATTTTAGGTCTAAATTGAATTATAATGAAATAGATTTCCAAAAAGTCCAGCCACGATTGATTTCAAGGTCGGGAAGTTGGTCTTTTGATTTTTCTTTGTTAAGGTGTCAAAGCTGTCAAACCGGGACAGATTTTGGGTAAAAGTTTGAGGGTGTCATGTGGTTGTAAAAGTGGTATTTTGACTAGGCCTTCTGGAATAATTAAGTATTAGGTTATATTAGACTACCACGAAAAGGATTCGCTATAAAAACTTGTGGAAGTATTTATTTAAAATCAAAACTTTTTGGTGTGAGTTCAGATCCGAATTTGAGTAGTTGACAAGTTTGAATTTCTTATAAGTATTTGTGTGTGTTATTGGTCCATGGCCTTCTGGGATTAGCTTCTATGCTTATGAGAGACCATGGTGAATTTTTGGTGTGAGTTTTTAAGATTTATTTGTCGTGATTTTATGTGGGTGAATGTACCCAAAAATTCTGCGTTTTCTGATTTTAAGGGTGCAAAGGATTTAGTGAGTGTTAGGTTATGGTAATCGTTAGTATGGTGTCTAGGAGATCCATGGTGGGTCATATGAGTCTTAGACATCCATCATATGAGTATTACATGGGTTGTAGCTTTTAGCTTGACCTTGTGTAATGTGGATTTATTTGTGTTGTTTAGATTTGTGATTTGTGTTGTAGAAGCTGCAAGGTTTGAGGTGAGTTCATAGTCCTATATTTTTAACTTGTTTTAAACATGGGATGAGAATGATGCTTGTCTTAAATGATTTGAATTACTGTGATTTTTTGTATGTGTGTTAAAGGGCTTGGACTTTTAATGTTATCGTATTTATGCTATATGTGAACGGTAATGATATGTTGTGTGATTCTGTGTGGTCCAATTGGGAGGGTGCTTACCCTGTTTCTCGTGCATACGACCTAATTGGAGAGTAGCATCCCTACTCACTATTTTTCTGTGTGGTCCGATCGGAGGGTATTAATTTACCCATTATTTTGGGAGCGGGGGTCACGATCCGGCCCAGTATGATGTGTTTTGGCAGCGGGGGTCACAATCCGGCCCGATGGTTGCCTTATGTGTGATGTTGCCTAGTAATATATGTAGCTTACATGATAACTATAATTATTTGTCCAGCTATATTTTGTAATCACAGTGATTTTGGTTGCCTTGTGTGTTTTAGTCTTAAACCTATGAATCTCACCAACGTAATGTTGACATTTTAAGCATCATTTTCAGGTGAGCTTTCTAAGGATAAGATAGAAGGATGTGGATAGACGAGACCTTAGTTGCATTGGAAGTGGTTTATCATCTATGTTTGGAGTTATGTTTTGTTTTGGGGTATTGTTACAACACTTTGTGTTTGTACTTTGCTTTATTTTTGTGCATGTTGTTGTTCTCTATATAGACACCAGGTGTTGTGATGATATCCATGAAGTTACACCCGCGCGTTTCCGCCGTGGCGGGGTGTGACACCAAACGATGGAGGAGCTGTGCCAACCGACAATGCACGGAAGAGGTGGTCCGATTGCCCCTCTCAATATCGAGGCTACGGTTTTTGGACTAAAGCATCATATGATTCAACAAGTCCAAAATTCATGCCAATTTCACGGTTTACCAAGTGACGATGCCAACAAGCATCTTGACAAATTTTTAACCGTCACCCAAAGTATGAAACAACATGGGGTCTCCGATGACGCCCTTCGCCTTTCTCTCTTTCCCTATTCTTTGACGCATCATGCCACCGCTTGGTTTGATCGTCTTCCCAAGAACTCTATTTATACCTTCGAAGAAATGGTTTCTAAGTTCTTGGCGAAATATTTTCCACCATCGATGGTGATGAAACTCCGAAACGATATTAGAAATTTCCGTCAACTTCCCGATGAATCTTTATTCGAAGCTTGGGAACGCTATAAGCTTGCTATTGATCGGTGTCCAAACCATAATATGCTTCTTGTTACGATAATCGATACGTTTTACAATGGTTTGACTTTGCAACATCGGGACACAATCAATGCAGCTGCTGGTGGAACTTTTATGAAACGACGTCCTGAAGATTGTTACGAACTTATTGAGAATATGACTGCTCATTACAATTACTGGGATTCCTCAGCCGAGAAGAATGAGTCAACAAGAGCAACCGCTGCTCATAATTCTTCTACGTCTAATTCTGAAATAGCCGCGATTACTAAGAAACTCGATGATTTGTCTACGGCAGTTTTACGAATGCATCAAACGAATCAGAATCAAAATCAAGTCAAAAACCATCAAGTCAATATGGTCAACCATGTTTGTGAGACTTGTGGTGGTCCTCATTCGTATTTTGAGTGCCCAGCCTCCGGTGGCTTTACTCACGAGAATGTGTATGCTACTTCAGGAACTTACAATATGGGCGGTAACGGATACCAACCACAGGGGGACCGAAATCTTCTTAGCTACCGTTCTAACAATTATACTGGACCACCCGGTTTCAATTAACCGAATCAAGTCAATCAAGTGAATCATAACATGCAAAACTGAAACAATCAATTTAACCAGAATCAAAATCAAAACCGGATGAACGATGGTTTTCAAAATCAAAATCAAGGTTTTTATCAAAATCGGGGGAATTACAATCAAGGCCCGAATCAAGGTAATTTGCAAAACCAAGAAAATAACGAAAATTTTCAAAATGCTAATCATGGGAATTACAATCATGAAAATCAAAATTTTAAAAATCAAGGTTTCAACAACAATAACCGTGGACAAAATTTTCAAAACCCCGTTGTGAATCAAAATCAGTCGTCTTCGGATGAGTTACTTAAGCAGTTTATGAAAAGTCAAGAGGAAATGAATAAAATGCTAATTAATCAAATGACTGAATTAAAGAAGTCTTTAAATGATCGACCCTCAGGTTCGGGTACTCTTCCAAGCAACACGATCGCAAACCCGAGGGGCGAAATTAAGGCGATCATGACTCGCAGTGTTGTTAAATATGATGGATCCACGGCTCCGACTACCTCTTCTCCTCCTCCTAAAGTAGTGGACTGTGAGAACGAGGCGACAAAGGACCCGGTTCCTCCTACTAATAACAGAGGTACTGAAAACGTCCAACCTCCGGTTGTCCAAATGTCTAAAGAAAATGAAAAAGTCGTTTTTGAAAAGAATGTTAAATACAAATCAAAACTGCCATATCCATCAAGGTTTAATGATGAAGAGCTCCGTGAGAAATCTAAGAGACAAATAGAAAAGTTTCTTGATATTTTTCAAAAATTGCATTTCGACATCAGTTTCATGGATGCTCTTGTTTACATGCCAAAGTTTGCTTCAACGTTTAAAAATCTTATAAGTAATAAAGAAATATTGCTTGAGGTAGCTGAAACACCGATTAATGCTCAATGCTCTACTATTCTTCTCAAAAAGCTTCCCGAGAAGCTTGGAGATTCGGGAAAGTCTCTCATTCCTTGTTCGTTAAAAGATCAAGAGGTTTGCAATGCCCTGGCCGATTCAGGTGCAAGCATTAACCTTATGCCTTTGTCAATCTATAAACTACTTGGAATGGGAGAACTTAAACCGACTCGTATGACTTTAGAGCTCGCTAATCGTTTGATTACTCATCCGGTCGGAATTGCTGAAGATGTATTTGTTCAAGTTAATTCATGTACTTTCCCAACCGACTTTGTTGTTGTTAATTATGAGGCCGATCCGAGAGTTCCTCTTATATTAGGGAGACCATTTTTGCGGACCACAAAAGCCCTAGTCGACCATTTTGAGGATACTCTGACTTTGCGACATGACGATGATATAATGATTTTTCGCACCGATGCTTCAAAATATAAGAAATATATCGTTAAGAGCATAAATGCTATTGATTACTCCCTCGGTGATTTTTTGAAACCAATCGTCTCTGACTCTTCCCCGTCTTTTCCTCCGAATGAGGAATATGATTCTTTTTGGGAAGAGGTCAATGAATTCCTTGCTATTGATACGATTCCTTTTTCTAAGATTGATGAATCTTACTTTGATTCGGAGGGAGAAACTCTTTTTCTTGAAAATTTATTAAACGATGAACTGTCAATCCCTCCGGATAAAGTTAAGAAGAAGATTGAGATTACGATTGAAGATCCTCTGAAGCCAGAACTCGAGGAATTTTTACCCGATTATGAGTGTTTTTCATTTGATACAACTGAGGAGATTAGTGGCAATCCCATTTTTCGTCCTGATCAATCTTCTTTGGTTTATGAAGTTTTTCAATTTGATATCGATCATACGGAAGAGACGAGTAGTGGCAGTACCACTTCTCTTGCTCTTATATCTCTTCCGGAGTATGATTCGTTTTGTTTTGATAAGATTAATTGTGAGTTTGGAAAGTTTTTTGGTGAACTTTCTTATCCAGAGTATGAAAATTTCTGTTTTGATCTTGAAAATGATCATGATCCGGGTGACATTTAAAAAATGAGAGTTTTTATGAAAATTTTATCCCATCCCTCCCACCCAGGAAAGTTTTTCAAATGATCTTTAATGTTGAGATTCATAATTCCACAATTATGAAGTCTCCTTTTTATGATGATGAATTGTTCATGATTGTAAACATGACATTCTTTCCACTTATCACATTTGGTTTGATTTCTCTTCTCCGTCACTCTATCGGGAGTGAGGACACTATTTTTGACCCTGGTATCGTTTCTAATAGTTTTCACCATTAGAATACCAGTGGTTATCTCATTGGGGTGGAACTTTCTCATAATTCATATGTTTATCCAATTATTTTGAATGAAAGCCCGATGGAGATTATCTTTTCCATCTGCTCTCCCCAAGGACGAATTAATTCGGGGATCGAGTCAAGCTAATGTGACCCGGTAATAAAAAACAAGCGCTTCGTGGGAGGCACCTCATGCTTATCCATTTTCATTTTCTTTATTGCCTATTTTCTTAAGTAACGTGACGTGAGGGGGGCGACCCTTTCCAAACTCGTGTTTTCGTGGTTGTTTGTGAATGTCCAGGAATTTCACCGAAGATTGAGGACTCTCGTACTCGTGTTTTGTCATTCTCTCCACTCGAGTCTCATTCTTCGTTGCTCTTTTGGAAATTCACCATATCCAAAATCTTATCGACTAACGTTTATCTTTTGGCATACTTAATATACGGCCTTAGATTTTATGTAAGACTACCCGTACCCTTAAAACATTGAGGACAATGTTTCACTTTAGTCTGGGGGGTGAATCTTCAATTTGATTTGACCTGGCACCTTCGTCTGAGCTGTAAATTTTCGCAACTCCGTTTTTCCACCAAAATTTTAAATTTTTGTCACCTTTCAAATAAAAAAAAAATGATGATATATGGTATTATAATAAGATTTGACACCTTGTTTTGACTTTCCTACCGGCGAGAGTAGAAATCAATGTTCCGACTTCACCGGGCGTGTTGAGCCCTTGCTCGTCTCCCTTAACCAATATAATCAAAAGATTATCGGCTAAGCATCCGCGGATCTCATTACTTGGGATTTTAAATTTGCGGAGATCGAGGAATGATAGAGTTTATTTAGAAGTTTCGTGCTAAACATGGAGTAGTTGGATCTCTTTAGAGCCCACGAAAGGTACTTGTGGCCTCCTTGTTCCCACAAGATTGCACACCAATAATAATAAATCTCTAGGATTAATTAAGTGTATGGGGTTTGGGCAATACTTAGTTTTTTCTCGTTCCCAACAAAATCTCTGCATATGGGGGTTTGGTACACATAGGGGTACAGCCAGTGTTACAGTGAAATAGACTATTGCATCTTGTCGGTTCGCAGCCGATGTTGTGATCTTAGTAAAGGGCGTAGGACTCGGGGTTTGGCATATGATTATGAATATCAATAATAATAATCCAAAGCCAAAAATAAGGCAAAGGAATCCAAAGCTATAAAAAGCAGCGGATATAAATCCAAGGTCATAATAAAGCTCTTACATCTTGGTGGCTCATAAACCGTTGTTGTGATTGAAATAAAGGACTAAGGACCAAATATTATTAAAGTGCTTATAATTATGCAAAAATGCCAAGCTTCGACTCCAGGGGTTTCCCTAATAAAAAGCTTTCGTCTCGGGTCTCAAACATGGGATGTTTCGGCTGTAAATAAAAAGGGGCCCCCCACAAATCGTGTTAAATCAGAGACCTCCATGTAGACCCAATTTCTGTATGCAATGGTTTTCGAGGAAAAGTTTGGAAACTACTTAGCGTTCAAATTTTGTACTCTTATCGGACTAAAAAATATCAAAACGAGAAAATATGAAGCAATTCATTTCACACAAAAATAAAATATTAAGATACAAAACTTAGGACTTGGGAACAAGAGGTAATTACACAAGTAACTTTTGTGGGTAGTGTTAGCATCTAACTTGTGGATAAACAATGATTTCGATTTTACGCTTAGTTTGGGGGCTTGTGAAAAATCAAGGATGACGATTTTTATCCGTATGGTCTCTTCTCTGTGAGAAGTGTTTCTACTCGTAGACCCTGAAAGTTATCAACAGATAAGAATTTACAATGAAAGTCAAGTAAACCGTCACATATATAAAAATGAAAAAGTACAAAAAGAGTAGTAGTAGTTGTTATTCATGAAAATCGGAAAACGAAGCATTTTTGGGAATAAATGATTTTGAGATTTCTTTTGAATATCATTGCTACTTTACAACGTCAGTAAAAAGAGATTTTGAAATTAATTATCTCTTAAGCGTGAGGTGATGACATTGCGTGAGGGCACGGCAATACCTTCGTTTGGGGGAGTTTTGATGTGTGATTATTCACACATCATTTTTTGGCCTTAAATCAGACCAAAAATACCAAATACTAACCAAATATGCCAAGAAAAAGTGTGTTTTTATATTTGTGTATGTGCAAGTACGGATATGTGAAAAATGGACAAAAACAAAGCCATAACCGACAAAAACGAGCACGAGAATGGAAAAAGGTCAAAAGCCGGAGCCGGAGAAGCAAAATGATAAAAGAAAGCTCAAAATATCAATAGAAGTCCTCAAAGATTCATAAAGTTGCAAGATTAGTCCCTGGACAAAGTTTTGAAGAATTGGCAACTTTAGTCCTCCAAGTTTTAGATTTTGGCAAAAATAGTCCTTTGATGAAATTTTGAAGAAAAAGTCAAATAAGGTCCTTCAAGAATTAGAGAACTACAATAATAGCCCTTGGGAGAAACTTTGAAAGATTTACAGATTTGGTCCCTATGATTCTTAGAATTACAACATTGGTCCTTATAAATATTACTACTCCTAATACTTATTACTACCGGATCCCAAACTAAACTAATCCAATAAACCCCAAAGCCCAAAAGCCAAACAAAAGCCCACATCCTCTAAAAATATTACCCAGTTCACACCCTTTTTACCCCGGTCAACCCTTGACCTTGACCCGGTCAATACCCTTATTAATAAAACACCCCAAACCAAATTACTCGCCCCCAATCTTATTTTTACCCAGAAAACAAGAACCCTAACCACTGTTCACCATTGTAAAAATCAAATTAACAGTGATTAAGGGTAGTATCGTACAATTGATGGCTTCTAGAAGGATTCTGAGATGGCAAGGAATGACAGTGTGTCAATCCGTGTGAGAATACGCGTCAAATGATTGGGAAATCATGATCAAATGGCTGAGAATGGAGGATTGGGGACCAAGGGAAATCTAAGGGTGGATATCTCTCAGAGAAAGCACAAGTGAGTGTGGATCAGTGACGTGGATGTGCTAGAAGCTTCAACCCAAGCTCAAGCCTCAAGTATAAATAACCCCCCCCCCCCCCCCTCCTCAGTCATGAGATGTGTAGATTTATGTGTAGGTTTTAATTTAGTTTATGCTTTGTTTTCTGTAATTTAATTTCAGCTTTGTACTCAAACATTTTAGTATTAATATAATTCATATTTCATTACAGCTTATTGTCTATTTTTCCTTTTATTTTAGTTCCAATATTTTACTTTCTAATTAGCTTAAGTCATTAATTGTTAGTTGTTTCTATAATTCATTTAAATTTTTGTTGATGTTTCATCTTATTTTGAAAATCCAAAAAAAAAAAAAAAAAATCAGAAAAAAAAAAAAAAAAGTTTCAATTCCAATTTCAAGCTTCAAATAGCTTATTCTGTTTATAATAAGCTCATATAAGCTTCCTCATAGCCTATTGTGAGCTTACTCAATCATTTCTCTTAATTCACAAGAAAGTCAACATAAAGTCAAATCTCAGCTTATTTGGAATAAGCTCAGCTTATTGTGGAATAAAGGCAGCCAAAAGGAGTCCATTGGCCTGTCTTAAAGACAGGCAAGCATAGTGAACCCCCTCTGTTAAGCTGAGGGGGAATTTGCTTTGTAAGTCTCATTTACTTTTATCTAATATTGCATCAGTAATGTAACAGTAGTATAGATCTATTTATTATTGCTCATTTTTGTTTCTCTATTGATATTTGCATCATATTTTAGCTTTATCTTAGTCTACATTTCATTTAGATAATTGTTTGCTTATTATTGAGACTGTCTGTTTCTTAACTGTTACATTATCTCAGATCTGTGTTACTGGTTGTTTTCTTAGTTTCTGTGTTGGTTGTGGGTTGTTGGATAAATATTTGATCAGAAGTTAAGTTTTGGATTGCTGAGGAATAAATTTGAGTGGTGATAAGTTCTATTCAGTTATATTAGAGGTTGTTTGGATCAGTGTGGTTTGCTGGTGTTATTAGTGTTTCAAAGGTAGTTGTTAGCTTAGACATATCACTTAGGGTAATATTTAGTGTCATATTGCATAAAATTCAGTAGTTAATTCATTAAAAGTCAAAATCATCTTGTTTCATAAAGTTTTTACAGAACAGTTAGGTATTTAGGTTGCATAAGCATAAAATTAGTTGCATAAGTTGAAGATTTAGCTTATTATACTCATAAATTTTATTAATATAACATTTTCAGTTAAAATTCAGCAATCAAAAGTCATTTTAGTCAAAGTTTCATTAAGATCAAAAAAGTCAAAACAAGTGAAACTAAGTCTTTGGTCAAATCTTTCAGAACATCCCTAGGGTTCATTTTTAATTGGAAATAAGTTTGAAAAGTGGATTTGTAGAGTTTAACAGTAAGGGAACCAACATTAAAAAGAAAATTTCATTTTGTAACTTATTTGCTTATTGAAAAAGCTGATTGAAATTGGCTGTTTGGACTAAATTTCCCCTGCACATCAGTTGTTGGATCACTTTCTAGGTAGATTTTGTGCAGGTTAAATGGATCAGAGATCCTTTCTTTTGGTTGTTTTGTGATCTCAGTTGATTAATAGATCATTTGCCCCCATAAGCTTTTAGTTCTCAGCTTATTTCGATTGCTTTTTGCCCTTGTCTTATTAAGTGGTTCTAGCATAACATCTGTTTTCATTATAAGGCCTGCAAGTGTGGTTTTGAGTTCATAACCTGTGATTTGTTGTTGATTTAAGTTCCATTGTACCTAGAGTTGCTATTTCCATTGAGTTTGAGCCTTTAGCTATCACTGTTTGCATATTTGCTTCTCCACAAGTGCTTATTGAACCTGTTTTGGTCCATTAATTGTGTTTCTGTGCTCCAATTTGTCATTTCTCAGTACTTTTGAGTTAATTTTAGTCAAAAATTACATTGGGCCAAAGTTTTGGTCAAAGTGCTTATCAATAAGCACTTCAACATAAGCTGTTTTAAGCCCATAAGTAAATCCAGTGCTTATTTTCACTTTTTAAATTTTTCATAAGTTTAGAATAATATTTTAGAATTTCTCTGAATTTTTCATATTTTTCTGAGTCCATTTGCTATTTTTCTTATTTAATTTTAGTTTTTAATCAATTTTTAATACTTTTTAATTGCCAAAAACTCCAAAAAAATCTGAAAAAGCCTAAAAAATTCCAAAAACATTTTAGAAATTAGTTTTCATTTATTTTTTATTTTTAGAAATTAATTTTGCAATTTTCCAATTTATTTTCAATTTTATTTGCATTTTTATTACTTTTTAATTAGTTTTAATAGTTTTTAATTCCTAGAAATTACATAAAAAGCCAAAATAAATTAGTTTTCAGTTATAAAACTAATTTTCAGTTATTTTAGAATTTTCAAAATTTATTTTTCATTTTTCTCACTTTATTTCCATTTTCTTTTAATTTTTAATTAGTTAAATTAGTTTTTAATTCATAAAAATTAAATAAAAAGTCAAAAAAATATTTTCTTTTTCTCAAAATTTTCTTTTATCATTTTTAACTTAGGAAAATTATTTTCAAGTCCGTAGGATTAGTATAGTTCAAAATTCACGTTTTATTTCGCGCGTTTACGTTTATTTTACGTTTCAGCTTACGGTTTTCAATTCTACGTTGTGTTCTAAGTTTGTTTACTTGAATTACGTGCTTAAGTGATTAATTGTGCTTCATTTTCATATTCATTAGTGTAATCTCATTGAAATCACTTTTTCCCACTTTCACGACACGTTTCACGAACCGGGAATTCAAAATTCCATTCACACCTTCGCTGGGAAAACGACTCGGGGAAATACTTTCACAAGTATTTCTTTGGAAAAATAAACATATACTAAAAACAACTAAATCACAACCGCAAGTTTAGAGAGATGTTTTTCTACAATGAAGATGATAAAGTCTGATTTACGGAATCGAATCGGTGAAGATTTCCTAATCTCTTGTGTTATTTATGCCGTAGAAAGAGGAGCACTTTCAAATGTTAAAGATGAAGATGTAATGAATCGGTTCCAAAATATGAGAGAGTGTCGAGGAGATATGTAGAAAATTGTTTGCTTAAGGTAAGATAGCTTTTATTGTTGTTATTTTATTTTATTTTTTTGCTCAAACAAGATGTACGTCTCTTTTTCGATAAATATGAAGTTAGGAGTTTGACGATTGATGTACGTCTCTTTTTTTGCTTGCAGGTGTTACTTGAAATATATAGTTAGTAGTTTGCCGTATATAAGCTCGTTTCTGGCTTTTTTGCCCACTGGAAGTTGAAATTTGTTGCCGCTTTTTTAGGATGTTTTGCTGTCTTTTGAAGAAGCTGAAATATGTTGCTGAATTTTGGACTTTCTAAGGTGTTTTAGATTGTTTCATGTCACTGGTGTTTTAGCATAACGACTTTTGCCAAGGTAATTTTTTTTGCCCCCCATCTTGTAACTTTCTGAGTCCGCCACTGTGTGTGGTGGTGGTGATCGGGTATTATTAAGAAGTGAAAAATTAGATTGGAGAGAGAGGAGATAGGAGAAGAAGAAAGAAGGTGGGAGATATATGAGTCGGTAGCTTCAATGTTTTATGTGGGTTTTAATCTTTTACGTGTGGGGTAGATACTAGGGACCAAACTTGTATTAGTGATCAAGGGACCAAACCCGTAATGGGTCAAAACCACAAGGATATGACCCGTTTAAAAAAATACAGAGACAAAACATGTATATGAAACCCGACAAATCACAGGACAATTTTTGTAATTAACTCTTAATACTATTATTATTATTATTATTATTATTATTATTATTATTATTATTATTATTATTATTATTATTATTATTATTATTTTCAAGTTAACAGAAAAATTTTCTTGTATATAACAAAAAAAATATTAGCTTAGGGGGTTGGCAATGGGTGCGGGGAGGCACGGTGCGGGGTGTTTCCCGTGCGGGAACACCGCCGCCGATCACATGTTACCGCACGGGAGGGAGGTTTTGCGGGGAAGATTACCGCACGAGAAATGAAAAAAAGTGAACGTTTGAGACCCACAAATTGGACCGTTGGGGAGCTATAATTGTTGTTGCTAGGGAAAACCAATGGAGGATAAATAATTGTTGAGGAAGATGATAAATAAGGGTACCATTCACACTTTGCCCCCTAACTTTTATGAACTTTTCATTTTTTATCCTAGTTGTTTGTTTTTCTCTAAACAAGTACAAATGGATTCACATATGTTAAACTTTGAGCCCATGTTTAGAGAAGTTTTTAAAACTAGTCCAATTTAGTAATATTATGTAATGTTTATTTAATTTTAATGAAATTTTAGTCTTTTAATAATTTTAATGGAATTAAAAAAAAATGAGTGAGTGAAGGGTGAGGGGTGTGATGCCAACAAAAAAATGGGTGAGTGAAGGAAAAAGTGAGAGAATGATGTGGTATCAAGTGATTGGTTGTAAGTGAGTGAAGGTATTTGGGGTGAGGGAGTGTGTTGGCAACCCCCTTAGAGTCTATTTAAACATTTAGTTGGCCAATTGGTAAATTGCGTTGAAAAACTACTTTTTTTGACGAAGATCTAAATGCCTGTCAAAACTAAGGGGGTGGCAATGTTGCATAAGCATGCCTCAATGTAAAATTTAATTAGCCAATAAAATGATGCCAACATATTTCATACTTAACCATGACTCAATACTTATTTTTAGTGGCAATGTGATGCCAAACCATGCCTCAACATTGTAACACAATTTATGGGGCTAACGGCCAAAAACATTTATTGCCTCTTGTTTCACCGATTCGGTAAAACATACCGAATGGTATGCCGAATCCTCTATGCCGAACCCATGGCAATGGGGATGCCGATTGCCGAGTGATTGCCGAGTACGATGCCACCACTAACATATATCACGTCTAACAAAATGAAGAGAATTCCAAAAGCTAAAAATTACTATTAAATGTGAAACTAAAATTGTTGACATTTGAATAATTCAAGATAACTTTAATGTATCTAACCCGACCGAAGATTGTTCTACAGTCTACAGTTTAGGTTAAAAGTGCTAAATAGAAAACATATCCTTTATGATATGTGAACCTTAATTGGAAACATTAGTAACGAGAAACGCCATATAGCAAATTACAGTTATGGCCCTAAAGTAAAATTAAGAACTTTCCTAAGACTCGGAGGCCACAAAAGTTTGTAGAAATAGTCAAGGCCTAGGCTCGAAAATTCACACATATATTCAATCAGAAACATCCATTGATTGTTTTGTGCGTCACAATTATCGATTTTATTAGTTTAGCACAAGACATAGATCACGACCACTCTTGTCTTTTATTGTTTGTCATCACATTCGTTAGTTTTTTCAAGAAACCTTGAATTCCGTAGCTTCTCTTCTAGGTGTTTGCAATAGAAGTGGAAAGTTTTAAAAAATAAGGTGCTATGTTTAAAAAATAAAATAACAAGCATGGATAAATATTTTGAGTGCATATAAGTAGTTATAGATTGGTGATTTTTTATTTATTTATTTATTTTTTATTATTTTATATATATATATATATATATATATATATATATATATATATATATATATATATATATATATATATAGGGGTGAGCAAAACCGCCCGCCGCCCGTTTTCCGGCCTGATCCCGACCAAACCGCCGGCCCGATTCCGATCCCGACTATCAAACGGTTCGGGAGTCGGTTTGCAATTCCGGCGAAATCGGGAGTCGGGTCGGGACGGGATGAAAACCGACAAAACAACAAAGAAAACCGACGCCCGATTCCGATACCGACCGATCCCGACTGTCCCGACACCGATCCGATTGGTTTCGGGTCGGGATTCGGTTTGCAATTCCAGCGAAATCGGGAGTCGGGCTTGTCGGGTCGGAGTCGGTTTAGGCCCGATGCACACCCCTATATATATATATATATATATATATATATATATATATATATATATATATATATATATATATATATATATATATATATATAGGGTAGGGATCCAATAAGAAGATTAATTAAAATAGGAAGGGTAAGAAGTAATTCTATCCACACATTTTTATATGGGAGGGAAAATTTGAATGAAGATGCATCCATTTTTGTATGTGCATCTAGAATGTGTGGTTGTGGTTACTTCTTATCCTTCCTATTTTAATTATTTTTCCTATTTGATCCTAACTCTATATATATATATATATATATATATATATATATATATATATATATATATATATATATATATATATATATATATATATACACACACACACACACGTTAACCTTAAGAAAATTATGTGTGTTGGTTCATCCTTTTGGCAATTTGTTTAGGTAGTTCATATTTTCCTTCAGGATTAGCAGTGGGTTCCTTCGGTGACCCTCGCCCGAACCATTAAACAAGCTTGGCCTGATCTACACCGTTGGTCTCATCGGATCCTTGGAGGCGTACTCCCTCAAACCCGCTTTGATTTCAGTTTAATGCTGCTAATCCATAAAACTCAGCCCAATTAATCATGTTATGTTTATTTTCATCATATATATAGATTGTATGGTTTCATGCAATAAGTTGACAAACTGATAACTCATTAATAATCAAAACTAGTTTAAAACATTTAACACAAAACTACTTTTCGATAGTCACAATTTACAATTTTGCAAATGATCTAATTAACTAAGATTTAGAATGGGACATTTTTATACCTTAAAAATTGGTATAATACTTTATTTAAATTGATAATTATTCCTGTTAAGATCTTGAAAACCATCTAAAGCCACGTCCTCCCAACTTTGACCGTGAAATTATATTGTTGGCAAGTAAAAGCTACATAATGTTAGACAACAGTTTTATCGGGCCTTATAAAAGCTTGAGCTTTTAAAATAGGACTAAGTTTGTAGATACGTAACAAACTTTCTCAAAAGTACCGAAATACGTAATGTACTAAAAAAAGTCTATATATCGCTAACAAACTTTCAAACTTGGCTAAAGATACGCAATGTTGACTGATTTTTCACCTGTTTGACCGGTTTCAGGTTAAAACTTAACAAAATATACATTATTGGCCCCTGTGGTTTGCGTCTATTTTCACTGGTCCTCCTTAGTCCTTTTTTCAATTATGAAAGTTTACAATAATGGTCCTTGTGGTTTGGTTGACTTTCACCTTTGGTCCATTTTTACAAAAACTTTTTCTTTTTCAATTTTTTTCAAATTTTTTTTTTTTTTTTTTTTCAAAATCTTTTAAAAAATAAAATTGATTAAAAAAAATTTCAAATAAAAAATTTTTTAGAAAAATATTTTTTCGAAAAAAATTTTGAATTTTTTTTTTAGAAATATTTTTTATTTTTTTTAAAAAAATTCGAATAAAAAATCTTTTTTTTAAAAGTTTTTTATTTAATTTTTTAGAAAAAAATTGTATTCGATTTAAAAAAAAAATAAAAAATATTTCATAAATTTTTTTTAAAAAAAAAAATTCTTAAATTTTTTTTAAAGTTTTTTTTCTAAATTTTTTTTCTAAAAAGTTTTTTATTCGATTTTTGTTTTAAATTAATTTTTTTTTAATTTTTCTAAATTTTAAAAAAAAATTTAATTTTAAGAAAAATTCGAAGAAAAAAATTTTTTAGAAAAAAAAATTTTGAAAAAAAATTTAGAATTTAAAAAAAAAAAAAAAAATTAGAAATATTTTTTATTTTTAAAAAAAAATCGAATAAAAAAATTTTCTAAAAAATTAAATATATTTTTAAAAATTTTTTAAAAAAATTCTAAAATTTAAAAAAAAAAATCTAAATTTTTTTTATTCAAATATTTTTCTAAAAGATTTTTTATTCGAATTTTTTTTTAAAAAAATAAAAAATATTTCTAAAAAAAAAATTCAAAATTTTTTTCGAAAAAATATTTTTCTAAAAAATTTTTTATTTGAAATTTTTTTTAATCAATTTAATTTTTTAAAAGATTTTGAATTTTTTTTTTTTTTTGAAAAAAATTGAAAAAAAAAAGTTTTTGTAAAAATGGACCAAAGGTGAAAGTCAACCAAACCACAAGGACCATTATTGTAAACTTTCATAATTGAAAAAAAGACTAAGGATGACCGGTGAAAATAGACGCAAACCGCAGGGGCCAATAATGTTTATTTTGTTAAGTTTTAACCTGAAACTGGTCAAACAGGTGAAAAATCAGTCAACATTGCGTATCTTTAGCCAAGTTTGAAAGTTTGTTAGCGATATATGGACTTTTTTTAGTACATTACGTATTTCGGTACTTTTGAGAAAGTTTGTTACGTATCTACAAACTTAGTCCTTTAAAATAAAGCTAGTTTATCAAATAAGTTTTATTTATTATATAGGCTTATTGAAGCTTTTTATAAGCTATAAGCGTCTATAAGTCGAAGCTCATAAAAAAAGACTTATAGCTAGTTAAATTATTTAAATATATTTCAAAATATAATGGATTATCACGTAAAAGTTGAAAATATATATAAATTTAATTTGATATAATTTTATACAACTTTACATTAATAAGCTTATTTATCTACAACTAATTCGTCAAACAATTTTATAAGAATATAAGCTTTAGCTTTCACCTTATAATATAAGCTACAACCCAACCCTAATTTCAGCTGCAGTCCCTGGCCCAACCTATTCCACCGAACATACCCTATCACAACAAAATTTATTAGAGTAAACTCATTTATTCGTTTGTTGGTTCTATCGAATCTTCTTTAGGTGGTTGTTATAATTTTATTCAATCATGTAGTTGAAAATTAATGAAATGTGCTTGTTTTAAATGTATTTTTACAGATCCAAATGTTTCTATTAATTTCATCATTTTGCTATTGTATTTTTCCATGGTACATGATTCTGATACAATTTTGAACTCCCTCCACCCCAATATGTCACCGTATTGATATATGATCACAAGAAAAATAATTTGAGACACAATGTATTATATAAAATATTGTCGGGAAGGAACCAAACATTTTTGTATTACTCTTATATGAAAACACTGATATGAAGAGCCAATAACATGCATGTTGTCATACATCTATATGAATAACTGCGAAGACTTCACAAAATAAACTTTCACCAAGCAAAAACAGATCGACAAACACAAGTAATTTGCTCTACATCATATACAAAATCTATACGCAAAAAAGGAAATGACCAAAGACATTACAACCCATTGTTTCAACTCACTGAAATCGTCACAATGGAGACTCGTGGTTTTGCCTAGTTCAATGGGTTTGCATTTGGTGCCATGGATTTGACTTAATAAAGTTGGCTCCGAGACATTGACTGGATCCGGAAAAAAATATGTCTATCATTAATGACACAGTCGCGGCAAAGATTTAGCATTGCATGGATCAAAGGTTCTTGCTTTCTTAGGCAATACCTTTCTAGTATTTGTTGTAAATGTTATGCAGCATTTCTCATTTTTTACAGTATTGTCTACGCGCCGAGAAACCTCTAGAACCCCAAATTCATCGTTGATGAAAACATTGAACTGATTTTGTTTAACAAATGGTAGAAGTTTCGTGTCTTTTGCTAGGTGTAGTCTCATCGTGGCAACTGAAAGCTTGTTGAGGTCAATAGCACTCCAAATTTTTGTCGTTTGTTCTTGGCATAGATCCTGATGCACCTGCCGAAAATAAGATACAAAGGTAAAATGAGATAATGTTTTTACAAGAATAACGTTATACTGAGTACAATTTTTGTTTGGACTTTCTTGGTACTTCAAGTGGATCAACTTGACCTTTTTTACGCTAAATACTAAAAAGGTGGTCCAAAAGCGCGCAACTCACTTCAACGGACCTCAAATATGGAGTACTTTCATTCTTTTTCTGAATAATGAAAACCATTTATGTCAAAATAGACCTTTACCTAATACTTTATTGAACTCGTTAAACATATTAAACGAAAATATCTCAAATCCAGCCTTTTAAAAGTTAACAAAAAATAGATGAGAAAATGTTACCTAACCGGACGCAACATACAAGTTAATCCATATCAATTAATAAAACAGTTATGAAATCCGTCTAGACTCAAGATCGACATCCATTTATGCAATTTAATGTTATAGTAAGAATATAGTGACAAATTGCAAGAAATACTGATAATTGATGTAAGTGTGGTACCTCCACGTACAAGTTGATTGCATGGTACATTCTGTCATGTGATTCTCTTGCTAATTTTGGCAAAGACATGGCTAATGAAAGAAACTTAGAATGTTTAAGTAAAGGATCAGGAGCAACCTCCAACATAAACAAATCCATCAAGAACCCAACCTTCTTTGCTCGATGCACGAAGAACCCGTTAATTCTTCTTTCTAATAAAAAACTTTTGATCAGTCTTAAAATTAAACCCACATCAAACGCCCCCTTTTTCTTGCCTCGAATGAGCAAATCATTGATCCTAAACTCATCTAATCGTGATCCAAGCAAGTTCTCTAACTTTGACCTTTCGCCCATTTTCATATTCAAACTCAAGCTCATTCCAAAGGCATCAAGTAAGGCTCTACACGAGAACGCGTTACTATTGAGTAAAATCAATAAATTGATATTTGTCTCCGAGATTTTACTCTTTTCATCATGTGAACAACATAAGATATACTTTGATTTTTGGTAATGGAAGATGAATGAACATATGGTAGGGTGGTCAAACTGTAGAAAAATCATTGACTTTATTAGCTTATCAAATAAATCGATATTTAAGAAAGAAAGATCATCAAACTTCCAATAATCTAGATGGTTATTGGACCTTAAACATTTTGAGCTTGGATCGCTCGAAGAAAAGCAAAAACTAGAGCAATTCGATGACGATTGGCATGAACTAGATATATCGCTAGGAAGTGTCAAGTTTCTTAAAAGAGTATTCAAGTAATCTTGAAAGGTAGGAGAATTATTCATAAAATGTAACAAAATCTGGCATTGTTTTAAACCGTTAACAAATTGTGACCATGTCCAACAATACGTGCCTTCAAGGAACAACTCGGTTTGCATGGTCAAGGTACTCATTTCCATGAAAGAACTAGCAGAATGAAGCAAGAAAATGTTTGAAGGGGTTATGTCGATATTACCATTGTTGTAGCAAAAGCTTGTAATGAGCTCAAAACTCTCCACCCCACCCGGAAAATCACTGAATATCAGTTTCGCGTTATTGGCAAGTCTCCCTAGCAATTTTCTTACACGATTCGAAAAAGATGCAAGCACTTTCTGCAAAAAGTTGGAAGATAAACCTTTTTAGTATCTTTACAGTTCAGTGGTCACACAAATGAATAAAAATAGTATTTACATGAATGATTGCAGTCTTCAACTAAATTTGAGTTACTATCTTTGTAGCAACAAAATAATGTATCATGGGTGAAACACAAAATAAATCAAATTAAGGCTGCGTGACTGTTTAAGGCAGAGCAGGAACTATTACCTTATCCAGAAAGAAAATGTGTTCACCATTGACATCGACTTCAATATTACAGCACATATCTAAATATTCAATAATTAAAATGAGCTTCAAAGTTAGTATGTATCATGAAATGGGTGGGGGAGGTTATGGAGGGAATGAGAAAGCACGGAGGATGAAAGTCAAATTGTCAGTTCAGGGACAATTGAAGAAAAATAAGAAGCATCAAGCTTTATCATACCAACTACTAGTATTTGTTTGTATATGTATCCGCGCAATGTGCGACAGATACTCTATGACTAAATTTTGTAACAAGTAAATGTTTTTCATTTATATGTATTTTTCCAGCAATAAATTTACAAATGAATAACAACTTTTAATTAAAATAGTTATAATCAATATCAATGCAAACTATTTCAAATTCAAATGAAAATAAGGTTCGAATTAAACAGAGTAACATAAATAGCATTTTTGAAACATATATTAAAGATAGACATCGCTACAAAATGAATTGTAAATTTACATATACACAAATATGCCAACTATTAATATGCATCATTAGCGGTTACATTTTTATTTGCAAAATCTTTTAGATAATGAAATAAAAGTGAAAGGATAATTGGTATCACCAACAGTAACCTGAGCATCTTCGTGTGGTACATCTACTACGTCATTATTGTTGAGGCTATCGAGAAACCTCTTAAATTCATAAACCTTTTGAATCTATAATAAAAACATAAGACGTTAATATATCTTTAATAATAATAATCGTAATTTATAGCATAGTTTCATATATGTAGTATAGTTATTTCTCTATTACCTCTTTCTCTAACTCTTCAAACGCCCAATAACAATCAAAAGGTTGTGCGCAGAGTAAATACATAAAATGAGTATACGTTATTCTAATATTATATTATATTATATTCTCATTTATATGTGAATTACTAAAAACTAAGTCCGAAATACTAACAACCTATTGTATCACAAACTTGTTTTGCTAAAATACTAACATCCTATTATATCAAAAATACTATGTCCAAACTTATTTTGTTAGTACTCGGCCTAATCTCAAAAAGTAACCCAAAGTCCAACTTAACAAAACTTTCGACCCATGTTAAATTGAGATAACCGGCTCATGTTAGATTGAGACAACCTTGTTATATCACAAACACACTAACCCTAAGCTCTTCTTATCATATGCAGTCACCCTTTTGTTTTCTTTCTTATCCTCTTTATCCTACACAAAGATATTCACATATCTTGTGTTCTTCCTTTTGAAACTTTGTCACCTAAAACTCACGAATCATAAGCTAAAAACACCAAAACCTTTTTGATTCTTGCTTTCCTGAACACAATCGAACCACATAAAACTCTTCTCAATTTCGAACCTCAAACACCCTTGTCCTTATTGTGATTATAGGAACCACATTTTTTTGACTATTTCTTTGTTGGTTTTGGCTTCAAGATCTTTGATAAGCTCTCGGGTAAGCTTTTTGGTTGTTCGAATCTTGATCCTTCTTTACAACAGATCGATGATGGATGATATGTGCTTATTCACACATCCTTTTTAGACCCAAAATCAGACCAAATACATCAAATACTAACCAAATATGCCAAAAAAATGTGTGTTTTTGTATTTGTATGTGCAGGTACGGATATGTGAAAAATTGGACAAAAACGAGCACGAGAATGGAAAAATGTCAAAAGCCAGAGCCGGGTAAGCTTAATAATCAAAGGAAGCTCAAAATGTCAAAACAAATCCTCAAAAATTCATAAAGTTGCATGAAAGACCCTTGGAAGAAGTTTAAAGAGTTTGGCAATTTCAGTCATCCAAGTTCGCATTTTGACAAAATTGGTCCTTTGATGAAATATTTGAAGAAAAGTCAAATGTGGTCCTTCATGAATCAAAGAATGGCAATTTAGGCCCTTGGAAGAAAATTTTGGAAAAAAGGTAGCAAAGGTCCCTAGAATTTCAGCATTTATACTTTTGGTCCTTATTAAACCTTAACTCTTTTACAATAAACCCAAAATATTAATCCAAAATAAGTCCTAAGCCACCAACCCACCACTTTACCCTTTACCCGATCCAATCATATCTCTACCCGGTCAACTCCAAAAACCCGGTCAAACAACAACTAATAAAAAAACCCAAAATCCCATTCCCGCCCCCAATCTATTTTTACACAGAAATAATTCACTATTCACTAGAACCCTAATATCACCGTGCAACAAAATTAACCCATCTCATTAATAATTACCTCATCATTGGAGTTTCTAGAAGGCCTGACAGCTAATCCCTTGACAAGGGAATTACACGTGGACCAATTAGAGGTGACACACCGGATTCATTCACTACACGCACATAATCCAAGGGCTCATGTTGATGGGAATTATCTGGAAGCAAGATCAAGGGTTGATATGAGCCCAAAGAAGCACAATCCTCACACGGATTGCTGACATGGAAGGCTAGAAGGATCCCCAGATCTCCTATATATACCCCCCCCCCCTTATATTACAGTAGTGATGTGTAGGTTTTTATAAGAGTCTGTTTATGTTTCTGTTGTAATTTCTTTTCAAATATTGTACTGAATTTCATATTAATATAATTGAGCTGTTTTACCTTTCAAAGTCTGTTTCAAGTTTCATTTTAATTTTGTTGCTATAGCTTATTGTTTGCTTAATTCCAGTAGCTAGATTATTATAAATCCCATATTCATAAGCTTATTCTGTTTTAAATTGTTTCATTTTAATAAACATCAAAAATACAAAAAAATTAGAAAATCAATAAAAACAAAAATATGTTTACCTTTAAATCAGGCTTCAATAAGCCTTTTTAGCCATTCATATAAGCTTATTCAAGCTATTATAGCTTGTTGTGAGTTTATTCAGTCCATATCTCTCAAGATTCACAAAGTCAACATAAGTCAAAGTGCTTATTTCAATAAGCTGAGCTTAAGTAGTGGAGTTTTGATAGTCCAAGTGGAGCCCATTGGCCTGTCTAAAGACAGGCAAGCATAGTGAACCCTCTCTTTTCATGATGAGAGGGAATTTCATTGTAAGTTTTTCATTTAATTTCTCTTAATTGCATCATTCTGAGTTTGATTATTTATTGCTGTCATTAGTTGTTTTCAGTACTCCTAATAGTAGTTTTTAGTCAGTTTAGTTTAGCTTAGTGTGGTTTGGTTTCAATTGTTGATCAATATCTGTCATTTGCACTTCTACTGCCTTAAGCTTGCATAAATTGCACATCTGTATTTCTAAGGTTCTTAAGTTGTTTGGATTGTTCACTTAGCATTAAAAATAGTTAGGTAACTTGCTAGGATAAGTAGTTTAGGTAAGTTGAGTTTAGAACCTAGAAACATAGTGTTAACTGACATTTGCAAGGGTGTTTGGATTAAAGAGTTTGTAGTTGTTCTTGTGGTTTCATTACTGATCTTTCTGCACTATTAGTTCACACTAGGCTAGTTTAGGCTGGTTAAGCATAATATAGGTAGTTCACTTCACAAAAAGTCAAATTCATCTAATCTCCTTAATTCTGTCAGCATATGTATTCAAGCTAATCTGTGAATTGGTGAAATGTTAGATTTAGGATGCATTTAGGGTAATCTAGTAAGAATTCAGCTTAATATTGCATTTAGGGCCAAAATTGATCAGCAGAATCTTAGTTTAGTCAAAGTATGCGTGCATTTAAAAAGTCAAACTTAGGTGAAAGCTGTGTGAACACCATCTGATCTCAGGTCGAATTAAGGGGTCAATCAAGCTTAAGATTTAGGGCTTTTTGGTTTTATAGATTATTCATAGTACTAGCTTCAAGTATCTGTCCTTTCTTTGGTCTGATTTGCTTATTTGCCTACTTAAAATAAGCTGGGAAAAGGGACCCTTGAGCAAACTCTTTCTGTCTCTAAGTAACACTGCCAAAGTCTTTTTTATCTTATTGTCTGAGCTTACTTGGTCCTAATCAGCTTATATAAGCTTAATATTGCATATCTCACTGTTCTTAAGGCTTGGGTGCTTATTTGTTGAAAAGTGCTTAATAATAAGTGCTTTTTCAAACTACTATATGCCTTTATAGCTTATTCAGTGCGCTTCTTAGTTTGATTTAAGTTGCTTGGTGGTTAAGTAAGTTACTTGGACTTATTCTGAGAAGTTGGTACCATTTGGTTGGTAAGTGCTTATTAAGGCTGCTTTTGTGTACAACAGCTTATTAGGGTTTCCAAATTAGTTCATTTTATTTTTCCTAGGTTTAGAATATAATTTTAGAATTTTTCTGAATTTTTCATATTTTTCTTAATTAGTTTGCTATTTTGGTCATGAAATTTTAGTTTTTAATCAATTTTTATTACTTTTTAAATACCAAAAATTTCAAAAAAAATCAGAAAAAGCATAAAAAAAATCAAAAATATTTCAGAAAATAGTTTTCATTTAATTTAGAATTTTAGAAATTAATTTTGCAATTTTCTCATTTAATTTCAATTTTATTTGAATTTTAATTACTTTTTAATTAGTTAAAATAGTTTTTAATTCATAATAATTACACAAAAATCCAAAAAAAAATATATTTTCAGTTTTAAAATTAGTTTTTAGTTATTTTAGAATTTTCAAAATTAATTTTGTATTTTTCTCACTTAATTTCTATTTTCTTTTAATTTTTAATTAGTTAAATTAGCTTTTAATTCCTAAAAATTACATAAAAAGTCAAAAAAATATTCGTCTTTTTTCTCAAAATTTTCTTTTATCATTTTTAACTTAGGAAAATTATTTTCAAACCCGTAGGATTAGTATAGCTTCAAATTCACTTTTTATTTCGCGCATTTACGTTTTATTTACGTTTAAGCTTACGTTTTTAATTCTACGTTACGTTTTAGGTTTGTTTACTTGATTTACGTGCTTAATTGGTTAATTGTGCTTCATTTTCATATTCATTTGTGTAATCTCATTCAAATCATTTTTTCCACTTTCACGACACTTTTCACGAACCGGGAATTTGAATTTTCATTCACACCTTCACACGGACTACGACCTCGGGTTTTGCTTATTTCTTAGCAATCAAATTTTGGCGCCACTGCCGGGGAAGGTTGAAGTGAATTTTTGATTTTCGTTTTCGAATCGTGTTTTGAAAACCTTCCTCTTTCTTGTATATATTATCTATAAAAATATAAAAAGTAAAAAATCAAAAACACTTTTACTAAAGTGTTTTCAAAAGTCCAAAAATAAAATAACATACTCGTTCTCGAGAGAACGTTGTAAACCATTCCGAAAAACAACAAAAGAGATCGTGAAATTAAACGATATCGGATTACTTTCTTGCTACAACCAACTAAACGGGGAATACGGAGGTCTTGACATTAAATTGCAGACCGAAGAGAGATCCATTCTTCTCTCCTGCTCCGCTGCGCGTAGTAATTAAGGAAACGGTTTTCGGTTAACGTAACGGTCACCAAAAAGAGAATAAAAGTTTTAAGTTTTTGAGTTTTGTTTTCCAATATATTAAAAAAAAAAAAAAAAAAAAAAAAAGAAGCCAAAAATAATTCCAAATCAAAAATACAAAAAGATTTTCCTTCTTCATTTTCAAAATTGTGATTTTTGTGGTGTATGAACACCCGTTCATCTTCTAAACGTTTTACTTCTCCACTTTCGAATCTAGAAAGTTTATTTCGTCACACACACCGAGTTCTTTTCCCAACTACGGAGGAAATGAACCATAACGAACAACACTTGGGACCCCCGCCGATGGGTGGTGCTGAAAACAATGGGATCCCTCCGATGGGACCCCAACCGGCTTATGATTTACGTCCGATAGAGGAACAACTCCAATCACCATTCAATGGTGTAAGGAGAGCCATCATGATTCCCGATATCACTGCAAATCAATTTGAGATTAATCACGGGTTACTCAACATCATCACGAGTATCTCATTTCATGGTTTAGAAAGTGAATATCCTTATGTTCACATAAGGAATTTCACCGACATCACTGAAACTATTAAGTTAAACCAAGTACCGTATGATGTAGTTAAAATGAAATTGTTTCCTTTCTCCCTCAAGGGAGCAGCCCGGACTTGGCTTGAAAAGGAACCACCGAACTCAATTCATACTTGGGATGATCTTGCATCAATGTTCGTGAATCATTTTTACCCTCCATAAAAAACATCTAATCTCCAAACTCAAATCTTTCGATTTCATCAAGCTTTCGATGAATCGTTCAGCGAAGCTTGGGATAGATTTAAGGAGTTGTTGGAAAAATGTCCGAATCACGGGTTTTCACCTTTGCATCAGATTGATACTTTCTACAATGGGTTGAGTCTTGCCGATCAAGACTCACTCAATTCTGTTGCGGGTGGGAACTTGTTGACCCGAAACATTCAAGATGCTTTCACAATTATTGAGAACAAAGCTAAAGTGAGGATAGCTAGAAACAAGCTTCAAACTTCAACTGCTAGTAGCAAATCTAATTATGAAGTTATGAATGCTATAGCTGCTCTCACTAAAAAAGTTGAATCAATGGCTATTGAAAGATCTTCTAATCAAGTCAAAAATCATCAAGTCAATATGGTTAACCATGTTTGTGAGACTTGTGGTGGTCATCATTCATATTTTGAGTGCCCAGCCTCTGGTGGCTTCACTCACGAGAATGTGTATGCTACTTCGGGAACCTACAATATGGGCGGTAACGGTTACCAACCACAGGGAGACCGAAATCTTCTTAGCTACCGTTCTAACAATTACCTTGGACCACCCGGTTTCAATCAACCGAATCAAGTCAATCAAGTGAATCATAATGTGCAAAACCGAAATAATCAATTTAACCAGAATCAAAATCAAAACCGGATGAACAATGGTTTTCAAAATCAAAATCAAGGTTTTCATCAAAATCGGGGGAATTATAATCAAGGCCCGAATCAAGGGAATTTTCAAGGAAATTATGGAAATTTTCAAAATGCTAATCATGGGAATTACAATCATGGAAATCAAAATTTTCAAAATCAAGGTTTCAACAACAACAACCGTGGACAAAATTTTCAAAACCCAGTTGTGAATCAAAATCAGTCGTCCTCAGATGAGTTACTTAAGCAGTTTATGAAAAGTCAAGAGGAAATGAATAAAATGCTAATTAATTAAATGGCTGAATTGAAGAAGTCTTTAAATGATCGACCCTCGGGATCGGGTACTCTTCCAAGCAACACGATCGCTAACCCGAGGGGCGATGTTAAAGCGATCACGACTCGAAGTGGTGTTTCATACGATGGACCCACGGCTCCGACTACCTCATCTTCTCTTCCTCCTAAGGTAGTTAACCGTGAGACCGAGGTAACACAGGACCTGGTTCTTCCTACTAATAACGGAAGTACCGAATACGTCCAACCTCCGGTTGTCCAGCCGTCAAAGCAGAAGGAAAAAGTTGTTGAACCAGAAAAAGAAGTTCTAGTCAAAACCAAATTGCCTTCTCCGTCAAGATTGAACGATCAGAAGCTCCGTGACAAAGCTAATAATAAAATGGAGAAGTTTTTCCAAATCTTCCAAGATTTGCACTTCGACATTAGCTTCGCGGATGCTATACTTTTAATGCCAAAATTTGCGTCTATGGTTAAAAATCTTTTGCATAACAAGGAAAAATTGTTTGAAATGGCAAAAACCCCGTTGAATGAGAATTGCTCGGCGGTTATCCTCAAAAAGCTTCCCAAAAAGCTTGAAGGCCCCGGTCGATTTCTTATTCCTTGCAATGTTCCTGGGATGGGAGAATGCTTCGCCTTCGCCGATCTCGGTGCTAGCATTAACCTAATGCCGTTATCCATTTGGAAAAAGTTGTCTTTACCCGATTTGACTCCGACTTGCATGACCCTCGAGCTTGCCGCCCGATGGGAATAGCCGAGGATTTCTTCGTCAATGTGGGAAAATTCCATTTCCCCACCGATTTTGTCATTGTTGATTTTGATGCTGATCCACGGGTACCTCTCATTCTCGGGAGAGGTTTTCTAAGGACTGGCCGTGCGTTAATTGATGTTTACGATGAAGAAATTACCTTACGCGTTGGTACCGAAGCCGTAACATTTAATTTGGATCAAACCGCGAGATACTCCTCCGATTATAACAAATTTTCCGTGAACCGTATCGATGTTATTGATATTGCTACGGAGGAGTATTCTCAAGAACTTCTTGGTTTTACTGAAAATGCTTCGAGTGGCAATCTCACTCCTTCTTCTCAACCAATTTTTTTCTATCCCTCCATTTCCCTTACTCCGTTTAAGAGAAGTGATTTCATTTTGGAAGAGATCGAGGCCTTTCTTTCTAATGATTCGATTTCACCGAAAACTGATCATTCCGTTTGCGACCCGGAGGGAGATGTTCTTTTGATTGAAAAATTATTGGATGAAGACCCGAATCCGTCTCTCCCTCCGATGGACCTTAAAATGGCCGATGTTAAAGAAGTTAAGCCGTATACTGAGAATCCTCCGGAGCACGAGCTCAAGGATTTACCTCCTCATCTTGAATACGCTTTTTTAGAAGGAACTGACAAACTTCCCATCATAATTTCAAAAGACCTTAAAGATGAGGAGAAGACCCATCTCTTAGATGTGCTCAAGAAGCATAAAAGTGCCATCGCTTGGCAAATTTCCGATATCAAGGGTATCGACCCTCGTTTTTGTACCCACAAGATTTTGCTTGAAGACAATTACAAACCTTCCGTCCAACAACAATGACGGGTTAACCCGAAAATTCATGAGGTTATCAAAAAATAAGTTATCAAACTCCTCGATGCTGGAATGATTTATCCAATCTCGGATAGCTCATGGGTTAGCCCGGTCCACTGTGTTCCGAAGAAAGGTGGAATGACCGTAGTAACTAATGAAGATAATGAATTGATTTCGACACGTCTTGTTATCGGATGGAGAGTGTGTATTGATTACCGAAAATTGAATGATGCGACTCGTAAGGACCATTTCCCACTTCCATTTATGGATCAAATGCTCGAACGTTTAGCGGGAAATGAGTTCTATTGTTTTATCGATTGCTTTTCTGGTTATTTTCAAATTCCGATTGACCCTCCAGACCAGGAAAAGACTACTTTCACTTGCCCTTATGGAACGTTTGCTTACCGTCGTATGCCTTTCGGCTTATGCAATGCTCCAGGCACGTTCCAGAGGTGCATGATGTCTATATTCTCCGATATGATTGAGAAAACCATGGAAGTTTTCATGGATGATTTCTCGGTTTATGGAGATTCCTTCACTTCTTGCCTCTCCCATTTAGAAAGAATGCTGAAATGGTGTGAAGATACCAACTTGGTTTTAAATTGGGAGAAGTGCCATTTCATGGTTAAAGAGGGCATTGTCCTCGGCCATAAGATTTCAAAATCTGGGATTGAGGTCGATAGAGCTAAAGTCGACGTGATTGCTAAGTTACCTCATCCCACGACCGTAAAAGGAATTAGAAGTTTTCTCGGTCATGCCGGCTTTTACGACGTTTTATCCAAGATTTTTCCAAGATAGCCCGGCCCCTGACCCATTTACTTGAAAAAGATGCTCCGTTTATCTTCTCAAATGAGTGCATTGAAGCATTTAATATTCTTAAGAAGAAGTTAACAGAGGCTCCTATTTAGTTGCCCCCGATTGGAACTTGCCTTTCGAGCTAATGTGCGATGCTAGCGATTATGCTATTGGTGCAGTTCTGGGGCAACGTAAGTCAAAATATTTTCAGCCGATACACTATGCAAGTAAGACAATGAATGACGCTCAATACCATTATACGACTACTGAAAAAGAAATGTTAGCCGTCATTTATGCTTTTGAAAAGTTCCGACCTTATCTCATCTTAAAGAAATGCATAGTGTATACGGATCATTCGGCTCTTAAGTATCTAATGGCAAAGCAAGATGCTAAGCCACGCTTGATGCAGTGGGTTCTACTCCTTTCAAGAATTCGATGTTGAAATTCGAGATAAAAAAGGAGTTGAGAACCTTGCTGCTGATCACCTTTCACGTCTAGAGAATCTCCATCAAAATGTTCTCAAGAAAAAGGAAATTACCAAAACATTTCCTCTCGAGACACTTGGGATTGTGTCTTCTAGTGACTCAAGTACCCCATGGTTCGCCGATTTTGCGAATTACCATGCGGGGAATTTCATTAGGAAAGGGATGTCGTCCCAACAAAAGAAGAAATTCTTCAAAGATGTTAGGCATTACTTTTGGGACGACCCCTACTTGTTCAAAATGTGTGCGGATCAAGTGATCCGGCGGTGCGTTCACGGCAAGGAAGCCGCTGAAATTCTCATGGCATGCCACAATGGACCCACGGGGGGACATCATGGTGCCAAATTCACCGCTAAGAAAGTTTTCGATTCCGGCTTCTACTGGCCGACGACTTATCGGGATGCCCATGAATTGGTGAAATCATGTAATTCTTGCCAGCGTCAAGGAAAAATCTCTCCGAGAGACGAGATGCCTCAAAATGCTATCCAAGTCTGTGAGATTTTTGATGTCTGGGGTATCGATTTCATGGGACCATTCCCGTCTTCCAGAGGAAATAAGTATATTCTCGTGGCCGTCGACTACTTGTTAAAATGGGTTGAAGCAAAAGCGCTCCCCACCAATGACGCCCGAGTTGTCGTAAAATTTCTTAAAAGTCTCTTCGTCTGATTTGGTGCACCTCATGCTATTATAAGTGATCGTGGGACCCATTTCTGTAATGACCAATTCGCCAAAGTTATGCTTAAATATGGTGTCACACATCGTCTTTCTACTGCATATCATCCACAGAAAAGTGGTCAAGTTGAGGTGTCCAATCATGGCTTGAAACGTATCTCAGAAAGGACCGTAGGAGAACATCGTGCTTCATGGGCTGATAAGTTAGATGACGCATTATGGGCTTTCCGGACCGCTTACAAAACACCCATTGGGTGTACTCCTTACAAGCTGGTTTACGGGAAGGCCTGCCATTTGCCCTTTAAACTTGAGCACAAGGCCTACTGGGCCTTGAAACACGCTAATTTTGATCTCAAAACTGCGGGTGATCATCGTAAAGTTCAATTGAATGAATTAACTGAGCTTCGTGATCAGGCCTATGAGAATTCTTTGATCTACAAAGAGAAAACAAAGAGGATTCATGATGCTAAGATTAAAGATCGCGTTTTCAACGTTGGTGATCGAGTCCTTCTTTTCAATTCTCGATTGAAGATATTCTCGGGCAAACTTAAAACCTGTTGGTCTGGACCATTCACCATTACCCGAGTTGTCCCTTATGGAACCGTCGAGTTAGCTCAATCTAATGGTCCCAACTTTAAGGTGAATGGTCATCTCGGAGGGGACATACTGTAACACCCCAACCCGGTAAAGGGTAAAAGCGTCACATTATGGCGGCATATCAAAGCATACAAGATCATAACATAATGGAAACTTCATGATTAAACAAAGTCAAGAACATCATGACTTAAAGTTACAAAATCCCAATGGAAATACTTAAAGGAAATGAAATAAAAAATAACATCCATTCATAAGTCCAACATAATCCAAAATAGTCCAAAATGATGGGGAAACTAAGGTATAGGTCCCTAAGCTCCTACTCTCATCACTCGAGCCCAGATTCCCGCTTATTACCTGCCGCATGGAAAAGAAAACGCGGCTGAGCATAAAAAAAAAGCTCAGTGAACAGATATGAACAAGCAAAGTAATAAGCAAACGAAAGGAGGAGATCATAAGATGGCATAATGTATCACAAGTCATAAGAGAACGAATTAACATAAAGATATCAGCATAATCATAATCATAGAGAAGGTAAAGAGCACGTATCAACAAAGAAGCGTCCAAACAATGTACTTGAATGGACAAACGAATCATAGGAAAGCCACGAGCCGACCTGCCAAGGTACTTGACAGATCTCATACATACATACATAATCATAAGTAGCCACATAATTGCACAAAGAGGGGAGACCTCTATGTACCATACCTGGAGTGATCAGCTCCGCTGTGAAGGAGTAGAGAAGCACCTACCCACATTCACCATACATACACATAATCATACATAAACATAAGTGCTAGGATGCATCCATACGCCCCCATACATACATAATCCAGCAAAATCATAGTCATAAGTGCGCATAATCATATCATATCAAATGGGGACGCCGTGGATCAATCACACCTCCACAGAATGTGTCATGCCATCGGTGCCTCGATGACACGCCCATGGTACCTCCATGGGTAGTTAGAAAACTCGGGCATAAGAAGGGAACGAAGCATACATACATACATACATACATATAATCATAGTAGCATATTCGAATCATATCATAGCATAATCATAATCAACGGAGAGTCAAAGAATGTGAATCATAAATCAAAGGGATCATATCAAAGATCATATCAAATGAATCATAAGGAATGAATCAACATAAGGGAACATAGCAATGGCATAGGAAATCTTATAACGTATCAAAGATCAAGATCAAGTCATGAGAGAAAGCACCCTTACTGAAAGGGCAGAATATCTGTACCTTAACGAAAGCAAATCACAACCAACGATGATCACACAGAGATGACAACTACTCCCGCTTCACCGAATCTACACGAATATAACCAAATATTACTTTTATGTTCTATTAGAATCAGGTTACTTATTTTAATATGCCTTCCATTTTTAGTGACCTGCCATATTTAGTAAGTTCCCATACTTAGTAACTTTTCCGAATTAGTACTTTAATACTTCAAAGTCATTATTGACGAGTAAATAATATTTAAGGTTTAAAATGACCAATATAATTGTTTGGGTATTAAAATATTAATATTATAAGTTTAGGGCCTAAAATGTAAATTATCAAAATTAAATATTAAAAGTCAAATAAAATTATTTTAAAATTTATTTTAACTAAATTTATCAAGATAATAATTTTTGGACCCCGTCATTATCAGTTTATATAATTTATTAACGTACCCACGATTTTAATACTTATGGCCCGACGACCCAAGATTTTTATAAAATTATGAAAGAATTGTTTATAACCTGGCATGGGTATACACACGACATCCTTCGTTATATAATTAATCCAACGTACCTTATGTTATTGTTATACAATCATACTCTTCGTTATATTTCTAAAACAATCAAGCACGCCATGTTAAAAAGAAAACAAACGCACCCCTTTATACATGTTATATGATTCAAAATAATAGGACCCCCTCGTTTTCTTATACACGACCCAAAATTATATACGTGGCCCCCTCTTTTGTTCTTGATCTGAAACAGTAAAGCCAAAACCATGCAACCCTTTTTGTATTTTTAATTCGAAAAAAATATAAGACAAACATGCACATTTCTTTTGTTTTCTTTTCTGATTTCGAACAGCAACCAGAAACCATGTAACCTTTTTGTTATTTATACGTGACCAAAAGAAAGAAAGAAATAAACTTGACTCCCTGTTCTTTTTTTTGGTTCGACACCAAAACATACCCCATGATCCTGGTTATATTAATTCGGAAAACACAACCCACACAAGAACATGCAAGATTAAATAGATCTTCTTAGACATACATATAAACAGATTTGAATCCATGCAAAAACATATATATCGATTGTAATCTTTTAGGTAGTGACTAATATTTTTGTGATTTCATGTGGAGGTGTAAGTGTATAAACATAAACTTATATATGTCGATCCATTTTTTTAACACAAATTATAAGCGATTCTAGATCATGTACGAATCAAAGAAAAATAAAAACGGTCAAGGAAGCATTACCCTTGTCGACTTGAATGAAGAACGAACCAAAGAAGAGAAGAAAGGAAAACCAAGCAAACCACCCTCTACCTTACGCGTATCACGAATCAAATACCCAGGAACCTTGAAGCCTTTTTGTTGCTTCTTGTCGAATGGAAACCAGGGGACACAAGAAAGAGCCGTCAAAGTAACTCTAGGGTTTTATTATTATTATTTTGTGTTGCGTTTTGTTATGAGAAGCAAAACACCGGTCTTCTCAAAGTTAATAAAGGTGTGTTCTATGGGCTTGGGGTACTCGTGAGTTCAAGAACAAAAGAAAGAATGGGCTAACATGGTCGTGGGTTTCAAAAGCCCAGGAAGCTCAATATAAAACTGTTGTTGAAAGCTTGTACATACTCGGCCCAATAGTAATTATTATGTAACGTATAATTTTCGTAGTCGAAAGTTTTTTTTTTTTTTTTTTTTTTTTTTTTTTTTTTTTTTTTTTTTTTTCGTATGTTATATAAACTTCAAATTTTCAAATATAACATATAGTTATTATATTTTGGATTTTCGGGGCGTTATAATTCTTCCCCTCTAAAAATAAAATTTCGTCCGCGAAATTGAGATAAGAAAACCAAGCGAAACGTACCGAATCACGAAAAGAAGTGTGGATAACTAGCACGCATAGACTCCTCCGTTTCCCAAGTAGCCTCGCTCTCGGGATGGTTCTTCCAAAGGACTTTAACGAAAGGTATGGTCTTAGTTCTCATGACTCGATCCTGACGCTCCAAAATAGCCTCAGGCTCCTCAACAAAAGATAAATCCTCACGAATTTGGTCCAACGGATACAAAGCAATATGAAGCGGGTGATAATTATATCCCCTCAAAAGTGATACATGGAATACATTATGCACATGAGAGAGTTGTGGAGGTAATGCCAAACAGTACGAAACCTCGCCAACACGATCTAAAATCTCAAACGGTCCAATGTAACGTGGACTAAGTTTCCCCTGAATACCAAAACGTTTAACACCACGGAAAGGAGAAACCTTAAGAAAGACACGGTCTCCCGGATTGAACTCTAACGCACGACGGTGACGATCCGCATAGCTTTTCTGCCTAGCTCTCGCCTCTTTGAGCTTTGCAGTAGCAGTAGCAACTTTCTCATTGGTCTCCGCAATCAACTCGGGATCCTCAATAATACGTTCACCCACTTCATTCCAACATACCGGAGCCCTACATTTCCTACCATACAACAGCTCAAACAGTGCCGCCTTAATACTCGCGTGCCAGCTGTTGTTATAAGCAAACTCTACCAAACACAAGTAATCATCCCAATGCCCTGTCCATTCTAAAGCGCAAGATCTGAGCATATCTTCCAAAGTCTGTATAGTGCGTTCTGACTGCCCGTCGGTTTGCGGATGGAAGGCTGTGCTAAACTTGAGCTGGGTACCCCAAGCTTTATGCAAACCCCTCCAGAAATGTGAAGTGAAACGTGGATCTCTATCTGATACAATGGCTGCTGGAGTGCCATGTAAACGAACAATTTCCTGACGAAAGATTTCTGTCAACTTAGCAACTGTATATTCTTTCCGAATAGGTAAGAAATGCGCGGATTTGGTAAGACGATCAACAACTACCCAGATAGTGTCATTCTTACGAAGAGTACGAGGCAAACCCGTGACGAAGTCCATAGAAATCTGATCCCACTTCCAAGTAGGAATTTCTAACAGCTGTAGTAGACCACTAGCGCGCTGATGTTCAATCTTAACCTGCTGACAGGTCATACACTTAGCCACATGTAAAGCTACATCTTGTTTCATGCCTTTCCACCAGAAGTGTTGTTTCAAATCTCGGTACATCTTGGTAGAACCTGGGTGAATAGTGAATGGGGAACTATGTGCTTCAGACAACACAGCTTCCCGAAGTGAAGAATCATTGGGAACACAAAGACGATCTCCAAACCAAACAATGCCGTCATCATCAACCCGAAATTCCGTCTGTTTCCCTTCCTCTATATTCTGAACAATGGACCATAACTCGCCGTCATCCTTCTGAGCTTCTTTAATCCGCAGGATAAGATTAGATTCAACCTTTAGACTAGCCCAGTATCCATCATAACCCCGAACACATAGCTCTATATCCAACTGTTCCAAATCGTTGAGTAAACGAGGCTCGATCTCCAAACTAGCAATTATACCCGATTTCCTACTCAGTGCATCCGCCACTACATTCGCCTTACCCGGATGGTACTGAATGTTGGCGTCGTAGTCTTTTAGAAGTTCCAACCAGCGCCTCTGTCTCATATTCAACTCTTTCTGCGTGAAAATGTACTTGAGACTCTTATGGTCAGTGAAGATATCACAAGTCTCACCATAAAGATAGTGTCTCCATATCTTAAGCGCAAAAATTATTGCCGCCAGTTCCAGATCATGAGTTGGGTAATTCACTTCATAAGATTTCAACTGCCGAGACGCGTAAGCAATCACCTTCCCATGCTGCATAAGTACACAACCTAACCCTTTCTTAGAAGCATCACTATAAATC
This sequence comes from Artemisia argyi, assembly GCA_030686995.1. NCBI lineage: Eukaryota > Viridiplantae > Streptophyta > Magnoliopsida > Asterales > Asteraceae > Artemisia > Artemisia argyi. The sequence continues at coordinate 106,231,177 of CM060685.1, forward strand.
TGATAGCCGCCCGTACCAGATGGAAGAGTAAGTATAGGAGCAGAGACTAATCTCTTCTTTAGCTCTTCAAAACTTTGCTCCCGTTCGTCGGTCCACACAAACTTCTCACCCTTTCGCATAAGTTGTGTCATCGGTAAAGCTATTCGCGAAAACCCTTCAACAAACCTCCGATAATAGCCAGCAAGCCGTAAGAAACTTCTAACCTCGGTCACATTAGTAGGTCTCGGCCACTTGGTGATAGCCTCAACCTTCGCCGGATCCATGGTAATACCATCAGCGGAAACAACATGACCCAGAAAGCGACTTGCTCCAACCAGAACTTACATTTAAAGAATTTAGCATACAACTTCTCCTGTCGTAGAATTCTCAAAATGGTACGAAGATGCGTCTCATGTTCCTCCTTCGTCTTAGAATAAACCAAAATATCATCGATAAACACAATGACAAACTTGTCGAGATACTCGTGGAAAATACGATTCATCAAGTCCATAAAAACGGCTGGAGCATTCGTCAAACCAAACGGCATAACGAGGAATTCGTAATGACCATATCTAGTGCGGAAAGCGGTCTTAGAAACATCTTGTTCCTTCACTCTCAACTGATGGTATCCCGATCTCAAATTGATCTTAGAGAAGAATTTAGCTCCTTGGAGCTGATCAAACAAATCATCGATTCGTGGAAGCGGATAACGGTTACGAATAGTAATGCGATTCAACTCGCGATAATCAATGCACAACCTCATGCTCCCATCCTTCTTCTTCACAAACAATACAGGAGCGCCCCATGGAGAAACACTTGGGCGAATGAAACCACAATTAAGGAGTTCTTGTAACTGCTCCTTCAACTCTTTTAATTCAATAGGCGCCATACGATAGGGAGCTTTGGAAATAGGTTCAGCCCCGGAATTAGATCAATACTGAATTCAACCTCACGTGCAGGTGGCATACCCGGAAACTCTTCAGGAAAGACATCAGGAAAATCACAAACAACAGAAACGCTCTCCAGCCTAGGACTATCAACAGAAGTATCCTTAATCGATGCTAGGAATCCTTCACAACCATGTGAAAGTAAAGTACGAGCTTTTAAAGCTGAAATGACTTTAATAGAATTACCAGGTTGAGAACCTTGGTAGATAAATTCAGGAGCACGTAGATCACCAAATAAAACACGTCTATTATGACAATCAATTGTTGCTCGGTGTTCAGATAACCAGTCCATACCCAAGATAATATCGAAATCATACATATCCAAAGGAAGTAAGTTCGCAGAACGGATCTTATCGCCGAATAGTATAGGACAGTTCATAAATTCACGATCAATAATAACACAGTTCTTCATCGGAGTGGAGATAGATAGATGATATTTTAGTGGTGTTGTTGCAGGTGTATTAGTATGTTTAGCAAATGTATTAGATATCACAGAATGCGTAGCGCCCGTATCAAATAAAACAAAAGCTGTGCGGCCAAATAAATGTAGAAAACCCGTAACGGTACCTGAGGAGTTAGCGGCCTGGTGCCTAGTCAAAGCATGAACTCGGCCAGTAGTAGTCGGCTGACGATCTCCACCAGAACCTCGGTTGTTGTTCCCATACTTAGGACACTCCCTAGCCACATGTCCCATACCACCACAAGCATAACAAGCCCCAGGCGCCTTATAACACTTTGTGCCCGGATGCGACTTCCCGCACTCCTTGCAGATAGTCGGTTCCACACGCCTCCTCTGTCCAGATGTGCCCGCAGTACGATAATCTCGTTGACCCTGCTGCTGTTGGTCACGACCAGCCCTCTGGTAATTATTCCCCTGTCTGTCTTATCCACGAGCATCATAACCCTTACGATCGTTTCGCCTATCATACCCACGATTATCATAACCATGACGATCATAACCCCGCCTATCTGATCCCCTAGTGTCAAAAACTCGACGATCATTACCCCTGAACTCATTTCCTCGCTGAGCATTTCCCTGAGCTAGCCGAACCGACTCACCATCGTAGTTCCTCTTCACCCCCTGTTTAACCCTCTCATCAGCAATCTCAATGTTGCGAACAGCATTTGCAACCCCAGCAATATCATCAAAATGAAGGTTCATAACTCCATTCAACAAATCCTTACGAAGAGCCCACTTGAATTTCTTCGCTTGTTCTACCTGTGTACCAGCCTTTTCACCCAAAAACCCAGCCAATCGAACAAACCTCTTCATAAATTCTGTGCTGGTCTCCCTGTCAGTCATAGCAATCGTGTGGTATTCCCGTTCATACTTCTCCTTCTCAGATTGAGGGAAGTATTGAGAGAGGAAAATTTCACGGAAGGAAGCCCAAGACAAAGTAGCAACATACTCATTTCCATTGTTCCCACCTTTGGCATACTTGTATGCCATCCACCAATTGAGGGCATCCCCCTCAAACTTATACGTAGCCAACCGCGCCTTATACACGTCACCACAACCCAACACTTCAAATATTTTCTCCATATGAGCTATCCAATGCTCAGCATCCTCTGGAGAAGTGAGAGTACTGAAAGAGCGAGGTTTCTGCTTGTTGAATCTTTCCAACCAAGTGTGAATAGTCTCCAGTGGGTTCCCACCACCACCAGAACCACTAGCACCGTTAGCCATCTCCTGACGCACTTCCTCCCGGATTTGAGGTAAGAGTGCGCCGACAGTCTCTTTGACGGCAGCCTCAAAAGCAGGGTTATTAGCAAAGTCATCCTGAGTGCGAGTAACAACCATCTGAAAGATCATAAACGAGTCAGCGGAAACAAAATAAGGATGGAATCGAAATATGAAGGAAACCGAATCAAAAGCGAAGCCTAATGTCTACCCAATCCTCACAGGTCAAGACCTAAGGGTTATAAGTCATAACCTTGTTCTCTGATACCATAATTGTAACACCCCAACCCGGTAAAGGGTAAAAGCGTCACATTATGGCGGCATATCAAAGCATACAAGATCATAACATAATGGAAACTTCATGATTAAACAAAGTCAAGAACATCATGACTTAAAGTTACAAAATCCCAATGGAAATACTTAAAGGAAATGAAATAAAAAATAACATCCATTCATAAGTCCAACATAATCCAAAATAGTCCAAAATGATGGGGAAACTAAGGTGTAGGTCCCTAAGCTCCTACTATCATCACTCGAGCCCAGATTCCCGCTTATTACCTGCCGCATGGAAAAGAAAACGCGGCTGAGCATAAAAAAAAAGCTCAGTGAACAGATATGAACAAGCAAAGTAATAAGCAAACGAAAGGAGGAGATCATAAGATGGCATAATGTATCACAAGTCATAAGAGAACGAAGTAACATAAAGATATCAGCATAATCATAATCATAGAGAAGGTAAAGAGCACGTATCAACAAAGAAGCGTCCAAACAAGGTACTTGAATGGACAAACGAATCATAGGAAAGCCACGAGCCGACCTGCCAAGGTACTTGACAGATCTCATACATACATACATAATCATAAGTAGCCACATAATTGCACAAAGAGGGGAGACCTCTATGTACCATACCTGGAGTGATCAGCTCCGCTATGAAGGAGTAGAGAAGCACCTACCAACATTCAACATACATACACATAATCATACATAAACATAAGTGCTAGGAAGCATCCATACGCCCCCATACATACATAATCCAGCAAAATCATAGTCATAAGTGCGCATAATCATATCATATCAAATGGGGACGCCGTGGATCAATCACACCTCCACAGAAAGTGTCATGCCATCGGTGCCTCGATGACACGCCCATGGTACCTCCATGGGTAGTTAGAAAACTCGGGCATAAGAAGGGAACGAAGCATACATACATACATATAATCATAGTAGCATATTCGAATCATATCATAGCATAATCATAATCAACGGAGAGTCAAAGAATGTGAATCATAAATCAAAGGGATCATATCAAAGATCATATCAAATGAATCATAAGGAATGAATCAACATAAGGGAACATAGCAATGACATAGGAAATCTTATAACGTATCAAAGATCAAGATCAAGTCATGAGAGAAAGCACCCTTACTGAAAGGGCAGAATATATGTACCTTAACGAAAGCAAATCACAACCAACGATGATCACACAGAGATGACAACTACTCCCGCTTCACCGAATCTACACGAATATAATCAAATATTACTTTTATGTTCTATTAGAATCAGGTTACTTATTTTAATATGCCTTCCATTTTTAGTGACCTGCCATATTTAGTAAGTTCCCATACTTAGTAACTTTTCCGAATTAGTACTTTAATACTTCAAAGTCATTATTGACGAGTAAATAATATTTAAGGTTTAAAATGACCAATATAATTGTTTGGGTATTAAAATATTAATATTATAAGTTTAGGGCCTAAAATGTAAATTATCAAAATTAAATATTAAAAGTCAAATAAAATTATTTTAAAATTTATTTTAACTAAATTTATCAAGATAATAATTTTTGGACCCCGTCATTATCAGTTTATATAATTTATTAACGTACCCACGATTTTAATACTTATGGCCCGACGACCCAAGATTTTTATAAAATTATGAAAGAATTGTTTATAACCTGGCATGGGTATACACACGACATCCTTCGTTATATAATTAATCCAACGTACCTTATGTTATTGTTATACAATCATACTCTTCGTTATATTTCTAAAACAATCAAGCACGCCATGTTAAAAATAAAACAAACGCACCCCTTTATACATGTTATATGATTCAAAATAATAGGACCCCCTCGTTTTCTTATACACAGACCCAAAATTATATACGTGGCCCCCTCTTTTGTTCTTGATCTGAAAAAGTAAAGCCAAAACCATGCAACCCTTTTTGTAATTTTAATTCGAAAAAAATATAAGACAAACATGCACATTTCTTTTGTTTTCTTTTCTGATTTCGAACAACAACCAGAAACCATGTAACCTTTTTGTTATTTATACGTGACCAAAAGAAAGAAAGAAATAAACTTGACTCCCTGTTCTTTTTTTTGGTTCGACACCAAAACATACCCCATGATCCTGGTTATATTAATTCGGAAAACACAACCCACACAAGAACATGCAAGATTAAATAGATCTTCTTAGACATACATATAAACAGATTTGAATCCATGCAAAAACATATATATCGATTGTAATCTGTTAGGTAGTGAGTAATATTTTTGTGATTTCATGTGGAGGTGTAAGTGTATAAACATAAACTTATATATGTCGATCCATTTTTTTAACACAAATTATAAGCGAGTCTAGATCATGTACGGATCAAAGAAAAATAAAAACGGTCAAGGAAGCATTACCCTTGTCGACTTGAATGAAGAACGAACCAAAGAAGAGAAGAAAGGAAAACCAAGCAAACCACCCTCTACCTTACGCGTATCACGAATCAAATACCCAGGAACCTTGAAGCCTTTTTGTTGCTTCTTGTCGAATGGAAACCAGGGGACACAAGAAAGAGCCGTCAAAGTAACTCTAGGGTTTTATTATTATTATTTTGTGTTGCGTTTTGTTATGAGAAGCAAAACACCGGTCTTCTCAAAGTTAATAAAGGTGTGTTCTATGGGCTTGGGGTACTCGTGAGTTCAAGAACAAAAGAAAGAATGGGCTAACATGGTCGTGGGTTTCAAAAGCCCAGGAAGCTCAATATAAAACTGTTGTTGAAAGCTTGTACATATTCGGCCCAATAGTAATTATTATGTAACGTATAATTTTCGTAGTCGAAAGTTTTTTTTTTTTTTTTTTTTTTTTTTTTTTTTTTTTTTTTTTTCGTATGTTATATAAACTTCAAATTTTCAAATATAACATATAGTTATTATATTTTGGATTTTCGGGGCGTTATACATACCACCCATGGTTGTCCCGGATCTCCAAACTTTCCCCAAGGACAATTAAAATTCGGGGATCGAGTCAAGCTCATGTGACTCGGTGAACAAAAACAAGCGCTTCGTGGGAGGCACCCCATGCTTATTCTTTTTCATCTTCTTTATTTTTCTTATTTCTTTAGTAACGTGACGTGAGGGGGGCGACCCTTTCCAAACTCGTGTTTTCGTGGTTGTTTGTGAATGTTCAGGAATTTCCCCGAAGATTGAGGACTCTCGTGCTCGTATTTTGTCGTTCTCTACACTCGAGTCTCATTCTTCGCTGCTCTTTCGGAAATTCACCACATCCAAAATCTTATCGACTAACGTTTATCTCTTGGCATACTTAATAAACGGCCTTAGATATTACGTAAGACTACACGCACCCTTAAAACATCGAGGACAATTTTTCACTTTAGTCTTGGGGGGGGGGGGGGGTTGAATCTTCGATTCGATTTGACCTGGCACCTTCGTCTGAGCTGTTAACTTGCGCAACTCCGTTTTTCCAGCAAATTTTAAAATTTTTTTGTCACCTTTTTATTGCAAAAAAAAAAAATGATATGATATATGGTATAATAATAAGATTTGACACCTTGTTTTGACTTTCCTACCGGCGAGAGTAGAAATAAATGATCCGACTTGACCGGGCGTGTTGAGCCCTAGCTCGTCTCCCTTAACCAATATAATCAAAAGATTATCGGCTAAGCATCCGTGGATCTCATTACTTGGGATTTTAAATTTGCGGAGATCGAGGAATGATAAAGTTTATTTAGAAGTTTGGTGCTAAACGTGGAGTAGTTGGATCTCTTTAGAGCCCACGAAAGGTACTTGTGGCCTCCTTGTTCCCACAAGATTGAACACAAATAAAAATAGATCTCTAGGTTTAAATAAGGGTATATGGTTTGTGCAATACTTAGTTTTTTCTCGTTCCTAAGAAAATCTCTGCATATGGGGGTTTGGTACACATAGGGGTACTGCCAGTGTTACAGTGAAATAGACTATTGCATCTTGCCGGTTCGTAGCCAATGTGGTGATCTTAGTAAAGGCCGTGGGACTCGGGGTTTGGCAAATGATTATGAATATCAATAATAATAATCCAAAGCCAAAAATAAGGCAGAGGAATCCAAAGCTATAAAAAACAGCGGAAATAAATCCAAGGTCATAATAAAGCTCTTGCATCTTGACGACTCACAGCCATTGTTGTAATTGAAATAAAAGACTAAGGACCAAATATTATTAAAGTGCTTATAATTATTCAAAATGCCAAGCTTCGACTCTGGGGGTTTCCTAATAAAAAGCTTCCGTCTCGGGTCTCAGACATGGGATGTTTTGGTCGTAAATAAAAAGGGGGCCCTCATAATCGTGTTAAATCAGAGACCTCCATGTGGACCCGATTTTTGTATGCAGGGGTTTTCGAGGGAAAGTTTGGAAACTACTTAGCGTTCAAATTTTGTGCTCTTATCGGACTAATAAATGTCAAAACGAGAAAATATGAAGAAATTCATTTCTCACAAAAATAAAATCTTGAGATACAAAATGTAGGAATTGGGAACAAGAGGTAATTACACAAGTAACTTTTATGGGTAGTGTTAGCATCTAACTTTTGGATAAACAATGATTTCAATTTTACGCTTAGTTTGGGGGCTTGTGAAAAATCAAGGATGACGATTTTTATCCGTATGGTCTCTTCTCCATGAGAAGTGTTTCTACTCGTAGACCCTGAAAATTATCAAAAGATAATGAATGTCAAGCAAACCGTCACATATATAAAAATGAAAAAGTACAAAAATAGTAGTGGTAATTGTTATTCATGAAAATCGGAAAAACGGAGCGTTTTTGAGAATAAATGATTTTGAAATCTCTTTTGAACATCATTGCTACTTTACAACGTCAGTAAGAAGAGGTTTTGAAATTATTTATCTCTTAAGCGTGAGGTGATGACATTGCGTGAGGGCACGGCAATACCTTCGTGTGGGGGAGTTTTGACGTGTGCTTATTCACACATCCTTTTTAGATCCAAAATCAGACCAAATACACCAAATACTAACCAAACATGCCAAGAAAATGCGTGTTTTTGTATTTGTATGTGCAGGTACGGATATGTGAAAAATTGGACAAAAACAAAGCAAAACCGACAAAAACGAGCACGAGAATGGAAAAAGGTCAAAAGCCGGAGCCGGGGAAGCTTAATAATCAAAGGAAGCTCAAAATGTCAAAACAAATCCTAAAAAATTCATAAAGTTGCATGAAAGACCCTTGGAAGAAGTTTAAAGAGTTTGGCAATTTCAGTCCTCCAAGTTCGCATTTTGACAAAATTGGTCCTTTGATGAAATATTTGAAGAAAAGTCAAATGTGATCCTTCATGAATCAAAGAATGGCAATTTAGGCCCTTGGAAGAAAGTTTTGGAAAAAGGCAGCAAAGGTCCCTAGAATTTCAGCATTTATACTTTTGGTCCTTATTAAACCTTAACTCTTTTACAATAAACCCAAAATATTAATCCAAAATAAGACCTAAGCCCAAAATGCAAACACCAGCCCACCACTTTACCCTTTACCCGATCCAACCATATCTCTACCCGGTCAACCCTAAAAACCCGGTCAAGCAACAACTAATAAAAAACCCCCAAAATCCCATTCCCGCCCCCCAATCTATTTTTACCCAGAAATAATTCACTATTCACAAGAACCCTAATATCACCGTGCAACAAAATTAGCCCATCTCAGTAATAATTACCTCATCATTGGAGTTTCTAGAAGGCTTGACAACTAATCCCCAGACAAGGGAATTACACGTGGACCAATTAGAGGTGACACACCGGATTCATTCACTACACGCATATAATCCAAGGGCTCATGTTGATGGGAATTATCTGGAAGCAAGACCAAGGGTTGATATGAGCCCAAAGAAGCACAATCCTCACACGGATTGCTGACATGGAAGGCTAGGAGGATCTTCGGATTTCCTATATATACCCCCCTTATATCACAGTAGTGGTGTGTAGGTTTTTATAAGAGTCTGTTTATGTTTCTGTTGTAACTTCTTTTCAAATATTGTACTGAATTTCATATTAATATAATTGAGTTGTTTTACCTTTCAAAGTCTGTTTCAAGTTTCATTTTAATTTTGTTGCTTTAGCTTATTCTTTGCTTAATTCCAATAGCTAGATAATTATAAATTCCATATTTCATAAGCTTATTCTGTTTTAAATTGTTACATTTTAATAAACATAAAAAATACAAAAAAATAAAAAAATCAATAAAAACAAAAATATGTTTTCCTTTAAATCAGGCTTCAATAAGCCTTTTCAGTCATTCATAGAAGCTTATTCAAGCTATTATAGCTTGTTGTGAGTTTATTCAGTCCATATCTCTCAAAATTCACAAAGTCAACATAAGTCAAAGTGCTTATTTCATTAAGCTGAGCTTAAGTAGTGGAGTTTTGACAGTCCAAGTGGAGCCCATTGGCTTGTCTAGAGACATGCAAGCATAGTGAACCCTCTCTTTTCATGCTGAGAGGGAATTTCATTGTAAGTTTTTCATTTAATTTCTCTTAATTGCATAGTTCTGAGTTTGCTTATTTATTGCTGTCATTAGTTGTTTTCAAAACTCCTAATAGTAGTTTTTAGTCAGTTTAGTTTAGCTTAGTGTGGTTTGGTTTCAATTGTTGTTCAATATCTGTCATTTGCACTTCTACAGCCTTAAGCTTGCATAAATTGCACATCTGTGTTTCTAAGGTTCTTAAGTTGTTTGGATTGTTCACTTAGCATTAAAAACAGTTAGGTAACTTACTAGGATAAGTAGTTTAGTTAAGTTGAGTTTAGAACCTAGAAACATAGTGTTAACTGACATTTGCAAGGGTGTTTGGATTAGAGAGTTTGTAGTTGTTCTTGTGGTTTCATTACTGATCTTTCGGCACTATTAGTTCACACTAGGCTAGTTTAGGCTGGTTAAGCATAATATAGGCAGGTCACTTTACAAAAAGTCAAATTCATCTAATCTTTTTAATTCTGTCAGTATATGTATTCAAGCTAATCTATGAATAGGTGAAATATTAGATTTAGGATGCATTTAGGGTAATCTAGTAAGAATTCAGCTTGATATTTCATTTAGCGCTAGAATTGATCAGCAGAATCTTAGTTTAGTCAAAGTAGGTGTGCATTTAAAAAGTCAAACTTAGGTGAAAGCTGTGTGAACACCATCTGATCTCAAGTCGAATTAAGGGGTCAATCAAGCTTAAGATTTTAGGCTTTTTGGTTTTATAGATTATTCATAGTACTAGCTTCAAGTATCTGTCCTTTGTTTGTTATGATTTGCTTATTTGCCTACTTAAAATAAGCTGGGAAAAGGGACCCTTGAGCAAACTCTTTCTGTCTCTAAGTAACACTGCCAAAGTCCTTTTTATCTTATTCTCTGAGTTTACTTGGTCCTAATCAGCATATATAAGCTTAATATTGCATATCTCACTGTTCTTAAGGCTTGGGTGCTTATTTGTTGAAAAATGCTTAATAATAAGTGCTTTTTCAAACTGCTATCTGCCTTTATAGCTTATTCAGTGTGCTTCTTAGTTTAATTTAAGTTGCTTGGTGGTTAGGTAAGTTACTTGGACTTATTCTGAGAAGTTGGTGCCATTTGGTTGGTAAGTGCTTATTAATAAATGCTTATTAGGGCTGCTTTTGTGTACAACAACTTATTAGGGTTTCCAAATTAGTTTCATTTTATTTTTCCAAGGTTTAGAATATAATTTTAGAATTTTCCTGAATTTTTCATATTTTTCTTAATTAGTTTGCTATTTTTCTCATTAAATTTTAGTTTTTAATCAATATTACTTTTCAAATACCAAAAATTTCAAAAAAAAAATCAGAAAAAGTATAAAAAAATTCCAAAAATATTTCAGAAAATAGTTTTCATTTAATTTAGAATTTTAGAAATTAATTTTGCAATTTTTCTCATTTAATTTCAATTTTATTTGAATTTTAATTACTTTTTAATTAGTTAAAATAGTTTTTAATTCATAATAATTACACAAAAATCCAAAAAAAAAATATATTTTCAGTTTAAAAATTAGTTTTTAGTTATTTTAGAATTTTCCAAATTAATTTTGTATTTTTCTCACTTAATTTCCATTTTCTTTTAATTTTTAATTAGTTAAATTAGCTTTTAATTCATAAAAATTACATAAAAAGTCAAAAAAATATTTTTCTTTTTTCTCAAAATTTCTTTTATCATTTTTAACTTAGGAAAATTATTTTCAAACCCGTAGGACTAGTATAGCTTCAAATTATCTTTTTATTTCACGCGTTTACGTTTTATTTACGTTTATGCTTACGTTTTTAATTCTACGTTGCGTTTTAGGTTTGGTTATTTGATTTACGTGCTTAATTGGTTAATTGCGCTTCATTTTCATATTCATTAGTGTAATCTCATTCAAATCATTTTTTCCCACTTTCACGACACTTTTCAAGAACCGGGAATTTGAAATTCCATTCAGACCTTCACACGGACTACGACCTCGGGTTTTGCTTATTTCTTAGCAATTCCTTTGAGAAAAACTATACTATTAAATATATACTTGATTTTAAACCAATCAATGGATTTGAATTTAGATCTTTAACGATCTTGTTATTATATTGGGATAAATCCGATATCTTGTTAAGAAGTTGTTACTTTTATTTTTCGAATCTTGATTAGTGTTGATGATGGTTATTGTACTAGCGTCGAGGGATCTTTTAGAGAGGGTGTGAGAGCATATTTTAAGAAAGAGAGTAGATGGTTTTGTTTGTTTAATTTTTGAGAAAGTGGTGTAAGGGGGTGTTTCTTTTTCCCTTAGCTAAGGGTATGGGTCCACACAAAGTATATAATAATATTTTTTTTATGTGGAGCCCACCATTTTTCCACTAGTGCCTCTATCCTCATATGAGTGGTATAATGGAGACTCTCCCCATTAAGACCATTTAACAGTCGTGGGTCCTACATAGGCCCCACGCATCCCTTAGCTAACAAAAAAAAAAAAAAAAAAAAAAAAAAGAAACACCCCCTAAGTTAGCTTATGGCTATGTTTGGCAAAAGTAGCTGTGAGCAGTAGTAGTGAGTTGTGAACAGTAGCAGTGAGCTGTAGCCAAAGCTCACTACTCACCGCTCACAGCTTCTTAAAGAAGCATTGGAAAAATGAGCTTTCCTAAAAAATAGCAAAGTCCACCGCTCCTTTGCCAAACGAACACTAAAAAACAAAAAGCTCGTTGCTCACCACTTATCGCCTCAAAAAGCTCCAAAAAGCTTTGCGCCAAATGGTGAGTGCTTATTTACTCACCATTTTATGGCTAAATACCAATCCAATACGACTATTTGAGCTAACAAATGTCAAGAAAACATGTGTTTTTGTGTTTGTGATATGCAGGTACGGATATTTTACAAAATGACGGAAATCACACAAAAAACCGGAAAAACCGAGCACGAGAGTATGAAAAAGGTTCAAGAGTCGAAGCCGGGATAGAATTTTCAAGTTCGGATCACTTTTATGCTCAGACTGTCAGAATCTACCTTGAAGAATAACTACTTGGCAAGATTAGCCCTTGGATTAATGTTTCCTGAATTGGCAAGAATGGTCCTTAAAGTTTTATGATATTACACCATTGGTCTTTGGATTATTTGAAAACTACAAAACTGGTCCAAGCCTTTTTATCCCCAAAGCCCATTTACAATTTACCTATAATAACCAATGGTCCAACCCAAGCCCATTATTAAATTTTTAACCCGAGTCCACTTAATAATCTGGTCAATAAAACCACACCTGTTGGTCAAATGGTCAAACACCAAATATTAAAACATAAAAACACACCCCGCTCTTCATTTTCCCCCAATTTAGAAAATTACCCAGACCCCATGAACCCTAATTACCCATTTCACCCAATTACCGCAAGTAAGGGTATATTGGTACAATTAAGTACCTTCTAGATGATTGTCAGAGTGTCAGAGCGTGTCAGAGACTCAAACTAACACACGGGGGGCTACGTGGCTGTATATGATTGGGTGGAACGCGTCATCAGATGAAATCCAAGGGCTATTATCAAGGGATCAATGATTAGAGGCAATCTAACGGCTCAGTATTGATATCAACAAGCACAGGCACACGGATTGCCAGCTTGGCAATCCGTGAGCTCATCTCTCCCCTCCTCCTATAAATAGAGGCTCAATCAAGCCATTTAGGTGTGTAGGATTTAGGTAATGAAACTCTGTTAAAATTTCTTTTGAATTGTATTTTAGTTTAGTTAATGTAATTTTACTTGATATTTTAATAAAAGTGCTTATTTCTTTAATACTCAGCTTATTGTTCATCTTAATTTTTGCTTATTCTGCTTTAATTTCTATCATAATTCTGCTTTTATTAGTTTCACTTAGCCTAAATTTCATTTATACTTATATTCTATTTTAGAAATCATAAAAAAAAAATAATAAAAAAAAAATCAGAAAATAAAAAAAAAATATAAAAAAAATATACATATTAGTTATAAAAGCTCACAGTGAGCTTATTTTCTTTTCATACATTCCATTTAAGCTTTGTAGCTTATTAGTGGAAGTGATTTGAGTCAGTCAACTGTTGAATCATGTGATCATTGGGAGTAATAGTTGCTGAGGTGTTTAGATAGCTGATACAGAAGCATTGAAATCAGCCTATAATAAAGATAGGCGACTGTGAATCCCCTCTGTTCTTGCTGAGGGGAAGTGATTTGGTAAATCTCATTTAATTTCCTTTAGAATTGAATCTGATTTTTCAGTTATTTGAGTTGTAGTTTAGTTTATTGTAGAAATAGATTGATTCATTTTTGTTTTATATAGTTGTTTGTTTAGCCGAGCTTGGTCATTAATAGTTTGAATTATAGTTTATTGAATCTCTTTATGCTAATCTAGTAGAACTATAATAGTTGCTTGTGAGATTTGAGTAGCATAGTTGAATTTGAGATTTAATTTGTTCGCATCTGAGTTGGATAGAGTAGCTGATATAATTGTGGATCTGAGATTGTTATGGCTTGATCTGAGTCACTATTTCATTGGAACCTATTGCTGTGCAAGTTGTTTTTAATTAATAGAGTTATCTGATCTCTCATCTGAGTTGCTTGTGCAATTTTCAATTTGTTGAATCTGAGATGGTTAGTAAACTAATTTAGTGTCTATCAGTGGTAGTTCAGTTGATTGGATCTTTGGTTGGTTGTTTGTAGCAGTTTGTTTTGTATCTCAGTGATATTGGTTAGAATAAGAGTGTTTGGTTTAAATCAGTTTTGCATACTCTAGTTGTGTTACTGCTTGTTTTTCTGCATCATTAGTCTACTTAGGTCATAATAGAGTTAGGTTAATCATATAAATTGCATCCTTAACTTAGATAAGTCAAAATTGCATTACAGTCTTTATTGTGTCTGCATATGTAAATGATTGAGCCTGCTATTGGATAACTGATTTCATTCTGAGGTTGCTTTTGTGTTTTCAACGTTTAAACACCATTATCACATATCTGGGGATAGAATCTAGCTGCTCAATTTGGATTTAGTCAAAGAAGTTTTACTTATAAAAAGTCAATGTTCCAACTGTCCAATAGTTTTTAGCTGCTGATCTCAGGTTCTTTTATTTGTTTATAGCTTGATATCTAGGTGATTTTAGAAATTCAGTAAGTCAGTAGATGTTTTGCTACCCTAAGCTTTTAATTCTGAGCTTTATCTGTCAGCTTAATTTACTCATTAGTCGTGTGGTTTGAATATAGGATCTGTTTGAATTTGTAGGGCTGCTCTTGTGTATTGAGTTGATAGCTGTGTTAATTGGCTTGTTTCTGAGTACTTTGGATAACTGATTTGATTCTGGATCTGTCTGCTGCTTTACTACTTATTATATGAGCTTGTATTGTTAGCTTATTCATAGCTTATTGCTAATATTTAGTACTTCTGTGAATTCTGAGCTCATTATTGATCATATCTTGCATTTCTTGAGTGCTTAGCTTCATTCTCAGTCAGTATTTTAAGTTTCATAAGGATTTGATCTCAAGTGCTTAATAATAAGCACTTGAGATAAGCAGTTTTCTTTAAATAAGCAGTTCAGCTTTTCAAATTTTCTTCAAAATTTTATTTTAAGTTTTTTTTAATTATTTTAGAATTTCTGGAATTTTTCCAGATTTTTCCAACTATTTTTACTATTTTTATTAATTTCTTTTGATTATTTTCAATTTTTAAATAGTTTTTAAATCCCAAAAATCAATAAAAAAATTAAAAAAGGTTCTGAAAAATACAAAAATATTTTTATAATTACTTTTATAATATTTTAGAATTTTTAGAATTTAATTTTCATTTTTCCAATTTGTTTTTCTATTTTTCTCTATTTTTAATTCACTTTTAATTCAATAAATAGGAAATTAATTCTAGAAAATAAAAGAAAAGTCTAAAAAATATTTTTCTTTTTCTTAAAATTCTTTTTATTAGTTTTCAATTTTTAGAAATTATTTCCAAGTTCGTAGGATAATTTTTCGGTATACGTTACGTTTTAAATTTTACGGTTGCGTTTCCGTTTTTACGTTTTTCATTTCGGTGCATAATTAGCTTGTAATCTTTGCATATTTCATACTTGTTTGTGATTACGTGAACTATTTGATTGCTAATTTTCACTTTCTCACTTTGCAAATCACGATTTCACGAATCGATATTCTCGATTCCATTCGCCTTCGTTGGAAAACGACTCGGGTGATCCGTATTTTAGGCGGATCACTTCGATACTATACTATAATTATAATAATTGGTTTTCACACGAATCAATTTTTGGCGCCGCTGCCGGGGAAGGCCGAAGTGAATTTTTGAATATCTTTTTGAAAATCGTGTTTTGTTAAGCCTTCCTTTACTTTGTATATATATATCTCTATAAAAATTGAAAAATAAAAAACACTTTTACTAAAGTGTTTTCAAAAATACAAAAAAAAAAAAATAATAAAAGTTACAGCCTCGACTCGATCGAAAGAAAGGGCGTTGTAAACCAAATAAGTCTCGCAATATAACGAAAACGTAATTTAGTTGTTTATCGGACTATTTCAATTACTACAACCGAATAAGCGGGAAATACGGATAGCTAAGACATTAAATTGCTAGCTGAAGAGAGATCCATTCTTCTCTCCTGTCCCGTCGCGCGTGGTTTTGAAAGAAACGGTTTTCAATTAACATTACGTTTTAAGAAAAGAAAAAACAAAAGAAATAATAAGTTTTTGTGAAAATATAAAAAAAACAAAAAGATTTTCTTTTCTCTTTTCTTTTTCATTTTTCTTTTTAATTTTGCTTGTGGTGTATGCATACCCGATCTTCGTTTGAGAGTCTTACGTCTCCGTTCTCTAACCCTGAGCGGGTTTTACGACATACGAGTCGGGTTCATTTCCTTGACGACGAGGAGATGAACCAAAACGAACACAACGGACCCCCGCCGATGGGTGGTCCGCAGCACAATGTTATCCCGCCGATGGGACAACAACCGGCATTTGATCCGCGTCCGATGGAAGAACAACTTCAATCACCGTTCAATGGTGTGAGGAGAGCTATTGTGATTCCGGACATCAATGCCAACTTTGAGATTAATCACGGATTACTCAATTTGATCACGGGTATATCCTTTCACGGGTTCGATCATGAAGACCCCTATGCTCACATCAGAAATTTCACCGACATCGCTGAGACGATTAGAATGAACCAAGTGCCTCACGATGTGGTGAAATTGAAATTATTTCCTTTCTCTTTAAAAGGAGCAGCCCGGACTTGGCTGGAAAAGGAACCGCCGAACTCAATTCACACTTGGAATGATCTCGCTTCCAAGTTTGTGAATTACTTCTATCCTCCCTCTAAAACTTCTAACCTACGTTCTCAAATCTTTCGGTTCCAACAAACTTTTGATGAAACGTTTAGTGAAGCTTGGGACCGATTCAAAGATTTGAAGGAGAAATGTCCAAACCACGGGTTTACCGACCTTCAGCAGATTGATACGTTTTATAATGGGTTATGTCATACGGATCAAGATTCGCTTAATTCTGCTGCAGGTGGTAACTTGTTGGCTAGGAACACGAATGATGCTTTCATGATAATTGAGAATAAAGCTCGTGTGAGAATGTCAAGGAATAAACCTCAAGTTTCTAATAATGGTAAAAATAATGATGAATTGGTAAATATGATTGTGGCTTTAACAAAGAAAGTTGATGCAATGTCTATTGAAAAACCAAACCATCAAGTCAATGTGGTTAGTCACGGTTGTGAGACTTGTGGTGGTCCACATTTGTATTATGAATGTCCGGCCACCGGTGCCTTTTCTCAAAACGCGTATGCTGCAAACGCGGGTAACACCGGTTACCCACAATCTCAAGGAGACCGTAATCTCCTCAGCTACCGTTCTTTCTCATTTTCTTGGACCACCCGGTTTCGAACAACCAAACCAAGTCAATCAAGTCAGTCAGAATCATAATGTGCAGAATCGTAATAATCAAGGAAATCAAAATCAGAGTCGAGCTAATAACGGTTTTCAAAATCATAATCAAGGGTTTAATCAGAATCGGGGTTTTCAAGGTAATTACAATCAAGGCCCGCCTCAAGGGAACAATTTTCAAAACCATCAAAACCATGGAAACCCTGGGAATTTTCAGAACGCTAATCATGGAAACCAAAGTCATGGTAATTACCAAAACCGTGGGCAGAATTTCAATAATAATCAAAATCAAGCTGTTATTCCAAATCCGTCGCCCACGAAAGATTTGATTAAGCAATTGCTTCAAAACCAACAATCTTTTATGACAAAACAAGAAGAAACAACAAGGTTGTTAGCTAATCAAATCAGTGATATTAACAAACGTTTAAATGATCGACCCTCGGGTTCTGGTATTACATCTTTGCCAAGCAACACGATCGCAAACCCGAGGGGCGAAGTTAAGGCGATCATAACTCACAGTGGTGCTACATATGAGGGACCCACAGTTCCTACTACCTCTTCTTCTTCTTCGTCTCCACCCAAGGTAGTAGACTGTGAGACCGAGGCGACAAAGGACCCGGTTCCTCCTGTTAATAATGGAGGAGCTGAAAACGTCCAACCTCCGGTTGTCCAAAAATCGAAAGATAAAGAAAAAGTTGTTTTTGAGAATAATGTGAAATATAAGTCTAAATTGCCATATCCGTCACGATTTAACGATGAAGAGCTCCGTGCAAAGTCTAAAATACAAATGGAAAAATTTCTGGATATTTTTCAAAAGTTGCACTTTGATATAAGTTTTATGGATGCTCTCGTGTACATGCCGAAATTTGCTTCCACGTTCAAAAACCTCATAAGTAATAAAGAGAAATTGCTTGAATTAGCCGAAACGCCGATAAATGCTCAATGTTCCGCGATTCTTCTCAAGAAGCTTCCCGAAAAGCTTGGTGACTCGGGAAAGTTTCTCATTCCTTGTTCATTGAAAGATCAAGAAGTTTGTAACGCCCTGGCCGATTCGGGTGCGAGTATAAACCTCATGCCTTTATCGATCTACGAACAACTTGGAATGGGGGCTCTTAAACCGACGAGAATGACTTTGGAGCTTGCTAATCGATCGATCACTCATCCAGTTGGAATTGCTGAGGACGTTTTTGTTCGTGTGAATTCGTGTACTTTTCCGGCAGATTTCGTTGTTGTCAATTTTGAAGCTGATCCGAGAGTTCCTCTAATACTAGGGCGACCGTTTTTACGAACCGCTAAAGCCTTAGTAGACCATTATGAGGATACTCTAACTTTATGACATGATGACAATATTATGATTTTTAAAGCCGATGCTTCGAAATTGAATAAGTACTCCGTCAAAAGTGTTGATGTTTGCGATTATTCCTTTGATGATTTTGTGAAAACGTTCGTCTCCGACTCTTCCCCATCATTTCCTCCGCTTAAGGAATATGATCCTTTTTGGGAAGAGGCCGATGAATTTCTTGCTATTGATACAATTCCGTTTTCTGAGATTGATGATTTTTACTTTGATTCGGAGGGAGATACTATTTTTCTTAACAATTTGTTGAACGATGAACCGTTAATCCCTCCGGATAAAGTTAAGACAAAGATTGAGGTTATAATTGACGATCCTCTGGAGCCCGAGCTCGAGGAATTTTTACCAGACTTTGAGAGTTTCTCCTTTGACACGACTAAGGAAATAAGTGGCAATCCCACTTATCGTCATGATTTTTATGATCCGACATTTGAAACTTTTCATTTCGATTACTCGGAAGAGACGAGTCGTGGCAGTACCACTTCTCATGCTTTTATCTCTCTTCCGGAATTTGAATCATTTCGTTTTGATGAATCTGAATATGAAATGGAAAAGTTTTCTAAACCTGAATATGAAAGTTTCAGATTTGATCTTGATGTTGATCATGATCCGGGTGGTGTGTTTAAAAATGAGAGTTTTAAAGAAAAGTTTATCCCATCCCTCCCACCCGGAAAGGATTTTAAAAGGAGCTTAAATGATAAAAGTCATAATTCCATAATTATGAAGTTTTCTTTTGAAGATGATGAATTTTTCAAGATTGTTGTCATGACCTTCTTGCCGTTTATAACGTTTGGTGTGATTTCTCTTATCCTTCACTCCGTGGGGAGTGAGGATGTTGTTTTTGACCCTGGTATCGGTTTTCAAAGTTTTAATAACTAAAGTACCAGCGGTTATCTCTTCGGGATGGAACTTTCAAATACGTCATAAGTTTTTCAAAATATTTTGAATGAAAGCCCGAATGAGATTATTTTTCCACGGTTTTTCCCCAAGGACAATTGAATGCGGGGATCGAGTCAAGCTCATGTGACTCGGTGAACAAAAACAAGCGCTTCGTGGGTGGCAACCCATGCTTATCCAATTTCATCTTCTTATTTTCTATTTTCTAACAAATAACGTGAGAAGGGGGTGCCTCTTCTACTCTTGTGTTTCGTGGTTGTTTGTGATGTTTGTTCAGGATTGTCCATGATTTATGATGACTCTCGTGCTCGTTATCTTTTCACTTGGAGTCTCATTCATCGGTGCTACTTGGAAATCCTATATCCGTTAAATCTTATCGACTAACGTTTTCTTTGGCATAATTAATAAACGGCCTAGAATTCTGTTAGGATTGCCTTAACCCATAAAACATTGAGGACAATGTTTCGTTCTAGTCGGGGGGAGGGTGAATCTTCGATTCGATTTTGACCTTGCATGTTTCACATGTCGTGTACTCTTGCAACTCCGTTTTTCCACCAAAAATAAAAAAATTGAAAAAATTAAAAAATTTCAAAAATTTTGATGAAAAAGTCATGAAAAAGTAAAAAAAATGAGAAAAAGTTGAAAAGTTGTGCAAAAATATAATAAAGTTTGAATAAGTGTTTTGACACCTTGTTGACTTTCTTGCTGGCGAGAGTAGGAATAAATATTTTGACTTGACCGGGTGTGTTGAGCCCTAGCTTGTTCCCTTAACCAATGATGATCACATAAGCTTGTGCTAGTTTTGTACACCAGGAGCTATAAAATGCGAATTCTTTCTTAAGAATCTGCAAGTTCCCGTACTTGACTTTATACATGCGCAGCTTAAAAGCTTTCGCTAGTCTTTTACATAAGGAGCTAGAAAACGCGAATTCTTCTTCTAGAATTTGCAAGTTTCCATAACTGACTTTATATATGCGTGGCTGATTATCGGCTAAGTATTCGCTGGTTTCATTATTTGGAATCTTAAATTGCGAAGAGCGAGAAATGATAGAGTTTATTTAGAAATTAGATGCTAAACGTGGAGTAGTGGTTCTCTTTAGAGCTCATAGGAGGTACTTGTGGCTTTTTACTCCCATCAGAAACGTCACCAATATATATAATAGATGTTCTAGGTTAATTAGTGGTATTTCGGTTTAAATAATATTTAGTTTTTTGTTTTCTTAAGAGAATTTTTGCTTTAGAAATTGGGTACATATCAAGGAACACCAAAAATAAGAGCGAAAAGTGAAAAAAATCAAAAGTCAAAAGTTGATCATCTATGTGGTTTTGGAGCTACCCAATAAGCTTCCATTGATGTTGAGGAAAAAGTCAAGAAAAAAAAGAAAAAAAGTGAAAAGTAAGAAAAAAAAAATGAAAAGTATGAAAAAAGTGAAAAATGAAAAAGAGAAAGTTGTAGTATTGTTGAATAAGAGCTTATGTATGAAAATAAGTTGTTGGCGCGTGAGGTGCATGTGATAAGTGATTAGTAATCAGTCACATGAGGTGCACGTGATCGTACTCCGCAACTTATATCCTTGATATTGTATGTACCCAAAATTCCTTGATGTGGACCGAATTTCTATCGCAGTAGTTCTTAAGAGAAAATGAATAACTACTTATCGTTTTAACTTAGGTATCACTATCGGACTAAAAATTATTGAAACGAGAAAATATGAAGCAATTCATTTCTCAACAAAATAAAATATTGAGATACAAAACCTAGGAAATGGGAGTAAGGAGTTTCTACAAGTAACTGTTATGAGTAGTGTTAGCATCTAATTTGTAGATAAGCTGTGATCTCGTTTGTACGCTTAGTTTGGGGACTCGTGAAAAATCAAGGATGACGATTTTTGTCCGAATGGTCGCTTCTTAAATAGAAGTGTTTCTACTTGTCGACCCTAATAATTATTTTCAAAATAATGAAAGTTTAACAAACCGTCACAAGTGTGAAGTATGGAAAAGTACAAAAATAGAAAGTGTAAGTTGAATAAAGGAATAAAAGGTAATTTTGGAAAACGGAGCGTTTTTCGGGAATAAATGATTTTATTACTTCTTTCGAACCACCTTGCTACTTTTCAAAGTTAGTAAAAAGAGTTTTGAAATTATTTACCCCAAAAGCGTGAATTGATCACATTGCGTGAGGACACGGCAATACCTTAGTCGGGGGGATTTTGGTGAGTGCTTATTTACTCACCATTTTATGGCTAAATACCAACCCAATACGACTATTTGAGCTAACAAATGCCAAAAAAACATGTGTTTTTGTGTTTGTGATATGCAGGTACGGATATTTTACAACATGACGAAAATCACACAAAAACCGGAAAAACCGAGCACGAGAGTATGAAAAAAGGTTCAAGAGTCGAAGCCGGGATAGAATTTTCAAGTTCGGATCACTTTTATGCTCATACTGTCAGAATCTACCTTGAAGAATAACTATTTGGCAAGATTAGCCCTTGGATTAATGTTTCCTGAATTGGCAAGAATGATCCTTAAAGTTTTATGATATTACACCATTGGTCTTTGGATTATTTGAAAACTACAAAACTGGTCCAAGCCTTTTTATCCCCAAAGCCCATTTACAATTTACCTATAATAACCAATGGTCCAACCCAAGCCCATTATTAAATTTTTAACCCGAGACCACTTAATAATCTGGTCAATAAAACCACACCTGTTGGTCAAATGGTCAAACACCAAATATTAAAACATAAAAACACACCCCGCTCTTCATTTTCCCCCAATTCAGAAAATTACCCAGACCCCATGAACCCTAATTACCCATTTCACCCAATTACCGCAAGTAAGGGTATATTGGTACAATTAAGTACCTTCTAGATGATTGTCAGAGTGTCAGAGCGTGTCAGAGACTCAAACTAACACATGGGGGGCTACGTGGCTGTATATGATTGGGTGGAACGCGTCATCAGATGAAATCCAAGGGCTATTATCAAGGGATCAATGATTAGAGGCAATCTAACGGCTCAGTATTGATATCAACAAGCACAGGCACACGGATTGCCAGCTTGGCAATCCGTGAGCTCATCTCTCCCCTCCTCCTATAAGTAGAGGCTCAATCAAGCCATTTAGGTGTGTAGGATTTAGGTAATGAAACTCTGTTAAAATTTCTTTTGAATTGTATTTTAGTTTAGTTAAAGTAATTTTACTTGATATTTTAATAAAAGTGCTTATTTCTTTAATACTCAGCTTATTGTTCATCTTAATTTTTGCTTATTCTGCTTTAATTTCTATCATAATTCTGCTTTTATTAGTTTCACTTAGCCTAAATTTCATTTATACTTATATTCTATTTTAGAAATCATAAAAAAAAATAATAAAAAAAAAAATCAGAAAATAAAAAAAAATATAAAAAAAATATACATATTAGTTATAAAAGCTCACAGTGAGCTTATTTTCTTTTCATACATTCCATTTAAGCTTTGTAGCTTATTAGTGGAAGTGATTTGAGTCAGTCAACTGTTGAATCATTTGATCATTGGGAGTAATAGTTGCTGAGGTGTTTAGATAGCTGATACAGAAGCATTGAAATCAGCCTATCATAAAGATAGGCGACTGTGAATCCCCTCTGTTCTTGCTGAGGGGAAGTGATTTGGTAAATCTCATTTAATTTCCTTTAGAATTGAATCTGATTTTTCAGTTATTTGAGTTGTAGTTTAGTTTATTGTAGAAATAGATTGATTCATTTTTGTTTTATATAGTTGTTTGTTTAGCCGAGCTTGGTCATTAATAGTTTGAATTATAGTTTATTGAATCTCTTTATGCTAATCTAGTAGAACTATAATAGTTGCTTGTGAGATTTGAGTAGCATAGTTGAATTTGAGATTTAATTTGTTCGCATCTGAGTTGGATAGAGTAGCTGATATAATTGTGGATCTGAGATTGTTATGGCTTGATCTGAGTCACTATTTCATTGGAACCTATTGCTGTGCAAGTTGTTTTTAATTAATAGAGTTATCTGATCTCTCATCTGAGTTGCTTGTGCAATTGTCAATTTGTTGAATCTGAGATGGTTAGTAAACTAATTTAGTGTCTATCAGTGGTAGTTCAGTTGATTGGATCTTTGGTTGGTTGTTTGTAGCAGTTTGTTTTGTATCTCAGTGATATTGGTTAGAATAAGAGTGTTTGGTTTAAATCAGTTTTGCATACTCTAGTTGTGTTACTGCTTGTTTTTCTGCATCATTAGTCTACTTAGGTCATAATAGAGTTAGGTTAATCATATAAATTGCATCCTTAACTTAGATAAGTCAAAATTGCATTACAGTCTTTATTGTGTCTGCATATGTAAATGATTGAGCCTGCTATTGGATAACTGATTTCATTCTGAGGTTGCTTTTGTATTTTCAACGTTTAAACACCATTATCACATATCTGGGGATAGAATCTAGCTGCTCAATTTGGATTTAGTCAAAGAAGTTTTACTTATAAAAAGTCAATGTTCTAACTGTCCAATAGTTTTTAGCTGCTGATCTCAGGTTCTTTTATTTGTTTATAGCTTGATATCTAGGTGATTTTAGAAATTCAGTAAGTCAGTAGATGTTTTGCTACCCTAAGCTTTTAATTCTGAGCTTTATCTGTCAGCTTAATTTACTCATTAGTCGTGTGGTTTGAATATAGGATCTGTTTGAATTTGTAGGGCTGCTCTTGTGTATTGAGTTGATAGCTGTGTTAATTGGCTTGTTTCTGAGTACTTTGGATAACTGATTTGATTCTGGATCTGTCTGCTACTTTACTGCTTATTATATGAGCTTGTATTGTTAGCTTATTCATAGCTTATTGCTAATATTTAGTACTTCTGTGAATTCTGAGCTCATTATTGATCATATCTTGCATTTCTTGAGTGCTTAGCTTCATTCTCAGTCAGTATTTTAAGTTTCATAAGGATTTGATCTCAAGTGCTTAATAATAAGCACTTGAGATAAGCAGTTTTCTTTAAATAAGCAGTTCAGCTTTTCAAATTTTCTTCAAAATTTTATTTTAAGTTTTTTTAAATTATTTTAGAATTTCTGGAATTTTTCCAGATTTTTCCAACTATTTTTACTATTTTTATTAATTTCTTTTGATTATTTTCAATTTTTAAATAGTTTTTAAATCCCAAAAATCAATAAAAAAATTAAAAAAGGTTCTGAAAAATACAAAAATATTTTTATAATTACTTTTATAATATTTTAGAATTTTTAGAATTTAATTTTCATTTTTCCAATTTGTTTTTCTATTTTTCTCTATTTTTAATTCACTTTTAATTCAATAAATAGGAAATTAATTCTAGAAAATAAAAGAAAAGTCTAAAAAATATTTTTCTTTTTCTTAAAATTCTTTTTATTAGTTTTCAATTTTTAGAAATTATTTTCAAGTTCGTAGGATAATTTTTCGGTATACGTTACGTTTTAAATTTTACGGTTGCGTTTCCGTTTTTACGTTTTTCATTTCGGTGCATAATTAACTTGTAATCTTTGCATATTTCATACTTGTTTGTGATTACGTGAACTATTTGATTGCTAATTTTCACTTTCTCACTTTGCAAATCACGATTTCACGAATCGATATTCTCGATTCCATTCGCCTT
Source organism: Artemisia argyi (assembly GCA_030686995.1). Taxonomy (NCBI): domain Eukaryota; kingdom Viridiplantae; phylum Streptophyta; class Magnoliopsida; order Asterales; family Asteraceae; genus Artemisia; species Artemisia argyi. The sequence continues at coordinate 106,256,332 of CM060685.1, forward strand.
CGTTGGAAAACGACTCGGGTGATCCGTATTTTACGCGGATCACTTCGATACTATACTATAATTATAATAATTGGTTTTCACATGAATCACCAAACATAGCCTATGTATGAGTATAGAGGGCTGTTACAAGTTTATAGAATTGAATAAATTTAATTTTCAGCGCTGTTACAAGTTTATAGAATTGAATACATTTAATTTTCATCATTGTTATAAGTTTGTAGAATTGAAGACATTTAATTTTCAAGACTGTTACAAGTTTATAGAATTGAAGAAAATTCTTTCCATTATAAGCAAGTGTATAATCTATCTTTTTTAAGCCTTCAATTATGAATAAGTTCTAAATGTAACGTAAAATCGAAAAGTTAGTATCAGTTTCTGATGACGTATAGTACGGATAGCAGGCCTACCGGGCCTAGACTACCCCACAACGAATTGGGCTCCGGCCCAACAAGAATAAATGGGCTCCGGTCCAACAACCAACAGAATTGGGCTCCGGTCAATCAGCAAAGACGGGCTCCGGCCCCATAAGTACAACGGGCTCCGGCCTAATAAGCCTAATAAGGCTGAAAGCCCATGTCACGAGCATGGCACAGTCCGGACAAACCAGGACACATATAAGCGGCACTCCCGAAGTACGCCCGCGGACTGGACCCCGATCCTTCCGCATCCACAAACATCGATTAAGCTCGGACCCTTGCCCGACAAGGGTCCCACTTCGGCCACTATAGTAATACGCGAAATATTAGGAAACCCCAATATTTCCACTACCTATAAAAGGAAGCCTCAGTTCACATTCTCGAGGTAATGTCTTTCTCACTCATCACATCTCAGAAATTTCTCTGAAAAACATGATTACTTACTCTCACACTGGAGCTTAATCGTGGGGTCCGTCCCCACGGTAAGGCTAACGGTTTGCTTTCATTTGTACATGATACTTCATCCTCTACTTGGATTAGTGCATAAGCCCACAGCGGACGGTCCGCCAAGGACGGCCCGCACCCAATTAAACCCAATTCCGTACCATCCACATAACTGCGTTCCTAAAAATACTCACCACGAGCAAAAAAAACCTCGGTGACGCCCTTCTCCTGATGATAACCGCCTCGCGAAAGACAAAGGAAAGGGACAAAGAATCAAAAGGTCAAAACAAATCAGCATTGGGCACGACCCTCCGGGGGCTTGATAATAATCATGACCAATGGTCATCTACTGACCGGAGTGAGGAAGCTCATTCGCCAACAATACCGCAGGGGAAACCCGAGGAAACCCAAATCCACCCGGACACTGAAATGACCCCGTGTCAGGTCCAAAACGGAATAACCCAGTGAAAGAAAGATAAGGAGCAACTGCAGTCGGGGAGAGGGAAAAACCTCAAGAAAAGAAGCCTCGCGTTCACATGCGCGCATTGCGGAAGGAATAACTATAAAAATCTTCAAGAGGTTGGGGCCTCTTCCGGGGAAAGCAGCAACTCAAGTAGTAACGAAAAAGCTTACAACATAAAAAGTGGGGGTTGTGACTGGATGCAGTCATACATGCCGGAAGGAAATAACCCGTTTACAAAGGAAATCTACGATGCAAGACTACCAAGAAAGGTCCGCATGAAAGACAACGTGCAGCCTTACGATGGAAGCGACTACCTCGTAGATCATGTCAGAGCGTTCCAAACAACGGCACGGGTATATGACTGAGACATGGCGACTCAATGTCACATGTTCAAATACTCGCTTAGAGGCACAGCTAGGATATGGTTTGAATACCTACCCCAAGAGTCAATTAGTAGCTTCAACGAGTTAAGAGACGCGTTCTTGGAGTCCTTTCTTATTATGAAAAAGGTGTTGGTCTTTTTACTAGGTTAATATTAACTAATGAGTTAAACTAACCAAGTTTCATGACTTTAAACATAGATGTAAATGATTAACAACAAATAAAACGTAAAGATAAGAGACACAATATTTTTCAACGTTTAATTCTTATTAGAAGTTAATCAAAGAATTATACCCAAGTGTTTGCGGAACAACACTTGGGATTGAAATGACAAGTATGGTATGACTCCTCTCTAAACCCAAACAATGTTTGAGTGACAACTAAAGGTCCTACTGAGCTATCTCAGGGACTGTGTTGTTCTTTGAAGGAGTAAAAGTTGTTTGTGAATGTCTAAGCATTAATTGCACAAATTTGTCAACTTTTACTTCTCACTTATGCTACCTATTTATACACAAGTAAATTACAACTTTACTGATAAAGACAAATTGATGACCTAAGCTAGTGGAGACAAAATACTTACGTATTTTGTCTCTGTTACAATAGGCTATATTGGGTAAAAGACAATGTGCCTTTCAGATGAATAGTGATGACACTATCTTGACTTTATGCCTTTCAGGGAAAGTTTGACTTCAAGTTGATAGGGACACCAATTCATACTTTCAAACGTTTCCGGCTTTGTCCTGCCCATTCTTCAGTCTTCAGTACTTCAATAGTTGTTGAGGAGTTCTGGGGGTTCAGTGAGTTATTGTAATCCTCACTGAACCCATCACCTTCTTCTTTGGCTTAGATGCCACTCACTGAGTTCCGCCTCACTAAATGGAGAACCATTCTTCATAGGCTTGTTCTAAGCATCCTAAAGATGACTCACTAAGCAACTGTTCACTCAGTGACTTGATAATGTTTGCGGATCTTAAACACTTAGGTTACTAGGCATTAAGACCCATGCTATGCACACGGGCTCGATCTAAATGTTCATAGCGTATCGTTCAACACTAATATTCGTCATTTTGATCATGGATGGATTTTGTTGGTCAATAAGTTTCTAAGTTGTGTTTGTTAGCATGACATGAAAAATGTTGATGCCGTTATTTCGTTACTTTTAATTGAGGTCGAGTTAACCAATCAAAATACAATATATAACTCGGGCTGCCTCATGACCCGTGCGATGCACACAGCTTTTTTGTTTGTTATTATAATTTATAAATGACTGCGAGCCAAAATTATGTAATTTTTCCATTCTATTCATTATTCAAGGTGATATTTTTAATATGTCGTATTTTGTTATTTTAGCAAACTCTAAAAGCCTATTTGATGCACATGGGCTGTATAGAAGTTTTCAAAGTTTAATATCCGTCTTTTATTTTCGTCATTTTATTCAAGACGTATTTTTGTCATTATATATATATATAAGTTGTCATGGTTGCATACATTTTGTATGCATGATACATATTTATAATAGTTTGTTGACATATAATCTTTTAAAATGTATTTTTATGTAATATTTTTTGTCTATTTATTTTGGTATTGACTCTATCGTTTTTTTTGGGAACTAACTAATATTAATACATTCGGCTAAGTTATAACTATTTCTTATGATAGTCAACAATGCCCGTGCGATGCACATGGGCTGTATAAAAGTTTTCATAGATTTAAAATACGTGCGATGCACATGGGCTGTATAGAAGTTTTCATAGCGTAATATTCGGCATTTATTTTCATCATTTTATATTTAAGTTGTCATTGTGCCACACATTTGCTAAACTTTATATATATTTAAAATACTTTATTGAGTTGCACATGGGCTGTATATAAGTTTTTATAGCGTAATCTTCGGCACTTATTTTCGTCATTATATATCTAAGTTGTGCTGGTATCACATTTTCAAGCATGTACGTCACACATTTAAAATAGTTTATTGACACTAAAAGAGTATATGTAAAGAGATTTTTTCAAGATGTTACATTGAAAAAAATCTCTTCACATGTAATATTTTAATATGTATAAGTTACATATATTATTTTAAATATGAAGCGATGACATTAATGTTGGAGACCTTTTATATTCATCCCCATGCGATGCACACAGGTTTGGACTGTCTCAGGACCGATGCGATGCACACAGGTTGGATCTAATTGTTTTTTTTCCGTAATGTTCGGGACTAATTTTCGGTTCATGTTTGAAACTCTCATTTTTTGTGAAAGACAGACTTCGTTGTTCAAATAAATTACATTATTAAAAGCGAACTATAAAACAAATTTCCTTTTTAACAAAACTATAAAAACATAAAACATTAAAGTAATTAATATATTCAAGAGTATAAATTATAATTCGTATAATAAATTATAATTCGTATAGTAAAATATTGCATTTTTAATTTGTAACGTACTATTAATATGAATGCTAAGTATTCATCTATATTGACACCGGTAGCCATGGCATTGGTCTTGTTGTTGTTCTTCTTATTGTTGTTCATTGGCATTTTGCATGTTTTGTTCTTGATACAATTTTCGTGACTTATCGATCCATTTCTTTAATGTGAAGAGGTTTTTTATAAAATGTTATATTTAATTGAGGCTTTTCATATGTAATCTTTTAATATGAGTAAGTTGCATAAATTATTTTTTAATTAATGCATTATTACAACATTTTTCCCTAAACTGTAATATCGAATTTGGAGCATTCATTAGTAACTCACTCGAAGTATTTACAGTATGACGACATGAATCACATGATCTCAAACTCAAATGAATAATGCTTACCTCGTGATAGGTGTAGGATAATATTTGAAATACAATTTTCTTTCCCTTTATATACTTCTTCGATATAGAAGATTCTTATTGTTAAGATAATAGTGTGAAGATATTTTTATTATATACTACCATTTTCAATATGTAACATTGACATAATTTACACAGTCATATCAAATATCAAAGTCACACAATATTCGAAGACGTTTAATTAAGAAAGTGATATTAACACACCGCAAGACAAAAAAACTACATTAAGAGCAAAAATATTGAAATGCACCAACAAAGTGTAGTAATGATTATTGACTAAAAATTGAATGCTCGTCACATTATTTTCAATAAACTTACTTTCTAACGAATAAATAGTATTAGCCCGTTTAGCGGTATTATATGAAGTAAAATATTGCATGTTTAATTTGTAACGTACTATTAATATTAATGCTAAGTATTCATCCCACCGGTGGCATTGGCGTTGTTCTTCTTGTTGTTGTTGTTGTCTTTGTTGACATAAATAATGCCTAAAAACATTATTAACATTTTATCAATATCTCTATGTTTTAATTATTACAAAACATAAACCCATTGAACTAAAATTTATGACATAAACAAGTATTTAGTGATTAACATTCTCTTTACATCCAAATCACTTAAGGTATGTATAAACAAAGTGTTTATTGCAATCTATGATCAAAGGGGTATTTAATTAATTATTTCAAAGTTTATTTAATTATATAAATATATTATATATTTTTGAAAAACACTTTTGGTAATAAAGAAAAATGTTTTAATCATACTAAATATATGAATTCAAATTTTTAACCAAAATCAGTTAGTTTTTCACCAAATAAACTTTTCCCACTAAAAGACAGAATTTCTGGCCGTTACAGCTGGGCGGCCCCCTTAATTATAAGGGGCGGTCCCCTTAAAATTAAGGGGACCGGCCATGATTTAAGGGGACCGGCACGCTCCAGTTGTCATAAATTTTTGCCTATTAATACCTCCTTAAATCTGGAAATTTTCCCCACCTTTTGCACTCCTAAACTTTCTGTTCTAGATCTCCATTTCCATTCTCTTAATCCTTTGATCATACATTCATAAATCTTTATTTCAAAGTGATCCAAACATCATCCTCTCAAGTGCAAGAGATAAATACTTCTATCCCTCAAGACAAGAAGTATTACAACTTGTTGTGATCTCCACATCTAGGTTTTTAAGAGCATCATCCATTGTATGTATCTCTTTGTTTAATTAGTTGTGAATATTTGATAGAAGATAGTTTAGCTAGGTATATAAGTAGTGTGATAGGTTAGTAGTTTGTTGTGAAGAAGAAGAGTTAAGAAGTAGAAAGGTGTGAAGAAGATTGGTGTGAAGTAAATAGGTGTGAAGTAGAAAGGTGTGAAGAAGAATGGTGTGAAGTAGATAGGTGTGAAGTAGAAAGGTGTGAAGAAGTATTGGTGTGAAGTAGATTGGTGTGAAGAAGTTGTGTAAAAGTTGTGATCAAGTTGTGACGAAGTTGTAGTGTGTATATTGGTGTGTAAGGTTTTCTCCGCCATAAGGGAGCTTGTTGACATAGTGAAGAAAACTCTCGAGTTAGGTGCTCGGGGAGTGGAGTAGGGCAAGGAAGGTGACCTTGTAGCCGAACCACTATAAATCTCTTGTCTCGCGGTTTGATCTTTTCATCTCTCATTTATTTCTTTACTTACATTATTATTGCTACATCGAACATATTTATTGTTGTTCATATTGTGCAAGACTTGAAATCACATAGTATCGAATCTAAATTTTTGAAAACAAAGAAAACACATTCAAACAATCTTTTGTAACAAATTAAAAAGACGTAAAACTATTCAACCCCTTCTAGTTTTTCACAATTGGTATCAAGAACCAGGTCTAGCAAGATTTTTTAAAATATATTGTATTTTAAAACTTGTAACGATCTATGGAATCTTTAAAATATTTAGAAGGGCAATCTATGCAAAGACCGCCACTATTTGAAAGTGATGGATTTTTATATTGGAAAAATAGATTCGAAACTTATGTGAAATCAAAAGATCTTGATTTTTGGCATGTTATTACCTTTGGTGATTTTCCTCCCACTCAACAAAATCCGGAAACTAAAAAGGATGAAATTGTACCTTTTGAAAAAACAAAATGATGATTTGAAAAAGAAACTAGCTAAAAATAATGAAGCTAAAATGGTAATTTATAATGCGTTACCACGTAACGAATATGAAAGAATTTTTATGTGTAAAACAGCCAAAGAAATTTGGGAATCACTACTTATTACTCACCAAGGTAATGGTCAAGTCAAGGATAATAAAATAGATCTTCTTGTACAACAATATGAACAATTTATGATTCCTGAAGAGGAATCAATTGATAATGCTTTTGCTAAATTTAACACTATTATCACAAGTTTAAAAACACTTGATGAGACATTTTCTAGTAAAAATTGTGTTAGGAAATTTCTTAGGGCATTGCATCCAAAATGGCGAGCTAAGGTCACGGCAATTGAAGAGTCAAAGAATTTGATGACGTTATCACTTGATGAACTTATTGGCAACTTGAAGGTCCATGAAGAAATTATTAGAAGAGATTTGGAAATGGTCAAAGTCAAGAAAGAAGAAACCAAATCCATTGCTCTAAAAGCCAAAAAGGAACCTAGTGACGATGATGACTCAAGTGACGAAAGTGAAGACGAAGAATATGCAATGGCCATAAGAGAATTCAAGAAATTCTTCAAGAGACGAGGAAGATTCACTAAATCACCACGAGACGAAAGAAAACCGTTCCAAAGAAATAGAAGTGATAACTACGGGAAAAGAAAGTGCTTTAGATGTGGAAGTACAAATCATCTCATTGGCGAATGTCTAAAGCCGCCGGGTTATGAAAATCAAGGCACCTTTGTTAGTGGAACATGGAGTGATAGTGACAAAGAAGAAGTGGAAAAACCAAGAGACGAAAAGTGTTTTGTGGCAAAAGGAACCGACGAAATATGTATAGGAATTGACTTGGAGCCTGACGAATGGATCAAGGATAGCGGATGTTCGAGGCACATGACGGGGAACCACAAGCTATTTTCTACGTACAAGGCATATAATGGAGGTAAAATTATTTTTGGTAGTGACTTACGTGGAAAAATCATTAGCAAAGGTTCGAAAACTCCACATTGTGGCATAGGAGATTAGGACATGCTAACATGCAACAAATACAATCTTTGGCCTCTAAAGAACTAGTTAGAAACTTGCCTAATCTAAAATATGACAAGCATTTTTGTGATGCATGTAAAATTGGAAAACAAGTTCATGCTAGTCACAAAGCTAAGAATATAGTATCCACTACTAGGTGCCTAGAACTATTACATATGGATCTTTTTGGTCCATCCGCTGTGCGGAGCTATGGAGGAAACAAATATACCTTAGTAATAGTAGATGACTACTCACGATACACGTGGACTAGGTTTTTAAGTGACAAGACCCAAGCCTTTGAAAAATTCGAAATATTTAGTAAAATGATTCAAAATAAATTAGGATGCACAATAGTAGCCATTAGGACGGACCATGGTAGGGAATTTGACAACGAAGTACAATTCGAAAAATATTATGATTTAAATGGAATATCTCACAATTTCTCCACTCCTCGTACTCCTCAATCAAATGGCGTAGTAGAAAGAAAAAATAGGTCACTACAAGAAATGAGTAGAACAATGTTAAATGAACAATCCATCCTACAAAAATTTTGGTGTCACGCCGTAGATACATCGACATATATTATAAATAGGGTATCAATTAGGAGAATTCTAGGAAAAACTTCTTATGAGTTACTAAGAGGTAGAAAACCAAACTTAAGCTACTTTAGGGTATTTGGAAATAAATGTTATATTCTAAACACTAAGGATTACCTCACTAAGTTTGATCCAAAATCATATGAAGGAATATTTTTAGGATACTCACAAAATAGTAAAACATATATAATACTTAACAAACACTCCATGAAAGTAGAAGAATCACTAAATGTAACATTTGATGAAACACCACCACCTCCTAAAACATTACCTTTAGAAGATGATGACTTAGTCGAAGATGAAGCTATTGAGGTTAGTAAAACAAAACCCATAGGAAATGATAATTAAGACATTAACTTAGGAAATAACGAAATTGTAAATGTTAAAGAATCTAGATCACATCCATTAGATAATATAATAGGACATCTTAACCAAAGAACCCTTAGGTCACAAGCCCAAGATAAAAATAATTTCTTTTGTTTCCTCTCAGCAATAGAACCTAAGAATATTAATGAGGCTTTAAAAGATGAAAGTTAGGTTATAGCTATGCAAGAAGAATTAAATCAATTTAAGGCAAATGATGTTTGGGAATTAGTCCCAAATCCCATGAATATGACCATCATAGGAACTAAATGGGTATATAGGAATAAGTTAGATGAAAATGGAATAGTAACTAGGAATAAAGCTAGGTTAGTTGCCCAAGGTTATAATCAACAAGAAGGAATTGATTATGACGAAACTTATGCCCCCGTAGCTAGACTAGAATCTATTAGGATATTACTTGCCTATGCATGTGCCCTAGATTTTAAGTTATTTTAAATGGACGTGAAAAGTGCATTCCTTAACGGTTTTATCAATGAGGAGGTATATGTGGCACAACCTCCAGGATTCATTGACTTCGCAAAACCTGATTATGTTTATAAGTTAAAGAAAGCTTTGTATGGACTCAAACAAGCTCCCAAAGCTTGGTATGATCGATTAAAAGCTTTCCTTATTAAACATGATTATTCCATGGGAATGGTAGATAACACTCTTTTCACAAAAAGGAAAGACCCAAATCTCATCATTGTTCAAATATATGTTGATGACATTATATTTGGATCAACTTGTCAAGACATGTGTGATGAATTTGCCAAAATCATGCATGATGAGTTTGAGATGAGTATGATGGGTGAACTTAACTTCTTCCTAGGAATACAAATAAAACAATTAGAAGATGGAATATTCTTTAACCAATCTAAGTACATTAAGGAAATGCTTAAGAAATTTGGCCTAGAAGACTCAAAACCCATAAAAACTCCCATGTCTACGGAAGTGAAACTCACAAAGGATGATGAAGGTGAGTCCGTAGATAACACCAAGTATAGAGGAATGATAGGTAGTTTACTATACTTGACGGCAAGTAGACCCGATATCATGTTTAGTGTTTGCCTTTGTGCCCGTTTTCAAGAGGATCCCAAAACCTCTCACATAGAAGCGGTTAAGCGTATCTTACGATACATTAAAGGTACTATACACTTAGGATTATGGTATCCTAAGGGATCCGACATAGAAACCATCATCTATGCGGATTCGGATCATGCGGGAGACTACGTAGATAGAAAAAGTACTAGCGGTATTTGCACGTTTATGGGATGTTGTCTAACATCTTGGTTTTCGAAGAAGCAAACCGCTCTTGCTATTTCTACCACCGAAGCCGTATATGTAAGCGCTGGAAAGGCATGTCAACAAGCACTATGGATGAAACAAGCTCTCATAGACTATGGCATTAGGTTAGAAAATGTTCCCATTATGTGCGATAACAAAGGTGCGATAGATTTAAGTAAAAATCCGGTGCAACACTCTAGGACTAAACATATAGAAATACGCCACCACTTCCTTAGGGATAATGTACAAAAAGGAAACATATCGATAGAAAAAGTTGCATCGGAAGATAACATTGCGGATATATTCACTAAACCCCTTAAGCGTGAATTATTCAATCACTTGCGTTTAGGATAAGGAATGATGGAACAAGTTGACTAAATTCTATTGCATTTAGACAAAATTTTTTTTGCATAGAATTTACTTTTCTTCCACTTCTCCATTTCTGAGTCTAGGAATCTATTTCGCACAAAATTAAAGATTGGGAAATATTATTTTCTTTGCATATACTCTTTTGAAAAACCCAATCAATTTTTTTTAACTATTCTCACATCTAGGAATTACATGAACATCATTTTCCTTACATTGTTGACATATGCTAAAAACCATTTTTCCAAAATCGTGCATAAACTCTCACATAAATTGTCAAGGTATATAATCGAGCAAAAATCGAATCAAGGAGATTTTGGATTGTTTCTTAGGAAACTTATTTTTCTTTGTATTTAGGAGTCGAAACAATCACAACTCCACATTTGTTGCATATAGGCACACACTAGGACAAAATCACTCATTATGTTGTCATCTTGTTTCATCAACTCAGTAGTTGTCTTTGCCTTTGATCTAAGATAGTTGCCTTAGGAAGATTTAGTGCCCTTGCCCTTATTTGTCTCCTCTTGCTTATTATTTATTGCTTGTTTGTTCTTTTACTTAAGTGATTTTGCATGCATGCTATATCATGATTAGATTAGATGCTATATTGCCTAAAGGAATTGAACTTGCTTGAATCCAAATCCAAAAACACAACCTTTCTGAAATTTTTTTGCCAAAAACCCAATTCTGGCAATCTGGAAATCACCAGATGGGCGGCCCCCTTAATTATGTAAGGCGGCCCCTTAATTATTAAGGGGACCGCCCCCTAATTAAGGGGACCGGCCATCTGCTGGACGGGTTTACAGAATCTTTTCTGCTTTTTAGCCCATTTCAACCTACATTTCCCAATTTTCACCAACATATTTTGTCCTAATCTCCTAAACAAACTTTATCCATCCATAAACACACAAATCTTACACTATAAATATCCCCATTCTTCAACTCTCTCCATTCATCCCTTCATGACTTCTCCAAACAAACTAAAACCAAAAGCCTCAAAGCTAGCAAGGATGACGGAAAAACCCATTTGGCAAAGAAAAAGCCCTCGAAACAAATCCATCATAACCAATGAAGTTGGAAATCACTCAACACCTCCAACCACTTACTTCCCAAACTTTACACCAAATCCACAAGGATATTCATTTGATTCTCTTTACAAACCATACAACATTGGCCAAACATCCTCTTTCATGCCAAACTACACATCTCATCCTCCAACCACTTATAATGATCCATACAAGTTTGATCAACCATCAAACTACAATTCCAACTACACAAACCCAATTCATCCATATCAACACAATGATTCTCTCCACATTGCCACGGAAAAGCAAAATTTCCGTGATGAAATAACCCAAATCCATGATCTTAGTGATCTCCTTGCTATGCATCGAGCACAACGCAACAAAGGGCAACCTCCATCATCACCCTATGATAATTGCCTACCCCACTCTCTCAACTTGGATCAAGTTACAAACCACACTCACTATTGCCCTTGTTGCATCTTTCTTCAAAAACAAATTCTCTACTTGAGTGAAGATATTTTTTGGATTGAATATCTTCTCACTTGTACTCATCCAATACCACCCTTAACTCGATACAACATTGTAAGATCCACCTCTTCCGCTCCATACCCCACTCCATATCCCTCTCCATCTAACAACTAAGCTCTATGATTATGTTCCCCTTCAAGCAAATAAAACAATCAACCGTGGGTTGCAAGCAAGTCCAAGTGCTCTCTTAGGCAATATAGGACTATTTCTTTTCTTTTGTTTTATTGTAATCAATATGCTTCAAGCATATTGAATGTTGTAATGCTAATCATTTCTATGATTATATATGCTTGAATGAATCTATTTTTATTTGCATAATTGTTGCTTTGCATATATATATATCTTGTTTCTCTTTACATATTTTTTGTAGCCAAGCTTTCTATAGCTCGTTTCCTTGGTGCTCTCAAATGAGGGGGAGCATACATCAAGGGGGAGCATTCTACCTGTTTAACTTCTTCGATGAAGCTTACTCGGTTTAACCTTTTTGATTTTACAAAAAGGGGGAGAAGAGAACAGTAAACTCTAAAATACTTGTCTAGAAATAAATTTTAGACCTTAAGATTTTATAATAATCAAAAAAGGGGAGATTTTTAACATAAATAATGCCTAAAAACATTATTAACATTTTATCAATATCTCTATGTTTTAATTATTACAAAATATAAACCCATTGAACTAAAATTTATGACATAAACAAGTATTTAGTGATTAACATTCTCTTTACACCCAAATCACTTAAGGTATGTATAAACAAAGTGTTTATTACAATCTATGATCAAAGAGGTATTTAATTCATTATTACAAAGTTTATTTAATTATATAAACATATTATATATTTTTGAAAAACACTTTTGGTAATAAAGAAAAATGTTTTAATCATACTAAATATATGAATTCAAATTTTTAACCAAAATCAGTTAGTTTTTCACCAAATAAACTTTCCCCACTAAAAGACAGAATTTCTGGCCGTTACAGCTGGGCGGCCCCCTTAATTATAAGGGGCGGTCCCCTTAAAATTAAGGGGACCGGCCATGATTTAAGGGGACCGGCACGCTCCAGTTGTCATAAAATTTTGCCTATAAATACCTCCTTAAATCTGGAATTTTTCCCCACCTTTTGCACTCCTAAACTTTCTGTTCTAGATCTCCATTTCCATTCTCTTAATCCTTTGATCATACATTCATAAATCTTTGTTTCAAAGTGATCCAAACATCATCCTCTCAAGTGCAAGAGAAGAATACTTCTATCCCTCAAGACAAGAAGTATTACAACTTGTTGATCTCCACATCTAAGTTGTTAAGAGCATCATCCATTGTATCTATCTCTTTGTGTAATTAGTTGTGAATATTTGATAGAAGATAGTTTAGCTAGGTATATAAGTAGTGTGATAGGTTAGTAGTTTGTTGTGAAGAAGAAGAGTTAGGAAGTAGAAAGGTGTGAAGAAGATTGGTGTGAAGTAAATAGGTATGAAGTAGAAAGGTGTGAAGAAGATTGGTGTGAAGTAGATAGGTGTGAAGTAGAAAGGTGCGAAGAAGTATTGGTGTGAAGTAGATTGGTGTGAAGAAGTTGTGTAGAAGTTGTGATCAAGTTGTGACGAAGTTGTGGTGTGTATATTGGTGTGTAAGGTTTTCTCCGCCATAAGGGAGCTTGTTGACATAGTGAAGAAAACTCTCGAGTTAGGTGCTCGGGGAGTAGAGTAGGGCAAGGAAGGTGACCTTGTAGCAGAACCACTATAAATCTCTTGTCTCACGGTTTGATCTTTCCATCTCTCATTTATTTCTTTACTTACATTATTATTGCTACATCGTACATATTTATTGTTGTTCATATTGTGCAAGACTTGAAATCACATAGTATCGATTCTAAATTTTTGAAAACAAAGAAAACACATTCAAACAATCTTTTGTAACAAATTAAAAAGACGTAAAACTATTCAACCCCCCTTCTAGTTTTCCACAGTCTTTGTCGTTGTTTTTTATTGGCCTGTTGCATGTTTTGTTCTTGATTCAATTTTTGTGACTTCTCGATCTCTTTCTTTAATGCTCCTTGCCGCGCTACAAAAAATAATTAGATATAGTTGACCATTAGTAACTTAAATACAGTTAATCAATATATTGCATTTTTGATCAAAGTAAAAATGTTTGTGCATGTTCCACTTAATTGATAAGACAACGATGTGTAGGATCTCTTAAACCATTAGAGAAGATGATGTTACTACCAAACCTCCTAAGCACCATATTTATGTCCTACATTCTTACACACACAAAACACACATGAAATTGATATAAAATAATATAAATCAATATGCTAAATAAGTAAGACGATATGATGCTTACTTTACCACCATAATAAGTTGTAGCCCAATGTGCACGCGGTGTGGAGGAAGTTGTAGTTTGTTGTGTGTGATTTTTGACACATTATATAGTTGATAAAATATTTGTAACTCATGGACGGGAAGGAAAAAAGACTAACTACTAATTGTTGTGTTTAATTTATGCATTCATGGCATTTTTTGTTTGTATTCTTTAAGGTTTAGAGATGGCTTGAAACATTTTATACCGTACAAACTTTTGTGCACGGTTCCTCATGCAAAACATATTGTACCGTACAAACTTTTGTGCACAATGCCTCTTACGCATTAAATTAAGCACTCTAATCTTTAGATAGTATAGAAGATATACTTTTCATGTTGTTTAAACTACCTTGTACCGTACTACAATTTGTGCACAAATCCTCTTGCACATTAAATTAAGTCACCCAACATTGCGTAATTGATATACTGTTGATGTTGCTTGAACTACCTTGTACCGTACAAATTTTTTCAATTACTCGAATCACTAATCTTATGTACTTACCCTTATGCATGACTATTAAATCAATGTACTAACACATGAAGCCTCCACATTTTACTTTTAATTCATGAAACATTAATTGTGAACATTTTGCATTTATAAGACAACTTAAGTTTTTAGTATATAAGATTTATGTTAAAATCCTAGTTCGAGGAAGTTTGGGGAATTCAGTGACCCAACAAAAGGCAAATAGACTGGGGTAAAAGAGTCCGCTGCAGAAGGGGATGAAACTATAGAAGATCTCGTATGAAGGTTCTCAGCCGAAAGCCGTAGAGCAAAGAAAATAGCAAGATCCCACTACAAGGTAAAAGAAGCGGTCAGAAACCTGAGAAAGCGGAAACAACTCCGGCACGTTAAGACATGGTTATAGCGGATCACACAGCATCGTCCACGGGATAAGAAACACGTACTATAAAACTGGCCACTATCTGGCATTCGCCTAGTGACAGGACAAAGATGCGACATCCCTATAACCAAGTAAACGACATGCATATTTAACTCCAGCCGCAAATGGCAATAAGCATCCGGATAACTAAAACGATTCGGAATCCCAAAGGAAGATTTCGGATTGATCAAGCAACCGCATGACCCGACAAGCTGAGAAAGTAACCGAGAGCATCGACTCACACTCCTTTCCAAGGCATTGACGTGACTCAACTGTTGACTCAGTTTCAGAATAGACGAGCCAAAAAAAGTCCCAGCCACAAGTCTAGGCACGTAGCTGGGGGACATGGAAATTCGCGCAGAAGACACTTCAACTACCCCAGCCATTTGCTATAAATAGCGATTGAAAATAGAAAAGCGAAAGCAACAAGAAACATTTTAAACATAAAAGTAGTGGCACACTATCAAAACAACTACCATAGGTCGTCGCCAAATAATGACTTATGGCCCACCCCAACGGGGCGTCCGAGGCCAAGATTTGAGAAGCCTAAGAAGACATTTGACTCCGGTCGTGTTCTTAAGTGACTACTAATAAAAACAACCACTACTCAGGAGCGGCTGAGTAAATTCTACACTCATGAATATCCTTCTGTCTGAACGCTCTTCTGACCAAGACTACGAGCCTTAAACGACTCTTGTGTCAAAAGATGTCTCGGAACACTCAACTTCCACCCAACCAACAGAGCCACACCTAAAGCCACCGGTTTAGGTAACGAAAGCTCGGAGCTCAACTTCCTGCTCTCAAGAAGTACAACACCTTTCGGAGCTTAGTGACGATCAGGGTTCTTAGTGAAAAACATTGAAACACCCTGGATGGCTGGTTACACATGGTCACAAGAAGGAAGAATGAGTCTGCGGACGAAGTAGAAGCAGAAGGTAAAATGGGAAGAGGGACGCGAGGGCAAAATCGAGCAAAACATTCCCGATTGCCAAGAATACGTAGCCCGGTAAACAATGAATAAAAATTTCATTGTTGCTGACTACGAGAGGATATGTAGCTCGCAATCATAGGCAAGCACATAGCTCCAAGCTACTAGGGCATCCCTGACCCGCTCCAGAAGCATAAAATCCGTATGGAAACCAACTCGGCCAGCTCGCTACTATATATATATATATATATATATATATATATATATATATATATATATATATATATATATATATATATAACAGGAGGCGTTTGAAAAATATATGCCACCTCATTGCCTAGTCATTGCCCAGTAATTCATTATCAGCCATGTCATCAGTCATGTAAGCAATTTTTATAATTTATTTTGTTTTTTTATAAATAATTTCGGAAATCTCAGCATGAGCAATCCAAATCCTATCAAAATTTATGAATAAAATTTTTACAAATCCTATCAAAATTCCGGAATAAATTTTTTATTCCAAATCCTATCAAAATTTCCGAATAAATTTTTTACAAATCCTATCAAAATTCCGGAATAAAATTTTTAAAAATGATATTAGCATGATTCGAACTCAGGGTCTATTAGTACACAAACAAACACTCTGACCAATGGAGCAAGCCACAAATATACAATTCAAAAACAAAATAATAACATCGCATTCTTCACATCTGACTAAAAAAAAACTACGATCCAAAAGCAATAAAACAACTCTAAATAAAATCTCATTATATTATTTTTTTTACTCAAAACTCTAATTAAGCGACCACCATCATCATCGTCATAATCGAATGATTTTGATCAAACACAATCAAAGCCATGTACTATCAATGATTTTGATCAAGCAGGTATGTTTATTCGAATGATTTTGATCAAACACAATCAAAGCCACATACTATCAACGATTTTGATCCAGCAGGTATGTTTATTACGATATATTATATAATTTTTCATACCATTTAATTTGTGAATTAGGGTTTTGCATGCTGAAACATTATGCAGTTTCTAACCTCGAACATAGGCCGTTAAGGTTCGTCAAGGTATGCAAATTATTATTTTTTTCGAATTATTATTTGTTTCCAATAGAATTTTATTGAAGTCTCGCGAACCTAATTGTTTTTTGGTTTCTACCTTTCTGTAAGTCATGTTTGAATGTAGGTACCTTTATATCGTTCTTTCTCATCAACATTATCAGAGACCGGACTTTCAACACAAGTCATGTAAGCCCAGTTCTTGAGTTCACACTTTATCTTAAAGCATGTGTATAGTTGTTGGTTATGTCACATGGTAAATATCAACTATAATATTAAGTTCATCAATAATAATAAAGTGGTGCTCATCTATCTTTGTAGAAAACAAACACGTATATATTACTCTAGCAATAACTTCTGTTTTATTTATTTGTTTCACGCAATAGACATAGCTCTATTACGGATGGGCGTTTATTATTTGAGTGTGCAACAATAGACCTCACACCCACTACAGCAGAGCAGAACGACTGGGTACAAACAAGTCTCTATTGGTAAGTTTTTTTTTCACTATTTTTCGTATTTTTGTGTTGTGTAATTTTTATTAATTCCAGTTGGTTTATTGTTGTTGCTGATGGATACATTCAGAGTTTTTGATTATTGATTAGGTACATTGAGATTTTTATTAATTTAAGTTGGTTTATTGTTGTTATTGATAGACACATTCAGGGTTTAAGATTATTAGGTATATTAGCAATACGATGTGTTTGTATATGTCGATAGGTAAACCATAAAAAGCACATTTATGTGAACAACAATTAGCAAGAACATGTAATCTTTGAATTAGATGGTTTTAAATTATGTCAGCCAATCAAGTTAACTAAAGCATCAGCTTACCATCGACTAACTTCATGTGCGAAGTAGTTGTTTATCTCCTTTATACATAGTATGGAAAAGTTATTAAAACACTCTCAAAGAAATCCGGATTTAACTTTTTTTTTCTTAGTCAGATATCAGATGCAAAATAGTTCAGAAAGAATGCCCACGGTAAACCTGAGGTTAGTTATAGAGATAAGGCATTTAAGTTGTCCAATGGGTTTGAAACTATGGTGAGATCTGACCAGGGTGCGGCTGCATGTGTGGAGTACGTCAGGTTATTGGCAGATGAAGGAAATGGTTCTGGAGTTGTTTGGCATAAAGAAGGGCACATTGTAACGAATTACCATGGTGAGGAGCTGTTATATTTATGTTTTATCTTGGTTAAAAATAATTGACTTAACCAGTGTTTATTTGCTGGATTTTATGAACTATGGCCTGAGAAATTTTAGTACAAGACAAATGGAGTAACTCAGGTAATGGTTTTCATTATTTTATATGTTGACATAAATCAAATGGCTATATTAGAATATGATAATGTTATTATGGCTCAACTTAAAAGGTATGCCATGAAAAGTACTTCAACATCAGCATGGATTTTACTTTTGGTGTCCATCTATGATTCTGACACGTATCCATCTAGCATTTTATTATTCAACTTATTCATGATATTATTCATCTAGGATTTACATTTGGTGCCCATCTATGATTCTCACACCGTCTTTTATTTTGTTTGTGTTTAGCTAAAAGAACTTCAACATCAGCTTGGATGTAAACAGTCTGCTTATAGCCAAACAATAGGAGTTAAGAGGTTAGGTTGTTGCTATTTTTCCTTAATAGCAGACTTACTAAACATTTTTGATAAATTGCAAGCTTATCACTTGTGGTGAAAAAGGTTTGGTTAACATTTCAAACACATTTGATTTTTTTATGTTCTCTCAATATTCATACAAACGTATTTGTTTTTGACAACTGTAGGTTATATACGCCAGTACAATACGATGGATTCCAACCAGATGTTTTCAAGTCTTTGCATTCACCCCTTCAGCCATTAAGCTCACTAGAATGAGTTTGGTAATGACACTTAAATCATTTTATCCCATTAATATTTAGTTAACTTGCTTCATGTTATCATATCTATAATAATGATGATTAACTTAAAAAGCTATAATTTTAGCCGAAGAGCACAAAACTGGAACTCTAAGACGAAAGTGATGACAATCAAATAAAGAAAGTATCTTACAAAATTGAAGTGTGTGAACTATAGGAGTAGCACATTTGTGATTTGTATGCTGCACTTTGTAGAAATAAGTGTTTAGGGGTGTTTGGCTAAACTAACTTGAAGTGCTTCTTAGCTTATGCTTTACTATAATAAGCTTAGCCAAACACTTACGGAAATGTGCATATGTTATAAATTGCTTCACCACATTATGAAAGTAGCTGAAACGAGGTTTTTTCTTACGGAATAGAGAGATCTTTTACGGCATTCAAAGATATGGAATATGTGCTCACGCACATAGTAACTTGAACTCCTCATTATACCAAGTCAATTACAAATCCATATAGAATGTTTAAATTGCCTTCTCCAGCCCTGTAATTGGCTATCTATCACTACTACAGTCGGGTTGAAGCAACAATTAAACCACATGTATATATTCTCTCATTATTCTTTTGTGTTTGTCTATACTCTTCATCTTCTAATGAATTTTCAATTGGGGTTTTGTGTGCAGGATACCAGAATGCTAATGGCTCTGTAGACGTATCCAGCTGTGGCAGAAACGATACAAATACTAATGGGCAAGTGGTTGATGCGGCGTTTGTGGAACAAGCACTGTTAACCAAAATTCGGTCTCATTATATGCTTATAGGTCCGTCTACTTATTAATGGATCAAATCATGTTATGTTTTATCTTTAAATGCATAAAACATTCTTAAACATCTATAAAATAAGATATTAATTCTTAATAATATAATATAAATTAACAGATTTGATAAGCTATTCATTTCTAAAAAATTCAAAATAATTGGATTTTCAGAGCTTTGAGGTTGAAGCAGACCATGTGGATGATCATTCAGTTGATGACCTCTTGTCATTTATTAATGGAGAAAATAGAGGTACCTCAGTCTAATTTGGTGACTTTTAGTTGCGAGTTACTGGAATTAATACTGCAAGTAGTTACTATTACAATAATATTGTACTGGAATCTGGCACAACGCATCAGTAGGTATGTAATTTCAAAATTTTGAAGTTAAAAGTTTTTACAGATTGTAGTACACTTTTTCAGTTACGTGTAGTTTGTGCGCTGACTTTGTGTATTGTTGACCCATATATTAATGTTTGGTTTATCAGTGGAAGTCATAGTCGACCATATATCAGGAGTTTTTATGCATATAGATTCACTTCAGATGGATTTTGACCTGTTGGCCATAAAATATGACCCAAATTGACCAACTTTTGGATCCCTTTAATTTTTAACATGTTCGTTTTGTGTCCTTAAAGTGGATTATTAGAGGCACTAAAATGGATGGGTCAAAACCATAATGTAAGTTTTATTTAATGATGAAGAGTATTGACTTGGTTATGAGATTATGAGTGTGCAGGAAAAAAAAGGTTATATGCATCTTTGTTTATAGGAAATTTGACTTGGATTATACTCGATACCATACCATTATAAATTTATATATAAATCTACTTAGAGGGTTACAAGACATATGATTTTGCATTGTTTGAGGAAGCTTGTGACTATGATTTCTGTGCTTAACTTCAGTTTTATTTTCATCTACAGAGCTATGGTTCTATTAACTCTATTGAACCCGCTTCTAAGGTCCATGTGGAGAAGGATCTTACTGTCCTAGATGTAGCTCTGATATCATAGATTGATAGAACAATGAAAATACATGTTAATAATTTGATGCATGAGCTGGAACGCGTCATTGCACGACTTTCACAACTGGAGAGCAGATCTCGGAACCTAGGGAATTCTGTAGATGCTTTGAGAACATCTGTGGGTAACAACCATGGAAATACCGATGGGAAATTGAAGCAGATTGAGAACATTGTTAGAGAGGTAAATATTCTTATCAGTCCTGATCATGTATATATATAGTTGTATACTTGATTGATACGAGTGGTCTATCTAGAAGACATATTACAGAATTGCCAAACACTTAAACAACTGATGTATGATCAGTTGAATATTAAGCAGTAGAAGCACATCCAAACACTTATTGCCGCAGAGTTATTTGATACTGATTATTTCGTAATACATAATCAATTTCTAAGTGCACATTGAAATGCCCCACGTCTCAGCATTTCTAATTTCCAACACTCTTATGCAGGTACAAGCTGGTGTACAGAATGTAAAGGATAAGCAAGAAATACTAGAGACTCAGCTGCAGCTTTCACAATTACACATTTCAAAACCTCAGCAGCAACCGCAACCGCAACCCCAAACCCAAGCATCTGCTCATTCGCTGTAACAATTCACATTTTCAGGTTAGCTTCTATTCACGAAAATTTCACTATTCATTTTTACTATTCATTTTTACTATTCACTCACTATTCATTTTCCGAAATTTGATTTTTATTTCATATTCTCGTGTGATAAATCATTCCCATGGCAAAATAAAAGTTTGACACTCATCAGATCATTTTCGCGAAAGTTATTAAGGAACTACACGTTTTAGGGTAAAACGTCATTCAAAAATCCTACGCACAACGAAACTCGACCGCGTTAATTTTCCCCGCATCAGAAAAATGTTTGATACACTCATGATTTATTTGAGAATTAATCATGACTGAGAAAAACGTGACCAAATAAACCTCGGCCGTGAGAAAACGGAATTTTCGTTTTTAAGCAATTTTACTTAGCCGTAACTTTAGCCTATACCTGTACCGCATTTCTAAGACAATTTGAGTTTTCACATTTTTGGAATAAGTCAACATATTTTTCCCTCCTCCTTTGACCAAAAATCATTCCTTGATTTTATAACTCATTCCTTGATTTTTAGGCTTACGGTTTTAAGTTTAAAGACATTAAATACCAACCGACACTAGACTGAGCCCAGCCTAGACATTATAGGTCATTTTAAGTCATTATTATCCTATTAGAAAAGTTACATTTTACTTTTCTCAATTTTACGCAACTTTCGTACGTTTTACGTATTACGCGTTTTAGACCCGTGTTTCCAGTTTTACCAGGGTTTTAGCACCCCAATAGAACCTACCACTCATTTTATATTTTATTATGGAGTATATTGATAAGTTTTAACATATTTATAAGTTTCATATTTTTAAGATACCCGATTTTAAGTTTCAGGACTTAACGACTTACCGTTAGCAATTACTGGGGACCAAAACTCACTCCGTAACTTAGATAAGACCATGACTACTCATCTAGTCACCCTAGATCAACCTTGGCCGACTTAGAGGGGGGGGGGGGATTCACCTAATATGTGTCTTGATCTCATGCCTTAAGCTCTAGGATGAAAACAAGTGTCTAAACTTCCATGCTATGTTTCCTAAATATCCTAAACTTGCACCTCCTTAAGGCACCTTCCTAACACCTTCCTAACCTCCTCATTTACACTATAAAAGCAAGCTCATTCCTTCCTTTCATCTCCATAAAAATGCCACACTTATAATCCCTAGCACCATGATCCTTTGATCTTCAAACTACAAGTTACACTACAAAGTTAAATGCCTAGTTATTCTCTACATGAAACTAGTGATTATTTGGTGATTCCATGGATGAATTAGGAGCTACACAAGGGTACTAGGGCTGAGCTAAGAAGGCTTTCAAAAGGGTTATGGCAAGGGTTTACAAGAGTTGTGGTGAAGGGTTTGCAAGCATAGGTTTAGTGTCCTAGTTTCATACTTGACTTCCTTTCTTTAGAAAGCCAAAAGTTGTAAGAAACCCTATTACACTTTCTTGCTCAATATCATTTTCATGCTTATTATGTTTCATTCATGCTATATATGGTCTTTGTATTATGTTCATGATATATAAAAACTAGTAAAACAAGTTATGGTATATATATATGTTAACTTATGTTATTTAAACAAGTAAACTAGTAACTTTCTTGAAGAACCACGACCAAAATACTACAACTATGATATTGGACACTTACTTACTGTTAAAGAGGACTTAACAAGGAAAACTTAGCAATTTGAATCACCCAAAACGAGTACCCGAGTCAAAAGTTATGACCATTTGAAATTACAAAAACTTTACGGCAAAACTGCCAATTGTTTCTGTGACAGAACCTTAAAGCACGAAAGTTGTCCGGAATCATGTTTTCTTCAAAAACTCAGGAGCACGAGCCCAGAAAACCAATAATGAATGATATTTTATTCAATTTCTTAACAGCTATTTTAAATATCCAAGTGACTATATAATAGTTATGGTTAAATATAACCAAGAGGTCTAATGACCTAAAGCCAAGACCACAACCATGGCTAAGGCCAAGGATGCGTCTCAAGACCATGGTAACAATGACCAAGGTCAGGGCAAAGCCACGGCTAAAGACCATATAACTTTTCGGATCAAAACTTATATATATTTTATCAAATACTACAATAGTAGGGAGCCTCATGTGAGGAGTTCATTAAGTAAGCCGTCGAGATGAGTTGTGGATTTACGAATTAAAGTATCCTACCTCCTCGAACGTTTACTCCATGACTTCTGAATTATGTCGGCCCGAACGGTAGTAAGAGATATACAACCTATACATGTTTCATAAACCATTTATATTCAAAGACTTACACTATATACTAAGTACTACATCATGAACATTATGCAAGACATATATAGGCAATTCTTCGTATTCTTAGACGTTACTCCAAACCTAAGTCGCAACGTTCTATTATAGGCTGTTCTTAGAGACTTTCGCGATTCGACTACCACTTTCATTTCTCATTACATAAGCTTAAGGTGAGTCATAGCCCCTACTCTTTTCATACTTATTTTAACTCTTTTGGGGAGATACATGCTCAACTACTTGCTTACTTGTACAAATACTCAAAACATTTATACTTGATTGTAGACATACATGATTATGATAAACTTGTTTGCGTTATTCTTGAATGCATTATACTTAATTGCGTTATTCAATTTAGTGGCTAGCAGTAGTCTTTGGGAAGTGGCTCCCAGTTATCTTTGGGAAGTGGCTCCCAGTAGTCTTTGGGAAGTGGCTCCTAGTAGGTCTTTGGGAAGAGGCTCCCAGCATGTGCATTTTAGTGACTAGCAGTAATCTTTGGGAAGAGGCTTCCAGTATGTGCATTTTAGTCTAAAAGTCTCCCAACATAAATGGAGCAACACTAAGTGCAATTATGTGAACTATTTAGACTATTTGTGTGTTTGACTATAATATGTACCATCTTTTAGCAGTAGGTTGTGAACACACAGGTTGCAAGTGTTGTTATGGGCAGGACTTGCAACTGAGTGGATTCACAATGCCTTTGCTGTGTGAACATCCTTTAAGGCTTTTCAACTATTTTAAGACAAACTCTATGAACTCACCAACCATTGTGTTGACACTTTAGCATGTTTATCTCAGGTTAGTAAGGCGATAGCTATTGCGTGGAACATAGAGTCAAGCTGCATATTCTGAAGACTTATGCTTTTTATCATTTACCATTCAAAACATTTGTATACATTTATGTATCATACTTTGGAATCTCATGTTTGTAACTTTGAATTCATTAATCGAATGGTAACTTTTCAAAACGTCTCATTTAGAAGTCGTTTTCTATAACTTGTACTTTGTATTATGAAGTAGCACCCCAAGTGACACAGTCTTCCGCTGCGGTATTTTGGGGGTGTTACAGATTGGTATCAGAGCCTTGGTTATAGAGAACTAGGGTGCATTTCGTACCTAGACTATAACTGCTATATACGTTAAGACTCTCCTCTTTATTTGCCTTACACACACTACATACGCATATGCTTTTTGTTAGTTATTGGTTTAATTCCACGCTGTTAGATGATGTGACTTTAGTATTATAAGAAACCCCAGAGATTAGTCGAGTCATTAAAAATATGGAGCTCAGTAATAACTAATTATTTAACTTGATCTTATGACAATTCTTGTTTGATGAGACATAAGGTTTGAGTTAAATAATATTATTACTTAGCTTTAGGGATTTGATGACTTGATTATCTTACTATCTGTCTCAGAAAGCGAGTTATTGTGTCGGAAATTCTTAAGTAGGATGATTTAGAATCTCCTTATTTAAATGGATTGGGACGCCTCTTTATTTAAATAACGAAATTGTAAATCACCGAACCATAAGTTTATGATCCCTTACTTACATAAATTTGGACGCTTCTTTATGTAAGTAATGAGTTATAAATAAGTGGGCTTATTTGCATCCGATACGACTCCTTAACCACAACCTTAGATGAATCAGAGTGAACACCACTATTTTAGAGATCCTGAAATCCCGAATTCTCATAGACACAGCATAAGTAGTTAACATCAACAGAACTTCGGGACGAAGTTCTCCTTAAGGGGTAGAGACTGTAACAATTCACATTTTCAGGTTAGCTTCTATTCACGAAAATTTCACTATTCATTTTACTATTCACTTTCACTATTCATTTTCCGAAATTTGATTTTTATTTCATATTCTCGTGTGATAAATCATTCCCATGGCAAAATAAAAGTTTGACACTCATCAGATCATTTTCGCGAAAGTTATTAAGGAACTACACGTTTTAGGGTAAAACGTCATTCAAAAATCCTACGCACAACAAAACTCGACCGCGTTAATTTTCCCCGCATTAGAAAAATGTTTGATACACTCATGATTTATTTGAGAATTAATCATGACTGAGAAAAACGTGACCAAATAAACCTCGGCCGTGAGAAACAGGAATTTTCGTTTTTAAGCAATTTTACTTAGCCGTAACCTTAGCCTATACCTGCACCGCGTTTCTAAGACAATTTGAGTTTTCACATTTTTGGAATAAGTCAACATATTTTTCCCTCCTCCTTTGACCAAAAATCATTCCTTGATTTTATAAATCATTCCTTGATGTTTAGGCTTACGGTTTTAAGTTTAAAGACATTAAATACCAACCGACACTAGACTGAGCCCAGCCTAGACATTATAGGTCATTTTTAGTCATTATTATCCTATTAGAAAAGTTACATTTTACTTTTCTCAATTTTACGCAACTTTCGTACGTTTTACATATTACGCGTTTTAGACCCGTGTTTCCAGTTTTAGCAGGGTTTTAGCACCCCAATAGAACCTACCACTCATTTTATATTTTATTATGGAGTATATTGATAAGTTTTAACATATTTATAAGTTTCATATTTTTAAGATACCCGATTTTAAGTTTCAGGACTTAACGACTTACCGTTAGCAATTACCGGGACCAAAACTCACTCTGTAACTTAGATAAGACCATGACTACTCATCTAGTCACCCTAGATCAGCCTTGGCCAACTTAGAGGGGGGGGGGATTCACCTAATATGTGTCTTGATCTCATGCCTTAAGCTCTAGGATGAAAACAAGTGTCTAAACTTCCATGCTAAGTTTCCTAAATATCCTAAACTTGCACCTCCTTAAGGCACCTTCCTAACACCTTCCTAACCACCTCACTTACATTATAAAAGCAAGCTCATTCCTTCCTTTCACTCCATAAAAACGCCACACCTATAATCCCTAGCACCATGATCCTTTGATCTTCAAACTACAAGTTACACTACAAAGTTAAATGCCTAGGTATTCTCTACATGAAACTAGTGTTTATTTGGTGATTCCATGGATGAATTAGGAGCTACACAAGGGTACTAGGGCTAAGCTAAGAAGGTTTTCAAAAGGGTTATAGCAAGGGTTTACAAGAGTTGTGGTGAAGGGTTTGCAAGCATAGGTTTAGTGTCCTAGTTTCATACTTGACTTCCTTTCTTTAGAAAGCCAAAAGTTGTAAGAAACCCTATTACACTTTCTTGCTCAATATCATTTTCATGCTTATTATGTTTCATTCATGCTATATATGGTCTTTGTATTATGTTCATGATATATAAAAACTAGTAAAACAAGTTATGGTATATATATATGTTAACTTATGTTATTTAAACAAGTAAACTAGTATCTTTCTTGGAGAACCACGACCAAAATACTACAACTATGATATTGGACACTTACTTACTGTTAAAGAGGACTTAACAAGGAAAACATAGCAATTTGAATCACCCAAAATGAGTACCCGAGTCAAAAGTTATGACCATTTGAAATTATCAAAACTTTACAGCAAAACTGCCAATTGTTTCTGTGACAGAACCTTAAACACGCAAAAAGAGGCCCTTCTGGTCCGTTTCATCAAAAAGTTAAAGCACGAAAGTTGTTCGGAATCATGTTTTCTTCAAAAACTCAGGTGCACGAGCCCAGAAAACTAATAATGAATGATATTTTCTTCAATTTCTTAACAGCTATTTTAAATATCCAAGTGACTATATAATAGTTATGGTTAAATATAACCAAGAGGTCTAATGACCTAAAGCCAAGACCACAACCATGGCTAAGGCCAAGGATGCGTCTCAAGACCATGGTAACAATGACCAAGGTCACGGCAAAGCCACGGCTAAAGACCATATAACTTTTCGGATCAAAACTTATATATATTTTATCAAATACTACAATAGTAGGGAGCCTCATGTGAGGAGTTCATTAAGTAAGCCGTCGAGATGAGTTGTGGATTTATGAATTAAAGTGTCTTAGCTCCTCGAATGTTTACTCCATGACTTCTGAATTATGTCGGCCCGAACGGTAGTAAGAGATATACAACCTATACATGTTTCATAAACCATTTATATTCAAAGACTTACACTATATACTAAGTACTATATCATGAACATTATGCAAGTCATATATTGGCAATTCTTCGTATTCTTAGACGTTACTCCAAACCTAAGTCGCAACGTTCTATTATAGGCTGCTCTTAGAAACTTTCGCGATTCGACTACCACTTTCATTTCTCATTACATAAGCTTAAGGTGAGTCATAGCCCCTACTCTTTTCATACTTGTTTTAACTCTTTGGGGGAGATACATGCTCAACTACTTGCTTACTTGTGCAAATCCTCAAAACATTTATACTTGATTGTAGACATACATGATTATGATAAACTTGTTTGCGTTATTCTTGAATGCATTATACTTAATTGCGTTATTCAATTTAGTGGCTAGCAGTAGTCTTTGGGAAGTGGCTCCCAGTTATCTTTGGGAAGTGGCTCCCAGTAGGTCTTTGGGAAGAGGCTCTCAGCATGTGCATTTTAGTGACTAGCAGTAATCTTTGGGAAGAGGATCCCAGTATGTGCATTTTAGTCTAAGAGTCTCCCAACATAAATGGAGCAACACTAAGTGCAATTATGTGAACTATTAAGACTATTTGTGTGTTTGACTATAATATGTACCATCTTTTAGAAGTGGGTTGTGAACACACAGGTTGCAAGTGTTGTTATGGGCGGGACTTGCAACTGAGTGGATTCACAATGCCTTTGCTGTGTGAACATCCTTTAAGGCTTTTCAACTATTTTAAGACAAACTCTATGAACTCACCAACCATTGTGTTGACACTTTAGCATGTTTATCTCAGGTTAGTAAGGCGATAGCTAGTGCGTGGAACATAGAGTCAAGCTGCATATTCTGAAGACTTACGCTTTTTATCATTTACCACTCAAAACATTTGTATACATTTATGTATCATACTTTGGAATCTCATGTTTGTAACTTTGAATTCATTAATCGAATGGTAACTTTTCAAAACGTCTCATTTAGAGGTCGTTTTCTATAACTTGTACTTTGTATTATTAAGTAGCACCCCAAGTGACACAGTCTTCCGCTGCGGTATTTTGGGGGTGTTACATTCACAATCTCACCAACAGTTCACTCTTGCCCCTCTTCCACAGCTACCCCAACCTACTCTTCCCAATGCTCCACCACCTCCTCCTCCAATCAAGCATCCAAATCAGTATCCCTAGAGCATACCAATGTCGGCCTCCCATCATGATTCTTACTACCCACCACCTGGTCAAACTGCTAAACCACTAACACAGCAGTACCAGATGCCGCCACCTCAGCCCCCTAAAATGTTACCACCATCACCACAGCCACAGTATCAGACAACTCATACCTAATATTCTCAACCACCTCCCATGTCTCTGCAACGACCTAATCCCCTTCAAAACCAACCACCATTGAGCCACCATTCGGAAGAACTGGCTTATTTATCATCCCAGAATTATCCACCGAGCATTCGGCAACCTGGTGGTGTTCCCCCACCTCCACAGAAGTTCCATGGTAACCAATCCCAGATGTACGAACCACCGCCTGGCAAGACTGGTTCAGGATTTTCTAGCCAGTATGGGCCATCGTCTGGGTTTGGTGAACCTTTCAATTATGGTGATTCTCAGTATGGCTCACCTCAAAAGTCCCAGCAACATTCTCCCCCTAACATTGGTTCTGGTGGTCCAAGTGGTGACCCGCAGCTCCCCACCGCTAGGATATTGCCTCAATCCCTTCCTACTGTTACGTGTAGTTTCTGACCCTGAAGTTCAGCGACAGGAGTTCATTAAACTATGGATACTGAAGGTTGCATTCTGAGTGGCTATTTTGAAAGTGTATATGAAACAAACAAATATATTTTTATACTCTTTCAGATTTTGTGTCTCTAATTAATAACATTATTTCAGGAAGTGTATGTTAAGGCTTTGGGAAGTGCTTTTCAGGAGCTTCATTCAACACCTTTACTCTCAGGTTCCAGCCTACAAATCCAAATCATGAGGTATTTTTAGATCATTTGATCAACTCATTTTATGGCGGTATTTTTAGAAGGTTTGCGAAGGTTCTATGGCGAGAAAGCATACAAAGAAACAAATTCCAGTAGAGAAATCAAAAAGAGCGGAAGATGATCTAGAACTCATCCATGTCGACTTGTGATTGTACTAAAAGTGTTTCAAAGCGAAAAGCAGATTGACCCATTAGTGTCTACGGAAGATGAACATAGTACAAAGAGAAGCGAAGGGTTGGGTTTCTTATGTTATGGTCAGTTTGTTTTTTAAATTTTCACATGAGTTATCTTTCAATCTTTACATTTCAGTGGTCAATGGTTTTGCATGATTTCGTAAAGACACAAACTTGAAGAAAAGTCTCAAAAACGTGTTTTTATTGGTTATTGTTCAAAATCAAAGCTCCCTCCAATAGGGATCAAGGAAACAGAAGTGAACATCGCAACATTCCTCAATAGTCAAACTCAACCCCACCAGCAGATGAGTCATCAGATGAAGATTTAATTCAGCTACGTACAAGTGAGTGTGGTCACATTCCTTGACGTCACTGGATGAAGATTTAATTCAGCCAGTTAAAATGAGTGTGGTCACATTCCTCGACGTCGGTTTGAGATTGAGGGAGGAGATACATCACCATTGGTGTTATTTGTTGGTTACCCGGTTACTGTCAAAGAGGCCATGGAAAGAGAAGAATGGTTGATTGCAATGGAATAAGAATTGTTGGTAATTAAAAGAAATTAAACATGGGAGTTGGTCGATCTTCCAAAAATCCACAGATTAGTTGCATCCTCATAGTCATTTGCGGACGTGGAAACACATGTTTTCACTTAGAATCTGAAGCCACATCTTAATTTGCATTATCACTGATTGAAATTTATTTATGTGTTAGGTGGAAATTAAAAAACTTTGCAAAATTAGATCTGACATTAAACATTGCATTTTGGGCTTTTAAAGACCAACCCAACTGCTAAGAAGTAAGCGGAAACTAAAGAACAATAAATGGATCGAATAACTGAGCCATTCTCCATCTCGAATTGCACCACGATTTCGCCAAAAGAGTAAGATCCGAAGAGAGACTACCAATAACCGAACCAACTTTCTCTTAATTTAGAAGAGATCTATACTTTTTAATTAATGCCCTTCGTTTAATGTCCTTTCCGATGTTTGTAATCTCATTCAGGCTTAGTGATTTTGACATTTTAAGGTTTATTACATGCCCGTCGTTGCTCGTGAGGCTTCAATCTATACGGGTACTACCACTTTGAATATCCTCTTTTCAATTTGATGAATAGTCTTTTAGGATACCAAATATCTAGCTGACTTGCTACTATTATAGGATTGATGAGGCATCGGAGGATTCTTAAATGGGCTCAAATAATAAAGATGTGAGCACAAATCTGCTTAGAATAAAAGTAGTAACGGATTCAAGGTCCAAGGGAAATGAATTCTTTTAACCCCATGCTTCTACGAAGAGCTAGACTACGAAGAGTTGAATGCAATGCTAAAGTGAATCACCCTTTTAAAGAACCCACTTTTTTGTTTATTGCAGGTTTCTGATTTCTACTTGTGTGACAACAGTACAAGTTTAGCTAATTACATGGCTTTCCAAAAAATGATACGTTTATTTTGTGATACAAGTCTTATTAACTTATATGATTTTGGAAAAATTATATAAATAGGAACCTGAATAATGCATTAAGGTTAGCAATAAGCAACTTTCGGGCCAACGCGTGAGGTAGATATATTCTTGCGAATTTTAAGGTGTTAAAACGTTGAATGATGTCAATAAGTAGGCCATGTATACATAAATAAACAATTATCTTTTTCCACCTAATGAACACTCTTTACTTAATTAGTTAAATGAGTGGCATTATTAAACTTTAGAAACTAAGTAGCCATTGCATCAGTTAGATATTTTATATATTTAATTCTTATAAACTTTCACCATTTGATTTTAACTTCAAAATGAACGTCGGTGTGTCAACTTTAGGAACTTGATGAAAATGTAGCCTATTAGTAATTATGCTATCAAATGATGATGGTACTGGGGTGCTCAAGATATTCAATTCAAGTGTTTTGATACTATAGTGATGCAAAGGAAATCAGTTTTGGCATTTTTACAGGATTCAAGATTCTTTATTGACATGGGAACAACATTAAGAAATGTAATGGGACTGCTAGAAGGTTAGATTAACTCTACATTGGTATTGGATTATTAGATAGTCATTCATGTTAATATAAAAAGTGCAAACACATACTGTTTCGGATGTGCCTCAGCTCCCAGTTTGCAGATTCTGTATTATTATAGATGAGTTGCAATCCAACAATATTTTCAAAGTGATCACATATGAGTACCTAAGAAAATTTATAGCTTTTATGATTTTGTGGTGGTAGAAAAAGAATGTATATAAAAAGAGTTTGGCTCACAAAACATCAACAAACTTTAAAGTCCCGTCTTGGGTTTAAACTTCGCATTTGCTTTGTAATTACTTTGAATCAAACCTTATAACTCTACGATTAGTACTACAACGTATATTAATGCCACATGTAGAATCTTACAACCCATGGTCATGTGGCGAAGCACGGATAACAATTGTATTTATGTATTAAACTTTGTTAGCATCAACTATGAACATTGGGAAATGCTAACTCTAACTTTCTTAATTTTGTATGTATTTAGGCTAAACCTGTATCTAAGCATTCCACATCAACTTAAGATTTGAAACTTAGACACGATGAATTTCTCTCTTCCTATGTAAATTAAAAATGGTTTCACCTTATGCTTAAACTATTTGCTCTCTTCTTCTACTATAGTATCGTATACAAACACTCCATAGCAACGTGTACAACAAAGAATTTGGCGAGCGCATCGTCGAGTTTGAGTGCTCCTTTTTTATCATGTAATTAAGTATTAGTTAGATTTTTTTTCAAGTTAGAATTCTCATGGTGATTAAATTTATTGATACTTGCCTTTTTTTTTTTTTTTTTTTTTTCTCTCTCTTTTGTGACATTATATAGGGCTACTGATAATTGCATGACATAGTTTATATATGAGTTGGAATTTTACTAACTTTTGTGGTGAAGATAAACACACTGTGATAAATTTAATATACTCTTCTGATTGAATCTTTGTTTGATGTTTTATTGAACTAGATTAGTGAAGATAGGAGAGGATGAAAATTGACTTTAGCTGATGAAAGTTAGAAAGATAAAAATTACGGAGACAACAAATTCACATGTGTTTCATGGATTGTTATACATGACCGCAACTCAATATAGATGTCGTCATTGCTGATAATACATCTGCACGGCTCAACATGGATGCGGTCGTTGATTCTCATATAAGAATTTGTTATATTGCCAAAAAATAAAAATAAATAAAAAAATCATACATGAATCGTTCTCATCTTCTATGCATTTCCTTTTTGCATTTGAGTTTATTTGGTACTATATGTTGTTCTTGCGGACCACTTTGTAAATTCGTAGTGGTTTAATAATATCAATGTACTCAGTTATTAGAAAATCAATAGCTCATATGTTATGGCTACACCAAGATTGAAATACCTTTGTCGATAGTCTGTTTAAGGTCATGTAATATTAAAAATCTTTCTTCGAACATGTCTACTTTTCAAAAAAAATAAAATAAAAATAACACACCTCTTTCGTTAAACTAAAATAAGACAACGATATTTATAAGTTTATGAATTTATTTAAACTATTATGGAAAATTATAAAATAGGCCTACAATTATTTACCACCATTATTTAATTATAGAAAAATATGCAAACGATATTCATAAGTCATGCCCGCCCATCGGGCGGGCTTTGAAGTCTAGTGTGTATATATATATATATATATATATATATATATATATATATATATATATATATATATATATATATATATATGTATGTATATATATATAGTGTATCTTTATTTTTAGAACCCTGTTAAGTGCGGGAACTGCGAGAACTCTAATTTTGCTTTAGAAAACATGCATGTTGATATAAAACATGTATATTTTCTTATATACACCTTAATACACATACATGCATAACATACATGTTCATATAAAAACCTGTTAAGTGCAACAAATCAATGCAAAATGGTTTTATTTTCAGAACCCTGTTAAGTGTGGGAACTGCGAGAACTCCAATTATGCATTAGAAAACATGCATGTTCATATAAAACATGTATGTTTTCTTACATACACCTTAATACGCACGCATGTGTATTAAGGTGTATGTAAGAAAACATACATGTTTTATGTGAACATGCATGTTTTCTAATGCAAAATTGGAGTTCCCGCAGTTCCCGCACTTAACAAGGTTTTGAAAATAAAGCCCCCTATATATATATATATATATATATATATATATATATATATATATATATATATATATATATATATATATATATATATATATAGGGGAGCTTTATTTTCAGAACCCTGTTAAGTGCGGGAACTGCGAGAACTCTAAATTTGCATTAGAAAACGTGCAAGTTCACATAAAACATGTATGTTTTCTTACATACACCTTAATACACATGCCTGCGTATTAAGGTGTATGTAAGAAAACATACATGTTTTATATGAACATGCATGTTTTCTAATGCAAAATTGGAGTTCTTGCAGTTGCCGCACTTAATAAGGTTCTGAAAATAAAAACCATTTTCATTGATCTTTTGCACTTAACAGGTTTTATATGAAAATGTATGTTACTCAGGTATGTGTATTAAGGTGTATGTAAGAAAACATACATGTTTTATATGAACATGCATGTTTTCTAATGCAAAATTGGAGTTCTCGCAGTTCCCGCACTTAACAGGGTTCTGAAAAGAAAGATACACTATATATATATATATATATATATATATATATATATATATATATATATATATATATATATATATATATATATATATATATATGTGTGTGTGTGTGTGTGTGTGTGTGTGTGTGTGTGTGTGTGTGTGTGTGTGTGTATGTGTATGTGTAAAATGCGGAAGAAAGGTCAAGCACCACCATGTACTCAAGCCCGCAAGGAGGTACAAGATGCTCACAAGACCAGATGCACGACACAAGAGAATTTCCAACAACGGAAAGAAAACGACAACAGAATAAAAACTGCGAACTTCCAACAAAAGTCATGAGGAGTAAGCAGCCCCTAAACCATGAAGCAAATAATCCAAGCCGGAACTCAGGTTCCGGAGAAGATGGAACCCAGTTTCTGCAAAAATAAAAAGGACGAAGCTCAGGCCCAGCAAAAATGTAAAAGCCAGAAAAATCCGCGACATATTCTAGTTACTAGGAAAACTATAATAAATAGAAACTTACTTTTAATTATATTAGTCCGATCTTTTAACAAAGCGTAAAGCGGAGACTAGCTACCTCCGCCAAGCTTAACTACTCTTTCAAATATCCGTACGTATTTTAATACTAGCAAAGCACAAAACGATCAAGTGCAACAAAGACACATAAAAGTTAGACGTAACTTTAGCGCAAATAAAGACGTCCATAAAAGTTGAACCATGAGAAATCATGACAAATACAACAAAAAACACATAATACCTAATAAGGTAATATCACATACAAACATGTTTAAAAATCAAACAAACTTAGATCCGAATACATCAAGGCCGCTCTAAAAGACCACATACGGTCACGGCGCAAAATAGACTACCGTAAGTCACCATGCCCCGGCATGAATGGATCATCTTTCTCAAGAAAGCCTCGCATTGAAGAAAGAAAACCGCTGCTGCCCGATACATCATAATCATCCACTGACAAATCAGCAGCAAGAACCAGAGCGGTCGACACCATAACCCGGTCGACTGGTTGATCCCAAGGGATAGAACTAAGTCGGATAAAAACTCAGCATCGGTAGACTCCGCCAAGGAGGTAAAGATATTGCCAACAACAGGCTGACTGGCGGACACAAAGCTCTTGACTTTTCTCACTTCTCACGGACAAGATCCAAGGCCAAAGATAAGACAACCTCGCTAGCTGCCGAACCACCCACTGCTCTGCGCAAAGGGATGGTAAGCTGCCCAACAAATGGTTGCAACCCAACCACACCAAGCTGCTTCGAAAGCTGATCATCAAGACAAAGTAAGGACATAATACTCCCAATAGAAGGATCCTTATGAGATGACAAGCTAACCAGCAGAGGAAAATCAAGACTCCGGAAGGCAACACAAGCAGAGTCATAATTAGCCTTAGCAGAAGGCCTATAGGCATCAAGGTTCGATAGCTCCGTACCACACTTGCCATGCTCAATACCGGCAACCAAACCTTCCTGCGGGCAGGCACGAGCAAGATAACAACTTCTTCAGGGAACCAAACCTTCCTGCGGGCAGGCACGAGCAAGATAACAACTTCTTCAGGGATCCGGAATAATCCAGAGAATGAAGACACTTAGCTAAAAACAACCTCAAGCCATATGACAATATCCACCGATGGTTGGCCACAACTGTAAGAAAGTGAGGATGAAACTCCTCATTGACACTAACGGGCCGCCTCGGTAAGACAAGATTCTAGGGCAATCAACTTCTCAGTAATGGTCCTCAAATGGACATCCTGCATCTTCATACATTCCTCCCTCACCTCGGCTTGCAGTGTTTGCATCTAAAAAAGGAAGAAGGGAAGGTGATACGTGGGAATCGCACCAGGCTTTACCTCTCAATGGATCCTGAGAAGCTTACAACCCCCACCAGGCAGTGTACCTGATCGTTGTAGTATAGTATAGTGACAAGTACCGGGGGATTGATCGTTCAGCTAGGAATAGTGTCGCTAGGATTAGAAAACCTAAATACTAGTTCTAAAGATGAGGGATGATTATTTTTGTATTTTTATATTTTTTTAGAAAGCAAGTAAAAATCTCGGGTTTGAAGGATTTGGGCGGAATTAGTTGCTAGTCAACTAACCCAAAACTAAAGATGCAATCAAAATAAAATACTAGAAATGAAAACGAACTAAATTAACTAAGGTTTTGAGCAATAAGTGGAGAAGTTGTGTTTACTTAGATTTCACTACTCCCTAGATATCTTTTACACGTTAATTACTTGTTATAGTTGCGTGGATGACGGATTGTATTCCTTAATACCATTCATGGGGTGGCGCACTTAATTCCCCAATCCTATAAGTGCCTACTTCACTCCTATGTCGAGCCGGCTAAGAAGCTCCTAACATGAGATCATTAGAATTTACTCATGCATTAAATACAACCAATAAAACCTAGTGCACGTCAGTTCATGTTTCCTAAGACGTTCAAGCATGTTACCATTTGGAGATCTGCCAGTTTTCTTAAGCCTAACATCGAAATCATTCATCCAATACAACCATAAACAAGTAATCAACACATAATTAACATCTAGGTTTCATTAGATCTAAGCAAACACAAGATAGATCTAGCCTAGCATGATGGAATTAAGACAAGAACAAGATATAGACAACCAACACATAGACATATTGATTGAATTAAAGGAATACTTATCTCAATTACACATGAAAGGGTTCAAGGGCTGAGAACCCTTGAAAAACCTGTAAAATTCGTACCAAGTTCGGCCTTAGGGTTTCTCCAAAACTTCTCTTTTTTTTTATGAATGAAAATTAGAAAACTATATATAGGAAATTGAGGCTGACGGCGTCAAGACCAAATTGGTGACGCCGTCATCTCGCCGCCAAAAGAATTCTCGGACTGCCTTGATCTACTTTTGACGCCGTCACGTTATAACATTTTCCAGGCCGTCACGTATTTTACTCTTGACGCTCTACCTCGTGACGCCTTCAATTCTGTACTGGGTCGTCATGGAAATTACTCTTGACGCCGTCAGGATTTCCTTCTTGACGCCGTCACCTACTGTTTCCAGCAAGGAAAATTAAGACTTTGGCGTTTTCTTCACTTTTATGCTCCAAAAACGTCCGAATTGCTTCCTTTTCCAGATTTCTCTCCCAAAGTACCTAAAATCACAAAAGGAACGATTTAGGGCAATATTTGATCAAATAAATTCAATTCCGGGCTTAAATGACCCCCTAAAAGTGGTTCATTTTTCGCCTCATCATATACCCTTACACTTGAGATTTGCTTGTCCTCAAGCAAATGCGCTTTTATTCTACTCAAAATACAAGTTAGGGGTCATTTAACACTAATATAAAAGTAATTACAACAAATAATCGTTCAACTAAAGACCAATAGACAAGCACGGAGGTCATACACTAGCACCTCACAAATAGTGTTTAGATACTCACATCTCTCGGGTGTAATAAAGTATAAATTACAATATGGAAACGGAAGATATCTCTCACTACCTGTCATAGCAAAATAGATTACCATAGGCTTGGGAAAGGATCAAACCTCCACCACATGGCGTAAGCACCTAGGATAAACTATCAAAGAGGTCTTTAAAAGGGTTGTAACGTTAGGTGTAGGGATATGAAATACACGGTTTTGTTGGATAAAGGAAGTTTTTACTGGTGGCGAGCTAACAATCTTGGTTACTTACATGTACAATGTGGCGCTGCTAAGCCAAGACTAGACTCGACTTAAGCTAGTAAATGAAAAATAACAAAAACATAAAAATGAACATAGAATAAAAAGGGATGGTAGTCCGTATGTTTTTTCTCTTTTCTCTTTTTCTGTTTTTTTTTTCATTTTCTTGATTTTTCGATTTTTTTTTTTTTTTTTTTTTTTTTTTTTTTTTTTTTTTTTTTTTGCATACACTCTTACCCTACCATCCAAAATAATACATCATAGGGAATGAACATTCCTCTTACACTTGAATTTTTACATACTTTACAATGAGCTAATCTAATGACTCGAATCAAGAAAATCAAAACACTTGGAGTACTTTTAAGATTAACGTACACATGGGGGTAATATATGATGTTCTTCCCCATTACTCCATAAAATAAGTACTTTACCCATGAGTCCCAATCGTCCCAAAACAATATGTACAAGGATATGACTCGACTTAGCAACCATGTAATCAATTAGATAGTTAACTTAGGGTTTAACAAATAACAATAATGCACTAAAGATGAGCGCATACACGGAAGGCTAAGGCGATTTGGTTGTACATTTAAGTGGGGTGTAACAAATTCTTCCTTTAAGTAAAATGATTAAAGTTAGAAACGAAAAGATAGGCTCGGAGGGGTGTACTAGGGGTTTCGTGTACTAAAAATGAGTACAACGCTAAGGTGTGGGAAAATTAGTTGACTTAACTAGTCAAGTAATATGACTTAAATGGTCAAGTAATTATGATACGGGTTTAACACAAGGGTGATCCTAATGCCTCTTATCAGGTAGTAAATCCTACCACACGAATGTAGTCTCACTAGCGGTCTCGGGATGCATCACTAACGCAAGTTCTAGAATTTAAATGCTACCGGTGCACTCATAAGTACTAATAGTAAATGCTTTTCCTATCAAATCTAAAGGCGAACCTCACATATTTGGGGGGAAAATTTTTCTGAAAGTACGGTTATGTGCTAGTCATACAATCTCCTATCCATGAGACGCTTGCTATGGCTAAAGTTTCACTCCTAAATGTTGTAAAAAAATTTAAATTTGGCGCTAAAATTGCACTAACAAGTATTTCTCATAGTTTTATTACACATCTACCATTAAACAAAACAAACTCAAGCGAAAGTGTACATGTAAGGTATCATCATTTTACCCTCCCCTTACACTTAAGATGAACATTGTCCCCAATGTTTAAGTAAAGAATGTAAAAGTGAAAAAGTAAAAAGAATGAAATCAAATACTCCCCTGATTCGCTCGGTATGGATAATAAGTTGGCCAGGTTAAATCTTCCTCCAAGAAAAATGAACAATCAAAGCTTCCCTTCCAGAATATAAATCATCTTCTTGTCATACATAACCTGTAAATCCTGAGAAAATAGACAAGACAACCTCGCATAAAATCGGCGGCAACCTATATAAGTTACTAAATCCTAGAAAACAAAATAAGATATAATGCTTGTGGAATGAAGTTTGCAGATTTCCTGGAGATTATAAAACTTAATAATTCACAAAAACCATAAGACTCCGTTAGAAAAACAAAACCGGTAAAATTTCCAGATTTTTACACGTGATGCCGTCAAGACTTAACTCGTGACGCCGTCAGAAGTGACCTGCAGAAATTCTTATGTTAAGTTTCCGGAAAATTTCTGGAAAAACTTGGTCTCACTTCCTGGAAAATCCTGCAAAACTTCATTATGACTCAATACAAGCATTTGACTCTAACAAATACGAATATACATGTTCATTTAATATTGTGGAGAATCATGATCGGTTTGTTTCTTAAAAACATATTTGGGGTTTCCCCTTACACTTATCTTCTGCAAAAATACTTTTAGGTGGAGTTAAGACTAGGCCAAAACAACAAAGTAAAGTATTTCCACTATTTAATTGAGAAACATGATCTACCAACAATAAAAATAAAGCATGCATATGGAAGCAAATAACAAACAAAATAAAATCACACAAAGCAGGGGTTGCCTCCCAAGAAGCGCTTTTCTTTATTTACGAGTCTTGTAGCTAGACTCAAGGTCATGGGTTACTACGTGACCTCATCGTTGGTTTCACTCTCTAGGTCGTCTTCTAAACCAGTTTTGTATTCCGGACCTAGTTGCAAGCATTCTTTGTAGAAACCAAGCATCCTACTCTTCACATACTCTACTCCTCTACGTCTATCCTCCTCATTCCTATAATAAGCCGCTTGCTTGTGTTCTTTTTCTATATTAGAGAGGAGGCGGTATTGCTCAATTTTGTAGGGCATTTGATAGGCAACCTCATCATTTTCTTCCTTGAATCTAACTATCCCTAGAGTCGGGTCATAACTCATCCTAGTGGCCTCAACAAATGGTTTTCCAAATATTACTTGGCTTAGGCAATCATCAATCACCGGACGAGTGTCTTCCACTATCATAAAATCGATCTTATAGGTGAGATTACCTATAATCACATGCAATCCCTTCATTCTTCCTACAAAATTACTTATCAAATTCCTATTGGGCATCATCCTAAAATCAAGTTGTTTCTTCATCACCCAATTGTAATAAGTCCTAGTCATGATGTTAACAGGAGATCTAGGATCGATGTAAGCTTTCCATATATGCATGTGCCCAATATTGCATGGTATGTTAATGTTAGAGGAGTCTCCCATTTTGATAAGGGGTGTGCCAAGGATATATGGTCTCTTGGGACTATCGAATAAATCCTTATGGTATTCCCGTTCTTCCTTGGTGGGCAACTTATCAAAATATTTCTCTATAGTTTCTACTTCCTCTAACTCCTTTTCCTTATTAACCTCAACTCCCCTACTTTCATTCCTAGTTCCGGTTTCTACTCCAACTTCATCCTTGTCACTTTCTTCTATCTCCTTATCTATTGGCTTAATGGTGACAACATTGACAAAGTGGACATGTTTGGATGATGAGGGATCCTTAATTTGGATTCCGTTATTGGTGTCCCTAGTGTCCTTCCTAGGTGTGGCTAACGCTTGGTTGTTGAGGGCCTTCAACAAGTTGTCAATCTTGTTGGTCATCTCCGTTTGTTGTTGGTTGAATTCGGTTTCAAACCTAGCTATGCGAGCTTCTTGAGATGCCATGAACTTAGACATCAATCCTTCAAGATTGTTGGTACTACCATAATTGTTAGAAGGATTGTCGTTGAAAGTACGGTTGGAGGGTGGACCGTTTGGTTGGTAACGATTAGGCGGATTGGAAGAATTGGGTTGATTTTGTTTCCACCTAAGGTTTGGGTGATTTTTCCAAGAGGGGTTGTATGAATCATCGTAAGGGTTTGGCTCGGGCTTGAAAGTGTACCACTTATCTCCCGCTTCGTCGGTACTCGTGGATGCGTAGTCCGCAAAAGCTGTTCCGGGGAGTTCCACACAATCACGAGTGTCATGGGGACCACTACATAATTCGCATGAAGAAGTGATTTTGTTCACTTGGCTTGAAGGCTTAGGAGCTTCGTAAGATTTCATGAGAAACTTGACTTGGTCTTCAAGTTCCATGATCCTACGGTCGGGAGTGCTAGAATTGTTCGAAGGCAAAGATATTGCCTTGACCGTTTTGTTCAAATCACGAGGATCATTCCAACTTTCGTTGTCATAGAGAGCAAGATCTTCTATGAGTTCGCATGATTGTTCCGCACTTAGATCACGTAGCTTACCACCGGCCGATTGGTCAATGGCTCGCCTCGTGGAGAGATCGATATGGTCATAAAAGATTTGGACTTGGAGCCAAAGATCTATGCCATGATGAGGGACTTTTTGGAGTAAGTCCTTGAAACGAGTCCATGCTTCATAAAGAGATTCATTTTGACGTTGTTGGAACATCAAGATGTCATTCCTAAGCTTAGTAGTTCTCCCCGGTGGGAAAAATTGAGCAAGGAAACGAGTGGTGAGATCATCCCATGTGGTGATGGATTCCGCGGGTAAACGCTCAAGCCATTGACTAGCTTGATCCCGTAGAGAGAATTGGAATAGGCGTAATCGGGTTGTCTCTCTAGTTTCAACATCTAAGTCTATGGAATCTACGATTTTAAGGAAGTCCTTAAGATGTTGGTTTGGATCTTCGGAATGAAGTCCATGGAATGCACATCCGCTTTGCACCAACCGGATGGTGT
The DNA here is from genome assembly GCA_030686995.1 of Artemisia argyi. Lineage (NCBI taxonomy): Eukaryota > Viridiplantae > Streptophyta > Magnoliopsida > Asterales > Asteraceae > Artemisia > Artemisia argyi. The sequence goes on from CM060685.1 coordinate 106,298,680, forward strand.
CGGATCACAAGGGGGTCACATTGGCTCCGGTGAGCTCAATGGTGTTTTGGTAGCCTTGGTGGCTAGGTCAGGAATACTCTCCTAAGGTTCGGGGCCTAAGAGGTTCTAATGGTGGGTTTTGTTGTGGTGGGATGACGGGTTCAAAGATGTTCCCATCGTCCATGATGTCGGGTGGTGAAGAGTTACGAGCAAAAACACAAAGAAATAAGATAGACTAAAGAAAACCTAAAAATAAAAATAAAATCTTACTAGAAAGGAATCTAGCAAGTAGACCTAATAAAAAGAGATTCAAACCTAGACAATAACTATTCCCCGGCAGCGGCGCCAAAAACTTGATACGTGGGAATCGCACCAGGCTTTACCTCTCAAGGGATCCTGAGAAGCTTACAACCCCCACCAGGCAGTGTACCTGATCGTTGTAGTATAGTATAGTGACAAGTACCGGGGGATTGATCGTTCAGCTAGGAATAGTGTCGCTAGGATTAGAAAACCTAAATACTAGTTCTAAAGATGAGGGATGATTATTTTTGTATTTTTATATTTTTTTAGAAAGCAAGTAAGAATCTCGGGTTTGAAGGATTTGGGCGGAATTAGTTGCTAGTCAACTAACCTAAAACTACAGATGCAATCAAAATAAAATACTAGAAATGAAAACGAACTAAATTAACTAAGGTTGTGAGCAATAAATGGAGAAGTTGTGTTTACTTAGATTTCACTACTCTCTAGATATCTTTTACACGTTAATTACTTGTTATAGTTGTGTGGATGACGGATTGTATTCCTTAATACCATTCATGGGGTGGCGCACTTAATTCCCCAATCCTATTAGTGCCTACTTCACTCCTATGTCGAGCCGGCTAAGAAGCTCCTAACATGGGATCATTAGAATTTACTCATGTATTAAATACAACAAATAAAACCTAGTGCACGTCAGTTCATGTTTCCTAAGACGTTCAAGCATGTTACCATTTGGAGATCTGCCAGTTTTCTTAAGCCTAACATCGAAATCATTCATCCAATACAACCATAAACAAGTAATCAACACATAATTAACATCTAGGTTTCATTAGATCTAAGCAAACACAAGATAGATCTAGCCTAGCATGATGGAATTAAGACAAGAACAAGATATAGACAACCAACACATAGACATATTGATTGAATTAAAGGAATACTTATCTCAATTACACATGAAAGGGTTCAAGGGCTGAGAACCCTTGAAAAACCTGTAAAATTCGTACCAAGTTCGGCCTTAGGGTTTCTCCAAAACTTCTCTTTTTTTATGAATGAAAATTAGAAAACTATATATAGGAAATTGAGGCAGATGGCGTCAAGACCAAATTGGTGACGCCGTCATCTCGCCGCCAAAAGAATTCTCGGACTGCCTTGATCTACTTTTGACGCCGTCACGTATTTTACTCTTGACGCTCTACCTCATGACGCCTTCAATTCTGTACTGGGTCGTCATGGAAATTACTCTTGACGCCGTCAGGATTTCCTTCTTGACGCCGTCACCTACTGTTTCCAGCAAGGAAAATTAAGACTTTGGCGTTTTCTTCACTTTTATACTCCAAAAACGTCTGAATTGCTTCCTTTTCCAGATTTCTCTCCCAAAGTACCTAAAATCACAAAAGGAACGATTTAGGGCAATATTTGATCAAATAAATTCAATTCCGGGCTTAAAAGACCCCCTAAAAGTGGTTCATTTTTCGCCTCATCAGAAGGAAATACACTTTAGAAGAATAAAGGAAGATTGGAAAAGAAACTATCAATAACGATAAAGCAAACACCCGACAACGAAGACTCTCGTTTAAGCGATACGAATCAGCAAGAGAGGCATTCAGACCAGCAATCTCCAAGTCTTTATTCACAAGTGAGGATTGAAGTTCCGATAGCTTTGCTTCTACGGAAGCATGCCCCCTTTCAAGAGCGGAAGATTGCTCACATAAAGAAGAGCGGAGCTCGGCCTTACGCTTCGAAGACTTCTCCATTAAAGACAGCAATACAGCCGCATGAGCACCTTCAGTGGACCTTAATAAAGAGTGAAGACGCTCCACTTCCGCAACTGTGTCCCTTGACGACAAGGTTTCCAATCTTAAGCTTTCAATCTCCTCATCTTTGGCGCGCAAAAACACATCTTTCTGATCTGGAACAATGGAAAACTTGTGCTCTTTAAGAAGAAAACGCTTCGCCCGGTACCGTAACACACTGCAAAAAGCAGTTTGACGGGCAGTGTTCACATTAAATTATGATAAGAATCGATCAATAGGCATATTACGAATATCTACGAAAGCCCCAGGAGGAGTGCAAAAGTCAACCAACTCATGACACTTAGAAGCATCATCCAAAAGAGACCTAGAAGTAACATTCCAATCCGGGACATAGACCTCTAACGCACGGCAAGGATCCATACCCGAAACACTATGGATCCGCCCCAAAGTGTCCGCACTAGCATTCTTTTTCTTCACAGATGGGGCAGTAATACCAGGCGAAACATTCGCAGCCCCCCTGACAGATGTTGGGGCTGGTGATCTAACAAAAGAACCAACTTTAGTTTTGCGGTCACTAAAGGAAGAGGAAGAACTCAAGGATATGACAAACCTCTCTGATAGACCAACTTCCGCAGGCACATCAGCATCACGCTTCGGCGTCGCTGACACGGAAGAAGAAACAAAAGGAACAGAAGGAAGAGGGTCAACTCCACGTTCACAATTTAACACACTCCTATTCAACAAATCTTGAAGGTCGGGCAAAGACTTACTCAAAATAGCTGGCCTCGTGGCAGCGCCACTACCTACTCTTGACCTTATAGAAGAAATAGGCGACGGACCATCACCCTAGGATGCGTCAGATATTTTCCTCTTTCCCTTGGAATGGCCAGAACCACCAGGCGACCCAAAAATATGAAAACCAGAACCAGTGTTCACATTACTTAGCTCCGCATTACGATGACCCGTAGCCGGAGTACCCGGATTAGTCCCACCCTTACTATCCATTCCAAACAACGCACCAACATCATCAGATAACTTGTCGCTAGGGACAGCGGGATCAATCGGATGGAGAGGAACCAATCTACTAACAACAAAATCCAAGACTCTGGGCTCTCCGCCAAGGAGAAGCCTCACACCAACCTCAACTTCCGAAGCAGGATTTTTCAACCTCAACAATGCCATCAGACTCACCTCTGAACATAACAGAAGATAAGAAGGCAGAAGAAAAAGAAAACACGAAATAAGAAAAAGGAAAATAAAGAAAGACAACTTCTACCTTGATTACCTCGGTAATAAACGGGATACGAATTCTCATTCAATGAACAATAACGGCTTAACCCAACCCAGCAATCGAACCGCTCCGGAAACTTAACAAACGAGGCCCGGTTGGTAACCAAGGAAGCAACATCGCTAGCACTATAATCACCAACCTCTAGCATTTTATCCTAAGTCACAGTCTGACCAACATAGTAAGGAAAGATAGCAGGACAGGCAAATCTGTCAACCCAAAAGAAGCTCTCCTGCCAATTCTTCAGTGAATCGGGCACATCCGTGGAGCATACATTATCAGAATGCTTGCCAAAAGATAACCAACCATTTTTCTTGTTCTTCACATAAAAACAACGAAACAACAAAACAGATGGCTCAATGCCACAAACACGGCAGAGAACCTCGAAATGAGACACCCTAGCCGCACCAAGAGGATTAAGTTGAGAAATGTTAATCTTATAATGCGTCAAGATGCTTACATAAAACTTGGTCAACGGTAAGCGGTACTGCTCATAATCAAACAAACGGGTGTAGACACCTATTTTCCCCTCTGGAGGAAAACGAATAAGAGCACCCTTATCTGGACGGACCGGTCGCACTTCCGGTGGAATGTGACAATCTCGTAAAACCTTCTCAAAAGCATCGTGGGAAAGATTGCACTCACAATTCCAGAACGAAATCATTAAGGCGACGATTCCCTTGAGAAGTCAAAAATGAAGAAGAAGCAGAAAAGCTGGGAAAGCTACGGTGGCAGTAGATTAAAATAAAAAAGGAAAAACACAAGTAGTGAAAAAAGGACACTATTTGTATACGCGATACATTTAATTAAGGATGGGCTAATCAAGTGACGCGTATCGATAAACACCCTAACAAACGGTCGAGATTAAACGGTAAAAAGATAGATGACAGCTCAGAATGACCCAAATGGTCAAATCACATCAGAAGGTAAAACGACCGCAACGGTCGATCCCCCCATACAAACCCGTTCGCGGATAACTCAAGATCTGTAGAACAAAGGGTCCACGCCAAGATCAGAATAACTAGCTATATAGTCTAAAAACATTCACCTCACGCTAACAAAGCACGCGTACAATGAACGCACTAGACTGGGGAGACTTGATGATGTATAGTATGGATAGCAGGCCTACTGGGCCTACACTACCCCACAATGAATAGGGCTCCAGCCCAACAAGAATAAATGGGCTCCGGTCCAACAACCAACAGAACTGGGCTCCGGGCCAATCAGCAAAGACGGGCTCCGGCCCCATAAGTACAACGGGCTCCGGCCTAATAAGCCTAATAAGGCTGAAAGCCCATGTCACAAGCATGGCACAGTTCGGACAAACCAGGACACATGTAAGCGACACTCCCAAAGTACGCCTGTGGACTGGACCCCGGTCCATACGCATCCATAAACATCGATTAAGCTCGGACCCTTGCCCGACAAGGGTCCCACTTCGGCTACTACAGTAATACGCAAAATATTAGGAAACCCTAATATTTCCAATACCTATAAAAGGAAGCCTCAGTTCACATACTCGAGGTAACGACTTTCTCACTCATCACAACTCAGACATTTCTTTGACAAACATGAGTACTTACTCTCACGCCGGAGCTTAATCGTGGGGTCCGTCCCCACAGTAAGGCTAACGGTTTGCTTTCATTTGTGTACGATACTTCATCCTCTACTTGGATTAGTGCATAAGCCCACAGCGGATGGCCCGCCAAGGAAAGCCCGCACTCAATTAAACCCAATTCCATACTATCCACACTTTTTGCACTAACAGTTTCATGATCCAAACATACATAGTTTTAAGGAATTACAGTCATTTCACTACATGGTGCATAGTGAAATGTCATATTTATCCTTTGAAAAGCATTATTACTTGATGTAATATGAAATAAACACTTATGATCAAAATTAGCTTATAGCCCCGTAGAATCACGGGTATTTTGAATCATGGGTATTTTGAGAGAAATTATAGATTAAGGAGTTACGTGTATAAATATACTAAGAAACAACAACAAACATAAATAGGTTCCATTATTTTTTGAAGGGAATAATGAGTAATATGTCAATGAACGATAAACAATAGATACTCTTGGATAGCAAAGGTATGCAGTCAACGTCAAATATGTGAGTAGTCCGTGTTCCGTGAACGCCTAATATTAAAAACAAAAGTCAAATTAAAGGAAGTTTTTCTAAGAATATATGTAAAGTTAAAAAAAGGTATAAAACATGTCGTTTATATAGTTTTACATACCTATTGATCATTGATCATACATCTTGAAGTACTTCTTTGTAGACAACATTTGTAGTAACTTTCGAGATATTATCAGCTGCATCACAAATGACAACATTCAAACTTATTTTGCTCTTGACCTTAGAAACGGCAATATATAGTTGTCCATGTGTAAAAACTGGACGTAATAGATACAAAACAATCTTTTGAAAGTGATTGACCCTTGCTCTTGTTTATTGTCAGAGCTTAAAGACCAGTGGAATCACGACTGTCTTAAAAATAAACATTCACGAGAAAGTTTGTATCACAAAACTTTTAATTAATTTCCTAAAAGTTTGTATTCACAAAAAAGTTTGTATCACAAAACTTTTAAATAAGTAGATCGAACCATGTCAAACTTAATTAGTACGATTTATGATAAAATGTCTTTAGTACAACTTATGTCAAAGCCCTTCGCGTGTGATAGAGATCTAAAACTACTTATAGGTAAAGGAAAATTATAATCGTATGATTAAATGGTTATGAACTTCGTATACTTTTTTTCCGACTTGACTTATTGAGACATATTGATGTCAAACCAAGAAGTCCTTTAAAACTCAATATGAAGTTATAATTCAAGACTTTTCATTCAACTTGCTATGCAATTTAAATTCCCTCACCTAATGTAACTGAAGTTATTAAATTACATTTAAATTGGAAACCAAACATCTTATATAATGTAATCTAAGTTATAATTCCTTCTATTTTACAAACCAAATAACCCACATTATATAATTAGATTACAATTACATCCAATTATGTTATATTACGGCGAAAAAAACGAGGCCTATACATATTTCAAAGCACCTTGTTGGCTGAGCATGATTGTCCAACAAGTTTTAACGAGTGAAATGGTTGGCTATGTACAAATGCATTTAAACATTCTCCATAAAATATTAATTCACTGTTTAAAGTTGGTACAAAACTTTACGGAGTATTTTAAAGTGGAAAACAAACATCTATAATACTATAAGATTCAGTCCCTAAATTTAATGTGGAGTTATGATGCTAGAGTTTGTAGAGTTAGAAACAAGTTGGAGTCGTTTAGCAGTTGCATAGAGTACAAGATAGCTAACGCTCGGAATTCAATGCAGCCTCATAATAACTATACAATCATGAAAGGAGATGAAGTGTAAGAGTTGCCCGAATTGATCAGATAGCATTTAGTATATTAATACTATAAGATTCAGTCCCTAAATTTAATGTGGAGTTATGATGATAGAGTTTGTAGAGTTTGAAACAAGTTGGAGTCATTTAGTAGTAGCATAGAGTACAAGATAGCTAATGCTCGGAATTCAATGCAGCCTCATAATAATTATACAATCATGAAAGGAGATGAAGTGCAAGGGTTGCCCGAATTGATCACATAGCATTTAGTATAGAATTAAAAGTTGGATAGATGAAGTGCAAGGGTTGCGAAAGGTTGCAAGAATAATTAATGATTTAACCTAATTCATGCCTATATAAACCGGCCAAAATCACATTTAGTGTGTACATTTGAAGATGATTAACACATCTTTTAGATCTTTGATTGTTGGTAGCGGTATGTAAATTCTCTTTTACAACATTTTGGAGATGATTCACACATCTTTTAGATCTTTGTAATTAACTTGGTCTTCTTTTTTTCTTAATTTAGTTATCATACGCAGGTACCTTGAAAATCACACAAGATCATGCATGATTAGATGAATGGAACCAAAGATTGTGATACCAACTATTTTCTTTGTTTCTTACATATTTAGGTGATTGTTATAGATAAACACACACACACACACACACACACACACACACAGATATATATATATATATATATATATATATATATATATATATATATATATATATATATATATATATATATATATATATATATATATATGTATGTATGTATGTATGTATGTATGTATGTATGTATGTATGTATTATGTTAATGCATTTTCATGTACAAGTAATTTATATGCGTTTTCTATTGATGTTGCTCACATGTGCGAATTGATTCAAGAAAATGTGCACGAGCATGTATGTAATGCAACATTTAAATGGTTAAATGATACTTTTTAGCGTGATTAGTTTATCTAAGTAGTTGCTTTCGAATGTTTTTTGAGAAATATTATAATGAATTTATCGTGTGCAATTGAATTATTATTGAAAAGAAGAAGGTTGCGCATCGCAAAGTGTTTTCTTTTTCTATATGTAGAATCATTAGTGAGAAACCAATATTTACGCCAATTAAATGAGTTTTCCATAATAGCAAAATACGACATATTAAAAATATTACATTGAGTAATGAATAGAAAGGAAAAAATACATAATTTTGACTTAAATCCGTTTGTAAATTATAATATTAAATAAAAAAGTTGAGTTTTAAACATAAGCAAAAGTTCAAACTTTTATCGAAAAACAAAACCGGTGCATTTAATGTGAAGTATATACAACATCGAGATTGAAGTGCAAGGCTTGCCGGAATTTATCACATGATATTTAGTAATTAGTATACAATTAAAAGTCGGATGTGGATTGAGATGAAGTTGAAAATGTTGCAAGAATAATTGATGATTTAACCTAATGCAATATATATAGATATATGTATTATGTTAATGCATTTTTATATACAAGTAATTTATGTGTGTTTTCTATTTATGTAGCTCACATGTGCGAATTGATTAAAGAAAATGTGCACGAGCATGTATGTAAAGCAACATTTAAATGGTTAAATGATACTTTTTAGCATGATTAGTTTATGTAAGCATGTAACTTGAATAATGAATATAAAATAAAAAGAATATAATTTTTGCTCAAACCCATTTGTAAATTAAAAAAAAATTAACTTTAAGACATAATAGTGGAGTCCAAAGGTTTTAGGAATTATTAATAGTGTGTTAATTAATATTCATTTAGTTAGCTATTTAGAATTGAGTTTATTGATAAAATTTATTAATATTAGTTAGACTTCAATGATAATTTTCAATAAAATTAGTTGTACAATAAAATGAGATGAAGCTAAAAAGGTTTGTAACGATTTTTATACAGTTTATGTGGCATTATTATATATACATTATTACACAAACTTTAACTTACAAACTTAATAAAGAAAATATTTAATGCACATTAAACTATGACCAATTAGATAGACCCCGTGTGCTTCATATTACCATGCAAAAAGCATCTAATAGACAAGTATTGTAGGGCTAAGTAATAGACCAAAATAAACAAAGCCATTTTTTTATCATGCAAATAAGTAATAGGCCAAAAGAAACAAAGCAATCACAACTTAATAACCAAAAGCCCATATATAGAATACAACACCACAAAACCAAAACAACATCAAACACTTTTAAATTTTTATACATGAAAGTTAAAATATTCATACAACATACTAAACAATAATTAAGTATACAATCGCCAATATACAGAAGGAATACACGATTAACAATTAGATTCTTAGCCCGTGCGTAGCACGGGTTCTGCCTGCCTCGTTTAATTTAAGATTCAAGAGCTTTCATTTTTTTCTCTCTTTTAGATCTAGCTTATAGACGAATGTGGTGTTTGTTTTTCAAATGGAGGTTTTTAATAGTTTTTTTTATCTGATTCATTCAGATATGTTCAGACATTTTGCCTAACTAGATGAATATCCGTGAAAAGCGACGGTGTATAACGATAAATAATTAGATATGTGAACTTCTGGTTTTCGTGTAACCCTTAATGCAACACTTACATGTTCAATTTATAGTCGTTGCGAGAAAAAGAAAAGGAATAATTCCAAAAATATCCCGGTTGCCCAAGGGCTGATACTATCTAGACGAAATCTTTTGGGTTTCCTTATATAAACCAGGGCAACCAGTACTTTTTGGGCAACTAAAATCTGCAAGTGACAAGTGTGACTTTATGGATTAAGGTATGACAACTTGTTTACTTTTTGGGTAACTGATATACTTTTTGGGCAACTGTCGGCCTTTATGTCGGGCAAGTGGCGACACATGGTTGGCTAAGTACTGGTTGCTGGTCTAGATAAGGAAACACAAAATATGCCATCTAGATAATCTCAGCCCTTGGGCAACCGGGATCTTTTTAGAATTATCACAAAAGAAAATTTATTGGTTACAACGGAAAATGCTAAAAAGTTAATAATTTGAGGATTAAACAATTTAAACTATCAATTTAGTTGTGTATTTTGTTACCACTTTTAAGTTTTCCAAGTTTCAAGATTAAAGAATGGTATCCCATTTATATATAGTATAGATAAATTAAGATAAAACGATTGTTTTTGGATTAAATATTATTTTTTTTGTTTGAGTTAACTACATTTTTTGTCCTTGTAATTTTTCGGGTATTTTAGTTTCAGTCTATTCTTCAAAAAGTCTCGTAACCAGTCAAAAAGTGAAACACCCGCTTAGGTTTCGTCCATATTTTAATTGAACCATAATTTGAGAGTTTTTTTTTCCAAGAATATGCTTCCTTTTGGGATTATGGCCAAATGTATGCTTGTTTGTGCCATCTATTCCAACACTATGCTTGTACTAAAGAATAAAAATAAAAAGAATACCATATATTATCTCTCCTTCACCCCTCAACACCCTCCTCCCCTTTTTCTTTTCCCGTTTCTGGAATATGCACTACCTCTAAAACTTCATACTAAAAAAAAAATTGATGGATCTAATGGTAACTTCACATTGAATGAAAGGATCTTGAGTGTTTTGCTGCAAGGGGGCTCTGGCTTTGTAGACCCGATAACACTCCTTAGTAGTACGATGCAACAACACATGATTGAGATTAATGGGAGTGTGATTCATTGATACTTTTCTCTTGTTTTTCTTACAACAAAGAATCCTACAACTAATTTACCTTTACAATTATTAACATTTAATCGAACAACTTAACTAAAGTAGCTAGCATCTTTTCTAATGGATTATAAACAAAGAAAGCATCATATACTAAGTCAGCAAAACAATTGTATTTAGAAGTTGACAGAAGTACCTTATTTGCTCCAAACCTGGTCAAGAGCATCTACAACGGCATCAAAACTACCAAACTTAGCACTCACCACATCCAAACACACTTCACGACTCTATGCTCCCGCTGCAGTCACCTGCACGTGCGCGGCCACCAGTATCCCAGGATTCCTCTTCACTACATCCCTCCAGTACTCCAACCCCATGATGTTCAAACTCTTCAACAACCTTTGAACCTTAGCAGTACTCATAAACACTTTCCTACTATATCCATACCCCAAGCAACCCCACCAGCCCATCTGGCATAAAAACCTCAAGTACTAAAAGTGTGATTCTATGACGATTGCTGCAAAGTTTATTTATAAACGAGTTGTCAACCACTTCAGAGTTTTTCCCTAAAGTGCATGTTACGAACTTGTCATCATGGCTGCTGCATGGCGATAAATGTGTCGAGTCAATGCTTGACATGGCGTGCAAGAAAGCTGAAATACCATTACGTGGTGAAGCAAGTGATGAGAAGCTGATAATGATGGGTGATGATATAGGTCTGAGGTAATGAACAAGGGACGAGTTTGTGTGAGCCGCGGGTCCAACAGATATGGTTGGGCACTAGAGTGGTGTCCAGCCCTAAAGGGTGACGAGTGGCGAGAGACGAATGGCCTAAGATAATAATTCATTGATTTTCAAACCGACCCATTTACTATCTGTTATTTGATTGACTATATAAAATGACATAAAAGATTTTGATTTTTACTTTTTTGTCTTCTAGTGAAGAAACACACTTTTGGAACACATAAACAAATCAAGCACTATGTTGTCCACAAATTCAAAAAGAAGCATAAAGATGGAATTTACTCCTAATTTCACCGGTTATCAACTATAAAATGACTAAAATATCCTCATATTTATTGTTAAATTACTAAAATACCCTAGCCTTCATATTTTCCTTTTAAATTATTATTAATATACTTTTTTTTTGTCATTTCTTTTTGGTCCATCACATGAATCTCTTGAACCGATTTAACTATTCTTCCTCCTTTTACATTTTGAAAAAAAAATAAAAATAAATGAAAAAACAAACTTCCTACAATGGAGTTCATCCCAAATTTTGAATAACCAACTTGAAATTTTAAAGATAGTCTAAACAAATCCATTAATGGCTAACATGGCTGAACCCGACAGTGACAATGTGTTTCCCACCAAACATTCATCATCATCATACTTATCTTTGTTAGTGCAAATATTACGATATCTAATCTAAACGGCCTCTTATATTTTAATGATCGTGTAACTTGTAATACATAACGTAAAATGTGCAAGTTACTCGTTTACACAAATCATCAAAGCATATATTCATCAACACCTCTCGACATGCTTCAACAATAGGTTCGAATATGTTTGTTAAGTTGCATTATGATCAAACTATTTAACATCATCGAGAATATTTAAAATACTTAAAACATTTTTAAACACATGTAAATAAAATGTTTTTCACTAATTACATTTAAATAAAATAACTAGACATTTTATTTTAAGTAATTAATTAGATAAAAACTAATTTAATTAAACCCTTAGTTCCCAAGTTATTCTAGAAGAAAACAATTTAAAATTAATCTAGGACAAGGAAGTGAAAACACACAAGTCTAAAAGCTGTTGCCTTATGACACCCTAAGGATCCGTATTTTATGGATCCGCAGATCATTTTACGGATCTGCGGATCCACGGCTGTCTTATGACACTATGAGGATCCGTGTTTTACGGATCCGTGGATCCGTCGGAGTGTCAGTTTTGGACAGCAAGTTTTCACTATAAATACAACTTATTTCTCACACTTTTGGTTGATGGTTTTCTACCTTTTCTCCCACATATTTTCACACACTTGAGTCACCATTATAACTAAGCTTTTGCAATGCTATAACACATATTCTCAAGTATTTTAATCATCACTAAATCTTGATCATGATGCTTCTAACATTCATTTGTTGTAAGCATGTTTTCACTTGATTTTCCATCCTTGCAAGCCTAGAGATCTTGCCATCCTCATCTACTACAAGCACACCAACAAATGAAGATCAATCACAACAAGATTGGAGCACTTGTGATCTTCATTCATTGAGGGCTTCTTATAACAAGAAGTTAATTTAGTTTAGGAATTCACATCTACTAGACTCTCATGTCTTGGATCATCATTGAACACCACCTTGTATCATTATCATACAACAAACTAGAGGTTAGGAGGTTTATGTGTTTAGGCCATAAAAGACAAGGTTGTTATGTTGGGCCATAAACATAACGGGTTTGGTTGCACCCAAAGAAGAACTCGATACCTAGCTTAGTATCGGTAAATATTATAAGCAACGGTCCGAGAAAGGAGCTTGTTGATCTAGTGAAGTAACTCTCGAGTTGGGTACCCGGGGAGTGAAGTAGGGCGAAGAGGAGCTTCGTGACCGAACCACTATAAATCATCGGTGTCCAGTTTGCATTTCCTTTTACTTATCGCCTTACCTTTACATTTGCACTTATAGCTTTCATTTATACTTAGATATTATTTATGTTAGTGTTGTGGCTTTGTGATGTGATTATGATTGTGTTGTTGTGATATGTTATCGTTATAGTCATAGATCTATCATTACTACTTTTCATATTATGTCACACTTGATCAGTTGTTTGATACAAAAGATTTAAGTTTTTAATCAGAAACGTATTCACCCCCCTCTACGTTTTCCACAATCTTTTTCAAAAACTCATCCGAACAATGCACACACAAAAATGTTTTTCCATGTCTGAAAATAACATAAAAAGAATGATGAAGGAGACTATGTGTTGCATCTAGGTGGTTTGGATGCAATGATTGTGTTGCATCTGGTGGTTTGGATGCAACAATTGTCGCTAACTGTGGCAGTGGTGGTGGTTTCGGGTGTGGATGGAGATGGTGACGGGTGTGGTGGTGGCGAGGGTAGATGGAGATGTTGATTGGTGTAGTGGTGGTGAGTGTAGATGGAGATAGGTGTGGTAGTCATGGTGTGGTCAGCCAAAGTTAGTGGTGGATCGGTGGCTGTCAGAGGTGGTGGTGGCCACCAGTTAGATGAGAGTGTGTGTGTGTGTGTGTGTGTGTGTGTGTGTGTGTGTGTGTGTGTGTGTTTGCATTTGTGGTTAAGACTTAAGATAGAATAGAAAGTGAAATGTTATATTGTGTTAGTTAATTGTTAATTTGCTATGACATATAGATTTTATATTTTTATTTTATAAAATTCGTGAAAAGACAAAAATACCTTTAACTTTAAGGGTCAATAACTAGTCAAATTAACGACGTTAAAAAAAGGAACAAACCCGAAACAAGTGTTTTGTTTTTAGACAGGATCTAAGACTTTTTGAAAAAATTGGCTGAAAGTGAACTACCCGAAAAACCACAAGGACCGAAAATGTAGTTAACTCTTTCTATTTTCTCTAGTGTCATAAAAACGAAAGGTGAAAAGTGTTGCTTTCTAAATTCTCTTATATAATTCAAAAATATATATACATATATGAGGCTGTTGTAAAACAACGGACCTACTAGCACAATAAGAACAATAATCAAAGGAACATAAGAGAGTATGAGAGGGAAATATAGAACTTATTATTGGTGTGTCGTCACATTACATTAGGTGCCTCTATTAATAGGGTCCTTAACATGAATGGTATTAAGTACATATTGGGTGTTACAAGACTAATCATAAAGGTCATGAATATGATGATTAATGTACAATCATTATTAATAAATATATTCATAACATCCCCCCTTGATTGTACATCATTCAAAATACGATTTGGATACCGCCTCATTAAAAATCTTGCTAGGAAAAAACCCGGTCGGAGAAAAACCATAGCTAAGGGAAAAAGAGTGCAGTGCGTATTATTCCCCTTCATAATCACTTCACTTGAGCTCACTGAAACGTCGCATTCCGATGCCATATACCAATTTCTTAAATGTTGAGGTAAGGAGTGCCTTGGTAAATAAATCTACTAGATTGTCGCTTGAACGAATCTTTTGAACAATAATATCGCCATTCTTTTGCAAGTCATGAGTAAAAAAGAACTTCGGTGAAATGTGCTTGGTTCTGTCACCTTTAATAAACCATTCCTTAAGTTGAGCAATACATGTCGCGTTATCCTCATGTAAAATTGTTGGTCCTTCATTTCCCGCATAAATACCACAACATTCACCAATATGTAGTATAAAATTTCTTAACTAAACACATTATTGGCTTGCTTCATGTATGGCCAAACTTTCTGCATTATTAGTTGAAGTGGCTGCGGTTGTTGCTTTACGGAACGCCATGAAATTGCAGTATTGCCATGTGTGAATGCATAACTAGTTTGAGACTGACCAATATGAGGGTCAGACCTGTATCCTTAAAGATATCCCCCTTGGATGTCCATATGAGGATTATGCCTCGTTAAAACCTTACTAGATAAAACCAGTGGGACAAAAATCTAGTGAAGGAAAAACAGTACATAACTCCTTTATACGCTCGGGGATGTTGCCTCATTAAAAACCTTGCCGGAAAACCCTGTCGGGACAAAACCATGGTCAAGGGAAAAAGAGTGCAACGCGTATCTTCTCTCCCCCTGATGATCACATCACTTAAACTCATTGAATCAGTGAAATGCACCTTAAAGTGTCTTGATAGAATAACATGAATAAGTATTCTCTACATGTTGTTCACATATCCAATTTAAGGCTTAAGTTACGTCATACATCTCATTCAAGTACATCATTTTACTTCACAAGTTATTCATTGCAAACACAATTAATTCAAATGATATATTATATCATGTATGACCATTGGCAAGAATTATAAATGTTTCATACACATTTTAGTATGACACTTTAAATCGATATTGTGATCATCATCTTTATAAATCAAGGGGTTCTTTTCACGTCATGTGACCTGATAAACATGAATGTCGTTTATCCATATAAGGATAGTTAACATCTTTCTTTAGTTTTCATGATGCACACTTATTTCATCCTTTTGATGTTCAAATCATAAGCTAAGACAAAATATGTCTTTTGTTTCAAATTCAACTTCTATGCATCCAGTTGCATTTATAATCATAAATCAAGACTATATGAAACTTAAACAATATTCAAATCTAGATCTCTTTACAAAGTTTCATAGGCAAACATAATTCTTTATTTGGCACAATACTATATACTAAGGCAATTATTAAATGTATGCCAAAACCTTGATTAATTCAATACAATCAAGTAGTGTTCTCGAGAACTTCTCTTATATGCTTTAACATAAAAAAACCACTAGCATGCTCCATTTATTTTATATGTTGTAATAAAATCTCAAAATCACATGAGCTCTATTCATTAACTTTTAGACTCACATCGATTTATTATTATATTGCCAGACTTATAAATATTATATACATTATTGGATCCACCACATGAGAAGATATCACCTTATGATCATTTCTATGTCTTTATGAAAATATTGTGTGCCATTAGTTATGCCATCACGAAAATTTCAATACTTCAATTTTGCTTATTCATAAAGACCAATACATATCCAAATTTTACACATTCATATGTACGGACTTCAAGTCCTATGATACGTGGGAATTGCACCAGGCTTTACCTCTCAAGGGATCTTGAGAAGCTTACAACCCCCACCAGGCAGTGTACCTGATCGTTGTAGTATAGTATAGTGACAAGTACCGGGGGATTGATCGTTCAGCTTAGGAATAGTGTCGCTAGGATTAGAAAACCTAATTAATAGTTCTAAAGGTGAGAGATGATTATTTTTGTATTTTTATATTTTTATAAAAGCAAGTAAAATCTCGGGTTTTGGAAGAGTGGGCGGAATTAGTTGCTATTCAACTAACCCAAAACTAAGATGCAATCAAAATAAAATACTAAAAATGAAAATAAACTAATTATACTAAGGTTGTGAGCAGTAATTGGAGAAATTGTGTTTACTTAGACTTCACTACTCCCTAGATATCTTTTACACGTTAATTACTTGTTACACTTGTATGGATGACGGATTGTATTCCTTAATACCATTCGTGGGGTGGCATACATAACTCCCCAACTCTATGAGCTCTTATCTCCTCCTACACCATGACCCAGCACAACTATAGGGATTGTAAACAGTGGCTCATGCATTAAATACAACCAATAAAGACCTAGTACGCCTCGGTTCATGTTTCTTAAGACGTTCAAGCATGTTACCATTTGGAGATCTGCCAGTTTTCTTAAACCTAACATATAATATCATTCATCCAAAACAAGAATAGACAAGTAATCAACACATAATCAACATCTAGGTTTCATTAGATCTAAGCAAACACAAAAGAGATCTAGCCTAGCATAGTAGAATTGAGACAAGAACAAGATATAAACAACCAACACATAGACATATTGATTGAATTGGAAGAACACTTATCTCAATTACAATGCAAGGTCTCAAGGGTTTGGAACCCTTGAAAAACCTGTAAAAGATACACCAAATTCGTCTTTAGGGTTTTACCAAAACTTCTCTCTTTTAATGAAAAAACTAGAAAACTATATATAGGAAAAGTAGGCTGACGGCGTCAAGAGTTACTTGTGACGCCGTCACCTCGCCGCCATATACTTCCTCGGACGGCCTTGATCTACTTATGACGGCCTATGTGACGCCGTCACTGACCACGGTATTTTATTCTTGCCACTTTGACGCCGTCAAGAAGGCGTTTGACGCCGTCACCACCTACGGTCTTTTAATCTTCATGTCTGACGCCGTCAAGGTATTACTCTTGACGCCGTCACCTTGTATCTTCAGCATGAAAATTTGGTACTTTGCCGTTTTCTTCACTTTTATGCTCCAAAAACGTCCAAAATGGCTTCTTTTCCAGAATTCACTCTCCAAACACCTAAAATCACAAAAGGAACGATTTAGGGCAATATTTGATCAAATAAATTCGGATTCGGGCTTAAATGACCCCCTAAAAACGGATCATTTTTCGCCTCATCATATACCCTTACACTTGAGATTTGCTTGTCCTCAAGCAAATGCGCTTTTATTCTACTCAAAAGACAAGTTAGGGGTCATTTAACACTAATATAAAAGTAATTACAACAAATAATCGTTCCACTAAAGACCAATAGACAAGCACGGAGGTCATATACAAGCACCTCACAAATAGTGTTTAGATACTCACATCTCTCGGGTGTAATAAAGTAATATAACATTATGGAAATGGAAGATATCTCTCACTACCTGTCATAGCAAAATAGATTATCATAGGCTTGGGAAAGGATCAAACCTCCACCACATGGCGTAAGCACCTAGGATAAACTATCAAAGGGGTCTTTTAAAAGGTTGTAACGTTAGGTATAGGGATATGAATTACACGGTTTTGTTGGATAAAGGAAATTTTACTGGTGGCGAGTTAACAATCTTGGTCAATTACATGTACAAGATGGCGTTGCTAAGCTAAGACTAGACTCGACTTAAGCTAAAAAAATGAAAAATAACAAAAACATAAAATAAACATAGAATAAAAACGGGATGGTAGTCCGTATGTTTTTTTTCTTTTTCTATTTTTTTTTTCTTAATTTTTTTCGATTTTTTTTTTTTTTTTTTTTTTTTTTTTTTTGTGCATACACTCTTACCCTACCATCCAAAATAATACATCATAGGGGTATAAACGTTCCCCTTACACTTGAATCTTTACATACTTTACAATTAACTAATCTAATGACTCGAATTAAGAAAATCAAAACACTTGGAGCACTTTTAAGATTAACGCACATATGGGGGTAATAAGTGATGTTCTTCCCCATTACTTCATAAAATAAGTACTTACCCATGAGTCCCAATCGTCCCAAAACAATATGTACAAGGATATGACTCGACTTAGCAACCATGTAATCAATTAGAAAGTTAACTTAGGGTTTAACAAATAACAATAATGCACTAAAAATGAGCGCATACACGGAAGGCTAAGGCGATTTGGGTGTACATTTAAGTGGGGTGTAACAAATTCTTCCTTTAAGTAAAATGCTTAAAGTTAGAAACGAAAAGATAGGCTCGGAGGGGTGTACTAGGGGTTTCGTGTACTAAAAATGAGTACAACGCTAAGGGTGTGGGAAAAATTAGTTGACTTAACTAGCCAAGTAATATGACTTAAATGGTCAAGTAATTGTAATACGGGTTTAACACAAGGGTGATCCTAATGCCTCTTATCATGTAGTAAATCCTACCACACGAATGTAGTCTCACTAGCGGTCTCGGGATGCATCACTAACGCAAGTTCTAGAATCTAAATGCTACCGGTACACTCATAAGCACTAATAGTAAATGCTTTTCCTATCAAATCTAAAGGCGAACCTCACATTTTTGGGTGGAAAATTTTTCTGAATATACGGTTATGTGCTAGTCATACAATCTCCTATCCATGAGACGCTTGCTATGGCTAAAGTTTCACTCCTAAATGTTGTAAAAAATTTTAAATTTGGCGCTAAAATTACACTAACAAGTATTTCTCATAGTTTTATTACACATCTACTATCAAACAAAACAAACTCAAGCGAAAGTGAATATGTAAGGTATCATCTTTTTACCCTCCCCTTACACTTAGGATGAACATTGTCCCCAATGTTCAAGTAAAGAATGTAAAAGTTAAGAGGTAAAGAGAATGAAATCAAATACTCCCCTGATTCGCTCGGTATGGATTATAGGTTGGCCAGGTTAAATCTTCCTCCAAGAAAACGAACAATCAAAGCTTCCCTTCCAGAATATAAATCATCTTCTTGTCACAAATAACCTGTAAATCCTGACAACAATAGACAAGGCAACCTCGCGTAAAATCGGCGGCATCCTATATAAGTTACGAAATCCTAGAAAACAAAGTAAGATATAATGCTTGTGGAATGAAGTTTGCAGATTTCCTGGAGATTATAAAACTTAATAATTCACAAAAACCATAAGACTCCGTTAGAAAAACAAAACCGGTAAAATTTCCAGATTTTAACTCCTGACGCCGTCAAGAGCAATACTCTGACGCCGTCAGAATGGACCTGCAGAAATTCTTATGTTAAGTTTCCGGAAAATTTCTGGAAAAACTTTGTCCTACTTCCTGGAAAATCTTGCAAAACTTCATTATGACTCAATACAAGCATTTGACTCTAACAAATACGAATATACATGTTCATTAAATATTGTGGAGAATCATGATCGGTTTGTTTCTTAAAAACATATTTGGGGTTTCCCCTTACACTTATCTTTTACAAAAATACCTTTAGGTTGAAGTTAAGACTAGGCCAAACAACATAATAAAGTATTTCCACATTTTAGTTGAGAAATATGATTAACCAACAATAAAAATAAAACATACATACGGAAGCAAATAACAATCAAACAAATAAAATCACACAAAACATGGGTTGCCTCCCAAGAAGCGCTTTTCTTTATTTACGAGTCTTGTAGCTAGACTCAAAGTCATGGGTTACTACGTGATTTCATCATTGGTTCCACTCTCTAGGTCGTCTTCTAAACCAGTATCGCTTTCATAGTGTAAGTACTTCGGATCTTCGAAGTCGAAAACATCTTGTCGATACTTAGAACCAAGCTTACTAACATTCTTAAAGAATCCACATGATAAATCAGAAATATTCCTACACCCTCTCCTAATATCATCATCACATAAGACAAGTTGGGAGCTCATCACATCAAGCCCGTCGTAATCTATTCCCCTAAGATCTCTTCTTTTGTATGGCGTTTGGTATGAAATCCTCCTAATCCCGTCAGTGAAGGTCATGATTCCGTTCAAGTCATCCACTATCAACTTAGTGATTTCACAAAAGGGTGCTCCAAAGACGACTTGCGATAGCCTAGGGTCAACATAGTCCTCTATGTTGTCCACAATTGTGAACTCCATAGGAAATGCCATATTTCCTACGAACACTTGGATTTCATGATCCTTACCAACCACTTTCTCTCCCTTGTAAATCATCCCCCATCTGCAGATATTGTTATAATGAAACAATGACATAAAATTCTTTGGCAAGAATACATTAATGTATACGTTTTCGAAGTACTTATGACCGATCATACAAGGGATTTTTAGGTTATTCGGATCACGCCGTCTTATCTTCCTCAGCTCTCCATCCTTTGACCCATATAGATTCCCCTCAAGGGAGGGACGATACTCGTACACCTCCTCACTATCCCTATGAAAGATTACTTTCCTAACGCCATTGGTGAGTACAACGCTACCATCTTTCTCATCAAGGATTGCTCCTGATTCATTTATAAATGGTATCCCGAGGACAAGGTGGGTTAACGTTTGATTGGTGAAAGGGTTTACGTCATCAACCACGGTGAGGTCAGTATTGTAATCAAGCTCTCCAATCCTGATTGATAAATTCTCTATTACTTTCTTACACGCAATGTGCTCAGGGAAGGTTTTGTGGTATAGGGAGAGGGGGATTATGTTAACTGGGGAGCTAGGATCTACATGACTATCGGTTAAGAGCTTTTCCTCAATGGTACAGGGGATCTTAAAAACCTTATGGTCACTTTCCTTAGTCTGATTGTTACCCATACTAATAACATCCTCCATTTTTCTCTCGGGTTCTTCTATAATAGATTTACCCAAAATGGTTGGATCTTTCTCATGCTCTTTCGATTTCTTTTTCCTTTCATCTGGTTTGTCGTATTCTAGCGCGGTGTATTGCTCGGGTGAGTCGGTAGGTTTTCTCGCCAAATTATGGTCAACCCTTGAGGTCTCGTCTTTCGCTGTCTGACTGAATTTGTTGGTTTGTTGTTGGGTTGGGTCGGGTGCTGAAGCAGATATTGTGGTGATGGTGTTTACAAAGTGGATTGGTCCAGGGGGTTGACAGGTTCTTTTCCGTTAGGAGACAGATGTTTGAATAACTTACTAGGACTTTTTATTTTTACCGGGGAGGTTGATGGACTCATGATGGTAGCAGATTTAACCTCATTAACGGGAATGGGCTTATTATCAATATGCTCTTTGATAGCAGTCAACAGATTACAAATCTTGTTGTTTACATCATCCTGCTGTTGTTTAAATTTGGCCTCGAGCGTAGCGAGCTGTAGTTCTTGAGAGAGAATGAATTTCTTTAAAGTATCTTCACAGCTTTGCCTAGGAATGCCTTGTGATGGAAAATGCTCGGACCAAGTGAGTGGTGAAGAGTCATTGAAGGATACGCTTCGCGTTTGGTACCTTCTAAAATCAGGTTTATCCTTCCATGCCTCATAGGCTTCAGCAGAAGTTCGAGGACCCTGACCTATGTGCGATGATGTGAATTTGTTATAAGCACGCCTTGGAAGTTCCATGCAGTTATGAGTCTCATGAGGGCCATTGCATAGTTTGCATGTAGAAGCGATTCTGCTTACTTGGCATGAAGGTTTTTGAGCTTCGTAAGATTTCATAAGAGACTTGACTCGACCTTCAAGTTCCATGATCCTACGGTCGGGAGTGCTAGAATTGTTCGAAGGCAAAGATATTGCCTTGACCGTTTTGTTCAAATCACGGGGATCATTCCAACTTTCATTGTCATAGAGAGCAAGATCTTCTATGAGTTCCCATGATTGTTCCGCACTAAGATCACGTAGCTTACCACCGGCCGATTGGTCAATGGTTCGCCTCGTGGAGATGTTGATATGGTCATAGAAGATTTGGACTTGGAGCCAAAGATCTATGCCATGATGAGGGACTTTTTGGAGTAAGTCCTTGAAACGAGTCCATGCTTCATAAAGAGATTCATTTTGACATTGTTGGAACATCAAGATGTCATTCCTAAGCTTAGTAGTTCTCCCCGGTGGGAAAAATTGAGCAAGGAAACGAGTGGTGAGATCATCCCATGTGGTGATGGATCCCGCGGGTAAACGCTCAAGCCATTGACTAGCTTGATCCCGTAGAGAGAATTGGAATAGGCATAAACGGGTAGTCTCTCTAGTTTCAACACCTAGGTCTATGGAATCTACGATTTTGAGGAAGTCCTTAAGGTGTTGGTTTGGATCTTCGGAACGAAGTCCATGGAATGCACATCCGCTTTGCAGCAACCGGATGGTGTCAGATCGCAAGGGGGTCACATTGTCTCCGGTGAGCTCAATGGTGTTTCGGTAGCCTTGGTGGCTAGGTCGGGAATACTCTCCTAAGGTTCGGGGCCTAAGGGGTTCTAATGGTGGGTTTTGTTGTGGTGGGATGATGGGTTCAAAGATGTTACCACCTTCCATGATGTCGGATGGTAAAGAGTTACGAACAAAGGCACGAAGAAATAAGATAGACTAAAGAAGACCTAAAAATAAAAATAAAAATCTTACTAGAAAGGAATCTAGCAAGTAGACCTAATAAAAAGAAATCCTAACCTAGACAATAACTATTCCCTGGCAGCGGCGCCAAAAACTTGATGTGTGGGAATTGCACCAGGCTTTACCTCTCAAGGGATCTTGAGAAGCTTACAACCCCCACCAGGCAGTGTACCTGATCGTTGTAGTATAGTATAGTGACAAGTACCGGGGGATTGATCGTTCAGCTTAAGAATAGTGTCGCTAGGATTAGAAAACCTAATTAATAGTTCTAAAGGTGAGAGATGATTATTTTTGTATTTTTATATTTTTATAAAAGCAAGTAAAATCTCGGGTTTTGGAAGAGTGGGCGGAATTAGTTGCTATTCAACTAACCCAAAACTAAGATGCAATCAAAATAAAATACTAAAAATGAAAATAAACTAATTATACTAAGGTTGTGAGCAGTAATTGGAGAAATTGTGTTTACTTAGACTTCACTACTCCCTAGATATCTTTTACACGTTAATTACTTGTTACACTTGTATGGATGACGGATTGTATTCCTTAATACCATTCGTGGGGTGGCATACATAACTCCCCAACTCTATGAGCTCTTATCTCCTCCTACACCATGACCCAGCACAACTATAGGGATTGTAAACAGTGGCTCATGCATTAAATACAACCAATAAAGACCTAGTACGCCTCGGTTCATGTTTCTTAAGACGTTCAAGCATGTTACCATTTGGAGATCTGCCAGTTTTCTTAAGCCTAACATATAATATCATTCATCCAAAACAAGAATAGACAAGTAATCAACACATAATCAACATCTAGGTTTCATTAGATCTAAGCAAACACAAAAGAGATCTAGCCTAGCATAGTAGAATTGAGACAAGAACAAGATATAAACAACCAACACATAGACATATTGATTGAATTGGAAGAACACTTATCTCAATTACAATGCAAGGTCTCAAGGGTTTGGAACCCTTGAAAAACCTGTAAAAGATACACCAAATTCGTCTTTAGGGTTTCACCAAAACTTCTCTCTTTTAATGAAAAAACTAGAAAACTATATATAGGAAAAGTAGGCTGACGGCGTCAAGAGTTACTTGTGACGCCGTCACCTCGCCGCCATATACTTCCTCAGACGGCCTTGATCTACTTATGACGGCCTATGTGACGCCGTCACTGACCACGGTATTTTATTCTTGCCACTTTGACGCCGTCAAGAAGGCGTTTGACGCCGTCACCACCTACGGTCTTTTAATCTTCATGTCTGACGCCGTCAAGGTATTACTCTTGACGCCGTCACCTTGTATCTTCAGCATGGAAATTTGGTACTTTGCCGTTTTCTTCACTTTTATGCTCCAAAAACGTCCAAAATGGCTTCTTTTCCAGAATTCACTCTCCAAACACCTAAAATCACAAAAGGAACGATTTAAGGCAATATTTGATCAAATAAATTCGGATTCGGGCTTAAATGACCCCCTAAAAATGGATCATTTTTCGCCTCATCATCCTAGTAACCATGTCTCAACACAAGAGACTTTACTCTTTTCATTACTTCTTTGCGTCTTTACATTTTTTGGTCACTTCCATGATCCTCACCATGATTATAGCGTTATCTTATTTATTTACATGATCATTATCATGCACATTATTGTATACAATATTTTTATCGACGTCGATTCATTTATATTTTCGATTCCATACTTTACTAGACATTATATATCATTTATTGAGATCTCATAGTATTTAACCAACCCTGGGTTTTTTTTCAATAACCTTCATGTCTAGTATATCTTTAAGAGACTATGGGGTCTTTAGTACCTCGATTCGACCATCTTAATTTTCTTGCTCTATTTCATTTATTCATTCAAGGACTTTTATTTGGAATCGATTAGTCTTTCATGGTGTAGCCATGCCATAGACTCACTACCAATTATTGGTTGTCATGTTGGGACATACATTATAATTGGAGCACTAGCAGCGTATATATGATCTATTCACTTTCTTTAGGTCACTAAACATGTCTAGCAATTACTAGATCTGGAATGTTATTTGTCCCTTGAACTTTAAATTCATATTTATTAATGTGAGGATCAACATTCATACCATAATTCATTCCATATCCCATGCTGCTCATTCTCTCCCCCTGAATGAATTATCCATTTCAACATCCCATTATTGTGCGTTGTGGTGGATTCATAAAAAACATATACTGCACATTTACAAAATTCTTATATGTGAAACATATGGTTCGTGACCAAAATTATTCTAATTGGGAGGATTCATTATAATTGTTGGCAAGATGCGAATTCATATTTTTTATAATATGCCCCATAAACTAATAGTTTTGTTCTCATAATTATTGGCTTTGCAATCAACTGAAGACGTTTAACAAACGTTTCAACAAAAGCAACCGTGTATGAATGGGCTACTTTATGTTCAATATTATTCCAATAATCGCCCAACATATGGAAGTATTCACCACCAATTTCAAAGATACAATCGGTAAAACCATGCCCGCATTTTATAAGCCGAGCCATTAATCACGCTAACCTTAAGTTGCGTCTTTGATGATTATTTTGACGATGCATCGATTTTAAAACTCAAAATGATCTACATGACGGATGTATAGGCCTGAATACATCCCCTTTATATCTTTCCAAAACTTTATCGGACAAAGTCATTACTTTAATATGGTGGTAATATATGAACAATTAACTTCCATTGAGAACAATCAAATCTATTATGAAAGAAAATAACTATTTTCTATATATTTCGCATCTTCATTGACCCGGGATGGTCCAACCGGTCATGCCAATTACTACAAGGATCTTGGCTCATAAACTTACACTTATGGCCACATATGATTCAATTGCAACTTGTAAATGTAAGAGTCGAATAATATGGATTTGTTTCTCCAATGAAATTTAAATAAGCACTTTTATGGCTTTCACATAGTTCAATATAAATAACATGAAATTATGTTATTTGATTCTCTTGAGGGAATCATAATAAAACTTGATGTTTTATTTTCATTTCTAACATAACATGAGGTTATGTTATTGATTCTACGAATTGAATTAAGATAGAACTTGAGGTTCTAATTATATATATATATATATATATATATATATATATATATATATATATATATATATATATATATATATATATATATATATATTCTAACATAACATGAGGTTATTTTATTTTGATTATTTCTTTATAGTCACAATAGAACACTTATTGTTCTCGTTAACTATAAGAGAGTTTAAAAGAATAATTGCACATTAACCTATAGCATTATTATATAATAAAACATATCCATTTATTAATAGAGTTGCATAATTTGCAAAACATATGCATGTCATTACTCAATTAATCAAATGTCTTATAAGCAATCACTAGTAAATAAGGATATACTTTTTTGGCACAATTTAATAAACTAAAATATAATTTTCTTATACTTAATAGCTCAATTATTCTTTAGCAATCATAACAACAATGTTGCAAACTTCACAATAAATTCGGCTTATATTTTCTTTTATGTTCATAATCAGACAAGATAATGCTTATGTTCACAATGACAACATATATTTTCTATAACACCTCTACTTTTTTTATAATCTTATAGTTAATAGCTCAATTGTATCATAGGCAGCCATATTTATCTATTACTTCATTAAAATCGATACTTGATTAGTGTCCAGTATTATAGCTTGGAATATCAAAATAATAACGCACATGACTCATCCCACTAAATACTATAGATTTTATCATTCTTTCTTTTCATCTAGTTATTTAAACTTGATCATGATGGGGAACTATATTATTGCACGTAATTACATGTAACCAAGTTCACAAAATAACATGATACGAGTACTTACAAGCATCTAGGGAATAATAGAGTTATTTATAGTAACATTCAAATTTAATATAACCTTATTAGCATAAAAGTGTAGGCAACTTATATGTCAATTTATGCAAACTTTATCGAGATCGCATATTTAGTATCCAACAAGCAAATTAATTCATACTTGAGTGCTGCAAGTTTTTTTTTTTTTTTTTTTTTTTTTTTTTTTTTTTTTTTTTGAAAAAAAAAAACAAACAAACCAATTTTGACTAACGCATATATACATACGGATAGATTAAGCCCAAAATTATAAGTTACATTTTTGCAAATAGTATATCAATATCATTCATAGGTGATATGACAAAGATCCATGATTCATATTCATAATGAAACATATACAGTGGTTTATAACTAAATTTGGGCAATATCATTTATGTGTAACCGTTTATTCCATATGTAACGATAAGTCTTTTAATTCTTCTTAAACGTAATAAAATCTATACTAATAAAATAGTTTTACAATGGTTCTAATATGCCTTATTAACATGCATTGGAAACCGTTGTCATATAACTAAACATTCACATCTAGACACAAGGAATAACTGTATCTTAAACCAAAAGCAACGTCAAAGGTAACATTAACAAATTCAAATTTTGATTAAATATTGACTAAAAACTTCATGCCTTTTGAGATTGTATTAAATAAAAACATCATAATAATGTTTCTGTAACCCATAAGTATACGGGCACACAATTATACGGGCACACAATTATGATGATAATTACCTATAGGTCTATTTGATCAGTATTGCAAGATAAGTATCATAGGTACAAAACAATTCTACCACATACAATTTAACATAGTCATAAATCAATGACACATTTTTGTTTTGCTTTCAAACTAAATAATATCTGATAAGATTTTTAAAGTAAACAAATTTTATAAGCACAAATGATGACTAGTAAATATGGAATAGAAACATGTCCCACACAAACATCAAATAAAGGTAAAAAAAAAAAGCGAAAATTACTGCAGAGGCCTCTGCAGTAATTGGTTTCCTTTTTCAAGGCTGGTTTTTTATTTATTCCCTAGAAGGCCTCCTATTTCGCTGCAAAATGTACCAGAAATATATTATGGACACGTGTCAGCTTCTCGTCAATTTTAAAATTAAAAAAAAAAAATAACGTATTTCACATACCCTTTGCAGCGAAATACACTGCAAAGGGTCCCACCACTCACCTCACTTCTTTTTTGGGCCCACCCGAATATAAAAAAAATTAAATTTTTGTATTTCTTGTTTTGTTTGCAGTGAGATAGAGCATTAGGCCCACTCGAAAATTAAAAAATATTAAATGTTTGTATTTCTTGGCTGCTTTGCAGCGAGATACAAACTTTTGGGACCCGCGTTAATAAAAAAAAATTATATACATATTTCTGTTACCCCATGCAGCGAAATATATGGGGAATCGACAAGTGTCAAAAGCATTAACTAAAAACAAAAAAACGTATCTCGAGTATACTTTGCAGCGAAATTACATGGGGAAGGAGCGAAATCAACAAGAATCCGGTTGATTGACAACACTTTGTCACCGGAGTAATTATATACCGTTTGTTTTACCTCTTTTTCATACGTAAAAAAAAAAAAAATTGCTAAGCTTTTCTTGAATCTCTCTCGAAAACAAGAATCTTGGTGGTTGTTTGTGGTGGAGTATTCTTGTTTTTGTGTTGTTGTCGTGGTAGTGGTGGCAGTGTTGTGGTGTTGGTGCAGCTGCCGAAGCTGGTTGAGTTGTGGCTGGTGTGTTGTGTTGGTGGTGGTCTCGTGGTGTTGGTGGTTATTTGCTGTGGTAGTGGCTGTGTTGGTGGTGGTGGAGGTGTTGTGTGGTGGAGGTAAGGTGTTGTACTGTTGTGGTGTTGGTGGTTGTGTGCTGTGGTAGTGGCTGTGTTGGTGGTTGTGAGGTGTTGTTAATATGGCGCAAAATAATGATGTTCCGGTAAATATCAACATTTGTTCTTTTAAATTTGTTTGATTTTGATCCTTATTTGTGTAGTTAATACGTATATGTATATTATATGTTTTTTTAGGATTTTGCCGTTGATCTTACATGTAGAAGTAAGCTAAAGTTGATTCACGACATTAAGGAAAATTTTAGAAATACCAATAAGGATGCCATGTTTAGGCGAACGTGTTTTGGATGGTTGTTTGATTTAGCAAAAATGCAAGACATGTATCCTTGTACATTATTTTAGTTTATGTCAAGAGGAACTTGCCCAGGGAGACACGGAAGTCGTTCCCTTGACGTATCATGTAAGAGGGTACGAGTTAAAATTTGGTAGGCAGGAGTTTTGCCTCGTAACGGGGTTACGATTTGGGATTGAATTTAAAGACTTTTTAGAAGGCCGTACTACTCCATTTAGGCGACGTGTGTTTTCATCCGTATATGATGGTTGTAGCATAACTGTCGGAATGGTGTATCATAAGCTTTATAGCGAGGACTTTGATAAACTTAGCGATAATGATGCCGTTCGCTTTAGTTTGGTAGGACTGTTGGTGCTAGTGTTGTTAGGGCTTGAGTTTAATTACAAAGTCGATAATTGGATATGGAGTTTAGTAGACAATTTGGATGCGTGGAACATGTATCCTTGGGGTAATGTTGTATGGAGAACGTTGTACGATCAGTTAGCTGGAGCGGTTGATAAACGTCTTGAAGCTTTTTATGCGAGACCGCCACCATCGCCCGATGCTAATGGTAAAGTAAATAACCCTAAGTATACGTTGATGGGGTTTCAATGGGCCTTTAAGGTGCGCCTATTAATATTTTTTGTTCTTTATGTTTATTTATAATTTTATAGAAATTAATCAATTAACTTTGTTTTTAAACTTGGATATTGAAAAGTTATAGAGTCGGGGCTGTTAATTCTTTTACTCGTGAAGACCGCTATCCTAGAGCGTGTGCTTGGGGTTTTAAGAGGAGGTTTAAGCGTAGTATGCTCGGTGAATTTTTGGTGAGTTATTATTTTAGCATGCCATGTACTTGTCATATATAATTTATATGAAATGAAATTTATTGTTCGATATTTTATATGTATACCATAACAATATTGATTTTTTTTATACATATATATATATATATATATATATATATATATATACTTTATAGGCAACGCAACATATTATAAGGCTTTTCCCCGATGAGCGTGAGCGTAACGAGGATTGGTGGGTTCATAGCTTAGCATACTTCGAGGGTCGTTGTACCCAACCACCGCCATTACCCCCTCCCACGGACCCTTATAGTCGAGACGACGTTCCGGAAGAGATATATCAAAAATTAACGGAATATGAGGAAAAACATAAGCAATTTGAAGCTTTGAACGATAAAGTACAACAACACGAGACTTTGATACAACAACTATTAGGTTACATGCAGGTAATTTTAAGTTTTTAAATTTGAAGCGTATACATATATTAAATAATAGTTGTTTATTATTCCACAAGTAGTTGTTTATTATTCCGATATAAAATTTGATTCAGACCCAGCAAAGGGGTGTTAGTGGATTTACAGGGTTTCCGAACTCTAAGGTATGTTTTTAGTCTACTATAGTTTATTTATTTTTTATCACATAATTATTTATTTGTCTCATAAATGAATAAACAATCTAATATTGTACGTAGGGATTCGGCCAGGCTAGTGAAACATTTCCGAATACACAGGTATATTTTGTTTGGTTATAAATTCTTTGTTAGTTGGAAAACTTATTTAAAAAGTTACGCAACATTATAATAATTTATGCTTCGTTTTGCGCAGGCTAGTTCAGCAGGTCATGGTCCGCCGAATAGTTCTTTCTTTCGCGGTTTGCCTAATTTGTCGCCACAGGTAGCCTCACAGTTTACCCCTATGCCACAACAAGGATTTGCACCGTGGTCGGGTATTAATATGCATGAAGCTGGTACATCACAGGCCACTGTACGTAGCCGTGTCAACACGGTAAATTCATACTTACCGTAAATATATACATTTTTCCAAATTACTTGTATATTTTGAATTATGTGCGATTAACAAATGTTGAATTCGCTTTCTTTTCATCAGGGGATTTCGCATAACAATGTGACCTCGTTCACCCCTATCCCATTTCTAGGATTTTCTTCATTGTCGGGTAATAATATGCAAGAAGCTGGTCCACCACATGGCACTGTACCTAGCCACTTCATCCCGGTAAATTCACATGTTCATAGATATATATCTTTTTTCAAAATAACTTGTATAATTTTAAGCATGTGAAACTATTAAATGATGATTTATTTGTGCTAGGCTGTCATGAATCGCGAGAAGCGAGATGTCCGGCCTGGACCTTGGCAGAAGGACCCGTACGGGCCTTTGCCAAATACTACTGCCATGCCTAAGAAACGGGTTGGACGGAGGAAAAATATTGCGGACGCTGCCGATATTCCCCCTCTTGATTTTGACGTTGCAAATGACAACGATGTTGAGGTTACACATGCTGAATATACCGGCAACTTTCTTTCGTTTCATAACGTCGACCCTAATAAGGTAATTGCAACATTACTTGATTAACAAGTTTGTTTTGATATTGATATTGTTTTTTATTTTCGGCAATTTAGGTAAGGCGGTTACCTGCTACTTATCCTAACTTACCCACGTTCTTGCAAAAACTCGAATATATTTATTTGGACTGCCACACAAAGGGTTATAGTTTGGATCCAAAGTTTTGGGTAGACCTACTCCCTTTTGAGTTTGCTGGTAACCATGATGGTTGGTTGTGTGATGAAGTAAGTTTACTACTGAATTTTTATACTTTATTTAAGATATCTTGTTCAAAGAATGCCCAATAATATATATATATATATATATATATATATATATATATATATATATATATATATATATATACATATATATATATTTTTTTTTCTAATTAAATTAGCATATCAATGCGTGGATGGAGTTGCTAATACGATCGAGGAGAGATGGTCAACATTGGACAGTTGCGAAATCTACGCTTGGATCTTACCATGCCAGTAGTAATGTCTTCATACTCACCACGGATCCGGCGTTGCAAGGAACCTTGAACGGGCAGACACGTCCGTACCCTTCTTGGGCAACGGTAAATATGGTAAGTATTTATGTTTAATAACTCTAATAACTTTACAATTTATTAAGTTTAGTATTTAATACGTTTGTTTCTTTGATATACATTAATTTACTATGAATTTGTAGGTGTTTATGCCAATACATATCGAAGGGAATCACTGGGTCTTGGCTGTGATTAATCTAGTATGTTCAACATTTACGGTTTTTGACTCGATGCATAATGAAGGTCGAAAGGATAGGTTGCAACAACACATGGTTTCATGGACCGAAGTTCTGAATGAATACTTGACTCATCAAGGGTATTTTCAGATTACTAACCGAGCACCCTATAACTTCGCTTACACCTACAACGATAGCCAAACTTGGCATTTCTTGACACCTCAACAAGAAAATGGGATGGATTGTGGGGTGATAACATGTTGGCTTGCCACACAATTTTGCAGAGGAGCTATCCCGATTCCACATATTCCTAATATTTCAGAGTTTTTTAAAAATTTTAGATACACGATGGCTTATCATTTGTATCATACCCGGTGTGAGGATACTACAGACTGTGGATATGATTAGCTAAACTTTAACATAGTTTACTATTTCTGATGGTCATCATATCTTTTATGTATATTGTGTAATTTTTTGTATACGAGTAAAACAAAACAACTAGATCGGTTAATTAAACGACAAAATATTACAAAATTTATTACATTAAATATGATAACAAAAGTTAAATTAAAACATTACTCAAACATTTCGCACAATACTTATTAACTAATAGACGGTGTCCTTGCCGAAAACCTCTTCCATGTTTTTCAAAGTGATGTTAAGGTAATGGTTATGTGGTTTTGGTGTAAACACTGACACATTCTTTAGAATCAAAACAGCACCGACGCTTATTAACTTTACATAACCCTTTTCCTCAGCAAGGACTTTGTGATGGATTGTACCAGACATTGTTCCCGATGGATCTTTGAGTGTAACTGTTAAATCACCTAGAATATTTCGTGAACAACTCTTGATAACAGCTACAACTAGTTCAACCTTCCCTTTTTTAATAAATTTTTCAATATCGCCTAGACAAGCATCTACCTGGATCCCAAAAGCATCACAAAATGCAAGGACGCTTAGCCATGGGCCACGGGTAAAATGATCATCTTTGGATGCATCCTCCACGATTTGTCTGACATATTCTTGTGTTGGCATCAAAGATGAAGGGCCACCTTCCGTAATGTCTCTAAATTTTCGGAGCCTCGCCGCCTGAAGAATACCGACTGGACCGGGTATTATTCGTGTTTCACCTATAGTAGGCGTGGTTTCTTCGTGTTGAGCAACGTACAAATGTGGTATAGAATTAGGGGATTGACAAGCACGCAAACCAAATAAGCAAACATCATCGTCGTTGTTAATCTCAACCATAGTATCTGGTGGACTTAGCTTACATGACATACTGATTTGTTTATTTGGATCCAACCCGAATTTGGTAACCAACATTTCAACCAATAATGAGTATGTCATGTCGTTGTACATAATGACACCACTCTCAATGTCATTGAAATGTAACTTACATTTGAATCTCTTGATAGAATCAGCCATTAGTATTTTTGTTGAAATTATGTTTGTTGCTATTATTTAACGATGGATGTTGTGGATGTTGTAGATGTTATATATACATATATATACATCAACGTCATGAACACAGTATATAATGACAATGTGTAATTCACATGTTTTGTTACACGAAATATGACAACTTTAAGCACAGTATACGGACATGGATGTCACAATTCAATGACAATGTGTAATTCACATGTTTTGTTACATGAAATATGACAACTTTAAGCACAGTGTATGGACATGGATGTGACAATTCAATGACATGAAATAATTCACATGTTTTGTTACACGAAATATGACAACTTTAATCACAGTGTACGGACATGGATGTGACAATTCAATGACAATGTGTAATTCACATGTTTTGTTACACGAAATATGAGACATGGATGTGACAATTCAATGACAATGTGTATCTCACATGTTTTGTTACACGAAATATGACAACTTTCAGAGTTTCTTACTACACTATCAATCTATAAATATAGACTTAGTTTATTATTTCATATACAACTTGACTATTATCAAAGCCTTTCAGTATTTTAAATTTGTCATTCACTCCAAAAAAAGTCTGATATGTCTTGTTCGGTTCCACATAACCTTAATGAAATCACGGCTTTAGTTGATCAACTAATTGCGGAGGATAGAGCTCGTCAACAAGCATTGTATCAATTAGCCATGCAATTTGAAAAGGCATTTGAAGCTAAAGATGTTTTGAGACAAGCATACCAGAAATGCCAAGACCTCCCTCATGCCAACCGTGCTCAAATAGAGACTTTTTTGTCCGTGGAGTCAATCAAAGATTATGAGATGTATAATTCTATGTTTAGAAAAGCCGGGAAAATAGAAAAACAAGTCGAGGGGAAGTATATTTGGCTAAATGAGAAATACACTTAGCATGATTATGTTTATTTTCCGTATGTTTTACTTTTATTCTACTTTTCTTTTTCGTTAACATACGTGTTTTTTCTTTGGAAGATATTTATAACGAAGCGGAATGCAATGAGGGAAGAAATGCTCTTCGTCCTTCATTTCGTTCCGCTTCATTATAAATATCTTCCAAAAAAAAAAACATGTATGTTAACCATTTTCCGAGTTGTAATTTCAAATTTTCTATTATGATTATATATTGTGTATTTTCCTAAGTCTCGTGTTATAATAAATGAAAGTACTTTGTAACATCTACAACCAAGAAATCACATGCTATATTCGTACACAGTTATGTAGTCCAATTAAAATTCGTAACATACAATACAAATAACAGGTAGATATTACATGAAAGTAGTAAACGATAACATTAAAGATTAAATCCGACGAGTAGCTCTTTATGGTCAAAATTAGATAGAACCAGTGATTTTTTGTTGGCTCCAATGAAGAATGATCCAAAATCTCCTTCAACACCCACACTTTGAAATGATTCAGCATTCGGCACGAATACTTGGAGTGATGGACGAAGTTGTTGGCTGATATTTGCTTCAACTATTGGTTCCTCGTCATTAGTAAAACCCAACAGTTTTAATACATGTTCAACTGGGAATGGAATGTTGAATAACATTTGAAATGAGGTTACAAAACCACCAACAACTTCTAACACCCATGCACAAAGAAATCGGATGTCCTCTAGGTAGTAACTAGACGAAACTACAAGACAATTTCCCAGCTGGGAAATTTTAAATGGGAAGGGAATCAAAACCCTTAACTCTTCAGGAAGGTTGAGAACTAGGAATCGGTGAGTAATCAAATCAAACGAAACAAGCATGTATATTTTGTACACCATACCATCATCGTTGACGAATCTTTCATAAGCAGGCCAGTAAATTTTACCCCCCACACATGCTTGCCCTGACCTTTTTAGGCGGATTGTTTGACGGGGTAAACGGTAAGTTACAAGAACGTTCCAACGACCGGAGCTCAATGTGAACACAGAAACGTACCATGGTCCTTCACCATAGTAAGGGTAATTGATCTTCAAAATAGTAGGGTCTAAAGTGTCTGGTCGGACAGCAAAACCAAAGATCAATTTTGGTGAATCTGGAGGTTGCTCCATGTAACTAGGAACTAAAACACCAACAGATCGTTTTATGGATGAGTTCCACAAAACAACCATAATATTATCCAAATACGAAAAACACCAGACACCTTCAGAAGTAGCAATTGGCTTAACCGTGTTGAGCATCAAATCTGTAATTAAGGGTGTTAACCCAAAATTTTCATCGACATAAAACATAAAGCCTATATTATCTAGCTTGTATGTTAAAATAAAGCTGTTCGTAGAAACTTCATGAGAACCGTAACGACGGATGAAGTCGTTACAATCAATTGCCGCTTTACAACTTTTGGAGACAGTACGAAACTGCATTAAAGACTTAACAGGAAGTCGATTCATGATATTGACTTGAATATCAAAGGGTATGTAGTCTGACATTGTTACACCTTATAAATGATTAAATTGGAGCTGCTTATGAGTATTTGTTTGTGTAGTTGAATGTGTAGTGTTATGGTATCAAAATTCAACTTAAATAGACTGTTTGTATGAGGGAGGTAGTACGTTAATCGGTTAAAAGCATACATGAAATATGAGATCTTTTTTAATCAAATAAAAATGTACACGAGCTGTGATAAACAGTGATGTGACAACACTTATTTTTTCACATAATAAATTACAAGAAATGTGACAACTATGAAACATTTTTTTTATTGTTCAATTGATAGTATATTAATTTGTAGTATGAAGATCCAAAGTAGAAGAGAACCTTTTATTTATTAAATATAAACGCGATACATAAAATAAACACACGAAGATTAAAACATGTAAAGTTAATCCAAATAGTAGCACACCACCAAGTTGTGCTAATGCTATAACTATTTATAGAAACGAGGTTTCCATATCGATTTTTGATGTTCATCTGCTTTAGCTTCCTCATTCTCAAAGTGTTCTTGTTCCGCCCATTCAACCATTTGATCAAATGTGTAATCTGTTTGTGATATACTCTTTTTTTCATCTTCGTTGTCACTAGTGTATGGTGTTATAACATGATCCATCGTTGCTGCCAAGGTAGCATTTGGGCATATATATCTTGATATAATAAAATCCACACCGACATGGTCAACGTAAATTTCCAACTGGCCTTGTGATGCTGAAATATCAAACATCACATGCATATCATAGTTGTTTCTTAGTTTGACGATGACTGAATACCCGATGTCTGGTACTGCGTAATAAAGAGCATGAATCTTCCTATCAACAATGTTACACAAGTATTGCTTCAACTCTTCCATCTTCATTCTTGGAATAGTGATTTTCATCTTCCAACCGTTTACATAATTGGGGTTTCCGCCATTGCAAACCAATTGACCATTATTGTGGACAAGGAAATTAAAATTGGTTTGGGTATATGGGGTAGTAGGTTTGCTTGTTTTCATCCGGCCAACTTTAAACCGGATACGCTCTTCACGTTTGTTTTTTCTCTGAACCATTTGATGCAGGTACGCAACACGCTCTTCACGTTTTAATTTTGTTTCTTCTGATATGACACAACCAAATGATTCTTCCAAAGAACCATCATCTGGAATCAAAATTGTGCTTATATCAATAGGATGCTCAGAAACAAAAATTTGAAGCTCCCCAACAACTTTTGCAATGTCAAACATAACATCAAGATCATAATCATTTTTAATTTCCTTCATACCCACTAAGTTGTTGTTTTGTGGCAATGCGTAATATAGGCTGTGTACCCTTATTGGTAATTCGCTCTTCAGATAGGTAAGCATATCTTGAAAATCAATTTGTGGAACAATAATTTTCGTGCATGATCCATCTTGATATGTTATTGGGTTGAATATAAACTGCCCATTGTAGTTTACATTCAATTCGAAAGTATGGTTATTAGATGTTGACATTTGGTTATAGAAAGAAGGAAATATTTAGTTTTATTCAATGAAACCACAAAGTGGTATTTATAGAAAAACGGTAATGATAATACAACATTACAAGCTGAACAGACCCGTACTTCCTATCTAGTCAAACAACTTTTTTGAACACGAAGGTTTATCTTGAATATTCTTCTTGGTACCCACATGATTGCATTGAGCGGCCACAACAAGTGGGGATAACTGCACACGTGATACATACACATGTAGTTTGTTTTGATTAAGTTGGGTATAGGCTAATACAGTTTCGCGGTCGTCAATAACATCAGCCAAACATACGAGACCTGAATCAAGACAACAATTAGGTTTCTTTATATAAAAAAAAGTTGTGGACCTTTCATCGTAACCTAAAGAACTGGTTAATATTTTTTTCAATTGCTCTGCCGAAAAGGTTTCAATCTCAACTGGATCTACACAAGCAATTAAACCACCTACAAATTTTCTTCCAGGTGGGGAAGTGAACATTCCGTAATGGTGAAGTAGGACTTTGAATGTCATTTTAATAGCTATAGTAAGAATTTAAAAAAAATTCATAAGGTTTTTATGTAATTGAAGTGCAACAATATGGTTTATATACCCAGAAAGTCACATAAAAATCTACACAAAATATGACAATTATTAAAGTAAAGTGGCCAGTGAAGTGACAGCTGATGCGACGAGTGAAGGGAAATTTCTGGATCACATAAAAATCTACACGAAATATGACAATTATTAAAGTAAAGTGGCCAGTGATGTGACAGCTGATGCGACGAGTGAAGGGAAATTTCTTGATCACATAAAATTCTACACGAAATATGACAATTATTAAAGTAAAGTGGCCAGTGATGTGATAGCTGATGCGACGAGTGAAGGGAAATTTCTTGATCACATAAAAATCTACACGAAATATGACTATTATTAAAGTAAAGTGGCCAGTGAAGTGACAGCTGATGCGATGAGTGAAGGGAAATTTCTTGATCACATAAAATTCTACACGAAATATGACAATTATTAAAGTAAAGTGGCCAGTGATGTGACAGCTGATGCGACGAGTGAAGGGAAATTTCTTGATCACATAAAATTCTACACGAAATATGACAATTATTAAAGTAAAGTGGCCAGTGATGTGACAGCTGATGCGACGAGTGAATGGAAATTTCTTGATCACATAAAATTCTACACGAAATATGACAATTATTAAAGTAAAGTGGCCAGTGATGTGACAGCTGATGCGACGAGTGAAGGGAAATTTCTTGATCACATAAAATTCTACACGAAATATGACAATTATTAAAGTCAAGTGGCCAGTGATGTGACAGCTATCAGCGACAAGTGAGGGAAATTTCTTGATCACATAAAATTCTACACGAAATATGACAATTAACTATGAGAAGTTTAGTATCACATATAATTGTACACGAAATATGACAATCGAAAGAGTGACTTTATAAAAACACACACGCTTACTAAGCCAACTATATATATCACATCAACAACTTGATGTGCATACACACTTTCACACACAAAAGAAAAACAAATTTGAAATGAGTTGTAAAAAAATAAAATGCAGGTTACATTATCATGATATAGATCGTGGTGTCATAATTTATGATGATGTAACGTATTCCGGGTTAGTTAATATGGTGATGAGCAAGTTTAATTTGAACTAGAATGACTGGGTCAATTTAAAGGTTAAACTTCCTTCAATTGACTCTCTACTCGATATTACTGATGACAACGAGGTAATTTTTTTGGTTGAATGTGCTTTACAGTCTCCTAGTGAAATTGTAGAATTGTTTG
This sequence comes from Artemisia argyi, assembly GCA_030686995.1. NCBI lineage: Eukaryota > Viridiplantae > Streptophyta > Magnoliopsida > Asterales > Asteraceae > Artemisia > Artemisia argyi. The sequence goes on from CM060685.1 coordinate 106,337,761, forward strand.
TTTCACAAACAAAAAATTTTGAAGCAACAAAATCTTTTTGTACAACCCAGCAAGTGCCAGACTTTTATAACTTTTTTTCATCAAGAGTAGATGAACACATTGGCTCACCTAGTGATGTTCCATTTATGTATGCCGAAAAAGATGATTTTCAAAACAATGACTCTGGTTATAAACATGAGGCCAATTTCACAAAAACGGACTCATCATTTGCTTTCAATTCGAATAACGAACAAGAAGATGATTTTCTAAACAACTACTATGCTTATAAAAATGAGGCCAATTTCACAAAACCTCGGTTGTCAAGTGCTTTCAGTTCTTATAACGAACAAGAAGATGATTTTCTAAGTATTGACTCTGGTTATAAAAATGAGGCCAATTTCACAAAACCAGGGTCATCTTGTGCTTTAAGTTCGGATAACGAACAAGAAGATGAGCCAACTAATACTTACTTGGATTTAAATAATCAACCGCAACCCATTCACCAAAATTGGACAAATTGTTTTAAATATATCCCCCAAGTTCCTGAAACACCACTTTACAAGTCAAAACCATTTTCTACAGAGGTTTATGATAAAGAAAATAGAATAAAAGTCAACGAGCTTTTTTTAGATAGGGCTACGTTAGACATGGAATATAGGTTGAAATCTCTAGAAGATGGTTTTGAATTTGTTTCCAAAAAAAGTAATCCGAGTACGCATAGTGTTAAATGCGTTCAACATGGAAAATGTGCATGGTTTGTTAATGCAAAACGTTGGAAGAATTCAGATGTTTTTCAAATTACAAAGATGAATGATGTTCACACCTGTGATAGAACTCAAACATTTCCTAACCATCGAAATGCAAACAAAAAAGTTATTGCCCACATTATGAAAGGCAAATTACAAGATGGTAGCCGTGATTTGAAACCCAGAGATATACAAAAAGATATCTTGGCACAATATAAAACATCTATATCTTACAAACAAGCATGGAGAGGTAAGGATTATGGGTTAAAAAAGTTAAGAGGTTCACCATTAGAATCCTTTGAGATGCTACCCTATTACTGTTACAACTTAGAGAAAAAAAACCCAGGGACTGTGACACGAATCAAGACAAACAATGCAGGAGTTTTCGAAATATTATTCATTGCAATTGGTGCATCAGTAAGTCTCGTTATTTTTTTTATTTTTTTTATTAATACATTTTTTTGAGATACGTGACAACACGTTTGCTTGTAAAAATTGTTTATATTCAGTTGCGCACGTTTCGGAACCATCTTCGCCCAATACTTATAGTGGACGCGGCGCATTTGAAGGGTGTATACAAGGGTACCAATTTCCAAGCTGTAGGGATGGACGGAAACAACCAAATTGTGCCAATTGCTTACGGTATATGCAGAGGAGAGACTGGAGATTTATGGTCATGGTGGATGTCAGTACTTAAGGAGTGTGTAGGCGATAATCCAAATATGGTTATCATATCTGATAGGCATCCTTCAATAGCTTTATCAGTAAGGAATGAGTTTCCGTCGGCGTTTCATGGTATATATTGCCGTCATCTAATGATGAACCTTAAACTAAAAAATAAAAAAGTTAAAGGTCTATACTGGGGCATATGCAAAGCGTATACAACAGATGAGTGGCAAAGAAAAATGAACATACTCTTGTCTGTTCAACCAGAAGCGTACCAGAAGCTAATGGAGGCTGATCCTACACGTTGGTCTAGAGCGCATTGCCCACGTACTCGTTACAATTACTGTACATCCAACAGTGTCGAGTCTCTTAATTCTTGTACTGTTAGGTACAGAAACCTACCGGTCACAATGTTGACCGACACGTATCGAGATATGGTGCAGAAGTGGTATTTTAACCGTCGAAAAGCTGCAGGTATTTCTTGCTTAAAAAATTAAGTATATATTAAACGTGTGAGTTGGTGGTAAAATAATTAACGGATTTATATTCAAATTTTTTTGTAGCAACAATGAAGTACGAAATCACTGATTGGGCAGCAGATAAGGTGGAAAAAAGAAAAAGAAAAAGCGTCAGATGGGTTGTATACGGAATTAACAAATTTCAGTATCAAGTTTCTGATGGGCTATATAACCGTGAAGTGAACTTACTGACCAAACAATGTGAATGTCGGAAATGGGAGCTTTCTGGGATACCTTGTGGGCATGTTATTGCTGTTAGTAGGTTTTTGGGTCAAACAAATTGTGTACAATATGTCCATCACTGGTTTAAAAAGGAAAAATATCAAGCAACCTACGCGGAGTCAATTCAATTTGTTGGCAATTTTAACGAATGGGAGTATCCAACCCATATACATCCTGTTATTCCTCCAAACATGAACAACCCTCAACCATGTCGTCCAAAAAATACAAACCGTATACCATCACAAGGCGAGGAACCAAGTACAAGACATTGTAGCAGGTGCAATGAAGTTGGCCACACACGTGGGCGTTGCAACAAATCATTCGTCCCTGATCCGCCTGTACGCAAAGGTAAACAAAAGCAACAAGATTTTTCAATGGATGAGCAACCATATGCCCAAAACTCGTACTTTTACCAAGAGTATGGTCAAAACACATACCCCACAAACAATTATGATCAAAACCAATACACGCAAACATTCAATCATACCCATTACGCGTCTCAAAGTAACTACCACAACGGATACCCATCTCAACAATATGATCAAAACACAAATGTATGATCAAAATCACACACAACCATCATTCAACATGTCTCAACAATACGATTCCCAGCAGTATGCCTCTCAACATATAGATGATCACAACACGCAACGTTCAAATAGTTGGTTTAATCACCTTGGTTTTTAAGATGGTAGAACAGTTTACGTGTTTCTAATATTTCCAACTTACTATGTAATGTAATTTATGTATCCTGTAAAATAAATTCCTTCTTTTTTAATATTATCGTAAGTTTATGTTTAATTATCGTAGGTTTATGTTTAATTATCGTATTTTATGGTTCATGTTTGCAGTAGTTTGTTGTAGTTTCTTTAATGTATGTTACATTTTAAGAATTATTGTAAGTGATTTTTCTTGAGTTTAGGTTAATGTATGTTACATTGGGATTGCTCTTACAAACTAAAAACCCTAAAAAAAAAATTATAACCTAAACCATAAAATCTTACAAATAATACACACTAAAAAAAAAATACAACCTAAACCCTAACAAAACTTAACCATATTTCATATTAATTTATAGCAGTATTATGAATAACTTTTTCTTTTAAATGAAATTCGCTGCAAACAATATGTGAAATAAATATTTTTTTGTTTTTAGTTAGTGTGACTGACATGTGAGTGACACGTGGTGGTTGAGCATGTAATTCGCTGCACCTTAAAGCAGAAATACAATTTTTTTTTATTAAAATCGATATATAGTGGATCCCCTTGATGTATTTCGCTGCAAATTAGTGCAGAGATACATTATATATATTTTTTTTTTATTATAAAAGTTGGTCCAAATGGAAGAGAGAGGTGGGGTGGGGCCATTACTATTGCATTTCGCTGCAAGTAGTATGGGGAATACATTATATATTTTTTTTATTATAAAAGTGGGTCCAAATGAAAGAGAGAGGTGTAATTCGCTGCACCTTAAAGCAGAAATACAATTTTTTTTTATTAAAATCGATATATAGTGGATCCCCTTGATGTATTTCGCTGCAAATTAGTGCAGAGATACATTATATATATATTTTTTTATTATAAAAGTTGGTCCAAATGAAAGAGAGAGGTGGGGTGGGGCCATTACTATTGCATTTCGCTGCAAGTAGTATGGGGAATACATTATATATTTTTTTTATTATAAAAGTGGGTCCAAATGAAAGAGAGAGGTGGGGTGGGCCCATTACTATTGCATTTCCCTGCAAGTAGTATGGGGAATACGTTATTTATTTATTTTTTTAATTTTAAAATTGACGAGAAGCTGACACGTGTCCATAATATATTTCTGGTACATTTTGCAGCGAAATAGGAGACCTTCTAAGGAATAAATAAAAAACCAGCTTTGAAATAGGTAACCAATTACTGCAGAGGCCTCTGCAGTAATTTTCGCAAAAAAAAAAATCATAACTCCTATATGACATGAAATCATACGTTACTATACGTATCACTTTATTTTAAACTTCGAATGCTAAGTTTTATTTATTTTTATTATAGATAACCACTGATAGTCATATTCTAAGACCATTCTAATACAATAGTGATCAAGTAACCAAAGAACCCTACTAAAATATATATATATATATATATATATATATATATATATATATATATATATATATATATATATATATATATATATATATATATATATATATAAAACAACGGACCTACTAGCACAATAAGACAATAATCAAAGCAACATAAGATAGTATGAGAGGGAAATATAGAACTTATTATTGGTGTGTCGTCACATTACATTAGGTGCCTCTATTTATAGGGTCCTTAACATGAATGGTATTAAGTACATATTGGGTGTTACAAGACTAATCATAAAGGTCATGAATATGATGATTAATGTACAATCATTAATAATAAATATATTCATAACAGAGGCGAGTTAAATTAAATATCAAAGTTTTTTTAACGTATCAAGGGACTCATCCCCTCTATCCATCTAAAAATAAATTAATTGTTGAGATTAAAAGCAATTTAATATTTTACAAATTTTTATAATTTGAATACCTCTTAAACCGTTAATCATTAAGCGAAAATAATTACACCATCGCGACGAGCATTTAATTATCTTTATATAGACGGGCACTTTGATATATACTTTCGACAAAAAAAAAAATCGTTTTTTTCATGTTTTTTTTTTCGTGTCCGAAAAATCACATGTGATTTTTTCGGCCACGAAAAAAAACGTGAAAAAAACAAAAACAATTTTTTTTGTCGAAAATATATCAATGTGTTTATCTATAGAAAGATAATTAAATGCTCATCGTAACGGTATATTTTTTTTCTTAATGATTAACGGTTTGAAAGATATTAATATTTGAAAAAAAAAAAAAATGAAAGTGGGTTTTTTGAATTGTTGAGATTAATCTAATCTATTAGATTAAATAAAAATAGATGGTGGAGATTAGTAGTTTAGTACCATAATATGTAAATAAAATTTGGTACTCAAATAATCTTAATTCATATATATATATATATATATATATATATATATATATATATATATATATATATATATATATATATATATATAAAATTCAACAAATATGGCAAAATATAGTGATAGTATCGTGTTTTCTCATTAAATTTGACCAGAAAAGATGGGGTGTATGACATGGACGATAGCATTACAAGTTGACTCAAAAGAGCCATGGCTTTTTGCCGGTAATTATGCATAGTGCGGTTTGGTTTCATACTAAAAAGATGTCAAAATGTATAAACATCTTGTCTTAATGACTTGTTTGACATTTTAAGGCCAAGTTAGGTAAAAACTTATTATGCACAATAAACGTATAAAATAAACTGACATAAAGTCGAAACGTTGTTTGTAATATTGCATAGAAAAGTTCAATGTAGATCCAATATTTTTTAAAGATCTAGTTAACCAATTATAACCATTTATTTTTTTTATCAAAACAAAAAAAATTTACTTTCACCATTTTTAAGAAAATTAAATATCTCGCAAATCATTAATCGTTAGGCAAAACGAATCATACCATCGCGACAAGAATTAAATCATATTTTTATATACAGGCACTTCGATATACTTTCGATGAACCATCTTCTCAATCTTTTTTTTCATTATGTCTATAAAAATCACATGTTTGTATAACAAATCGCATGTGATTTTTTCAGACCTAACTGAAAAAAAATGAAAAAAAAAAATTGACGAAAGTATATCGAAGTACCCGTCTATTGAAAGATTAAAAAAAAATACTTATCGCGATGCTGTATTTTTTTTCCACTTAACGATTTACTGTTTTCAGGATATGTTATTGTTAAAAAAGAGGTGAAAAGTGGGGTTTTTTATATTTTGATGAAAAAATTAGTGGTTAGGATTAGTTCATTGAATTTTTAGATAATTTTGATTCTAGCAAATGTACATAAAGGATGCAACGAAATGTTATAAAATGGTGTGTGTGTATATATATATATATATATATATATATATATATATATATATATAAAGAAATAAATGTTATCAAATGGAAAATATGTTATATAAAATAAGTCCTGACTTTTTTATGCTTTGCACGAGTCGGCTGAAGAATTCCGGTTAAGAGACATCTACTTTTAAGGTTTTAAAACATAGCAACCTATGAGTCTTATAGGGAGCGAGGTTGATTAATTAAATCCGTAAAGAAACTGTTACACTTTTATTAACAAAATAAATATTACGATAAATAAAATTAACGATGAATAAATAATAGGTAGTCGGAATGAGCCAGAGACAGACCCTTACAAACGATAATTTAATAAAATAATAAAATAGTCAAGAAGACTTATCAATAATAAAGATCAACAACGAGGCACTAAAAAGCCGAGGTACGTGGTTGACACACTTCTCTTAAAATAAATTTGTCGTCTGTTTCTATGGTACAACAGCAAAAATAGTAAGTTGTACTAAAAGTTCACCTTTTCATATGCGTATTCGTTATGTTTGAAATCAATAATATTTATTTATTAAGTTTACCAATCCCATCGATGTAGGATAGAAAATAAACCAATTTTCCTCTTTAAGCATGGTACCAAATGTCTGACTTTAAGACGCGATATCTCATTCATATCAACACTATATTGGACACATAAAAGCTCATTGCGAAGCTCTCTTTAAGGAGAACGGGAACCAAAAAACTATTACTAATATATATGACACGTACAATATAGATAATTGTGTCTAAAGTTGGTCAAAAGTCACATTTGCCCACTAAATTTTTCAACAATCCCCCAAATGAATAGTGATCGGTCCTAATATACAAAAGTCACGATGAGCTTCCAATAGCCGAATCTTGCAAATGATAGGTAGGTGTGATCCTTTGAACCTTCCCTTGAGAAATGCACTTAGCCTCCTAGATGTCAGTACACGCGATGTCTTTGAACCGAGCTCTTATTTATGTAAACGACAATACCCTTCACACAAGACTCTCTTAACATTTTTAAGTCCTCATTGTCATGTTCATTATGTTCCTAAACATTCACGTGAATCAGTAAGAGCTCTAAGGATTTGCGCCCCGCAATTCCCTTCCAAGCGACCTCACTTTCCTCTCACATAGGTGATTTCATCTTGAATCGTTAGAGACATATGCTTTGTGATTTCATCTTGAATCATTACATCCATATGAACCTCATAACTAGTCACATTTCTTATTAGAATGGACTAGGAAGTTATAACATTAACTAACTCCCCCACATTTTATATGATTACGTTGTACTATTGCACCCAAATCTTGGGATCTCCAGTCAACTGGGTTAGGGTTTCCTTCATATATATACTCATTCCTTCAAGGGCTTTAGTCCCATTCCTTTAGACAACTTATTAACTAACTCTCTACTTAAGCGTTTCGTAAGCAGATTCACGATGTTATGCATTGACTTAATTTTGTCAATTGTGATAACTCTTGTTGAGAGTAGTTGTCGTACCAATCCATGTCTATGTTGGATATGTCTCGACTTACCGTTTTACGTTGTGATATGAGATCTATCAATTTCCAATTGACTATCACACTTTATACACATGGTCGTTACTGGTTTATGCCATCTTGGTATATCCTCTACGAATTTACGTAAATATCCCTCATATTCTATAAATTTATCTCAACTGACAAATTTAGTAGATATAAAGTCTGTTTGAAATACTTTCAAGATTTCCATGTCATAGATTACCACATAGCGTAAATACATCCACTCTAGTGGATCTAGATTATTTTATGTAAGAATCCATATTTGCATTACTGTATCATTAGATAGCAGTTGGATATCTTCCAAAATGTAATTTCGTAAGTATCTTAGTACTCATGTAATACTATTCAAATGGTCATCACTAGAATTACAAGCATATCTACTTAACCTGGTTATAACTACTAAATCGGGTCTCACATACAATATTAGATACATAAGACACCCAATATTCTTTGAGTATTCAAAATGGGCAACAACTTTACCTCTATATTAAATAGATCTAATATGATGTCATTGGAGTTCTAGTTGGGCCGAAATCCCCCACATTGAACCTCTAAGGAATATTTTCCTTAAAATATTTTTGACATCGAAACAAATCCATTTGGTTTCATATGATCTTAGTTCCAAGAACTATATCTAATAACAAATGCAGTTCAAGTTAAATCTTGACTCTAACATGTCATTATTGAAGTTTTTTCCTCTTGTTATCATTTCTAATGATAAGTATACCATCTATATATTGACACAAGATTACATAAATACTAGTGATATACATCTACTAATTTTGAACCACTTTCTGACATGATGTGGTAAAAAAAATGTGATGTCACTGTTTCAGAGTTTTTTCTAAGCCATATAATGACTTAACAAGCCTACAAACTTTTCTCTCTTGTCAGAGCCATGAAACCCTCATGTTGGTTCATGTAGATTTCTTTTAAATCCCCATTTAGAAATTCTAGTCTCACATCCATTTGGTAAACATTCAAATTTCTTAAAGTGGCAATAGAAAGTACGATCCTAGTAGAGATTATCTGCGTAACTGACGAATGTGTATCAAAGTATGCTAGACCTTCTTGTTTTCTAAACCCTTTGATTACCAATCATACTTATACTTATCAATGGTGCCATCGACAACCTTTGTAGTTGTTAGGTATCGATTTGTAGTCTAGTGGTTGTAAATCACGAGCTCTAATGTAACCTTTTGTAAAATAGAATCTATTTTACTTTTTATTGATTCATTTTATTGAGGCCCTCCTGAGGAAGTTACTGCTTTCTTGGTATGAAGTAGGTTCATTTTCTACCATAAAAGAAACAAAATATTTTCCAAACGATTTCTCGATTCTTGTCCATTTGCCTCTTTTAGGTTCAATCTCTTCTTCCTCGGGTGGATCTTATCTCCTATCATGAATATCAATCTCTTGTTTTCTATTATCACGAACCATTTTAGTGTTTATCATCATGAAGGACAACATCATTTAGTTGTCTCTCATCATGGACAACTTTTTCATCCAGTCTAGATGAACTTCCATCATCCTCGGATAAACAAGGAAACACGGTTTCATAAAATGAAAGTTTTCCTTGATTCCATTATTGTATCTTTGTGTATATTTAGATTTCTTGAATCATATACAAAGAAATGATTAGCACTACTGTTATGAGATATCCAAAAAATATGCGATCCATAGTTAAAGGTCTAATATTTTGAACCTTGAGTATCAGTACATATAGACACCCCGCACATTCGTAAGTACTTGTAGGATGGTTTTCTTCCCATCCATAGTTCATAGGAACTATCTTCTTTTCCATATAAGGGATCTTATCTAAAGGATAAGTAGTCATAGAATGGATTTCCCCCCACTTGTCATGGCTTAAGCCAGGACTTTAACAACATGGCATAATCATATATTTTAAGGCACAGTTCTTTTCATTTAACAATTCTGTTGAGGCATACAAGGAGCAATAAACTTGTATCCTATTCCATGTTTAGCACATACATTTGGAAATGGAGACACATATTCACCTCCGATATGTAACACCCGCAAATTTGATTTTAACATCGGAAGACTAATTTGGGTATTATGTAGAAGATCACAGTCATAATTATAAAAAATGACTCAAAAAGAGACGTTTTGAAATTCATATTATTGAATTCAAAATGCAAGGATGTTCGATACTTTAATACATCACAATAAGTGTTTGAAAATGACTGTTTCAATTTATTGTTACACCACTAACACAAGGTCATATGCCCACTCCATGCCTCCAGAGCTAGCTTTCAGTTACCTGAGATAAACATGCTAAAAAGTCAACAAATTTGTTGAACACAATATAAGTATTTCATAAATCAATCAATTGTGTGGTTTTGTATGCATATTGCCATAAGTCTCATGAACGCAACTTTAACATGTGTGTGTCATAACATGACATAAATACCCTAAAGGGGGTCCTTGTGTAGGAGTTTGCAAGTTCTCCTAGTATCTCAAATAGTGTGCATTTGGCTATCTATCCAGCTAACACAAAGGAAATCTTCCGGACTGGCCCAAATGGGTTGTCAAACCAAATAAATCTATTTACAGTATTCACGTTCACTCGCAAGTGACTAAGGTTCATGATAGAAGGGACTTTAATAAGTCAAAGGGGGCACAGTTGGTCTTATGCAATAATCAAGTTGGAATACATAGTGAAATACTTGTGTTCCAAAGTGTAGCATGTATCTCCCTACATAGTTGTAAAACACGTAAAAAAAGTGGGACTATACACTCACCTCAGATGATTGTGTATGTAGGCAAGTAAGTATATCAAGTGCAACTGGTGAACGGCTCTAACACGCAACCTGGATAATATGAGGAATCTCAGTACTTAGTGGTGTGAGTAGTTCGAGTTTGTGTGTAATGCTTAAAGTTCAAGAACAATGTTACATATAACATATTCTGTTCTTATGTTGTGTTGTGTTTAACTTATCGAGATGGTCAATGTTGACCAATACTCACAACTTTTAATGTTGAGTGTTCTGGTTGAGTGGTAGGTTATCATATATCATGATCTTTGTTAAAGTTACTCAATAACCCTTCAGGTTTCCAGAGGTTCACCTTTTAAACCTTTATAGTGAAATTTTACAATTTCAGTTCTTGTACTTTGGGAAAATGACATTCTTGGCACAACATGTGAAATGTGAACTTTTGTGATCAATGTTTCTCAAATATTCACTTTTAGTCCTTATAGTTACAAAATAACTATTTTTGCACAAGTTTGTGTAATTTACAACTTTAGTCCTTATACTTTGAAAAGTTTACACTTTTGGCTTATAAGTTACAGAAATGACATTTTAGCACCTTGGGTTTATAGTTATTCCATTTCTAACTTCATTTTATCAAAATGATAGTTTTGGTACTCTATTTCCAATATTTACACTTTTGGTCCTTTAACTTTCAAAAGTGACACTTTTAGTCCTTGTAAAATGTATATTTACATTTTTAGTACTTATGTTAACCAAATGGTCAATAAATTTCATAAACATTCTAAATATACAGTTTTGGTCCTTGTAGTTTATAAGTTTTGCAAAGTTAGTCCTTATTAGAAAAAATGTTTATTTTAAGTCCCTACACATCCAAATTTGCACAAATGACCCAAAATAATTTATATTTACTGTTTGTAACCTCATTTTACAAATTTGGCAATTTATACCCATAGTTTCAATAGTTGACAATTTTAGTCCCTCTAGTTTGAATATTTATTTTTGGTCCAAAACACCTTTTTAGCTTATGAACTCTTCTCTTTTAGGTTGTTATGTTCCCAGAAGCTCATAGGAGTTGGGGTGAGCTTATACAAGCTTATAGCTTATTTTTATGTTAAATGGGCTTTAGTGAACTGTTAAGGCCTATTGGTGTTTGTGTAGGCCCACTAGGCTTCCAGCTGCCTAGGATGGTTTATGGGCTCATATTGGACTGTGCCAAAGTGAGGAGGGGGTTGGTGGGCTGTGAAATAGGCCACAATGAGTTTTTAGTTTTAATGGGCTTTAGCCCATTAAGGAATGTTTGTGTGTTCTGTGTTACCAAATAATCAGCTCAAGCTTTGAGCTTATAAGATGGATCAAACGAGCTTGTGAGTGAGTGAGCTTTGTGTAGCTTGTTTGTTTAAGCTATAGAGAATTAGTTTGAGCCACAAAAATCATATGTTACTTTTATAAATATTCGAATTCAAGGACCAATCTATACGAGAAAAATCATTTGTAACTCTTAGTAAATAGTTAACTGTTTTCATAAAGGCTGCACACAACATAAGGAACGCGTGATTTTTAGTGTGTAGATGTCATGTTAAGTGCATATAAAGTTCATGATCTCATTCTTAGTCATGTGAGGATTCGAGTGAGTGAGTTTGTTAGGGTCTAGCTTATCGAGATATAGCTTAAAATAGGTGAAAGTGATAGAGTGTTATACGTATAGGAACATGATAAATAGATTGAAAAATAAGCTAATTGTTTGGAACAAGCTTACTACACCTTCAAAGGTGGGTCGATTCAATTCTGTTGAGACAAGGGAAAGACTCAAGAGCTTGTAACTCGATTGTTGGCACACCAAAGACCCAGGAAAAGCTCAACGGTTGTTCGAGCTTAGGATCACCTTGTGGCTTCTAGTTTTCTTCTCGGTATCGACTGTGAACAAGAGAGTGTCCGTTTGTGAATGTTTGAGGTTTGTATGTGAGTTTTACATGCATGTATGTATATTAACATGAGATAGGGACAACTTGTGGGACAAAGAGAATATGGCAGGAGGATAACGAGTAGGGGATAGGATAGCTTGATTGGAGTGCAATTTGCTCACCCAAGTGTTACTTGGGTTCGGTTCATGTGATGACTAGGCAAAAGCTTCTAGAGGGTCGATTTATTTCGTGTGGTATGAGAAACGAGTGAGAAAGATTTATGTTGATGTTTAGAGGTCCTCACGTGGTCAAATGTTCAAGTGGTGAAACATTTAAGGGTGCGTTGGTAGCAGAAATGATAAAGGGTCCGTTTGGTATCATAACGTGACCAACACATAAGTTTGTGATCGAGTAATGTCTTAGGAAGGTTGTAATCGAATATTGATAGGGTTATAAGACCCTTAGAGTCGTTTGTGAGGTTTGTAGGAGTTGTGGTACATTTATGAGGTCCACAGAGAGAAATGTGGGTCCCATAGGGTGTTGTGCATGTATTGAGAAGTGTAAGTGATCAAAAGTTCAAAACTAATCCATAGTTGGAGTTGTACACGTTCCAGGTTGTTGTGGTTTACGTGTGAGCTCATTCTAGATAAGTGTGAATCACATAACACATATTGATTCAGAGTTTCATAGTGTAAACAAAAGTTTAAAATTTTGTCCTAAAAATGGGTGCATGAATAGTAACATACAATTACTTCATGTTTACTGTTTGTTAATAACTGGGGTTTTTCACAGGATATTACACGATGTCATTTTGAATCACCTTGTTTTCGCTAATAAGGTGATTCTCAACTTATTTCTATAGATCAATCTTGTCTATATCCTTGCTCTCAAGTAAGTATAAATAGAAATATTTAGTACCACCATAAAAAATTAAGATGAAGTACCTACTAATTGCTACCTTAGTAGGCATCGATTCAAAAACACATAAACCATGCAAATCATAACAAAGGGTTCGATTAATTTCCGTTTAACCAATTGAAAACACAATCTTGTCAATTTGGCTTCAACATAAGTTTTAATTTTGTAATCCGTGCTAGTTTATGAAATTAAACAATGTATTGAGTTAAAATTAACATGTGATGCGTTTCGAAAGCTTTAAATTTATAATAACTAATTTTACCAATTCTCTTAATTCAAAACATATGGGTAAAAGTATAACCCTCGTTTATAGTAAAGAGTTTTGGTAAGACCAGGTCGTTCCACAGGGACTAATATTACTCATAAATATCAATTAACTAATCAAGATGATTTAGAAAACTTATGCAAATGCATACTGTGAATTCAAGTATGAGACAGATATGGTTTGCTTGGATAGTTTCTATAACTTGGTGATGGTTTATGATGATGATCTCAAAGGTATACCAGGTTCAACAAATGAGTAGTTATTTTTGTCAAAATAACGTTTCATCAGTTAACAAATGTGATTCGAGGCTTATGTCTGCTAATCCTTAAACAAGTGGTTAACAGGTATAAGAAATAGTTGCAATGTTTAAAACTCTATTGTTTATTTCAATATAAAAGCGAGTTCTCCCTCAATTGATCAACACACATAGACATATGTTGAAAACCATAAAATACTAATTGAATCTTTCAACCCTTTTTCAATTAGCAATTATAATCAAAGAGACAAACAATGGTGACAAGTTTAAAACACATCAGGGTCTTAACATAAACAAGAAATCGACAAGAGATCATAACTACAACCAACCACTTTATTATATTAACATATCCAAGCAACCGTAAAGAGTTTAGCCTAACATGACTTTACCAAACGAGCTTACAGTGATAATAACGATTGAAATGATCAACATGCTTCTGAATTAATGTAATGAAGAAGCTACCGTCACTAGCGATCACCACAATAATATCTAAGAAGTATTTCAACACTTAAAAGGATCTTCGACTTCACTTGAGCACTCCAATGATTGGATTACGAGAGAGAGTGAGTATCAGAGCTTTATTGGTTGTTGGGATGAGAGGTGTGTTAAAATGAGACGAAATGGGGCTCTATTTATAGGCATGGAGAAGTGGCCAGACACTGAAGTACGTCGCTCTTAATACAAAGGTTGGCGGACTTCACTAGTTTACTTGGCGCCAAAGGGTCATTATTAAAGCTGAAGGCCGGCGTACATAGATAATAAGATCGCCACACTTTATTGGATTTGACTTTGATTTAAATAAGATTTCATACGCCCCCGTAACTGGCGTACATTTGAGCAAGGACAGCACACTTTATACTTTAACATGGAATTATCTTGGAAGTGAATACTTCATCTTGAATCTTGGAGATTTTTTTCTAGAGGACCTGAAATGTATTTTCAAGCAATTAAGTATCGAAAGTCCATATAAATCATTAAGAAACTAACAAATAACGCTATATAATATATGTATAATTCGAGCGTCATCAAATTCCTTCACAGTTAGCTATTGCTTACCCTCAAGCAATGTAAGCGACAAAATAGATTAAAGATTTTTAAAGATAGATTCTTGAAGGAAGTTTATTTGTTAGAGACAAAGATATTTCATAAAAATGGCATCAATACATACTAAATCACCTCACAAAGGATTATTTGAATTCACACAATTTCGCTCAAAAAGGGAGATTATGTGGGAACACTCAATTTGCACAGACATAACTCATAAAACTACCATAGGCTTGTACAAGATACGTAAACACAACCGTTGCGGCGTGTGCACCAGACAAATATATCAAAAGAAGGCAATATAAGGGTTAATTTGTTTAGGATATGAAGGGTAATACGGTTGTTTTGTTTTTATGAGATATAACAACCATAATGATTCATTAAGCTATTCTATTGCTAGCCAACATAATGATTCCTTTTCTTTCTTTTTTCTTTGAGACATATAAGTGACTAGCGAATAAAATAAAATACACCAATTATTCGTATATTTCAGGCTGAAAGTGATATAAGGATAATGGTTGTTTTGGGTGGAAACTTTGCCTTTTTATCATTTATATCTGTCTATAAATTAACCTCACTGCGATTTAGCAAACGATATACATGCACAAGTTCTAGAGTTAAAATGAATTACCGGCACACTCATAAATAATGAAACAGGAAGTGCAAAAATGCTATACACTTCATATAAAGGCTAAGAATATTCTCACAATTTAGTAAGGATTGTACTTGTGTTAGATATGTATTGAAATACCATGCATTTTTTTTAATCAAAAGTTTCTAATTTAGGACAAGCAATAAGGTGGAATACGCTTTATTATTCTATTTGCATTCCCTCTACACTTAAGTTGAACATTGTCCCTTATCTGAAAAACTGAAAAAATAAAAATAAGATAATCGGGAAAATAAGATCGAAACTTCCCAGGGCTATCGACGGAAGTTGACATATGAAACTTTTCTGCATGCATCCATAAACTAAAAACCTGCAAAAATAAATAAACGCACAAAAATATTTTTTGAGTTTTTTTTTTCTTTTATTTATTTATTATTTATTTATTTTTTATTTTTTCTAACCACAAAGGCAAAAATGCCTCCACACTTAAATTAAGCTGTGG
Source organism: Artemisia argyi (assembly GCA_030686995.1). NCBI lineage: Eukaryota > Viridiplantae > Streptophyta > Magnoliopsida > Asterales > Asteraceae > Artemisia > Artemisia argyi. Next base: position 106,353,639 of record CM060685.1, read on the forward strand.
TGAAATTTTTTGAAAACACGGGTTGCCTCTCGAGAAGCGCTTGTTATTCGAGGAGTCTTAAGCTAGACTCACAAGGACGTATAGATTTAGGTTTTAAGGAAGAAGGGAGTGACTTCTGCCCTTCGATCAGTGTACCTTTTTTCTTCATGATATAACTTAAGTCTGTGACCATTGACAATAAAAGTTTTACCATCTTTCCCGTATAACTCCACATATCCGGATGGATATTGGTGTTTCACCATGTATGGTCCAAGCCAACGGGATTTCAATTTCGGTGGTTTGAATTTATATTTTGAGTGAAATAGTAGTACTTTATCTCCTTTGTTAAATTCTTTAAGGATTTTTAGTTTTCGATCGTGCCAGAGTTTTGTTCTTTCTTTGTATAGTATATAATTTTCATAAGCATGTAAACGAAATTCATCTAACTCATGAAGTTGAAACATACGTTTTTCTCCAGCGGTAACTAGATAGGTATTACAATTCGTAAGTGCCCAATATGCACGATGTTCTAATTCGAGCGGTAAATGACAAGCTTTGCCATATATTAGTTTATAAGGTGTTTTGTATGCTGTGCGAAAAGCCCATAGAACGTCATCTAATGTTTTAAACCAAAGAGCATGGTTGTCTTTTACAATCTTTTCTAGGATTCTTTTTAATGCTCTGTTTGTGTTTTCCATTTGACCACTAGTTTGAGGGTGATATGAGGTAGAGAAACGGTGGTTTACACCATGCTTCTTCATGGCTTTTTCCATCATATGATTACAAAAATGTTTTCCTCTATCGCTTATTAAGGCTTTTGGAACTTCGAAGCGACTAAAGAGTTTTTTAAGGAATGTTATGACGACTCTTGCATCGTTAGTTTGAAGAGCTTGGGCTTCTGCCCGCTTTGAGACATAATCAATAGCTACCAGTATGTATTCGAACTTTATGTATTTTGGAAATGGACCCATGAAATCTATACCCCATATATCAAATATCTCACATACTTGTATATATTTTAAAGGCATTTCATCTTGTTTTGATATATTTCCGGTTTTTTGACATGCTTTACAAAGGTGAACTAAGGTATGAGCTTCTCTGAATATTTTTGGCGAATAGAAACCATATTCTAAGATTTTTCTGGCCTTGATGGATGGTCCATAATGTCCTCCTATTGGTCGATGATGACATGCATCTAGAATGGCTCGGGTTTCAGGTCCAGCAACACATCTTCTTATGATCCCATCAGGACATATCTTAAAAAGATGCGGCTCTTCCCAAAATAAGTTTTTTAGATCGGAAAAGAATTTTTTCTTTTGTTGGTATGTCATATTTTTTCGTAGAACTTTTCGAACTAAGAAATTCGCAAAATCAGCGAACCAAGGTTCATTATCTGAGTGTATTTCCATTAGAATTTCTTCTGGAAAATAATCGTTTATTTTGAGTTCTTCATCATCACCATCTTGTTTCTCAATTCTAGATAGGTGATCAACTGCAACATTATCAACACCTTTCTTGTCTTTTATCTCAATATCGAATTCTTGTAAGAGTAAAACCCAGCGTATGAGACGAGGTTTGGCATCTAACTTCTAAAAGAGATATTTTAATGTTGAATGATCTGTAAAGACAGTTGTTTTGGATAGAACGAGATATGATCGGAATTTATCAAATGCAAATACAACAGCCATTAGCTCTTTTTCGGTGATTGTATAATTTTGTTGAGCTGCATTCAATGTTCTACTAGCAAAGTAGATTGGATGAAAATGTTTTTCTTATCGTTGGCCAAGTACGGCTCCAACAGCGCTTTCACTTGCATCACACATTAGCTCAAATGGAAGATTCCAATCTGTACTTGCTATGATAGGTGTGCATGTAAGTTTTTCTTTTAATAGATCAAATGCTTTTACACATTCTTCATTGAATTCGAATGGAACATATTTTTCAAGTAGCTTAGTTAAAGGTTTAGTTATCTTGGAGAAATCTTTTATGAATCTATGGTAAAAACCGGCATGTCCAAGAAAACTTCTAATACCTTTGATATTAGTGGGGGGGGGGGGGGGTGGAAGTTTGGCTATGACTTTAATTTTTGCTTTGTCAACTTCTAAACCTGCTCCAGACACTTTATGTCCGAGCACAATTCCTTCTTTAACCATGAAGTGGCATTTTTTTTTCCAATTGTGAACTAGGTTAGCCTCTTCACATCTTTTGAGCATTTTACTTAAGTTGACCAAACAGCTTTTGAATGAGTTTCCAAAGACAGAGAAATCGTCCATGAAAACTTCCATAGATTCTTCAATCATGTCATGAAATATGGCAATCATACATCTTTGGAAAGTAGCAGGTGTGTTACATAAGCCAAAAGGCATTCGTCTGTAAGCATATGTTCCAAAAGGGCATGTGAAAGTTGTTTTTTCTTGATCAAGAGGATCAATAGGAATTTGAAAGTATCTAGAAAAACCATCGAGAAAACAAATGTATTCGTTTCCAGCTAGTCTTTCCAGCATTTGATCCATAAAGGGTAAGGGAAAATGATCTTTGGCTGTAGCCTCATTGAGTTTTCGGTAATCTATACAAACTCTCCAACCAGTAATTGTTCTAGTGGGAACTAACTCATCATTTTCATTTGTAACCACAGTGATACCACCTTTCTTTGGTACAAATGAATTGGGCTTACCCATGGGCTATCAGCAATGGGGTAAATGATTCCGGCATCGAGGAGTTTTGTTATTTCTTTCTTAACTACTTCTTGCATGTTAGGATTTAACCTTTTTTGTTTTTGGACTAATGGTTTCTTGTCATCCAACATTTGTATTTTGTGTTTGCAAAATGAGGGACAGATTCTACGAATATGTAAGGTTTTCCACGCAAAAGCTCGTTTATGATTTCTAAGAACAGTGAGCAAGTCTGCTTTACTCTTTTCTGAAAGTTCGGAAGATATAATTACTGGGAGTAAGGATGTTCCTTCTAAGAAAGCATACTCAAGATGTTTAGGAAAAGGTTTAAGTTCAAGGTTAGTTGGTGGTTCTTCTAGAGATTTCTTAATTTATATCCTGTACTGAAGGTAATTCTTTTGAAAATGATTTCTTCTTCATCATCGGTTTCATTTCTTCAACATTCATGGCAATAAATTCTTCAAACTCAGCATAGAGTTTTTCTTCTAGAATCGTTCCTTGAATAGAGTGAAGAATTTCTACTCCTTCGTTTAGCAAGTTGTCAAAATCCTCTTCGAGAATTTCGTCAATAACATCTATGCTAAAACAAGTGTCATCGTTAGAATAGGAATGTTTCATGGCTGCATCGATTGAAAAAGATATTCTGTCATCTCCAACTCCAAGATTTAGTTTCCTTTCTTTGACTCTAATTATTACATCAGCCGTGTGTAAGAATGGTCATCCTAGAATTAAAGGAACTTTGCTGTCTTCCTCCATTTCGAAGATAACGAAGTCAACAGGAAATGTGAATTTACCAACTTCGACTAGCATATTTTATGCTATTCCAACAAGGTATTGAAAAGAGCGATCTGCTAATCGAACACTCATTTTGGTAGGCTTGAGAGTTTCTAAAGAGAGTTTGGCATAAAGAGAATATGGCATGAGATTGATACTTGCGCCAAGATCGGCCAAGGCATTGCAAGAGAATGTTTTGCCAAAATTACACGGAATTAGAAAACTTTCGAGATCTCCCAATTTTGGTGGAACTTTATTTTGGATTATTGCTGAATATTCATCACTTAGAAAGGCTGCAGATATTTGTTCTAGTTTGTTATGTTACTTACAAGTTCTTTAAGAAACTTGCCGTAATTAGGCATTTCGGCAATGACATCGATTAATGGAACATTTAATCGAACGACACGAATCATATCTAGGAACTTCCCATATTGTGCTTCCATTTTTTCTTTTCTGAGACGTTGGGGGTACGGAATTTTTGGTTTATATGGTCTTAGAACAGGTGTTTCAGGAGTTTCTTTTTTTTTGGTATTTTTCTAAGGTGATGGTTCATCTTCTTCCTCACTGTCAATTTCAATAGCAGGTTACATTTGACTAGGATTAGGAGGTGGTTCATAAGAAGTACCATGTCTAGTTGTTATGGCATTAACATGATCATGACGAGCTGGTGGTGTGATGGATCTTAACACACGCCTTGTGTTAGAGTGATACTTTGAGTAATACTAATAAGTACGCGGAATATACTTAGTAGTACTTAGAAGATTGGTTATGAATTTATTTGTGAGTGAGAACAGTTGTATATGATGAACACAAAGTATAAACCAAACTTTAAGCTCCAATATTATTAACGATAATAATACGAGTGATCTTGCTTATCATAGGGTTACACCTTGAAGCTTTCTAATTGATACCTGCCTAAGCTTTATCCTAGGACCTCCTTTTATAGTACAAGGAGTCCTCCTTTACAAAATAAGTATAAAGCTATCTAAATAGAATATACACAAGATCTATTCTATACTTATCTATACATGAATACATAACAATTATCATATAAGCAGTGGTAATTATGTACTAGCAGTGGTAATGTGTTTCCACTACTAGTGCATTCTTCAGCAGTGGTTATCTTCATACTTAGTCGTGGTAACTGTTAGTGTAATTCCCAACATGGTGGTTGATAAGGTTTAGAAGTACCACCACTAGGATTAGGTGTAGTGTTACTAGGAAGGGATCCAGGGGGTCGATTAGCTTGCTTTTCAGCAAGTATGTCGAATTTTTCTTCAAGATTTTGACTAGAGGCTTGGTGGTTTCTTGTGGTGGATTCCAATTTGTCTTTGAGTTCATTGAAAGTGTTTTTAACGAACATGTTCGTGGATTGTTGTGACTTAATGAATTCACTTAATTGTTTTTGAATGTCTAGTTTCTCATTAGAGTATGATCGAGGTTGATCACGATTATAATCATGTTTATCATTAGAACGCCGTTTATCATTATCTCTATTACGATAATCATTGTAAAAACGAGAATGTCTAAATGTTTGCATGAATTTGGCTTCCTCTTCTCGAGACATAGGTGTGTCATCATCATTACAATTTGCGGTTGAGTATTTTGCACCAAACTTGTTGCAAGATTCACGTATATCTTTCATTTCTTTATACTAAGCATCCATTTTGATTGCCATGGCATCCATTCGAGCCATAATTTTGTCAGTATCAGAAATACTACTGCCTTCATTGGCAAAAGCAATAGCTTTGCCAAGAGCGGATTTTGGTTTTTGGTTTTTAGCCCAATCATGTTTAAGTAAGACTTTGTCTTCGAGTAATTGGTAGTCTTGATTTGGGGTTTTGTACAGGAAAATTCACCCTGCGGCAGTATTTAAGGCTTCTTATGTACTCTCGTCAAGTCCATGGTAAAAGATTTTGATTCTGCTTCCTTTGTTTAAACCATGTCCATGGCAATTCATGAGCATTTCTTTCATTCGTAGCCATGCTTCGGTTAATGTTTCTCGATCTTGTTGGGAAAAGGCACGAATTTCACCGAGGATTTGGTCAAATAAGGCAGGTGGAAAGAATCTACTTATGAAAGCAGTACGAAGTTCATCCCATGTGGCTATGGTTCCTTCGTCAAGTTCGTCTAACCAAGTTTTAGCTTCTCCGGTTAGGGATAATGGAAACATCATGAGCCGGACGGCTTCATGTTCAGTATCTCTACATCGAAACATTTCACAAATTCCAAAGAACTCATGAATGTGTTTATGAGGGTCGGTTTTGGTTCTACCATCCAATTGGTTGCCTTTGATAAGGGTCAGAAGATTTCCTTTAATTGCAAATTCATTGGCAGTTTCGGGCAAGGTTATTGCAGGACCAGGAGTAGGAGCAACATTTCGCTCATTGGCCCACATTGGTTCATTGTCAGTTTCGTCCACTGGATCGTGAAGTTTGATGAAGTAATAAAAAATCGATAAAGAGAGAGATCGTCAACAGATGGAACTATCTCTTTAGGTGTTTCGGGTCTTAAATCTTTTTGTGAAAATGGGACACGTTTGTTTTGTTTACGTCTTTGGTTAATGGTACATTCAGGTTCAGATAGAGGACTAGTAAGTTCTTCGTTGGAAGATCGTGTGACCATCCAAAACAAAATTGCAAAGGATAATGAGAAAAGTTAACTCGGATGAATTAGCTTTCTGAGGAAATATGTTCGGCGTACTTAGGTATAAGTACGGCGGTTTTCTGGTAAAATTTTTGAATTTTTGAATTTCCTGGGAAAGTATTTCATTACCCAGAATAGCGGCACTCTTAGGAAAAAGATCGTCGTGAGCGTGGTGTGAGAGCGGCGGTTTCAGGTAAAAGCGACGGTTATTTAGAACAAAAAAATGATATTCGAAATTGTAAACACAAAAATGCAATTCTAAAGTAACTATAATGATCAAATAATCAATAAACAGAGTAAATGCTAGACCCCAGAAACGGCGCCAAAAACTTTGATGTATTTTGAAAGCTTTAAATTTATAAAAACTAATTTTACCGATTCTCTTAATTCAAAACACACAGGTAAAAGTATAACCCTCGTTTATAGTAAAGAGTTTTGGTAAGACCATTTCGTTCCACAAGGACTGAGATTACTCTTAAATATCAATTAACTAATCAAGATGATTTAGAAAACTTATGCAAATGCTTACTCTGAATTCAAGTATGAGACAGATATGGTTTACTTGGATAGTTTCTATAACTTGGTGATGGTTTGTGATGATGATCTCAAAGGTATAGCAGGTTCAACAAATGAGTAGCTGTTTTCGTCAAAATAACGTTTCATCAGTTAACAAATCTGATTCAAGACTTATGTCTGCTAATCCTTAAACAAGTGGTTAATAGGTATAAGATATAGTTGCAATGTTTAAAACTCTATTGTTTATTTCAATACAAAAGCGATTTCTCCCTCAATTGACCAACACACATAGACATATGTCGAAAACCATAAAATACTAATTGATTCTTTTGACCCTTTTTCAACTAGCAATTATAATCAAAGAGACAAACAATGGTGACAAGTTTAAAACACAGCAGAGTCTTAACATAAACAAGAAATCGACAAGAGATCATAACTGGTACGTAGGGATTGCACCAGGTTTTACCTTTCAAGGGATCTCGAGAAGCTTACAACCCCCACCAGGCAGTGTACCTGATCGATGTAGTATAGTATAATGACAAGTACCGGGGGATTGATCGTTCAGCTAGGAATAGTGTCACTAGGATTAGAAAACCTAAAGACTAGGTCTAGAGATGAGGGATGATTCTTTTTGTATTTTTATATTTTTATGAAAGCAATTAAAAATCTCGGGTTTGAAGGAGTTGGGCGGAATTAGTTGCTAGTCAACTAACCCAATACTAAAGATGCAATCAAAATAAAATACTAAAAATGAAAATAAAACTAATTTATCTAGAGTTGTGAGCCATATGTGGGAGAATTGTGTTTACTTAGATTTCACTACTCCCTAGATATCTTTTACAGGTTAACTACTTGTTATAGTTGCGTGGATGACGGATTGTATTCCTTAATACCATTCATGGGGTGGCGTACTTACTTCCCCAATCCTATGAGCGCCTAATTCACTCCTATGTCGAGCCGGCTAAGAAGCTCCTAACATGGGATCACTAGAATTTGCTCATGCATTAAATACAACCAATAAAACCTAGTACACATCGGTTCATGTTTCCTAAGACGTTCAAGCATGTTACACAATGGAGATCTGCCAGTTTTCTTAAGCCTAACATTGAAATCATTCATCCATTACAACCATAAACAAGTAATCAACATATAATTAACATCTAGGTTTCATTACATCTAAGCAAACACAAGATAGATCTAACCTAGCATGTTGAAATCAAGACAAGCATAAGATATATTCAAACAACACATAGACATATTGTAATACTCCGTAAAATCCCAGGTCATTTATTAATGCTAATTATCGATACTATTCTAAACTAAGCTATTTTTGAGGGCTAATTTGAAATTTTTATATGAGACACCGTTTGTTTGACACCCAATTATTTTGGTCACCGTTTGTTTGACACCCGATTATGTTTTGTCACCTGATATCACCCGATTGTCACTCTTGGATGTCACCCAATGAGGTTAACACCGGTAACTCCCACTTGCGACCCGACACCCTGATTGGACACCGATATATTATTAATATATATGTAACGAAATATATATTAATTATTATGAACTATTATCACTATGTATATATAGGTATATATATACGTATGAACGACACCGTTTATATTTTCATGGACTACACGAATCAACACCGACACTGACACCAAGAATAAAGCTATGAACGTATTAAACACCCATATCGAAACTAAAGTTACGAACGACCTGGTCACCGACACCCTATTCTTTGTTTGGGGCGTATATCACTTTGAGCCCAAAGCTACTCTTTCTTTTACTCCACTGCTGGGCCGAGCACCACATCAAGCCCACCACAATTTTGTTTTCAATGTAATTCGTTTGGGCCTTGTGTCCTCAAGCCTGTATGGCTGTTTGTTTTTCTTTGCGGTGCATGCTACTCAAACGAACCAAACTCATGTGCAACATAAGTAATATTACACACGTTTTTCTCTTTGGTTCCCTACTCACACGACACTAAACATGCAATCTCCCTTTGACTTTGTTTCATGCAACAATGAGCCACCCTTTGTAGACGTCAAACCTTTGGGTATTCAATATACACACTAAGTTTCCTATACCCATTAGATTGTATGCTTCTTAAACCACCAACACAACTTAAACAAACCTACCTAGTACACAAGCATGCCTCTAATCCTTGTACTAAACCATTTTAAAATACAACCATAGCACCTAAATTCTTGCCAATCGATTTGACAACACCCTTGGAAACTAGACAACTTTGTCTCAAGATTGAATGACCATTCGAATTGTGTAGTAGAGCATGGAGACATTCAAACCACCAATACCATCCTATATAAAGCCACATTAAATGCATTTCCTCACACTTGCAAGAATTCACAAGATCTCATATTACAAAAACTCTTTCTTTTGTAATTGCGGTCGAGACAAAGGAAGGCACACACGAGGTTTTGGGTTAGGAACGAGTTGGGGAAACAAATATTGGGACAAAGATCACTACGAAGAGGGTATAACGTTGCTTGTTTCTTGACTTGTGTCACGCGAAACTCCCACCATTTCTTTGGTGTTGTAAGTTATTATCACCCTTTTTCAATTCGTACATTATTCATTTCATGCATATAACGTTGATTTATCACACGACACACGTTATTTTCTAAGTATATATTTTCGTTACGCTTACAAAATATTTCTTTACGTCTCGACACACCCCTTTGGAAAGGGCTCGCCATTTCGTTTTCATACGTACAACCTATATATATTATTCGACACTCTAATTTTTCAACTCGCACTTAACCAAACTAACGAAACATGCAAGACACCCTCGATCTTATACTATGAAAACTACACCTAAACTAAACCATGTCGAGCAATGTTTTTAAGCAAAATTAAACGCCACTTGGGCCTGGCCTGGGCTAACGAGCCCATTTGGTTTCAAAAGGATATTTTCGGTTTAAAAGTTTGAGAATAGCGAGAGGTATAAAAACAAATTTTAAAGATTGCTACAAGTTATAATTCCCATTTTATTGTAATAAAAAGGTTTGTTTTTCGAAAACTTAACCAAGGACTATTTTTGCAAAAAGTCACGTTAAAGGACTAAAAGTGACAAATCATGAAAACTTTCGGACTAAATATCATATTATCGATTTCTAATATAAATTGAAGGATAGAAACTGTAAATTTCAAAAGATCAAGGTGCAAAGTGTAAAAAGTATAATAAGGACTAAAAATGTAATCGTTTTTTACCAAAGGGTAAAAAGTGTAACTTTATTAAAGTAAAGGGTAAATTTTGGACAAAGCTATTTTGTTAAATAATTATTTTACATATATAAATACATATATACTTTGTAACTTAAAAATAAATATGTAACTTTACTAAAAATATTTAATTATAAATATTTTTAACGATATTATTTTCACAAAGGAATTAACAATTATTGAACACCGGTTCGTAACAACGTTACAAATAACTACGTAAAGTTATTTTGGAATATGTTAAAACACCCGAATGGATATCACCGTACACGAGACATATCACATGTCATTTACGAATCAAATCTAAGACACCGATGACTATATATATATATATAGGTCGCAAGTTGGAGGAATTTCATTGCTAGTCGTAGCAGTACACCTTCACCTTTGAGCACCGTTGTGATTCACACACACCTACCAGGTGAGTTCATGGTCCCACATTTTTAATTGTTTTTAAACCCCGTGGGGAGATGCATGCTATAAACCGAACACAAGTATTTTCTGTATGCTGTTACTACCTTATATTGCCTAAGTTGACACCCGTGCTACAAGTCCCTCATATCACGAACCTTAATCACTTGTGAGTGAGCGCGAATATAGTTGGTAGATCTATCAGAACGGCAGCCCACCTCTGTCAAGGTGATCACTTGGCAGTAGGTGTGCTATATTCGAGGTACCATGGAAATTTGGCACATTTCCTGTCACCGAGGGCCCCTTGTCATTTACGTCCTCCGTGGTGTAGGTGATTGTTATTATCTTTATGATATGTCGAATCGATGTTAAGGCTTGCGTTTCATGAGGCTTAGGAGCAATATTTCACCAGTTTAGTCAAGACCTGTCTATCTTGGCTTGTTTATTTCAAATGCCTGACTTGTGTTCACACTATTACTATTTAAACTACTATGGATTCACTCAACCTTTGTGTTGACTTTTTAAGCATGTTTATCTCAGGAAATTAGCAAGCATGGTGGCACGGAGCTAGCAAAAGGGCACACAGGACCTCCCTTTTTATTTCAATAATTATATCATTCTTTTCAAACTCATCACTTCTTTTGCGAAACAATTAACATTTTGGAAAAATGTTTGTAACTCTGACTATTTGAGTTTTCATGGAATGATATTGACTATCTTTTAAATTGTTTTCTATGAATATGACTGTGTACTAAACTGTAATGACCCCGATTAGACTTCCGCTGCTTATCAAATTTTCGGGGTGTTACAGATTGGCATCAGAGCCATGGTTATAGAGAACCAAATGATTTTTCAAAACATTGGACTATAACCTCACCGGATTTCTAAACAAACTATTTATCACCAAAAGTGTCCTCCGTGCCAGCGCTTGCCAACGTCATGTTTTAAGGTTTGATTTTAGCACCCATTGCATTTCGCTCACTGCGACACAATAATCACTATGCATGTAGCATTATGTAGACTAAATGACTTATATTACTGCTATTTTGGGATATTACAGTACCCTGTCGCCCCCGGTTATTATTTTGTCCGACAGTGATGACGTCATGCCGGCATCATCCACCTATCCCACCATTGACCTATCTGACTATGACACCCGAGACACCCATGATTCTGACCATGACACCCAACCTGTATCACCTGCCATACCATATCCTGTTCCATCTGGAGACCTTTCTGCTGATACTGAGCCCTTTGAGGAGGGTGAGGTTGCTTCTACACCCATTGATTCTTTTGCTATTCAGCCTCTTTTTCATCCTGTCTGTAGACCTATGACACAGGGGCAGTACCTATATGATCAGTACCTGACGTCTCAGCAGTTTCTTGCGGCTGATGACCGTCCTACACCATCTGCTAGTCACCACACCGGTTCAGATGCTGATGATGAGTCTTCTGACTCCGATACTTCTGACACTGCTGCTTCTATTCCACCACCATCCCCGCCTGCACCGATTCGTCGACGCAAGCGAGTGAGGATTCTTGAGCCCTATGAGCCTGAGCCTTTCGGAGAGTTGTTTCGATATCATGAGGGAGACTTTACCCGCAAATTCACGGCTCAGAAACGAGTCTGTATTTTGCCTGCTTCTACTGTTACACCACCTGTACCTACATCTGTACCATCACCCACACCTGTACTACCACCTGTTTCTATGCCAGAGCTGACACCTGTGGCATCACCGGCACCTTCACCATCACTCGTATCACCCCTACCTGAGCCTCATCCTTACATGCTACCTACTTACACCGCACCCTACTCTTCTGAGGTTTTGCCACCCATGCCACCACCTATAGTTTTCTACTCTCAGACTACTACCGTACCGATACCATCACCTATTTCATCACCTGTTCCATCACCATCACCTGTTCCCACTGAGACCCCCACCTCACCCGGCATTCATAGATTGGTTGATGCCCGCCGATGGTCGTTCTTGTTGGATTACATTCGTAGATGGAGGTTGGTTGAGGGATCACCTAGGGCTGCTGATCTTGGAGATGGCTCTTCAGCGGTGTTACCGGTCACTGGGGAGCCGATACACCATACTATCCCTCTTTTGGCTGCTAGGTTAGTTAGACATGATCGTCTTGATGAGCTGCTGAGCGTTATTGAGGAGATATCCTTGGAGAGGATTGAGTGTATGCAGGAGGAGGTCGAGAACCTTGTGGTACATAGGACAGCCTTAGAGATGGTATTTGAGATGATGGGGACAGAGATCGAGGAGGCACAGGCTACCATCACTGAGTTTGGTCATCGCCTAGATGTTCAGAGGCATGAGATAGAGGATTTGAGAGCGATAGCGATCATCACACAGCAGATGCTGGAGCATCAGACACAGGAGTTGGCTATTGAGGAGATTCAGGCCCGTGAGAGATCCAGGGATTTAGAGATGTTGGAGATGATCAGGATCATCAGAGAGCTGGAGAGGAGATCAGGAGGCACACCTGGACCTTCATAGACCTATGGCATATCATTACATTTAGAGACATCTTAACTTGCCGCCTGTGGCATTAATAATGTTGTATCTTATTGTTTTGTAACAATGAATTCAAAATTATTAAAACTTTATGTTGGTTATGATTGTACTGTATTGATATTGATTTATGATGTTCTAGTTGTCTGATCTTTTATTATGCTCCCATATTGAGATTCATATTATAATTTCCATGTGTGTTGTTACATATCGTGATGATTATTTATGAATGATATGGTTTATGTTGATGTATGTATTCATGGTGTGGTTGTGATATGTACTTTGTGATGATCTCGACTATTATGAGTTTGGTTGCATTATTTCTCTTGTTATTGATTGATGTTTGGGATTTGTACTTATACACTTGCGATTTTATAGAGTTATGGCCCCAAGGAAAACCGCTACTGCTACTTCGTCACCCGCTATGACCCAGGCTGCTATCAGAAAGTTGGTTGCCGACAGTGTTGCCGCAGCTTTGGAAGAACAAGCTGCCGCAATGGCACGAACTAGTATCAATAACCGAGCCACTGCTGAAAGCGAGTCCGCTACGACTCGGAAATGTACCTATAAGGACTTCATAGCTTGTAAACCATCTCACTTCAAAGGTACTGAAGGAGTGACAGAGCTTGCTCGATGGTTTGAGCAAACTGAGACTGTGTTTGTGAGGAGCGGTTGTGCCGCTGAAAGCAGAGTCTCGTTTGCTACTGGAACATTGCTGGAAGATGCGTTGTCCTGGTGGAACGCAACTGCTCAGAAGATAGGTGTGGAGGAGGCCTATCAGATCACCTGGGCTGACTTTAAGGAGAAGATGCTAAAGAAGTTCTGCCCTAGAGGTGAGATCAAGAAGTTAGAAAATGAGTTTCACACGTTGGTCGTGAAAGGAAATGATCTCAGGGCTTATGATAGGAGATTTCAAGAGCTTGCCACACTTTGCCCTTCAAAGGTTCCCTATTTGGAAAAGTTGTTGGAGAGGTACATTGAGGGATTACCCAGGAGCATTGAGGGAAACGTCACCTCGTCGAAGCCTCAATCTTTGGAAGAAGCAATGACTATTGCCCAAAGACTGCTAGACCGGGAGATTAAGCGTAACTCTGCTCAAGGGAACAACGATCACAAAAGGAAGTTTGATGATCGAAAGACAAACAACAACAACAACAACAGCAACAACAACCGTAACCCCAACCGTAACTATCACCATGACAGAAACGCCCACCACAATCAACAGAACCGACGACAGGAAGCTGTCAGAGCTTATGTCGCCGCACCAGTTAAGGATGCTAGGTATGCTGGACCTCTTCCATTTTGAAACAAGTGTAAGATGCATCACACTGGACCCTGCTATGCTAAGTGTGGGAAATGTTCAAGGATTGGACATAAAACACAAGATTACAAGGCTACAGGAGCTAACTTGCAACCCGTGGCTGTAGTATGCCATGCTTGTGGAGAGAAAGGACACTACAAGCGTCAGTGCCCAAATAAGTATAACAATGCACGTGGGAGAGCATACGTGCTGGGAGATAACGTAGTCACGGGTACGTTCTTTCTAAACAACCACCTCGTTAAAGTTTTATTTGATTCCGGAGCCGATCAAAGTTTCGTATCTATTTACCTTGCACCCTACGACTACTAGACACCCCATTTGCCATTGATCTTATGCCTATTAGACTTGGTAGTTTCGTCGTCGTTATAGGAATGGATTGTCTATCCAAGAACCGCGCTAAAATCATTTGTGACGAAAAGGTCGTTCACATTCCTCTGAATAACGAAACCCTGATTGTTCGCGGCGAGCGAAGTAAGACACGTCTGAGCATCGTTTCTTGCGTCAAAGTTGTGAAGTACATCGAACGAGGATGTCAAGTCTTTTTGGCTCAAGTCACTGAGAAGAAGTCGGAAGAGAAGTGACTCGAGGATGTGCCAGTAGTCGGGAACTTTCTAGAAGTTTTTCCTGAGGACTTGCCTGGCCTTCCGCCGACTCGTCAAGTGGAATTTCAAATTGACTTGATGCCAGGAGCAGCACCCGTAGCACGAGCACCCATAGGCTAGCACTGTCGGAAATGAAGGAGTTATCTGGGCAATTGCAGGAATTGTCAGATAAAGGATTTATTCGCCCAAGTTCATCACCGTGGGGAGCCCCGGTGTTGTTTGTAAAGAAGAAGGATGGAACCTTCAGGATGTGTATCGATTATCGTGAGTTGAAAAAACTTACGGTAAAGAATCGATATCCGTTGCCAAGGGTTGACGGTTTGTTTGATCAACTACAAGGATCGAGCGTCTACTCGAAGATTGATTTGAGATCGGGTTATCACCAACTGAGAGTTAGGGAAGAAGACATCCCTAAGACGGCTTTCAGGACAAGATACGGTCACTACGAATTCCACATTCGGTCTAACAAATGCACCCGCTGTACTTATGGACTTAATGAACCGAGTGTGCAAACCCTATTTGGATAAGTTTGTGATTGTATTCATCGATGATATCCTTATTTATTCACGTAGTAAGGAAGAGCACGCAGAACACTTGAAGGCTATACTAACACTGCTCCGAGAAGAGAAATTATACGCCAAATTTTCAAAGTGTGATTTTTGGATTGAGAAGGTACAATTTCTTGGGCATGTTATTGACAGTAAGGGTATTCATGTTGATCCCGCCAAGATCGAAGCTGTTAAAAATTGGGTGTCACCTACGAGTCCTACCAAGATACGCCAATTTTTAGGTCTTGCCGGATACTATCGGAGATTTATCGAATGTTTTTCAAGGATTGCTAAACCTTTGACTGAGTTAACACAGAAGAAGAAGAAGTTTGACTGGGAAAGGAACAAGAATCGGCATTTCAGTTCTTGAAGCAGAAGCTTTGTGAAGCACCGATATTAGCACTACCCGAAGGAAGTGAGGACTTCGTGGTATATTGTGACGCATCAATCCAAGGTTTGGGTGCCGTATTGATGCAAAGACTTAAAGTAATCTCTTACGCTTCTAGACAACTTAAACCCCACGAAGAGAACTACACTACTCATGATCTAGAATTAGGAGCGGTAGTATTTGCTCTTAAGATCTGGAGACACTACCTATATGGAACCAAGTGTACAGTTTTCACCGATCACAAGAGTCTTCAGCACATTTTAGATCAAAAGGAGTTGAACATGAGGCAACGTCGATGGCTAGAGTTACTAAGTGACTATGATTGTGAGATTCGTTATCACCCGGGGAAGGCGAACGTTGTAGCAGATGCCTTGAGTCGAAAGGAACGACTTAGACCCCTCAGAGTTAGATCATTGGGTATGACGATTAGATTACCACTTCTGTCTCAAATTCTTGAAGTTCAAGCTGAGGCCCTTAAGGAAGAGAATAGACCGCACGAGAAGATTTACGGCATGCCAGAAAGCACGAATGGATTTGTCAAGAAACCAGATGGAAGGCTGTGTTTCAAGGACAGAAGTTGGATTCCATTTTATGGAGAAATACGAGACCTCATCATGCATGAGTCTCATAAGTCTAAATATTCCATTCATCCTGGCTTGGACAAGATGTATCACGGTCTAAAGAAGTTGTATTGGTGGCCAAACATGAAAGCTGACATTGCAGAGTATGTCGGTAAGTGTTTGACCTGCTCAAGAGTAAAGGCTGAATATCAAAAACCATCCGGTCTTTTGATTCAACCCGAGCTACCAATGTGGAAATGGGAAAGGATTACAATGGATTTCATTACGAAATTACCCAAGACATCAAGTGGATTGGACACTATATGGGTTATTATCGATCGTCTCACGAAGTCAGCGCACTTCTTGCCAATCAAAGAGACTGATGATATGGACGTTCTTGCACGTTTGTACCTAAAGGAGATAGTTTCCCGGCATGGAGTGCCGATTTCGATTATCTCCGACCGAGACAGCCGTTTCACGTCTAACTTTTGGCGATCTTTACAGAAAGCCTTGGGAACTAAGTTAGATACGAGTACCGCTTACCATCCACAGACTGATGGTCAAAGTGAAAGGACTATTCAGACCCTAGAGGACATGCTTAGGGCATGTGTGATTGATTTTGGAAAAGGCTGGGATAAACACCTACCGTTAGCGGAATTCTCATATAACAACAGTTATCACGCTAGCATTAAGGCTGCACCGTTTGAAGCACTTTATGTAAGAAAGTGTCGGTCACTAGTTTGTTGGGCTGAGATTGGAGATGTACAACTCTCAGGTCCCGAGTTGATTCTTGAAACCACTCAGAAAATAGTAAAGATTAGGCAATGATTACAAGCCGCCAGGGATCGGCAAAAGAGTTATGCTGATGTGCGAAGGAAACCAATAGAGTTTCAAGTTGGAGACAAGGTCATGCTTAAGGTATCACCTTAGAAAGGAATGATTAGGTTTGGAAAACGTGGAAATTTAAACCCAAGATACGTTGGACCCTTCGAGATCATTGAAAGGATTGGTCCAGTGGCATACAAACTTGAACTACCTGAGGAACTCAGTAGAGTGCACAACACCTTCCACGTGCCAAATTTGAAAAAGTGTTTATCGGATGAAACCCTTGTGATTCCGTTGAAAGAGATCAGAATCGACGATAAGTTGAACTTTATTGAGGAACCCGTTGAGATTATGGATAGGGAGGTCAAACAACTTAAGCATAGTCGCATTCCCATTGTTAAGGTCAGATGGAACTCTAAGAGAGGACCCGAGTTCACTTTGGAGCGCGAGGATCAAATTCGTGCCAAATACCCACAACTATTTGATGAGACAACCCCGAGCACCGATTCAACTTTGGATTCTGGGACGAATCCAATCTAACGGATGGGTACTGTAATACTCCGTAAAATCCCAGGTCATTTATTAATGCTAATTATCGATACTATTCTAAACTAAGCCATTTTTGCGGGCTAATTTGAAATTTTTATATGAGACACCGTTTGTTTGACACCCGATTATTCTGGTCACCGTTTGTTTGACACCCGATTATGTTTTGTCACCTGATATCACCCGATTGTCACTCTTGGATGTCACCCAATGAGGTTAACACCGGTAACTCCCACTTACGACCCGACACCCTGATTGGAACCGATATATTATTAATATATATGTAACGAAATATATATTAATTATTACGAACTATTATCACTATGTATATATAAGTATATATATACGTATGAACGACACCGTTTATATTTTCATGGACTACACGAATCAACACCGACATTGACACCAAGAATAAAGCTATGAACGTATTAAACACCGATACCAAAACTAAAGTTACGAACGACCTGGTCACCGACACCCTATTCTTTGTTTGGGCCGTATATCACTTTGAGCCCAAAGCTACTCTTTCTTTTACTCCACTGCTGGGCCGAGCACCACATCAAGCCCACCACAACCTTGTTTTCAATGTAATTCGTTTGGGCCTTGTGTCCTTAAGCCCGTATGGCTGTTTGTTTTTCTTTGCGGTGTATGCTACTCAAATGAACCAAACTCATGTGCAACATAAGTAATATTACACACGTTTTTCTCTTTGGTTCCCTACTCACACGACACAAAACATGCAATCTCCCTTTGACTTTGTTTCATGCAACAATGAGCCACCCTTTGTAGCCGTCAATCCTTTGGGTATTCACAATACACACTAAGTTTCCTATACCCATTAGATTGTATGTTTCTTAAACCACCAACACAACTTAAACAAACCTACCTAGTACACAAGCATGCCTCTAATCCTTGTACTAAACCATTTTAAAATACAACCATAGCAACTAAACTCTTGCCAATCGATTTGACAACACCCTTGGAAACTAGACAACTTTGTCTCAAGATTGAATGACCATTCGAATTGTGTAGTAGAGCATGGAGACATTCGAACCACCAATACCATCCTATATAAAGCCACATTAAATGCATTTCCTCACACTTGCAAGAATTCACAAGATCTCATATCACAAAAACTCTTTCTTTCGTAATTGCGGTCGAGACCAAGGAAGGCACACACGAGGTTTCGGGTTACGAACGAGTTGGGGAAACAAATATTGGGACAAAGATCACTACGAAGAGGGTATAACGTTGCTTGTTTCTTGACTTGTGTCACACGAACCTCCCACCATTTCTTTGGTGTTGTAAGTTATTATCACCCTTTTTCAATTCGTACATTATTCATTTCATGCATATCACGTTGATTTATCACACGACACACGTTATTTTCTAAGTATATATTTTCGTTACGCTTACAAAATATTTGTTCACGCCTCGACACACCCCTTTGGAAAGGGCTCGCCATTTCGTTTTCATACGTACAACCTATATATATTATTCGACACTCTAATTTTTCGACTCGCACTTAACCAAACTAACGAAACATGCGAGACACCCTCGATCTTATACTATGAAAACTACGCCTAAACTAAACCATGTCGAGAAATGTTTTTAAGCAAAATAAAATGCCACTTGGGCCTGGCCTAGGCTAACGAGCCCATTTGGTTTCAAAAGAATATTTTCGGTTTAAAAGTTTGAGAATAGCGAGAGGTATAAAAACAGATTTTAAAGATTGCTACAAGTTATTGTTAGGATCATATTTTATTTATAAAAAGTGTCGGTCATTAACGTATAGTTATAGGTTGCTTTAGAATATCATTATGATGAAGTTTATGTGTAGTACTCATGTTTTGTAAAAGTCTAAGGGCTATTAGTGTAATAATGTAAAAGATTAGAGAAGCCCTAGACTATGAGTATAAATACTCTTGTAAACCTCATTTGTGAGGTTGGTTCTCTTAGTGATTCATTTAGTGTTAACAAAGTTATTATTCCACACACTAGAGTTCCCACTCTCAATCTCTCTTTACTTACTTTCTCTCTCTAGGTTTAGGCAAGATTCAATAGTGATTTAGGTTGTTCTACGGTCCTACAAGTGGTATCAATCGCCTAGGGATAATATAGGTTGTTTTAGGTTTGATTTGGTTGAAAAAAGTTGGTATAAAAGTGATTTTATGATTCTAGGTTACTGTTCATCGCCACATTTTCGAGTTAGGTAATTTTTTCGAGTTAGGGTGATTTTCTATCGAGTTTGGATTTGGTCAAGTTTCTTGCGAGTTTGAAAGTTGTTATCGAGTTAGGTGATTTAATCATAGCGAGTTAGGATTTTAGCCATTAAGTTAGGATCACAAATCTTACCGAGTTTGGGATCAAAAGTTGGCGAGTTAGCCTTTTTGCCTTATCGTTCATCGAGTAAGGATATTTGTGGCTACTTACGAGATGAAACTCTGCCCAAATTTTTTAAAACTTACCGAGTTTGAAAGTTTTTAAGGACATATCGAGTTAGATAACTCTCAATACATACCGAGTTTGAACTTTCAAATACATATCGAGTTAGAAAAGGACATACCGAGTTTGGATTTTTAAGGACATATCGAGTTAGATAAATTTCAAATACATACCGAGTTTGAACTTTCAAGATATCATACCGAGTTAGTGTTAGACAAGCCTTTGAGTAAAATTTATTTTTCACACGAGACTTAACGTTCAATTTTTACGCGAGATTCAAATTTTGGTATAAGGTTGAAAATTTTGGCCCGAAATTCAAATTTTTTGGCCAAAATTCAAATTTTTTCGGTACATTTTGGCGTAAAAATTTTCAAAACTCAAATTTTTCTGGTAACCTTAGAATTGTATTTCTTTGTGATTCTCAAACTTTGAGAAAGAAAATTTTCGTATTCATTTTTTGGAGGGAAAATTTGAAATCACAAAATATCAACCGAGATCGCTTTTCATCTTCACCAAAACATCTAATCTACAACAACAACCTTTGTTATCTTTCAAAAGATCCTAAGAACAACTTTTCACTTAGAAGTCAATCCATGGCAACACAACAAGATATTCATGCTGCCGGTGCCGAAAACCGACCTCCCATGCTGTCAAAGGGTGGATACTCACAGTGGGCTAGTCGTATGATGCGTTATCTTAAGAGCAAAACAAATGGAAGTCTTCTCATCAAATCCATTGTGGATGGACCCTTCAAACCATCACAAGTACTAGACCCTGGTGATCCAAATGGTACCCCCCCCCCAGTACAACCATACTACAGAGAACAGAATGAGACTGAATACACTGTGGAAGACAGAAAACATATTGAAGCTGATGATCAGGCATTTCATTATGTCGTTCTTGGTTTACCTGAAACCATCTATGCTACTGTTGACAGTGAAGTAAGTGCTCATGCAGTCTGGGAAAAAGTCAAGAGGTTAATGTATGGGACAGACATCGGGAAACAGGAAATGGAAACACAACTGCTTAAGGAACTTCGAAAGTTTACTTCAATTCCTGGTGAATCCATAGAGACGTACTACCACAGATTCTGTAAGATCATGAATGATTTATCAAGACACAACCTCAGTCAGACAAATATTGCTAACAACACCATTTTTCTGAATGAGTTACAACCAGAATGGGGAAGATATGTCACTATTGTTTATCAGACAAAGAATTTGCATGAAGTGACTTATGATAAAGTGTATGACTTCTTGAAGCAAAATCAAGATGAAGCTAATGAAGTAAGAGCTGAATTACTAGCGAAAAAGCACGATCCTCTAGCATTAATGGCTGATACACCAACACCTATACCAGTGAACACACAACAACAACCATCATCATCTTCCACTCACAACTACTTGCAACCATCCTACATTCAACAACCAACACCGATCTACTAAAAACAATTCTACCCACAACAACAACATGTTATTCCACAACAGCAATACCCACATTTCCAAGAACCAGAATTCACTGACAATGATGAAGCTACTGCAGCCTTGACACAAGCGTTTGCTTTTCTGACAAAAGCATTCCAAGGACGTTATTCTACACCAACAAACAACAACCAAAGGATTTCATCGAATACTCGCAACAGGCAGATCGCTCAGCCGAGTTTCAATATGGGCAATGGAGGCCAAATGGTTGGAGTTTATGGGAATCAGCAAGGATATGCTACTGGAATTAACACGGGTAATCAGAATATGCAGAATGCAGGTCAGTATGCAGGGAATCAGTATGGTCAGTATGCAGGGAATCAGATGGGTCAGCATGTTGGAAATCAGAGGGGTCAGAATGTTGGTAATCAGGAAATGGGTAATCAGAATAGGAATGTGGCAGCTCCAGTTGTTGGGAATTATGGAAATGTGAATCAGGGTAATCCGGTACAGTGTTTCAACTGCCAAGGAGTAGGTCATATGGCAAGGAACTGTCCTACTAAGCCGAACAAGAAAGATCTAGAGTATTTGCAGAAAGCAGTACCGTTGGCACAAAAAGAAAAGGCAGGGTTTCAGTTGAATGCAGAGGAACATGATTTTATGGCTCTTATGGATGAAATGGAAGACAGAGAGGATATCGATGCGAACTGCATATTCATGGCGAATCTTCAGGAAGCTAAGTATGACACGGATTCTGACACACTTCCTGTTTATGACACCAGTGCACCATCTGAGGTATCAAATTTCAACACATGTCATAATAATGATATATTTGATATGTCTCCTCATGAGGAACAGCATTCTGAGAAGCAAGCACCCACTTTTGATACATACCTGGACACGCCAAGTAGTAGCAATACTTCTTCAGCAACTCCAGATGTGAATCATAATGGAGGCTTCGTTTCACAGCATGCTGAGAATGATGAGGAAACACGTGCTTTATTTGAATCATTATTAAATAATTGTGGTATTGAAATCGAGAAAGTGAAAAAGGTCAATCGCGATGTTAAGGCCGCGAATGAGAAATTGACCACTGAGCTTGAGAGATACAAGGAAAATGCAAAAAGTTTTCAAATTCACAAAGAACGCGAGTCAGAATTTGAAATTGGTTATAAGAAGTTACTTGTTAAAGATAGGGAATGGAAAACCAAGTTTGCTAATCTTGAAATAAGTTCAACAAAAACCATTAACTCTTTAAAACAAGAAATTTCTGAATTAACAAACCAACTTTCAAAACAAGAAACAGCTTACACCAATCTTGAAAAAGAAAGGGATGAGTTGAAAAAGGACTTTGCAAAGAAAGAAGATAAACTTTTGGAAGAAATCGTAGAGTCAGAACACAAGATTGCACATCTAGAAGAATTAGTGGTTAAGTCGGGTCAGTCAAGTCAAACAATGAAAATGATTTCAAATCAAACTAATCCGATTTACCATACAAAACACAAAATGGCTCTTGGTAACAACAATCCTTGTAATCTCAAGAAAGCTCAGGAAGAACAGAACGTCTTGTATAATGGTAGTGTTCTTTACACCAAACATGATCCTCCCGTCGTTCGGGATTCTGTGCAAACGATAGAACATGTCGAAGAGAGCATTCTCAAAATGAAACAAAAGGATTTGAAACCCATTGATTACAACAAATTGAACAAACTTTCGGGTATTACTTTTGTTCCTCAAAAAGAACCATCTGTGTTTTCCATAAAATGACCATTCTCGAAAATGTTTTCTAAAAAAATAGTTGCTTCCAAATCGCTTTCAAACATGGAACAGATGTCTTCAAACAACACTTTTAACTCAAGTGTTGCACGGGGATATCTTGATGATCTTAAAACCAGAATTGGGCAACTTAAAACGACTTTAGAATCTAAAACGAGACTAAATGAGATCAACTTGAATTCCACGGTTCATTTACAGCTTAAAAAGATTCTCGAAAATGAATTTGCTCCTCAAATTAATAACATCCATGCTCGAGTAATTCATTTTGAACAAGCATTTTTGAAAGAAACAGCTGACTTCGTCACGGATCACAAATCCCTGATAAAGAAGGCAAATGAATCTTTTGAGCAAATCAATGTTTTGGAAAACCAAAATGATTCTCTCTTCGAAGCAGTTCTGTCTACTGATATTATGTCCATCATTTTACAAACATATTCTGTTGATGACGATGAAAGACTGAGAGCTGAGACCTCCGAAATTGTTTCAAAATATGAAAATGCTCTTATTAAGCTTGAAAAAGAAAATGTGACATATTTTAAACAACTTGATCGAAAAAGCGAAGAATGCAAATATGACAAACTGTCGTATGAGCGTGAATTAAAGAAAATGAAAGAGCAAAATGATCTTTTGAGGGCTCAGCTTGAAAGTCAAAAAGGGAAGGGTGAGGAAACTAAGTTTGCAAAACCGTCGACTTCGGAGAAACCAAATGTTTCAAACACGGTTCAAAAACCAAAAATGTCAATTTCAAGGTTTGCTCCAAAAGTCAATGAGAAAAAGGATTTGACAAAACCAGTCACTCCAACACCCTTGCCCAAGAAAAGTGACAATGAAAAAATTGTTGATAAAGGAAAAGCAGTTGTCGAAACACCAAAAGTGATAGCACCTGGCCTTTTTAGGATTAGTCCCACTAATGCGTCTGCCTCCACATCTAAGACTTATGAGGGCAAAAAGGATAATTCTAAAGAGTCTAGTGAGGCTAAAAAGGACAACAATATAAATCCTAATGTGTGTGCCTCAACTTCTACAGGATTAGAAAGCACCTCTAGGAGCAGCAGACTACAGCCTAGGAGCAATACAAGGAACAATAGAGTCTCGCCTGCCTCTACGAGTAGTAGCAAGAATAAAGTAGAAGAACACCCTAGGAATTTATCGCTTTTTAATAAGAGACATGTTTCATCTGAATGTAATGTCGAGAGTACTGGTTCTAATGCATGTAATGACTCTGTTTGCTTGACATGCAAGAAATGTTTAATTAATTATGTTCATGATGAATGTGTTTCTAAGAATGTGAATGTTACGCCTGAACAGAAGAATGTTCCAAAAGGAACTAGTCCTAGATCTAGATCTATTGAAAGATTAGTTACTCGCTTTAGGTCTACCACTAGTAGCCAAATGCCTAGGAACTATCTTAAGTATTGTGTATGGAAACCAATGGGTAGAAAATTCATTCTCCAGGATGGAACATTGAAGGTTGTTCAAATTGAACATGTTGAAACATTCTATGAGTGTGATATGGATTTTACTCCTAACCCAATGGAACCAAATTCAAAACGGTTTCCAAATACAAAATCTTCTGTTCTTCGCAGGTTGTCGAAATATGTCTTTGGATCGTCGACTCGGGTTGCTCCAAGCACATGACCGGGAATTTAAAGCTGCTGATCAATTTCGTTTTGAAATTCATGGGAACTGTACGCTTTGGAAATGATCATGTAGCAGCTATTCTGGGTTTTGGAGATCTTCAGTTTGGGAATTTTTTGATCACTCGAGTTTACTACGTCGAAGGGTTGGGACATAATTTGTTTTCAGTTGGGCAGTTTTGTGATGCAGATTTAGAAGTTGCAGTCAGGAGAAACACGGTTTTTATTAGAAATTTGGTTGGTGATGATCTCTTAACTGGTAATCGTGGTACAAACTTGTATGCTATCGACATCAACCAAATGGCTTCTACATCACCAATTTGTCTTATCACAAGGGCAACCGAAACTAAGTCCTGGCTGTGGCATAGAAGATTATCCCATCTCAATTTCGACACCATCAACAAGTTAGCCAAAGACAACATCGTCACTGGACTTCCTAAGTTCAAATACACCAAGGAACACCTATGTCCATCATGCGAACAAGGAAAAAGTAAAAGAGCATCATATAAACCCAAAACCGTACCTAGTTCGGAAGCAAGGTTACATATGTTGCACATGGACTTATGTGGTCCAATGAGAGTTGAAAACATTAATGGGAAGAAGTATATTCTCGTTATTGTTGATGATTATTCAAGATATACTTGGGTAAAGTTTTTGAGATCAAAAGACGAAGCACCAGGCATCATCATCACCTTTCTGAAGCGTATTCAAGTTCTACTTCAAGCTCCAGTAAGGATTATAAGAACAGACAATGGCACAGAATTTACAAACCAGGAGTTAAGAACTTACCTCGAAGATGTTGGAATTACATATCAAACATCAGCTGTTAGAACTCCACAGCAGAATGGGGTAGTTGAAAGAAGAAACAGAACTCTTGTGGAAGCTGCTCGCACAATGCTCATTTATTCTAGTGCACCACTATTCTTATGGGCTGATGCTGTTGCCACTGCTTGTTTTACTCAAAACCGATCCCTAATCCATCCAAGATTCAATAAAACCCCATATGAGCTTGTGAATAACCGAAAACCTGACATCTCTTACCTTCACGTGTTTGGCTCTTTGTGCTATCCGACGAACGACAGAGAAGATCTAGGAAAGTTGAAAGCTAAGGGTGATATTGGAATC
Source organism: Artemisia argyi (assembly GCA_030686995.1). Taxonomy (NCBI): domain Eukaryota; kingdom Viridiplantae; phylum Streptophyta; class Magnoliopsida; order Asterales; family Asteraceae; genus Artemisia; species Artemisia argyi. The sequence continues at coordinate 106,379,602 of CM060685.1, forward strand.
TTCATTGGATATTCAGAAAACTCGAGGGCATTCAGGGTGTATAATCAAAGAACAAAAAGGATAATGGAGACGATGAATGTGAAGTTTGACGAGATTTCACAAATGGCTTCTGAGAGATACGCTCTAGAACCCGCGCTTAATCCGATGGCTTCTAATCAAACCAGATTAGGACCCGCACCAAACAGTCAGACTTCTGGACACATCAGTTCAGGACTCGTACCTCAAGGAGCTCAGTCAACAAACACGGATAAACCTTCAGAACAAGAACTGGAAAATTTCTTCGAATTAATGTTTGATGAATATTATGGTGGAACTTCGACAAATGCATCTCCACAACATTCCGCTGCACCCGCTCAAAATCATCAACCACCACCACCATCACAAGATGCATCTACAACAATCGAAGCTGACGCACCAACTACCTCAACATCATCTACATATACTCAAGCCACTCCAGTACTTGAAACTGAACTACCAAGAGTTGATGAGCAAAATCAAAACACAAATTTTCAAGAAGAACCAACAAATAATTCAAACGATGTTGCGTTAGAAGAAGGAGAAGAAGTATTTGAAAACCCGTTTGCAACAAACTCTGCTGAATCTTCTTCAAGGTTACAAGAACCGTCTAACACACATACGTTAAACCCAAGGTACCCTTCTACGTTTCAATGGACAAAAGACCATCCAATAGAACAAGTTATTGGTGAACCTTCAAAGCCAGTTCAGACGAGGAGACAACTTGCCACCGATCTCGAATTGTGCATTTATATATGCTCAATTAGCCTCAAAGAACCAAAGAATATTCGGGAAGCAATGGCAGAAAACCCTTGGATTGAAGCGATGCAGGAGGAACTTCTTCAATACCTATTACATGATAGTTGGGAACTTGTTGAACGACCACTTGATAAACGCGTTCTTGATCTCAAGTGGTTGTGGAAGAACAAACTAGATGAGGAAATGACTATAATTCGTAACAAAGCTCGTCTCGTGGCTAAAGGATATCCACAAGAAGAAGGGATAGATTTCGAAGAATCATTCGCGCCTGTAGCTAGACTTGAAGCAGTCCGGATTTTCTTAGTCTATGCAGCTCACAAAAACATCACAGTCTATCAGATGGACATTAAGACAGCTTTCTTGAATGGAACTCTGAAAGAAGAAGTGTATGTGAGTCAGCCAGAGGGATTCATCGACAAAGATCATCCAGACTACGTCTACAAGCTTAAGAAAGCCATCTATGGTTTAAAACAAGCTCCAAGAGCGTGGTATGATGAACTATCATCTTTCTTGCTCAAAAACAATTTCACCAAAGGAACGGTTGATAACACCTTGTTTATCAAAAAATTCAAAGATGACATTTTGATCGTTCAAATTTACGTGGACGACATAATTTTTGGATCAACCAATCCTAACCATTCAAAACATTTTGAAAATCTCATGAAAAGCAAATTTGAAATGTCCATGATGGGGGAACTAAAATTCTTTCTTGGTTTACAAATACATCAATCCCCTCGTGGTATTTTTGTCAATCAAGCTAAATATACAATAGAGATTTTGAAAAAACATGGAATGGAAAATTGTGATTCTGTTGGTACTCCAATGGTCACTTCACCAAAAATTGATGCTGATTTGTTTGGGAAACCCGTCGATCCGAAAAAATATCGGAGCATGATTGGTTCTCTCATGTACTTAATTGCTAGTCGACCTGATATTCAATTTGCCGTTTGTTTGTTAGCACGGTTTCAAGCAAAGCCTACTGAACTTCACCTCAAAGAGGTTAAAAGGATCTTTCGGTACCTACGAAGAACCATTAACATGGGACTTTGGTATCCGAAGGATTCGGGGTTTAATCTAACAGCCTTTTCAGATGCCGACCATGCAGGAGATCAAGTTACAGCAAAAAGTACATCAGGTGGAGCACAATTTTTGGGTGAAAAGCTAGTTAGCTGGTCGTCAAAGAAACAGGATTGTACTGCGCTATCAACCGCCGAAGCCGAGTATGTGTCTCTATCTGCGTGTTGTGCCTAAGTTCTTTGGATGAGGACACAGCTCACAGATTATGGCTTTACTTTTGACAGAATACCTATGTATTGTGACTCAAAAAGTGCCATAGCCATCTCGTGCAATCCCGTACATCACTCTAAGACGAAGCATATCAAAGTCCGCTATCACTTCATCAAAGAACACGTGGAAGAGGGTACTGTTGAATTATTTTTCGTTAAGACTGATTACCAACTCGCCGATCTATTTACTAAAGCCCTTCCAAAAGAAAGGTTTGACTATTTAGTTCGACGAATTGGCATGCGAAGCCTAACTCCTGAGGAGCTAGAACGTCTTCTCGAATCTTCTTGAAAAAGTTTTCAAAATCGCTTCGCTGTAAATATTTTTGAAAAAACAAAATACAAAATTTGAAAAATCAACAAAAACAAAATACAAAAATATAAAATTTCAAAAAATACAAACACAATATAAAATCAAAAAATCCAAAAATATTCTTCTCACGACATGTCTCTCGTATAAATCAATATTCTGTACGTTTCTAGAAATGTCATTCAAAAATGATACGGACATGTACAGATGCTTGAACGGGAGTTCTTTAAAATGTTTCTCTAAAACATGTCGTTTCTCAAAAGTTTCTGTTAGGATTAAAAGTGACGATCATTATTGAGTCAAATAGTTAGTTAAATATATCAATGTAATAGTTAGTAAATGCTAGTTTATTAAGTTTATGTGTATTATTCATGCTTGTATAAAGTCTAAGGGCTAGTTATGTAATATGGTCAAAGATATGTGAAGCCCTAGACTACAAGTATAAATACACATGTAAGGCCTCATTTTGAGGTTGGTTCTCTTAGTGATTCATTTAGTGTTAACAAAGTTATTATTCCACACACTAGAGTTCCCACTCTCTCTCCCTCTCTACTTACTTTCTCTCTCTAGATCTAGCCTAGATTCACAAGTGATAAGGTTGTTCTACGGTCCTACAAGTGGTATCAAGAGCCAAGGGATAATATTGGTTGTTTTAGGTTAGATTGGGTCGAAAAAACTAGGATTTAAGGTGATTTTTCGGATCTCGTAACTGTTCATCAAAATTTTTTTCGAGTTTGAAAAAAATTTCGAGTTTGAAACATTTTTTTTTCGAGTTTGAGAAAAAAAAATTCGAGTTTGAAACATCTTATTGAGTTTGGAAAAAGTGTTATCGAGTTTGACAAATTTTTTTCGAGTTAGAAAAAAATTGTTTTCGAGTTAGGATTTTTGTCATATCGAGTTTGGATTTCTATCGAGTTTGGTGTGGTTTACCGAGTTAGGCTTATCGAGTTTGGTGTCTGTTTATCGAGTTAGGTGTAAGTTATCGAGTTAGGTGTAAGTTATCGAGTTAGGTGTAAGTGTTACCGAGTTTGGGAGTCAATACTTATCGAGTTAGGATTTAAACTTATCGAGTTTGGAACTCAACTTTGGCGAGTTAGCCTTTACCTAATCGTTTATCGAGTTAGGTTCTTTGTGGCTTATACTAAGGGGAAACTCTGCCCAACTCAAGTCTCTCTATCGAGTTAGGAACCTCATGATCTTATCGAGTTAGACACCTCATGATCTTATCGAGTTAGGAACCTCATGATCTTATCGAGTTAGACACCTCATGATCTTATCGAGTTAGACACCTCATGATCTTATCGAGTTAGACACCTCATGATCTTATCGAGTTAGGAACCTCATGATCTTATCGAGTTAGACATCTCATGATCCTACCGAGTTAGACAATCAGAATCCTATCGAGTTAGCAAAAATTTATTTTTACACGTGACTAAACGTTCAATTTTTACGCGAGATTCAAAGTTTGGTATAACGTTGAAAATTTCGGCCGAAAATTCAAATTTTTTGGCCAAAATTCAAAATTTTTCGGTAAAATTTGACGAAAAAATTTTCAAAACTCAAAATTTTCAGGTAACCTTAGAATTGTATTTCTTTGTGATTTTCAAACTTTGAGAAAGAAAATTTTCGTATTCATTTTTTGGAGGGAAAATTTGAAATCAAAAAAAATCAACCAAGAACGTTTTTCAAAATTCGCCAAAAACATCTAATCTTCAAACAACAACCTTTGTTATCTTAAAAGATCCTAAGATCAACTTTATCACACATCGCTTTACAATGGAAATGAAAATGCAAATCAAAGAGAGAGATTCAAAGAAAGTGTTTACAGTGTTCAAGTCATATGTAGAGAAGTTCGTCAATCCTGATGGCTATAACACAAGGTTCGATCAGGCATTTGAATACTTCATCCGAGTCCAATATCACAATTTCAAAGACAAACTCAAACAAAGCCTGAATCAACTTCAAAAGCTACTTAATGAAGAAGAACCTGATATGAGTAACTGCAAGGATGCTCTTAAAGTGATCCAGACTCAATTTCAGAGTATCTTTAACCCTTGGATAATGGGACAGTCAGAGTTTATCGATGCATTTTACCAAAAAATTTGGGTAAGCTATACGACCTTCAGAACTCGATGCATAAATCAAATGGATGAACTCGAAAAGACACTTGATGCTGAGGAAGCTAAGTTTAATGAGATTGAGAAGCTGAAACGGGAAAAAGAGCAGACGGAAAGAGAGATGCAGTTAGAGGAAACTGAGGTGATTGAAAAAGAGACAGAGAAAGATGTTCAAAATGACGAGGAAATAGTCAATGAGGGTGATGCATCAGATGTCAGTTTGGTTTTCACAGGCAATGATTCATCTTCAGAACAGCAGGTTGAAAGCAGCAGTCCTAGCTATGATTCGGATGCTGATGGTACACAAAGGAATGAAGCTGTTTGGGATACCGAGGATGATCATATCAGACCTTCATCAGACACAGAGATATTGGCTACGGTACAACATTCATATGCTCATGATAATGTTAATATATTTGAGAATATGTTTGTTCATGATCAGACACATCCTGAGCATCCTGAGTCTATTAGTGACACTTATGTGGTGGAACAAAATGATAGTAATATCACTTTTGATACTCCAGATATGGATCCTAATAGAGGTGAGCCTGCCCAGGATGGATCTTCTTATGAACAAGATCGTGCCTTATTTGCTTCATTGATCAATAATTTCAAACATGAACTTGAAAAGTGCAAAGAGGACAATCGCAAAGCTAAGCAAACGAATGTCTTATTGACAAAAGAGCTTGAGAGATTTAAAGAAATGGAAAAAGGTTTTCAAAATGTAACAAAAAGAAAAGCTGAACTTGAATTTGAAAACTCAAACCTTAAATCTCAAGCTCAAAAGTTTGAAATGTATGGAGAGTCTGTCAAACCACTTTTAAAAAGAAATGAAGAACTTGAAGTTGGTTATAGAGAAGCTGTTCTTCGTGAAAAACGTTCCATTCAAAATCTGGATACTCAAATGGTTGTTAACAACAGAAAGGTTCAAGCGCTTTTAAAAGAGAACAATGATTTAAAAAGTGAAAATTCAAAGCTTCAGAAAACCACATCAAATTTTGAGATTGTAAACACAAAACTTGAGAATGAAAACAAAGAGTTTTTGAAACGAACAAACGATCTTGAAAACAAACTTCGAAAATTGGGACAGACTTCTCAGACTATCAACATGCTGCCTACTAAAGATGAGGAGGTTGAGAAACAAACATCTGGAATTGGTTTTGAAAATAGTGCTCAGTTGGAAAATGGAAAACCGTGTTTTTTAAACAAAGTGAAAAAGCTGACACCTATTTTGTACAACGCTGAAGATATGGGAAAAGAATTGTCAGATGATCTTTTGTTTGAGTCTCAAGATATTTTAAAATCTGAAGAGGAAAAACATTTGAAAGTAAAACAAACAAAAAACCCTCTCTCGTACCACGGCTTTGTGTATGGTGGTCTACAATTGACTGATATACCAAAAGAACCTTTCAAAAGAAAAGACACAAATGTGAAAAGATTTTTCAAAGAAGCTCAACTTGCTACTTATGATGCTAAAGCAAGGAAACAATTTTGTAGTCTTAAACATCACATTGAGCATACGTTAAAGGTCATTTGGTTTAAGCAAGTAAACATCGATAACAACGTTTTCTCTAATCCTCTTTCATCAGATGTACGCCTTAAGCTTGAAGTCCAAAAGGTTTTGAAAGATGAGATTGAACCTCATGTGAAAAATCTCAACTTAAGTTTTGAGTACTTTGAAAAACATCTTGTCACTGAAATGAGAGAAGATTTAAAGTACGTTCATTCTCTTGAAGACGAATTTGATGAAAAATGCTTAATTCTTGACATTCAAAAGGAATTTTTCACAAATCAAATAGAGTCTTTCAAATCAAAATCTGTTTGCCATGAGAAAGTGAATGAGAATTTTGAACAAACATCTTCTTTGAAATCTGAAAATCTTTGTCTCAAAAAGAAAATCACCGAGCTTTCAAAAGAAGCAGCTGATGTCAAAGAAGAATTGTCAAAAAGAACTGCTCACTTTGAGAAACATCTTGCAATACTCGAAGCACAAAGTATCTCTTTCCAACTTAAATTGCAAGAGAAGAATGAGAAAATGTCTTCTGAAAACTCTTTGACATCAGTGCTTAAAGAAAAAGAAAAGATTTTTGAAGAAAAATGTGATGATACCAATATCAAGTTTGACTTTGACGAATTTGATATAAAAAATCTTGAATTGGAACATGCTGTGGCATCATTACAAAAAGAAAATGAGCATTTGAAACAGACTTACAAAAACTTGTTTGATTCAATCAAGCGGTCAAGAGTTCAGAATCAAACTTTAAACAAACCTGATTCTCAGATCACACCAAATCATCTTTTTGAAAAAGAAAAGTCTGTGCTTCAAAAGAAAATTGTTGAATTGGAAAAAACGATTGCACAACAAACCAAGGATTTTGGTGATGCCAAAAATGATTTTTCAATCGAAACAGATAAATATGAAAAATATTTTGCACATCTTGAAAATCAGAATGCTTCTTTGCAAGAAAAACTGGCATCATCAGATCATCTTTCTCTTCAAAAAGAATACAATGATTTGAGAACGTCATACAACGCATTAAAAGCAAAGTTTGATGTTCTTAATCAGTCAAAAGGAAAATCTCAAGTTTCAAACGAGTCTAAACCACAAGTAAGTGTTTCGGAGAAGGTTTACACGAGTGAATCTTCCAAACCGTTTTCGAAAAAGGTTTCTCAGTTTACAACCTATTCTTTGCAAAAAGGAAGGAAATTTTCAAAGAGACCTAATTTTTCTGAAACATTTACTCCTCAAAAGGTTTCAAATGCAAGTGCTCATAAAGAAAAGAATCAAGGTTTTCAAACTCCATACTCTCATTTTACTCCGGTAAAGCCAGTGTGGAAACCAAAGCAAAGTCGTTCAAAACATTTGAATTATTCATACTCTGAAATGCTTCCGCTACAACAAAGGAATGGCTATGCTTTGAAAAATCCCAATTCTGGAAGGTTTCCATTCATCTCAAAAACGAATTTACGAAATGAAACACCGAGTTTCAACAATGGATGGAAAACTTCTTCTTCAAGTTTTAAAACTCCAAGAGAGACACCGAGTTTCTCAAACAACTTTCAAAAGCAAAAGAGTTTTAAATCACCGTTGATTCCACGAGCTTTATTTCAAAATGAAACACCGGTTTTCAGTCCTCTTTGGAATTCAACTTCTTTGTCTCGGATTGACACAACTTACAAATGGATTTCAAAATATGGTAACCCAGTTAGCGCCGTGCTTAAATGGGTTCCAAAAGTTGTTGTCTAATCTAAAAACATAATGGCTTTCGTACACCTCAGTACGAAACCCGGACTTCAAAATCATGACTTCTTAGTATTTCAGCTAAGGACTCGTTCTTCAAAGAAAGGAAAGTGCTTAAGTTTAAACAAAGGTTTTAAATATTTTTGAGCACTTATCCTAAAAACATAATGGCTTATGCACACATAACAGTGTATAACCCGCGATTTTCAAAGAAAGGACTCTGTTGTACATTTATGTGCGACAATCCTAAAAGAAAAGAAGACTTCTCACCAAAAAGCTTATCAAAGTCTTCTTAATTTTTTTTTGAGCAAAATGTTGAAAAATGTTTCAAAAGGTTTTCAAAACTTTTTAGCTCAAGATATTACTCCCTCAATCCTTAAAAGCTTAAATTTAATCAAAATGTTCTATTTTTTAGGGGGAGTAATATAAAGTGGTTCCAAAAAGATCATGCTTAAAGGAAACAAATACGGAATTAATAAACATCCGTTTCTCCCATAAGCTATCCAAAAAGAAAAGGTTTTAATCAATTGGTATCAAAAATACCATGGATATGCTATTTTTGAGGGGGAGAAGACGTGATTAAAATGTGATCGTCTTGAATCTCAAAAGAGCTCGACTCAGAAATGACCCAAGAATTAACGAAACAACAAAAGTTTGTAATCGAAAAGACGTATCCTCGACGGGTAATAACATCAAGTTAGTTACTAGAGCTAGTTGTCACCTAAAAGCTGACAATGGAACTCTTTAACTAGCCACGTAAGCGTGTCTCGAAAAGGATTTGTCTTAGTAGAAATGTACCGTTTCGAGAAACTTTCTGTGGATATGACCAGGCCGGGTAATAACTTCAAGCTAGTCTAACTAGTGATGTAAGCATGTCTCGAATCGGTTGTGTTCATTGAAAGTGAATCAATTCAAAAGTGCAAACTCCTCACGCATGTGCAAATTTCTTAAAAATCCATGAGCACGTGTGAAGGGGGAGTCCTTCAAATGAAATGCAAAACTCTCGAAGTGTTAACAAAGTATGTTTTTTATCATAAACACTTTGAGAGATTTTCACAAATGGTTTGATGGCAACAATAGGATAGTCATGAAGTTATAAGGTGACTAAGGTTAGGAAAAACCGTCCTATGATCCGCCAGAGCCGGAGGGATCTACCCAAGGACAATTCCAATAGAGTAGAATTAGAAGTCCTTAGGTATGATTTGAAAAAAGGAGAAAAGAATGAAAGGAGAAAGAAGGGGTTGAAGAATTAAAAAGAAAAGCAAATGAAAAGGGTGAAAAGAAATAGCCCTCCAAATGTTCAACCTTAGGGCAGACACCGGGTTCAACTCATATGCTACTGGTTGTTACTAAGGTGACACCGGTATTGAAGACAAGACGTCATGGACCCAGTGACGCATTGCACTTAACCTTCTAGCCACTCAAGTTCTCTCAAAAGAGCTTGTTTCATTCTCACGGGGAACCGGTGTAATCTATCGACTTATCTCTTAGAGATGGTTGATATTGAAGCAGGAGACCCCTCCCTAGTCTCCGCATAGGAAACCAAATTATGCACTTATCGAGTCTAGAGCCATGAGATACGTCAAAAGATCTCTTAGGATACACTTCCTACGAATACACTTGTGTTCGCCAAAAAGGACACAAGTTGTAAGAGTCTTTATGAGATCTATGGATCTTGCCTTATCTTTCATGATGGTTACTATGTCTCAAACGGTCTACAGTTGTAGGGTGATCTCCAGCAACTCACCTGAATCATTGATGTACTTCGGTGGATCTAGTAAGCCCTTTTAGGGGTATCTGATTCAGGAACGGTCTTGGTAAGGGTTAGAAGGAGTCTTCACACTATGCTGTTGACGATCTCTAATTCCGAACCTGTAAGTACTGGTTGATTTATTGCTAACTGTTTTATGCAGGTACTCATAAATGTTCCTTGGAGAAAGACCGTTACCATCACTCAAAAATCCACATGCTCATACCCTGCAAAGCTCTCTTCAAAGATCAAAGCAAAGCAAAGTTCAGAACATTTCTAAGTCAAAGTCAAAGAATCTTCAAACAAAAGAAACAAAGATTAAAGTCAAAGAGAAGAGAACTTCATAAAGATTCAAAGCCAAACAAAGTATGAGCATGTTGGAAAAGTCGTAAAGACAACAGAGTAAAGATGTTGATCAAAGGCAAGAAAGATCACAAAGCATGATTGGAACAAAGGAACTAGCAAAACTATTACACAAGGACTCAAAGTTCAAGAGAACAAGCTTCAAAGATCAAAGATCAAAGTCACAAAAGAGAGATCTCAATGATCACCCTTAGGGGGAGATTGTTAGCATTAGAAGTGTTGATCATTTATGAAATCAAAGTGAGATCTCAATGATCGTCCCTTAGGGGGAGATTGTTAGGATTAAAAGTGACGATCATTATTGAGTCAAATAGTTAGTTAAATATATCAATGTAATAGTTAGTAAATGCTAGTTTATTAAGTTTATATGTATTATTCATGCTTGTATAAAGTCTAAGGGCTAGTTATGTAATAGGGTCAAAGATATGTGAAGCCCTAGACTACAAGTATAAATACACATGTAAGGCCTCATTTTGAGGTTGGTTCTCTTAGTGATTCATTTAGTGTTAACAAAGTTATTATTCCACACACTAGAGTTCCCACTCTCTCTCTCTACTTACTTTCTCTCTCTAGATCTAGCCTAGATTCACAAGTGATAAGGTTGTTCTACGGTCCTACAGTTTCTTCACAATGGCTTTCGTATACTTCAGTACGAAACCCGGGCTTAAACGATGACTTCTGATTATTTTCAAATCAAGGACTCGTATTTTCAAGGACGAAATCTTTTTCAAAAAGTTCGAGTCTAAACAAACGAAAAGGATTTCAAACATAAACTCGTTTTCAAACATATTTCTTGAAGCACTTTTTAAAGATTGTTCAAAAGATTTTTCATAATCTCTCAAAATTAGTGCTCAAGATAACTCCCTCAAAACCCTTAATTGATTTTAAAATGTGTTATCATTAAGGGGGAGTACAAAAACAAAATGTTCCGAATTCATGCAAAATGAAATCTGTCTTTCTCTCCAAAAAGCTTTTTCTTAATCAGTTGATATAAAAAATATCACGATATGCTATTTTTGAGGGGGAGAAGACATGATTAAAATGTGATCAAAGATGTTTAAAGCTTGTGACTGAATCTCAAAAGAGCTAGACTCAGAATGTACCAATGAATTGACGAAGCTTAAAATGTCAGTAATCGAAAAGACTTGTCTTGGACGGGTAATAATTTCAAGCTAGTCTAACTAGTGATGTAAGCGTGTCTCGAATAGGACTTGTCTGAGTAGAATGTACCATATCGAGAGACTTTCTTTGGACTTGACCAGGACGGGTAATAACTTCAAGCTAGTCTAACTAGTGATGTAAGCGTGTCTCGAATCGGTCATGTTCACTGAAAGTGGATCAATTCAAAAAGTGCAAACTCCTCACGCATGTGCAAATTTCTTAAAAAATTCATGAGCACATGTGAAGGGGGAGTCCTTCAAAAGAAACAAAAACTCTCAAAGTGTCAACAAAAATGTGTTTATATTCATAAACACTTTGAGAGATTTTCAATCAAAGGTTTCATGGCAATTATAGGATTCATGGAGTTATAAGGTGACTAAGGTTAGGGAAAACCGTCCTATGATCCGCCAGAGCCGGAGGGATCTACCCAAGGACAAATCCAATAGATTAGGATTAGAAGTCCTCAGGTATGATTGAAAAAAGGAGAAAATGAGAAAGGAGAAAGAAGGGGTTGAAGAATTAAAAAGAAAAGTTATGAAAAAGGGTGAAAAGAAATAACCCTCCATATGTTCAACCTTAGGGCAGACACCGGGTTCAACTCATATGCTACTGGTTGTTACTAAGGTGACACCGGTATTGAAGTCAAGACGTCATGGACCCAGTGACGCACTGCACTAAACCTTCTAGCCACTCAAGTTCTCTTAAAAGAGCTTGTTTCATTCTCACGGGGAACCGGTGTAATCTATCGACCTGTCTCTTAGAGATGGTTGATATTGAAGCAGGAGACCTCTCCCTAATCTCCGCATAGGAAACCAAATGTGTACTTATCGAGTCTAGAGCCCCGAGAATCATCAAAAGATCTCATAGGAACACATGATATCTCTACACTGGTTGTTCATCATTAAGGACACCAGATGTAAACCTAAGAGTCCTTCGCAGATCTTAGCAATCTGCTGAGAACGTTTATGAGAGAATTTACTTATGTAGTTTCTCAATGATTGAACGGAAATTCCTGCCAGGGTCAACATCAAGCAGCCCTGACAGCAGGTCACTTCGGTAATTCTTTATGGATTACGCTTAGTGTTCGCGGTGGTCTCAAACGGTCTACAGTCGTGGAGTGATCCCCAGCGACTCACCCAATCATTGAGCTACTTAGTAGGTCTCGTAAGCTCTTTCGGGAGTATCTGATATGGGAACGGCCATGGTAAGGGTTAGAAGGAGTCTTCACACTATGCTGTTGACGATCTCTAATTCCTTATCTGTAAGTACCGGTTGTTTATTGCTAACTGTTTACCTGCAGCTATATATCATCTCCATGGCGAAAGATTCCACATGCTCATACATGCATTACAAAGTCAAAGGAAAGTTCTCACAAAGATCAAAGGATAGCAACAGTCAAAGAAAGATTCTACGCCAAAAAGAAGAATCTACAAAGTAAAGTGACAAAGATCAATGTGAAAGAACAGAAACAACAAATGCATGTATCACAAAGACTTAAGACGTATGAGCATGTTGGAATGGTAGACAACCACCACAAACACAGAAGTGACGAAAGGCAGATGACATCATCGGATCACTTCAACAATAATGAAGCATGAAGAACTGGAACTATGTTTCATCTAGTGATTCTTAAAGACGTCAAGAGCTATGAATGTTAAAGTTTAAAGACAAAGATGATGACGTCACGCAACCTCAATGACCAACACTTAGTGGGAGATCGTTAGGATCATATTTTATTTATAAAAAGTGTTGGTCATTAACGTATAGTTATAGGTTGCTTTAGAATATCATTATGATGAAGTTTACGTGTAGTACTCATGTTTTGTAAAAGTCTAAGGGCTATTAGTGTAATAATGTAAAAGATTAGAGAAGCCCAAGACTATGACTATAAATACTCTTGTAAACCTCATTTGTGAGGTTGGTTCTCTTAGTGATTCATTTAGTGTTAACAAAGTTATTATTCTACACACTAGAGTTCCCTCTCTCTCTCTCTCTACTTACTTTCTCTCTCTAGGTTTAGGCAAGATTCAATAGTGATTTAGGTTGTTCTACGGTCCTACAGTTATAATTACCATTTTATTGTAATAAAAAGGTTTGTTTTTCGAAAACTTAACCAAGGACTATTTTTGCAAAAAGTCGCGTTAAAGGACTAAAAGTGACAAATCATGAAAACTTTTGGACTAAATATCATATTATTGATTTCTAATATAAATTGAAGGATAGAAACTGTAAATTTCGAAAGATCAAGGTGCAAAGTGCAAAAAGTATAACAAGGACTAAAAATGTAATCGGTTTTTACCAAAGGGTAAAAAGTGTAATTTTATTAAAGTAAAGGGTAAAATTTGGACAAAGATATTTTGTTAAATAATTATTTTACATATATAAATACATATACACTTTGTAACTTAAAAATAAATATGTAACTTTACTAAAAATATTTAATTATAAATATTTTTAACGATATTATTTTCACAAAGGAATTAACAATTATTGAACACCGGTTCGTAACAACGTTACAAATAACTACGTAAAGTTATTTTGGAATATGTTAAAACACCCGAATGGATATCACCGTACACGAGACATATCACATGTCATTTACGAATCATATCTAAGACACCGATGACTATATATATATAGGTCGCAAGTCGGAGGAATTTCATTGCTAGTCGTAGCAGTACACCGTCACCTTTGAGCACCGTTGTGATTCACACACACCTACCAGGTGAGTTCATGGTCCCACATTTTTAATTGTTTTTAAACCCCGTGGGGAGATGAATTCTATAAACCGAACACAAGTATTTTCTGTATGTTGTTACTACCTGATATTGCCTAAGTTGACACCCGTGCTACAAGTCCCTCATATCACGAACCTTAATCACTTGCGAGTGAGCGTGAATATAGTTGGTAGATCTATCGGAATGGCAGCCCACCTCTGTCAAGGTGATCACTTGGCAGGAGGTGTGCTATATTCGAGGTACCATGGAAATTTGGCACATTTCCTGTCACCGAGGGCCCCTTGTCATTTACATCCTCCGTGGTGTAGGTGATTGTTATTATCTTTATGATATGTCGAATCGATGTTAAGGCTTGCGTTTCGTGAGGCTTAGGAGCAATATTTCACCAGTTTAGTCAAGACCTGTCTATCTTGGCTTGTTTATTTCAAATGCTTGACTTGTGTTCACACTATTACTATTTAAACTACTATAGATTCACTCAACCTTTGTGTTGACTTTTTAAGCATGTTTATCTCAGGAATTTAGCAGGCATGGTGGCACGGAGCTGGCAAAAGGGCACACAGGACCTCCCTTTTTATTTCAATAATTATATCATTCTTTTCAAACTCATCACTTCTTTTGCGAAACAATTAACATTTTGGAAAAATGTTTGTAACTCTGACTATTTGAGTTTTCATGGAATGATATTGACTATCTTTTGAATTGTTTTCTATGAATATGACTGTGTACTAAACTGTAATGACCCTGATTAGACTTCCGCTGCTTATCAAATTTTCGGGGTGTTACACATATTGAATGATTTAAGAGAAGACTTATCTCAATTGAACATGAAAGGATTCAAGGGGTGAAAACCCTTGAAAACACTGTAAAATATGACCTAGGGTTTACAAAGTTCGGCCCTAGTTTTCTTCACACAAGTTCCTCTCTAATGAATGAAAAATAGAAAACTATATATAGATTCTGATAGGTGACGGCGTCAAGAACAAATTTCTGACGCCGTCATCTCGCCGCCAAATAGTTTCTCGGACTGCCTTGATCTGGGTCTGACGCCATCATGTATACTCCTTATGCAGGCCGTCACCAAAAATAGTCTTGACGCCCTTGTTGTGACGCCTTCAGGTTTTCACTGGGTCATCATGGATTTTACTCTTGAAGCCGTCATGATTTTCTTCTTGACGCCGTCAGGTACTGTTCTCAGCATGGAAAATTAAGTCTTTGCCGTTTTCTTCACTTTTATGCTCCAAAAATGTCCGAATTGCTTCCTTTTCCAGATTTCACTCCCAAAGTACCTAAAATCACAAAAGGAACGATTTAGGGCAATATTTGATTAAATAAATTCAATTCCGGGCTTAAATGACCACCTAAAAGTGGTTCATTTTTCGCCTCATCATATACCCTTACACTTGAGATTTGCTTGTCCTCAAGCAAATGCGCTTTTATTCTAGTCAAAATACAAGTTAGGGGTCATTTAACACTAATATAAAAGTGATTACAACAAATAATTGTTCCACTAAAGACCAAAGACAAGCACGGAGGTCATACACTAGCACCTCACAAATAGTGTTTAGATACTCACATCTCTCGGGTGTAATAAAGTAATATCACATTATGGAAATGGAAAACATCTCTCACTACCTGTCATAGCAAAATAGATTACCATAGGCTGGGGAAAGGATCAAACCTCCACCACATGGCGTAAGCACCTAGGATAAACTATCAAAGAGGTCTTTTTAAAGGGTTGTAACGTTAGGTGTAGGGATATGGAATACACGGTTTTGTTGGATATAGGCAGTCTTTACTGGTGGCGAGTTAACAATCTTGGTTAATTACATGTACAATGTGGCGTTGCTAAGCCAAGACTAGACTCGACTTAAGCTAATAAATCAAAAATAACAAAAATATAAAATGAACATAGAATGAAAAGGGATGGTAGTACGTATGTTTTTTTCTCTTTTTCTCTTTCTTTTTCTATTTTTTTTTCTTTTTCTTGATTTTTTTTATCTCGATTTTTTTTTTTTTTTTTTTTTTTTTTTTTTTTTTTTTTTTTTTGCATACACTCTTACCCTACCATCCAAAATAATACATCATAGGGAATGAACATTCCCCTTACACTTGAATTTTTACATACTTTACAATAAACTAATCTAATGACTCGAATTAAGAAAATCAAAACACTTGGAGTACTTTTAATATTAACGCACATATGGGGGTAATATATGATGTTCTTCCCCATTACTCCATAAAATAAGTACTTTACCCATGAGTCCCAATCGTCCCAAAACAATATGTACAAGGATATGACTTGACATAGCAACCATGTAATCAATTAGATAATTAACTAAGGGTTTAACATATAACAATAATGCACTAAAAACGAGTGCATACACGGAAGGCTAAGGCGATTTGGTTGTACATTTAAGTGGGGTGTAAGAAATTCTTCCTTTAAGTAAAGTGCTTAAAGTTAGAAACGAAAAGATAGGCTCGGAGGGGTGTACTAGGGGTTTCGTGTACTAAAAATGAGTACAACGCTAAGGTGTGGGAAAAATTAATTGACTTAACTAGCCAAGTAATATGACTTAAATGGTCAAGTAATTATGATACGGGTTTAACACAAGGGTGATCCTAATGCCTCTTACCATGTAGTAAATCCTACTACACGAATGTAGTCTCACTAGTGGTCTCGGGATGCATCACTAACGCAAGTTCTAGAATCTAAATGCTACCGGTACACTCATAAGCACTAATAGTAAATGCTTTTCCTATCAAATCTAAAGGCGAACCTCACATATTTGGGTGGAAAATTTTTCTAAATAGTACGGTTTTGTGCTAGTCATACAATCTCCTATCCATGAGACGCTTGCTATGGCTAAAGTTTCACTCCTAAATGTTGTAAAAAATTTTAAATTTGGCGCTAAAATTGTACTAACAAGTATTTCTCATAGTTTTATTACACATCTACTATCAAACAAACAAACTCAAGCGAAAGTGTATCTGTAAGGTATCATCATTTTACCCTCCCCTTACACTTAGGATGAACATTGTCCCCAACGTTCAAGTAAAGAATGTAAAAGTGAAGTAAGTAAAACAAATGAAATCAAATACTCCCCTGATTCACTCGGTATGGATAATAAGGTGGCCCGGTTAGATCTTCCTCCAAGAAAATGAACAATCAAAGCTTCCCTTCCAGAATAATAATCATCTTCTTGTCATACATAACCTGTAAAACCTGAGAAAACAGACAAGGCAACTTCGCATAAAATCGGCGGCAATCTACATATGCTAATAAATCCTAGAAAACAAAATAAGATATAATGCTTGTGGAATGATGTTTGCAGATTTCTTGGAGATTATAAAACTAATAATTCAAAAAAAACTTTAAGACTCCGTTAGAAAAACAAAACTGGTAAAATTTCCAGATTTTTACACGTGACGCCGTCAGGAATTAATTCCTGACGCCGTCAGAAGTGACCTGCAGAAATTCTTATGTTAAGTTTTCGGAAAATTTCTGGAAAAACTTCGTCCTACTTCTTGAAAAATCATGCAAAACATCATTATGACTCGATACAAGCATTTGACTCTAACAAATACGAATATACATGTTCACTTAATATTGTGGAGAATCATGATCGGTTTTGTTTCTTAAAAACATATTTGGGGTTTCCCCTTACACTTATCTTTTGCAAAAATACCTTTGGATGAAGTTAAGACTAGGCCAAACAACAAAATAAAGTATTTTCACTATTTTAGATTTGAAACATGATCTACCAACAATAAAAAATAAAGCATGCATACGGAAGCAAATAACAAACAAACAAAAATAAAAATCACACAAAACATGGGTTGCCTCCCAAGAAGCGCTTTTCTTTATTTACGAGTCTTGTAGCTAGACTCAAAGTCATGGGTTACTACATGACCTCATTGTTGGTTTCACTCTCTAGGTCGTCTTCTATACCAGTTTTGTATTCCGGACCTAATTGCAAGCATTCTTTGTAGAAACCAAGCATCCTATTCATCACATACTCTACTCCTCTACGTCTATCCTCATCATTCCTATAGTAAGCTGCTTGTTTGTGTTCCTTTTCTATATTAGAAAGGAGGCGGTATTGCTCAATCTTGTGGGGCATTTGGTAGGCAATCTCATCATTCTCTTCCTTGAACCTAACTATCCCTAAAGTCGGATCATAACTCATCTTAGTGGCCTCAACAAATGGTTTTCCGAATATTACTTGGCTTAGGCAATCATCTATCACCGGACGAGTATCTTCTACTATCATAAAATCGATCTCATAGGTGAAATTACCTATAATCACATGCAATCCCTTCACTCTTCCTACAAAATTACTTATCAAATTCTTATTGGGCATCATCCTATAATCAAGTTGTTTCTTCATCGCCTAATTGTAATAAGTCCTTGTCATGATGTTTATAGGAGATCTAGGATCGATATAAGCTTTCCATATATGCATATGCCTGATATTGCATGGTATGTTGATGTTAGAGGGGTCTCCCATTTTGATAAGGGGTGTGCCAAGGATATATGGTGTCTCGGGGCCATCGAATAAATCCTTATGGTATTCCCGTTCTTCCTTAGTGGGCAACTTATCAAAGTGCTTTTCTATAGTCTCTACTTCCTCTAACTCCTCTCCCTTATTAACCTCAACATCCCTAATTTCATCCCTAGTCTCGGTTTCTACTTCAACTTCATCTTTATCACTTTCTTCTATATCCTTATCTTTTGGCTTAATGGTGACAACATTGACAAAGTGGACATGTTTGGATGATGAGGGGTCCTTAATTTGGATTCCGTTATTGGCGACCCTAGTGTCCTTCCTAGGTGTAGTTAACGCTTGGTTATTGAGGGCCTTCAACAAGTTGTCTATCTTGTTGGTCATCTCCGTTTGTTGTAGGTTGAATTCGGTTTCAAACCTAGCTATGCGAGCCTCTTGAGATGCCATAAACTTGGACATCAATCCTTCAAGATTGTTGGTACTACCATATGTCACACCCCCAATTTACCTGACTTGCAGCGGAATAGAATACCTGGGGGTGTCTGTCATAGCACCACAGTTACAGTTACATTGAACGACCTAAAGTGTCGTTTGGAAAAATACTTCGTTTGATCATTGAAATAATTCAGAGTTTAAAAAATGAGGTCCCCAAAAGGTGTTGCAAGTTTATGAAAAACAAGTCATACTAGATCAAACGTTTACATAAGTGCATGATATAATGATGAGACGCGTCGACCCCGCGACTCCATGAAGGTCCAAATGCATGTCACATGAGCTACCTTAATAACCTGAAATACATTGCTAAAACGTCAACACGAATGTTGGTGAATTCCATAGGTTTATAAAATGTAATGATGTACGGCCACCACAAGTATAAGTGCATGACAAAAGTCACGTAAAATAGTACAATAGACCTTAAGCTCATGACCCCGAAGCTATGACTGATGAAATTATATGCCCCTCCCGAATGTTTTACCAGAACACTCCCACAATGTAGACATGAAATGCATCCGCTTACTGTTGGTAATAACTACCACGGATGGAGGCGTCACCCTCGATAGATCTATCCACTCACTCTCGCTTACCGGCAAATTAACGGTTCATGATAATAAATAGGGGACTTTAACTGGTTGGTAAGGCAACTTAAGCAATGTACATATGTTTTGGTACTTGGGCTCGTACTAAAATAATTGATGCAATGTATTCCCCCGTGGGATTTGAAATCAAAATATTGTATTGAAAACGGGGCTATGAAAACTCACCTGATATGATGGTACCATGAACATGTAATGAGCTGAAAAACAAGACGCGCACACTAGCCGCAACCTAATATGAATGATGAACGATCTACTTTAGATCATGAAATAATGTTATGAATGTCCATGCACATGTTTCCTATACCACTCTACTCTCTGGAAAATACTTGTTGTTATCAAAAATATACATTTTCCAAGACTTAGGAAAATATGGCTACTAGAAAAATAAAACTAGTTGAAATGTATATATATATATATATATATATATATATATATATATATATATATATATATATATATATATATATATATATATATATATATCGTATGTATCAATGTTAGTGTTGAAATCCTCGGTTTGAAATCCTTGATATAACGCCTTGTAGTGATAAAAATATATTTGTAATCACTAATACTTCATTAGTTGTGAATTTGAGTACTTGGTATTATTTCTAGAAATGTAGAGTTACTACGTAGTTTTAGTATTATTTTTACCAAAAGCTGTCAAAATAATATAAGTTTTGCCGATATTGAAACGTGAATATCTTTGTCGTTATAAGTCCGTTTTACTTGTTCTTTATATCCACGGTTACGTCTTAGTATGTAGTAATATATTTTGGAAAGCTTGGCTCCTCCGGGTTACGTCTAAAGCCTCTTTTTGTCCGACGAAAAACGTCCAACAGCAACAATTTTCAGAAAATATACTTTTCGTCAATAAACTTGCAAAAATCATAACTTCTTCGTTATAAACTCTTTTTAATCCGTTCTTTCGCCTACGGATTCGTTTTTGAAAGTATTTTCTAAAATTTTTGCCAAAGTTCCCTTTATGTTTACCGATTTTCCTGGGTTTACCAAAATGGGACAGTAGGTTTATATACTTGTTACAAATCCATTTTTCATGTTCAAAACTAGTTTCTACTTCAACCAAATCTCTTGCAAACACCACAAATCTATACTAATCCTACCATACACCTTCTTAGGGTGCCATGGGTTCCTAATCACTAGTAATCATGTTAATTTAACAAAGGAACACCTAAATCAAAATCTAGGGTTTGTATGTTCAAAAAGTTAACAAAAATAATGTGGTATAGCTAACTTGTACATGAAATTAAGCATGAAAACTATAAGATACAAGTGTTAATTAGATTAAAACATGAAAATAAATTTGAGAACTCACTTTGAAATAATAGGTGATTAGATGATGAGAAATCTTGTGTTACTTGTGTTTTTGTTGTAAGATTCTTGATTAGAATGATGAAATGAACAACTTTGTAGCTTTGTACTTTGAAAAATAATGGCTTGATCATGGAGTTGGTGTTGGGTCGTGGCTTATGAAAGGAAGAAAATGAGATGAGAGCTTTTGATTCTTAAAAGTTATGTATGTTTATGTAAAAGGTGTTTATGAGGTTTTTGGTAAATATTAGGATAGTTATATTGTATAATACTAGTACATAAGTACATAAGGTTAAAAATGAAATCACATGGTGTCTAGGGGTGTGCTCATGGCCGGTTTTCAATGTGAAAGAGAGAAGCAAAATCGGTTTTGATCACTTAGGAAATGTAGTGTAATAATAGTTGTAGTTTAGTGTAAGTATTAGTTATAATCGGGTATCGGGTTTGCTAGAAATAAATATTAACGAAGTTAACCGGGACTTCATAAAGTCATAAAAATGTTAAAAATATGTTGGGTACAATTACTGAGTATTCGGGTGATTATTGTTTAGTTTTCACGAAAACCGTTGTAATATTTATAAACTTACGTTATAAATAAAATAAATTTCCAAAATACTGGGTAAATGAATATAATAACTTTTATGATGTTATAATGGATATAAAAATATGTCGGGACCATTGTGGGAATATTTAGATATATTCGTCGTGTATAAACCGGGTGTTAACGTTTATTATAAATACTTATAAGGAAAACGTTAAATG
This sequence comes from Artemisia argyi, assembly GCA_030686995.1. NCBI lineage: Eukaryota > Viridiplantae > Streptophyta > Magnoliopsida > Asterales > Asteraceae > Artemisia > Artemisia argyi. The sequence goes on from CM060685.1 coordinate 106,401,038, forward strand.
TATCAAATATATAAATTTGAAAATCCTAAGAGTGGTATAACATGAAAATGCTGTTATGATGATATGCAGACTATCTCCAGTCCGTATGAAATGTCCTTACTGATAATGCATGAATTCGCACCTGAACCAATATGGTTACGCGAATTTAAATACCCGTAAACTAAATTTACGATGAAATGAGTAATGCAAGTGAATAGTGAAAACTTTTCCGGCAATGAATAGTGTTCAATGAATAGTAAAATTCCTGAGTGCTTCTCTGAATGTCAAACTGACACCAAATATGATGAATAGTGTTTTGATGAATAGTGTTTGATGAATAGTGTTTTTCCAAAGTTTGGGAAATGACCTAAAATGGTGAGTTGTGACACCATAGTTGTTAGAAGGATTGTTGTTGAAAGTACGGTTGGAGGGTGGACCGTTTGGTTGGTAACGATTAGGCGGATTGGAAGAATTGGCTTGATTTTGTTTCCACCTAAGGATTGGGTGATTTTTCCAAGAGGGGTTGTAGGAGTCACCGTAAGGGTTCGGCTCGGGTTTGAAAGTGTACCACTTATCTCCCGCTTCGTCGGTACGCGAGGATGCGTAGTCCGCAAAAGCTGTTCCGGGGAGTTCCACACAATCACGAGTGTCATGGGGACCACTACATAATTCGCATGAAGAAGTGATTTTGTTCACTTGGCTTGAAAGCTTAGGAGCTTCGTAAGATTTCATGAGAAACTTGACTTGGTCCTCAAGTTTCATGATCCTACGGTCGGGAGTGCTAGAGTTGTTCGAAGGCAAAAATATTGCCTTGACCGTTTTGTTCAAATCACGGGGATCATTCCAACTTTCGTTGTCATAGAGAGCAAGATCTTCGATGAGTTCCCATGATTGTTCCGCACTTAGATCACGTACCACCGGCCGATTGGTCAATGGCTCGCCTTGTGGAGAGATCGATATGGTCATAGAAGATTTGGACTTGGAGCCAAAGATCTATGCCATGATGAGGGACTTTTTGTAGTAAGTCCTTGAATCGAGTCCATGCTTCATATAGAGTTTCACCTTGACATTGTTGGAACATCAAGATATCATTTCTAAGCTTGGTAGTTCTCCCCGGTGGGAAAAATTGAGCAAGGAAATGAGTGGTGAGATCATCCCATGAGGTGACGGATCCCGCGGGTAAACGCTCAAGCGATTGGCTAGCTTGATCACGTAGAGAGAATTGGAATAGGCGTAATCGGGGTTGACTCTCTAGTTGTGACATCAAGGTCTATAGAATCTACGATTTTAAGGAAGTCCTTGAGATGTTGGTTTGGATCTTCGGAACGAAGTCCATGGAATGCACATCGGCTTTGCACCAACCGGATGGTGTCGGATCGCAAGGGGCTTACATTGGCTCCTTGGGTGAGCTCAATGGTGTTTCGATAGCCTTGGTGGCTAGGTCGGGAATACTCTCCTTGGGTTCAGGGCCTAAGAGGTTGGTTATCTAGTGGTGGGTTTTGTTGTGGTAGGACAATGGGTTCAAAGATGTTACCAGCGTCCATGATGTCGGATGGCAAAGAGTTACGAACAAAAACACGAAGAAATAAGATAGACTAAAGAGAACTTAAAAATAAAAATAAAATCTTACTAGAAAGGAATCTAGCAAGTAGACCTAATAAAAAGAGATTCCAACCTAGACAATAACTATTCCCCGGCAGCGGCGCCAAAAACTTGGTACGTAGGGATTGCACCAGGTTTTACCTCTCGAGGGATCTCGAGAAGCTTACAACCCCCACCAGGCAGTGTACCTGATCGATGTAGTATAGTATAATGACAAGTACTGGGGGATTGATCGTTCAGCTAGGAATAGTGTCGCTAGGATTAGAAAACCTAAAGACTAGGTCTAGAGATGAGGGATGATTCTTTTTGTATTTTTATATTTTTATGAAAGCAATTAAAAATCTCGGGTTTGAAGGAGTTGGGAGGAATTAGTTGCTAGTCAACTAACCCAATACTAAAGATGCAATCAAAATAAAATACTAAAAATGAAAATAAAACTAATTTAACTAGAGTTGTGAGCAATATGTGGGAGAATTGTGTTTACTTAGATTTCACTACTCCCTAGATATCTTTTACAGGTTAACTACTTGTTATAGTTGCGTAGATGACGAATTGTATTCCTTAATACCATTCATGGGGTGGCGTACTTACTTCCCCAATCCTATGAGCGCCTACTTCACTCCTATGTCGAGCCGGCTAAGAAGCTCCTAACATGGGATCACTAGAATTTGCTCATGCATTAAATACAACCAATAAAACCTAGTACACATCAGTTCATGTTTCCTAAGACGTTCAAGCATGTTACACAATGGAGATCTGCCAGTTTTCTTAAGCCTAACATTGAAATCATTCTTCCATTACAACCATAAACAAGTAATCAACATATAATTAACATCTAGGTTTGATTACATCTAAGCAAACACAAGATAGATCTAGCCTAGCATGTTGAAATCAAGACAAGCATAAGATATATTCAAACAACACATAGACATATTGAATGAATTAAGAGAAGACTTATCTCAATTGAACATGAAAGGATTCAAGGGGTGAAAACCCTTGAAAACACTGTAAAATATGACCTAGGGTTTACAAAGTTCGGCCCTAGTTTTCTCCACACAAGTTCCTCTCTAATGAATGAAAAATAGAAAACTATATATAGATTCTGATAGGTGATGGCGTCAAGAACAAATTTCTGACGCCGTCATCTCGCCGCTAAATAGTTTCTCGGACTGCCTAGATCTGGGTCTGACGCCGTCATGTATACTCCTTATGCAGGCCGTCACCAAAAATAGTCTTGACGCCCTTGTTGTGACGCCTTCAGGTTTTCACTGGGTCGTCATGGATTTTACTCTTGATGCCGTCATGATTTTCTTCTTGACGCCGTCAGGTACTGTTCTCAGCATGGAAAATTAAGTCTTTGCCGTTTTGTTCACTTTTATGCTCCAAAAACGTCCGAATTGCTTCCTTTGCCAGATTTCACTCCCAAAGTACCTAAAATCACAAAAGGAACGATTTAGGGCAATATTTGATCAAATAAATTCAATTCCGGGCTTAAATGACCCCCTAAAAGTGGTTCATTTTTCACCTCATCAATAACCACAACCAATCACTTTATTATATTAACCTATCCAAGCAACCATAAAGAGTTTAGCCTAACATGACTTTACCAAACGAGCTTATAGTGATAATAACGATTGAAATGATCAACATGCTTCTGAATTAATGTAATGAAGAAGCTACCGTCACCAGCGATCACCACAATAATATCTAAGAAGTATTTCAACACTTAAAAGGATCTTTGACTTCACTTGAGCACTCCAATGATTGGATTACGAGAGAGAGTGAGTATCAGAGCTTTATTGGTTGTTGGGATGGGAGGTGTGTTAAAATGAGACGAAATGGGGCTCTATTTATAGGGATGGAGAAGTGGCCAGGCACTGAAGTACGTCGCTCTAAATACAAAGGTTGGCGGACTTCACATAGAATGCCGGCGGTCTTGGAGGATAACCACGGCGGGCTTCAATAGTTTACTTGGCGACAAAGGGTCATTATTAAAGCTGAAGGCCGGCGTACATAGATAATAAGATCGCCGCACTTTATTGGATTTGACTTTGATTTCAATAAGACTTCATACGTGATGCGTGGGAATTGCACCAGGCTTTACCTCTCGAGGGATCTCTAGAAGCTTACAACCCCCACCAGGCAGTGTACCTGATCGTTGTATTATAGTATAGTGACAAGTACCGGGGGATTGATCGTTCAACTCAGGAATAGTGTCGCTAGGATTAGAAAACCTAAAAACTAGGTCTAGAGGTGAGGGATGATTCTTTTTGTATTTTTTATATTTTATAAAAGCAAATAAAAATCTCGGTTTTGGAAGAGTGGGCGGAATTAATTGCTAGCCAACTAACCCAATAACTACAGATGCAATCAAAATAAAATAAAAAAAAATGTAAATTAAGCTAATTTAACTAGTGGTGTGAACAATATATGGGAGAATTGTGTTTACTTAGATTTCACTACTCCCTAGATATCTTTTACAAGTTAATTATTTGTTACAGTTGCATGGATGACGGGTTATATTCCTTAATATCAATCATGGGGAGGCGTACTTACTTCCCCAATTCTATAAGCTCCTACTTCACTCCTATGTCGAGTGTCACTCGTAAATTCTGGTCTTTTCCCGAACTTTCACATTTACTATTCATCGGTTATTATTCATCGATCACTATTCATCATTTTACTATTCATCTTTTTCGGAGTCAATTTGTGATTCTGAGAAGCGTTCAAAAAGTTTACTATTCATAAAACACTATTCACCTCCGGAGAAAATTTGTCATTTATGCGTGAGATGCATCATTTCTATATACGTACGATTATCTACCTAATAAACGTTATCTTATGAGCTATTATTTTGAATAATTGATCCGACAATCCCAACTATGGTCCTAACACATTTTTATACTCATAATAATAATATAAAAATTATATTATTAAATTACCCGGTGTTTTCAAATCAACGGTTACGTTTTCCGGTCGAAGCTTATAACTCCGTCGGTTTGCGATATTTTAACCCGATCATTATTTTAACTTCTGATTCTCATCAGGAATATTATTTTACAATTTTTACAACTTCATTATATTTTATTTTATCTCGTTACAATTTATTTTTAGTTAACTCGGTACCCGGTATCACCTAAAACTAATAATATCTACCCAATTCTACACCAAAGTCAAGATTTCTTACAAGTTTCATTTTTTTCTTCCTACCCTTTGACATTGCCGCCCCCCCCCCCCCCCCCCCCCTAATCCTCCTAAAATTGTGGATCTTGTCTAACAATAATATATATAACATTAACCTAGATATTTTCTCTTCATTTCACTAGATCTAAAAACAACTTTTCTTCATTTTCTCTCTTCCTTTCTTTCTCTATATGGTTCGGCCACACCAAGAACACAAGGAAGAAACCATGGATTTTCCAAGATCAAGTCATTATCTAGTCCCTTTTGTGATCCTTGTTTGAGTTTTGAAATAAAAACTCAAGGTTTCTTAGGTTTTACTCATCCAAGCTCTATAATCTTTCTAAGTAAGTTGTCGAACTCTTTTCCATAATTTCTTCATGTTATTTTTATGGTCATATGATTTCCATTCAAGATCTACATGCATATGTTAGTTATACCACTCATTTATATATATATATATATATATATATATATATATATATATATATATATATATATATATATATATATATATATAACTTTGAACACTAGAAATGTTTATTTTGGATTTCTTTGTTAGATCCACTAGATTGATGATGTTTAGGAACCCATGACACCCTAAGAAGGTGTATGGTAAGATTAGACTAGATTTGTGGTGATTGAAAGTGGTTTGGTTGGATTAGAAACTAGTTTGAAACACTAGAAATGGATTTTAAACATATATATTTACCTACTGTCCCAAATCGACCAATCCAGAAAACTCAGGGGTTTCCGGGTAACATTGGGCTAGAGATTTAGAAAATACTTTTAAAAACGAAGCCGTGGGCGAAAGAACGGATTAAAACGAGTTAATAACGAAGGAGATATGATTTTCCGAATTTAACGACGAAAACTATTTTCTGAAAAACTGCATGCTGTTTGACAATTTTCGACGGGCAAATAGAGACGTTAAACGTAACCTAGAGGAACCGAGCTATCGAAAATATATTAGTATATACTAAAACGAATCCGTGGATATAAAGAACGAGTAAAATGAGCTTAAAACGACCAAGTTATACATGTTTTACAATCGTCAAAACTATATATATATATATAGTCACTACTAGAAAATAATATAACTACGTACTAAATAAAATATTTTCTAGATTTCTTATTCAAGGAGTTTATTTTTAATTAACGAAATACGTACGACTCAAGGTTTATTTATGCGACTACTAGACGATATCTTAAGGTTTTCAAAACAAGGAATATAACACTAACGTTTTTATATACGATATATTACGACAAGTTTTTATTATTCTAGTTGGACTTATTTTTCTTAAGTATGGAAAATACTTTACTTTGACAATAACAATTATTTCCAAGTTACGAGTGGTATAGGTATCATGTGCATGTGCATTCATTACATCCTTTCATGATCTAAGTAGATCACTATCATTCATATTAGGTTGCGGTTGGAGATCGTACCTCATTTCTGTGTATCCACTTTTGTCATCGTAGCTATTCGCACCAGGTGAGTCATAGCCCCACTTTTACTCTTTATACTTGTTTTAAACTCTTTGGGGGAGATACATGCTCAACTACTTGCTTACTAGTATAAATACTCAAAACATACTTTCTTGATACTCAAAACATTTATACTTGATGGTTTTATACTTGATTTCATACATACGTGATTGTGCTATACTTAACTGTGTTATACTAAACTGTGATTGTGTATTCTTGAGCAACTGAGACTTCCAATGGCCCCAGATTAAGTTGCTGGACACAACCATTGAGACATACATAATGAGACTTCCAATGGCCCCAGATTAAGTTGCTGGACACAACCATTGAGACATACATACAAACGTGAGGTCTTCGGAGATGAAGTGTAGACTCACGACTAATTGCTAAACTGTTGTGATGAACTTATACATGTTTAATCTTACTATATATGTTAGCAGTGGGTTGTGAACACACAGGTTACAAGTCTCTTATGGCGGGACTTGTAACTGAGTGGATTTACGATGCCTTTGCTGTGTGACCATTTTTCTATAAACTTTATTTGTTAAACAAACTCTATGAACTCACCAACCTCGTGTTGACACTTTAGCATGTATTTTCAGGTATTAAGCAATGGCACGCTACAGGAGGTTTTGGCAGGGCATGGCATGGTCATAGAAGACTCTGATTATTTATATGGGGACCGTTTTTAACTATTTTAAGGGCCTACTTTCGCACTACTTTTAACAATGGAAATACAATATTTTTGACTTAACTATTTTATTCTAAATGATTGAAGTGAAAACCATTTTTGAACTTGTATTGTAATACCAATTGAGTTACACCCCAGCTACATGTATGCTTCCGCTGGACTCGATTTTGGGGGTGTGACATCGAGCCTGCAAGAAGCTCCTAACATGGGATCACTAGAATTCACTCATGCATTAAATACAACCATAAAAACCTAGTACACATTGGTTCATGTTTCTTAAGACATTCAAGCAAGTTACACAATAGAGATCTGCCAGTTTTCTTAAGCCTAACATTGAAATCATTCATCCATTACAACTATAAACAAGCAATCAACCTATAATCAATATCTAGGTTTCATTACATCTAAGCAAACACACAAAAGATCTAGCCTAGCATGTTAAAATCAAGACAAGCGTAAGATATATTCAAACAACACATAGACATATTGAATGAATTGAAAGGATACTTATCTCAATTGAACATGAAGGGTTTCAAGGGGTGAAAACCCTTGAAAATACTGTAAAAGTCGTGTTAGGGTTTATTAGGCTCGACCCTAAAATTCTCCTCTCAAGTTACACACTTAATGAATGAAAATTAGAAAAGTATATATAGATTTCATGAGGTGACGGTGTCAAGAGGAAAGTTCTGACGCCGTCATCTCGCCGCCAATAAAATTCTCGTACTGCCTAGATCCAGATCTGACGCCGTCATGTGTATTTCTGCTCTGGGCCGTCATCACTTTTACTCTTGACGGCCTTGATCTGACACCGTCACGTTTTCTCTGGGTCGTCACCAAAATTGCTCTTGACGCCGTCATCAAAACCTTCTTGACGCCGTCAGGTACTGTTCCCAGCAAGGAAAATTAAGACTTTGCCGTTTTCTTCACTTTTATGCTCCAAAAACGTCCAAAATGCTTCCTTTTCCAGAATTCACTCCCAAAGTACCTAAAATCACAAAAGGAACGATTTAGAGCAATATTTGATCAAATAAATTCCAATTTCGGCTTAAATGACCCCCTAAAAACGGATCATTTTTCGCCTCATCAATACGCCCCCGTAACCGGCGTACATTTGAGCAAGGACGGCGCACTTTATACTTTAACATGAAATTATCTTGGAAGTGAATACTTCATCTTGAATCTTGGAGATCTTTATCTAGAGGACCTGAAATGTATTTTCAAGCAATTAAGTATCAAAAGTCCATATAAATCGCTAAGAAACTAACAAATAACGCTATATAATATATGTATAATTCGAGCGTCATCAACATGTCTGAGTCGGCCAACCTATATATTTAAAGAATCAAATAAGCTGAATTCATAGTAATTTTATTTAAATGGCCAATAAAAAAAATTAAATTCAGCTTAAACAGTTAAAGAAGGGCGTAAACCGTACCAACCAAAATTTTGTTCCATGTTAACTCAATTTATTTAATTAAAAATTAAATGAAAGCCAAATTTATTAAGCAATTATCGAGACACAAGATTCCTACAACTCTCTATCACATTTAGCACGTTGGTTAACTTAAGCTCTTTTCCACATGTGAATTTCAGCATCACAGTCCTTTTCCCCTTATATTAGAACTTGTAGAGTTGCCCATAAATTGCATCTCTCCATCTTCAATTCTTCATCTGCATTAAAAGAGTTAATTAAACTCTTATTGTCATACTCATGACATGGTGCCAAAGTGTTAATCGATTATAATCGAAGGTCGGATCCCGCCATCACAATTTTCATGCCATTAAGGCCATTTAACACATAGTTATTATGGCACAGAAAGTCTGAATGCTTCAAAGCATCTACCATACACATAACTCGAGTATCAGTCTCCTTTCATCATGCTCAGGAGCAGATCCTTTAGTTGTCACTCATGACATTCCAAACATTCGGTTAACACGAGATTTCATTATTAGTCTATAACTAAATTTGATACTTTGTGTGATCATCCACCGTTCTGATCTGGTCATCCACCGTCTTTTGTTCATATTTTTTTCTTAGATCTGAGTATGCTGAGAGAAACTTTGTTTGTGTGTGTGACTCTTTAGGTTAGAAAAAGAGTAATTGTATATGTATCTTTTTTTTCTTTTTTTTTCACATGGTGTCTGTAGAAATGTAGGGGGTGAATACGATCTTAAATGTCATCAAATTCTCGATCAAGTGTGACTAAATATGAATAGTGGGTATGTCACTCATAACAAATATATATGTTACGTAATCACAAGTATGTTTATCAAAGCAAGACTCACGTATCATAAATACAAGTAATCACATAAACATAAGCACAACACAAGATTAAAAGAGTTAAGCTATTTCAGATAAAACTGTGGACGGTCCCTTAAATGTATGGACGGTCCCATATATATGTGGGACCGCCTGTTGATTTAAAGGACCGTCACCAGTGTTTTTTTCGAGAAATGTGATTAAATATGTATTAGCATTTTTTAAGTTGTTCTAGTTTATATTTTAGGCACATGAACAATCTAAGCAACAAACCACAGAAACACAACCTAAATGCAAAAAGATAAATGCAAGAATAAAAAGTAAAGAGATGAGAAGAGAAAACGCAAACCGCGAAGCACCTCTTTACCCTACTCTACTCCCCGAGTACCACACTCGAGAGTTTCTTCACTAATCAACAAGCTCCATTATGGTGGAACAAACCGTACACCAAAGCTTGCACCAAGTTTAACGACACTAAGCGGAATGTCGACTCCTAATCCTAGCTAGGACCAATCTATACAAAGCCCACGTGGCTACATAAACAAGCACTCTTGTTCACTTGAATCTTCACCCGATCCAAGTCTTCACCAAATCTTGCACCAAGTTTAGCAACACTAAGCGGAATGTCGAGTCCTAATCCTAGCTAGGACCAATCTACACAAAGCTCACTTGGCTACAAGAACGAGCACTCTTGTCCACTTGAATCTTCACAGGATCTAGGTCTTGACAGACATTCACCTGGTCCTAATCTTTACGCACGGACTCACACCAAGTCCAATTCTTCACAAACCGACACATGAACTTACACAAAGTCCTAATCTACACAAAATCACCTATGGACGTACACACCGTCCTAATCTACAAAATCACCCACGGACTTGCACATCATCCGGATCTCCCTATTACACTTGAGATTCTTGACTTACATTTTCCTAGTCTAATTAGATGAATATTTTTGCATGTGTTTTTGATACTTGAAATTGGCAAGAAAGAAGTGGAAAATTGCTTGCTATTTATAGGCTCAAATCTTGGAGACCAAGTAAATATCTTGGGGACCAATTAAATCTTGGAGACCAAGTAAATATCTTGGAGACCATGTAAAAATCTTGGAGACCCATGTTCTAGAAGTTTTGTTGGGTCTTGATGGGCCTTGTTGGGCTGGTCACTATTAGGCCCCGAATGGGCTTGTTTGTTTGCTTGGCCCCAATCAATTAGCTAAGTCCATACTCATGCTTGGACCGATCTAATTAACTAAGTCCAGATGTAGAAGTCTTGTATGCTTGGCCCAATCTAATTATCCAATTTCCATAAGAGTCTTGAGATGATTATTCGATGTTACGAGTGACTTGTGCATTTTACGTTTTGTATTACAAGTTATATTCTGTCATTATTAAGACCGAAGAGACCGTCTAGTTTAAATATCATAATATTTGCACAAACAATCTCCCCTTTTTGATGATGAAAAATATGTAAACTGTGACACTCATTAAAATGTAAAAGTTACTCGTTTACACTCCCTTTCTCCCCCTTTTGTCAAAACAAAAAGGTGTCCCCAATGTAGAGATAGACAGAAAATTGACAAAAATAGGAGAGGCTTTTTTTCTTGCGTTTGAAGAAGACTGGAGAAGATGACTCGAGAAGAAGACTTGAGAGAAATGCCCGAGCTTTGTGGAGAGGAAGAAAACTTGAGAAGATGACTTGAGCGTAAAACTTGAGAAGAAGAGATGTATATTCTTGTACTAGAAGAAGACTTAAGAAGATGACTCGAGAAGAAGACTTGAGAGAAATGCTCAAGCTTTGAGGAGAGGAAGAAAACTTGAGAAGATGACTTGAGCGTAAGACTTGAGAAGAAGTGATGTCTTTGCTTGTACTGGAGGAAGACTTGAGAGGACAAATTGAGAAGAAGACTTGAGGAGATGACTTAAGAAGATGAAGAAGACTTGGCCATGTAGATGAAGATGACTTGAGAAGATAACTTGAGAAGAAGACTTGAGCATAAGACTTGAGAAGAAGAGATTCATTTGCTTGTACTAGAGGAAGACTTGAGAGGACAACTTGAGAAGAGGACTTGAGGATATGACTTGAGAAGATGAAGAAGACTTGGCCATGTAGACGAAGATGACTTGAGAAGAAACTCAAGGAGAAGACTTGAGAGGACAATTTGAGAAGAAGACTTGAGGAGATGACTTGAGAAGATGAATAAGACTTAGCCATATAGACGAAGATGACTTGAGAAGAAAACTTGAGCATATAGGTTGAAGGATAATCCCCAAATGTATTAGATGATCCCGAATCCCATCATTCAAGTAAGTGAGCTTGCATCATCCTAGTGAAGCCTTGCTCCTATCGCCATGGTTTAATCAACTCCGAACAATGTACCCAACTACTTACGAGCTCCCCCTAGCTCATTGCATCCCCATTGACTTTAGCATATCCATGAATCAAATATGTTGCAAATGCTTAACATTGCAAGGAATGTGTAGATGCATCAACGATTGCAAATGATTTTGACATTTGCAAATGCTCCCCCTTGGTGTATGCTTAAAACTTGTTTTGGCTACTAAAGAATCGAGCGATGAAGTAATGCTACAAAACAGAGTTAGTAGACAAGTGCACATATACATAATAACGATGATATATATAGGAAGACATTATTGGAGATTAATATATGCATGACTCAATTATGATTATTCTAAAGCGTGACATGAAAGGATTGAAACTAAACATATATAATTGTTGATTAACACACCATTTTCAAACCTCTTCCCAGATAACTGTCTAGTGTCTAGGTGATATAGGGTGAGGATGATATGCTCTTAGATGAGAATGAAGATAAATCTCTAAAGTGGAGAAGTGGGAAAGGATGAACCAAAATAAAGAGAATGTTTTGAGCCAAAGTTTGGCAAGAATGGTGTGAAGATGAGAAGAAATGAGGAAGATATGAAACTTCATATTTAAAGTTGGTGCTTCAATTTAGGCTTATGTTGAAGAGAATGAGAATAGATGTGTGTGTGGGGCGATAATGAAAAGACCGTTTGCACTTACAATGAGTGAGGATGAAAAGAGGTGAGGAAGATGAGAGACTTGAAAGAAGGTATATGCTATCCTAGTTTTGTTGGGTGCTTTATCAAGAAGAGGTAGACGTGATAAAAGAAGAAGGATGGTACAATATACTATGAATATGGTATAGAGAGTGAAGAAGAAGAAGAAGAAGTTTTTCAAGGAATTCTAATGGGTGGTACCAATTATATGAATAGGACCAAAAAAGAAGAGAATGAAGGAGATGATGAAGATGGAAGAGATTTGAATTTTTCATTAGAGGTGGATATGTTGGTAGCAAGGAATGATCTTGAGGATTGAGGTTATGAGACTCTTTGTGAATGGATGGAGACTCATTTTGCGGTTGTGAAGCAAAGAAGGAAAAGGATGAGGAAGATGCTTCATTTTAAGTTGGAGATTTTGGGTTGAAGTTGGGATTTTGAGTTTTTGACAAGGCATGGTGTAGGATGGTTCAAAGTATTGCAGAAGAAGAAAAATAATGAACCAGTTCGTGACACCTCTACTGGGGACGGTCCTTTAAACAAGGGATGATCCCAAATCTATAAGGGACCACTGGTATGGTTTTGTGGACCGTCGCCAGTGGGGTGCAGAGTCTTTCAAGTTTTCTCTCTTTTTCCCAGATGCAAGGATAGTGATAATCAAATGATTGATTATGTGAGAATCATATTTCCATTAAGAAAGAAAAGAATTGGGCAATGATGATTAAGGAATGATTTAGGGATTTGATAAAGAATGTTTATAGGAATGTTGGGATTATATGAAAGTGTATATTTATAAATGATTAGAGAATGTTTAGAAAGAGGAGAGGTGTAGGTTATACGTGGAGAATGTGGAAAAGTGTGGGAGTAATCTTTCCTAGACAAAAGAGTGGATTATTTGGAAGAAGGCGAAATTATGACACTAGAGACCCTAAAGGAGGATTATGATCTAGTGTGAGGAGAAATAAACCTAGTTGCATAATATTTTAAGCATGTAAGTCATTTAAGCATGCATCAAATAATAATAAAGGATATTAACGTGTAAGACTATATGATATCTTAGAGGTTATCACAATAGGCATACCTAGTCCAACATAGTTTTGGTGCACAAATAACATGTAAAGAGATGCATACAAAATATAATTACTATGGATGCAAGCATTAAGTAAAATATGTTGATATTTAGCACATAAGAGCATGTATAATGGAAATATAACATTAGAAAAGCTAATCAAAAGTAAGATCTTTCTAATAAACATGCATTCAATAATTAAGAAAGTAGGCATTGAGCATTTAAGGGAGCATGAAGACATTTAATCATATTTCACAAGAATAAGTTTTTATTTTCAAACATTAAACACATATATGCAAGTAATCTAGGTTTGTCAAGAAGAATCCTAATTCCTACTCGTTTAAAGTGCAATCCTAATGGGAGACCAAGATCATCCATGTAAAACATCTTTAGTCAAATGTAGGAATGGAAATTATTCAAGTTAAAGAATGTATATGAGACTATTACTAGCGGTGCTCAATTAAGGCTAAACACGACCATTTTTACTGGTTTACCACAAACCCAACTTCTCTCCTGGAAGTAATTTAATCTTTAGATCAAATTGAATTTCTAATGCAATAGGTTCTCCAGTAGCCATTCTCATATTAGAAGAATTGGAATTCCTATATTTTCACATCAAAGTTTTCCAAATATAATATTAGTCGATTCTGCTAATACATGTCCTAATCATACTTTAAAGGCCAGTTAATGAAGACAACTTGTCTTACACAAAATCCTTACAAAAGCAAGCACAATATTTGGAGGTTGTTTGGTTTCGATGGTGTATTACATGACCTTATGGATGACATCTTTGTTTGTTGAGTTGTAGTTTTAACATGTTTTGGTTTCAATAATAATCCATAGTAAATCTTGAGAAAGAGAGTCTAATTAAGGTTACTTGCCTTATTAGATCTTGTAATGTTTTACGTTTTATCATTGAGAGAAAACATATTGTATCTTTTGACAAATATGCTTATTTAAAATGATAAACTTTTCAACCTTATGAATTGCTTATGAAAACAAGTATTTTAGTTATAATGTGATTAACTAATTTTGCTTGTTTAAGTGGTGACACACGTTGTATTAGGTTGCTTAAGAAATCTAATATCCTATATTTTTTAATCAAGATATTACGTATTATGTGTGACATTTTTACTTGACATGTGATGTTGAGTCTTTACTCGTTTATGAGCAAAGTCTACATATGTTGTTTGTTTGCTCGTGTTTGATTTTTCAGAATGACATATTTACAAATTGCGTTGCAATGTAAATTGCTTGAACATTTCGGATGAAACATCCAAGTCGACAATCATACTTCGTTGTGTATTTTAAGCATATTTTAACATATTAGTTTAATATTTGAAACACAACCATTGAAAAAGAAGATTCAATATAACATCATTAACACAAGTGTGAGTTATGATCCAATGCATATTCTTTTCGTCTTGAGAAGGACGTCGTTATTTTCATACCAATCGAGTGTGATTGAGTATGTAGGTTCAAGATAATATATTTCGTTATATTTTAATTTTATCTTGAAGCTAAACAAATAATTATTCCAATTTTATGTCCACACTTGAAGACTTGTCAACTAGATTCAATAATGATATCAATCATAATTTGAATAATGAATTGATATATGCTCGAAATCTTTCTTGACCCTCACGAACACTCTTTTTAATAAAGAAAACAAGTAAAAATTTATAGAATATGCTCCATCAAATTTAATACTAGTTGTATGTGTGAGGTTAATAATAATGACATGCTAATTTAATAATTTAAGATTGTCATTTACTTTGTGTTTGAAAAACCATTTATTATTACATATAATATGCATAGTTTTTGACATTACATGAGTATAAAAATAATTATCCTAACCATTGTTATACAATACACAACTTATGTAAAACTAGTTTATGACTACATGTTTGAATCAATTAGTGTTTGTTAAAATACATGCAAGGTTTAAAAATATATTTTCTTTTACTTAAATTCTAATGTATTATTGTAAACCTTTTCTCTTGATTAGACAACCTATGGCCAACCAAGATAAGTGCATGCAATATTTTAGAAATCATGTTGAAGAAGTGTTAATATTTTAATATGACATATTTTAACACTTGAACCTTTGGAGAGATAATTGTGTAAGATAATTGTTTTCGACAGATATAATTAATCAACTTAGTCTACATATTTAAATGAGTTATTAAACATTATAAGATAAGTAAGCAATCAAGAGCACATAAGCAAGTAAAGTAATCTATGCCTAATGCAAGAACAATTTAGCATAACACACATAAAGTTATTCGTTATCGTTTGGTGTGTTAGATACAACAACGTATACTTGCTTGATTTTGTTTTGAAAAGAGATTTCCTCCCCATTTTGAAAATTAATTAAGATCGATGTTTTGAAAAAACAACGACACCATTTTTCAAAAATTCTTTTACTATAGATGTTCGACTCAAGAGAAAAAGCAAAAATCTAGTTTTAAGTTAAAACGAGACAAACAGTTTTGACTACTATGTAGCAATTTGCATTTATTTCATAATTAAGTTTGAAATCAATACTTAGAAGCATTTTTAAATGAAGGTGAACTCAATTACTTTGAAAATGGCGGTTGGCATGACTCCTACGGACTTACGGTTGATTTTATATGAATTTTCAAAATTGACATCATTCTGGTGGAGGTCCCTTAAATACTGACGGTCCCATAAATATTTAAGGGACCATCCATAGATATGAGACCGTCACTAGTAGACAAAAAAACATTTTTCGCGTATAAATTCATTTAGTCACTTTCAAAATATTTTGAGAAGTTTTACCTTCAAGAAAGTACATTACGTGCATTAAACCAACAAAACTAGTACGAACAAAGCATTTTAGCACAAATTTAGTAACTAAACACTTTTCATATTTAATCCATATTAATGAGAAATTTGATACGCAGACCGTACTCTATTTTAAAAATCATTTGTTTTCAAGACTAGAGCGACATGGCTCTAATACCAATTGCAGAAACGTAAAGGGGGGGGGGGGGGGGGGGTAAATACGTTCCTGTTTAAAATCTTAAATGTTTTGTATCAGATTTTTGGTCAAGTGTGACTAAATTTGAATAGTGGATATGTCACTCATAACAAATATATATGTTACGTAATCACAAGTATGTTTACCAAAACAAGATTCACATATCATCAATACAAGTAATCACATAAACATAAGCACAACACAAGATTAAAAAAGTTAAGCTATTTCAGATAAAACTGTGGATGGTTCCTTAAATGTATGGACGGTCCCATATATATGTCGGACCACCTGTTGATTTACAGGACCATCACCAGTGTTGTTTTCGAGAAATGCTATTAAATATGTATTTGCATTTTTTAAGTTGTTATAGTTTATAATTTAGGCACATGCACAATCTAAGCAACAAACCACATAAACACAACCTAAATGCAAAAAGATAAATGCAAGAATAAAAAGTAAATAGATGAGAAGAGAAAACGCAAACTGAACACGATGATTTATAGTGGTTTGGCAAGAAGCACCTCTTCGCCCTACTCCACTCCCCGAGTATCGCACTCGAGAGTTACTTCACTAGTCAACAAGCTCCATTAGGCGGAACAAACCGTACACCAAAGCTTATACCAAGTTTAACGACTTTAAGTGGAATGTCAAGTCCTAATTCTAGCTGGGACCAATCTACACAAAGCCCACGTGGCTACACGAATGAGCACTCTCATGCACTTGAATCTTCACCCGATCCAAGTCTTCACCAAAGCTTACACCAAGTTTAACGACACTAAGCGGAATGTCAAGTCCTAATCCTAGTTAAGACCAGTCTACACAAAGCTCACGCGGCTACACGAACGAGCACTCTCGTCCACTTGAATCTCCACACGATCCAGGTCTTCACGGACCTTCAGCCGGTCCTAGTCTTCACGGACCTTCAGCCGCTCCTAGTCTTCACGCACGGACTCACACCAAGTCTAATTCTTCACACATCGAAACACAAACTTACACAAAGTCCTAATCTACACACAATCACCTACGGACGTACACACCATCCTAATCTACACAATCACCCACGGACTTACACATTGTCCGAATCTCCCTATTACACTTGAGATTCTAGACTTACAGTTTCCTAGTCTAATTATATGAATATTTATGTATGTGTTTTAATACTTGAAATTGGCAATCTAGAAGTGGATAATTGCTTGCTATTTATAGGCTCAAATTTTGGAGACCAAGTAAATATCTTGGAGACCAAAGTTCTAGAAGCTTTGTTGGGTCTTGATGGGCGTTGTTGGGCTGGTCACTATTGGGCCCCGAATGGGCTTGTTTTTTTGCTTGGCCCTATCCAATTAGCTAAGTCCATATGCATACTTGGCCCGATCCAATTAACTAAGTCCATATGTAGAAGTCTTGTATGCTTGGCCCAATCTAATTATCCAATTTCTGTAAGAGTCTTGAGATGATGATTCGACGCTACAAGTAACTTGTGCATTTTACGTTTTGTATTACAAGTTACATGTTTGTTATTATTAAAACCGAAGAGACAGTTTAGTTTAAATATCGTAATATTTGCACTAACTGTATCTTTTCTCGATAGATAAAACTCTCTATTATGTTACATTTAATTAGGTGGTGATGTTTGTGATTTTGCTAAAAATAATGTGTTACGGAGTATTATGTATCATTTAGTTATACATTTTATGCTTTATTGACAAATTACATTTTGCATGGTCTTGTTGATTCGCAATCTATCATTTTGCATATATCATGTATGCTCATTTTATTATATTGTCTTGTTGGTGTTTAACATTTTGTTTGTTGTTGGTCTTATGTTTTCTAAAAAAAGAAAAAAATGTTAATTCAAAATGCATTGTTTAGTTTGTATTATAAGCTTTGAAAATGATTTGAAACTTTTATATTTTATTAGTTTGTACAATATGTATATTAATATGTACTTTTTTATTTAAAGAGTGTTTTTAAAATGACACTAATTAAAAGAGTTAATAAATAAATGTGTTGTAATTTTATTTTATTTTATTTAACTTTTTTTGAAAAAAATAAATTCTAATAATAGCAAGTGCGTAAGCTTAAAAATGTTAAGACTTTTAAAAATAAAAGTTAGATATTTTATACATAGCAGTTAAGATCTCGATTTAACTCTTAAAATCTTCTGATTTTACGATCCCTTTAAGAAAAAACGAGTCAATATTTCATATGATCTTAAAAGAGGATCTTAAGCAAGATCTCGATCACCATATGATCATAAGATCTCGATTCGATTCGATCATAATTCCTTGTAATTAACCAATTAATAAATTATACATGAAATTTTGTTAAGTAAAACAATAAAATAGTCGTGGATAATTATAAATGTTTTATAAAAGTAAATATATAGATATTTAGTTCAAAGATTAAGCATCCTTGATTACCGATTATATATTTTAGTATTATAAATCATTACGCATTGCATTTTCTCATGATTATAACTTTGAGAACTATTCTTTCTTCATGTATTTGCTATATAATCAGTTGTGAATAGAATTACTAAACATATAAGACATTTGAACATTTAAGTAGGATTTTTCAATTTTGATTTGATCTTATGATTCCGACATTGTAAAGACAAACACGATCCATAGGATCTCGATCTTGATAACCATGGTTTTACATATATTTATATATAGCAATTATTGTTTTTTATTAAAAAAAAATTAATTTAATTTCGTATAAATTTCTTTCAAAGTAACATAAGTTACTAAAACATGAATATTTGCATATTTCCCCAAAACACAAGTTTTTAATGCACAATGTACAATGCTGTTTAAGCATGTTTTGGGTATATATGCAAATATGCAAGTTTTAGTGAGTATATGTGTAATTGCCCCTTTCATTTATGAAGGTTTTGCATAGGAGGATGTGAAACTTCAACATGTTCTTACTACAACGTCAGACACATTAAATGATTAAAATGCCATCTTTCTTTTTTTTGAACGGTGACTTTCATTTTTTGGATAAGAGTCGCACCTACCCCATGGTAGGCCCTCATCCACCACATACCCAGACTATGCTGTCTTAACCGGGTCCACGCTGGCGCAGTGATATATGAAAATGCCATCTTTTTAACATAATCAAGTTCACCTAACATTAGCAAAACACAAATCCAAGCTGCCATTAAGATTGGAGCCACAATAAACAACCTCTAAGAGCACTTCTCCTTTCCACTTCAAATAGGTTTATGATATCTCACATCTACAAAAAGACGATACAGCGTTCATCATCGTGTTTTCTCCAATCACATGATAAGTTATTTCCTCCTGTCCATGGAGGAATCCAAGCTTACAACCAAGCAAATCAGTGAAGAAAAATATAAAAACAGAATAAAGAGAACTTTGAAAACAAAAGAAAACTTTTAACTCAATGGAACAGCTAATCTTTCACACGCCCATATGCAGTTAAACCTCTTTCACTCTTCTATAAAGTTTAACCCACTTTATTCAGATTCTACCCTTTTTACACGTTCTGAATTCTGTCCAACACCATAGCAACATTCTCAAACGATCACCTCCATCGCTGAGTATTGTCTATAAAACCCCAACAATTTATGTTCAAAATGGTCATCTTTTCTTTGACATTTTCTCGTCTAGGGTCTCCTGGTAGCTTCAAAGATGGAGATGAAAGGTCAAAACAATGCTCAATACATGGTTCCTGTAGTTTGTTTCTCGATCATACTTATGGATCTTATAGCAGGAATTCTCGGTATTCAGGCTGAGGTAGCTCAAAATAAGGTAATGTTGTACTGTATCTAACCAGGTTTATTTACCTAAATATATGTCAACTTGGATAATCTTCTATTTCAAACAGGTCAGATAAGAAAAACTAGACAGGTTAACAAAAACGCAATCATGAGTGAAAGTCGCTATACTTGGAACAACTTTAGTTGCTATCAGATTATCATATGTAGTATAGAAAGTTAAAAAAAGAATTGTAGGAAAAATGTGTTCATAACCAATTCAATAGAACGCAATATAATGCATTACTAACATCTGATCCATCCATATTACGACAGCTAGCATCTTATTTCATTTCCCACCTGAACTATTTCAGTTCCTTAAAAAATTTTAAGCTCACTTTTTCATGAATGCTTTTTGTGGTATTTTGCAGGTGCAAAATTTAACGGTGTGGATTGTTGAATGTAGAGACCCAAGTTATGCAGCATTTAAATTGGGGTTTGCAGCAGCGGTGCTCTTGGCATTTGCTCATGTCATTGCAAACTTTTTTGGTGGCTGCCATTGTGTACGATCTAGAGAAGAGCTAGACGTTGTTTCATATAACAAGCGGTTGGCATTTGCCTCCCTTGTTCTTTCATGGTACTGATCTCCCCTTCCCATGCTTTATAACCTGTATAAACAATTTGTACTTGACTCATTAAACTATGTACCAGGATTGCACTCATTACTGGATTCTCCATGCTAATAGCAGGAGTTATGGCGAACTCAAGTTCAAGAAAATCATGTGGAATTTCACACCATCGTTACCTGTCCATTGGAGGCGTCGCGTGTTTCATTCATGCCATGTTTGCAGTCTGTTATTACATTTCTGCCACTGCCGTAGATAGAGAAGAAAAGAAGTTGAACCCACCTGGTATGGGGCACCAATGTGCACCACAGACACCTGTTTGATTTGACGTTTCAACATTTTCGTGTCACAATGCAACAACCAGTCTAGCCATTGTTTTTTCCTTATTGTTTGTTTAATGCTTTTTGTGTTTTATTCTTGTACACTTAGTTTGTTTCTATATTTTTCTCAGTTTTATTACTCCATATCTTTCTGATAATTTCAAGGAAAAAAAAATAGATATTTGTGTTTCAAAAAAGTTTAGATTTACTAGGCTAACATCAATAATTATATATTGTGCAAGTCCCAAAAGTAATGAAATATGAAATTTAGCATAGCACAAAACATGCTACTAAACATTAAATGTCAAAAGGGCACAAGGTTCTAAATGTCAAAAGGGCAAGAGTTCATAAATAGTACTTGGTGTAGTTTCATCTTTTGATGAACCATGTCCTCACATATGTTATATATAAGTAAAACTCCAAACCTGGGTTCCTTAATTAAAATTATACAGGGAAAGAAAGTTATTTCTGATCTTAAGCTGATTATAAGAATGACCTCCTTTTTCCAGATCAAGCACAAAAATATAGTTCATCTATCATGTATCATAGATACAAAAATTATTTTGCAGCCTTTATTAAATGTAGCTCTTGGCCCTAATGCTAGAACTGTTAAGTAATGGATAAAAACAGTATCAAATTCTTGTTCAAGGTTACTCTTGACTAGATATATATGGCCACAAGTCTACATACGCTCCAAAAGTTTTGTCATCAGGCATATTCCGATCTCAAGATAAAGAAAAGATGTTTATTCGGAAAGTATTTAAGCATGATGGGATAATAAAATTCACATAATCAGCTCTAGAAAAACATGTCACAGAACATATTTACAGAGCATAGTGGCCAATTATGTTTTTGCGCCTTAAAGGTTGTTAAAATCATGTCTATTTCCGTTGAGTTTTTAACAAATTCTGATTAATTTAAAGAAGCAAGTAATTTTCCCCTACCCATTGATACATGATATAGTTATGTTCAGTTAGTATCAGGCTAGTGTGTGACCCCTAAACTAATGAGATAAGCAAAAGTATAAGTAGGTTACAAAGCTCTAGACACTGATTATCAACAAATGCACATCCAAGCTCCACCCTAGTAACCTATCAAACAATCACTACCGAATGTGAACTATAATGAGGCACATCCAGGGCACTAAAGAACGCATAATCGTACATCGATGAGATCGTGTTATTGGACTCACAATACAAGAAATTAGTGTTCCTCAACATTTAGAAGCACCAGAAGAAGCCACCAAATACCAATTATATATAACTCTACATATTCATCAAGGAAACTTAATACAGATTTATTTAACGTCACTAATCAATAACCTAACAAATTCTACATACACACAAATACTACACATAGAACAACACTTCACACTCACATAATTCTTACCAAACATAAACAACCCATAATCATAATTTACCTTAACTCACACCAGACATCTTCACCGCATTCAACACAATCTCCGCGTGCTCCTTCAAAAGCTCTAACTTTTTCAAAAAAAGCTTCAATTCTTGCACTTTCAAATCATTCCACTTCTTCTCCAGCTCCAACTTCTTAGAACCCGACACCAACTCTGACCCCTTTCTCACAATCTCCTCATCTGTCACCTCTAACCCAATCACACCAAACTTTCCACTCCCACCACTCAAATTCATCAAATTCTTCGCAACCTCAGCCACCGACACATCACCTTCTCTCAAACCATCCAAATTACCATTATTCTCCTTACCAATCGCTTCCCTTTTCGCGTTAACTATTTTCTTATATTTATTACCATCACCACCCCATAACTTCAATGACAAATCATACATTTCCATCTCATGCTTATTCAACATCAATCCAACATCCCCATTAGTCTCAGTTCTACCTACATTATTCTTAAACTTTGCTTTTAATCGCTTAATCTTCGCGATAATTTGCGCATTATTTACATCAATATTCAATGACCCTTTAACAAATTCATGGAAACTATTAACATCAGTCATTGGGTATTTACCATTTATCTCAATGTAACAAATCATGCCTTTAAGTAACTCAATTTCGTCGTTTTCACTCCATAGTCTATGAAACATGGATTTTTTCGATACGGGTTCGGTGTCCAGATTCTTTCGTTTTGTGTTTAATGGTGGTGGAGAGTAGCGTGAAACTGGGTTCTTGGGTCGGGATTTTCTGATGGGTTCGGTGTTATTCATGGGTTTTGAAGATAAAGAATTGATGTTTGGATCAGATTCAGATGATGGGTCCGATCCGGCCATTATTTTGCTTAGAGAAAGTGAATGGCTTTTTTAAGAATGTGAAGACTTTCGGATGAGGCACGATACTTTTAGTTTTGTTCCATCGTAAATAAACTACGCTCTCTATAAAGTGTGCACACGTGTAGCCGCGGCGGGTGCTTTGTAATTAAATTGTTCGATGAGTAATGTTTTTTGGTTATATATTTTTCGTAATGAATAATGATAGTATTATGGTGTTAAGAGGTATTCACCCATTATTTCTTACTAGAACCGCACTCGCATAATGTGGCGGCAGGTATCTGTGATTATATTTTGTGTTATTCGGTTACACATTTAGTTGTTTTTATATTTTATAGGGAAAATTGTCCAAAAATACATCGAAGTTGCCATCTTTTACTATTTTATACTATGAACTTTTTTTTTTTCCTATTGTATGCACGAACTTTCTTAATATTCCTATTGCATACATGAATCTGATGTGGCATTGAGTTAATTACATAAATTTACATGAATCGTCCCTATGGCTCAAAACAGTTACACCATTCGTCCTTGAAACAATTACATAAAATATCCATTTAGCTCAAGAGTTAAAATATTTGCATCGTTAGTCCTCATTAAGATAAAATATGTGCATCGTTAGTCCTCATTGACTATTAAGTTAAAATATTTGCATCGTTAGTCCTCATTGAGTTAAAATATTTGCATCGTTAGTCCTCACTGCCACCCACCGCCACCACCGCCACCCACCACCACCGCCGCCCACTACCGCCACCTACCAACACCCACCGCCACCACCCACTACCGCCGCCACCACCTACCAAACCACCACCGCCACCCACCACCACCACCCCCACTACCGCCACCCACCACCACCACCGCCACCTACCAACACCCACCGCCACCATCCACCACTTCCACCCACCACCGCCACCACCACCCACCACCCACCTCCACCTCTGCCACCCACCACCCACACCCACCACCTACCGCCACCACCACCCACCACCGCCACCACCAACACCACCATCACCACCGCATCCACCAACCACCACCCACCATCACCACCACCACCCACCTCCACCACCACCAAAACCCACCACCGCCACCACTACCCACCGCCACCACTACCCACCGCAGTGGTGGGTTTTGGTGGTGGTGGGGGTGGGTTGTAGTGGTGGGTTTTGGTGGTGGCGGTGGTGGTGGCGGGTGGTGGTGGTGGGTGGCGGCGGTGGTGGTGGCGGGTGGCGGCGATGGTGGCGGTGGGTGGCAGTGAGGACTAGGGGTAGAAACGAGCCGAGCCGAGCCTGAGCTCGCCAGAGCTCGTGCTCGGCTCGTTTATATATATAAAGCTCGAGCTCGGGCTCTAGCTCGTTTCGAGCCTCATATTTTGAGCTTGAGCTCGGCTCGTGAAAATTTTCACAATCTTTTCACGAGCGGCTCGGCTCGTTTCCACCCCTAGTGAGGACTAACGATGCAAATATTTTAACTCAATGAGGATTAACGATGCAAATATTTTAACTCAATAGTCAATGAGGACTAACGATGCAAATATTTTAACTCAATGAGGACTAACGATGCAAATATTTTAACTCTTGAGCTACAGGGACCTTTTATGTAATTGTTTCAAGGACGAATAGTGTAATTGTTTTGCGCCATGGGGACGATTCATGTAAATTTATGTAATTAACTTCATGCCACGTCAGATTCATGTATACAATAGGAAGATTAAGAAAGTTCATGTATATAATAGGAAGATTAAGAAAGTTCGTGTATACAATAGGAAAAAAAAGTTCATAGCATACAATAGTAAAAGGTTGCAAGTTGGATGTATTTTTGAACAATTTTCCCTATTTTATAAGTGGAGATGGTAAAGATGGTTAAGTCAAATAATTTTAGTTTGAACAACCAACTTGTTTCTTAACAAACTTGCTTCCCAACCAACCTACTTCCTAACCAATTAATTTTGAAATATTTCTATAATAAGCAAGTAAAAGTCGGAATTTTAAGCCTTTATAATTATAGAATGGTCCCAAATGTAACAAGGAGAGTTTGATGAAAAGAACACATGAAGATAAGAAAGATGTCATATACGATGATAAAAAGAAAAGTTAAGATAAACCCAAATTTGTAACTAAATAATGAAATACATTAAGTTAGTTAGAGGTTGTTAGCCTCAGAAGTTGCGATCATTTCCATTAGTGGTGACTTTATTAATGTATACGAGTCTTGTAACGAGTGTAATAGATTAATCATAGTATATTGGGTTTGGACTAAGTAATAGTGTAACAAATAATGTGTAAATGGACCTAGTTAGTAACTAGTGCATCCAATAGTGCCCAACCCCCTCACCATCTCAACCTAGGCCTGGTATATACACTCAAACTAGTTAGTTCGTGTGTGGGGATTCCTCATTTGTAACTTGCTACTTTATCACTTTTGGAAATCACCAACTTCCTTTCTCTCTAGTTCGTTCTTTCTTTCTCTTTCTAAGACTATCTTAGATCTTTATGTGTGTGATAATCTTAGGTTCTGTTTTTGTTTGATCAACATTCGAATTTGTGAGTGTTTTTAGCTAGTTCGCGTACCTTGTGTCCAAATGTGTATTTTGTGTGCCAAACATCCTTGTTTTTGCAAGTTTATTATTATAACTATGGAAAACTAGAAGGGGGTTAAATAATTTTACCGTTTTATCGTTTTAAATTTGTATTTTCTAAAACTTTTGATTCGCGTTTACGCGAGATCAAGCAATCACAATATGTACACTATATAAATAAACACAAGACAATAAACAACAATAACGACGAAATATGAAATGCAAGATAATAGTAAAGAGTTCGAAAGATCAAACCACAACACTAAGATTTATAATGGTTAGGTAACGAAGCTCCTCTTCGCCCTACTCCACTCCCCGAGTACCCAACTCGAGAATTCACTTTACTATGTCAACTAGCTCTCCTAAGGCGGAGAAAACCGTATAATGTCGCTTACTCCAATTTTCGACAGTAAGCTAAATGTTGATTTCTAATTTAGCTAGAACCAACCTCACTCACGTGTATTTTACGGACTGAAATACTAACCCGATCTACCTGATCTTCATAGAATCAACACAAACTACACAAACCACAAGATCTACACGATCAACCAGATCTAACAACTACACAAGATTGGAGATTATGAACTTGATGTACAACAAAATACAACAAGAAAGAAATTAATGTTATGAATGCACTAACTACACTATAACACTTTGTATCTTGATGATTACGTGTGTTCTTTTCTTGCACTTAGGATATAAGGATGTTTAGATCACTTTAGAATGAATACAAACAAGTTAAATGATCAAAGAAATGAGATTGTAAGCTACTGAAAATAAATAAAAACTATGTGAAAAGAGATGAGAAAAATGTGTAAAGTAGTCCACTAGTTATAGGCAACAAAAATCAGCTGGGAGCGTCAGACGGTACCACGGTACCCTTAAAAATACCGGTCTTCCAAAGTTCAAATACACCAAAGATCACTATCTCAATCATGTGAGCTAGGAAAGAACAAAAAGGCATCATATAAACCTAAACCCGTACCTAGTTAGGATCAAAGATTGCATATGAACTTATGTGGCCCAATGTGAATTGAAAGCATTAATGGGAAGAGTTATATTTTGGTAATTGTTGACGACTATTCCAACCCTAACCCTAATCCAGATATACTTGGGTAAAGTTTTTGAGATGAAAGGACGAAGCGACTAGAAATCATCATCACCTTCTTGAAGCGTATCTAAGTCCTCCTATAAGCTCCGGTCAGGATTTTCAGAACAGACAATGGCATAGAATTTAAAAATCAAGAGTTAAGCACATATTTTGAAAATGTTGGAATCACACATCAGACTTTAGTTGTAAGAACTCCACAGCAGAATGGTGTAGTTGAAAGAAGAGATCGCACTCTTGTGGAAGCCGCCCGCACAATGTGTAACACCCCCAATTTCGTGAACGCAGCGGAATTTAAACTGGGTGTTACTTAATTGCACAATAGTTATAACAATAGAAAACGAACTTTAATTGAGTCGTTTTAAAACATTTATCATTCGAATTATAATACCAGAGTTTACAAAATGTGGTCTTAGTAGGTTCTAGGTTTACAAATTACTTTAAACAGGTTTCCGAATGATAATAAAAATTATAGCCTTCTTGAGTATCTGTGCTCCTCCATGCCAGCCGCGATCATTATGGACCTGAGATAAATATGCTAAAAGTGTCAACACAAAGGTTGGTAAGTTCATGGAGTTTATTGAAATAATTGTGAAAACCTTGTAAAATCATCGTGACAAGTATATTTAAATACTAAATGTAGTTCATCAAACTTTCAAGTGTATGACTATTGTTGTAGGATCGTAGTATTGATTGAATATTGTGATTCGAGAGGTCGGGGATGATGAAAGAATATGAAAGCCATGGTTAGAGAGAGAGAGAGAGAGTAGAGAGAGAAGGGAAAAACTATGTTTTATTGATAATGAAAGAGTGACATTACAAAACAAAGTCTCACCCCTCGATGGAAGTATGCAGGGGTATATATAACCTGACACAAACTAAACTATTACACAACTTGTGTTTTGGCTAAATGAGATAACTAATGTAATCCCGATAATGTTGTCACATTTAACTGTTAGGAGCGTTCCAACAATCTTCCCCCAATGTGGCAACATAAGGGATTACTTACAACATTTCCTACAAGTACAAATAAAAATAAAGATAGGCCTTCATAAGCTCTTCAAATGCTGAGGATGACTATAGTTGACGCTCTTTGTCTTCATCTTTGTAGGATCTAAACCTTGATAGATCTCGAGCCAATAGATCGTTAGCCTACTAATGTAATCACTAGTAAGACTAAATAGATAATCTCTATGAGTTTGTAGTTATTGCGGAATATAAAAACAAACTATATACTAAACTTTGATCCTCTATAGATCAATATTCTTTAACTAACAATGTTATGAAAACTCGTACATAATACAATGACCTAGGGTTCCTTATATACTAGTGGAAACCCTAATCTCTTCTACAAGAAACGTATATTCATAAAAGTCTAGAATATATACTAAAGATCTTATCTATAAATAACTAATGTTTATCCACGGATTAACTACATCCGCAGTATCACTATGCATCAGCAGGAATCAGTAGTCAGCAGAAACAACTTTAAGCTTCCGCATGAACCAGTCAGCAGTATCCATCAGCAGTATAAATGCTGACTTCAATAATTCCTTACAATCCTCCCCTAATCTTGAATTTGACATAGTTAAGTTCAAGATTTCTTGATAGATCTTCAAAAGCACAAATAAGAGGATTGAGGATGAACTTCAGTAGCAAAGAATCTTCATAAGTAGAATCTCTATGATCAGCAAAAACTTGAAAAACACCATTCTTTGCAGCAACACATGACCAAATGTACATCAAAACATATTAGTTTCATACTATTCTCATCACATCCAGGTGTGTTAACTCCTGTGAGAGGTGAATCATTGAAAATAATGGATTTGATGTCTCTTTACCAATAGCCATCACTACTGGAGTAGCCAAGTGTTTTCAGTTAACTAACTATTGTACACTGATGACCAAAAGAAATGATTTTTAGCAAATCATCAGCTATAAACGGATTTGCGATGTCTTTACCTGTAGCCGTTTGCTCAGGACTAGTCAATTATTTGATGAAAAATCATCTTGGTCAACTGAATACCAAATATGGTTTTCCACTGCCTTTACCACAAGCCATACTCTTGTGGGCTAGCCAATTATTGGGAATCCATAAAGGAAAAATTCATGGTCAATTGACAACCATTTCAACTCTCAGCTGTGAAGCATGGGTGAGTTGAGTACCCAATAGTTTTTAGCAAACTATTACAACTATCAACGGATTTGATGTGTCTTTACCAAAGTTGTACCCTTTGGACTAGCCAACTTTTTGATGGAATAGTCAACATCAGGTAAGTTGATAACCATAAAAGGTGTGATAAGAATCAACACCAAACCTGCAAACAACATACACACAACTATACAATCTGTTAGTTTTTTTTTTTTTTTTTTTTTAATTTATTATTATATATATATATATATACTAAATAAAGAAAAGAAAGAAAATATACAACAAAGTACCATACCAATACCATATCATTGCAAATATGAGTCCATTTGAATACCATGTTTAGTTTTCAGTTCCTGCTTAATCAAGATACTTCTCCTGATAAACCTAATCAATTGTTCAGCAAGATGCATATCATTCTCAGTCATATCCAGAGGAACAGTGAGCTTTGCCTCTAGCATGAGATTCATCACTTCAATGGTAATTGGATACAAGACATCTGCCCAGCAGTATAAGGTCTTGCCAGTGGTAGTGACAATCATATGAACATTAGGAAGAGGAAAGAATTTCCAATAATCAACCACCCATGTCTTCTGTCCTTTCCATACTTGAAACTTAACACCAGTATCACCAAGATGAGAATCACAAAGAATTCGTAAATCTCCCAGCAAATACATTCCAATCCCTTCAGGTTGATGAGTTTGATAATAAGAGACAACCCAGCCATAAAGAGAAAGAATATCTTGCCTATCCACCATGTGTAATATTTGGCTAAGAAAAGTAAATGTTTTGGTAGAGCCATCTTGTCTATGAATGACATTTACTTGTCCTTGACCAAGTAAAGAGTCAACAAGTTCCCATTTAACAACTTTCTCCCAAACAACAGAAACCTGCCCATCATCAGAATCATAGTCAATGAATGTACTGTCCTCTAATGAGGCATCCTTAGAAGCCTTCCTCTTTTTAGCTTTAGTTTTTCTCCTAGGGCCAGAAGTAGAAGGAAGTGAAGGACCATCAGTAGTTTCTTCTTTAAGAACTTGTCCAGAAGCATAAGGAGGAACTTGTTCTGAAGCTTCAGTAGGAACATCTTCTGAAGCATCAGCAGGTTCTTCTATAGGAGCATCTGCTGAAGCATCATGTGAAACATCAGGTAGAGCTTCAGTAGAATCAGGGTGAGAAGCTTCAGTATGAACAGACTCTGGAACAACATTTGAAGGATCAGCATCAGTAGAATTATCCACCTGAGTTAACACTGAAGGAGAATGTACTTTCTCCTGGTTACTAAAAGATGGCTCAGTGGGTTCAGTAGGCTGAACAGCAGAATCATCAAGCCTAGTTCTCTTAGCAACAGGCCTATCCAAAAGTCTGCCATGCTTCTCTAACACATCTTGGACATTAATACCAAAGGAATGAAGATTAGAAATTATTTTGTCATAGTAGTAGGTGAGCTAAGAATCTGAAAAGCCCCAAACTTTCTTTTGAGTACATCATGACCCAAACATAGAACACCCTTGATTCTTGACGAAATTCCTCATATATTTCTTGATTTCTGCTTTTGTCCAAGGTCTTTCCCTTAGCTCTTTAGCCTTTCTATCTTCCTCTTCTTGTCTTTGCAACTTACCTCTTTCAACCAAAATCTTGGCAAAATCAGTGGCCTGATAATTCACTCCAAGCACAGATTCATCCAAAGTAGGCTTAGTAGCAGCTTGTTTAGCCAAATTTTCCCATTGCTCTGCAGATAGACTCTTAGCAATTTCATCTAGTTCCCTTTGTCTTTTTACAGGTAGAGTACTAGTAATTGGAGTTCCCATTCTATCCAAATCAGCTTGTATTTTCCTAGCAAGGTCTTTTGATGCTTTCATATCTAACTAAATCTTTGTTGCTGCAGCATCCTCTTTAGCTTGCCATTGTGCAGCAACAATCTCACTAAGCTTCTCATTAGCAAGTTCCTCTTTTGACTTCTTTCTTGAAGGAATGTCCTGGTCAACCATGATGGACTTTCCTTTATCTTTCTTAGTTGAAACAGCCTCAGGAGGAACAAAATGCTTATCAGTAGGAACAGCAGAAAAGTCAACTTGTATATCTGCTGATGTATCATGAGTAACCACCTCTGGCATAGGATCAAGAAATACTTCCTTCCTAGAAGCATCAGCAGAAGTCTTATCAGCAGAGTGCTTTCTCCTGACATAAATTACTCTTGGATCTTTTTGAACACTTTTATCAACAGAATGAGTAGGTGGGGCAGGCCTAGAATCAGTAGCATCCTTCTGAACACTATCTAGTGTGGTAGTAGCAAGAAGTTCAAGTCCTTCCAAATCAAATGTGTTAGATGCTTTTGTAGACTCATCATCTGATTCACACACATCACCTTTTCTCTTCCTGTTCTTGAGCCCTCCAACTTCTTGACTCTTGTAATGAGAGTCAGAACAGCTCCTCCAAGATTCTTTTTGGTGAAATTCAGATCCTTTTCCAACTTGTCCACCTTATTCACATACCTGTTCAACAAAACAGGCAAAGAAGTAAGAGTAACAGGACCTTCAGTTCCACCAACAGGGGTATCTGTGGCATTGGAAGCATCATTGGTCATATGAGTAGAATAATCTAAGTCTACATCTACTTCAACATTATCTTTAAAGTTAGGTCTCAAGGGACTAGG
This sequence comes from Artemisia argyi, assembly GCA_030686995.1. NCBI lineage: Eukaryota > Viridiplantae > Streptophyta > Magnoliopsida > Asterales > Asteraceae > Artemisia > Artemisia argyi. The sequence goes on from CM060685.1 coordinate 106,432,759, forward strand.
TGGTGGAAGTCTTGTATACTGTGGGGAATGTACAGGTTGGTCAGGGCCTAAGTTCTCAGTAAGCACATGCTTAGGAGAAGTATTAGCCATGGGTGAAGGTGTAGGTGTGGGTTACCTAGGAGAGGGTGGTGGCTGAACATCAGGAGCAACTGATGCACTTGCATCAGTAGCAACTTCAGTCCTGTCAGGGGAATCCTCTAGCGCTTGAGCATCAGTAGGATCCTGACCACCAGTAGCTACATCAGCAGCTACTCCATCAGGGGCATTGCCAACAGGGGCATCAGCAGCTGCATCAGCAACTACTCCTTCAAGAGCATTGCCAACAGGCAACATAGCAGGGAGTAAGGGTCTGTGTTCTCCTGTATATTTGATTTTCATTTGAGCAAAAAGCTCTCTTGATAAACCCTTAACAGGCAAATGGGTAGGGTCAGTGGTCTGAATATCTAAAATAATTTGAAGAAACCTAGGATACATTAAATATTTAAGTTTGGTATCCTTAACATTACCAAGCATTTCATCAAATATATACTTAGAAAAATTAAAGGTTCTTCCCTGAGAAAGACACACAATGGCAAGAGCAATGTCTGTTGAAAATTGATCCCATCCACCAGACTTAGAACTCATACACTGAAGCAAAGTGTGTGTCAAAAATCTCCATTTAGGGCAAAACAAATTCTTGTACCACACTTTCCCATCACCATTATATCTGATAGCCTGAAGACCTGCAAGTATTTCTTCCATAACTAATTCGCTCACCCCACCTTCATCATCCAATTGTAGTTGAGTTCGGACCAATGACTCAGTGACAACACATTCTTCCCCATCTACCACCATAGCAACAATCTTTGTTGGTCCATCATCAACAGACCTCGTCCTTGCCATTTGCCAAAATTGTGTAACCAGAGATTCATAAATAATATTAGGATAACGGGTTAAGGCATAATGAATCTTGGATCTTTGGAGAAATTCCATCATTCCCACATAGTCATCATCACCCTTACCTCGACCTAGAAAAGCATGCTTATTATGATCACCTTTGAAAAGTAGTGCAGCCATTGATTGATATGAAGAAATTAGGGTTGTGAGTGCTGAATACTGTTGAAATGGTTTTTAAAAATTATAGCGAGAGGGAATCAGTTAATTATGAGTGGAATTTGCACGTCGAGGTTAATTATGGTAAGTTACCAAACGTGGAGTGTAATTGGCATAAATTATGGAAACCAATCTTTGACCAATAATTGACTTTGAATTATCCCAATTAAACTGACTCTTCAGCAGGAACAAAGTCAAACGGCAGAAACTAGATGGTCAATCCGCAGAAATCAATCAATTGTTGACTACGGTCAACCATTCATTCAACAGCACCATCCGCAGAATCAATCAGCAGAATCACAACTTCAGTGGTAACCAAATATCTTTGAAAATCTCTTTATTCAAATTTCGATTCACCCTTAATTATCTACAAATCACCTCGCATTTATGGTAATAAATACACACGGTTTGGATGGTCTTATAAATATAGGGTAATGATTCCCAAATATCACCACACAACTTTAACAATACAAATCCCTAATTACAAATCCACCAATTAATTAAGAACCATGGCATCCAATCCGAGCATCATCAACCTTGCTTCTAACTCATCAGATTCATTAGAGTCACTAACATCTCCATCACCACTCAGAATGCTAACCCTCCCAGGGGGTCTTACAAAAGAGGAAGCCAAAAAGAAGAGACATGATGTACCTACTCCAAGTTCATCATCATCAGAGGATCTTCCACCATACCCATATGAAATTGATGATCCTGAATACCAAAGAGAGATGGAGAGACAGTGGAATGCATTGGAGAGGGCAAACAGAGTCCCCAATCCTAATGAGTCTCCCTTCATCTTCACTTCTTCTGATGAAGATGATGATGAGAGTGATTCACTCTACAACCCTACAACACCTGAGAAGCCCCAATCCTCTCGTCCAAAGCGACCATCAAGAGGAAGAAAGTCAAATCCACCATTGCCAAAGACAAGAAAAGTGGTGATTGGGTTGCCTTGTCCCCAGCAACAAGGAATCTTCAACATCAACAAAGGCAAGGAGAAGAAAGCTGAAGGCAAAGGCAAGGGCAAAGTAGAATAGGAAGTGTAGGATTGATAGGCTTGTTTTGTTTGTATGAATCTTTCAATCTTATTCCTGTTTGTACTTCTAAAGATTCAATAAACATGTTGCCTTGTTTGTCTTTACTTGATTGTTATTCTTCTGAAAGATTTGCATTCCCCTGAATAAATTAATCTATTATAAGCCATCAGCAGGAACAAACTTAAGAATAAAGTAGGTGTTATCAGCAGCAATTGGTCAAACCCAAGTGACTTTCATCCGAAGAATCCACATAAATGGACAACTTGCACAATTAGTAATTGCTACTGACTCAACTAGCTCCCATTAACTTGCATTTACTCATATTAATCCCAAATCAAGTCTTTATAAAGAAGTCTTCAAGGCAAAAGTTACTCACAACTCAATAGTACACTAATACCATCACACCAAAGCCTTTCTAAACACACCAATCATGAAATCAGACCCCAAAAATATTGATATTTCCTCTGATTCTTCTTCTGATACCACTTTTGACATTCCCAAAATACAAAGAGCATACTACTATCTTGGTAAAGGACCATCAGAGTTTTGTCCATCTCCATCCTCATCAGAGGAAACAGAGGAAGCTCCAACTCCTCTTGCTGTTGTTGTCCCTGATTTTACTCCTGTCACAGCATTCCTTACTATTGAGATGGAGTGGGTTTGTGCTGATATGAGGAAGATCTCTGTCCCTGAAGAGCCACAGTCCTCTAAAAACAACAAGGGTCCTCTGAAGGTTGTCCTTGGACTTGCTGCTCCCAAGCTCTGGAACAAAGACATGCAATCCAGAGGGGTCCACAAAAGGATGCTTGACCCCAAGGACATGGGAAAAGGGAAGAGAAAGATGGAGTAGAGATTTGGGCTGTGGGAGGTGGTGATGTTTTTGGTTTAGAAGGTGGTTTGTTGTTGGGTTGTTTGAATGTTGTTAGATGGTGTCTTTTGTAATCCTGATGTTGAATGGTGTTGATGATGTACTTTCTGTTTCTTCAATAATAAAAGAACCTTTTATTTTGTCTTTTCATCAGCAGGAACATAACCTGCAACCAAACATTTAAACATAACACAAAAGACAACCATAATAATGTACAAAATTAGTAGTAAACCTGTAAAACAAAGTTAGTAAACATAATAATCTACATATTATACAACATGTACAATCCTCCCTCGAGGCATATGCCTCCCCTGAGGCTTATGCCTCCCCGCAAACATAGCATTCAAGGGTTAACCATCCCAATGTTGACAACTAGGTTATTAAACCTAGGTCCATCAAAAGCCTTTGTTAATAAATCAGCCACATTATCATCAGTATGAATTTTAAGCACTTGAATTAGATGCTTCTCATTTGCATCTCTTATAAAATGGTGCCTAATTTCAATATGTTTAGTTCTTTGATGAAAAATAGGATTTTTAACAATAGAAATAGTACTTTGATTATCAATGTAGATTTTAGTGTTCATGAAGTTAAACCCATAATCCAACATTTGATTATGAATCCAAAGTACCTGACCACAACAATTTGCAGCAGTAACATATTCTGCTTCAGTAGTAGAAGTTACCACAATGGTTTGTTTCTTACACTGCCAAGAGATGAGTAGTTTACCAAGAAATTGACAACCTCCTGTTGTGGAGTTCCTATCTAAATTAGCTCCTGCATAATCACTATCACTGTATGCTTCCAGCACAAATGGTGATTCCCTTGGGTACCAAAGGCCTAACTTGGGTTGGCCTTTGATGTACTTGAAAATCTTCTTTACTGCATTTAGGTGGGAAGTCAATGGAGTGACTTGATGTCTTGAGCAAGCACTGATAGCAAAGGTAATGCCAGGCCTAGAAGCTGTGAGATACATGAGTGATCCAATCATGGATCTATAGAGGTGAACATTCACAGCCTCATCTTGTTCATTTTGATTTTTAAGCTTGGGTGGTTCATATGGAGTAGTGGCAGTCCTCAAAAGTTCAAAGTCAAACTTCTTCAAGATGTCCTTAACATATTTCTCCTGATGGATAAAAATCCCTTCAGGTTGTTATTTGACTTGTAGCCCTAAGAAAAAGGTTAATTCCCCCATAGCACTCATCTGAAATTCACCTTTCATCAAATCTTCAAATTCCCTGCACCATGCTTCCTTTGTGGACCCAAAAATGATATCATCCATATAGACCTGTACTAGAATGATGTCCCTGGAGTTTTTCTTAATAAAGAGGGTCTTGTCAATTGCTCCTCTTCTGTAGCCATGCTCCAAAAGAAATGTAGACAATCTAGCATACCATGCTCTTGGTGCTTAGTAAAGTCCATAAAGTGCCTTGACAACTTTGTGCACCTTCTTAGGATGCTGGGGGTCTTCAAATCCTTGAGGTTGAGTAACATAGACCTCCTCTTCAATTTTGCCATAGAGGAAGGCACTCTTGACATCCATCTGATATACCTTAAACCCCATGTATGAGGCAAATGCTAAAAATAATATAATTGCCTCAACCCTAGCAACCGGTGCAAAGACTTCAGTATAGTCAATCCCTTCTTCTTGTCTGAAACATTGAGCCACCAATCTTGCTTTATTTCTAACAACAATACCTCTTGCATCCCTCTTGCATTTTAATATCCACTTGGTTCTAATAGCAATTTTCCCTGCAGGAAGATCAACAAGGATCCATACATCCTGATTCTTGAATTGTTGCATCTCTTCCAGCATAGCTTCAACCCAACTAGGTTCACTCAAAGCCTGTTTAATGCTTGCTGGTTCAACTTGGGACAAGAAACAAGCAAACAGACAATGCTTCTGATCAGTGTGATTGTCTCTCTTCTGAGTAGATACATATGTTAGAAATGCACATTGTCCAAACTTGGTATTCTTAATGGCACTCCTGGTGAGAACCATAGCATTTGGATCATCAAGTATATTATCTTGTGGATGAATGGTGTTGATCCTTTTAGTGGTAACAAGATTAACATCAATGGAGGTATCAAGATTGGTTAGTGTAGGAGCAAAGTCTTCATCATAAGAAGCTGATTGAAAAATGCCATCACTTTGTTCAACATTAGCAAGATCTGAAGGAATGGGAAACCTGCCATAAGGTTCATCGAAGCTTGTGGATGTTTCAGTGGAAACAGGAACTGCAGCAGAATTGCCTTCAGCAGAATTGACAGCAGCTTCATCAGCAGATTCATCAGCAGAAATAGAGTGACTGCTGATATCAATAGCAGCTTGTTTCAAGAGTGCTTCAGTGCCTTGAGCAAATTCAAGACCAAGTCTTTTAGCTTCCTCAGCAGCTGCATGTTCTTGCTTTTTGAGTCTAGCAAGATCTTCTACATAGGTTGAGTTTTCCACATCATCAGCAGTTTTGGCATTAGAGGCTTCTTGGTTAGGAGGACCTGCTATATGAATAGGTAGAGAAGATACAACAATAGTGGGTTCATCACATTCTGAATCACTGTCTGAGTCATTTTCTAGGGTACCTGCAATGTTAGGAGATGACACTTGTATACCTGCAGAGAGGTTAGTTTTATGTCTTGTATACCCCAAATAATCTGTTAAGTAATCAAGGTCAAAATACCATTCATGACCTTTTCCCTGAACATTTTCATTCTCCTCCAGAAATTTTAGGTTAAGAGTCTCTTCTATCTTCTTTGCAGCCAAGTTATATACCCTGTATGCCTTGCTATGAGCTGAGTAACCAACAATATACCCTTCAGCAGCTTTTGCTTCAAATTTGCCTAGGTGATCACTTGTGTTCAGAATAGTCACTTGACATCCAAAAGGTTTCAAGTATTCATTGGTAGGTTTCTTCCCTGTCAAAAGCTCACAGGGTATCTTATTATGAGGTTTAGTAATCAATACCCTATTCAACACATAACAAGCAGTGCCAACTGCTTCAGTCTAAAACATGGTGGGAAGTTTAGAGTCAGCAAGCATAGATCTTGCAGCCTCTATAAGGGTTCTATTCTTCCTTTCTGCAACTCCATTCTGTTGTGGAGTCCTAGGGGTGCTATAGTCTCTTTTAATACCCTTTAACCCACAGAGTTCAATAAGATTAGCATTTTTGAACTCTATCCCATTGTCACACCTTATACCTTTGATCTTCTTGTTTAGTTGGTTTTCAATGAGAGCCATAAATTCTTTAAGTGCCCTTGTTACATGCAACACAATTATGTTCATTAGTGAATATCTTGGAAGGGAGTCCATGAGCAAGTCCATCTTTAGCAAGTTTGTTGATCACTTTGAAATTAACATGTGCCATCCTTCTGTGCCATTTAGTAGATTCATCCAAGGATGCTTTAGCCACCAAACATGCTAGATCACCTTCTGGCTTGACATCATTCAAGTCGAATGTGTAAAGATTATGATTTCTTGGAACCTTTAGCAATACATGATTGGCATCAGGTATTTTGATGTCAGGTGAAAGAATGAGACAACCCTCTTCAGTGAAAAGCACAGGAAGCTTTTTGTCACAGATTTGTGATACTGAGAACAAATTGAATCCTTGAAGTTCCTTCACATAGTAGACATTCTCAAAATCCACCTTTGGTGTTCTAATTGTTCCTTTACCAGTGATCCTTCCTACCCCACTTCCAAATCTCACTATTCCTCCATTAAAAGGCACAAAATCATGTAGCTTCTCCTGATTCCCAGACATGCTTCTTGAACAACCACTATCAACAATACCTAAGTCTTTATTAAAAAGAGGATGTTCCTACAACAAAAAAAAGTTAATGTACAACAACATGAATATTGTGTGAGACTTAAGTCATGAAAGACTTGAGCCTGCCCTGTGGATCATTATGATGTAGCCTAGAAGATGATTTGGATCCATAATTGTTCCTGGAATCCCTGTAGTTATATGGCCTTTTAAGTGTCCAAGAACAATCTGCTGAGGACATTTCAGCAGAATCCCAATTAGCCCTTCCCAAAAACATTGGGTCATTATATCCATACCAATGATTAAATCCATAAAATGGTCTTGACACATATCTATTTCTATTGGTATTCATATATCTATTAGCATAAACAGACCTATCAGAAGGAACAGACCAATCAGCAGGAATGGAATTCATTCTGCTGATGGTGTAATGTGCCTGTGGAACTAATGAGGGTTTGGAACAAGTATTGGTCTATTTTTGTCTATGTCTATTATTGACAACAGAAACACCCATTCTTTTATCATGAAAATCACAATCCTTAATTAAATGCACTTTGCTACCACAAACAAAACACTTCTTCTTCTTAGAAGATTTATTAAATCCAAAAGATGTCTTATTAAACACATAATTATTCAAAGAAACACCAGAAATAGAATTGTTTTGCAAATACTGAAAGGAATTGTTTTCAAAAGAAGTAAATAACAAGTCTTCAGAAGAGGCTGTCTTAGAAAGAACTTCATCAGCAGCAACTTCAGTGTCCACAGACTTGTAAGATGACTTGTCAGAAAGCTTTCATGAGGACTTGGGAGAGTCTGACTTGGTCTTGGAATCACAGCTGGCATAACTAGAGGTCTCTGAGGTCTTGTCCTTGAAAGACCAAGAGACATATGTATCAGAATCATTACTAGCTATACTTCTAGAGTCAGGGGAGTCATTGATCCTAATACCAGTGTGCTTCTTTGATTCTGGTAAGTCCAACTTATGGGATGCAGGCTTAGGGGTTCCTATGGGTGGAGAGTCAGAGTTAGATTTACAAGTAAGGTTTGGCAAGTCTTCAGACTTTTTGCCAAACAGATGGTGTGAACCATCAAAGTCAGAGGTTTTGGTAGTAGGCATAAATACACCTCTAATTGGTCCTGGTACAGCATGCAATTCTCCTTTTTTAACATAATTTGCTAAGCCAGCTGGTGTAGATTTACCCACATCATTCCTTGCCTCTAAACCAACATATTTTTTAAAACCTAAACCTATCCCTGAGTTTATAGCTTGGCTACCATAAAGACAGCTAGCTAAGTTATCTCCAGATATTAACCACTCTTTATGCCTAGCTACTTCTTTATCCAATTTCTCTTGCAAAACATCTTTCTCAGACTCGATTCTAGCTTTTTCTTTTTTAGTAAACTTTAATTCATTGCAAGTATTCTCTAAATCTCTATTTAAAACTCTAATCTTTTCCTCATAAGCCAATTGATTATGTTGAAACCACACATTTTGTTGTTCTAAAGTTTTAAGAGCTTCTTTGTATGTTTGAGCACCAATAAAACAAGTATTATATTTTGGTTTCATCTCAGCATAAGCTTCTTTAAGAGTTTTATATTTAGAATCACAATCACAAACACAAGTAGATACTTGAGGAGAGATTCCCATGAAGGCGAAGTCAGCATCACAACTAGCCATGCAGGAGATTTGAGGAGAACTATTTGTTGCATCTTCAGAGTCATGCTCATTCCAGTCAACACCAACATCTAAAGCAGTTACCAATGCTTTTGATTCTTCAGCCTCCACCTCTTTCTTCTTGTATGCTGAATATCTGGTATTAGCTTTACCCTTCTTGGTTGTGCACTCTCTTGCAAAATGGCCAATTTCTCCACAAGCATAGCACTTCACTCTCCTTCTGTCAAAACGAGCTGCATCTTTACCATTAACATTGAGCTTTCTACCAACCTTTTGCTCAAATCTTCTGACCTTGAGTGAGATCATTGCCATTTGCCACTTTAAGTCCAATTCTTCTAAAGCAAGTTCATCAATCTGCTCAAAATCTTCATAAGCTAATTGTTGTTGTTTATCAACTTCAGCAACAAACGAATGAAGTACATCTTCCATCACATTACTAATCTTTGGATGAGTTATTGGATTAGCATTTGAAAAAGACAATGTGTTAATGGGAAGACTTTGACTGGGATTGGATGGACTTGAGTAGGTATGTGGCATGTAGTTTGAATTAGAGCTGACAAATGCAGATTGTGAAGGAGTTGCTGTATATGGAGAGTGTCCCTTGATGTCGCCTTCCAAAGCTCTGAGTTTGTTATACAAGTCATCAAATGTGAGATAGTCCAGGCCACCTTTGGTTTTCAAGGATATACTAACCTGAGACCATGAGGGAGGTAAGGCTCTTAGAAACCTGGAATTCACCTCCTCATTGTCAGGTCTGGCTAGAAGATGATTCAAGTGACTTAGTATCTTCTGAAACCTATCATAGCCTTTGTGAAGACCCTCTTCTTCAGTTATTCTAAATTCCTGGAATTCTTGTTTCAACATACTCTTTCTCATCCTTTTAGATTCTTCATTGCCCCCAAATCTAGTTTTTATAGCCCACCAGATTTCTCTAAGATCAGTCATGGAATGAAAATCTCCCATGTGGTCATCAGGGATTGCTTGCAGCAAAATAGTTCTTGCTTTGTTCTCCCTTTGTACAGCAAGGATTTCTTCAGCAGAAACAGGTTCCACAATCTTAATGTTGCCATCAGCATCTTTTATTTGCTTTTTAGGACGGCAGCCATTGAGAATCACATTTCAGAGATTATAGTCAACAATTGCAATCCAATTTTGCATCTTCATAGCCCAGATCCCATACTCGTCCTTCCTGAGAAAGGGAAGCTTGGCATTGCTGTTTGAGAAAGTAACCTGTTGTAGTTGCTGAGTGAGAGAGCCGGTTTCTGTGAGAGTGACATCAGAAGATGATTTGTCTCCCATTGGTTCTAAGTGAAAATTTATATGATTGTGCTTAGGTTACAGAGAGTATCTCGTGGCTCTGATACCACTTGTAGGATCTAAACCTTGATAGATTTCGAGCCAATAGATCGTTAGCCACTAATGTAATCACTAGTAAGACTAAATAGATAATCTCTGTGAGTTTGTAGTTATTACGGAATATAAAAACAAACTATATACTAAACTTTCATCCTCTATAGATCAAAATTCTTTAACTAACAATGTTATAAAAACTCGTACATAATACAATGACCTAGGGTTCCTTATATACTAGTGGAAACCCTAATATCTTCTACAAGAAACGTATATTCATAAAAGTCTAGAAGATATACTAAAGATCTTATCTATAAATAACTAATGTTTATCCACGGATTAACTACATCCGCAGTATCACTATGCATCAGTAGTCAGTAGAAACAACTTTAAGCTTCCACAGGAACCAGTCAACAGTATCTGTCAGCAGTATAAATTCTGACTTCAATAATTCCTTACAATCCTATACCTCGGCTTGAGAACTTTATCTTCACTTGTAGGTAAATGATATAATATGCATGAAATGGGTTAACTTCCCCCAATTCATGTTGCATGTGTTTAGCAGCTTCTCCGTACACTTCTTTTTAGCGAAGTTTCTGAATCAGCTTCCCCTCAAACTGACAACCGTCTTCAGCAGATTCGAAGCTTTGAGGTAGTTAACATGTCTTCTAACTATTGAAGTTTTAAGTACGCAGTGGAATTTGTATATGACACCGTAGATCAAACCAAGCAGATCTGAGTTTTTACTTAATCACATTTATACTCTACGCGGAAGCTCCGTTCGGGGGTAACATGCAAGAAATCAGCAAGATCTTCACACATATGCAGTCTACTTCACACTCCACAACCTACGAAAGTTGAAACGATAACACCAAAATCATAAAACTGAACCACTGATAATCTCTGCGGACGTCTCTCCGGTAATAATAAAATTGTAAGCTCGATCACATGAGTCAACTATGCATCCCTGATGTTCACATTTCTTCCCCCTGATTACAGATCCTTGTGGAAAATGAGTGTTTTTGCAAAGAAATCAAGAAAAGTCAAAGAAAGCAAAAGAACACCCACTCTCTCTTCCCCCACGATGTCTTCGTGGAATCGGAAGCATACACACTATGTTTACGATGGAAAACGGAAGCGTAATCCCATATGTCCAATTAACCAAATATGTGTGAAGTATCATAAATAGCCCGTGAGAATCAACTGCTGATAAACATCTCTACTCTTTTATACTCCTCTCAGCTAACTCTTTACCGACCCCATTATCATTCTTACGGCTTTTTTAGTGACTACTGATGGAGAAAACCAATTTTACAAGCTTGAGACTGAAGTAAAATAATCCAAACTTGTGACTTAAACTTGCACTATTGTCTGACTAAGAACCAATACTGAGAATTTCAATAAAGGTAGAATCATATACCTATCCAACCGTCCTTAATTGTATATAAGCTTCTCTCGAATTATCCACATCTTTTGGTGACACTTGAGCACTACAACGTAACTCCTTTAAAGTGATAGCTATACAATGTGAGCACAACAACGTAACTCCTTACATCAGGTATAACTAGACAACTCAAGTCTTGGTCGTTTGTACGAATAAAATCTTGAACAAGGATCTCGAAGAATCATGCGTCCAACCAACCCCGATATCTTCAGATACTAAGTACACGCACCCGTGAAATTCCACTTCAACCTCAAATAAATAATACAGAATTATCGTCATAGTCACATCTTGCGGTTATATGCCCAAAAAACTAGCCTTTTGAAGGTTTTAAGTGAATCTGATAATGGTTCCCGATCTTGTCAAAAATGTATCTCGTGAAAATTTGTTACACCAAAATACCACTCTTCTTAAACCAAATATTGTACCAAGAAAGTAACATAATGTATCAAAATACATTTGTATAATTAAAATTTTCAGCTCAAGGAAAAAGTTTCAAATCCAGCAGACAACAACCCAATCTCATACGTATGATATAACCATTTAGTCCATATTGCGTAGCATGTAGCCCAATTAGGAATGTAAACCGATACTTGGGCCCAAAGAGCAGAAACCCGATCCATTAACACACAACCCTAATTATTCGAGTATTTAACTGATGTTATGCAATCATTTGACACACTTTATAACCCTATTCACTACAAGAAAAGTGGGTATTTAGGATGGTGGAAAAATGTGCCAAATACTCAAAAAAACCGTGCCAAATACTATTTGGAACGGGTTTGGCACAGTTTTGGCACCGTCCTAAATATGAGGGTGCTAAATACAGTTGGGTCGGTTCAGAACTGTGCCAAATAGCATTTTGCACGTATTTTGTGACCGTTTTACTTTTTGTGCCATCTGTTAGATTTTTGGCACGTTTTGTAATTTACCGTTCTAAATGTGCATTTATCACACTTACATCTCTTGTGCCAAATACTTATTTGGTACGGCCTCATGTCCTATCCCAAATGCTTATTTGGTACAATGGCACCTTCCGTTCCAATGCGTATTTGTCACAACTTAATCTCCCTTGCCAAAAATATTTGGGACGTTTTCAGGTCTCGTGCCAAAATACATTTGACATGGTTTGATCTCATTGTCAAACTTCTTTGGCACTAGTTTTGCAATTATTCATATATTGTATTTGAACAGACGTTGCTCTTCAATACAACATGATGGATCTATACACCTTGATCTGTGTTAGTGATGAGTGTGTAAATACTCATCATTTTTATCGTATCTGAACTGCCAAAACATCCAAAAACACTCAGAAATGCACCAAAATACAGAAATTATCCCAAAATTGTGTTTTATATGTTTTAGATGCAAAATGTTTAAAAACAAATGAAAAACGAACAAAGTTTGCATAATTGGCAGTTTTAGTCCCTCAAGTTTCATAAATTGACAAAACTAGTCCCTGAAGGTTTAAAATGAAAGAAAAGTTAACTTTGGTCTTTGGGAAATCAAATTTGTTCAATATTAATCCCTGGATAAAAGTTTTAACAAACTGGCAACTTTTACCCCTCAAAATCCAAAATTGACATAAAAGGTCCCTAAACTTTCAAAGATTGTCAAAATTAGTCCCTGGTCAAATTAATTCAAAGAAAGTCAACTTAAGTCCTTGGGAATTCAAATGTTTTCAAAATTAGTCCTTGGAGTTCAATTTTTAGAAAATGGCAAAAATGGTCCCTCAACTTTGAATTTTGGCAAAACTAATCCCCGGGAATTTAATTTTGGAAATCAAATATCAAAAGGCCTTGGGAAATTAAATAATGGCAGGATTGGCCCTCGGATTATTCATGGAGAACTTGGCAGAAACACCCCCTTAACTTTTAGCTTTTACAAGAATGGTCCTTGTGATTTAAACTACTACAAACCAAAAGTGCCTTTGTATTAATAAACCCAAACCCAAATAACACAACTACCCCAAGCCCACCTTTCCTTTGGCCCAACTCATCCAAATCCCACCATCACCCCTGGTTTAATAAAATACCAGTCAAACCAAAGGTCAAATACACCCTTCACCCCCTCCAAAACCACACACCCGTGACCCCTGCTACCCCTGTCACCCTCATCATCACCACCCCACTAATACCTTGCCTCCCTAATCCCTCCAAAACACCCTAGTCCAAAATATCACCACTGGCACAACAATCAGAAAGAAGAAACCAAAATCAATTTTGGCGCCAAAGAAAATCAAGGGTTTGGATCTATTATAACTCATCCAATGGTATTTAATGAAGGTGGGAAAGCACAACATGGAGAAGAAGAGAGAGGGGGAACCCTAATTCTCTAATATAAATTGAAGATTGTGTAGCCAATTTTTGGCATTAGGATTTTAAAAAGTAGGAAGTAGGTAATTTAGTGTAGAAATGTTTTTAGTTTAATTAAGTATTGTGGCTCTTAAATCCAGTTTGTAATCCTTTTTTTTATCCAATAAAAGTCTGAAACTTTGTTTATGTATACCTGTTTTTTTATATCTGCTTACTTTAAAACTGCTTATCTCCTCTAGCTTTTGAAAACTGCTTATTTTATGTTAATTTACTGCTTATTATTGTCACTTAATGCTAATTTATCTTTCTCATTTACTAAGTATGCTCAGTACAAGTTTTAGTTTCATCAAAAATAGAAATAACACAGAATATATATATATATATATATATATATATATATATATATATATATATATATATATATATATATATATATATATATAAAAGAGAAGAAGAAGAAAGAATCTGGGATATTGCACATTGTGGAATGTTGGTTTAGAAGCTTCATGGGAAGCTCTAGGATAGTAGAATTGGCTCTGGCATTTTGTTTCTAAGCTTGGATCATTGGTTAGTCAGATTTCCATATTTTTTTGACGTTTCACTGTATCATTGTTTATTGTGTGATTTTCTGTTAATTTTGTGATGATTATATAACTTTGAGTTGATTCATGCCTAGTTACTTCTTGGTTGTCCATTAAAACCCCTTGTTACTTATTGTTGTTAATAAATTGTCACAATTAGCATTTGTAGTTTAGCTAGTTTAACTGCTTATTTTTCTTGTTCATTAGCTTTTCATCAGTTCATATAGGTTATATTTCATGTTAGAAGCTTTTTCAAAGTTTTAATAATCAGTAATAAATAGAAAACCAAAAACAGATTAGTAAAAGGGGTGATTGGATCAGGGTAGGCTATAGTGAGTTTGGTAGTTTCTTGTTGTTCTTTTGGTATAAATAGACTGCATGAGGCATAAAGAAGTTAATTCAACCATAAAATAGGTAGGTTTAAGATAAAAAGTCAAAGATTAATTGTAAGCTTAAAACCTGCAAATCTGTTGGAATTTAGGATTGCTAATTCACTATTTTAGGTGTAGAATATGTTAACCTAGCTTAGTGTAGTTGCATATCAGCTTTAAACAACATAACCTGTCACCTAGAATCAATCTAAACTCAGTTAAGTCAACTTATCTCAAAATCATAAAAAGTCAAATTTCCACTTAGTCAGTTTTTTTTCAAAAGTTCTAGGAATTTTCATGATTTTAGCATTAGGAATTAGGACTTATTATTTGCACAAGTGAGGGTCTGTCAACTTAACTTTGAAACCCCACCATTATTTTAATTTTAGGATTTTTCTTAATAGCTTTTTAGATGGCTTATTTAGGGCTGCAGGGCAAGGTTTATGCCCTGCACCATGATCTGTCCCATAAGCCATAGTTCATAAGCTCTTATCTAGCTTAATAGTGGGCCCCAACCTAAGAGCCTTGGCTGTTTGGAAAGCTCACCCACTGAGCTTGTTGGTGCATGGCTATTTCTTGGCTTATTAGCTTATTTGATAAGCTGAGTAGTGGCTTGTAACTTGTAAGTGACCACTTGGGCATGTTTGGCTGTGTAGCTTATCCAGTTGCCTGCTTTTGCTCATTCTATGCATTTTAGTAGGATTGTCTGTTTGTTTTAGCTTAATTTGAACTCATCTTATTAGAAAATAGCTTACTCTACATTAGTTGTTCAGATAGTAGCTTCTTTATTAGCTTTTTCAGCTTGTAACTTCATTTTTAGCTTATTTTGTAATCTGTAACACTAATCAGCTCTTTCCCAGCTTATTGTTGAGTTTTAATAATGTTGCTTTTGTAAAAGTTCCTTATTGTTGTTAAATCAGCTGTGTAAAGAAAAAAAAATCAAAAATAAAACGTTTTACAAAAATGGTCACAAGCCAGGCTTGAACCCTGGACCTCATGGGTTGACTGGTCAAAACCAGACCAAAGGGGTGCACCATCTGGACTACCCAGTCCTTAGTTTTATTTCTTTTCCCACTTAGTTATATTGTAGTTAAGTTTCCATTTTGCCCATATAAGCCAATAAGCTGATTTTTCAGCTTATATATAAGCTCTCCACCTTTTTTATATTTTTTCTAGCTTTATTATTCTAATAAGTATTTTTATAAAAAGTTTTGCAATTTTCACTATTCATATAGTACTTTTTATAATTTAAATTAGTTTTATTAGTATTTAATTAGTTTTTAATTAATAATAAATAATATAAAAGTAAAAAAAAATAACTTTCTTTTTTCTAAAATTTTCTTTGATTGTTAGGTTCGTGAAAATATAATTTTTACATCCGTAGGGTTAGCGTAGCGTAAATTTCACTTTTTATTTCGCGCACTCGCGTTTATTTTGATTTTAGTTCGCGTTTTATTTAAATAACTTTTACGTTTTAAATTTAGGTTACGTTAGTAAAAGTAGTTTGTAAAACAAAGAAAATCCAAACATAAAAAAAGTGATAGCTTCTATTTAAGCCCTGTTGGCTTATTTTTCTGCTTATTTATAAGCAAACTCTGATTTTAAATCTTTAAATTACGTTTTAGGTTAACTAGGTTTCACGTTATTGTTAATATAATTTGTTTAAATCGTTCTCATTAGTATTTCCTTAGTGTAATCATTCAAATCCATATATACCCTTTCCTGCCCAAATTCACCCGATCACAAACCCGTTTTGATTACCATCACACCTCGTCGGGACATAACGACCCGGGGAAACCCTATACTTCCACGGAGCATTGAGCCTAAGGAGTTTGACTATATTGACCACATTCGTGGTTGACTTTAGTTGACTTCTTCTGCCTCAATCAGTTAGAATGATACTTTGAGTTATATCACTAAGTATGCGGAATCTACTTAGTAATACTTAGAAGTTTAATTGTGAATGAAAAACAGTTGTATATGAATAAGAATAATGTATGTATCAAACTGTTAGCTCCAATATTATTAATGATAATATTACGAGTGATCTTTGTATCACTAGGGTTACACCTTGAAGCTCTAGAAAAACGTATATCTAACTTTAACCTAGGACCTCTTTTTATAGCACAAGGAGTCCTCTTCTACAAGAGAAGAATAACTCTAATAGAATAAGATATACACAAGATCTATTCTATATTTATCTTAACAATTTTCCTAACAGTTATCCTAACAGCAGTGGTAATAATATGTACTAGCAGTGGTAATGAGTTTCCACTGCTAGTGCATTCTTCAGCAGTTGTAACATCCTTACTAGCCGTGGTAACTGTTAATATAATTCCCAACAATCCTCCCCTAAACTTATGATTAACATGTAAATCAATAAGTTTCTTCAAGCAATCACTAGACATGAGGATATGGGAATTCTTCCAAACACTTATCTTCTTTTTCTTAACTCCTTATCAGCTCTCACACTTTGATCATAAATCCTCTGTAGCAAATCTTCTATAACTTCACTTATTTCCCAACATCTAAGCCTTACTGACATCATAACAGTTAAAACTCCAGCTCTCAATGGATCTTCTTTCTTAGCTAACAAAAACACATCAACTCCATCTTGAGTAGAAACATGATGTACAGCACTTGAATCATAGAATTTCTACAGAGTATTCATATTGTGAGCTTCAAATCTCCAATACCTGTCACTTGGGTCAGGTTCATATAATCTTCTAAAGTGAACCCACAACTCTTTTGCTTTGACATCAACAAGTTCATCTTTCTTGAACTGATCTTGAACAATCCTCCACAAAGTATCCAAATCTTCTCCATCACAAGATGTAACAATATCTTCAAAATCTCTGCAAATACTTGTGACATTTCCAGTTCTGGTAATCTTCCATGCTACACCAAAATCATCAGAATAGATTTCCCAACCAACTAATGGATATTTTGTTTGTAAAGGTTCAATGTTAAGCACATCAGGTTCAATAAACACCATATTGGTAACTTGTTCTTTAATCAACTTTCTAACACCTTCTTCTGCTTGAGATGACTCCCGAGTATTTAACTTATTTGCATCTTTGGATCCAAGACTCACTCCTGACCTTTTTGACTTTATTGCTACAGGTTCTTTATCGATAGGAATAAAATTACTATCTTGTCTTTTAACCCTGTAGTAAATACCTTCAATCTGATCATGTTTCATTCCTTTGAATTGTGCCATCTTCATATTACCAACATGACAACAACAGGTCTTCATCTCAGCAATAATTTGTGTCTTTTTAGGTTGCCTTGGTTTCTTTTGACCCTTTCTAACTGTGCCAATGATATCATCTAGAGCCTGTTGATTCTTCATCTGAATGAAGTCCTTCAGTTGAGCAGACCTTTGATCTTCATCTAGAGTTGTATTTGCAATGAGTTCAACTGCCTTCTTTCTAATCACTGGATCATTTGTAATCATGAACTCAATTTCTTCTTCTGTAGGCACATAAGTGAACATAGGAGGTTTCTCATGTAATATTGTTGGTGGAACAACAGAAAGTGGTTCTTCCATCACTGTTTCCAATTTATCCAACCTCTTAGCTTCCATGAAACTTGCAATCTCATCTTCCTCTTGCTTTTTCTTCTTTACAATCTCAGCTGCTGCTAATTTCTCTGCCAATTTTGCATCATAATCTATCTGAGCTTGATCTTTCTTTGAAACCTTTCTTGGCTGCACTTGTTCTGTACCAGTTATAATTGCTTTACCTTTTACTGTTCTTATTCTAGCAGCTTCTTCTTCTGCAGTGGGAACATCTTGACTAGCAGTGGGAACATCTTGTCTTGCAGTGGGAACTTGAAACTCAGCAGTGGAATCAAAATCAGCATCCAAACCATAATCTTCTCCAAAATCTATCTTCCTCCCCTTAGTCTCGGCATCTGTTCTCCTCCCTTGTTTGGAAGAATCTCTCAAACCTTCACTAAAGCCTGCAGATAAATCATCTTGAGGTGAAGATGAAGAAGAAAACACAACTTTGGCAGATCTTTTCTTCTTTAGGCTCTCAACTTCATCCTGTAACATTTTAATCTCTGCCTTCATCTGATTAAGCTCTGTGGCATGATGTTGTTTAGTCTGTGCCAGATCTTTCTCCAGAGCTTGAACCTGTTTGACTAATTTGGTACATAATTCCATCAATTCAGTAAGTTGCACATTGCCCTCAACACTTCCAACTGTGTTACCTATTGGGAGAGGTGAATCATAGGGCATTGATTCAGGCTCTTCTCTAGTTGGACTAGGAGGAAACCTTGAACCACCACTGCTTGCTCCTAAACCAAAAGGTTCAGCAACATGCAATGTTGAGATGAAAGGAGTTGGCTGTTTTTGCCTCCTCTCATATGTGTGAGTTACTGCAGGGGTATGTTGAATAGGTGGAACTACAATAGTGGGTGTGTGTTGGGATGCAACAGGGATAGTTGCATCTTCACCTTGTACCTGTGAAATCTTTGAAAGCATTTGAGGAAAAAGTGGGTGAACCTCCCCATTCCAAAGTTCTGAAGCCTTACACATGTTTTGAAAAACTTTTGGCTTAAGACAGGGGGTTTTATAAACTCTTTTATGGGTTTGCAGTTGAAATTCATTTAACACTGCTTGCACAAACCTTGGATACATCAAAAATTTATATGAACTCTTTACATTTCCTTTCATATTATTGAAAATAAACTTTGAAAAATTGAAAGTCCTATCAGTAGCCAAACAAACCAAAGGGTAAGCGATGGTTGATGCAAATTGCTCAAAAGATGTTTTCTTAGGACTTAGGCAATGTAAAAGAGTATGTATTAAAAATCTCCAATGGGGACAAAAACATCCTTTTCTGAAAGTCACTTTTTGATTAGATGTATCATATCCCATGGAAGCAATATTTTTGAAAATATCTGAATTGGGTAATGTGATGATACCATTGAGATCATCCAATTGGAGAACTCTCCTCAAGGATGACTCAGTAACATCAATAGTTACCCCATCCACTGTGGCTCTTAGAGCTTCCACAGTTTCTTGTGTGTCTCTCTATTTAATAGTTATGGACTCCACAGTGTTCCAGAACTGTTTGATATGAGAAATAAAGATTGTGGGATTAACAGTTAAAGCATACCTTATATAGGTTGTATTAAGAAAATCCACAATCTGATGGAAAACGGGGCCACTCTTCTTGTTTGACTTTTGTAAATAGGCCACTTGGTTATGCTCCTCAACGAAGTTTAGAATCGGCATGATTTTTGTGAAAGAAAGGGAAAAGTGTTAGTAATCAAAGATAAAAATCAAGTTGTATGATGATCAATTTATATTAATAGGGTTTGAGGAGTATGCGTAATGTGAATTATCTTAAGGAAGAATTTATCTTTTGGAAAAGAATAAACTAAAATTGGTAAGTGGATAATTCACAAAAAGTTACCCTATTAATAAGGAAACACGGTTATTTTACAACGGCTAGTGAAAAAATAGATTACTGACACAACAGTTGTAACGGCTAGTTCACCAGTGGTAAAGATTACACTTGCAGTGGTAACTAGTGAACTAGTAGTGGTAAATTTTCACAAAATATCAAAGAGCAGTGGTAAGTAAAGCATAAAAATTTGCTGCTCTTTTCATAGTTTTTAGCAAACTATCAGCTATAAACGTATTTGATATGTCTTTACCATGAGCCGTTTGCTATGGACTAGCCAACTCTTCATCACATGAAATATGGTGAGTTGATAACCATATAGTTTTTGGTAAACTATCAACCATAAACGGATTTGAGAAGTCTTTACCAGGAGCCGTTTGCTCTGGACTAGTTGATTCTTATGTTGATTAGACATGGTGAATCAATAACCATTTTTTGTGTGTCTGAGATACACATCTTATAACTCCAATATCTTAAACAATATGGGTTTGTATTCTGCATAGGTAAGAAACACCTAACATAACCCATATAATTGAACCCAAAGTAACTTTTTGACCAAGTTACTATTCATAAAAATATCTCTCCAAAGTCAATCCGATAATATCCAAATTTACTCCTCCAACCTACCAAAACAGATAAGAGTAAATAACTTTCATTAATTATCCTTCGACCTTGACTTTTCTTATAAAAGGGGGCTAAAAAACACTTTAGTTTTCATCAAAACTAATCTCCAACATCACAAACCCTACAAAACATTATGAGCTGGTTTCCATTAATCTACATAGCATCAGATGATTCTTCTGATGAAGAAATCAGTTATTGCTCTGACTCAGAGGAACCTTCAACTGGATGGAGTGATTATTTTCCTCTAAGTGCTGCAACAGCTACATCTTCCAACATGAAGCCCAACAAGAAGATTTCAGCTGCTCCTGCTCCATACCTAGAGTTTTATTCAAGTTCTTCCTCTGATGATGATGATCCAACCTACACCTTGTCCAAGGAACTTCCAAGAGCCCTCACTACAGCTTTGAAGTCAGCCATATTCAACATGAAGTAGCCTGCTGTTGAGAAGCCTTCACAATTGCCAAAGCCTCCCAAGCAAGTTCTGGGCCTTGCTTGTCCAAGAAAGCAACTTTCTTTTGATGAAAAGAGAAAGAAAGTTTCCAAGGGCAAGCATGATTATGAGGGTAAAGGAAAGAAACCCATGGATTAGTTGTTCTGAAGGTTTAGGTGTTTGGTTGTTGATTTTTCTGTTTTGTAATGTTATTGTTGTGTCTGTACTCTCTGAATGGTTGTACTTTATTTCCGTATGAATGAATGAATAAAAGCACTTTTAACTTTTTCTTTTATCACTGAGAGAGCAAATCTTTCCACTATTGTATCATGGTTTCCACTGTGCTTTAATTTCTCTGCATACAAGTTAGTAGAAAACCATACAAACATATACAAACAATATTAGTACCTAAAACCTATCCTGCAACACTGAAAATGTATTAGACATCAAATATTTATAGATTTAGCATTCCAATACCTGTTACCAAGTACTGAAACCTACCCACATCAAGCCCTTTTGTTAATAAATCAGCATAGTTGTCATCAGTATGAATTTTGACAACATTAATAAGCTTTTTCTCAAAACAATCTATGATAAAATGATGTCTAATTTCAATATGTTTAGTTTTACTGTGTTGCACAGGATTTTTAATAATGCATATGGTACTACTATTGTCTATATAGATAATGGTGTTCATGAAATTGTACCCATAATCCAACAATTGATTCTGAAGCCATAAGATTTGAGCACAACAGCTAGCAGCAGCCACATATTCTGCTTCAGTGGTTGAAGTAGCCACCATTGTTTGTTTATTACACTGCCATGACACCAATCTACATCCAAGAAATTGACATCCTCCTGTAATTGACCTTCTATCCAAACTTGCACCAGCATAATCACTATCTGAGTATGTGATCAATTCCATAGGGGATTCTCTTGGATACCACAATCCTAGATTAGGATATGTCTTCAAATACCTAAAAATCTTCTCTACTGCTGTCATATGTGATGTCTTTAGAGTAACTTGAAATCTTGCACAAGTACATACAGCAAACATAATGTCTGGTCTTGATGAAGTAAGATACATCAGAGAACCAATCATAGATCTGTAAGTATGCACATCAACATCAGCTCCACTAGCATTCTTTACCAATAGATGAGTAGTCTTATCAGCAGAGGTATTTGAAGGTTTTGCATCAGTAAATTTGAACTTCCTTATAATCTCAGTCACATATTTGTCTTGACTGATAAAGATGCCTTCTTTACTCTATTGTACTTGCAGCCCCAAAAAGAATGTAAGTTCTCCAATAGAACTCATTTGAAATTCATCATTCATCAGCTTTTCAAACTCTTTGCACATCTCTTGTTTAGTAGATCCAAAGATGAAATCATCAACATATACTTGAACAAGTAGAATATCACCCTTGTCTTTCTTGATGAACAAAGTTTGATCAATATTTCCTCTATGAAACCCATTATTCAACAGATAAGTAGCTAAGGTTTCATACCACTTCCTTGGAGCCTGATGTAAGCCATAAAGAGCTTTAACAACTTTATACACTTTATTAGGGTGTTGAGGATCTTCAAAGCCTGGAGGTTGAGAGACATAGACCTCCTCATCAATTGTTCCATACAAGAAGGCACTCTTAACATCCATTTGATAGACAGTAAATCCCATAAAAGATGCATAGGCTAGAAACAATCTAATAGCCTCAATCCTTGCAACAGGAACAAAAACTTCTTCATAGTCAATACCCTCCTCTTGAGTGTATCCTTGAGCAACCAATCTAGCTTTGTTCCTGATAACAATACCTCTTTCATTTTTCCTGTTTCTGAAAATCCACTTAGTACCAATCACCTTCATACCATCAGGAAAATCACAAAGAACCCAAACCTTTTGAAGTTTGAACTGCAACAACTCCTCTTGCATGGCTTCAACCCAGCTAGATTCTTCTAAAGCCTTATAAACCTTTTTAGGCTCCACTTGTGATAGAAAACAGAAAAACAAACATTCATTCTTGTTCCTATGCTTCTTGGACTCATAAACTTCACTAATGAACCCATGAACATCATCTTTCTTTGTCTGTCTTCTAGTCTTCACACCTGATTGTAGCTCACCAATAACATTTTCAAGTGGATGCACTTTGTGAATTGAAGTCTGTGATGTGTTAGGAATATCATATGTTGTTGGCATGTTTGAGATCTCAACATCATCACTGGGTGATTCCTGAGATGGACTTCCCACATTTGGACCATTAGTGGAAACTTCTGTTGTAGCAGTGGGAATTGAGTTACCACTGCTAGCAGGAATTTCTTTATTCAGTACATCAAAATTCACAGCATTTGCATCACTTTCCTTTTCAGAATCCTTTGAAGGTTGAGAGTTTTCATTATTGTCAACAAAGTCCCAAAGTGGCATAACAATTTGATCTTTATCATCTTCATCATCTTTGCAAGATTCATCTTCATCAATGAATTCGTCTGATTCTTCAAGATTATTGTCTCCTGTACTTGAAGTAAGAGGTACATAATTCATTGTGTTTGATAATGTCTCAAGATCAAATAACCATTCGGGTCCTGAACCCGCTATGTTAGTCTTATTTTCAAGAAACTGAACATGCAAATTCTCTTCAATCTTCTTTGTTCTTAAGTTATAGACTCTAAAAGCCTTGCTAACCATAGAGTATCCAACAAAGAAGCCTTCATCAGACTTTTCTTCAAATTTTCCCAGATAATCAATGGTATTGAGAATTGTGACATGACATCCAAATGGCCTCATAAATTCCAAAGTAGGGGGTCTTCCTCTGAATAGCTCATAAGGTGTCTTGTTCTTTGTTTTAACCACTAAAACCTGTTCTGAATGTAACAAGCAGTGTTAACTGTTTCAGCCCAAAAAGTCACTGGTAGCTTTGAATCAGCTAACATGGTTCTAGCAGCCTCAATTAGTGTTTTGTTCCTTCTTTCAGCAACTCCATTTTGTTGAGGGGTTCTTGCAACACTAAATTCTCTCTTAATACCTTTGTCTCTGCAGAAATAATCCATAACTTTGTTTTTGAATTATGTCCCATTGTCACACCTGATGATCTTGATCTTCTTTTCAACTTGATTTTCAACTTCAGTGATGAATGTCTTAAGGATACCAGTGGTTTCATCCTTGGTTCTTAAAAAGAAAACCCATGTAAATCTACTAAAGTCATCAGTCACAACAAGACAATACTTCTTCAAATTTATGCTGCTCACAGATGTAGGACCAAACAAGTCCATATGCAGCATGTAAAGTGGATGATCAATAGAGTTGTATGCCTTGGTCTTGCATGAAGCTCTGTGTTTCTTACCTTTAAGATAGGCAACACATGTTTGGTCATTTTCAAACCTCTTCTCTGGTAAACCTCTGACTAGACCATCTTCAACAATCTTGTTAATGGTCTTGAAATTAACATGACCAAGTCTTCTGTGCCAAAGCATGGATTCATCCAAAGTGGCTTTTGCAAGCAAGCAAGTAACATCATCTTTAGCCACTATATTCTTCATGTCAATGCTATATAGATTGCCTTTTCTAGGGATTTTAAGCAAAATATCACTTTCATCAGGGAGCTTATAATCCTTATATAAGATATAGCATTCATCTTCTGTAAATAGAACTCTATGCTTCTTGCCACACATCTGTGACACACTGAAAAGATTGTACTTGAGTTCTTTCACATAGTACACATTCTCAAAGTCAAAGTTTCCAGCCTTGATTGTTCCTTTGCCAGAAACTTTGCCTCCAATACCACCTCCAAAGCTGACAAATTATCCATCATAGGGTTTGAAATCTGAAAGATAGGACTTATTGCCAGTCATGTGCCTGGAACATCCACTGTCTGAATATCCTTGATCATCTTTAGGCTTTGAATGTTCCTGCACATAAAATAAAGGAATTAGTTCCTTTTGGGGACCCAAGCCACAAATGACTTGGATCTGCCTCATGTATCATTATAATTGTATCTGTCAAAGCTCATTGATACACCATTGGGATTGTTTGAGGTGATAGATCATTTTGGTCTCCATTCCTAATGTGCTGAGGCCTTAACAGCATTTCCCACATTTACCCTTTTGTTGTTCACAGAACTACCGGTGGAAACTTTTGGCCTTGTAGTGGTAAATGCTGGCTTAGCAGTGGAAACTGCTGGTTTTGAATTTTTTTGGTACCCACTTGTGATTATTGTAAACTTTCTTTTCAAAATAGTTCTTTTTCCCTGTTTTTGCAGATTTAACAAAAGTTGTGATAGGTTTTGCACTCTTAACAGGGGACTTAGGGTAAATTCTATTTGTATTTCTAGCAGTGGCAACTGCTGGTTTAGCAGTGGAAAAACTTTTGATGCCAGAGTTAAGCAAAACATACATGGGAATCATCTTGCTTAGTGGATTTGGGTGAGTAAAGTAATTAGCCTTATATCCATTCACCCTGGTATTCCCAAACACTTCCCTTATACCCATGTGATAGTTACAACTATAATGAAGATGTTCAAAACTACCATATATGTGACAGGGTTTGTTGTTAAACACAAAGTCACTACCAAATTGCCTAGATTTAACATGATTCCAAATCCTCTTATTCCCCCTAGGAGTTGTTGACCTACTTCTGTACATCTTTGCATATCCAGTAGTGGGCCTAGTGAAATTAGTTTGTGTCCTAGGCTTCTCTTTGACAACTTCAGGAATACTCCTTTTAATATCCACATGTACACTCTCAGGAACACTAGTTTTAGACTCAACATTCAAACTTTCATCTTTAAGAGATGAGTCACTAGCACTATCAAATGTATCAACCTCA
The DNA here is from genome assembly GCA_030686995.1 of Artemisia argyi. Taxonomy (NCBI): domain Eukaryota; kingdom Viridiplantae; phylum Streptophyta; class Magnoliopsida; order Asterales; family Asteraceae; genus Artemisia; species Artemisia argyi. The sequence goes on from CM060685.1 coordinate 106,458,540, forward strand.
ACCTGAACCTTTTCAATAGCAGCTTCTTTAACAAATTTTGGTCCATAGGTCATGGTTGGTTCCTGGAATTCTTCTAGTCCTGTGTGAGCTAAGTCAATGCCAGGAGGTGATGGAACACCTCTTAAAGGTGGTGGAACAGATTTATATCCTACTCCTGATTTGGCTTTGTTCACAACTTGGGCTTCCCAAATTTTGTCATTACACTTGGATTGGTGATCTAGTGTATCACAGGTTATCTGTATATTCTCATTAGCCCTTTTAACTTTCTCTAACTCTTCCCTAAGAGCCTTATTCACTGCAACCTTATAATCTAAGTCTCTTTTTAAAACAACAATATCATAATTGAACTTAGATTCATTGGCTCTATAATGCTCTAATTGTTTTTCTAAAATAGCAAGGCCTCTTTTATGATTTGCTAAGTTATAATTAGTTTGATTTAACTCTAGCAATTGTTCATCATATTGTTCTTTAAGTTTCTGATAATCTTTTAAAGCCTTACAAGTTTTAGAACAAGCATTATTAATTTGTACCTCAGAGTCAGAAAAAGCCATAAGTGCAAGCTCTGTAGCAATCATTGCAACTCTAAACCATCTTCTTCATCCTCGGCCATAAAGCTCCAATCATAGCTCACTCGATCAATGGCCAATAGTACCTTTGGTTCTTCAGTTGTAGGTTCTGTGTTCTTGTCCTGCTTATACCAAGTTGACCTGTTATCAGGTTTCTTTGGTTTCCTGCATTCCCTGGCAAAGTGCCCCTTCTTATGACAATTGTAGCACTCCACCTTCTTTTTGTCAAAACCTACTGTTTCATTGCCATTTATGGTTATCTTCCTACCAGTCTTCCTCCAGAACTTCTTTGCCTTTAAGCTTAGTAATGCAACCTGCCATTTAATGTCCATCTCCTCCATGTCATCCTCATCAATTTGATCCAAATCTTCATGTGTGAGGATTGAACCACCCATTTGACTTGACAGAAAAGCATAAAAAGTAGAATCAGTAAGACCTGCAATCTGCCTTTTTGAACTAGCAGTGGAAACACCTCCACTACCAGTGGAAACAAAAATATTGGCATCATCATCATCACTATCATTCTCTTCATCAGAACTATCTTCAACAGATGATGATATGAGTGCTAAGTTCCCTAATCCTGAACTTAGTTTGCCAGCCTTCTTTAATCTCTGTTCAATAACCTTAAAGTTATTGTACAAATCATTAAGCTTCATAGTCTCCAATTTTGGCTTGTCTTCCCATACTGCAACATTTGTACCAATCTCAGAGGGTAAACTTCTTTAGAACTTTAGATTGAGGTGTTCCTTTTCCACCTCAATTCCAAACACAGTGAGTTGAGTAACAATCTTCTGTAGCCTTGTGAAGATGCTATCAATAGATTCATTACTTGTTGAACCAAAGTTTTCATAAGTCTGTTTCAACAAGGTCTTCTGAGTCTTCTTGGTGGAATCATTACCACCAAAAATGTAACACCCCAGGCCGAAAAGGGCTAAAGTGTTAACATTATGGGGTCAAATCAGAACATAAGTAAGCGGAATACTTTAATAATACAAGGCTCACAAAATAATTCTGAAGAAAAGATAAAGGACTAATTCTAAGCATTACAACTTCTAAATAATTACAACTTAAAAACCAAGGAGGAAATCTCTAAGTCTATCTCTAATCCATGGGGAGCTATGAACAGTGTAGTCCACTAAGAGCTCTTAAGCACTCTTCACCTAACCCAGCTTCCTACTAAAAACCTGCCGCAGGAAAAGAAATGCGGCTGAGCTTAAAAAGCCCAGTGAACAGATATAAACAAACAAAAACTAATAACAAAAGGAAAACGAAGGTGAATACGACATAAGTCCGAGCGAACCTGCTGAGATAGGAATCAAAGAATATGGAACATATAATAGAATATGATTAAAGTGAATACGGGTAAGGAATATCAAACGAATCAAAGGAAAAGAAACAAATCATAAGTGTAAGCAATGAAACAAAGCAAGCATAAGTTAATCACAATAGAGATGACAAGATTATAAAGATCACAAGAAAGTAGAACTAATAGGAATGCCCAACAAACATATATCATAGTGTACATAGGAGCTGCAGACTCCGATATACCAAATGTGAAATGGGGTGTATTGCACACACACAAGTCCATTCACCAAATTATACTAAACAAAGTACCTAGGATGCATCCATACGCTCCCTGCAAAACAGATATATATGCACAAAGCTCTAGGCTAAGTAAACATATACAATAATAAATATAGGCCTGAATAGCTATAGCATAATAGGGAACGCTGTGGACAAAAACCCACCTCCACAAATAGTTTCAATACCACTAGTGCATCAGTGGCAAGGCAATGGACTCCCCATGACTGGCTAATAAGTCAAATCATATACAAGTAACACATAATGGGCATACAATCAAGAATGCTATAGAAAAGAAATATAGCATGCAAACGAATATCAAGCTCATATCAACATCAAGTATCAACAAATACGAATCAAGCAAAAAGGGAACATAGCAATGGCTTAGCTGAAGGGATCATAATCGAAACATTAAACAAAAAAAGAGAATGATGGCCTTTACTAAAAAGGCAGAATATCTGTACCTTAACCCGCAAGTGCAAACACATCACAAAGATCGGAAGTTACTCCTTCTTCAGCAAATCTACACGATTTAATGATCGGCTTATTATTAATAACCTTTTTTTTAAATCAGATTGCTCATTTTAATCGGCTTTCCATTTTTAGTAACTGTCTATTTATAGCAGCTTTCCGAAATAGTAACTTTCCCGATTTAGTAAGTTTTCATATTTAGTAACTTTTCTGAGTTAGTAATTTTATACTCTAGAGGCATCAATGACCATTAAAATCGACTTATAGGTTTAATAATGACCATATATTATTTTAAGGTTTAATATGTCAATTTATCAAAGTTTAAGGTCGAAAGTGTCAATATAGCAAAGTTTAAGTTTAAATATGAAAATAATAAAATTAGGCTACAAAAGATTACATAATGCATGCATGCCTTCTTCTCGTATGATAATATAAAATGAACATTGGCGAAGTCGATTCGCACTATATATTACTTGTTCCCAGTTTATTGTTTTCATAGTTCTTTAAACCATCGATTAAATAACGATTAAGGGTGCGTTTTATGTTGAATTAGAGTCGATAAGGGTTGCTAAGATTCGACATGAAACATCACAAACCACGTCTCGAACATAGCCATAATACTCGACACAAGTTTATTTATCATTAACACGACACAAGCATAAATGCAACGTATAACATTTACGTATCCATATTATGATACAAGGCTGTTTTAACAAGCCATAAACATTCATGAAACTCTTGTATTAGTGAAAAATAACAAATAGGTTTTCATGTATATTTCTCTACGTGAAGTCTTTTCATGTATTGTGACATGTTAAGGTGACATATGTTTACTTATTCACTTTGTAACTAGTTATTAAACGAAGTAAAAGACCAGGTTTCATATTTACATCTCATACACATGCATTTCTTTATTTCTTTAGGTTTCGTACAGGCTTCAAAGTCAAATATCGAATCGCAAACAGAAATCGAACTAGCCATGTCACGATCATTTTCATGCATATAAAAAAAATCGAACATTTTCAAGACAGTAAAATAAGATCGACGTATACATTTTGAAACTTATGATTTTATGTAACTTCCAATATTCTTATTCATATTATAGATTTAACGTGTCATAAGCTTGACATGATAACATGATTTTTTTTATTAGTATAACTTGTGTTTACTTCAGATTGTATGTCATATAAGTGTCGAATGGATTGAGAAACAAAAGAGGACGACCAGTTACCTTTAGGCAGAAATAACGAGACCAGAACAAGAGCACAAGAACTTAACACCAAACCGTACACACCAAATCTGAAAACCCTCTGGTACCCCGATTGATTATTAACAACAACAAGCCTTCAGAACCCTTCTCCTTGAAAGGAGAAAACACCATGAACTTTCTGTTTTTTATGTTTGAATGTCGAATGGAAAGAAAAAGAGAGACCGTGTATTATAAGATATTTTAGGAAACAAGTAATACCGTATAAATTTGTAAAGAGGGTGTCGTGACTTTTAGGCTAAGGATAGACAAAAGAGATCTTCTAATTGTTTAGGATTTTCACATGAATAAACTTAGTTCTTATCTTCTTATTTAACAAATATATATATATATGGGGAAAACATAGCTACATTACAATGTAGCCAATTGGCTACATTTCCTTTGAAAAAAAGGGTAGGGACCGGGGGAAAATGTGTGTCAGGGACATACCGCAGGGACTGAACTGTACATTATTAAAACTTTTTTCAAAGGAAATGTAGCCAATTGGCTACATTTGTAATGTAGCTAATATTTTCCCTATATATATATATATATATATATATATATATATATATATATATACACGCAGGATTGATTTCTTATCTATTTAGTACATTGTCTCGTGTGATTTGGAATTACAACAGACCAAGGAAAAGCGTGTGTTATATGTTAGGATTAGTTTTGGAATATCACAAATTATATAAAATTATTTAACTATAGGTTTTAGATGATTATCCTGTATCATAACATTTAGTTTAGGTTTATTTCTCATAATATGTGCTTATTACATAACATAAGGTTTTAGTTATCGTATAACATATATTTTAAGTATCATAATATAACTTAGGTTAAAGTATATTGCAATGTCTTGAATTATTATATGTCTTTTCATAAGGTCAAAATTAGAGGGGTATTTTGGGTATTTTACATGTTTAAAATTTCTGGGTTTTACAACTCTTCCCCTCTAAAAAGGAAATTTCGTCCACGAAATTGAAATGAAATGATTAATCGAAAACGTATCAAATCACGAATTGAAACAAAAGTGATTACTCACTCAAAATAGTTTCTCCAAAGAATTTTAACGAACAGAAAAGTTTTTCATGACTCGATCCAAACAAAATAGGATAGCCCTAAGCTTTCCATCAAAATACAAATTATAACGAATCTGTCCAACGAATGTGAAATGAACATGAAACAGATGATAGTCGTAATCTCACAAGAGATACAGGAACATCAGATGAATATGGAATAAATACGGAAGTGATGCTAGCTGGTAGAAAACTTCACGAACCTAATCAAGTTTTGAACGAACTAAGAAACTTTCTATTAATCAGAGAAGCATATACCCAATTATCAGACATAACCAGAGTTTCCTAAAGAAGTTGGAATCCTATTCGTACTGAAGATTAACTACGCCCATACCGGAGTATCGAATTGTATCAGAATGAAAAACGGGATAGGTAGGATCACCGCACGGATAAGAATGAATCTAAGGACTAACGTATTACGAACCAAGTCTTCCTTATATACCAAAACATTTAACTCCTTTGTACGGGAACATCATACGAAAAACACAAATTCCTGGCTTAATGTTTCAAAATATCTCTTCCACCATGATAACTAATCCATTAGTCATTGTAATCAACTCCGAGCATTCAATAAGCAGCTTCCCGACATAATTCAACCAAAAGGTGCTCTACATCATCATTCATACCAAATCTGAAAGGACAACCCTTGTCATTTGCATGCCTTTAATCTAATGAGCAAACACAGGACTAAACACTTGTCAACTCTCTTGTTCAACACATCTTCCAAGTTCGAATAGTTGTTCTTCTTATCTGTCGGTCTATAGGTGAAAAGCATTACTATACTTGAGTCTGGTCCCTCAAGCCTTCAGTAGTTCTTCTTGGGACTGAGAGGTAAAACGCGAATCTCTGACATGATCACTGCAGGTGTGCCAAGTAATTGAAAAATCTTCCATCAAAGGATTTATGCCAACTTGCTAATTGCATACACATTTTAAGAGGCAAAAAGTGAGCTGACTTGATCAAACGATTCATCACAACTAAAATTATGTCATTCTTCTTAAGTGTGCATGGAGACTTCTCTACAAGGTTCCTGAAAATTTCAATTCTACTTTAGATCCCTTATACTTCTTAGTACAACCAAGAGGGATAGCAAAAGTAGAACTGTGTCTCCATCATAAGAACTTCCTTCCAGTCTTCTCAGATCGTAGTTCGTTATCTTGCTCTTGAGCTTCCTAATATCTGCGATTTGATTCCATATTCATAAATGATATGCCTTCAAATCTTGCTAGCAAACGCCATTACCGCCAACTCCAAGTCACGCCTTTGAATATTTTTCCTCAAACGGTTCTAGTTGTCTTGATGCATAAGCAATAACTTCTTCGTGCTTAATAAGGGTAAAACCAAGTCTCTTCGCGAAATGTCTCAAAATTGATACTCATCTGAAAGCATGGAAGCTGATTTCTATTTCAACTTTTCCAAAACTCTGTTTTCATCCAAACTAAGCTTCTCTTCCTTATTCATCAATGGTAATGAAATTCGTAAACATCTTCCAACCAATGTCATACTTCCAGAATATACAAATGATCTTCATATTTCCAACATAATACGAAAATGATTCTCATGTTCTCCCTCATCTCTGAATGTACTAAAATTGCATACTATGACAACTTTGTCTAAGTACTCACGAAAGGCACGATTCATCAAGTCCATGGAAAGTCAAAGCATTAGCTAATACTATTAGCATCACTAGCAGTCATAAAGGTTATTATGAATACGAAAGGTATTTCCAGAAATAACTTCAAGCCATAACTCCATCTAAAGAAAACTCCGCGTACTAAGGCTAATCAGATACATCGTCGCTTCGAGTTAGGGGATGATGATTTCTAAAAATGATACGGTTCAGCTTCCAGAGGTCAGTACAATTCTCCTGATCTAATCCTTCTTCATCGCAAATAATACTAAGGCACTCTCAAGAGATACACTAAGACAAACAAACCACTTCATAGTTTTTTGGTTGTTGCTCCACCAGTTCTCTTAATTTAGCTAGTACTAATCGATAGGGAGTTTCAAAATCAGGTAAAACGTCGTTCTATACTGATAGGGTTCTGTCTCATCAAACTTTTACTGTTCTTAGGCACTTCTCAAAGACATCCTACGATCCCCATAAGTTAAAGTCATATGATGTAATTATTATCACGTTGGCCAGGCGTCATAATACTTGCATCATACAAACATGCCTTTATGAAAATCATATTCAACCTTGAGTCGTGACTAAAAAAATCTCCCAGTGTTAGGTCAAAGCAAATTTATAATCGGATGGAAATCTTAGTGGTTCATTCAGGATTACATCAGAAAATTCAGATTGCAAAATGACTCTCTCAACGTGAGATTCACCCCACAGGGTACAAGAATAGGTACTAGGAAAACTTCACAACCGCGAAAATAATGTATGAGTTTACAGGGTAGTATGGATAACAAAAGTTTAACAATTGGAAATCATGACAGAATAAATCAGAGTGGTTCAATATGCCAAAGGTGAGACGTAATATGGCAGTAGTTAGCATCTAGATGTTCAGTCAACCAATCCATACCAGAATAACATCTGGTTTAACTTTCTAAGGAAAGACAGACCAACATAGCAAATCTTATCATTCATAAGTGAGGGGAAACATTCCTATACTCATAGTTAATCACATAAGATTTCTCATAGGAATTAAAATGAATAGGGGGACTTATTTATGCTTAGCAAAAGTAAGAGAAATTACAGAATGTGTCAAACACATCATGGTCATATGAATTCTCATAATGGTCGAAAAGGCACCTAAATGGTTAATCAAATGATTCAGAGGTTGAAATCAAAAGAAAATGAAGCTTATGAAATGTCAAACATTACCACACAATTCTCAATACATTCTAATCTTACATGGTCACTAATCTCATGTTGTGCAGGATCATAAATTTCAAATCTCCAGAGGGAGAAAATCTTAAAAGGGCTTAACTAAGAGCAAGGCATGAATCAGAGTGATGTGAAAGCAATGAGACTTAAACAAATGCCCTATAGTCTACCCAATCCTCACCGGTCATAACTTGAGTTTCAGAGTGAAAATCCTAAAGCAAGTTCTCAACGGTTGTTCCCTAACTCTTATAGTGCAAAAATTAGAGGGCCTAATACTCACAGGTCATAGCCTAAGCTCTACGGGTTTTGAATCTGCCGATCAAACCTGGCTCTGATACCATAATTGTAACACCCCAGGCCGAAAAAGGCTAAAGTGTAACATTATGGGGTCAAATCAGAACATAAGCAAGCGGAATACTTTAATAATACAAGGTTCACAAAACAATTCTAAAGAAAAGATAAAGGACTAATTCTAAGCATTACATCTTCTAAATAATTACAACTTAAAAACTGTTGGTCCATGTAATTGAGTAAATCTTGACAAACATAAGTTAGAACTTCATTAATAATAATGAATAAAAGAGTTACAAGATTACTCAAACCAACTAGATTACATGATAACATCATCAGCTTCTCTATGGGGATAATTTCGGTATATTATCCCCATTTAAGAATGACAATGTTCTCTCATAATTTTTTTTATACCCTTTACAACAATTATTGAGTTGCATAATTTTCAACCCCTAATCCTATTACACTCCCTGATCATGTTTGTATCGTGACATAACATGTATCCCCGGTACTACTACTCACCATTAAAAATCCGATCTCACCATCACAAAAAATCACACCGATCCTCATCTCCAATCACAAAAACCAACACAATCTCACAATCAAAAATCGACACAATCGATTATACAACAACCCTACCCGAAGATAATCAACAAAACCCAGTTGTTTACTCCGGCGACAGCTCTGATGAACAAAAAATGAAACCCAGAACCATCACCAACCGACCACAAAAACCTTAATAAAAAGATGAGGTATGTATGGTTAAAAGGATATATGGTGGTGTCGGTGAATATTTTTTATTGTTCTTGGTTGTATATGGGTTATACGACCACAGCTGCTGGGATGTTAAAAGGATTTGAGGGTGTTTGCGACTTAGGTCAAATGGTACAGATTGTAGTCGCAAGAAGATTGAGTCAGGGCATATTGATTTATCAGGGAGCTGATATGTATGCTTCAGGTAGTGATCAGTGGATGGTAGTTTACAAGAAGCTGATAAGTATGGATTTGATAATGGAAGGTTGTTGTTGATGATCGAGTCTTTGACTCAGTTTTGAGGGAGTATGGAAGTGTAATATGGGAAAACAGATGGGAAGAGAAGATTGTGAAGTAATATCAGTGAACACGGTTGTGGTGGTGTATTGTTCACAATCAAAGTGGTAAAATGGGTCTCGGCCTGAGTCTCTTCTCAGGGACGCTTGTGACAAAATGAGTCAAAAATTGTGGAAAGAATCAGTGGCACTGGTATCAAGAAGGATGTGTGGAAAGTGAAATCAGTTACACATGAATCGATGTGTTTCTCAGGGGTGAGTTGAACCTGAATCGTGGGTATGAATAATTCAGGGAGTGGTGTAAGTCAAGGAACCTGAAACATTAGGGAGGACGCACCAGGGAGTCATGTTCAGGGCGAAATTTTGAGTTTGAAACTCAATGTTTAGGCTGTGATATGGTGCGTTGAGTTTCAGGCTACCCAAATGTCGACTCAGGATGGGTAGAAGTTGCAACAACAGGGGATTTGCAGGCTGAGCCTGTAGATTAATTGTGGCAGTGGGGTATAACTCAGGGAGATGATGGTGACTGCTAGTGTCACTGAAAGAATGGGTGTGGTAAAACTCAGTGGGTTATCTCAGTCTTTGGTTTGCAGCATCAGGGGTTGAAATATTGTTGCAAACAAATATGTTGTAATTTTTGTAAATTTAAAAATTATAACTTAGTTGTAGACTGAAAAAATGTGATAAAAGACAATGGACACTGATGCATCAAATTGAACCAGGTCCTTTCACTTGAAAAGTGATTAAATGTCTTTAAGGGAACAAAAAGAGTGGTCACTGATGTATCAAAAATGAACCAGGACCCTCTAAATACAAGTGAACCTTAGGAGCCTGAACCTAAGTCACTAAAGTTCTAAAACAGGTCACTGAACCTGGAAATTTGAACTCCCTTCCCTGGTCACTAACCCACAAAGGATATTGGACCCTGATTTATCTAAATTGAACCAGGTCCCTGAATTCTGACCCCTTTAGGTAACTGAATCTCTCTCAGTGAACCTGGTCAGCGAACCTCCTTAAACCACCAACTGAACTCACCCTATCCCCTGAACCCCTCTCACTAACCTGAATCCCTGAACCACAAAAAGATGGGTGGACCCTGATGTATCAAAATTGAACCAGGTTCCTTATTTAAACCCAATTTTTGTTGAGGCTATTTGTATATTCAAATAGGGGGAGATTGTTGGGTCAATATTTTACCCAAATATTACCCACATATATTTGAACATAAAATAGCCAAAATACTTACTGAACAAAATAGTAAAATTACTATTTCAGTAAGAAACAAGTCACTGAGTGCATAGACACTCAGTGAGTTACCTTCAGGATGCTCGGACCGAGTCTAAATAGAAAGACTCAATCATTCAGTGTGGCGGTACACAATGAATGATCCCTGAGCCAAGAAGAAGGTGATGGAGTTTAGTGAGTGATGACAATAACTCACTAACTCCCTGAAGCTATCTCTATAACAAACATACTCCCTGAGGATGCACATGCTCCCTGAGGATGCACGTGCTCCCTGAGGATGCACGTGCTCCTTGAGGATGCACGTGCTCCCTGAAGAATGCTTCATGCTCCCTGAGGAGGCTCATGCTCCCTGAAGCATTATGACAACAAGTACAAAAAGGGAATAAATATAGGTATGCACTTTCTTGGGAATACAAGCTACAAGAAAGACAAAAGTACAAAAGCAAAGGAATATTCTGAAGCATATTCCAAGTAGTGGATGACAACTCATCCTTCACATGTGTACCTACCACTATCACATGTGATACTTGTACTTCCTATATATATGTTAGTTGTAAAAGAGATAGTAAGTGAATCAAATGTAATACTTTGTATTAGTTAGGATTCCTCCTCTCATTTAATTAATGAGAGAAAATTGTCACTCTGTGCTTTCAGCATAAATGGGGATAATATACCGAAATTATCCCCTCAGAGAAGCTGAAGATGTTATCATGTAATCTAGTTGGTTGAGTAATCTTGTAACTCTTTTATTCATTATTATCAATGAAGTTCTAACTTATGTTTATCAAGATTTGCTCAATTTCGTGGACCAACAAGTGGTATCAGAGCGGGTGGATTATTCTTATGATCCAGATCCGTTCGAAGGATTACATGATATTAATCAAAGCAAAAAAAATAAATGTGTTCTTCAAAAATCTGCTGCTGTTGTAGCAGTTTTTGAGGGGGAGAGACACATTTATTTATGAGTGACAATAAAAACCTACACCCACCAGTTACTGATTAAAAATAATCAGACACACCCCACACCACATAAATCTCATCCCCACAATGATATATTTCCCCACCATACAAATCTTATCCTTACACACCACTAATACCTTATCCTCACCTAAAATAACTTTCTTTACTCCCACACCAAAACCCACAAACAAAAACAACTCTCGATCTAAACACAAAAAGCAAACCAGATCCGGATCTAATAACTCTCACAAATAAAAACACAACTACAACTCAAAACTTATCTACAAAATCACGACATCTTACAATCAAGATGATTGTCAACAAATCCAACAAAAAAAACCGACACAAAAAAATCACCACACACTAAAATCGATCTACAATCAACCAAAACCTTCAACATAAAAAAATCGTCACCAGAATCATAGATTCGGTTACACGTGCGAACAAACTCACAATCACTAAACACTAGAAATGAACACAAAAAGGGGAAGGATTCCGTCAACAGGCGAACTCCGGTGAAGAATCAGCGAACTCCGGCGAAGAATCAGTGAACCCAGAATAAAGATTGTGAAAATCATGAAAAAGGGAGATTGATAAATTAAGTTTATCAGGGAGTTTGTTTTTTTATGATAGTGATTGGTCAGGTTGTATGGAGCGTTGGGATTATGAGTGATAAATGATGGGTTTCGATAGCTGATGGTGCGACTTATCATTTGTAAGGTAAAAAAAAATGATGGTTGGTTTGTTAGTAAAAACTGATTGGAGATGGCGTATCAGATGTATGGTTTGTGAGTGAAGAATCAGTTGGTAATCTTGAAGCTGATTAAAACACTCAGTGGATGAGGTCGTTGTTAATAGTGGTTTTTGGGGTTGAGCCTGAGTCTGAAACCAAGGTTGTGTTGAGAAATATGATGGTCAAGGGTGAACTGATAAAATTTATCAGTGAGTTTTGATGACAATGTTTCAGTTTGTGTTGGAGTTAGCTAACGACTCAGGAAGTGGTGACTCAGGGGATTGATAGCAGCTTCAGAGGAAGCATTCTTTGTACAAAACTCAGTGAGTGATGAGAAGCTGACTGAAGTGGTGGTGAAGTCATGACATAATATCTCATCAGTAGTTAATAAATATTGCAACTCATAATGTAAACTCATGTGATTCATTAAATGTGTTGTAATAAAACTTAGTATACTGAAAATTTTAACTCAGTATACTGAGGAAGTGGGTGGCAAAAAGGTGGTGGGAGAAGTGATAACTGATTTGTGGGAGTCTTATGCAAGAAAATTGCATCAAGATGTGTTGAATCATCAGGGACAACCAAATTAGCAGAAATGTGAAGTCTTCAAAATTTGCTACTCAGATTGCAATTTTGAGGGGGAGGAGATAATCACATTTTCTTATATCAGGGTGACTGATACGGGCTGCTACCAGGGAGTAGTAGTACCGGGGATACATGTTAATGGTTGGGTGTGTCGATTTGGGTTCTGGGTTTTGTATTGATATGGAAGGTGATTTTCAGATCTGGGTTTTTTTTTATTGGCGAGATGTGTATGAGTGATTGTGAGTGTTGTTTGGCTGATTATAATTAATCAGTAATACGTTTTTTTGTGTTGGGTGGAGATAAGATTTTGTCAGTTTGTGGTTTTTGTGTGTGAATAAGATATGGGTTTGTGTTGTGGGGTGTGAGTGTCATTGTGGGTTCAGGGAATGGTATTTATTGTCACTCATAAATAAATGTGTCTCTCCCCCTCAAAAACTGCTCCAACAGCAGCAGATTTTTGAAGAACACATTTATTTTTTTTGCTTTGATTAATATCATGTAATCCTTCGAACGGATCTGGATCATAAGAATAATCCACCCGCTCTGATACCACTTGTTGGTCCACGAAATTGAGCAAATCTTGATAAACATAAGTTAGAACTTCATTGATAATAATGAATAAAAGAGTTACAAGATTACTCAACCAACTAGATTACATGATAACATCTTCAGCTTCTCTGAGGGGATAATTTCGGTATATTATCCCCATTTATGCTGAAAGCACAGAGTGACAATTTTCTCTCATTAATTAAATGAGAGGAGGAATCCTAACTAATACAAAGTATTACATTGGATTCACTTACTATCTCTTTTACAACTAACATATATATAGGAAGTACAAGTATCACATGTGATAGTGGTAGGTACACATGTGAAGGATGAGTTGTCATCCACTACTTGGAATATGCTTCAGAATATTCCTTTGCTTTTGTACTTTTGTCTTTCTTGTAGCTTGTATTCCCAAGAAAGTGCATACCTATATTTATTCCCTTTTTGTGCTTGCTGTCATAATGCTTCAGGGAGCATGAGCCTCCTCAGGGAGCATGAAGCATTCTTCAGGGAGCACGTGCATCCTCAGGGAGCACGTGCATCCTCAGGGAGCACATGCATCCTCAGGGAGCATGTGCATCCTCAGGGAGTATGTTTGTTATAGAGATAGCTTCAGGGAGTTAGTGAGTTATTGTCATCACTCACTAAACTCCATCACCTTCTTCTTGGCTCAGGGATCATTCACTGAGTACCGCCACACTGAATGATTTAGTCTTTCTATTTAGACTCGGTCCGAGCATCCTGAAGGTAACTCACTGAGTGTCTATGCACTCAGTGACTTGTTTCTTACTGAAATAGCAATTTTACTATTTTGTTCAATAAGTATTTTGGCTATTTTATGTTCAAATATATGTGGGTAATATTTGGGTAAAATATTGACCCAACAAAAACCAAGGAGGAAATCTCTAAGTCTATCTCTAATCCATAGGGAGCTATGAACAGTGTAGTCCACTAAGAGCTCCTAAGCACTCTTCACCTAACCCAGCTTCCTTCTAAAAACCTGCCGCAGGAAAAGAAATGCGGCTGAGCTTAAAAAGCCCAGTGAACAGATATAAACAAACAAAAACTAATAACAAAAGGAAAACGAAGGTGAATACGACATAAGTCCGAGCGAACCTGCTGAGATAGGAATCAAAGAATATGGAACATATAATAGAATATGATTAAAGTGAATACGGGTAAAGAATATCAAACGAATCAAAGGAAAAGAAACAAATCATAAGTGTAAGCAATGAAATAAAGCAAGCATAAGTTAATCACAATAGAGATGACAAGATTATAAAGATCACAGGAATGTAGAACTAATAGGAATGCCCAACAAACATAAATCATAGTGTACATAGGAGCTGCAGACTCCGATATACCAAATGTGAAATGGGGTGTATTGCACACACACAAGTCCATTCACCAAATTAAACTAAACAAAGTACCTAGGATGCATCCATACGCTCCCTGCAAAACAGATATATATGCACAAAGCTCTAGGCTAAGTAAACATATACAATAATAAATATAGGCCTGAATAGCTATAGCATAATAGGGAACGCTGTGGACAAAAACCCACCTCCACAGATAGTGTCAATACCACTGGTGCATCAGTGTCAAGGCCATGGACTCCCCATGACTGGTTAATAAGTCAAATCATATACAAGTAACACATAATGGGCATACAATCAAGAATGCTATAGAAAATAAATATAGCATGCAAACGAATACCAAGCTCATATCAACATCAAGTATCAACAAATACGAATCAATCAAAAAGGGAACATAGCAATGGCTTAGCTGAAGGGATCATAATCGAAACATTAAACAAAAAAAGAGAAGGATGACCTTTACTAAAAAGGCAGAATATCTGTACCTTAACCCGCAAGTGCAAACACATCACAAAGATCGGAAGGTACTCCTTCTTCAGCGAATCTACACGATTTAATGATCGGCTTATTATTAATAACCTTTTTTTAAATCAGATTGCTCATTTTAATCGGCTTTCCATTTTTAGTAACTTTCTATTTATAGCAGCTTTCCGAAATAGTAATTTTCCCGATTTAGTAAGTTTTCATATTTAGTAACTTTTCTGAGTTAGTAATTTTATACTCTAGAGGTATCAATGACCATTAAAATCGACTTATAGGTTTAATAATGACCATATATTATTTTAAGGTTTAATATGTCAATTTATCAAAGTTTAGGGTCGAAAGTGTCAATATAGCAAAGTTTAAGTTTAAATATGAAAATAATAAAATTAGGCTACAAAAGATTACATAATGCATGCATGCCTTCTTCTCGTATGATAATATAAAATGAACATTGCCGAAGTCGATTCACACTATATATTACTTGTTCCCAGTTTATGTTTTCATAGTTCTTTAAACCATCGATTAAATAACGATTAAGGGTACGTTTTATGTTGAATTAGAGTCGATAAGGGTTGCTAAGATTCGACATGAAACATCACAAACCACGTCTCAAACATAGCCATAATACTCGACACAAGTTTATTTATCATTAACACGACACAAGCATAAACACAACCTATAACATTTACGTATCCATATTATGATACAAGGTTGTTTTAACAAGCCATAAACATTCATGAAACTCTTGTATTAGTGAAAAATAACAAATAGGTTTTCATGTATATTTCTCTACGTGAAGTCTTTTCATGTATTGTGACATGTTAAGGTGACATATGTTTACTTATTCACTTTGTAACTAGTTATTAAACGAAGTAAAAGACCAGGTTTCATATTTACATCTCATACACACGCATTTCTTTATTTCTTTAGGTTTCGTACAGGCTTCAAAGTCAAATATCGAATCGCAAATAGAAACCGAACTAGCCATGTCACGATCATTTTCATGCATATAAAAAAAATCGAACATTTTCAAGACAGAAAAATAAGATCGACGTATACGTTTTGAAACTTATGATTTTATGTAGCTTCCAATATTCTTATTCATATTATAGATTTAACGTGTCATAAGCTTGACATGATAACATGATTTTTTTTATTAGTATAATTTGTGTTTACTTCAGATTGTATGTCATATAAGTGTCGAATGGATTGAGAAACAAAAGAGGATGACCAGTTACATTTAGGCAGAAATAACGAGACCAGAACAAGAGCACAAGAACTTAACACCAAACCGTACACACCAAATCTGAAAACCCTCTGGCACCCCGAATTATTATCAACAGCAACAAGCCTTCAGAACCCTTCTCCTTGAGAGGAGAAAACTGATTCGTCGTGAAAACCAATTATATATAATATAGTATAGTATCGAAGTGATCCGCGTAAAATACGAATCACCCGAGTCGTTTCCCAACGAAGGCGAATGAAATCGAGAATATCGATTCGTGAAATCGTGATTTGAAAAGTGAGAAATTGAAAATAGCATTCAAATAGTTCACGTAATCACAAACAAATATGAAATATGCAGGAAGTACAAGCTAATTATGCACCAAATTGAAAAACGTAAAAACGGAAACGCAACCGTAAAATTTAAAATGTAACGTATATCGAAAAATGATCCTACGGACTTGAAAATATTTTCTAAAAATATTAAACTATTAAAAAGAATTTTAAGAAAAAGAAAAGTATTTTTTTGAGTTTTTATTTATTTTCTAGAATTTTTATTGATTTTTGGAATTAAAATTAAATTAAAAATAAGGAAAAATAGAAAAATAACTTGGAAAAATGAAAATTCAATTCTAAAAATTCTAAAATATTATAAAAGAATTTCTAAAAATATTTTTGAATTTTTCAGAGCTTTATCTAATTTTTTATGGATTTTTGCTATTTAAAACTATTTAAAAATTGAATAGAAATCAAAATAAAATAAGAAAAATAGTAAAAAGGGTTGGAAAAATCTGGAAAAATTCCAGAAATTCTACAATAATAAAAACTTAAAATAAAAATTTGAAGTAAAATTGAAAATGGAAACTGCTTATTAAGAATAAACTGCTTATCACAAGTGCTTAATTATAAGCACTTGTGACTCAATCTTAGTGAAACTATTTGTACTGACTTAAAATGCTAAATTGAACTCAAAAATGCTAAGATCAAAACAACTCAAGCACAGATTACAAGTAATCAAACCAACAGTTAACCAATCTTATGCAATAAGCTAATGAAATAAGCAGAACTAAAATTCAGCAGTTCCAGAAGTCAAATGAGATACTCTAAATTAAAACTACTAACAAATGAAACTCAGAAATTAACTCCAACACAGATTAAAATCTCAATGCACAGTTTCAAGCCAACCAAAATCATTCAAAACTTAATCTCAATCAGCTGAATAGAATAAAGCTAAAAGCACTTCCCATAAACTCTAATGTGCAAACTAGTGGATGCAGGAGTAAGTCTACTATACTGAATTTTCAAAAACAACAAAAGCCCTATCAGTATTACGCAATTACTACCTAAAAATGAAGCAGCATCAGCAGCTTAGGAGTTACTAGAATAGAGAACAGTTGACTATTTGAAACTTGCTTTACTTTGACTAAAGCTACTTTCTACTGATAAATTCTAATCTAATAAGTAATTTTAAGCTACAATTAATCTATATTAAACTAACTATGTCAATTTCACAACTGCAATTTCGACTATACTTAACTGGTTTATCCTAATCTAACAGTTACTCAAGTTGAAACTTAACTTTGACTATTAACGAAGTACCTACTATTTTTAAACACTAATAATACTAATATTAGCCTAAGTTATCTACTACTTTACTATTCTACTACACTAACTAAGCTAAACAACTTATTCCAAACACTCCTAAACTTGACAGCTTAAAACTAAATTGAAGCAGCAGCAGTACATAAACCTTAACTCAAGAATACAAGCTCCAATATTGATCAAATTCATGGAAATAAACTCAATTCCACAGTACATAACAACTGAACACTCAGAAACAGAAATCATGCAGATTATTACTAATATGAATGCTCAGACAGTTACTTACTGCAATTCCTCAACAACGGCAATTTATCTCAACTTTCAAAAGACAAAATCAATCAATCAGTACTACAACTAAATTCTACAAACAGATAATCAATAAGAAGCTATAATCAATTCAGGTCTAAATAATCATAAAACTACTCATATAAATCCAACAGAACAAGAGATCTACAACTACTAATTAAACTACTAATCTATAACTCAACAATCAAATATTCTATATAAACTGAAATATGTGCTATATGAGCTGCTAATAGAGATCAGATAACAAAGTTTTTACCAATCAACTCCCCCTCAGCATGAAGAGAGGGGGACTCACTATGCTTGCCTGTCTTTTGACAGGCTGAGTACATCCAGATCTTACTCAAGCTTGTCCAAATCAACACCATGCACCACTAATCCCAACAGTTGACCAAAAGCTTATGAACAATGAAACTGCAAACTATTCTTTCACAAACTATGTAAAACTAAAGGGAAAATGATCACTGCTGTGACAGCAGTGATCATTTAGCTGCTGTCAAGGCTTCGTCGGGGGACCATTTTTGCTGCAAAATGAACATTCAAGGACCATTTAGTAACATTGGGGGGGTGGGTTTTGTGTGTTACAGCAGGTAACTCCCTGCTGTGTTACAGCAGGGATGTTATCCCCAAAACTAAAATAAGATGTGACAAACAAATATTCAGCTTATCTAAAAGCTGAATACAACAAATCTCTTTCTATTTTTTTTTATTGATTATCTGTTTTCATAAAACTATTTAAGATGAAATAAAGACAGATTTGAAAACTAAAATAATTTGAAATGAAATGAAATAGTAAGACTGAAATAAGGACTGAACAATAAGCAATAAGAGTATTAGTAATAAGCTGAGTTGATTAAACATAAAAGAAATTTCATTGATATTAAAAGAAATTATAAGTAATCTAAACTAAATACATTCAAAATAAAAATTGGCAGAGTTTAGCTAGCCTAAAAAACTCCACCCATAAACTAAGCTAACCTATCATCTATTTATAGGAGGTGAGGGATGGAAGCTCACGGATTGCCATGTTGGCAATCCGTGTGAGGTTGTGTTTGTTGATAGCCCCTGAGCACCATTGATCTCTTCCAATCATTGCCAAATCAATATCAACCCTTGGATTGAGTGATATGACGCGTCCCATCCAATTAAACGCTGCCATCTGTCATTCCTTGTGCTTCTTCGCTCTGACAAACTACTGACACGTTCTGACAGCTTCTAGAAACCCTGTGAGATTACTTAATTACCCTTAGTTGCTGTAATTTTGGGATAAGGGTAATTAGGGTTCATGGATGAATAGTTAAATCTGGGTACTGGGTAATTTGGGGGTGAATAAGGGCGGGGTGTGTTTGGTTTGAGATATTAATATAAAAAAAATGTTTAACCGGGTTTAATAAATGTTTGACCGGATTTATGAATGGGCTCGGGTTAATATTTTGGCTTTGGATTTGGGCTCAAGTATTATGGACCAGGCTTTTAGGTTTGTTTTTGTAATTTTGAAATGAAAATTGCAAGGACCAATTATGTAAACTTTGTAACTTCAAGGACCTCTTCTGCCATTCTGAAAAATAATTTCCAAGGGCTACATTTGTAATTTTCCAATTCTTCAAGGACTGAAAATGTCATTTTGAGCTCAAATATAATCAAAACTCTTCCCGACTCTTGCTTTTTACGCTCATTCCACATCTCGTGCTCGGTTTCGTTGTTTTCTCATGATTTTCGTCACTTTGTAAAGTATTTGTACCTGCATATCACAAACACAAAAACACTACAAATTTGGCATAATTCGATTAGTTTTTGGTCTTTTGAGTCCGGTTTTGGTCTTATAAAAGTGAGTGAATAAGCACTCACCAAAATCCCCCCGACTAAGGTATTGTCGTGTCCTCACGCAATGTGATCAATTCACGCTTTCGGGATAAATAATTTCAAAACTCTTCCTACTAACTTTGAAAAGTAGCAAGGAGGTTCGAAAGAAGTAATAAAATCATTTATTCCCGAAAACGCTCCGTTTTCCAAAATTTTCCTTTATTCCTTTATTCCACTTACACTTTCTATTTTTGTACTTTTTCTCACTTCATACTTGTGACGGTTTGTTGAACTTTCATTATTTTGCAATAATTATTAGGGTCAACGAGTAGAACCACTTCTATTTAAGAAGCGACCATACGGATAAAAATCGTCATCCTTGATTTTTCACGAGTCCCCAAACTAAGCGTACAAACGAGATCACGGCTTATCTACAAATTAGATGCTAACACTACTCATAAAAGTTACTTGTGGAAACTCCTTACTCCCATTTCCTAGGTTTTATATCTCAATATTTTATTTTGTTGAGAAATGAATTGCTTCATATTTTCTCGTTTCGATAATTTTTAAGTCCGATAGTGACACCTAAGTTTAAACGATAAGTACTTATTCATTTTCTCTTAAGAACCACTGCAATAGAAATTCGGTCCATTTCAAGGAATTTTGGGGTACATACAATATCAAGGATATAAGTTGCGGAGTACGATCACGTGCACCTCATGTGATTGCTTACTAATCACTTATCACATGCACCTCACGCGCCAACAACTTATTTACATACAAGCTCTTATTCGATACAACTTTCATTTTTTTCTTTTTCACTTTTTTCACTTTTTTCATATTTTTCACTTTTTTCTTTCTTTCTTGACTTTTCTCATAACATCAATGGAAGCTTATCGGGTAGCTCCAAAACCACATAGATAATCAACTTTTGACTTTTGATTTTTTTACTTTTTGCTCTTATTTTTTATGTTCCTTGATATGTACCCAACTTCTAAAGCAAAAATTCTCTTAAGAAAACAAAGAACTAAATACTATTCAAACCGAAATACCACTAATTAACCTAGAACATCTATTTTATATTGGTGACGTATCTGATGGGAGTAAAAAGCCACAAGTACCTCTTATGAGCTCTAAAGAGAACCACTACTCCACGTTTAGCATCTAACTTCTAAATAAACTCTATTATTTCTCGCTCTTCGCAATTTAAGATTCCAAATAATGAAACCAGCGAATACTTAGCCAATAATCAGCCACGCATATATAAAGTCAGTTATAGAAACTTGCAAATTCTAGAAGAAGAATTCGCGTTTTCTAGCTCCTGATGTAAAAGACTAGCGAAAGCTTTTAAGTTGCGCATGTATAAAGTCAAGTACGGGAACTTGCAGATTCTTAAGAAAGAATTCGCATTTTATAGCTCCTTGTGTACAAAACTAGCACAAGCTTATGTGATCATCATTGGTTAAGGGAACAAGCTAGGGCTCAACACGCCCGGTCAAGTCAAAATATTTATTCCTACTCTCGCCAGCAAGAAAGTCAACAAGGTGTCAAAACACTTATTCAAACTTTATTATATTTTTGCACAACTTTTCACTTTTTTTTTCTTTTTTTTTTTTTTTTCTTTTTTTTTTTTTTTTTTTTTTTTTACTTTTTCATTGTTTTTTTCATTTCAATTTTTGAAATTTTTCAATTTTTTCATTTTTTTTTCATTTTTGGTGGAAAAACGGAGTTGCGAGAGTTCACGACATGTGAAAAATGCTAGGTCAAAATCGAATCGAAGATTCACCCTCCCCCCGACTAGAACGAAACATTCCCCCTCAATGTTTTATGGGTTAATGCAATCCTAACAAATTTCTAGGCCGTTTATTAATTATGCCAAAGAAAACGTTAGTCGATAAGATTTAACGGATATAGGATTTCCAAGTAGCACCGATGAATGAAACTCGAGTGTAGACACAACAACGAGCACGAGAGTCTTCATAAATCGCGGACAATCCTGAACAAACATCACAAACAACCACGAAACACAAGAGTAGAAGAGGCACCCCCTCCTCACGTTATTTGTTAGAAAATAGAAATATAAGAAGATGAAATTAGATAAGCATGGGTTGCCACCCACGAAACGCTTGTTTTCGTTCACCGAGTCACATGAGCTTGACTCGATCCCCGAATTAATTCGTCCTTGGGGAAAAACAGTGGAAAAATAATCTCATTCGGGCTTTCATGCAAAATATTTTAAAAAACTTATGACTTATTTGAAAGTTCCATCCCGAAGAAATAACCGCTGGTATTTTACTTATGAAATTTTTGAAAAACGATACCAGGGTAAAAAATAACATCCTCACTCCCCACTGAGTGACGGATAAGAGAAACCACACCAAATGTTATAAACGGCAAGAAAGTCATGATAACAATCTTGAAAAACTCATCTTCATCAAAAGAAAATTTCATAATTGTGAAATTATGACTTTTATCATTCAAGCTCCTTTTAAAATCCTTTCCGGGTGGGAGGGATGGGAAAAACTTTTCATTAAAACTCGCATTTTTAATCATACCACCCGGATCATGATCAACATCAAGATCAAAACTGAAACTTTCATATTCAGATTTAGAAAACTTTTCCATTTTGCATTCAGATTCATCAAAACGAAATGACTCAAACTCCAGAAGAGAGATAAAAGCATGAGAAGTGGTACTGCCACGACTCGTCTCTTCCGAGTGATCGAAATGAAAAGCTTCATAAGTCATATCAGAAAAATCAGAACGATAAGTGGAATTGCCACTTATTTCCTCAGTCGTAAAGGTAAAACTCTCAAAGTCTGGTAAAAATTCCTCGAGCTCGGGCTCCAGAGGATCGTCAATTGTAAACGCAATCTTTGTCTTAACTTTATCCGGAGGGATTGACGGTTCATCATTCATCAAATTATTAAGAAAAATAATATCCCCCTCCGAATCAAAGTAAGAGTCGTCAGTCTCAGAAATCGGAATCGTCTCAATTGCAAGAAATTCATCGACCTCTTCCCAAAGAGAATCATATTCCTTAATCGGAGGAAATGATGGGGAAGAGTCGGAGACGAAAGTTCTAACAAAATCATCAAAGGTATAATCATAAACATCGATGCTTTTGACGGAGTACTTCTTCGATTTTGAATCATCGGCTTTAAAAATCATAATATCGTCATCATGTCGTAGAGTTAGAGTATCCTCAAAATGGTCTACTAGGGCTTTAGCAGTTCGTAAAAACGGTCGCCCTAGTATTAGAGGAACTCTCGGATCAGCTTCAAAATTGACAACAACGAAATCTGTCGGAAAAGTACAAGAATTCACACGAACAAAAACGTCCTCAGCAATTCCAACTGGATGAGTGATCGATCGATTAGCAAGCTCCAAAGTCATTCTCGTCGGTTTAAGAGCCCCCATTCCAAGTTGTTCGTAGATCGATAATGGCATGAGGTTTATACTCGCACCCGAATCGGTGAGGGCGTTACAAACTTCTTGATCTTTCAATGAACATGGAATGAGAAACTTTCCCGAGTCACCAAGATTTTCGGGAAGCTTTTTGAGAAGAATAGCGGAACATTGAGCATTTATCGGCGTTTCGGCTAATTCAAGCAATTTCTCTTTATTACTTATGAGGTTCTTGAACGTGGAAGCAAATTTCGGCATGTACACGAGAGCATCCATAAAACTTATATCAAAGTGCAATTTTTGAAAAATATCCAGAAATTTTTCCATTTGTTTTTTAGACTTTGCACGGAGCTCTTCATCGTTAAATCGTGACGGATATGGCAATCTAGACTTGTATTTCACATTATTCTCAAAAACAACTTTTTCTTTATCTTTTGACTTTTGGACAACCGGAGGTTGGACGTTTTCAGCTCCTCCATTATTAATAGGAGGAACCGGGTCCTTTGTCGCCTCGGTCTCACAGTCTACTACCTTAGGCGGAGACGAAGAAGAAGAGGTAGTAGGAGCTGCGGGTCCATCATATTGAGCACCACTGCGAGTTATGATCGCCTTAACTTCGCCCCTCGGGTTTGCAATCGTGTTGCTTGGCAAAGATGAATACCTGAACCCGAGGGTCGATCATTTAAACGTTTGTTAATATCACTGATTTGATTAGCAAACAACCGTGTCGACTCTTCATATTTTGCCATAAAAGATTGTTGGTTTTGAATCAATTGCTTAATCAAATCTTCCGTGGGCGACGGATTTTGAATAACACCTTGATTTTGATTATTGTTGAAATTCTGCCCACGGTTTTGGTAATTACCATTATTCTGATTTCCATGATTAGCGTTCTGAAAATTCCCAGGGTTTCCATGGTTTTGTTGGTTTTGAAAATTGTTCCCTTGAGGCAGGCCATGATTGTAATTACCTTTAAAACCCCGGTTTTGATTAAACCCTTGATTATGATTTTGAAAACCATTATTAGCTCGACTCTGATTTTGATTTCCTTGATTATTACGATTCACAACATTATGATTCTGACTGACTTGATTGACTTGGTTTTGTGGTTCGAGAACGGGTGGTCCAAGAAAATGAGAAGAACGGTATTTGAGTAGATTACGGTCTCCTTGAGGTTGTGGGTAACCGGTGTTACCCGCGTTTGCAGCATACACGTTTTGAGAAAAGGCACTGGTGGCCGGACATTCATAATACAAATGTGGACCACCACAAGTCTCACAACCGTGACTAACCACATTGACTTGATGGTTTGGTTTTTCAATGGACATTGCATCAACTTTCTTTGTTAAAGCCACAATCATATTTACCAATTCATCATTATTTTTACCATTATTAGACACTTGAAGTTTATTCCTTGACATTCTCACACGAGCTTCATTCTCAATTATCATGAAAGCATCATTCGTGTTCCTAGCCAACAAGTTACCACCCACAGCAGAGTTAAGCGAATCTTGGTCAGCATGACATAACCCATTATAAAATGTATCAATCTGCTGAAGGTCGATGAACCCATGGTTCGGACATTTCTCCTTCAAATCTTTGAATCGGTCCCAAGCTTCACTAAACGTTTCATCAAAAGCTTGTTGGAACCGAAAGATTTGAGAACGTAGGTTATAAGTTTTAGAGGGAGGATAGAAATAATTCACAAACTTGGAAGCGAGATCATTCCAAGTGTGAATCGAATTAGGCGGTTCCTTTTCCAGCCAAGTCCGGGCTGCTCCTTTTAAGGAGAAAGGAAATAACTTCAATTTCACCACATCGTCAGGAACTTGGTTCATTCTAATCGTCTCAGCGATGTCGGTGAAATTTCTGATGTGAGCATAGGGGTCTTCGTGATCGAACCCGTGAAAGGATATACCCGTGATCAAATTGAGTAATCCGTGATTGATCTCAAAGTTGGCATTGATGTCCGGAATCACAATAGCTCTCCTCACACCATTGAATGGTAATTGGAGTTGTTCTTCCATCGGACGTGGATCAAATGCCGGTTGTTGTCTCATCGGCGGGATAACATTGTGCTGTGGACCACCCATCGGCGGGGGTCCGTTGTGTTCATTTTGGTTCATCTCCTCGTCGTCAAGGAAATAAACCCGACTCGTATGTCGTAAAACCCGCTCGGGGTTAGAGAACGGAGACGTAAGACTCTCAAACGAAGATCGGGTGTGCATACACCACAAGCAAAATTAAAAAGAAAATGAAAAAGAAAAGAGAAAAGAAAATCTTTTTGGTTTTTTTTTTATATATATTTTTTCACAAAAACTTTTTATTTCTTTTGTTTTTCTTTTCTTAAAACGTAACGTTAATTGAAAACCGTTTCTTTCAAAACCACGCGCGACGGGACGGGAGAGAAGAATGGATCTCTCTTCAGCTAGCAATTTAATGTCTTAGCTTCCGTATTTCCCGCTTATTCGGTTGTAGTAATTGAAATAATCCGATAAACAACTAAATTACGTTTTCGTTATATTGTGAGACTTTTTTGGTTTACAACGCCCTTTCTTTCGATCGAGTCGAGTCTGTAACTTTTATTATTTTTTTGGTATTTTTGAAAACACTTTAGGAAAAGTGTTTTTGATTTTTCAATTTTTATAGAGATATATATACAAAGTAGAGGAAGGCTTAACAAAACACGATTTTTCAAAAAGATATTCAAAAATTCACTTCGGCCTTCCCCGGCAGTGGCGCCAAAAATTGATTCGTTGTGAAAACCAATTATATATAATATAGTATAGTATCGAAGTGATCCGCGTAAAATACGGATCACCTGAGTCGTTTTCCAACGAAGGCGAATGGAATCAAGAATATCGATTCGTTCAATCGTGATTTGAAAAGTGAGAAATTGAAAATAGCAATCAAATAGTTCACGTAATCACAAACAAATATGAAATATGCAGGAAGTACAAGCTAATTATGCACCAAATTGAAAAACGTAAAAACGGAAACGCAACCGTAAAATTTAAAACGTAACGTATATCGAAAAATGATCCTACGGACTTAAAAATATTTTCTAAAAATCTTAAACTATTAAAAAGAATTTTAAGAAAAAGAAAAATATATTTTTGAGTTTTTATTTATTTTCTAGAATTTTTATTGATTTTTGGAATTAAAATTAAATTAAAAATAAGGAAAAATAGAAAAATAACTTGGAAAAATGAAAATTCAATTCTAAAAATTCTAAAATATTATAAAAGAATTTATAAAAATATTTTTGTATTTTTCAGAGCTTTTTCTAATTTTTTATGATTTTTGCTATTTAAAAATTGAATAGAAATCAAAATAAAATAAGAAAAATAGTAAAAAGGGTTAGAAAAATCTGGAAAAATTCCAGAAATTCTAAAATAATAAAAAGAACTTAAAATAAAAATTTGAAGTAAAATTGAAAATGGAAACTGCTTATTAAGAATAAACTGCTTATCACAAGTGCTTAATTATAAGCACTTGTGATTCAATCTTAGTGAAACTATTTGTACTGACTTAAAATGCTAAATTGAACTCAAAAATGCTAAGATCAAAACAACTCAAGCACAGATTACAAGTAATCAAACCAACAGTTAACCAATCTTATGCAATAAGCTAATGAAATAAGCAGAACTAAAATTCAACAGTTCCAGAAGTCAAATGAGATACTCTAAATTAAAACTACTAACAAATGAAACTCGGAAATTAACTCCAACACAGATTAAAATCTCAATGCACAGTTTCAAGCCAACCAAAATCATTCAAAACTTAATCTCAATCAGCTGAATAGAATAAAGCTAAAAGCACTTCCTATAAACTCTAATGTGCAAACTAGTGGATGCAGGAGTAAGTCTACTATACTGAATTTTCAAAAACAACAAAAGCGCTATCAGTATTACTCAATTACTACCTAAAAATGAAGCAGCATCAGCAGCCTAGGAGTTACTAGAATAGAGAACAGTTGACTATTTGAAACTTGCTTTACTTTGACTAAAGCTACTTTCTACTGATAAATTCTATTCTAATAAGTAATTTTAAGCTACAATTAATCTGTATTAAACTAACTATATCAATTTCACAACTGCAATTTCGACTATACTTAACTGGTTTACCCTAATCTAACAGTTACTCAAGTTGAAACTTAACTTTGACTATTAACGAAGTACCTACTATTTTTAAACACTAATAATACTAATATTAGCCTAAGTTATCTACTAATGCAGTTTACTTTACTATTCTACTACACTAACTAAGCTAAACAGCTTATTCCAAACACTCCTAAACCTGACAGCTTAAAACTAAAATGAAGCAGTAGCAGTACATAAACCTTAACTCAAGAATACAAGCTCCAATATAGATCAAATTCATGGAAATAAACTCAATTCGACAGTACATAACAACTGAACACTCAGAAACAAAAATCATGCAGATTATTACTAATATGAATGCTCAAACAGTTACTCACTACAATTCCTCAACAACGGCAATTTATCTCAACTTTCAAAAGACAGAATCAATCAATCAGTACTACAACTAAATTCTACAAACAGATAATCAATAAGAAGCTATAATCAATTCAGATCTAAATAATCATAAAACTACTCATATAAATCCAACAGAACAAGAGATCTACAACTACTAATTAAACTACTAATCTATAACTCAACAATCAAATATTCTATATAAACTGAAACATGTGCTATATGAGCTGCTAATAGAGATCAGATAACAAAGTTTTTACCAATCAACTCCCCCTCAACATGAACAGAGGGGGACTCACTATACGTGCCTGTCTTTTGACAGGCTGAGTACATCCAGATCTTACTCAAGCTTGTCCAAATCACCACCATGCACCACTAATCCCAACAGTTGACCAAATGTTTGACCAAAAGCTTATGAACAATGAAACTGCAAACTATTCTTTCACAAACTATGTAAAACTAAAATAAGATGTGACAAACAAATATTCAGCTTATCTAAAAGCTGAATACAACAAATCTCTTTCTATTTTTGTATTGATTATCTGTTTTCATAAAACTAGTTAAGATGAAATAAAGGCAGATTTGAAAACTAAAATAATTTAAAATGAAATGAAATAGTAAGACTGAAATAAGGACTAAACAATAAGCAATAAGAGTATTAGTAATAAGCTGAGTTGATTAAACATAAAAGAAATTTCATTGATATTAAAAGAAATTACAAGTAATCTAAACTAAATACATTCAAAATAAAAATTGGCAGAGTTTATGTAGCCTAAAAAACTCCACCCATAAACTAAGCTAACCTATCATCTATTTATAGGAGGTGAGGGATGGAAGCTCACGGATTGCCATGTTGGCAATCCGTGTGAGGTTGTGTTTGTTGATAGCCCCTGAGCACCATTGATCTCTTCCAATCATTTCCAAATCAATATCAACCCTTGGATTGAGTGATATGACGCGTCCCATCCAATTAAACGCTGCCATCTGTCATTCCTTATGCTTCTTCGCTCTGACAAACTACTGACACGTTCTGACAGCTTCTAGAAACCCTGTGAGATTACCTAATTACCCCTTAATTGCTGTAATTTTGGGATAAGGGTAATTAGGGTTCATGGATGAACAGTTAAATCTGGGTACTGGGTAATTTGGGGGTGAATAAGGGCGGGGTGTGTTTGGTTTGGGATATTAATATAAAAAAAATGTTTGACCGGGTTTAATAAATGTTTGACCGGATTTATGAATGGGCTCGGGTTAATATTTTGGCTTTGGATTTGGGCTCAAGTATTATGGACCAGGCTTTTAGGTTTGTTTTTGTAATTTTGAAATGAAAATTGCAAGGACCAATTATGTAAACTTTGTAACTTCAAGGACCTCTTCTGCCATTCTGAAAAATAATTTCCAAGGGCTACATTTGTAATTTTCCAATTCTTCAAGGACTGAAAATGTCATTTTGAGCTCAAATATAATCAAAACTCTTCCCGACTCCGGCTTTTTACGCTCATTCCATATCTCGTGCTCGGTTTCGTTGTTTTCTCATGATTTTTCGTCACTTTGTAAAATATCCGTACCTGCATATCACAAACAAAAAAACACTACAAATTTGGCATAATTCGATTAGTTTTTGGTCTTTTGAGTCCGGTTTTGGTCTTATAAAAGTGAGTGAATAAGCACTCACCAAAAACACCATGAACTTTGTGTTTTTTATGTTTGAGTGTCGAATGGAAAGAAAAAGAGAGACCGTGTATTATAAGATGGACAAGCGTGTGGTAGTTTTTAGGAAACATGTAATACCGTATAAATTTGTAAAGAGGGTGTCGTGACTTTTAGGCTAAGGATAGACAAAAGAGATCTTCTAATTGTTTAGGATATTCACATGAATAAACTTAGTTCTTATCTTCTTATTTAACAAATCTTTACTTTGATTAGGGACATATAACGTGTGACATAAATAAGGGAAAATCATCCCTGCAGTAACTGCAGGGAATGTTATCTGCTGTAATGCATAAATCAGGGACTAAATATGTACAATTGTAAAAGTTTAGGGATGTAGAGTGAAAATATTAAAATCACTTTAAAAGTGTTACAGCAGGTACTGCAGAGAATTTGACAGCAGCGATGTTGGGCCCCATAAATAATAGGCAAAAAGGGAAATGTTTTATAGGATGTACAAAAGAGAGAAGGGTCGTGTTTATTGATGGTCAATTGATATACATGAAATATTCTAGTCAAAATATATATATATATATATATATATATATATATATATATATATATATATATATATATATATATATATATATATATATATATATTTATATATATATATATATAGGGAAGGGTTCGGGTGCATTTTTCCTTTTTAGTGCGGATGGTACGGATGAATGTGGACCACACGATCATCCGTCCATCTCAGATTCTGATAAAAAATATGCGGTGGCAATATCGTAAATATCTCGTCTTTTTTCAAAAACATTACTATCGTATTAGCATTTTTTCTGAAAAAATTAAAAAAATAAAGAGGACAACAAATAATTAAGAATAGCTGAAAAAAATTCAAAAAAAAATCGTTTTTCATCGTTAAAGGTATTGTGATATTAGCGTCTGATTTTGACTTTTTTACAAAAGTCAAGATCTAATCTTGACAAAGTCAAGATCAGATCTTGATTTTTGTAAAAAAGTCAAAATCAGATTCTGAAACTTTTTTTTTAATAAAAAATTTAATATCACAATAACTTTTTTAATATAATAAAAACTTTTTCTTAATAAAAATTGTTAATATCGCCGTAACTATCATGCTTTCTTAATATCACTCTAATATTCATACATTCTTTTTCAGTTTTTTTAATATCACCGTAAGTTTTTCTAATATCGTAATAAAAAAACAATTATATTAAGCTTTTCACTAATATCACGGTTCATTTTTACATGTAAAAAAGTTTAATATCACGTTGGTTTTACAATATCACCGTAGCTATCATGGGTTTTTAATATCACGGCTCATAATATTGTTTGTAACACCCCAACCCGACAAGGGTCTAAAGTGTAACATTATGGTGTCATTTCAGAACATAAAGCGCAAGTGGAAGACTTAACTCAATAATTACAAATGTTGAGATTAAAAGGACTAATAAAACAAATACCATCAAAATCAACTTCTGAAATAATCAAACAAAAATCTAAATAAATCCATGAAAACTAAGGTAGGGTTGGTCCACTAAAAGCTCCTACTCTCATCACTCAATCCCAGTCTCCAACTTGATACCTGCCGCAGGGAAAAGAAAATGCGGCTGAGCTAACGCTCAGTGAACAGATAGAAACATATGAAAGAGAACTGAACACAAATGAATAAATAACAATACAATATGAACCTGCTGAGAGTAAAGGTCATAAAGAATGTGAAGGGTCATATGAAAATGGTAATCAAAGAATAGTCCGGAAATGGTAAAAGGGATAGTAATAAAATTTACTCAAGTACCAAAATAAACAATCAATCATTTCATTTCACAAATCATTATACCGTCAATTCCTTTATTGTACATGGAGTAGCTAGCTCCAACGTACCAGAAGTGAAATGGAGTGCATGGCACACACACCAATCACTAAGTCAATCATTATCCATTCATTCATTTAGCCTAGGATGCATCCATACGCTCCCCTGCAAAACAGATTAGCACATACACTAGCTCAAGGCTAGCATACATACTCAGATAATGGCCACAGATACAGATAAGGGAAACGCCGTGGATCAATCACACCTCCACAGAAAGTGTCACGCCATTGGTGCCTCAATGACATGGCCATGTTACCTCCATGGCTAGGGATAGTACCTTGAGCAATGGGTCAAATCAAATGGATCGAAACAAAGGGTCATAACAAAGGGGTCATATCAGATGAATCATAACAAAAGGATCATATCAAATAGATCATAACAAAAGGATCATATCAGTGGTTCAAATCGAAGGGTCATAACGAATAGATCACATCAATGGTTCAAATCAAAAGGTCATAACAAATGGATCATAAAGAAAGGTTCAAATCAAAGTAAATGAATCGAGGTCAATAAATACTTATCATAAGAAACGAATAATTATACAAACGAACCAACCGATAACGATGTACAGAAAAGTGGTATCCAGAATATCTGTACCGATACGAAATGCAAATGAAAGAATGTCTAAAAGTAAGACTGAATATCCGTACATTAATGCAAATGATCAGAAAGCAATTGAATGAATAGACGTTATGTTTTCTTCAACGGATCTACACGATTTAGGGTTCATAATATATTAAATAAGTTTCTACATTTAGTCAACTTAGGGTTTAAAAACATATTAAATGCCATTAGGTTTCAAAACATTAATAATTATGTCTAGGGTTTTAAGACATCATAATTGCCACCAATGGTCAATTAGGGTTACTAATACGTATTAAATACAATTTAGGTTTAGGGTTTCAAATATATTCAATGTCATTAAATTTAATTAATTGAAATATACCAATTATTATTATGTCCAATTAATATAGATCACGTTAGTCCGATATTTTAACAACCAAAAATATTTATTACATACTAACTAAGTAAATTTAACTAATAAAACATAACTCATTTGTGTTGTTTGTTTGACCCGAAAATAACCCAACGCACCCTTATTTATTTTGTGGGACTCGACTTAACAAAAACCAAATGCAACCTTATTATAGTTAACACAAAACACACTCTTAAAACTTTTGTGGGTTCAGCCTGAAATAAACAATCAAACGTACCCTATTTTCTATTAAACAAACAAACACACGCTAATAACACAAATAAATGGACCTTTTCCTTTTATCAGATTTACCAAGGCAAAATTTTACTCTATTAAGCATTTAATCATTTTAACCAACATTACATGCGCATTCTGAACACCCATTTTATGATATATCGAATGGGGCAAAAAAAAATAAACGTTTTATGATCGTTTGAACATGTTGGGTCGAATATGTGACGAGGGTCGTATATGATGGTCGACAAATAAACGATCAAAGGGATTGATATAATCCAATGTAGACAAAGGATCGAATGGTTACAGGTTTTGGGTCAAATAAATATGTCTTGGTCGAACAAAATGGAACAGCCAAGGTCGATTGCAATATGTGTTTGGGTCGATAATTATACTACACTATCCTGATCGAATACAAAGAAAAAAATGATAATATATGTTGGTTGATTCAATATAGGTCGAACAGGAAAAAAATGAAACGAGATCATATACCTTGTGTAAGTTGAACAAAAGAGACCGAGGTACAACTTCGATTAATAAGAACACATTAGCAGCAGCGCTTGATTATTTTGTTTTTGTGTTGTTGTTTTTACAAATGGAGGAACAAGATCAGGTTCGACTCTTTATAGACAAAACAAAATAGTGTGATATTTCTTAGTACCCTTATGTTTTATTCAATGGCTTTAATGGGTTTAAAGGGTATTAAAGAGGGCCTGTTATGGTATTTAATCATTGGCCAATTTAAGATAATTAAGAGGGTTTCAGTTGGGCTTTCAAGGCCATTTAAAGGTGTCGGTTTTAAAAAAAAAATCAAATGGGGACTGATGAAGTTTTGATAGCCGAATAAATTGAGCTATTAAAAGAGTTTAATGGAGGTTTAATATGGGTTTCAGTTAAGTGTAAATATGGCCGATTTAATAGAGCTTTTAATTACCGAAATAAATGATATTTAGTTTGGAAAATAAAATAAAAAGATCAATTTTATACAAAATTTTAGGTTTCCGAATTTTAGGGTTTTACAACTCTTCCTGTCTAAAAAGAAAATTTCGTCCGCGAAATTGGAAAGAACCGGATAGAAACATACCAGATTACGAAAGAAATTGAAAACGATTCAAACGAACGGAAGGTTAGCTTCTCATGACTCGATTCAAAAGGTTCAGAACATTTCCGATTCTTTAATAAAGACTGATCATTTCAGATTGAATCAGCAGATGTGGAACACATATACAACAGATAACAGATCACCATTAGGAATATTGGCAGATATGATGATAAGGACTAAATTCCGACTTCGATTTATTAGCAGGTTCAAATCAGACATTCCATAAATATAACAAAAAATAGATGAATGTATCAAGACGTAAAATGAAAAGCATAAATGAAAAAAAAATGAACTAAGAAATTCACGAACCGTCAACCCACTTCTTCTTAGGATAGTCACCAATCTTATGCTCTATTGAACCGCACGCCTAGACTTAGAAACATGATAAGAATGCCCACTACGAATAAACGAATCAGTGACTATAATAATCAAAGATGAAGATTGAAATGTGAAGACAGTCAAAGTAGAAGAAATTGTCAAAGCAGAAGGAAGCCTAATGTCTACCCAATCCTCACAGGTCATAGCCTAAGCTCTACAGGTCGAATCCTAATCTCTGATACCATAATTGTAACACCCCAACCCGACAAGGGTCTAAAGTGTAACATTATGGTGTCATTTCAGAACATAAAGCGCAAGTGGAAGACTTAACTCAATAATTACAAATGTTGAGATTAAAAGGACTAATAAAACAAATACCATCAAAATCAACTTCTGAAATAATCAAACAAAAATCTAAATAAATCCATGAAAACTAAGGTAGGGTTGGTCCACTAAAAGCTCCTACTCTCATCACTCAATCCCAGTCTCCAACTTGATACCTGCCGCAGGGAAAAGAAAATGCGGCTGAGCTAACGCTCAGTGAACAGATAGAAACATATGAAAGAGAACTGAACACAAATGAATAAATAACAATACAATATGAACCTGCTGAGAGTAAAGGTCATAAAGAATGTGAAGGGTCATATGAAAATGGTAATCAAAGAATAGTCCGGAAATGGTAAAAGGGATAGTAATAAAATTTACTCAAGTACCAAAATAAACAATCAATCATTTCATTTCACAAATCATTATACCGTCAATTCCTTTATTGTACATGGAGTAGCTAGCTCCAACGTACCAGAAGTGAAATGGAGTGCATGGCACACACACCAATCACTAAGTCAATCATTATCCATTCATTCATTTAGCCTAGGATGCATCCATACGCTCCCCTGCAAAACAGATTAGCACATACACTAGCTCAAGGCTAGCATACATACTCAGATAATGGCCACAGATACAGATAAGGGAAACGCCGTGGATCAATCACACCTCCACAGAAAGTGTCACGCCATTGGTGCCTCAATGACATGGCCATGTTACCTCCATGGCTAGGGATAGTACCTTGAGCAATGGGTCAAATCAAATGGATCGAAACAAAGGGTCATAACAAAGGGGTCATATCAGATGAATCATAACAAAAGGATCATATCAAATGGATCATAACAAAAGGATCATATCAGTGGTTCAAATCGAAGGGTCATAACGAATAGATCACATCAATGGTTCAAATCAAAAGGTCATAACAAATGGATCATAAAGAAAGGTTCAAATCAAAGTAAATGAATCGAGGTCAATAAATACTTATCATAAGAAACGAATAATTATACAAACGAACCAACCGATAACGATGTACAGAAAAGTGGTATCCAGAATATCTGTACCGATACGAAATGCAAATGAAAGAATGTCTAAAAGTAAGACTGAATATCCGTACATTAATGCAAATGATCAGAAAGCAATTGAATGAATAGACGTTATGTTTTCTTCAACGGATCTACACGATTTAGGGTTCATAATATATTAAATAAGTTTCTACATTTAGTCAACTTAGGGTTTAAAAACATATTAAATGCCATTAGGTTTCAAAACATTAATAATTATGTCTAGGGTTTTAAGACATCATAATTGCCACCAATGGTCAATTAGGATTACTAATACGTATTAAATACAATTTAGGTTTAAGGTTTCAAATATATTCAATGTCATTAAATTTAATTAATTGAAATATACCAATTATTATTATGTCCAATTAATATAGATCACGTTAGTCCGATATTTTAACAACCAAAAATATTTATTACATACTAAGTAAGTAAATTTAACTAATAAAACATAACTCATTTGTGTTGTTTGTTTGACCCGAAAATAACCCAACGCACCCTTATTTATTTTGTGGGACTCGACTTAACAAAAACCAAATGCAACCTTATTATAGTTAACACAAAACACACTCTTAAAACTTTTGTGGGTTCAGCCTGAAATAAACAATCAAACGTACCCTATTTTCTATTAAACAAACAAACACACGCTAATAACACAAATAAATGGACCTTTTCCTTTTATCAGATTTACCAAGGCAAAATTTTACTCTATTAAGCATTTAATCATTTTAACCAACATTACATGCGCATTCTGAACACCCATTTTATGATATGTCGAATGGGGCAAAAAAAAATAAACGTTTTATGATCGTTTGAACATGTTGGGTCGAATATGTGACGAGGGTCGTATATGATGGTCGACAAATAAACGATCAAAGGGATTGATATAATCCAATGTAGACAAAGGATCGAATGGTTACAGGTTTTGGGTCAAATAAATATGTCTTGGTCGAACAAAATGGAACAGCCAAGGTCGATTGCAATATGTGTTTGGGTCGATAATTATACTACACTATCCTGATCGAATACAAAGAAAAAAATGATAATATATGTTGGTTGATTCAATATAGGTCGAACAGGAAAAAAATGAAACGAGATCATATACCTTGTGTAAGTTGAACAAAAGAGACCGAGGTACAACTTCGATTAATAAGAACACATTAGCAGCAGCGCTTGATTATTTTGTTTTTGTGTTGTTGTTTTTACAAATGGAGGAACAAGATCAGGTTCGACTCTTTATAGACAAAACAAAATAGTGTGATATTTCTTAGTACCGTTATGTTTTATTCAATGGCTTTAATGGGTTTAAAGGGTATTAAAGAGGGCCTGTTATGGTATTTAATCATTGGCCAATTTAAGATAATTAAGAGGGTTTCAGTTGGGCTTTCAAGGCCATTTAAAGGTGTCGGTTTTAAAAAAAAATTCAAATGGGGACTGATGAAGTTTTGATAGCCGAATAAATTGAGCTATTAAAAGAGTTTAATGGAGGTTTAATATGGGTTTCAGTTAAGTGTAAATATGGCCGATTTAATAGAGCTTTTAATTACCGAAATAAATGAGATTTAGTTTGGAAAATAAAATAAAAAGATCAATTTTATACAAAATTTTAGGTTTCCGAATTTTAGGGTTTTACAACTCTTCCTGTCTAAAAAGAAAATTTCGTCCGCGAAATTGGAAAGAACCGGATAGAAACATACCAGATTACGAAAGAAATTGAAAACGATTCAAACGAACGGAAGGTTAGCTTCTCATGACTCGATTCAAAAGGTTCAGAACATTTCCGATTCTTTAATAAAGACTGATCATTTCAGATTGAATCAGCAGATGTGGAACACATATACAACAGATAACAGATCACCATTAGGAATATTGGCAGATATGATGATAAGGACTAAATTCCGACTTCGATTTATTAGCAGGTTCAAATCAGACATTCCAGAAATATAACAAAAAATAGATGAATGTATCAAGACGTAAAATGAAAAGCATAAATGAAAAAAAAAATGAACTAAGAAATTCACGAACCGTCAACCCACTTCTTCTTAGGATAGTCACCAATCTTATGCTCTATTGAACCGCACGCCTAGACTTAGAAACATGATAAGAATGCCCACTACGAATAAACGAATCAGTGACTATAATAATCAAAGATGAAGATTGAAATGTGAAGACAGTCAAAGTAGAAGAAATTGTCAAAGCAGAAGGAAGCCTAATGTCTACCCAATCCTCACAGGTCATAGCCTAAGCTCTACAGGTCGAATCCTAATCTCTGATACCATAATTGTAACACCCCAACCCGACAAGGGTCTAAAGTGTAACATTATGGTGTCATTTCAGAACATAAAGCGCAAGTGGAAGACTTAACTCAATAATTACAAATGTTGAGATTAAAAGGACTAATAAAACAAATACCATCAAAATCAACTTCTGAAATAATCAAACAAAAATCTAAATAAATCCATGAAAACTAAGGTAGGGTTGGTCCACTAAAAGCTCCTACTCTCATCACTCAATCCCAGTCTCCAACTTGATACCTGCCGCAGGGAAAAGAAAATGCGGCTGAGCTAACGCTTAGTGAACAGATAGAAACATATGAAAGAGAACTGAACACAAATGAATAAATAACAATACAATATGAACCTGCTGAGAGTAAAGGTCATAAAGAATGTGAAGGGTCATATGAAAATGGTAATCAAAGAATAGTCCGGAAATGGTAAAAGGGATAGTAATAAAATTTACTCAAGTACCAAAATAAACAATCAATCATTTCATTTCACAAATCATTATACCGTCAATTCCTTTATTGTACATGGAGTAGCTAGCTCCAACGTACCAGAAGTGAAATGGAGTGCATGGCACACACACCAATCACTAAGTCAATCATTATCCATTCATTCATTTAGCCTAGGATGCATCCATACGCTCCCCTGCAAAACAGATTAGCACATACACTAGCTCAAGGCTAGCATACATACTCAGATAATGGCCACAGATACAGATAAGGGAAACGCCGTGGATCAATCACACCTCCACAGAAAGTGTCACGCCATTGGTGCCTCAATGACATGGCCATGTTACCTCCATGGCTAGGGATAGTACCTTGAGCAATGGGTCAAATCAAATGGATCGAAACAAAGGGTCATAACAAAGGGGTCATATCAGATGAATCATAACAAAAGGATCATATCAAATGGATCATAACAAAAGGATCATATCAGTGGTTCAAATCGAAGGGTCATAACGAATAGATCACATCAATGGTTCAAATCAAAAGGTCATAACAAATGGATCATAAAGAAAGGTTCAAATCAAAGTAAATGAATCGAGGTCAATAAATACTTATCATAAGAAACGAATAATTATACAAACGAACCAACCGATAATGATGTACAGAAAAGTGGTATCCAGAATATCTGTACCGATACGAAATGCAAATGAAAGAATGTCTAAAAGTAAGACTGAATATCCGTACATTAATGCAAATGATCAGAAAGCAATTGAATGAATAGACGTTATGTTTTCTTCAACGGATCTACACGATTTAGGGTTCATAATATATTAAATAAGTTTCTACATTTAGTCAACTTAGGGTTTAAAAACATATTAAATGCCATTAGGTTTCAAAACATTAATAATTATGTCTAGGGTTTTAAGACATCATAATTGCCACCAATGGTCAATTAGGGTTACTAATACGTATTAAATACAATTTAGGTTTAGGGTTTCAAATATATTCAATGTCATTAAATTTAATTAATTGAAATATACCAATTATTATTATGTCCAATTAATATAGATCACGTTAGTCCGATATTTTAACAACCAAAAATATTTATTACATACTAAGTAAGTAAATTTAACTAATAAAACATAACTCATTTGTGTTGTTTGTTTGACCCGAAAATAACCCAACGCACCCTTATTTATTTTGTGGGACTCGACTTAACAAAAACCAAATGCAACCTTATTATAGTTAACACAAAACACACTCTTAAAACTTTTGTGGGTTCAGCCTGAAATAAACAATCAAACGTACCCTATTTTCTATTAAACAAACAAACACACGCTAATAACACAAATAAATGGACCTTTTCCTTTTATCAGATTTACCAAGGCAAAATTTTACTCTATTAAGCATTTAATCATTTTAACCAACATTACATGCGCATTCTGAACACCCATTTTATGATATGTCGAATGGGGCAAAAAAAAATAAACGTTTTATGATCGTTTGAACATGTTGGGTCGAATATGTGACGAGGGTCGTATATGATGGTCGACAAATAAACGATCAAAGGGATTGATATAATCCAATGTAGACAAAGGATCGAATGGTTACAGGTTTTGGGTCAAATAAATATGTCTTGGTCGAACAAAATGGAACAGCCAAGGTCGATTGCAATATGTGTTTGGGTCGATAATTATACTACACTATCCTGATCGAATACAAAGAAAAAAATGATAATATATGTTGGTTGATTCAATATAGGTCGAACAGGAAAAAAATGAAACGAGATCATATACCTTGTGTAAGTTGAACAAAAGAGACCGAGGTACAACTTCGATTAATAAGAACACATTAGCAGCAGCGCTTGATTATTTTGTTTTTGTGTTGTTGTTTTTACAAATGGAGGAACAAGATCAGGTTCGACTCTTTATAGACAAAACAAAATAGTGTGATATTTCTTAGTACCGTTATGTTTTATTCAATGGCTTTAATGGGTTTAAAGGGTATTAAAGAGGGCCTGTTATGGTATTTAATCATTGGCCAATTTAAGATAATTAAGAGGGTTTCAGTTGGGCTTTCAAGGCCATTTAAAGGTGTCGGTTTTAAAAAAAAATTCAAATGGGGACTGATGAAGTTTTGATAGCCGAATAAATTGAGCTATTAAAAGAGTTTAATGGAGGTTTAATATGGGTTTCAGTTAAGTGTAAATATGGCCGATTTAATAGAGCTTTTAATTACCGAAATAAATGAGATTTAGTTTGGAAAATAAAATAAAAAGATCAATTTTATACAAAATTTTAGGTTTCCGAATTTTAGGGTTTTACAACTCTTCCTGTCTAAAAAGAAAATTTCGTCCGCGAAATTGGAAAGAACCGGATAGAAACATACCAGATTACGAAAGAAATTGAAAACGATTCAAACGAACGGAAGGTTAGCTTCTCATGACTCGATTCAAAAGGTTCAGAACATTTCCGATTCTTTAATAAAGACTGATCATTTCAGATTGAATCAGCAGATGTGGAACACATATACAACAGATAACAGATCACCATTAGGAATATTGGCAGATATGATGATAAGGACTAAATTCCGACTTCGATTTATTAGCAGGTTCAAATCAGACATTCCAGAAATATAACAAAAAATAGATGAATGTATCAAGACGTAAAATGAAAAGCATAAATGAAAAAAAAAATGAACTAAGAAATTCACGAACCGTCAACCCACTTCTTCTTAGGATAGTCACCAATCTTATGCTCTATTGAACCGCACGCCTAGACTTAGAAACATGATAAGAATGCCCACTACGAATAAACGAATCAGTGACTATAATAATCAAAGATGAAGATTGAAATGTGAAGACAGTCAAAGTAGAAGAAATTGTCAAAGCAGAAGGAAGCCTAATGTCTACCCAATCCTCACAGGTCATAGCCTAAGCTCTACAGGTCGAATCCTAATCTCTGATACCATAATTGTAACACCCCAACCCGACAAGGGTCTAAAGTGTAACATTATGGTGTCATTTCAGAACATAAAGCGCAAGTGGAAGACTTAACTCAATAATTACAAATGTTGAGATTAAAAGGACTAATAAAACAAATACCATCAAAATCAACTTCTGAAATAATCAAACAAAAATCTAAATAAATCCATGAAAACTAAGGTAGGGTTGGTCCACTAAAAGCTCCTACTCTCATCACTCAATCCCAGTCTCCAACTTGATACCTGCCGCAGGGAAAAGAAAATGCGGCTGAGCTAACGCTTAGTGAACAGATAGAAACATATGAAAGAGAACTGAACACAAATGAATAAATAACAATACAATATGAACCTGCTGAGAGTAAAGGTCATAAAGAATGTGAAGGGTCATATGAAAATGGTAATCAAAGAATAGTCCGGAAATGGTAAAAGGGATAGTAATAAAATTTACTCAAGTACCAAAATAAACAATCAATCATTTCATTTCACAAATCATTATACCGTCAATTCCTTTATTGTACATGGAGTAGCTAGCTCCAACGTACCAGAAGTGAAATGGAGTGCATGGCACACACACCAATCACTAAGTCAATCATTATCCATTCATTCATTTAGCCTAGGATGCATCCATACGCTCCCCTGCAAAACAGATTAGCACATACACTAGCTCAAGGCTAGCATACATACTCAGATAATGGCCACAGATACAGATAAGGGAAACGCCGTGGATCAATCACACCTCCACAGAAAGTGTCACGCCATTGGTGCCTCAATGACATGGCCATGTTACCTCCATGGCTAGGGATAGTACCTTGAGCAATGGGTCAAATCAAATGGATCGAAACAAAGGGTCATAACAAAGGGGTCATATCAGATGAATCATAACAAAAGGATCATATCAAATGGATCATAACAAAAGGATCATATCAGTGGTTCAAATCGAAGGGTCATAACGAATAGATCACATCAATGGTTCAAATCAAAAGGTCATAACAAATGGATCATAAAGAAAGGTTCAAATCAAAGTAAATGAATCGAGGTCAATAAATACTTATCATAAGAAACGAATAATTATACAAACGAACCAACCGATAACGATGTACAGAAAAGTGGTATCCAGAATATCTGTACCGATACGAAATGCAAATGAAAGAATGTCTAAAAGTAAGACTGAATATCCGTACATTAATGCAAATGATCAGAAAGCAATTGAATGAATAGACGTTATGTTTTCTTCAACGGATCTACACGATTTAGGGTTCATAATATATTAAATAAGTTTCTACATTTAGTCAACTTAGGGTTTAAAAACATATTAAATGCCATTAGGTTTCAAAACATTAATAATTATGTCTAGGGTTTTAAGACATCATAATTGCCACCAATGGTCAATTAGGGTTACTAATACGTATTAAATACAATTTAGGTTTAGGGTTTCAAATATATTCAATGTCATTAAATTTAATTAATTGAAATATACCAATTATTATTATGTCCAATTAATATAGATCACGTTAGTCCGATATTTTAACAACCAAAAATATTTATTACATACTAAGTAAGTAAATTTAACTAATAAAACATAACTCATTTGTGTTGTTTGTTTGACCCGAAAATAACCCAACGCACCCTTATTTATTTTGTGGGACTCGACTTAACAAAAACCAAATGCAACCTTATTATAGTTAACACAAAACACACTCTTAAAACTTTTGTGGGTTCAGCCTGAAATAAACAATCAAACGTACCCTATTTTCTATTAAACAAACAAACACACGCTAATAACACAAATAAATGGACCTTTTCCTTTTATCAGATTTACCAAGGCAAAATTTTACTCTATTAAGCATTTAATCATTTTAACCAACATTACATGCGCATTCTGAACACCCATTTTATGATATGTCGAATGGGGCAAAAAAAAATAAACGTTTTATGATCGTTTGAACATGTTGGGTCGAATATGTGACGAGGGTCGTATATGATGGTCGACAAATAAACGATCAAAGGGATTGATATAATCCAATGTAGACAAAGGATCGAATGGTTACAGGTTTTGGGTCAAATAAATATGTCTTGGTCGAACAAAATGGAACAGCCAAGGTCG
Organism: Artemisia argyi; assembly: GCA_030686995.1. Classification (NCBI taxonomy): domain Eukaryota; kingdom Viridiplantae; phylum Streptophyta; class Magnoliopsida; order Asterales; family Asteraceae; genus Artemisia; species Artemisia argyi. The sequence goes on from CM060685.1 coordinate 106,501,814, forward strand.
ATTGCAATATGTGTTTGGGTCGATAATTATACTACACTATCCTGATCGAATACAAAGAAAAAAATGATAATATATGTTGGTTGATTCAATATAGGTCGAACAGGAAAAAAATGAAACGAGATCATATACCTTGTGTAAGTTGAACAAAAGAGACCGAGGTACAACTTCGATTAATAAGAACACATTAGCAGCAGCGCTTGATTATTTTGTTTTTGTGTTGTTGTTTTTACAAATGGAGGAACAAGATCAGGTTCGACTCTTTATAGACAAAACAAAATAGTGTGATATTTCTTAGTACCGTTATGTTTTATTCAATGGCTTTAATGGGTTTAAAGGGTATTAAAGAGGGCCTGTTATGGTATTTAATCATTGGCCAATTTAAGATAATTAAGAGGGTTTCAGTTGGGCTTTCAAGGCCATTTAAAGGTGTCGGTTTTAAAAAAAAATTCAAATGGGGACTGATGAAGTTTTGATAGCCGAATAAATTGAGCTATTAAAAGAGTTTAATGGAGGTTTAATATGGGTTTCAGTTAAGTGTAAATATGGCCGATTTAATAGAGCTTTTAATTACCGAAATAAATGAGATTTAGTTTGGAAAATAAAATAAAAAGATCAATTTTATACAAAATTTTAGGTTTCCGAATTTTAGGGTTTTACATTGTTAATATCACGGTAGAACTCATAATATGGTTAATATCACGGTAGCACTCATAATCAAAAAAACAAAAAGTTCTCAGAAAAATCTGAAAAAATAAAAAAATGAAAGAAGATAACAATATTAAGGATCGCTCAAAAGGAAAAAAAATTTAAAAAATCATTTGAATGGTGATTTGGTACTGTGATAGTTGAGTAGATCTTGACTTTTTTACAAAAAGTCAAAATCAGATCTGGATTGGACGGCCTAGATCTATCCGCACGTCCGCACTAAAACAAAACATCCGCACGTGATCCTCATATATATATATATATATATATATATATATATATATATATATATATATATATATATATATATATATATATATATATGTATATATATACGCAGGATTGATTTCTTATCTATTTAGTACATTGTCTCATGTGATTTGGAATTACAACAGACCAAGGGAAAGTGTGTGTTATATGTTAGGATTAGTTTTGGAATATCACAAATTATATAAAATTATTTAACTATAGGTTTTAGATGATTATCCTGTATCATAACATTTAGTTTAGGTTTATTTCTCATAATATGTGCTTATTACATAACATAAGGTTTTAGTTATCGTATAACATATATTTTAAGTATCATAGTATAACTTAGGTTAAAGTATATTGCAATGTCTTGAATTATTATATGTCTTTTCATAAGGTCAAAATTAGAGGGGTATTTTGGGTATTTTACATGTTCAAAATTTATGGGTTTTACAAAAAACATTGCAGATCTCCTCAAACAAAGTTTGTGCAGTCTTATACTTGCTGAAAGCAAGAATTTGATCTCTGGGAAGTGTCATCAACAGCAAGCCTCTAGCCTTCAGATCATTCTTCATCTGAAGTCGTTCATCATTTGTGATAGGTCCAGTTTTTACCTTTATTACTTCCTTTCCATCAATTGTTTCTGAGGTAGTACCGGGTTTGAAAGAATTTCCAAACATGATGATCTCCTATAGTGCATAGTCTTGCACCAAAAAGAATTGTTCGATCATAAGCCTCCACATCTCATAGTCATTTAACTTAAGCTTGGGAAGCTTAGCAGCAATGTTGGACTGACTAGTTTCTGTCTCCGTTGAATCTTCTGAGTGAACTTGGGGTCTTCTAAATCAAAGTATCAAAGCCTTGCTCTGATACCACTTGATGGATCTATACACCTTGATCTGTGTTAGAATGATACTTTGAGTTATATCACTAAGTATGAAGAATCTACTTAGTAATACTTAGAAGTTTAATTATGAATGAAAAATAGTTGTATATGAATGAGAATAATGTATGTATCAAACTGTTAGCTCCAATATTATTAATGATAATAATACGAGTGATCTTTGTATCATTAGGGTTACACCTTGAAGCTCTAGAAAAACGTATATCTAACTTTAACCTAGGACCTCCTTTTATAGCACAAGGAGTCCTCTTCTACAAGATAAGAATAACTCTAATAGAATAAGATATACACAAGATCTATTCTATATTTATCTTAACAATTTTTCTAACAGTTATCCTAACAGCAGTGGTAATAATATGTACTAGCAGTGGTAATGAGTTTCCACTGCTAGTGCATTCTTCAGCAGTTGTAACATCTTTACTAGCCGTGGTAACTGTTAATATAATTCCCAACACAACAACATGGTCATAACTCTTATAAACCATTTGTATAAAATATTTTAAAATCCGAACATAAACACAAATCACCTTGTGTTAATCATTAATTAAAATATGTCAATACAAAAGAAATTGAACCTGATAAAACTAAACTAAAAAAGAATGACAACATTCAAATTCGATTCGATTATTAATAGCTAAAATATTTAATACTCTTCGGCAGCTACAATGTTGAATCTTGCTCATGTTTTTATATACCCTGCATATAATAAAATTTCATAAATAATGTGCCTCAAACATGATCAAAGTTAGATGTTAGATTAAAAAACTAGTGGTTCAAAGAAATAAAAAAATTTGGAACGTGTAAAATGGGTTGAAAGTAGATGTTTTACAACAAAATTTGTCATTGACTATGCATTGTAAAAGAAGTTGCTACCGTAACATTCTAGTTCAAAGAAATTACTAGGACAAAATATGTTTATGATCCCTAGTTACAATACAACGCTTATAAGTAAAGGGTACTTACATTGAGAAAAAGGTCATCCAATATTTATCTATACCATTAGCTCAACTTGCATCTCAATGAGTTTGAACCTACATTCAGATAAAGGCCAATTAATTTTCCAGTTGATGACGCCCTTTTGTCACAATGAGATTACTAAAGCCACTAAATCAATTAAAAACTTGGTGGCAAGCATAAAGTTAGGAGTTATGTCTACAGGGCTTCTGGTATTCATATAATGTAAACCATATAAAAGTGAAATTCAACAAGTATAGAAGTTAGAAAAACCATAATGCTTAAGATATAACTGCCTTACTTGATAAATCAGAAGATAACACCATAAGAGGGAAGGGTATGGGCTCGCCAAGCAACCTCGTCGTCCGACGTGGAGCTCGCCACGACACTGAGTGAGGCTCGTCGTGGCTCGTTGGAGCCTTCCTCCTCGTGCAGATGACAAACCAAACACACTGACAAGGTCTGACAAGGTGAATGTTAGATGGGTCCCTCGTCTTCTTTTTTCGTTTTTGTTTGTGTTTGTGTTTGTGGAAAAATAAAATGTGTGTGCAGGAAATAAAAGAAAGAAGAAGAAGATAATGTTTTGTTTTTTTATTTTCTTTTTTATTTTCTTTTTTTTAAGTGGGCTTGAATTTGGGTACAAGTAAGTGGGCTGGAATTTGGATCAATTTGGGTTTAAATGTTAGGATTGTTTAAGTATTAAAATTATCAGTTAAGTTTTTTTTGTTTTCTTTTTTTTAAACCTTTTTTTATAAAAAATGTTATTTATACTATTATTTGAATAAAATGATTTTATGTTATTTGATAATTTGAATAAAAAAAATAAAGGTGTAAGTGGTAGGCCCCAAATGAGTAAGTTGAAGTTAGTTATGAGTGAGGAGGGGTTAGTTGTGAAGAGATGTTGCGGTGATGTGACACACGTGGCCCCAAATGAGGAGGTATAACCTCATTACCACACCTCTTGCTCTAATAGATATGTTTTAGTTTACTTAGCCGAGCCCAGGATACACAAGGAAAAAAAAGTTAGATGTTACACATCTTGATAAATATCAATCTACAACAATTAACTAATACAATTAAACGGGTTACATGAAACAAAATGGGAAAGATAATTAAACTACAAAGTTGCAAAACTTATATAAAATATTGTGATGAACATATGTATATATATGCTCAAAAATGAAAAAGATCAATACATGTATATATGAAGACAGTGAAAAGATCAACACATGTTGTAATCACAAACACTCGAACAGAGACATTATATTTTGGATGGTTTGTGTTGTTTTGATTTGGGTTAAATCGAGATCCAATAAATGTTCAATTAAGAGTGACAGGGTTTAGTTTAGGGAAAATGATACGAGATAGCTAAATAAACTGAAGGGGGCGGCACCCAATTTGGTGCAAATAAAGATGTGAAATTTTAGGTAATAGGTATTCAAATTTTGGGGAAAATTTTAGATATTGAGATTTTAACCGTATATACAATAGAAACAAAAATTCAAATCTCAATATTTTTTTTGTAAAAAAGGATGTTAATAAACTGAGCCATTAAAATATTAAATATTGATTCCGTCTCATAATAATTATTCATTTTTATTATACAAAAAAAAAATTAATTTCACTATCTACACTTTTAACTAGAGGTGTTAACCGGGTTGAGTTGGTCGGGTTCGGGTCAATTTGGGATGGGTCAACGCTAATCAGGTTGGGTTAGTCGGGTTTGGGTCAACGTTGTGTCCATTTGGGTTTGAGTCAACCTTAATATGAGTAAAATATAATGAAATTGCCTATTTGAACTCATTTAAATAGATAATTTACACAAATTTCATTAAAGAAAACTCTTTTTTGGGTCAATCGGGTCAATCTGAACCTGAGTTACCAAACATTTTTTAACCCGATAGCCGACCTTATTTGGTATTCAGATTACTCGTGTTGACCCGAATAACCCAAATACAATTATTGACCGGGAAAAAAAATAGTCAAAATTATATAGAAGTGCATATCTATAGAAAGATAATTTAACCCTCGTCGCGATGATTTGATTTTTTTCACGTAACGATCAACGGTTTGTGAGATATATATACAAATTTTTTAAAAAGGGTGATTTGTTATTATTTTTTATTTTTTATTTCTTTTATCAAAAAATGAATGGACATAATTGGTTCATTGAATTTATGATAAATCACAAATATGAGATTATATTGATCTTTTCTCTAGCCTTTTAGGATTGTCTCATGCCACCAGGAGGCTTAAAGTGATCTGAGGTTACGGTAGGTTGAATTGTGGCGAAGATTATTGAAAATTGGCTAAAACATGAATTTAACACAAGTTATAATAACAGTTCCAAATAATGGTATTTATGTCAATATATTATAAGTGTTCGCAAAACTTATACGTATTTGACACGGTTTTTAGCAACTGTTCCAAATATATATGCATTTGACACCACTATTAAAAATTGTTCCAAAAAATACGTATTTGGCACCATTATTAAACATTGTTCCAAATGCATATGTATTTGGAACGATTTTTGAGCAGTTGTTCCAAATACCTATTTTTTTGGCACGGTTATCCAAATAGTGCCAAATACCTGCATTTGGCACTGTTTTTTGAACGTCCCAAAAAATTTCGTCTTAAATACTACTTTTTCTTGTAGTGATTAACATTTTTATCCGCCCCCTCATTCTCTCTCACGCCTAATCCTAATACACATATCCTCAAATAATCCGCCTCCCATCTTTCACATAACTGTTCCCAATCTCAAACATAACGCCTCTCTCCATCACACTCAGTCACCATCTTTGTAACATCCGCCCACATCACTTCATTTCACTCTCGATTTGCCATCCAAAACACAACAAAAGAAGAACTTATATTCTCTCTACCAAACAAATCAACACAACCAGGCCTCCTACTTTAATATTGTTGCTCCGTCTCGAATCAAGAAGGTTGTTAGCCTTGCTTATTTATAAAGATACCATCACATACGTGAAATGGACTAGATATGTAGTAAGTTGCACCCGTAGGGACTACTTATATAAACGGGGCAAACTTAGAGTATGTTGAGCCTATAAATACCCCCCCATGACTCTCCATGAGGGGTGTGGGAAATCATTAGGTCATTTGTATTGTGTCATTTATCTATCAAAGTTCCTTTTATTCTCCACCCTCTCTCTACTTTCTCTCACTAGAAACATGTATCCTTTCATCTTCTTTGATCAACCAAGACCTCCCGAATCACATAAATTATACATATTTTTGGTCCTACAATTGGCATCAGAGCTATGGTGGTATTGATTTGTGTGATTCGTATATGTTTTAAACTGTTTTACCCCTTAAATTTCGGATCTGGAAAAAAAAATTCCTATCTTTTGTGGTAACAGTTTGAATCAATCCTTGTTGTATCAAATGTGGTCAAAACATAAAAGCCTGTATTTTTACTCATGGGTTTCATACAAACTGTCACATATATGGTCTTTTAGTTTTGTATGTAACATCAATTTCACGACTGTTTTGTACCATCCCGTGTTAAGTGGTCAATGTAAAGGCATAACTGGTCAGAAAAAGGATGAACGGAAAAGCTTGTCGGAATCTTTGGTCGGAATAATCGCCAGAAAAAATCAGAATTTCTTGTATAAGAAATTCTCAATGTACTTGTTTTCGAGAACACATGTAGTTTTCGAGAACACAATACCCTGAATTATCGAAATCACATTCTCGATAAAACATGTTCTCGAAAATCATGTTCTCGATAAGCCACGTTCTCGATAAATCATGTTCTCGATAAGTTACAAAAATTATCGAAATCTTTTTGAAAAAAATTATCGAAATCTTTTTTGCAAGAAAATTTTCGAAAACAAATGCAAAAGTGTAACACCCCAACCCGACATGGGTCCGGAGCGCTACAGTATGGTGACATATCAAAGCATACAAAGCATACAACGCAAGCGGAAGACTTAAAACAAAAGATTTCAAGGGAAAAATCTAAAAGTACAAAAGAAATACTAAAACTATAAAAGAAAAGAAAATACAAACTAAACAAAAATCTAATCGAATCAAAGTCCAAAACTAGTCCAGATGTAATGGGCTTCTAGTCCATGGGGTAGTCCACTAAAGCTCCTATGCTCTCTCTTCACCCAAACCCAGCTTCCAACCTAAAACCTGCCGCAGGAAAGGAAATGCGGCTGAGCTTAAAAAGCCCAGTGAACAGATATAACAAAGCAAACGGATAAACGAAACGTATATAAGTATGAGAAACAAGACATCGTAAGCTTCTGCTGAAAAGAATATCATCTGTCAAATGCATAAGAGATCAACGAATAACTGAACGAATATCATAAGTCAAATGAAATGAAGCATCATAGATATATCAAGCATAAACAAATCATAAGAGAATCAAGAGCACGTATCAACAAAGGCGTGTCTAACGAGATACTCGAATAGACATAAGAAACATAGGAAAGCCACGAGCCGACCTAACGAGATACTCGAATAGATCTCAAACAAATATCCACATAATCCGTCAATTCATAATTGCACAAGGAGGGGCGACCTCACATGTACCAAAAGTGAAAGGGGTACAAGGCACGTACAGCCAGTCACTACCTAATCATAACAAACAAAGCCTAGGATGCATCCATACACTCCCTGAATCAAACAAAATACATATGCCAGCTCATGACTGGACACATATATAACTAATTGGCCATAGTGCACATATATCAAACAAAAGGGAATGCCAGGGATCAATCACACCTCCCCAGAAAGTGTCATGCCAGTGGTGCCATCACTGACACGCCCATGGTACCTCCATGAGTAGAATAAAAACTCGGGCATAAGAACATAATCATATCAAACAAAGCATATCCATAACAAACGAATCAAATCATAATCAAACAGAATCTCAACCAGGAGATAGTAATCAGGTAATCAAACAAAATGGATAGCAACGAATCATATCAAAGTTCAAACAAAGGGAACATAGCAATGGCAAGGATCATAGTAACATAGATTGAAGGGAATCTCTACTGAATAGAGACAGAATATCTGTACCTTAAACCGCCAACGAAACCATATCGTAACATAAGAATAGGAAGTCACTCCTTCTTCAGCGAATCTACACGTAATCATGATCGACTTATTATTAATACTTATTCTAAATCAGATTGCTCATTTTTGTCGGCTTTCCATTTTTAGTAACTTGCCATATTTAGTAAGTTCTCATATTTAGTAACTTTTCCGAATTAGAAATTTAATACTTAAGGTTATTATTGACGATTAAATAATATTTAAGGTTTAAATTGATCAATACAATAAGTTATGGTTAATTACGACAATTTAGTAAAGTTTAGGGTCAAAATATAAATTATCAAAAATTAAATATTAAAATGTCAAATAAAATTATTATAAGGTTTACACTATAATTTTATATCAAAAATATAATTTTAGACCCCGTCATTTTATAATATATATAAACGTATTCTTAACATTAATTTAGACCTAACATTAATTTAGACCGTAACGACCAAATATAATTTACATACGAATACCCACTGTTCGACTCACACATAAAGTACATGCAAAACATTGACTCTAAATATAAGACCTGATTACATACATGTTTGGAACACATTGACGCATCACATACTCATATACTATATAATACATTAAATCCTTAATCATGCGAACAACCATGCATGACCTGTATTACTACTTTAACCTATACTCGTATATACATTTTATATTGTAGTTAGTAGTTTCAAACCCATGTAATCCATGCGCATATATAGACTTATATCTATAAGTTTATATCATCATTATATATTTGCTCAATTCATTCTAGTTCGAGTCTACTTAGACTGTTGTATCATATGTACGTATATATCAGATTTATTCGGAAATAAAACGGAACCGAGATCGACTTGTGTTATACAATTTTTATGTGTTATATTCGAATAAAACATGCAACAGCCCTAGCCGAATTTATTGATTATCAATCAGAAACAATACTTATCAAAGAAAGAAAAGAGAAGATGATACCCTGGGAGTGTGAAACAAGAAGAAGAATAAGACACAAGGTCGAACACCAGTCTCCAAATCACCCGTAACACAAACCAAAACCACCCTTCGAACAGTTATAAAAAAAAAAAAACACCACAACAAAGACCCCTTCTTTGAATCAGTCTTGTACCACGTCCACCACCACAAAATCACGATCGAAGCACCCTTTTTGCACTCCTCAGAATCGAACAAAGAAAGAATAAAAAGTACCAGCCGTACTCCACGAATAACACTCCCTATTCGAACCAGGATAGCTCCTTGAACCACGCCCTATCGACAGCGATGAATCACGATCACACACCCTCCTTTGCACTTGAGTTTAGAACGAGATTTGAGCTGAAAATAGTCACAGCCGCCGGTTTTGTTTATGTTTAGTTTTTTTTTAGGGTTTTTAAGTTTGTGGTGAGATTTTGGTATACGGTTTTAAAAGGGATAGGAGAAAAAAACGTGTGAAGGGATTGGAGAGAATCAAAGGATACGTATAATATGGGATTTGGTTTTACTCCATTCCTTATTTAATTTAATCATGCATTTGGGCTTGTTTTATGTTTATAATCACTTGTACATAACTCAACTAACTGGCCCATGTTCTCATTTAAACGTGTGTATGTATAGTTTTATACAAATTTTGTAATTTATTTTATCATAAAGTTTAAAGGTTTCACATGTCGCGAAATATTCGAGTATTATCTCATAAATACTTAGGTTATCATTTAATATACGTATGAGATTTTACGGGTGTTATAAAAAGAAATGAAGATGAAGAGAAAAAGACCACTTGACCAAAACCAAATACCAATCTCATATAGACCTCAGTTTCTTTAACATCATCAATCAATGGTCAATGAAAAAGAGAAAAAGGAAATGAAAGCCAACCCAACAACATCAACAGTCTACAACAAATCCGCTCATCACTATCCTAACCCATCTATTACTCACGAGAGTTAACAACCAACATCACACCATCTCTCGTCTTATAACCTTAACGACAACAAAAGAAAACATACACGATCTCAGAATCGTTCCACTTTATTTGTAATCTTTCACAGATTTTTTGAGTGGAGCTTTTATCATCATCGACCAATATTTGTGAAGCCTAGCTTCTTAAATATCCGAATACTCCAAAAGAAAAACCACGACTTATGTCCTAATCGTTCTTTCCTTTCGGTTATGAACAAAAATGATAAGCACAAAAACGAAGAACCTACCTGAGACCCTACTATAGGATCTTGAAGCCAAAACATGCGTGATCGATATACATTTGTGGGTAACAAGAATCGTACAATACGATGTTGTAGTGTTTTTGGTGGTAGGTTTTCGAGAGCAGATTAATCTAAAATGGGTTCTTCATATTTGTTTGTTATTCGGCAGTAGTGATGTATGAGATTTTGATATGATGTTATTGAGATGAGAAGAAAAGTTAGGTGTGTGGGATATGAGAGATGGGGGCAGATAAGTTGAGATATGTGTGTAGGGTTACGAATATTGATAGTACTTGGGTTATAATCATATACCAGCTCATATCATTTGTGTGAGTTATGGATTGGATCAGGCTTAATCAGTTGCACTGGGCTGAAATGTTTTAACACGTTGGGCCTTTCATCCTAATGGATTGACTGGATTGGTTATTGGGCTGAGTTGGCTCCATGGTCATAAATTATCAATGTGATACACGTATTTATTTTTTAGATACAATAATATTGATAGTATTTGGTATAAATGAGTGGTATTTTGGTTCATATTTTCATGGGGATACATAACTTCACGGCTAGAATTGATATGTTTAAAAATAATGACTACGGGGTTTTTGGACGATATTATTGATTTGACTTTGAAGTGACATTTCAAAATGTGTACTTATTTATCTCAAAGTCTAGGGGTGCTTGGATGCACGACTTTTGAAGATAACTTGTCTGCGCAAATTAAAAAAATTCAGTCTTGACAATCTAGTTATTACTGATGTAAGGAGTTACGTTGTAGTGCTCACAGTATAGCTATCACTTAAAGGAGTTACGTTGTAGTACTCAGTGTCACACGAAGTAGTGAATTTTTCAAGTGGCGAATGTTTCGTGCAACCTCATACTTAAAGGAGTTACGTTGTAGTGCTCAGTATAGGTATTAAGACACATCTATCGTACAAGCATTAAGTCACAAGATGAGATGTTTACTTCGTTTTCAAGCTGGTCATATCGGTTTGTCTCCATATGTGGTCATTACTATTAGCCGGTGAATTAAAAGGAGGTTCGATTATAGGTTGACTTGAGAGAAATGTATTGAGAGTATTTTTGCGACATATACTGACAGAATATGCTTCAACGAGCTGTTATGGCTTCTAAATTGCATCAAGTACAAGGTGATTATATGGCATGTACACAACATTATGATGATTCCGATAACTCGCAACCATCAGGATGGAGAGGAACCTGCCGAAAGAAGTAGTGTTTCGTCTTTAGTGATTGGATTGACTGAGAGAATTGTGCTTAACATCATGAATGGAGAAGTAGTGTGTGTACATCAGGGCTTATTACCAACTTGGATGCAATGTTATGTGAGTTATATTGTTATGATGCTCCCTGAACGACAACCATGTGTCTACACTTTTTAATCTACTTTATCCGCTGCGTGATGAAAGAGGTTGTCGGTTTAGGAAAGAGCAGGAAAAAGAAAGAGAAGGCTCACTAGTTAGGAAGGAGTAATAACCTAACTAGACCATTATAGTTGAAGTTCAGAGCTACAAGGATCTGTGCCGTCAGTGCCAAAGATCAAATGTCGAGGTCGTCGGAAGAGAAGAACTTCAAGTCTGCCCTAGTATCTATACTACAGAGACTCTGCGCTTCAACAACGTCAACATAGTTTACTATTGTTGTAATTTACATTGTTTATGTATTTATAGGTCTCATTGTAACCATTCACGTGTGATGATATCTTGGAGGGAGATTGTTAGCCTTGCTTATTTATAAAGATACCGTCACATACGTGAAATGGACTAGATATGTAGTAAGTTGCACCCGTAGGGACTACTTATGTAAACGGGGCAAACTTAGAGTATGTTGAGCCTATAAATACCCCTCATGACTCTCCATGAATCATTAGGTCATTTGTATTGTGTCATTTATCTATCAAAGTTCCTTTTTTTCTCCACCCTCTATCTACTTTCTCTCACTAGAAACATGTATCCTTTCATCTTCTTTGATCAACCAAGACCTCCCGAATCACATAAATCATACATATTTTCGGTCCTACAAAGGTGTTAAGCTTTAAGATCATTGATTGGTCTCTGGTAGGTGTTTATGTGTTTTGTATTTGAACGAACAAAAGGATTGAGTGTAACAAGATTGTTACATATCAGTTCTTATGGGTTCGGATATTAATTGAAGCTATGTTTCATAAATTAGATCGATGACGAGTTTTCTTTCGTTAGATTAACCTTGAAGGGTCTCGATATGTAGAGTACAATGAAAGAAGGTCCGAGATCTATGATGTGTGTATTGTGAGGAGTTGTGGATGAGATTAGGATAGTGAAGTTGTGTTATTTGATGAAGTTTGTGATTGTTATGACGAAGGGTTTAGGGTCATTGGATTTATGGTATACGGCTATGATGGTTGTTTGTAACTTATGCTTTTTATTTCAATTTCAGTTTTATTCTTGGACAAATGATTGAATAAAAACCAGAGATTAATTGTTGTTGTAAAAAGATTATGGTTGACTGTCTTAATCTTCTTTCATCTATTTTTTTCAGTTTGGTAACTTCACGCAGAACCTTGTGTGTAACAAAGTTGTAGCGTTTTGCGTAAAACCTTTTGCGTAAGCACAAACCTTGTGCGTAGACGTAGATCTTATGCGTAACTTGGAAAGTTATGCGTAAATACAACTGAAGATGAGTTACGCGTAAGAGTAGGGTCTTACACATAAAAAGAGGGTTTTTTTGTCAAAACTTACTCGTAAAACGAGGGTTTTAACCCTTTGACAATTTTCCAGTGAGATTCTGACCAGATCCTGACCTCTTTTTGACCATAGATTATTTTATCCAGTTTTTTCTACAAATATTCCGACCACAGTATCTTTGATGCGTAGGTATTGCACCAGGCTTTACCTCTCGAGGGATCTCGAGAAGCTTACAACCCCCACCAGGCAGTGTACCTGACCGTTGTAGTATAGTATAGTGACAAGTACCGGGGGATTGATCGTTCAGCTAGGAATAGTGTCGCTAGGATTAGAAAACCTAAAGACTAGGTCTAGAGATGAGGGATGATTATTTATATGTTTTTATATTTTATGAAAAGCAGGTAAAAATCTCGGTTTTGAAGGAGTTGGGCGGAATTAGTTGCTAGTCAACTAACCCAATTACTAAGATGCAATCAAAATAAAAAACTAAAAATGAAAATAAACTAAATTAAGATAGAGGTGTGAACAATATATGGGAGAATTGTGTTTACTTAGATTTCACTACTCCCTAGATATCTTTTACAGGTTAATTACTTGTTACAGTTGCGTGGATGACGGATTGTATTCCTTAATACCATTAATGGGGTGGCGTACTTACTTTCCCAATCCTATAAGTGCCTACTTCACTCCTATGTCGAGCCGGCTAAGAAGCTCCTAACATGGGATCACTAGAATTTGCTCATGCATTAAATACAACCATTAAAACCTAGTACACATCGGTTCATGTTTCTTAAGACGTTCAAGCATGTTACACAATGGAAATCTACCAGTTTTCTTAAGCCTAACATTGAAATCATTCATCCATTACAACTATAAACAAGTAATCAACCTATAATCAACATCTAGGTTTCATTATATCTAAGCAAACACATGATAGATCTAGCCTAGCATGTTAAAATCAAGACAAGCATAAGATATATTCAAACAACACATAGACATATTGAATGAATTGAAAGACGACTTATCTTAATTGAACATGAAAGGTTTCAAGGGGTGAAAACCCTTGAAAATACTGTTACAAACGACCTAGGGTTTTTTAGGTTCAACCCTGGTATTCTCCACACAAGTTCCTCTCTTAATGAATGCAAAATAGAAAAGTATATATAGATTTTGTGAGATGACGGCGTCAAGAGCAAATGTCTGACGCCGTCATATCACTGCCAAATAAATTCTTGGACTGCCTAGATCTGGGTTTGACGCCGTCACGTGTACTCCTTATGCAGGCCATCACAAAGATTACTCTTGATGCCCTTCTCTTGACGCCTTCAGGTTTTCTCTGGGTCGTCATGGATTTTACTCCTGACGCCGTCACAATTTCCTTCTTGACGCCGTCAGGTACTGTTCTCAGCATGGAAAATTAAGTCTTTGCCGTTTTCTTCACTTTCATGCTCCAAAAATGTCCAAAATGCTTCCTTTTCCAGAATTCACTCCCAAAGTACCTAAAATCACAAAAGGAACGATTTAGGGCAATATTTGATCAAATAAATTCAATTCCGGGCTTAAATGACCCCCTAAAAACGGTTCATTTTTCGTCTCATCAATCTTCACGGGGATGGTACAAAACCAATAATAAAAATATGATATTCACACACAAACTGAATCTAATAACAACAAAATAAATTGGGACTGTTTTGACCAAGAAACAGTTGGGTGAACTAAATGAAGGATTGGGACTGACTTTGACCATATGGATACAACAAAAAACTATCTACAACTGTTAAACCAAATAAAAATTATGATAAAAAATGGTATAGACCCATGGTTTGACAGTTTAAAGATAACAACTTTTGACAAGATACCACCACAAAAATCAACCAAAACTAATAACCCAACTCTGATGCCACTTGTAGGATCATAGTATTGATTGAATATTGTGATTCAGGAGGTCGGTGATGATGAAAGAATATGAAAGCCATGGTTAGAGAGAGAGAGAGAGTAGAGAGAGAAGCGAAAAACTATGTTTTATTGATAATGAAAGAGTGAAATTACAAAACAAAGTCTCACCCCTCCATGGAAGTATGGAGGGGTATATATAGCCTAACACAAACTAAACTATTACACTATTACATAGCTAGTCCTTTTGTTTTGGCTAAATGAGATAACTAATGTAATCCCGATAATGTTGCACATTTAACTGTTAGGAGCGATCCCAATAATTGTACTAAATACAATATCACATATAGGTAGTGTTTCTGTTGTACTAATTTCCTGACATTATGTAAGACATTGGATATCATAAAACAAAGTAATGGTTAAGTATGAATCGAATTCTAGAGAGATAAAGTGGAGGTAGGGATATTCTAGTGAGAGAAAGTTAAGTATATTAGCTTTAAAGTGAATGAATATCCAACCCTTTCCCTTGTGTGGGAAAAGGGTATTTATACTTACATAATAACGCCCCTAGATGGGCTGTGGAGTGAGGTGACAGTGGGTAAAGACCCGACCCACCTCCACAAATACTTACAATAACTAAACTACTATAATAATATCATAACTAATACTGATAAGCCTACGAGCTATCATAATGCTAATGAATACTCGGGGTGATCGAGTCTTTCATATGAATATTTGTATTCCTAACAATCTCCCCCTAAGGGAGGTCACCCCGAAAATTATAATTTGAATACAAGCATTCTATTACATGAATTTCCTAGCTCGAAGTCTTTGATTCATCATAAATGAGCAAAATTTGTACACTGAGTAGTGATCCCTTGATGAAAGTTCCAATAGTATGTGTGAATGTTGAGCATTCATCATGATCCTCAGCTTTGGTAGACTGTGTGTCACTCACTTTGTACCTTTGTATTCTTTTGAAATCGTGATCATTGGACCGGCATGCCAACACCCTTTTGGATCATGAAATTCAACGTCAGAGTTACGGAAGCATTTGTTGAATATACAATAATATTCATGATGTCTCTGACTGCAAAGTGGGAGGTGTGAGCATGAGGTGATGATGTCGACATCTCTTTGTCAATCAGCTCCAATCACCAGAAATTCCTGCATACAACAGTTAGCAATAAAACGACCGGTACTTACAAGTTCTGACTTCGAGATTGTTAACAGCATAGTGTGAAAACTTTCTCTAATCCTTACCAAGGCCGTTCCTAAATCTGATACCCACGAAATGGCTTACAAGATCTACCGAAGTACATCAGCATTTCAGGTGAGTCACTGGAGTTCACGCCAAGACTGTAGACCGTTTTGAAACCGCCGCGACCACTAAGCATAATCCATAAAGAATTAACGAAGTGACCTGCTTTCAGGGCTGTTAGATGTTGACCCAGGCAGGAGTTTCCATTCAATCATCGAGAATCACAATTGTGACTTCTCTCATAAATGTTCTAGTAGATTGATAAGATCTGTGTAGGACTCTTAAGTTTACAACTGACGTCCTTAATGTTGGACCATCAGTATAAAAGTATCCTGTGTTCCTATGAGATCTTTTGATATGTCTCGTGGCTCTAGACTCGATAAGTGCATAATTTGGTAGTCGGAGACTGAAGCGGTGTCTCCTGTTTCAATATAAACATGGCTCATAATGAGCGGTCGATAGATTATACAGGGTTCCCCTTGAGAATGAAACAAGTCCTTTTAAGAGAATTTGAGTGGTTAGAAGGCTTAGTGCAGTGCGTCACTAAGTCCATGATGTCTTATCTTCAATACCGGTGTTACCTTAGTAACCACCAGTAGCACATTAGTTGAACCCGGTTTATGTCCTAAGGTTGAATAATTTGAGGGCTATTTCTTTTCACCCTTTCTCATTACATTTCTTTTTAATTCTTCAACCCCTTCTTTCTCCTTTCTCATATTACTCCTTTTCTCATAATCATACCTAAGGACTTTCTAATACTAACTATTCGGTATTGTCCTTGGGTAGATCCCTCCGGCTCTGGCAGATCATAGGACGGTTTTTCGTAATCTTCGCCACCTTATAACTTCATGACTATCCTATGTTGCCATCAACCAATTCATTGAAAATTCTCTCAAAATGTTTATGATTTCAGAAACACATTTTTCTAACACTTTGAGAGTTTTATACTTTTCAAATGCTCCCCCTTAACATGTGCTCAAATGTTTTCATTATAAATTTGCACATGTTCGGAAGAGTTGCACTTTTGAATTGATCCACCTTCAACGAACATGAACATGCATTCGAGACACGCTTACATCACTAGTTAGACTAGCTTGAAATTATTACCCGGCCTGGTCAAGTCCAAAGAAGATTTCTCAAAACGGTACACTCTACTTAGACAAGTCATCTTCGAGACACGCTTACATCACTGGTTAGACCAACTTGAAATTATTACCCGGCCAGGACAAGTCCTTTCGATTAACGAGCAAGTTTGCTTCGTTAATTCATTGGTAAAGTCTGAGTCATGCTCACATGAGATGTCATATCATATTTTAATCATTTTTATAATTCTCCCCCTCAAAAATAGCATATTGATGTTGTTTTGAAAGACTTTTGATTAAAATATGCTTTTTGAGGTTTGCGAGAAGAATTTCACAAGTATATGTTGATTTGTACAAAGAGTTTTCAAATACTCCCTCTCAATAAGTGTAATAGTTTGTGATTTTCAAAAATGTAAGAGGAAGTATTTGGTCTTTTGAGTAGAGTTAGAGGAAATTATATTGAAAACTTTTTGGATTAACTCTATTAAAAAGTAAGAAGCTTTCGCTTCTTTTATCAAGAGTGAGGCACTAAAGTGTACCTCACACTGCTCCCCCTCAGCAACTGAGACATTCAGTGAGTCACCTTTAAGATTCTTAGGACGAGCCTATAAAGAAAGGTTCACCATTCAGTGAGGCGGAAAACAGTAACTTATACCAGAGTCAAAGAAGAAGGTGATGGATTCATTGAGTGATGACAATAGCTCACTGAATCCCCAAGTCTCCTCACCAATAATGAAGACTGAGCAACTCAAGACTGAATCAAAGGCGGGATAAGTTTGAATGGATAAGGGAAGGTCCTTATCAGGCAAACGTCAACTTACTCTGTATAGGTATAAAACCAAGAAGTGTGTCAACACTGAAGATATGAAAGTAGTCTTGTCCTTTACTACTTATAGAACATGTAACAGTGACAAAATGCCTATGCATTTTGTCTAATGTAGGCTTATGTCATTGTTGTCTTTTAGGTAATGGTTAAATCATACTTGTGTATAAATAGGATCATAAAGAGGAGTGAATGTAAGTTTGTGCAATTAATGCTTAGACATTCACAAACGCATTTACTCCTCTAAAGAACAACCTTGTACCTGAGATTGCCCAGTTGTACCTTAGTTGTCACTTAAGCATAGCTTAGGTTTAGAGAGGACACACACCATACTTGTCATTCAATCTCAAGTGTTGTTTCGCAAACACTTGGGTAATAATTCTTTGATTAACTTCTAATAACAATTAAACGTTGAAAAATATCTTGTCTTTTATCTTTACGTATTATTTACTTATTGTTAATCAATCTTTCATTACTATGCCATGGAACTTGGTTAGTTTAACTTTGTAGTTAATACTAATTAAGTATAAGGGAACAATAGATAAGTGTAGGGAATATCATATTTGTTTTTGAGAACAAATTAAACATGAACAATAACAAATAAAGATTAGCATACATATATATATATATATATATATATATATATATATATATATGTGTGTGTGTGTGTGTGTGTGTGTGTGTGTGTGTGTGTGTGTGTGTGTGTGTGTGTGTGCTTGTTAGAGTCAAATGCTTGTATCGAGTCACAATGAATGTTCTACAGAATTTCTAGGTGTTAAAACTCAGATTTTTCCAGAAATTTTCCAAAAACAAAATATAAAGAATTCTGTCAGGATACTCCTGACGGCGTCAGGCATTACAACCTGATGACGTCAGGCACTGTATCTGTAAAATTATCTAGCTTTTGTTTTTCTGCTGGAAATCTTATAATTTTGAAAGATCTTTAATCTTAAAATTACAGGAACCTGTAGACATTTATTTTGCAAGCATTATATCTTACATTGCTTTCTAGGATTTAATTTTATATAGATTTTACCGCCGATTTTATGCAAGGTTTTTGTGTTTGTTTTCTTAGTTGTTTACAAGTTATATTCGACAAGAAGATGATTTATATTCCTGAAGTGAAACTTTTCATGTTCATTTTCTTTTAGGAAGATTTAACCATGATTCCACTTCGTCCATACCAAGCGAATCAGGGGCGTATTAGTTTCTTTCATTCTTTTTTTATCTTTACTTTTATACTTTTTTAGGAACATTGGGGACAATGTTCAGTTTATGTGTAAGGAGGGTAAATTGAGAAACCTTAGAAACTATAACTCCACTTGATGTTTGTTTTGTCCAGTAGTAAATGTGAAATAAAACTAAGAAAAATACTTGTTAGGGTAATTTTGGCACCAAATTTAAAATTTTTTGCAACATATAGGAGTGAAACTTTAGTCTTAATAAGTGTCTCATGGATAGTAATTATATGACTAGCACAAAAAATCGCACCACTCAAAAATTTCCACCCCAAAATGTGAGGTTCGCCTTGAGATTGTTAGAAAAAAAAACATTTATCTTTGATACTTGTGAGTGTGTTGGTAGTATTTAGATTCTAGAACTTGCGTTTGTGATGCATCCCGAGGCCGCTAGTGAGACTACATTCGTGTACTTAAGATTTACTACATGATAAGAGGCATTAGGATAACCCTTTGTCTTAAACCTATGTTGTAATTACATTGACTTCATTGGTCAAGTAATTTTCCCACACCCTTGCGATGTTCTCATTTTTAGTACACGAACCCCTAGTATACCCCTCAGAGCCTATATTTTTCGTTTCTAACTTTAAGAATCTTACTTAAAGGAAGAATTTGTTACAATCCACCCCCAAATGTACACCCAAATCGCTTTAGCCTACCTCGTATGCACTCATCTTTAGTGTATTATTGTTACATATTTAAACCCTTTGTTAACTGTCTAATTGATTACATGGTTGCTAAGTCGAGTCATATCTTGTACATACAGTTTTGGGATGATTGGGACTCATGGGTAAAATTACTAGTCGTTACAAAGTGAAAGGGGAAATCTTAACCCTTATATACGTTAACGTTTTAAAGTACTCCACGTGTTTTAATTTTCTTGATTCGAGTCTTTAGTTTAAATTGTGTAAAAGTTCAAGTGTAGGGAGGAAACGAGCTCTCTTTGATGTATTATATTGTAGGGCAAGAGTGTATGAAAAAAATAGAAAAAGAGAAGTGAAAAAACATACAGATTACCATCCCGTTTCTTTTATTTATGTTTAAGTCAAAATAATGTCTTGAAAAAAAACAAAATGAGTTGTAGTTAGTTTGAGTTGAGTCGAGTCTTGGCTTAGCAACGCCTCATTGTACATGTAATTGACCAAGAAAATTGACTAGCCACAAGTAAAATTATCCAACAAACCGTGTTTTCCATACCCCTACACCTAACGATATAATCCTTTAAAAGACCTCTTTGATAGTTTATCATAGGTACTTACGCCAAAGTAGTGGAGGTTTGATCATTTCCCAAGCTTATGGTAATCTATATGCTATGACAAGTAGTGAGTGATATTTTCCTGTTTCCATATTTTATATATAGATTTATAACACCCGAGAGATGTGAGAATCCAAACACTTAATGGCAGGTGCTAGTGTATGATTTTCATGCTTTTTTTGACTAAGGTGGAAAGATTGTATGTTGTAATTACTTTTATGTTATTGTTAAATGACCCTTAACTTGTAAATCGACTAGAATAAAAGCCCATTTGCTTGAGAACAAGCAAATCCCATGTGTAGGGATATTTGATAAAGATTTATTAGGTACATTTTTAAGGGGTCATTTAAGCCTTAAATCGTGTTTTTATGATCAAATATTTACTCAAATCGTTTCTTTTCTCATTTTAGGTACTTGGACGTGATTTCTGGAATTTGGAGCATTTTGTACGTTTTTGGGCTTAAAAGTGAAGAAAACAGCAAAGTCTTGGAAAACTTGTCAGGAATTGCACTTGACGGCGTCATGCCTTAATAGCTGACGCCGTCACTTGAAGATAATGGAGCTTGGAAATATTGCACATGACGCTCTAGTAAACTTTTGAAGAATTTACACCTGACGGCGTCAAGTGTATTTGATGGTAGGCCGTTTGGTGTTAACTTAAAGAGAGACGGCCCAAAAGTGTTATAACGTTACGACGTCAGAAAGTTATCTTGCATAAGACGAAACCCTAAACACGGCGACTTGACGACGTCAGGGTTTATAACCTGACACCGTCAGAATTGTAAATCTATATATGCTTTTTGATTTTTCATTCATTAGTTTGCAACTTTGGAGACAAAAACCCTAGTACGAATTTCAGTAGATTTTTAGGGTTTTCATACCCTCTTTTCTTCCATGTTTAATTGAAGTTATGTTTTCTTTTAATCAATCAATATGTCTATGTGTTGTTTCATTATCTGTTTGTCTTTTCTTTCATTTAACATGCTAGCTTAAGTTTATTAGTGTTTGCTTAGATCTAATGAAAGCTAGTTATTGATTTTTGATAAGTTGTCTATTATTTAGTTGATTGCTTCACATTAGGCTAAGAAAACTAGCTGACCTCCTTTGTGTAACTAGCTTGAACATCTTAGAAAACGTAATCATCTGTGCACTATGGTTTTTCTCGTTGTACTTAATGCATGAATTGATGTTAATGATTCTATGGTTTGGGCGCTTAACGTGTAGCTATAGGAATACAACGCTTCCTAAAACAACTGCACTGTGACATTCAACGAATCAACAGGAGATAACTAGGGAATAATTATATCTAACCAAACACACTTGTCTCGCTATAAGAAGTCAACCACCTTTAATTTTCTTGTTATTTAATTTTGTCATTAGTCTAATTATTAGTTTTGAGTTAGTTGACTAGCAACTAATTCTGCCTACTCCTTCAAAACTGATCTTACTGCTTCCATAAAATATACAAATACAAAAAGAATCATCCCTCACCCTTAGGCTTAAATTGACATACACTTCAACCTAACGACACTATTCCCATAGAGAATGATCAATCCCCCGGACATAATACTACACTACAATGACCAGGTACACTGCCTGGAGGATTTCAAAGCTTTTCAAGATCACTTGAGAAGTAAAACCTTTTGTGAGGCTGCAATCCTCGCATCAGATGTTTTTGTTTGTTTGTTATACGGTCAAAGCATTAAGAAATCAAAAGAATGAAAGGGTGTATGTTTATGATTCAAGAAGATTATTTTTTATTGATCGGTTGATGATGGAAGATGAGATGATATTGCGTTGAAGATGCAACCTAAGTTTTTATGAGAGTAGATAAAGTACACGTTTGGAGAGAGGATTTGGTGAGATAAAATGGGGGCGTTAATTTTAAGATATGTGTAATTAGGGTTATGGTGGGATATGGTGTAACAACTCGTATTTTTAGGTCATAATTTTAACTTTAAAATTTTACTATTCATCCCCAAATAAGTTACTATTCACTATCGTAGTTTTTACTATTCACTATTTTTCGATAATTTGAGTTTTACGAGTTTTATTTACGTATAAATTTAAGAATTAAGTCGCGTAACCGAGAAACATCATTTTGTGCACAACATATAGACTAGAGTTGGTCTACGTATTACCAGTATCATCATTTTCATTTTGGGTCTTGCCTGTATTTGCATTTTTAGTCGTTCATATTCATTTATTAAATAAACGCTTTTACACGATTTTTGTGCACGAACAATATACCCGATACTCCCGACAATGATTCTAATATATTTTCATACTTATTACAATGTTACAAATATTTTAGTATTATTTTACCCAGTGTCTTAAATTCATTTATTATATATATTCTTAAAAATATATATTTACAATAACTTAAGTAATTGCGAAACGGTAATTATTTAATCACCCGATACTTGAACAAATTATATTTTATAATTTTTACAACTTCATTACACTTTATTTTGTCTCGCTAAAATTTATTTCTAGTTAACTTAATACCTAAATAATTGCATATTACATTTTAAATCATTAAATCTAGATATTTAAAGACAATTTCTTACCAAATCTATGACAAACCATACCCTCTTTTTTTCCCCTGATTTGGGCCGATCTCCTCATCCCCCTTTTTTTTACTTGTTTTGACCAAAACTTCAATTGATGTTTACTAACTCTCGTTTTATATAATAAACTTTAAGATATTTCTGCTATATATACAAAGGAACTACATAAAAATTTCACTAAGTGCAAGAAAAATACACACACTCTCCCACTACCTCAAAACTTTCGGCAAAGGTGTAAAATAGGAAGAAGAATTTCGGTTTTGGGTATTTTCAAGGTTTATTTGCGTTATTACGGGTTATATATTCACTACAAATCGATTTGGAGGAACCGTTGGGGATTATTTGTTCTTGAACGTTCTAAAAATCCTATATTCTCAAGCAAGTATAAAATAATTTTTATATCTTTCATTATGTATTTTATACATTTTTATGCATGTTTATGCATTTACTAAGTTTAAATATTTATTTAAACTCATTTCATCACCTATATACATGTTTGTGAGATTTTATTATGTTTTTATTTTTGGAACTATATATTATTGAAGAAATTGGTGGAAGAGATTATGATATATTTGAAGTTGATTTGAAGGGATTTAGTATAAAAAAAAATGGATTATATAAAAATAGGCGCGGAAGAGCTGCCCGAATTTCTAACTTTTGGAAAATCAAGTTATTTTTATAAAGATTTAGTAAGAGAAATAGAATATAGAATTTTAAACGAAAGCGTAGTCGTTTGAATGGATTAAAACGGATTTGTAACGAACAAGATACGAGTTTTTTTTTTTTTTTTTTTTTTTCCTATATATATCGATAACTATTTTTCAGAAAAATATAATTGCTGTTAGAGTATTTCAAGAGGTAAAATCTGACATTAAAAGTTAATTGGACTAGCCGAGGCACCAAAAACATGTTAGTATACTTGAATACGAACCCGGGGATATGTAAAACTTTGAAAACAGAGCTATAACAAAAAAGTTATGGCTTTACGAAGATTTTGACGAAAAGAATTAAATTGACAGCTTCTACTATAATTATTGTCCGGATCTCCCGAATACATTTTGACCCATTTGTAATCCAAGACGGTAAAAACTAATAAAATACTTTACGTAGATTATGTTATAACCTTTAAAACGAGGTTTCACGGGACTCCTAACTCCCAAAAACGAACTATTTATGACCGTTCAAAGTTGAACTAAAAACTTATATAAAACACTATTCACAGCACTTTGCCGAAAAGCTGTCAGAAAATTTAAAAGTCGTTTTTGAGGTTCTTACCAATTGTTTCAGGCTAAACGGGCTAAATAAATGAAGTAGCATTTTATGTATATATCTTGGTTGAGTCGGAAACTTTTCAAAATATATACTACCGAAGCATTCATATCGTAATTACGTTACATACTTGCTAGAAGTCCAATAATGTTATATTTTTTTACTATCGCTAAGAAATACCAAGTGACATTATTTTTATAACTAAACTCACAAACAAACATTTACGGGTGATATAACATTTTATAAATTGCATACATGACATTATAGCACTGCCTAAAACACATTAACACTTTAGGTTGCGGTTAGAGCATCGTGCGTCGTTTTCAATGCACACTTGTAACGCACTACCTATTGCTTGAGGTGAGTATTCACGAACCCCCTTTTTCTAACTATTTTAATGGATTTTGGGGTGGGTGCATGAATTATACTTGAACTAAATTGATTATTATTTTGAACTTTTGTTTCACTACTTATGCTAGTGAGAAATTAATCATATTTGACTAAATTGACTATTCTTTTATGAACACTATCATTTGAACTGTTGATACAAAAGTTAGGCGTTCCTGGTTATGGGCTCTTGCTCTCGTACCAATTCGTTTCTTAGTACTTATAACCTGCGCACTAAGAAAATAAACAACACCGTTAGACTTATCGTGGGATTGTCTCCCACGATTAGACTCCAGCGTGAGAGTAAGTAATCGATTTAGGGTTCTCGTAAAGAGTTAGGGTTTGTGAATCGTACCTTGAATGAGAGTTATGTCATTCCTTATATAGGCGCAGAATCCTTGTAGGGTTCGTGCTTCTTACGTTTCGCACCCATGGTGCTTATCCGGGTAAGGATATCTATTCCATAAATAGATGATCCTTATCTATACCGTGTATAGTTTATTTGGGTTCGGGCTTACGTGAGCCTGGTCCCATTAGTGATGCAGCCCAAGTTACAATAGCCCACGCACGGTGGTTTTGGGCCTTAGTAATGTTTATCATTTGGGCTCGTGGCCCATATGTAGACTATACGTCATCATGTCCCCCCAGTCTAGTATGCGTGGCTTGTAGCCGCGGATGCTAGACTAATATTAACAGCGGTAAGCGTGGCGGGAGAACATTGAAATATTGCCGCCCATTCTAAAGTGCAATGCACATAGTCATAAATATCTCAAAAGGGATACCTCGAAAATTGGGGGTTGTGTCCACGTGGCCCTCGTAAATCGGGAAAAAGTGCATGTACCGGTTCGGTTCTAGCCACACGTTTTTGTGAGTGGGATCCACGTGGAGATAATTTAGGGTTTTTTTACTCCCTATATAATAGTCACCGCCCTATTTTTACAGTCGCACACAGTAAAACACACACTCACCATTGTTCACTTTCTTGAAAGCTATCTTTTGCAAAGAAAATACTCATTTCCTTAGGTAATTTTTGGGTGCGTTTTACTAGTGAATTAATGAAAATGGTTGCCCAGTTAGAGGACTTTCGCTCTGCGATGACGGAGAATGATGTTACTCAGTTTTCGTCTGACTACTTCATTCCTCTGGATGTGCGTCCAGAGGCTCCGGATGTTGACGCGTGTATAGCTGATTTCTCCGAAGGGAAAATAGGGCTATACACAAAATTCTTTGAGTACGCGAACTACCGCGTGCCAATATCTATTTTTCTGAGCGATTTGCTCAACTACTATCGCCTCCACATCTCACAGCTGCACTATATAGGTGCGGCTAAGGTGTCGAATTTTGAAGTAAACTGCTGTTTACTTGCGATAGAACCGACCATTTCCTTGTTCCGCTCCTTTTACCACACGACGTGGTCAAATGGATGGGTGTCTTTTGCGAAGCGCCCGGGGGCGCTTTAGTGTTACACTGAGAAGGTAGACTCCCTAAGAAATTGGAGGGAGCATTTTTTATGGGTTGATGATGTAGTTTTTCCATCGCCCTACGAGTTTTATACTCAGGATACTTTGCCAAGGGATGGGCGCCCCGCACCCGGTTCCTATAGGCATTCTGATGCGCAGACTCTTGATGCCAACCGCCTAGCCATTAACCCTTATCCGGAGGAGTTTTTGGTACACATGGGGTTGAGTCGCAATTACTTCGGCGCTGCTGACGAGGTGCCCACTTTTATAAGTGAGGAAGGCCGGGGTGGGTGTTCGTCCCTTCTACTTCAAGTTTTGTAAGTCTTTTTGTATGCGCACCTTTAATAACTAATCCTTTCTTCTTTCTTGTTTGTTTATGTGCGCAGAGATGGATCTATTCGCCGTTGTGAAGCTGGACAAACCAAATCAGGTGACTATAGGAGTGCGCCCTCTGAGGGAAGGTGAGCAGCCACTACTGGAGGCGACTGAGGGTCGCTTGACCGTGCTGCCGGAGGTTGTCCCTGAAAACACGCCGCCGCTCCAAGTGGCGCCCGTTCAGAGCGTGGCGCCAGATGTGGAGGTGGCGCAAGAGGAGGCGCGCGCTGAGTCGTCTGACAGCATAGAGATCCTAAAGCCCGAGGAGGTGCTAAAGGAGGAAGTGGCGCAGAATATTAAGCGCAAAGGAGAGGCTGGGACCAGTGGCCCCAAGACGAGACGACGCTACCTCATTAGGGATGCGGAGTCGTCCGCGGAGGAGGAGACATCCAATCCTGGCGTGGATAAGAAGGCTGCTGAGGCCTCTCCATTCCTGTAAGTATCCGCGTCTCTATTATCTTTTTTGTACATTACTTGTCGCAATATGTACTAACTGCCTTCTTTATGTCTTGTAGGGATGATGCCGCGAAGAATGATGGGGTCTTCGTGGATGTGGTTTCCTCTCCGCAGAATGAAAACAAGGAGGGGAAAGACAAGGTTGATGAGGGTGGAGAGGTGCAGCAGTTGATGGATGAGTTGGCTGCGACTGCTGCGCGCCAGGCTGAGCTGGTGGCTCAGTTGAGGGAGAAGTATGTCGGGGAGAGCAGTACTCTCGCCCAGAAGGATTAGGAGATAGCGAAGCTCCATGCGCAGCTAGCGGACGCGCAGGCAGAGTTGGAGTCCTACCGGGTGTACACTGAGAAAGTCACCCATGAGAAGTTGTCCGCCCTGGCTGAGGTGGAGGAGGCGCGCGGGAAGCTTCATCATTATAAGTCTGACATGACTTGGGCTGTTAGGTATTTGGAAGAGAAGAAGGTGGAACATTTTTCTAACATTGCCAAGTTCAAGGAAGATATGATGAAGATTATCCAGCTGCAGGAGGACAAGTTACGCGGCCTGAGCATCGAGTACGATGAGGAGTTATATCCTCATTTGATGTCGACCATTGCTGAGCACAGGTATATCTTTTTTACTCTTCTTCTTTATAATGTTTTTTGTTGCTATGCCTTTTCTTAACACCAAATTGTCTTTGATGTAGGTGGTTGATAAGTCACGGGCTGCGTACGCTGGAGTCCCAAGAGGTGTTGGACGCCTTTGGGAAGGTGGTGCACTGTGCGGTGGCGCGGGGGAAGTCGCAGACTATGGATGATCTCCATGAGGCCAAGCTTCTGACCAAGGACTTGGTAGAGGTCCCTGGTTATAATGCGGCTGCCTACGATAAGTTGATGCAGGCTATGGCGGGGTTAAAGGTCCTCGAGTTGCCGCACATTGGAAGGTTGGAACGCGACCAAGACAACCCCATAGATGTACTTATGGTGGGGTTGACGTTAGAGCGCCACCTTTTAGAGGATGTAGAGGGGCAACCAGATTTCTTCCTGAAGCCTGATGTGTCGCAGTTGCAGATTCATGTGTTCGCGCAGCCTCGCCACATCCTTACCCCGTTTGCTCTTGAGAGGGAGATTCCCTTGAAAGAGGTTTTGGAGCGTCACGCGCAGAGGGCTGCTCAGAAGTGGGGAATTCAGGGCAAGGCAGTGTTGTGTGGAGTGGGTGCTGCACACATCCCTAGGTCTGATGGTGTGCCCGTGAGTGTTCCTACCGTATCTCCCAATGACGCTTTGATTCTGAGAAAGCTTCAGGAGGCGGGGAGTTCTGCTACTCCGGAGGATAGCCCTGAGCATCGCCATAGTGTGTAGGCTATTTTTGTATATGAAGTGTATCTTTTCCTTGTAATTTTTGTATAAAAATGTTGAATAAGATACCTTTTTGTTGATTAAGTGTGTGACTTAAGAAATGTACTTGCATTGTTTGCTAAGGTTTTTTTTTTTTTTTTTTTTTTGACCAAGTGTATTGGCTGCGTGATTTTAAGAAATATACTTGCATTGTTTGCTAAGTTTTTGTTATTTGACCAATTGTCTTGGCTCGTTATTTGCTAAGCTTGTACGGTGTACTTAATTTTTGCACACCCGTCGTGGGATGCGCACGTGAAACTTACTTTGACGTCTCAAAAGTAAGGCGCTTAGCAAGGATACGTGATCCAATGTTGATGGGTTAGCAACCCTCTTACTCAACGAGTGAATTAGTAGGTTTACTCATCCTTTATGCCTTCGTGGGTCTTTAATTAGTGCATGCACGCCATGTAGGCAAAGATATAAGATAACAATATTGACATATATAAGTATGTACGCAATAAAGTAAAATACGCTATGGAGTTAGCTAGAAACCATAACATTTTATTGATACTTGCAAGTTTTTTGAAAAAATAAAAATACAATTCCTAGGAAAGAAAAGAAAAACAAAAACTTATTGGGCATCTCGTAGGATGCAAAGGTGTCTGTGTAATGGCCGTAGCCTAAAAGTAACATCTTTTAATTGCAGATGTTCCAAGTGCGCGCTAGGTCGTGACCTTCCATATCGCGCAGTCTGTATGCACCGTGGCCGAGTGCGTCTGTGACCTCGTAAGGTCCTTCCCACTTTGGTCCGAGCTTGCCTGTGTCTTCTGCGTGGTTCGCATCATTGGCGCGGTAAACAAAGTCTCCTGGCCTGAATGAAGTGTGTTTGACCTTTGCATCATAATATTTCTTCATCTTTGCTTTAGCCTTTGCTTCGCGTATAGCTGCGCGTTCACGCCTTTCTTCCAATAAGTCCAAGTCTATGCACCGCTCCTCATCATTTGTTGTGACGTTGACCTCTGTTGTTCGTATAGTTGGCATTCCTATCTCAGCTGGTATAACGGCTTCTGTTCTGTAGACGAGGGAAAATGGCGTGTCATCAGTACTGGTTTTGATTGTTGTGCGATGCGCCCATAAGACATGCGAGAGCTCGTCCACCCACCTTCCTTTGTGTCTGTCAAGGCGCGTGATGCGTGGGAATCGCAACAGGCTTTACCTCTCGAGGGATCTCGAGAAGCTTACAACCCCCACCAGGCAGTGTACCTGATCGTTGTAGTATAGTATAGTGACAAGTACCGGGGGATTGATCGTTCAGCTTAGGAATAGTGTCGCTAGGATTAGAAAGCCTAAATTACTAGTTCTAAAGGTGAGGGATGATTATTTTTGTGTTTTATATTTTTTAGAAAGCAATTAAAATCTCGGGTTTTGAAGGATTAGGGCGGAATTAGTTGCTATTCAACTAACCCAAAACTAAGATGTAATCAAAATAAAATACTAAAAATGAAAATAAACTAATTATACTAAGGTTGTGAGCAGTAATTGGAGAAAATGTGTTTACTTAGATTTCACTACTCCCTAGATATCTTATTACACGTTAATTACTTGTTATAATTGCATGGATGACGGATTGTATTCCTTAATACCATTCATGGGGTGGCATACATAACTCCCCAATTCTATGAGCTCTTATCTCCTCCTATACCATGCCCAGCACAACTATAAGGATTGTAAACAGTGGCTCATGCATTAAATACAACCAATAAAGATCTAGTACGCCTCGGTTCATGTTTCTTAAGACGTTCAAGCATGTTACCATTTGGAGATCTGCCAGTTTTCTTAAGCCTAACATATAAATCATTCATCCAAGAACAAGAATAAACAAGTAATCAACACATAATCAATATCTAGGTTTCATTAGATCTAAGCAAACATAAAAGAGATCTAGCCTAGCATGATAGAATTAAGACAAAAACATGATATAGACAACCAATACATAGACATATTGATTGAATTAGAAGAACACTTATCTTAATTAATCATGCAAGGTATCGAGGGGTTGGAACCCTTGAAAAACCTGTAAAATTACACCAAAATCGTCTTTAGGGTTTCTCCCAAAACTTCTCTCTTTTAAATGTGAAAAACTACAAAACTATATATAGGAAAATAGGGATGACGGCGTCAAGACAAACAATGTGACGCCGTCACCTCGCCGCCAAATACTTCCTCGGACGGCCTTGATCTACTTCTGACACTGTCAAGTCCTAGGCCGTCACACAAATTACTCTTGAAGCCCTGTGTGTGACGCCGTCATCAACTACGGATTTTAATTCTTGGGGTTTTGACGCCGTCAGGAAAACTCTTGACGCCTTCATGAACTACGGATTTTTATTATTGAGGTTTGACGCCGTCAGGGAATTACTCTTGACGCCGTCACCTACTGTTTCCAGCATGGAAAATTGAGACTTTGCCGTTTTCTTCACTTTTATGCTCCAAAAACGTCCAAAATGGCTTCTTTTCCAGAATTCACTCTCCAAGTACCTAAAATCACAAAAGGAACGATTTAGGGCAATATTTGATCAAATAAATTCGGATTCGGGCTTAAATGACCCCTTAAAAACGGATTATTTTTCGTCTCATCATATACCCTTACACTTGAGATTTGCTTGTCCTCAAGCAAATGCGCTTTTATTCTAGTCAAAATACAAGTTAGGGGTCATTTATCACTAATATAAAAGTAATTACAACAAATAATCGTTCCACTAAAGACCAATAGACAAGCACGGAGGTCATACACAAGCACCTCACAAATAGTGTTTAGATACTCACATCTCTCGGGTGTAATAAAGTGTAAATTACAATATGGAAACGGAAGATATCTCTCACTACCTGTCATAGCAAAATAGATTACCATAGGCTTGGGAAAGGATCAAACCTCCACCACATGGCGTAAGCACCTAGGATAAACTATCAAAGAGGTCTTTTAAAGGGTTGTAACGTTAGGTATAGGGATATGAATTACACGGTTTTGTTGGATAAAGGAAGTTTTATTGGTGGCGAGTTAACAATCTTGGTAAATTACATGTACAATATGGCGTTGCTAAGCCAAGACTAGACTCGACTTAAGCTAACAAATGAAAAATAACAAAAACATAAAATAAACATAGAATAAAAAGGGGATGGTAGTCCGTATGTTTTTTTCTCTTTTTTTTCTTTTTCTATTTTTTTTTCTTTTCTTTTTCTTGATTTTTTCGATTTTTTTTTTTTATTATTTTTTTTTTGAATACACTCTTGCCCTACCATCCAAAATAATACATCATAGGGAATGTAAATTTCCCTTACACTTGAATTTTTACATACTTTACATTAAACTAAACTAATGACTCGAATCAAGAAAATTAAAACACTTGGAGCACTTTTAAGATTAACGTACATATGGGGGTAATAAATGATGTTCTTCCCCATTACTCCATAAATAAGTACTTACCCATGAGTCCCAATCGTCCAAAAACAATATGTACAAGGATATGACTCGACTTAGCAACCATGTAATCAATTAGAAAGTTAACTTAGGGTTTAACAAATAACAATAATGCACTAAAAATGAGTGCATACACGGAAGGCTAAGGCGATTTGGGTGTATATTTAAGTGGGGTGTAACAAATTCTTCCTTTAAGTAAAATGCTTAAAGTTAGAAACGAAAAGATATGCTCGGAGGGGTGTACTAGGGGTTTCGTGTACTAAAAATGAGTACAACGCTAAGGGTGTGGGAAAAATTAGTTGACTTAACTAGCCAAGTAATATGACTTAAATGGTCAAGTAATTATGATACGGGTTTAACACAAGGGTGATCCTAATGCCTCTTATCATGTAGTAAATCCTACCACACGAATGTAGTCTCACTAGCGGTCTCGGGATGCATCACTAACGCAAGTTCTAGAATCTAAATGCTACCGGTACACTCATAAGCACTAATAGTAAATGCTTTTCCTATCAAATCTAAAGGCGAACCTCACATATTTGGGTGGAAAATTTTTCTGAATATACGGTTATGTGCTAGTCATACAATCTCCTATCCATGAGACGCTTGCTATGGCTAAAGTTTCACTCCTAAATGTTGTAAAAAAATTTAAATTTGGCGCTAAAATTGCACTAACAAGTATTTCTCATAGTTTTATTACACATCTACCATCAAACAAAACAAACTCAAGCGAAAGTGCATATGTAAGGTATCATCTTTTTACCCTCCCCTTACACTTAAGATGAACATTGTCCCCAATGTTCAAGTAAAGAATGTAAAAGTGAAATAAGTAAAAAGAATGAAATCAAATACTCCCCTGATTCGCTCGGTATGGATTATAGGATGGCCAGGTTAAATCTTCCTCCAAGAAAATGAACAATCAAAGCTTCCCTTCCAGAATATAAATCATCTCCTTGTCATACATAACCTGTAAAACCTGACAAAATAGACAAGACAACCTCGCGTAAAATCGGCGGCATCCTATATAAGTTACTAAATCCTAGAAAACAAAGTAAGATATAATGCTTGTGGAATGAAGTTTGCAGATCTCCTGGAGATTATAAAACTTAATAATTCACAAAAACCATAAGACTCCGTTAGAAAAACAAAACCGGTAAAATTTCCAGATTTTAACTCCTGACGCCGTCAAGAGTAAACTCCTGACGCCGTCAGAATGGACCTGCAGAAATTCTTATGTTAAGTTTCCGGAAAATTTCTGGAAAAACTTGGTCCTACTTCCTGGAAAATCCTGCAAAACTTCATTATGACTCAATACAAGCATTTGACTCTAACAAATACGAATATACATGCTCATTTATTATTGTGGAGAATCATGATCGGTTTGTTTCTTAAAAACATATTTGGGGTTTCCCCTTACACTTATCTTTTGCAAAAATACTTCTAGGTGGAGTTAAGACTAGGCTAAACAACAAAGTAAAGTATTTCCACATTTTAATTGAGAAACATGATCAACCAACAATAAAAATAAAGCATGCATACGGAAGCAAATAACAATCAAACAAATAAAATCACACAAAACATGGGTTGCCTCCCAAGAAGCGCTTTTCTTTATTTACGAGTCTTGTAGCTAGACTCAAGGTCATGGGTTACTACGTGATACGGGTGAGTTCCTCATTGAGGATATCCTTGGGATCAAACTTAGGTTTCAACTTCCTATCGGTTTCCTTAGTATGGTATGACCTTTCAAACTTTTCTCCATCCGGATCATACAAAGTCATTCTAATATGCCATGACCCGTCACCTTCTTTAGGTGGCTTGTCCCACCTCCATTTACACTTATCTCCCTCTCTTTTCCATTTATTCCTTTCTATGTTAATGGGCATTACACTTAATAACTCAATCATCTTCCTAAAGACTAAGGGGTCCTCAAAGGGGTCTAGCTCTTCATCTCTAGCTATGAGTTGTTCTACCGAATGTGTCTTTTCAACAAAGTCTTTTTCTATATAGAATGGGCATTGAGGTCCTATAAAGTTCCTTTCTATCCAAGGTCCATATCTAGACGGTCTCCTATTAATCTCTACCCAATGCGGTGTCGGTTCATCATCACAATCATAACTATGCTTCTTTACATCGTACACCGACCAAGTATCACCTTCACCTACCGCTATCTTAGACTCCTTACAATCTATCATGGCGCTAGCGGTTGCTAAAAATCCTCTTCCTACCAATAATGGGCATGTAGTGTCACTAACCATGTCTAGGATGTGAAAATCCGCTAATATAGTTAACTTTCCTACGTGAACAACTACATCCTTAATCATTCCAACCGGGTGGGCGATACTCCCATCCGCTAGCCCTATCAATACCTCCGTTTCCTCTAACTTTCCTAGCTTAAAAGCGGTGAATAAGGATAGGGGAATCAAGTTGAGGCTTGACCCTAAATCGGCTAGTGTGTCGAAAGCTTCGGATCTTCCTATCTTACAAGGCAAAACAAATATACCCGGATCATCAAGCTTTTTAGGCAACTTGTTTTGAACGAAGGCGGTCCCATTTTTACCTAGCTTATACTTCTCATATTTTTCTAGGAGGGCACTATAGTAAGGAGCACGCGCTAAGACATCAATGACGGGGCGTTCAAGGTGAAGTTCTTTGAATTCATCGTCAAGGTCTTGCGTAAGAGGTGTTTCAACTATGCTTTTGACCGGCTCTATAGTGGGTGTTTTATTTGATTGGTCCTTTTGGGGAACTTGGTTTTGTTTGAAACACGTGCTAGTTGATTTAACCGAGTAGTATTGTGGACACGAAGTGGGTGACGAAACTGAGGATATGGAATTAACGGTTAGTTTCGGATTCTTGACCGTGTCGCTTGGGAGTGCTCCCATTTCTCGGTCATTGAGAACTTTCAACAATGCATCAATTCTAGTGGTCATCTCGCTTTGCTTTTGTTTGAAATCGGCTTTAAACTTAGATATGCGAGCTTCTTGAGATGCCATGAACTTTGACATCAACCCTTCAAGATTGTCGGTACTACCATAGTTGTTAGAAGGATTGTTGTTGAAAGTACGGTTGGATGGTGGACCGTTTGGTTGGTAGCGATTAGGCGGATTGGAAGAATTGGGTTGATTTTGTTTCCACCTAAGGCTTGGGTGATTTTTCCATGAGGGGTTGTATGAATCACCGTAAGGGTTTGGCTCGGGCTTGAAAGTGTACCACTTATCTCCCGCTTCGTCGGTACGCGTGGATGCGTAGTCCGCAAAAGCTGTTCCGGGGAGTTCCACACAATCACGAGTGTCATGGGGACCACTACATAATTCGCATGAAGAAATGATTTTGTTCACTTGGCTTGAAGGCTTAGGAGCATCGTAAGATTTCATGAGAAACTTGACTTGGTCCTCAAGTTCCATGATCCTACGGTCGGGAGTGCTAGAGTTGTTCGAAGGCAAAGATATTGCCTTGACCGTTTTGTTCAAGTCCCGGGGATCGTTCCAACTTTCGTTGTCATAGAGAGCAAGATCTTTTATGAGTTCCCATGATTGTTCCGCACTAAGATCACGTAGCTTACCACCGGCCGATTGGTCAATGGCTTGCCTCGTGGAGATATCGATATGGTCATAAAAAATTTGGACTTGGAGCCAAAGATCTATGCCATGATGAGGGACTTTTTGGAGTAAGTCCTTGAAACGAGTCCATGCTTCATAAAGAGATTCATTTTGACATTGTTGGAACATCAAGATGTCATTCCTAAGCTTAGTAGTTCTCCCCGGTGGGAAAAATTGAGCAAGGAAACGAGTGGTGAGATCATCCCATGTGGTGATGGATCCCGCGGGTAAACGCTCAAGCCATTGACTAGCTTAATCTCATAGAGAGAATTGGAATAGGCGTAAACGGTTAGTCTCTCTAGTTTCAACACTTAGGTCTATGGAATCTACGATTTTGAGAAAGTCCTTAAGATGTTGGTTTGGATTTTCGGAACGAAGTCCATGGAATGCACATCCGCTTTGCACCAACCGGATGGTGTCGGATCGCAAGGGGGTCACATTGGCTCCGGTGAGCTCAATGGTGTTTCGGTAGCCTTGGTGGCTAGGTCGGGAATACTCTCCTAAGGTTCGGGGCCTAAGGGGTTCTAATGGTGGGTTTTGTTGTGGTGGGATGACGGGTTCAAAGATGTTACCACCTTCCATGATGTCGGATGGTAAAGAGTTACGAACAAAGGCACAAAGAAAAAAGATAGACTAAAGAAAACCTAAAAAATAAAAATAAAATCTTACTAGAAAGGAATCTAGCAAGTAGACCTAATAAAAAGAAATTCTAACCTAGACAATAACTATTCCCCGGGCTGCGGCGCCAAAAACTTGATGCGTAGGAATCGCAACAGGCTTTACCTCTCGAGGGATCTCGAGAAGCTTACAACCCCCACCAGGCAGTGTACCTGATCGTTGTAGTATAGTATAGTGACAAGTACCGGGGGATTGATCGTTCAGCTTAGGAATAGTGTCGCTAGGATTAGAAAGCCTAAATTACTAGTTCTAAAGGTGAGGGATGATTATTTTTGTGTTTTTATATTTTTTAGAAAGCAATTAAAATCTCGGGTTTTGAAGGATTAGGGCGGAATTAGTTGCTATTCAACTAACCCAAAACTAAGATGTAATCAAAATAAAATACTAAAAATGAAAATAAACTAATTATACTAAGGTTGTGAGCAGTAATTGGAGAAAATGTGTTTACTTAGATTTCACTACTCCCTAGATATCTTTTACACGTTAATTACTTGTTATAATTGCATGGATGACGGATTGTATTCCTTAATACCATTCATGGGGTGGCATACATAACTCCCCAATTCTATGAGCTCTTATCTCCTCCTACACCATGCCCAGCACAACTATAGGGATTGTAAATAGTGGCTCATGCATTAAATACAACCAATAAAGACCTAGTACGCCTCAGTTCATGTTTCTTAAGACGTTCAAGCATGTTACCATTTGGAGATCTGCCAGTTTTCTTAAGCCTAACATATAAATCATTCATCCAAGAACAAGAATAAACAAGTAATCAACACATAATCAATATCTAGGTTTCATTAGATCTAAGCAAACACAAAAGAGATCTAGCCTAGCATGATAGAATTAAGACAAGAACATGATATAGACAACCAATACATAGACATATTGATTGAATTAGAAGAACACTTATCTTGATTAATCATGCAAGGTATCAAAGGGTTGGAACCCTTGAAAAACCTGTAAAATTACACCAAAATCGTCTTTAGGGTTTCTCCCAAAACTTCTCTCTTTTAAATGTGAAAAACTAGAAAACTATATATAGGAAAATAGGGATGACGGCGTCAAGACAAACAATGTGACGCCGTCAAGTCCTAGGCCGTCACACAAATTACTCTTGACGCCTTGATCTACTTCTGACGGCCTTGATCTACTTCTGACGCCGTCAAGTCCTAGGCCGTCACACAAATTACTCTTGACGCCCTGTGTGTGACGCCGTCATCAACTACGGATTTTAATTCTTGGGGTTTTGACGCCGTCAGGAAAACTCTTGACGCCTTCATGAACTACGGATTTTTATTATTGAGGTTTGACGCCGTCAGGGAATTACTCTTGACGCCGTCACCTACTGTTCCCAGCATGGAAAATTGAGACTTTGCCGTTTTCTTCACTTTTATACTCCAAAAACGTCCAAAATGGCTTCTTTTCCAGAATTCACTCTCCAAGTACCTAAAATCACAAAAAGAACGATTTAGGGCAATATTTGATCAAATAAATTCGGATTCGGGCTTAAATGACCCCCTAAAAACGGATCATTTTTTGCCTCATCAGCGCGCTTTTATTCCTTCCCCTAGACTGCGGTTTGCGCGCTCAACTAGGCCATTGGTTTGTGGGTGTTTTACTGAAGCGAAGTGTTGCGTAATGTTCAATTGCGCGTACCAATCTTTGAATGGGTTATCACATAATTGTTTTCCGTTGTCTGATATAATCTCTCCCGGTAGTCCGAAGCGACAGACAATGTTATCCCAGACAAAGCGTTTGACTTGGTTTCCTGTGATGCTCACCACCGCCTTTGCTTCAATCCACTTCGTAAAGTAGTCTATGGCTACGATGAGGAACTTTACTCCTCCTGCCGCTACTGGAAAGGGTCCTGCGATGTCAATGCCCCATTTGTAAAATGGCCATGGTGAGGTAATGGGTGTTAGCTCTTGTTGTGGTCGGCGCGGGATTGGCTTATGTACTTGACAATTGCTGCATTTCTTTATCAGATTGCGTGCGTCGCGATGCATGGTTGGCCAATAATACCCTGACCTTAGAGCGCTTGCCACCACAGATCGCGGCCCTGAGTGCATACTACATGATCTAGCGTGGATTTCTCTGAGTACGTAGTCTGCTTGAAGAGGTCCAACACATCTGAGCCATGGTTGTAAGAAAGAGCGTCGATAGAGTATGTTGTCTCGTAGTTCAAATCGTTGCGCTATGCGCCGCACTCTTCGAGCGTCCTTATGGTCTTGTGGTAAAGTTCCCTTGCTAATGAATTCAATGATAGGTGTCATCCATGTAGGATCTTGTTCCTCTATCACTGTGGATATCTCCATTTCCAAGATTGATTTGTTTTTCAGGGTTTCTACCAATACCTGTTTTGAGAGGTGCGCGAAGCTTGTGGATGCGATCTTGCTGAGCGCATCAGCCTTCCTGTTATCTCCTCTGGGCACCTGTTTTATTGTGAACCTGTCAAAGTTTTTGATTAAGGACTTGGTCTTTTCTAGGTATTGGATCGTGTGTTCATCCTTGGCTTCATATTCACCTAGCACATGGTTAGCGACTAGCCGAGAATCTACATTCGCTTCCAGGTTGCGTACACCCATTTAGATTGCGATGCGTAGTCCGGCTAGTAGGGCTTCGTATTCTGCCTCATTGTTTGTGGCTGTGAATTCAAAGCGCAGCGCATAGGTGAATTCCATACCTTCTGGATTTGTAAGAATGAGGCCCGCGCCTGATCCATCTACACATGAAGACCCATCTGTGAATAGAA
This sequence comes from Artemisia argyi, assembly GCA_030686995.1. Taxonomy (NCBI): domain Eukaryota; kingdom Viridiplantae; phylum Streptophyta; class Magnoliopsida; order Asterales; family Asteraceae; genus Artemisia; species Artemisia argyi. The sequence continues at coordinate 106,540,470 of CM060685.1, forward strand.
TCCAGGGTTCCTATAGATCTATTTTGGTTGTAGATGTTGGACTATCATTATCTGGCTTCTCCACGATGAAATCGGCTAAGATTTGTCCTTTGATTGCAGTGCGCGGTCTGTATGAGATGTTATATTCACTTAATAGTACACTCCACTTCTTTAAGCGTCCTGATGCGTCAGGTTTAGAGATAACTTGTTTGATTGGCTGATCAGTGATTACAGCTATTGGGTGCGCTTGAAAGTATCTGCGCAACCTTTTGGCTGCGAATACTAGGGCTAAGACCAGCTTTTCCATAGCGCTGTAGTTAGTCTCTGTCTTCTTCAGGGCTTTGCTTACAAAGTATATGGGCGTCTGGACAGAGTTCCTATCTGTCAATAGCACTGCGCTAACTGCTCCATGAGTTGCCGATAAGTACATGATTAGCTCTTCCCCTGGTCACGGTGCGGCAAATTTGGGAAGAGATGCCAGATGGTGTTTAAGTTGTTGGAAAGCTTCCTCCGCTTCTTCGGTCTAGCGAAAATCTCCCTTTTTTGTGCACTTCGTGAGTGTTTTAAAGAGAGGGAGTGACTTGTCTGCTGATTTAGATAAGAAACGGTTTAGCCCTGCTAACTTTCCATTTAATGGCTGGACTTCTTTGAGTGTGCGCGGTGAGGGGAGATCAATAACAGCCTTTGTTTTTTCTGGGCAAGGCTTGATTCCATCGGGCTCTATTAAGTATCCAAGGAACATGCCTTCGGTTGCGCCAAAGGTGCATTTCTTTGGATTCAACTTCATATTTATTCGTCCTAATGTTCTGAACGTTTCCTCGATGTCGCGCACCAATTCATCCTCTGTGTGGCTTTTGATGACAAGGTCATCAACTTAGACCTCCAAGTTGCGGCCTACTTGTTTCTCGAAAGCTGTGTCCACCAGTCGTTGGTATGTCGCACCTGCGTTTTTTAAGCCAAAAGGCATTTTTGTGTAGCAGTACACTCCTTGACTGGTGTGGAAAGCTATTTTTTCTTCATCTTCGACTGCCATCTGAATTTGATGATACCCTTTGTATGCGTCTAGGAAGCATTTGAAAGGGTATCCGCACAGGGATTCTACCTTCCAGTCTATTTCTGGCAGTGGGTAGCAGTCCTGTGGACATGCTTTGTTGAGGTCCGTGAAGTCCACGCACATTCTCCAACTGCCATCGCTCTTCTTTACCATAACTGGGTTAGAGAGCCAGTCGTGGTAGTACACTTCACGCATGATGCCTGCGTCTACGAGCTTATGTACTTCTTCCAGAATAGCCTTTGCACGATCTGGGGCCTGGCCGCGCTTCTTTTGTCGTATTGGAGGATATCCTTGTCGGATTTGTAGCTTATGTTCTGTGATAGAGCGTGGCACTCCTGTCATGTGTTTTGGTACCCATGCGAAGATATCCAGGTTCTTCTGCAAGAGTGCGCATACGGCTGCTTTACCTTTGTCAGATAAAGATCCACCAATCGAAACTTGTTGTTCCGGGTAATCAGGATGAATAGCGACTTTTAGGTTTGGTGTTTTTTCTGTGCGCTGTTCTGGAATAGTCTCTGCTTCAGTTGTTACCGCATTGCATTCTCTTGGTGGTACTGTTGTGTTATAGAGGGTGACAACTCCTCCTTCCACCGGAAACTTAAGCATTTCATGCGATGTGGATGGTACCGCGCGCATGGATGATATTCTAGGTCTCCCAATGATACCATTGTATGGCGAGGGAGATTTTATTACCATGAAATTTATCCATGTCGCGGTTGAGTGTTGTTCATCTCCTACGACCACCAACAAGCATAACTGCCCCATGGGCCAGATCTTTTCTCCCGTGAATCCAGTCAATGATGTTGTTGTTGGTATCAATTGATTATGTATTTCAGGTCGCAGTCTCTTGAAACAATGGTCATACAGGATGTCTGCGGATGCTCCTCCGTCAATGTACATGCGGTGGATATCATGTCCTCCCGTATGTATTTCAATAGTCAGAGATTCTACCACTGCGTTTTCCGCAGCTAAAGTAGGGAACGATATCGCTTTTTCGGGAGAGAATTTCTGGCTGACTTTTTGCTTTATCTTGCGCTGCCATGACTGTATCATGTATATGGTATCAGCTTTCTCTTTTGGGGGTTTTTTCTTTCCCCCGTTCCTCTGTTTATCTTTTCCCTCTTTGATGTTTTTTACGAGGTGGTCCATTCTTCCATCTCTTACTAACTTTTCAATTAGTTGTCTTAGCTGGAGGCACTCGTTAGTTGTATGTCCTTTTTGACCATGGTACTCGCAGTATCCATTTCCTATGCACTTTTCCTCTGCGGTGCGCATTGGTGGCGGTTTTGGAAAGTGTGCACCTTCTGGTACAAATATTTCCCTCGGAGTTTTTATGAGAGGGGTATACTTGTCATTGTCTCTTCCACTGCGGTAATTCCTGCTGCGGTTGTTATTCTGATCGTTGGATTGTCTCCTAGGCTGCTCTTGCTGCCTATAGTTCGAATAACCCTTTTTGTTGTCCGCAGCGGCTGCTTCTCCTTGTATAAAGGATCTGGTGCGCTTTGTTAGCTCGTCGAAAGTATGGGGAACTTTGTCATTTAGCTTTCGGATAAGTTCTGGGTTGTTAATCCCATTCATGAACCTTGAAATTTTTAGGATTTCAGAACATGCTTTGACATGTATGCACTCATCCTTGAAGCGTTCCATAAAAGCGCTGGTTGATTCCCCTTGGCGCTGTTTCACTCTTGCTAGTTCAACAGGGTTTTTAGCTCACTTCTTTCTCTGGGTAAAGTTGAGGCGGAATTCTTTCCGTAATTCCTCGAACTCACCGATGCTCCTACGTGGGAGTTTGCTAAACCATGTGTGCGTGTTTCCTACTAACGTAGAATTAAACATGTGGCACCACACAGGCTGTGGCCAGTTTTCGATAGTGGCGGCTGATTCGAAAACTTTTAGATGATCATCCGGATCACCTGTTCCATCATATGTTTTCACATTAGTGGGCATACGCCTGCGTTTGCGGTCTGAGTAATCGCTGATGCGTCGTGTAAACGCGTCAACTTTCTGACGATGCCATGGAAGAGACATATCTTCATTCTCTTCTTCGCGCCGTCTTCCTCTTGACTTCCAGTGTCCTGTTTCTTTATCCTCGTTGTCCGAGGAGTCGCTGGAGGAAGGGTAGTCTCTTTTTCGGCGCTTGCGCCAACTTCTTTCAGAAGAAGAGCTTGAGGGACTTTCACTTGGGGATCTTCTTTTCCCCAATCTGTCGTGAATCCTCTTACTCCCAGGTTTGGAGGATCCTTGGCTTGGCGAATGTTGAGGTCCTAATCGGTCTTGTATCCCTCGACTGCCAAGTCTGGAGTGAACATTAGTGCGCCTCTCGCTATCTTCTGAGTATTGTGAATCAGATGTCGTACCCAGCCTATCGTGGATTGTAGTATGTTCTGCGCGTCTTCCTCGTGGGTGACGCAGTGGTGATGGTTCGCGTTCAGGACCAAAATTAAGTCGAGCTTGTAGGCTCGTGCTTGCCCTTCTCCTTGCTTCTTCTTGCATGAGGGCGGTTAATGTTTCATAATTTTGGGATACAAAATTTCCCAACGTTAGATTGGGTGTGTCCTCAGTTGCTGCAAGAATGTCTGCCTCAGTATTAGGCACCCTATCTTGGTTAGGTGTGCCCGGTGGCACAGTGTTGTTCACTGCGGGTACAGTTTGGTGAGGAGTGGTGAAGAGGGTGCGCTGGAGTTCCTTAGCGCTTGGGACCACTGGGATGATTTGGGTAGTCCTTACTGGTAGTTCTACCTCTGGAAAAGGTTGGGTTGTTCCCGCCTCTTGGTGACCAGGTGCGCTGGTTGTCCCAGTAACCTACCTAAGAGTCGAATCTTGTTGATTCTTTCTCTGGGGGTCACGTCTTTCTGACTGCGGAGTCCGCTGGCTTGAATTCTTATTCTTTGTCATTCTAGTTCTTAGTTCTTAGTCGCTTCCCACGGATGGTGCCACTTGTTGATACAAAAGTTGGGCGTTCCTGGTTATGGGCTCTTGCTCTCGTACCAATTCGCTTCTTAGTACTTGTAACCTGCGCACTAAGAAAATAAACAACACCGTTAGACTTATCGTGGGATTGTCTCCCACAATTAGACTCCGGCGTGAGAGTAAGTAATCGATTTAGGGTTCTTGTAAAGAGTTAAGGTTTGTGAATCGTACCTTGAATGAGAGTTATGTCATTCCTTATATAGGCGCAGAATCCTTGTAGGGTTCGTGCTTCTTACGTTTCGCACCCATGGTGCTTATCCGGGTAAGGATATCTATTCCATAAATAGATGATCCTTATCTATACCGTGTATAGTTTATTTGGGTTTGGGCTTACGTGAGCCTGGTCCCATTAGTGATGCGGCCCAAGTTACAATAGCCCACGCACGGTGGTTTTGGGCCTTAGTAATGTTTATCATTTGGGCTCGTGGCCCATATGTAGACTATACGTCATCATGAACCTTTGACTATTTTAACCTTGTGGACTTAATTTTGAACTAGTTAGCTTATCTTGAACCTTTGACTTGATTTTAAACCCTTTAACTATTTTGAACTCTTTTGACTTGTCTTGACCCTACAACTTGTTTTGAACTCTTAAACTTGATTTGAACCTTTAAACTTGACTTTGAACTCTTAAACATGATTTGGACCCTTAAACTCAAAACGTTTATGCTTCTATGCAATGCTATACTTTTTTATACTTTTTAGACATGATGTGTGGCTTTATTATGATATGTGGCTTAATGTGTTAAACTATTCTATACGTTATATTATTTAACCACTGTTTAACTCCTGGAGGGAGCCGATGGAGAGGTATTGATAGTACTATCGGGTTGACGTCCCCGCCCTTGGTCCCAGATTCATGGCGTTGGGTGAATATAATCCAGCATTCTTGTGAAACTTACTTATACTTGACATGAGGTTCAGTAGGCTATTATTCTTTACATTAAGCACTTGCATATATCGTATGCACACATGTCTTACTCATACTATACTTTAGCAATGGGTTGTAAACCACTACTACAAAGAGATTCATAGACAATGGTTAGAATGGTTCATGGAGACTGGTTTTTGAACCACTCTTTGTGAGGGGGTATCTCTATGACACAAACACATAGAAACCGGTTATACAACCAGCCTCTAATAGGGAGCATCGTGACATGTTTTCATGTATGAACCGGTCTCTATTATTTTATTTTTTTTTCCTGAAAAAAAACATTGGAATGTTTGGGACTACTTATTGAAATTGCACTTTATAAGAGTTATTTAGGCTTCCTTATTGACACTGCTTATAGAGAAAAGTGTTTGTGACTGCTTAATAAAGATGCTTATAGGGGTTGTTCGAGGTTGCTTATTGAAACCACTTATACCTTTATAAGTAGTTTCGATAAACAATCCCAAACAGCCCCAATAGTAAATTAATAAGCAATCTCAAACATCTATAAGCAGTTACTTAAATAAGCAATCCCAAACAGCCCTATAAGCAATTGCAATAAGCTTTCCCAAACATCCCTATAAACAAATAATTAAATAAGCAATCCCAAACAGCCCTATCAACCATTTATTTCAGGTAATATCAACTTTACCCAACCAAAAAGTATCACCTCGAAATGAAAATTAGGAGTGCATTGACAAGTATTCTCAAACAGTTTGTATAAGAAAGCCAATGCTCCCTATGGTTAAAATCGGCAATTTGAGAATTTACAATAGGCACAAACTATATGAATTGGTATGGTAGATCTCATCATAACAACAAACTCCTTGTATCTCTACTTCAACCTCCTTGACTACGTCGCCCTTGATTGCGCATATGGCCTGCAATATTCATGCACCAAATAATTATAAGCTCATTGTATCATTAAACAAAATTCTTACATTTAAAAACTTGAGCTATAAGCTTCGGTCAATATATATCAACACAACAAAAGAAAGACATTAAAGTGCTTTAATATATCACCACCAATTCCTTCAAAGTTGTGAATTATGTATGAAAAGGGGACAAAAGAAAAAAGAAATCACCCACATCTAAGTTGCGATGTGTCTCTGCATTGGTTTGGCTTCTAAAGTCGAAATTGCACAACACATTAACGGACCATGGCTCGTTCATTTCCAACAAAGATTTCCACTTAAACCTCTTTTATCTGCCGATAAATAACAACATTTACCAATGAACATATTCCCTTTTTTGTGTGAAACTTTCAGTAGTTACATCAATTAAACTATGAATCATACCCTACCCATCTGAGTACATGCTATCATAGATTCACAAATTCCACAATATTTGTACCTGCATTTGCATTAAACATCAATAATCAATAAGACTATTACAAAAGCAAATTAGCACTAACTTAACTTAAACCAAACATGATATCATATAGTCTCGAAATGTAATATTAATCAGATGTTAAAGTGCTATAAGAATTCTCAACTTAATAACCATCTAACACAAGAAAACTAAAAACAATAAACATTTTGCTTTCCAACATCACTTAGAGTTTCTGTTGCAATTCGTGAAGAGTAACCGTGCAATCTACTAGTTTCAAAATCAATAATTGTTGTTATGTATTAACAATTAATACCTTCAAAGAGACTAATATTGTAAATATATTACCAAGCCTATACTAATTCATTCCAAAAATTTAGGCTCGTTGGGATAAAATCAACCCTTTTAGCATATACAGGTACATAGAATAAGCCTTATATCAAACTTGAAATTAACACATAACTCAAGCCTTTGGTCAACGAAAAAATAAATACAAATTAACACATACAAATATTAATCCTAAAATTAGCATTAAGTTTCGAAAAAAGTATAAGAGAAACAGAGGTAGATGACTCACCATTAACGGTGGCAGTGATATGATGAAGGGAGGAAGGGTGGTGGCCGGTGGCATAGACCATGAAATAAAATGAAGAGCATGTAGTTATTGATTTATTATTTGGGGGAATTCACGATAAGGTTTTCTTTTCTTTGTGAACAAGAAAAAGTATTTGAATTTGGGTGGAATAAGGGGCGGGAAGGAAACAATTTTTTTTGGGCAAATGGGAGGTAAATCAAAATTTGGCCCTGTTGTTTATAAGAATAAACCTAAAAAAAATAAAAATAATAAATATATAAATAAAATTGTTAATTTAGTCTTTAAAGTTTTACTCGTATCAATTTGGGGCTGAGAAAATCAACCGAATCGACTGGACCGACCAAAAACCGATCTGACCGACCAAAAACCGACCGAGCCGAAAGACAAGCAGTCCGGTTTTGGTCCCAACTTTTTTCTTATTTCGGTCTCAGTCCGGTCTAACGTAAAAACCGAATTTTGCCTTCTTGGACCAGACCGACTGAATGACCGGACCGAACACATTCGGTCTGGTCCTCGGTCTAGGTTTTTAGGCTATTTCGATCTTGGTCTTGGGCGGTCTGGTCCGGTCTGAGACCGATGCTCACCTCTATATCAATTTAGTGATCTACATTAATACTTAAACTAGGTGTAATAAGGAGATCTTAAAATTGCATTCACTTCCACCACCTCAGCACCATGTCACCATAACCAATTTCACCACCAACTTAGTGTTATAAGACAACTAACTTAACAACCAAATATACACAACTTATGTGTATAAATTGTATTGCTCATCATAAGTAGTGGTATTTTAATCTAACAACATTGCTTATTTTTTCATTTAAATAATTAGATAATTTATATGGAGATCACCCATGTTTTAAACTTTCAAAATATAAGCCACCCATTTATTGAAATGAAATTATATGCCGCCCAACTATATGTTTGTTTCCGTTTACACCAATTCCGGATAAATTTATGTCCGAAAACTATAAAATATAAATAAGAAACTAACCCAAATTTATACAAGTAAGACGAATGAAAAAGTTGATATGAAATACCGATTATACCCTTATATTAAGTGTGACTTTATATTATTGAAAGTACTTTAGAAGGGTAAAATTGAAATTTCGCCATTGGCTTTTTATTCGTATTGGTTTAACATATTGTTGTTAGGTTTATTCTTGCCGTTTGATAATTATCCGAATTAAATTTGACCAGACCGTTGTAAAACAAAAATAATACATAATTCGGTGGCTTGTAAGTTACTTTAAAAAAATGGTGGCTTATATAAGAAAAACTTAAATTTTGGGCGGCCTCTCGATATATTATCGCAATAATAATCAAGAAGTGTTCAAATGTAAAATAAATTTAAATGACAATCAAAAAATATTTACCTGTGTGATTCGAACAATGATCTGCATAGATTAGTTGTTGGAAAAATGGTTTTGCAAAATGAGTTTTTGCAAAGTTTGGACATAATTTAATATATGTATATGTTATATATATTAGTGTTTATTGGGGGCGTTGTGTTCTCCTCCAAGAGAGCTTCGTAACAAGCTAAAGTATGTCCAAAATAGAGCTAAGATGAATGAGATATCGTGTCTCAAAGTGGGACACTTGAAACACAAAACTTGGAAACAAAAACATATCCCACATCGCTTAGTGAAGGAAGTGGAAACTAGTTTATAAGGTAATCCTTGTACTAGCTTTCAAATTCCTTTAGGTGAGCTATGCTCCTACTCCTACGTGCGCGCGCGCAGGGGGGGGTGCAGATTGTGGGATTTCTGGACCAAAATGAGTTCGAAGCTACTGAACTCATGCGAGCCCGCGCGACCTGCGGACACGAATGCAGCTCCGAAGCCTCGCATACATGCGTATATTTTTGCTGCTGATTCGTAATCCAGTTTCCAAATTCAGATTCTGTAAATCTATTTGAGGAATAGATTTAGACTTTGTGAATAAGTTACAGAATATTTTTGTGTGAATAAAAAGATATTAAAAAATCGTGTTATTGTATTAACAGATTTGCAAATTGTTTATTATCAGTCAAATATTTTATCTTGGAGCCCAAGATAGGTTTTGGCTATATATAATAAACGTTTTGTTCATTCAGTTTGGTACACAGAAAACGTAGCTCTTACCAGACGATTTCCAGCAGCTCTTCGGTCAGAAGCACACAAGGTTTTCGAGATCTTTCAGGCAAGTAAGTCAAGTCCGGCTGTGCAACAGCTTAGTACGTTGTACCCTGGGAAACAGACGGCGAATCTGTTTTAAGGGAATCGTGTCTAACACGAGCCTCGTGCATCTACTGCTTTCATTTAATTTACGTTAAAATAGTGTCTGTCTTCTGCTTCTACTCCATTCTGTCTGTATTTATTTTCTGTTATTTACATTCTGTTAATTTTATTATTTATTGTAATCTGATTTATTAATAAAAGTGTACACCGTTTCCCACAGTCTTAAAACAGATTCGGTTTAACCGAATTTAAACACTTTGTTAAAATCGGATTAATTATTTTAACAGATTTATAAACTGTTTTCTATCGAGACCTTGTTGAGTTTCTTTGGAAATCAGTTTTAATTAAACAGATTTAATTTACAGATTTGGTGTACAGATCTATAACGTTTTTTTTTAAGCAGTTGTTCTAATCAGTTTATTGAAACCAAGATTGAGTTTCTATTAACTGATTTATCGAAACCAAGTTAGAGTTTCGTACAGTCAGATCTGGTACAAGAAGATACCGATTTGCAACAGTTTGTTTAACTGTTTGTGTTTATCTTTCAGGATGACAAACACTACTCCTCCTGGGACTACTATTGTGCATGGGTCTGGTGCGCCAGTGACCAACACAGTTGTTAATCATGCTGAGAAACCAGAAAAATTCAATGGGCAGAATTTTAAGAGGTGGCAACAGAAGATGCTCTTCTATCTCACTACTTTGAACCTTGCGCGGTTCTTAAAAGAGAACGCACCTCAAGTGGAACCTCCTGCTGAAGGTCAATCCTCTAATCAACAGGCTATTCAAGCCTTGGAAGCATGGAAACATTCAGACTTTTTGTGTCACAACTATGTTCTGAATGGCTTGGTTGACTCTTTGTACAACGTGTACTGCAAGACCAAGACTGCCAAAGAATTATGGGAGTCATTGGAACGCAAGTACAAAACTGAGGATGCTGGTACAAAGAAGTTCGTGGTAGCACGCTTTTTGGATTACAAGATGGATGATTCAAAGAAAGTGATGAGTCAGGTTCAAGATCTGCAGATTTTGCTACACGACATTCATGCTGAAGGAATGACTTTGAGTGAAACTTTTCAAGTTGCTGCTATCATTGAAAAGTTACCTCCAAGCTGGGTAGAATTCAAGAACTACCTGAAGCATAAGCGAAAGGAGATGAGTGTTGAAGACTTGGTTGTTCGTCTTCGTATTGAAGAGGACAACAAGCTGGCTCAGAAAAACACTTATACGCCTGATTCTGCCAAGGCAAATTTGGTTGAGCATGCTTCGTCATCTTCAAAGTCTCATGTCAAGGGAAAAGGCAAGGGCAAAGGAAAGAATGACAAGAAGGGCAAAGGGAAGTCTGAGTACCTTGCTCCTAAAGCTGCAATTGTGAAACAACAGTTCCAAGGGGTGTGTTTCAATTGTGACCAGCCAGGTCACCGTGCTGCTAACTGTAAGATGCCGAAGCGGGTGACTCCACGCGAGGCAAATATGGTGAATGATGTAGACATGATTGCTATGGTTTCTGACGTCATTGCCATGATCTCTGAAGTTAACCTGGTAGGTTCAAACAACAGGGAATGGTGGGTTGATACTGGGGCTACCCGTCATGTGTGTGCTGATAAGAGTATGTTTCACTCTTTCAGAGCGGTTGACAATGGAGAGAAGTTGTACATGGGCAACTCTGCAACTGCTGATATCAAGGGCGAAGGAGATGTAATCCTGAAGATGACATCCGAGAAAGAGCTCAAGTTGACTAATGTCTTGTATGTTCCAGAGATACGCAAGAATCTTGTGTCTGGATGGCTGTTGAACAAGTTTGGTTTTCGTCTTGTTTTTGAGTCTGATAAGTTTGTTCTTTCTAAGAATCAAATGTATGTTGGTAGGGGATATGCCCTGAATGGTATGTTTAAACTCAATGTAATGGTTGTTAAGAATGATATCAATAAAATGAATTCTTCTGCTTACTTGATTGAGTCTTCTAATGTGTGGCATGGTCGTCTTGGACATGTAAATTTTAATTCAATGCGTCGTTTGATTAAATTTAACTGCATACCTAATTTCCATATTGACTCAAAATATAAATGTGGAACTTGTGTTGAAGCCAAACTTACAAGAGCATCTTTCAAATCGGTTGAACGAAAAACCGAACCACTTGATATGATACACACTGACATATGTGATTTGAAATCACTACCCACAAAAGGTGGCAATAAGTACTTTATCATGTTTATTGATGATTGTACAAAGTATTGCTACGTTTACTTGTTAAAAAGTAAAGATGAAGCTATAGACAAGTTTGTTCTATACAAAAACGAAGTTGAGAATCAACTTAGTAAGAAAATCAAGGTGGTACGAAGTGATAGAGGAGGTGAATACGTGTCTCCATTCGCTGATCTATGTGCGAAACATGGAATCAGACATGAGTTCACTGCTCCTTACTCACCTCAACAGAACGGTATTGCCGAAAGGAAGAACCGTACCTTGAAGGAAATGGTTAATGCCATGTTGATAAGTTCTGGTTTAAACCAGGACATGTGGGGGGAAGCCATTCTAACGGCTACTTATCTTTTAAATAAGATACCTCGTAAGGAAAAAGAAGAGACCCCTTATGAACTATGGATGGGAAGAAAACCATCATATCAGTACTTACGAGTGTGGGGGTGTCTAGCAAAGGTAGCTATACCGACTCCCAAGGCCCAAAAGATTGGACCTAAATCTGTGGATTGTATATTCATTGGATATGCTAAGAATAGCAGTGCTTATCATTTCATTGTACATGATTCGAAAAATCCGGATATACAAAAGGGTTCTGTAATGGAATCAAGGAATGCTTCCTTCTTTGAAGATATATTTCCTTGTTTAACGAAGGAAACTGGAAGTTCATCTAGAATAGATGACAATGTTGTCCAAGATAAGAGACAACGAGATGATAATGATCTCCAAGATGAGAGACAAGATCAAATCGAGGAAGAAGAGGTAGAACCTAGAAGAAGCAAAAGGGCAAGAACCGAGAAATCGTTTGGACCCGATTTTGTTTCTTTTATGGTAGAACATGAACCTACTTCTTATCGAGAAGTGGTAACTTCCTCAGAAGGGCCTCAATGGAAAGAAGCCATTAAAAGTGAAATAGATTCTATTTTACAAAATCATACTTGGGAGCTCGTGGATTTACCTCCTGGTTGTAAACCACTAGGCTATAAATGGATCTTCAAGAAGAAGATGAAAGCCGATGGCACCATTGACAAGTACAAAGCAAGATTGGTAATCAAAGGATTTAGACAACGTGAAGGTCTAGATTACTTTGATACATATTCTCCTGTTACACGAATAACGTCGATCAGGATGATACTTGCTATTGCCGCTTTAAGAAATTTGGAAATTCACCAAATGGATGTGAAAACGGCTTTTCTAAACGGGGATTTAGAAGAAGAGATCTACATGAACCAACCTGAGGGTTTCATAGCTCCTGGACAAGAGAACAAAGTTTGCAGGCTTGTTAAGTCATTATATGGCTTAAAGCAAGCTCCCAAACAGTGGCATCAAAAATTTGACCACGCCATGCTAGAGAGTGGATTCAAAATTAATGAATGCGACAAGTGTGTTTATGTAAAAGACACAAGTAGTGGATATGTAATCTTGTGTTTATATGTTGATGATATGCTTATCGTTGGCAGTAACGACAAGATGATCAAATCTACTAAAGACATGTTGAAATCTAAGTTTGACATGAAGGATATGGGTTTGGCTGATGTGATCCTTGGAATAAAGATCATACGAACTCAAAATGGACTTGTGTTGAGTCAAGCACATTATGTTGACAAAATTCTGGCTACTCATAATGCGGGGGATTCCGGCCTAGCTAGAACTCCAATTGACACCAGCAAGCATCTATCTAAAAATAGAGGCGCAGGTGTTGCCCAATTAGAGTATTCAAGAATTATTGGCATGTTAATGTACTTGATGACAAGTACCCGACCTGACTTAGCATATGCTGTTAGCAGGCTAAGTAGGTATACTAGTAATCCAAGTTATGCACATTGGGGAGCTATGACTAGGGTACTTCATTATTTGAGATACAGTCACGATTATGGACTGCATTATGAAAGATATCCAGCTGTTATCGAAGGATACAGTGATACAAATTGGATATCTGACATACACGATTCTAGATCAACTAGTGGATATGTGTTTACACTAGGAGGAGCGGCTATATCTTGGAAGTCTTCCAAGCAAACTGTTATAGCTAAGTCCACGATGGAATCAGAATTTATCGCGTTAGATAAATGCGGACAAGAGGCGGAATGGCTACGTCAATTCGTAGAGGACATACCAAGGTGGCCTAAACCGGTAACGGCCATTAGTATACATTGTGATAGTCAATCGGCAATTGGCAGAGCTCATAGCATAATGTATAATGGAAAGTCCAGACATATCCGTCGTCGACATAATTCGATACGACAACTACTCTCAACAGGAGTTATCTCAATTGACTATGTGCCGTCAAAGGATAACATCGCGGATCCGCTTACGAAAGGCTTAAGCAGAGAGTTAGTTAGTAAGTCGTCTAAAGGAATGGGACTAAAGCCCTTAAAGGAATGAGTTTCTATGAAGGAAAACCTAACCCAGTTGACTGGAGGTCCCAAGATCTGGGTTCAATAGGACAACCTAATCATAGAAATGTGGGGGAAGTCACGTCAATGTGGGGGAGTTACTTATATATTGTAACTTCCTAGTCCATTCCTATAACAAATGTGACTTATTGAGAGGTTAAACATATGGCTTTTTATGATTCAGGATGAAATCATAAAGCATAATGGTTCAAGATGAACTCACAAAACATGTGTTTTTAATGATTCAAGATGAAATCACCTATGTGAGAGAGAAGTGGGGTCGCTTCGAAGGGAATTGTGGGGGCGCAATTCCTAAGAGCTCTTGCAGAACCAGGCTAGTATTCATGACCATAACGAATACGACTATGAGGACTTGACAAGGTCAGGGAGAGTCTTGTGTGAGTATGTATTGTCGTCTACGTAAACAGATGTTGAGTTCAAGGACATCGCGTCTACTCAGATCTAGGAGACTAAGTGCATCTCATAAGGGAAGGTTCAAAGGGTCACACCTACCTATCCTATGCAAGACTTAACCGCAGAAATTTCGCGGAAATTTTCGTGTGTTTTCGACCGATCTCCATTCATGTGGGGGATTGTTGGAAAAATGGTTTTGCAAAATGAGTTTTTGCAAAGTTTGGACATAATTTAATATATGTATATGTTATATATATTAGTGTTTATTGGGGGCGTTGTGTTCTCCTCCAAGAGAGCTTCGTAACAAGCTAAAGTATGTCCAAAATAGAGCTAAGATGAATGAGATATCGTGTCTCAAAGTGGGACACTTGAAACACAAAACTTGGAAACAAAAACATATCCCACATCGCTTAGTGAAGGAAGTGGAAACTAGTTTATAAGGTAATCCTTGTACTAGCTTTCAAATTCCTTTAGGTGAGCTATGCTCCTACTCCTACGTGTGCGCGCGCAGGGGGGGGTGCAGATTGTGGGATTTCTGGACCAAAATGAGTTCGAAGCTACTGAACTCATGCGAGCCCGCGCGACCTGCGGACACGAATGCAGCTCCGAAGCCTCGCATACATGCGTATATTTTTGCTGCTGATTCGTAATCCAGTTTCCAAATTCAGATTCTGTAAATCTATTTGAGGAATAGATTTAGACTTTGTGAATAAGTTACAGAATATTTTTGTGTGAATAAAAAGATATTAAAAAATCGTGTTATTGTATTAACAGATTTGCAAATTGTTTATTATCAGTCAAATATTTTATCTTGGAGCCCAAGATAGGTTTTGGCTATATATAATAAACGTTTTGTTCATTTAGTTTGGTACACAGAAAACGTAGCTCTTACCAGACGATTTCCAGCAGCTCTTCGGTCAGAAGCACACAAGGTTTTCGAGATCTTTCAGGCAAGTAAGTCAAGTCCGGCTGCGCAACAGCTTAGTACGTTGTACCCTGGGAAACAGACGGCGAATCTGTTTTAAGGGAATCGTGTCTAACACGAGCCTCGTGCATCTACTGCTTTCATTTAATTTACATTAAAATAGTGTCTGTCTTCTGCTTCTACTCCATTCTGTCTGTATTTATTTTCTGTTATTTACATTCTGTTAATTTTATTATTTATTGTAATCTGATTTATTAATAAAAGTGTACACCGTTTCCCACATTAGTAGGTCACGCTTTGCCATTGGACTACTACTAGCACATTTTGTAATACATTTTAATCTGTTTGTATTTATTATCAGATTATTATGTTAAATGTAATTATATGTTATTTTTTGAAACATTTAAAGACCGGTATTTTCTGGTAGTACCAGTTCTTATGTTTTCACTATCATAGACACCAATTTTCTTGTTGAAACTGGTCTCTATTGTTCCCATATCCCATACTTTCAAACCTTAGAAACCGGCTTTTATATAACCAAGTGTCTATAGCCTTTTTTGTAGTAGTGAACACACAGGTTGCAAATTTTGTATGGGCGAGATTTGCAACTGAGTGGATTACAATGCCTTTTCTGTGGAAACATTCTTTTAGGCACATATGTTTTACTCATACTATATTTTAGCAGTAGGTTGTGAACACATAGGTTGCAAGTTTTGTATGAGCGGAACTTGAAACTAAATGGATTGTCAACGCCTTTGCTTTATGGACTATTCGCAAAGACCAAAAACTTGACTATCTCTCTTAAATATTTTCATATTATATAAAACGTGTGTACTCTCCAACTATTTTCATAGTTGACCCGTTTTCTCTCATGCATTTCAGGTGATCGTCAATAAGTGTTTTCATAAAGGTCATTAGAGGTCTTCACATGTCATCGTCGTTGTCATCATATTACAAGATTTAATCTTTTGAAAAACTAAGTCATTTGTTTTATTGACGTTGTTGGCTATAAAACAAAATTGTAATAATGTATGTTTTTCTTAAATTTTAATCATCGTATTGTACTATATCTCTTTTGCGATGTATATTGATTTCGTCGCACCTCGCGTTTCCGCCTTCGGCGGGGTGTGACATATGGTGTCTTATATCCGTGTCTTTAGGGTAATCTATTTTAACTTGAGCTTGGGCCTGATTATGTTTGGATTAGATTTGGGTCGTGTAACAATTCACATTTTTCAGGATAATTACTATTCTCGAAAAATTTCACTATTCACATTTACTATTCATTTTACTATTCATTTTTCCCGAAACTTTCCCGAAAGTTGATTTTTATTTGATATTCTCGAGTGATAAATCATTTCCATGGCAAATTAAATGTTTGACATCCGTCAGATCATTTTCGTGAAAGTTATTAAGGAATTACACGGAATTACACGTTTTAGGGTAAAACGTCAATCAGAAATTCTACGCACAACGAAATTCAACCCCGTCAGGTGACCCCACATCAGAAAAATGTTTGACACACTCATGATTTATTTGAGAATTAATCGTGACTGAGAAAAACATGACCAAAGACTTCCCGGCAGGTCACCCAAGCCGTACTACTCTCGCATGAGCACGCTTAACTGTATGGGCGATTAACCGTTAGACCACAAAACGCGTTTCTAAGACAATTTGAGTTTTCAACTTATTAGAAAAAGTCAACATATTTTTCCCTCCTCCATTGACCAAAAATCATCCCTTGATGTTATAAGTCATTCCTTGATTTTTAGGCTTACGGTTTGATGTCTAAAAGACATTTAATACCAACCGACACTAGACTGAGCCCAGTCTAGGCATTATAAGTCATTTTAAATCATTTTTATCACATTAGAAAAGTAACATTTTACTTTTCTCAATTTTACGCAATATTCGTACGTTTTACGTATTACGCGTTTTAGACCCGTGTTTCCAGTTTTTAGCAGGGTTTACCACCCAAATGGAACCTACCACTCATTTTATATTTTATTATGGAACATATGGACATGTTTATCAAAACTTTCAAGTTCCATAATTTTACGACACCCGGTTTTACGTTTTGAGGCTTAATCATTTACGATTGGCATTTCCCGGAGTCAAAACTAGCTCCATAACTTGGATAATATCATCCAAAGTCCAAATCTTCCTCCCCAAGCCTTGCAAACCGCCATAGGGGGGGGGGGAGTCACCATGGTGTGGCTTGATCTTGACCATTGATCTCTAAGATCATTACATGTGTTCAACTTGGTGAACAAGTGTTGACAAGTCAAAGGAAAGTAACCTCCTCAAGCTCATATTTAAGCCCCTCCCTCTCCTTGGCCGTCCATCATCACACACACACCCACACCATCTCATTTTCTCATTCTCTTCAAGTTTCATGCAAGAGTCAAGTGCTAGTTCAAGGTAGAAACCCTAGATAGGTTATCATTCATCAAACACTTCCATAACCTCATATACTTGGTGATTTCTCTTGAGTTTGAATCCACTCAAGTCACCTCAACCTTCATCATCCATCTTTCAAGATTACAATGGTAGAAAGATTGCATGAAGTGAAATGGGTTGAAGCAAGTCTATCAAAGTCCTATCCTTACATGTTAACTTCCTTTCATCTTTGAAAGCCAAAAGTTGTGAGCCAAACCCTAACATGACTCTTGTTAAATAATCATATTCATGTTATTTACATATTATTTGTGCTATATTATGTCTTGTATTAATGTCCATGATGTATAAAAGTGAGTAAAACAAGTTATTGTACATGATTGATAAGACAAGTTCATAAAACAAGTAAACTAGTGACTTTCTTGGAAAACCACGACCAAAATGGTAAAATTATGATATTGGATCATTACATATTACAGTAGAGGACTTAACAAGGAAACCATAGCAATTTGAACCACCTAAAACGAGTATACGAGTCAAAAGTTACGCCCATTTGAAGTTACCAAAACTTTGCGGCAAACTGCCAAATACCATTCTGATCAAATTTGGGTTTTTAAAGTCCCACTTCTGGTCCGATTCATCAAAAAGTTAAAACACGAAAGTTGTCCGGAACGACGTTTTCGTTCAGGAACAAAGAAGCTCGAGACCTAAAAACACTTTCCGAGTGATAAAATTCTTCAAATTCTAAACAGCCCATTTTTAGGCGAAAGTCACAAGATTATGGTTATACTTTGAAAGGAACAAGAGGTCTTATGACCTATAATCAAGACCACAACCATGGCTAGAGCCAAGGTTGTGTCTCATGACCTTGAAACAAGGACCAAAGGTCATGGCTATGCCATGACGAAATGACCATACCAACTTACATAGGCGTAAACATGAAACAAAGAGTTGACGAGAACTTGAACAAGCAATTTGAATCTACTTCACTTAAAAAGGAACCATGAGATATTACAAAGAGAAAATGGTCATACAAGACTTATGAAACTACCCTTAATAACAATCTTCATGTACAAATAAACTTTCCTAAGTTTATTCAAGTATCGGACATGTAACTTTTCGGATCAAAACTTATATCTATATATTTCATCAACTACTACAATAGTAGGGAGCCTCATGTGAGAAGTTCATTATGTAAGCCGTCGAGTTGAGTTGTGGATTTACGAGTTAAAGTGTCCTGGCTCCTCGAACGCTTACTAACATGACTTCTGAATTATGTCGGCCCGAACGGTAGTAAACGATATACAAAACATACATGTTCATGAATCTTTTCTTTCAAAGACTTACAATATACATCATACAACATCATGGACTATAAATGCAAGATATATATATAGGCACTACTTCATATTCTTTACTCCAATCCTAAGTCGCGACATTCTATTATAGGTTGCTCATAGAACCTTCACGATTCAACCGTTACATTCATTACTTGCTATCTTACTTAAGGTGAGTTCATAGCCCCATTTTCCATTACTTAATTGTTTTACAAACCCTTGGGGGGAATACATGCTATTTTAACCGAGCACAATGTTTTAAAATTGTATGCTTGCCTGATTGTTTTATTATCACTAAGTACCAGCCTTGCTAAACCGAGATCCCTTATTATGAACTATTTAATCACTAGCAATAGTGAGCGCAAATATTATGAATAGGCCTATTGGGATTGACGAATCCCATTTGTATTGACTAAGTTCAAACAAATGCATTAATATTTGAGATTTAGGTATGTTAGCAAAGTACCTACCGGGATAAATCTGCCGATCGATATTGGTACACGTTAACGTTATGGTGTCATAAGCTTAGTGTATAATACATGTTCCGGGCGTATAGTAACGTAGCCTACCTGTTTTGTTTACCAAACATTGGTGTGAGCCTATAACTCACACTACCAACATATTGTGTTCAAACGATTTAACAAACTCTATGAATATCACTCAACCTTTGTGTTGACCTCTCAAGCATGTATTTCAGGTTCATGACGATCAAGGATGGCACGGAAGGACACGGATACTCAAGAGGGCTATAAATTTTATTATCATTCAAAACTCATTTATTATACATTGTAAACATGGAACCAATTGGGACCTCATTTTGTAACCTCTGATATTTATATAATTTGAATGATAAATCTTTTAAAACGACTCAATTGGAGTTCGTTTTCTATTATTGTGACTATTGTGCCGTCGAGTAACACCCAGTTTGAATTCCGCTGCATCCATGAATTGGGGGTGTTACAGGTCGTTTAGCTTCACCGGGTTTAAATGCATTTATGGGCTTCTATTAAAAAATTTTGTTAATATGAATTTTATTAAAACAAATTTTAGATACAAATTTTTTTGTTAATTGATTGGTATTTTTGTCATGCAAAAATTTCACGGGGATACATATTTCACGGCTACAATTGTTATTTAATTTAATAAAATGACTAAGGAGTTTTTGTGCGGTATTATTGATATGAAGTTGAAGTAACGTTTCATGGGTGTACTTATTTATCTTAAAGAGGTTGATTGTTTTGTTGCATGTCTCAAGATATCTTGTCTGGGCATTTTTCATAGTTATTAAGACTTGACAATCTAGTTATAACTGATGCAAGGAGTTACGTTTTAGTGCTCACAGTATATAGCTATCACTTTATGGAGTTACGTTGTAGTACTCAGTGTCACATATAGTTGTGGATTGTTCAAGAGGCGAATATTTCATGCATTAAGAGGTGATTTGTGCTCAATATACGTTCTTAATCAAGGATAGTATAAGCATTAAGTCACAAAGTTGGGATGTTTACTTCTTTTTCAAGTTGGTCATATCGGGTTGTCTCCATTTGTGGTCATTACTATTAGCCGGGGAATTAAAAGGATGTTTGATTAAATATTGGCTTGAGAGAAGTGTATTGAGAGTATTTTTACGACATATTCTCACGGAATTATGCTTAAACAAGCTATGGCTTTCGTATTGCATCAAGTAAAAGGTTATTCTATGGCATGTACACAACATTATGATGATTCTGTTAACTCGCAACCATCAGGAGGGAGAAATTGTGTTTCGTCTTTCATGAGTTAGTTGATCGAGGGAACTGAGACTAAAAGGAACCGAAGAGGTACCACTAATGTGTACATCGTGGTTTATTATCAACTTGGATGCAAATTTATGTGAGTTCTATTGTTATGATGCTCCCCGACCATACAACCACGGTGCTACAGTCTACTTTCTCCGCTGCGTGTTAGAAGACTTAAGAGATTTAATGAAAGAAAAATTATCGGTTCAGGAGGTAGCAGTTAAAAGAAAAAGGCTCACTAGTTAGTAGGGAGCAATAACCTAACTAGACCATTACAGTTGAAGTTCAGAGCTACAATGATCAGCGCTGTCAGTGCCTAAGATCAAATGCTGAGATTGTCAAAATAGAAGACTTCAAGTCTGTCTCAATATCTAGACTACAGAGACTTTGCGCTTCAACAACATTATTATTACATTGTTACTATTGTAATTTGCTTTATTTATAGGTCTTATTGTAACCATTTTCGTGTGACGATATCTTGGAGGGAGATTGTTAGCCTCGCTAGTTTGTGAAGATAACATCATACAAGTAAATTGGATTAGATTCATAGTAAGTTGCATGCGTAGGCACTACTTATGTAAACGGGACAAACTTGTAGTGTGTTGAGCCTATAAATACCCCTCATGACTCTCTATGAGGGGTGTGGCAAAGTGTTAGGTTAATTTTATCATTTGTTTTCTTCAATAAAAGTATCCTTCTCCTTTCCACCTGATACGGGATCACAAGACCTTCGCAAAACGTTTTACTTCTCAAGGGATCTTGAGAAGCTTGCGTTGTATTCCTTAATACCACTCGTGGGGGCGTGCACGTCCTTCCCCAACTCTATGAATATCTATTTCTTTTTATGACGACACGTTTAGTATCCTATCATAGAATCATCAACATCTACTCATGCATTAAATACAATGAATAAAACCATAGTGCACATCCGATTACGTTTCTTAAGACGTTCAAGCTTGTTACACAATGGAGGTTAGCCAGTTTTATTAAGCCTAACGCGAATCAATCAATTAAACAAGAGATAGTAGGAAGCAAGAATTATAAACTAAATCAATTAGATTTATTGAATTTGTCACAAACACAATAAGATCTAATTAATTATAAACAAGTTTCATACACTCATAGGTAAACACTAGGTGAATTAGCAAAGCATAATCAATGAAGATCAAACAACAATATTATGGAAGACATAATAAAGATAGAATCAACAAACCAATACAAGATGTTTATGGAGTGATCGAAACCCTCTAAGTTGCTGTAAAAACACCTACCCTGACCCTAAAATCGGACTTAGGGTTGGGGGCTTAAAAAACTGAAGTTATAATGTTATATTTACAGGCTGATTTTCTGTCGGCAAAGGCTGACGGCGTCCGCCCGAACAAATGCTGGTGTTAGGATGCCTTTTTCACCAAATCGAAGATTTTTTCGTCTCGGTCGTTTCTTTTTTTGAATCGCTCAAATCCGAGTTCGTATGAAGATTTTATTGCCAAAACAGTAACAGCTACTTCGCTCGCATGTTGTGGTAGTCTTGATCAACTTGTGATGGTGTCACTAGGGTATCTTCTTGTGTAAGTCATCATTCTGATGTTGTCAATCTTTAACCTCTGACATCGTCAGGTTCAACCCTGACGCCGCCACTCTCAAAATCTTCTGGGCCGTCTCGTGTAGTTGCAAAGCCAGACGGCCTACACCTGATGCCGTCTGGTGTAAACTTCCAATTTCTTTTTGGGGCGTCACGTGTAAAAATTACACCTTTCTTGTCTTAAGGTGGCGGCGTCAACATCTAAGCCTGACGCCGTCAGTTGTAAAATCCTGACTATCCTTGGTTTTCTTGTATTCTTCATTCTTGAGCATAAAAATGTCCGAAAAGCTCCAAAATGCTCCATATTCCAGAAATCACGTCCCAAGTACCTAAAATGAGAAAAGAAACGATTTAGGGCAATATTTGATCATAAATTCACGACTTAGGGCTTAAATGACCCCCTAAAAACGCATCAAATAAATCCTTATCAAATATCCCTATACTTGGGATTTTCTTGTCCTCAGGCAAATGAGCTTTTATACCAATCAAAATACAAGTTAAGGATCAATTAACATTAATATAAAAGTAATTACAAAAAATGATCATTCCACATTAATTGAAACAAGCATGAAAACTATACACTAGCACCTCACATTTAGTGTTTGGATACTCTCATCTCTCGGGTGTTATAAGTATATAGATCACAAATGGAAATGGAAAAATATCTCTCACTACCTGTCATAGCAAATAGATTACCATAGGTTTCGGAAATGATCAAAACCTCCACCACTTTGGCGTAAGCACATAGGATAAACTATCAAAGAGTTCTTTTAAAGGGTTATAACGTTATGTGTAAGGGTGTGGAAAACATGGTTTGTTGGATAAAGGGATATTTTATTCGTGGCAAGTCAATTGTCTTAGTTAACTACATGTACAATGAGGCGTTGATAAACTCGACTCAACTTGAACTAAATAAGACTCCTTTTTGATTTTTCAAGACACTATATTGACTTAAACATAAATAAAAGAAGCGGATGGTAGCCCGTATGTTTTATTTATTTATTTATTTATTTTTATTTTTTTATTTTTGCATACACTTTTACTCTACCATCCAAAATAAAACATCAAAGGGAGCTCGTTTCCTCCCTACACTTGAGCTTTTACCTAATTAAAAATAAAGACTCAAATTAAGAAAATCAATGCACTTGGAGTACTTTAAAATATTAACGCATATATGGGGGTAATAAATTATGTTCATCTCCATTACTCCATAACACTAGTACTTTACCCATGAGTCTCAATCATCCCAAAACAATATGTACAAGATATGACTCGACTTAGCAACCATGTAGTCAATTAGACAACTAACTAAGGGTTTAAACATGTAACAATAATGCACTAAAAATGAGTGCATACAAGGAAGGCTAAGGCAATTTGGGTGTACATTTGGGGTAGGATTGTTAAACAGATTCTTTCTTTAAGTAAGATGCTTAAAGTTAGAAACGAAAAAGATAGGCTTTGAGGGGTGTATTAGGGGTATCGTATACTAAAAATGAGTACATCGCAAAGGTGTAGGAGAATTACATAACCAATGAAGTCAATGTAATTATAGGGCAGGTTTAAAACATGGGTTATCCTAATGCCTCTTATCATATAGAAAATCCCAACTACACTGATGTAGTCTCACTAGCGGTCTCAGGATGCATCACTAACGCAAGTTCTAGAATCTAAATACTATCGGTACACTCACAAACACCAATAATGAATGCTTTTTCCTAATAATCTAAAGGCGAACCTCACATATTTGGGGTGGAAATTTTTGAGTGGTATGGTTTTTGTGCTAGTCATACAATTCCTATCCATGAGACGCTTATTAAGACTAAAGTTTCACTCCTATATGTTGCAAAAAAATTTAAAATTGGTGCCAAAATTACCCTAACTAGTATTCCTCTTAGTTTTATTACACATCTACTATTAAACAAAACAAAAATCAAGTGGAGTTATAGTTTCTAAGGTATCCTAATTTACCCTCCCTACACATAAGTTGAACATTGTCCCCAATGTTTAAAATAAAAAAATGTAAAAGTAAAGATAAATGAAAAGTAAAGAAACTAATACTCCCCTGATTCGCTCGTAATGGATAATGTGGTAACATGGTTAAATCCTCCTCCAAGAAAATAAACATGTAAAGCTTCCTTCCAGAAATATAAATCATCTTCTTGTCCAACATAACATGTAATCAACTAAGAAAACAAACACAAAAACAAAAGCATCAAACTGAACAAAGAAAAATCACACCTATATGTAATTCCATACTTAGAAATAAAAACAAAACAATTAAAAGATAGGATACTTGTGGAATATATTACAAATAGCATATAGGAAAATTGGACATTTAAAAAATTCTGGAAATTTTCAAAAATATAAGAGTTCCAGCAGAAAAACAAAATTCTGGAAAATTGTGCAGCTACAGTACCTGACACCGTCAGGTCTAGCCTGACAGAATTTTTTTTTATGTTTTGTTTCTGGAAAAATCTGTTTTCTTAAGTCCGTTTTCCTGCAGAAATTTATAAAAAAAATCCACAAGTATTGACAAACAAACAAGATAGAATATATGTTAATAATGAATTGTGGATTTTTCATGTTCGAATTTCGTTCTTTTAACACAATATAAATTTTCCTACACTTATCTTTTTGTAAAATACCTTTATATGTGATTAAGACGAGGTTAAAAACAAAATAAAATATTTTCACAAATTATTCGAAACATGAAAATTAAACAGTTATGATTAAGTATATATGACACAAACAAACAAATAAAATAAAATATCAAACAATTAAAAACATGGGTTGCCACCCAAGAAACACTTGTTGTTGTTCGATTCACGAGCCAAACTCTACCTTTATTTAACGAAAATAAGGGAGGTTTTTCCTACACTTAGGATTAAGTGCGGGTGAAAGTAGCGATATACACCCTTAGTCTAACACCCCCAATTCATGGATGCAGCGGAATTCAAACTGGGTGTTACTCGACGGCACAATAGTCACAATGATAGAAAACGAACTCTAATTGAGTCGTTTTAAAAGATTTATCATTCAAATTATATAAATATCAGAGATTACAAAATGAGGTCCCAGATGGTTCCATGTTTACAATTTACATTAAATGAGTTTTTGAATGATAAAATTTATAGCCCTCTTGAATATCCGTGCACCTTCGTGCCAGCCTCGTTCATTATGGACCTGAAATACATGCTTAAAACAGTCAACACAAAGGTTGAGTGGAATTCGTAGAGTTTGTAGTTAAATCGTTGAACACAATAATCGTAATGTGAGGTAATTAATCACACATTCATAGTTAGAAAACAAAAGTTGTTATTATTTCACTAAGCTCATGCAACCAAAGCATTAACATCGAACCAGAAATTGGCATTGTAGAAGCCCTACCAAGGTAATATTGCCATTATACCTCAAACTATCAAATATAGTGCATTTGTTTGAACTTGTAGTTGTTCAACACAAATGGGATTCGTCAATCCCAATAGATCTATTCACAATATTCGTGCTCACTATAGCTAGTGACTAATGGTTCATGATATAGGGACTTCGAACATGGCAATCGTTACTTAGTGACAATAAAACATAGTTGGGTAGCATACAGTAGAAAGCATTGTGTTCGAGTAGAAAAATGATAGCATGTATCCCCCCCATGGGTTTGTAAACTAGTTAAACAATAGAAAGTGGGGATATGAACTCACCTTAAGTTATATAGCAAGTAGTGAATGTGATGGTCGAATCGCGAAGGTTTCTACAAGAAACCTATAATAGAATGTTGCGACTTAGAATCGGAGTAAAGAATATGAAGAATTGCCTATATATGTATGTCTTGCATTTAGTCCATGATGTGGTACGATTTATAGTGTAAGTCTTTGAAAAGAAATAATTCATGAAACATGTATAGTTTATATATCGTTTAATACAGTTCGGGCCGACATAATTCAGAAGTCATGTTAGTAAACGTTCGAGGAGCCAGGACACTTTAATTCGTAAATCGACAACTCATCTCGACGGCTTACATAATGAACTCCTCACATGAGGCTCCCTACTATTGTAGTAGTTGATAATATATATATATATATATATATATATATATATATATATATATATATATATATATATAAGTTTTGTTCCGAAAAGTTACATGTCCAATATTTGAATAAACTTAGGAAAGTTTATCTTTACATGAAGATTGTTATTAGGGTAAGTTTCTTAAGTCTTGTATGACAAATATTTGTAATATCTCATGATCCTTTAGATGAAGTAGATCCAAATTGTATGTTTAAGTTATCGCCAAATCTTTGGCTCATGTTTTCGCCTAAGTAAGTTTATATGGTCATTTAGTCATGGCCTTGCCATGACCTTTGGTCATTGTTCCATGGTCTTAAGACTCACCCTTGGCTCTAGCCATGGTTGTGGTCTTGATTCTAGGTCATAAGACCTCTTTGGTTTTTATAAACCATAACCATTATATATTGACATATATATGTAAAATAGCTGTTAATAAACTGAGAAAATCTCATTTGTTATTAGTTTTTTGGAGACGTGCTCCTGAATTTTTGAAGAAAACGTGATTCCGGACAACTTTCGTGACTTAACTTTTTCATGAGACGGACCAAAAGGGCCTCTTTTTGCGTGTTTTATGTTTCTGTAACAGAAGTTATTTTAGCAGTTTTGATAACTTCAAATGGTCATAACTTTTGACTCGTGTACTCGTTTTAGGTGGTTCAAATTGCTATATTTTCCTTGTTAAGTCCTCTTTAACATTAGATAAGTGTCCAGTACCATAGTTATACTATTTTTGTCGTGGTTCTCTATAAAAGTCACTAGTTTACTTGTTTAATTAACATAAGTTAATATTTATTTACTATAACTTGTTTTACCAATTTTTATACATCATGAACATAATCACAAGACAAAATATAGTATGAATGACATATAAATAGCATGAAAATGATATTTAGTAAGAAAGTATGTTAGGGTTTGCTTACAACTATTGGCTTTCGATTAAGAAAGGAAGTTAACATGTAAGGTAAGGACTTTGATAGACTTTAGCTTCAACCTACTTCACTTCATGCAATCTTTCTACTCTTGTATTCTTGAAAGAGAGATGATGAAAGTTGAGGTGACTTGAGTGAATTCAAACTCAAGAGAATCACCAAAGTTTATAAGGTTTGGAAGTAGTTTTGATGAATCAAAACCTAACTAGTGTTTCTATGTTGTTGAAGCACTTGTATCTTGCATGTAACTTGGAGTAAATTAGCTAATGAAAGAGTGTTTGTGTGTGAGATATGGGATGACAAGAGAGGAGGAGGGGAGGGTTTTATAGTAGCTTGAGGAGGTTAGGAAGTAACTAGGAAGATGCATGAGGAGGTGCAAGAGTTTAGATATTATGGAAGCTTAGTTGATAAGTTACTTACACATGTATGCTACCTAAAGTCTTGAAGACTTATCACAAGCCAACAAGGCTTGTAATAGCCATAATACACGTTCATATGGGATAAGGGGTGACTAGATGATAAGTCTTGATGTTATCTTGCTTACTTTGTGTGTTTTGGCTCCGTAAAATGCTAACCGTAAATGATTAAGCCATAAAACGTAAAACCGGGTGTCGTAAAAATATGGAACTTGAAAGTATTGTTAAACATGTCATTATACTCTATAATAAAATATAAAATAAGTGGTAGGTTCCATTGGGGTGGTAGAACCCTGCTAAAACTGGAAACACGGGTCTAAAACGCGTAATACGTAAAACGTAAGAATATTGTGTAAAATTGAGAAAAGTAAAATGTTACTTTTATAATAGGATACAAATGATTTAAAATGACTTATAATGTCTAGACTGGGCTCAGTCTAGTGTTGGTTGCTATTAAATGTCTTTTAGACACAAAACCGTAAGCCTAAAAATCAAGGAATGATTTATAAAATCAAGGAATGATTTTTGGTCAATGGAGGAGGGAAAAATATGTTGACTTTTTCTAAAAATGTGAAAACTCAAATCGTCTTAGAAACGCGGTGCAGGTATAGCTAAGGTTACGGCTGAGTAAAAATGCTTAAAAATGAAAATTCCAGTTTTTCACGGCCGAGGTTTATTTGGTCATATTTTTCTCAGTCACGATTTATTCTCAAATAAATCATGAGTGTGTCAAACATTTTTTTGATACGGGAAAAATTAACGCGGTCGAGTTTCGTTGTGCGTGAATTTTTGAATGACGTTTTACCCTAAAACGTATAATTCCTTAATAACTTTCGCGAAAATGATCTAATGAAGGTCAAACTTTTAATTTGCCATGGAAATGATTTATCACACGAGAATATGAAATAAAAATCAAATTTCGGGAAAATAAATCGTAAAAATGAATCGTAAAAGTGAATAATAAAAGTTAATAGTAAAATTTTCCGGGAATAGTAATTAACCTGAAAATGTGAATTGTTACAATCTCTACCCCTTACGGGGAACTTTGTCCCGAAGTTCTATGTGTGTTATACATTGGAGTGGTGTCGATGAAGAGGTGTGGTTACTTATGAGGACTAGATTGATGTAGTTTGATTTTTCGTTTCAGTGTCTGGCGTAGGATGTGGTTACTTATGAGAAGTTTGTTTCTAAGAAAACATACAGGTGACTGCTCCCACCATAACATGATCCCTCCCTAATTAGACATACGTAGCTAGGCTATGTATAATTAAGGACCGATAATGTGATGTTCGGTTTAGTCACGTAGTATTGTGTTTCTTAAAAATTTAGATGGTATTCGATCTTGTAAAGCTGATGAGGGCGCTTGTGGTGTAACTAAGGATGATTTGAGCTTTAAAAGTGCATCAAGATCTGTTAATGAGCTTGTGGTTGCCACGGTTGTGAAGATAATGATGGTGAAAAGATGAACGAGGCTTGTGTTCTTCATTTTGGTTTGATGAGTTTTAGTGGTTTGAGATGAAGCTGGGTAAAGAAGACATGGGAGATAAGATAAAAGGGTTTTTGATAATGGTGTTGTGTTTTCTTCGTTGGCGCCATGATTCTATTATATAAAAGATACGTCGTGAGTAGAGAGTTGTGAAATAAGCATGATTTTTGATGGGAAATGATAGAATAATTACGTTGGAGGTTTGAATCATAACACATGATAGCATAAAGCAAGAGTTTTATTCATAAAACGTTGATTGATTACAAGATTGAAACTTATTACGAGTTTCTTCAAAATCTACTAACTGATACTTTCAGTTTAGTAATTACAACGTTTTACAACTACTGCTAGCTATTATATGGATTCTACAAAGGTTACTAACTGAGTCTATTCAGTTTAGTAGTACAAAAGATAACTAGTATCATCACACTAGTCTATTGCGGGTTAGAAGGTCCGAGCAGCTCTGATTGATCGGCAACTTCTTGGTTTAGTGTGTCATAGAGGTACGAGTCGATGAAGTTTGAGAGGCTATAGTTTCCATGCTGACTTTCTTGTTGGATCAATGGTGGTCGTGATACGATCCATAATGAGTGATCCAACTCATCACATGTAGGGATATAAAAGGGAAGTGATAGTGGTGGTGATAATGGTGCTAGTACCTATTCGTATTCATCATCCTCCTCGGAGTTTGCCTCAACCAAATTTTGTTCAAAATAATTAGAAGTATTCGACGCAAAATTAGTTGGCATTGGTTCCTCCTCTTCTTCGTCGGTTGAATCTTTGAAAGGTTTTCCTTCGTCATCAGAAGCGAAAGCATTTACGAAGTCAAATCTGAACTCGGGTGAGGTTGGTAAGACTTGGAAGTTATTAGGTAGAGTGGGCACATAATCGGGAGAAGTGGGTACGCACATGATTTCTATGAGAAGAATTACAATGTTAAAATAATTCTAACGTTTATGGGGAGTGCTCAAAATATGGCAAGCATATATATAGCAATATACTAATATGTTTATGTAGCATAACGTGCATAATAAGTCCATAATCGTCTGGAGGATGGAAGGCACGGAGAGCGGAAGGCTATAAAATGTTTTTGCTTGTAGTGTGGTTATAGTTTAGGTCTCAATTAGACCCGTTGCTCTATAACCATGGCTCTGGTACCAATCTCTAACACCCCCAATCCATGGATGCAGCGGAATTCAAACTGGGTGTTACTCGACGGCACAATAGTCACAATGATAGAAAACGAACTCTAATTGAGTCGTTTTAAAAGATTTATCATTCAAATTATATAAATATCAGAGATTACAAAATGAGGTCCCAGATGGTTCCATGTTTACAATTTACATTAAATGAGTTTTTGAATGATAAAATTTATAGCCCTCTTGAATATCCGTGCTCCTCCGTGCCAGCCTCGTTCATTATGGACCTGAAATACATGCTTAAAAAAGTCAACACAAAGGTTGAGTGGAATTCGTAGAGTTTATAGTTAAATTGTTGAACACAATAATCGTAATGTGAGGTAATTAATCACACATTCGTAGTTAGAAAACAAAAGTTGTTATTATTTCACTAAGCTCATACAACC
Source organism: Artemisia argyi (assembly GCA_030686995.1). Classification (NCBI taxonomy): domain Eukaryota; kingdom Viridiplantae; phylum Streptophyta; class Magnoliopsida; order Asterales; family Asteraceae; genus Artemisia; species Artemisia argyi. The sequence goes on from CM060685.1 coordinate 106,571,059, forward strand.
AAAGCATTAACATCGAACCAAAAATTGGCATTGTAGAAACCCTACCAAGGTAATATTGCCATTATACCTCAAACTATCAAATATAGTGCATTTGTTTGAACTCGTAGTTGTTCAACACAAATGGGATTCGTCAATCCCAATAGATCTATTCACAATATTCGCGCTCATTATAGCTAGTGACTAATGGTTCATGATATAGGGACTTCGAACATGGCAATCGTTACTTAGTGACAATAAAACATAGTCGGGTAGCATACAGTAGAAAGCATTGTGTTCGAGTAGAAAAATGATAGCATGTATCCCCCCAATGGGTTTGTAAAATAGTTAAACAATAGAAAGTGGGGCTACGAACTCACCTTAAGTTATATAGAAAGTAGTGAATGTGATGGTCGAATCACGAAGGTTTCTACAAGCAACCTATAATAGAATGTTGCGACTTAGGATTGGAGTAAAGAATATGAAGAATTGCCTATATATGTATGTCTTGCATTTAGTCCATGATGTGGTACGATTTACAGTGTAAGTCTTTGAAAAGAAATGATTCATGAAACATGTATAGTTTATATATCGTTTACTACAGTTCGGGCCGACATAATTCAGAAGTCATGTTAGTAAACGTTCGAGGAGCCAGGACACTTTAATTCGTAAATCCACAACTCATCTCGACGGCTTACATAATGAACTCCTCACATGAGGCTCCCTACTATTGTAGTAGTTGATAATATATATATATATATATATATATATATATATATATATATATATATATATATATATATATATATATATATATATATAAGTTTTGTTCCGAAAAGTTACATGTCCAATATTTGAATAAACTTAGGAAAGTTTATCTTTACATGAAGATTGTTATTAGGGTAAGTTTCTTAAGTCTTGTATGACAAATATTTGTAATATCTCATGATCCTTTAGATGAAGTAGATCCAAATTGTATGTTTAAGTTATCGCCAAATCTTTGGCTCATGTTTTCGCCTAAGTAAGTTTATATGGTCATTTAGTCATGGCCTTGCCATGACCTTTGGTCATTGTTCCATGGTCTTAAGATTCACCCTTGGCTCTAGCCATGGTTGTGGTCTTGATTCTAGGTCATAAGACCTCTTTGGTTTTTATAAACCATAACCATTATATATTGACATATATATGTAAAATAGCTGTTAATAAACTGAGAAAATCTCATTCGTTATTAGTTTTTTGGAGACGTGCTCCTGAATTTTAGAAGAAAACGTGATTCCGGACAACTTTCGTGATTTAACTTTTTCATGAGACGGACCAGAAGGGCCTCTTTTTGCGTGTTTTATGTTTCTGTAACAGAAGTTATTTTAGCAGTTTTGATAACTTCAAATGGTCATAACTTTTGACTCGTGTACTCGTTTTAGGTGGTTCAAATTGCTATATTTTCCTTGTTAAGTCCTCTTTAACATTAGATAAGTGTCCAGTACCATAGTTATACTATTTTTGTCGTGGTTCTGTATAAAATTCATTAGTTTACTTGTTTAATTAACATAAGTTAATATTTATTTACTATAACTTGTTTTACCAATTTTTATACATCATGAACATAATCACAAGACAAAATATAGTATGAATGACATATAAATAGCATGAAAATGATATTTAGTAAGAAAGTATGTTAGGGTTTGCTTACAACTATTGGCTTTTGATTAAGAAAGGAAGTTAACATGTAAGGTAAGGACTTTGATAGACTTTAGCTTCAACCTACTTCACTTCATGCAATCTTTCTACTCTTGTATTCTTGAAAGAGAGATGATGAAAGTTGAGGTGACTTGAGTGAATTCAAACTCAAGAGAATCACCAAAGTTTATAAGGTTTGGAAGTAGTTTCGATGAATCAAAACCTAACTAGTGTTTCTATGTTGTTGAAGCACTTGTATCTTGCATGTAACTTGGAGTAAATTAGCTAATGAAAGAGTGTTTGTGTGTGAGATATGGGATGACAAGAGAGGAGGAGGGGAGGGTTTTATAGTAGCTTGAGGAGGTTAGGAAGTAACTAGGAAGATGCATGAGGAGGTGCAAGAGTTTAGATATTATGGAAGCTTAGTTGATAAGTTACTAACACATGTATGCTACCTAAAGTCTTCAAGACTTATCACAAGCCAACAAGGCTTGTAATAGCCATAATACACGTTCATATGGGATAAGGGGTGACTAGATGATAAGTCTTGATGTTATCTTGCATACTTTGTGTGTTTTGGCTCCGTAAAATGCTAACCGTAAATGATTAAGCCATAAAACGTAAAACCGGGTGTCGTAAAAATATGGAACTTGAAAGTATTGTTAAACATGTCATTATACTCCATAATAAAATATAAAATGAGTGGTAGGTTCCATTGGGGTGGTAGAACCCTGCTAAAACTGGAAACACGGGTCTAAAACGCGTAATACGTAAAACATAAGAATATTGTGTAAAATTGAGAAAAGTAAAATGTTACTTTTATAATAGGATACAAATGATTTAAAATGACTTATAATGTCTAGAATGGGCTCAGTCTAGTGTTGGTTGCTATTAAATGTCTTTTAGATACAAAACCGTAAGCCTAAAAATCAAGGAATGATTTATAAAATCAAGGAATGATTTTTGGTCAATGGAGGAGGGAAAAATATGTTGACTTTTTCTAAAAATGTGAAAACTCAAATCGTCTTAGAAACGCGGTGCAGGTATAGCTAAGGTTACGGCTGAGTAAAAATGCTTAAAAATGAAAATTCCAGTTTTTCACGGCCGAGGTTTATTTGGTCATATTTTTCTCAGTCACGATTTATTCTCAAATAAATCATGAGTGTGTCAAACATTTTTTTGATACGGGAAAAATTAACGCGGTCGAGTTTCGTTGTGCGTGAATTTTTGAATGACGTTTTACCCTAAAACGTATAATTCCTTAATAACTTTCGCGAAAATGATCTGATGAAGGTCAAACTTTTAATTTGCCATGGAAATGATTTATCACACGAGAATATGAAATAAAAATCAAATTTCGGGAAAATAAATCATAAAAATGAATAGTAAAAGTGAATAATAAAAGTTAATAGTAAAATTTTTCGGGAATAGTAATTAACATGAAAATGTGAATTGTTACAATCTCTACCCCTTACGGGGAACTTCGTCCTGAAGTTCTATGTGTGTTATACGTTGGAGTGGTGTCGATGAAGAGGTGTGGTTACTTATGAGGACTAGATTGATGTAGTTTGATTTTTCGTTTCAGTGTCTGGCGTAGGATGTGGTTACTTATGAGAAGTTTGTTTCTAAGAAAACATACAGGTGACTGCTCCCAGCATAACATGATCCCTCCCTAATTAGACATACGTAGCTAGGCTATGTATAATTAAGGACCGATAATGTGATGTTCGGTTTAGTCACGTAGTATTGTGTTTCTTAAAAATTTAGATGGTATTCGATCTTGTAAAGCTGATGAGGGTGCTTGTGGTGTAACTAAGGATGATTTGAGCTTTAAAAGTGCATCAAGATCTGTTAATGAGCTTGTGGTTACAACGGTTGTGAAGATAATGATGGTGAAAAGATGAACGAGGCTTGTGTTCTTCATTTTTGTTTGATGAGTTTTAGTGGTTTGAGATGAAGCTGGGTAAAGAAGACATGGTAGATAAGATAAAAGGGTTTTTGATAATGGTGTTGTGTTTTCTTCGTTAGCGCCATGATTCTATTATATAAAAGATATGTCGTGAGTAGAGAGTTGTGAAATAAGCATGATTTTTGATGGGAAATGATAGAATAATTACGTTGGAGGTTTGAATCATAACACATGATAGCATAAAGCAAGAGTTTTATTCATAAAACGTTGATTGATTACAAGATTGAAACTTATTACGAGTTTCTTCAAAATCTACTAACTGATACTTTCAGTTTAGTAATTACAACGTTTTACAACTACTGCTAGCTATTATATGGATTCTACAAAGGTTACTAACTGAGTCTATTCAGTTTAGTAGTACAAAAGATAACTAGTATCATCACACTAGTCTAAAACGTACGAATATTGTGTAAAATTGAGAAAAGTAAAGTGTTACTTTTCTAATAGGATACAAATGATTTAAAATGACTTATAATGTCTAGACTGGGCTCAGTCTAGTGTCGGTTGGTATTAAATGTCTTTTAGACACAAAACCGTAAGCCTAAAAATCAAGGAATGATTTTTGGTCAAAGGAGGAGGGAAAAATATGTTGACTTTTTCCAAAAACGTGAAAACTCAAATCGTCTTAGAAACACGGTGCAGGTATAGGCTAAGGTTACGGCTGAGTAAAAACGCGTAAAAATGAAAATTCCAGTTTTTCACGGCCGAGGTTTATTTGGTCATATTTTTCTCAGTCATGATTTATCCTCAAATAAATCATGAGTGTGTCAAACATTTTTCTGATACAGGAAAAATTAACGCGGTCGAGTTTCGTTGTGCGTGGAATTTTTGAATGACGTTTTACCCTAAAACGTGTAATTCCTTAATAACTTTCGCGAAAATGATCTGATGAATGTCAAACTTTTAATTTGCCGTTGAAATGATTTATCACACGAGAATACGAAATAAAAATCAAATTTCGGGAAAATAAATCGTAAAAATGAATAAAGTGAATAGTAAAAGTTTCAGGGAATAGTAATTAACCTGAAAATGTAAATTGTTACACTTAGGGTGGAAATATGCCACTTGAGGTGAAGGGGGTGTGTAAATGGCTTCCTTCATCCTAAAACTACCTGGATAATATTGGTTGATGGGTGGGTCGGTTCCTCTTTTGTCTCCTAGATGTATATCTAAGGATAAAAAATTGAGTAAAGATTGAGGCTCCGATTCATCAACACTAGAAAATTCCCTAGAACTAAGAGTATGGTTGTGACTACAAGTATTCAAACCTATATTCTCTAGTTGTGTTTGGCTCAAAGTTTCTACTTCCATTGGGATTCCTAAAGTCTCTTCCACTTCTTCCGGGTAAGTCACGGGCGGTGTGTATGCCTCAAACGATGGTAGGACTGTTGGGGTACTTAGTGGGCTTGTGTTATCTACCTCATCCTTTGATGCGTGGGAATTGCACCAGGCTTTATCTCTCAAGGGATCCTGAGAAGCTTACAACCCCCACCAGGCAGTGTACCTGATCGTTGTAGTATAGTATAGTAACAAGTACCGGGGGGATTGATCGTTTAGCTTAGGAATAGTGTCGCTAGGATTAGAAAACCTAAATACTAGTTCTAAAGGTGAGAGATGATTATTTTTGTATTTTATATTTTTTTAGAAAGCAAGTAAAAATCTCGGGTTTGAAGGATTTGGGCGGAATTAGTTGCTAGTCAACTAACCCAATACTAAAGATGCAATCAAAATAAAATACTAGAAATGAAAATAAACTAAATTATACTAAAGTTGTGAGCAGTAAATGGAGAAAATGTGTTTACTTAGATTTCACTACTCCCTAGACATCTTTTACACGTTAATTACTTGTTATAATTGCATGGATGACGGATCGTATTCCTTAATACCATTCATGGGGTGGCACACTTGACTCCCCAATTCTATGAGCTCTTATCTCCTCCTACACCATGCCCAGCACAAGTGTAAGGGGAATGTTCATTCCCTATGATGTATTATTTTGGATGGTAGGGTAAGAGTGTATGCACAAAAAGAAAAAAAAAATAGAAAAAGGAAAAAGAGAAAAAACATACGGACTACCATCCCTTTTCATTCTATGTTTATTTTATGTTTTTGTTATTTTTCATTTATTAGCTTAAGTCGAGTCTAGTCTTGGCTTAGCAACGCCATGTTGTACATGTAATTAACCAAGATTGTTAACTCGCCACCAGTAAAACTTCCTTTATCCAACAAAACCGTGTATTTCATATCCCTACACCTAACGTTACAACCCTTTAAAAGACCTCTTTGATAGTTTATCCTAGGTGCTTACGCCATGTGGTGGAGGTTTGATCCTTTCCCAAGCCTATGGTAATCTATTTTGCTATGACAGGTAGTGAGAGATATCTTCCGTTTCCATATTGTAATTTATACTTTATTACACCCGAGAGATGTGAGTATCTACACACTATTTGTGAGGTGCTTGTGTATGACCTCCGTGCTTGTCTATTGGTCTTTAGTGGAATGATTATTTGTTGTAATTACTTTTATATTAGTGTTAAATGATCCCTAACTTGTATTTTGACTAAAATAAAAGCGCATTTGCTTGAGGACAAGCAAATCTCAAGTGTAAGGGTATATGATGAGGCGAAAAATGATCCGTTTTTAGGGGGTCATTTAAGCCCGAATTCGAATTTATTTGATCAAATATTGCCCTAAATCGTTCCTTTTGTGATTTTAGGTACTTTGGGAGTGAAATCTGGAAAAGGAAGCAATTCGGACATTTTTAGAGCATAAAAGTGAAGAAAACGCCAAAGTCTTAATTTTCATTGCTGGGAACAGTAGGTGACGGCGTCAAGAGTAGTTCCCTGACGGCGTCAAGAATAAAATTCCATGACGATCCAGAAGAGATTTGATGGCGTCATGAAGGTAGGGCGTCAAGAGTAAATGTCATGACGGCCTGGAAATGATTTGTACTTGACGGCGTCAAATGTAGATCTAGGCAGTCCGAGGATTCTTTTGGCGGCAAGGTGATGGCGTCACCTAATTGGTCTTGACGCCGTCAGACCCCTTTTCCTATATATAGTTTTCTAATTTTTCACATTTAAGGAGAGAAGTTTTGGGAGAAACCCTAAGTACGATTTTGGTGTAATTTTACAGGTTTTTCAAGGGTTCCAACCCCTTGATACCTTGCATGTTTAATCAAGATAAGTGTTCTTCTAAATCAATCAATATGTCTATGTGTTGGTTGTCTATATCATGTTCTTGTCTTAATTCCATCATGCTAGGCTAGATCTATCTTGTGTTTGCTTAGATCTAATAAAACCTAGATATTGATTATGTGTTGATTACTTGTTTATTCTTGTTGTGGATGAATGATTTATATGTTAGGCTTAAGAAAACTGGCAGATCTCCAATTGGTAACATGCTTGAACGTCTTAAAAAACATGAACCAACGCGCACTAGGTCTTTATTGGTTGTATTTAATGCATGAGCCACTGTTTACAATCCCTATAGTTGTGCTGGGCATGGTGTAGGAAGAGATAAGAGCTCATAGAATTGGGGAGTTATGTGTGCCACCCCATGAATGGTATTAAGGAATACGATCCGTCATCCATGCAATTATAACAAGTAATTAACGTGTAAAAGATATCTAGGGAGTAGTGAAATCTAAGTAAACACATTTTCTCCAATTACTGCTCACAACCTTAGTATAAATTAGTTTATTTTCATTTCTAGTATTTTATTTTGATTGCATCTTAGTATTGGGTTAGTTGATTAGTAACTAATTCCGCCCAAATCCTTCAAACCCGAGATTTTAAATTGCTTTCCATAAAATATAAAAACACAAAAATAATCATCCCTCACCTTTAGAACTAGTATTTAGGCTTTCTAATCCTAGCGACACTATTCCTAAGCTGAACGATCAATCCCCCGGTACTTGTCACTATACTATACTACAACGATCAGGTACACTGCCTGGTGGGGGTTGTAAGCTTCTCGAGATCTCTCGAGAGGTAAAGCCTGTTGCGATTCCCACGCATCAATAAACTATCAAAGAGGTCTTTTAAAGGGTTGTAACGTTAGGTGTAGGGATATGAAATACACGGTTTTGTTGGATAAAGGAAGTTTTTACTGGTGGCGAGTTAACAATCTTGGTCAATTACATGTACAAGATGGCGTTGCTAAGCCAAGACTAGACTCGACTTAAGCTAATAAATGAAAAATAACAAAAACATAAAATGAACATAGAATAAAAAGGGATGGTAGTCTGTATGTTTTTTCTCTTTTTCCTTTTTTCTATTTTTTTTCCTTTTTCTTGAATATACGGTTATGTGCTAGTCATACAATCTCCTATCCATGAGACGCTTGCTATGGCTAAAGTTTCACTCCTAAATGTTGTAAAAAATTTTAAATTTGGCGCTAAAATTGCACTAACAAGTATTTCTCATAGTTTTATTACACATCTACCATTAAACAAAACAAACTCAAGCGAAAGTGCATATGTAAGGTATCATCTTTTTACCCTCCCCTTACACTTAAGATGAACATTGTCCCCAATGTTCAAGTAAAGAATGTAAAAGTGAAAAGGTAAAAAGAATGAAATCAAATACTCCCCTGATTCACTCGGTATGGATAATAAGGTGGCCAAGTTAAATCTTCCTCCAAGAAAATGAACAATCAAAGCTTGCCTTCCAGAATATAAATCATCTTCTTGTCATACATAACCTGTAAAACCTGATAAAATAGACAAGACAACCTCGCGTGGCAGCATCCTATATAAGTTACTAAATCCTAGAAAACAAGATAATATATAATGCTTGTGGAATGAAGTTTGCAGATCTCCTGGAGATTATAAAACTTAATAATTCATAAAAACCATAAGACTCCGTTAGAAAAACAAAACTGGTAAAATTTCCAGATTTTTACACTTGACGCCGTCAGAAGTGACCTGCAGAAATTCTTACGTTAAGTTTCCGGAAAATTTCTGGAAAAACTTGGTCCTACTTCCTGGAAAGTCCTGCAATACTTCATTATGACTCAATACAAGCATTTGACTCTAACAAATACGAATATACATGTTCATTTAATATTGTTGAGAATCATGATCGGTTTATTTCTTGAAGACATATTTGGGGTTTCCCCTTACACTTATCTTTTGCAAAAATACTTTTTTAGGTGGAGTTAAGACTAGGCCAAAACAACAAAGTAAAGTATTTCCACTATTTAGTTTAGAAACATGATCTACCAACAATAAAAATAAAGCATGCATACGGAAACAAATAAAATCAAATAAACAAACAATCAAATAAATAAAGCTTGGGTTGCCTCCCAATAAGCGCTTGTTTTTGTTCGAGTCACGAGCCTGACTCTACCCTTAGTTAATGGAAATAGGGGAGGTTTTCCCTACACTTTGAATTAAGTGCGGGTGGAGGGAGCGATACACACCCCTAGGGTGGAAATATGCCTCGTAAGGAAAGAGTGGTGGATGAATTATATGCTCAAAGGGGTGTGCTCCAATCATCATAACCTTACCTAATTCAATCGGGTTAATGGGTGGATTAAGATTTTCTCCTAGAAAGGGATCATTTTCAATCAACTTCAAGAGATTACTAGTTGGGGATCCAGCTTGACCTAATAAACCCGGTTTAAACCCATAATGTTTCTTGTGATCAAACATAAATGGGTGATGTAAGCATGTAAGGTCATTTTCCACTCCTATATTGGCTTCCTCTCTACAAGGCTTAGAGTCCACTACCTTTATCCTAAGACTACCCGGACTACATAGGTTGATGGGTGGGTCGGCTCCTCTTTTGTCTCCTAGATGTATATCTAAGGATGGAAAGTTGTGTGAAGATTGAGGTTCCGGTTCATCAACACTAGGTAATTCCCTAGAACTAAGAGTAAAGTTATCACTAGAAGTATTCAAACCTATATCCTCTAGTGGTTTTTGGTACAAGGGCTCTACCTCTATTTGGGCTCCTATAGTCTCTTCTACATCTTTCGGGTAAGTCATGGGTGGTGTGTATTCCTCAAGTGATGATGGGAGTTGTGGGGTACTTTGTAGGTTTGTGTTATTTAACTCATCCTTCTTTATCTCAATATCATCTATATCCTCATCATGTGTTCCTTGAGATTCCAAGTCATTGATCATAAAACCTAGGTCTTTTTGCTCAATATGATCATGCTCGGCTAAATCCTCCATAATTGTTTCTTCAAGTTGTGATGTATACAAATCCATCAATTCATTGAACTCATGGTTCACTGTTAGGAGGCTTTCCTCAAAATTTTTCCAAAGGGTCTTACTAAAAGGAATTGATCCTAACAATGATTGTTTAATATAGGCCACACATGCGCATAACTCATCAAACCTATCAAACTTTACACCCATCTCTTCTTGTATATATCTAAGATCACTTAAAAATTCATTGGAACAACAGGAAGCAAATCTATCCGAGTAAACTAATTGTTCCTCTATAGTTAATGATCTAAATAGAATTTCATCCGCCATGAAGACAAATGAAAATGGTTTTACAAACAAAGGGCACAAAGAAAAAGATAGACTAAAGAGAACCTAAAAATAAAAATAAAACCTTACTAGAAAGGAATCTAGCAAGTAGACCTAATAAAAAGAAATTCTAACCTAGACAATAACTATTTCCCTGGGCTGCGGCGCCAAAAACTTGATGCGTGGGAATTGCACCAGGCTTTACCTCTCAAGGGATCCTGAGAAGCTTACAACCCCCACCAGGCAGTGTACCTGATCGTTGTAGTATAGTATAGTGACAAGTACCGGGGGATTGATCGTTCAGCTTAGGAATAGTGTCGCTAGGATTAGAAAACCTAAATACTAGTTCTAAAGGTGAGGGATGATTATTTTTGTATTTTATATTTTTTTAGAAAGCAAGTAAAAATCTCGGGTTTGAAGGATTTGGGCGGAATTAGTTGCTAGTCAACTAACCCAATACTAAAGATGCAATCAAAATAAAATACTAGAAATGAAAATAAACTAAATTATACTAAAATTGTGAGCAGTAAATGAAGAAAATGTGTTTACTTAGATTTCACTACTCCCTAGACATCTTTTACACGTTAATTACTTGTTATTATTGCATGGATGACGGATCGTATTCCTTAATACCATTCATGGGGTGGCACACTTAACTCCCCAATTCTATGAGCTCTTATCTCCTCCTATACCATGCCCAGCACAACCATAGGGATTATAAACAGTGGCTCATGCATTAAATACAACCAATAAAGACCTAGTGCGCGTCGGTTCATGTTTCTTAAGACGTTCAAGCATGTTACCAATTGGAGATCTGCCAGTTTTCTTAAGCCTAACATATAAATCATTCATCCAAGACAAGTATAAACAAGTAATCAACACATAATTAACATCTAGGTTTCATTAGATCCAAGCAAACACAAGATAGATCTAGCCTAGCATGATGGAATTAAGACAAGAACAAGATATAGACAACCAACACATAGACATATTGATTGAATTAAAAGAACACTTATCTCAATTACACATGAAAGGTATCAAGGGCTTGGAACCCTTGAAAAACCTGTAAAATTCGCACCAAAATCATACTTAGGGTTTCTCCAAAAACTTCTCTCTCTTAAATGTGAAAATTAGAAAACTATATATAGGAAAAGGGGTCTGACGGCGTCAAGACTAAACTTGTGACGCCGTCACCTCGCCGCCAAAACTTTTCTCGGACTGCCTTGATCTACATTTGACGCCGTCATGTGATAATCATTTCCAGGCCGTCATGACATTTACTCTTGACGCCCTACTTCGTGACGCCGTCAATTCTCTACTGGACCGTCATGGAATTTTGCTCTTGACGCCGTCAGGATGTTACTCTTGACACCGTCACTTACTGTTCCCAGCATGGAAAATTAAGACTTTGGCGTTTTCTTCACTTTTATGCTCCAAAAACGTCCGAATTGCTTCCTTTTCCAGATTTCTCTCCCAAAGTACCTAAAATCACAAAAGGAACGATTTAGGGCAATATTTGATCAAATAAATTCAATTCCGGGCTTAAATGACCCCCTAAAAACGGATCATTTTTCGCCTCATCATCCTTCATCACATCAAGATCACCTATGTGCTTATTATGTGTTTTGTTGATGTCGATCCCTTACATGCACCTAGGTATCTCATATCCTTTTCTATTCATCTCAAATTCTTAGTTTGATTCATAAGAATCATTCTCAATAACTTGGTAACTATGTTTCATTTGCCTAAAGGATTCCTCATGCTCATTGATGAGTGCTCAAACACTCATCATTTTTGTCGTATTTAAACTGCCCAAATATCCAAAAACGCTCAAATACGCATCAAAATACAGAAAATATCCCGGGGATACTATTTTATACGTTTCAGATGCAAAATGAGTAAAAACAATGAAAAACGAACAAAGTTTTGCACAATTGGCAGTTTCAGTCCCCCATCTTTCAAAAATTTACAAAACTAGTCCCTGAGCATGTATTTTGAAAGAAAAGTCAGCCTAAGGCATTTAAAAGTCAAAAGTCATCAAATATTGTCCTTGGGTGAAAACTTTTGGAAAATTACATATTTGGTCCCAATACTTTGCAAGTTTGACAAAGTCAGTCCTTGGGAATTTTGAGGTGGAAAATATATTTTGTGGCCCTTATGTTATTGGAATGTGGTAAATATGGTCCCTTGGAATACTTTGGAAGGATGGCAATATTGGTCCCTGAAATTCAGCAAAAATACAAATTTGGTCCTTATGCACTTAATACCAAACGGACCTTTGTAATATTATACCCAATCCATTAAATCCAAATACAAACCAAATCCAATCCATCCCTTGTCCATTTACCCAGCCCAAGTACCAAAAGCCCACCATCCATTTTAATAATAAAACATATGCAGGGTCAAACAACAAAGTCCACCCTTCTTCCTCCTTTCTTTTTGCCGCCAAGACAGAACAAGCACCCAACCACTGTACCTTCCTCCAAAAACTTTGTCCCCCCCCTCCAATACCCTACAACAACCACCCTCCAACCCCCATAAGTCAACTCTTCACCACTACCAATCCCACTCACCTCAATCCACGCTGGCAATCCTTTACAATAACTTGGCGCCAAACCTGAGCTTAAGGGCTGAGATGATACTTGCTTTAATCTAATGGTGGGATTTAATCCCAAGAAGCACAAGATGACTTTCTAAGCTGCTTTCACTCACAAAAGAAACACAAGGAAGAGACAACAAAGGAGGAAGCCCTAGTTTTTAGTATAAATAGGATACATTGTAAGCCTTCATGGGCATCATCTTATCTTAGTAATTTCTGTAATTTCAATTTAGTTTTCTCTTTGTATTTTCAAAAGTTCAAGTTCAATGAAAGTTTCAGTTTAGTTTATTCAAATTAGTATTTTTATTCAAATGCTCAAGTTCTCAGTTACTTTACTTAATTTTTTTTGATTAAATCTCAGAAGATTGTCTTAAGTTTTACTTAACTCATGTGAAACAAAACAAAGCAAAAACCAGAAAATAGAAGAAAGTTACAAAAATACAAAAAAAAAAAAAAATAAGAAAAATAGAAAAGAAAATAAAAGTTATGTGCAGGGTGAATTGAAGATGCAAGGAGCATGGTGAATAAGGGATGGCCATGGTTTTAGTTCTCCATGGGGTGTATTAGGTGGTAACTTTAGTCCTTAGTTCATTGTTTTGAGTTCAGGAATCAATTGTAAGCAATTTCAATTTTTTTTTCTCTTCTTTGCATACTTAATGTGGAATAACTTGTTATTTAGATTGGAGCTGTTGTAGTCATTTAGTAGCATCATAATATGACCCTTAGAATCATACTTGAAGTTTAAAACAGTCTAATGCCTTGAAAGTTGTCAAATCAGTTCACAAAAGGAGTGTTTGGTTAAGTTTCATACACTGTGATCCAAGGAGTTTCTGTGGTATTTTTTAGTTCAAACATCTCACTTTAGGTATTATTAGGTCAAGTAATTCATAAAATCAGTAGGTTGTAAGTTAGATAGTCAACATAGCTTGTAACCTCATCATGATGATTCACTGCTAGGGATTAGGGGTGTCATAATCACCATTTAGGTTTAGAACTTGATCATTTAGCTTAATTTGGGCTTATTTAATCTTGTTACAACTTATTCAGTTAATTAGGACCCTTAGAATCTCAACAAAGTCAACTGAGGGACAAAATTGCAAAGCCCATTTATACTTAATTGACACCCCCCCCCCCCCAACTTTTTAGGCGGGGAAAAAAAAAAGGATAAGACCGAGACAATTCGCCCCTTTCATCTTCACGCACATCAGCACATGGTTTGCATCTAATTCCTTATCATTAAATCATTAATTGTTCATAACTTTTGTTTCTTATGAAAATTCTAAGTATGTTTTCATTTATTTATGTATTTAGTTGTCACTTGATGTATAAATTACTCAAAATCCCCAATTGTGTTTTTAGGAATTAGTGATTTGGTTGTCACTTTGATAGTTTGATCACCCTTTTTTTTTTTTTTCTTTCACCCCTATTTCTATTACTTTTTTTTTAATCTTTCATGAGTAATGAGTATACTCATGACTGTATAAGTCTATAAGATATAAAGGTCAGGTGGATGAATATGTTCATGATTGAAAAAAGCTATCATTGTTTATGTATAGATTAAATCTCTTGACATAAAGTATCTAGCTTTGTTTCATTGTTTTATTCAATAAGTAAAGGTCAGCTACTCAGCTTATTTGGTTAGAAAACCAGCCAACCAGGGTAAATTTTTTTATCGTTTTCTTTCATCGATTGCGTTAGAGTTAATATATTTGTAAGAAACGGCTCGCAACTAGTGGATGTTGAAAGTGAGTTAACATCCTCAAATTTAAGAACAAAACCTTGCAGTCATTTTTTACTCTAAACTATTTTAGTTTTACAAACATGTTTTACTTAACAAAGCAAAGCAAAAGGAAAAAGTAAGTAGTCACTAAATTAGTAAGCTATAAGTTGTTGAATTTTATGTGTATACTATTAAGTTTTATACTTGAAAAATTATAATTGATCTTTCTTTTTAGGCCTACTGATGAGTATATGAAAAGATGAAAGAAAAGCACCATTGATTATTTCAACCTATTGTTGTACTTAATGAAACTATTGTCTATTGATGTACTGATGTTATATTGATGTATCTTTTTAGGTTGAATGATGAGTAAGAAAGGAATAAAAAGAACCATTGATTATTTTACAAGCCAAAAGTTCAAAAAGATGTTCATGAAACACAACCAAATGACCAACAAGATGTTATTGAAAATCATGGGAACGAGTCTCCTAGAGTTGAACCTGAAAAAGATGTTCATAATTCAACTAATGTAAACTTTGATTCCTTGATCCGAGATCCAGGCGCGCGACCTTCAATATTAAGTTATCCAATTGATCTCCAAGATGAAATTAGACGAGAATACATCAGACTTGGACCTTATCAGCTTAGTAAATCGAAATATCCTTTAAGTCCAAGTGGTCCTAATGGTCGTACGCGAAGCTTTCAAGAAGTATGGTTTAAAAGATTTTGGTGGTTGGAATATTCGGAGACAACGGATGCTGCATATTGTTTACCATGTTATCTTTTCAATAAGAAGCCCGTTGGACGAATTGGTTCTGATAGGTTTACCAAGCAAGGGTTCAGGAAGTGGAAGAAAGTAAATTGTGGAAATGACTGTGCTTTCATCACTCACATAGGTAATACTCCCGCCTCTGCCCATATTTTTTCTGTAAGATGTTACGAAGCTTTAAAGAACCAATTGTGCCACATAGAGAACGTGATAGAGAAACAAACAGAAAAGGAAGTTATTGAAAATAGACTTCGACTTAAAACTACTATTGAATCGGTTAAATGGCTCACTGTTCAGACTTGTGGCCTTAGGGGTAATGATGAGTGACCTGGTTTAAAGAATCAAGGAAAGCTTCTTGAGTTGGTAAAGCTTATTGCTTCTTTTAATAAGGATGTTGAAAATGTTGTGCTAGGAAACGCTCCTCAAAATGCAAAATATACGTCACCAGATATTCAAAAAGAAATTTTACGAATTATTGCAAAGAGTATACAACAGGCAATTCGTGATGAAATTGGGAATGCAAAGTTTTGTTTGATAGTTGATGAGTCTCGAGACGAATCTAAAAAAGAGCAGATGGCTATTGTGGTGAGATTTGTTTACCGAAATGGAGAAATTAAAGAAAGGTTTTTAGACTTGATTCATGTAAAGGACACGACTTCTTTGACTCTAAAGAATGAGATCTTATCTTCATTATCTTATCATACGCTAGATGTTCAAAATATTAGAGGCCAAGGATATGACGGGGCGAGTAATATGCGTGGAGAATGGAATGGCCTACAAGCTTTGATCTTAAAGGAGTGTCCTTATGCTTACTATGTACATTGCTTTGCACATCAATTGCAATTGGCATTAGTTTCAGCATCTAAAGAAGTGGCAGAGGTGCACAAGTTTTTTAAGAATTTGAACATCATTGTCAACGTCATTTTCTCTTCTTGCAAGCGTAATGATCAATAACATAATTTCTTCGCCTTAGTGTTGCTCTAGATCCAAGAAAGTCATTCAAGATTGATGATATTTGTAAATTGGTGAAGAAGTTTTATCCTTTGGACTTCACTGATCAAGAAAATCTTCAATTAAAGGTGAGTTACAACATTACCAGCTTGATGTGCGCAATCATCCAAGGTTAAAAAAAGTTTCTAAACTCTCTGCTTTATGTAAAGGCCTTCATGAAACTGGGAAATCAAAATCTTATCCTTTGGTTGACCGCTTGATACGTCTTATATTAACTCTTCCAGTTTCAACTGCATCGAGTGAAAGAGCTTTTTCAGCAATGAAAATTGTTAAAACAAGACTTCGCACGAGAATGAGTGATGACTATCTTAAACATTGCTTGATTATTTATATCGAAAGGGAGATTTCTGACACATTTACTATGGATATGATAATAGATGCTTTCAATTATAACAAAAAAAGACGTGTCAAGCTTCAAATGGCCAAGGTACACTTCTCATAATTAACTTTTATTTTCTAGTTTTACTATATATAGCTTAGGTGTTAGTTGTTTAACTAGTTCTATTATTTATTACCAGGTGCAAGTCGAGAGTTCACATGTATCTAATGATGAAACAGAATGGCATTTGTGATCAATGGAAAAGTTATGTGCGAATATTTTGGAAAGTTATCATGTAGGTGTGTTTATTAGATTGTGTATGGTAGAATGGTTTCAAGATGTCGCTAGATGGTGTAGCTTCTTTTGGTCATGTTTGATATTGCTAGCTACTGATGGTGGGTGTACAGCTCTTTTGGTAGAATGGTTTCAAGATGTCGCTAAATGATGTAGTTTCTTTTGGTCATGTTTGATGTTGCTATCTACTGATGGTGTACAGCCCTTTTGTTAGTTTCTTTTGGTAGTGTTTGACGTTGCTATGTAAAAGTACTCTTGTATTGGCTGAGGATGGCCTTTGTTTCAATCTTTAATGAAGTGCATCTTTTGTAAAGGTATGTTTCCAGAATTTTATTCTACTTTGTTAGTTTGAGAAAAAACTTTTGGCCCCCCCTATTTTTTATTCCTGGCTCCGTCCCTGATGAAAACCAAATCACAAAAACCCTTTCTTCCTTTTTTCCTTAGTCGAACGACAACGCAAGATTGTAACCATTTAAGGACAGGCTTCAAGATCTTATAATGAAGGTCTCGGGTAGGTTGTTTTTTTGATTCATTTTTATATTTGTGTGTGTTTTTTTAGATCGAAACAAAGAAAGAGTATAACATATTTGTTATATTTATGTCTTTAATTTTTCTTGATATGGTGAATTTTATTAACTTAAGAATTAGAAAATTACATAGATATTCAAAGCAGCCTTATATGAACATGCTCATATAACTAATACCACATGTAGTAGCTTACATCTCAAATATTCAGGAACTATCTCTCTTTTGACTGCATTTACATTGAACAAACACCCTACCTAGTCTCATCTGTAGCCCTTACAAATGAAGGGTGAGTTTACATTGAACAAACACCCTACCTAGTCTCATCTGTAGCCCTTACAAAAGAGAGATAGTAGCAACTGCATGTTATCATCTAGCCAACCATGGAGAACTATCTCTCTTTTGACTGCATTTACATTGAACAAACACCCTACCTAGTCTCATCTGTAGCCCTTACAAATGAAACTTGAGGCTCTTATCTAGGGCATCATCAAAAAAGAGATCAAAAAAATTGTTCCATTAGGTCTCAAATGCAAAGAGCTACATTTCCTTATGCACGCATCACTCAACATGCACAGAGTTGCCCAAGGATACATTGCACCTTGACTACATTTTCCATTCTTGCTTTTCCATAACTTAATCACCATGAAAAAATAGAGAACAGACATCATCAGGTTGGCACTCCACCAAAGTTTTGGAAACCTACTATATGTGTCTGTCTACTGAGCTGAACTGGATAGAGCAATACACTCAAGATTAGTTGCCACTCCAAGCACCCCTAACGTGAATGAGTTGGTTATCCATCCACCCTTTCAACAACCACAAGGTATAAGGCCCTCCGATACACCAATCAAAATAATTTGTTGCAAACTGTCTTATCTCCTTGACCCAAACACCCCTTTAGGGAAGTGTTACATTAGACTACATCGCTTTCTTTGCATAATTCAACACCACATTCCATCTTTGAGCTATCTTCATCACTTGGACTGACTTTTTACTAGTTAAACACATCAATTGCAGTTTAAAGAGGTATTTTAGAATACCTACAACTTTAACCTGATTTTAGGAGTATTAATTACTTAACTAATACCAATACCGAGCCTCAAACGTGTGCCCTACAAGTTACACAACCAACTCGTAACCATTAGACCAACACAAGGCCGGTAAATGATGGAAGATGGGAATAGGATAGTTGTATATGTCTTTATTAGTTTTGTATACTAAAAAAGAAGTTGAGCTTCAATAAATCAATGATGGGTTATGTAGTTCATGTTTAAGAAAAATCTATATATAATTGTATAAATGATGAACACAATCTGAGATCTTTGTTTGGTTCAAGTGATGTTGTTTGATGAGGTTTTGTTGTTGATGATGGAGGATGGGACTATGATAGTTGTATATGGCGATTGTTGTTGAAGGGTTTGTAGTGAAGGTTGTTTCGTTAATGTCTTGTTATGTTCTTCTTCTTCATTTCATTTTTTTTCGTTTATGTTTTGAATCGGCGATGATTCAAATCTGAGGTCAAACCTTGCTAATGAATGGTTTTAAGTATTTAAGTAATATTTAATTTAGGAATTGTGTTTAAATTAATCGTACAATATGTTTAATAATTTGTATTTATTAGCATCTACAATGGAAAAAGTCTTAAAAGACTTTATGCATTTAATGCTTAAGTTACTTAATGACTAGAGCTTTTTGCAAAAACTTTTAGTTTACAAAGTCTTTGTTAAAAAGTTATTCAAAAAGTCTTTAATGCAATGCAAAAAACCCTGTTAAATAGCTTTTTACAATAGTGAAAAGCTTTTAATTGTTTACCGGTTTACCCCTTGTTGATGCTCTTAGAGCATCCACAATGGGTAAAACTTTTAAAAGCTTTTTACTATTTTAAAAAGTCATTTTATGAGGTTTTTTGCATTGCTTCAAAAGCGTTTTGAAAAGCTTTTCTTCAAAGACTTGGTGAACCTCAAGTCTTTGCTCAAAGCTTTAGTCATTAAATGCATTTTGCATTAAATGCATTAAATGCAAAAAGTCTTTAAATCTTTTTCCATTGTAGATGCTCTTATGTAATGGGTGTTTTATAACTTCATTAATTGTTTTTATTTATCACATTAATTGCTCACTTAAAAAAAAAAAAATGTTTTTGTTTTATAACATCATGATCCTTAAAAATTGTACGTTTTAAAATTAAGAGAAATGATTATTCATGCTTTATATGTAGTATAAGTGATTGAGGGTTTTATTTTATTTTATTTTATTTTAATTTAAGAGTTGTGCGCATCATCTATAGTTTAGTATCGTTTTATCATATATTTTAGTTATGATACTAAATATGCAGTTCAACAAAGTTTCTTGTCAATTGGAAAAATAACAACATATTTTCATCACATTAACAAACAAACTTCAGCTTAGCCAAGCTTTGAAAGAACATCATTAAGACTAGATGCAGCTGCTGCGTAACTCTTCTCTGCATCTGCGGAGCTTTTGATCTTTGCGGCATGATCCAACTAATCCAACAAAAAATAAAATGTACGTCAAAATTCAATTTCATTTACCTATAGTAATTAATCAGAATTGTTTAGTTTTAGAAACCAAGATTTGTTCAAATGACCAATCTACTATACCATTATTACGTCTAACATATTACTTTTACTTGAAAGTTATAGGTTTGCTTAGAATGATATTAACACTTAACTAAACGAAACAGTTTTGTGGGTGTTAGTGTGCAAAACATTCTAGAATAGAGGCAAAAACTTACATCAGCCATGTCTTGGAAAAGTTTGCCAGTGAGATCTTTGAGTTGCTTCTTTTCATCCTTGGACTTGGAAGCAATGATCGTGTTGAGGTCAAAACGAAGGTACTCTGACTTCAAACGAAGATCGTTCTGAACATATGGCCATGCCTTTTTGTCAATGAGCCCTTTAACGTTTAGTATTTCTTGGGCTGATTCTTTTGCGCGAGCCGCAGCTTCTGTTGGTGACAATGGCTGGAGGAAGAAGCGATTCTTCAATGGCAAATCGAGGTCTCTTGCCTCATCAGAGTTTTCAGTTCCGGCTGCCAAGACACATTTCACCCATACAAATTACATGAGATTTATTTCTTTTAGCATATGACAAATAATTAAACAAGGTCTTTAACCATAGCAAGATGATGTAGACACCAAAGTAATGTAGTTTACTTAGTTATAATTTAGCGAGTTGCATACACGCTGATAGGATCCTACAAAAATATAATACTCACGTATTGATTTTGACAAATATAAGCACACCAAAGTTTACTATTGGGAAAACATTATACCATATAAACTTATTTGATCTTTAAGGAAAAGGCATGAAAATGTAGTTTTATACTTTGGTCAAACTAAACTTCAAGGTTGTTATCCATTTTTCCTTAATCAAGGGTTTCCAAGTTAATTAAGGTTTTTTTCGATTTTCTAAAAGAGTTTATAAGTATCAGTAACTTTTTAAATATCCAAAAATGATACAGTAATATATCATATTGATAAACCCTTTCACCTAAAATTATGATCTTAAGATCTTTTGATAGTCAGAATAGCCGGAGAATATCATGTTGAGCAAACTTAGAAATTCTATGTACCGAAAAGCAAAATAGGAGCAACTTTAAAATTAAAGGGAGCTTTGTAATTTTGTCAGTTG
This sequence comes from Artemisia argyi, assembly GCA_030686995.1. Taxonomy (NCBI): domain Eukaryota; kingdom Viridiplantae; phylum Streptophyta; class Magnoliopsida; order Asterales; family Asteraceae; genus Artemisia; species Artemisia argyi. The sequence goes on from CM060685.1 coordinate 106,592,055, forward strand.
GCTAATAACTCTAAGTTTCATCCAAATTTCATAAAAAGGGTAAGATGAAAATATTGGGGACTTACGAAGTCCACCAGAAGGTGGGGGAGGTGGGCCGAGCTTGATCGGTTTAGCATCGGCAAGCACAGCCTGAACAAATGAACCAGAGGCTAGCCCAGTGGCAATGAGACCCAGCACGGCTCTACGGCTAGTCTCACTTTCACTTTGTTGGGCTCTAACGACGAGCCCTGTTCGGGTGACACCAACACGGGTGTTCCCAACCGGGGTCAAAACAGCTAGAGAAGAACCACGTAGCCCTGCCATTGATGCTACACCTTGAGCCATTGTTTTGTTATGTTGTTTGTGATTGGACTCTTTTTTGTGTACAATCTTAAATGAAATGTAGAAAATAATATGTGATGGCCTTTAACACCTTATCTTTGTCATGTATTTTTCAGGATAATCTGGATATGATTTTGGCCAATGGGTGTTTGAGAATCTGACAACTTGGATGAGGGTCTTATAAGATGCCATTAGGATATTGACACGTGGATTTCAAATAAAATTGTGCACCGCGACACTGACCCACAATAACTAGTTCTAAAACCATTTTTCTTTTTAGCAAAGTTCTAAAACCATTTGAAACAAAAAAACGGTCGTTGTGTCTGCAGTTACTATTTAATTAAACTTTTTGGTGAACAATATTTTCATTATACTTTTTTGTAATAATAACTTTATGGATGGCAAAAAACCATCTTTCAAATTTATCACTATAACGTACAAAAATTACAGGGATGCAATTATTGTATTAATATAGTTGTTGATATTTGTAAGTGCATTCATTAAGGTAGTTTTAGCAAAAAGTTTAAAATGTATGTAAAGTTTTATTTTTCATTTGAATTATAGTGATCATTTGTTTCATATATATGTTGCATGAAAAGGTTCATATTGTTAAACGTATTCATAATTTAATACATATGTTATTATAAATCATTTAAAGAGTTGTCAAAGGTTTTGTATTGTTAATAGGGATGGCACCCGTGGGTAATGGGCACGGGTACCTTTAACCCGTCGCCCGCCCATGTAGTTTTTTTCTCACCCATCACCCACCAATGAGTACAAATTTTCTACACATGCCCTTACCCGTGGGTATTTGTTGCCCATGGGTAAACTCATGGGTTAGTGTTATGCAACAAAGTTACAAAACGATGATATGAAAACTAACTACGAAATTGCGTAATAAGACACCAATCAATTTGCCAAATACAACTTTGATTATTTGATCCTTCATACTCTCTTTTTAGTTTTGAAACTCAAACAAACTTTTAGGTTAATGTGTTTTTTTGAGAGTTGATAGTAACTGTTAAATGTATACCTGCAACATAATAAATATTTTAATTAGTATAATTAATTTTAACATGGGTTTATTGGTACACCTACGGGTATTTTGACGGGTAACCCGTAGGTATATTAAATGGGTTTCATGGGTTTACCCGCGATGGGTATGCCTCACCCGTCACCCACCCGCCACCCACTGATGGGTAAAGATTTTCACCCACAACCCACTCGTGGGTGAAAATTGACGCGTTTACCCACCCATTTATGGCGGATACCCGCGGGTTGTGGGTTTTTTATCGCCCATTGCCATCCCTAATTGTGAACATAAATTTATAACATCAAAAGGTTTATGAATTAATCATTAATGATTATAGACCTATATAAAGTTTCACCATTGTAGATATTCTAATTAGATTTTCAAAGGTTTTTGTTTTATAAAAAAATGATTTTCAATTTATTATTGTAAAAATTAACAAATAAATTTAAGAATGATGAAAACAAACCACAAAAATTATTATGGGTTATACTATTTACATAGAACTAGCATGTTACATGTGCAAGCAGCGGGTTCGAAAGTGAATTTTGTCTAGTGATATGGTTTATGCATCATTTATCGCATGAATATTGCTCTTTTACTGTATTTTTATATAAGAATGTTACCTGTGCAAGCAGCGTTTTGAAGGAATTCGGCTTATCCAATTCTAGGAATAAGCCATATCGAAGGCTGTTTAGTCGGTTGACTAGAATATTTTACTACTTGGAGCCTAATTTTTATATCTTGAATACGGTGTATCAAAAATGAATGCGATGTATAAGAGTAAATTTCAGTGAACGATAAATATGAGTCTTAAACACGACTTAAGGCATCATTCTCTCCACTGAAGTCGACTTTCGAGCGATTTTTAGAGGCAACGAAAAATAACAAACACCATGTATCATTTTTATTATGAATTGTATTCGTTTATCGTTGATTGGTAATTTGTGCATTGCTATTGAGATTATAGACCTGAGATGCAAGTAGGTTTTGTGTGTGTGGATTGCCAATATTTGATATTGTTAGACGCTGATATGAACAAGACTATTATAAAGACCATTTTCAGGAGCGATGTGAAGCACATAACGGACACGTGCAGTCAAAATAAAATTTGTTTCACCACGAGTTTTGGAGTTAAAATACTACTAGCCCCTCGATGAATTGGAGAAATGTTTGTCTGGCCGTACCCAAATGTAATTGAGATGAATCTTGATCAATTTGGTAATCTAGTTCAATATCTATATCGAGAAACAAAATCATTAAACAATTAGAATGACTTATGATCCATGTCTAATGTTCAACAAAATATCTACAACAAAGGGATAATTGATTACATAAAACCATTTAAATGATATGTTTAAGAAACTATCCTCATATGTTTCTAGGGGCATTGGCGTGTTACTAGACACAAACCTTCACTTGTATAATTACTTGATTATTATGATGTTCGCAAGTAGGAGCTGTTGGAATATGCTTAAGTAAAAATAAATAATTATATGGCTAGACACATGTGAGCCTATTGGGTCACACACTTATACACCGAGGTACCATTTAATATAACGTGTCTATTGTATTTACGTTGTATAATACCTACATAACTTGGGTTCAATAAAGGGAAGAGCTGACAAGGGATGGAAACTTAAGGGTGTTCTTGGTAACTTATATATTGGACCTATTGGAAGCCACCAATGGGAAGCCACCAAAGTGAGCACCAATGGGAAGCCACTAAAGTGAACACTAATGGGAAGCTACCAAAATAAAGAGCAACAACAAGATAACCAACCTTACACTCCACCATCTCCTCTCTTCTCCTTAATCCACCACACACAAACATAACGCAAATCTTGTGTGTGTTTTTCTTGGTTGCTAGTTTTTACTCTTTAGTTTAGTGCAAGAACCATAGTTACATTGTGGTAAAAGACTAGCATCTACTGGTATACAAGGAAGGATAGTGTGTGTCTACATAGAGGTGATCAACCTTATTGATCACTTGGGTTTCTAGTATAGATCAAGTTTTGTTGATAATCTCCATTCAATCCTACCGAATCACGCTACAAAGGTATACATTTATTTGTTATTCTTACAATTTGTTATTTGACTCTATGGATCCGTATGGGTGATTTGTTTCTGCTGCTACTTATACTTATTTATATGTATTTCATATCTAAATCACCTTTAACACCAACCATCATGATACAAATTACCGGTTCCTAAAAAGACCTACAAGATAATAATCTAGACACTAGACTTCCAACAATAAACAAGTAAACGAACATATAATTTGAACGTTAAGCATATAAACTATCAAACATAAATTCATTAAATTGAAATAAACAAAATCAAATAAAAATAGTATTCATAACATGGTTAACACCTAAGAGTGTTAGCCCATAATCTCTGTATCAAACACGAAAGAGAATACAAACATAAGCAAACGAATAACATAATGAAATCGATGTGAAAATCGAACGATTGTACTTCGTGTGATGATATGGGACCGTCTTCACTTGATCTATTCACTTCCTACTGTTCTCCTAGTATTTGAATTCTCTAAGGGTCGTCTGGTATGGGAGATATGTCTCTAAGGGTTTATTTATAGTATTCTGTTTGACGTGTCGATATGGCATATTGAGGTCCAATAAGCTGTATTCAATATATATTGAGTAGGGTCCAAGAATAGAACATTCAAGTTTATTCGCCGATCTTCTTTAAATACAACATATTTCTAGAGTTTAATACGTTGCATACCTTAATTCTCAACTTCATTGGACTAGGATTAAGATCCTCTATACGGCGTCTGGCTAGAGTTTCATACACCATATTCTTCTTCAATTGACTTGGGCTTTAACTGCAAGGGCTTATATATGGCGTATTGCTAGAGTAAAATACGCCATATTCTTCTGACTATTTTTCTTCATGAGTTCTTCTATGTAATTTATACGAGGTATCGCCAGAATGTAGATACGTTGTATGCTCTTGATGGACTTGTACATTTCTTTCAATCTAACTCCATGTTCCGTCGCTTTTCGTGTCTTTTTCGATATTGCTCCATAATTACTGAAAATCAAAAATATAATCAACTAAGTAAAATTCTCTTATAAAAGTATAATAAACGAGCAATATACATGAGATAAATGATGCATGAATATAGTACTTATTTGATCACATCAAATGTCTCCCCTAGTGTTTCTTTTGTGACTCTGCGGGTTAAATAGGTTGCTATTCTGGATGTGGATGTAAGGAAGAAGATGGAGTTTCCAAAACCATAGCCAGTGATCGAACTGTATCGGCCACCCATCCCTCTTCCAAGTCGATCGATGGAAAGGAAGAATGTTGACATGGGTACGAAGTTCTTGACAAGTCTTAAGAAATTAGAGGTCAACTTGCCCATTTTGGAGGCTTTAAAGAATATGCCCAAGTACATGAGGTACTTAAAAGATTTTTTGAAAGAGAAGTCAAGTCTTGAGGAAGAATTGAAGGCGATAATGAAATAGCGTTACTTGTCTGTCTTAAAAAAAACACACTTCCATCTAGGGATAAAGACTTACGGGGTTTTACTTTACCACATACTATTGGTCGTATTTCTTTTGATAAAGCTTTAGCTGATTTTGGATTGAATGTTAGTGTAATGTCTTACTCGGCCTTTACAAAACTAGATTTACGTAAACTTGCTCACACTCGCTTAAATATTGAATTGACTTATAAAACAATACAACGTCCCAACAGAATTGGCTTGTAAAGCCATTTTTTTGACGACACATGCTAAAATAGATGTATTTAAAACGCAATTTTCTTTAAGGTCAGGGGATGACAAAGTGGTATTTGAAAATGATAAATTCATAACTTTCACCATTGCTTCTGTTTACTCTATTGAAAATTTTGATGCACCAGGTTGTTTTGATGTCCACATTCAGTAGGAGGATGATTTTATGGAAGATGAAGGTTTTCCAGATCATGAGTTAAAAGGTTTTATTGAAATGGATGATTTGATCGCCGACCTTGAGGCTAAGGGTGCACCCTTGGTTTACTTAGACTTAAGCTCAGAATCAGACTCAGATTCATATTCAAAATTATATGGTTCTGGTGGTTCCTACATGGCTAATACAATATGCAGCAGCGGAAGTAAACACATAATCGGTCATGCAGCCATACAAACCCTAACTAGTAATATCTTTCCTAATTAGCAATATAACCTAACCTTAAACATGTATAAATAGTGTTTATAGAACACTTACTTGTTTCCTGCAGTTACTTGTTTCCTGCAGTTATGTAAGCTTCTGAATCAGTCTGATGCACGGATCTGCCTTATGTATCCTTGATCGACCGATTTAGGGTTTTCAAGAGGAAAACCACTCTTCTGGTTTCACAGATATCCATCAATACCGCACTAGTAGAACTAGGCTCTAACCTATGCAAGTTAGGCGAGATACGAACTTGGGTAAAACCCTAAGTCGATTGGATCTACTAAGGTTTAGTTGATTGGGATATCGAAACCCTTTAAGGGTTGACATCGGTCGATGACAAGAGAGAGGGAGGGAGGATTTTAGGGATTAGTTATGTGTTATGAGAATGCCTAGGAAAGCCTTTGTATTTATAGGCTCCTAGGGAACATTGTGAATACTCGTAGGACAAGTATTTGAGTTTGATTAGGAAACAAACTCACCCCCTTGTAGGATTCGGTCGATCAATAAAAGACCCTTGGGGGTTTGTTGTTTGTCTTTTATCGATTTATTACCCTATAATATTTATCAATGTGACAACCGTCAAGTTCAGGTTAGTGACCGATAGTGACTTGTGACATCTTTATTTGAAAACTATGCTTGTTAGGCTAGTTTTGGTCATAAAAGATCGTTTTTAAAGTTTCGCGATTGCTCTCCTTAGGTGCCTGGTATTATGAACATACCTTCAAACTATGATTTTACTTAAACATCATAAAACAGTCAACAACATGGTCAAGTCATTTTATAAAGTTAGTTTACCTCACTTGTTCATTCCACACTAAATGCTACACTTTCCATAAACTACACATATTTTAACACTACATTATACATTTTACATAATACAAATTAACTTATACAAATTATACATAATATTTTATTAAATAAAAATTCAAATACTCCCTCCCCCTATCTAAGCAAAATCACTCACCCCACCTCCCCCTTAAACCAATCCCATGCCTTGCTTCTTTCAAAACTATAATCATTCTTTTACAATTCCCAAAAATTCACTCTAACACTCTTCTACTTTTGTACACTAACCCTAATTCACTCTCTCTTCATCACACACACACAAAACACACAGTCTCTGCTTCTCTTTTGGAACCGGCCACCCTTACATCACCATTGTTTACTTTATACTCTCCTCTACATCATTCACCTAATATAATACCATCAAAGGACCTCTGTCCTGTTAATTGCAACAACCAGAAATTATTGGTTGGAAGTGTTTGACTTGTTCTAAAGTCAATTGGTCACTATGTTAGTTGGAAGCAGGATACAAACAATTGACAAGTCTTGACATCATACGGGAAACAAATGACAAGATCACGGCTATTAGAGAGACTAAAGACTGTCAGGAGTCGGCAGAAGAGTTACGCTGATATCCGTAGGAAACCCCTGGAATTCCAAGATGGGGATAAAGTACTTCTATATGTATCACCATGGAAGGGCGTAATCCGCTTTGGAAAGCGACGGAAGTTGAGCCTGAGATATGTTGGTGATGACATCAAATAAGTACATTATATTGTCATCATTTGTCATATATAATTCACTTGTTTTATTATATTTTATATGAGAATTGGTGCTTTAATGTTTACTTTAGTAATTCTCCGGTTAAAACAAGCTATTGGTGAAACTTGGCGATTTTAGACGGAATATGGAGTAAAATGATCAAGATGGAAAAATCTACTGAAATATAGAAGATACGCCGCATCATTTTAGATAGATGCGCCGTACTATCATACTTAGATGAATTCGAAGACCATTGCCTGACTTTGAAGCATGCGCCTCATCAGATTATATCATGCGCCGCATACGAAACTTTGGTCAACGAAGAAGAACCAAATTGTTCTACTCCAGACACGCTGCATCGGTTATCAACATGCGCCGTATCTATATCAAGACTTCACCAAATACGATTCAAGATACTGAAGGACATGCGCCGCATAAAGATTTAAGTTACGCCGCATCTGAAGACGGTGTACGAATATTCTAGAATTTATTAATCTTGGACCTCACGCGAAGTTAAGTAGATACGCCACATCTACTTATTCAATGCACTGCATCTACCCTTCTGACAGAACCTATCAATACCCCAAGAAGTCAGACGAAATATGAGAGACAAAAACTCTAAGGAGACGAATTCAGACGACTTGGCAACAAAAGACACACCTCATAAGAAGATCTTAGAGCAGTAAGAAGGTCCTGCATGTATTTAATTCGTTAAGTAGTTTTGTTTCATCTGTAATAGTAAGCTTTAATTCATCAGGATTGATGGGCTTGTGGCCACCATACTGCTCCTCTTAAAATTTCTTTCTCATCAATTAAAGTTTTTATGTTGATGTTTTTGGTGACTTGTATCTCGCCTACTTATCTAGTGTCTAGAAAGTGGGATATGCATAAGTGATCATTAAGAGTTTACTAGCCTATATTTATGATCGAACGAGACAAATTTTAGATTACGATACACAACATATAAAACTAGCAATAAAACAAGTGACAATCTACTTAACAATCAGGACATGCCTTTTATATGTATCTATTATCTATTTGTGTACGTGTTTGCTATTCGCTGATTTGTTCTTGTGGAAAACTAGAAGGGGGGTTGAATAGTTTTACGTCGTTTTTAAATTTATAAAAACTTTGTTTTCAAAATCTTTGATTCTAGTTTTATGTGAGATCAATACTTACACACTTATGAACACTTATATCTACGAGAGTAAATAATAATAATATAGACAAGTAAGTAAAGAGATAGAGATGGAAAGATTGTACCGCGAGACAAAGGATTTATAGTGGTTCGGCTACGAAGCTCCTCTTCGCCCTACTCCACTCCCCGAGCATCTAACTCGATAGTTTTCTTCACTATGTCAATAAGCTCCCTTATGGTGGAGAAAACCTTACACAACTTTTGCTTACACCAATTAACGACACTAAGCTAAATGTCGAGTTGTAATTGTAGCTAGAACCAATCTCACTACTCTTCACGACTTCTCATGACTTCTACACAACTTGTACACACCACAACTACTACACGACTTCACAACTTCTTCTTCACAACACTACTTCTTCTTCACTACTTCTATTCACAACTAATCACACCTAAATCTACCTATTACAAACACTCTACACCTTGACAAATAATATACACAACTACAAGACTATATTCACAAATCTACAATACTTTTTAACTAGATTTTGAAGGAGTATAATTCTCTTGCACTTTGAGTGATGAAGGATTGAATCACTTGAAACAAAGACTTATAATCTTATTATCAAAGGATTTAGAAGGATGTTTGGAAAGGATTGGGACTGAAATTTTGGTGCCAAAGGTGAAGAAAAATTGCAGAAATGAACCAGTATTTGTAGGCAAACAATACTGGAAACAGGAGCGTGCCGGCCCTCTTAAATGGTGGCCGGCCCCCTTAATTATTAAGGGGGCCGCCCTCCTGTAACGGCCAAATTGTTTGTCATTTTCTGGTGAAAGTTTATTTGGTGAAAATCTAACTTATTTTGGTTAAAAATTTGAATTCATATATTTATTATAAATTAAACATTTTCCTTTAATTACCAAAAGTGTTTTTCTAAAATATAAAAATGTTTATAACATTTTATAAAATTTGTAGTGTCTAAATAAAAATCCATTTGATCATAAAATGTATTAGACATTTGGTTATTCTTACCTTAAGTGATTTAGTTGGATGAAATGATGTTTGTAACTAAATAGTTGTTTACGTAATGATTTTACGTTTAATGATTTTGCATTTTGTGATCACCAAAACGTAAGGATATCGAGAAATATTAATAACGATTTTATGCATTATTTATATCAACAATCTCCCCCCTTTTGATGATTATAAAATCTAAACTCATTAAATAAAAAATTAAGATATATACAAGTATTTAGTGAGTTTATATCATTTCTCCCTCTTTTTGTTTGCATCAAAAGGTTATCCCGACGAATGTAGAACACCCCCTTGACGTATACTCCCCCTCGTTTTAAGGTCATAAGAGAAATCGAGATATGGAATGCTTGCAAAAATATTTATAGTACAAGCAATATATATGCGATGCATGGTACAAATATATATTAAAAGAACTAATAAGAGTGCATGAGAAAAATAAGACATAACGTATGACTTAGGGTCGAACTTAGTAAGGTAATCTTTTGTATTAAGAATAAAGCAATTACTTCCGAATACTCTAAAGTAGCCTATATTTGGTTTTCTACCTCTTAATAACTCATAAGGAGTTTTTCCTAATATTCGTCTAATAGAAACCCTATTAAGTATATATGTTGATGTATCTACGGCGTGACACCAAAACTTTTGTGAGATAGATTGCTCATTTAGCATTGTTTTACTCATTTCTTGTAGAGACCTATTTTTCCTTTCTACTACCCCATTTGATTGAGGAGTACGAGGAGCGGAAAAGTTGTGAGATATTCCATTTAAATCACAATATTTTCCGAATTGTACTTCGTTCAAATTTCCTACCATGGTCCCTAATTGATACTATAGGGCATCCTAATTTAATTTGAATCATTTTACTAAATTTCTCAAATTTTTCGAAGGCTTCAGTTTTATCACTTAAGAATATAGTCCACGTGTATCTTGAATAATCGTATACTATAACTAAGGTGTAACGGTTGCCACCATAGCTCCGCACTGCGGATGGACCAAAAATATCCATGTGAAGTAATTCTAAACATCTAGTACTGGATACCATAATTTTAGCTTTGTGACTAGCATGTGTTTGTTTTCCAATTTTACAAGCGTCACAAAAATATTGATCATATCTTAGACTAGGCAAGTTTCTAACTATTTCCTTAGAGACTAAAGATCGTATTTATTGTATGTTAGCGTGACCTAATCTCATATGCCACAAGGTGGAATTTTCATCTAGAGTTGCTAAGCATATCCTATCTTCCGGTTTTTCTCCTAGTTTCATAACATATATACCTCCTTTTCTAATTCCTCTACCTATGACTTTCTCATCCTTAATTATTTCACTATCTTTATCGGTAAAGGTAACCTTACACTTATTATCACATATTTGACCTATACTAAGCAAGTTTTAGATTATCTACATGTTCAACATTTTCAATAGTTAGAGAGTCTTGAGAGATCGTACCTTTGCCTATGATTTTTCCATGATGATCGCTACCAAAAACAACGTTACCTCCGTTATACGCCTTGTATGTAGAAAACAGCATGCGATTTCTCGTCATGTGTCTTGAGCATTCACTATCCTTTATCCATTCATCGGGCTCCAAATCTACTACTAGACATACTTCATTAGATGCTTGACCTACAAAACATTTGTGCTTCACTGTTTCGTTTTCGTCACTAAATCTTTTTCTTCAGGTTGTTTTTCTTTTATCTTGTGCTCTTTGTCGCTTTTTAAGGATATTCTTGAATTCTTTAACGACCTTTGCATATTCTTCGTCTTCACTTTCGAAACTAGAATCGTCAACGTCACTAAGTTCCTTTTCGGTCGTTATCTTTATACAACCTTCTTGTTTACTCTTGACGTGACTCATGGAATTTTCGCCATCATTACCTTCACACAAAAATTTTGAACTAGTAGCACTTGTACTAATTTCAACTAAATATTTATCTACTATACTTTCATTTTCTACTTTTTTGTATGCAAGATTTTCTTTTACTTGACACTTCTCTTGATTAAAGTTTAAAAGGCTTTTCCACATATCATTTACCGTTTGACAAAAAAATATTATTTCATATTCAATTCTTGGTAAAACTTTGTATATAATTATTTTAGCCTTATTATTTTTATCTAGCAATCTTTTGAGATAATTATCTTGTTCTTCAAAAATAGTTTTTATTGGTTGAAAATCACCAATTGAAATGACATGCCAAAGATCATAATCTATTGAATTCACATAACTTTCGAATCGATTTTTCCATTCAAGAAAACTTATGTTTTCGATAAATGGTGGTTTAAATGTCATGTTCCCTTCTAAATATTTTTCCGATTCCATAGATCATTTCAAGTTTTAAAATACAATTTATTTTAAAAATCTTGTTTAACGTAGATCTGATGCCAATTGTGGAAAACTAGAAGGGGGGGGGGGGTTGAATAGTTTTACATTGTTTTTAAATTTATAAAAACTTTATTTTCAAAATCTATGATTCTAGTTTTATGTGAGATCAATACTTACACACTTATGAACACTTATATCTACGAGAGTAAATAATAATAATAGAGACAAGTAAGTAAAGAGATAGAGATGGAAAGATTGTACCGCGAGACAAAGGATTTATAGTGGTTCGGCTACGAAGCTCCTCTTCGCCCTACTCCACTCCCCGAGCATCTAACTCGATAGTTTTCTTCACTATGTTAATAAGCTCCCTTATGGTGGAGAAAACCTTACACAACTTTTGCTTACACCAATTAACGACACTAAGCTAAATGTCGAGTTGTAATTGTAGCTAGAACCAATCTCACTACTCTTCACGACTTCTCATGACTTCTACACAACTTGTACACACCACAACTACTACACGACTTCTCACGACTTCACAACACTATTTCTTCTTCACTACTTCTATTCACTACTAATCACACCTAAATCTACCTATTACAAACATTCTTAACTAGATGTTGAAGGAGTATTCTTCTCTTACAGTTTGATTGATGAAGGATTGAATCACTTGAAACAAAGACTTATAATCTTATGATCAAAGGATTTAGAAGCATGTCTGGAAAGGATTGGGACTAAAAATTTTCGTGCAAAAGGTGAGAAAAAATTGCAGAAATGAACCAGTATTTATAGGCAAACAAACTGGCAACAGGAGCGTGCCGACCCCCTTAATTATTAAGGGGGCCGCCCTCCTGTAACGGCCAGATTGTTTGTCTATTCTGGTGAACGTTTATTTGGTGAAAATCTAACTGTTTTTGGTTAAAATTTTGAATTCATATATTTATTATGAATTAAACATTTTCCTTTAATTACCAAAAGTGTTTTTCTAAAATGTATAAAATGTTTATAACATTTTATAAAATTTGTAGTGTCTAAATAAAAATCTCTTTGATAATAAAATGTATTATACATTTTTTTCTTCATACTTTAAGTGATTTAGTTGGATGGAATGATATTTGTAACTAATTACTTGTGTACATAATAATTTTACGTTTAATGATTTTCCATTTTCTGATCGTCAAAAGGTAGGGATATCGAGAAATATTAATAATTTTTTTATGCATTATTTATATCAACAGTTCTCATTAGTTTAATTTACTATTTAACTATCAAATCGTGACAGTATCTCAGACTAAACCCTCTTGCGTTAGATTAGATTGTAAAACTAATTTAGAATATTAAAATACTGATTGATTAACTAGGAATTACGTTCCACTCTTAGTGACCGATACTCTGCTTACCACTATATACATATTGATCGGGTACACTGCTCGTTAGTGTGTGTGTTATATGATAAGTCGGCTGAATATAAATTTAAAACTTGAATAGGCATAATCACTCTATACTACACGTGACACAACACGCATCAAGTTTTTTGCGCATTACCGGGGAGTGAATTGTTAAAACCTGTTTATCTATTAGTATTTTAATTAGGTTTTTTAACTTTTTATATTTTTATATTTTAATATTTTTAATTTTTTATTGCTAACTTTGTTGTATATTAGGTAGATTGCATTCATTGTATAATTTGCATATTTTTCTGTTTTGTTTGTTTGTTTTTCTTTGTTTTACTAGTTTTAGTTTTTTTCTTTTTTACTCGATAACTGATGTGCTGATACAAAAGATAAGACGCATCTATTATTTAGATGCGGCGTGATGCGTGAGAATTGCACCAGGCTTTACCTCTCAAGGGATCTCGAGAAGCTTACAACCCCTACCAGGCAGTGTACCTGATCGTTGTAGTATAGTATAGTGACAAGGACCGGGGGATTGATTGTTCAGCTATGAATAGTATCGCTAGGATTAGAAAACTTAAATACTAGTTCTAAAGATGAGGGATGATTATTTTTGTATTTTTATATTTTTATGAAAGCAAGTAAAAAATCTCGGGTTTGAAGGATTTGGGCGGAATTAGTTGCTAGTCAACTAACCCAATACTACAGATGCAATCAAAATAAAATACTAGAAATGAAAATAAAACTAAATTAAACTAAGGTTGTGAGCAATAAGTGGAGAAATTGTGTTTACTTAGATTTCACTACTCCCTAGATATCTTTTACACGTTAATTACTTGTTATAGTTGCGTGGATGATGGATTGTATTCCTTAATACCATTCATGGTGTCACAACTCGTAAATTCTGGTCTTTTCCCGAACTTTCACATTTACTATTCATCGGTTACTATTCATCGATCACTATTCATCATTTTACTATTCATCTTTTTCGGAGTCGATTTGTGATTCTGAGAAGCGTTTTAAAATTTTACTATTCATAAAACACTATTCACCTCCGGAGAAAATTTGTCATTTATACGTGAGTTGCGTCATTTCTGTACACGTACGATTATCAACCCAATAAACGTTATCTTATGAGCTATTATTTTAAATAATTGATCCGATAATCCCAACTATGGTCCTAACACCTTTTTAATACTCATAATAATAATATAAAAATTATATTATTAATTTAACCGGTGTTTTCAAATCAATTACTATATTTTACGGTCGGAGCTTATTACTCCGTCGGTTCGCGATATTTTAACCCGATAATTATTTTAACATCCGATTTTTATCAGGAATAATATTTTACAACTTTTACAACTTCGTCGTATTTTATTTCACCTCGGTAACATTTATTTTTAGTTAACTCGGTACCCGATAACACCCAATACACAACCAAAACTAACTAATACTTGCACTCTTTGGACAAGATCATTTAATAGCCAACAACCTCCCACCTTCCTCCCCTAGCCCCAAAAATGTGGATCTTGTCTACTACATCAATAATATATATAACCTAGATCTACACTTTTCATCTCATTTTCTCATTTCATCCAATATATCAACTAGCTACTTTCTACTCTTTTCTCTCTTTTGGTCCACGGCACAACAAGAAGAGGAGGAAGAAACCATGGATTTTCCAAGATCAAGTCATTATCTAGTCCCTTTTGTTGTTCTTGTTTGGGTTTTGTGATAAAAACTCAAGGTTTTATAGGTTTTTCATCATCACAAGCTCACTAATCTTTCATGTAAGTTGTCAAAACCATTTTGATAATTTATTTATGTTCCTACAATGATCATATGAATTTCATACAAGATCTACATGCATATGTTAGTATATACCACTCATTTATATATATTACTAACTTTTGATCCCTAGAAATATATTATAGTTAGATCCTTGTTAGATCCACTTGATTTATGATGTTTAGGAACCCATGACACCCTAAGAAGGTGTATGGTAAGATTAGACTAGATTTGTGGTGATTGAAAGTGGTTTGGTTGAAGTTGAAACAAGTTTGAAACTAGGAAAATGATTTTTGAAACTACATATTGACCTACTGTCCTTATTTTTGAAACGTGGGAAAATCAGTGGATGATGGGTAATTTTTGATCAAAGATTTAGAAAATACTTTTAAAAACGAAACTTTTGGCGAAAGAACGGATTAAAACGAGTTAATAACGAAGGAGATATGATTTTCCGAATTTAACGACGAAAACTAGTTTTCTGAAAAACTGCTTGCTGATGAACAGTACTCACGGACAAATTTGAGCATAAAACTTGATCTAGCCATCCCGACTTATCAATAATAGGTTAGTATGTTGTCCTACGATTCCGGGAATGTAAAGAACGTAGAAAACGAGCTTAAAACGACCAAGATATACACTTTTGAAACTAGGCGAACTATATATATATTTGACAACTTCTAATAGCACATATTCTCTTAAGTTATGGAAACACTATAAATCAACGCCAACACTTATTTTCAAACTACGAGTGGTATAGGCTTCATGTGCATGTACATTCATCGCATCCCCTCATAATTTAAGTAGATCGTATCATTCGTTCATTATAGGTCGCGGTTAGTGACCGAGCCTCATTTCCATCATAACCACTTTTGTCTTCGTAACTATCGTACCAGGTGAGTCATAGCCCCACTTTTACTCTTTAGTACTTGTTTTAAACTCTTTGGGGGAGATACATGCTTAAACTGTTTACTCTTAATTGAACTTAAATTACTACTTGACCTTATAACTTGTTTTGAACTTTTGAACTTGACTTGACTTTTGAACTTGACTTGACTTTTGAACTTGACTTGAACTTTTGAACTTAATGTATTGTACGTGCTATGACCTAAAGTCTCGCCATTTTTGGTGGAGCGTTCTTAACCCTAAAGTCTCCCATGTTCGGAGCAACGCTAAAGTCTCCTTTGTTCGGAGCAACGCTAAAGTCTCTCCTGTTCAGAGCATCCTTAATAATTCTCGCCATGGTGGAGTGACTAATAATTCTTCGCCAAGTCGGCGGAGTGACTAATAATTCTTTGCCTAGGTGGCGGAGTGAATTCAAGTCTCCCATGTTCGGAGCAACATTATAAAGTCTCCCTTGTTCGGAGCGGCCTTGACTTATTATTGACCACGGGTGCTTGACTACTAGACCTAAACTATTTTAGCAGTGGGTTGTGAACACACAGGTTACAAGTCTCTTATGGCGGGACTTGTAACTGAGTGGATTTACGATGCCTTTGCTGTGTGATCATTTTCTATAAACTTTATTTGTTAAACAACTCTATGAACTCACCAACCTCGTGTTGACACTTTAGCATGTATTTTCAGGTTTTAATCTATGGCACGCTATAGGAGGTTTTGGCAGGGCATGGCATGGTCATAGAAGACTCTGATTATTTATATGGGGACCGTTTTAAACTACTTTTAAGGGCCTACTTCCGCACTACTTTAAACGATGTAAATTCAACATTTTGATTAAACGATTTTATTCTAAATAATTAAAGTGAAAACTATTTTTGTACTTGTGTTGTGTTACCGATTGAGTTACACCCCAGCTACACGTATGCTTCCGCTGGACCCGATCTTGGGGGTGTGACACATGGGGTGGCGCACTTAACTCCCCAATCCTATGAGTGCCTACTTCACTCCTATGTCGATCCGGCTAAGAAGCTCCTAACATGGGATCATTAGAATTTACTCATGCATTAAATACAACCAATAAAACCTAGTGCACATCAGTTCATGTTTCCTAAGACGTTCAAGCATGTTACCATTTGGAGATCTGCCAGTTTTCTTAAGCCTAACATCGAAATCATTCATCCAATACAACCATAAACAAGTAATCATCACACAATCAACATCTAGGTTTCATTAGATCTAAGCAAACACAAGATAGATCTAGCCTAGCATGATGGAATTAAGACAAGCACAAGATATAGACAACCAACACATAGACATATTGATTGAATTAGAAGAACACTTATCTCAATTACATATGTAAGGGTTCAAGGGCTGAAAACCCTTGAAAAACCTGTAAAATTCATAATAGGTTCGAGCTTAGGGTTTCTCCAAACTTCTCCTTTTTTTAATGAATGAAAATTAAAAAACTATATATAGGAAATTGAGGCTGACGGCGTCAAGACCAAATAGGTGACGCCGTCATCTCGCCGCCAAAATAATTCTCGGACTTCCTTGATCTACATCTGACGCCGTCATGTATTAGCTTCTTCCAGGCCGTGACGTGTTAACTCTTGATGCTCTTCTTTGTGACGCCTTCATGTTTGCACTGGGCCGTCATGCAAATTACTCTTGACGTCGTCAAATTGTTACTCTTGACGCCGTCACCTACTGTTCCCAGCTTGGAAAATTAAGTCTTTGGTGTTTTCTTCACTTTTATGCTCCAAAAACGTCCGAATTGCTTCCTTTTCTAGATTTCACTCCCAAAGTACCTAAAATCACAAAAGGAACGATTTAGGGCAATATTTGATCAAATAAATTCAATTCCGGGCTTAAATGACCCCCTAAAAGTGGTTCATTTTTCGCCTCATCATATACCCTTACACTTGAGATTTGCTTGTCCTCAAGCAAATGCGCTTTTATTCTAGTCAAAATACAAGTTAGGGGTCATTTAACACTAATATAAAAGTAATTACAACAAATAATCGTTCCACTAAAGACCAAAGACAAGCACGGAGGTCATACACAAGCACCTCACAAATAGTGTTTAGATACTCACATCTCTCGGGTGTAATAAAGTATAAATTAAAATATGGAACCGGAAGATATCTCTCACTACCTGTCATAGCAAAATAGATTACCATAGGCTTGAGAAAGGATCAAACTTCCACCACATGGCGTAAGCACCTAGGATAAACTATCAAAGAGGTTGATGAGGCGAAAAATGAACCGTTTTTAGGGGGTCATTTAAGCCCGGAATTGAATTTATTTGATCAAATATTGCCCTAAATCGTTCCTTTTGTGATTTTAGGTACTTTGGGAGAGAAATCTGGAAAAGGAAGCAATTCGGACGGTTTTGGAGCATAAAAGTGAAGAAAACGCCAAAGTCTTAATTTTCCTTGCTGGGAACAGTAGGTGACGGCATCAAGAGTAATTTCCATGACGGCCGAGTACATATTTGACGGCGTCAAGAGGAAAAAGCATGACGGCCTGGAAACACATAACACTTGACGGCGTCAGATCTGGATCAAGGCAGTCCGAGGAGTATTTTGGCGGCGAGATGACGGCGTCACAAATTTGTTCTTGACGCCGTCAGACCCTATTTCCTATATATAGTTTTCTAATTTTCACATTAAAAGGGAGAGAAGTTTTGGAGAAACCCTAAGTACGAACTTGGTACGAATTTTACAGGTTTTTCAAGGGTTCTTAGCCCTTGATACCTTTCATGTGTAATTGAGATAAGTGTTCTTTTAATTCAATCAATATGTCTATGTGTTAGTTGTCTATATCTTGTTCTTATCTCAGTTTTATCATGCTCGGCTAGATCTATCTTGTGTTTGCTTGGATCTAATGAAACCTAGATGTTAATTATGTGTTGATTACTTGTTTATGGTTGTATTGGATGAATGATTTCAATGTTAGGCTTAAGAAAACTCGCAGATCTCCAAATGGTAACATGCTTGAACCTTTTAGGAAACATGAACTGATGTGTACTAGGTTTTATTGGTTGTATTTAATGCATGAGTAAATTCTATTGATCCCATGTTAGGAGCTTTTTAGCCGGCTCGACATAGAAGTGAAGTAGGCACTCATAGGATTGGGGAATTAAGTGCGCCACCCCATGAATGGTATTAAGGAATACAATCCGTCATCCACGCAACTATAACAAGTAATTAACGTGTAGAAGATATCTAGGGAGTAGTGAAATCTAAGTAAACACAATTTTCTCCACTTATTGCTTTCAACCTTAGTTAATTTAGTTCATTTTCATTTTTAGTATTTTATTTTGATTGCATCTTTAGTATTGGGTAGTTGACTAGCAACTAATTCCGCCCAAATCCTTCAAAACCCGAGATTTTTACTTGCTTTCTAAAAAAATATAAAAATACAAAAATAATCATCTCTCACGTATCAAGTTTTTGGCGCCGAGATCCCTCGAGAGGTAAAGCCTGGTGCGATTCCCACGTATCAAGTTTTTGGTGCCGCAGCCCGGGGAATAGTTATTGTCTAGGTTAGAATCTCTTTTTATTAGGTCTACTTGCTAGATTCCTTTCTTGTAAGATTTTATTTTTATTTTTAGGTTTTCTTTAGTCTATCTTATTTCTTTCTGTTTTTGTTCATAACTCTTCACCACCCGACATCATGGACGATGGGAACATCCTTGAACCCGTCATCCCACCACAACAAAACCCACCACTAGAACCTCTTAGACCCCGAACCTTAGGAGAATATTCCCGACCTAGCCACCAAGGCTATCGAAACACCATTGAGCTCACCGGAGCCAATGTGACTCCCTTGCGATCCGACACCATCCGGTTGGTGCAAAGCGGATGTGCATTCCATGGACTTCGTTCCGAAGATCCAAATCAACATCTTAAGGACTTCCTAAAAATCGTAGATTCCATAGACCTAGGTGTTGAAACTAGAGAGACAACCCGATTACGCCTATTCCAATTTTCTCTACGGGATCAAGCTAGTCAATGGCTTGAGCGTTTACCCGCGGGATCCATCACTACATGGGATGATCTCACCACTCGTTTCCTTGCTCAATTTTTCCCACCGGGGAGAACTACTAAGCTTAGAAATGACATCTTGATGTTCCAACAACGTCAAAATGAATCTCTTTATGATGCATGGACTCGTTTCAAGGACTTACTCCAAAAAGTCCCTCATCATGGCATAGATCTTTGGCTCCAAGTCCAAATCTTTTATGACCATATCGATCTCTCCACGAGGCGAGCCATTGACCAATCGGCCGGTGGTAAGCTACGTGATCTAAGTGCGGAACAATCATGGGAACTCATAGAAGATCTTGCTCTCTATGACAACGAAAGTTGGAATGATCCCCGTGATTTGAACACAACGGTCAAGGCAATATCTTTGCCTTCGAACAATTCTAGCACTCTCGACCGTAGGATCATGGAACTTGAAGGTCGAGTCAAGTCTCTCATGAAATCTTATGAAGCTCAAAAACCTTCAAGCCAAGTAAGCAGAATCGCTTCTACATGCAAATTATGTAATGGCCCTCACGAGACTCATAACTGCATGGAGCTTCCAAAACGTGCTTATAACGAATTCATGTCATCACACATGGGTCGAGGTCCTCGAACTTCTGGCGAGGCCTATGAGGCATGGAAGGACAAACCTAATTTCAGAGGGTACCAAACGCGGAGCGTATCCTTCAACGACTCCTCACCACTTACTTGGTCCGAGCATTTTCCGTCACAAGGCATTCCTAGGCAAAGCTGTGAAGATACTCTAAAAAAATTCATTCTATCTCAAGAATTACAGCTCTCTACGCTCGAGGCTAAATTTAGACAACAACAGGCTGATTTGAATAACAAGGTTTGTAATTTGTTAACTGCTATCAAAGAGCATGTTGTTAATAAACCCATTCACATTGATGAGGTTAAGTCTGTTACCGTCATGAGTCCACCGACCTCCCCTGTGAAGATAAAAAGTCCTAGTAAGTTATTCAAACATCTATCACCAAAAGGAAAAGAACCTATCAACCCCTAGGACCAATCCATTTCGTAAACACCATCACCACGATATCCGCTTCTACACCCAACCCAACCCAACAACAAACTAACAAAATTGGTTGTACAGCTAAAGATGAGACCTCAAGGGTGGACCACGATTTGGCCAGAAGCCTTACCAACTCATTCGAGCAATGCGCCGTGCAAGTATCTAGCAAATCGGATGAAAGGGAAAAGAGACCGGAAGAACATACGAGAAATCCGACTAGGTTGGGCAAATCTATTTTAGAAGAGCCTGAGAGAAAAATGGAGAATGTTACTAGCAGGAATAGCGATGGGATTAATGTAAGCAGCCCTAAAGTTTTTAAGATTTCCTGCACCATCGAGGGAAAGCTCTTAACCGATAGTCATATAGATCCTAGTTTCCCAGACAACATAATACCCCTTTCCCTATCCCAAGAGGCCTTCCCAGAACACATTGTGTGCGAGAGAGTCAATAATGCAAGGGTAATAAAAAATTTATCCATTACAATTGAAGAACTTGTTTACAACATTGACCTCACTGTGGTCGATGACGTGGACCCTCTCACCAATAAAACGTTAACCAACCTCGTTCTTGGGAAACCCTTTATCAATGAATCGGGAGTGATCCTTGATGAGAAGGATGGTAGTGCATTATTCACCAATGGTGTTAAGAAGGGAATTTTTCGTAGGGGTAATGAGGAGGTGTACGAGTATCGTCCTTCCCTTGAGGGGAATCTATATGGGTCGAAGGACGGAGAGTCGGGGAAGATAAGACGGCGTGATCCGAATAATCTCAAAATCCCCTGCATGATCGGTCATAAGTACTTCGATAACATCTACATTAACGTATTCCTGCCGAAGAATTTTATGTCCTTATTCCATTATAACAATATCTGCAGATGGGGAATGATTTACAAGGGAGAGAAAGTGGTTGGTAAGGATCATGAAATCCAGGTGTTTGTAGGAAATATGGCATTCACTATGGAATTTACGATTGTGGACAACATCGAAGACTATGTCGACCCTAGATTATCACAAATTATTTTTGGGGCGCCCTTTTGCGAGATCACTAATCTGATAATTGATGACCAGAACGGAATCATGACCTTTGCTGATGGAATTAGGAGGGTTTCATACCAAACGCCATACAAGAGAAGAGACCTTAAGGAAATCGATTGTGACGGGCTTGATAAGATAAGTTCCCAACTTATTTTGTACGATGAAGATGTTCGGAGAGGGTGTAAGAACACTTCTGATTTATCATGTGGATTCTTTAAGGATGCTAGTAAGCTTAGTTCTAAGTATCGAAAAGATGTCTTCGAGTTCGAAGACCCGAAGTACTTACACTATGAAAGCGATACTAGTTTAGAAGACGACCTAGAGAGTGGAACCAACGATGAGGTCACGTAGTAACCTATGACCTTGAGTCTAGCTACAAGACTCGTAAATAAAGAAAAGCGCTTCTTGGGAGGCAACCCATGTTTTGTGTGATTTTACTTTTTTTGTTTGTTATTTGCTTCCGTATGCATGCTTTATTTTTATTGTCGGATGATCATGTTTCTAAACTAAATAGTGGAAATACTTTACTTTGTTGTTTTGGCCTAGTCTTAACTCCACCTAAAAGTATTTTTGCAAAAGATAAGTGTAAGGGGAAACCCCAAATATGTTTTTAAGAAACAAACCGATCATGATTCTCCACAATATTAAATGAACATGTATATTCGTATTTGTTAGAGTCAAATGCTTGTATTGAGTCATAATGAAGTTTTGCAGGATTTTCCAGGAAGTAGGACCAAGTTTTTCCAGAAATTTTCCGGAAACTTAACATAAGAATTTCTGTAGGTTACTTCTGACGGCGTCACGAATTAATTATTGACGGCGTCACGTGTAAAAATCTGGAAATTTTACCGGTTTTGTTTTTCAAACGGAGTCTTATGGTTTTTGTGAATTATTAAGTTTTATAATCTCCAGGAAATCTGCAAACTTCATTCCACATGCATTATATCTTATCTTGTTTTCTAGGATTTAGTAACTTATATAGGATGCCGCCGATTTTATGCGAGGTTGTCTTGTCTATTTTCCCAGGATTTACAGGTTATGTATGACAAGAAGATGATTTATATTCTGGAAGGGAAGCTTTGATTGTTCGTTTTTTTGGAGGAAGATTTAACCTGGCCACCTTATTATCCATACCGAGCGAATCAGGGGAGTATTTGATTTCATTCTTTTTACTTTTTCACTTTTACATTCTTTACTTGAACATTGGGGACAATGTTCATCTTAAGTGTAAGGGGAGGGTAAAAAGATGATACCTTACATATGCACTTTCGTTTGAGTTTGTTTTGTTTGATGGTAGATGTGTAATAAAACTATGAGAAATACTTGTTAGTGCAATTTTAGCGCCAAATTTAAAATTTTTTACAACATTTAGGAGTGAAACTTTAGCCATAGCAAGCGTCTCATAGATAGGAGATTGTATGACTAGCACAAAACCGTATATTTAGAAAATTTTTCCACCCAAATATGTGAGGTTCGCCTTTAGATTTGATAGGAAAAGCATTTACTATTAGTGCTTATGAGTGTACCGGTAGCATTTAGATTCTAGAACTTGCGTTAGTGATGCATCCCGAGACCGCTAGTGAGACGACATTCGTGTGGTAGGATTTACTACATGATAAGAGGCATTAGGATCACCCTTGTGTTAAACCCGTATCATAATTACTTGACCATTTAAGTCATATTACTTGGCTAGTTAAGTCAACTAATTTTTCCCACAACCTTAGCGTTGTACTCATTTTTAGTACATGAAACCCCTAGTACACCCCTCCGAGCCTATCTTTTCGTTTCTAACTTTAAGCATTTTACTTAAAGGAAGAATTTGTTACACCCCACTTAAATGTACAACCAAATCGCCTTAGCCTTCCGTGTATGCGCTCATTTTTAGTGCATTATTGTTATTTGTTAAACCCTAAGTTAACTATCTAATTGATTACATGGTTGCTAAGTCGAGTCATATCCTTGTACATATTGTTTTGGGGCGATTGGGACTCATGGGTAAAATACTTATTTTATGGAGTAATGGGGAAGAATATCATTTATTACCCCCATATGTATGTTAATCTTAAAAGTGCTCCAAGTGTTTTGATTTTCTTAATTCGAGTCATTAGTTTAGTTTATTGTAAAGTATGTAAAAATTCAAGTGTAAGGGGAATTATCATTCCCTATGATGTATTATTTTGGATGGTAGGGTAAGAGTGTATGCAAAAAAAAAAAAAAAAAAAAAAAAAAAAAAAAAAAATTGAAAAATCAAGAAAAAGAAAAAAGAGAAAAAACATACGGACTACCATCCCTTTTCATTCTATGTTCATTTTATGTTTTTGTTGTTTTTCATTTATTAGCTTAAGTCGAGTCTAGTCTTGGCTTAGCAACGCCATATTGTACATGTAATTAACCAAGATTGTTAACTCGCCACCACTAAAGCTTCCTTTATCCAACAAAACCGTGTATTTCATATCCCTACACCTAACGTTACAAACCTTTAAAAGACCTATTTGATAGTTTATCGTAGGTGCTTACGCCATGTGGTGGAGGTTTGATCCTTTCCCAAGCCTATGGTAATCTATTTTTCTATGACAGGTAGTGAGAGATATCTTCCGTTTCCATATTGTAATTTATACTTTATTACACCCGAGAGATGTGAGTATCTAAACACTATTTGTGAGGTGCTAGTGTATGACCTCCGTGCTTGTCTATTGGTCTTTAGTGGAACGATTATTTGTTGTAATTACTTTTATATTAGTGTTAAATGACCCCTAACTTGTATTTTGAGTAGAATAAAAGCGCATTTGCTTGAGGACAAGCAAATCTCAAGTCTAAGGGTATATGATGAGGCGAAAAATGAATCATTTTTAGGGGGTCATTTAAGCCCGGAATTGAATTTATTTGATCAAATATTGCCCTAAATCGTTCCTTTTGTGATTTTAGGTACTTTGGGAGAGAAATCTGGAAAAGGAAGCAATTCGGACGTTTTTGGAGCATAAAAGTGAAGAAAACGCCAACGTCTTAATTTTCCTTGCTGGGAACAGTAGGTGACGGCGTCAAGAAGAAAATCTTGATGGCGTCAAGAGTAATTTCCATGACGGCCCAGTACATATTTGACGGCGTCACAAGGTAGGGCGTCAAGAGGAAAAAGCATGACGGCCTGGAAACATATAACACTTGACGGCGTCAGATCTGGATCAAGGCAGTCCGAGGAGTATTTTGGCGGCGAGATGACGGCGTCACAAATTTGTTCTTGACGCCGTCAGACCCTATTTCCTATATATAGTTTTTTAATTTTCACATTAAAAGGGAGAGAAGTTTTGGAGAAACCCTAAGTACGAACTTGGTATGAATTTCACAGGCTTTTCAAGGGTTCTTAGCCCTTGATTCCTTTCATGTGTAATTGAGATAAGTGTTTTTCTAATTCAATCAATATGTCTATGTGTTGGTTGTCTATATCTTGTTCTTGTCTCAAGTCTATCATGCTAGGCTAGATCTATCTTGTGTTTGCTTGGACCTAATGAAACCTAGATGTTAATTATGTGTTAATTACTTGTTTATGGTTGTATTGGATGAATGATTTCGATGTTAGGCTTAAGAAAACTGGCAGATCTCCAAATGGTAACATGCTTGAACGTCTTAGGAAACATGAACTGACGTGCACTAGGTTTTATTGATTGTATTTAATGCATGAGTAAATTCTAATGATCCCATGTTAGGAGCTTCTTAGCCGGCTCGACATAGGAGTGAAGTAGGCACTCATAGGATTGGGGAATTAAGTGCGCCACCCCATGAATGGTATTAAGGAATACAATCCATCATCCACGCAACTATAACAAGTAATTAACGTGTAAAAGATATCTAGGGAGTAGTGAAATCTAAGTAAACACAATTTTCTCCACTTATTGCTCACAACCTTAGTTAATTTAGTTCATTTTAATTTTTAGTATTTTATTTTGATTGCATCTTTAGTATTAGGTTAGTTGACTAGCAACTAATTCTGCCCAAATCCTTCGAAACCCGAGATTTTTACTTGCTTTCTAAAAAAATATAAAAATACAAAAATAATCATCTCTCACCTTTAGAACTAGTATTTAGGTTTTCTAATCCTAGCGACACTATTCCTAGCTGAACGATCAATCCCCCGGTACTTGTCACTATACTATACTACAACGATCAGGTACACTGCCTGGTGGGGGTTGTAAGCTTCTCGAGATCCCTCGAGAAGTAAAGCCTGGTGCGATTCCCACGTATCAGAGGTCTTTTAAAGGGTTGTAACGTTAGGTGTAGGGATATGAAATACACGGTTTTGTTGGATAAAGGAAGTCTTTACTGGTGGCGAGTTAACAATCTTGGTTAATTACATATACAATGTGGCGTTGCTAAGCCAAGACTAGACTCGACTTAAGCTAATAAATGAAAAATAACAAAAACATAAAATGAACATAGAATAAAAAGGGATGGTAGTCCATATGTTTTTTCCTCTTTTCTTTTTCTATTTTTTTTTCTTTTTCTTGATTTTTTCGATTTTTTTTTTTTTTTTTTTTTTTTTTTTTTTTTTTTTTTTTTTTTTTTGCATACACTCTTACCCTACCATCCAAAATATTACATCATAGGGAATGAAAATTCCCCTTACACTTGAATTTTTACATACTTTACAATAAACTAATCTAATGACTCGAATTAAGAAAATCAAAACACTTGAAGTACTTTTAAGATTAACGCACATATGGGGGTAATATATGATGTTCTTCCCCATTACTCCATAAAATAAGTACTTTACTCATGAGTCCCAATCGTCCCAAAACAATATGTACAAGGATATGACTCGACTTAGCAACCATGTAATCAATTAGATAGTTAACTTAGGGTTTAACAAATAACAATAATGCACTAAAAATGATCGCATACACGGAAGGCTAAGGCGATTTGGGTGTACATTTAAGTGGGGTGTAACAAATTCTTCCTTTAAGTAAGATGCTTAAAGTTAGAAACGAAAAGATAGGCTCGGAGGGGTGTACTAGGGGTATCGTGTACTAAAAATGAGTACAACGCTAAGGTGTGGGAAAAATTAGTTGACTTAACTAGCCAAGTAATATGACTTAAATGGTCAAGTAATTATGATACGGGTTTAACACAAGGGTGATCCTAATGCCTCTTATCATGTAGTAAATCCTACTACACGAATGTAGTCTCACTAGCGGTCTCGGGATGCATCACTAACGCAAGTTTTAGAATCTAAATTGTACCGGTACACTCATAAGCACTAATAATAAATGCTTTTCCTATCAAATCTAAAGGCGAACCTCACATATTTGGGTGGAAAATTTTTCTGAATATACGGTTTAGTTCTAGTCATACAATCTCCTATCCATGAGACGCTTGCTATGGCTAAAGTTTCACTCCTAAATGTTGTAAAATTTTTTAAATTTGGCACTAAAATTGCACTAATAAGTATTTCTCATAGTTTTATTACACATCTACCATCAAACAAAACAAACTCAAGAGAAAGTGTCCATGTAAGGTATCATCGTTTTACCCTCCCCTTACACTTAAGATGAACATTGTCCCCAATGTTCAAGTAAAGAATGTAAAAGTGAAATAAGTAAAACAAATGAAATCAAATACTCCCCTGATTCGCTCGGTATAGATAATAAGGTGGCCAGGTTAAATCTTCCTCCAAGAAAATGAACAATCAAAGCTTCCCTTCTAACAAATATAAATCATCTTCTTGTCATACATAACCTGTAAATCCTGAGAAAACAAACAAAGCAACCTCGCATAAAATCGGCGGCAATCTATATAAGTTACTAAATCCTAGAAAACAAAGTAAGATATAATCCTTGTGGAATGAAGTTTGAAGATTTCCTGGAGATTATAAAACTTAATTATTCAACAAAAACTTTAAGACTCCGTTAGAAAAACAAAATTGGTAAAATTTCCAGATTTTTACACGTGATGCCATCAAGAGTAAATTTGTGACGCCGTCAAAAGTGACCTGCAGAAATTCTTATGTTAAGTTTCCGGAAAATTTCTGGAAAAACTTGGTCCTACTTCCTGGAAAATCCTGCAAAACTTCATTATGACTCAATATAAGCATTTGACTCTAACAAATACGAATACACATGTTCACTTAATATTATGGAGAATCATGATCGGTTTATTTCTTAAAAACATATTTGGGGTCTCCCCTTACACTTATCTTTTGGAAAAATACTTTTAGGTGGAGTTAAGACTAGGCCAAAACAACAAAGTAAAGTATTTTTACTTTTTAGTTTAGAAACATGATCTACCAACAATAAAAATAAAGCATGCATACGGAAGCAAATAACAAACAAACAAAATAAAATCACACAAAGCATGGGTTGCCTCCCAAGAATCACTTTTCTTTATTTACGAGTCTTGTAGCTAGACTCAAGGTCATGGGTTACTACGTGACCTCATCGTTGGTTTCACTCTCTAGGTCGTCTTCTAAACCAGTTTTGTATTCCGGACCTAGTTGCAAGCATTCTTTGTAGAAACCAAGCATCATATTCTTCACATACTCTACTCCTCTACGTCTATCCTCATCATTCCTATAATAAGCCGCTTGCTTGTGTTCCTTTTCTAAATTAGAGAGGAGGCGGTATTGCTCAATCTTGTAGGGCATTTGGTAGGCAACCTCATCATTCTCTTCCTTGAACCTAACTATCCCTAGAGTCGGATCATAACTCGTCCTAGTGGCCTCAACAAATGGTTTTCCAAATATTATTTGGCTTAGGCAAGCATCTATCACCGGACGAGTGTCTTCTACTATCATAAAATCTATCTCATAAGTGAGATTGCCTATAATCACATGCAATCCCTTCACTCTTCCTGCAAAATTACTTATCAGTTTCTTATTGGGCATCATCCTAAAATCAAGTTGTTTCTTCATCACCCAATTGTAATAAGTCCTGGTCATGATGTTAACAGGAGATCTAGGATCGATGTAAGCTTTCCATATATGCATGTGCCCGATATTGCATGGTATGTTAATGTTAGAGGGGTCTCCCATTTTGATAAGGGGTGTGCCAAGGATATATGGTCTCTCGGGACTATCGAATAAATCCTTATGGTATTCCCGTTCTTCCTTGGTGGGCAACTTATCAAAGTACTTCTCTATAGTTTCTACTCCCTCTAACCCTATTTCCTTATTAATCTCAACTTCCCTACTTTCATCTCTAGTTTCGGTTTCTACTCCAACTTCATCCTTGTCACTTTTTTCTATCTCCTCATCTATTGGCTTAATGGTGACAACATTGACAAAGTGGACGTGTTTAGATGATGAGGGGTCCTTAATTTGGATTCCGTTATTGGTGTCCCTAGTGTCCTTCCTAGGTGTAGTTAACGCTTGGTTGTTGAGGGCTTTCAACAAGTTGTCTATCTTGTTGGTCATCTCCATTTGTTGTTGGTTGAATTCGGTTTCAAACCTAGCTATGCGAGCTTCTTGAGATGCCATGAACTTAGACATCAATCCTTCAAGATTGTTGGTACTACCATAGTTGTTAGAAGGATTGTTGTTGAAAGTACGGTTGGAGGGTGGACCGTTTGGTTGATAACGATTAGGCGGATTGGAAGAATTGGGTTGATTTTGTTTCCACCTAAGGTTTGGGTGATTTTTCCAAGAGGGGTTGTATGAATCACCATAAGGGTTTGGCTCGGGCTTGAAAGTGTACCACTTATCTCCTGCTTCGTCGGTACGCGTGGATGCGTAGTCCGCAAAAGCTGTTCCGAGGAGTTCCACACAATCACGAGTGTCATGGGGACCACTACATAATTCGCATGAAGAAGTGATTTTGTTCACTTGGCTTGAAGGCTTAGGAGCTTCGTAGGATTTCATGAGAAACTTGACTTGGTCCTCAAGTTCCATGATCCTACGGTCGGGAGTGCTAGAGTTGTTCGAAGGCAAAGATATTGCCTTGACCGTTTTGTTCAAATCACGGGGATCATTCCAACTTTCATTGTCATAGAGAGCAAGATCTTCTATGAGTTCCCATGATTGTTCCGCACTTAGATCACGTAGCTTACCACCGGCTGATTGGTCAATGGCTCGCCTCGTGGAGAGATCGATATGGTTATAAAATATTTGGACTTGGAGCCAAAGATCTATGCCATGATAAGGGACTTTTTGGAGTAAGTCCTTGAAACGAGTCCATGCTTCATAACGAGATTCATTTTGACGTTGTTGGAACATCAAGATGTCATTTCTAAGCTTAGTAGTTCTCCCCGGTTGGAAAAATTGAGCAAGGAAACGGGTGGTGAGATCATCCCATGTGGTGATGGACCCCGCGGGTAAATGCTCAAGCCATTGACTAGCTTGATCCCGTAGAGAGAATTGGAATAGGCGTAATCGGGTTGTCTCTCTAGTTTCAACACCTAGGTCTATGGAATCTACGATTTTTAGGAAGTCCTTAAGATGTTGATTTGGATCTTCGGAACGAAGTCCATGGAATGCACATCCGCTTTGCACCAATCGGATGGTGTCGGATCGCAAGGGAGTCACATTGGCTCCGGTGAGCTCAATGGTGTTTCGGTAGCCTTGGTGGCTAGGTCAGGAATACTCTCCTAAGGTTCGGGGCCTAGGAGGTTCTAGTGGTGGGTTTTGTTGTGGTGGGATGACGGGTTCAAGGATGTTCCCATCGTCCATGATGTCAGGTGGTGAAGAGTTACGAACAAAAACACAAAGAAATAAGATAGACTAAAGAAAACCTAAAAATTAAAATAAAATCTTACTAGAAAGGAATCTAGCAAGTAGACCTAATAAAAAGAAATTCTAACCTAGACAATAACTATTCCCCGGGCTGCGGCGCCAAAAACTTGATGCGTGGGAATTGCACCAGGCTTTTCCTCTCAAGGGATCTCGAGAAGCTTACAACCCCCACCAGGCAGTGTACCTGATCGTTGTAGTATAGTATAGTGACAAGTACCGGGGGATTGATCGTTCAGCTAGGAATAGTGTCGCTAGGATTAGAAAACCTAAATACTAGTTCTAAAGATGAGGGATGATTATTTTTGTATTTTTATATTTTTATGAAAGCAAGTAAAAAATCTCGGGTTTGAAGGATTTGGGCGGAATTAGTTGCTAGTCAACTAACCCAATACTACAGATGCAATCAAAATAAAATAGTAGAAATGAAAATAAAACTAAATTAAACTAAGGTTGTGAGCAATAAGTGAAGAAATTGTGTTTACTTAGATTTCATAACTCCCTATATATCTTTTACACGTTAATTACTTGTTATAGTTGCGTGGATGACGGATTGTATTCCTTAATACCATTCATGGGGTGGCGCACTTAACTCCCCAATCCTATGAGTGCCTACTTCACTCCTATGTCGAGCCGGCTAAGAAGCTCCTAACATGGGATCATTAGAATTTACTCATGCATTAAATACAATCAATAAAACCTAGTGCACATCAGTTCATGTTTCCTAAGACGTTCAAGCATGTTACCATTTGGAGATCTGCCAGTTTTCTTAAGCCTAACATCGAAATCATTCATCCAATACAACCATAAAAAAGTAATCAACACATAATCAACATCTAGGTTTCATTAGATCTAAGCAAACACAAGATAGATCTAGCCTAGCATGATGGAATTAAGACAAGCACAAGATATAGACAACCAACACATAGACATATTGATTGAATTAGAAGAACACTTATCTCAATTACACATGTAAGGGTTCAAGGGCTGAAAACCCTTGAAAAATCTGTAAAATTCGTAATAGGTTCGGCCTTAGAGTTTCTCCAAAATTCTCCTTTTTTTAATGAATGAAAATTAGAAAACTATATATAGGAAATTGAGGCTGACGGTGTCAAGACCAAATAGGTGACGCCGTCATCTCGCCGCCAAAATAATTCTCGGACTGCCTTGATCTACATCTGACGCCGTCATGTATAAGCTTCTTCCAGGTCGTCACGTGTTAACTCTTGACGCTCTTCCTTGTGACGCCTTCATGTTTGCACTGGGCCGTCTTGCAAATTACTCTTGACGCCGTCAAATTGTTACTCTTGACGCCGTCACCTACTGTTCCCAGCTTGAAAAATTAAGTCTTTGGCGTTTTCTTCACTTTTATGCTCCAAAAACATCCGAATTGCTTCATTTTTCAGATTTCACTCCCAAAGTACCTAAAATCACAAAAGGAACGATTTAGGGCAATATTTGATCAAATAAATTCAATTCCGGGCTTAAATGACCCCCTAAAAGTGGTTCATTTTTCGCCTCATCATGGCGTACGGGGTTTTAATTTTTTATACAACGCATTTAATAATTCGAGTACGGCGCATCTATCCCCTACATCCGACGAATTATATTTTTAATCAGAAAATTTTTAAACCCTAACTGAAATACGACGCATCTGTTTCTTAGACGCGACACATTTAATTAATTTATTAAAAACAGTTTTCGAATTAATTAAATAGATATGACTCATCGATTTCTATCGATACGGCGCATCTTAATCTGAATAAAAAATCTTGTATTTTGAAACATAACGAAGATACGACGCATTAGCTTCTGCTGATACGGCGCATCTATTTTTTTTTATAAGTACAATTGATTTTTGCTAATTTAAACATATGGTGCATTTGATTTATTAAGTGTGGCGTATTGATTTTCTGAATAAAAGTCTGATTTATTTTAACGTAATAAGATACGGCGTATCCTATTCTTAGGATACGGCGCATCGACTGCAGATATCATCAACTTTTACTCTTCGTTTTGTTATTTGATTTCCAGTATTTTGTGGTATCTTTCTTCCGGGCAAATACTACTGACGAATTTGTCTCTGATCACAGGAATGACTATGGAAGATATCACCACGGATGAATATTTGTCTAGGAAACAAGGGAAGCTTCATCATAAAGCGAAATCTCCAACGGAGAAGCTGTGGTTTCTAAAGGACGAAGGATGGTTAGTCAATCGAACAAAATAGGAGCAGAAGATGAGTCGAACTTGAAGACTCTGGAATAAAGAAAAGTGCTCACCGGGAGACAAACCGAATTTACCTTTACTGTTTTTATGACGAGTCTATCAGATCTGCAGTAGATGCGGCGCATCTCATTCCATAGATACGGCGTATCAAATACACAGATCATATCTTTTATTTTTCTGCATTTTTATTTTCTTTTCAGACTTAAAAACATTCTGTCAGTTTATTTAGTGCGGCACATCCCTGGTTAAGAATGCGACGCATCTTATTCTCTGATTCATACCAATTCCAGGCTCAATATGGCGCATCCCTTTCTTTGGATGTGGCTTATCGACTGACCTGATGATTTTTACAGATTTTAATTTTTAATTTTTTAGGTTTTATTTTCACTAACTACTAATGAATTACATACAAGTTGTGATTTTCTTAATTCAGGTGTGTTGCTTAATGGTGGTATATTTTAGCTTCTGTACTTTCTGTGGAAACGTCATCCACAAGAAAGTAGATTTTGCTCAAGAAACGCATAATGGAGGATCAAACCGAGCAAATCTCAGGGGAATTCTCCGTTCTAATTCTTTTTAATTTCCCGTTTTTAATTTCAATTACAAACAACGAGGACATTGTTTAACTTAAGTGGGGGAATGAAGAATTAGAACGCTTACTTGTCCTAAATTTTCAAAAATATGCTTTAATCTATACTTAATATGTCAAAATTTAAATTTTTTTAGCATGTTTTTGTTAAACTAAGTTGCATAGCCGCACACATAACTTTATTTGCTAAAATATTTTTATGCATGTGACTAGTAAACTTTAGAACTTGGCTTGTATACTATTTGAGTCCACCATAATGAGTATTATTGATATAATTGGAGTGACTTTTCTAACTTGGTAAATTTCTAGGATTACACCCAAAAAGCCTATATATGTTTTGTGTTATTAGCTAACAACACTGGTTAGTTAACCACCGTATAAAACCCTTTGTTACTCTCATTTTTAGAGTAAGATACCCCTAGAAAAACCCTCAGAGCCATTCCTTTCGTTTCATAGACATGTGTTAATTGTTTCGTTACACCTTAAACCTTAGCCTACCCTGTAGATTAATGTCTGTGGTTAGTCGCTTTAGGCAAAGTGTGTTTCCTTGCATTACCTGTGTTGGTGTGCATAAATTCATTATATTTGGTTAGGTCAGGAAATTGCACAATGAAATTGGAGTGAAAGTAAATATTGTATAATTTGAGTCTTGTTATTTTTCGTGTGTTTACTACTTTCACTATTTACTGTTATTTCTAAAGTTATGAAAAGTATGGAAAAATTATCCAGAGTTATCGTCATAGTGACGTGGTAAAATATTACACATCTTAGTTCAAGTTTATGTATATGTTGATGTTAAAAAAAATTAAAAAATTGGAAGTTTGTTTTAGCCAATTATATAAAGTTTTGTATTAAGTGGATGATATCGCCACTATTTGTTGTTGTACTATATTTATCGATTGAATGGGAGTTGGCCGTTATGGGAACGCCAACTAAGGTTTACTCTTTGATTAAGAGTTTATTGAGTATAATTCGTGTCTATTTAAAGCGTGAGTTACATGAGTCAAAAAGCGTGAGTTATTCAATGATATGAGTCTTATTCATGGGATGGTTGGGAAAGTGATTAACCACAATTAGGACTTAATCTATTTGTTTGTTTATTTTTATTTTACATCGATTCGTATCCTAAATGTTATCCATACCCATCCGTATTGTTGTATTCGTTGTTAGCTTTTGAGCATCTGGATATGATGATGGCCAACTGAGAATGTTAAATGTATGAATAAGGTAGTGACCATCCGAGTATTAGATTAATTGACTAACACGCCAGCGATCTTGTGTGTGATTTGGTGACCATCCGTTATGCAAATAATGTGCCAGCAATCCAAGAAGCATACTAGTGACCATCCGTTAGTTGAAGCGTCGAGGAATCGTGTCAAGGATCTACTAAGTTTATGCAGGAGATGTTTGAACAAAGCTAGGTTTAACCCTTAAGCCTCAAAAACCCTTTTTACCGCTTTAGACTTGTCACTCCTTAGCTTTAGTGGAGGAGATGTGTATCCTTGCCAAGCATATGATAGAATATTCGTCACAACTACAAAATTAAACGATTAGATCGGTTTGAATTTTATATTTTAATTTTGTTTCTAACTCATTAAGTGTTTGGTTTTGCAATTATGATAAGACGAATAAGTGCCTAATTATAAAAATACATCCAAGTATATTTTAGGATACATTTTCATAAATATTAATCTAAAGGTTTACTTGGGGACAAGTAAAGTTCAAGTGAGGGGATATTTAATGACATCAAATAAGTACATTATGTTGTCATCATTTGTCCTATATGATTGACTTGTTTTATTATATTTTATATGAGAATTGGTACTTTAATGTTTATTTTAGTAATTTTCAGTTAAAAACAAGTAATTGGTGAAACTTGGCGATTTTAGACAAAATATGGAGCAAAATGATCAAGATGGAAAAATCTACTGAAATCTAAAAGATACGCTGCATCATTTTAGACAGATGCGCCGTACTATCATACTTAGATGAATTCGAAGACCTGATGAAGTGAAAAGTGTACCGCTTTTGGGGGGTCATTTAAGGCCAAAATCAAGATTACTTGATCAAATATTGCCCTAAATCGTTCCTTTTGGAAGAAAATTTACAAAAGGAAGCATTTTGGACGTTTTTGGAGCGAAAAAGTGAAGAAAACGACAAAGTCTCAAAATAATGCTGGAAATTGTACATGGCGGCGTCACAGGATGCTAGTGACGGCGTAAAGACTTGACAAAGAGGTAGATAAATCAAATATACGTGACGCGCCAGAGATTTTTCTAAAGGAGTCGTGACGGCATCACCCTTTAGGGTCGCCAAGGCCGTCACGTATATCACAAAGAGAGACGGCCCATAGTGTGTAAAGAGTGACGGCGTCAGAAGTAGATCTAGGCAATATGAGTATTATTTTGGCGGCGAGTTGACGGCGTCAGACCTAACTCTTGACGTCGTCAGAATGTAAAATCTATATATAGTTTTCTAGTTTTCATTCATTGTGTGCAACTTTGAAGGGAGTAAACCCTAGACGAATTTTACTGATATTTTGAGGGTTTCAAACCCTTTTTTCATCCATGCTTAATTGAAGATAAGTCTTTCATCAAATCATTCAATATGTCTATG
Organism: Artemisia argyi; assembly: GCA_030686995.1. Taxonomy (NCBI): domain Eukaryota; kingdom Viridiplantae; phylum Streptophyta; class Magnoliopsida; order Asterales; family Asteraceae; genus Artemisia; species Artemisia argyi. The sequence continues at coordinate 106,627,957 of CM060685.1, forward strand.
TGTTGTTTGGTTATATCTTACGCTTGTCTTCTCTTTAACATGCTAGGCTAGGTTTTCTTTGTGTTTGCTTAGATGTAATGAAACTTAGATATTGATTATGGGTTGGTTGTTTGTTTATAATTGTTGTGGATGAATGAATTCGATGTTAGGCTTAAGAAAACTGGCAGACTTCCAATTGGTAACTTGCTTGAATGTCTTAAGAAACATGATCGGAGGTGTACTATGATATATTGGTTATATTTAATGCATAGGTAACTACTAATGAGGCCATGTTAGGAGCTAGTAGTCGGCTTGACATAGGAAGAGGTAGAATCTTATAGAGTTAGGGAAGATCGTACACGGCCCTACGAATGGTATTAAGGAATATAACCCATCATGCATGCAATTGTAACAAACTAATCAACCGGTAAAAGATAGCTAGGGAGTAGTGAAATCTAAGTAAACACATTTTCTCTCATTATTGTTTTTGCCATAATTAGTTTAAGTTTACTTTATTTTATTTTGATTGCATCTTTAGTTATTTGGGTTAGTTGATTAGCAACTAATTCCGCCCACTCCTTCCAAAACCGAGATTTTACTTGCTTTGTTAGGACCGTAGAACAACCTTATCACTTGTGAATCTAGAGAGAGAGAGTGGAAGGGAACTCCTAGTGTGTGAAATAATAACCTTGATATTACTAAGAGAACCAACCTCAAAATGAGGCCTTACATGTGTATTTATACTTGTAGTCTAGGGCTTCACATATCTTTGATCATATTACATAACTAGCCCTTAGACTTTATACAAGTATGAATAATACACATAAACTTAATAAACTAGCATTTACTAACTATTACATTGATACATTTAACTAACTATTTGACTCAATAATGATCGTCACTTTTAATCCTAACAATCTCCCCCTAAGGGACGATCATTGAGATCTCACTTTGATTTCATAAATGATCAACACTTCTAATTCTAACAATCTCCCCCTAAGGGTGATCATTGAGATCTCTCTTTTGTGACTTTGATCTATGATCTTTGAAGCTTGTTCTCTTGAACTTTGAGTCCTTGTGTAATAGTTTTGCTAGTTCCTTTGTTCCAATCATGCTTTGTGATCTTTCTTGCCATTGATCAACATCTTTAGTATGTTGTCTTTACGTCTTTTCCAACATGCTCATACTTTGTTTGGCTTTGAATCTTTATGAAGTTCTCTTCTCTTTGACTTTAATCTTTGTTTCTTTAGTTTGAAGATTCTTTGACTTTGACTTAGAAATGTTCTGAACTTTGCTTTGCTTTGATCTTTGAAGAGAGCTTTGCAGGGTATGAGCATGTGGATTTTTGAGTGATGGTAACAGTCTTTCTCCAATGAACATTTATGAGTACCTGCATAAAACAGTTAGCAATAAATCAACCGGTACTTACAGGTTCGGAATTAGAGATCGTCAACAGCATAGTGTGAAGACTCCTTCTAACCCTTACCAAGGCCGTTCCTGAATCAGATACCCCTGAAAGGGCTTACTAGATCCACCGAAGTACATCAATTATTCAGGTGAGTTGCTGGAGATCACCCCACAACTGTAGACCGTTTGAGATATAGTAACCATCATGATAGATAAGGCAAGATCCGTAGATCTCATAAAGACTCTTACAACTTGTGTCCTTTTTGGCGAACACAAGTGTATTCATAGGAAGTGTATCCTAAGAGATCTTTTAATGTATCTCATGGCTCTAGACTCGATAAGTGCATAATTTGGTTTCCTATGCGGAGACTAGGGAGGGGTCTCCTGCTTCAATATCAACCATCTCTAAGAGATAAGTCGATAGATTACTCCAGTTCCCCGTGAGAATGAAACAAGTACCTTTTGAGAGATACTTGAGTGGCAAGAAGGTTTAGTGCAGTGCGTCACTGGGTCCATGACGTCTTTATCTTCAATACCGGTGTCACCTTAGCAACAACCAGTAGCATATGAATTGAACCCGGTGTCTGCCCTAAGGTTGAACATATGGAGGGCTATTTCTTTTCACCCTTTCATTTTCTTTTCTTTTTAATTCTTCAACCCCTTCTTTCTCCTTTCATTCTTTTCTCCTTTTTTCAAATCATACCTAAGGACTTCTAATTCTAATCTATTGGAATTGTCCTTGGGTAGATCCCTCCGGCTCTGGCGGATCATAGGACGGTTTTACCTAACCTTAGTCACCTTATAACTTCATGACTATCCTATTGTTGCCATGAAACCATTTATGAAAATCTCTCAAAGTGTTTATGATAAAAAAAACATACTTTGTTAACACTTCGAGAGTTTTGCATTTCATTTGAAGGACTCCCCTTTCACATGTGCTCATGGATTTTTAAGAAATTTGCACATGCGTGAGGAGTTTGCACTTTTGAATTGATTCACTTTCAATGAACACATCCTATTCGAGACACGCTTCAATCACTAGTTAGACTAGCTTGAAGTTATTACCCGGCCTTGTCATATCCACAGAAAGTTTCTCGAAACGGTACATTTCTACTAAGACAAATCCTTTTCGAGACACGCTTACGTGGCTAGTTAAAGAGTTCCATTGTCAGCTTTTAGGTGACAACTAGCTCTAGTAACTAACTTGATGTTATTACCCGTCGAGGATAAGTCTTTTCGATTACTAACTTTTGTTTTTTCGTCAATTCTTGGGTCATTTCTGAGTCGAGCTCTTTTGAGATTCAGCCACAATCTTAAACAAATTGATCACATTTTAATCACGTCTTCTCCCCCTTAAAAATAGCATATCCATGGTATTTTTGATACCAAATGATTAAAACCTTTGTTTTTGGATAGCTTATGGAGAGAAACGGATGTTTGATAATTACGAATAAGTTTCCTTTAAGCATGATCATTTTGGAACATTATTTTATTACTCCTCGTCAAAATTAGAACATTTTGAGTAAATATTTGTTGTGAATGATTTTAGGGAGTAATATCTTGAAAAGTTTTGAAAACCTTAAACCTTTAGAAACATTTTTCAAAATTTTGCTCAAAAAATTAAGAAGACTTTGATAAGCTATTGGTGAGAAGTCTTCTTATCTTTTAGGATTGTCGCACAGAAATGTACAACAGGGTCCTTTCTTTGAAAATCGCGGGTTATACACTGTTATGTGTGCATAAGCCATAATGTTTTTAGGATAAGTGCACGGAAAATATTTAACCTTTGATTGATTAAGCACTTTCCTTTATTTGAAGAACGAATCCCTAGCAGAAGTACTAAGAAATCATGTTTTTGGATTAGACAACAACTTTTGGAACCCATTTAAGCACGGCGCCAATGGGTTTACCATATTTTGAAATCCATTTGAAAGTTGTGTCAATCCGAGACAAAGAAGTTGAATTCCAACGAGGACTGAAGTCCGGTGTTTCATTTTGAAATAAAGCTCGTGGAATCAACGGTGATTTAAAAATCTTTTGCTTTTGAAACTTGTTTGAGAAACCCGATGTCTCTCTTGGAGTTTTAAAACTTGAAGAAGAAGTTTTCCATCCATTGTTGAAACTCGGTGTTTCATTTTGAAAATTCGTTTTTGAGATGAATGGAAACCTTCCAGAATTGGGATTTTTCAAAGCATAGCCATTCCTTTGTTGTAGCGGAAGCATTTCAGAGTATGAATAATTCAAATGTTTTGAACGGCTTTGCTTTGGTTTCCACACTGGCTTTACCGGAGTAAAACGAGAGTATGGAGTTTGAAAACCTTGATTCTTTTCTTTATGAGCACTTGCATTTGAAACCTTTTGAGGAGTAAATGTTTCAGAAAAATTAGGTCTCTTTGAAAATTTCCTCCCTTTTTGCAAAGAATAGGTTGTAAACTGAGAAACCTTTTTCGAAAATGGTTTGGAAGATTCACTCGTGTAAACCTTCTCCGAAACACTTACTTGTGGTTTAGACTCGTTTGAAACTTGAGATTTTTCTTTTGACCGGTTAAGAACATCAAACTTCGCTTTTAAGGCATTGTATGACGTTCTCAAATCATTGTATTCTTTTTGAAGAAAAAGATGATCTGATGATGCCAGTTGTTCTTGCAAAGAAGCATTTTGATTTTCAAGACGTGCAAAATATTTTTCATATTTGTCTGTTTCGATTGAAAAATCATTTTTGGCATCACCAAAATCCTTGGTTTGTTGTGCAATTATTTTTTCCAATTCAACAATTTTCTTTTGAAGCACAGATTTTTCTTTTTCAAAAAGATGATTTTGTGTGATCTGAGAGTCAGATTTGTTTGAAGTTTGATTCTGAACTCTTGACTGCTTGATTGAATCAAACAAGTTTTTGTAAGTCTGTTTCAAATGTTCATTTTCATTTTGTAATGATGCCACAGTATGTTCCAATTCAAGATTTTTTGTATCAAGTTCGTCGAAATCAAACTTGATATTGGTATCATCACAAGTTTCTACAAAAATCTTTTCTTTTTCTTTAAGCACTGATGTCAAAGAGTTTTCAGAAGACATTTTCTCATTCTTCTCTTGCAGTTTAAGTTGGAAAGAGATACTTTGTGCTTCGAGTATTGCAAGATGTTTCTCAAAGTAAGCAGTTCTTTTTGACAATTCTGCTTTGACATCAGTTGCTTCTTTTGAAAGCTCAGTGATTTTCTTTTTGAGAGAAAGATTTTCAGATTTCAAAGAAGATGTTTGTTCAAAATTCTCATTCACTTTCTCATGGCAAACAGATTTTGATTTGAAAGACTCTATTTGATTTGTGAAAAATTCCTTTTGAATGTCAAGTATTAAGCATTTTTCATCAAATTCATCTTCAAGAGAATGAACGTACTTTAAATCTTCTCTCATTTCAGTGACAAGATGTTTTTCAAAGTACTCAAAACTTAAGTTGAGATTTTTCACATGAGGTTCAATCTCATCTTTCAAAATCTTTTGGACTTCAATCTTAAGGCGTACATCTGATGAAAGAGGATTAGAGAAAACGTTGTTATCGATGTTTACTTGCTTAAATGAAATGACCTTTAACGTATGCTCAATGTGATGTTTAAGACTACAAAATTGTTTCCTTGCTTTATTTTGCCATAACGTAGCATCATAAGTAGCAAGTTGAGCTTCTTTGAAAAATCTTTTCACATTTGTGTCTTTTCTTTTGAAAGGTGCTTTTGGAAAATCTGTCAATTGTGTACAACCATACACAAAGCCGTGGTACGAGAGAGGGTTTTTTGTTTGTTTTACTTTCAAACGTTTTTCCTCTTCAGATTTTAAAATATCTTGAGACTCAAACAAAAGATCATCTGATGATTCTTTTCCCATATCATTAGCGTTATACAAAATAGGTGTCAACTTTTGCACTTTGTTTAAAAAACAAGGTTTTTCATTTTCCACATTAGCATTATTCACAAAACCAATCCCAGATGTTTGTTTCTCAACCTCCTCATCTTTAGTAGGCAGCATGTTGATAGTCTGAGAAGTCTGTCCCAATTTTTGAAGTTTGTTTTCAAGATTGTTTGTTCGTTTCAAAAACTCTTGGTTTTCATTCTCAAGTTTTGTGTTTACAATCTCAAAATTTGATGTGGTTTTCTGAAGCTTTGAATTTTCACTTTTTAAATCATTGTTCTCTTTTAAAAGCGCTTGAACCTTTCTATTGTTAACAACCATTTGAGCATCCAGATTTGAATGGAACGTTTTACACGAAGAACAGCTTCTCTATAACCAACTTCAAGTTCTTCATTTCTTTTTAAAAGTGGTTTGACAGACTCTCCATACATTTCAAACTTTTGAGCTTGAGATTTAAGGTTTGAGTTTTCAAATTCAAGTTCAGCTTTTCTTTTTGTTACATTTTGAAAACCTTTTTCCATTTCTTTAAATCTCTCAAGCTCTTTTGTCAATAAGACATTCGTTTGCTTCGCTTTACGATTGTACTCTTTGCACTTTTCAAGTCCATGTTTGAAATTATTGATTAATGAAGCAAATAAGGCACGATCTTGTTCATAAGAAGATCCATCCTGGGCAGGCTCACCTCTATTAGGATCCATATCTGGAGTATCAAAAGTGATATTACTATCATTTTGTTCCACCACATAAGTGTCACTAATAGACTCAGGATGCGCAGGATGTGTCTGATCATGAACAAACATATTCTCAAATATATCAACATTATCATGAGCATGTGAATGTTGTACCGTAGCCAATATCTCTGTGTCTGATGAAGGTCCAATATGATCATCTTCGGTGTCCCAAACAGCTTCATTCCTTTGTGTACCATCAGTATCTGAATCATAGCTAGGACTGCTGCTTTCAACCTGCTGTTCTGAAGATGAATCACGTCCCGTAAAAACCAAACTATCATCTGATGCATCACCCTCATTGACCGTTTCCTTTTTTGCTTGAAAATCTTTCTCTGTCTCTTTTTCAATCACCTCTGTTTCCTTTAACTGCATCTCTCTTTCAATTTGCTCTCTTTCTTTTAACTGCATATCTTTTTCAATCTCCTCTCTTTCCCGTTTCAGCTTCTCAATTTCATTTAACTCAGCTTCCTCAGCATCAAGTATCTTTTCGAGTTCATCCATTTGATTTATGCATTGAGTTCTGAAGGTCGAATAGCTTACCGAAATTTTTTTATAAAACGCATCGATAAACACTGTCTGGTTCATTATCCAAGGGTTAAATATTCTCTGAAACTGAGTTTGGATGACTTTAAGAGATTCTTTGCAGTTATGCGTATGAAGTTCTTCTTCATTAAGAAGTTTTTCAAGTTGATTCAGGTTTTGGATGAGTTCTTCTTTGAAATAATGAAATCGGTCTCTGACGTAGTATTCAAATGCCTAATCGAAACTTATTTCTAAGCCATAAGTATTGATGACCTTCACTACATATGACTTGAACACTGTACACACTTTCTTAGAATCTCTCTCTTGGATTTGCATTTTCATTTCCATTGAAAAGCGATGTGTGATAAAGTTGATCTTAGGATCTTTTAAGATAACAAAGGTTGTTGTTGAAGATTAGATGTTTTGGTGAAGATGAAAAACGTTCTCGGTTGAATTTTTGTGATTTCAAATTTTCCCTCCAAAAAATGAATACGAAAATTTTCTTTCTTAAACTTTGAAAATCACAAAGAAATACAATTCTAATGTTACCAGAAAAATTTGAGTTTTGAAAATTTTGACGCCAAATTTTACCGAAATTTTTTGAATTTTGGCATAAAAATTTGAATTTTCGGCCGAAATTTTCAAGGTTATACCAAACTTTGAATCTCGCGTAAAAATTGGACGTTTAATCTCCTGTAGAAACCTCTTTTTTTTTTGGTCTAACTCGATAAGTCTTAAAACTCCAAACTCGATATGTCTAAAAGTTTGTCAAACTCGGTATATCTTGAAAACTGTCAAACTCGGTATATCATAAAATTTGTCAAACTCGGTATCCATTCAAACTCGGTATCCTTTCAAACTCGGTATCCATTCAAACTCGATAACCTTGGATCCTAACTCGATAAACCTTGATTAATTTTGGCAGAGTTTCGTCTAGGTATAAGCGACAAAGAACCTTACTCGATGAACGATAAGGTAAAAGGCTAACTCGCCAAACTTGAGTCCAAACTCGGTATGTTTTTGTATCCTAACTTGATAAAACTTAATACCCAAACTCGGTAAGTATTAATCCTAACTCGCTAAGATTTTACATCCAAACTCGGTAAGACCAAATTCCTAACTCGACAGAATCAGAAAATTCTAACTCGACAGAAAACACCCAAACTCGATAAGTAGGCGATGAACAATACCAGATCTGAAAATTTTCACCCAAAAACGGTCTAGAACAACCTAAAATTATCCCTAGGCTCTTGATACCACTTGTTAGGACCGTAGAACAACCTTATCACTTGTGAATCTAGGCTAGATCTAGAGAGAGAAAGTAAGTAGAGAGAGAGAGTGGAAGGGAACTCCTAGTGTGTGAAATAATAACCTTGATATTACTAAGAGAACTAACCTCAAAATGAGGCCTTACATGTGTATTTATACTTGTAGTCTAGGGCTTCACATATCTTTGATCATATTACATAACTAGCCCTTAGACTTTATACAAGCATGAATAATACACATAAACTTAATAAACTAGCATTTACTAACTATTACATTGATATATTTAACTAACTATTTGACTCAATAATGATCGTCACTTTTAATCCTAACATGCTTTCATTTAAAATATAAAAATACAAAAAGAATCATCCCTCACCTCTAGACTTAGTTTTAGTGAGTTTTAATCCTAACGAACACTATTCTTTCAGTTGAACGATCAATCCCCCGGTACTTGTCACTATACTATACTACAACGGTCAGGTACACTGCCTGGTGTGGATTGCAAGCTTCTCAAGATCCCTGATGAGTGCGCAAACACTCATCATTTTTATCGTATTTAAACTGCCAAAACATACAAAAACAATCGAAAAGTAATCAAAATACTTAAATTATCCCAGGGATTGTGTTTTATGTGTTTTAAATGCAAAACGAGCAAAAACAAACGAAAAAAGATCAAAGTTTGCAATATTGGCAGTTTTAGTCCCCCAAGTTTCAAAATTTGTCAAAAATAGTCCCTATGCATTTATTTTGAAATAAAAGTCAACCCAAGTCCTTGAAAAATCAAAATCTACCAAAAACGGACTTTGGGTGATAAATTTGGAAAAGTTACATTTTGGTCCCTGGAGTTTGGGAATTTGCAAATTCAGTCCCTGGGAATTTTGAAATAAAAATTTTGCAAAAAAAATTGGTTTGTGGAATTCTAAACTTGGCAACATTGGTCCTTATTGATACTTTAGGAAAATGACAATTTCAGCCCTTGTGTTTTGTCAAATTTCAAAAATGGTCCTTGTGTTTATAACCTATACCATCCGGACCCTTTTATTCTTATAACCCAACAAACAAACCAAACAACTCCAAACCTAATCCTACCCAGCCCACCTTAGCCCACTCCACCTTATCACTCCATCTCCCAGCCCACTCCACACAAAAGCCCACCACCAATATTTACCCCGTCCGTTTTATTATTAAAAACGGTCAAAGCAGTTGACCCTCCTTCTCCCCCAACTTGTCTGTAAAACCAAACCAATACTCCAACCCCCCTCCTCACCTCCAATTAATGTACACCACTCTTTGTCCCCCCCCAACTTTCAACAAAACTCCAAGATTCTTTTATTGATATCAAAATTCTTCAAGAAATCACCACCTGCTCCTTTGACCATTTTGGCGCCAAAAAGAACATTTAAAGGTTGAGATTGAATTGAGCCAATCCAACGGCTCAAACTTGATGGGAAACATTCAGAGGATGCTTGAAGTCTAAAGTATCTATAAAAGAGAGAATGGGGCAGAAGAAAAATCCATCTAGATTAATTGTAATTTACTCTTATGTCGTTTTAATTATTTTCTTAAATATCCTTGTAATTTTAAGCCTTCAAGTACTGTTTTTACTTAATTCAGTGTAGTAAGAAACATTTTCAAGTATTAATGATAAGTTTTATTTAAAATTTCACATTGTGCAATTTTATGTTAAAAATATATTTATAGTGTATTATGATTGTTTGTTGTTATTGAGGACATAATTAGGTCATATAAGCTCCTAGGAAGCTCTTATAAGCTTCTAGTTAACTTAAAATTCAGCATAGCCAAAAATTCACAAATACCAAAATTAGTCAACATAAGTCAACTGAGAAGCTTGGGTGTGAATTCTGGATTCAAAGATGATTTGGAGCTGAGCTTGGATTGGAATGGGTTATTAGAGCTCTGTGGAGAGCAATAGGGGTATCATTTGATCTTGGTTCTTGGTTTTCCACTTTGGAGCATTTTGTAAGCAAAACATTCAACTTTAGTTTTTTTTATTTGGTATATTAGTTGTAATCTCAGTAATTTGTAGTTATTTAAGTTAGTTTAGCTTTAACTTTGTTTGAATTTAAGCTTTTGTTCACTAGAAATTGGTATAATCTTTGTTATAATTGAAACTGCCAACCTTAGTATAATAGTAGTTCTTAGATTTTAGTTGTAATAAATGGTACTTGTGTGCTAATATAAGCTTGTTACATCATATTTCATCTCTGTACATCAGTTGATTTGGTAAAATTTGTGATTTCCCTTGTAAAACTCAAAAGCAGTGTGTTGAAGGGGTGTTTAGAACAAGCTTTTAAGCTTAGCTTTTGTTGATATTTGAAGGGTGATTTGGTTCCATTAGATCTCATTAGTATTATATAGGTTTAATAGGGTCTAAAAACTTGGTCTTATTCAGTCATAAGTCAAAATCATTTGATTTGTCTCCCATCTGTTTACTGAGTTGAACCTGTGGTTCAATAAGTCACCATATTAGCTTATAATTAGCAACTCTAGGTTAATCTAGTTTCATAATACCTTTTTACAACATATTAAGTTCAAAAATCAAGATATAATCTCAGAAAAATCAACTGTGCAAGTTTTGCTAAAAAGTCAAAAGTTGAGATTTCAGATTTTCATCAAAATGGCAAGCTTAAATTTGATTTTTGTGTTGTGATTGAGGACCTGAGATTTGTTGTGTGTAAACTCTACCAGTTGAACTTTAGGTTTACACAAAGTTTACATTTTTGCAATTTTTTTACATGGACTAAATTGCCCCTTGAATTGGGCTGCAGGGCAAAGACCTGCTCTGTCTCAGCAGACCTTTCCCACTCACCCACCTTTGGTGGTGTTTTGTGGTTGATTCAGTGGGCCCCACACCCCATAGTTAGGTTCCCTCAACCCCCTCCTACCAGGGAGTGTACATTGACCAGTAGTTTGACCTCTAAACTTGTGGACCCCACTTAATTTTGTGCCCAAAGTCTGTCCCAAAAACTATCTCAGAATGCAATAAGCAAACTGCTTATTTGATTGTTGTAGCTTATTGACGCTTCTTGTTTGTGCTTAACTTGCTTAACTCAGTTCATTTAACTCAGAGAGACCAAAATTTGTCATTGTGGACCCCACTTTCCTTCATTTGAGCTAAATACCTTCCACAGTCAACAAAAGCCAACTGTGGGATCAATAAGCACTTTAAGTGCTTATTTCTTGGGTTATATTAAAAGTGTTTTTTTATTAAAAGTCTTTGTTTTTAGTTTATAATCAGTTTGGAAAAAGAAAAAAACAAAAAAATCAACTTTAATATTAGTGATAGCTTCTATTTAATAGGATTTATCATTTTATTTTTCTTTTTAACTTATTTATAAGTAATATATCATTTTTATATTTTTAGAAATTCTATTTTAGGTTAAAGTAATTTTAGAAATTTTTCCAGATTTTTATTTTGTCTTTTAGTGGTTTTTATAATTAATTTTAGTTTAATTTAGTTTTAATTAATATTAAGTAATTAAATAGTGTAATTATAATTTATAAAGTATAACCTAGTTTTTATAATTTTTCTAGCTTTTATTTAAGTTAAAACATTTTTACAAATTTTTCTAGAATTTATATTACTCATTTTCTATTTTTTATAATATCATTAGTTTAATTAGAAATTAATAAGTAATTAGATTAATAATTAGTTAATTAGTTTAAAAATACATAAAATAAACTTTTTATAATTTTTTAGGATTCCTGTAATGGTTAATTAGATTTGTAAAATTTTTCTTAATTTTCTAAGCCTTTTTTAGTATTTTTAATAATTCTAATTAGTTTAATTAGTAATAAATAGATAATTAGTAATTAATTAATAATAAATAATTAAATAGTGTAAAAATAGTTTTTATTTTTCTTAAAATTTTCTTTAATTATTAGAATTGTAAAAATATTAATTTTACACTTGTAACCCTTCCCGTCCATCAGTTGTACTTTTCGTTTCGTTCGTCTGCGTACGTTTTTAATTAAAACGTACGTTTTTAGGTTTTCGCTCAAATCTTTGTAATCTAAATTCTCGTAATCAATCACGTAGCTTTCCTAAGCTACATTTGTTAATAATTTTCAAATAATTCTGATCATAACCCTTTTCTGTGAATAATTACCCGATCACGAATACGCTAAAGTTACAATTCACACTACAACGGGACTTAACGACCTGGTGATACCTTATATTACCCGGAGCATTGACCTAGGCTATTTGACTTTGTTGACCATTACTTGGTCAATATAAGTTGACGGTTTAGCATCAATCAATCCCTTGAGAGGTAAAACCTTTTACGAGGGTGCAATTCACGCATCAAGTTTTTGGCGCCCCTGCCGGGGAATAGTTATTGTCTAGGTTGAAATTTCTCTTTATTTGGTCTACTTGCTAGATTCCTTTCTAGTAAGATTTTTATTTTATTTTTATAGGTTCCTTTTGTCTATCTTTTCTTTGTGTGTTTGTTCGTATAATCCTCATTAATTATTCCGTTGGCCACTATGGAAAACGCGAATCCACCCCTTTCACCTAGCGAGGTTGCTTTGTTGCGTGAACAGATTGAGAATGAGATTAGGGAACTTAGAGAACTCAATAGATTGGTTGATATTGAGCTTGACTATGCGCTTAATGACTTAGCAATAGCCATGGACTTAGATAAGGAACTTGAACCCAATAACTTGGCAATTGTAGAAGAGGTTAAGGAAGAAGAAGAGGAGGGTTTAGATGATGATTATTTCAATTTATATCCCACTGAGGAGGAAATCGCTTATTATAACAATCTCATTGATAACCCTAGGCCTCCCTTTGTTAAGATTGACCCTAAGATTAAAAGAGGTGACCCTAAGAATGTGAAGATACCATGTATGATTGGGTATAAATGCATTGATCAAGCCTACATCGATTTTGAATCCCCAATCAACATTATGTCTTCAAGTGTCTATAATGATATAGTAAAAACAAGACTCGAACCTAGGAAAGATCCCAAATACCCCGGTGGAGTTTGTAATTTTGTCGGGAGAGTCGAAGGTCTACATGTCTTTGTTGGGAACTTTACTTATATCGTTGACTTTATGGTTATTGAAGACTTGGCCAATGTTATAGATTGTCGCTTATCCCATGTTGCATTAGGTAAGCCATTTATCGAGGAGTCCAAGTTAAAACACGATCAAATAGAAGGAACGGTCCAATTTTCTAATGGAATCGATAGGATCACCTATAGGATGCCTAATAAAATGAAGGAATTTCGTTATGTGCCTCAACTTGATATGGATAACATTAGTGCAATCGAGGACATTAACGAAGAAGATAAGAATAAAGGAATGACTTTTGTTTGGGAGAAGAGGAGCCTTTACTATAAGAATTGTTTAACCCTTGGGCCTAAGTATAAAGTTGACATGGAAGTAGTTCAAAAGTTAAGAGAATCAATTGAAAAGTGGGAAAGGGAAACGTAGTAGCCCATGACCTTGAGTCTAGCTACAAGACTCGTAAATAAAGAAAAGCGCTTCTTGGAAGGCAACTCATGTTTTATTTGTTTTGTTTGATTGTTTGTTTGATTTTATTTGTTTCCGTATGCATGCTTTATTTTTATTGTTTGTGGATCATGTTTCATAATAAATTGTGAAAATGCTTTACTTTGTTGTTTGTCTTAACTTCATAAAAAGGTATTTCGCAAAAGCTAAGTGTAAGGGAAATCTAAACTTGTTTTCTAAGAACGGGATTGGACATGAACCACAACAATATTGAATGAACATGTATATTAGTATTTGTTTGAGTCAAATGCTTGTATCGAGTCATAATGATGTTTTGCAGGAATTCCAGGAATTAAGGCGTGAGTTTTTCCAGAAATTTTCCGGAAACTTAACATGAGATTTCTGTCAGAACACTCTGACGGCGTCACGTGTAAAAAAATCTGAAAAAATTTGCGAGTTTTGTTTTTCTAATGGAGCCTTAAAGTTTTTGTTAATTCTTTAGTTTTATAAAGTTTAGAAAATCTGCAAACATTCATTCCATAAGCATTATATCCTTATAGATATAGATTGCTGCCGATTTTACGCGAGGTTTGCCCTAATTGTTTTCTCAGGTTTAATAGGTTTTATTGGACAAGAAGATGATTTATATTTCTGGAGGGAAGCTTTCAACGTTCATTTTCTTGGAGGAGGATTTAACCTTGTTATCCATTTATCCACACCGAACGAATCAGAGGAGTATTTGTTTCATCTTTTACCTTCATTACTTTTACATCCTTTAATTGAATATTGGGGACAATGTTCAGCCTAAGTGTAAGGGGATGGTAAATGATGATACCTTAGCGAATACAATTGCATTTGAGTTTGTTTGTTCAATAGTAGTTGTGTAATAAAACTAAGAGAAAGACTTGTTAGGGCAATTTTAGCACCAAATTTAATTTTTTTAAAACATTTAGGAGTGAAGCTTTAGCCTTAATGAGCGTCTCATGGATAGGAGTTGTATGACTAGCACAAAAACCGTACCACTCAAAAAGATTTCCACCCAAATATGTGAGGTTCGCCTTTAGATTTGCTAGGAAAAGCATTCATTATTAGTGCTTATCAGTGTACCGGTAGCACTTAGATTCTAAAACTTGCGTTAGTGATGCATCCCGAGACCGCTAGTTAGACTACATTCGTGTAGTTAGGATTAACTACATGATAAGAGGCATTAGGATCACCCTTGTGTTAAACCCGTATTATAATTACTTGACCAATAAAGTCATAATTACTTGACTAGTAAAGTCAATTAATTTTCCCACACCTTTGCGTTGTACTCATTTTTAGTACACGATACCCCTAGTACACCCCTCCGAACCTATCTTTTTGTTTCTAACTTTAAGCATTTTACTTAAAGGAATAATTTGTTTACAATCCACCCCAAATGTACACCCTAATCGCCTTAGCCTTCCGAGTATGCACTCATCTTTAGTGCATTATTGTTATATGTTTAAACCCTTAGTCAATTGTCTAATTGATTACATGGTTGCTAAGTCGAGTCATATCTTGTACATATTGTTTTGGGACGATTGGGACTCATGGTTAAAGTACTATTGTTATGGAGTAATGGGGAAGAACATTACCCCCATATGTGCGTTAATCTTAAAAAGTACTCCAAGTGTTTTGATAATCTTAATTCGAGTCAATAGAATAGTTGATTGTAAAGTATGTAAAAGTTCAAGTGTAAGAGGAATGTAAATTCCATATGATGTATTATTTTGGATGGTAGGGCAAGAGTGTATGCAAAAAAAAAAAAAAAAAAAAAAAAAAAAAAAAAAAAAAATGAAAGAATCGAAAAAAAAGAAAAAAAAAGATATATATATATATACATATATATATATATATATATATATATATATATATATATATATATATATATATATATATATATATATATATATATATATATATATATATATATTTAAAGAAAAAAAAGAAAAAAACACATACGGACTACCATCCCGTTTCCTTTTATATTTATTCTATGTTTTTATTAGCTTAAGTCGAGTTGAGTCTTGGCTTAGCAACGCCACATTTTACATGTAATTGACCAAGATGATTAACTCACCACCAGTAAATATTGCCTATATCCAACAAAACCGTGTTTATCATATCCATACACCTCATGTTATAACCTTTTAAAAAGACCTCTTTAATAGTTTATCCTAGGTGCTTACGCCAAGTGGTGGAGGTTTGATCCTTTCCCAAGCCTATGGTAATCTATTTGCTATGACAGGTAGTGAGAGATGTTTTCCATTTTCATATTGTGATATATACTTTATTACACCCGAGAGATGTGAGTATCGAAACACTATTTGTGAGGTGCTAGTGTATAATTTCCGTGCTTATTTTTTGTTGAAGTGGAACGATTATTTGTTGCAATTACTTTTATATTAGTGTTAAATGACCACTAACTTGTATTTTGATTAGAATAAAAGCGCATTTGCTTGAGGACAAGCAAATCTCAAGTGTAAGGGTATTTGATGAAGCGAAAAGTGTACCGCTTTTGGGGGGTCATTTAAGGCCAAAGTCGAGATTATTTGATCAAATATTGCCCTAAATCGTTCCTTTTGTCATTTTAGGTACTTATGGAAGGAAATTTACAAAAGGAAGCATTTTGGACGTTTTTGGAGCGAAAAAGTGAATAAAACGACAAAGTCTCAAAATTATGCTGGAAATTATACATGACGGCGTCACAGGATGCTAGTGACGGCGTCAAGACTTGACAAAGAGGTGGATAAATTAAATACACGTGACGCGCCATAGAGTTTTCTAAAGGAGTCATGACGGCGTCACCCTTTAGGGTCGCCAAGGCCGTCACGTATATCACAACGGTGAGTATTATTTTGGCGATGAGTTGACGGCGTCAGACCTAACTCTTGACGCCGTCAGAATATAAAATCTATATATAGTTTTCTATTTTTCATTCATTGTGTGTAACTTTGAAGGGAGTAAACCCTAGACGAATTTACTGATATTTTGAGGATTTCAAACCCTTGTTTCATCCATACTTAATTGAAGATAAGTCTTTCATCAAATCATTCAATATGTCTATGTATTGTTTGCTTATATCTTACGCTTGTCTTCTCTTTAACATGCTAGGCTAAGTTTTCTTTGTGTTTGCTTAGATGTAATGAAACTTAGATATTGATTATGGGTTGGTTGTTTGTTTATAATTGTTGTGGATAAATGAATTCGATGTTAGGCTTAAGAAAACTGGCAGACTTCCAATTGGTAACTTGCTTGAACGTCTTAAGAAACATGATCGGAGGTGTACTATGATATATTGGTTATATTTAATGCATAGGTAACTACTAATGAGGCCATGTTAGGAGCTAGTAGTCGGCTCGACATAGGAAGAGGTAGAAGCTTATAGAGTTAGGGAAGATCGTACACGGCCCTACGAATGGTATTAAGGAATATAACCCGACATGCATGCAATTGTAACAAACTAATCAACCGGTAAAAGATAGCTAGGGAGTAGTGAAATCTAAGTAAACATATTTTCTCTCATTATTGTTTTCGCCATAATTTGTTTAAGTTTAGTTTATTTTATTTTGATTGCATCTTTAGTTATTTGGGTTAGTTGATTAGCAACTAATTCCGACCACTCCTTCCAAAACCGAGATTTTAGTTGCTTTCATTTAAAATATAGAAATACAAAAAGAATCATCCCTCATCTCTAGACCTAGTTTTAGTGAGTTTTAACCCTAGCGAACACTATTCTTTGAGTTGAACGATCAATCCCCCGGTACTTGTCACTATACTATACTAAAACGGTCAGGTACACTGCCTGGTGGGGATTGCAAGCTTCTCAAGATCCCTTGAGAGGTAAAACCTTTTGCGAGGGTGCAATTCTACGCATCAAGACCGCTGCCTGACTTTAAAGCATGTGCCGCATCAGATTTTATCATACGCCGCATAAGAAACTTTGGTCAACGAGAACCAACTTGTTCTACTCCAGATACATCACATCGATTATCAACATGCGCGGTATCTATATCAAGAGTTCACCAAATATGATTCAAGATACTGAAGGACATGTGATGAGTGTCTAAATACTCATCAATTTGTACCAATCTGAACTGCCAAAACATCCAAAAATACTCAAATATGCATCATAATACTAAAAATATTTCAGAAATGTGTTTTATATGTTTCGAATGCAAAATAATCAAAAACAGATGAAAAACATACAAAGTTTGCATAATTGGCAGTTTCAGTCCTTCAAGTTTCAAAAGTTGTCAAAACTAGTCCCTGGTTATTCTAAAAAACATGAAAAAGTCACCAAAGGTCCTTTTGAATCACAAACTACATATTTAGTCCTTTGGTGCAAAGTTTCACAAAATTACAAGTTTAGTCCCTAAACTTTGAAAATTGACATAAATGGTCCCTGGGATGTAAAAACTTTGAGAAAAATAAATTTTGGTCCTTGTGTTACTAATCTTTTGCAGGAATGGTCCTTGGTGTGAAGTTTGGAGAAATGTCAGTTTTGGTCCCTCAAGTTTGGCAATTTGGCAATTTTGGTCCCTAGGCATTCAGAAATGGAAAATATACATATATGACCCTTGTACTATTTACACTTGGCAAGTTAGGCCCTTTTGACAACTTTGGAATAATATCACAATCTACCCTTCAACTTTTCAGAAAATACATATTTAGTCCTTGTGGTATTGTAAGCCTAAATCCAAACCGGACCCTAAACCTTATTTACACTTGGCAAGTTAGGCCCTTTTGACAACTTTTGGCGCCAAATTGCCTTTAAACGACTGAGATGAAAAGCAGTTATCCAAAGCCTCAAATTTGTGATGGGAAATGGTCCAGTGGGTCCCACAAACCCTAGAAGTCCATTATAAAGAAGAAAGAAGCAGGGAGGAAAGATTATTAGCGTAGGTAATATAGTTTTAGTTTCGACATAGTGTAATTTCCATTTTTAATGTACTTTTTAGCTTTAAATTGTTATCTTAAGTAATTTCAGTGTAATTGAGAACTTTTCCAGTCATTAATTTCAGTTTCTTTGTTACAATTCAGTTTATGCACATTTTAATTCTCAAAATCTCAATAAGCTTTAAAATGGTGTATTTATGTTGTATTAAACCCCTAAGCTCATAAAAGCTCTTGACACAACTTATATAAGCTTTTAGAAGTTTAAGCTGGAGGATTGCTTAGATAATAAAAAAATATTAAAAATAATTAAATAAATAGAAAATAAATAAAAAAATCAAGAAGATTGAAGAAAAAGCTTGGGGCAGGAATGATTGTGGATTGATGGGGTATTAGAAGCTTATTGGGAAGCTAATAGGTGTAATCTAAACCTTTGGTTCATTGGTCTCACTTGAATTTAATTTTGTAAGCTTTTAATCCATTTTGGCATTTTACTGTTGTAATGATTGTTATTGCTTAATCTTTTTGTCTTTGTGTTTATTTAGTATTTGTCAGTTGATTTATTGCTTAAAGTTTTATGCTTGTTCATTTAAAATTACTTGTTGTTTAATATTCAATTTTCACTGTATTATGCTTGTTTTTGAGAATTTGGTTGTAAGATGTAATTGACTGCATGTTTTAGCTTAAAAAGGTCTAATTTGACAAATTATTACCTTTGGAGTTGATATGATAGGCTGATTCAGTCTAAGCCTTTGAAAATTTCATTTCAGTCATCTATAAGGAGTGTGGATTTGATTTAATCTCTGTGTTATAGTGAGTTCTAGTGACAATCTTTGGTTCATACATGTTAGGAATACAAATATTCCTGTAAAAGTCTCGGTCACCTGATTATTGTAATAGCATTAAGATAGCTCGTAGTTTGTTTATTAGTTAGTTTGATATTAGTTTAGTTTAAGTAACACCGTGGAAGAAGGACGGGTCTTCACCCACTGTATGCCTGATCCACAGCCCGGGAGTGGGCGTAATATTGTAACTATAAATACCCCTCTCCACATGTGGAGAGGGTTGGACCTTCATTCACTTTAATCTAACATTTTCTCTTTTTCTTTCAAGGTTCCTCTCTCTCTTTCTCTTCTTTCCTCCTCCTCACTTCTACGCCTCTCACATCACCACTTGAACATGTTTCCTACATAGTTAGTATTCTACAATTGGTATCAGAGCCAATGTTTCATCTTAGGGCCTTGTAGAATCAAATTTTATGATGTTTTGAGTGGTTTTGTGAGCTTGGAGTCACTTTCTTGGAAAACATCTTGGTTTTATCCCTCTAGTGTTGTTATACATGTTTGTGATGTACTTTTATGTTCATTAGTGTTTGTGGAACATTGTAGTGTAGTTTGTGTTACCATATCATTAAGCTATTTGAAGTTTGGAGTTGATTATGGGCGGTTTTCTTGGTTGCGGTTAAGTCCACTGTTTCATTGCTTGGTTGCGGTTAAGTTCTGCTATCTGCGATTAACTTGCTGCGTTTACTATTTCGGGAATACAAACAAAACGCAACGATAGTGACACTTTTGGACCATTATCACTGCGATTAGTTATCTGTCTGCGTTTAGTTTTCTGCGGTTAATCTTCTGCGGTTAACTGTTCTGCGGTTGGGTATTATCTACGGTTTGGTAGTTTCTGCGGCTAGTGTCTTGCGGTTAGTATCTTTGGTTTGCGGTTTACTCAGGTTGCGATTAGATCAGTCTGCGAGTGGGATTTTTTCTGTGGTTTGGTATCATTTGCGGTTAGTGTCCTGCGGTTAGTATCTTTGGCCTGCGGTTTGCTTAAGTTGCGGTTAGTTCATACTGCGACTGGATTTTGTTGCGGTTTGGTATTATTTGCGGTTAGTGTCCTGCGGTTAGTATCTTTGGCCTGCGGTTTGCTTTGATTGCGGTTAGTTCATACTGCGGCTGGATTTTGTTGCGGTTTGGTATTTTCTGAGGTTAGTGTTCTGCGGTTAGGTCAAGTTGTGTTCTGCGGTTAGTATCTTTTGGTTTGGTAATTTCTTATTTGTGATGTCGACTTCTTCCGATGATAATCAAGCTGCGGGGTCTGACACCCGACCTCCGATGTTGGATAGAACTGACTATGAATCATGGGCTCAAAGGATACGGCTGTACTGTCTAGGTAAAGATAATGGGGTTAACATCCTGAAATCCATCGATGAGGGACCCTTTCAAGTGGGTACTACTAGAGACACGATTTCAGAAGCAACTGATCAACTACCGGCCGTGTTTGGTCCTGATAGACCTCGCACTTACAATGAGTTGTCTGAAGAAGAAAAGAAACGCTATGATGCAGACATCAGAGCTTCAAATATCATCATTCAAGGCCTTCCCAAAGATGTCTACAAACTAATCAACTTCAACACTGAAGCAAAGGCGGTCTGGGATAATGTCAAAATGCTTCTTGCAGGGTCTGAGTTAACTAAAGAAGATCGTGAGTCACAGCTATACGATGAATTTGAGCATTTCAAAATGAATCCAGGTGAAAGCATCACTGACTATTACGTCAGATTCCACAAGCTGGTCAATGACATGAGAGCCATCAAGATGTCGATGCCCAACATACAGCTTAACTCCAAATTCGTGAACAACATGGCACCGGAATGGGATAGGTTTGTCACAGCTGTTAAGCTCAACAAGGGTCTCAGGCATACCAATAATGAACAGCAGTATGCGTATCTTCAACAACATGAGAAACATGCAGCTTATGATCGGCTAATGCGAGAAAAGCTCAATCCGTCTGCAACAAATGAATCTCTTGCTTTTGTCTCCAATGTTCAACAATCTTATCAAACCTCTAATGATCAAGTTCAACCATCACAATCATCCTCCAGGTCTACCCTTACCAATAGTCAATCATCAACTCCCTCACCATATGCTTTGAATACTCAACTTGATTCTGGGTATCTCACACTGACATGATGATTGATAATCTCTCCAACCAAGTATCCTTACTGGTCCAACAGTTCAGGGCTGCACTCCCATCTACTAACAACCAGCTCAGAATCTCATCTAATCCACGTAATCAGGCAGTCATTGAAGATGGTCGGGTAGTGGTGCAGAATGTGCAGGGAAGACAGAACTTCAACCAAAGAAATGCTGGTAGAGAGAATGGGCAGTACAGAGTTGGGAATGCTCTTCAAGCACAAGCTAAGCAGCCGAAATGCTACAACTGCGGAGGGTTGGGCCATATTGCTAGGAATTGCACTCTCCCAAAACGTCCCCAAAACTCTGAGTACTTCAAAGACAAGATGTTGCTGATGCAGGCACAAGAAAATGGGACTGTGTTGGATGAAGAAGCTTTGCTCTTTCTGGCTGGTAATGATGGGAACACCTTTGATGCTGATGTGGATGATCAACCTGTTCAGGACATGGCTCTTAATGACCCAAATATCTTTCAAGTTGAAGAGTGTGATGCATTTGACTCAGACGTGGATGATGAACCAACTGCTCAAACAATTTTCATGGCTAATCTGTCTGCAGCAGCATCCTCTTCACAGCATCCTGATTTATCAATCACGTCTGCCATCTCTGAGGTACCAAAATCTCCTAAACATGATCTGAATAATTCTACACCTGTACAGGGGGCATGTGACTCTGTACAACTCAAGAATATTGTCAACACAGACATCACTGATATGGGTAATACTAATAATATCCCATATGAAATGTATGTGAATGACAATGGATCCCCAGTTGTACCAAGTGACATGCCGTCTATTGATTCTAGTAAATATGAGGTATATGAGCACTCTATATACAACCCTGATGATTCTCTAATCACTAGAATCAACACCCTTAAGGACCAAGTAAACATTTATGAGCAGCGCGCTAAGTTTGAGCTGAATGAACGTGAGCAGAAAATGGAATGGCAACTACGTACTTACATATCTGAAAACAATTCCAAACAAGAATCATTAAAAAGGGAACTAGTTTCTTTAAAGAACCAATTGAATCAAACCGTCAAACATAAACTTGAGGTTTAAAAAGATTTGACTACAATCAAACAAGAATTCAAAGAAAAAGAAACTAAACTTCTAAATGACTTCTCAAAATTAAAAACGTTGAAAAATAAATTGGAAGATAAGTTGTACACGCAGTGCCAAACCATTCAATCTGCTCAAATGATGGAAAGCCACAGGAAGTTAAGTGATGAATTTAGTGAACATGATACCTCCAAACCCAAAGCAAGATTCCTTAGAATAGGTCTAGGTGCACAACCTGCATTATATGATGCAAAAACTATGCTTGAACCTAACCATGCCCCTCCTGATACACGATCCTATGACCACATCAATGAGGCAGAGGATAGAACTAGGGCAAAACTTGCTGAACGTTTAAAGGATCCTAAATCCATTGCTAAGAATCTCGTGTTTCACTATGATTATGCAAATGACAATCATACTGCAATTTTTGTTCCTCAAAAGAGAATTTTTCCTGAAAAAGTGTTTTGGAATATTGACATTGAGAAAATGCAAGCTGAAAGAGTTGTAGGTAACACACGCACTATGTTTAGAATTGCTCACCCAACTGCCTATCCCCTGAACACACCTAGGCACCTTGTACCTTTCACTCTTCCCACACAATGTAATACTCTAATTTTGCTGTATGTGCTAGGTCAATTGTTCAATGACTTTGAGAAAACCTGTAAAATAAGAATTACACCTACAGGGATTACAGAAGGGGAAAGGGGTTTTGAGCAAACAAAACAGTGTTACCTAACTGAAGTTATGACATTTTTTAAACTTCTAAAAGAACATTTTGAGGGACTTAAAAACACCATTAATGATGATGTGACTCAAATGAAAAAGGTTTTTGATGAAGTGGAAAGTGAGGGTAACCAACTTGCTATTGATCTCAAACACAGTGAAATTGATAGGAAAAACATTCTCATCATGAATGAAAATTTGATTGCTAACTGCATTGCTAAAGATGTGTTTTATACTGTTACCGACTCTGCGCTATTTGCTCGTCAATTTCATGAAATGTCGGTTACTTTGAATGTCTTCCAAAATCGTGTGATTGAGCTTGAGGGGGAGATTTACAAACTTACTGAAAAAATTCAAAACGATGATCATGATAACATGGTCAGGAATTTCTCAAAACTAGAAGTTGATAATCTGAACCTACAATTAAAATATCAACATCTAGAAGAAAGTATAAAAATATCAAATGCCAAGATATCTTCGGATGCTTCTGAATTTGATACATGTTTTGAATTATCCAAAAAGGATGAAGTAATTCAAGCTCACTCAAACACGATTCGGAAATTGAAGGTCCAAATTGCACAATTAAAATCGAACAGAAGCGATGTGACTAATACCAATTACCAGAAGTCTATGGATTCTCAAAATTTTCAAAAACAGGGCGTTATCAATGAGTTACAACGTGAAAACGAGTGGCTTCGTGCTGAAATGTCTAACGCTAAACAACGTTATAAAGAATTGTTTGAGTCTATCAAAACAACACGTGACCAAAACAATGAGAAAGTCACTTCTTTGTTAAATGAAATTGAGAATCTAAAGACCATGGTGAAGGGTAAAATGCCCGTTGTTTCATGTGATCATGCAATTTCCAATGTACATGCTTGTAATAAATATGCGTGCGATGCTGTGAATGTTTCTCTTCCCCTTAGGAACAATAAGTTAGTTCATAACAACTATCTTAGAAATCTTAAGGATTGTCTGGCCATACTTAGAGAAACCATTGAAGATGAGAGGACATCTAAACCACTTGATGATGTTATTATGGGTGCGTGCTTCCTCACTAATAGGGCCCAGGAATTATTAGAATATGCCATAGGATCATGCCCCAAGAATGATACCAAGTTGGATAGGACAACTGCATTGCACCATCTCAGTGGCAACAAGCATGTCACAGTTGACTTTCCCCAAACCATGTCACAATCCTCCATCTTGATCACGAGTAAACAAGTAGCAACTAATCAGACTAATGTTCCCGTCATTGCTTCTACAGGAGTAAAAGGTGTATCTAATGCTAGCAAGTCACAGCCTAAGTGCAATACAAAGAATGATAGGACTTTGTCGGCTAAGAGCTCACTTATAAAGGAAGTAGAAGAATCATCTAGGAACAATAAAGTGTTGCTTAGTGAAAGGAATCGTGTTGATTCAAACATTTGTGTGAACAATGATGTAATTAATTCAAATTCTGATGCTATTTGTAAGAAGTGTAACAAATGCTTATTTTATGGTAATCATGATGCATGTGTTGTGCCCTTTCTTAAATCCACTATGCAAACACCAGTTATGAATGCTTCTAGTGTTAAACGGTCAAAACAAGTATGGAATAAAACAGGAAAAGTTTTCACTAATGTTGGCTATCAATGGAGACCTACTGGAAGGAAATTCACTCTGAGGGAAAAGTGCCCAGTAACTAGGATTACTAACTCTAGAGTTGTGCCTATTAGGAAGTGGAGACCTACCAGTAGACTATTTCCAATAGAAGCAATAAATACCACTTCTAGTTCTAGTGCATCTAAATGTGAATACTCCAGTGAGATATCTGTTACTTATGATAATCCAATATTTGTGTGTTCTAACCAAACGGACCCCAATAGTGTGTGGGGCTCCAGCTTTTTCAGTTATCCACGAGTGTCTGGTTTCAAATGCAGGTCGTACAAATCGTCCTTTGGTATTTGGACTCAGGCTGCTCAAAACATATGACTGGTGATCGCTCAAGGCTCAAGAATTTCGAGGAAAAGTTTCTTGGTACGGTTAGATTTGGGAATGACCATTTTGGTTCTATAATGGGATATGGTGATTACGTATTTGGAGACAGTGTTATATCCAGAGTTTACTACGTGGAAGGACTTGGGCACAATCTATTTTCTGTTGGTCAATTCTGTGACTCAGATCTCGAAGTCGCCTTCAGAAAGCACACCTGTTTTGTTAGAGAATTAGATGGTGTTGATCTTCTCAAGGGGAGTCGGGACACTAATCTTTACACCATCTCCATCGAAGATATGCTACGGTCCTCTCCAATTTGTCTGCTCTCTAAAGCATCCAAGAACAAGTCATGGTTGTGGCATCGACGTTTAAACCATTTGAACTTCGGTACCATCAATGAACTTACACGTAAGGATCTTGTTCGAGGCTTGCCCAGACTTAAGTATGAAAAAGATCATCTGTGTTCCGCCTGTCAAATGGGCAAGAGCAAAAAGCATACCCATAAACCCAAAACTGTCAATTCAATCATGGAAGTTCTTCATACCCTTCATATGGATCTTTGTGGACCAATGAGGATTCAAAGTATCAATGGAAAGAAATATGTGCTGGTTATTGTTGATGATTACTCTCGATTCACATGGGTGAAATTTCTACGGTCAAAAGTTGAAACTCCTGAAACCATCATCAAACTCATCAAGATGTTGCAAGTCCGCCTTAACAAAACAGTTAGAGTCATTCGTACTGATAATGGAACAGAATTTGTGAACAGACAACTTACTCTGTTTTATGAAGGTGTCGGGATTAGTCATCAAAAGAGCGTTCCACGAACTCCTCAACAAAATGGAGTTGTAGAAAGACGCAATCGCACCTTAGTTGAAGCTGCAAGGACTATGCTCATCTTTTCCAAAGCTCCTCTATTTCTTTGGGCTGAGGCAATTGCCACCGCATGTTACACTCAGAACCGATCCTTGATACATCCTCTCCACTGCAAGACTCCCTATGAACTGGTTCATGGCAGAAAACCCGATCTTTCTTTCTTTCGAGTTTTTGGTGCACTTTGCTATCCAACTAATGACAGTGAAGACCTTGGGAAACTCAAGGCCAAGGCCGACATTCGTTTCTTCGTTGGCTATGCTCCAGATCGTAAGGGGTACCGAATCTACAACAAACGTACCTAATTTTTTGTCTCCTGGACCAATTAGCTCCAGGCTTGTACAGAATCCCATACCTGCTGCTCCTTTTGTACCTCCTACAAGTGAAGATTGGAAGAAACTGTTTGATCTAATGTTTGATGAATACTTTGAACCTCAACAGATGAATGCTCCTGAAGCTACAATAGTTCAACCACCAGATGGGGTGGTGAATGATCAAAATGACAATAACGGTCTATCCACTTCATTGTCATGGGATTCTGAAGCTCCCGCCATCAGTCAATCGGTTAGCACGTCAAATGTCCAACCTTCACCTGTACAGCGAGCGGCAAATGTAGATAATACATCTGAAGTTAATCCTTTTGCTCCACCTGATAATGAGCCGTTTGTTAACATCTTTGCTCCTGAATCATCAAATGATGTAACATCCTCTGACGAATCTTACACGGCAACCTCAGTTCCTCATTCTCAACCCCATGAATACCTTCAAAAATGGACCAATGATCATCCTATTGACAACATTATTGGAAACCCTTCACGTCCAGTGTCAACCCGTAAGCAACTTGCAATCGACGCATTGTGGTGTTTCTTCAATTCAGTCCTTTCTAAAGCTGAACCAAAAAGCGTCAAGGATGCAATGTCCAAACACTCATGGTTCACTGCAATGGTGGACGAAATTCATGAATTTGACCGACTGGATGTCTGGGAACTAGTACCACCTCCCGAGTGTGCTATGATCATTGCTCTCAAATGGATATTCAAGGTTAAACTTGATGAGCATGGAGATGTCTTGAAAAACAAAGCTAGGCTTGTGGCAAAAGGATATCGACAAGAAGAAGGTATTGACTTTGAAGAATCCTTCGCCCCAGTTGCTAGAATCGAAGCCATAAGGATCTTTCTCGCAAATGCTGCAAGTCAAAATATGGTGGTTTATCAGATGGATGTCAAGACCGCATTCTTAAATGGGGATCTGAAAGAGGTGGTGTACGTATCTCAACCCGAAGGTTTTGTGGATCCAGAACGCCCTAATCACGTGTATCGATTAAAGAAGGCTCTATATGGGCTTAAACAAGCACCCAGGGCGTGGTACGACACCTTGTCTAAATTTCTTCTGGCCAACAAATTCTCCAAAGGCGTTGTTGATCCTACACTCTTTACCAGAAAAACGGGCAAAAACCTCCTACATGTACAAATCTATGTCGATGACATCATTTTTGCCTCATCTGATCCCACAGAATGTGATCGTTTCTCCCAAGAGATGAGCTCCGAGTTCCAAATGTCTATGATGGGTCAAATGTCATTCTTTCTAGGACTGCAAATTTCTCAAAACCCCAATGGCATATTCATCAATCAATCCAAATACGCCAATGAAATCTTGAAGAAATTTCGTTTCGACTCCAGTGATTCAGTTGATACTCCTATGATTGAACGATCAAAACTTGACGAAGATGATGAGGGAATTCCGGTCGACCAAACCATGTATCGAAGCATGATTGGCTCCTTAATGTACCTTACTGCAAGCAGACCCGACCTTCTATTTGCAGTTTGCATTTGTGCCCGGTATCAATCCAAACCCACCAAGAAACATTTGGAAGCTGTCAAGAGAGTCTTTCGATACCTCAAAGGAACAATCCACATGGGCCTTTGGTACCCTAAAGAAACTTCTATGGCTCTCACAGTATATTCGGATGCTGATCATGCTGGATGTCAAGACACTCGTCGCAGTACATCTGGGGGTGCACAGTTTTTAGGAAATAAGCTTGTTAGTTGGTCTTCAAAGAAACAAATGAGTACATCTATCTCCTCCACTGAAGCTGAATACATTGCTATGTCATCATTCTGTGCTCAGATCCTCTGGATGCGATCTCAACTTTCTGACTATGGCTTCATGTGCAATAAGATTCCTCTGTACTGTGACAACAAAAGTGCAATTGCTCTCTGCTGCAACAATGTCCAGCATTCAAGAACTAAACACATTGACATTCGTCATCACTTCATCAGGGAGCAAGTTGAGAAAGGAATTGTGGAACTTTACTTTGTGAGGACTGAGTTCCAACTAGCCGATATCTTCACCAAAGCACTTTCTAGGGAACGGTTTCACTTCATCCTCCCACGCCTTGGTCTGAAGAGTCTCACACCTGAGAATCTCAGTTGTCTTCAGGAAGATCAAGAGGAGTAAAGGGGTTGCTTCACATATCCTTGTATAGTATCAAATCAAAAAGAAAAAGAGAAATATAAAACCTATAAAAAAAAAAAAAAAAAAAAAAAAAAACCATAAAAATCTGAAAAATCACAAAAAACTTAAAAATATTCTTCTCACGACATGTCTCTTGTGTAATCAATATTATGTACGTTTCTAGAAATGTCATTCAATAATGACACGGAATCATACATATGCTTGAGCAAGAGTTTTTCGGTTTCAAATAATGTTTTTCAAAAACATGTCGTATCTCAAAATATTCTTAATACATGGCTTGTAGATAGCAACCCAGTTTTCACAATAAGGAAAACACGTCGCCAAAAAGACGGTTGTTCCTAGCAAAGGGTGCCGTTCATCCGAGCGTGAATTACTTTATATTCATGCACCCTCGATCTAATGTACGCTTCAGTGCATTATTTCTTGATAAAGAAGAGAAATCTTCTTTTTATCGCCAAATACTTTCCCTTCTATGATTTTTCCGGAAAGTGTTTGTGCAAAACTTGGTGGTACCATGAATTTTGAATAAAAATCAAATTGAACTCCAAAGTTTGATAAAATTTTCACTCAATCAATGACGTTAATAGTTTACGAAAATATTTATGCTTTAACATCCGTCATTGACTGAGGGGGAGAGTGATTTCTCAAAATTTTATGTATCATCAAAACTCCCCACACTTCGTACATAAAACCTTGCAGAAAAATGATTTGTGATGTGTTATGTGTCAGAATGAGTAAATTGTAAAGAGTTTTCACTAAAACTTTGAATCTTTTACAAACTCTTCAAATCTGACACATAACAACCTCCCTCACAGTTTGAGGGGGAGCAAGAAAAGTTCCTTTTTATCAGAAAATATTAAAATTGGCCGCATTTCTCTCTCAAAACGCTTTCTAAATTATTTAAATCAATTGAGATCAAAAATCTCGAAAGATTTGAAATTTTTGATCGGGGGAGAGAATGTGATTTAAATGTGCAATCTGATATCAAATGTGATCTTTTCGACTCAATAATAGGCTCCCACATATGTGCTAAACACTTTCGAATATCGATGCACATATTGAGGGGGAGCGAAAGGCGTTTGTGGAAATAATACCTAAGACCGACCATTTACTTTAATGCACGGAGTTATAAGGTTGGTTAAGGTTAGGTATAAGTTCCCATGATTCACCAGAACCAGAAGGATCTTCCCAGGGACAATCCATAGAAAGATTAGAAGTCCTTAGGAATGATTGAAAAAAGGAGTAAAGTGAGAAAGGGAAGAGTGCGGACTGAGATAGAGCTAGGACTGGAACAAACCCAACAAGGTTCTAGTGATGAAGTCTCGGTAAGCACTGAAGGGGTTGAAGAATGAAAAAGAAATGAAATGAGAAAGGGTGAAAAGAAATAGCCCTCCATATATTCAACCTTAGGGCAGAAACTGGGTTCAATTCATAATCTACTGGCGGTTATTAAGGTAACACCGGTATTGAAGACAAGACGTCATGGACCCAGTGACGCACTGCACTAAAACTTCCCAACCACTCAAGTTCTCTTAAAAGAGCTTGTTTCAATCTCACGGGGAACCCTGTGCAATGTATCGACCGCTCATTGCGAGCTATGATGATACCTAAAACAGGAGACGCCTCCCCAGTCTCCAGGAGCGGATCAAAACGCACTATTGAGTCTAGAGCCAAGAGATCATCCATAAATCTCATTAGGACACATTCCAAATATGCTTATTGTTTCACACAATGTAGAAAATAAGATAAAATAATTAGAGTCCTACGCATTATCCTTGTGGTATTGCCAGAACATCCGAGTGATATGTAAATATTCACAATGACGATGGAAATCTTTCTAGAGCGAACATCACTCAAGCTCTTGGTAGGTGACATGTGAGATCCATCTTGGATCAATGATCAAGTGACAACTGGAAAGCAACAATGGTGCGATTCAAAGTTGAATCAAACTTGTTCCAGGATATGGATTGACGGATACTTTTGCTAAAACCTCTCAATGTGCTCACCAACTTATCTTTCGAGCACATTGATTGTGTAATATCTTTCAAACAAAAGTATTTTTGATGGAAATGTGATTCAAAGTATAAAACTCTCGTCGTGTCTCAAAAATGTTTATCATATGACACGCGAGTGATTTCTATTAATCAATTTCTCATCAATCCATGAATATCAACTCACCGATTGACTCTATCGTGCTGTCTGCTTTGAGACGTTCCGGTAAGAGAACATGCTTAGTATGAAGATTCCAAAGTGGATTCTTTGGAAAATTCATTACTACAAGCTGGAAATTCCTGTCAAGGAGAGTCTTCTTTAAAAGAGATTCTACCTGATCACAGGTCGGTTTTCACAAAACCGGAGGGTAGTCTGTCCTCGCAGAACGAATGCCAAAGCCATATTCGTTCTCTATCTTTATTGCTAACTGTTTTATTTCAGGGACACATATAAAGATGGCATTGATGGCTGCCGTTTCCAGCTGAATCGGGTCAATCCATACCTCATGCTCACACATCCCCCACACTATCAATGAAGATGAGAGACTTGCTACAACAAATGTTGAGAGACTATCAACAATGTTTTCGCAACTCTGATGAAAAAGTCTCCTGATCTACGACTCTAATGCAATGTCTCCAGATACAGAAGGGTGTGAGCATGATGGTCCTTAGTCACTACATCACATGAAGGGAATACAACTATGGATGAGCTTGGAGATTTACTTTGGCTGATGATCTCAAAGAAGCTCAAAGATCACGCATCACAAAGGAACTCTAATCACAAGTTCGCTTGCTTGAAGTACGAAGTGTGGTAAAAAGTGAAGAATCAGATCCTACGAGCTACAAAAACTAAAGAATGCTTAAAGACCAAAGAGCTTAATTTCGAAGGTGACCTCGCTTAGGGGGAGATTTTTAGGAATACAAATATTCCTGTAAAAGTCTTGGTCACCTGATTATTGTAATAGCATTAAGATAGCTCATAGTTTGTTTATTAGTTAGTTTGATATTAGTTTAGTTTAAGTAACACCGTGGAAGAAGGACGGGTCTTCACCCACTGTATGCCTGATCCACAGCCCGGGAGTGGGCATAATATTGTAACTATAAATACCCCTCTCCACATGTAGAGAGGGTTGGACCTTCATTCACTTTAATCTAACATTTTCTCTTTTTCTTTCAAGGTTCCTCTCTCTCTTTCTCTTCTTTCCTCCTCCTCACTTCTACGCCTCTCACATCACCACTTGAACATGTTTCCTACATAGTTAGTATTCTACAATACATGTTATGTTAGGTCCTAATATAGCAGATAAGTCATAAAATCTCTGTGTTATTTGAACAAAAGTCAAAATCATCTCTTAGCATCAATAACTGTTACACTGTTTGATTTTGAGGAGTACCAATCCTCATTTTGGATACAAAAGGTGTTAAGCTTACTTAATATCAGTTAATTTTACCCTATTACAGCATAACAAGTCATTTATGGTCAGTAGAATTTCAATATAGTCAACCTAGTTTAGTTTCATAAAAAGTAACAAGTCATTTATGGTCAGTAGAATTTCAATATAGTCAACCTAGTTTAGTTTCATAAAAAGTTAAAAGTGCAATTTTGTAAAAAACTCAAAACTGGTAGGATTTGTAATAAATTTTCTGTATAGAATCAAGCTTTGAGCTTTTGTGGAATTGTAGTCTATCAGCTCACCTTTGGAATCCCACAACTTATATATTTTTGTGATTTTTTCTGAATAAGCTACACTAGTCCAAACAAGGCTGCAGGGAAAACCCATCCCCTGCTGCACAGACCACCCAACCATCACCACCACTCTGGTGGTGGTTTTTGGCCACCACAGTGGTCCCACAGACCCAAACTTGGTTCCTCCCAACCCCCTCCTAGTGCTCTTCTAGGATTGACCAATAGTTTGACCTTAGGACCAGTGGACCCCACCTGTATCAAGCTCTAGTTTGTCCCATTTTCTTAGTTGAGCTAAAAATCCAAGTGCTTATTAATTGCTTATTATCTTATTCCAAAGGCTTATCAGATCAAATTTTGCTCTAACTTGTTCAAACAACTTATTGGAATCAGAATCCTGCATAGTGGGTCCTACTCAAGCTCATTTGAGCTTATTTCTTTGTTTGGTCAAACAAAGTCAACTGTGAAGCTAATAAGCTCTCACAGTGCTTATTTTTAAGTTACAAAATAGTTGTTATTACAAAAGTTAGTTATTTTTAGGTATAAAATAGTTTTGTAAAAGAAAAATCCAGAAAAGACAAATTTAAAATAAGTGATAGTTTCTATTTAATATAATTTAAATTTTAATTTTCATTTTTAGATTTTTATTAAGT
Organism: Artemisia argyi; assembly: GCA_030686995.1. Lineage (NCBI taxonomy): Eukaryota > Viridiplantae > Streptophyta > Magnoliopsida > Asterales > Asteraceae > Artemisia > Artemisia argyi. The sequence continues at coordinate 106,660,566 of CM060685.1, forward strand.
ACTTGGTATTTTTATATTTTTATTAATTTCCTTTTATATTAAAGAATTTTTAGTAATTTTATTAGATTTTTATTTTATCATTTAGTATTTATTAGAATTAATATTAGTTTTATTATTAATTAATTAATACTTAAGTGTTAAATAGCATAATTAGTTTTTACAAAGTAACACCTAGTTTTTATATTTTCCTAGCTTTTATATGTTATAAAATAATTTTAGGAATTTTTCCATAATTTTTACTGTTGATCTTATAGTTTTTATAATTTAATTAGTTTAATTGGTAATTAATTAATAATTAGAAGTATAATTAGTAAATTAGTATAAAAATACATAAAACAAATTTTTTATAATTTTTTAGGATTCCTGTTATGGTTAATTAGATTTATAAAAATCTTCTTAATTATCTAAGTCTTTTTAGTATTTTTAATAATTTAAATCAATATAATTAGTTAAATAATAGTTAAATAATAATTAATTAATAATAATTAGATAAATAGTGTGAAAAATATAATTTTAGTTTTAAAATAAGTTTTATAATATTTAGACTTTTAGAAATTTTAATTTTATTTTTCTATGCTTATTTCACATTTTCTTAGTGAAGATTTAAATAATTAAAAATAGTTATTAAATAATAATAATTAATTAAATAGTTATTAATTATAAAATAAATATTTTAAGTTTATTTAATTTGCATTTAAGCCCCTAAGGCATGCAAACTCCTACTTTAGTTAAAATCGTTTTTGTTTCGTACGTTTACGTAGATTTAAAATAAACGTACGCGTTTTTAGGTTTTAAACGCGTTTTTAGGTTTTAAACGTTTTTAGATATCTAGCTTTCACGTAATCGTTTTAATAGTTTATTTAAGCTATTTATTTTATAAATCCTTAGATTATATCACTCACTCACTTTTATCCATATTCCTGTTCATAATCACTCAATCACAGATTCGTTTTTAATACCTTCGCACACCTCGTTAGGACATAACGACCCGGGGAAACACTGTATTCCACGGAAGCATTGGTTTAAGTTGTTTGACTTGTTGACCATCCTTTGGTTGATATTATCTGACTGTTTCACACCAATCAAAATTTGGCGCTGCTGCCGGGGAGGTTGTGCGCGTATTCTAAACGGTTTTGCATATTAGTGAATCTGAATACACGCTCATTGTATATTTATCCATCCTTGTTCATATTATTATCATATAAAAACCAAACAGTTCCCGAAAACATTTTAAAATTAGTTTTCAACGAACACAAAAACCCAAAAATATTTTCCTTCTTATTATTATTATTACAAAAAATTTCAAAAACACCAAAAATATTCACCATTACCCTCCTACCTTTTTTATTCTCCCTCTATTACCCTTTGATTCTTTCTATGTCTCATTCTCACCTTCTTGTCTGTCAATGGTGTGGTAGTCCTTATAATGGTGGTAATTGCCCCAGCTGTGGCATGGTAGAGTCAGGAAATGCGTCTGTCTATAACCAGAATCCCTATTCCTACCATGACACGACTGATTCATTCCATCAGCTTCCACACCATGAGACTCAACAGTTTTACTGTTGTGAGTACTGTGGTGGTTCACACTACAGTTCTGATTGTCAATCAGGAAGCACGCTTGTCAATGAGCAGTTTCCTGATAACAATTATGACTTAAGCACATACGACTCACAGCCACATCAGTTCAACTATTGTGAGTACTGTGGAGGTCCTCACTTTAGCTCGGATTGTCAAACAGGGAATCCATTTCCTTGCAACAATTACGACTATTCGTTTCAAGACCCACCTCCACAGTGCCAAATGATCCAAGCAACTCCTCAGTAACCGCAAGAACTTTGTCTAGAGGTTCTTGAGAAACTTAAAGACCTTAAGGAGGAGTTGGCTAATATTTCGCTTCGCCGTGCTCCAAGTTCTTCTTGTGTATATTGCGGGGGTCCTCATAATGATGATCAATGTCAACCGTCCCGGTTTGACACATCAACACCCCCACAGTCTCCACTCACTCAATATTCTCGTGATAAATCTATCGCGGAATTACTTGCAGAAGAACATGCAGCTAGAGACGAAAGAAGCATGGAAGAATTACTAGTCTTAGAACGAGCAGCTATAACATGTTCCAAATTTCACAATGCTGCTCTTCTCGATGAAAATGATGAAAGTAATGATACCTCATCAAGTTCATCAGTTGAGACTCCTTCCATGGAAATACAGGGAGAAAAGAGTATGGGAGAATTACTAGCAGTAGAACAAATGGAAATTATAAAATCCATGTATGCTAGTCCTTATCAGCTCCCTCAATTTGATGTTATCACACCCGAGGTTCCCGCTCACTCTCTGAACATGGAGGACGAGTATCTTAGCACTGCTCCTGAAAAGGAATCGGACGAATTCATAAAGTCTAGTGTTGAGAAACTTGTCTCAATCCCAAGTAAGTCACAGGGAATTCTTGATCATGTGTGTGATATTCCCCCTCCTCTTATCTTTCCAAATTATCATATTGAGATGTTCTCTGATTCTGATGAGGACTATTCTTTATCTTGTGGAGACATAAGTTATGTGGAGGAATTACCTTCTGACCTTGTCAGTTCAGAAGAAGAGAATGATGAAGAAATAATCCAAGACGAAGCTCTTCGTCTTACATTATTAAATGCTAATCTTCTCATTTCTAGAATCGAGGCTTTTAATGAAAAGCCTATTTCATCTCCTATCCCCGTTGAGGATAGTGAGCTTTTGATCAATGATTCTATTCCGGAATTGCAAACGTTCCATTTTGATCATTCGGGAGAGAAGATTAGTGGTATTACCACTTCTGATTCTCATAATTCTCTCCCCGTATATGAATCATTTACTTTTGAGGAGTTCCCCAGTGAACTTCTCAAATCAATCCCGAATATGAATCATTCACCTTTGAGGAGTTCTCTTGTGAACTCACTCATATCATATCTCCACCGGAGTATGATAATTTCTATTTTGATCTAGACAAACCAGGGATATGTCTAGACCAAATAAGCTTAAATGAGGAGATTCATGATATTGAAATTATTAATTCTCATTCTGAATCTCCTCCTAGTGATGATGAATTAGTCATGATATTTATCATGACTTTCTTTCTCTTCTTCATTTATCCCGTAGCTTCTCCTATTTTTCACTCTTTCGGGAGTGAGGACATTATCTTTGACCCCGGCATTCTCATTTATAAATTATGAGCCGGGTATTTATCTCATCGGTGTGGAACTTTCACGTGCTTCAAATGTTTATCCAAACATCTTGAATGAAAGTCCGATGGAGATTATCTCTTCCACATGATACTTCCCCATGAACCAATGAATTCGGGGTCGAGTCAAGCTAGCGACTCGGTAAACAAAAACAGTAGCATGTATATACGGTTTTCACCCGTGTGTACCACCCTAGTGTGGGGGAGATGCCCCACATATTGTATATATGTATATATCCTAAAAAAAATGTACATAAACATAAATAAAGGATATGAGTATTTTCCTTTTTACGTTCTAAGTGTTGGTTTAACACCCGGTACTTTGAATATTGAGGACAATATTCAGTTCTAAGTGGGGGGGGGGGATTCGTTATTCTAACGAATTTAAACACATGTTCCATCAAGAACCCCCATTTTAGCCCAAATTTTAAAATTTTTTCTCACTTAGAACGCAATAAATGGTTATCAGTCCACCATGTCTAACACACATAAGGATTGGCTAATCCAGGAGCAAACGGCTCTTGTTAAAGATATCTCAAATCCGTTGATGGCTTGCAATTTGCCCAAAATTGTATGGTAAATCAACTCACCATATCCCAAAAAGTGAATGAGTTGGCTAGCCCGCAAGATTATGGCTTGTGGTAAAGGCAGTGGAAAAACCATAATTGGTAATCAGCTCACCAAGATGTTGACTTTTTCCATCAAGAGTTGGCTAGTCCAGAAGCAAACGACTTTTGGTAAAGACAAAACAAATCGGTTGACAGCTGGTGGTTTGCTCAAAATCACATGGTTATCAAGTGGACCATAGTTCTTACTTGAACTGATACATTTGGCTACTCCAGAAGTGATGACTTTTGGTAAAGAGTTTCAAATCCATTAAGTTTTTCTCAAAAGATTGCTAGGGACTAGCAATGTTTTAGTGTGGGGGATTGATGAGTTTCAGTCCCTCAAGTTTCAAAAGTTTATCCAAACATCTTGAATGAAAGTCTGATGGAGATTATCTCTTCCACATGATACTTCCCCATGAACCAATGAATTCGGGGTTGAGTCAAGCTAGCGACTCGGTAAACAAAAACAGTAGCATGTATATAGGGTTTTCACTCGTGTGTACCACCCTAGTGTGGGGGAGATGCCCCACATATTATATATATGTATATATCCTAAAAAAAATGTACATAAACTTAAATAAAGGCTATGAGTATTTTCCTTTTTACGTTCTAAGTGTTGGTTTAACACCCGGTACTTTGAATATTGAGGACAATATTCAGTTTTAAGTGTGGGGGGAATTCGTTATTCTAACGAATTTAAACACATGTTCCATCAAGAACCCCCATTTTAGCCCAAATTTTAAAAAAATTTCTCACTTAGAACGCAATAAATGGTTATCAGTCCACCATGTCTAACACACATAAGGATTGGCTAATCTAGGAGCAAACAGCTCTTGGTAAAGATATCTCAAATCCGTTGATGGCTTGCAATTTACCCAAAATTGTATGGTAAATCAACTCGCCATATCCCAAAAAGTGAATGAGTTGGCTAGCCCGCAAGATTATGGCTTGTGGTAAAGGCAGTGGAAAAACCATAATTGGTAATCAGCTCACCAAGATGTTGACTTTGTCCATCAAGAGTTGGCTAGTCCAGAAGCAAATGGCTTTTGGTAAAGACAAAACAAATCCGTTGACAGCTGGTGGTTTGCTAAAAATCACATGGTTATCACGTGGACCATAGTTCTTACTTGAACTGATACATTTGGCTACTCCAGAAGTGATGGCTTTTGGTAAAGAGTTTCAAATCCATTAAGTTTTTCTCAAAAGATTGTTAGGGACTAGCAATGTTTTAGTGTGGGGGATTGATGTTTTAGTGTGGGGGATTTTGTATCAATCTGAACTGCCAAAACATCCAAAAACACTCAAATATGCATCATAATAATAAAAATATTTCAGAAATGTGTTTTATATGTTTCAAATGCAAAATAATCAAAAACAGATGAAAAACGTACAAAGTTTGCATAATTGGCAGTTTCAGTCCCTCAAGTTTCAAAAGTTGTCAAAACTAGTCCCTGGTTATTCTAAAAAACATGAAAAAGTCACCAAAGGTCCTTTTAAATCACAAATTACATATTTAGTCCTTTGGTGCAAAGTTTCACAAAATTACAAGTTTAGTCCCTGAACTTTAAAAATTGACATAAATGGTCCCTGGGATGTAAAAACTTTGAGAAAAATAAATTTTGGTCCTTGTGTTACTAATCTTTTGCAGGAATGGTCCTTGGTGTGAAGTTTGGAGAAATGTCAGTTTTGGTCCCTCAAGTTTGGCAATTTGGCAATTTTGGTCCCTAGGCATTCAGAAATGGAAAATATACATATATGACCCTTGTACTATTTACACTTGGCAAGTTAGGCCCTTTTGACAACTTTGGAATAATATCACAACCTACCCTTCAACTTTTCAGAAAATACAATATTTAGTCCTTGTGGTATTATAAGCCTAAATCCAAACCGGACCCTAAACCTTATACACTTAAACCCAAAATAAATAAAAACCAAACCCACCCACTATCCTAACCCATCACCCAAGCCCATACACCACAGGCCCAAACCACCCTTAATTTTATTACCAGGTTTGACCTGGTCAAACCCCGCCTAAACCACCACCACTATTCATCACCCTTACACAGCCAAACCACCCATCCACCTAGCCTGGTTTCACTTCCACCTCAACCCCCAACTCTCCCACCTGTCTCTCCACCTCACACAACCCTCCAAGCCCCATTAATTGCCCTGGAAATCCTCACACGTTACCACAGGAACTTTTGGCGCCAAATTGCCTTTAAACGGCTGAGATGAAAAGCAGTTATCCAAAGCCTCAAATTTGTGATGGGAAATGGTCCAGTGGGTCCCACAAACCCTAGAAGTCCATTATAAAGAAGAAAGAAGCAGGGAGGAAAGATTATTAGAGTAGGTAATATAGTTTTAGTTTCGACATAGTGTAATTTCCATTTTTAATGTACTTTTTAGCTTTAAATTGTTATCTTAAGTAATTTCAGTGTAATTGAGATCTTTTCCAGTCATTAATTTCAGTTTCTTTGTTACAATTCAGTTTATGCACATTTTAATTCTCAAAATCTCAATAAGCTTTAAAATGGTGTATTCATGTTGTATTAAACCCCTAAGCTCATAAAAGCTCTTGACACAGCTTATATAAGCTTTTAGAAGTTTAAGTTGGAGGATTGCTTATATAATAAAAAAAATATTAAAAATAATTAAATAAATAAAAAATAAATAAAAAAATCAAGAAGATTGAAGAAAAAGCTTGGAGCAGGAATGATTGTGGATTGATGGGGTATTAGAAGCTTATTGGGAAGCTAATAGGTGTAATCTAAACCTTTTGTTCATTGGTCTCACTTGAATTCAATTTTGTAAGCTTTTAATCCATTTTTATTGCTTAATCTTTTTGTCTTTGTGTTTATTTAGTATTTGTCAGGTTATTTATTGCTTAAAGTTTTATGCTTGTTCATTTAAAATTACTTGTTGTTTAATATTCAATTTTCACTGTATTATGCTTGTTTTTGAGAATCTGGTTGTAAGATGTAATTGACTGCATGTTTTAGCTTAAAAAGGTCTAATTTGACAAATTATTACCTTTGGAGTTGATATGATAGGCTGATTCAGTCTAAGCCTTTGAAAATTTCATTTCAGTCATCTATAAGGAGTGTTTGGATTTGATTTAATCTTTGTGTTATAGTGAATTCTAGTGACAATCTTTGGTTCATACATGTTATGTTAGGTCCTAATATAGCAGATAAGTCATAAAATCTCTGTGTTATTTGAACAAAAGTCAAAATCATCTTTTAGCATCAATAACTGTTTCACTGTTTGATTTTGAGGAGTACCAATCTTCATTTTGGATACAAAAGGTGTTAAGCTTACTTAATATCAGTTAATTATACCCTATTACAGCATAACAAGTCATTTATGGTCAGTAGAATTTCAATATAGTCAACCTAGTTTAGTTTCATAAAAAGTCAAAAGTCCAATTTTGTAAAAAACTCAAAACTGGTGGGATTTGTTATGAATTTTTTGTTTAGAATCAAGCTTTGAGCTTTTGTGGAATTGTAGTCTATCAGCTCACCTTTGGAATCCCACAACTTATATATTTTTGCGATTTTTTCTGAATAAGCTACACTAGTCCAAACAAGGCTGCAGGGAAAACCCATCCCCTGCTGCACAGACCACCCAACCATTACCACCACTTTGGTGGTTGTTTCTGGCCACCACAGTGGTCCCACAGACCCAAACTTGGTTCCTCCCAACCCCCCTCCTAGTACTCTTCTAGGATTGACCAATTGTTTGAACTTAGGACCAGTGGACCCCACCTGAATCAAATCCTTAAGTTTGTCCCATTTTCTGAGTTGAGCTAAAAAGCCAAGTGCTTATTAATTGCTTATTAGCTTATTACAAAGACTTATCTGATCAAATTTTGTTCTAACTTGTTCAAACAACTTATTGGAATCAGAATCATCCATAGTGGGTCCCACTCAAGCTCATTTGAGCTTATTTCTCTGTTTGGTCAAACAAAGTCAACTGTGAAGCTAATAAGCTCTCACAGTGCTTATTTTTAAGTTACAAAATAGTTGCTTTTACAAAAGTTAGTTATTTTTTGGTATAAAATAGTTTTGTAAATGAAAAATCCAGAAAAGACAAATTTAAAATAAGTGATAGTTTCTATTTAATATAATTTAAATTTTAATTTTCATTTTTAGATTTTTATTAATTACTTGGTATTTTTATATTTTTATTAATTTCCTTTTATATTAATGTATTTTTAGTAATTTTATTAGATTTTTATTTTATCATTTAGTATTTATTAGAATTAATATTAGTTTTATTAATAATTAATTAATAATTAAGTGTTAAATAGCATAATTAGTTTTTACAAAGTAACACCTAGTTTTTATATTTTCCTAGCTTTTATATGTTATAAAATAAATTTAGGAATTTTTCCATAATTTTTACTGTTGATCTTATAGTTTTTATAATTTAATTAGTTTAATTGGTAATTAATTAATAATTAGAATAATAATTAGTAAATTAGTATAAAAATACATAAAACAAATTTTTTATAATTTTTTAGGATTCCTGTGATGGTTAATTAGATTTATAAAAATCTTCTTAATTATCTAAGTCTTTTTAGTATTTTTAATAATTTAAATCAATATAATTAGTTAAATAATAGTAAAATAATAATTAATTAATAATAATTAGATAAATAGTGTGAAAAATATAATTTTAGTTTTAAAATAAATTTTATAATATTTTAGACTTTTAGAAATTTTAATTTTATTTTCTATGCTTATTTCACATTTTCTTAGTGAATATTTAAATAATTAAAAATAGTTATTAAATAATAATAATTAATTAAATAGTTATTAATTATAAAATAAATATTTTAAGTTTATTTAATTTGCATTTAAGCCCCTAAGGCATGCAAACTCCTACTTTAGTTAAAATCGTTTTTGTTTCGTACGTTTACGTAGATTTAAAATAAACGTACGCGTTTTTAGGTTTTAAAACATTTTTAGATATCTAGCTTTCACGTAATCGTTTTAATAGTTTATTTAAGCTATTTATTTTATAAATCCTTAGATTAAATCACTCACTCACTTTTATCCATATTCCTGTTCATAATCACTCAATCACAGATTCGTTTTTAATACCTTCGCACACCTCGTTGGGACATAACGACCCGGGGAAACACTGTATTCCACGGAAGCATTGGTTTAAGCTGTTTGACTTGTTGACCATCCTTTGGTTGTTATTATCTGACTGTTTCACAGCAATCAACATGCGCCGCATAAAGATTTAAGTTACGCCACATCTCAAGACGGTGTACGAATATTACAGAATTTATTAATCTTGGACCTCACGCGAAGTTAAGCCGCATCTACTTATTCAATGCGCCATATTTACCCCTCTGACAGAACCTATAAATACCCCAGGAAGTCAGATGAAATAAGAGAGACAGAAACCCTAAAGAGACGAATTCAAACAACTTGGCAACACAAGACACACCTCATAAGAAGATCTTAGAGCAGTAAGAAGATCCTGCATGTATTTACTTCATTAAGTAGTTTTGTTTTATCTGTAATAGTAAGCTTTAATTCATCAGGCTCCCCTTAAAATTGCTTTCCCATCAATTAAAGTTTATATGTTGATGTTTTTGGTGACTTGTATATGTGTTTTGATAACCTTTGTGTCTAGCTGAGTTTTGCTTGGGCTGCCATACTCCCTCCTCGCCTACTTATCTAGCATCTAGAAAGTGGGATAGGCATAAATGATCATTAAGAGTTTACTCGCCTATATTTATGTTCCAATGAGACAGATTAGATTACGATACACAACGTATAAAACTATCAATAAAACAAGTGACAAGCTATTTAACAATCAGGACAGGCCTTCTATCTGTATCTATTATCTATTTGTGTACGTGTTTGCTATTCGCTAATTCGTTATCATTAGTTTAATTTACTGTTTAACTATCAAATCGTGCTAGTCTCTCACAATAAACCCCCTTGCGTTAGATTAGACTATAATACTAACTTAGAATATTAAAATACTGATAGATTAACTAGGAATTACGTTTAACTTTTAGTTTTTGACACTCTGCTTACCACTATATACATATTGGTTGGGTACACTGCTCGTTAGTGTGTACGTTATAGGATAAGTCGGCTAAATATAAATTTAAAACTTGAATAGGCATAATCACTCTATACTACACGTGACACAACACGCATCAAGTTTTTGACGCCATTAAGATAGTTGTTGATAGAGTTAAATCTTTGTTAATTGAAACAAATTAAAGGGTAATGGAAATGTATATGAAGTGTTTGATGAAATGCTTCATTGAATTTTCTTTAGTTGTATAGACTTTAAAGTTGTTCACTAATTTGTTAAATTTAGTTTCGTATTATCTAGTGACTACAAAGGATTAAAGTTTAGTTGCTGAGGTCACTTTTACTTGTGTTTGAATGTAGCAAATTGCTTTGGGTTGGTGCTGATTTCCATGATACATGGAAGACACATAGGGAATATTACTAAGATACACAATAGATTGTAATGGTTTGTTGCTAAATGAAATTGGTGTTAACTACTTTTGATATGTATCGGTTTCTCCGATCGGTAATGGTGATATTATGATCAGATTCTGGTTATGTATTTGTAAAAGATGAGGATGCATAGTTGTTTGAGGATGCAGAGTTGTTTCATGAGTTATTTGTGAAAGATGAGGTTGTGTAATTTTCAAGAGTTATTTTTTAGTTTCTAATTTTTTAGTTTGTAATTTTTATATAAAAGTTTGTTTATTATACGCAATGTTTATCAATAAAAAGGGGTTCATTAATTAAAAAAATGTATTATTCATTAATAAAAAATGTTATTCATCCTTTTTTTTAACATCATAATGTACATTTGTTTTCACTAATGTTGTTTATCAGTTAAATCACAATATTAATCAGCTAGATTACGTTGTTCATCAGCTTTCTTAACAAAATCATTTTGTTCATCAGTTTTCTAAAAAAACCACAGTGTTCATCAGTTAGTATTTGTTCAACAGTCAGTCTTGTTTATTAGTTAGTCTTTTGCATCAGTTAGTCTTGTTATCAATAAAAATAATTGTCATCGATGAAAAATGTTATTCGTCATAAATAAAAAGTTGTTCATAATAAAAAATGATTATTCATCAATTCCTCACAATGTTCATCAGGCCTTTTTAATTTTATTCATCAGTTACATCATCGTGTTTATCAATAAAAAAGTTGTTCATTGCATCTTTTGTTCATCAATAAAAAGTGTTGTTTATCAATAAAAAGAGCTATTTATTTGTTTATCAATAAAAAATGTTCATAAATAAAAAGAGTTAATGAAAAGAGTTGTTCATTAGTTTATCACAATGTTCATCAATTCTCTTTAATTTTGTTCATCAACTACAACATAATGTTCATCAGTTGTTTAAAAAAAATCATAATATTAATCAATTAACCAGTTTTCTAAAAAAATCATAATGTTCATCATTTATGTCACAATGTTGATCAGTTTATCAGTTAGTTGTTATTTATCAGTTCATTATTTAGTCTTGTTTATCAGTTAGTATTGTTTATGTTGGGATCATAGTTTTTACTATTTTATCAAGTCTCGGTCATTTGTAATAATAGGTTGCTTAAGTTACTACTTACTTTCATTTATGTAATGTCATAAGTTTACTAGGCTTAAGATATTAAGTCCATGGGCCTTAAGCGCACACGTATTACATGAAGGGAAGGACTAGGTGTGTTGCCATAGCTCCTCACCTATATATACTAGTCATTCAAATATTCATCCCATCCTTATATCTATCTCATTCTTGTTTGTGTGAAATCAATATGGTGACCTAACAAGTGGTATCATTCGCCATATGAAGGTGTAGTTATTGTTTTTCTTCTTTGAAATCTATCCTCAAATTGTTTTTTAAATCGTTATTTTGTGTAAAAAAATTGTACTTTCTTGTTTGTTCTTTTGGTTTTTATCACATATTTGCTTACAAATTTGTGCTACAAATAATTTCAAACACAAAAGTATCAATCTTTTCATCAAAATCACGAGTTGGATTTTTTGTACTTTTTTCGAAATTTGTTAAATTTTTGAAAAAGTTTGTCAAGTTTATAACTTTCTTCTAAATTTCAACATTTTACAACTTGAAGTACAAAAATCTTGCACTAAAAACTCGTTTTTGGATTGCTTTCCTTGAAAAACAAAGTTTTGCAAAATTTCAAAATCACCTTATTGACCAAGTTTCGAAATCGTGGTATTGTGCTTCTTTTCGCCTCACGAATTGTGGACTCAGTCTTTTCTCTCTTGTATAAGGAAGAAATGTACTTCGACTTTTGGTAAACTTTCGAAATTGTATAATTTCGAAAGTGTATTTGTGTTCTCGAAAATTTCCTTTATTTTCGAAATCACAAGGTTTTCGAAAACTTCTTCAAGTTTTTCGAAATCTCAAGGTTTTCGAACATACACTAAGTTTCGAGAAACCTATCTTTCGCAAACCCTAAGTTTTCAAAAACTCTGAGTACCTATTTCGCAATCCCTGAAGTTCACCATTTCGCAATCTGTGGCAAAGTTTCGAAATCACTCTAAGTGCATAATTTCGCAAACATTTACTTGGGCAAACTTTTCGAGATTTGACAAACCTATACCTTCTACAAGATCCATCTTTTCACACAAGTGTTTCAGAATGTCTCAACCACCGTACTACAACTTTAACAATCCTCAGCAACATCAGTATCAACAGTATCATCAGCAACAGCAACAGTATCAACAATCACCACAATATTATCATCAACCGGTTTACTCAAAACAACATAACTTCATGCAACAAATGGTTCCGATACAACAATCTTATCCGATGTCACAACAACAAAGCCAACTTCCACCAAAACCTACTCACTGGTTTGACAGGATGTGTGAAGTCATTTCAAATCAACAATCCAGACACGAAGCAGGCTCTCCTGACACCCCACCAATGCTAACACCGGGTAATTATGTTCAATGGGCAAGTCGATTCTTAAGGATTATTGAACTCAAAAAACCCAATGGTAAGTACATGAAACAAGTTATCCTTGAAGGACCGTTTCCTTGGCCTATTAACTACGTTGGCGGTGACCCATCGGCCGATCCTCCAGTAGCTCCAACTGCTGTGCGTGTTCCTGAGACTCAACTTACTACTAAACAAAATCACCATCGTGAAGCAGATGAGTATGCTATGTCTTACATACTTCAAGGGATACCAAATATCATATTCAGAAGTGTTGATGCTCAAACAACTGCAAAAGCTATGTGGGAACACGTCCATCTACTGATGCAAGGCACACAACTGAACAAGGAAGACATGGAATCTAAACTTTACTTGGAATATACTAATATAATGATCGAACCAGGGGAATCTCTTGAGTCTTACTTTCATCGTTTCACTAATGTCGTTAATGATTTAGAGAGACATGATATAACTCTTCCAAGAATCGCTGTCAATACAAAGTTTGTTAGTAGTCTGGGTCCTGAGTGGCAAAAGTATGTGACATTTGTGAGACAAGCTAAGAATCTTCACAGAGATCCATATGGTTTGTTGTACGACTGTCTCAAGCACTATGAGTCTGAAGTTGAAAAAGATAAACTCGCCTGAGGAGGATATACATCACCACCTACTTCTAATCCTCTTGCACTCGTTGCTCAAACTCATGCTTCACATCCTCTGATGTCTAATCATGCATATGATCAGGAACCGAATTATTTCAGTCACCAGCAACCTCCTACTTCTCAACACACTTCTACTCAACTTGCTCCATATGACAACAATGATAGCATGTATTACTCTAATCAGATTGAAGATGATGATGATGACGTCAATACGTTGAATCAAGGACTTGCTCTTGTTGCTCGTGCTTTTAGCAAATTCTCCAACAAAACAAACAACCGTCTTCGTTCTTCATCAAATACAAGAAACCAAGCTGTCATTCAAGATGGTCGAGTTGAGATTCAGAATCGTAATTCAGGACGTTCAGGTGGGTATACTGGAAATTCTGGGTATGGACAAAGAGTCAACAACAATGGGGGATTCAGAAACAATCCAGGTGCTCCTCAGCGAAGCAATGACAATGCTGCTAGTAACATCACAGTCTCTGGGAATGCGATATGGTGCTACAACTGTAACAAAAAAGGTCATATTGCAACTGCATGCCCTCACCCAAGAAAAGGAAGTCAGTTTCACAAGCAAGCATTACTTCTGGCTCTCAAAGATGAAAAGGAAGGAACTTTCAATGCTCATGAGAACAGTTTCTTTGCTAATGCTTACAATGATGATGATATGGAAGATCTTGAAGCCAATGCAGTTGTGATGCTTATGGCCAACATGCAGGAACATCAGTTGAATGATTCAGGCCCAGTATTCTCCACTGATGGCTTGTCTCAGGTAAATGACCTAACCTCAAGCTCCATAGAATTTTATGCATCACCCTCTGTTTCTGAATCAGATCAGGCGCAAGTTGTTCCTTCTGAACCATTTTTATCTTCTTAAGAGGATGAACAATTAGACACAGTTGTTATTTTTGATGATGAAACTGTCGTCTCGTTTGATGATCCTATTGAGCAAGACGAAAATGACTATACTGAACAACATGAACCTCCTTCTGATCCAGCTCCTGACTGTACAGTTATGGCTAAACAACTTCTTTCTAATCACATAATGGACGATCATACTAACGTTTTGAAAGAAAATGCTGATTTAAAAAAGGACATTGAATGTTATAAAAAACAACTTTCAAACTTTCAAAATCAAGTTCATTGTGAAAAAAGCTTTGAAAAGTCATTTCAGGATTTATATGTCAAAGAACAAAATCTTCAAAAGCAAATATATGACATAGTTGAGTCAAACGGTAAATTGGTTTCCAAACTAGAAGATGAAAAACATGATCTTCAAATACAAGTTGTTCAACTCCAATAAGAACTTTCAAAAACACAAAAAGAGGTGATAACTTGCAAACAGCAATTTTATGAACATAAAGTGCAAAATCGAGAAAAAGAAAAATCTTTACTTGATGAAAATATCACTCTCGAACATCAAATTAAAGCTTTTCAAAATATCATTTACAAACATGGGGAATCTGTAATGACAATTCAAAAGTTTTCTTTAAAACCAAGACAAGATAAAGGTTTTGGCCTCGGCGATTACAGATCCTCTTTTCTTCGCACTGCATTCAAAACAATTCCTAAGCTGTACAGTATGGACCAATTGATGGATAATAATGTTGTGCGTGTTATTGTACATGATACTGAGGAAGAATACGGACTAGAAGAGAAGAGTCGATCAAAAATGAGTCAAGTTGAATATTGCAAACCATACGATTACTCAAAAGCTCCTCATATTTCAAAATCTTTTGTTCCATCAAGAGAAATACCTGAGAAATCATGGTATGTTACTGAGTCATATGTTTCATCTTCCGATGGAGCTCCTGTTAAACCCGTGGCACAAGTTAATGGTCCATTACCATCTTCTGGTCATGTGACACCATTACCTACACAATGTAAAGTTTTAGACTATTTTCAAACGTTCATGAAAGGCATCGAGAATTTGGAAAACGAAATTGAACATCATTCGCAAATTAAAATTCTCACTTTTCAATCAGCTTACGAGCGGGAAAAACGAGACATTTTTCAAAAACAAATTCTGCCTTTATTTCAAAATTTACGTTATTGTGGTACTCGTTGGGAACAGGAACTCCAAAAAGAAGTTAAAGACATGAAAGAAATTTTCGCTCTTAATGAAAATGCAATTTTGGTTCAACAACGCAAAAACTGTTTTTTGAAAACAGATTCTGATCGACTCTTGGAACAACTTCTTCAAGCTGATATTCATACTTTTCTCATGAATGAACTCTATTATTCCAGCAATGCTCAATTATTTGTTGTGCTGAAATTGTTTTGGTAAAATCACAAAACGAAACATGGAAACATCAATATGATACATTGCGTCAAAACAGTGATGATGTGATTAACAAACTTTCAAACGAAATTTGTCAACTCAAACAAAAGAGTGATTGGTGTCAAACTCAGAGTATTGAAACTGAATTGCAACTATGTGCCAAGATTGAGTCTCGTAAAAACAAATGTCTTCTACTTAATAATGAAATTGCGGAGTTAAAAATTGAAATTGCGGAGTTAAAAATTGAAAACGCCGAATGGCAACAAAACCGCGATGACATTCATTATTGCAATGGTTTACTTGAGTTTGATATTCATGACAAAAAAACACATCATCATTGATTTGAAAGAGAAAATTAAGCTACTTCAAAAAGGAAAGTTTATTGACACCACTGTGATAGCACCAGGAATGTTTCTAATAGACAGAACAGATAAGGATAAGCATGCTAAGTGTTCTAATGTTAGCTCTTCCACTTCTACAGGTCTAGTTTCCCCTAAGAGCGTTAGAAGCCCAAAGCCAAAAAACGTTAAGAAGACTAAAAAGACTAGGCTCTCGTAACGTAAAAGTGGAACACTAGAAGTGCAAGAAGTAGAAGCTCACCTTAGGAACTCGAATAATACTCATGTTGCATCTGATTTAGATTCTAATCTGGCAAATTGTAATCCAAATCTTAATGTAACGAATGCTGAACCTTCTGGTGTTTTGAATATTAATGCATCTTGTGTGTTTTGTCGTAAAAGTGTGTTATCTGGTGATCATACCAAATGTGTAGCTAATAATCTCTTACACCGTAATAAGAAACGTAGAAACGGCTCTTCTTCTAGGTCCACTAATGCCTCTAAGTCTACCTTAAGAAAAACGCCTACTACAGTTTCAAATGATGTTGTAGTCAACCCAAAAGAAGCAACCAACAATTTTAGGAACACGCCAAAAGCTAGTGCATTCACTAAGAACAAAACAAAAACTAGCTGGAACTGGCAACTTTGGTTACATTATAAACCAAATTTTAAATGGATTCCTAAATTGTTAAATATTTGTGTTTCTAACCAACAGGAACCCACAATTTCCTCGGGTTCCACCCTTACTTCTGTTCCATCTCTGTCATCTTCTTTTGATGCAGGTGGTTCAAATCGTTCTCTAGATTGTTGATAGCGGTTGCACCCGACATATGACAGGCAATTTCAAACTGTTCAAAAACTTTGTCTCAAAGTTTATTGGAACTGTCAGATTCGGGAATGATCAATACGCTTTAATCATGGGTTACGGAGACTACAAGCATGGGAATATTGAAATTAGCAGAGTTTATTATGTTGAAGGCTTGGGTCACAACCTCTTTTCAGTCGGTCAATTTTGTGATGGAGATTTAGAAGTTGCATTTCGCGAGAAAACCTGTTTTGTTCGTGATCTACAAGGCAATGATTTGATGTTTGGCAAACGTGGCACTAACCTTTATACAATTTCAATGTCCGACATGATCACCTCATCTCCAATCTGTCTTCTATCCAAAGCTGAAACGACTAAAACGATGACTGATCTCGCTCGTCACAAATTAGTTGAAGGCTTTCCAAGATTCCGTTATGCCAAAGATCATCTATGTCCAGCCTGTGAACAAGGAAAAAGTACTCGTGCTCATTTTCCCTCAAAACCTAAACACAGTACTAATCATGTCTTACAATTGCTTCATATGGATTTGTGTGGTCCGATGCGTGTTCAAACAATCAACGGTAAACACTACATTTTAGTAATTGTTGATGATTACTCTCGCTGGACTTGGGTTTATTTTCTTCGAAGTAAAGATCAAGCTCCTCAAATGATCATCACCTTTCTTACCAAAATACAAGTTTAGCTACGCAACACAGTCAGAATTGTAAGAACTGACAATGGTACATAATTTAAGAATCAGACTCTAAGGTCGTATTTTGAGAAAGTAGGAATTGAACATCAAACATCTATTCCATGCACTCCCGAACAGAATGGAGTAGTCAAAAGACGCAACAGAACATTAGTGGAAGCTGCTCGAACGATGTTAATCAATGCTCAATTACCAGATTACTTATGGGCAGAAGCTGTTTCAACCGCCTGCTACACTCAAAACCATTGCATGATCACAAAACGCCACAACAAAACCCCATATCAGATTGTTCACAAAAGAAAACCAAACATCAGTCACTTTCATGTATTTGGAGCTTTATGCTACCCAGTTAATGATCGTGATGATCTAGGTAAACTTAAAGCAAAGGCTGACATTGGAATATTTATAGGATACTGTGAAAATTCAAAAGGCTATCGGATATAGAATCGTCGTACTAGAGAAATTCAAGAAACTATTCATGCTAATTTCGATGAACTCACTCAAATGGCTTCTGAGCAAAACGGCTTAGGACCCGCAACCAACCATCTTAATTTTCCGGTCTCTTCGGTTGAACCATTGTCACTTTCTCGTAAAGAAGTCGAAACCTTGTTTGCTTCATTGTTTGATTATACACCTGTTAACCGTCCATCTGTGGCCACACCAAATTCCGCTGCACATCTTGATCAACATCAAGTACCTGATATACCTCAACAAACAACAACTACTGTTGGAAGAGAGGGTCCTCCAGTCATATCACCTACAACAACAGAGCAAACCAGGTCCAACTCACGACAATCAGCTGGAGATTCCATACCTTTATCAGTTCCACACACCGCAGAGCATGACCCAGAACCATTCATTAACCCATTTGCTAATGCTCAACCTGTCCCCGACATTGCTGAGTCATCTACACGCAATTTGGGTCCTGCTCACTTGCGAGATACTTATCAACTTCATCCTTCGACACACAAATGGACTAGAGATCACCCCTTAGTTCAAATTATTGGCCATCCAGATGCACCAATTATGACAAGACAACGCCTTCACACAGACAGTGAAACTTGCATTTATGCACTCACAGTTTGTGAAACCGTACCTAAAAACGTCAAGGAAGCAATGACTTATGAAAACTGGATTGAGTCTATGCAAGAAGAATTCGAAACCTTTCAAAGATTAGAAGTATGGGAATTGGTTGAAAAACCTGAAGGCATCATCGTCATTGGTTTAAAATGGATATGGAAAAACAAATTGGATGCAGAAGGCACAGTCATACGCAACAAATCACGCTTGGTAGCAAAAGGTTACTCTCAAGAAGAAGGTATCAATTTTGAAGAATCATTTGCTCCTGTAGCTAGACTTGAAGCTGTACGGATACTCTTAGCATTTGTTGCTCATCGGAATATGATTGTTTACCAAATGGACGTGAAAACGGCTTTTCTGAACGGTCAACTCCGAGAAGTGGTTTATGTCAGTCAACCTGAAGGATTCATTGATCCAGAACATCCCAATCATGTCTACAAGCTTAAGAAGTCTCTCTACGGTCTTAAGCAATCCCCCAGGGCGTGGTATGATAAGCTTTCTAAATTCCTGTTGGCTAATGATTTTACTCTAGGCTTGGTGGATCCAACACTGTTTATAAAAACCTACGGGATGGACTTATTAATTGTTCAAGTTTATGTCGATGACATTATTTTTGCTTCAACCAAAATAAATTACTCAATGGATTTTGCAAAATTAATGACAGATAATTTTGAAATGTCCATGATGGGTGAACTTACGTTCTTTCTAGGACTACAAGTTCATCAATCACCCCGTGGAATTTTTCTAAATCAGTCCAAATATGCTCTTGAGATTTTAAAGAAACATGGAATGCAAAGTAGTGATACTATGAATACACCGATGGCCAATTCCACTAAACTAGATGCCGATATACATGGGACTCCCGTTGACCCTACCAAATACCGTAGTATTATTGGGTCCCTCATGTATCTCACATCTAGTAGACCTGACATTGTATTTGCTGTCTTTATGTGTTCTCGCTATCAGTCTAATCCAACTGAAAAACACCTCAATGAGGCAAAAAGAATCCTTCGATACATAAAGGGAACCATCCACTTGGAGATAAACTTGTGTCTTGGCAATCCGAAGGATTCTAGTTTTGAACTAATAGCTTTTTCAGACGCTGACCATGCAGGATGCTTAGACTCGCGAAAAAGTACATCAGGTGACCTACAGTTTCTTGGAGATAAACTTGTGTCTTGGCAATCAAAGAAGCAGGACTGCACATCACTGTCATCTACAGAATCTGAATACGTAGCTATGTCTGCTTGTTGTGCTCAAGTCATTTGGATGAGATCACAACTCAAAGACTATGTCTACCTATTCAACAAGATTCCGATTTATTGCGATTCTAAGAGTGCCATTGCAATCTCCTGCAACACAATTCATCATTGCAAATCAAAACACATTGATCTCCGATATCATTTCATCAAAGAGCATGTTGAGAAGGGTACAGTTGAATTATATTTTGTGGGCACTGAGTACCAATTGGCGGACTTACTTACAAAACCCTTAGCCCCATCAAGGTTTGCAAGTTTAGTTCACCAAATTGGTATGCGATGTTTGACACCATTTGATCTACAAAAGTTTTTAAAACAAAAGTAAAGTGTCAAACATCAACAATGTTACTATCTTTGTAAAAAAAAATGCAAGTATATCACTCTCTTTCAACACCTTGTTATTTTACAAGTGTTGAGGGGGATACTCGCCTAAAATTTTATAATTTTTTTTTTCAAAAACGATATACTTGCATATTTCCTTTGATGCGTTGTTTCGGAATCTCATAAGATATATCGTATCCTTTTTCTCTAAATGGTGTCTGATGAGTGTGTAAATACTCATCATTTTTACCATTTCTGAACTGCCAAAACATCCAAAAATACTCAATAATGAATCAAAATAGTGAAAATATCCCAGGAAAGTGTTTCACATGTCTCAAATGCAAAAATACCAAAAACATATGAAAAACGCACAAAGTTTGTATAATTGGCAGTTTCAGTCCCCCAACTTTGAAAAGTTGTCAAATCTAGTCCCTGGTCATTCTAAAAACTTGAAAAAGTCACCAAAGGCCCTTAGAAATCAAAAAGTTACATAATTAGTCCTTTGGTGAAAAGTTTCACAAAATGTCAAGTTTAGTCCCTGAACTTTGAAAATTGTCAAAAATGGTCCCTGGGATATGAAAAACTTTGAGAAAAACAAATTTTGTCCTTGCACTAATCTCTTATGGCAGGTTTGGTCCTTGGTGGAAAGTTTGGTGATATTTACACAATTGATCCCTGAAGTTTGAAAGTTTGACGGTTTCAGTCCCTGGTGAAAAATAAATTGAAAAATCACCAAAGGACCTTCTACTATTCATCATATGGCATTATACACCCTTGGAAACAAATTTAGAAAATGCCAATTCCACACCCTCAACTTTACCAAAATTGCAAAACTAGTCCTTGTGTAAAATGAAAACCAAATCCGGACCATAAATAAATAAACCAAAACCACACCACTAAACCTAATAAATCCAATCCATGTGCAATTTGGGCCCAAGTCAAAACCAGTCCACACCCTTAGCCCAAACCCAAAGTATTAAATCCGGGTCAACGTTGACCTGGTCAACTCCCAGTCAAACGCTACCCTCTTTCTCCCCTTCCCTCTCAGACATCCCCCACAAACACCACCACTTGCAGCCTCCCCTCTCCACCAATCACAATCAATTACCCCCCACAATTAATGCTACCACCTCCCTATACCTACCCTTTCACACCATAATTAATGCTGTCCCCCCCCCCCCCTTGCGTGTATCAGAACCTAATTGCAAATGACGCTTTTCCCGCCAAAATACGTGGCACATGGAGAGTGGACCAAAACTTGAACAAAGTGGTGGGAAATGATGGCAATGCAGAGGGTAACCCTAATTTGGAGCTATAAATAGAAGAGGAAGCACAAGGAGGACATAGTTAGTTAATTTAGTTTTATGTATTTCGTTTAAATGCAATTTCAATTATTAGTGTAACTTAAAGCTTTTAAGCAGTGTTTTAATCATCTTTCATGTATTGTAAACCCTTTTGATCAATAAATTTCAAGTTTCCTTAACTGTTTCATCTATTGCAAGTTTATTTCAAAATTTCAATAAGCTGTTTAGGTTAATGATAGTTATTGTGTAATGTAATGGATTCCTAGGCTCACATAAGCTCCTTTATAGCTTGTATAAGCTATTAGAAACAATTAAAATCAGCTTAGTGATAAAAAACTCAAAAAACACAAACTGGTCAACAAAAGTCAACACGACAAGTTTTTGAAGTTCATGGCTGGAGCAGGGTGTATCTTGGATGACCTTGGTTTAGAATCCCATGGGGGATGCTAGGATAAGGTTTCTGGTCCTTGGTTCATGATTGTAGCAGGATTGCAAGATTTGTAAGCACAATTCCTTTTTAATCCAAGTTTTTATTTAAAGTGCTTAGTAGTAGCTTAAAGTAGTTCATTTTATCTTCTTATTACTTAATTAATAGTTTCTGATTAATAGAATAGCTTTAAATCATTAGCATACTTGTTTTCTTAAAAATCTGTTTCCTAAAGTGGTGTTTGGATCTTCAAGTTTCTTGATACTCAGCTTGTTCTAGTTGTTGATTCTTGCTCACACATAATCATTAGTATCAAATTAGCTCATAATAACAATAAAATACCAACTGTGTTCATTAAAAAGTCAAAATCTTAGAAACAGTCCTCATTACACCCTCTTTGATTGGTTAAAGTGTGGCTCAGTCCCCATTTCCATTCACATTTGAGTGGTTTAGGGTAATTTGAGCTTAAAACATCTTAAAACATCATAATCAAGCAGCTAGGTAGGATTAAAGTTCATATTAGTCAACTATAGGCATTAATCAAAAAAAAAGTCAAAAATACTTGTTCTCAGTTTTCACCAAACTTGCTTGTTCATTTCTGAATTTTGTGATTTATTTGGGATTGTGAGATTTTGAGGTTTAGTTTCCTACCAGCTCATCTTTGAGATTATACCTTCATTTCATTTTTAGAAAAATTAACCTGGGCCCCACAGACCCCCAAACTAAGCTGCAGGGCAAGGTTGTGCCCTGCTCACATCAGACCTCCACCACACCACCACCTTAAGTGGTGGTTTGTGGCCACTACAGTGGTCCAAGGCATTTGTTTTTGGTTTCCCTCAACCCCCCTCCTACCAGGGATCAGGGATTGACCCTTTGTTTGACCTGGTATCCAGTGGACCCCACCTTGTTTAGCTCCAAAAGTCTGTCCCCAATCTGGTTCAATCTCAAAAGTGCAAAGTGCTTATTTCTCTTTAATCAGCTTATTTGTGTTGCTTACTAGTTGTATCTGGCTTATTTGAGTGTATTTAGCTTATGTGTATCTGATTTCACCATTGTGGACCCCACCTTAAGCCATTTGACCACAATTGACCACACAGTCAACATAAGTCAACTGTGTAAGCCAAGGGGGTGTTTACAGCTTATTAATAAGCTAATTTTAAAAGTGTTTTCATTAAAGTTTGTCATTTTAAGGCATTAAGTAGTTCTGAAAAAGAAAAATCCAAAAAAATCAAAGTTAAAGTAAGTGATAGTTTCTATTTAATTCAAGTTAATTTTAATTTTCATTTTTATATTTTAATTAAGTCACTAGTGTTTTTATATTTTTATTAAATACCTTATATAGTAAAGTAATTTTGATAATTTTTTCAGATTTTTATTTTGTCATTTAGTGTTAATTAGATTTTATTTTAATTTTCTTTATTATTAATTAATATCAAGTATTAAATAGCTTAATTAGTTTTTATAAGGTTAAATCTAGTTTTATAATTTTCCTAGTTCTAATATAGTCTAATAAGTTTTTAGAAAATAAAATTTGAGATTCTACTGTTCATTTTCTATTTTCCTTATTTTATTTGTTTAAAATAGACTTAAGTTAATTAAAAGGTAAATAATTAGTTGTTTAATCTTAAAACATAATTTTTAGAATTTTTATAATTTTTTAGGATTCCTGTGACGGTTAAGTAATTTTATAAATTTTCTTGTAATTTTCTAAGTTAATTTAGTATTAATATAAATTAAAAGAAGTTTAATTAGTTTAATTAAGTTAAATAGTTTTTAATTAATAACAAAACCACAAAACGACAAAAACATTTATTTTTATTTTTTATACTTTCTTCAAGTTCTAATTTAGGTTTAAAAAATATTTTTGTTAATTTTTAGTTTAATTTAAATCATTTGTCATTTTTAGTTTATTTAAATTAGATTTTAATTTAGTTTTTAAATAGTTTAAGTAATTAAATAATATTTAAATAGTATTTTAATCATTTCCATAATTTCATTTTCATTTTTAATTTTCAAGTTTCAAAAAGTGTCAAAAGCACCCCCTGTAGTTTGATAAATACCAAAAACCCACTTTTCCAGTCCGATACGTGATCTTAATTGTGAATTTGTGCATATATCTGGTATCTGATTTTTGTGAATATTATATCTGTGTGCCAATACCAAAATAACAGTAACAAAATCAATTCCATATCATCTGGGCTACTGTCCTCAGTCCCACTCACTCATAAACGATTTCCAAAGCACCATTTCAATCTCGCTGGGACTTTTACGACCCGGGGAAACACTACACTATCACCGGAGTATTGATTCTAGGCTGTCTTTGACTTGTTGACCTTGGTCAATAATAATCTGACGGTTCAGGCTCAATCAAAATTTGGCGCCGCTGCCGGGGAGGTTGTTGCGTGTTTTATAAAATCGTTTTAAGTTTAGTGGTTTTCAAAACCCTCCCTGTAAAAAGTTTTTGTAAAAACTCAATCATATAAAAAAAAAACGTTCATTAACACTTCTCCTGAAGTGTTGAAAAACACCAAAAAAAAATTAAAAACAATCAAAAACAAACTGTGAAGTTAAACTACTTCGTGTTCTTTAAGATTACAACCTGAAACAGTTGGTTTAAGGTAAGTTCTGACATTAAATTGCGAACTGAAGAGGAAACCTATTTACTTCCTCCCGCCAGCCTGCGAGTAATCTTAAAGGGACGATTTCGGTTAACAAATCAGTTCCAAAAATATTTCCCAAGTTTTCTGCACACACACCCATAAGCCTAAAGCAGTTTTTCAAAAATCAATTAATAAACCCATAATAAGTTCCCAAACTTAAGATTAAAACTTGCCTTTGTATCCCTGTGAGTAGTGTACCTTTTTCAAAGAAGATGCTCACTTGTGATTATTGGTTTAAGTTCACTGTAGTTTTGCCTCGAACTTGTGTTGAAAAATTGTTTTTAGTGCATGCGCACTCGGTCTCAAGCAAAGAATAAAAAACAGAAAGACGTACCCGAGCTACGTTCTAATACAGAAACCGAAATGGCCGCTGGGCCACCACCACCACTATTACCACCCCCTGACCCTCCTAGGGATGAGCCAGCTCCCGATCTCCGAACGATGGAGGAGCTGTGCCAGCCTACCATGCAAGGGCGGGGTGGGCCTATTGTACCACTCACTATTGGGGCTGCGGACTTTGGCCTCAAGCATCACATGATCCAACAAGTCCAGAATTCATGTCAATTTCACGGATTACCGGGTGACGATGCCAACAAGCATCTTGACAAATATCTTACGGTCACCCAAAGCATGAAACAGCATGGTGTCACCGATGATGCCCTTCGGCTGTACCTGTTCCCCTATTCTCTCACTCATCATGCCACTGCATGGTTTGACCGACTTCCAAAGAATTCTATTCGTACCTTTGATGAAATGGTAACCAAGTTTTTAGCAAAATATTTTCCACCATCCATGGTTACCAAGTTACGAAATGATATCAGCAACTTCCGGAAACGTCCCGATGAGTCTCTTTTTGAGGCTTGGGAGCGTTATAAGCTAGCCATTGATCGGTGCCCTAACCACAATATGTTGCAAGTTACCATCATAGATACCTTCTATAATGGTCTGACATTGAGGCACCGAGACATTCTCAATGCTGCTGCTGGTGGGACCTTTATGAAAAGGCGTCCCGAGGAGTGCTATGACTTAATCGAGAACATGACTGCCCATCATAACTTTTGGGATTCCTCTGCGGAGAGGGATGCGTCATGTAATTCCGTTACTCCCTCATCATCATCTCCTGAAATAATCGCTCTTACCAAAAAGATGGATGATATTTCTACGGCTGTGTTGAGAATGAACCAAACGATGCAACATCAGGTTCAAAATCAACAAGTGAAAGCCGTGGCCCGAAGTTGTGAAACTTGTGGGGGCCCACATCTGTATTCTGAGTGTCCAGCTACTGCTGACTTTCCTCAAGAGAACGTTTATGCTGCTAACGGTTCCTACAACACGGGGGGTAATTCTTACCAACCGCAAGGGGACCGAAATCTCTTAAGCTATCGTTCCAACAATTTTCTCGGACCTCCCGGTTTTAACCAAAATCAAAACCGTAACACGAATCAGAATTTTAACCAAGGTCAAAACTCAAATTTCCAAAACCCGAACCAAAATCAAGGCCAGTTTAATCAAAACAATTTTCAAAATGGCAATCAAAACCAAGGTTTTCAAGGAAATTTTCAAAGAAACCAGAATCAAGGAAATTACAATCAGGGTAATTTCAATCAGAGAAACAATTTTCAGGGTAACAACAATCAAAATCAAGGGAATTTTCAAAACAACCGTGTTCAAAATCCCCCTGTTCAAAATCAAAACGTTGTTCCACCCCCGTCTTCCTCCGATGCTGAAATTAAACAATTTATGAAAGCACAAGAGGAAACGAATCGGTTATTGATCAAGACGATCTCTGATCTTCAGAAGTCTTTAAATGATCGACCCTCGGGCTTGGGTACACTACCAAGCAACACGATCGCTAACCCGAGGGGCAATGTCAAGGCGATCACTACCCGAAGTGGTGTATCATACAATGGACCCTCGATTCCCTCTACCTCTTCTTCTCCTCCTAAGGTAGCGGAACGTGAACCTGAGGTTACTACGGACACGGTACTTCCTACTAATAACGGAGGTATCAACAACGTCCACCCTCAAGTTGTCCCGGTCCCGGCTCGTAAAGTTGTATTTGATCCTCCTATGAGTTCTGATGAAATCCCAAAGAATGATCCTAAGCCTTCAATTCCATATCCTTCACGTGTGAATGATCAAAAGAACCGTGAAAGAGCTAATCATCAGATGGAAAAATTTTATCAAAATTTCCAAGAATTGCATTTCGATATTAGCTTCGCGGACGCTCTTCTTCTCATGCCTAAGTTTGCTTCGACAATCAAAAATCTGATAAGCAATAAAGAAAAACTCTGTGAGATGGCAAAAACTTCTCTTAATGAGCATTGCTCAGCAGTGCTCTTGAAAAAGCTTCCCGAAAAGCTTGGAGATCCCGGGAAATTTCTCATTCCTTGTATTTTCCCGGGGATGGTTGAATGCTTTGCCTTGGCCGATCTTGGCGCAAGCATCAACCTGATGCCTTACTCAGTCTGGAAAAGGCTTTCTCTACCTACTCTCACTCCGACCTGCATGACACTCGAGCTTGCAGACCGTACCATATCCCGTCCTCTCGGCATTGCCGAAGATATCTTCGTGAAAGTAGGAAAGTTCCATTTTCTGGCAGATTTCGTGATTGTTGATTTCGATGCTGACCCACGAGTCCCTCTCATTCTCGGAAGGGGATTCTTAAGAACGGGTCGTGCTTTAATCGATGTATTCGAAGAAGAAATCACTCTACGTGTTGGTGGCGAAGCCATCACATTCAATCTTGATCAGACTTCAAGATACTCCTCCAACTATGACGCTGAAACGGTTAACCGAATTGATGTCATCGATGTTGCGTCTGAGGAGTATTCTCAAGAGGTCCTTGGTTTCTCATCCAGTGGCAGTCTTTCTACTGACCCTATCATTTCCGACTCTTCCCCTTCCCTCACTCCGTTTGAGGGAAGTGACTTCCTTCTGGAAGAGCTCGAGGCTTTTCTCGCTCAGGATAGCTCAATCCCCGATGGGGTTGATGAAAACTATCTTGACCCGGAGGGGGACATTCTTCTCCTTGAAAGATTGTTAAATGACGATCCCTCACCCTCTCCGTCTCCACAAATACTTCATAAAGCGGAAGTCAAAAATGTTGAAATAACTGAAGACTTTCCCGAGGTTGAGCTCAAGGACTTGCCTCCTCATCTAGAATATGCATTTCTGGAGGGTGATAATAAATTACCCGTCATTATTGCCAAAGACTTAAAAGATGAGGAAAAGGTTGCACTCCTAAAGGTTCTTAAGTCAAACAAGCAAGCAATTGCTTGGAAACTCTCCGACATTAAGGGCATAAGCCCGAACTTTTGTACTCATAAAATCTTAATGGAGGATGACTTTAAGCCAGCTGTACAACATCAGAGAAGGGTAAATCCCAAAATCCACGAAGTTATCAAACAAGAAGTTCTTAAACTTCTTGATGCGGGATTGATTTACCCTATATCTGACAGTCCTTGGGTTAGCCCAATTCATTGTGTTCCCAAAAAGGGTGGCATCACCGTTGTCACCAACGAGGATAACGAGTTGATTCCAACTCGTTTGGTCACGGGTTGGCGTGTTTGTATTGACTATCGAAAGTTAAATGAAGCCACCCGTAAAGACCATTTTCCTCTCCCTTTTATGGACCAAATGCTCGAAAGACTTGCGGGGAATGAATACTACTGCTTCCTCGATGGCTTCTCGGGTTACTTCCAAATCCCCATTGATCCCCAGGATCAGGAGAAGACTACCTTCACATGCCCCTACGGAACTTTTGCTTACAGACGTATGCCTTTCAGCTTATGTAATGCACCAGGCACGTTCCAGAGATGCATGATGTCTATTTTTTCCGACATGATCGGGAAAACTATGGAGGTATTCATGGATGACTTTTCAGTCATCGGGGATTCATTTCAGACTTGCCTCTCCCACTTGGAACAGATGCTTAAACGTTGCAAAGAAACGAATCTAAGTCTCAACTGGGAGAAGAGCCACTTTATGGTCAAGGAGGGCATTGTCCTCGGCCATAAGATTTCAAAAAACGGGATCGAGGTTGACAGAGCTAAAATCGATGTCATTGCCAAATTACCTCATCCCACCACCGTAAAAGGTGTTAGGAGCTTTTTGGGTCATGCCGGCTTCTACCGTAGGTTTATCCAAGATTTTTCTAAGATTGCTCGGCCTATGACCCATCTCCTCGAGAAGGATGCTCCGTTCATCTTCTCTCCTGAGTGCATCGAAGCTTTTGAAACATTAAAGAAAAAGCTTACCGAGGCACCGATTCTTGTTGCCCCCGATTGGGACCAACCTTTTGAGCTTATGTGCGATGATAGTGATTTTGCCATAGGTGCGGTCTTGGGGCAACGAAAAGCAAAATACTTTCAGCCCATACACTACGCAAGCAAAACTATGACTGAGGCTCAAGGTCATTACACCACCACTGAAAAAGAACTCCTAGCTGTGGTGTATGCCTTCGAGAAATTCCGGTCATACCTAATCTTGACTAAATGCGTAGTGTACACAGATCACTCGGCTTTGAAATACCTATTTGCAAAACAAGATGCAAAGCCGAGGCTTCTACGTTGGGTTCTCCTCCTTCAGGAATTTGATATCATTATCCGTGATAAAAAAGGAGCCGAGAACCTTGCGGCTGATCATCTCTCACGATTAGAGAACCCTCATCAAGATGTGTCCGAGAAAAAGGAAATAAATGAAACATTTCCTCTCGAGACACTCAATGCGGTTGCTTTTCGTGGTGACTCTACTACCCCATGGTTTGCCGACTTTGCAAATTACCATGCGGGTAACTTCATAGTGAAGGGGTTGACGTCCCAACAAAAGAAAAAATTCTTCAAAGACGTTAAACATTACTTCTGGGACGACCCCTTCCTCTTCAAAATCTGTGCCGATCAAGTCATCAGGCGATGTGTATACGGACAGGAAGCCACTGATATTCTCAAGGCTTGCCATGCTGGACCCACCGGGGGCCACCATAGTCCTAACTACACTGCCAAAAAGGTGTTTGATTCCGGTTTCTATTGGCCCACAATCTATAAGGATGCCCACGAGTTAGTCAAAGCCTGTGATGCTTGTCAGCGTCACGGAAATATTTCACAAAAGAACGAAATGCCACAAAATGCTATTCAAGTTTGTGAAATCTTTGACGTCTGGGGCATTGACTTTATGGGGCCATTCCCATCTTCTCGTGGAAACAAATACATACTCATGGCTGTTGACTACTTGTCAAAATGGGTTGAGGCTAAGGCCTTACCCACTAATGATGCCCGAGTAGTTGTGAAATTCTTGAAATCCCTCTTTGCTCGTTTTGGAACCCCACGTGCCATCATTAGTGATCGCGGTACTCACTTTTGCAATGATCAATTTGCAAAAGTCATGCTTAAGTACGGTGTTACTCATCGTCTTTCTACCGCGTATCACCCCCAAACAAGTGGGCAGGTGGAGGTTTCCAACCGTGGTATTAAACGGATTCTTGAGAGGACAGTAGGTGAAAACCGTGCTTCCTGGTCGGATAAACTAGATGATGCACTCTGGGCCTTCCGTACAGCTTACAAAACACCCATCGGGTGTACTCCATACAAGCTTGTATACGGGAAGGCGTGTCATTTACCGATCGAGCTCGAGCACAAAGCCTACTGGGCCTTGAAACATGCTAACTACGACCTTCATAAAGCGGGTGATCACCGTAAGGTTCAAATCAATGAATTAAACGAACTTCGTGATCAAGCCTACGAGAACTCTTTGATCTACAAAGAAAGGACAAAGAAGATTCACGACTCTAAGATTAAGAACCGCGTTTTCAACGTCGGTGACAGAGTCCTTCTTTTCAACTCAAGATTAAAGATCTTCTCGGGGAAATTAAAAACCCGATGGACCGGACCATTCACTATTGCTAAAGTATACCCATACGGGACTGTTGAGTTATCTCAACCCGAAGGTCCCAACTTCAAAGTGAATGGTCACAGATTGAAACATTATTTTGGAGAGGACACACCACCTATGGTTGTCCCGGATCTCCAAACTTTCCCCATGGACCAATGAATTCGGGGATCGAGTCAAGCTAGTGACTCGGTGAACAAAAATTAGCAGCATATATGGGTTTTCACCCGTATTTCTGACTTCTTTCTACTTTCTACCACCCTAGTGTGGGGGAGTGGCCATTCCCCACCGTTTCAAAAGTAAATATGTTTCAAAATTCAATAATCATGTTTTGTATGTATATTATATCATTCAACTCCCGGGCTGTCAGGGCAAAT
This sequence comes from Artemisia argyi, assembly GCA_030686995.1. NCBI lineage: Eukaryota > Viridiplantae > Streptophyta > Magnoliopsida > Asterales > Asteraceae > Artemisia > Artemisia argyi. The sequence continues at coordinate 106,691,453 of CM060685.1, forward strand.
TTATTACAGTTAATCATTCACAAGTGATTAGCTAGCGTGGTAAACCTGACACAAGCCTGGGAGGTAGTGATAAATATATAAAAAAAAAAAAAAAAAAAAAAAAAAAATTGTATGTACAGATAAAATAAAGTGAAAAATAGAAATTTCCACAGTTAGAATCGAATATTAGCTTTTCCCGTTCAGAGATTCGGCATAATAGCTGGGACTTTGAATATTGAGGACAATATTCAGTTCTAGTGTGGGGGGGGGGGGGAATTCTTACGAATTTTATAACAAAACTTTCCAGGTACCCCCATTTTAGGCCAAAATTTTTCAAAATTTTTCACTTTATTCCAAAATTTTTGTGGTTATCAGTCCGCCAAAGTCTAAATGACAAAGGGATTGGCTAGTCCAGGAGCAAACGGCTCTTGGTAAAGACATCTCAAACCCGTTAATGGCTGGCAGTTTGCCAAAAATTGCATGGTTCCTCAGCTCCCCCGCATCCTCATAAGCAAATGAGTTGGCTAGCCCACAAGATTATGGCTTGTGGTAAAGGCAGTGGAAAATCCATAATTGGTATTCAGCTCACCAAGATGTTGACTTAGTCCATCAAGATGCTGGCTAGTCCAGAAGCAAACGGCTTTTGGTAAAGACAAATCAAATCCGTTGACAGCTGGTGGTTTGCTCAAAATCACACGGTTATCAGGTGTGCCACAGTTCTTACACCTGGCTACTCCAGAAGTGATGGCTTTTGGTAAAGAGTTTCAAATCCATTAAGTTTTTCTCAAAAGATTGCTAGGGACTAGCAATGTTTTAATGTGGGGGATTGATGAGTGTGTAAATACTCATCATTTTTACCATTTCTGAACTGCCAAAATATCCAAAAACACTCAATAATGAATCAAAATAGTGAAAATATCCCAGCAAAGTGTTTTACATGTCTCAAATGCAAAAATACCAAAAACATATGAAAAACGCACAAAGTTTGCATAATTGGCAGTTTCAGTCCCCCAACTTTCAAAAGTTGTCAAATCTAGTCCCTGGTCATTCTAAAAACTTGAAAAAGTCACCAAAGGCCCTTAGAAATCAAAAAGTTACATAATTAGTCCTTTGGTGAAAAGTTTCACAAAATGTCAAGTTTAGTCCCTGAACTTTGAAAGTTGTCAAAAATGGTCCCTGGGATATGAAAAACTTTGAGAAAAACAAATTTTGTCCTTGCACTAATCTCTTATGGCAGGTTTGGTCCTTGGTGGAAAGTTTGGTGATATTTACACAATTGGTCCCTGAAGTTTGAAAGTTTGACGGTTTCAGTCGCTGGTGAAAAATAAATTGAAAAATCACCAAAGGACCTTCTACTATTCATCATATGGCATTATACACCCTTGGAAACAAATTTAGAAAATGCCAATTCCACACCCTCAACTTTCCCAAAATTGCAAAACTAGTCCTTGTGTAAAATGAAAACCAAATCCGGACCATAAATAAATAAACCAAAACCACACCACTAAACCTAATAAATCCAATCCATGTGCAATTTGGGCCCAAGTCAAAACCAGTCCACACCCTTAGCCCAAACCCAAAGTATTAAATCCGGGTCAACGTTGACCTGGTCAACTCCCAGTCAAACACTACCCTCTTTCTCCCCTTCCCTCTCAGACATCCCCCACAAACACCACCACTTGCAGCCTCCCCTCTCCACCAATCACAAGCAATTACCCCCCACAATTAATGCTACCACCTCCCTATACCTACCCTTTCACACCACAATTAATGCTGTCCCCCCCCTTGCGTGTATCAGAACCTAATTGCAAATGACGCTTTTCCCGCCAAAATACGTGGCACATGGAGAGTGGACCAAAACTTGAACAAAGTGGTGGGAAATGATGGCAATGCAGAGGGTAACCCTAATTTGGAGCTATAAATAGAAGAGGAAGCACAAGGAATACATAGTTAGTTAATTTAGTTTTATGTATTTCGTTTAAATGCAATTTCAATTATTAGTGTAACTTAAAGCTTTTAAGCAGTGTTTTAATCATCTTTCATGTATTGTAAACCCTTTTGATCAATAAATTTCAAGTTTCCTTAACTGTTTCATCTATTGCAAGTTTATTTCAAAATTTCAATAAGCTGTTTAGGTTAATGATAGTTATTGTGTAATGTAATGGATTCCTAGGCTCACATAAGCTCCTTTATAGCTTGTATAAGCTATTAGAAACAATTAAAATCAGCTTAGTGATAAAAAAACTCAAAAAACACAAACTGGTCAACAAAAGTCAACACGACAAGTTTTTGAAGTTCATGGCTGGAGCAGGGTGTATCTTGGATGACCTTGGTTTAGAATCCCATGGGGGATGCTAGGATAAGGTTTCTGGTCCTTGGTTCATGATTGTAGCAGGATTGCAAGATTTGTAAGCACAATTCCTTTTTAATCCAAGTTTTTATTTAAAGTGCTTAGTAGTAGCTTAAAGTAGTTCATTTTATCTTCTTATTACTTAATTAATAGTTTCTGATTAATAGAATAGCTTTAAATCATTAGCATACTTGTTTTCTTAAAAATCTGTTTCCTAAAGTGGTGTTTGGATCTTCAAGTTTCTTGATACTCAGCTTGTTCTAGTTGTTGATTCTTGCTCACACATAATCATTAGTATCAAATTAGCTCATAATAACAATAAAATACCAACTGTGTTCATTAAAAAGTCAAAATCTTAGAAACAGTCCTCATTACACCCTCTTTGATTGGTTAAAGTGTGGCTCAGTCCCCATTTCCAATCACATTTGAGTGGTTTAGGGTAATTTGAGCTTAAAACATCTTAAAACATCATAATCAAGCAGCTAGGTAGGATTAAAGTTCATATTAGTCAACTATAGGCATTAATCAAAAAAAAAGTCAAAAATACTTGTTCTCAGTTTTCACCAAACTTGCTTGTTCATTTCTGAATTTTGTGATTTATTTGGGATTGTGAGATTTTGAGGTTTAGTTTCCTACCAGCTCATCTTTGAGATTATACCTTCATTTCATTTTTAGAAAAATTAACCTGGGCCCCACAGACCCCCAAACTAAGCTGCAGGGCAAGGTTGTGCCCTGCTCACATCAGACCTCCACCACACCACCACCTTAAGTGGTGGTTTGTGGCCACTACAGTGGTCCAAGGCATTTGTTTTTGGTTTCCCTCAACCCCCCTCCTACCAGGGATCAGGGATTGACCCTTTGTTTGACCTGGTATCCAGTGGACCCCACCTTGTTTAGCTCCAAAAGTCTGTCCCCAATCTGGTTCAATCTCAAAAGTGCAAAGTGCTTATTTCTCTTTAATCAGCTTATTTGTGTTGCTTACTAGTTGTATCTGGCTTATTTGAGTGTATTTAGCTTATGTGTATCTGATTTCACCATTGTGGACCCCACCTTAAGCCATTTGACCACAATTGACCACACAGGCAACATAAGTCAACTGTGTAAGCCAAGGGGGTGTTTACAGCTTATTAATAAGCTAATTTTAAAAGTGTTTTCATTAAAGTTTGTCATTTTAAGGCATTAAGTAGTTCTGAAAAAGAAAAATCCAAAAAAATCAAAGTTAAAGTAAGTGATAGTTTCTATTTAATTCAAGTTAATTTTAATTTTCATTTTTATATTTTAATTAAGTCACTAGTGTTTTTATATTTTTATTAAATACCTTATATAGTAAAGTAATTTTGATAATTTTTTCAGATTTTTATTTTGTCATTTAGTGTTAATTAGATTTTATTTTAATTTTCTTTATTATTAATTAATATCAAGTATTAAATAGCTTAATTAGTTTTTATAAGGTTAAATCTAGTTTTATAATTTTCCTAGTTCTAATATAGTCTAATAAGTTTTTAGAAAATAAAATTTGAGATTCTACTGTTCATTTTCTATTTTCCTTATTTTATTTGTTTAAAATAGACTTAAGTTAATTAAAAGGTAAATAATTAGTTGTTTAATCTTAAAACATAATTTTTAGAATTTTTATAATTTTTTAGGATTCCTGTGACGGTTAAGTAATTTTATAAATTTTCTTGTAATTTTCTAAGTTAATTTAGTATTAATATAAATTAAAAGTAGTTTAATTAGTTTAATTAAGTTAAATAGTTTTTAATTAATAACAAAACCACAAAAAGACAAAACATTTATTTTTATTTTTTATACTTTCTTCAAGTTCTAATTTAGGTTTAAAAAATATTTTTGTTAATTTTTAGTTTAATTTAAATCATTTGTCATTTTTAGTTTATTTAAATTAGATTTTAATTTAGTTTTTAAATAGTTTAAGTAATTAAATAATATTTAAATAGTATTTTAATCATTTCCATAATTTCATTTTCATTTTTAATTTTCAAGTTTCAAAAAGTGTCAAAAGCACCCCCTGTAGTTTGATAAATACCAAAAACCCACTTTTCCAGTCCGATACGTGATCTTAATTGTGAATTTGTGCATATATCTGGTATCTGATTTTTGTGAATATTATATCTGTGTGCCAATACCAAAATAACAGTAGCAAAATCAATTCCATATCATCTGGGCTACTGTCCTCAGTCCGACTCACTCATAAACGATTTCCAAAGCACCATTTCAATCTCGCTGGGACTTTTACGACCCGGGGAAACACTACACTATCACCGGAGTATTGATTCTAGGCTGTCTTTGACTTGTTGACCTTGGTCAATAATAATCTGACGGTTCAGGCTCAATCAAAATTTGGCGCCGCTGCCGGGGAGGTTGTTGCGTGTTTTATAAAATCGTTTTAAGTTTAGTGGTTTTCAAAACCCTCCCTGTAAAAAGTTTTTGTAAAAACTCAATCATATAAAAAAAAAACGTTCATTAACACTTCTCCTGAAGTGTTGAAAAACACCAAAAAAAAATTAAAAACAATCAAAAACAAACTGTGAAGTTAAACTACTTCGTGTTCTTTAAGATTACAACCTGAAACAGTTGGTTTAAGGTAAGTTCTGACATTAAATTGCGAACTGAAGAGGAAACCTATTTACTTCCTCCCGCCAGCCTGCGAGTAATCTTAAAGGGACGATTTCGGTTAACAAATCAGTTCCAAAAATATTTCCCAAGTTTTCTGCACACACACCCATAAGCCTAAAGCAGTTTTTCAAAAATCAATTAATAAACCCATAATAAGTTCCCAAACTTAAGATTAAAACTTGCCTTTGTATCCCTGTGAGTAGTGTACCTTTTTCAAAGAAGATGCTCACTTGTGATTATTGGTTTAAGTTCACTGTAGTTTTGCCTCGAACTTGTGTTGAAAAATTGTTTTTAGTGCATGCGCACTCGGTCTCAAGCAAAGAATAAAAAACAGAAAGACGTACCCGAGCTACGTTCTAATACAGAAACCGAAATGGCCGCTGGGCCACCACCACCACTATTACCACCCCCTGACCCTCCTAGGGATGAGCCAGCTCCCGATCTCCGAACGATGGAGGAGCTGTGCCAGCCTACCATGCAAGGGCGGGGTGGGCCTATTGCACCACTCACTATTGGGGCTGCGGACTTTGGCCTCAAGCATCACATGATCCAACAAGTCCAGAATTCATGTCAATTTCACGGATTACCGGGTGACGATGCCAACAAGCATCTTGACAAATATCTTACGGTCACCCAAAGCATGAAACAGCATGGTGTCACCGATGATGCCCTTCGGCTGTACCTGTTCCCCTATTCTCTCACTCATCATGCCACTGCATGGTTTGACCGACTTCCAAAGAATTCTATTCGTACCTTTGATGAAATGGTAACCAAGTTTTTAGCAAAATATTTTCCACCATCCATGGTTACCAAGTTACGAAATGATATCAGCAACTTCCGGCAACGTCCCGATGAGTCTCTTTTTGAGGCTTGGGAGCGTTATAAGCTAGCCATTGATCGGTGCCCTAACCACAATATGTTGCAAGTTACCATCATAGATACCTTCTATAATGGTCTGACATTGAGGCACCGAGACATTCTCAATGCTGCTGCTGGTGGGACCTTTATGAAAAGGCGTCCCGAGGAGTGCTATGACTTAATCGAGAACATGACTGCCCATCATAACTTTTGGGATTCCTCTGCGGAGAGGGATGCGTCATGTAATTCCGTTACTCCCTCATCATCATCTCCTGAAATAATCGCTCTTACCAAAAAGATGGATGATATTTCTACGGCTGTGTTGAGAATGAACCAAACGATGCAACATCAGGTTCAAAATCAACAAGTGAAAGCCGTGGCCCGAAGTTGTGAAACTTGTGGGGGCCCACATCTGTATTCTGAGTGTCCAGCTACTGCTGACTTTCCTCAAGAGAACGTTTATGCTGCTAACGGTTCCTACAACACGGGGGGTAATTCTTACCAACCGCAAGGGGACCGAAATCTCTTAAGCTATCGTTCCAACAATTTTCTCGGACCTCCCGGTTTTAACCAAAATCAAAACCGTAACACGAATCAGAATTTTAACCAAGGTCAAAACTCAAATTTCCAAAACCCGAACCAAAATCAAGGCCAGTTTAATCAAAACAATTTTCAAAATGGCAATCAAAACCAAGGTTTTCAAGGAAATTTTCAAAGAAACCAGAATCAAGGAAATTACAATCAGGGTAATTTCAATTAGAGAAACAATTTTCAGGGTAACAACAATCAAAATCAAGGGAATTTTCAAAACAACCGTGTTCAAAATCCCCCTGTTCAAAATCAAAACGTTGTTCCACCCCCGTCTTCCTCCGATGCTGAAATTAAACAATTTATGAAAGCACAAGAGGAAACGAATCGGTTATTGATCAAGACGATCTCTGATCTTCAGAAGTCTTTAAATGATCGACCCTCGGGCTTGGGTACACTACCAAGCAACACGATCGCTAACCCGAGGGGCAATGTCAAGGCGATCACTACCCGAAGTGGTGTATCATACAATGGACCCTCGATTCCCTCTACCTCTTCTTCTCCTCCTAAGGTAGCGGAACGTGAACCTGAGGTTACTACGGACACGGTACTTCCTACTAATAACGGAGGTATCAACAACGTCCACCCTCAAGTTGTCCCGGTCCCGGCTCGTAAAGTTGTATTTGATCCTCCTATGAGTTCTGATGAAATCCCAAAGAATGATCCTAAGCCTTCAATTCCATATCCTTCACGTGTGAATGATCAAAAGAACCGCGAAAGAGCTAATCATCAGATGGAAAAATTTTATCAAAATTTCCAAGAATTGCATTTCGATATTAGCTTCGCGGACGCTCTTCTTCTCATGCCTAAGTTTGCTTCGACAATCAAAAATCTGATAAGCAATAAAGAAAAACTCTGTGAGATGGCAAAAACTTCTCTTAATGAGCATTGCTCAGCAGTGCTCTTGAAAAAGCTTCCCGAAAAGCTTGGAGATCCCGGGAAAATTCTCATTCCTTGTATTTTCCCGGGGATGGTTGAATGCTTTGCCTTGGCCGATCTTGGCGCAAGCATCAACCTGATGCCTTACTCAGTCTGGAAAAGGCTTTCTCTACCTACTCTCACTCCGACCTGCATGACACTCGAGCTTGCAGACCGTACCATATCCCGTCCTCTCGGCATTGCCGAAGATATCTTCGTGAAAGTAGGAAAGTTCCATTTTCCGGCAGATTTCGTGATTGTTGATTTCGATGCTGACCCACGAGTCCCTCTCATTCTCGGAAGGGGATTCTTAAGAACGGGTCGTGCTTTAATCGATGTATTCGAAGAAGAAATCACTCTACGTGTTGGTGGCGAAGCCATCACATTCAATCTTGATCAGACTTCAAGATACTCCTCCAACTATGACGCTGAAATGGTTAACCGAATTGATGTCATCGATGTTGCGTCTGAGGAGTATTCTCAAGAGGTCCTTGGTTTCTCATCCAGTGGCAGTCTTTCTACTGACCCTATCATTTCCGACTCTTCCCCTTCCCTCACTCCGTTTGAGGGAAGTGACTTCCTTCTGGAAGAGCTCGAGGCTTTTCTCGCTCAGGATAGCTCAATCCCCGATGGGGTTGATGAAAACTATCTTGACCCGGAGGGGGACATTCTTCTCCTTGAAAGATTGTTAAATGACGATCCCTCACCCTCTCCGTCTCCACAAATACTTCATAAAGCGGAAGTCAAAAATGTTGAAATAACTGAAGACTTTCCCGAGGTTGAGCTCAAGGACTTGCCTCCTCATCTAGAATATGCATTTCTGGAGGGTGATAATAAATTACCCGTCATTATTGCCAAAGACTTAAAAGATGAGGAAAAGGTTGCACTCCTAAAGGTTCTTAAGTCAAACAAGCAAGCAATTGCTTGGAAACTCTCCGACATTAAGGGCATAAGCCCGAACTTTTGTACTCATAAAATCTTAATGGAGGATGACTTTAAGCCAGCTGTGCAACATCAGAGAAGGGTAAATCCCAAAATCCACGAAGTTATCAAACAAGAAGTTCTTAAACTTCTTGATGCGGGATTGATTTACCCTATATCTGACAGTCCTTGGGTTAGCCCAATTCATTGTGTTCCCAAAAAGGGTGGCATCACCGTTGTCACCAACGAGGATAACGAGTTGATTCCAACTCGTTTGGTCACGGGTTGGCGTGTTTGTATTGACTATCGAAAGTTAAATGAAGCCACCCGTAAAGACCATTTTCCTCTCCCTTTTATGGACCAAATGCTCGAAAGACTTGCGGGGAATGAATACTACTGCTTCCTCGATGGCTTCTCGGGTTACTTCCAAATCCCCATTGATCCCCAGGATCAGGAGAAGACTACCTTCACATGCCCCTACGGAACTTTTGCTTACAGACGTATGCCTTTCAGCTTATGTAATGCACCAGGCACGTTCCAGAGATGCATGATGTTTATTTTTTCCGACATGATCGGGAAAACTATGGAGGTATTCATGGATGACTTTTCAGTCATCGGGGATTCATTTCAGACTTGCCTCTCCCACTTGGAACAGATGCTTAAACGTTGCAAAGAAACGAATCTAAGTCTCAACTGGGAGAAGAGCCACTTTATGGTCAAGGAGGGCATTGTCCTCGGCCATAAGATTTCAAAAAACGGGATCGAGGTTGACAGAGCTAAAATCGATGTCATTGCCAAATTACCTCATCCCACCACCGTAAAAGGTGTTAGGAGCTTTTTGGGTCATGCCGGCTTCTACTGTAGGTTTATCCAAGATTTTTCTAAGATTGCTCGGCCTATGACCCATCTCCTCGAGAAGGATGCTCCGTTCATCTTCTCTCCTGAGTGCATCGAAGCTTTTGAAACATTAAAGAAAAAGCTTACCGAGGCACCGATTCTTGTTGCCCCCGATTGGGACCAACCTTTTGAGCTTATGTGCGATGATAGTGATTTTGCCATTGGTGCGGTCTTGGGGCAACGAAAAGCAAAATACTTTCAGCCCATACACTACGCAAGCAAAACTATGACTGAGGCTCAAGGTCATTACACCACCACTGAAAAAGAACTCCTAGCTGTGGTGTATGCCTTCGAGAAATTCCGGTCATACCTAATCTTGACTAAATGCGTAGTGTACACAGATCACTCGGCTTTGAAATACCTATTTGCAAAACAAGATGCAAAGCCGAGGCTTCTACGTTGGGTTCTCCTCCTTCAGGAATTTGATATCATTATCCGTGATAAAAAAGGAGCCGAGAACCTTGCTGCTGATCATCTCTCACGATTAGAGAACCCTCATCAAGATGTGTCCGAGAAAAAGGAAATAAATGAAACATTTCCTCTCGAGACACTCAATGCGGTTGCTTTTCGTGGTGACTCTACTACCCCATGGTTTGCCGACTTTGCAAATTACCATGCGGGTAACTTCATAGTGAAGGGGTTGACGTCCCAACAAAAGAAAAAATTCTTCAAAGACGTTAAACATTACTTCTGGGACGACCCCTTCCTCTTCAAAATCTGTGCCGATCAAGTCATCAGGCGATGTGTATACGGACAGGAAGCCACTGATATTCTCAAGGCTTGCCATGCTGGACCCACCGGGGGCCACCATAGTCCTAACTACACTGCCAAAAAGGTGTTTGATTCCGGTTTCTATTGGCCCATAATCTATAAGGATGCCCACGAGTTAGTCAAAGCCTGTGATGCTTGTCAGCGTCACGGAAATATTTCACAAAAGAACGAAATGCCACAAAATGCTATTCAAGTTTGTGAAATCTTTGACGTCTGGGGCATTGACTTTATGGGGCCATTCCCATCTTCTCGTGGAAACAAATACATACTCATGGCTGTTGACTACTTGTCAAAATGGGTTGAGGCTAAGGCCTTACCCACTAATGATGCCCGAGTAGTTGTGAAATTCTTGAAATCCCTCTTTGCTCGTTTTGGAACCCCACGTGCCATCATTAGTGATCGCGGTACTCACTTTTGCAATGATCAATTTGCAAAAGTCATGCTTAAGTACGGTGTTACTCATCGTCTTTCTACCGCGTATCACCCCCAAACAAGTGGGCAGGTGGAGGTTTCCAACCGTGGTATTAAACGGATTCTTGAGAGGACAGTAGGTGAAAACCGTGCTTCCTGGTCGGATAAACTAGATGATGCACTCTGGGCCTTCCGTACAGCTTACAAAACACCCATCGGGTGTACTCCATACAAGCTTGTATACGGGAAGGCGTGTCATTTACCGATCGAGCTCGAGCACAAAGCCTACTGGGCCTTGAAACATGCTAACTACGACCTTCATAAAGCGGGTGATCACCGTAAGGTTCAAATCAATGAATTAAACGAACTTCGTGATCAAGCCTACGAGAACTCTTTGATCTACAAAGAAAGGACAAAGAAGATTCACGACTCTAAGATTAAGAACCGCGTTTTCAACGTCGGTGACAGAGTCCTTCTTTTCAACTCAAGATTAAAGATCTTCTCGGGGAAATTAAAAACCCGATGGACCGGACCATTCACTATTGCTAAAGTATACCCATACGGGACTGTTGAGTTATCTCAACCCGAAGGTCCCAACTTCAAAGTGAATGGTCACAGATTGAAACATTATTTTGGAGAGGACACACCACCTATGGTTGTCCCGGATCTCCAAACTTTCCCCATGGACCAATGAATTCGGGGATCGAGTCAAGCTAGTGACTCGGTGAACAAAAATTAGCAGCATATATGGGTTTTCACCCGTATTTCTGACTTCTTTCTACTTTCTACCACCCTAGTGTGGGGGAGTGGCCATTCCCCACCGTTTCAAAAGTAAATATGTTTCAAAATTCAATAATCATGTTTTGTATGTATATTATATCATTCAACTCCCGGGCTGTCAGGGCAAATTTATTACAGTTAATCATTCACAAGTGATTAGCTAGCGTGGTAAACCTGACACAAGCCTGGGAGGTAGTGATAAATATATAAAAAAAAAAAAAAAAAAAAAAAAAAAAAAAAAAAATTGTATGTACAGATAAAATAAAGTGAAAAATAGAAATTTCCACAGTTAGAATCGAATATTAGCTTTTCCCGTTCAGAGATTCGGCATAATAGCTGGGACTTTGAATATTGAGGACAATATTCAGTTCTAGTGTGGGGGGGGGGGGGGAATTCTTACGAATTTTATAACAAAACTTTCCAGGTACCCCCATTTTAGGCCAAAATTTTTCAAAATTTTTCATTTTATTCCAAAATTTTTGTGGTTATCAGTCCGCCAAAGTCTAAATGACAAAGGGATTGGCTAGTCCAGGAGCAAACGGCTCTTGGTAAAGACATCTCAAACCCGTTAATGGCTGGCAGTTTGCCAAAAATTGCATGGTTCCTCAGCTCCCCCGCATCCTCATAAGCAAATGAGTTGGCTAGCCCACAAGATTATGGCTTGTGGTAAAGGCAGTGGAAAATCCATAATTGGTATTCAGCTCACCAAGATGTTGACTTAGTCCATCAAGATGCTGGCTAGTCCAGAAGCAAACGGCTTTTGGTAAAGACAAATCAAATCCGTTGACAGCTGGTGGTTTGCTCAAAATCACACGGTTATCAGGTGTGCCACAGTTCTTACACCTGGCTACTCCAGAAGTGATGGCTTTTGGTAAAGAGTTTCAAATCCATTAAGTTTTTCTCAAAAGATTGCTAGGGACTAGCAATGTTTTAATGTGGGGGATTGATGAGTGTGTAAATACTCATCATTTTTACCATTTCTGAACTGCCAAAATATCCAAAAACACTCAATAATGAATCAAAATAGTGAAAATATCCCAGCAAAGTGTTTTACATGTCTCAAATGCAAAAATACCAAAAACATATGAAAAACGCACAAAGTTTGCATAATTGGCAGTTTCAGTCCCCCAACTTTCAAAAGTTGTCAAATCTAGTCCCTGGTCATTCTAAAAACTTGAAAAAGTCACCAAAGGCCCTTAGAAATCAAAAAGTTACATAATTAGTCCTTTGGTGAAAAGTTTCACAAAATGTCAAGTTTAGTCCCTGAACTTTGAAAGTTGTCAAAAATGGTCCCTGGGATATGAAAAACTTTGAGAAAAACAAATTTTGTCCTTGCACTAATCTCTTATGGCAGGTTTGGTCCTTGGTGGAAATTTTGGTGATATTTACACAATTGGTCCCTGAAGTTTGAAAGTTTGACGGTTTCAGTCCCTGGTGAAAAATAAATTGAAAAATCACCAAAGGACCTTCTACTATTCATCATATGGCATTATACACCCTTGGAAACAAATTTAGAAAATGCCAATTCCACACCCTCAACTTTCCCAAAATTGCAAAACTAGTCCTTGTGTAAAATGAAAACCAAATCCGGACCATAAATAAATAAACCAAAACCACACCACTAAACCTAATAAATCCAATCCATGTGCAATTTGGGCCCAAGTCAAAACCAGTCCACACCCTTAGCCCAAACCCAAAGTATTAAATCCGGGTCAACGTTGACCTGGTCAACTCCCAGTCAAACGCTACCCTCTTTCTCCCCTTCCCTCTCAGACATCCCCCACAAACACCACCACTTGCAGCCTCCCCTCTCCACCAATCACAAGCAATTACCCCCCACAATTAATGCTACCACCTCCCTATACCTACCCTTTCACACCACAATTAATGCTGTCCCCCCCCCCTTGCGTGTATCAGAACCTAATTGCAAATGACGCTTTTCTCGCCAAAATACGTGGCACATGGAGAGTGGACCAAAACTTGAACAAAGTGGTGGGAAATGATGGCAATGCAGAGGGTAACCCTAATTTGGAGCTATAAATAGAAGAGGAAGCACAAGGAAGACATAGTTAGTTAATTTAGTTTTATGTATTTCGTTTAAATGCAATTTCAATTATTAGTGTAACTTAAAGCTTTTAAGCAGTGTTTTAATCATCTTTCATGTATTGTAAACCCTTTTGATCAATAAATTTCAAGTTTCCTTAACTGTTTCATCTATTGCAAGTTTATTTCAAAATTTCAATAAGCTGTTTAGGTTAATGATAGTTATTGTGTAATGTAATGGATTCCTAGGCTTACATAAGCTCCTTTATAGCTTGTATAAGCTATTAGAAACAATTAAAATCAGCTTAGTGATAAAAAACTCAAAAAACACAAACTGGTCAACAAAAGTCAACACGACAAGTTTTTGAAGTTCATGGCTGGAGCAGGGTGTATCTTGGATGACCTTGGTTTAGAATCGCATGGGGGATGCTAGGATAAGGTTTCTAGTCCTTGGTTCATGATTGTAGCAGGATTGCAAGATTTGTAAGCACAATTCCTTTTTAATCCAAGTTTTTATTTAAAGTGCTTAGTAGTAGCTTAAAGTAGTTCATTTTATCTTCTTATTACTTAATTAATAGTTTCTGATTAATAGAATAGCTTTAAATCATTAGCATACTTGTTTTCTTAAAAATCTGTTTCCTAAAGTGGTGTTTGGATCTTCAAGTTTCTTGATACTCAGCTTGTTCTAGTTGTTGATTCTTGCTCACACATAATCATTAGTATCAAATTAGCTCATAATAACAATAAAATACCAGCTGTGTTCATTAAAAAGTCAAAATCTTAGAAACAGTCCTCATTACACCCTCTTTGATTGGTTAAAGTGTGGCTCAGTCCCCATTTCCAATCACATTTGAGTGGTTTAGGGTAATTTGAGCTTAAAACATCTTAAAACATCATAATCAAGCAGCTAGGTAGGATTAAAGTTCATATTAGTCAACTATAGGCATTAATAAAAAAAAAAGTCAAAAATACTTGTTCTCAGTTTTCACCAAACTTGCTTGTTCATTTCTGAATTTTGTGATTTATTTGGGATTGTGAGATTTTGAGGTTTAGTTTCCTACCAGCTCATCTTTGAGATTATACCTTCATTTCATTTTCAGAAAAATTAACCTGGGCCCCACAGACCCCCAAACTAAGCTGCAGGGCAAGGTTGTGCCCTGCTCACATCAGACCTCCACCACACCACCACCTTAAGTGGTGGTTTGTGGCCACTACAGTGGTCCAAGGCATTTGTTTTTGGTTTCCCTCAACGCCCCTCCTACCAGGGATCAGGGATTGACCCTTTGTTTGACCTGGTATCCAGTGGACCCCACCTTGTTTAGCTCCAAAAGTCTGTCCCCAATCTGGTTCAATCTCAAAAGTGCAAAGTGCTTCTTTCTCTTTAATCAGCTTATTTGTGTTGCTTACTAGTTGTATCTGGCTTATTTGAGTGTATTTAGCTTATGTGTATCTGATTTCACCATTGTGGACCCCACCTTAAGCCATTTGACCACAATTGACCACACAGTCAACATAAGTCAACTGTGTAAGCCAAGGGGGTGTTTACAGCTTATTAATAAGCTAATTTTAAAAGTGTTTTCATTAAAGTTTGTCATTTTAAGGCATTAAGTAGTTCTGAAAAAGAAAAATCCAAAAAAATCAAAGTTAAAGTAAGTGATAGTTTCTATTTAATTCAAGTTAATTTTAATTTTCATTTTTATATTTTAATTAAGTCACTAGTGTTTTTATATTTTTATTAAATACCTTATATAGTAAAGTAATTTTGATAATTTTTTCAGATTTTTATTTTGTCATTTAGTGTTAATTAGATTTTATTTTAATTTTCTTTATTATTAATTAATATCAAGTATTAAATAGCTTAATTAGTTTTTATAAGGTTAAATCTAGTTTTTATAATTTTCCTAGTTCTAATATAGTCTAATAAGTTTTTAGAAAATAAAATTTGAGATTCTATTGTTCATTTTCTATTTTCCTTATTTTATTTGTTTAAAATAGACTTAAGTTAATTAAAAGGTAAATAATTAGTTGTTTAATCTTAAAACATAATTTTTAGAGTTTTTATAATTTTTTAGGATTCCTGTGATGGTTAAGTAATTTTATAAATTTTCTTGTAATTTTCTAAGTTAATTTAGTATTAATATAAATTAAAAGTAGTTTAATTAGTTTAATTAAGTTAAATAGTTTTTAATTAATAACAAAACCACAAAAAGACAAAAACATTTATTTTTATTTTTTATACTTTCTTCAAGTTCTAATTTAGGTTTAAAAAATATTTTTGTTAATTTTTAGTTTAATTTAAATCATTTGTCATTTTTAGTTTATTTAAATTAGATTTTAATTTAGTTTTTAAATAGTTTAAGTAATTAAATAATATTTAAATAGTATTTTAATCATTTCCATAATTTCATTTTCATTTTTAATTTTCAAGTTTCAAAAAGTGTCAAAAGCACCCCCTGTAGTTTGATAAATACCAAAAACCCACTTTTCCAGTCCGATACGTGATCTTAATTGTGAATTTGTGCATATATCTGGTATCTGATTTTTGTGAATATTATATCTGTGTGCCAATACCAAAATAACAGTAGCAAAATCAATTCCATATCATCTGGGCTACTGTCCTCAGTCCCACTCACTCATAAACGATTTCCAAAGCACCATTTCAATCTCGCTGGGACTTTTACGACCCGGGGAAACACTACACTATCACCGGAGTATTGATTCTAGGCTGTCTTTGACTTGTTGACCTTGATCAATAATAATCTGACGGTTCAGGCTCAATCAAAATTTGGCGCCGCTGCCGGGGAGGTTGTTGCGTGTTTTATAAAATCGTTTTAAGTTTAGTGGTTTTCAAAACCCTCCCTGTAAAAAGTTTTTGTAAAAACTTAATCATATAAAAAAAAAACGTTCATTAACACTTCTCCTGAAGTGTTGAAAAACACCAAAAAAAAATTAAAAACAATCAAAAACAAACTGTGAAGTTAAACTACTTCGTGTTCTTTAAGATTACAACCTGAAACAGTTGGTTTAAGGTAAGTTCTGACATTAAATTGCGAACTGAAGAGGAAACCTATTTACTTCCTCCCGCCAGCCTGCGAGTAATCTTAAAGGGACGATTTCGGTTAACAAATCAGTTCCAAAAATATTTCCCAAGTTTTCTGCACACACACCCATAAGCCTAAAGCAGTTTTTCAAAAATCAATTAATAAACCCATAATAAGTTCCCAAACTTAAGATTAAAACTTGCCTTTGTATCCCTGTGAGTAGTGTACCTTTTTCAAAGAAGATGCTCACTTGTGATTATTGGTTTAAGTTCACTGTAGTTTTGCCTCGAACTTGTGTTGAAAAATTGTTTTTAGTGCATGCGCACTCGGTCTCAAGCAAAGAATAAAAAACAGAAAGACGTACCCGAGCTACGTTCTAATACAGAAACCGAAATGGCCGCTGGGCCACCACCACCACTATTACCACCCCCTGACCCTCCTAGGGATGAGCCAGCTCCCGATCTCCGAACGATGGAGGAGCTGTGCCAGCCTACCATGCAAGGGCGGGGTGGGCCTATTGCACCACTCACTATTGGGGCTGCGGACTTTGGCCTCAAGCATCACATGATCCAACAAGTCCAGAATTCATGTCAATTTCACGGATTACCGGGTGACGATGCCAACAAGCATCTTGACAAATATCTTACGGTCACCCAAAGCATGAAACAGCATGGTGTCACCGATGATGCCCTTCGGCTGTACCTGTTCCCCTATTCTCTCACTCATCATGCCACTGCATGGTTTGACCGACTTCCAAAGAATTCTATTCGTACCTTTGATGAAATGGTAACCAAGTTTTTAGCAAAATATTTTCCACCATCCATGGTTACCAAGTTACGAAATGATATCAGCAACTTCCGGCAACGTCCCGATGAGTCTCTTTTTGAGGCTTGGGAGCGTTATAAGCTAGCCATTGATCGGTGCCCTAACCACAATATGTTGCAAGTTACCATCATAGATACCTTCTATAATGGTCTGACATTGAGGCACCGAGACATTCTCAATGCTGCTGCTGGTGGGACCTTTATGAAAAGGCGTCCCGAGGAGTGCTATGACTTAATCGAGAACATGACTGCCCATCATAACTTTTGGGATTCCTCTGCGGAGAGGGATGCGTCATGTAATTCCGTTACTCCCTCATCATCATCTCCTGAAATAATCGCTCTTACCAAAAAGATGGATGATATTTCTACGGCTGTGTTGAGAATGAACCAAACGATGCAACATCAGGTTCAAAATCAACAAGTGAAAGCCGTGGCCCGAAGTTGTGAAACTTGTGGGGGCCCACATCTGTATTCTGAGTGTCCAGCTACTGCTGACTTTCCTCAAGAGAACGTTTATGCTGCTAACGGTTCCTACAACACGGGGGGTAATTCTTACCAACCGCAAGGGGACCGAAATCTCTTAAGCTATCGTTCCAACAATTTTCTCGGACCTCCCGGTTTTAACCAAAATCAAAACCGTAACACGAATCAGAATTTTAACCAAGGTCAAAACTCAAATTTCCAAAACCCGAACCAAAATCAAGGCCAGTTTAATCAAAACAATTTTCAAAATGGCAATCAAAACCAAGGTTTTCAAGGAAATTTTCAAAGAAACCAGAATCAAGGAAATTACAATCAGGGTAATTTCAATCAGAGAAACAATTTTCAGGGTAACAACAATCAAAATCAAGGGAATTTTCAAAACAACCGTGTTCAAAATCCCCCTGTTCAAAATCAAAACGTTGTTCCACCCCCGTCTTCCTCCGATGCTGAAATTAAACAATTTATGAAAGCACAAGAGGAAACGAATCGGTTATTGATCAAGACGATCTTTGATCTTCAGAAGTCTTTAAATGATCGACCCTCGGGCTCGGGTACACTACCAAGCAACACGATCGCTAACCCGAGGGGCGATGTCAAGGCGATCACTACCCGAAGTGGTGTATCATACAATGGACCCTCGATTCCCTCTACCTCTTCTTCTCCTCCTAAGGTAGCGGAACGTGAACCTGAGGTTACTACGGACACGGTACTTCCTACTAATAACGGAGGTATCAACAACGTCCACCCTCAAGTTGTCCTGGTCCCGGCTCGTAAAGTTGTATTTGATCCTCCTATGAGTTCTGATGAAATCCCAAAGAATGATCCTAAGCCTTCAATTCCATATCCTTCACGTGTGAATGATCAAAAGAACCGCGAAAGAGCTAATCATCAGATGGAAAAATTTTATCAAAATTTCCAAGAATTGCATTTCGATATTAGCTTCGCGGACGCTCTTCTTCTCATGCCTAAGTTTGCTTCGACAATCAAAAATCTGATAAGCAATAAAGAAAAACTCTGTGAGATGGCAAAAACTTCTCTTAATGAGCATTGCTCAGCAGTGCTCTTGAAAAAGCTTCCCGAAAAGCTTGGAGATCCCGGGAAATTTCTCATTCCTTGTATTTTCCCGGGGATGGTTGAATGCTTTGCCTTGGCCGATCTTGGCGCAAGCATCAACCTGATGCCTTACTCAGTCTGGAAAAGGCTTTCTCTACCTACTCTCACTCCGACCTGCATGACACTCGAGCTTGCAGACCGTACCATATCCCGTCCTCTCGGCATTGCCGAAGATATCTTCGTGAAAGTAGGAAAGTTCCATTTTCCGGCAGATTTCGTGATTGTTGATTTCGATGCTGACCCACGAGTCCCTCTCATTCTCGGAAGGGGATTCTTAAGAACGGGTCGTGCTTTAATCGATGTATTCGAAGAAGAAATCACTCTACGTGTTGGTGGCGAAGCCATCACATTCAATCTTGATCAGACTTCAAGATACTCCTACAACTATGACGCTGAAACGGTTAACCGAATTGATGTCATCGATGTTGCGTCTGAGGAGTATTCTCAAGAGGTCCTTGGTTTCTCATCCAGTGGCAGTCTTTCTACTGACCCTATCATTTCCGACTCTTCCCCTTCCCTCACTCCGTTTGAGGGAAGTGACTTCCTTCTGGAAGAGCTCGAGGCTTTTCTCGCTCAGGATAGCTCAATCCCCGATGGGGTTGATGAAAACTATCTTGACCCGGAGGGGGACATTCTTCTCCTTGAAAGATTGTTAAATGACGATCCCTCACCCTCTCCGTCTCCACAAATACTTCATAAAGCGGAAGTCAAAAATGTTGAAATAACTGAAGACTTTCCCGAGGTTGAGCTCAAGGACTTGCCTCCTCATCTAGAATATGCATTTCTGGAGGGTGATAATAAATTACCCGTCATTATTGCCAAAGACTTAAAAGATGAGGAAAAGGTTGCACTCCTAAAGGTTCTTAAGTCAAACAAGCAAGCAATTGCTTGGAAACTCTCCGACATTAAGGGCATAAGCCCGAACTTTTGTACTCATAAAATCTTAATGGAGGATGACTTTAAGCCAGCTGTGCAACATCAGAGAAGGGTAAATCCCAAAATCCACGAAGTTATCAAACAAGAAGTTCTTAAACTTCTTGATGCGGGATTGATTTACCCTATATCTGACAGTCCTTGGGTTAGCCCAATTCATTGTGTTCCCAAAAAGGGTGGCATCACCGTTGTCACCAACGAGGATAACGAGTTGATTCCAACTCGTTTGGTCACGGGTTGGCGTGTTTGTATTGACTATCGAAAGTTAAATGAAGCCACCCGTAAAGACCATTTTCCTCTCCCTTTTATGGACCAAATGCTCGAAAGACTTGCGGGGAATGAATACTACTGCTTCCTCGATGGCTTCTCGGGTTACTTCCAAATCCCCATTGATCCCCAGGATCAGGAGAAGACTACCTTCACATGCCCCTACGGAACTTTTGCTTACAGACGTATGCCTTTCAGCTTATGTAATGCACCAGGCACGTTCCAGAGATGCATGATGTCTATTTTTTCCGACATGATCGGGAAAACTATGGAGGTATTCATGGATGACTTTTCAGTCATCGGGGATTCATTTCAGACTTGCCTCTCCCACTTGGAACAGATGCTTAAACGTTGCAAAGAAACGAATCTAAGTCTCAACTGGGAGAAGAGCCACTTTATGGTCAAGGAGGGCATTGTCCTCGGCCATAAGATTTCAAAAAACGGGATCGAGGTTGACAGAGCTAAAATCGATGTCATTGCCAAATTACCTCATCCCACCACCGTAAAAGGTGTTAGGAGCTTTTTGGGTCATGCCGGCTTCTACCGTAGGTTTATCCAAGATTTTTCTAAGATTGCTCGGCCTATGACCCATCTCCTCGAGAAGGATGCTCCGTTCATCTTCTCTCCTGAGTGCATCGAAGCTTTTGAAACATTAAAGAAAAAGCTTACCGAGGCACCGATTCTTGTTGCCCCCGATTGGGACCAACCTTTTGAGCTTATGTGCGATGATAGTGATTTTGCCATAGGTGCGGTCTTGGGGCAACGAAAAGCAAAATACTTTCAGCCCATACACTACGCAAGCAAAACTATGACTGAGGCTCAAGGTCATTACACCACCACTGAAAAAGAACTCCTAGCTGTGGTGTATGCCTTCGAGAAATTCCGGTCATACCTAATCTTGACTAAATGCGTAGTGTACACAGATCACTCGGCTTTGAAATACCTATTTGCAAAACAAGATGCAAAGCCGAGGCTTCTACGTTGGGTTCTCCTCCTTCAGGAATTTGATATCATTATCCGTGATAAAAAAGGAGCCGAGAACCTTGCTGCTGATCATCTCTCACGATTAGAGAACCCTCATCAAGATGTGTCCGAGAAAAAGGAAATAAATGAAACATTTCCTCTCGAGACACTCAATGCGGTTGCTTTTCGTGGTGACTCTACTACCCCATGGTTTGCCGACTTTGCAAATTACCATGCGGGTAACTTCATAGTGAAGGGGTTGACGTCCCAACAAAAGAAAAAATTCTTCAAAGACGTTAAACATTACTTCTGGGACGACCCCTTCCTCTTCAAAATCAGTGCCGATCAAGTCATCAGGCGATGTGTATACGGACAGGAAGCCACTGATATTCTCAAGGCTTGCCATGCTGGACCCACCGGGGGCCACCATAGTCCTAACTACACTGCCAAAAAGGTGTTTGATTCCGGTTTCTATTGGCCCATAATCTATAAGGATGCCCACGAGTTAGTCAAAGCCTGTGATGCTTGTCAGCGTCACGGAAATATTTCACAAAAGAACGAAATGCCACAAAATGCTATTCAAGTTTGTGAAATCTTTGACGTCTGGGGCATTGACTTTATGGGGCCATTCCCATCTTCTCGTGGAAACAAATACATACTCATGGCTGTTGACTACTTGTCAAAATGGG
This sequence comes from Artemisia argyi, assembly GCA_030686995.1. Taxonomy (NCBI): domain Eukaryota; kingdom Viridiplantae; phylum Streptophyta; class Magnoliopsida; order Asterales; family Asteraceae; genus Artemisia; species Artemisia argyi. The sequence continues at coordinate 106,712,916 of CM060685.1, forward strand.
TTGAGGCTAAGGCCTTACCCACTAATGATGCCCGAGTAGTTGTGAAATTCTTGAAATCCCTCTTTGCTCGTTTTGGAACCCCACGTGCCATCATTAGTGATCGCGGTACTCACTTTTGCAATGATCAATTTGCAAAAGTCATGCTTAAGTACGGTGTTACTCATTGTCTTTCTACCGCGTATCACCCCCAAACAAGTGGGCAGGTGGAGGTTTCCAACCGTGGTATTAAACGGATTCTTGAGAGGACAGTAGGTGAAAACCGTGCTTCCTGGTCGGATAAACTAGATGATGCACTCTGGGCCTTCCGTACAGCTTACAAAACACCCATCGGGTGTACTCCATACAAGCTTGTATACGGGAAGGCGTGTCATTTACCGATCGAGCTCGAGCACAAAGCCTACTGGGCCTTGAAACATGCTAACTACGACCTTCATAAAGCGGGTGATCACCGTAAGGTTCAAATCAATGAATTAAACGAACTTCGTGATCAAGCCTACGAGAACTCTTTGATCTACAAAGAAAGGACAAAGAAGATTCACGACTCTAAGATTAAGAACCGCGTTTTCAACGTCGGTGACAGAGTCCTTCTTTTCAACTCAAGATTAAAGATCTTCTTGGGGAAATTAAAAACCCGATGGACCGAACCATTCACTATTGCTAAAGTATACCCATACGGGACTGTTGAGTTATCTCAACCCGAAGGTCCCAACTTCAAAGTGAATGGTCACAGATTGAAACATTATTTTGGAGAGGACACACCACCTATGGTTGTCCCGGATCTCCAAACTTTCCCCATGGACCAATGAATTCGGGGATCGAGTCAAGCTAGTGACTCGGTGAACAAAAATTAGCAGCATATATGGGTTTTCACCCGTATTTCTGACTTCTTTCTACTTTCTACCACCCTAGTGTGGGGGAGTGGCCATTCCCCACCGTTTCAAAAGTAAATATGTTTCAAAATTCAATAATCATGTTTTGTATGTATATTATATCATTCAACTCCCGGGCTGTCAGGGCAAATTTATTACAGTTAATCATTCACAAGTGATTAGCTAGCGTGGTAAACCTGACACAAGCCTGGGAGGTAGTGATAAATATATAAAAAAAAAAAAAAAAAAAAAAAAAAAAAAAAAAAAAAAAAAAATTGTATGTACAGATAAAATAAAGTGAAAAATAGAAATTTCCACAGTTAGAATCGAATATTAGCTTTTCCCGTTCAGAGATTCGGCATAATAGCTGGGACTTTGAATATTGAGGACAATATTCAGTTCTAGTGTGTGGGGGGGGGGGGGGGGAATTCTTACGAATTTTATAACAAAACTTTCCAGGTACCCCCATTTTAGGCCAAAATTTTTCAAAATTTTTCACTTTATTCCAAAATTTTTGTGGTTATCAGTCCGCCAAAGTCTAAATGACAAAGGGATTGGCTAGTCCAGGAGCAAACGGCTCTTGGTAAAGACATCTCAAACCCGTTAATGGCTGGCAGTTTGCCAAAAATTGCATGGTTCCTCAGCTCCCCCGCATCCTCATAAGCAAATGAGTTGGCTAGCCCACAAGATTATGGCTTGTGGTAAAGGCAGTGGAAAATCCATAATTGGTATTCAGCTCACCAAGATGTTGACTTAGTCCATCAAGATGCTGGCTAGTCCAGAAGCAAACGGCTTTTGGTAAAGACAAATCAAATCCGTTGACAGCTGGTGGTTTGCTCAAAATCACACGGTTATCAGGTGTGCCACAGTTCTTACACCTGGCTACTCCAGAAGTGATGGCTTTTGGTAAAGAGTTTCAAATCCATTAAGTTTTTCTCAAAAGATTGCTAGGGACTAGCAATGTTTTAATGTGGGGGATTGATGAGTGTGTAAATACTCATCATTTTTACCATTTCTGAACTGCCAAAATATCCAAAAACACTCAATAATGAATCAAAATAGTGAAAATATCCCAGGAAAGTGTTTTACATGTCTCAAATGCAAAAATACCAAAAACATATGAAAAACGCACAAAGTTTGCATAATTGGCAGTTTCAGTCCCCCAACTTTCAAAAGTTGTCAAATCTAGTCCCTGGTCATTCTAAAAACTTGAAAAAGTCACCAAAGGCCCTTAGAAATCAAAAAGTTACATAATTAGTCCTTTGGTGAAAAGTTTCACAAAATGTCAAGTTTAGTCCCTGAACTTTGAAAGTTGTCAAAAATGGTCCCTGGGATATGAAAAACTTTGAGAAAAACAAATTTTGTCCTTGCACTAATCTCTTATGGCAGGTTTGGTCCTTGGTGGAAATTTTGGTGATATTTACACAATTGGTCCCTGAAGTTTGAAAGTTTGACGGTTTCAGTCCCTGGTGAAAAATAAATTGAAAAATCACCAAAGGACCTTCTACTATTCATCATATGGCATTATACACCCTTGGAAACAAATTTAGAAAATGCCAATTCCACACCCTCAACTTTCCCAAAATTGCAAAACTAGTCCTTGTGTAAAATGAAAACCAAATCCGGACCATAAATAAATAAACCAAAACCACACCACTAAACCTAATAAATCCAATCCATGTGCAATTTGGGCCCAAGTCAAAACCAGTCCACACCCTTAGCCCAAACCCAAAGTATTAAATCCGGGTCAACGTTGACCTGGTCAACTCCCAGTCAAACGCTACCCTCTTTCTCCCCTTCCCTCTCAGACATCCCCCACAAACACCACCACTTGCAGCCTCCCCTCTCCACCAATCACAAGCAATTACCCCCCACAATTAATGCTACCACCTCCCTATACCTACCCTTTCACACCACAATTAATGCTGTCCCCCCCCCCCTTGCGTGTATCAGAACCTAATTGCAAATGACGCTTTTCTCGCCAAAATACGTGGCACATGGAGAGTGGACCAAAACTTGAACAAAGTGGTGGGAAATGATGGCAATGCAGAGGGTAACCCTAATTTGGAGCTATAAATAGAAGAGGAAGCACAAGGAAGACATAGTTAGTTAATTTAGTTTTATGTATTTCGTTTAAATGCAATTTCAATTATTAGTGTAACTTAAAGCTTTTAAGCAGTGTTTTAATCATCTTTCATGTATTGTAAACCCTTTTGATCAATAAATTTCAAGTTTCCTTAACTGTTTCATCTATTGCAAGTTTATTTCAAAATTTCAATAAGCTGTTTAGGTTAATGATAGTTATTGTGTAATGTAATGGATTCCTAGGCTTACATAAGCTCCTTTATAGCTTGTATAAGCTATTAGAAACAATTAAAATCAGCTTAGTGATAAAAAACTCAAAAAACACAAACTGGTCAACAAAAGTCAACACGACAAGTTTTTGAAGTTCATGGCTGGAGCAGGGTGTATCTTGGATGACCTTGGTTTAGAATCGCATGGGGGATGCTAGGATAAGGTTTCTGGTCCTTGGTTCATGATTGTAGCAGGATTGCAAGATTTGTAAGCACAATTCCTTTTTAATCCAAGTTTTTATTTAAAGTGCTTAGTAGTAGCTTAAAGTAGTTCATTTTATCTTCTTATTACTTAATTAATAGTTTCTGATTAATAGAATAGCTTTAAATCATTAGCATACTTGTTTTCTTAAAAATCTGTTTCCTAAAGTGGTGTTTGGATCTTCAAGTTTCTTGATACTCAGCTTGTTCTAGTTGTTGATTCTTGCTCACACATAATCATTAGTATCAAATTAGCTCATAATAACAATAAAATACCAGCTGTGTTCATTAAAAAGTCAAAATCTTAGAAACAGTCCTCATTACACCCTCTTTGATTGGTTAAAGTGTGGCTCAGTCCCCATTTCCAATCACATTTGAGTGGTTTAGGGTAATTTGAGCTTAAAACATCATAATCAAGCAGCTAGGTAGGATTAAAGTTCATATTAGTCAACTATAGGCATTAATCAAAAAAAAAGTCAAAAATACTTGTTCTCAGTTTTCACCAAACTTGCTTGTTCATTTCTGAATTTTGTGATTTATTTGGGATTGTGAGATTTTGAGGTTTAGTTTCCTACCAGCTCATCTTTGAGATTATACCTTCATTTCATTTTTAGAAAAATTCACCTGGGCCCCACAGACCCCCAAACTAAGCTGCAGGGCAAGGTTGTGCCCTGCTCACATCAGACCTCCACCACACCACCACCTTAAGTGGTGGTTTGTGGCCACTACAGTGGTCCAAGGCATTTGTTTTTGGTTTCCCTCAACCCCCCTCCTACTAGGGATCAGGGATTGACCCTTTGTTTGACCTGGTATCCAGTGGACCCCACCTTGTTTAGCTCCAAAAGTCTGTCCCCAATCTGGTTCAATCTCAAAAGTGCAAAGTGCTTATTTCTCTTTAATCAGCTTATTTGTGTTGCTTACTAGTTGTATCTGGCTTATTTGAGTGTATTTAGCTTATGTGTATCTGATTTCACCATTGTGGACCCCACCTTAAGCCATTTGACCACAATTGACCACACAGTCAACATAAGTCAACTGTGTAAGCCAAGGGGGTGTTTACAGCTTATTAATAAGCTAATTTTAAAAGTGTTTTCATTAAAGTTTGTCATTTTAAGGTATTAAGTAGTTCTGAAAAAGAAAAATCCAAAAAAATCAAAGTTAAAGTAAGTGATAGTTTCTATTTAATTCAAGTTAATTTTAATTTTCATTTTTATATTTTAATTAAGTCACCAGTGTTTTTATATTTTTATTAAATACCTTATATAGTAAAGTAATTTTGATAATTTTTTCAGATTTTTATTTTGTCATTTAGTGTTAATTATATTTTATTTTAATTTTCTTTATTATTAATTAATATCAAGTATTTAATAGCTTAATTAGTTTTTATAAGGTTAAATCTAGTTTTTATAATTTTCCTAGTTCTAATATAGTCTAATAAGTTTTTAGAAAATAAAATTTGAGATTCTACTGTTCATTTTCTATTTTCCTTATTTTATTTGTTTAAAATAGACTTAAGTTAATTAAAAGGTAAATAATTAGTTGTTTAATCTTAAAACATAATTTTTAGAGTTTGTATAATTTTTTAGGATTCCTGTGATGGTTAAGTAATTTTATAAATTTTCTTGTAATTTTCTAAGTTAATTTAGTATTAATATAAATTAAAAGTAGTTTAATTAGTTTAATTAAGTTAAATAGTTTTTAATTAATAACAAAACCACAAAAAGACAAAAACATTTATTTTTATTTTTTATACTTTCTTCAAGTTCTAATTTAGGTTTAAAAAATATTTTTGTTAATTTTTAGTTTAATTTAAATCATTTGTCATTTTTAGTTTATTTAAATTAGATTTTAATTTAGTTTTTAAATAGTTTAAGTAATTAAATAATATTTAAATGGTATTTTAATCATTTCCATAATTTCATTTTCATTTTTAGTTTTCAAGTTTCAAAAAGTGTCAAAAGCACCCCCTGTAGTTTGATAAATACCAAAAACCCACTTTTCCAGTCCGATACGTGATCTTAATTGTGAATTTGTGCATATATCTGGTATCTGATTTTTGTGAATATTATATCTGTGTGCCAATACCAAAATAACAGTAGCAAAATCAATTCCATATCATCTGGGCTACTGTCCTCAGTCCCACTCACTCATAAACGATTTCCAAAGCACCATTTCAATCTCGCTGGGACTTTTACGACCCGGGGAAACACTACACTATCACCGGAGTATTGATTCTAGGCTGTCTTTGACTTGTTGACCTTGGTCAATAATAATCTGACGGTTCAGGCTCAATCAGTGTCGTAAGTTGGAATTTCTTTGAGTCCTTACTTATATCATACTAATATCAAAAATTCCAAAAATAACAAAATAAACACCCCCCGTTCTTTGAACTATTCATGAAACCACACATAACATTTCAAAAGCTTAAACCCTATCGAGATCCACGGCTTACATTCAAACAAGAAATCTAAGCTACCAATCGTCAAACCGTAAGTTACTACATGATCATTAGGAGATTTCTAACAATGGTTTTTGATTAATTGTGAAACTAACGGCTAGATCTCTTGTAATTGATATTTGAAAAGCTAGGGTTTACGGTGTTTCGAAAATAATCAATTCATGTTTAGGAGGTTAATTATTGATAGGGGTTTTGTGCTAAAACATGTTTCTTACTTACCTATAACGTTTAATCTCTCTAAAACACATGTTTGAGTAATTCTCGATACCTAGGGTTTGGTACGAATTGGGTTTTATTGATTTGTTTATGTTTTTGTTATTTTTCTTGGTGGGATATGATCTTATGTGTATGTGTATCATGTTTATGTTTATTAATTCGAACATATTCCATGTATGCATAATTCTCGAAATATAAGGTTTCGTTCTATAAATTGGGTTCTCTCGTTTTGTGTTTGTGTAAGCTGACTTGTTGTGATTAAATGTTTCTAATGCACGTTTGGGATATGCAAGAACTTGTCATCATCAATTGAATCATGATTTGGTTTCTTATCGAGAACGTGTTCTTGAATATTTTTTCGAAATCATAGAATACAATTGTGTAGCTTGTGTCTAAACGTTAAATATTGTCATTTGCAACAGGTTTCAACAATTGGACCACTTTGATTCTCACAATAACGTATGTTGGCCTAACTTCGAAAATTCTTGTATAAGAATTTTTTTCGAAAACCTCTTTTCGAAGTGATATTTTTTCGAAATCACACATTTCCAGTGTTTTTCAAAAAATCTCAAAGTTTTGCAACTTTCTCGAAAGTTACACTTTGAAATTTTTTCGAGAACACTTACAATATGTGTTTGCGAAAACTTATCATCCTTTCAAAATCATGCCCAAAGATAATTCTTTCGCAATCCCACATTTTGAATGTTTTCGAAAAAATGTCTATGGATCTGTTCTCGATAAATTATTTATCGAAATCACATCCTGATGTGTTTTCGAAAACCTTCGCAATATGTGTTTGCGAAAATCTTATCCTTTGACTGTTTTTCGAAATCATGTTGTAGTTCATCTTTTCGAGATCATGTTTTTGTTTGTTGTTTGCAATAATATTGTATTAATGTACTATTTAGAGAACATGGTAATTTCAAAAACATGTACTATGTGATTGTGGACTACATTTGATGTATCATGTGATGTTGTATGACCCTTGTGCATATGTGACAAAATAAGTGCTTCATATTTATCTAAGTTCACTCATCACTACACATGCAATAGTTGTACCATCCGTGCTTACATGATTCTATAAATGCTTATCTTTAATCAAACTTTGCAATCGTGCTAACTCGTAACAAATCTCGGTGTTTGGTTTATGACAATGCTTTTCAGAATAACATGGCTGTACACAACGAGAATGTCCCTGAACAAGCTCTACCATTACTCACCATGGATGATATCACTCCCGCTAACTACAACGTTATGATTGGCAACAACAATCCACGAGTTGATTTCTACAAATTGAGAATTACTGAGAACTCGTGCAAGATTGTTAAAGATATTATACTTGCACATCCATGCAAACACCTGCTCAACAGATCTACTTCAGTTCCTCTGTTTTACCTTCATCAGTTCTGGGTTACAGCTAAGGCAAATTTGGATGATGAGTCTTTCACTGTCACGTTGGATCGACAAGTTTACACTGTAGATCACGACGTCCTTCGTACAGTCCTTCTCCTGCCTCAAACTGACAACGAATTTGCTCCAATACTACCTGAACTGGATCTTCTTGATTTCTTTATTGAGTTGGGATATGATGTTGATGATGACTTACCTCTGGTCAAACATTCCCGATTCAATGCCAAGAATATACCTCAGCCCTGGAGAACATTCCGTTTGTTGGTTGTAAGATCTATATCAGGAAGAAAAAGTTGTCACGAACATCCTAGGCTTGAGCATTTACAAACATTCTGGGGAATGGTGACTTTGACACCGATTGACTTTGCAGTTCCAATCATGAACGATATAGTCTACAGCATTCAAACCGAACGTGTAAAGACTATGATCCCGTTCACAAGATTCACCAAGCTTCTCATCGAACATTTCTGCAAAGACACTCCAGAATTTATCAAAAGGATGGCAGACCCTAATGAGCCGAAGCACCTCTTCGAGGACGACTTCACCACCTCCTTCATCAAGACTACCACTTCCTCTACCAAGATCAAAGGAATGAGGCTTCCCAAATATCTTCTTGATGACAAAATCCAGAAAAGTCTGAACTACAAATTCTATGATAATGCTTACAAAGGAGTACAGGAAGAAGCCACTATACAGACTCGCAGCAAAGGAAGTGTGAAGTCTGGGAGTACCACAAGCACCACTGGCTCACCTCAGACTAAGTCTAAGGCTGCTCCCAAGACTAAACCATCTGCTAAACCCAAGACTTCCGCCAAACCTAAACCGACATCCAAACCCAAGCCTGCAACCAAGCCAAAAAAGAAGGTAACTCCTGAATACGCTCTTCAAGATGAACCTACACCTCTACCTTCTGAAAGCGATTCTGAGTTCGACACGGAATCTGAAGAAGAAGAACCAGACTTTGAACTAAGAGTTAGAGCACCTGAAGAAGCATTTCCTGCAACTGAGATCGCTATACAACAAAGTCTTGAAACTTTTGAAGCAGAGTCAAGAAAGAAAAAAGGGATCACAATTAATGAGCCAAATAATGATGAAGAAGACGAACAAATCGTTGAACAGTTGGTCGATAAACGAAAATTGAAAAGTATAATTGTCGATACAAGAGCTGAAGAAAAGCAACTTCTCAAAGAACAAAGGAAAGCAGCTCTCGAAAGCCGACTTATGTCTCAACCTTCAACACCACCACCTGTCAATCAGTCAGAACATGAAGGAGCTACAAGCAACATGCTTCCTCCCACTGTGTCCACCACTTTAGAATCAGCTTCACGACCTGATGACATAGTCAAAGACACAGATTACACAGGAGACATCAATATGACTGAGACTGCAAATGTAGAAGAGAATGTTGGTGGACAGGAGAATATTGCTACGGATCAGGAACATGAATACCTCATTACTCCAGATTTTCTTGCACGAGAAGCAGAGGAAGCAGAGGAACGTCGAAGAAAAGAAAATGAAGAGAAGAACGCATTCGACACCAACATATTTCTTAAATCATCTTCTCAGCAGACTTCCTTAGTACAACCTCCACCTCCTCAAGACTCTCCACCAAAGGATCCGACTCCTCCTGCTTCTTCTTCAAACTCTCACAACGAGTCGTCATCCGAATCATCACCTGAGCACTCATCTCCCATACCTTCTGAAACCGCATCAAAGCAGCATTCAATCAATGAACCGAAACAACCAGTTGATCTTCAGGAGCAAGTCAACAAACTTACCACCATGGTTACCGGTCTTGCCAAACAAGTTGAAGATTTTCAGGAGTCAAAGCAGCTGATCGATAAGTTCTTGAACTCTGATTACACAGGATTTATTAAGACTGTCACACAAGATTATCTTACTGAAAATCTAGTTGAGATTGTCACTCCTGAAGTCGCTAACCTCACTGAACCAATCAAGGACAAGTTGGATCACAGAATCAGAAGTGTAGTTAAGAAAATGCTGTCAACAACACCATGCATTCACGCTTCACACTGCAAAAGCTTCTACTGCAACTCCAACCGTCCCTGAATTATCCTTCGATGACTTGCTTGCTCAACTCTACGACAAAGTTGCCTACAAAACCACACAGACTACAGAAGAAAAGGCACTAGTTGATGCTATATCTGCTAACTTGTCGAAAGAGTCATGCAAAGATGCTGCTGGAACCTTAAAGAGGTCAAGGAAAGATGACGACCCGGACTCGAATTCAAAAGGCAAGAAACATAAGTCTGGAACCGGTCCCTCATCTTCTCAACAACCACGAAAGGACTCCACTCCTCCTGGTAATCAACAACACACCTCGGCCACCGGTCAAGGTCCAACTGAAGAGGAAGAAACTTTCATGGAACCTAGTAATGACTACCAAGGTCAACCTGACACCGATCACCGTGCCTCACCTATTCCTGATTCTCATGCTGGACCATCGTCACCATCCAAGGCTAAAGACAAGGATGCTACATCTAAGTCTAAGAAATCAAAGAAGAGAAGATGTCATTCATGGCTCGACAATGATGACACACCTCAGAATGATTGGTTGACAGAAATGGTTCAAGCTCAACCTCCTCTCGAAGATGAAGAACCCCTTCCTGGTAATACTCTACCATTTACTCAAGTCATAATGAAGGATCTTCAGATTAATAAACTCACGAAGACGGAGCTCAGAATAATCAATAGGGATGCACAGGAATTCCTCAAGTCCAGATCTGGAAACAAAGTGGAATACGAGTATCACATGCAGAATATAGCTAGTGCAATGTCTGTCGAGTTTGACTGGCTAAATCCTGAAATGAATATCGACCTCAGTTCCAAAAACCATGAAAAGCCTTACTTCACTGACTGTACTAAACCATTACCTTTGACAGGATTTCCAGATAAACCCAAGTTACCTTACAGCTACTTCTTCAACAAAGATCTTCGTAACATCCAACTCACCCAAGAGACATCCAAGAAGAAATATGCTTCCTCACTCACAATCTCAGTACCAGCCGCAAGATACGAAGTTCCTGCAATTGAAGAGACTACTCGAGTTTTCAGCAACTCCATCGTAGCTTACGACAAAGATGCTCTACACGGGATTCAACACTGGCCAGAACGTCGTCGTCTCGGTTATACCAGCAGATTAGGAGAGAAATCATTGGAAAATGTGAAGCATAAATCTAAGATCATTGCTATCTTGGAGATTCAAGAGTCGAAACGATTTAACTACATGTTCATGCGTGAGATTGTGGTTAAACGAAAAGATGAAAAGAAGTACAAATTCTCCGAAGCAGACTTTCCAGACCTTAATCTTAATGACATCGAAGACATGTATCTCGAAAAGGTTTAAGGAAGAATGCGTGGATTCGATAGAGATATTCAGTACAATTTCATGGCATCACTACTTCTATTCATCCGATGATTGATAGTTCAAGAAAGAGTGGAAGATCTTCAGCTTGGAGTGGAAAGTTACCAACAGAAGATCAATTTGACGAAGCCAAAATTCAAATTTGATGGAATCTATCAAACGTCACAGTTCACTCTCATCCAAGAACCTGCATTTCGTTTCACCTACATCAACAGCAAAAAGCTACAAAGCTTCATGCGGTTCGATGAGATACATAAATTCTGTGATGTTACACTTAAATCCGTTCGTGATGGGCTTGTCAAAAGGTTGAATGATGATCGGCGAAAGATAGCAAAAGGGGAACAACCTAGATGGAAATCCAGCTCAAGAAGACAAGTTCGTAATTTTGTCTTGAAGATTGAAGAAAGGATATTTAGACGGGAACAGATCAGACGACTGGAAAGCTATATCGGTGTCAGACCATCATTTCCTATCAGGCTCTTCGAAAGACCCGAACCAAAGTTCACTGACTTTGATGCTCCACTTCCTGACGAAGATTAAATTGGTACATTTGGTTATGAACTTTTCAATATTAACTGTTTCATTTGATTGAATTGTTGTCATTATGGCTTGTGCACACATATCAGTGTACAACCCGCACTTGTAAAGAAAGGACCCTGAGGTACGCATCAGTGCCTCAATCCTAATATAAGGAGCGAAGGCTTCTTACTTTTGAGTAGAATTAATCAAACATTTTCTGATTTTCATAATTCTGCTCAAAAGACAAGTATTTCACCTCAATGAGTATTCACTTGTTGAGGGGGAGCACTTGAAAAATTTTATTGTTTAAAAACCACAAGTTCTTGTTGATATCTCCCCATAAGACTCAAAAAACATATTTCAATCAAAAGTTAATCAAAAACAACATCTCATATGTTATTTTTGAGGGGGAGAAAGAGTGAATGTGATTAAAATATGAAAGTTCAAAATTGCTTAAAGTCAAATCTCATGCGAGCTAGACTCATAATTGACCTAGGAATTGACGAAACATAAAAGTAAGTAATCTCGAAAAGACTTATCCTCGGCGGGTAATAACATCAAGTTAGTTACTAGAGCTAGTTGTCACCTAAAAGCTGACAATGGAACTCTTTAACTAGCCACGTAAGCGTGTCTCGAAAAGGATTTGTCTGAGTAGAAATGTACCGTTTCGAGAAACTTTCTGTGGATTTGACCAGGCCGGGTAATAACTTCAAGCTAGTCTAACTAGTGATGTAAGCGTGTCTCGAATCGGTCAGGTTCACTGAAAGTGGATCAATTCAAAAAGTGTTTGCTCCTCCCGCATGTGCAAATTTATTAAAATACTTATGAGCACATGTGAAGGGGGAGCTCTTCATAAATTAACACAAAAAACTTTCAGTGTTAAAGAAAATGTTTGATATTCTGATGAGTGTGTAAATACTCATCATTTTTACTATTTCTGAGCTGCCAAAACATCCAAAAACACTCAATAATGAATCAAAATAGTAAAAATATCACAGGAAAGTGTTTTACATGTCTCAAATGCAAAAATACCAAAAACAGATGAAAAACGCACAAAGTTTGCATAATTGGCAGTTTCAGTCCCCCAACTTTCAAAAGTTGTCAAATCTAGTCCCTGGTCATTCTAAAAACTTGAAAAAGTCACCAAAGGTCCTTTTAAATCAAAAAGTTACATAATAAGTCCTTTGGTGAAAAGTTTCACAAAATGTCAAGTTTAGTCCCTGAAGTTTGGAAAATTGTCAAAAATGGTCCCTGGGATATAAAAAACTTTGAGAAAATCAATTTTGGTCCTTGTGTTACTCATATTTGGCAAGAATGGTCCTTGGATGGGAATTTTGGAAAAGTTTCATGATTGGTCCTTGGAATTACAAGGTTTGGCAGAAATAGTCCCTGGAAGGGTAAAATTGGAAAAAATCATTTGGAACCCTCACACTATTCACCATTGGCACTTTTAACCCTTATGAATATTTTGAAAAGTTGCCAAGTTTAACCCTTCATAAAATCAGAAATTACACAATAAACCCTTGTGAATTCCAAAAATGCCTAACCGGATCCAAAATAATAACATTACTCCTACACATAATCCAACCCATGTTACTAGCCTAGTCCATTTTTGGGCCCAAGATACAACCAGTCCACTCCTAAGCCCAACCTTACCCACAAAACCGTTTTAAATAACCCCTGGTCAAAACCAGTCAAACACCCCCAATACCGCCAAACCACCCTTCTTCTCCTCTGGTATTGCCCACCACCACCACCACCACTTGCAGAGGTCATCATCACATCCCCACCCCCTACACCTACCCTTTCACACCACATTTAATGCTTCTTCCCCAGTTGCACGTTATCAGAGTAATCTGCAAATTGGTTCTTTCCCGCCAAAACCACGTGGCAGCTCATGAGTGGACCAAAAGATGAAGAAAGAAGTGGGATTTGATCAGAGGGCAGCTGGGAACCCTAATTATCAACTATAAATAGAAGAGGAAGCACAAGGAAGGAGGAGTTAGTTAATTTAGTTTATGTATGTCGTTTAAATGCAATTTCAAGTTCTTAGTATAATTTAAAGCTTTTAAGCAGTGTTTTAATCATCTTTCATGTATTGTAATTCTCTTTAATCAATAAATTTCAAGTTTCCTTAACTGTTTCATCTATTGCAATTTTATTTCAAAATCTCAAAAAGCTGTTTAGTTTAATGGTAGTTAGTGTGTAATGTACTGGACTCCTAGGCTCACATAAGCTCCCTTATAGCTTATATAAGCTATTAGTAACAATTAAAATCAGTTTAGTAATCAAAAGCTCAAAATATTAAAAAGTCAATACAAGTCAAAGGGTCCACCATCATGGTTATCAAAGCTGGAGCAGGGTGTATCTTGGATGGCCCTGGGTTAGAATCCTATGGGGGATGTTAGGAAGAGTTTTCTGGTCCTTGGTTCATGATTACAGCAGGTGTGCAAAAATTTGTAAGCAAATCCTTTTTAATCCAAGTTTCTATTTAGAGTGCTCAATAGTAGTTCAAGGTTGCTCATTTTACTTTCTTATTACTTAATTAATAGTTTCTGATTAATAGAATAGCTTTAAATCATTAGCATACTTGTTTCATTAAAAATCTGTTTCAATAAGTAGTGTTTGGATTTGTGTGTTTCTGAGTGCTTAACTTGGTTCTTGTCATTATTTATTGCTCACTTATGTTTCTTAGTGTCACATGATCTCAGAACATAACTAAAACACAAGGCTTGGTCATTAAAAAGTCAAAAAGCTTAGTAAAAGCCAAGATTATACCCTCTGATTGGTTACAGAAGTGGCATATGCCCCATTTCCAATCATTTGTGAGTGGTTTAGGTAATCTTGGTCCTAATCTAGTTCAAACATCCATTTTCAGTCATTAAATCAAGAATCAAATCCACATAAGTCAAAGTTCTAGTTCAATCAAAAAGTCAAAATTTCATCTTCTCAGATTTTTGCTAAATTTCCAAGATTAATTGTGAGTTGTGTGATGAGAGTTAAGGGTTGAAACTTGTTGTAATTAGAGTCTATCAGTTGATCTTTAAACCCTAATTTTTGCTTAATTTTTGTGGAAGCTTAAGTGGGTCCCACAGACCCCCAAAGTGAGTTGCAGGGCAAGAGGTTGCCCTGTGCACAACAGACCTCCACCACACCACCAACTTTGGCGGTGGTTGCAGACCACCTCAGTGGACCCCACTAGCTAACCTTGGTCCCATTGAACCCCCCTCCTACCAGGGATCAGACATTGACCACTTGTTTGACCTAAGACTCAGTGGACCCCACCTGGAATTAGCCATAAAGATTGTCCCATTTCTGAGTTCAGTTTCAAGTTGCAAAAGTGCTTATTTGGTTTTTATTAGCTTATTTGAGATCAAGTGTTGTTGTTTCTGGCTTATTTGTGATTGTTAAGCTTGTTGGTACTCACTTTTACCATTGTGGACCCCACCCAAAGCCATTTGTGCTTATTTGACCACACAGTCAACATAAGTCAACTGTGTAAGCCAAGGGGGTGCTTATAGCTTATTTATAAGCTATTTGAAAAGTGTTTTCACAAAAGTCCTTTATTTTCATTAGTAAAACAAGTCTGTAAAAGAAAAATCCAAAAAATCCAAAGTTAAAATAAGTGATAGTTTCTATTTAATTCAATTTAATTTTAATTTTCATTTTTAGATTTTAATTAAGTAACTAGTGTTTTTAAATTTTTATTAATTACCTTATTTAGTAAAGTAATTTTGGAAAAATTTTCAGATTTTTATATTACCATTTAGTATTTATTAGATTTAATTTTAGATTTCTTTATTATTAATTAATATTAAGTAATAAATATCATATTTAGTTTTTATAAGGTTAAACTTAGTTTTTATATTTTTCCTAGTTCTAATATAGTATAATAGACTTTTAGAAAATATATTTTCAAATTCTACTGTTCATTTTGTATTTTTCTTATTTTAATTGTTTAAATTAGTATTAAGTTAATTAAAAGGTAAATAATTATTGGTTTAATCTTAAAACATAATTTTTAGAGTTTTTATAATTTTGTAGGATTCCTGTGATGGTTAAGTAATTTTATAAATTTTCTTGTAATTTTCTAAGTTAATTTAGTATTAATATTAATTAAAAGTAGTTTAATTAGTTTAATTAAGTTAAATAGTTTTCAATTTATAAAAAGACCCATAAAAACACAAAAATATTTATTTTCATTTTTTTATACTTTATTCAAGTTCTAATTTAGGTTTAGAAAATATTTTTGCAACTTTTTAGTTTAATTTGTAATAGTTATAATTTTTAGTTAATTTAAAACTAGAATTTAATTTAGATTTTAAATAGTTTAATTAATTAAATAATATTTAAATAGTATTTTAATCATTTTTATAATTTCATTTTCATTTTTAATTTTAAGTTTTAAATAGTGTCAAAAGCACCCCATGTAGTTTGATAAATACCAAAAGCCCACTTTTTCAGTCCGATTGAGTAAATCTGAATTGTGAATACGTGCATATATATGTATATCTGATTTTTGTGAATATTATATCTGTGTACAAATACCATCATAACAGTAGCAATATCATCTCCATATCATCTGGCTACTGTCCTCAGTGCCACTTTCTATCAAACGATTCTCAAAAGCACCATTGCAATCTCGCTGGGACTTTAACGACCCGGGAAAACACTACACTATCACCGGAGTATTGATTCTAGGCTGTCTTTGACTTGTTGAACTTGGTCAATAACATCTGACGGTTTAGACCCAATCATATTCACAAACACTTTGAGAGATTTTCAAAGGTTTCTTGGCTATTGTCGGATAATCATGGAGTTATAAGGTGATTATGATAGGAAATACAGTCCTATGATCCGCCAGAGCCGGAGGGATCTACCCAAGGACATCACCATTAGTTAGAATTAGAAGTCCTTAGGTATGATACGATAAAAGGAGAAAAGAATGAAAGGGAAAGAAGGAGTTGAAGAATTAAAAAGAAAAGTAAAGAAAAGGGTGAAAAGAAATAGCCCTCCATATGTTCAACCTTAGGGCAGACACCGGGTTCAACTCATATGCTACTGGTTGTTACTATGGTGACACCGGTATTGAAGACAAAGACGTCATGGACCCAGTGACGCACTGCACTAAACCTTCTTAACCACTCAAGTTCTCTTAAAAGAGCTTGTTTCATTCTCACGGGGAACCGATGTATGTCGTACACCAATTAGTGCTTTTAAATGTACTTTTATAAAGAAAATCTCTCTTAAGCATTTTATCTAACACCGTGTGTCCACTAAATATGTGTAAACGTCATTTTTAAAATGCGATATTTCACTCATATCATATCAGAATTGAGTGATTCAAATTTTGGGTAAAGAACGGACAAGAAACTACAACTTTCGTGTTATAAGTTTTGTGTAATTCAGCCTCTAAATTAGACAAAAATATGTTCAAAAATGCCAAGAATTTCAAGAAAACATCATAACCCACTTAAAATAAAAAATATAAAAAAATAAAAAAAAAAATAAAAAAAAAAAGTTGTGATTTATATATCAAAATGCATATCAAATTAGAGAGTATTAAATTTCATAAATTATTGTGAAATCGGTTTTTCGTCAAAATTTGTTGTTTGAAAGTTATGTGCGTTTGAAGTTCGGAGTGAAATTAAAAAACGCAAATGACAGAAATGCCGTTTAACCAAAAAATTTTTTTTTAAAAAAAAAAAGTGAGAAGGATAAATTTGATGGGACACATGTCACTCAAATTAGTGCTTTTTCTGCTTTGCAAAATATTCCAATTTTGGAAGAGATCTCAACTCATCAAATGTGATATATGTCTGTTTAAGAAAAATGTGATATATCAAAAAAATTTGAAAAAAAAAAAACAAAAAAACAAAAAACAAATTCCTCTATATTATCCAACTTTTGTTAATAAAATGCATTGATTTAAATGTTCATGTGTGTTATATATGGTTGAGAAAGCTAACGATGCTTATTTTTTCGGTGCAAAAGAACATTGAGTTTTTTGACATTATCCGAGTGTTTGAACTTACATATTAGTATTAAATCACATGTAATATACCGTGCAAAATCATATATCATTATTATAAAAAAAAAAAAAAAAAAAAAAAAAAAAGAAAAAAAAAGTGAACTTGTTTATGAAATGGGAACAGATTAGGCCACGAGGCTGGATTCATAATTTGGAGCCTGGGTTCCATTTTTGCAGATTATTCAGACACTATAAAGGGTCGTCAAACTTTTTACAAATCAACCTATATATAATTTGATTTCAAGGATATGTTGTGACACAAATACCATGCATGGATTGAGTCAAACTACTTTTGTGAATGCATCTTATCATACAATTCCACAATCGTGCATGCAGGCTAACTTGTATCTGTATAGCTTTTGTGACACTGCCATACACGTTTACGATACTCCCCAAGTGCCCAAAGTGGAAAGATGTTCCTGTATTGTGCATAAAGCAACAAGCAATTCTTCATGTACACTCCCGTTATTTCCTGGGGTGATGCCAAATTAAAAACGGTTTATCAAAGATGAAGTAATTAATCACAAGAACATACCTTGTTAGAAAAGAAATCAGTTTAAGATACTCAAAGTTGCTACCGGTTTGCACATAAATCAGATCTTATAGTTTTATCAAATTGTCATAATTTTGTAAACTAATGCTTGGTAAATGAAAACTTTATGTCAAACATTATATAAACCACTAGATAATAGTTGCCTGGTTTTTTTGATTTGATCTCCTTGAGAAGGTTGTTTACCTGCTGAGGAAAATCACCGTTGTCCATCTGAGCATTTATTAACAGCTTTGCTGCTTTATGTAAAGGCATAGGATCTCTTTCCACCTACTCGTTTAGAGAAAAATGATATTGATAAATTTTGTGGTTCCAAGAACATTGAAAAGAATAACATGGAAACTAACCTGTCCACCGTACATAAGACCAAGCATAGCCCATGAGGTTTGCACCAAATTTGTTCGGTTTCCATCCAATGGGGTATAAACCTTGATAAAAACAACCAGAAAGGAAGACAAATTAATAACTTGCACGTACACTTTTCGTTTACTACTCGCTATTAGCTTGACTACTTTGCAAGAGTAAATTGCAAAAATCGTCCCTAAAGTTTGACCAATTTGCATGTTTCGTCCCAAATATTTCGAAACTGCAAGGATCGTCCCTAAATTTTGGCCCGTGTGCATGTATCGTCCCTAAAGTTTTGGCCCCTTGTGCATGTATCGTCCCTAAAGTTTTGGCCCCGTGTGCATGTATCGTCCTCAAAAAGGACTATATATGCCCCAAAGGTTAACTTTAAGGACGATCCTTGCAGTTTCGAAATATTTGGGACGAAACATGCAAATTGGTCAAACTTTAGGGACGATTTTTGCAATTTACTCACTTTGCAATTTGGGTTGCAACATATGAACAAAACAATATGGTTCACTTGTTTTTTATGTTCCTAGATCAGGCTATTATCATGTTGATATTTTTGTGAGCAAAGAGAAAAATCATACCTCAGTTGGGCAAGACATCAGGCTCTCTCCCCAACCCCCTTCTTCATTCTGTACTGAAAGTAAGAATTTTACGCCTTTACAAACTGCTTCGCTATTGTCATACGTCTTTCCAGTAGAGCTTAAACCCCTTAAGGCAAAGAATGTTCCATATATGAAGCATACTCCCCAGTAGCCATACCTAAGAATTATTAAAAAAGCCAACAAATGATATAAATAAAGTCAGGCACTAGCCAGATTTTCCCATATTTTTGTCAAATTCTTAACTATTGGAGTAGTGTCAGCTACACTTAACTACTCTCTGTTAGGTTTGGGAATGCAAATGTTTTTATCAAGTTACATTGGAAAGATGCAGGTAGATTAATAGAATGAAATGCACAATACAGAGTTTTATATGGACATCCACCTAGTTAATATATAGAAGGGAGGTTATGGGAGCGATGGATATACATCGGCCAACTTTAACATATAAAAAGGAAAATCCCATGGAATAGATATATAAGACTGTATTTGGGGCATACACATTCGAACTTATTGAAAGTGGCTGTTGGTGAACAAGGCCAAAATTTCCATTGTACGTATTGCTTTATTCTACATGAATCTTGTGGAGTAGGGATAAAGGGGTGACCATTGATGAGAATACAGGACATTAGGTACGATGGTACAAACAAATCCCCAATATAGATTTCGGTGAGTATATCCCCCAAACTGTTTCTTAATACCAGATGCACATTTATTAATTTTATACGTTGCACAAAAGGTTTGTCAAAACAGCCAGAAGTTGCAGCTTACCATGAACCGTCATGCCATTGGGTTTCCTCAAGATACCGTATTCCATTAGAAATCGAAAGTAATATTTCTTTCATTCTATGTCTCGGGTGCAAGCGATTAAATTCCACCAGAACTTGAATACAAGAGGATGTGGTCTCCACATGCCTAAATCACTCAAATACATACATATACTAATAAGCATTCACGTTTCCAATTTTTAGTGTCACTTCCATAGGTTTTTTGAAATTTGAGGTTTTAATGATTTATTCCTGTTCATAAGAGGGCAGTAATGAATGGAAGTGATATTTACTCTTTCTCAACAACAATGTCTGCAAAAATCTCTGAAGGGTTAAGTAACTGCAGAAAAGGTTTCGGAATTGGTGGCTCCCAAACGGCAAATCCACCACTTATAGGACTCTGAATTAAGAGAAAACAAAGAATGAACTAATTTGTTAGTTCTTTATTTGTTCACTCGCAATACATAACCAATACACACATACTATTATGTATTTCCTCAAGCTAAACATGCAGTATATATATCATGGTTAGAACTATTTTCATATATTATCGCACTTTTAATTTTAAACAACTAAAAATATTGTATCGTACTTGCATGTAAAGAAGCACATTCACTGCTTCATAAAGTCGGGCGACATCGGCTTTCTCTCCAGCCATTTCCTTTGGCATTTGTGATAATAACAGTAGACACTGTAAGATGAGATAATTATTATTCATTGATTTCTATACATAGAAACTCTAAGTACATATATGAAATCCCAATATTGTTACACATACCTTTAATGCTTCAGCTGTACAGTCTGAGACAGTCCATCCATGATCTTGATCGGAGAAAGTCCATGAACCTTTAGTGAACTGTCGACACATTTTAGTGAAATCTCCTGACGGATTTTCTCTGACCTGCATAAGTTTAGCTGTAAAATTAGAAAACCTGTAAAAATTTGAATATAAGGTCGTGCATTCTGCCAAAAAACAACCTGCGATTCTCTCAAGTAGAAGTGCGCCTTTTCAAGACAATCGCCATATTCCTCTGCCATGTTACTTGAAAGAATTGCTTGAGTTGCAAGAGAACAATCCCATACTTGACTACCAAAACTGTGCATTGTCATTCCATCTTCTGCAATCCATAAGTAATCTGGTACTCTAGCTAGGTGATATTTAAATTCATCTCCGTTTGGATTCTCGGCCCACCAACACATCATTTGTAAACTCTGTCAACGATAAAACAAAATCTGTTTATGTTTTTTTCTTTCCATAAAGCATATTCATATACATTTTTTTTTTTTTGTTTGAAATAATAACTTACTTTCTCAACACACCCTATGGTCATGTATCTAGTCTCTTCCGATTCATAGCGCATTAGTTCGACAACTCTATTAAGAGATCTGTCTCGTAATTTAGAAAAAGGCCAGTATCTAAGAAACGGCTCGGTAAGGTAGTGAAGGCTATCCCATAATGCATCTTGAAGAAAGGAATGTGGATAGTAGAAATCGTCCTGCAAATATAAATGTGTATTCGTTGACTTGTGAAACAAAATTATATATACTTTCTTATATTGGCTCCATCAATAAGAGTCACAACCGAAAAAAATAATAGAAAGTTGAGGTAAATACAGATTTTGAGTTTTGTTATAGCAAAACTCAACTATTAGTCTAAGGTCTTAGCAAAGGTAATTTAAAAAGCTCCAACCTTGCAACAATTATTTCTCTGTTTATTCCAATCTATATCCTCATAAGGGGTGGGGTGAATTTCTTTTCGTAATGATATAACAAGATGCGTGATTGGTCCTTGAATCCTATTCCCATATAAATATGACATCGGCATGTAGGTTGTCCGACAGTAGCACCACATCTCAGCTGCACAAACCATGAAGATAGACAAACTGAGAACATGTTTAAATATCATTTCAAACTGTTGTTATTCCTGTAGTGGCTACCAGTTATAAAAACTAAAAAAAGGCACATTTGAAATATTAGTTGCCAGTTCGAAAATAGTTACTTACCTGGATGAAAAGGAAATGCTGAAGGGAAAAGCCAGAATTCTGGTGGCAATGGATTGCAGCCCGCCCATTCATAAACTCCAAGCACCTTAATATGTAAATGCAGATAAGACATTTGAAGTTGTGATCGATCAATAGTGGAGCTATTTCTATATATTTACATATATAGTTTCATGACACAGCCACCTTTTTATTCACCACACCAATGCATATATATTATTTATTTGTTTGTTGATTGCTACTAAAAACATTTATTTATTGGTTTTCAGGGGTTACAGTTAAATTTTGGAACTGATAATTACCGAAAGATAAACCTTTCCCCAGGAGGGAATAGAGTTTGCACCTCCATGACCGAGTATCCATTTCCGGGCTCTAGTGATTGCACCTTCTCCGTCGTCTTCTCCTTCTCCTAGTAGTCGCAGGGCTACATAACTCAATGCGGAACCAATCATTGTGCTGTGTCCCTCAATATAAAACCCCCATCCCCCGTCATCATTCTGTAGTTATAAGATAACTCAAATTATGACATAAAATTTTTGTTTTATTCTTTGCTGGTCCTACCATACCGACTCAATTAGAAAAATTAAGCCTACGGAAAATCATATTAGGCTAGTATTGCTTGATACATATGAACGTCTCTTTGAGATTTAGATTACTTATGCACGTCCTGTTGATATTAGTCTTGATATTTTGCTTAATATTAGTCTAGTGGTTAATGTGTAATGTTTAGTTTGCTCTAGAACCAGGTTATTGGTCAACTAAGCCAATATTTCCACATTGGGCATTTGGTGTTTTCTTGACGGTTTGATTGCTTACCTGATGATTGTAGAAATACCGTATCATTTCTTTCCTGTGTTCTTCAGACAATATAGTATTAAGGGTACCACTGATGTATAAAGCAATTACCTGAAAAGAAAGTATATGTACAATTATATTCTTGGAAATTAAAGTATATCTATAATAATACCTTCAATGATTCTAGCATATTGTCGAAAACTTTTTACGACCAAATATTGAAAAACATGTAGCTACATCTGATCTCATAACTGACATTTGATTAGGGCTGAGCAATCCCGACCGACGACCGACGACCAACCGATGCTCAGCCCTACCTTTGATATATATCTAGGTTCTACTTCAAAGACTAATTACAATAAGTTAGTCGATTTAATCAGATAATTACTTAGGAATTAACATATGGTATTTGACTTTCTTTCTACACGTTGTACTTACTAGTGGAGGCGTGAAAAACATGGGGCCAGCATTTTCAGCAGGCCAGTGTCCATCTTTGGCTTGAATTGCACGGTGGAGTCTGACTGCTTTCCTAACTGCAGTTGTTACTGCTTCCAAGCTAACTTGTTCACCTTCACGTAATCTTATTGGAGTTATGCTTGTAAGATTTATTCGGTTTTCCTTTATCAGCTATTCGTCATATAACATATCAATCATGAAAATATATAAGATAGTCAAGAAAAGTTATCATCCATTACATTGCTAACTTACTTCATTCATATATGAATGAATGGTAATAAGTATTTTGGTAGTGATCAGTTCTAGTTGTTTCATAAGTATTTTCTTGGTGATCAGTTCTAGTTGTTTCTTAAGTACTTCAAGATCAGGTCCGTCGTTTTATGTTCATAATGTTCATTGCAGAAATAAGTCTGAGTATAGGTCTGCTGAAAGATAAATAGAGTTCTATGTACAAATACAATAGTTGGAGATTAGACAAGTCTTTTACCATGAAAATGATAATTTCAAATTAAATAACATCCCACATGGTATGTACGTAAATGTGTCCTTGCTGCATATTTTTCATTTATCACATTCATATCAAGTAGAAGCTGAGATATAAACTGGCATGAAGTCGTGTCATTTTGCAATTTTAATTCCTTAGAAATTGGAGCTGTTGCTAAAAATACCACTCATTTTGCAAATTGAACTTTGTTACTTGGCATGAAACTAACCAATAAATATTTGTAGCTGATATATATATATATATATATATATATATATATATATATATATATATATATATATATATATATATATATATATATATATATATAATGCAAACATATTCAGGATAATGGTCTTTATTACCTGCCTCCTCATGAGAAGATCGCTGCAAGCATGAAATCCTCCACTTCTTCGATTACATTTGAAGTTCTGGCGGGCCCTTTCAACTTCTAGTTTCTCCTCAACCGATCCAGCATCTGGATTAAATTCCCAAAATTGTCTACCAACAAAGTTGTTAGTACTATACAAATAGGGCCCATCCCCTTCAGCTATCTTTAACTCCCACATCCTCTTCTGGTGATTAAATTTTGTGAAGTATATAATATGGTCGAATCAAGTTTTAATGGAAGTCACGTGCTTGTGATCAATGAGGCAAGCTTTCTTTTCATGCATTCATCGAATAATAATAAAGGTAGTTCAACACACAATCAAGATTTTTATTGTTGATGAATTGCATGCAAGAGATGCTAGCACAGGAGATTAAGAGATGCTAGCATGGGAGATTAGATACAACTGGAGCATATAGTGCTAAGTGTTAATGCATAAGGTAGACACGAAATAACCAGTAGAATCTCATCATTGTATCGCTTGATAACTTTTGGCTGGAACAATTGCCGGAGTTTATAAGCCAACATTGTGATGCTAAATGTACAAAAATATGGATCTGATAAGGAACAATATGTCATTGGTATTAAAAGGCCAGGTGATAACATCAAGACACAACAATGTACTATTTTGGGAATATAGAACGGGCCAGTTGTTACCACTTTGTAAAATATAGTTGTAAAATCCAACACCTGATCGATATTTTCTAAGAACCTAAACTAGGAGTTTTTTTAGAAGACCATTGTAATTAAAAAAACATATTTAACAATATAAGCACTTGTAAATGTATTTACTCAAAAAAAAAAAAATAATAAATAATAAAAAAAATAAGATACGGGTGAAATCCATATCTCAGCCCGCTACACAGGCGATAAAGCTTACATAAAAGAAGGAAAACTAAAAAGCTTAAAAAACTAAAACTAGTGCTTATAAGATGCCATAACCACTTACAACTCAAGAAAAAACACAAACAAGCTAACCAACAACTACTGTAAAAGATGAACTTCCACCTGTAATTGGATTAGCCGATTCTGCATTCACATGTGTAACATGTTCTACATCTTCATCTT
Source organism: Artemisia argyi (assembly GCA_030686995.1). Taxonomy (NCBI): domain Eukaryota; kingdom Viridiplantae; phylum Streptophyta; class Magnoliopsida; order Asterales; family Asteraceae; genus Artemisia; species Artemisia argyi. Next base: position 106,737,820 of record CM060685.1, read on the forward strand.
TATCGTTCACCAATGCAGCATATAAATGTATTTATAAATGAATAAGCATATAAATGTATTTATATAATGGTGCATGTTACAAGGGAGCATATAATGGTACCTGTTACAATATGTGTAATCATCACATCTAATTGGTATTTGTAAATGAATAAATTTTAAGTAGGTCACGGTTTTTCATCAGTACGTAAAGTTCGATACGAGTTGGCCATATATGTTCGGTATGCAACAGCAAAACGATTGTTGTCGAGCACAAACTGATAACATGACATGACCGCGAATACAATAAAAAATTAGATGTCATGACAAACCAAGGAACAAAATTAAATCCAATCATGCTAGTGATTTGAAAACTGAAATTCGTTAATCTCTAATTAGATAAACAGGGAGTGAGTACAAGACATGAAAACATGACAATGGATTGCTTGATGGCTGCGTAATCAACGTCTCCATTACTTTCATTGAGATTTAATGATTTTTGTAATATACGAAAACACAGACTGTTATTTTAAAGGGAATTGATATTGTCACGGATAGTTTTGATACATCCACAGAAATTTAATACAAATTTACAGTCATACCCCTACAACCTAGTTATCCCATATCTTTCATCTCTTTTCCTGCTAACGCATAACCAGAAACAATGCAATACATTCTTTTTCTGTTCGGAAAAAGGCAAAAATAAAAAATAAAAAATGCAATCGATTGATTAAATAACTTGAAGAACTTTTTACTCCTTTCTCTTCTTTCTTTTTTAACTCTTGCAGTAGAGAAAATTAAAAGTTGGATGGAAAACATTCAAAATTATAAATCACAACCAACAGTAGCTAAAATGGTTTTTGACTTTGAGGTGCCATAAAAGTTGGATGGAAAACATTCTGTTACGGTTTTTTTGTTCTATTCATACATGTACATTTATTGAATAATAATTCATGTATCATGTATGTGTTGGATTGAAACTAGATTACTTTTGTCTACAATCGTTTTCAAGCGTGTAAATTTATTATGGTGATTATTGAATGTTTTCTTAACGCGTGAAGTATATGAATGTTCTTTACATTGCAAAAAAAAAAAAAAAAAAAAAAAAAAAAAAAAAAAAACTCTTTCCGACTTGCTTGATTGCGCTACGAACCAAAGCAACTGTTATGAGACCAATTAGAGATGGTCAATCTCCCAAGAAGTAGATACGAGACGAGATGGATAAGGCCCTTAGAGCGGGCAAGACTCCAAGAAAACAAGAGAGAAACTAGACTTTTATATTCTTCTTCATTCATTCATACCTCTTTTCATCAAATGCAAAGTACAATATATAAAGTAAGGAAACATAAAACTACTTGCTAATTCTTAGGAGAACATGGGCATGACTATTGTAACTAACTAACTACTCTTAAGAAAAACTAAGAAGGAACATGGGAACATGTTTTAATGGACTACATGCATGCAAATAATAAAGTACAAAATGGTCTTCACGTCAGATGCTTTAGACAACACAGACTCCATTTTGCAATATGGGTTTAACCGTATCAGCAACCTTGTGCTCTCCGTTTTGGAATAATAAGTAAAATAGTAGTAATAATAATCAAATTAATCAATACTAGTAAAAAGTTCCTCGATTGCAATGTTACTTGTGATGCAATAAGGGGAGAAACAAACAAGTCGGAATAGTGAAACCGTAAGCAAGTGGGTGTTGGGGGATATAATTGAAAGAACAGGGTTAACTAAGTTTTGGGGACATAATTGTAATTTTGCATTAAAATTCTGTGGACGCATCAAAACCTTCTGTGGAAATATCACTCCCCTATTTTAAATTGAGGTGAGATCCATGCAAAATATGTATCTTTTAAAAAAAACAAATAAGTCAATCTCAACTATTCATCCACCCTTCATCTAATCGCTAAATCAAACAAAAAAATAACAAAAGGATGGTAAAATTAACATTTTAGCTCATTTAATATAAAAACTCACTTTCCACATTTTATTTAAAACAACATATCTTGCAAACGGTAAATCTTCAAGCTACAAAAAATACATCATCGCAACGAGAATTAAATCATCTTTCTATAGATATGCATTGTTATATACTTTCGACGAACTTTTTTTTCAAAATTTTCGTCATGAAAAATCCCACGGGATTCGTAAAAAAATCCCATGGGATTCGTAAAAAGACAATTTTTTTTTTCAAAAATTTTCGTCCAGAAACATCCCACGGGATTCGTAAAGAAATCCCATGGGATTCATGATGAGGCGAAAAATGATCCGTTTTTAGGGGGTCATTTAAGCCCGAATCCGAATTTATTTGATCAAATATTGCCCTAAATCGTTCCTTTTGTGATTTTAGGTGTTTGGAGAGTGAATTCTGGAAAAGAAGCCATTTTGGACGTTTTTGGAGCATAAAAGTGAAGAAAACGGCTAAGTACCAAATTTCCATGCTGAAGATACAAGGTGACGGCGTCAAGACTACCATCTTGACGGCGTCAGATATGAGGAATTAATTACCGAAGGTGGTGACGGCGTCAGAAGCCTTCATGACGGCGTCAAAGTGGCAAGAATAAAATACCGTGGTTGATGACGGCGTCACATAGGCCGTCATAAGTGGATCAAGGCCGTCCGAGGAAGTATATGGCGGCGAGGTGACGGCGTCACATGTAACTCTTGACGCCGTCAGCCTGTTTTTCCTATATATAGTTTTCTAGTTTTTTCATTAAAAGAGAGAAGTTTTGGTGAAACCCTAAAGACGATTTTGGTGCATCTTTTACAAGTTTTTCAAGGGTTCCAAACCCTTGAGACCTTGCATTGTAATTGAGATAAGTGTTCTTTCAATTCAATCAATATGTCTATGTGTTGGTTGTTTATATCTTGTTTTTATCTCAATTCCATTATGCTAGGCTAGATCTCTTTTGTGTTTGCTTAGATCTAATGAAACCTAGATGTTGATTATGTGCTGATTACATGTCTATTCTTGTTTTGAATGAATGATTTATATGTTAGGCTTAAGAAAACTGGCAGATCTCCAAATGGTAACATGCTTGAACGACTTAAGAAACATGAACCGAGGCGTACTAGGTCTTTATTGGTTGTATTTAATGCATGAGCCACTGTTTACAATCCCTATAGTTGTGCTGGGTCATGGTGTAGGAGGAGATAAGAGCTCATAGAGTTGGGGAGTTATGTATGCCACCCCACGAATGGTATTAAGGAATACAATCCGTCATTCATACAAGTGTAACAAGTAATTAACATGTAAAAGATATCTAGGGAGTAGTGAAGTCTAAGTAAACACAATTTCTCCAATTACTGCTCACAACTTTAGTATAATTAGTTTATTTTCATTTTTATTATTTTATTTTGATTGCATCTTAGTTTTGGGTTAGTTGATTAGCAACTAATTCCGCCCACTCCTTCAAAACCCGAGATTTTACTTGCTTTCATATAATATAAAAATACAAAAATAATCATCCCTCACCTTTAGAACTATTAATTAGGTTTTCTAACCCTAGCGACACTATTCCTAAGCTGAACGATCAATCCCCCGGTACTTGTCACTATACTATACTACAACGATCAGGTACACTGCCTGGTGGGGGTTGTAAGCTTCTCAAGATCCCTCGAGAGGTAAAGCAAGGTGCGATTCCCATGCATCAAGTTTTTGGCGCCGCAGCCCGGGGAATAGTTATTGTCTAGGTTAGGATTTCTTTTTATTAGGTCTACTTGCTAGATTCCTTTCTAGTAAGATTTTTATTTTTTTTATTTTTAGGTCTTCTTTAGTCTATCTTATTTCTTCGTGCCTTTGTTCGTAACTCTTTACCATCCGACATCATGGAAGGTGGTAACGTCTTTGAACCCATCATCCCACCACAACAAAACCCACCATTAGAACCCCTTAGGCCCCGAACCTTAGGAGAGTATTCCCGACCTAGCCACCAAGGCTACCGAAACACCATTGAGCTCACCGGAGACAATGTGACCCCCTTGCGATCCGACACCATCCGGTTGGTGCAAAGCGGATGTGCATTCCATGGACTTCGTTCCGAAGATCCAAACCAACACCTTAAGGACTTCCTCAAAATCGTAGATTCCATAGACCTAGGTTTTGAAACTAGAGAGGCTACCCGTTTACGCCTATTCAAATTCTCTCTACGGGATCAAGCTAGTCAATGGCTTGAGCGTTTACCCGTGGGATCCGTCACCACATGGGACAATCTCGCCAACCGCTTCCTTACCCAATTCTTTCCGTCAGAAAAGACTGCAATGCTTAGAAGGGACATTTTGATGTTTGAGCAACAGCGGGGTGAACCTTTCTATGAGGCTTGGGCCCGTTTTAAGGATCTCCTCCACAAGATCCCTCATCATGGCATAAACCTTTGGTTATTAGTTCAGATTTTCTACGACCATGTTGACTATCACACTAAGCGTACCATCGACAGGGCCGCAGGAGGCAAATTGCGTGATAAGAATGCTGAGGAGTCTTGGGCAATTATAGAAGAGCTCGCTGTCGATAATAATGAGATTTGGGAATTTAAACATACGGTAGAAGCGGCCATCAATGTAGTCTCGGCATCTGGAGGAACCACCGAAATCCCTGATGAACTCTTATGCAAACTTGAGGCAAAAGTTGACTATTTTGAGGAAAGGCAAAGGAGGCCCTTAAGTCCTAGACAAGCCACTGTCAATTCTGTCTCAAGATCAACTTCGGCACCATTATCTGAATCACCTTCTAGAGAACATGTCGAAACTTTTCAGAGATATACCCCACCTTGCTCCCCTCCCAAGGAACTTAGCTCGGAATTTGAGGCTAGGATGAGAGAATATATGGCAACTCACTCTGATCGGCTTGCTAGATTCGAAGAAGCAGTTTATAAGCAAAAAGAGGAGATGCAGGAGAAAATGAATGAGATGTTGAGTCTATTGGAGGAGTATGCCAATCAGAAAACCCCCGAATGAATACTGCTAAGGAAAGAAAGCACCACTCCCACCACCCAATTTGTTAACTCCATCACCATTGTTCATAAAGATAACGAGAAGGTAGAAACTCCTGCTAAACAGACCTTAGAAAAACCGCCTGAGTCCCAACCTTTGAGTTACTACCTGAAACACGACATAAACAAAAACACCATAACAAGTTGGATTAAGGGTGATGGGCGCAACCAATCCTCCGAACAGGTTCCTGAGAAAGAGAAAGAAGAGGAAGATGAGTATGATACGCTTATTGGAGGATCAGTGGTCGAGAGGTTACTGGTACAGAAAGTGGCCACCAAGCAGGTAGCATGTGGGAATTTTGAAATACCAACGAGCATCGGGGACTTGAAACATCTTAGTGCTTTCGCCGACCAAGGATCGGAAGTAAATCTTATGCCCCTGACTATCTACATCCAACTGACGTCAAAAATTCCAATACCCACTCGTGTTTGGCTGTCTCTTGTTGGGCACTCGTACGTGTACCCCCTAGGAATAGCAGAAGATGTATTAGTCAATGTTGCAGGATTCATGTACCCCGTTGATTTTATGATCATTGATGATAAAGGGGATGGATGCATGCCAATAATCCTTGGGGCACCATTCCTCACCACCGCTAGGGCTGTCATTAAGTATGAAGATAGGAAGATTGAGCTTAAATCTGGGAAGAGAAAGATTAGCTTCCACATGACTCCGCGAAGTGGGCATGAGAATTTGAGTTGGAGAATGATTAAAAACAACATTGGCACGACACCCATTCGTGTTCAGAATAAAATTCTTGCATGGGAGGCAAGAATCAAAAGCTATAAGAAAGCTAAGGATGAAAGAAGAAGAAGCAATAAGGTTCCGATTGAACTCAAACATACTCAACACGAAAGCAATCATACACCGTTTGAGGAAGGGAACTTAGTACTCTTGAGACACTTAGAAACAATAATACCACCCGATAAACCAAGTCCTTGGTGGTATGGGCCATTCACAATCGATGGATTGAGCCAAGATGGGGTAGCTAACTTGAGGAGCAAATTAGGTGGAAAGGTGATTGTGAGTATTGATAGATTGAAGCACTACCACCATAACAGTAATGATCGCAATTATATGGGGTACATCATTTCAAATGATGAGATCACGTAGTAACCCATAGCCTTGAGTCTAGCTACAAGACTCGTAAATAAAGAAAAGCGCTTCTTGGGAGGCAACCCATGTTTTGTGTGATTCTTATTTGTTTGATTGTTATTTGCTTCCGTATGCATGCTTTGTTTTTATTGTTGGTTGATCATGCTTCAAAAATAAAACGTGAAAATACTTTACTATGTTGTTTAGCCTAGTCTTAACTTCAACCTAAAGGTATTTTTGCAAAAGATAAGTGTAAGGGGAAACCCCAAATATGTTTTTAAGAAACAAACCGATCATGATTCTCCACAATATTTAATAAACATGTATATTCGTATTTGTTAGAGTCAAATGCTTGTATTGAGTCATAATGAAGTTTTGCAGGATTTTCCAGGAAGTAGGACAAAGTTTTTCCAGAAATTTTCCGGAAACTTAACATAAGAATTTCTGCAGGTCCATTCTGACGGCGTCAGGGTATTGCTCTTAACGGCGTCAGGAGTTAAAATCTGGAAATTTTACCGGTTTTGTTTTTCTAACGGAGTCTTATGGTTTTTGTGAATTATTAAGTTTTATAATCTCCAGGAAATCTGCAAACTTCATTCCACAAGCATTATATCTTACTTTGTTTTCTAGGATTTAGTAACTTATATAGGATGCCGCCGATTTTACGCGAGGTTGCCTTGTCTATTGTTGTCAGGATTTACAGGTTATTTGTGACAAGAAGATGATTTATATTCTGGAAGGGAAGCTTTGATTGTTCATTTTCTTGGAGGAAGATTTAACCTGGCCAACCTATAATCCATACCGAGCGAATCAGGGGAGTATTTGATTTCATTCTCTTTACTTTTTAACTTTTACATTCTTTACTTGAACATTGGGGACAATGTTCATCTTAAGTGTAAGGGGAGGGTAAAAAGATGATACCTTACATATGCACTTTCGCTTGAGTTTGTTTTATTTGATAGTAGATGAGTAATAAAACTATGAGAAATACTTGTTAGTGTAATTTTAGCGCCAAATTTAAAATTTTTTACAACATTTAAGAGTGAAACTTTAGCCATAGCAAGCGTCTCATGGATAGGAGGTTGTATGACTAGCACATAACCGTATATTCAGAAAAATTTTCCACCCAAAAATGTGAGGTTCGCCTTTAGTTTTGATAGGAAAAGCATTTATTATTGGTGCTTATGAGTGTACCGGTAGCATTTAGATTCTAGAACTTGCGTTAGTGATGCATACCGAGACCGCTAGTGAGACTACATTCGTGTGGTAGGATTTACTACATGATAAGAGGCATTAGGATCACCCTTGTGTTAAACCCGTATTATAATTACTTGACCATTTAAGTCATATTACTTGACTAGTTAAGTCAACTAATTTTTCCCACACCCTTAGCGTTGTACTCATTTTTAGTACACGAAACCCCTAGTACACCCCTCCGAGCCTATCTTTTCGTTTCTAACTTTAAGCATTTTACTTAAAGGAAGAATTTGTTACACCCAACTTAAATGTACACCCAAATCGCCTTAGCCTTCCGTGTATGCGCTCATTTTTAGTGCATTATTGTTATTTGTTAAACCCTAAGTTAACTTTCTAATTGATTACATGGTTGCTAAGTCGAGTCATATCCTTGTACATATTGTTTTGGGACGATTGGGACTCATGGGTAAGTACTTATTTTATGGAGTAATGGGGAAGAACATCACATATTACCCCCATATGAACATTAATCTTAAAAGTGCTCCAAGTGTTTTGATTTTCTTAATTCGAGTCATTAGTTTAGTTTATTGTAAAGTATGTAAAGATTCAAGTGTAAGGGGAATTCCCATTCCCTATGATGTATGATTTTGGATGGTAGGGTAAGAGTGTATGCAAAAAAAAAAAAAAAAAAAAAAAAAAAAAAAAAAAATAGAAAAAAGGAAAAAGAGAAAAAACATACGGACTACCATCCCGTTTTCATTCTATGTTCATTTTATATTTTTGTTATTTTTCATTTATTAGCTTAAGTCGAGTCTAGTCTTGGCTTAGCAACGCCATCTTGTACATGTAATTAACCGAGATTGTTAACTCGCCACCAGTAAAATTTCCTTTATCCAACAAAACCGTGTAATTCATATCCCTATACCTAACGTTACAACCCTTTAAAAGACCTCTTTGATAGTTTATCCTAGGTGCTTACGCCATGTGGTGGAGGTTTGATCCTTTCCCAAGCCTATGGTAATCTATTTTGCTATGACAGGTAGTGAGAGATATCTTCCATTTCTATAATGTTATATTACTTTATTACACCCGAGAGATGTGAGTATCCAAACACTATTTGTGAGGTGCTTGTGTATAACCTCCGTGCTTGTCTATTGGTCTTTAGTGGAACGATTATTTGTTGTAATTACTTTTATATTAGTGTTAAATGAACTCTAACTTGTCTTTTGAGTATAATAAAAGCACATTTGCTTGAGGACAAGCAAATCTCAAGTGTAAGGGTATATGATGAGGCCAAAAATGATCCGTTTTTAGGGGGTCATTTAAGCCCGAATCCGAATTTATTTGATCAAATATTGCCCTAAATCGTTCCTTTTGTGATTTTAGGTGTTTGGAGAGTGAATTCTGGAAAAGAAGCCATTTTGGACGTTTTTGGAGCATAAAAGTGAAGAAAACGGCTAAGTACCAAATTTCCATGCTGAAGATACAAGGTGACGGCGTCAAGACTACCATCTTGACGGCGTCAGATATGAGGAATTAATTACCGAAGGTGGTGACGGCGTCAGAAGCCTTCATGATGGCGTCAAAGTGGCAAGAATAAAATACCGTGGTTGATGACGGCGTCACATAGGCCGTCATAAGTGGATCAAGGCCATCCGAGGAAGTATATGGCGGCGAGGTGACGGCGTCACATGTAACTCTTGACGCCGTCAGCCTGTTTTTCCTATATATAGTTTTCTAGTTTTTTCATTAAAAGAGAGAAGTTTTGGTGAAACCCTAAAGACGATTTTGGTGCATCTTTTACAGGTTTTTCAAGGGTTCCAAACCCTTGAGACCTTGCATTGTAATTGAGATAAGTGTTCTTTCAATTCAATCAATATGTCTATGTGTTGGTTGTTTATATCTTGTTCTTATCTCAATTCCATTATGCTAGGCTAGATCTCTTTTGTGTTTGCTTAGATCTAATGAAACCTAGATGTTGATTATGTGTTGATTACTTGTCTATTCTTGTTTTGAATGAATGATTTATATGTTAGGCTTAAGAAAACTGGCAAATCTCCAAATGGTAACATGCTTGAACGTCTTAAGAAACATGAACCGAGGCGTACTAGGTCTTTATTGGTTGTATTTAATGCATGAGCCACTGTTTACAATCCCTATAGTTGTGCTGGGTCATGGTGTAGGAGGAGATAAGAGCTCATAGAGTTGGGGAGTTATGTATGCCACCCCACGAATGGTATTAAGGAATACAATCCGTCATTCATACAAGTGTAACAAGTAATTAGCATGTAAAAGATATCTAGGGAGTAGTGAAGTCTAAGTAAACACAATTTCTCCAATTACTGCTCACAACTTTAGTATAATTAGTTTATTTTCATTTTTATTATTTTATTTTGATTGCATCTCAGTTTTGGGTTAGTTGATTAGCAACTAATTCCGCCCACTCCTTCAAAACCCGAGATTTTACTTGCTTTCATATAACATAAAAATACAAAAATAATCATCCCTCACCTTTAGAACTATTAATTAGGTTTTCTAACCCTAGCGACACTATTCCTAAGCGGAACGATCAATCCCCCGGTACTTGTCACTATACTATACTACAACGATCAGGTACACTGCCTGGTGGGGGTTGTAAGCTTCTCGAGATCCCTCGAGAGGTAAAGCAAGGTGCGATTCCCACGCATCAATTCATAAAAAGATGATTTTTTTTTTCAAAATTTCCGTACAGAAAAATCCCACGGGATTCGTAAAAAGACGAACTTTTTTTTTCTTTTCAAAATTTCCGTCCAGAAAAATCCCACGGGATTATGTATGATTTATCTTGTCGATAAATCACAAAGGATTCAGTATGAATCCCATTGGATTCTCTGGTGTATCCCATGGGATTCATTGTGAATCACATGAGATTCTGAATAACAAAGGATTCATTGTGAATCCCATGGGATTCTTTGGTGCATCACATGGGATTCACAATGAATCCCTTGGGATTCATACATAATCCCATGGGATTTATAAAGACCATTACCCTTAGGTAATGGTATAGCAACTTCAATTGATTCCAACACAGCTCTTGTAACAGATAACTCAATAAGAACACATGCATAAGAGTAACGGCCCCACGGATTAATGCACATGGCACTAGTACCGTCCTCTTTAAACGCTTCATACTATCAGTCAAAACATTGTTAATAGCTTGATCATCGTTCATAGCCTGATCATGAAACTTTGCAACACCAGAAACGCAACAGGTCCATCATCTATTACAACAGGTACAAAGGGTTCAGAAACACCAGCTTGTACATCCTTTGTAACAGGTGACGCATTAGGATCGATAGAATTCATAGCTGTTAATCCATAGCATTAGAGTCATTAGCCGAAACCCTTGTCGAACCGAAACCAACATCAGTAGAACATAACTCTTGCATCTTTTCCATATGAGCCTGATCAAAGGAGGGTGAAACCATAGACACTCCATGTTTAGGTTGAACCAAACATGGTTCAGCATAAATAGCACCTAGTTCCAAAAATCAGAAGTAACAAAAGCATGTAACGACTCAGCCATATTCAAAACAAAATCCGATTTCGCTGCCTCCACAACAGAAGCCGATGCAAAGGTCATACTAGGGCTCATCGTCGAAAGATTCGACTCGCCACAGCTAGTACGATGCCCCATAACATCAACAGTCATATCCGTGCTAGTAGTAATACCACTTGCATTTGTAACATTAGGACACACATCAGAAGTAACATTAGGATCACACAAAACCCTAACATTGTTTATGACCTGATAAACCCCATCGTTCCCACTATCATGATTCTTTAGCCAACTCATGCGAGCACTCAATGAATCCAAATCAACAACTGGACACGTTATAGCATTGCAGGTCGAAGCTTGCCCCTATTCTACTCAAAACTGAAGTTATTAATTTTTGGCGCCAAAATCAGTCGAATGGGGGCTTTCTTCAAAACATATCGAAAATCTAATCAAACTATATCATGTTGTGCGCAATTCAAAGACAAATCCAAAGGTGTGATCAGATTTGAAATTCATTAAGAAATGAAGAAGAAATTGACTGATAATGGTAACTTTTTATGAGAAGGTATTTTTGAGAAAAAATGGTTACTAATAATGATGGTCTGATTTGGGATTTTTGAATCAACTGTGTGTAAGTGTGTGTGTGTTTGGGAGGTTAGGTGATTTATTGGTTTTAGATAATGACTAAAATGCCCCTCAGTATATTTTTATTTTAAAAAGCTAATTAATCTAAACCGTCGGATGGAAGAGGGATGAATGGTTGAGATCTTGTGGTTTGTTCTTTAGATAAATGTTGTTTCGTTAAACTTTTGTCATTTTAAATATGTTTAAAAGTACATATTCTGTTAAATATGTGTTGTAAATGCAATAATGTTTTAAAAACAACTCCCAAAACTAGCAGATGATTGCAAGTGATGGAAAGATGAGCAAAACATCGACTACATAAAGATAGTATTTGGATCTATCTTTCATTTTGTTTGTTGTTGTCTTTTATGGTATACTGCAAATACAACACCTTCAATGACACTAACAACTTCAAATCTAATAAACAAATTCTCACCACTGATTTTTCATTAAAAAAAATGAAAAAAAAAATTATTAGATAGGCAATTCGATATACTTTTGACAACTTTTTTTTTAAGTTTTGTTTTAGTGTTAAAATTTGAGTATTGTAAAATCACATGTAATTTTGTTATTTTAGAAATCACGTGATTTCATAAATCATTAAAATAACTAATCACATGTGATTTTTCCAAATACAAATTTTAATACGGTGTATCCATGCTTCTCGTGGCATCTCGTATCTCATACTTAAAAGATTTTAAGCCTTGCCTTCACTCTGAAGAAAACGGCGTATTTATCTCGGGAGATACGCCGTATATTATACTTAGCCGATTTGAGAGATTCAAGTAATCTCAACAATACGGCGTATCTAAGAAGAAACGCCGCATAGGAGCCCTAGCCAAAGAAGATCCAAGACGGGATTACATGCAATACAGCGTATCCATTTCCATCAATACTATATGCCGAAGGTCAAGTAGGTTAAGCAGAATATTTTATTGAGAGAGCCCACGTTTGATATTTTGGATATGAACTACTACAATATACACTTTTAGTGACCATTGTTTAGCGACAACATTGTTGTCGCTAAATCAGCAATGAGGCCCACTTTTTCAACTCAATTTTTTGTTAAATGTTGAACCTGGGACCCACAATTTTTAGCGACGATTTTAGTTTTTCCAATTTATCGCTATTTCTTTTTAAAACCTTTTAATTTATTTTTATAAAAGTTTAGCAACGACAATTTCGTTGCTAAACATATATACTAATTAAATTCTTTTTGGTTTTTTATAAAAACATTTTAAAAAAGTTAAAGCAATGATTTTATTTAAATAAAGATTTCTTACGCTTATCCTTATTAAATTATTTTACTTTTATTACATAAAGAAAAAGATAAAAATTTGCATTTACCCTTCTGCTATTATGCTTTATCTAGTCAACACTTTAGCGCTGAAATTGAGCGACCTATATTCCAATTAAATATAATTTCTTTTATTGAAAAAAAAAATCTTAAAAGAGAATAAAAATTGTTTTCTTCAATAGAAAATACCTTTAGCGACGGCAATGTCACCGCTAAAGTTGAAACTATTTAAATATGTGTTTTAAATTTATATATTATTGAAAAAATTAATTTTAAAAAAATATATACTAACAAAATAAACACTTTACTATTTATTAAAATTATTTTGGAAGTTAAAATATGTTTATGTTGTAAAGGTAGTTAACTATGTATTGTCAAAGAAAAACACTAAAGCACAGTATGTGGTTATAATGTGCGTTCGAAGACAAAAACCGTCCCACTTCTATATTTCGTAGAACAAATACTCAAAAAATACATACAAATAACCAAAACATACGTATGTGTGTACTCGTGCGAGTAGTATAGTCTGATGATGAGGGGGAGGTTTGTTCGGACACTGGGGTCATGTGTTATTGTTAACATTAATTCATCAATTAACATTCATCTAGTAAACATTCGTATGTGAGCTCTCGACACTATCAATGAAATGTAAGATATTTGTATGAGTAGTATGGTTTGAGGATGAGTGGGATATTGGTTCGGCCATCATGGGTCATGGTTAAAAGTTATTCATCAATTAACATTCATTAGTTAATCAATAGAATCTTATCACAATAAGGATCTAAATTGGATTCTTGATAAGAACTTATCATAAGCATACATTTTAATCATATAAACAATGTACAACCACTCAAATAACTCAAGCATATGAAATACATTGCAAATTGATAAACTGTTAGACATTAACAAATCAAAATAAACTTACGGATTACTATGCCACAATAAAGCATATGGTCTTCAAAAAATTTTCCGTTTGTAGTCTTGCCTCTATTATCTTTAGTTTTGCATCTAGCGTCTATCATTAGATAATTGACCTTGCAAATTGAGCACTATGTTGGTGCAGATCCAAAAGAATCTTGAGGTGTTGAAGACAAGCTTATACCGACCTAGAGATCTAGATCATCCTTACACATAAAATATCCATATTCGTATTCTTAGTTTTTAGCTGTTATAGAATAAGGAAATCTTAAGAAATGTCTTCTTAACAACCAAATTATTTATGTATTACATAAATAAAACACCTACTGGTTGTTCACCTTTGAACAATGCATGCATACTATTACCAAGGCTATAAGGTATACATGATTTTCTCAGCACTATATATCCCTCTCCACATTGAAACTTATAAGCTTCGCATGGATCTATCTGCATAAGCTACAAAACCAGGTGGTGGTGGGTGAGGTAGTGGTGAGTATGAAGGTATGGAGGATAAGAGTTTGTGAGGATAAGAGTTTGCGAGGATAAGATTTAACTAGATTTGTTTTTTATTGTAAAAATAAAAGCTTTTAGGGATGCCAAGTCATCGCTATAGGTTCTAGTTAAAGTTAACAATGTTTTGGTCATAGGTAGTAATTTTTTTTCATTTACTCTGTTTTGTTTAGTCTTTTCCAAGTTTCATAAAAAAATCATTGCATCACAACCGTTATATAGATAGCATTGAGATCAAAATACAATCCACTGCCATATTCATAGAGGGACAAAATTTTCATAATTATTTGAATCATTTATATTTAATTTAATTCATTTATGGCCAATTTAAATAATTATAATTAATTTAAATCATTTTTCAATCATTTATAATTAATCTAAATTATTTTTAAATAATGTATAATTAATTTAAATTATTTTTATATCATTTATAATTAATCTAAATCATTCTTAAATTGTTTATAATTAATTAATTCACAAGAGTTAAATATATTAAATTCTATGAAACAAAAACAAAAAGTAATAATAATAAAAAACACTTAGCGACTACATTGTCATCGCTATATGTGTAATAAATTTTTTGTGAAAGTTTTAATTTTTCCTCCACTCATTTACTTTATCCTGCCATGCATTTAGCAACGACAATGTCATTCTAAATCCGCTAAATTCACTAATTTATAGGTTTTGTTTGGGTAAATTTTTTCGGGAAAGAATTATGAAATGCACCATTTGTTGGTTTCTTTGTGCGAGCACTTTTAGCGACGTGCGAGCACTTTTAGCAACGACAATGTCGTCGCTAAACTAAGCTTATAGGGTCGTTATACCATGTTACTTTGTAAATTATTTACATTCTAAATAACTTAAATATAAAATAACTCTAGCGACAACAATGTCATCGCTAAAGTAATTAATTTAATTTATTAAATCTCTTTTCGTATTATTCTAAAATGAAACAATTTAAATATAAATAATGTTTAGCGGTGACATTTCATCGCCAAGTAGTAGCGGCCCCTTGTCAAGTGATATTCTTGAATAAAAGTGAGTCCCACCATTCATCTCTGAAAGCTAAAAAGCATCGTCCCTATAATGTTTAGTGATGAGGTTTCCATGGCGACTGTTTAGGGACGACGGGTCATCCCCCAACTACTTAGCGACGACATGCGCATATATCTAGGGACGACATTTTCGTCCATAACAGTTCAAATAGTTGTAGTGACGTCATATTCACTTCCAATATCTTTTCGGGCTAGTTTTTATAAAACTAGAAATAGAAGCCCTTACCACAGCTGAGCGAATTATTCTTTCCACCCTTGGCGATTCTCAGTCGATTTTCAGAGGCAAGAAAAGGCAAAAAAAAAAACACCATTCCACCCTAGGAGAACATCTTGTATCATTGTAACATTGTTTAATCATTCATTAGCGTATTGTTTTCACTATGAATACTATTCGTATGACTTTGATTATTTCTTTGTCAATTGCTACTGTGATTATGGGCTAACAACCTTTAATGTTAGCCAATTTTTTGAATAATATATTTGATTGATTCATTTACTTTGTTTTAATTTTTTTTCCATGGATATTTTATATGTTTATCAATACGATTCATTAGTTTACTTGTTTTTGACAAAAATACAACGTTGGTCCCTAAACTTTCCACAAAATATCGCAAGGCACCCTAAATTTTAAAAAACGTCGTAAGGCGTTCAAACCTTGTGATTTTGAGGCTGAATGCGTCCCTCCACCATTATTTGTTGTTTTATTTTGTTTTAGTCAAGGGCATAACAGTCATTTCATATATTTGGATTATTACTCATCTAAATCTCCTCCTCTACTCTTCTTCTTCCACTTGAACCTAAAATGTCCAGAGAGTTTGCAGGTGAAAGGGGCTGACAGTGAGGTGGTTGGGTGCAAGAGTGCATGCTTGGCTTTTCAGAAGCCAGAGTATTGTTTTAATGGGGAGTTTAATGATCCCAAAATATGTAAGCCAACGAATTACTCAAAAATTTTCAAAAAGGCTTGTCCTACTTCCTATAGCTACCCTTATGATGATGCAACAAGCACGTTTACGTGCAAAGAAGCTAATTACTTGATTTCATTATGTTAACTAGCTAGGGGAGACACTTGTTTCGGGTGTAAAATGTATGAATGTCACTCGGGGTTGAGGCAGATTCTTAAAGAAACTAATCTAAATATTTTATCCTATGTCTTTGAAATGTATTGTGGAATGTTTGCTATAACTTTGTTTAATTGTACTATGTTGAGGTGGTTTAAGGTTAGTTGTGTAACTTTGTGGAATGTTTGCTATAGACATGTAGATTTACACGACACATAGAACCTGTGAGGTGGCTCTACATGACACTTATGTAAAAGAGACGATGAGACATTTTGCAAGAGCATATTTCATTGCATTAGGTACTTTATATATTATTGTCCTTAAATTAGAAATAAGACTACAAAGTATCTAGGTAACTGCAATTTTTAGATATATATACATATAATCTTTAGACCAGACAATTTCATCTTTGCTACACAAAACTGAAGGTTAACAATGCAAATATCAAGAAGCTGGGCATCGCCATAACAGATAACTCAATTTTCATACTCAACGAATATATGACTTGTTATTTAGTCAACCCAAGAAATATTGTGCAATTATGGCCCTCTAACCAAGTGACAATAAGAGTGTTTTTTTCTATCACAGATTCACAAGCTTCAAAATGCTTACAAATAGATTCATTGTAGCAATATCTGTACATAAGTACTTTCATATTATCATATAGAATATAATATCGACATGCAAAATCCTTTACCTGCTGCAATCCAAGAGATGTAACATTTGAGTAACATGGAAGTAGTACTACGAAAAAGACAAGTCAAGTTCGAGCTAGTCAAAATTACACATTTCAACTCGAGAAGCATGTAGTTCGGATGTTGATCATATGGGCTCAAATGTTGTTTCGTGAAAAATTTATATAGGATCGTGTAAGAATAGATGTATGCATGCTATGAAGAAGAAGAGTAGAGGAGTAGATTTAGATGAGTAATAATCTAAATATATGAAATGATTGTTATGCCCTTCAATAAAAACAAAACAAAACAAAACAACAAAAAATGGTGGAGGGACGCATTCAGCCTCAAAATCACAAGGTTTGCACGACTGGCAACGTTTTAAAAGTTAGGGTGCTTTGCCATATTTTGTGGAAAGTTTATGGACCAACGGTGTATTTTAGTCCTTGTTTTTTGTATGCTGTCAATTGCTAGATTAAGAATTATATGATGATAAATATGTGATTTATGACCCTTATATTATAGGTTAGTAACAAATGGACACTAAGGGTCGTTGCTAGTTTACCATTAGGACTAGAGGTGGACTAAGCCCTAGGTTAGGCGAATTATGACTAAAACAAGATAGTTAGCATGTGTTCTCTCATAGATGACTATTGCAGGAGTATTGGTAGTACTATGACCTTTAGGCTATTGAGATAAATTGTAAAGAGTAGTTGACACACTTAATGCATGGTATTGATTACTCAATGTAGGACCGTAGAACAACCTAAATCACTATTGAATCAAGCCTAAACCTAGAGAGAGAAAGTAAGTAGAGAGAGAGAGAGAGAGTGGAAACTCTAGTGTGTGGAACAATAACTTTGTTAACACTAAATGAATCACTAACAGAACCAACCTCTCAAATGAGGTTTACAAGAGTATTTATACTTGAAGTCTAGGGCATCATCTATCTTATACATTATTACACTAATGGCCCTTAGACTTTTACAAAACATGAATACTAAGCATAAACTTCATCATAATGATATTCTAAAGCAACCTATAACAATACGTTAATGACCGACACTTTTTATAATTAAAAATATGATTCTAACACTCAACCCCATCACCATTGAGGGTTGCTGGTTAAAATTCATAAGACTAGGTAACCGTGACCATCTGGCATAACCTGCATTTGATTCATTGAGGGAAGCATAATTCAAACATTGCACTTGTAGACGAATATGAAAAGCGTAGTAGGATGAACTTAGCTAGCACATCTTCTCCCATCAACCACAACCAAATAATATACTTTTATTGCTTCTTTTAGTTTAATTATTAGTTTAAGTTGTTAAACCGTGCCAATCTCTCATATTGAACCCCCTTTTAAGTCTTTAGATTATATAATTAGATTGCCACTAGGTTTTGTTTAAGTCAATTCACTTCTTGCGAATGATCTGTACTTACCATCCTAGCTTTAATTGATCAGTTACACTGTCCATTAGTTTTATCTTATAGGTTAGTTCGGATTTATAAATTTATGACTAGATCATAACACGCCAGTCATGTACTCGTCCATCCTTGAAGCTAAAAAGAAAAAGTGTTAAATTAGTGCCTTACAAAAAAAACATAACCGAATTGAAAACTGAATAAATTCGGTTCACTTCGGTTTTGTGAATCCAATTCAGTTACAAATTCGATTTCGTTTATTAGGTTTTAGTTTTTTATGGGTGAAACCCGAGTTCTACACACCCCTAGTTTGTATTATATTCTCCCATTGGCCATTTTGGTTGTTGGCATTGCTTGTTGAGCTCCTCTTGGTATGTGAGAGTGGGCTAGTCATAGTTGTGGTTGTGGCTTGTGTGGGAATCTGGTTCTTTTATATTATTGCCTCTTTAAAAAAATGAAAAAAATAAAAAAGAGAAAAAAAAGAGCGTTGTTAATGACCCGAAAGTGTGTGGGTGGCTTAAACGGTCTTTTGCTATGAAAGATCTTTTTTCAAGTCGTACATTTTATTTTCTTATTTACAGTTTAAAGGTATTCTACTTATATACATTAGTAGAAGTAACGACATTATTTAGAAAATTAGCTTTAACTACTGAGTTTATTGATAAATTCATTAAACATTAATTATTTGTAATCAAAGCTTGCTAGCTCAAATGGCTAAATGTATTTGTCTTCAAAGAACAGGCACGGGTTGGATTTAGATCGTAGTTAATTTTTTGCTTCTCCTTTCCAAAAATTTACATTATAATGGAATTTAGAGGGCCATTAATGATTGATGAAGCTTGAAAATGATCCAAAACTAGCTCAATACATTATCATTATTATTAGGGAAACGAGAATGGCAACGGTCAACGCGTTGCGAGCGGGCTGGGTTTTTTTTCCGCTGTATGACATACGTTTCTATTACAAACAACTTGATACCAAAACCACTATGCGTAAAACTTTTATGTTAGGAAGGGAAATCAGGAACTTGTTACACACAAAAGCCCATGAATCATGGCAAAGGTTATGGAAGTAGCTCACCTAAGCACTGCACATTTGTCCAAACAACAGCAAAAAAGCTATATATCTTTCTGTTAGGAATACAAATATTCCTGTAAAAGTCTCGGTCACCTAATTATTGTAATAGCATTAAGTTAGCTCGTAGTTAGTTTATATATTACTTAGTTAGTACTAGTTTAAGTAACACCGTGGAAGAAGGACGGGTCTTTACCCACTGTATGCCTGATCCACAGCCCGGGTGTGGGCGTTTATGTTGTAAGTATAAATACCCCTCTCCACATGTGGAGAGGGTTGGACCTTCACTTCATCTTAATCTAACATTCTATCTCAAGGTTCCACTCTCCCTCTCTATCTTGTAATTCCAACGCCACACACAAACCACAAAGGAAATCATGTTTCCAACTTAATTAGTATTCTACAATTGGTATCAAGAGCCAAGGTTTCATCTTAGTGCCTTGTAGAATCGGATTTGTTGTGGTTTTGTGTAGTTTTGTGAGTTTGAAGTCATTTTCTTGTAAAACATCTTGGTTTGATCTTTCTAGTATTATTAGACATGTTAGTGATGTACTTTTATGATCATTGGTGTTAGTTGAACATTGTGTGTTAGTTGGTTATACCATATCTTTAATCTATTTGAAGTTTGGATTAGGTTTTGGGCGTATTTCTAAGTTGCGGTTAAGTCTACTGTTTTATTGCTTCTCTGCGTTTAGTTTCTGATATCTGTGGTTAGTTTGACTGCGATTACTATTTTGGGAATATAAACAAATCGCAAGGAAAGTGACAGTTTTGGACCTTTGTCTCTGCTTTTAGCTCCCGCGGTTAAGTGATCTGCGGTTAGTTCATTGAGTTTAGCTCTTGCGGTTAAGTGATCTGCGGTTAGTTCACTGCATTTAGCTCCTGCGGTTAAGTGGTATGCGGTTAGTCCATTGTGTTTAGCTTTCTGCGGTTAAGTGGTCTGCGATTAGGTCTTTGTGATTAGCCTCACTTGCGGTTTAACTATTATGCGGTTTGCTCAGTTTACGGTTGGATTATTCTGCGGTTTGGTACATTCTGCGGTTAGTGTCCTGCGGTCATTGTTTACTGAGGTTAACTTATCTGCGGTTTACTATTTCTGCGGTTAGGTCAATTTGCGGTTAAATATCCCTGCGACTAGTGCACTTCATTGCGAGTATTTCCTACTTTGCGGTTTGGTAGTTTCTATTTTGTGATGTTGACATCCTCTGATGACATTCAAGCTGCTGGGTCCGACACCCGACCTCTGATGTTGGACAGAACTGACTATGAATCATGGGCACTAAGGATTCGTCTCTATTGTCTGGGTAAGGAAAATGGGGTCAACATTTTGAAATCCATCGATGAGGGACCCTTTCAAATGGGTACTACTAGAGACACGATCACAGCAACTGATCAACAACCGGCTGTAGTTGGTCTAGATAGACCTCGCACTTACAATGAGCTGTCGGATGAAGAAAAGAAACGCTATGATGCCGACATCAGAGCATCGAATATTGTCATTCATGGGCTTCCCAAAGATGTCTACAAACTTATCAACTACGACACTGAAGCCAAGGCTGTTTGGGATAATGTGAAAATGCTTCTTGCTGGATCTGAGTTAACTAAAGAAGATCGGGAGTCTCAACTTTACGATGAGTTTGAGCATTTCAAAATGAACCCAGGGGAAAGCATCACTAACTATTACGTCAGATTTCACAAGCTGGTTAATGACATGAGAGCCATCAAGATGACAATGCCCAATATTCAGCTTAATTCCAAATTCGTGAATAACATGGCACCAGAATGGGATAGGTTTGTTACATCCGTTAAGCTCAACAAAGGTCTCAGGCATACTAATCATGAACAACTCTATGCATATCTCCAACAACATGAGAAACATGCTGCTTATGATCGGTTAATGCGAGAAAAGCTCAATCCATCAACATCAAATGAATCTCTTGCCTTTGTCTCTAATGTTCAACAACTTACCCAAACTTCAAATGATCAGTCTTAACCATTACAACCATCCTCCAGGTCAACGCCAACTAATGGTCAATCTTCAACTCCCTCGCCATCTGCTTTGAACACACAACTGGATTCTGGGTATTCTCACACAGACATGATGATTGATAATCTCTCCAACCAAGTTTCCTTACTGGTCCAACAGTTCAGGGCTGCACTTCCATCAACTAATAACCAACTTAGGACTTTGTCTAATCCATGTAATTAGGCGGTCATAGAAGATGGTAGGGTGGTGGTGCAGAATGTGCAGGGAAGACAAAACTTCAATCAAAGAAATGTTGGTAGAGATAATGGGCAGTATAGAGTTGGGAATGCTCTTCAAGCACAAGCTAAGCAGCCTAAGTGTTATAACTGCGGAGGGTTGGGCCATATAGCTAGGAATTGCACTCTTCCAAAGCGTCCTCAAAACACTGAGTACTTCAAAGACAAGATGTTGCTGATGCAGGCGCAAGAGAATGGGACGGTGTTGGATGAAGAAGCTCTGCTCTTTCTGGCTGGTAATGACGGGAACACGTTTGATGCTGATGTGGATGATCAGCCTGTTCAGGACATGGCTCTAAATGATCTGAATATCTTTCAAGTTGAAGAATGTGATGCATTTGACTCTGATGTAGATGACGAACCTACAGCTCAAACCATCTTCATGGCTAATCTGTCTGCAGCTGCATCCTCTCCTCAGCATTCTGACTCCTCCATCACATCTGCTATTTCTGAGGTACCAACATCACTCAATCCTAAACTGAGTATTCTGACAAATTCACAGAGGGTGTGTGACTCTGTACAACTCAAGAATATTGTCAGCACAGACACCACTAATATGGGAAATACCAATAATATCCCATATGAAATGTATGTGAATGACAATAGACTTCCAGTTGTACCAAGTGACACGCCGTCTGTTGATCCTTGTGAACATGAGTTACATGAGCACACGATATACAACCCTGATGATTCCTTAATTACTAGAGTTAACATTCTTAAGGATCAAGTGAATATATATGAACAGCGTGCTAAATTTGAGCTTAATGAACGTGAGCAGAAAATGGAATGGCAAATGCGTACTTACATATCTGAAAATAATTCCAAACAAAAAACATTGCAAAGGTAGTTAGTTTCTTTGAAAAAACAATTGGATCAAACTGTTAAACAAAAACAAGAATTTCAAAACAGTTTGACTTCAATCAAACTCGAATACAAAGATAAAGAGACTAAACTTCTAAATGATTTCTCAAAACTCAAAATGTTGAAAAATAAATTGGAAGATAAGCTGTACACACAAGGCCAAACCATTCAATCTGCTCAAATGATGCAAAACCATAGGAAACTCAGTGATGAATTCAGTGAACAGGATGCCTCTAAGCCTAAAGCAAAATACCTTAAAAATGGTATAGGTGCTCAACCTGCATTATATAATGCAAACACTATGCTTGAACCTAATCATGCCCCTCCTGATATGAGATCATATGATGAGATTGATGAGGCAGAGGATAGAACTAGGATAAAACTTGCTGAACGATTAAAGGATCCTAAGTGCATTGCTAAGAATATTGTGTTTCACTATGATTATGCGAATGACAAGCATACAGCCATCTTTGTGCCTCAAAAGAGAATACTTCTTGAAAAAGTTTTTTGGAATATTGACATTGAGAAAATGAAAGCTGAAAGAATTGTGGGTAACACACGCACTATCTTTAGAATTGCTGACCCAACTATTTATCCCCTGAACACACCCAGGCACCTTGTACCATTTACTATCCCTACACAGTGTAATACGCTAATTGGGCTGTATGTTCTAGGTCAATTGTTTAATGACTTTGAGAAAACATGTAAAATGAGAATTACACCAACAGGGATTACCAAAGGGGAAAGGGGTTTTGAGCAAACAAAACAGTGTTACCTTACTGAAGTTATGCCATTTTTTAAACTTCTCAAAGAACATTTTGAGGGCCTTAAAAATACCATTAATGATGATGTGACTCAAATGAAAAAGGTTTTTAAAGAAGTGGAAAATGAGTGTAAGCAACTAGCTATTGATCTCAAATACAGTGAAATTGACAGGAAAAACATTCTCATTATGAATGAAAACATGCTGGCTAATTGCATTGCAAAAGATGTGTTTTACACTGTAACTGACTCTGCTTTATCTACTCGACAATTTCATGAAATTTCGGTCACTTTGAATGTCTTCCGGAATCGTGTAATTGAGCTTGAGGGGGAGAATTACAAACTAAATGAAAAAATTCAAAAACGACGACCACGATAACATGGTTAGGAATTTCTCAAAACTAGAAGTTGATAATCTTAACTCACAACTAAAATATCAACATCTAGAAGAAAGCATAAAAATATCAAATGTCAAGACATCTTCGGATGCTCCTGAGTTTGACACATGTTTTGAATTAGCCAAAAAGGATGAAGTAATTCAAGCTCACTCAAACATGATTCAGAAATTGAAGGTCCAAATTGCACAGTTAAAGTCGAACTAAAGCGACGTGACCAATACCAATTACCAGAAGTCAATAGATTCTCAAAACTTTCAGAAACAAGGCATTATCAATGAACTACAACATGAAAATGAGTGGCTTCGTGCTGAAATGTCAAACGTTAAACAACGCTACAAAGAGTTATTTGAGTATATTAAAATAACACGTGACCAAAACAATGAAAGAGTCACTTCTTTGTTAAACTAAATTGAGAATCTAAAGACTATGGTGAAGGGTAAAATGCCTGTCGTTTCATGTGATCATGCAATTTCCAATGTACATGCTTGAAAGAAATATGCGTGCGATGCTGTGAATATCTCTCTTCCCCTTAGAAACAATAAGTTAGTTCATAGAAACTATCTTAGATACCTTAAGGATTGTCTGGCCATACTTAGAGAAACCATTGAAGATGAGAGGATACCTAAACCACAAGATGATGTTATCGTTGGTGCTTGCTTCCTCACTAATAGAGCCCAGGAATTATTAGAATATGCTATAGGATCATGCCTCAAGAATGATAACAAGTCTGATAGGTCATTTGCGTCGCACTCTAACAGTGGCAACAAACATGTTACATTAGATTATCCCCAAATCATGTCACAATCCACCATCATGATCACCGGTAAACAAGTAGCAACTAATCATACTAATGTTCCCGTCATTGCTTCTACAGGAGTAAAAGGTGTATCTAATGCTAGCAAGTCACAGCCTAGGTGCAATACAAAGAATGATAGGACTTTGCCAGCTAAGAGTACACTTATGAAGGAAGTAGAAGAATCCTCTAGGAACAATAATGTTATGCTTAATGAAAGGAATCGAGTTGAATCAAACACTTGTGTTAACAATGATGTAATTAATTCGAATTCTGGTGCTATTTGTAAGACTTGTAACGAATGTTTATTTTATGGTAATCATGATGCTTGTGTTGTGTCTTTTCTTAAATTCACTATGAAATCTCCGGTTATGAATGTTTCGAATGTTAAAAAGGTAAAACAGGTATGGAATAAAACTGGTAAAGTGTTCACTAATGTTGGTTATCAATGGAGACCTACTGGAAGGAAATTCACCTTAGGCCAAAAGTGCCCAATGACTAGGATCACTAATTCCAAGGTTGTGCCAATTAAGAAGTGGAGACCTACTGGTAGAATGTTCCCAATAGAAGCATGTAGTACCACTCCTAGTTCTAGTGCATCAAAATGTGAAAAGTCCAGTGAGATATCTGTAACATATGATAATCCAATATTTGTATGTGCTAACCAAACGGACCCCAACTGTTTGTGGGGCTCCAGCTTTTTCAGTTATCCACCATTGTCTGGTTTCAAATGCAGATCATACAAATCGTCCTTTGGTATTTGGACTCAGGCTGCTCAAAACATATGACTGGAGATCGCTCGCGGCTCAAGAATTTCGTGGATAAGTTTATTGGTACGGTCAGATTTGGGAACGGCCATTTTGGATCTATAATGGGTTATGGTGATTACGTCTTTGGAGACAGTGTGATATCCAGAGTTTACTACGTGGAAGGACTTGGGCACAACCTATTTTCCGTGGGTCAATTCTGTGATTCTGATCTTGAAGTGGCTTTCAGAAAGCACACCTGTTTTGTTAGAGAATTAGATGGTGTTGATCTCCTCAAGGGGAGTCGGGGCACTAATCTTTATACCATCTCTATCGAAGACATGCTACGGTCCTCTCCAATTTTCTTGCTTTCTAAAGCCTCCAAGAACAAATCTTGGTTATGGCATCGTCGTTTAAACCATTTGAACTTTGGTACCATTAATGAACTCACACATAAGGATCTTGTTCGAGGCTTGCCCAGACTTAAGTATGAAAAAGATCATTTGTGTTCAACATGTCAAATGGGCAAGAGCAAAAAGCACACCCATAAACCCAAGACTGTCAATTCCATCATGGAAGTTCTACATACTCTTCACATGGATCTCTGTGGACCAATGAGGATTCAAAGTATCAATGGAAAGAAATATGTGCTTGTTACCGTCGATGATCATTCTCGATTCACATGGGTAAAATTTCTACGTTCAAAAGACGAAACTCCTGAAATCATCATCGAACTCATCAAACAGTTGCAAGTTCGTCTCAACAAAACAGTCAGATTCATTCGTACTGATAATGGAACGGAGTTTGTGAACAAACAACTTACTCAATTTTATGAAGTGTCGGCATTAGTCATCGAAAGAGCATTCCACGTACTCTTCAACAAAATGGAGTTGTTGAAAGACGCAATCGCACCTTAGTTGAAGCAGCAAGGACTATGCTCATCTTCTCCAAAGCTCCTATGTTTCTTTGGGCTGAGGCAATTGCAACTGCATGCTACACACAGAACCGATCCTTGATACATCATCTCCACTGCAAGACTCTATATGAACTTGTTCATGGCAGAAAACCAGACCTTTCATTTCTTCGAGTATTTGGTGCATTGTGCTATCCAACTAATGACAGTGAAGACCTTGGGAAGTTCAAGGCCAAGGCCGACATTGGTTTCTTCGTTGGCTTTGCTCCAGAGCGAAAGGGATATCGAATCTACAACAAACGTGCCAGAGACATAATGGAAATGATCCACGTTACTTTCAATGAGCTGACTGAGCAACCGGTTCCTGGACAATCAAGTTCTGGACCCGTACCTAATCTTTTGTCTCCTGGACCTATAAGCTCCAGGCTTGTACAGAATCCCACTCCTGCTACTCCTTTTGTACCACCTACAAGTGAAGATTGGAAAAAACTGTTTGACCCTATGTTTGATGAATACTTTGAACCTCAACATGTGGATGCTCTAGAAGCCACGGTGGCACAACAAATAGCTGGGGTAGCAAACGTTCCAGCTGATAATGATGGGCCATCCACTTCGTTGTCATGGGATCCTAAAGCCCCCACCATCAGTCGCTCAGTTACCACTTCTAATGACCAACCTTCATTTGTACAACGAGTAGCAACTGTGGATAATTCGTTTGAAGTAAATCCTTTCGCTCCACCTGATAATGAGCCATTTGTCAACATCTATGCACCTGAATCATCAAATGATGCAACATCCTCCGATGAATCTAACACGGCTACCTCAGTTCCCTATTCTCAACCCCATGAACACATTAGGAAATGGACAAATGATCACCCAATAGACAACATTATTGGAAACCCTTCGCGTCCGGTATCTACTCGTAAGCAACTTGCAACCGACGCATTGTGGTGCTTCTTCAATTCTGTCCTCTCTAAAGTTGAACCAAAAGACTTCAAGGATGCAATGTCTAAACACTCATGGTTCACTGCAATGGTGGACGAGATTCATGAGTTTGACTGACTGGATATGTGGGAATTAGTACCGCCTCCCGATTGTGCTATGATCATTGCTCTTAAATGGATATTTAAAGTTAAACTTGATGAGCATGGTGACGTATTGAAGAACAAGGCTAGGCTTGTGGCAAAAGGATACCGTAAAGAAGAAGGTATAGACTTTGAAGAATCCTTCGCACCTATTGCTAGAATTGAAGCCATAAGAATATTTCTCGCTAATGCTGCAAGTCAGAACATGGTGGTTTATCAAATGGATGTCAAGACTGCATTCTTAAATGGCGATCTAAAAGAGGTGGTGTATGTAAGCCAACCCGAAGGTTTTGTGGATCCAGAATGCCCTAATCATGTGTATCGTTTGAAGAAGGCTCTCTATGGGCTTAAGCAAGCGCCTAGGGCATGGTACGACACTTTGTCTAAATTCCTTCTTGCTAACAAATTTTCCAAAGGCGCTGTTGATCCTACACTCTTTACCAGAAAAACGGGCAAAAACCTTCTGCATGTACAAATCTATGTTGATGACATCATATTTGCCTCCTCTGATCCCAAAGAGTGTGATCGTTTCTCCCAAGAGATGAGTTTTGAATTCCAGATGTCTATGATGGGGCAAATGTCCTTCTTTCTAGGATTGCAAATATCTCAAAATCCCAATGGCATCTTCATCAATCAATCCAAGTATGCCAGTGA
Organism: Artemisia argyi; assembly: GCA_030686995.1. Classification (NCBI taxonomy): domain Eukaryota; kingdom Viridiplantae; phylum Streptophyta; class Magnoliopsida; order Asterales; family Asteraceae; genus Artemisia; species Artemisia argyi. The sequence goes on from CM060685.1 coordinate 106,765,733, forward strand.
AATCTTGAAGAAATTTGGATTCGACTCTTGTGATTCAGTTGATACACCTATGATTGAAAGATCAAAACTAGATGAAGATGATTTGGGAATCCCGGTCGAACAAACCATGTATCGAAGCATGATTGGCTCTTTAATGTATCTTACCGCCAGCAGACCAGATCTTCTATTTGCAGTTTGCATGTGTGCTCGGTATCAATCCAAACCCACCAAGAAACATTTGGAAGCTGTCAAGAGAGTCTTTCGGTACCTTAAAGGAACAATACACATGGGCCTTTGGTACCCTAAGGAAACTTCTATGGCTCTCACAGCATACTCTGATGCTGACCATGCGGGATGTCAAGACACTCGTCGCAGTACTTCTGGGGGTGCTCAGTTTTTAGGCAATAAGCTAGTCAGTTAGTCGTCTAAGAAACAAATGAGTACATCTATCTCCTCCACAGAAGCTGAATACATTGCCATGTCCTCGTGCTGTACTCAGATCTTATGGATGCGATCTCAACTTTCAGACTATGGCTTCGTATGCAACAAGATTCCCATGTACTGTGACAACAAAAGTGCAATTGCACTCTGCTGCAACAATGTCCAGCATTCAAGGACTAAGCACATTGACATTCGACATCACTTCATCAGGGAGCAAGTTGAGAAAGGAATTGTGGAACTTTACTTCGTGAGTACTGAGTTCTAGCTAGCTAATATCTTCACCAAAGCACTTTCTAGGTACCGATTTCATTTCATCCTCCGACGCCTTGGTACGAAGAGTCTCACGCCTGAGGATCTCATAAGTCTTCAAGAGGATCAGGAGGAGTAAAGGCGTTGCTTCACATATCCTTTGTACATAATATTAACACAAAAAGAAAATAGAAAAATATAAAACCTATACAGTCCATAAAAATCTGAAAAATCATATAAAATACAAAAATATTCTTCTCACGACATGTCTGTTGTGTAATCAATATTATGTATGTTTCTAGAAATGTCATTCAATAATGACACGGAATCATACATATGCTTGAGCAAGAGTTTTTCGGTTTCAAATAAAGTTTTTCTAAAACATGTCGTATCTCAAAATATTCTTAAAATTATGGCTTGTAGTCATTTCAGACTACAACCCGGACTTCACAATTAAGGTTTGTTATTACTTCAGATAGCAACCCGTTTTTCAAAATGGGGAAAACACGTCGCCTAAAAGACGGTTGTTCCTTTTACCGGGTGAAGTTCACCTGGGCATGGATTACTTTATATCCATGTTTCCTCGATCTAATGTACGCTTCAGTGCATTATTTCTTGATAAAGAAGAGAAATATTCTTTTTATCGCCAAATACTTTCCCTTCTATGATTGTTCCGGAAAGTATTTGGGCAAAACTTGGTGGTACCATGAGATTTTGATTGAGAATCAAATTGTATCAAAATTTTGATAAAATTTTTCAATCAATGAATGACTTTAATATTTTATGAAAATAGTTCAGTTTTAACATCCATCATTGATTGAGGGGGAGAGTGATTTCTCAAAATTTATGTATCATCAAAACTCTCCACACTTTGTACAAAACAAAAGCAACAAAACGATTTGTGATGGTTAAGTGTCAGAATGAGTACATTTTCAAAGAGTTTTTGTTAAAACTTCGAATCTTATGCAAACTCTTCAAATCTGACGCATAACAACCTCCCTCACTAATTGAGGGGGAGCAAGAAAAAGGTTCCTTTTATCAGAAATTATTAAAACTGACCGCATTTCTCTCTCAAAAGTTTTCTAACATATTTAAATCAATTGAGATCCAAAATCTCGAAAGATTTGAAATTTTTGATCGGGGGAGAGAATGTGATTTAAATATTAAATCTGATAATCAAACGTGATCTTTTGGACTCAATAAATGTGCTCTCACATGTGCTAAACTCTTTCGAATATCGATGCACATATTAAGGGGGAGCAAAAGGCGTTTGCGGAAGTTATACCAATGACCGACCATTTATCTTTATGCATGGAGTTATAAGGTTGGTTAAGGTTAGGTATGAGTTCCCATGATCCACCAGAACCGAAAGGATCTTCCCATGGACAATCCATAGATAGATTAGAAGTCCTTAGGAATGATTGAAAAAGGAGTAAAGTGAGAAAGGGAAGAGTGCGGACTGAGATAGAGCTAGGACTGGAACAAACCCAACAAGGTTCTAGTGGTGAAGTCTCGGTAAGCACTGAAGGGGTTGAAGAATGAAAAGGAAATGAAATGAGAAAGGGTGAAAAGAAATAGCCCTTCATATATTCAACCTTAGGTCAGAAACCGGGTTCAATTCATAATCTACTGGCGGTTACTAAGATAACACCGGTATTGAAGACAAGACGTCATGGACCCAGTGACGCACTGCACTAAACTTCCCAACCACTCAAGTTCTCGTAAAAGAACTTGTTTCATTCTCACGGGGAACCCTGTGCAATGTATCGACCGCTCATTGGGAGCTATGTTGATACCTAAAACAGGAGACGCCTCCCCAGTCTCCAGGAGCGGATCAAAACACACTATTGAGTCTAGAGCCAAAGAGATCATCCATAAATCTCACTAGGACACATGCCAAATATGCTTATTGTTTCACACAATGTGGAAAATAAGATAAAATATTCAGAGTCCTATGCATTATCCTTGTGGTATTGCCAGAACATCCGAGTGATATGAAAATATTCACAATGAAGATGGAAATCCTTCTAGAGCGAACATCACTCAAGCTCTTGGTAGGTGACATGTGAGATCCATCTTGGATCAATGATCAAGTGACAACTGGAAAGCAACAATGGTGCAATTCAACAGTGAATTAAACTTGTTCCAGGATATGGATTGACGGATACTTTTGGCTAAAACCTTTCAATTTGCTCACTAACTAAGTTTTCGAGCACATTGATTGTGTACAATATCTCAAACAAAAGTATTTTTGATGGAAATGTGATTCAAAGCTTAAAACTCTCATCGTGTCTCAAAAATGTTTATCATAGGACACGCGAGTGATTTCTATAAATCTATTTCTCATCAATCCGTGAATATGTATTCACCGATTCACTCTATCGTGCTGTCTGCTTTGAGACATTCCGGTATGAGAACATGCTAAGTATGAAGATTCCAAAGTGGATTCTTTGGAAAATTCATTACTACAAGCTGGAAATTCCTCTCAAGGAGAGTTCTTTAAAAGAGACTCTACCTGATCACAGGTCGATTTTCACAAAACCGGAGGGTAGTCTGTCCTCGCAGAACGAATGACGAAGCCATGTTTGTTCTCTATCTTTATTGCTAACTGTTTTATTTCAGGGACACATATAAAGATGGCGTTGATGGCTCTAGTTTCCAGCTGAATCGGGTCAATCCATACCTCATGCTCACACATCCTCCACACTATCAATAAAGATGAGAGACTTGCTATGACAAATGTTGAGAGACTACCAACAACGTTTCCGCAACTCTGATGAAAAGGTCTCCTGATCCACAACTCTAATGCAAAGTCTCCTGATCTAGAAGGGTGTGAGCATGATGGTCCATATGTCACTACATCACATGAAGGCAATACAACTATGGATGAGCTTGGAGATTTACTTTGGCTGATGATCTCAAAGAAGCTCAAAGATCACACAACTCAAAGGAATCCAAATCACAAGTTCGTTTGCTTGAAGTACAAAGTGTGCAGAAAAGTGAAGAATCAGAACCTACGAGCTACAAAGACTAAAGAATGCTTAAAGACCAAAGAGCTTAATTTCAAAGGTGACCTCGCTTAGGGGGAAATTGTTAGGAATACAAATATTCCTGTAAAAGTCTCGGTCACCTAATTCTTATAATAGCATTAAGTTAGCTCGTAGTTACTTTATATATTGGTTAGTTAGTACTAGTTTAAGTAACACCGTGGAAGAAGGACGGGTCTTTACCCACTGTATGCCTGATCCACAGCCTAAGTGTGGGCATTTATGTTGTAAGTATAAATACCCCTCTCCACATGTGGAGAGGGTTGGACCTTCACTTCATCTTAATCTAACATTCTATTTCTCTCTCAAGGTTCCACTCTCCCTCTCTATCTTGTAATTCCAACGCCACACACAAACCACAAAGGAAATCATGTTTCTAACTTAATTAGTATCCTACACTTTCTCATCTTTCAAGCTGGTTCATTATTTCACCAATAGATGGCACTTTCTTTGTAGCGTTCATCCAAATAATCTAAACGAAAGAGAGAACAATTTTGATAGTGTATCTAAGCAATAAAGTTGCTTATAGATGTTCATGAAATAGCTTATCTATAGGAACATAAGCCTAACCTCTAACGCTCATAATCATTGTAAAAGAGTTACAATAAAACCTTATTCACGCAATCCCACATCTATTGCAGCCCCCAGATTGACCCCTTTAAGCCCCAATTTTAGTGCTGAAACACCTAAATTTCATCCCTCATGACATAAAGTCACCCATTTCAGCTCCCAAATGCACCAACTCCAGCCCCATTTCAGGCCCCCAAACGCACCTATCTCAGGCCCCATTTCATCACTATAACCCACCCATTTCAGCCCCCCAAACGAACAGACTTCAGCCCTCATTTCAGCACCAAGATGCACCCTTTGCACACACCATTTCAGACCTGAATCCCACACCAGTTAGAGCTGCGAAACAAAGTGCTAAGTTTTACTTACGCATGGTACTATCACGCGTATGGGTAGTAAAAAATACATTTGCAGCATGTATAACTTCAACATAATGAAAAGACATACAACTTGTGTTAGTTCATTTAGCAAACTAATATTATATCTTAAAAAACTATGGCAATAAAAGAAATTAGCTTTTTCTTACAGAAGCTGCCATCTTGAACTGTTAATTTTGTTGGTGCGTTACTATAGTGCAAGTTGGTAAGAAGTGAGAATTGGAATTGTAGAAATTGTGTCCATTTGTGGGCTTTGTTTGTGGAAACTTACTTGGTTGTTGATAGTGTGTTTATCTTCACCACAAACTTAATTTTTTGGTGCCCCTTCCGCTTTCTACCGTCGTCACTGCCACAAACACCAAGTGGATATATATAAACAGCGACAAGCTATTGCGTAGCAAAGGTTGATATGTAAAGTTAATAGTAACAGTAAAGATATGCTTATGCAAGTTCTTAGATATTGGATACCAAGGTTATCAGCAAGAGCGATTTTCCTTTTTTTCAACTGGAACTAATACTTATCGGTAATAAACAGTTACCCGAGAGTTAAAAGCCGATGAGGTTCCAGATGATAGATTCCTTTACCAGTCTATATGTAACGAAGTGTCGGCACCTCAAATAAAATTCATCTACAGAATATTACTAAATTACCGCGTGCTGGTTGCACGGATTTCCAGAAAAAATCATGATTACATGCCTGAAACTTACGTTTCCCTTGAAATAATCCATAATGCATCTGTTTCTTCGGTAAGAGCATTGTAGTGACATTTGAAGGTTTATTCCAGATCCTGTATATCACAAAGCAATGGCAAAGTTACAACTAACAAATATAGTATACAAACAAATTAACCGACAATCAAACTTACATTCGTTAGTGGTAACTCATGTAAAAGTAACGTCACCACTTACTGAAGCTGATGATCGTTTATTTTAACTATGACTGCTCCCACCATTTAAGTCTGCCATTTGTCTTGAGTGTTGGAGTAGTCGTAAAAAGGTTCAAACTCTGTCGATGACTTTAAAGCGGGTTGCGTATTTCTTGAGTTTTCTTGAATCAAGTGACCATGAGATTTAGAGAGTTCCTGCAAAATAAATTTATTAGTGAATTCCATATATCTGTAGCTATCCAACTGTTATTTCAAAGTAATAAACCTATTCAGGTTCAATTAATTAAATTGTAGATTGTATTATAAAAATAACAGTAATTAATTAGTTTAGCATTTGTGAAAGTTCAAGTGGGAACAAAAGTCATTCTCCAATACATATTATAAGATGTTGCATGCCATATTAATTTGATGTTGCACTGCTTGATATAAGAACTGCTAATTAGAATAACTTGCCCATGATGCTTGTAAGCTAATACAATTGGCCCCTTAATCCCCTTTCACTAATCTATAAATTTGGACTAAAACCCATATATAAAATAGACATCTTATGATTAAGATAAATGGAGCAGGCAGAACGATAAGATTAACATTCTCCTACAAACAGTGAATCTCAAAAAAAGCATGTATTCCAGACATACGGAAATGACATAAAAGGAGAATCCCTAGGCAATTTCTTGAACAAAGCTTGCAAACCTGAAAGTTAAAAGAAAATCATCAAACCATAGATAGATTAGTCATAAAAAAAATTCTTCAAACACATAATGAAAATCTAAAAACTCAAGAATCCAGTCAGTTTTCTTACCATCGTTATTTTGACGACCTATAAACCGCCGCTGTTTCATTGCCCACAACAACAATGTCACTACGAAAGTGTCCTCATAGATAGTGAGGGGTGTATGTGGTTCACACCTGAAAAGTGCATTTCTGGGCCAAATTAGAATAGCTAAAATTACGAAATATAAAATTCCAATGCAAGGATATTCAAGGTAACCATGAGTCACTCCAAAATACAGTTTCTCATAATAAGCTAAAACACAGAACTCCACTTCAAGCTAATTATGCCATATGGTTGGTCTAAACTTTGCATAATGAATTTATGCTGAAAGAGCTCAACAACGTTCTATTTACAATGTTGCTGTTTAAATACCATGATTGTAAATATAATTGTAAAAATCTCATAACTTTGTATAATAAATGTATGCGTATACCATTCAGCTTTGTGAATATTATACTAATTAGTTTAAAACCTCATAATTTTCTGTCAAAATAACAGTTCTATTCTTGTATGGCAAAAATGGGTGGATCCCCTCAACTCGTTGGTGCCCCTTATTTTTTTAAGAAGCCTAATTACTGTTTTTAAGCAAGCAAAAGTATGGAAAATGTACCTTAATGATTCTGTTGAAAATCCTTGCATAGTCGCTATAAGGGTGATATGTTTGTAGCCTCTGCAACACGTAACTCAAAAAGACATTTCATAGATGAAAACACTGATCGACAAATTTGGCATCTTGACTGCTTGTTGTGTAAACAAAGACCTGCCAGGACCATTTGGACCAGTATTAAAATTGACCGATTACCCAGCCGGCACAACTTACTATTTTCACATGGGTTTAAAATGTAAAAAGCATATTGCACTGTTTTTTACCAGACATAAGGGCTTAGCAGATGGAATCATAAAGAAGACTCACCGGTGATACTCCACATATCGGGTAAAGCAATGGCTACTTTGATTTGTAGTTGGAAATCGGTAATCTCCTGGTACTGTCTCAAGCTGGTGGGAAAAAAATCATATCAAAGTAGGCATTAGTGTGAAGTTCCATATATCTTCTTGAATATTCTCTATTAAGCCCCACAATTACTAATTGACCCAATCACTGATTATCATGTACTAATTGTTCGGGCAAAAAAAAAAGGCCCGCCCGCCAAAATCATTTTTATGCATACAATCTCCAAAATCATTTTTATACATAAATTTCATAAGAGTAATAATACTTACAAAAAGTATTTTTTGGTTATCTCAATCCGACCTGTTTGGATCCTAACTAAAAAAAGTGATGTGTCTAGCACACCCCGTTTTGACATGTTAAACATCCTGCTTAATAAAATAGAAGATGAACATTTTTCATTTATAACGAATAAGAGGAAAGAACCTTGTGAAACCTGCCTTGGTCTATTGTTTCAGATGAGTGGAGAACGCCTGTTTGTTGGTGAAGAAACTAACAAACTGGAACCAAAGGTCCAAATGTTGTTAACCAAATGAAAATAAGGATAACAACAAAAAAAAAAACATTCGAACCTTGTGACTGATGCATTTGCTGATTGACCTGCGTAGTTGTACGCCTGCTGGTTTAACGATGGGAGCTACATGGAAGGCGTTGGCCTGCTACACCAAACAGCTTAACCTTGAATTCGGGCACTTCAGCTTCTATAAGTTTGTCCCTCGCTGTTCTGAATAGCCGAACCAACTCATTGCACTCATCCAGTACCTAAATCAGATTGGGTAGAATATCAGGCCGTAACCTCGTATTGCTATCTTGAAAATGCTACAAACGATTCGCCACTTCGTTGTCCGTATCAAAGATATATAGCTGCAAGAACTGTGGATCACTACCTTGAGGTGGAGAAAGTCCACCTATCCAATGGTAAATCTGGCCCGAATATTTACAGACAATGCTACTAATTATTAAGTTTTCTTGCCTATCCAATGGGTCACTACCTCGCTGTTCTGAATTAGCTGCAAGAACCGTGGGTCACTACCTTCAGTTAAATATTTGCCGTTTATGATAATTCTTTGCATAGCATGAGACAACATCGTCATATTATGGTATTCTTACTTTTGCTACACTATGTATGCTACTAATTAAAATCAACATTTACACTCTGTATGCTACTAATTATTAAGTTTTCTTGCCTCGAGCCCTCGAGTATACGGACGATGCTGTCTCATGCTATGCAAAGAATTATCGTAAACGGCAAATATTTAACTGATAAAGTCTAAATGTGTAAACCATCTTTTCTTATTCTACAGATCTTAAGTATTAGCAGAAAGAAAATACCATTAAGCATTTTGGGATACGGGTCAGTCAACTATTGCTTTAGTTCACTTCATATAACATTCCCCTATTTAATCACTACTCCTTCGAACTACTATTAACATTATTGTCTAAACTCATCAAAAATCCAAAGCCACAATATTTAGCATTTAAATATCTATTTCAGTCACCCATGTTCTGTCTTCCTCTGATTCAGATTCCTAATTGTCATCATCATGTTAAGTATTGGCATCATCCTAAGAAATCAGAAAATTGTCAACTCTCAGGATATCACAAATCCGTCCGAATCATCAAATTTTTAAATATTATCACAAATTTCAAATACTCACCTCCTCATTGTTATCAAGTGCTTGAATTCGTAATACTTCACATCATATTCATTTGGGTAACCTGAAAACCGAGATTACCACAAATTAGCAACATAGGTACATGACCTGACCACACAAATTAGGAACAAAAAGAAATTTTCGCAGTGAACTAATTATCTTGTTGTCAACGGCGTAAAAAAACTGTCATTATCCTTGCTGTCAACGGCATAAACGGTGTTCACATTAGACTCACCCACCAACAGAAATCATGAGTATCAAAGTTAGACACGTTTTAAGTAACAAATATAAGATGAAATTAACTATGTAGCTTAATAAGTGCTTCATCTCATAATAACCACAAACTTTCTCACTATAACTTATAATGATGTAAATCTCAAAGTTAGAAAGCTCACGGCAAACGCAATCTTCTCAAGAAAGTCATCAAACACATGGTAGGCACCAAATCTACCAAAGATATTTTTAAGAAAAGTCACTCCCAAAATCATAACGAAACCCCTAGATTCATATATTTTCACAAATCATCAAAAACCCACAATTCATATCAATAATCAACACAATAAAATAAAAAAACTCCAACAATAATCATAGTACATAGCTTTTTGATTTTCGTACCTGTCTCCCAGTTTCCCAATCATCACCTGAATCAAGAGGATTATGACCCCTAACCGACCACCACAGCCTCACCACCTGATGGAAGTGATTTTTTCTTGGGAGGACTGGATGTGGAGTAGGTTTGGTGGATGAATGAAGGTGTTGAAGCTTCGGGAGTATTATTATAGCATAAACGAGCTAGATTCTGCAAAAAAGAGGCCGGAAAAGCAGGCCAAAACTTGCCCAGAAGGTGGGCCGTAATTTTGGCGGGAAAATTGCTACAGTGTAGCAATAGTGCTCGACGGCGTTGTTTTTTCGGGAATTAAATAAACTTATAATGCTAACAACAACTATCGAAGGTTATAGTTAACAACAAACTCCACTTTTTCTATTTGCAAAATAATATAGACATTAAGACATGGCTAAAAATATTTGACGCAGTTTTTATGTATACAGCCAATGAATAAAATGAAGTACAAATGTGTTTAAGAAATAATACATTGAAGATAATAACCAATTCTGTTTGAACAAAGCGTTATTTTTTGGATAAAAAGTGAAAAGTTTGTTGTTAACCACAACCTTAAAACCTGTTGTGTTTCTATTATAATTTTAATTAAATAATTCACGTGTTTAATTTACCCTAAAAATTAGGTGAAAAACAATCATAATTTTTCACAAAAGCATTTTGTAGATAAAGAGTAAAAACAATGAATCATAATAATTATGAGTTATAAATAAACAATTTAACATTCTAAATATTAGACGAGTGAAATTTTATAGTGGCAGATAGTTATAGTGATATTTTAGTTACACAAAACGTTACACAAAACACTTAACCAAAATATCATTATAGCTATACATTTTTGATAATGTGATAAAATAAGGTATAAAATACACTTTATGACTATTTTGGAGCTACTGAAATCATTTGACATGAGTAAAAAAAAATCCAGCTAAAGAGACATATAATTTGTTTGAACTTAATTATTTGAATGATTGAATAGTTACCGCTTTTAGGTACACACTGTATTATTTCGATCCAGTATTTCTTTAAATATATTTAGTTTTTAATTCTTTCACTTTTAGTGGTTTTTTCATTATAGATACTATCGATAAATGCTCATAAACTCGCAACATCGTGCGAGCGGGATTCTACTCGTTACAACTATCCACCGACTACCCGTATACAGGGGTGACAATTCTCAACACGACACGAACCCGACACGAAGTTAAACAGGTTTAGGTTGAGGATAAATAGGTTAGGGTAAAAAACAGGTCAACTTCTTTAACCCGTTTATTAACCCGTTTAATAAATGGGTTGTGTTAGGGTTGAGTAAGTATTAAACAGGTCAAAACTTGAACCCGTTTAAGTATATAAGCTACTAAAATTAAAGTATATATAACCCACTAAAATTAAAGTATGTAACTTGGATTTTATGTTGGATTTGGATTAAACTTAGTTGGTTATGTACTCAATATATGAGTGAATTACTATTATATTCAAATATCATTAATTTTTTTTCCTTAACGGCGAGTTAGTATTTAGTGATTCGAGTACACAGTGTCATCCAATTGGGTAGTATACAAGTATCGAACCTTTCTCTATATTATTTTTATCATTTTTTAGATCTTTATATAATTTTTTGCATATTAACTAGTTAAATCGACAAACCACTAATCGTATTCACCGCTTAACCTATTTACTTAAACATGAAACGAGCCACAAATGGGTTACACATGTTATGCAGGTCTGAGTTAGGGTTGAGTTTCTTGACACGGTTAATAAATGGGTCGTGTTTGGACAGAGGTTAAAATAACATGCCAACCCGCAGATCCGAATAGGTCAACCCGAACACGAATCGATTGCGACCCCTACCCGTATATAAAAATGAAACAAAATGAGATTTACTTTAGAAATAAACATATTTTAAGTCTAAATAAAATGTTAAGATTTTTATAGTGCACGCCAATCTGTGAAACCTGCTCCTCGCCAATTTGTTCATTCTTAAGTATCGAAGATCACATTGTTGGAGTTAAATAAGGTTATGCTTATGCAATAACTATGCATTTTATAATTAACATTACACCAAACCTGTTTTATTATGAAGCCATCGGATTAAGCTCATCCCTTGAGTAGCTGGAATGTTGCTTTAGCTTTTATTAAAAATTTTACCTGTTGTTCTCTTATACCCTACAACTTTTGGGGATTAAACCATGTTAACGTGTTGTTATGTTAATGATTAGAGCATGCATGTTATTGCTAGAATGTCAACGATTTAATTCCATTTATCTATAATTGTTTTATTATAAATATTATTCAGTTGTTATTAATAAATCTACAATGGCTGATGTTCCAACAAATTGGATAATGATATTATTTTCAGAGAGACAATAATTTTATTAAAACAAACTAGCAAAAAATTAGAAAGTACATCGATGAAACACTTGATCAACGCTATCAATACAACGACCTTAAAATAAACATGGTGAATGACCAAACAATCAAAAGAATAAACTCTACTAATTCAACCCGAAAACGCTAACCACTCATATAAAAAAAATAGAAACCAAACACGAGCAAAACCACTACTTTGACCCTTGTACAAACTCACCGAAATCTCAAACAAACCAATTTGAACCGCACCAGCGAACAGAACAAGTTGGCTTAAAGAAAATGTCTATATTTGAGAAAGAGCACAACGAATTAGTTGTTGTGCCATTCCATTAACTGACTAATACATTCTACCACACATAATTGGATAATGATATTCTTTCAACATTCTACTCTTAACCAGTATAGCGATGGCAAGTATTAGCCGTGAGTAGGACAATATATAGGTTTTGAAAAATGGACATTGTGTTTTGAATGGATCTGTATCTGTTGTAACGAAGGGAATCTCGTTTAATATTTTTGACTTTTAGAGCCAGCTAGACGATGTCGATCTCCACCACACTGTTTTCTTGTTTAGAAAATAGGAAGTATCTTGTTATGTAAGCTTTTCGCCTATGTAACGGGCTGAGATATGGGATTCACCCATATCCGTTGTACTTAAACGTTTTTTGGAGTAATATATTTACCGGGTCGTTTAACCTTTTACCCAATTGGGTAATAACATTATTTCAGCAGTAACACTAGCTATTTTGTAATGCTTGTTTAGATGCTAAAAAAACAAATACAAACATCAAAAGTCAATACCAGAGATAAATGATTAGTTTTTTGTTTCATCAATATACGATACATGTACAGGAGTGCCCACATGGTACCGTTGCATAATTCAATTTAGTCAATTCTATCATTTTTATCTGAAAATTTAAACGAGTTCATGATACTAGCAATTCTTTGCACCCTAGTAAACTCATCAAAATAATTATAAAATAATAAAATAAAATGCCAAGTGGTGACAGCAATATCTTGGCTTGTTCAAATCCAAGGGTTTGTCTAAATTACTATAAATTGAGCCCTATCATATTGACATTTCAATTATCCCACGAACAAGTTTAATCTTACAAGCCTTTTCAACTCTAAAATGGCTGGTTTGAAAAACTTATTCGGGATCTTAATGCTTCAGATGGTGGTTCTAGCAATTATTTCTTCCCATGCAGACGGCCAAGGCCTGAAGATAGGGTTTTACGAGAAATCATGTCCTCATGCCGAGGAGATTGTTTTTAACGTCATGAAGGATGTTATGGCTGTTGCACCCTCTCTATCTGGCCCATTGCTAAGAATGCACTTCCACGATTGCTTTATTAGGGTTTGTAATATGACCTCATAACCTTTTCTTATTTCTCTTCTTAGAAATTTATATATTACTTATATGAGTTTATGAACTTTTTAATTATAGGGTTGTGATGGATCAGTTCTATTGGATTCTCCAAATAATCAATCCGAGAAATTTTCAATCCCAAATCTAAGCCTAAGAGGGTACAACATAATTGATAGGGTCAAGACTGAATTAGAAAAATCCTGCCCGGGTGTAGTCTCATGTGCTGACATTTCAGCATTAGTTGCCAGAGACGTCACAGTGTTGGTATATTTTTCTCCATGCATATTCGTCCTACATCTTCTCTACACATGCAAAAAAAAAAAAGAAAATAAAAGCTAATTTTGTAATCAATTCGATTTTTCATTATTTTATTGCCAATAATAGCTTAATGTTTTTCTTATGCTCAAAGACTAAGGGGCCATTTTGGGAGGTCGAGACTGGGCGAAGAGATGGAAAAATCTCCCTAATTGGGGACCCCATAAACCCGGTATCAGGGTTGCCACCGTTTTTTCTTAACATCACTGCTTTAAAGCAGTCTTTTGCATTAAGGGGATTGAGTGTAAAAGACCTTGTTGTATTATCAGGTTTGAATGTTAAATATATAACAATATCCCTACAAGACTACCATGTCACCAGGGGTATTTTTGTTTCTTGCTCCTTCCGTCTCAAAATAAATGTCCACTTTCATATATTGAATAATTTTAAAAATCCCACCAATACACCAATCAAATATCATACATACCCACTAAAAACTCTTTTGATTTGTTGAAACACAAAGTGGAGATTTGTTTTGAAACAACCCAAAATTGAAAAGTGAACATTTACTATGGGACATGAGGGAGTATAAATTAGAGGATAGTAAGTTTACACAAAAACTCTTGACCATTTGTAGGAGGACACACCCTAGGTATGTCACATTGCTCGTCATTCGAAAATCGGCTATACAACTTCACAGGGATAGGTGATACAGACCCTACCATGGACCAAAACTACATTGCAAGATTGAAGTTGAAGTGCAAGCCAAATGACCAAACTACAATAGCTGAGTTAGATCCAGGAAGCTTTAAGACATTTGACGACTCGTACTTCAGACTAGTGAATAAGAGGAGGGGACTTCTTCAATCAGATGCAGCCTTACTTGATGATCCTGAAACTAAAGCTTATATGCTTCAGGCTACCAGCTATGGTTCCACTTTCTTCAAAGACTTTGGTGTGTCTATGGTCAAAATGGGCAGGATTGGTGTTCTCACAGGTTCTCAGGGTGAAATAAGGAAAGTTTGCTCCAAAGTCAACTAATCTCCTAATTTGTTGTAGAAAAATAAAAACAGAGTGGACAATATTTCCTTAAATAAATTCAACCTAAATCTCACATGTATGATTTACACGTGTGTTAGAATGAGCTCTACTGAATAGTTGTAATGTTATTTGCCTTTCTGTTTATGCTTTTTTTGTATTTGTATTTGTATATTTTGATGTTTATAATATGATGAAATTATTCGCAAATTGAATGTGTTAAAGATATTATATTAAGGAATAAAAGGAATATTTTTATCAATACACATATCTTTGTTGGTGATTAACAATATAATAAATAGATTTAAATGACGTGAAATAAATACAAACACGAGAAGCATAAACCACAACCATTGATCATATACCCATATGACAAAAGTTCTATACAAAACACCATTTAGCTAAAGAACAAACCAAAAGATCTTATCCATCCATCCTCCTTCCATCCAAAGGTGTAGATTAATCATGATTAAAAAAAATAATAAAAAAATAAAAATAAATAAAAATAAGAGCCTAAGGGCATTTTAGTCAAACCACCCGCACACTCAAACCACCCACACCCTCCGCATTTTACACACACACACGCGGTTATTCTCTCACTCTAATATTTCCCCCAATTCGTAACCAAAACCCTAACCACCCAATCCACCGTTAAACCACTGTCAAATCACCGGTAAATCATTATTCATTCCATCAAAATGGACCTACGAGATGAAATTGCTCAATCTAAAGAGTGTTCGTTGGCGGAATCGGATTAAAATAAGATTCTAAATGTCGATTCTGGTATATTCTTGTCTCATCTTTTTAAATCATTCATTATTTTGAAGTTTTGTGAACCATTATATTATTTTGTGAATGTATTAGCTTATTTTGTTATTAAACGAGTGTTTGGATTAGGTTATATCTGCAAGTAGATTAGATTTTAGGATTAGTTTATTTTTTGTGATGGAATGACTGTTTGGATTAGCTTATGTTTGTTATGGGAATGACTGTTTTAATTAGCTTATTTTTGTGATGTAGTTAGTTGTTATTCTTTACTTAAAATGAAATAAGCTTTCTATTTTTGGCTTATTTTTTTGATGTAATAGGCATAAGAAGATAACAAATGGTATTGTCAGTCAGTGTAAGAATAATCCCATGGGATTCTGATGCGTGGAAATCGCAACAGGCTTTACCTCTCGAGGGATCTCGAGAAGCTTACAACCCCCACCAGGCAGTGTACCTGATCGTTGTAGTATAGTATAGTGACAAGTACCGGGGGATTGATCGTTCAGCTTAGGAATAGTGTCGCTAGGATTAGAAAGCCAAAATTACTAGTTCTAAGGGTGAGGGATGATTATTTTTTTGTGTTTTTATATTTTTATGAAAGCAATTAAAATCTCGGGTTTTGGAAAAATGAGCGGAATTAGTTGCTATTCAACTAACCCAAAACTAAGATGCAATCAAAATAAAATACAGAAAATGAATTAAACTAATTAAACTAAGGTTGTGAGCAATAATTGGAGAAAATGTGTTTACTTAGACTTCACTACTCCCTAGATATCTTTTACACGTTAATTACTTGTTATAATTGTATGGATGACGAATTGTATTCCTTAATACCATTCATGGGGTGACATACATAACTCCCCAATTCTATGAGCTCTTATCTCCTCCTACACCATGACCCAGTACAACTATAGGGATTGTAAATAGTGGCTCATGCATTAAATACAACCAATAAAGACCTAGTACGCCTCGGTTCATGTTTCTTAAGATGTTCAAGCATGTTACCATTTGGAGATCTGCCAGTTTTCTTAAGCCTGACATATAAAATCATTCATCCAAGACAAGAATAAACAAGTAATCAACACATAATCAACATCTAGGTTTCATTAGATCTAAACAAACACAAAGACATCTAGCCTAGCATAATGGAATTGAGACAAGAACAAGATATAGACAACCAACACATAGACATATTGATTGAATTAGAAGAACACTTATCTCAATTACAATGCAAGGTATCAAGGGTTTGGAACCCTTGAAAAACCTGTAAAAGTTGCACCAAATTCGTCTCTAGGGTTTCTCCAAAACTTCTCTTTTTTAATGTAAAAAACTAGAAAACTATATATAGGAAAACTGGGGTGACGGCGTCAAGAGCAAGGGTGTGATGCCATCATCTCGCCGCCAAATACTTCCTCGGACGGCCTTAATCTACTTATGACGGCCTATGTAACGCCGTCATCAACTACGGTATTTTATTCTTGGGGTTCTGACGCCGTCAAGAACAACTCTTGACGCCTTCATGCACTGTTCCCAGCATAGAAATTTGAGTCTTTGCCGTTTTCTTCACTTTTATGCTCCAAAAACGTCCGAAATGGCTTCTTTTCCAGAATTCACTCTCCAAGTACCTAAAATCACAAAAGGAACGATTTAAGGCAATATTTGATAAAATAAAGTCGGATTCGGGCTTAAATGACCCCCTAAAAATGGATCATTTTTCGCCTCATCATATACCCTTACACTTGAGATTTGCTTGTCCTCAAGCAAATGCGCTTTTATTCTACTCAAAAGACAAGTTAGGGGTCATTTAACACTAATATAAAAGTAATTACAACAAATAATCGTTCCACTAAAGACCAATAGACAAGCACGGAGGTCATACACTTGCACCTCACAAATAGTGTTTAGATACTCACATCTCTCGGGTGTAATAAAGTAATATAACATTATGGAAATGGAAGATATCTCTCACTACCTGTCATAGCAAAATAGATTACCATAGGCTTGGGAAAGGATCAAACCTCCACCACATGGCGTAAGCACCTAGGATAAACTATCAAAGAGGTCTTTTAAAGGGTTGTAACGTTAGGTATAGGGATATGAATTACACGGTTTTGTTGGATAAAAGAAGTTTTACTGGTGGCGAGTTAACAATCTTGGTTAATTACATGTACAAGATGGCGTTGCTAAGCCAAGACTAGACTCGACTTAAGCTAACAAATGAAAAATAACAAAAACATAAAATAAACATAGAATAAAAACGGGATGGTAGTCCGTATGTTTTTTTCTCTTTTTCTTTTTCTATATTTTTTTTTCTTTTTCTTGATTTTTTTTTTCTTGATTTTTTTTCGATTTTTTTTTTTTTTTTTTTTTTTTTTTTTTTTTTTTTTTTTGCATACACTCTTACCCTACCATCCAAAATAATACATCATAGGGGCTTGAACATTTCCCTTACACTTGAATTTTTACATACTTTACAATAAACTAATCTAATGACTCGAATTAAGAAAATCAAAACACTTGGAGCACTTTTAAGATTAACGTACATACGGGGGTAATAAATGATGTTCTTCCCCATTACTCCATAAAATAAGTACTTACCCATGAGTCCCAATCGTCCCAAAACAATATGTACAAGGATATGACTCGACTTAGCAACCATGTAATCAATTAGAAAGTTAACTTAGGGTTTAACAAATAACAATAATGCACTAAAAATGACCGCATACACGGAAGGCTAAGGCGATTTGAGTGTACATTTAAGTGGGGTGTAACAAATTCTTCCTTTAAGTAAGATGCTTAAAGTTAGAAACGAAAAGATAGGCTCGGAGGGGTGTACTAGGGGTATCATGTACTAAAAATGAGTACAACGCTAAGGGTGTGGGAAAAATTAGTTGACTTAACTAGCCAAGTAATATGACTTAAATGGTCAAGTAATTATAATACGGGTTTAACACAAGGGTAATCCTAATGCCTCTTATCATGTAGTAAATCCTACTACACGAATGTAGTCTCACTAGCGGTCTCGGGATGCATCACTAACGCAAGTTCTAGAATCTAAATGCTACCGGTACACTCATAAGCACTAATAATGAATGCTTTTCCTATCAAATCTAAAGGCGAACCTCACAATTTTGGGTGGAAAATTTTTCTGAATATACGGTTATGTGCTAGTCATACAATCTCCTATCCATGAGACGCTTGCTATGGCTAAAGTTTCACTCCTAAATGTTGTAAAAAAATTTAAATTTGGCGCTAAAATTGCACTAACAAGTATTTCTCATAGTTTTATTACACATCTACTATCAAACAAGACAAACTCAAGCGAAAGTGCATATGTAAGGTATCATCTTTTTACCCTCCCCTTACACTTAAGATGAACATTGTCCCCAATGTTCAAGTAAAGAATGTAAAAGTTAAAAAGTAAAGAGAATGAAATCAAATACTCCCCTGATTCGCTCGGTATGGATTATAGGTTGGCCAGGTTAAATCTTCCTCCAAGAAAACGAACAATCAAGGCTTCCCTTCCAGAATATAAATCATCTCCTTGTCGAACATAACCTGTAAATCCTGACAACAATAGACAAGACAACCTCGCGTAAAATCGGCGGCATCCTATATAAGTTACTAACTCCTAGAAAACAAGATAAGATATAATGCTTGTGGAATGAAGTTTGCAGATTTCCTGGAGATCATAAAACTTAATAATTCACAAAAACCATAAGACTCCGTTAGAAAAACAAAACCGGTAAAATTTCCAGATTTTAACTCCTGACGCCGTCAAGAGTAAACCCCTGACGCCGTCAGAATGGACCTGCAGAAATTCTTATGTTAAGTTTCCGGAAAATTTCTGGAAAAACTTGGTTCTACTTCCTGGAAAATCCTGCAAAACTTCATTATG
This sequence comes from Artemisia argyi, assembly GCA_030686995.1. NCBI lineage: Eukaryota > Viridiplantae > Streptophyta > Magnoliopsida > Asterales > Asteraceae > Artemisia > Artemisia argyi. The sequence goes on from CM060685.1 coordinate 106,784,979, forward strand.
ACTCAATACAAGCATTTGACTCTAACAAATATGAATATACATGCTCATTTAATATTGTGGAGAATCATGATCGGTTTGTTTCTTAAAAACATATTTGGGGTTTCCCCTTACACTTATCTTTTGCAAAAAATACTTTTAGGTTGGAGTTAAGACTAGGCCAAACAACATAGTAAAGTATTTCCACATTTTAATTGAGAAACATGATCAACCAACAATAAAAATAAAGCATGCATACGGAAGCAAATAACAAACAAACAAATAAAATCACACGAAACATGGGTTGCCTCCCAAGAAGCGCTTTTCTTTATTTACGAGTCTTGTAGCTAGACTCAAGGTCATGGGTTACTACGTGATACGGGTGAGTTCCTCATTGAGGACATCTTTGGGATCAAACTTAGGTTTCAACTTTCTATCGGTTTCCTTAGTGTGGTATGACCTTTCAAACTTTTCTCCGTCCGGATCATACAAAGTCATTCTAATATGCCATGACCCGTCACCTTCTTTAGGTGGCTTGTCCCACCTCCATTTACACTTATCCCCCTCTCTTTTCCATTTATTCCTTTCTATGTTGATGGGCATTACGCTTAATAACTCAATCATCTTCCTAAAGACTAAGGGGTCCTCAAAAGAGTCTAGCTCTTCATCTCTAGCTATGAGTTGCTCTACCGAATGTGTCTTTTCAACAAAGTCTTTTTCTAGATAGAATGGGCATTGAGGTCCTATAAAGTTCCTTTCTATCCAAGGTCCATATCTAGACGGTCTCCTATTCATCTCTACCCAATGCGGTGTCGGCTCATCATCACAATCATAACTATGCTTCTTTACATTGTACACCGACCAAGTATCACCTTCACCTACCGCTATCTTAGACTCCTTGCAATCTATCATGGCACTAGCGGTTGCTAAAAATCCTCTTCCTACCAATAATGGGCATGTAGTGTCACTAACCATGTCTAGGACGTGAAAATCCGCTAATATAGTTAACTTTCCTACGTGAACAACTACATCCTTAATCATTCCAACCGGGTGGGCAATACTCCCATCCGCTAGCCCTATCAATACCTCCGTTTCCTCTAACTTTCCTAGCTTAAGAGCGGTGAATAAGGATAGGGGAATCAAGTTGAGGCTTGACCCTAAATCGGCTAGTGTGTCGAAAGCTTCGGATCTTCCTATCTTACAAGGTAAAACAAATATACCCGGATCATCAAGCTTTTTAGGCAACTTGTTTTGAACGAAGGCGGTCCCATTTTTACCTAGCTTATACTTCTCATATTTTTCTAGGAGGGCACTATAGTAAGGAGCACGCGATAAGACATCAATGACGGGGCGTTCAAGGTGAAGTTCTTTAAATTCATCGTCAAGGTCTTGCGTAAGAGGTGTTTCAACTATGCTTTTGACCGGCTCTATAATGGGTGTTTTATTTGATTGGTCCTTTTGGGGAACTTGGTTTTGTTTGAAACATGTGCTCGTTGATTTAACCGAGTAGTATTGTGGACACGAAGTAGGTGACAAAACTGAGGATATGGAATTAACGGTTAGTTTTGGATTCTTGACCGTGTCGCTTGGGAGTGCTCCCATTTCTCGGTCATTGAGAACTTTCAACAATGCATCAATTCTAGTGGTCATCTCGCTTTGCTTTTGTTTGAAATCGGCTTCAAACTTAGATATGCGAGCTTCTTGAGATGCCATGAACTTTGACATCAATCCTTCATGATTGTCGGTACTACCATAGTTGTTAGAAGGATTGTTGTTGAAAGTACGGTTGGATGGTGGACCGTTTGGTTGGTAACGATTAGGCGGATTGGAAGAATTGGGTTGATTTTGTTTCCACCTAAGGTTTGGGTGATTTTTCCATGAGGGGTTGTATGAATCACCGTAAGGGTTTGGCTCGGGCTTGAAAGTGTACCACTTATCTCCCGCTTCGTCGGTACGCGTGGATGCGTAGTCCGCAAAAGCTGTTCCGGGGAGTTCCACACAATCACGAGTGTCATGGGGACCACTACATAATTTGCATGAAGAAGTGATTTTGTTCACTTGGCTTGAAGGCTTAGGAGCATCGTAAGATTTCATGAGAAACTTGACTTGGTCCTCAAATTCCATGATCCTACGGTCGGGAGTGCTAGAGTTGTTCGAAGGCAAAGATATTGCCTTGACCGTTTTGTTCAAGTCACGGGGATCGTTCCAACTTTCGTTGTCATAGAGAGCAATATCTTCTATGAGTTCCCATGATTGTTCCGCACTAAGATCACGTAGCTTACCACTGGCCGATTGGTCAATGGCTCGCCTCGTGGAGATGTCGATATGGTCATAAAAGATTTGGACTTGGAGCCAAAGATCTATGCCATGATGAGGGACTTTTTGGAGTAAGTCCTTGAAACGAGTCCATGCTTCATAAAGATATTCATTTTGACGTTGCTGGAACATCAAGATGTCATTCCTAAGCTTAGTAGTTCTCCCCGGTGGGAAAAATTGAGCAAGGAAACGAGTGGTGAGATCATCCCATATGGTGATGGATCCCGCGGGTAAACGCTCAAGCCATTGAATAGCTTGATCCCGTAGAGAGAATTGGAATAGGCGTAAACGGGTAGTCTCTCTAGTTTCAACACCTAGGTCTATGGAATCTACAATTTTGAGAAAGTCCATAAGATGTTGGTTTGGATCTTCGGAACGAAGTCCATGGAATGCACATCCGCTTTGCACCAACCGGATGGTGTCGGATCGCAAGGGGGTCACATTGGCTCCGGTGAGCTCAATGGTGTTTCGGTAGCCTTGGTGGCTAGGTCGGGAATACTCTCCTAAGGTTCGGGGCCTAAGGGGTTCTAATGGTGGGTTTTGTTGTGGTGGGATGACGGGTTCAAAGATGTTACCACCTTCCATGATGTCGGATGATAAAGAGTTACGAACAAAGGCACAAAGAAATAAGATAGACTAAAGAAGACCTAAAAATAAAAAATAAAATCTTACTAGAAAGGAATCTAGCAAGTAGACCTAATAAAAAGAAATTCTAACCTAGACAATAACTATTCCCCGGGCTGCGGCGCCAAAAACTTGATGCGTGGGAATCGCAACAGGCTTTACCTCTCGAGGGATCTCGAGAAGCTTACAACCCCCACCAGGCAGTGTACCTGATCGTTGTAGTATAGTATAGTGACAAGTACCGGGGGATTGATCGTTCAGCTTAGGAATAGTGTCGCTAGGATTAGAAAGCCTAAATTACTAGTTCTAAGGGTGAGGGATGATTATTTTTTTGTGTTTTTATATTTTTATGAAAGCAATTAAAATCTCGGGTTTTGGAAGAATGGGCGGAATTAGTTGCTATTCAACTAACCCAAAACTAAGATGCAATCAAAATAAAATACAGAAAATGAAATTAAACTAATTAAACTAAGGTTGTGAGCAGTAATTGGAGAAAATGTGTTTACTTAGACTTCACTACTCCCTAGATATCTTTTACACGTTAATTACTTGTTATAATTGTATGGATGACGGATTGTATTCCTTAATACCATTCATGGGGTGGCATACATAACTCCCCAATTCTATGAGCTCTTATCTTCTCCTACACCATGACCCAGCACAACTATAGGGATTGTAAACAGTGGCTCATGCATTAAATACAACCAATAAAGACCTAGTACACCTCGGTTCATGTTTCTTAAGACATTCAAGCATGTTACCATTTGGAGATCTGCCAGTTTTCTTAAGCCTAACATATAAAATCATTCATCCAAGACAAGAATAAACAAGTAATCAACACATAATCAATATCTAGGTTTCATTAGATCTAAGCAAACACAAGAGAGATCTAGCCTAGCATAATGGAATTGAGACAAGAACAAGATATAGACAACCAACACATAGACATATTGATTGAATTAGAAGAACACTTATCTCAATTACAATGCAAGGTATCAAGGGTTTGGAACCCTTGAAAAACCTGTAAAAGTTGCACCAAATTTGTCTCTAGGGTTTCTCTAAAACTTCTCTTTCTTAATGTAAAAAACTAAAAAACTATATATAGGAAAACTGGGGTGACGGCGTCAAGAGCAAGGGTGTGACGCCGTCATCTCGCCGCCAAATACTTCCTCGGACGGCCTTGATCTACTTATGACGGCCTATGTAACGCCGTCATCAACTACGGTATTTTATTCTTGGTGTTCTGACGCCGTCAAGAACAACTCTTGACGCCTTCATGCACTGTTCCCAGCATAGAAATTTGAGTCTTTGCCGTTTTCTTCACTTTTATGCTCTAAAAACGTCTGAAATGGCTTCTTTTCCAGAATTCACTCTCCAAGTACCTAAAATCACAAAAGGAACGATTTAGGGCAATATTTAATCAAATAAAGTTGGATTCGGGCTTAAATGACCCCCTAAAAATGGATCATTTTTCTCCTCATCAGATTCATACTGAATCCCATGGGATTCACATAGAATGAGTGTTTGTATTAGATTTTAGGAATCAGTAGATTAGCTTTTAGGATTAGGACTTTGTGTTTGATAAGATTGTGCTGTTGTTAGTTGCTTATAACTAAAATTTGTCTCAACACTAATATTACTCTTTTCACCTTAAAATTGACATAAGTAAAATTTTGAACCAAACTCCGTTGTCTTGGTTTAATCATTATGATAATTTGGCGAAGAAAACATCAGTTGTTGATGTTGGTAAGGCGACGAAACCAGCAGTTGTTCCGTTGTCTCGGTTTAATCCTTTTGATAAGTTGGCGAAGAAAACATCAAATGTTGATGTTGGTTAGGCGACAAAACCAACGGATGTTGATGTTTGTAAACTTATTGACGATGTGGTTACTGATTTGGCGAGTGATAAGGATAAGCCAGATGATAAGGAAATTGAGAAGGATGTTGTTGTTGTTAAAGTTAAGTCGCAAGGTCTTGTTTATGAAAAACGCAATAGTCAGAAGTATAAGGCAAAGGATAAGTAGGCTACGGGTTCTGTTGAGAAGGATGCTGGTGTTATTGAGAAGGGTACGGGTTCTGTTGAGAAGGCTACGAGTTCTATTGAGAAGGCAACGGGTTCTGTTAAGAAGGCTACGGGTTCTGTTGAGAAGGCTAGTGTTTCAAAGCCTAGGAAGGCAAAGGTTGTTGTAACTGATGTTGTTGATAAAAATTTGAAGTTGAATGTTGTTGATAAGAGTGTTGGTAAGAATAAGGCGTTGGAGACAAATACGCCAAAGACAAGGGGCATGATGTTTGAGTCTGTTCTTCAAGGAGTTCCAGAAGGTGATCTTTTGAGTTCTTATAAGTCGAAGGACAAGGGGCCTGATCCGGTGTTTGAGATTGAGAGGTTGCCAAGTGATATTTCAAAGGATAAGGGTAAGAATCTTAGGGTGAAGTTTAAGGGGAAGGATAACACACAGGTCAAGTCAAAGGACACTCCAAATGTTAAGGCAGTTAAGACCACTACGAAGTCATTGGAGAAGGAGTCCGTTAAAGGATTATCGGAAGCTCCTATTTTGAGATTGGAGAAGCCAGTTCAGGAAGAGACTCAACCGAAACGGAAATTGGGATTATCAAAAGTAGATAAGAGTACAAAGAAACCAAAGCTCAAGGTTCAAAAAGGTATATATCTATCTTTTTTTGTTTGATTGAATTCAGTATGCCTTTTTATGCCCATTTAAGCGTATATAGCTTTTTTAGGTTTTCCTAGGTTATTTTTTAGCTTTATTTCTAGTCCAAAATCCAAGAAATTTGTTTTTATGTGATCTCTATTGGCTTAAGTTCATCTGTTTTGAGTACAATGTTAGGTTGTTTGAACCATTTACCTAACTTAATATTAGCTTAAAAGTTCAAGGTTAGGCTGTATGAATCACATAGGATTGACAGTGAATCCCATGGGATTTCATAATGAATCTCTTTGTTATCTAGGTTTATTTTTTATTTTTTATTTTTTTGTTTTTTAATGTAGATGCTGATGAAAAGAAAAAGATATCGAAGAGTAAGGTTGTTTTAAAGAGAAAGAGGGGCGATTCTTCCGGTTCTGATATAGTAGAAGATATTATACATGAGGATAAAGGGGAAGAAGAAAATGAAGGGGAAGGCTGCACTGAAGATAAAGGACAATTCTCCGTCTGTTGAGCAAGTTTTACCTGACGATGTTATGAAGCAGTTGATGAAGTCTTTAATCAAGAATTCGTTGGTTGAAGAAGAAGGTGATGAGGAGATTGAATTGAAGTCAAAGAATAAAGGGAAGAAGAAAGAAAAGGTGTTGACGCCTGATGAAATACGACATCAAGATTATCTTTCTAAGTTGCCAATTCTTCATGCTAGGACCACACCTACTTCACTACATATTGCCATCCATGACACAAAAAAGGTTAATACGGAGAAGTTTTTGGCAGATATAGGTTTTAGCTCATATTACGAGTTTGATATAGACTACATTCCTTAGAGGTTAGGTAGGTACGTGGTTAATCAATTTGATTCTGAGACATGCTGTTTGAAGTTGGAAGATGGCAAGTCAGACGAGGCCACGGTTTCCAAAGTTCATGAGATGTTGGGTATTCGAACTGGTGGTGATTCTTTGTTATCTTTAGAAACAAGGGCAGTTGAAGATGATTTTGAGAAAGTTTGGATTTGTCAGTTTGAAAAAAAATCTAAGCTAATCAGAGTAAATGATATCGCTTTGAAATTGACTGAGTCCAAGGAAGTCGACTTCCTTTTTAAAATTAACTTTCTGACTCTTATGAACACAATGGGTATGTGTGCTGGCTTGAAGAGGGAAATTAACTTGGATGTTGTGAGGCGTGTTTGTGAACATACTGATATTCATAGTATTGATGGGTGTGAGTACATTTTTCATTGTCTTAAACTCAGTAAAAAAACGACAACTCTTCAAAACAAATACACCGGTCCATATACCTACCTTGCTGTAAATTTTAAATTATACGAAGTTTTAAATTCTTTTCATGTTTATGTGACATATATGTTGTAGTTTTCTTACACTTTTTTGTTATTTGTTTTTTGTTTTCAGCTTTTGTATTTAGATTCAACAAAGTTCAATAAGCTTTCTGTTGTCCGTACACGTCCAGCAATCAAACACTGGTCGTCATTCTTAATGGCACAAAGGCAGGACATGGAACTGACAGAAGAAATTATGGGTAAGTCAAAACTTTATGGAGAATTTGAGTTGCCAGAGACGGAAGGTTTTATTCATGGTGGTTCCTCTGATACCTCTTTCAAAGAGGTTCGTTTAATTCTTTGTTTTATGTTCTTCTGATTCTTCTTTAAACTTGATCATGTTTAGGATCCTATGTGATTCATCCACAATCCCATGGGATTCACTGTGAATCCCATGGGATTAACAATGATACTTAAGTTCATTTGAGATAACATTTCATACAACAATCCCATGGGATTCATACAGAATCCTATAGGATTCAATGTGCTTATCTTATTAAGAATATTCCTATTTGATTTTACTCTAGGATTTGCTTAACAATCTTGAAGACATGTTAGCTGTTATTTGCAATGAAAGACACGGTTTTGAAGAACTTTTGACAATAGCTGGTTTTGAATTCCCTGACGATGTAAAGCTTATTGGACCGCATAAAAAGTATGTTCAAATTTTCAAGCATCCAATTACATTGAAAGGTGAAGATCTTAATGTTGAAGGTGATGGTGATGACGGTAATGACGATGATGATCTAGATGGAAGTGATCACGATTAGAATGATAAAGATGCATCTGGTACCAATCCATCTGCTAGTCATGCAGATTTTGAGAAGCCATATGTTTTAACTGTGTTTGATCCATCTCAAAGAAAAGAAGGCAATGCAGTTGCTGAGGAGCAAGATGTTGTAGGATCGTAGGAGTATGAAGAAATCCTTTCAACACCTGAGAATTTATCGCAATGGTATGAAGTACATGAAGATTTGGTTGAATAATTGGTGCAATTGGTTGAAGAAGATCATGCATACGTAATATTCTTGAATAATAATGAATTCCATCTTTTTTCCTAAAATTTATTTCTTGTTAATTAAATCTTTTTATTGTATGCAGAATGATTCGGTCAAGAAAGGTGTGCCATTTACGATTATTAAGAAACCGGACATTGTTGGTCTCCTTACTCTTGAGAAAATGGGAACTCGTGCTTCACATGAAATCTCATTCCTTAAAAGTGTTTGGTTAAACCGTCTTCTTATTTATTGTCTCCATATATGAACAAGAAGACAAAGTTCTACCAAAAATTACTAAGCTGGAGTTCATTCTAGGAAACAATTTTTTTGTGATGAAAGGCGACACGATGTAAGTTTACATGTTTATTTTTTATATATGTTTCATAGTATTTTAATATGAGATTCCATATATTTAGAATTGATAAAAATTCATCTGATTCAATGTGAAGGAAATCCCATGGGATTCATTATTAATCCCCTGGGATTAGTGATGAATCCCATGGGATTCTCAGTGAATCGCAAGGAAAATTTCTTTTTTCTGAATCCCATGTGACTCATTCAGAATCCCATGTGATTCATTAATGATTTGATTTTTATTTTATTTTTTTTTTCATATAGTGAAAGGGTTTTAGAAACAAATTCTGGGATTTTCATATATTCAGTCCATCTGAATATGGGAACGTTATCACCCAGTTTGGATGTCGATGCTAACGTAATCTACTGTTGGTCTGCAATTCTGAATTATGAAGAGAGTCATAAAGAATTTGGTTCTCCAGCACGGCACTTTTTCGTGACTGGGTGTATTGTAAGTTGTTGGCATGAATATTACGATATTTAATCTAAACATCCTCTTCATGTTTTGATGATGACAAAGATGTAAGTTACAACATATAACGTAAAGTGCATAGGTTACTTGTGATCTAAATTCATCTATGCATTCATACGTCAACAAGCCTCGACATCTCAACGTCTCGTGTATGCTTCAACAATCACTTAAGGTATGTACAAACAAATGTCTAATACATTTTATGATCAAAGGGATTTTATTCAAACATTACAAAGTTTATAAAATGATATAAACATGTTATATATTTTTGAAAAACAATTTTGGTAATTAAAGGAAAATGTTTAATTCATAACAAATATATGAATTCAAATTTTTAACCAAAATCAGTTAGTTTTTCACCAAATAAACTTTCACCAGAAAAGACAAAGATTTCTGACCGTTTCAGCAAGGCGGCCCCCTTAATTATGGGTGGCCCCCTTAATAATTAAGGGGACCGGCCATACAATTAAGGGGACCGACACGCTCCAGTTGTCAGAAATTTTTGCCTATAAATACTGGTTCATTTCTGCAATTTTCCTCACCTTTTGCACGAAAAATTTCAGTCCCAATCCGTTCAAAACATCCTTCTAAATCCTTTGATCATAAGATTATAAGTCTTTGTTTCAAGTGATCCAATCCTTCGTCACTCAAAGTGCAAGAGAAGAATTCTCCCTATCATAAAGCCAAAGATGTATTAGGATCTGGTTAGTGTTTATGAGAAGTTGTGAGTTATGTATATGTAATAAGTAGATCAAGATGATCTTACTTAGTAGTGAGTTTATAAGTGAGTAAGAAGTAGTAGGAAGAAGTAGTAGTGCGGAGAAGTCATGTAGCTGTGAAGAAGTAGATGTGTGAATGTGTAGTTGAGTATAGAAGAAGTTGTGAAGTAGTGAAGAAGTCGTGAAGTCGTGTAGAAGTTGTGTAGTGATTGAAGTTGTGTTGGTTCTAGCTACTATTAGAACTCGATATTTAGCTTAGTGTCGTTAATTGGTGTAAGCAAAAGTTGTGTAAGGTTTTCTCCGCCAAAAGGGAGCTTGTTGAGTAGTGAAGAAAACTCTCGAGTAGGTGACTCGGGGAGTGGAGTATGGCAAGGAAGGTGTCCTTGTAGCCGAACCACTATAAATAATCGTGTCCGGTTTGCATTTTCTTTCTCGTATCTCTTTACATTTATTCTTGTATTTATCTCTTTATATCTATGCTTGCAAAGATGTGTTGATAGTTGCTTGTATTGTCATGATGATTAATTGTGTTATAGTTACAAGTTAATATTGCGACTGTGTGTATAAATTATATGATATGGTCTAATAGATTATTATTCACACTTCTCATATCGAGTTTAACTTGATAGATAATTTGATACAAAACGCTTTAAGATTTTAAAAGGAAAACTTATTCACATAAAGATCAACCAAAGCTCCATTCATAAAACTAAGTTTGAAAAACTAATCCAAAAGCTTATATATATAATTGATCATATTTATATGTTGCTTTCATACTAAATTCTAATTGAAGGTTTTTCTGTCATACCCCCAAAATACCTGAATGGCAGCGGAATTGAATGCCTGAGGGTGTAACGGTCATAGCACCACAAACAAGGATATATTGAACGACCTAAAGTGTCGTTTAGAAAATACATCGTTTGATTCATTCAAAATATCCAGAGTTTATAAAACATAGGTCCCAAAAGTTGGAAAAGGTTTAAGGAAATAATTTAGTACAATCAAACGATAGTTCATAAGTGCATGAAATCCAAAAAGAGACGCGTCATCCTTGATACACAAAATGACTCCATGCATGCCATGAGAATATGCCTTAGTTACCTGAGAAATACATTGCGAAAACGGTCAACATAAAGTTGGTGAATAATCATAGGTTTATAAGTAAATCGTATGTACAATAACCACAAGTATAAAGTAAAGTGACAAAATGTCAAAAGGCTACATTGTCTCTTAAGCTCATGACCCCGAAGCTAGACGTACTAAAATATGCCCCAAAGGAGTGGTTACCAGTCACTCAATAATTTAGACATGAAATGCATTCGTTTTCCTTATGGAGCAACCCAAACACGAATGGAGGCGTCACCCTCGATAGATCTATCCACTCACTCTCGCTTGGTAATATAATTAACGGTCCATGATAATAAAGGGGACTTGAAGTGGTAGTACTAGCAACTTAAGCAATGTACGGAATTTAATACTTGGGTATGTACAAAAATAATTGTGCAATGTATTCTCCCCCGTGGGATTTAAAATCAAATAAGTACTAAAAACGGGGCTATGAGAACTCACCTCAAAATGATGGTACAAAGATGGTACAATGATGTAAAAGTAGTCGGGACAATGAGGCGCGAACACTAGCCGCAACCTAAATGAATAATCGTGATCTAATTTAGATCAAGCCGTAATGTAATGAATGCACATGCACATGATACCCATACCACTCGTAATTTGGAAATACTAGTTATCGTCATAGTAAAATAGTTTCCATACTTAGGAAAAATAAGTCCATATATAGAAGTATATAACTTGTCGTACTATCTTGTATGAAAATGTTAGGGTTAAATTCCTTGTATCGAAAACCTTAAAATAACGTCGTTAAGTCGTATAAATATTCTCTTGGGTCATACGTATTCATTTGTTAAGAATATAGTCCTTAGTACCATTTCTAGAAAATATACCATCTAGTGCGTAAGTTATTATCTTTATTTGTGACCAAATATATATATATATATATATATATATATATATATATATATATATATATATATATATATATATATATATATATATATATATATATAGTTTGACGATGTTAAAACGGGTATAACTTGGTCGTTTTAAGCTCATTTTCCTCGTTCTTTATATCCACGGATTCGTTTTTGTATATACTAATATATTTTCGATAACTCGGCTCGTCTAGGTTACGTTTAATGCCTCTATTTACCCGTCGAAATCTGCCGAACAGCATGCTGTTTTTGTAAAAATAGTTTTCGTCGTTAAATTTGCAAAAATCATATCTCCTTCGTTATAAGCTCGTTTTAATCCATTCTTTTGAATAAAGTTTCGTTTTTGAAAGTATTTTCTAAATCTTTGGTCAAAAATTAATCATCAACCACTGATTTTCCCACGAAATAAAAATAGGGACAGTAGGTATTTCTAATGTTTCAAAAATCGTTTCTAGGGTTCTAATCTAGTTCCATCTTCATTCAAACCACTTTCAATCACCACAAAACTAGTCTAATCCTACCATACACCTTCTTAGGGTCTCATGGGTTCCTAAACATCATAACCAAGTAGATCTAACAAGGATCTAACCAAAAATCACTTTCTAGGGCTTGAAAGTTAAATATATACAAAATGGAGTGGTATAAGCCAATATATGCATGAGTTCTTGTAAGAAAAATATATAAACATAATAATAACTTGTAAAAATTATGAAATGAGTTTTGTAAACTTACTTGGAAGATTAATAAAGTTTGGATGGTGAAAACCTAACAATCCTTGAGTTTTTATTCCAAAACTCTAACAAGGACAACTATAAGAACAAGATTATACTTAGATCTTTGAAAAATGATGTTTTCTTGCTTCTTGATTACCCTAGGCCGAGCACCCTTGAGAGAAAAAGAGAGAAAAGATTTTCTTGCACCTTGTATTGTATGTGTAAATTTTGTATATTTTAGTTTGTATAATAATTCAAAAGACAAAAAGGACTTGTAATAAATGAAGTTAGTGAATTATTAGAATGTGTAAGTGATTGGAATGGATGGGGGGGGGGGGGGGGGGGGGAATTTGGTGTAAGACTTTGGTGTCTTATGTATTATATTATGTTTAGTTGTAGTTTTAAAGTGTACCGGGTACCGGGTTAACTAAAAATAAATTTTAACGGTGTTAACCGGGATAAAATAAAGTTATAAAAATTATAAAAATATGTTGGGAACAGATATTAAGTGTTTAGATAATTATTGTTTAATTTTTATAAAAACCGTCGAAATTAAATTAGACGTACGATACGAAATAAATAAATTTCCAAAATACCGGGTAAATTAATATTATAATTTTTATATTATAAAAATGAGTATAAAATATATTGGGATCATAGTTGGGAGTGTCGGACGTGTTAGTCACATTTATAGTTCGCGTATTAGTGTTTATTTAAAATAAACATACGTAATTTGTTAATTATATTAAAAATATAATTTGAATACCCTACGAGTGGAATAGTATGCAAGTGCCCTAATGATGATATGCAGACTATTTCTAGTCCGTATGAAATGTCCCTGATAATAATGCATGAATTCGCTCCTGAACCAATACGGTTACGCGAATTTGAATACTCGTAAACTAAATTTACGATGACATGAGTAATGCACGTGAATAGTGGTTTTCTATCGGAAATGAATAGTGTCAAGTGAATTCTCGGAATGTCAAATTGACCTCAAAAACGATGAATAGTAAAACGATGAATAGTGATCAATGAATAGTAATTTGTGAATAGTAGAATGTCGAAGTTTGGAAAAATGACCTGAAATTGTGGGTTGTGACAGTCGCCCATCCAAAAAGGAATTCAGTCCCTGAATTCAGTTAGTGTTGGTCTCGAAAATTGGCTTGGTGAAAAGTTGTGGATACTTGCGTCGCATTTGGTCTTCTCGTTCCCAAGTAAACTCGGGTCCTCTTCGAGAATTCCAGCGAACTTTCACGATCGGAATTCGACTTTATTTCAACTGTTTGATCTCGCGGTCCATTATTTCAACTGGTTCTTCCACAAAGTTAAGCTTGTCATCGAGTTGTATTTCTTCTAATGGTATAATGGCAGATTCGTCCGAAAGACATTTCTTGAGGTTCGAAACATGAAACGTGTTGTGTACGCTGCTAAGTTCTGACGGAAGTTCAAGCTTGTAAGCTACTGGACCAATCCTTTCCAGTATCTTAAACGGACCAATGTATCTCGGGTTCAATTTCCCGCGTTTTCCAAATCGTATCACGCCCTTCCAAGGCGAGACTTTCAACATGACCTTGTCTCCGACCTGAAATTCCAATGGTTTGCGTCGAACATCTGCGTAGATTTTCTGTCGACTTCTAGCAGTTTCGAGTCTCTCTCGAATCTGAATTATCTTTTCTGTTGTTTCTTGTACCATTTCTGGGCCAGTACATTGTACTTCACCGAATTCGGCCCAACAAACTGGAGATCGACACTTACGACCATAAAGTGCCTCGAATGGTGCTGCTTTAATGCTCGAATGGTAACTGTTGTTATAGGAAAACTCGATCAACGGCAAATGGTTAGCTCCAAAGTCAATCACACATGCTCTAAGCATGTCTTCAAGTGTCTGAATAGTTCTCTCGCTCTGACCATCAGTCTGAGGATGATAAGCAGTGCTCATGTCTAACTTGGATCCAAAAGAATCTTGTAATGACCGCCAAAAGTTTGAAGTAAAACGACTATCTCTGTCGGAAATGATGGAAACTGGTGCACCGTGTCTTGAGACTATTTCCTTGACATAAAGTCTAGCAAGTTGTTCCATAGAATAAGTCTCTCTAATGGGTATGAAATGAGCTGATTTGGTAAGACGATCAACAATTACCCAAATAGCATCGTAGCCTCCTGACGTCTTAGGAAGTTTAGTGACAAAGTCCATTGTAATACGTTCCCACTTCCATTGTGGAATCTCTGGTTGTTGAAGTAGTCCTGACGGTTTCTGGTACTCGGCTTTCACTTTAGCACAAGTAAGGCATTTGCTGACGTAAGTAGCAATTTCCGCTTTCATATTCGGCCACCAATAAAGCTTTTTGAGATCCTGATACATCTTATCAGAACCTGGATGAATTGAGTACTTCGACTTGTGTGATTCATGCATAATCAATTCTCGCACTCCACCATAGAGTGGTATCCAACTTCGGTCCTTGAAGCATAACACTCCATCTGATCTCTTTACAAAGCCATTTTCGCTTTCTGGCATACCATAAAGTTTCTCATGTGGTCGGTTTTCTTCTTTGAGAGCCTCAATCTGAGCTTCCAGAATTTTTGATGGTAATGGCGAAATGATAGTCATTCCCAATGACCTAACTCTCAAAGGTTTGAGTCGTTCTTTTCGGCTAAGTGCATCTGCTACAACATTTGCTTTTCCTGGGTGATATCGGATTTCACAATCGTAATCACTCAACAATTCTAGCCAACGACGTTGTCTCATATTAAGTTCCTTCTGATCGAGTATATGCTGTAAGCTCTTGTGGTCGGTAAAAATTACACACTTGGTACCATAAAGGTAGTGTCTCCAAATCTTGAGTGCAAAAACTACCGCACCCAACTCCAAGTCGTGCGTAGTGTAATTCTTCTCGTGTGTCTTAAGCTGTCTAGATGCATAAGCTATCACCTTCTCGTTTTGCATTAGCACAGCTCCAAGTCCTTGATGCGAAGCATCGCAATATACCACAAAGTTCTCAATACCTTCAGGTAGTGACAAAATCGGTGCGCTACAAAGCTTTTGTTTCAATAACTGAAATGCGGACTCTTGTTTCTCTCCCCACTTGTACTTCTCATTCTTTTGTGTCAGCTTTGTCAACGACTTCGCTATCTTAGAAAACCCTTCGATAAACCTTCTGTAATATCCGGCAAGTCCTAGGAATTGACAAATTTCCGTAGGAGACTTGGGCGTAGCCCAATCCTTAACTGCCTCGATCTTTGCTGGGTCGACTTGTAAACCTTGGCTATCAATAACATGGCCAAGAAATTGAACTCTTCGTATCCAAAAATCACACTTTGAAAACTTGGCATACAATTGCTCCTTCTTGAGTAGTTCCAGGATTGTTCTGAGGTGTTCTTCGTGATCTTCCTTACTCTTGGAATAAATCAAGATATCATCAATGAATACAATCACAAAATTATCAAGATACGGTTTGCACACCCTATTCATGAGATCCATAAATACCGCAGGTGCGTTGGTTAATCCGAACGGCATTACTTGAAACTCATAATGACCATAGCGTGTTCTAAATGCCGTCTTCGGGATATCCTCTTCCCGAACTCTAAGTTGATGATAACCGGATCTTAAATCAATCTTGGAATAAAAACTAGAACCTTGTAACTGGTCGAACAAGTCGTCAATTCTGGGGAGTGGATAATGGTTCTTAACCGTTAACTTGTTCAGCTCACGATAGTCAATGCACATTCTGAAAGTTCCATCCTTCTTTTTCACAAACAAAACTGGCGCTCCCCAAGGCGAGGAACTCGGTCTAATGAATCCTTTGTCCAAAAGTTCTTGTAGTTGATTCGACAATTCTTGCATCTCCGAAGGTGCAAGTCTATACGGTGCTCGCGCAATTGGTGCAGCTCCTGGCACTAATTCGATTTGAAACTCGACTTGGCGTGTAGGCGGAAGTCCTGGCAATTCTTCCGGAAAAACTTCTGGAAATTCCTTAACAATTGGCACATCTTCAAGTCGTTTCTCATCCGACTTCTTCTCCGTGATGTGAGCCAAGAATGCATAACAACCCTTCTTTATGTACTTCTCGGTTTTAATGCACGATATAATACTGAGTCTAGTTCCACTTCGCTCTCCACGAACAACCAAAGTTTCACCATTATAAGGAAGGTGAACAACTTTCTCATCACAAATAATTCTCGCTCGATGCCGAGATAACCAATCCATACCGATAACAACGTCGAAACTTCCAAGTTCTACTGGCATAAGGTCTATATTGAATGGATGGTTTAGGAAATTTATAGTGCAACCATGAACAATGGTGTTGGTGTTAACTAACGACCCATCAGCTAGTTCAACGATATAGGAAATGTCTAATGGGGTTGGTTCTATGTTAAGTAAAGGTGCAAATGCAATAGAAACAAAACTCCTATCCGCTCCTGAATCAAATAAAATGGATGCATAACGATTATTAACGAGGAACGTACCCGCAACAACATTCGGGTCTTCTTTGACATCTTCTCCTCCCATAACATAAGCTCTTCCTCGAGCCCTTCCATCTTGATTTCCAGTTCCTTGATTCTTCTTCTGTGGGCACTCACCCCTAAAGTGTCCAATTTCTCCACAGCCAAAACATGTTACTGGTGGCCTCTGATTGTCACCCAAGGTTGGAAATTTGCAATCTTTGATGTGGTGACCAATCTTCTTGCAGTTACCACATGGATTTGGGCAACGTCCTGGATTATGATGTTTCTGACACCTTTCACACTTGGGTAAATTACCCTCATATCCTTTCCTTTCAGTCGGTCCTGCAGCATAGGCCCTTGCCACTTCTTGCCTCTTAGGTGGTGGCTGAATAGCATTTCCACCTTGGTTGTAGTCAAACCTTCTCTTGTTGTTGTTGTTATTGTTTGGGTTGTTGTTTCGGTTATTGGGATAGTTACGGTTTCGATTGTTGTTATAGTTGTTGTTGTTTCGAGTGTTGTTGTAGTTGGTGTTGTTTGAATGGTTATTGTTGTTGACAGCAGATTTTCCTTTTACCACTTGGACCATGAGTTTCTGAGTTACACGAATAGCCTCTTCCATTGATTGAGGATCAAAAGAGATCACATCTCCTCGAACACTTTCAGGTAATCCACCAACAAAGTTTTCCATCTTTTTCTCATCGTCAGGAACCATAGTTGGACATAGTGCAGCCAACTCCTGAAACCTTCTGAAGTAGGTCTCGATGTCATCACCTTTAGTCACAAGCCCATAGAATTCTGCTTCCAATTTCTGTATCTCAGTACGAGGGCAAAACTTCTTAGACATCAGTTTCTTGAATTCCTCCCAAGTGAGCTTGTAAGCATTCTCCATACCAATCGGCTTAGCATACGAATTCCACCAAGACATAGCTTCATCAAGAAGCATACCTGTAGCAAATTTTACCTTGCTGGCGTCCGGGCATCCGCACATAAGGAATACATTCTCAGTCTTTTCAAACCAGCGGATCAAAGCAACCGCTCCTTCAGTGCCCTTAAACTTGATAGGATCACTAATCTTGAAATCTTTCCATGTACATTCACGCCTAATAGCGGTTGGTTCAACTGCCCCTGTATTAGAAGCAGTCTCAGCAGCCCTAGCAGCAACCTCAACTCTCTCAATCTCCAGAGCTTCTGCAATACTATCCCTGACCAACTTGCGGATAGCGGCTTGAGTCATAGCGGGTGTTTCTGGTGCAGTCTTACTCTTCCTTGGTGCCATACTTCTGATAAATCACAATGGAAATAACCATGAGAAAAATCATAATAGAAATAGTCATAGTACCAAAGGTATACACCCACAACATGTATATATATACAACCACAACGAGTAATAACACAACCAAGACATGTACGGGTACAACCACAATCTATATAAATACAACCACGACAGGTACGAATACAACCACAATCTGTCTAGATACCACCACGACAAGTATATATACAACCACAACCTGTATAAACACAACCACGACATGTATATATACAACCACAACCTGTATCAATACAACCACGACATGTATAGATACAACCACAACCTGTATAAATATGACAACAATAAAGAGCAACCACGAAACATCATAAATATAATCACAACACATGAATATAATACATGAAAATTTCGGCCTACATGGACCGATATAATATATAGCACAACATTTCCAACATAGTAGAGTCACACTTGATATATTTGTTTGTACAACAACCAAAAGACTACAAGTTCTTGAACTATGTCCCACACCTCGGGACTAGGAAAATAATAAAAGCTAATATAATACCAGTCTATGTCTAAGCTCCTCTAGGTGCTCTAGATGGTCCAGGCTCTCCCCTCAAGCGGCGAATCTCACGATCCATCGCAACCACGATCTCCTCAAGATGCTGAACTCGTAACTGAAAAGAAGCATCTCTGCGCTCCAATACAACTAACCTCTCTCGAATCAATGCCAACTGGTCTACCTGCTCCCACTGAGTCTCCTGTGTCGCCTGAGCTCTATCTCGAATCTCAGGTAACTCATCCCTAAGTAGATCAATCTGCTCCCGGTGCCTCAACTGTCGTGCCTCGAGTCCATGGTACGACACATCAATACCAACCCTGCCCTGAATCAAATCCTCAACCTGCTCCTCGACAGCCTCAAGTCGAGTAGTGATAATCTCATCAACCCTATAACCCAGCCTATCAACTTGCTCCTGCTGAGCACCTAACTGATCCTCTAGTGTAGCAGCTGTAGGCCCCCTAGCCCCAGCCGCTCTCGAACTCTCACCTATGTGGTATACTGGTGGTGGTGGAAGGTCAGCAGTCTCGGTAGTAGGTGAATCTAGGGTGGTAAACCTTGCACGCTTCCTGAGCGGCAAGAGTGAGGTAGATATAGTAGTAGTAGTGGGTATGGCTGGTGGTGGTGGTGTAGGCACAGTAGGACTAGGGAGAGTCCTAAAAGTAGATGTAGCATGTCGAACACTCTTCCTAGCAACCTGAATAGTCTTACTCCTAGGAAACATAAGTCTCGGTTCTGAATGAATAGTAGTAGTAGGAGATGGTATGTCAGTGGGTACACGGGTGACATCAAGTGGTACAGTAGGATGGACATGAGGAGTAGGAGCCGTCTCCTCCTCCTCGAAAGGCTCGGTGTCATCATCTGATGCCAAAAGTGGCAACTCAGGTGCAGGAGAAACAAATGGTGAAACAGCAGTAGAGGACATAGAGCCCTCATCATCAGAGTCTGATATAGAGTAAAGTATGACAGTGTTTGGATTCGAAGACATGTCTCTGTGATAATCAAGGTGAAATAAAAATAAATAACTCATATAATGGCATCACCTAAAAATAAGTAAATATGCACTTATGATGAAATGATGATATGCTATGATGGTGTGGTTATAGTCTAGGGTCCATGATGCATCCTAGTTCGCTATAACCTTAGCTCTGGTACCGATCTGTCACACCCCCAAAATACCTGAATGGCAGCGGAATTGAATGCCTGAGGGTGTAACGGTCATAGCACCACAAACAAGGATATATTGAACGACCTAAAGTGTCGTTTAGAAAATACATCGTTTGATTCATTCAAAATATTCAGAGTTTATAAAACATAGGTCCCAAAAGTTGGAAAAGGTTTAAGGAAATAATTTAGTACAATCAAACGATAGTTCATAAGTGCATGAAATCCAAAAAGAGACGCGTCATCCTTGATACCCAAAATGACTCCATGCATGCCATGAGAATATGCCTTAGTTACCTGAGAAATACATTGCGAAAACGGTCAACATAAAGTTGGTGAATAATCATAGGTTTATAAGTAAATCGTATGTACAATAACCACAAGTATAAAGTAAAGTGACAAAATGTCAAAAAGCTACATTGTCTCTTAAGCTCATGACCCCGAAGCTAGACGTACTAAAATATGCCCCAAAGGAGTGGTTACCAGTCACTCAATAATTTAGACATGAAATGCATTCGTTTTCCTTATGGAGCAACCCAAACACGAATGGAGGCGTCACCCTCGATAGATCTATCCACTCACTCTCGCTTGGTAATATAATTAACGGTCCATGATAATAAAGGGGACTTGAAGTGGTAGTACTAGCAACTTAAGCAATGTACGGAATTTAATACTTGGGCATGTACAAAAATAATTGTGCAATGTATTCTCCCCCGTGGGATTTAAAATCAAGTATGTACTAAAAACGGGGCTATGAGAACTCACCTCGAAATGATGGTACAAAGATGGTACAATGATGTAAAAGTAGTCGGGACAATGAGGCGCGAACACTAGCCGCAACCTAAATGAATAATCGTGATCTAATTTAGATCAAGCCGTAATGTAATGAATGCACATGCACATGATACCCATACCACTCGTAATTTGGAAATACTAGTTATCGTCATAGTAAAATAGTTTCCATACTTAGGAAAAATAAGTCCATATATAGAAGTATATAACTTGTCGTACTATCTTGTATGAAAATGTTAGGGTTAAATTCCTTGTATCGAAAACCATAAAATAACGTCGTTAAGTCGTATAAATATTCTCTTGAGTCATACGTATTCATTTGTTAAGAATATAGTCCTTAGTACCATTTCTAGAAAATATACCATCTAGTGCGTAAGTTATTATCTTTATTTGTGACCAAATATATATATATATAGTTTGACGATGTTAAAACGGGTATAACTTGGTCGTTTTAAGCTCATTTTCCTCGTTCTTTATATCCAAGGATTCGTTTTTGTATATACTAATATATTTTCAATAACTCGGCTCGTCTAGGTTACGTTTAATGCCTCTATTTACCCGTCGAAATCTGCCGAACAGCATGCAGTTTTTGTAAAAATAGTTTTCGTCGTTAAATTTGCAAAAATCATATCTCCTTCGTTATAAGCTCGTTTTAATCCATTCTTTTGCCTAAAGTTTCGTTTTTGAAAGTATTTTCTAAATCTTTGGTCAAAAATTAACCATCAACCACTGATTTTCCCATGAAATAAAAATAGGGACAGTAGGTATTTCTAATGTTTCAAAAATCGTTTCTAGGGTTCTAATCTAGTTCCATCTTCATTCAAACCACTTTCAATCACCACAAAACTAGTCTAATCCTACCATACACCTTCTTAGGGTCTCATGGGTTCCTAAACATCATAACCAAGTAGATCTAACAAGGATCTAACCAAAATGCACTTTCTAGGGCTTGAAAGTTAAATATATACAAAATGGAGTGGTATAAGCCAATATATGCATGAGTTCTTGTAAGAAAAATATATAAACATAGTAATAACTTGTAAAAATTATGAAATGAGTTTTGTAAACTTACTTGGAAGATTAATGAAGTTTGGATGGTGAAAACCTAACAATCCTTGAGTTTTTATTCCAAAACTCTAACAAGGACAACTATAAGAACAAGATTATACTTAGATCTTTGAAAAATGATGTTTTCTTGCTTCTTGATTACCCTAGGCCGAGCACCCTTGAGAGAAAAAGAGAGAAAAGATTTTCTTGCACCTTGTATTGTATGTGTAAATTTTGTATATTTTAGTTTGTATAAAAATTCAAAAGACAAAAAGGACTTGTAATAAATGAAGTTAGTGAATTATTAGAATGTGTAAGTGATTGGAATGGAGGGGGGGGGGGGGGGGGGGCGGCGGCAAGTCAAGGGGGGGGGGGGGGAATTTGGTGTAAGACTTTGGTGTCTTATGTATTATATTATGTTTAGTTGTAGTTTTAAAGTGTACCGGGTACCGGGTTAACTAAAAATAAATTTTAACGGAGTTAACCGGGATTAAATAAAGTTATAAAAATTATAAAAATATGTTGGGTACAAATATTAAGTGCTTAGATAATTATTGTTTAATTTTTATAAAAACCGTCGAAATTAAATTAGACGTACGATACGAAATAAATAAATTTCCAAAATACCGGGTAAATTAATATTATAATTTTTATATTGTAAAAATGAGTATAAAAATATATTGGGATCATAGTTGGGGTGTCGGACGTGTTAGTCACATTTATAGTTCGCGTATTAGTGTTTATTTAAAATAAGCATACGTAATTTGTTAATTATATTAAAAATATAATTTGAATACCCTATGAGTGGAATAGTATGCAAGTGCCCTAATGATGATATGCAGACTATTTCTAGTCCGTATGAAATGTCCCTGATAATAATGCATGAATTCGCTCCTGAACCAATACGGTTACGCGAATTTGAATACTCGTAAACTAAATTTACGATGACATGAGTAATGCACGTGAATAGTGGTTTTCTGTCGGAAATGAATAGTGTCAAGTGAATACTAAAATTTCTGAATGTGTCTCGGAATGTCAAATTGACCTAAAAAACGATGAATAGTAAAACGATGAATAGTGATCGATGAATAGTAATTTGTGAATAGTAGAATGTCGAAGTTTGGAAAAATGACCTGAAATTGTGGGTTGTGACATTTTCAAACAAACAATTGAATAAATTCGAATCAACATTTTGAAACAAACTTTTTATAAATTAAAAAGAAGGGAAAACTATTCAACCCCCCTTCTAGTTTTCCACAATTGGTACCAGAGCCAAGTCACTCAAATTTTCAAAACCAAGGGTTTTAAAAATTGAGTACGATCCATGTATCAAATTACCCATTAAGGAGGATTAAATATGAAAAGTGTTTTGTTGATTAACTTGTATTAGTTTTGATATTATATACACTAATTATACTAGCTCGAGATAAGATTATGCTTAAAACAAGTGTTATATGTTCGTTATTAAAATCAGAAAACAATTTTTTTGCAAAAAAATGTAATTTTGAGTACCAGATGGGCGGCCCCCTTAATTGTCTGGGCGGCCCCCTTAAATATTTAATGGGTCCGCTTGTCTTTTTGCAGTTTTTTCAGAAACTTTAAAAAATCATATAAAAATAACCGTAACTCCGTAGAAGTCGCGCCAACTGGCGTTTTAAAAGTAATTGAGTCTACTTTTATTTAAAAATACTTACAAGTAACCATTAAAAACTTAAATATATCTGAAAGTTAAAATACTATACGGAGGTCAAAAATTGGAGTCTTGTTTTAATGTAAAACTTGTATTTTACCTTTTCCTTCGAGTCGGGCATTCCTAGTCGATATATCTTTGAAAAATTAAGTATTTATTCTTTCAAAATATTGATCTTAATTAAATTTTAAAATGGGTAAGAAACTATTTTATTTTCAAATAAAATCGAGCTAAGTAAACATTGGTATATATAATACACAAAACTACGACAAGTGTTTTATGTGCTATGTGAACTCATTTGTGATTTTATTTTGTTAATAGAGTATACTAGATAATCGTTGCTATTTGTAATTTTGCTATTTGAATATCTTAGAATATGTGTCGTGTACTCTATTAGTTTGTAGCTAGTTGTTCGTTTTTGTTTAACTAGATCTTATGCTAAATTTCTTGCGTTAATTTTGCATAATTAGTCTTGCATTGCATATAGGTATAGAATGCTTAATGTTACTTAAACATCTTGTAAATGAAGTTAAATCTAGTTAACTAAATATTTCAATCAATCTAATATATTTTCAACAAACACTTAAATATTTTCAACAAATTACCTTGTTTTACATTAAGTTGTTTAATCAGAGAAATTGAATCATTGTAAAACATTAGTAGTTATATAAATGAAAAAGTATTTTCAAAATGTAAGTGTCTTTCACATTACCTTGTTATATATGAAGAGTCTTTCACATAAACAAAACATATAACAATCATGAAGTAATAAGTCAAATTTCAATCATTCACTAACCTCACTCATAAATAATCTCAGGCTTAATGGAACACACTATCAAAATGTCTATTTATTTTAAACGAGTGTTTGTGAGGGTCAAGAAAGATCTTCATATTATATCAATTCATTATTCAAATTATGGTTGATATATTCATCAAATCTAATTGACATGTTTTTGAGTGTGGACAAGAAATTGGATTGTTATTTGTTTAGTTTCAAGATTATATCAAATTATAACAAAAGATATAGTCTGGAATCTACATACTCAATCACACTAGATTGCTATGAAAATATTTACATCCTTTGAAGATGAAAAGAATATGAATTGAATCATAACTCACACTTGTGTTGATAATGTCATATTGAATCTACTTGTCCAATAGTTGTGTTCCAAATATTTGAATAACATGTTTAACACATGCATAAAATATACAATGAAATAGGATTGACGACTTGGATGTTTCATCCGAAATATTCAAGCAATTTACATTGCAATGCAATGGATAAATGTGTCATATCCGAAAAACCAAACATGATCAAACTAACAACATATGTAAACTTTGCTCACACAACTTAAAATCACCACTTCAAGATAAAATACATATTTAAGAATAATACACACTATATATTCTATGTATTTCATTTTCTTTGTAGCATGAATGGTTGTGTTACAAGATAACGCACTACACTTTTCTTTTTAAAATAATATAAGTTATTAGAATTGAAAAATAACTTGTCAGAATCCATAAACAAGTAAAATTTATTTTTTAAATACTAGTTAAATTATGATATATATAACAATGGCAAAAATCATAGAAAACAATATTTGTCTAACAATATATTAACGTCTTGTTTTGATATCATTTAAAAATCACAAACTCATTTAAGATAAATAATATTAATGAGATTCATCTCACAAGATATGCTAAGGAGCACTCTTAAAGTCTAGCACATTTATTAAATCAAGTAATATGTCATCAAAACCAAATAACAGGTAAATCATGAACAAAAGATTAAAACTTTGCATTTACTCTTATCTAAACATTTAACACATCTCTATTGGGATAGCGAGTAAAATATATCATGTAGATTTACCTTCATAAAAACATGATGTTTGAGTCACATTAAGCCAAATATTAGTGAATCAAGCAAACTTCATATTTGGTACTCTTCGATAGGTAAATTTAGGAACTCAATTTCTTCTAAAAAGAGAATGACTACTGGAGAATCTATTGACTAGAAATTCAATTTAATCTAACGGTTGAATTGCTTCTATGTGAGAAGTTGGGTGTGTGTAACCCGTAAAAATGGTCGTGTTTAGCCTGAATGGAGCACCACTAGTAATAGTCTCATACTCATTCTCCAACTTGATTAAATTAATCTTCCTAAATATACCTAACGCTAGTTTACTCTTATGAACTTTGCTTCTCATTAGATTCTATCATTCCTAGATTATGGCATATCACATATATGTTGTTTCTAGATGTTTATTTGCTCCTATGTGATTTGATTGTATGCCTTTACATGCTTAACTCTATGTCCAGATGAGCACGAATTTAATGAGAAGGGAAAACACACTCACTCACATATATCCTTCTACCTTACACTCAAACCTCATAACCTTTCTTCAGTACATCCTCAAACCACCCATGTGAAATGAAAAACCGAATCATCCTTTATACTAACAATCTCGAGTCATCCACCATTTCCATGCCCTCAAAATTTACCTTCCTAAACCACACCTTTCCTACACTATAAATACATCTCCTTCATCCTTAATGATCATCCAACCAAACATGTTATCCCCCAACAACCCAAGATCTAAACTCTCAAGAGTTTCTAAGATCTCCGTAAAACCAGTTTGGAGGAGAAAAATTGACTCTTGTCAAAGCTCAAGTGATGTTGTTCCAAATCAACCAATACCCAAATCTTATGCTCATACAAATAACCCATCTCAGAAACAAAGCCAAAAACCCATGCTTGGTTCCACCAAGCTTCTTCTCATGATGAGCATGCACAATCCCAAAACAACAATCCAAACCTCATCACCAATACTTCACTTGATGCTCATTCAACAAAAACACCATCCACTCATGAAGCCTATCTTCCATCCATATCTTGCTTTCATGATTACCCAAGCTCAAACATGTCTCACCACCAAGAGTGTCACCACCACACCCTATAACTTCACATGTCACTCCTATGTTGCATGTCCAATCATCCATCCCTAATAACAACCACATTCCACCATCATCACCTTCCTCCAAACACTTGAAGTTCATTGAAGAACTCAAGGAAGCCCATGAGCTTTATGATCTTCTTACATTACACCTTGCTCAATGCAACTTGGAACAACTTTCCTCTAGCTCTCCTTCATCACCTCACAACTTGAATCAAGTTGAAAAACATGTCAACAATTGACCTTGTTGCATCTTTCTCCTAAAAACCATTGCATTCAATGAACACTTCACTTGGATTGAATATCTTCTCACTAGATCACATCCAATACCCTCACTTGAACAACATCCAAAACCTCAATCAACCTCTTCCGCTCCTAACTCTACACCTCTAAACTCTCCACCACCAAACTCTCCAACACTCATGAACTCAAACATATACCTCCAATAATCCAACAAGAGTAACATCACTCTTTCGCTTCCACCTAGTCATCTCCACTTGACCCTCATTTCCCATCTTCACAAGAAGATATCCAAGCTTCAAGTGTTGTCGAGTCATCACCACCTCATTCACATATCCATCTTCGGTCGTCAACCAACAAAACACCTAAAAAATCCCATGATTCCCAATCATCCACCCCTGTCAAAAAATATATTAATTTAAACCATATTTGTCAACCTTTTGTCATTACCTTCCCTTTTCATTCACGCTCATCCTTCCTCATTTTTCTACGTTTTTAAAAGAACGTATCATTCTCATCTTCAGTTTTTTTCTTTAACTATTTTAGAATATATATTTTGGCATCTTTCGCCAAAATATGTCGGTAGAATCTTTGCATTAGGTTCTAATCATTATCATGTCTTATGCTTTGGTCATGGTAATTTTTTTGGGATTTAGGTTGTTGTTTTTAAAACAATAATTGCATGTGTCATATTTTTAGTGCATATACATAATACGTCCATATATTGTTCCCCTATTAGTGTCATGCATATATCTATCATCATCATTAAATATATGTGCACTTGTCTACTAACTTTGTTTTGAAGGATTACTTCGTCGCTCGATTCTTTGGTAGCCAAAACAAGTTTTGAGCATACACCAAGGGGGAGCATTAAGGTTGTTAGGATCAAGGCTTCACTTATGATGATGCAAACTCGTCTTTTACATTCTATCTCAAGGGTTCAAGCATAGTAGAAGTCTTGTCTTAGAGTCCACCTTTTTGCTTCGAAAAAAGGGGGAGAAGAAGTGTAAAAAAGTAACTTATACATTTTACTATGAGTTATAGTTTACATAGTTTGTCATCATCAAAAAGGGGGAGATTGTTGGCATGAATATTACGATATTTAATCTAAACATCCTCTTCATGTTTTGATGATGCCAAAGATGTAATTTACAACATATAACGTAAAGTGCATAAGTTACTTGTGATCTTAATTCATCTATGCATTCATACGTCAACAAGCCTCGACATCTCAACGTCTCGTGTATGCTTCAACAAACACTTAAGGTATGTACAAAAAAATGTCTAATACATTTTATGATCAAACGGATTTTATGTAAACATTACAAAGTTTATAAAATGATATAAACATGTTATATATTTTTGAAAAACAATTTTGGTAATTAAAGGAAAATGTTTAATTCATAACAAATATATGAATTCAAATTTTTAACCAAAATCAGTTACTTTTTCACCAAATAAACTTTCACCAGAAAGGACAAAGATTTCTGACCGTTTCGGTAGGGCGGCCTCCTTAATTATGGGCGGCCCCCTTAATAATTAAGGGGACCGGCCATACAATTAAGGGGACCGGCACGCTCTAGTTGTCAGAAATTTTTGCCTATAAATACTGGTTCATTTATCCAATTTTTCCTCACCTTTTGCACGAAAATTTTCAGTCCCAATCCCTTCAAAACATCCTTCTAAATCCTTTGATCATAAGATTATAAGTCTTTGTTTCAAGTGATCCAATCCTTCATCACTCAAAGTGCAAGAGAAGAATTCTCCCTATCATAAAGCCAAAGATGTATTAGGATCTAGTTAGTGTTTATGTGAAGTTGTGAGTTATGTATATGTAATAAGTAGATCAAGATGATCTTACTTAGTAGTGAGTTTATAAGTGAGTAAGAAGTAGTGGGAAGAAGTAGTAGTGCGGAGAAGTCATGTAGCTGTGAAGTAGTAGATGTGTGAATGTGTAGTGGAGTATAGAAGAAGTTGTGAAGTAGTGAAGAAGTCGTGAAGTCGTGAAGCCATGAAGAAGTCGTGAAGTCGTGTAAAAGTTATGTAGTGATTGAAGTTGTGAGATTGGTTCTAGCTACTATTAGAACTCGACATTTAGCTTAGTGTCGTTAATTGGTGTAAGCAAAAGTTCTGTAAGGTTTTTCTCTGCCAAAAGGGAGCTTGTTGAGTAGTGTAGAAAACTCTCGAGTAGGTGACTCGGGGATGAAGTAGGGCAAGGAAGGTGTCCTTGTAGCCGAACCACTATAAATTATCGTGTCCGGTTTGTATTTTCTTCTCGTATCTCTTTACATTTATTCTTGCATTTATCGCTTTATATCTATGCTTGCAAATATGTGTTGATAGTTGCTTATATTGTCATGATGATTAATTGTGTTATAGTTACAAGTTAATATTGTGATTGTATGTATAATTATATGATATGGTCTAATAGATTATTATTCACACTTCTCATATCGAGTTTAACTTGATAGATAATTTGATACAAAACACTTTAAGATTTTAAATGGAAAACGTATTCACATAAAGATCAACCAAAGCTCCATTCATAAAACTAAGTTTGGAAAACTAATCCAAAAGCTTATATATATAATTGATCATATTGATTACATATTGCTTTCATACTAAATTCTAATTGAAGGTTTTTTAAACAAACAATTGAATAAATTCGAATCAACATTTTGAAACAAACTTTTTACAAATGAAAAAGAGGGGAAAACTATTCAACCCCCCTTCTAGTTTTCCACATAAGTATTTATTTTTGATTTACTTAATTAACTGTTTATCTGCTTAATTAACTGTTTTAAACTTATTTGATTATGTGACTTACCAAAAATACCGAAAGCAAAGTATGAAATCATAACATCATATTCAAAATTGCATATACAGACAATTTCCATGTTTGATGGAACCTTGTCTTCTTTTGACGATAAATTTCAAGAATTTGAGAAAGAACTTTCAGCTCAGTTGAAAGATAGTGTTGGTGGCTTGGCAGTCGATGGCATTGCCTTGGTATTTTTTTTTTTTTTTTTTTTTAATTTTTTTTTGTGTTTTTACTTTTCATCATTTTTATTATGTTTTTCTTTGTTAAAACAGGCTTTTTTTTCCTATTCGCAAAGCTGAGCATTTTTATGTTGTCGTCTTCAGCCTCACTAACAAAGTAGCAGTAACGATACTTGATAACAGTGATTGTGGAGCAACTTATGATGAAATGTATAAAGATACAGTTGAACTTCTTATAAGTATTTTACTTTTCTGTTGTTTTGTAATTCATACAGAATCTAATAGGATTCATAGAGAATCCCATAGGATTCATACAGAATCACATGGGATTCATACTAAATCCCTTAGGATTCATTCCGAATCCCATGCTGAGTACCAATTTACATTTTCCCATAATTCTAGCTAAAGCCAAGCCAAAAATCGCAAATCTCAAGTGGAGGACCAAGAATAATTTCCAAGATTGCGGTATTTTCACAATGTTGCATGGAATCTTACACTGGTCAAGCTGTTGGGAAATGGGATTGTGGGCTGGTTGCTGAGTCTCGAGCGTAGTTAGACATGTTGAGGCAATTGCGATTCAGTTTTGCGACAAAGATTTTGTTGCATGAGATAAATCAACATACATAGAAGTTATGTTAATTAGCAATGGAGTTTAGTAAACTTCCTCCTGAAGTAAGGTTGACTATGATTGTTGAAGCAATTAAAAATAGGGATGCACGTGAGCGCAATTAATCATTGAAGAAGTTATGTCTTTTTTGAATGGTAGAACAATTGTCCAGTTAGGCGTTAATGGTATGGAAGAATAGAACAATTATGTGTCTTTTGATAACTTGTGAATGGTATATCAGAACATGTGCATGGTAGAACAATTATGTGTCTTTTAAAATCATATGAATGGTTGAAGTTATCTTTATTATTTTATATAGAATCCCATGGGATTAATAATGAATCCCATGGGATTCTATCCCTAATCCCAATGGATTCAATATTACAAGTAATCAAAATTAAAGAAGAAAAATAACCAACAAAACCAGAAGAAAAACGAACAAACATACATCCCATGTGATTCATACTGAATCCCATGGGATTCATACAGAATCCTATAGGATTCATTTCCTAATCCCATGGGATTCTATCCCTAATCCCAATGGATTCATACAGAATATAAGTAAGAAACAAGACATATTCAAAGTAAACAAGAATTTTCTTTGCAAATTGTCTAAATATTTAATTAAAGAAGAAAAATAACTACAAAAAACAAAAATTATTTTCAAATAATCTAAATATTCAAGTAAAGAAGAAAAAAGAACTAACATAAAACAAGAATATAAAAAGTTTGTTCAAGAAACTGTTGGTTTCACCTTTTGCCTTGCATTTGGGTTCTTCGGACAAGTTGTTTTTGTATGCAAGTTGGTCTTCTCACCACAAAAGCCACACTTCTTCTTTTGCTTCTTTTTAACTCCAAGTGCTCTTTCTCTCTCACTCTTTTGCCTTTTATTGCGTTCCTTTTCTATAATGTTCCCTTTGTTGCTTGCCCTTGTTGGATTGTTAAATGTTTTTTCCTCAAGTTTAGAAATAGAAAAATGTTTAGAAATCACATCTCCCGTTTCTCTTGAAGGATGATTTGGCACCTCAGCCTCTATTTCTGTCTTCAACCTCTTCAAATTTTCTACAAAATCACCCATCTTCTCTACATTATTGCCTAACCTGAATAAACAATCATCCACCATAAGTTGCTTTGTTTGTAAGTCTTTCAATTTCTACATTTTTCCCCATATCTGTTTCTTTTCCTTCTCAATTCAAGCGGTATTATATCCCTTGAAGACACATAATATGTGTCGGCATAGAAAACCAAATCGGGCAATGTGTCTACAAGTGCATACCACCAACCCATCTCTATAGTATGCAGTAACTTTTTTAAACAAAAAACAATACAATTAAAAGATTTAAAATTCATCATGAAAACCGTAGATTCATAACTAATCCCATGAGATTCAGCAAGAATCCAATGGGATTCACTAGTCAATCCCAAGGGATTCATTTCTCAATCCCATGGTATACATAATGAATCCCATGGGATTTACTAGTGAATCCCATTGGATTCATTATGAATTCCATGTGATTCATGTTGAAATTCATCCTAAAAACCATAGATTCATAACTAATCCTATGGGATTCAGCAAGAATTCAATTGGATTGACTAGTCAATCACAAAGGATTCATTTCTCAATCCCATGGTATACATAATGAATCCTATGGGATTTACTAGTGAATCCCATTGGATTCATTATGAATCCCTGGGATTCAGCAAGAATCCAATATGATTCACTAGTCAATCCCAAGGGATTCATTTCTCAACCCCATTGGATACATAATGAATCCCATGGGATTCATGTTGATGCAAAGATGATTCATGCTGAATAACAAGTAACATACCTTCTAGTCTATAAATTTTTCTCTTTGCTTCTGGTTCTTCTTCCTCTGCTTGTTCTTTTACAAGTTCCTTATTAAGGATTTGTAAACCCACGGATTTTTGTCTCTTATCATGACAATCTCACAACCTTCTTCTATCTTTAAATCTTGAATCGTATAAGTCCATCATGCTTCATATATTTCCGTTTGAACAAGAAGATATATCGTTCTAGTATACACCTTTGATGCATGGCGTTCAATTTTTAACTGTGTTAAACATTTTGGAGCTGCGTCAAATGTTTTAAAGTCCAAATGTTCTTGCCTATAACGTTGTCTTTCCATTGCTGATTCATAGGAGATTATAAAACTAACTAGCATTGCTCCCGGGCTTGTGAAACTTTTGAAGAATGAGTTTTCACTCTCGGACCTTGATGTGGTTATCATCAAACCAAACAATGGCGAGTCGATAAAATAAGCTGGAATCCACATTTCTCGTAGGTTAAACATCTTGGTCATCCAATTGTGATTTTGCAAACCAAAATCCTCAATCAACTTAGCCCATTTCTCATCAAATTCCAACAGTTTGATGAACATATTCCAAATAATCTTGTTTAAACACTTCTTGTCTGTTTCTACGTATATTTCTTTACAAATCTATTTTTGATAAAGATAGTTTTAGAATCTTATTATCAGCATAAATAACATGATATAAACATAGGTGAATCCCATGGGACATAGATGGATCCCATGGGATTCACAGATGGATCCCATGGGATTCACAGATGGATCCCATGGGATTCATACAGAATCCCATGTGATTAATCTATAT
This sequence comes from Artemisia argyi, assembly GCA_030686995.1. NCBI lineage: Eukaryota > Viridiplantae > Streptophyta > Magnoliopsida > Asterales > Asteraceae > Artemisia > Artemisia argyi. The sequence goes on from CM060685.1 coordinate 106,817,559, forward strand.
ATGATGTGATCACAAAACACATTTTTTTAAACTCGATAAATTACCTTTGCTGGAATCTTTTGGTGAATATACCACATGCAAAGTCTGTCTTTTGATTTTGTGAAAACGGCTTCAATGGCCCTCTTCATTGCTCCATCTTGATCTGTTACCACCATGGTTGGTTCTTTGTTGAAAGCAGTCATAAATGCTTTTAGTAGCCATGTGTATGATTCAGTGTCTTCATGTAATAGCATTCCCGAACCAAGTGTGACACATTTTCTGTGATTATCGACACCTGTGAATGGTACAAACACCATATTGTACCTAAAAATAATATAAGTTTTAGTGACACAATCCAATGTGACTACATACACAATCTCAAGGGATTCATTGTGTATCCCATGGGATTCTATGTGAATACCATGTGTATTCATAAAGAATCCCATGGGATTCTTTATCAAATCTCATGGGATTTCATAAAGAATCCCATGGGATTTCATAAAGAATCCAATGGGATTTGACAAAAAATCCATTGTAATTAAAAAAAAAAACACACTTACTTGTTACACCTAAATGTCGCATCAAAGGATACTATGTCTCCAAACTCCTTATAATTGCATTTTGCAACTTCATCAGCCCAAACCAAAGCCACTAACTCACTATTTTCAACCTTATACTGAAACATAAAGTTCGGCACATATATCTTTCTATTTTCCATTTTATTTATAAGCATTTGTGCGTCACTTTCCCTATGAACATATTAATATCCCTCAGTTCATTCTTAAAATCGTCAACTATCCCATGAACATATTCATACCCACCTTTCATACTCGTTAACAAGTTGTAAGCCCGTGTTGGACCAATCTTGTTCTTTGCTACTTTAACAATAAACATTTTTTCTGCTTGTGTCATTCTTCTTTGTTTTTTTGTAAAATGTTTGTACTCTTTTGGTAAAAGCATATGGTTGTGTTTTGCAATAAACTGAACTAGCTTGTATCTTTCAGAAATGACATCCAATTCTAACCTTATACGAGCTCTACAACCTGTTATATAGAAAGAAAAAACATTTAAAAAACATTAGTTATACAAAAAAAAAAAAAAAAAAAAAAAAAAAAAAAAAAAAAAAAAAAAAGCAGCATTAAGAATCCCATGAGATTCTGAATAAATCCCATGTGTAACAACCCACAAAACCTCATTACTATCATTCCCATTACAAATACCTATGGTAGGTATTTCGGAGGTAAATTTTTGCTTTTTATGTGCATTTATTAATTGCATGACTCACTAGACCTGCTCACGTACCTACACAAGCCAAATAACTCAACACTCACATCCTATAAACCCCTGGTATGTCAAGCACAAGATCACCACAACACCATAATAAGTAATTCACCAATCTAACACACTAAACCTATCGTAATACCCTAATAAACCTTAACTAAACCCTAATTAGGTCTTTGTGCTTATTTCAACCTATATGCTTAACTTAACTAGTATGAAAGTCTCCAAGGCTTAAGTATGAGTTTTCTTAGGAATATTAGGATACCTTAGGACTGTTAGGCATTATTACAACCTTTTAGAACTTACGTAGAAGTCCCTGAAGCACAAAACCATAACTAAGTCATAACTTCCTAGAATTAGGTCTAGATTATCCCAAAACTTCCCCATAGGTCACTACCACTTAGTATAAGTCTCTTAGGACTTAGGATTAGTTATTAGACACTCATAGGACAATAATCTAGGCATAAAACCCTAGGATAAACCCTAATCTCCCACTAAACACAAATAGGACACTTAGGTCACAAAACTAGGCAAAACCTTCCAAAACCTTTCCCATAAGTTACTAATACTTAGTATAAACCCTTTAGGACTTAGGATTAGTCACTAAACACTCTTAGGAACCTAACCTAGCCACTAAACCTTAGGAAAACCTTAAACCCTCACTAAGTAAAACTATGTCTCAACTTAAACTTAAACTAGTAAAACCTAAACATAAGCAAGCAAGCATCCTACCACCACTCCCTAGCAGCTTACACACCACCTTACTACTACCAAGCACCCTAACACACCTCCATCACCTACTTGTCACAACCTTAAACTAAACAACCCTAAATCGCCCCTAAACAACCCTAAACCACCTCACCACCGTTCTAGGCCCCCTAAGCAGCCTACAAGCACCTCCCCTCGACCGCCATACCACCTTGTGGCCACCAAGGAGCCTTCTCACCTCTAAACCGCCATACGGTCAAAACAACACCACCTTACCCTACGCCCCATCCTAGCTACCATGAATCACCATATAGCCATCATTAGTCATGTAGAAGCTCATCCTAGTCATTCCCCTCACTCTCGATACCTCATACTTCTGTTTTCTTGGTCCCCAAGGCTTACGAGCCTATATAAACCGTCGCCACCCTCCATTTCCAAACCACACCTCTCCTTACTTCTTCACCTCAATATTTCTGGTCTTGGTAGTAGTACAAGAGCTCTAGGAAGCTTAGAAGTCGAGTGGTATAGGTCTTGGATGCTTGTCGAATCTCATTTTGCCCTAGAAACCCTAGTTAGCCACGTTAGGATTCCAGCGACCTAGGTAAGTTTCCTACTTGTTTCTTTAGCTTTAGTATATTCTTAGGATAGTATTAGTATGCCTTAAATTCCCTTGGAACCCTTGCATGAGCCTTGGCCATAATCATTTGCTAGTTTACATTTTAAAACCCTAAAATGCGTTTAATAGATGTTTGCATGCTATACCCCCTTTACATGTCCAATAATCTGAATTAGATAACTTAGATAGGCTAATATTAGTTAAACATAAGCTAGAAAACTTAGTTGTTACATAAAAATATAAGTTACATGCATTTAGGATAATTTTTGTAAAACTTTACATGCATAAGGGTATATATCATAAATTCCTGAAATTATAAAGTCTAGGGACTGATTTTGACATTTCCTAGAAGTTATAAGTGTAAGGACTAGTTTTACAAAGTATTAAAATCTTAGGATAGATATTAAAATAAGCTATAAATTAAAAAGGACTAGTTATGCAAACATTATAAAGTTAAAGGTCTAAATGGTAAATATAGAAAACTTAGGAGTCTAAGGCTTAGTTGTGTCATTTTCTAAAAATATAGAAGTCTAGGGACTAGTTGTTTCAAGTATAGATAGTTATAAGTATAAATAATATAAGTATTATAAGTTTAGGGTAGAAAATATAAATATATAAACTATAAGGGTATAAAATGAAAATAACATATATATATATATATATATATATATATATATATATATATATATATATATATATATATATATATATATATATATATATATATATATATATATATATATATATATATATATATATATATATATAACCTAAATAAAGTTAGAAGCATAATACAATAATAGGGAGCTTCATGCGAGGAGTACAATGTGGATATTTCATTTTGACGAGTTTGTTAGGTTTACGAATTAAAGTGCCCTGACTCTTAGAACGATTATTGCATATAATTCTGAGATATAATGGCCCGAACGGTGTTATGATTATAACTTAACTCAATAACAATATAGCTCAATAGTAGGGAGCTTCATGTGAAGAGTCATATACTTCTGAATTATGATGGCCCGAATGGTGTTATATTATATCTAAAACATTAACAAACCTAAGAACAATAACTTAAGAAACTTAAACAAGATGACTAAATCTTGACATACATCCAAACCTACAACACACTAGGAAACGTGAGTAAGGCAGTCTAGTTCCCGAGTCGCTATTTGCATCACTTAGATTACTCTAAGCCCAGGTGAGTTCATAGCCTCATACTCTTTTAAAATGCTGTCACTCTAAATGCTTTATAAACCCTGTGAGAGGGATACATGCTACATGCTTTACTTAAAACCGAATACAAGTCTTTTTCTTTGGTTGTTGCACGAGTAAACTAACTGCCACCACTACATAACCAAAATTCATGAATCTAATTGTTTGGGATATTTTACCCACGCGAACGCGAATATAGTTGATAGATCTATTGGAGTTTGACAACTCCCGTTGGTATTAACACCTTACTGGGTGGTACCAATAAGTACTATATTTGAACCCACTGAAGGTTTAACTTTGGCAAGTTATCCTTCCCATCCCCTCATGGTTGGGTCTGCAGCCCCCATGACCTGGATTGTTAACGTGTGGTTCATGAGCTTAGTGCAACATACCCCACCCATGATAATTATGTATGCATCACAATTATCACACACCTTACATTTTCCCAGATGGGTGTAACAACTGAACCCAGGGAACTTGTATTCACTAACCCCTAAACCTATGACTCTCACTCAACATTTAGTGTTGAATTTTTAAGCATGTATTCTAGGTATATTACTTCTATGGAGTTATGGCAGAAGGAGGCACTGAACTCGAAGGACTTTCATGGTTATCATTCAAACACAACCTAACACCTAGATTTTTGGGATCTCATTAAAAATAAAAGTATATCTTTTACAATTAAAACTCTGATAATAATGAATGATAACTAAATTTCTAAAACGTCTCTTTTTGAGTCGTTTTCTATTACTGTAACTGTGATTCTATGAAGTAATAACCTAAACACTTAATCCGCTGCGATCAGTGAAAAATTGGGGTGTTACAGATTGGTTTCAGATCTTCAATTATAGAGAAAAAGGTCAAAACCTAAACTACAACTATTTTTCCTAAACCCAAGAAAGTCCTCAGTACCTCTGCCATCCTCCGTATCTATAGGTGCTAAGGTTAGTATAATAATTGCCTTCTTAATTGCAAAATGATTTACAATATTTTTACTATTATATATATTTATGTCTACTCCCCACTACCCTACCCCCGTCTCATCTAGCTTAATCCCCAACAACTTAGAAGACTCTAGGAATAGTGTAGATATACCTTCACCCTTCGGATATACCCCTTCTTTAGATAACCCTCATTTAAAACATATAAGAGATTTCTATACTAAGATATCACCCCTACCTCCCCTAAACCCTGTTATACACCCACCTTTCCCCACCTCTAGATTAGAACCCCATTGTTTGTTTCTCCCGAGAGAACCATATATACCTAAAAACCCTATCCCTACCTATACCCCTAGATATGACCTTAGGCAACCCTACACCTTAGGACCTACCCCTCACTAAATAAACCCTCCCATTTCATCTTGGAAAGATGAAATTGGAGAAAAACCCTTTAGGATAACTTTAGAAAATGAGGAAAATCAATTAGAGAAAATTTTAAATAACTTAGATGAGATTTTCCTTGACCTTCTTGAGAAGATAGAAAAAGGTCATAATAGTAATAACTTAGATAATCAGCCTGACTATAGTAGTTTAAGAAACAATTTACAATAAAATCGTTTTAAAGTAGCTAAAATAGAGAAAATCCAAATGAAACACCACCATAAAATAGCCTTTGCCCGCTTTAGAATTTGCACTTTAGAAAAGATAATAGATAATGATGAGAAAATTTTTTAAACAAACCTAGAAAACACAAACTCTTGGAATTAGGAAATTAGGAAAACCTTAGAAAACCCTAGGTTATATGCCTTATATACATTAGAATAGTTAGTGCCTATAGGATATGTAAAATAGGAAATCAATAAAATAAGTTAGATTTTAGAAACTACCTAGTACCGCTCAATTATAATAATTAGATAAACCCCTTAGGAAAATACCTCTCTTACACTATCTTATGTCACCCCTAACCCAATATTAACCCTTTAGGAAAACTAGGTATAACCCATAGAACATGATAAGTTAGGTACTTGTTATAACCTACCCTTAACCCTTACCCCTAGAAATTTAGGAAAACTACCCCGATGTCTTAGATATATAGAATCTCTAAACTGTTTTAAACTCCCCTCATACTTCCTCTTTCCCCAAAAACCTAATCACTCCCAAACACTTTCCCTTATCAATGGTGAGAATACTTATTCTACACCATAGATATTTGAATTCTTTCTCCTCTGATCTCTAAACCTTCACTACTTCCTTAGCTTCTTAAGCTATTTCCTTCCTAGTTAGAGATTCTACCCCTAACTATCCCATATGCAAAGATATGATAAGTCATATACAAGCATATTCCTATCCTTTTCCCCTTCATTTCCTTAGATTACTATGATTTTCCTAGTTAGTTTTCCCCATCCCCTTAGTAAAAACCATATTTAGGATTCCCATACTTGAGGTTAGAAATAACATTAGGATATCCCTAGCGAACATAGAATACCTTAGGTCACTAGGATAGGCTATTTAAGAAACCCTTGAGGAATTAGAACATTAGGATTAGGAATCTTTAAGGTTATATAGGTTAGAAACATAAATCCCTACCCCAGTAGATAGAAAAATTAGGAAAACATCCCTATAAGATAGGACTTAGTTTAGAAAATTCCTTACGATCAGAACCTAGAAATATTAGAAAAAGACATAGGACCCCTAGTTTAGGATAACACCTAGCAAGCTTCTACCATATATGAATAATTAGTTTTAGGATAAAAATTTGCCCTACCTAGTCTCTTATGATACCCACATATATATTTGAGGATTTTAGATTTCACCTTAGGATTTGACATCTCTTAGAATATACATTAGGAAATTTCACTTAGGAGATACTATGGATACTACTCTAGCTGGTTTCAAATTCCTAGGAATAGTAATACTTATAATAATAGTGATAATGGTAGTAATAGACAACTGAAAACAAAAGAGAAAACCCGAAACTACAACTGAAAATAAGGACATACCTAGTAAACCCTTAGGAAAGAAAACACCTAAACCTATACCCTCTTTAGAACCCTCTACTTCAAATGAACCAAACACCTTACCCTTAGAAATTAGGATTAGTTAGGAAAAGACTAGAAGAACCTTAGGGGGAAAACAAACTTTGAAAAAGAATCTAGTAAATCTAAAACTCCATTAGGATACTATCTTTCAGGTATCCTATACTCTTACTCTTCCGTTTAATCTTATCCTTCCATTTTTTTTCTCTCCTTCTACCATTGAAATCTCCTTCTCCCGCCTTTTTCCCCACTTTTTCATTCAAAATCCCATTTTCCCGCCTTTTTCCCCACTCCCCTATTAAAATCCTACTCTTCCGTTTTCCCTACTCTACCGTTTAATCTTATACCCCTATACTTTTCCAATTCACCTAAACCTACCCTTCATCCTTCCACTATCTTTCATCTTTTCATACCCTCTTATTTCATCCCTTTCCTCATTTCTTCTTTTTCACTCTTTCCTACTAAAATCCCTCATTCCATTTCATTCCTTTTTACTCCTCCATCATTTTACACTCTATTTTCTTCTCTCTATACTCTCTCTCTACCTCATCCTACAATGTTCTAAAAGTAGAACTTGTATTTCTCGTCATATCGCAAGATTCTATTAGTTAGAACTTGTAAGAATATCTACATCGAACTGTAATCCTCATTATGTTCGACTATGATATTAAATCTCACTTTGCAAAAGTTTCAAAAATAGATCTTCAACGCCCGTCATTCTAGTCATAACATGGGTATGTACCATGTGGCAAGTTGCTGAACAGAAAGACTGTAGAACTTGTCTCTATCATGACTAGAACTTGTCTCTATCGTGACTAGAATTTACCTCTACCATAGTTAGAACTTGTCTTCACCATGACTAGAACTAGTCTTCATCATGGTTGGAACTTGTCACTAAAACATTTCCCATACCACATTTCCTTATGTGTTGTAAACTTTCTTCATTTTCCGCCAATACTACTTAATGATGATTTATAATGACTATCCTAATAAAATGAATTAGGTCGCTCCTACATTTTAATGAGAAAGTTATAAATCAAATGGGTTATGAATTTATACGCTCTTGTTTACAAATATTGGGACATCTTTATTTGAATGTAATGACATATAAATGAATCAAATGAAGTATCTAGCAACTGTACAAGCATTTCCTATTCCGCTTGTGCACACATTCCTTTCTTTTTATACCATTCTTCTTCGGTATCAGATTAATCCTTCCCCATAATTCTCTTCTTCCTCTTATCTTTCTCGACATATTCATTCCCCTAGTCCTACGATTATCTAAATCTCGGAATGAGATTTCTTCTAAGGGGGTAAGATTGTAACAACCCACAAAACCTCATTACTATCATTCGCATTACAAATACCTATGGTAGGTATTTCACAGGTAAATTTTTGCTTTTTATGTGCATTTATTACTTGCATGACTCACTAGACCTGCTCACGTACCTACACAAGCCAAATTCTCAACACTCACATCCTATAAACCACTGGTATGTCAAGCATAAGCTCACCACAACATCATAATAAGTAATTCACCAATCTAAAACACTAAACATATCATAATACCCTAATAAACCTTAACTAAACCCTAATTAGGTCTATGTGTTTATTTGAACCTATATGCTTAACTTAACTAGTATGAAAGTGTCCAAGGCTTAAGTATGAGTTACCTTAGGAATATTTGGATACCTTAGGACTTAGGTCTAAGTCCCTTAAGCACAAAACCATAACTAAATCATAACTTCCAAGAATTAGGTCTAGATTATCCCAAAACTTCCCCATAGGTCACTACCACGCTTAGTATAAGTCTCTTAGGACTTAGGATTAGTTATTAGACACTCATAGGACACTAATCTAGTACAAAACCCTAGGATAAACCCTAATCTCCAACTAAACACAAATAGGACACTTAGGTCACAAAACTAGGTCAAACCTTTGCCATAAGTTACTATCACTTTGTATAACCCTTTAGGACTTAGGATTAGTCACTAAACACTCTTAGGAACCTAACCTAGGCACTAAACCTTAGGAAAAACCTGAAACCCTCACTAAGTAAAACTAGGTCTAAACTTAAACTTAAACTAGTAAAACCTAAACATAAGCAAGCCAGCATCCTACCACCACTCCCTAGGAGATTACAAATCCTACCACCACTCCCTAGCAGATTACACACCACCTTACTACTACCAAGCACCCTACCACACACCTCCGTAACCTACTTGTCACCACCTTAACCTAAACTAGCCTAAACCGCCCCTAAACCACCCTAAACCGCCTCACCACCATCCTAGACCCCCTAAGCAGCTTACAAGAACCTCCCATCCACCGCCATACCACCTTGTGGCCACCAAGGAGCCTCGTCACCTCCTTGTCACCCCTAAACCGCCATACGGCCAAAAGAACACAACCTCACCCTATGCCCCATCCTAGCTACCATGAATCACCATATAGCCATTAGTCATGTAGTATCTCTTCCTAGTCATTCCCCCCCCCCCCCTCGACACCTCATACTTCTGTTTTCTTGGTCCCCAAGGCTTACGAGCCTATATAAACCCTCGCCACCCTGCATTTCCGAATCACACCTCTCCTTACTTCTTCACCTTAATATTTCTGGTCTTGGTAGTAGTACAAGAGCTCTAGGAAGCTTAGAAGTCGAGTGGTACTGGTCTTGCATGCTTGTCGAATCTCATTTTGCCCTAGAAACCCTAGTTAGCCATGTTAGGATTCCAGCGACCAAGGTAAGTCTCCTACTTGTTTCTTTAGCTTTAGTGTAGTCTTAGGGTAGTATTAGGATGCCTTAGATCCCCTAGGAACCCTTGCATGAGCCTTGGTTATAATCATTTGCTAGTTTACATTTTAAAACCCTAAAATGAGTTTAATACAGGTTTGCATGCTATACAACCTTTACATGACCTATAATCTAAATTAGATAACTTAGATATGCTAATATTAGTTAAACATAAGCTAGAAAACTTAGTTGGTACATAAAAATATAAGTTACATGCATTTAGGACTAGTTTTGCAAAACTTTACATGCATAAGGGTATATATCATAAATTCCTGAAATTATAAAGTCTAGGGACTATTTTTAACATTTCCTAGAAGTTATAAGTGTAAGGACTAGTTTTGCAAAGTATTAAAACCTTAGGATAGATATTAAAATAAGTTATAAATTAAAAATGACTAGTTATGCAAATATTATAAAGTTAAAGGTCTAAATGGTAAATACGGAAAACTTAGGAGTCTAAGGGTTAGTTGTGTCATTTTTTAAAAATATAGAAGTCTAGGGACTAGTTGTTTCAAGTATAGATAGTTATAAGTATAAATAATATAAGTATTATAAGTTTAAGGTAGAAAATGTAAATATATAAACTATAAGGGTATCAAGTGAAAATAACATATAAATATAAAACCTAAATAAAGTTAGAAGCATAATACAACAGTAGGGAGCTTCATGCGAGGAGTACTATGTGGATATTTCGTTTTGACGAGTTTGTTGGGTTTACGAATTAAAGTGCCCTGACTCCTCGAACGAGTATTGCATATACTTCTGAGATATGATGGCCCGAACGGTGTTATGATTATAACTTAACTTAATAAAAATATAGCTCAATAGTAGGGTGCTTCATGTGAGGAGTTATATACTTCTGAATTATGATGACCCGAACGGTGTTATATTATATCTAAAACATTAACAAACCTAAGAACAATAACTTAAGAAACTTAAACAAGATGACTAAAGCTTGACATACATCCAGACCTACAATACACTAGGATACGTGAGTAAGGCAGTCTAGTTCTCGAGTTGCTATTTGCATCACTTAGATTACTCTAAGCCCAGGTGAGTTTATAGCCTCATACTCTTTTAAAATGCTTTCACTCTAAATGCTTTATAAAACCTGTGAGGGGGATACATGCTACTTGCTTTACTTAAAACCGAATACAAGTCTTTTTCCATGGTTGTTGCACGAGTAAACTAACTGCCACCACTACATAACCAAAATTCATGAATCTAATCATTTGGGATACTTTACCCACGCGAACGCGAATATAGTTGATAGATCTATTGGAGTTTGACAACTCCCGTTGGTATTAACACCTTACTGGGTGGTACCAATAAGTACTATATTTGAACCCACCAAAGGTTTAACTTTGGCAAGTTATCCTTCCCATCCCCTCATGGTTGGGTCTGCAGCCCCCATGACCCGGATTGTTAACATGTGGTTCATGAGCTTAGTTCAACATACCCCACTCATGATAATTGTGTATGCATCACAATTATCACACACCTTACATTTTCCTAGATGGGTGTAACAACTGAACCCAGGGAACTTTTATTCACTAACTCCTAAACCTATGACTCTCACTCAACACCTAGTGTTGACTTTTTGAGCATATATTCTAGGTATACTACTTCTATGGAGTTATGGTACAAGGAGGCACAAAACTCGGAGGACTTTTCATGGTTATCATTCAAACATAACCTAACACCTAGATTTTTGGGACCTCATCAAAAATAAAAGTATATCTTTTACAATTTCTAATAATAATGAATGATAACTAAATTTCTAAAACGTCTCTTTTCGAGTCATTTTATATTACTGTAACTGTGACTCTATGAAGTAATACCCCAAACACTTAATCTGCTGCGATCAATGAAAAATGGGGGGTGTTAAACCATGGGATTCAGAATAAACCACATGTGATTCAGAATGAATCTCATGGGATTCAAAAGAAATCACATGTGATTCAGAATAAATCTTATGGGATTCTGTACAAATCCCATGGGATTCTGTACAAATCCCATGGGATTCTGTACAAATCCCATGGGATTCTATAAAAATCCCATGGGATTCTATACAAATCCCATGGGATTTAGAATGAATCCCATGGGGTTCATAACAAATCCCATGGGATCCAGAACACATCACATGTGATTCAGAATGAATCCCATGGGATTTTGTATGAATCCCATGGGATTCAGAACAAATCCCATGGGATTCAGAACAAATCGTATGTGATTCAGAACGAATCTCATGGGATTCTGTATGAGTCCCATGGGATTCTGTACAAATCCCATGGGATTCAGAACAAATCACATGTGATTCAGAACGAATCTCATGGGATTCTGTATGAATCCCATGGGATTCTGAACAAATCCCATGGGATTCAGTATGAATTCTTTGTGATTCAAAACAAATCACATGTGATTCAGAATGAATCTCATGAGATTCAGTATGAATCCCATGGGATTCAGAACAAATCACATGGGATTCAGAATAAATCTCATAGGATTCAGAACAAATCCCATGGGAATCAGAACAAATCACATGTGATACAAAACAAATCACATGTGATTCAGAATGAATCTCATCGGATTCTGTATGAATCCCATGGGATTCTGAACAAATCCCATGGGATTCAGAACAAATCACATGGGATTCAGATCAAATATCATGGGATTCAGAACAAATCTCATGGGATTCAGTACGAATCCCATGGGATTCAGAACAAATCACATGTGATTCAGAACGAATCTCATGGGATTCTGAACAAATCACATGGGATTCAACATAATTCTTATGAATTAAGTTATATGTTACAAGTCAAAAATATGTTTTAGAGAGTTTTTCAACCTGTTACATGAATAGTTGTATTTCTTTTTTGTTTATCACTGTGTTTAAGATCCAAATTGTCGATATTAACATGTCTTGGTGTTTCTTCTTTGTTGCACATGCGATGTTTGAGTTTTACAATTCCAGATTTTGTTATTTTTTGAGCTGCTTTTTAATTTGAAAACCTCCTACTTCAGCATAGTTACTATACATATCTATAGATTCCTCTATAGTGTCGTAGTATTTTTGCTCTTCTGGTACAGTAGCTCCTTCATCTACATGAGGCTGCCAGTAAACCGATCCGGTTGGTGTCTAACAGTGTTCATATAAAGTTGGTTTTAGTGATTTCATAGAATCTGTATATAAAAAGCAGAATATCAAGGGATTAAGATAACTAAAAACAAAAGAATTAAATAATTAAATTTTATCCTGAATCCCAAGTGATTCATTATTAATTCCATGGTATTCATTATATATCCTATAGGATTCATTGATGAATCCTATAGGATTAATTGATGAATCACATAGAATTAGTTGATGAATCCCATAGGATTCATTGATGAATCCCATAGGATTCATTCATTAATAATGAATCACATGATTAATATTGAATCAAATGGGATTCATACAGAATCTCATAGGATCCATACAGAATCCCATAGGATTCATTGATTCCATTTTTTGGGGAGGAAGGAGAAATGGATGGTAAAGGTGTTCTAGAGAAATGAATGGTTGAGATAAAGAGTGTGTAATGAATATAAGAGATGAGTTGGATTGTGTAAGAGTGTGTAAGGGAATATGTAAGAGATGGATGTGATGGGGAGCCTAGTGTGTGTAGAGTGTGAGATGGTTGTGAGTAGTGTGCGTAAATTTGAAAATAAAGTTATTGTGGTGTAAGGAATATGTTGTAAGGATGGGATATGTGTAAGAGTGAGTTGTATGTGTAAGGAATAATGTAAGGTTGATAAGATGGGGAGCCCAGTGTGTGTGAAGAGAGGTATATGAGTGAAGTGTGTGTATTTTGAATGAAAAGGTATGTGTATGTGAGTTGTGTGTGTAAGTAGTGTGTGTAGAAAAGTTGTCAAAAAGTAGAGGGAATATTGTAAGAAAGGAATATTGTGTGGGAAATTATGGGAGTCAAAAAGGTATAAATGTGTAAGAGGTGTAAGGGAATATTTAGAAGATGTTGGGTTGTTTGGAGGCTTTCTCTCTTGTTATTAAGAAGGTGATTAAGAGATAATCAAGTTGTCATTAGAAAGAAAAAGATTTGGACAAACATGATTATAGTTGAGAAAATCAAAGGTTACTTATAATCTCAAGTAACTCAATGTTGAGAATCCATAATCTCATAACTCGTGACTTTCCATGACTCGACGTTCTCAACTAACACCTTGGTACAAACGAGCCAAGTGCTTTGCCTTGATGTAAAGCATATCCCATGCGGGAAAGGATGCTTTTACACAAAGTGACCTTTGACTTAGGTTGACCAATAAGGAAGTAAACCCTTTACATGATTAGAGTGGACGTGAGCACGGGCTATGAGCATATGAATGCTTTCACTTGATATTACGTGAAATATATGAGCTCCCTAGGTTTAGAAAAGCCTTTTCTGGAGGCGAGAGTAAGAAAACATGAGTTGGCATTTTCCCGAAAACGGGTATTTAAAAAGTTGGATCTCTCTAATCCAAAAACTCGTTTTGAGTGTTCTCAATTAAGAACATCACATATTTATACCTGTATTGAAAGATCCACATTTTTCGGGTAAGGGGAAAGCCGACTTTCAAAATTCGTCCCAACAACATCAAACACCTGGCGCGTCGCCCATGCGTCAATGCGCGGGCAGCGCGCCAGCATCAGATATAGAGTCGGGGAACTTTGGCTAACGTTTCTTATTTTATGTGTCTCGAAGGTTTATTTGTCATCATTAAAACATTAGGGGATCTCGTCAATGTTGCCTCAAAAATCTCCCCTTTTTGATAATGACAAATAAATTCCGAAAGCAAATAAAATTACAAAACTTAGCGAAGACAAAGTGCGCCTTTGATGTAGCTTGCGTCTTGACCTTTGCCTTGTAATTTGGTGAAGCCATTGTCTTTAACTTGAATTGGTCTTCACGTACTTGCTTTCTTTCTCCCCCTTTCGTCGAATCAAAAAGGCGGGACTTCAAGGTAGCTTGCAAATGCACCCGAACGTGCCCCCCCCCCTTGAACATAGCTCCCCTAGATCGTTGCTCCCCCTTGTTCCAAGGAGGGGATCCATGGGTCAAGAGCCTCACCTTTGCGGTGGCCTAGTTACATACAACATACAACATGCAACAACCAAGAGATCCTCACATGTTGAAGTACAAAATAGGTTAGGTTACCATTTAGATACTTGCAACATGGGTTAGTTTACAATAATATGTATAAAATATGCAAGACAAAGCATACAACCATAGATAAGTCCTAATACATAACCATTAGCCATAGTGAACATAACAAAGTCTTAAGCATGATATGACATGTTATGAGAGTACATAGATTATTCAATAAGCATAAAACCTAGACGTCCAAATTGTAAAACACACAAATACTAATGTCTTAGGAGATCATGACATACCAAACATAAGTTTTATTCTCAAATTACATATCATCAAAGGTCTTTGCATGACATGTAGGTGGCCCAACGGGTGATGAAATTCTTTAATACCTCGAACTTCGACCGGTTCTCACGACGTTGACGCTTGATGAATTTGTAAGTCTTGTAGGCAAGTCGCTTGTGAGTTGGCAAGGAGGCCACATCATCAACCACTACATCATCACTAATGATGTCTTTCGAAGCATTCCACACTTTTTCATCAAACATTTCGTTAACCATATGCTTCATTCAACCGATTGGATCCATGGAAGGTTGTTGAGATGTGGAAGCGATGAACTCAGGAAGCTCGAGGTCAACATCAGTATGGTCTAGACTGTTTGCATTGTAGTTGGCAAACCATGGTCCTACGTCCTCACAATCGAGCCAATCCTCAGCATGGTCGAGATGTTCGGTTTTGATATTCTCAAATAGTGTGGTGAGAATGCTAGCAAAAGGGATAAATCTCTTGTTTACACTAAGCTTTTCCATTCGTTTTGCCATGTGATAGGCGAAGTTGAATGGTGTTCCTTTTTCTATGCAATAGAGCATATAGCCAATAGCAATGAAGACGTTCCCTTTGTCTCCCATCTTCAAAAACATATTAGAGGTCAAAAACGTACTCCCGTGCACTTAGCTTATCACGGATGTAAGCCTTAGGCCAATGAAGATCAGCCTTATTGTGATAATGATATTATGGCTTTAAGATGGTGTTTTGAACATCCACCGCATTTTCCTTCCCTCCTCGGATGAGTGATAATTGCGGTATTTCTTGAATCCCTTGACTCCGTTGTATCAGTGTAGAACATGATCCCGGCAGAGGATATACCAAGTACATTACCAAGCTTTTCCAATGACCATGTATAGTCGGGACCATACATATGAAAGTTTAGAGTGAGCTCGGCGGAGTTGAAGTGATAGCGAGCATATAATTCTTGAATGTGGCGTGGATAGATTGCGGGTGGTAAGGTAGCAAAACGCAAACAACTGACATTCAAGAAAATTTCTCTAAGCCATGTCATGCGGATGAAGTCTAGGTCATAATGACAACCCTCATGATAGGTACGGTTTCTAAATGGTTTATAGACATTGATTCCACGACCACATCGAACC
Organism: Artemisia argyi; assembly: GCA_030686995.1. Lineage (NCBI taxonomy): Eukaryota > Viridiplantae > Streptophyta > Magnoliopsida > Asterales > Asteraceae > Artemisia > Artemisia argyi. The sequence continues at coordinate 106,833,676 of CM060685.1, forward strand.
TTTTTCATAAATTGTTTGGTATCACGTTGATCAGCCATTGTTCCTATCTAATCAACACGTAATATGTTTACATATATGTAAAATCAAAAGATAGAGCCAAGAAAAACAATAGCATGTCTGGCGCATTGCCCGCACGTTGACGCGTTGGCAACGCGCCAGGCTTGTAAAAAATTTTGGGTTTCCCTTAAAAATTCAAGATTTAGAAATTTTTGTAAAAGAAAGTATGAGTTAGTTACATATAGACTCATATTATGTCGAAATCCACAAAACCCATTAGTATAACATACCCAAAAATTGTAATACAATTTTATCAAGAAATTTTTGAAAATTTTTGCCATAGTTTTCCTTGTAATTAGAACTTTTCCATATTAATTTTTCTCAAAAATTCATGGGAAATCCCTAAGACTAGTTTTAATTAGGTAACCTATTAGGTATATGAAAATAGTTCAAGATAACTCACAAAATAACATAATAATGGAACAATGGGGATAAAGACTTACCAATATCTTCAAGGAAATGAGAAGGTAGAATCAAAAATAAAGAGAGAGAGAGTGTGTGTATGATTTTAGAAGTGGGGGTCCAAGGAATCCTTTGTGGTCCAATGAAAGTGATTTGTGGTGATTACATTTGGATAAGAAAAGATGAGAGGAGTAGATTTTATTTTAATTATTGTGGAACACCAAGCATGAGTTAACAAATAACTAATCTTTGTTTGTTGGTTTGGATATTACAAATCATATTTCTAATTTGAGTGCACTTAATAAACATCTTTATTCTCGATGCTCTATCATCCCGAGACCTAATCTAAGGTAATTAAATGTTTCGCGTTTTAAGGGTTTTGTTAAGATGTCGGCGACGTTGTCTTCGGAGGCGACTTTTTCCAAAAGGATATTTCCTTTTTGAACATTATCACGTAAAATGTGGTGACAGATCTCGAAGTGTTTTGTTCGTGAGTGATGGACGGGATTTTTACTTAGGTCGATAGCACCTTTGTTGTCACAGAATACAACATCTTGTAAATGGATGTTGTAATCATTAAACACTTGCTTCATCGACAGAGCATGTTGACAAGCCCTTCCGGCTGCAACATATTTGGCTTCGGTAGTAGATATTGCTAAAGCCATTTGTTTTTTACAACACAATTGTGTTAGACATTCTCCTACAAAGGTGCATATGCCACTAGTACTTTTTCTATCAACGTAGTCACCGGCGTGATCGGAGTCAGTGTAAATACTAATTTCAATTCTCGAGGCTTTTGGGTACCAAACACCTAGATAAGGTGTGCTTTTTATGCATCTAAATATCCGTACTAAGGCATTCATGTGAGATACACTAAACATGATGTCAGGTCTACTAGCGGTAAGATGTAGTAGGCACCCAATCATACATCGATATTTAGAGCTATCAACCAAAAATCCATCCTTATCTAAGGTAAGTTTTAGGTTGGTTGACATTGGCATCTTGATGGACTTAACATTTTCAAGATCAAATTTTCTAAGAGACTCTCTTAAATATTTTGATTATGATATGAGAATGACATTGTCACTTTGAATAACTTGTAAGTTTAGTATAGATGAAAGATCTCCTAATACGTTTATTCCAAATTTCTCATGCATGAATTTAATAAATTCGCCATGTAATGTTTGACATGTAGATCTAAAGACAATATCATCTTCCAAGATTTGAACGATTATTTGATGCTTGTCTTTTATCTTGAAGAATAACGAATTATTCTTCATACCTCACTTTTGATGACTTGATTAAAAACCTTTTTGACATCCATTTGTTTTAGTTTAAACATACCACTACATGCATATGCAAGTAAAATTAATAAAGACTCTATTTGTGCAACCGGGGCAAAAGTTCGATTAATAGGTTTTACAATTTGATCAAAATCATTTATTACTAACATAGCTTGGTTTTCATAAATTGTTCCATTTTCATGCAAGATGCTATTAAAAGACAATTTAAGTTCTAGAGGGGTGCAAGAATTAGGTAAAGGAACTAATTCCTAAACATCATTGCGTGTGACTTGATCTATCTCAAAATGCATTGCCATAATCCAATTTTCGTTACTAATAGCTTCCTCAAAACATTTTGGTTCTATAGTAGATATGAATGTAAATGTATTTTTTTAAGCTTGTAATACAAAGTCATTCTCTAAATTACCTTCAATATTATTATCTATTGCATCAATCAGATTAGTGTAATTAGATCCTTGACTTTGATCATTATTCTCTCCTAGTTTGTCTACTAATGGCAAGAATATTTCTTCATTAAAGCTTACATCTATTGTTTCAATAACTTTAGAAGTCTCTTTTTTATAAACTTTATAAGCCTTTGATGTATGTGAATATCCTAAGAATATTCCATTATATGTTTTAGATATTATGCATTTACAACCAAAGACTTTAAAATATCCTAGAGATGGCTTTTTGCCCCTAAAAATCTAGTAAAGTGTTTTATTACCCGTTTTGGTAATTCATGTTTGATGAGTGCGTAAATACTCATCATATTACACCCATTTTGATACACAAAAAAAAAACTAAAAACGGCCAAATACTCTATAGATATCCTTGGTTCGAGTTTTTTATGTGTTTTAGGTACAAAAGGTTGAAAACGGAGCGAAAACAAGTATTTTTGATCGACTCGACAACAAGTTGTGCATACTGCGATATCAAAGGAACAGAGTGAAGGTCAACCTTGGATATATTCTAGGATCGAAATTGGAATAGCGAAGCCAGAACCCATTTTTATGGGTCAAATTAGCCCGTTCAATTAACTTATCATAAATCTAAAGCTTTATCCATAAGCCCTAAATCTAAATCCCATCCACCAAATCCAACCCAATACATAAACCCAAGCTTACACTGTTATTATTAATAAAACCTTTTTATCCCTTCCCTTTCCCTCCTTCCCAACAAAAACGTATCCAGTAAATATCTACATCCTCCCATAAAAATGTCCCCTCCACACTCCCCTAACACCTGCTCCAGCCACCCCATTGCTCCCTGGTTCCTCCCACAACCCATGTGATTCTCCTCCATGGATTCTCTTCCATGCTGGCAATCCACATGACCATTTGGGCGCCAATTTACAATTAAGGACTAAGATTATTCCAAAAGCTCACCAATGACTGGGATTTGCTCCAAAGAAGCACAAACAATATCCAATGTTGTTTTCTCTCACAAAACAAGCACAAGTCATGAAGACCCCCTAGTTAGCATTTTAGTATAAATAGGATGTATGTAAGCCTCTTAAGGGAGTTATGTTATGTTTGAGGTTTTAATATGTTTTAATTTTAGTTTCTAGTTTAATGTTGTAACCTTTTTCATATGTTTAATATAAGTTTTCAGTATTTATTCCAAGCTTGTTACTCGATTTTTCATTCTAATAGAAATTCGTAGTTTTAGCAAAAATTCTTGTTTTGCATAATCTGTCATTGTTAGCTGTATTGGTTATGTGTTGTTCATTTCAGCTTAGTGTAACTGAGATATAAGATCTTAGAGCTTTTCAAAACCTTTTGCTTCATAAAACTTCGATAGTTTAGAAATAAGCTGGTGTTTGGAAGAGTTGATTTTTGATAGTCAAGTAGTCTATTGCACAAGTTTGGAGTTCAAACAGCTATGGGTTGATCATAATAGGCATTTAGGTTTGTTTCTTAGTTGGTTCCAGTAGGTGTGTAACTTCTGCATACTTAGCTTAAAATTTAGAAACTAAACAGCTTGCAATTGATTTAATAGGATATTGTATATTCAAGGTTTAACAAGTTTTCCAGATGGAGGCATTCGAGTCTCATATTGCATTAGTAGTTTAGGTGCATAACTAGTTTAGATTAATTAGTTTGATTTATCACTTTCATCTGTAGAAATTTTTTAAAATAGTTAAAATATTATAAAATCTTAGATCACTTTTAGCAATCGATACTAATTAGAAATGGATAAAAGTTGTTGTTTCATGTTCACTTTTGCTCACCTTTCAATATCCACAAGAAAATCCAGATTTGAAATTCATTTGCATAGGTAGAATTGATCACGAAGTTTACTGTATGCCCTTTTTACTCCCCTGCATCAGATAACTTTTAGCTTCCTGACCCGTTTTTCTCTAGCCCATATCTTGCTCATCTCTTGAGCTTATAATTTGTAATTTGGAAGTTTAAGAAGCTTGTTAGGTTGTTTTGTTTGTTCCATGTTAGTCAAGGACTATAGAGCTTATTCTCTTAGCTTATTTTGCTTTCTAAGTTGCCCCTCTAGGTTAGTTTTTGCTGCTACTTTCTGCTATCATAGCTCAGTTCCCACTGAGCTCGTTTGATTTATGATTCAGCCTGTTTTTGTGAGCTTGTTTATGTTCATTTGTGTTTGTTTAAGCTTGTGTTCCATTTGCTTAGTGTGTGTTTCCTATGAGCTAGCTGCTACTTGATTTGTTTTTTTTACTTTAGCAATAATCTCATATCTGTTTGATTTTTAAGTTGTTTAAGCTTAGTCAAAGGTTGTTTCCAGCTTGTGACTAATGATTTTCTCGTTTAATCTGAGCTTATTGGATTGCTTTAGATATAGTTTGAGCTGTAGTTTGTTTTAGCTTTAGCTTGTGTTCCATTTGTGTTAGCTTAAAGTTTATTGTGATTGTAGATAGTCTCTTTAATATCACTTAAGCTTAACTCTGATATGTTGCATATATAAGCTTGCATAAGCTTAGCTAAAAGCTTTTCAACAAAAAGCCCTTAACAAAAGTTGGTAACAAACTGGTGTTTAGTGTTTTTCCGAAATGAATAAATGAAAATAAAAATGTTGGCAAAAAGTGCCATGGCCAAGACTTGAACCCCCATTGCCCAGCTCACCCCACAAACACACTGCCATTTCTGCCCTTTGATGTCTCATGTTATATGTCTCTTTCCTAATTTATTTAAGCCTTTAATTCAGCTTATTAATAATTAGGTTATAAATTTGTCACACTTAATTCGTGCTTATTAGAACCGTTTTTCCAAGTTTTATATTTTTCATAGAACCCGTATATCACTAAGTAATTGTAATAAAAGTTTGAGATTTATTTGAAAAGTTTTAAATAGGATTTAATTAGTATTAAATTGATTATAAATTATAATAATTAGAATTTTCATCAAATAATTAATTTTCTTCTTCCTAAAAATTTTCTTTTGTCATGCAGTACGTAGAGAAACCATTTTATGTGATTGGCCTCAAACAGCCAGATAATTATCAACCAAGAAATGGTCAACAAGTCAAACAGCTTAAACCAATGCTTCCGTGGAATACAGTGTTTCCCCGGGTCGTTAGATCCCAACGAGGTGTGCGAAGGTATTAAAAACAAATCTGTGATCAAGTGATTATGAACAGAAAAGGGTATAAGTGTGAGTGAGTGATTACACTAAGGATTTATAAAACAAAATAGCTTAAATAAGCTATAAGAGTGATTACGTAAAAGCTAGATATCTAAAAACGTTTAAAATATAAAAACGCGTACGTTTAATTTAATTCTACGTAAACGTACGAAACAAAAACAATTTTAACTATAGTAGGAATTTGCATGCCTTCGGGGCTTAAATGAAAATTAAATAAACTTAAAATATTTATTTTATAATTACTAATTATTTAATTAATTATTATTATTTAATAACTATTATTAATTATTTAATAATTCACTAATAAATAAGAAAATGTAAAATAAGTCTAGAAAAATAAAATTAAAATTTATAAAAGTCTAAAATATTATAAAACTTATTTTAAAATTAAAATTATATTTTTTCACACTATTTATATATTTATTATTAATTAATTACCATTTAATTATTAAATAACTAATTATATGATTTAAATTATTATAAATACTAAAAAGACTTAGGTAATTAAGAAGATTTTTATAAATCTAATTAACCATCACAGGAATCCTAAAAAATTATAACAAGTTGGTTTTATGTATTTTTAAACTAATTTACTAATTATTATTCTATTTAATAATTAATTACCAATTAAACTAATTATATTATAAAAAATAGAAAATGAACAGTAAAAATTATTGAAAAATTTATAAAAATGTTTTACCTTATATAAAAGCTAGAAAAATTATAAAAACTAGGTGGTACTTTATAAAATATAAGTATGCTATTTAATTCTTAATTATTAATTAATAATTAATAAAACTAATATTAATTCTAATAAATACTAAATTACAAAATAAAAATCTGAGAAAATTGGTAAAAATACTTTAATATAAAAGGAAATTAATAAAAATATAAAAATACCAAGTACTTATCGAAAATTAAAATTTAAATTATATTAAATAGAAACTATCACTTATTATTAAATTAGTTTTTCTTGATTTTTCTTTTACAAAACTCTAAAAATACTTAAAACATAAAACTTTTGTGAAAACAAAATTTCCAAATCTTAAAATTAAGCCAAATGCAAGCAATAAGCTATGGCAGTTGACTATCGTTGACCAAGACAAGAAATAAGCTAAAATGGACTTAAGTGGGACCCACTATAAGTGATTCTGGTTCAAACTAGTGTGTTGGACATGTATGAGCAAGAATCAACCAAAAAGACCCACAAAATAAGCTAATAAGCTATAAATAAGCACTTGGTTTCTTAGTTGAACACTAAAACCGGGACAGACTTAAGTGCTTATTTCAGGTGGGGTCAACTGAATCTCAGGTCAAACTATTGGTCAATTATAGAAGAGTACTAGGAGGGGGGTTGGGAGGAACCAAGTGGGTGGCTTGTGGACCACTGTGGAGGTCAGAAACCACTACCAAAGTGGTGGTGATGGATGTGGTATCTAAACACTATTTGTGAGGTGCTAGTGTATGACCTCCGTGCTTGTCTTTGGTCTTTAGTGGAACGATTATTTGTGGTAATTACTTTTATATTAGTGTTAAATGACCCCTAACTTGTCTTTTGAGTAGAATAAAAGCGCATTTGCTTAAGGACAAGCAAATCTCAAGTGTAAGGGTATATGATGAGGCGAAAAATGAACCACTTTTAGGGGGTCATTTAAGCCCGGAATTGAATTTATTTGATCAAATATTGCCCTAAATCGTTTCTTTTGTGATTTTAGGTACTTTGGGAGAGAAATCTGGAAAAGGAAGCAATTTGGACGTTTTTGGAGCATAAAAGTGAAGAAAACGCCAAAGTCTTAATTTTCCTTGCTGGGAACAGTAGGTGACGGCGTCAAGAAGGAATTTCTGACGGCGTCAAGAGTAATTTCCATGACGACCCAGTGCAGATTTGACGGCGTCACGAAGAAGGGCGTCAAGAGTAAAATTCATGACGGCCTGGAAATGCTAACACATGACGGCGTCAAAAGTAGATCAAGGCAGTCCGAGAATTATTTTGGCGGCGAGGTGACGGCGTCACAAGCTATGTCTTGACGCCGTCAGACCCTATTTCCTATATATAGTTTTCTAATTTTCACATTAAAAAGAGAGAAGTTTTGGAGAAACCCTAAGTACAAACTTGGTGCGAATTTTACAGGTTTTTCAAGGGTTCTAAGCCCTTGATACCTTTCATGTGTAATTGAGATAAGTATTCTTTTAATTCAATCAATATGTCTATGTGTTGGTTGTCTATATCTTGTTCTTGTCTTAATTCCATCATGCTAGGCTAGATCTATCTTGTGTTTGCTTAGATCTAATGAAACCTAGATGTTAATTATGTGTTGATTACTTGTTTATATTTGTATTGGATGAATGAATTCGATGTTAGGCTTAAGAAAACTGGCAGACTTCCAATTGGTAACATGCTTGAACGTCTTAGGAAACATGAACTGATGTGCACTAGGTTTTATTGGTTGTATTTAATGCATGAGACACTGTTTATAATCCCTATGGTTGTACTGGGCATGGTATAGGAGGAGATAAGAGCTCATAGGATTGGGGAGTTAAGTGCGCCACCCCATGAATGGTATTAAGGAATACAATCCGTCATCCATGCAACTATAACAAGTAATTAACGTGTAAAAGATGTCTAGGGAGTAGTGAAATCTAAGTAAACACATTTTCTCCACTTATTGCTCACAACCTTAATTAATTTAGTTTATTTTCATTTCTAGTATTTTATTTTGATTGCATCTTTAGTATTGGGTTAGTTGACTAGCAACTAATTCCGCCCAAATCCTTCAAACCCGAGATTTTTACTTGCTTTCTAAAAAATATAAAAATACAAAAATAATCATCCCTCATCTTTAGAACTAGTATTTAGGTTTTCTAATCCTAGCGACACTATTCCTAGCTGAACGATCAATCCCTCGGTACTTATCACTATACTATACTACAACAATCAGGTACACTGCCTGGTGGGGGTTGTAAGCTTCTCAAGATCCCTTGAGAGGTAAAGCCTGGTGCGATTCCCACGTATCAAGTTTTTGGCACCGCTGCCGGGGAATAGTTATTGTCTAGGTTAGAATTTCTTTTTATTAGGTCTACTTGCTAGATTCCTTTCTAATAAGATATTATTTTTATTTTTAGGTTTTCTTTAGTCTATCTTATTTCTTTGTGTCTTTGTTCGTAACCCTTCACCACCCGACATCATGGACGATGGGAACATCCTTGAACCCGTCATCCCACCACAACAAAACCCACCACTAGAACCCCTTAGGCCCCGAACCTTAGGAGAGTATTCCCGACCTAGCCACCAAGGCTACTGAAACACCATTGAGCTCACCGGAGCCAATGTGACCCCCTTGCGATCCGACACCATCCGGTTGGTGCAAAGCGGATGTGCATTCCATGGACTTCGTTCTGAAGATCCAAATCAACACCTTAAGGACTTCCTAAAAATCGTAGATTCCATAGACCTAGGTGTTGAAACTAGAGAGACAACCCAATTACGCCTATTCCAATTCTCTCTACGGGATCAAGCTAGTCAATGGCTTGATCGTTTACCCGCGGGATCCATCACCACATGGGATGATCTCACCACTCGTTTCCTTGCTCAATTTTTCCCACCGGGGAGAACTACTAAGCTTAGAAATGACATCTTGATGTTCCAACAACGTCAAAATGAATCTCTTTATAAAGCATGGACTCGTTTCAAGGACTTACTCCAAAAAGTCCCTCATCATGGCATAGATCTTTGGCTCCAAGTCCAAATTTTTTATGACCATATCGATCTCTCCACAAGGCGAGCCATTGACCAATCGGCCGGTGGTAAGCTACCTGATCTAAGTGCGGAACAATCATGGGAACTCATAGAAGATCTTGCTCTCTATGACAACGAAAGTTGGAATGATCCCCGTGATTTGAACAAAACGGTCAAGGCAATATCTTTGCCTTCGAACAATTCTAGCACTCCCGACCGTAGGATCATGGAACTTGAGGACCAAGTCAAGTTTCTCATGAAATCTTACGAAGCTCCTAAACCTTCAAGCCAAGTGAACAAAATCACGTATTCATGCGAATTATGTAGTGGTCCCCACGACACTCGTGATTGTGTGGAACTCCCCGGAACAGCTTTTGCGGACTACGCATCCACGCGTACCGACGAAGCGGGAGATAAGTGGTATACTTTCAAGCCCGAGCCGAACCCTTACGGTGATTCATACAACCCCTCTTGGAAAAATCACCCAAACCTTAGGTGGAAACAAAATCAACCCAATTCTTCCAATCCGCCTAATCGTTACCAACCAAACGGTCCACCATCCAACCGTACTTTCAACAACAATCCTTCTAACAACTATGGTAGTACCAACAATCTTGAAGGATTGATGTCAAAGTTTATGGCATCTCAAGAAGCTCGCTGATTCGTTGTGTTTTGGTGTGTGTAAATAACAATTTATCAAAATATCAACAAACGTGAGTTTTAATTTGTCTTGAGACAAATAAACGTGAAGTAATACGAGTAAATCGTTTAGGAAAACAATTACCTCGCAAAACTTGTGAAAGTGATATTCAAATTGTGAGACCGGGAAGTGATTTCCCGGGTCGTACCCCAACAAGGTGTGAATGGAAAGCTTCGAGTGAGATTTGGATTAAAATCTTGTATGATTGGAAAGGTTATTTGGTTTTGCGATACGTTAATTTGGAAAATAACGAACGAAGGCAAAAATAAATTAACCTAAGGCAACTATAATCTAAGAAATACCTAAAAACTACGGGAAAACATAATTAGGTATCGGGAATCCTAAAACGTTAAACAAATTAAAAACGCGAACGTTTAATTAAAAATTATGCGAGAGCGCAAAATAAAACGCGAATTTTATGTTCTAAACGTCCTACGGGGTTCTAATTAATTTTTTTTACTTACTAAAATGCGAAAGAAAATTTTTGAAAAAGAAAAATTAATTTTTCGGATATAATTCTATTTATTACAATTAAATAACTATTAAACACTAATTAATTTATAATAAATGCTAAAACTAATCGGAAAATTTTGAAACTTTTTTAATAAAAACTCTAAACTAATGTTATTCCTAGAAAAATAAAACAAGTTAAAATTGGTACAAAATAAGCTCGAATTAAGCCCTTTATAAGCTGTTAAGCTTATTAGGCCTACAACACAAACAACAATACCTAACTATTAAATTGTGCAAGACTTCACTAATAAAAGACCCAAGGGCAACGGTTGAGGTGTCGTTTGTGGGCTGAGTGGGGGGAGTTCGAATCCCTCTTTTGACAAACTTTCTGTTATTATTTTTTTTTTTCTTTTCTTTTCGAGCATAGAAGACACCAACACACTTCAGTCCCTTTTTTTTTCTTTTTAAACCAGATGTTAAACCAACGTTCCAAACTGATTCTAGTTTCCCTTTTTTTTAGATACTAGATTTAAAAATCATAGGTACACAATCACTTTTGTTTTCTTTTTTTGCCCTTTTTTAAAACAAAAACGCTACGAATGACAATCGACAATCATATGTATGGGTAGATCAGATTAACAATAACAATCGACCACAACACAGTAAAATCACATGATCAAACAAATAAAGAAAGTCAACAAGAGGTGGCTGATAAATTAGCAGCAGTAGGGGCTCAAGAGTACCAAAAGAGTTTTGATGCACAATTTTACAAAAAACAAATGCCTAAGGGGGCGACTTCAGGGCCTTGCGTAAGCTTGAAAGAACATTCAAAAATTAATTCAAAACCATACTCTTGTTCACAAGCTAGAAGATAACCAGTTTACAAATTCTCAAGCCTTAATTCCAACAAATGAGTAAACTATAAATAGACCTTTGAGGACCTGATTAAACGCTACTACTAATGAGAGAATAGATTTGACAAAAAAGAGTGTACAAACAATTTTTGGACCAAACAGAATCTTGTGCCAATCGGCACTTACGATGACAGTTTCAAAGATGAACAAAGATGTTGATTGAAACAGTGGCAAACTTTGTCTAATTAAACTACAATAAGCTAAATGACACTAAACTAAATACGTTCAAGCAGCATATAACAACCATTAATCATGAAGTATAAATTGTAAAAGAAAAAAAATGGAATAAAGGCCTACTTGTCATCCAATTCGTTAGGGAGAGCCACGGATCAAAAGACCCACTTATTTGTCTCCCATAAGACTCTAAACCAAACTCCTTTGCTATTTTTGCTACTGCTTCTGCTTTTTACTTCCTTTTTTTTTTCAACTCTGTTCCATTTTTTTATTTTTCTTTTCTTTCGAATTAACCAACACCAGATAATAAATTTTAAATGGAATAACTAGAAATTAAGCTGGGAACATAAACTTGAAATAAGAATACTTTCATTAAAATTGAAAAATGTTGAATTACAATAAAACTTTTAAAAAACTTGAAAAGATAAAAAAAAATATAAAACTGATATGAGATGCCTCTTGGCTTACAAGTGGTAACCTATTTATACTAAACTTGAAGTGGTAGGTATGCCTTAGCTTCTTCTTTGTCTTCATCAGCTTGTGCTTTTCTTGATCAAATCCAAACCCTTGATTCTTGTAGGAGTGCTATCATCCCTTGATTCAGCTTTTTGGCGCCCATTTGAGAGGTGGATCTCCAGCTTGTCACTTCGTGATAGGATGATGGGTGTTAGGTATAGTTTGGAGGGGAGTTTAGTGGGATTGGGATATGGGTTTTGAGGACAAAGTATGGAAAATGATGGTGAGATGGTGATGGGTTGATTGGAGGTACGTGGTCACGGGGGGAAATTGAGGGTTTGGGGAAGAAGACATAGCAGCTGTGACGGGTTTGACTGATGAAACATTCCTCTTTGGTTTTTATTAATAAACCGTGTATTTGGGGAGGATGGGGGAAAGCGTATGAGATTTTTTAGGGTTAGGGTACCTGGTTTATTTAAACGTGAAGGGGAAAAGGCTAGGTGGGCTTGGGTGGGCTAAGGAGGTTTTTAATTAAACGTGGGCTTGGGTGGATAGTAACTTGGGTGGGCTGATTTTGGCTTAGGGTGGATAGTTTTAAAACGTGGGCTAGCCGTGTATGTGATTCGTTTGGTATTTTTAAGTTTCAACACAAGGACCACTTTTGTAATTTATGATTTCCTTGAGGGGCTACTTCTGCCATTTTTCCAAACTTCAACAAGGACCCAACTTGCCAATTCCAAAAGTTAACTTCATCATTTTTCTTCAAAAAATGATCCCCGGGAACTATTTTTGATAACATTGAACGTTAGGGACTAATTTTGCCAAAGATGAAATTCCAGGGATCAAACTTGCACACTTATGAAAACTTTTTCACCCAAAGATCATTTTTGATTTATTTTGACTTTTAAAGATCAAGAGTTGACTTTTCTTTGAAAATGATTGACCAGGGACTAGTTTTGTAAAATTTTGAAAGTCGGGGGACTGAAACTGCCAAATATGTAACTTTTGTTTGTTTTTCGTTTGTTTTCACTTGTTTTGCATAAGAAACATATAAAATACGATTTTTGGAATTTTCTTCGCATTTTGGTGCGTTTTTGAGTATTTTTGATCGTTTTGCAGCTTAGATTTGACTCAAAATGATGAGTATTTACACACTCATCAATCCCCCACACTAAACTATTGCTAGTCCCTAGCAATATTTTTGAGAAAAATTAATGGATTTGAAGTCTCTTTACCAAAAGCCATCACTTCTGGAGTAGCCAGGTGTAAGAACTGTGGCACACCTGATAGCCGTGTGATTTTGAGCAAACCACTAGCTTTCAACGGATTTGATTTGTCTTTACCAGGAGCTGTTTGCTCCTGGACTAGCCAACTCTTGATGGAACAGTCAACATCTTGGTGAGTTGATTACCAATTATGGTTTTTCCACGGCCTTTACCACAAGCCATAATCTTGCGGGCTAGCCAACTCATTAGCTTTTAAGGATGATGGGGAGTTGAGGAACCATACAATTTTTGGCAAATTGCAAGCCATCAACGGGTTTGAGTTATCTTTACCAAGAGCTGTTTGCTCCTGGATTAGCCAATCCCTTTTGTCGTTTAGACACGGCGAATTGATAACCACAAAAATTTTGAAATAAAGTGAAAAATTTTTGAAAAATTATGGCCAAAAATGGGGGTACTAGACGGTATATTTTGATAAAATTCGCTAGAATTTTCCCCTCCCCCACACTTAGAGTTGAATATTGTCCTCAATATTCAAAGTCCCGGCGATTATGCCGAAATTTTGAATGAAAGACGAGAATATTAAAAGCTAACTGTGGGAATGTCTTTTGCATTTTTCACTTTATTTATTCGAACACACATTTTTTATTATTATTTATTTTTTTATTATTATTATTATTTTTTTGGAAAGATATGTACAACTCAAGTAGCTGCGGGGGGTGGCCACTCCCCCACACTAGGGTGTTAGAAAATAGGAGGAAATCAGATACACGGGTGAAAACCCGTGTTTGTTACTTGTTTTTGTTTGTCGAGTCGCTAGCTTGACTCGATCCCCGAATTCATTGGTCCATGGGGAAACAAGATGTGGAAGAAACAATCTCCATCGGACTTTCATTCAAGATATTTGGATAAACATATGAAGCACGAGAAAGTTCCACTCCGATGAGATAACCGCCGGTATTCAAATAGTGAAAACTAGTAGAAAGAATACCGGGGTCAAAGATAGTGTTCTCACTCCCGAGGGAATGAGAAAGAAGTGAGATCACACAAAATGTGATGAGGGGAACAAAGATATTGGAATCTTTATTCATGAACTTGAGCTTTCTTTGCGAGATTGGAATTTTAACATGTAAGCTCATAGAAATCCCGGGAGGGAGAGTTGTTGTAAATTCATCATTAAGACATTTCTCATGATAAAGTACATCTTCCCCCGGGTCATGATCAACATAATCATGAGTGAGATCATGGTTGAGACAGAATAGAGGGAATTCACTTTTCTCCAGAATTAAAAGTTTCTCGGATGAGATTTGTAACTTAAAATTCTTATCGGGAGTCTTTTTCATTGTAAAAGGAGTTTTTACATCATTGAGTATTCCTGGATTGAATACTTTGTTTTCACAAAAAAAATGATGCTCAATGGAAGACTCGGAAGGGGAGAGTGAATCACCCTCTAAAAGGGAGAAATCATGAGAAACAATTGACGGTTCATCAGTCACATTTTCTATTTTTGGTTTCTTATCATCAAATGTTTCGTCATCACAAGATTCGCCATACAAAAGATTTTTCCATTCATTTTGATTGGCTTCAAAGTCGAAGAGATCATCATCACTTTGAGAATCACTAAAGTCGGAGTTAGGATTAAGTGATGGATCATGATACAAAAGACTTTCAATTTCTTTGAGATCGGATTCAAAGTCAAAGAAATCGTCGTCACTTCCCGATGGAAGTGGATTGATGTGAGCAAGTTCATCGGAGAACTCCTCAAGAAGAAAGTCAACATTAGAAGTGGTACTGCCACTACTAGGTTCTTTGGATTCGGGGAACACAGAAGAATGACCATTGGAGGAGAAATCAATGACATCGATGCTTTTAACCGAAGGTTTCTTATGCTTGGAAGCATCGGTGTGAAAAATCATTTTTTCATTATCAATCCTCAAGGTCAAAGTATTCTCATAATGATCAACTAGGGCTTTTGCTGTACGCAAAAATGGTCTCCCTAGGATGAGAGGAACTCTCGGGTCAGCTTCATAATCAACCACCACAAAGTCGGCAGGGAAGATAAACGTATTCACACGAACAAATACATCTTCAGCTATACCGACTGGGTGAGTAATAGAGCGATTAGCTAACTCTAAGGTCATACAAGTTGGTTTGAGTGTTCCCATTCCAAGTTGTTCATAGATTGACAAAGGCATGAGGTTTATGCTAGCCCCTGAATCGGCTAGAGCATTAGAAACCTCTTGATCATCTTTCAAAGAACAAGGAATGAGAAATTTTCCAGAATCTTCAAGCTTCTCGGGAAGCTCTTTGAGAAGGACTGCTGAACATTGAGCATTAATCGGTGTCTCAGCAAGTTCAAGCAATTTTTCTTTATTGCTAATGAGATTCTTAAATGTGGAAGCAAATTTTGGTATGTAAAGAAGAGCATCCGCAAAACTAATGTTGAAGTGAAGTTTTTGAAATATTTCAAGAAACTTCTTCATTTGGACATCAGTTTTATCACGGAGTTTTTGATCATTAAGCCTCGAAGGATATGGAATTGAAGGCTTAGAAATGCTCTTTGGAAAAACAAACTCGGGAATTGACGCTTGGACGACCAAAGGTTGGACGTGTGCGGTACTTCGTGGGCTTGAGGATTGCACCTTGTCCTTTGTCGCCTTCGGTTCGCATTCCACTACCTCAGGAGGAGAAGAAGATGAGGTAGTAGGAATCGCGGGTCTATCATAAGAAACACCACTACGGGTTGGTGATCGTGTTGCTAGGTAGCGTTCCCGATCCCGAAGGTCGATCATTTAAAGACTTCTTTAGTTCAGAAATCTGACCGATCAACAACCTGTTTGTTTCTTCTTGAGCTTTCATAAATTGTTTCAATAACTCATCGGTGGGTGATGGAGTTTGAACAACGGCTTGATTTTGAGACAAATTTTGAGCTCGGTTGTTTTGATTGAAACCTTGATTTTGAAAATTTCCATGGTTTTGATTACCATGAAAATTGTTTCCTTGATTGAAATTACCATAACCTTGGTTTCTATTCAAGTTTCCTTGATTTTGATATTGATTCATAGGGGCTTCAAATTGGTTTTGAACATTCGGGTTTCTTTGTTGATTTTGATTGAATCTATTTGGATTGTTGGGTTGAGAAAAACCGGGTGGACCACTTTGATTGTTAGTACGGTAATTTTGTTCCATTTGAGGACGGTATTGGTTACCTCCTTGGATGGAATTACCTACTATTGCATTAACTTCAAAAGGATTGCCATTGGTGGCAGTACAATTGTAGTAAGTGTGTGGACCACCACAAGTAACGCAAGTGTCAACCTTTTTGACTTCAGCAGGTTGAGAAGAGACTTTCTTTGTTTTGGTGAGAACCAAAGCATGGATTGCTTCCGTGAGCTTGTCAAGTCTAGCATCGGTGCTAGATTGAGCCACGGGTGATGAGGAAGAAGGACCAACATTAATTTGCGAAACAACCGATTTGCTTCGTGGAATGCGGACCTTGGATTTGTTTTCAATTATCATCAAAGCATCTTTGGTGGTTCGATTAGAGAAGTTGCCTCCCGCGGAGGCATTAAGAGAGTCTTGATCGACTTGGCTCACACCATTATAGAAAGTGTCGAGTTGCATCAACTCGGAAAAACTGTGATGAGGACATTTACGAAGCATGTCCTTGTAACGATCCCATGCCTCACCGAATGATTCATCAAACTTTTGAGTGAATTTCATGATCTCATTCTTGAGGGCGGTGGTTTTGGATGGAGGAAAGAATTCGTTCACAAACTTCTTGACCAAATCTTCCCACGTTTCAATCGATCGAGGAGGTTGTTTGTCTAGCCAATTTTTGGCAGCCCCATCGAGGGAAAACAGGAAGAGAAGAAGTTTGATAGCCTCCTCAGGGACATTTTTGCATTTGATGGTCGACGTGATTTTGTTGAACCATCGAATGTGATCTTGAGGATCGTCCCTCTCGAAACCATAGAATTGACGCGAGGTGACTAAGTTAATCAACCCCGTCTTAAGTTCGAAATTTTCAGCCACGATGGCTGGAATGATGATAGCATCTCCGTAACCCTCGATGGGTGCTTGGAGAAGCTCATTCATAGTGGGCTCGGCCGCCATGATTGGAATAGCACGAAACTCAGGTTCGACTATTCGATTGGTATGTCGTCGATTACGCCTTCTCGGAATGTTATTAAGCGATTGCAAAGGACTTGTTGACGTAGACGAACGTGTGCGCATGCACCACAAAAAATATCAATTAAAACAATACCACTTTAAAGACAAGGGAACTTAAACCAATAATCAAGAACGCAAGGTTAACTTCTAAGGAAAAACGCACAAAGGAGCGGGAGAGAAGAATGGATCTCTCACTGGGCGAAGTTCGTTGGATCGCCACATACCGTTTCGACTCCTCTTAAAGTGTGATTCTCGTTTAAAAGTTTTCCAATACGCAAGTGATACAAAGGCAAGTTTTGATCTTTTGTTTGGGAACTTATTATGGTCACACCCCCAGTTGGTAGGTGTTCTGCCTTGGTTTGCGGTGGTAAGATTTTTACTTGTATTTATTAAACAATGAAACGGGAAAATCTTTTTTTTTTTTGTGTTTTTCTTTATCTTATATAGATATAATACATATACTAGAAACAAAAGAAAAATATTTTTGGTTTTTTTATACGTTTTATAAAAGCGTAACTTCTTGCGAAGGTTCTACAAGACTAATCGTCTAAACCTTATCGAGACTTTCGACACACAGCCTCCCCGGCAGCGGCGCCATTTGATTCGTTGTGTTTTGGTGTGTGTAAACAACAATTTATCAAAATATCAACAAACGTGAGTTTTAATTTGTCTTGAGACAAATAAACGTGAAGTAATACGAGTAAATCGTTTAGGAAAACGATTACCTCGCAAAACTTGTGAAAGTGATATTCAAATTGTGAGACCGGGAAGTGATTTCCCGGGTCGTACCCCAACGAGGTGTGAATGGAAAGCTTCGAGTGAGATTTGGATTAAAATCTTGTATGATTGGAAAGGTTATTTGGTTTTGCGATACGTTAATTTGGAAAATAACGAACGAAGGTAAAAATAAATTAACCTAAGGCAACTATAATCTAAGAAATACCTAAAAACTACGGGAAAACATAATTAGGTATCGGGAATCCTAAAACGTTAAACAAATTAAAAACGCGAACGTTTAATTAAAAATTATGCGAGAGCGCAAAATAAAACGCGAATTTTATGTTATAAACGTCCTACGGGGTTCTAATTAATTTTTTTTTACTTACTAAAATGCGAAAGAAAATTTTTGAAAAAGAAAAATTAATTTTTCGGATATAATTCTATTTATTACAATTAAATAACTATTAAACACTAATTAATTTATAATAAATGCTAAAACTAATCGGAAAATTTTGAAACTTTTTTAATAAAAACTCTAAACTAATGTTATTCCTAGAAAAATAAAACAAGTTAAAATTGGTACAAAATAAGCTCGAATTAAGCCCTTTATAAGCTGTTAAGCTTATTAGGCCTACAACACAAACAACAATACCTAACTATTAAATTGTGCAAGACTTCACTAATAAAAGACCCAAGGGCAACGGTTGAGGTGTCGTTTTGTGGGCTGAGTAGGGGGAGTTCGAATCCCTCTTTTGACAAACTTTCTGTTATTATTATTTTTTTTGTTTCTTTTCTTTTCGAGCATAGAAGACACCAACACACTTCAGTCCCTTTTTTTTCTTTTTAAACCAGATGTTAACCCAACGTTCCAAACTGATTCTAGTTTCCCTTTTTTTTAGATACCAGATTTAAAAATCATAGGTACACAATCACTTTTGTTTTCTTCTTTTGCCCTTTCTTAAAACAAAAACGCTACGAATGACAATCGACAATCATATGTATGGGTAGATCAGATTAACAATAACAATCGACCACAACACAGTAAAATCACAAGATCAAACAAATAAAGAAAGTCAACAAGAGGTGGCTGATAAATTAGCAGCAGTAGGGGCTCAAGAGTACCAAAAGAGTGCTCATTTTGATGCACAATTTTACAAAAAACAAATGCCTAAGGGGGCGACTTCAGGGCCTTGCGTAAGCTTGAAAGAACATTCAAAAATTAATTCAAAACCATACTCTTGTTCACAAGCTAGAAGATAACCAGTTTACAAAATCTCAAGCCTTAATTCCAACAAATGAGTAAACTATAAATAGACCTTTGAGCACCTGATTAAACGCTACTACTAATGAGAGAATAGATTTGACAAAAAAGAGTGTACAAACAATTTTTGGACCAAACAGAATCTTGTGCCAATCGGCACTTACGATGACAGTTTCCAAGATGAACAAAGATGTTGATCGAAACAGTGGCAAACTTTGTCTAATTAAACTACAATAAGCTAAATGACACTAAACTAAATACGTTCAAGCAGCATATAACAACCATTAATCATGAAGTATAAATTGTAAAAGAAAAAAAAGAGTTAATTACATAAATGGTCACTGTGGTTTGCTTGAAATTTCACTATTAGTCACTGAACTTTTTTTTTGATGGGCCTAGTCACTGTGGTTTGCTGTTATTACGGGCCTAGTCACTGAACTTTTTTTTTCCGAATGAAATGACCAAACAGCCCTTGTCATCTTATTTGGACTAACGATCGTTAGTCTTTTAGACTAACGACCGTTAGAGAACAACCGAAAACTTGGTTTTCTAACGTTTTCGTCCGGTCTTTATACGTTTTCATCCGTTTTTTCACGTTTTCGTCCGTATTTACAGGTTTTCGTCTGTATTTACACGTTTTCGTCTGTATTTACACGTTTTCGTCCGTTTTTTCACGTTTTCGTCCGTATTTACAGGTTTTCGTCTGTATTTACACGTTTTCGTCTGTATTTACACGTTTTCGTCCGTTTTTACACGTTTTCACCCGTTTTTACACGTTTTCGTCCGTATTTACACGCTTTCGTCCGTATTTACACGTTTTCGTCCGTTTTTACACGTTTTCGTCCGTTTTTTCACGTTTTCGTCCGTATTTACATGTTTATTTCGTTTTTACACGTTTTCATCCGTTTTTTCATGTTTTCGTCTGTTTTTACACGTTTTCATCCGTTTTTACACGTTTTCATCTGTTTTT
Organism: Artemisia argyi; assembly: GCA_030686995.1. Taxonomy (NCBI): domain Eukaryota; kingdom Viridiplantae; phylum Streptophyta; class Magnoliopsida; order Asterales; family Asteraceae; genus Artemisia; species Artemisia argyi. Next base: position 106,853,812 of record CM060685.1, read on the forward strand.
TCACGTTTTCGTCTGTATTTACACGTTTTCGTCCATTTTTACACGTTTTCGTCCGTATTTACACGTTTTCATCCATTTTTACACGTTTTCGTCTGTATTTACATGTTTTCGTTCGTTTTTACACGTTTTTCTCCGTTTTTTAGAAAAATATTTTCGAAAAAATTATTTCAAAAAAAAGAAAATTTTCGAAAAATTTATTTGGAAAAAAAATATTTTTCTAAACAAATAATTTAGAATAAAAAAATTTTGAAAAAATTATTTTAGAAAAAAGAAAATTTTCGAAAAATTTATTTCGAAAAAAAAAATATTTTTCTAAAAAAAATAATTTAGAATAAAAAATTTTCGAAAAAATTATTTCGAAAAAAAATAATTTTTCGAAAACGTGTAAAAATGGACGAAAACGTGTAAAAACGGACGAAAACGTGTAAATACGGACGAAAACGTGAAAAAAACGGATGAAAACGTGTAAATACGGACGAAAACGTGTAAAAACGGACAAAAACGTGTAAATACAGACGAAAACGTGAAAAAACGGATGAAAACGTGTAAAAACGGACGAAAACGTGTAAAAATGGATGAAAACGTGTAAAAACGGACGAAAACATGTAAATACGGACGAAAACGTGTAAAAACGGACGAAAACGTGTAAATACAGACGAAAACGTGAAAAAACGGATGAAAACGTGTAAAAACGGACGAAAACGTGTAAATACGGACGAAAACGTGAAAAAACGGATGAAAACGTGTAAAAACGGACGAAAACGTGTAAATACGGACGAAAACGTGAAAAAACGGATGAAAACGTATAAAGACCGGACGAAAACGTTAGAAATCCAAGTTTTCGGTTGTTCTCTAACGGTCGTTAGTCTAAAAGACTAACGGTCGTTAGTCCAAATAATATGACAAGGGCTGTTTGGTCATTTCATTCGGAAAAAAAAAGTTGAGTGACTAGGCCCGTAATAACAGCAAACCACAGTGACTAAGTCCATCAAAAAAAAAGTTCAGTGACTAATAGTGAAATTTCAAGCAAACCACAGTGACCATCTATGTAATTAACTCGAAAAAAAATGGAATAAAGGCCTACTTGTCATCCAATTCGTTAGGGAGAGCCACGGATCAAAAGAACCACTTATCTGTCTCCCATGAGACTCTAAACCAAACTCCTTTGCTATTTCTGCTACTGCTTCTGCTTTTTACTTCCTTTTTTTTTCAACTCTGTTCCATTTTTTTATTTTTCTTTTCTTTCGAATTAACCAACACCAGACAATAAATTTTAAATGGAATAACTAGAAATTAAGCTGGGAACATAAACTTGAAATAAGAATACTTTCATTAAACTTGAAAAATGTTGAATTACAATAAAACTTTTAAAAAACTTGAAAAGATAAAAAAAAACATAAAACTGATATGAGATGCCTCTTGGCTTACAAGTGGTAACCTATTTATACTAAACTTGAAGTGGTAGGTATGCCTTAGCTTCTTCTTTGTCTTCATCAGCTTGTGCTTTTCTTGATCAAATCCAAACCCTTGATTCTTGTAGGAGTGCTATCATCCCTTGATTCAGCTTTTTGGCGCCCATTTGAGAGGTGGATCTCCAGCTTGTCACTTCGTGATAGGATGATGGGTGTTAGGTATAGTTTGGAGGGGAGTTTAGTGGGATTGGGATATGGGTTTTGAGGACAAAGTATGGAAAATGATGGTGAGATGGTGATGGGTTGATTGGAGGTACGTGGTCACGGGGGGAAATTGAGGGTTTGGGGAAGAAGACATAGCAGCTGTGACGGGTTTGACTGATGAAACATTCCTCTTTGGTTTTTATTAATAAACTGTGTATTTGGGGAGGATGGGGGAAAGCGTATGAGATTTTTTAGGGTTAGGGTACCTGGTTTATTTAAACGTGAAGGGGAAAAGGCTAGGTGGGCTTGGGTGGGCTAAGGAGGTTTTTAATTAAACGTGGGCTTGGGTGGATAGTAACTTGGGTGGGCTGATTTTGGCTTAGGGTGGATAGTTTTAAAACGTGGGCTAGCCGTGTATGTGATTCGTTTGGTATTTTTAAGTTTCAACACAAGGACCACTTTTGTAATTTATGATTTCCTTGAGGGGCTACTTCTGCCATTTTTCCAAACTTCAACAAGGACCCAACTTGCCAATTCCAAAAGTTAACTTCATCATTTTTCTTCAAAAAATGATCCCCGGGAACTATTTTTGATAACATTGAACGTTAGGGACTAATTTTGCCAAAGATGAAATTCCAGGGATCAAACTTGCACACTTATGAAAACTTTTTCACCCAAAGATCATTTTTGATTTATTTTGACTTTTAAAGATCAAGAGTTGACTTTTCTTTGAAAATGATTGACCAGGGACTAGTTTTGTAAAATTTTGAAAGTCGGGGGACTGAAACTGCCAATATGTAACTTTTGTTTGTTTTTCATTTGTTTTCACTTGTTTTGCATAAGAAACATATAAAATACGATCTTTGGGATTTTCTTCGCATTTTGGTGCGTTTTTGAGTATTTTTTATCGTTTTGCAGCTTAGATTTGACTCAAAATGATGAGTATTTACACACTCATCACTCGCATATCTAAGTTTGAAGCCGATTTCAAACAAAAGCAAAGCGAGATGACCACTAGAATTGACGCATTGTTGAAAGTTCTCAATGACCGAGAAATGGGAGCACTCCCAAGCGACAATCAAGAATCCGAAACTAAACGTTAATTCCATATCTTCAGTTTCGTCACCCACTTCGTGTCCGCAATACTACTCGGTTAAATCAATGAGCACATGTTTCAAACAAAACTAAATTCTTCAAAAGGATCAATCAAATAAAACACCCGATATAGAACCGGTCAAAAGTATAGTTGAAACACCTCCTACGCAAGACCTAGACGATGAATTCAAAGAACTTCACCTTGAACGCCCCGTCATTGATGTCTTAGCGCGTGCTCTTTACTATAGTGCCCTCCTAGAAAATTATGAGAAATTTGAACTAGGTAAAAATGGGACTGCCTTCGTTCAAAACAAGTTGCCTAAAAAGCTTGATGATCCGGGTATATTTGTTTTGCCTTGTAAGATAGGAAGATCTGAAGCTTTCGATATACAAGCCGATTTAGGGTCAAGCCTCAACTTGATTCCCTTATCCTTATTCACCGCTCTTAAGCTAGGAAAGTAGAGGAAACAGAGGTATTGATAGGGCTAGCGGATGGGAGTATTGCCCACCCGGTTGGAATGATTAAGGATGTAGTTGTACACGTAGGAAAGTTAACTATATTAGCGGATTTTCACGTCCTAGACATGGTTAGTGACACTACATGCCCATTATTGGTAGGAAGAGGATTTTTAGCAACCGCTAGCGCCATGATAGATTGTAAGGAGTCTAAGATAGCGGTAGGTGAAGGCGATACTTGGTCGGTGTACGATGTAAAGAAGCATAGTTATGATTGTGATGATGAACCGACACCGCATTGGGTAGAGATGAATAGGAGACCATCTAGATATGGACCTTGGATAGAAAGGAACTTCATAGGACCTCAATGCCCATTTTATCTAGAGAAAGATTTCATTGAAACGACACATTCGGTAGAACAACTCATAGCTAGAGATGAAGAGCTAGACCCCTTTGAGGACCCCTTAGTCTTTAGGAAGATGATTGAGTTCTTAAGCGTAATACCTATTAACATAGAGATGAATAAGTGGAAAAGAGAGGGAGACAAGTGTAAATGGAGGTGGGACAAGCCACCTAAAGAAGGTGACGGATCATGGTATATGAGGATGACTTTGTATGATCCGGATGGAGAAAAGTTTGAAAGGTCATACCATACTAAGGAAACCGATAGGAAGTTGAAACCTAAGTTTGATCCCAAGGATGTCCTCAATGAGGAACTCACCCATATCACGTAGTAACCCATGACCTTGAGTCTAGCTACAAGACTCGTAAATAAAGAAAAGTGCTTCTTGGGAGGCAACCCATGTTTCGTGTGATTTTATTTTGCTTGTTTGTTATTTGCTTCCGTATGCATGCTTTATTTTTATTGTTGGTAGATCATGTTTCTAAATTAAATAGTGGAAATACTTTACTTTGTTGTTTTGGCCTAGTCTTAACTCCACCTAAAAGTATTTTTGCAAAAGATAAGTGTAAGGGGAAACCCCAAATATATTTTTAAGAAACAAACCGATCATGATTCTCCACAATATTAAGTGAACATGTATATTCGTATTTGTTAGAGTCAAATGCTTGTATTGAGTCATAATGAAGTTTTGCAGGATTTTCCAAGAAGTAGGACGAAGTTTTTCCAGAAATTTTCCAGAAACTTAACATAAGAATTTCTGTAGGTCACTTCTGACGGCGTCACGAGTTAACTCTTGACGGCGTCACGTTTAAAAATCTGGAAATTTTATCGGTTTTGTTTTTCTAACGGAGTCTTATGGTTTTTGTGAATTATTAAGTTTTATAATCTCCAGGAAATCTGCAAACTTCATTCCACAAGCATTATATCTTATCTTGTTTTCTAGGATTTAGTAACTTATATAGGATGCTGCCAATTTTACGCGAGGTTGTTTTGTCTATTTTTTCAGGATTTACAGGTTATGTTTGACAAGAAGATGATTTATATTCTGGAAGGGAAGCTTTGATTGTTCATTTTCTTGGAGGAAGATTTAACCTGGCCACCTTATTATCCATACCGAGCGAATCAGGGGAGTATTTGATTTCATTCTTTTTACTTTTTAACTTTTACATTCTTTACTTGAACATTGGGGACAATGTTCATCTTAAGTGTAAGGGGAGGGTAAAAAGATGATACCTTACATATGCACTTTCGCTTGAGTTTGTTTTGTTTAATGGTAGATGTGTAATAAAACTATGAGAAATACTTGTTAGTGCAATTTTAGCGCCAAATTTAAATTTTTTTACAACATTTAGGAGTGAAACTTTAGCCATAGCAAGCGTCTCATGGATAGGAGATTGTATGACTAGCACATAACCGTATATTCAGAAAAATTTTCCACCCAAATATGTGAGGTTCGCCTTTAGATTTGATAGGAAAAGCATTTACTATTAGTGCTTATGAGTGTACCGGTAGCATTTAGATTCTAGAACTTGCGTTAGTGATGCATCCCGAGACCGCTAGTGAGACTACATTCGTGTGGTAGGATTTACTACATGATAAGAGGCATTAGGATCACCCTTGTGTTAAACCCGTATCATAATTACTTGACCATTTAAGTCATATTACTTGGCTAGTTAAGTCAACTAATTTTTCCCACACCCTTAGCGTTGTACTCATTTTTAGTACACGAAACCCCTAGTATACCCCTCCGAGCCTATCTTTTCGTTTCTAACTTTAAGCATTTTACTTAAAGGAAGAATTTGTTACACCCCACTTAAATGTACACCCAAATCGCCTTAGCCTTCCGTGTATGCACTCATCTTTAGTGCATTATTGTTATTTGTTAAACCCTAAGTTAACTATCTAATTGATTACATGGTTGCTAAGTCGAGTCATACCCTTGTACATATTGTTTTGGGACAATTGGGACTCATGGGTAAGTACATATTTTTAGGAGTAATGGGAAAGAACATCATATTGTTACCCCCATTTGTACGTTAGTCCTAAAAGTACTCCAAGTGTTTTGATTTTCTTAATTCGAGTCATTAGATTAGTTTATTGTAAAGTATGTAAAAATTCAAGTGTAAGGGGAATGTTCATTCCCTATGATGTATTACTTTGGATGGTAGGGTAAGAGTGTATGTTAAAAAAAAAAAAAAAATCGAAAAGTCAAGAAAAAGAAAAAAAAAATAGAAAAAGAAAAAGAGAAAAAAAACATACGGACTACCATCCCGTTTCATTCTATGTTTATCTTATGTTTTTGTTATTTTTCATTTATTAGCTTAAGTCGAGTCTAGTCTTGGCTTAGCAACGCCACATTGTACTTGTAATTAATCAAGATTGTTAACTCGCCACCAGTAAAACTTCCTTTATCCAACAAAACCGTGTATTTCATATCCCTACACCTAACATTACAACCCTTTAAAAGACCTCTTTGATAGTTTATCCTAGGTGCTTACGCCATGTGGTGGAGGTTTGATCCTTTCCCAAGCCTATGGTAATCTATTTTGCTATGACAGGTAGTGAGAGATATCTTCCGTTTCCATATTGTAATTTATACTTTATTACACCCGAGAGATGTGAGTATCTAAACACTATTTGTGAGGTGCTAGTGTATGACCTCCGTGCTTGTCTTTGGTCTTTAGTGGAACGATTATTTGTGGTAATTACTTTTATATTAGTGTTAAATGACCCCTAACTTGTCTTTTGAGTAGAATAAAAGCGCATTTGCTTGAGGACAAGCAAATCTCAAGTGTAAGGGTATATGATGAGGCGAAAAATGAACCACTTTTAGGGGGTCATTTAAGCCCGGAATTGAATTTATTTGATCAAATATTGCCCTAAATCGTTCCTTTTGTGATTTTAGGTACTTTGGGAGAGAAATCTGGAAAAGGAAGCAATTTGGACGTTTTTGGAGCATAAAAGTGAAGAAAACGCCAAAGTCTTAATTTTCCTTGCTGGGAACAGTAGGTGACGGCGTCAAGAAGGAATTTCTGGCGGCGTCAAGAGTAATTTCCATGACGACCCAGTACAGATTTGACGGCGTCATGAAGAAGGGCGTCAAGAGTAAAATTCATGACGGCCTAGAAATGCTAACACATGACGGCGTCAAAAGTATATCAAGGCGGTCCGAGAATTATTTTGGCGGCGAGGTAACGGCGTCACAAGCTATGTCTTGACGCCGTCAGACTTTATTTCCTATATATAGTTTTCTAATTTTCACATTAAAAAGAGAGAAGTTTTGGAGAAACCCTAAGTACGAACTTGGTGCGAATTTTACAGGTTTTTCAAGGGTTCTAAGCCCTTGATACCTTTCATGTGTAATTGAGATAAGTATTCTTTTAATTCAATCAATATGTGTAACCACCGGTAAAATTCCATATAAATTAAACTTATACTTATTCATTTATCACGCCATTTTTTTTTAAACGTTATCAGTTAAACTAATCATAACAAATAATTAATATGACGTAACTAATACTCTAAATAAACGTGTTCACCTAAGTTCGTTTTGAATAAATATTTTTATATGTCAAGTATCAAAGTTTTCAATTTATTATTTACCACTTTACGTCATTTTATACTTAACGTTCAAATTTAATATTTATTAAGGTATTTATGAAAACCTTAAACTATTAAAACTATAGTTTTACAAAATCAAGTCATAAAATCCTAATAAGCATGTATAATATTTTTCAAGAAATATAAGGGTACAAGTTTATCAAGCTCAGGTACAAGTCAGTAATGCATGAAGACTAATAATATATAAATATTCATTATAAACCTCAGTGTACTTCTTTTTCACATAGTACAAGTCTTTTATGAACAAGCATTCAAAACATATTTTCTTATAATTAATAAGCCTAAGTACAAGTCTTTAAACTTAGTGTACAAACCCTTGATGCATGAAACTTAAAAACTATATTAACTTATTTATAATTATTCTAACTAAACAAAATACTAAAGATATATTTTTGATCATAAACCTTAAACCCTAGTACCATTCTCTTAAGCCTAGGATACAACTCCCATATGCATAATTTGACTTAAACCTTATATTTTCTTAGAATTCGACACAAAGACTAGACCTAGCAAACCCTAAAAACATTTCTACTTAAATGTAAGTTAACATGAGACCTAGACTAACGTGCCTACACTAAATAAACCCTATGTACAAGTCACTAAGCCCTAAGTACTAGAACCTAAAGCCTATTCGACCTATGATCAGATTTCTAGTTCGAAGTAAAAGAAACCATAACCAATTGGTTAAGACATGCTTACTTGTAAGTCTCCTAGCCCTAGAAGCCCTTACTTGGTTTCCTAGCTTTCCACATCACACTATTTCTAGAAGGTGGACACAAGTCAAAGTAATTAGTTAGGTTACAAGGTCAGGGATAAGCCACATGACCAAGAGCTCCCTCATGCCACAAATGGCGATTTCTGGACTTGAACACACTTCACTATGTCCCCTAGGTGTAGACAAGATGACCTAGACATCACTAGAAGTTCCATGATAGTTGCCCTATAAATAGCGAGCCCTAGGTTTGGTTTTAGGCTCACAATCTGCTCAAAACACTTAAACAAGCATGTACTCAGTTAGCTACTGATCCTAGAAGTCTAAGAGAAGCCAAAGAAGAAGCTTGTAGCATCCCAAGATAGAAGATAAAGTAGTGTTACAAAGTTCCAAGTCACCTTGCTAAATATTCTCTCTACAATCGAATTTTTTTTCCAAGTAAGTGTTCCAATCCCTTTTCAATCACTATTGTAAACTTAAAAATCAGTTAGAAGAAATAAAAACGAGAATCTAGGCTTTTGAATCACTTAAAACGGACAAACGAGTCAAAAGTTATGACGATTTGAAGTTGAATAAAAACTATAAAAACCTACTGTTACAGCAGGCAGAATCACGCAAAACGAGGCCTTTCTGGTCCGTTTCATCAAAAACTTAAAACATGAAAGTTCTCCGGAATGACGTTTTCTTCAAAACTCCTTTAGACCTCGAGTCATGAAAACGCATAACAAAGGGTGTTTTTAATTAATTTCAGAACAGTTTTTTTTTAAAGGGACAGCAGCAGAGCTGCTGCTTTGGACCTAAATTTCATGTAGTAAACATGCTTCTAAAAATCTGGGTCTCGACATGGTTAAAGTACACTAGAAGGTCTAAACATAGGAAAAAGAATCAGCCATTTTCATTGAGAAACGAGGGAGAACGGGGCGTTTAAAATTGGTGTTTTTCTGTGTTGAGTATATATTGGATCACAAGTTTCTGTTATTTATTCTGAGATCGTGGGATCAAATCAGGCAATAATATTTCACAAGAATACTTTTATAACACTTATAAACATTTTAGAAAAGGACTCGTAAAAAGTTTCGAGGTAAAACGCAAGACATGAATTGTTTTTTATTAAAAGGATTTCGAGTGGGATCGGGGGTTAAACACAAGGATCAATTATGCCAAAAACTCTAAAATATTTCTATTGTTGGACTTGTTGTGTAATTGGGAAATCCCTAAGGGGTAAAAACTGTGCATTTGAAACTTAAGGGTAGAAAGTGTCATTTAACCAAAGTTCAGGGGTAAAAGTTGTCATTTTTATATAGTTCAAGGGTAAAAGTTGTTAACTTTAGAAACAGGAGGGTCTAAAATGAAAATATTGTAAACCCTAATTAATTATTTATTATTATTATTATTATTATTATTGTTATTATTATTATTATTAGGGTTTGAAAAATAAACCTAAAATATGTTTTGTACTATAACTAACAAACGAAGTATCCATTTAATGAACGGACAGAACCAAATCTTACAGATAAGAAAATATAATAAAATAATACTTTTGAAACTACATATTGGTTCAATAAAATATTTAACCATTAAACTAAAACGAAACGAACATTTAAAAACTAATATAATCAGAAACAATTACTGAGAACTTAACCTAATAACTCAGGTTTCAAGCCGGAGACGTTTATCAATTTCATTTAACTTTGTTTTCCATCCAGACTGCCCAGGTGAGTTCATAGTCCCACTATTTTATACTGTTTTTCAAACTTGTGGGGAGATACATGCTATAAAACCGAACACAAGTATTTTTCTGTATGCTATCCTGATCTGGTATTGCCTAAGTTAGCTGTGTTGCCACTAAAAGACCCTCATATCATGAGCCATTAATCACTTGCGAGTGAACGCGAATATAGTGAATAGATCTATTGGAATTGACATCCCCATTTGTGTTAGCCGGATAGGTAACCAAATGTACTATATTTGAAGTAAAACCGGGAAGTTGGCAAGCTCCTGCTCGAGGGCACCATTACATTATAGCTCATTACTATAATGTCCACACGTTGTTAAGGTTTGCGTGTCATGAGACTTAGTGCAATATGCTACGCTGCAATACGTTGTTTTATAACTATATGACTTGTGTTCAAACTATTACTTATTTATAAACGCTATGGATTCACTCAACCATTGTGTTGACTTTTTAGCATGTTTATCTCAGGTCCATAACAATCAAGGATGGCATGAAAGAGCATGGATACGGAAGGAAGGCTAAGATTTTATTATTCTTTGATAAAGTATTTAACAAATTGTAAAACTACTGGGATCTCATTTTGTAAACTCTGATATTTGAATAATAAAATTTCTAAAACAACTCAATTAGAGATTGTTTTCCTATTATTATAACTGCTCTGCCGTCGAGTAACACCCAGCTTTAATTCCGTTGCGTATCCCAAATTTGGGGGTGTTACAATATGTCTATGTGTTGGTTTTCTATATCTTGTTCTTGTCTTAATTCCATCATGCTAGGCTAGATCTATCTTGTGTTTGCTTAGATCTAATGAAACCTAGATGTTAATTATGTGTTGATTACTTGTTTATATTTGTATTGGATGGATGAATTCGAAGTTAGGCTTAAGAAAACTGGCAGACTTCCAATTGGTAACATGCTTTACGTCTTAGGAAACATGAACTGATGTGCACTAGGTTTTATTGGTTGTATTTAATGCATGAGCCACTATTTATAATCCCTATGGTTGTGTTGGGCATGGTATAGGAGGAGATAAGAGCTCATAGGATTGGGGAGTTAAGTGCGCCACCCCATGAATGGTATTAAGGAATACAATCCGTCATCCATGCAACTATAACAAGTAATTAACGTGTAAAAGATGTCTAGAGAGTAGTGAAATCTGTGTAAACATATTTTCTCCACTTATTGCTCACAACCTTAATTAATTTAGTTTATTTTTATTTCTAGTATTTTATTTTGATTGCATCTTTAGTATTGGGTTAGTTGACTAGCAACTAATTCCGCCCAAATCCTTCAAACCCGAGATTTTTACTTGCTTTCTAAAAAATATAAAAATACAAAAATAATCATCCCTCATCTTTAGAACTAGTATTTAGGTTTTCTAATCCTAGCAACACTATTCCTAGCTGAACGATCAATCCCCCGGTACTTGTCACTATACTATACTACAACGATCAGGTACACTGCCTGGTGGGGTTTGTATGCTTCTCAAGATCCCTTGAGAGGTAAAGCCTGGTGCGATTCCCACGTATCAATGCTAATTTGACTGTTATGCTAAGATACAAAGCAATTATGAATTATACTGAACAAGTATGTAATATTAAGCAATAAACCAACTAACCTATACCCAATAAGCATATATAAACACAGATAAGCAGTGCTAAGCTGTTGTACAGTAGAAATGCAAAAATTGGAATTGTATGCTTACAAGTGAATGAAGGCTGAGAAACTAGTAACTAAGGACCAAACTTATCCTAACACCTCACCAGAGGTACTACAACCATGAAATTCCAAATTTCATCATTCTCCTTGCTTTCTTCTTTCTTCTCTTCTATTTTTTTTTATTTTCCAATTATTTTCTTTGATTTTTTTTTTTGTATTTTTGAATTATACTACTAAACTGATTATTCAAGTTTCTAATAGCTTTAATAAGCTATATTGGGAGCTTATGTGATCTATGAAATCCATAACATCAACTACAACAACATGAAAGGAAAATTGAGAAATTTAGCTTGAAAATGTAACAACTTGAATTCGTACTAAAAACTTGAAATTGATTATTGATAAAGATCCACAATACACTGAGAAAGTTAACTAAAGTTATTGAGAGCTAAAACATGAACTGAAAAATTAAGATTAACTAATTCGACATTACATTACACTAAGCTACACTAATACTTCTTACTCCCTGCTTCTTTCTTCCTTTATAGAGACTTTTGTGACTCCCCTGTTGCGTCTGAAACTATCCCACCATAATTTGGCCATTGGATTGGTCAAAACAATCTCCACCATTTAAATGTGCAATTTGGCGCCAAAAGTCTTTTGGTAGCGTGTGATGATTTTATGGCCAATTAATGGTTATTGGATTGATGTGGAGGTGGAGGGGAGTGGTTAGACAGCTGGGGTGATGAGGTGGTGGTGAAATCAGAGAGGTGGAAGGTGGTTTTCGTTTGCAGTGGTGGAGGGTGAACAGTGGACGGGGGAGTGGTTTTGGAGGGGGTTGACCGGGGTTTGACCCTGGTTTAATATTTTAAGGGTTGTGGGCTTTTGGAGTGGGCTGGGGAGTGGGCTGCATGGTGGTGTTGGGTTTTATTTTATTTAGGGGTTAATAAATATAAAGGGTTGGTTTGGTTTAAGTGGTAAATTAGGCCCAAGGACTAAAATTGCAACAAGCTGAAAATTGAAGGACTTGTTATGTAACTTTCCAAAAAGTATTACAAGGACCATTCTTGCCATAGTGTGATAATTTAATGACCATAATTGCAATTTTCCAAAAAATAAAACTCCCGGGGACCATAACTGCCAAATCTTCAAACTCTAGGGACCAAACATGTAATTTCACCAAACTTTCCACCCAAGGACCATTCCTGCCATAGAAGATTAGTATAAGGACCAAAATTGATTTTCTCAAAGTTTTTACATCCCAGGGACCATTTATGTCAATTTTACAAAGTACAGGGACTAAACTTGTAATGTTGTGAAACTTTGCACCAAAGGACTAAATATGTAATTTTTAATTAAAAAGGACCTTTGGTAACTTTTTCATGTTTTTAGAATAACCAGGGACTAGTTTTGACAACTTTTGAAACTTGAGGGACTGAAACTGCCAATTATGCAAACTTTGTACGTTTTTCATCTGTTTTTGATTATTTTGCATCTGAAACATATAAAACACATTTTTGAGAAATTTTCAATATTATGATGCATATTTGAGTGTTTTTGGATGTTTTGGCAGTTCAGATTGGTATAAAATGATGAGTATTTAGACACTCATCAATCCCCCACACTAAAATATTGTTGGTCCCTAGCAATCTTTTGAGAAAAACTTAATGGATTTGAAACTCTTTACCAAAAGCCATCACTTATGGAGTAGCCAAATGTATTAGTTCAAGTAAGAACTATGGTCCACTTGATAACCATGTGATTTTGAGCAAACCACCAGCTGTCAACGGATTTGTTTTGTCTTTACCAAAAGCCGTTTGCTTCTGGACTAGCCAACTCTTGATGGACAAAGTCAACATCTTGGTGAGCTGATTACCAATTATGGTTTTTCCACTGCCTTTACCACAAGCCATAATCTTGCGGGCTAGCCAACTAATTTAGTTTTTTAAGGATATGGCGAGTTGAGATACCATACAATTTTGGGCAAATTGCAAGCCAAGAACGGATTTCATATATCTTTACCAAGAGACGTTTGGTCTCGGATTAGCCAATCCTTATGTGGGTTAGACATGGTGGACTGATAACCATTTATTGCGTTCTAAGTGAGAAAAAATTTTAAAATTTTGGCTAAAATGGGGGTGCTTGATGGAACATGTGTTTAAATTCGTTAGAATAACGAATTCCCCCCCCCCCCCCCCCCCCCAACACTTAGAACTGAATATTGTCCTCAATATTCAAAGTACTGGGTGTTAAACCAACACTTAGAACGTAAGAAGGAAAATACTCATAGCCTTTATTTAAGTATATGTACACATTTTTTTTTTGAGGATATTTACATATATACAACATGTTGGTTAGTATCTCCCCCACACTAGGGTGGTACACACGGGTGAAGACCCATATACATGCTACTGTTTTTGTTTACCGAGTCGCTAGCTTGACTCGACCCCGAAGTCATTGGTTCATGGGGAAGTATCATGTGGAAGAGATAATCTCCATCGGACTTTCATTCAAGATGTTTGGATAAACATTTGAAGCACGTGAAAGTTCCACACCAATGAGATATACAGACCCTTGGCTCAAAATTTATAAATGAGAATGCCAGGGTCAAAGATAATGTCCTCACTCCCGAAAGAGTGAAGAACAGGAGAAGCCACGGGATAAATGAGGAAGAGAAAAAAAATCATGATGAAAATCATGACTAACTCAGCATCACCCACAGGAGAATTCATAATAACATGAATCTCCTCTTTTAAGCTCGTTTGGTCTAGACATATCCCTGGTGTGTCTAGATCAAAATAGAAATTATCATACTCCGGTGGAGATATGATATAAGTGAGTTCATAGGAGAACTCCTCAAAGGTAAATGATTCGTATTCGGGATTGATTTGAGTGAGTTCACTGGGGAACTTCTCACAAGTAAATGATTCATATGCGGGAAGAGAATTATAAGAATGAGAAGTAGTAATACCACTAATCTTCTCTCCCGTATGATCAAAATGGAACGTTTGCAATTCTGGAGTAGAATCATTGATCAAAAGCTCACTATCCTTGACGGGGACAGGAGATGAAATAGGCTTTTCATTAAAAGCCTCGATTCTAGAAATGAGAAGATTAACATTTAATAATGTAAGACGAAGAGCTTCGTCTTGGATTATTTCTTCATCATTCTCTTCTTCTGAGTTGACAAGCTCAGAAGGTAATTCCCCCACATAACTTATGTCTCCACAAGATAAAGAATAGTCCTCGTCAGAATCAGAGAACATCTCAATATGGTTAACTGGGAAGACAAGAGGAGGATGGATATCACACATATGATCAAGAATTCCCTGTGACTCACTTGGGATTGAGACAAGGTTCTCAACACTAGACTTTATGAATTCGTCCGATTCCTTTTCAGGAACAGTGTCAATATGCTCGTCCCCCATGCTCAGAGAGTGAGTGGGAACCTCGGGTGTGATAACATCAGACTGAGGGAGCTGAGAAGGACTAGCATACATGGATTTTATAATTTCCATTTGTTCTGCTGCTAGTAATTCTCCCATACTCTTTTTTCCCTGTATTTCCATGGAAGGAGTCTCAACTGATGAACTTGATGAGGTATCATCACTATCACTTTCATCATCTTCATCAAGAAGAGCAGCATTGTGAAGTTTGGAACGTGTTATAGCTGCTCATTCTAAGACTAGTAATTCTTCCATGCTTCTTTCGTCTCTAGCTGCATGTTCTTCTGCAAGTAGTTCTTCCATGGATTTCCCATGGGACTGTTGAATGAGTGGAATTTGTGGGGTTGTGGATGTGTCAAAACCGGATGGTTGACATTGATCATCATTGTGAGGACCCCTGATTCCTCCCAAACCAACCAGTCAGCCGTGTGCAGCTGTTAGGCCCACCTGGGAGAAAGTGCAAGTTAATATTGACCGTGGAAGTATAGGGAAATCCCCGGGTCGTTAAGTCCCAACGAGATTGAAATTGTATTTGTAAACGAGTAGGAGAGTGAGTGGTACTGAGGGCAGTAACAAAGATGATTTGAGGGTTGATTACACTACTGATTGCTTTTGGAAAATATGAATTTATAACAGAAATACAGATATAAGCATCAGATAACAGACAAAGAAAAGTGGTATTTAACAAGTTACAAACTACAGGGAGTAAAAGTGAAACTTTTGCAAACTTAATTTTAAAGAAAATGGAAAATGAAATTATAATTATGAAAATGATTATTATAATATTTAATTACTATTTAAATTAACTAAAAATTACAACTATTACAAATAAACCTAAAAACTTATAACAATAATTTCTAAACCTAAATAAGAACTTGAAGAAAGTATAAAAAATGAAAATAAATATTTTTGTCTTTTTATGAGTATTTTAATAATTAAAAACTATTTAATTTAATTAATCTAATTAAAATATTTTAAATTACTATTATTACTAAATTACCTTAGAATATTATGATAAAATTTATAAAGCTATTTAAACACTACAGGAATACTACAAAATTATAAAAACTTGCTAAAAATTATATTTAAGCTAATTGACTAATTAATTACTTATTAATTAATTTTAAGCTAATTTAATTAATTTAAATAAGAAAATTAGAAAATGGATAGTGGAATTTATGAAACTATTTTTTATAAGTCTTAACTACTTTATAAAACTTAGGAAAAATATAAAATTCTACTTTAGTTAATTAAAATTAAAGAAATCTATTTAATTACTAATATTACCTATTTAATTATTTAAACTAATTTTAAATCTAATAAATAGTAAACTGCTTAGGAAAAATCTAAGAAAATTATTTTAACTACTTAAAGGTACTAGGTAATTTATAAAATTATAAAATTTGGACAAGTGTTTATTAATAAGCTGAGATGAAAATTAAATAGATAATTTCTATTAAATAGAAGCTATCACTATTTTTATGTTTGCTTTTTCTGGTTTTTCTTTTATAAAACTACTTAAATACTTAAATAATGAACCTTTTACAAAGACAACTAATTTAGAACCTCAGAATAAGCACTGTAAGTGCTTATTTGCTTATACAGTTGACTATGGTTGACTACAATAAGAAATAAGCTAAGTTGAGGTTATGTGGGGTCCACTATGATGAAATCTGGTTTACCTAAGTTACTTGAACTATTTTAAACTAAATTTGGTGAGATAAGCTCCTAGGATAAGCTGGAAAGCTAAAATAAGCACTTGCTTATTTGGTTTCTGACTCAGAAGTGGGACAGACTTTTGATGCAAGTTCAGGTGGGGTCCACTGATCTAGTGGTCAAACTAAAGGTCAACTATTGAACCTGGGTAGGAGGGGGGTTGTAAGGAACTAAGTTGGAGGTCTGGGACTTACTGGTGTGGGCTGCAGCCACCACTAAAGTTGATGGTGTGGTGGTGGTAAGCTGGTGCAAGGGGAGTTTTTATTCCCTGCAGTTGTGTTCCAAGGGTTGTGGGGTCCACAAGATTAAAAGAGGGTTCAAGCTAAACCTAGGGGTTCAAAGATGGGTTGTTAAGCTACACAATAAACCAAGAAGCTAGGCTTTTGGCTCACTAATAAGCTCTGTGTGAGCCTTTGAAATGGTGATCATACACTGAATGCTCAGTATAGCTTTTTGAAACAGGCTACAAACTAGGGTCCTAAAAGCTATGCTACAATAAGCTAAAGGCTAGACTAAACCTAGATGTAAAAAGCTGATGTATTAAGCTACAATTAAGCTGAAACCTAGGGTGTGGGGTCCACTGGAGAGCACACTATGGGTCTTGGTATTTTGACTAAAACCTGTGCACAGGGGAGATGCTTGCCCTGCAAGTGATTTCCCTAGCTTGTGGAGACCAGGGTAAAATTGCTAAAAATATAAGCTGATTAGGATCTTAAAATAGAGCTGGTAGACAACAAGTCCACAAAAGGTCAAGGCTTGAATCACAATATACAAATCTATAAAAATCTGGCTATTTTTGCAAAATCTGAGATGAACACAATTTGACTTTTACTAATTTTAAGCTAGGTTGACTAATATGAAGTTTGATTTATCCTAGGTGAATGTAGATGTTGTAATAAGCTTATGTGAAACTAATTTAGGCCTAAGATACAAAAGATAAGCTTATGTGAGTGATTGTGTCACTCAAATCCTAACACAGTTAACTGTGTTGAGATTCTTTGGTGATTTTGACTTTCTAGAGAATGATCACACAATTTTATGCCTAATATTACCTATATGTATCTACTGAGACATGAAACAAACAAGAATAAAACAAGAATCCTACTGAGACTTGATGAAGTACACAGATCCAAACACTCCTTAATCTAGACTGTTTTGAGGTTTAAGTAGCTAAGGGCTATAAGAACTTATTCTACTGATCCAACATGACTTATTATGTTATGGTAATTATAATTAAGCACTTAGAAACAAGTTTTAACCACAGATACACAAGAACACAAGATATGCTATGTTGACTGCTTGATTTTTTATTTTTTAGTAACTATTAATTCCAACAAACAAGATACTAATCTAAGATTATATTATCACTATATAAGACTGAGATAGCATTTAACAATTAAGAAAAACAAGTAATGAACAAAACTACAATACAAAGATAGTTATGAAATTTTTAATAACTTACAAGCTTGCTTTCCTGCTCAAACCATGAATCAAGAACAACCTATTTCCTCCCTGAGGATCTAAACCAAACTCCACAGCTTCCTTATTGCTTCCAAATACCTTCTGAAACCAAGAAATCAAAACCAAGTGCCACAGTTGACTTTCTTTGACCAAATTTGTATATGATGAATTTTTTATCTTATACTGATTAGTAGGTTACTAAAAGCTTTATTGAGCTTATGGGAGCTTATATGAACTTATTGATCCTTATCAGTCACTACAAACAACATTAGATAGTATTGAGATTTTTGATTAGAATTTTAAACTTGCATAAACTGAAAAATCAAACCAAACTTAATTCTTATTATCTGAAAACCTTAAGAGTACACTGAAAATGATAACTAGAAAGTTGTAAAGCTTGAATTACACTGGAAATTTAGATTGACTAAAATACGAAATAAGAAAATTACAATTGAACTAGATAACCATGTCTTCTGCCTTCTCTTCCTTTTATAAGATTCAATTAGGGTTTCTTAGATGACTTGGAGCTTTTCCCACTTCAATCTTGACCTTTAAATTATCTGAATCAATCTCATCCGTTTAAACTTACTTTTGGCACCAAAGTCCTTCACGTTAACTTGGAGACTACGGTGAATAATTAAGGACAATTGGAGTTATGTGGAGGTGGCAGGGGACAAATGGGAAGGATTTTAGGCAAGTTGGGGTAATAAGGAAGAAAACAGAGGAGCAGGGTATGGTTTGGAGTGAAAAGGGTGGGAATTGCATTAAATGGTGATGTGGGTTTGCTCTGAGGTGGAAAGGAGGGGTTAGGGGAGTAGGGGGTGAGGTGGAGAGGTGAGGTGGTGGTGGTGAAACCACCTGGTTTCAGGTTTACAGTGGTGAGGGTGGAGGTGCTACAGTAGTAGTGGTTTTGGGCGGGGGTTGACTTAGTTTGACCTGGTTTTAATTTTAAGGGTGTTGGGCTAAGGATGGACTGGGCCTAGGAGTGGGTTGGGTAATGGTTTGTGTTGGGTTGGATTTGGTTGAGGGGTTTATAATAATTAAAGGTCCGGTTGGTTAAGTGTACATAAGGACCAATTTTGTAAACTTGGCCAAGTTAAAGGGCTGTTATTGTGATTCTCCCAAAATATTTTAAAGGACTTAACTTGCCAAATATGATAAACCAAGGACCAAATTTATGATTTTTTCATTTAAAAATATCCAGGGACCTTTTCTGTAATTTTTCAAACTCCAGGGACCATTTATGTAAATTTGGATTTTTAAGGGACTGTGGTTGTAATTTCTCAAAATGTTATCAAAATTGTTCCATTTTTTCATTCATGCATAGTACAAGGGTATTATTTGTAAATTTCCAAGTTTTGAATACCCACGGACCATTTTTTGCCAATTTTGTAACTTGAGGGGTAAAAGTTGCCAGTTTGTGTAAACTTTCATCCAGGGATCATTTGTGAATATTTTTGGTTTCCCAAGGACTTAAATTGACTTTTCATTCATTTAAAACCTTCAGGGACTAGTTTTGATACTTTGTGAAACTTGAGGGACTGAAACTGCCAATTATGCAAACTTTGTACGTTTTTCATTTGTTTTTGCATATTTTGTATTTGAAACATATAAAACACACTTCTAAGATATTTTAAGTATTATGATGCATATTTGAGTGTTTTTGTATGTTTTGGCAGTTCAGATTGGTATAAAATGATGAGTATTTAGACACTCATCAACCCCCACAATACGCACAAGAAGAACTTGGAGCTTGGCGAAGAGAAATATTAGCCAACTCCTCCTTAAGATCTTTAAGTTTATCAAGAACCTCTAGACAAAGGTCTTGCTGGTATTGAGGAGTTGCTTGGATCATTTGGTACTGTGGAGGTGGGTCTTGAAACGAATAGTCATAATTGTTGCAAGGAAATGGATTCCCTGTTTGACAATCCGAGCTAAAGTGAGGACCTCCACAGTACTCACAACAGTTGAACTGATGTGGCTGTGAGTCGTATGTGTTTGAGTCATAATTGTTATTAGGAACCTACTCATAGACAAGCGTGCTTCCTGATTGACAATCAGAACTGTAGTGTGAACCACCACAATACTCACAACAGTTAAACTGCTGAGTCTCATGGTGTGGAAGCTGATGGAATGAATCAGTCATGTCAGGGTAGGAGTAGGGATTCTGGTTATAGACAGACCCGTTTCATGACTCTACCATGCCACAACTGGGGCAATTACCACTATTATAAGGACTACCACACCGTTGACAAACAAGAGGGTGAGAGTAAGACATAGAAAGAATCAAAGGGTAATAGATGGTAAGAAATGAAGAATCAAAAAGGTAGAAGGGTAAAGGTGAATATTTTTGGTATTTATGAAAATTTTTGTAATAATAATACGAAGGAAAATATTTTTGGGTTTTTGTGTTCGTTGAAAACTAATTTTAAAATGTTTTTGGGAACAGTTTTGGTTTTATATGATAATAATATGAACAAGGATGGATAAATATACAATGAGCATGTATTCAGATTCACTAATACGCAAAACCGTTTAAAATATGCACACAACCTCCCCGGCAGCGGCGCTAAATTTTGATTGGCCTCAAACAGCCAGATAATTATCAACCAAGAAATGGTCAACAAGTCAAACAGCTTAAACCAATGCTTCCGTGGAATACAGTGTTTCCCCGGGTCGTTAGATCCCAACGAGGTGTGCGAAGGTATTAAAAACAAATCTGTGATCAAGTGATTATGAACAGAAAAGGGTATAAGTGTGAGTGAGTGATTACACTAAGGATTTATAAAACAAAATAGCTTAAATAAGCTATAAGAGTG
Organism: Artemisia argyi; assembly: GCA_030686995.1. NCBI lineage: Eukaryota > Viridiplantae > Streptophyta > Magnoliopsida > Asterales > Asteraceae > Artemisia > Artemisia argyi. The sequence goes on from CM060685.1 coordinate 106,874,551, forward strand.
ATTACGTAAAAGCTAGATATCTAAAAACGTTTAAAATATAAAAACGCGTACGTTTAATTTAATTCTACGTAAACGTACGAAACAAAAACAATTTTAACTATAGTAGGAATTTGCATGCCTTTGGGGCTTAAATGCAAATTAAATAAACTTAAAATATTTATTTTATAATTACTAATTATTTAATTAATTATTATTATTTAATAACTATTATTAATTATTTAATAATTCACTAATAAATAAAAAAATGTAAAATAAGTCTAGAAAAATAAAATTAAAATTTACAAAAGTCTAAAATATTATAAAACTTATTTTAAAATTAAAATTATATTTTTCACACTATTTATATATTTATTATTAATTAATTACTATTTAATTATTAATTAACTAATTATATGATTTAAATTATTATAAATACTAAAAAGACTTAGATAATTAAGAAGATTTTTATAAATCTAATTAACCATCGCAGGAATCCTAAAAAATTATAAAGAGTTGGTTTTATGTATTTTTAAACTAATTTACTAATTATTATACTATTTATTAATTAATTACCAATTAAACTAATTATATTATAAAAAATAGAAAATGAACAGAAAAAATTATGGAAAAATTTATAAAAATGTTTTATCTTATATAAAAGCTAGAAAAATTATAAAAACTAGGTGGTACTTTATAAAATATAATTATGCTATTTAATTCTTAATTATTAATTAATAATTAATAAAACTAATATTAATTCTAATAAATACTAAATGACAAAATAAAAATCTGAGAAAATTACTAAAAATACTTTAATATAAAAGGAAATTAAAAAAAATATAAAAATACCAAGTACTTAATAAAAATCTAAAAATGAAAATTAAAATTAAAATTATATTAAATAGAAACTATCACTTATTATTAAATTGGTTTTTCTTGATTTTTCTTTTACAAAACTCTAAAAATACTTAAAACATAAAACGTTTGTGAAAACAAAATTTCCAAAGCTTAAAATTAAGCCAAATGCAAGCAATAAGCTATGGCAGTTGACTATTGTCGACCAAGACAAGAAATAAGCTAAAATGGACTTAAGTGGGACCCACTATGAGTGGTTTTGGTTCAAACTAGTGTGTTGGACATGTATGAGCAAGAATCAACCAAAACGACCCATAGAATAAGCTAATAAGCAATAAATAAGCACTTGGTTTCTTAGTTGAAAACTAAAACTGGGACAGACTTAAGTGCTTATTTCAGGTGGGGTCCACTGAATCTCAGGTCAAACTATTGGTCAATTCTAGAAGAGTACTAGGAGAGGGGTTGGGAGGAACCAAGTGGGTGGCTTGTGGACCACTGTGGAGGTCAGAAACCACCACCAAAGTGGTGGTGATGGATGTGTTATCTGATGCAGCAGGGCAATACCTTGCCCTGTAGGTGTGTTGCTTGGGGTGTGAGGCCCAGTAGAAAAATCCCAAAAATCTAATGACTATGGGAAATTGAAGATGAGCTGATAGACTACCTATCCTAACAAGCACAAGTGCTAAAACACAATACAAAATTCCACATAAATCATGGAACTTTTGAAAAAATCTGAGATATGCAACTTTTGACTTTTTGATGTATGAACTAACTTTGACTTATGTGAACTTTGCTCGGCTAAATCTAACTGAATATGATATATTATGACTAAATAAGAGTAATTCTAACACACTTAACAAGATTAGCAACAAAATGAAGGTTATGCAAGTACTAAATCTCAACAGATGGCAAATCAAGTGAAATCAAAATGAATTTTGACTTTAACATAAACAAGGTCTGGTTTTTAATGTTTGACTGAATTATTGGATACTTTAGTGATGTATATCAAACAAGAACAACTCCACTAACAACCTCTAACACAGAAGAACCTACTAAACCAAACACTCCCTTATATCATTGATTTTGTGATTTTCAAAGCATTTTCATGATTAAGTCCTTAAAAACAGTCCACAATGTTTTAATATGATGAGATAAGTAAATTTAAGCAAACAAACACATATATAAACATCAAATACTCAGAATCACTAAAAATGCTAATTTGACTGTTATGCTAAGATACAAAGCAATTATGAATTAAACTGAACAAGCATGTAATATTAAGCAATAAACCAACTAATCTATACCCAATAAGCATATATAAACACAGATAAGCAGTGCTAAGCTATTGTACAGTAGAAATGCAAAAATTGGAATTGTATGCTTACAAGTGAATGAAGGCTGAGAAACTAGTAACCAAGGACCAAACTTATCCTAACACCTCACCAGAGGTACTACAACCATGAAATTCCAAATTTCATCATTCTCCTTGCTTTCTTCTTTATTCTCTTCTGATTTTTTTTTTTTATTTTCCAATTATTTTCTTTGATTTTTTTTTTGTATTTTTGAATTATACTACTAAACTGATTATTAAAGTTTCTAATAGCTTTAATAAGCTATATTGGGAGCTTATGTGATCTATGAAATCCATAACATCAACTACAACAACATGAAAGGAAAATTGAGAAATTTAGCTTGAAAATGTAACAACTTGAATTCATACTAAAAACTTGAAATTGATTATTGATAAAGATCCACAATACACTGAGAAAGTTTACCAAAGTACTTGAGAGCTAAAACATGAACTGAAAAATTAAGATTAACTAATTCGACATTACATTACACTAAGCTACACTAATACTTCTTACTCCCTACTTCTTTCTTCCTTTATAGAGACTTTTGTGACTCCCCTGTTGCGTCTAAAACTATCCCACCATAATTTGGCTATTGGATTGGTCAAAACAATCTCCACCATTTAAATGTGCAATTTGGCGCCAAAAGTCTTTTGGTAGCGTGTGATGATTTTCTGGCCAATTAATGGTTATTGGATTGATGTGGAGGTGGAGGGGAGTGGTTAGACAGCTAGGGTGATGAGGTGGTGGTGAAACCAAAGAGGTGGAAGGTGGTTTTCGTTTGCAGTGGTGGAGGGTGAACAGTGGACGGGGGAGTGGTTTTGGAGGGGGTTGACCGGGGCTTGACCATGGTTTAATATTTTAAGGGTTGTGGGCTTTCGGAGTGGGCTGGATGGTGGTGTTGGATTTTATTTTATTTAGGGGTTAATAAATATAAAGGGTTGGTTTGGTTTAAGTGGTAAATTAGGCCCAAGGACTAAAATTGCAACAAGCTGAAAATTGAAGGACTTGTTATGTAACTTTCCAAAAAGTATTACAAGGATCATTCTTGCCATAGTGTGATAATTTAAGGACCATAATTGCAATTTTCCAAAAAATAAAACTCCCGGGGACCATAACTGCCAAATCTTCAAACTCCAGGGACCAAACATGTAATTTCACCAAACTTTCCACCCAAGGACCATTCCTGCCATTGAAGATTAGTATAAGGACCAAAATTGATTTTCTCAAAGTTTTTACATCCCAGGGACCATTTATGTCAATTTTGCAAAGTATAGGGACTAAACTTGCAATTTTGTAAAACTTTGCACCAAAGGACTAAATATGTAATTTGTGATTAAAAAGGACCTTTGGTGACTTTTTCATGTTTTTAGAATAACCGGGGACTAGTTTTGACAACTTTTGAAACTTGAGGGGACTGAAACTGCCAATTATGTAAACTTTGTACGTTTTTCTTCTGTTTTTGATTATTTTGCATTTGAAACATATAAAACACATTTCTGAGATATTTTCAGTATTATGATGCATATTTGAGTGTTTTTTGACGTTTTAGCAGTTCAGATTGGTATAAAATGATGAGTATTTAGACACTCATCATTATGCCCGTAGGACTAGTCTTGCTTAGAATTCATTTCTATTTTCATGCTTTTACGTTATTTTTAATTATAATGCACGTTTTTAGTTTTAGATACTTTTTAGGTTTCCTTGCTTTACATTATTGTTACACATACTTTGTTTTATGCTTAATAGTGTAGGTTTATCTTTCTATGTTTCACATACCACTATATTTCTTCACCATTCACATCACTCGATCATAAATGAGAACCGATTCACCATTTCACACCTTGTCAGGACTTAACGACCCGGGGAAACACTGTACTCATCGGAGAATATGCAAGGTTTGACTATATTGACCATCCCTTGGTTAAGTGGTTGATCCGAGCGTATCAAATTTTGGTGCCGCTGCCAGGGAGGAGTGATGCCGTTTATCGACCCGAGTTTGCAGATTAGTGATTGAAGATCCTTCCGCGTGAATTTATCATTTTATCTTGCAAATATTTTCGTATTATAAAAACCCAAAACTATTCTTCTTATCCCTCATACCCGTTTAATTCTTTATCCCTTACCCTCTAAATTCTATCTCTTTCTCCCTCTTATGTTTAATTCTAATGGAATCGTTTATTCCTTGCGTCAGTTGTGGTGAGTCGCTTTTCGGTTTACCGTGTCGATGGTGTACGTGTGAACGCTGTGATAATGATATTCGGGACGAAAGTTGTTTGTTTTGTGGTTCAAGGAATTCATTCGCTTATGAACCAAATCCAAATTCTTTCAATGATTCACCAAATTTTTCTGACTACCCTCCTCAGGCGCCTTCGTTTGATCAATTTCATTGCTTTAATTGTGGAGATCCGTTAGGAGATGGTTCACTTTGTGAACGGTGTTTTTGCAAGGAATGTGGATTTAGTCGTGGACTTTGTATGTGTTATGCTTTGATAGCTGAACCTACATTTACCTCCGATTATGATTCGAACTTTTCCAATTATCCTCAAACAATTTCAATCACCCACCACAAAACTCTTATGAGCAAGAACCGTATTTTAATATTACACCGTTCCAAAATACACCAAATTTTGAAGACTATGGGAGTCCTCATAATGACTATCAATGTCAACCGTGGAATCAAGAACCTAATCCTTGTTATAATACTCTCGGTTTTGAGAATGTCCAACACCCAAAGTATTCCATCATTCATCAATATCCTCATGAAAAATCTTGGGGAGAATTGCTAGCCGAAGAACGAGTGGCTAGCAACGAAGAATCTCTTGCAGAATTATTGGCAAGAGAGCAAGCGGCTGATAGGCGTGCCAAATTTCTCAAGGCTTCTATTCTCGATGATGATGATGAGGATACTATTCAAATGAAGGAATATTATGAAGATTCGTGAGCTGCAATCACTCCCGTCCAGAAAAAGCAAAACAACAAGAGTATTGCAGAATTACTAACAGAAGAGCAGATGGAACGTATAAAAGCTCTTTATGCTAGCAACGACGATGAGGAGGACAATGGCGATGAAGAGGAGAGTTTTATTCCTTTGAAAGATCTTATTTCTCAACTCCCTCAGTCTATTGCAAGCACATCATTCCTTCCAACTATGGACCCCGAGGGCTCTCTCATTATGGGGGATGAGCATCTTAGCACTATTCCTGAAAAGGAATCAGACGAATTCATAAAGTCTAGTGTTGAGAACCTTATCCCTAACCCAAGTGAGTCTAACGATATATCCTATAGTGAATATGAGTGTTCATATTGTGATGATTATCCTCTTGACATTTCCGAGAATACTTCTGGGATTTTCTCTAACCCTCTTTTCAATTCCAGCGATGATTTTTCCTCTAGTGATGATGAGTCACTTTCGGATGAGGACGTTAAAATCTACTCGAACTCACTTTTTGAATTTGATGTCGAGTACATTTCTAGCGACATAAATCCTCTTTTTGACGGAGTGTTAGAAAACGATGAGGTCAAGGAATCTATTGTTTCTAAACTTGATGATATGACCTCAATTCTTAATCTCGAGATTCAAAAGGACATTCTTTCTCCGACATATGTAACATTTCCCTTTGAGGATCGCCATTATATTGACTTCACATATGTCGTTCGAGTTTTTCTGCCTTTCTTCACCTATATGGTGACTTGTCCTTTCCTTCTCTCCTTTGGGAGTGAAGACACCATTTTTGACCCCGACATCTCCATTTATCAATCTTTTAAGCCGGATATATCTCGTTGGTGTGGATCTTTCAAGCACTTCAATGTTTATCCAAACATCTTGAATGAAAGTTCGATTAAGATTTTATCTTCCACTTGCTTCCTCATGGACCAATGAATTCGGGATCGAGTCAAGCTAGTGGCTCAGTTAACAAAAACATTAGCACCACATGGGTGACACCCCATATTTCTGACTTCTTTCTATTTTTTAACACTAAGCGTAGGGGAATTCCTCTGATGTGCTTTGTTTGTGTGTTGTTTGATCTTGTTTTCAGGTTTTCCTTGGATCGTGATGATTGTCGCGCCTGTTTTCAATCTAGCCGCCCAATATCCTATCCTTTTGCTAACAATTATCTAAGGATATCTTTTTAATTTTTTTTGTGAAAAATAGATTTCCTTTTCACACTTGGCCATTATTATTACCTTTTTACGTTCTAAGTGTCGGCATAATAGCCGGTACTTTGAATATTGAAGGCAATATTCAATTCTAAGTGTGGGGGGGGGGGGGGGATTCTATCAAATTTGATCACATGTGTACCATCTAGTGCCCTAGTACCCCCGGTTTTTACAAGAATTTTAAAATTTTTACCGTATTTTTGTTAAAATTAAGTGCTTTTGCACATATAATAAGTATGTTTAGTCTTGATTAGGTTAGAACAAGGGGAATCCTGACTCTGCCAGAGTGCTCATCTGGCTGCTTCCTTAACTTTTACGCTAAGTTTTTACGAATTATGCAAATGAAAATGCTAAACGTGGAATAGTTGGATTTCTTTAGAGCTCATAACGGTTATTTGTAGTTCCTTGCTCCCACAAGATTGAAAACCCAAAAATGAAATAATTAGAATTACGCGGTTCTAACAGTTATTTAAATTTCAGCTCACTTTATGTGTGGCATAGGCATTAAGCGGGCCTTGGATTCTTTATTCTGAAAGGCTTTTAGGTCTTGGAACTCCCCGTTTTGTCTATGCCACATGAGGTTCATAAATAACACCATTAATATATAATAAATGCCAAAAATAGCTGCGGTTCGACAAGCGGATCCTTGCATCCTTTATTCTAAAAGGTGTTTAGTTCTGGGAGATTCACTGTGAAGCTCCGTATGCTTGAGGAAAAGTAATAATGAAATAAAAATTATAAGTACCAAAAATAACTGCGGTTCGACAAGCGGATCCTTGATCCTTTATTCTGAAAGGCGTTTAGGTCTGGTAGATTCACCGTGAAGCTCCGTATGTTTGAGGTACAAGTTGTATATTAAATCAAGTAAAAAATGAAAAAAATGATGAAAAACAAAAAATATAATAAATGTGGTGTGACCTTTCGAGCATTTTGAGTTAAAAGTTAAATGATTTTAAAACCGCCTAACTCTATCAGACTTAAAACTATCGAAATGAAAATGAGAAATCATTTCTTTAAAAAAGTCTAGATAAAATAAGGCTTGTGAGGAGAAATTTACAATTAGCATTAATGAGTAGTGTTAGCATTTTACAAAAACATTTGCACATCGAGTTTAAACTTAGTTGGGAGTATTAAAAAGATAATGAAGATTACAATTCCCTGAAGACACCCAGTTTGTGTGAATCCCGTTCCATGATACGGTTTTTTGGAAAATCAAGCATGTTAATGTCTAGTTTAAATTTCTCGTTTTAAACTTAGTATTCTTTCATTACTCCATATGATTGGATTTCTAGGGACTAGCAATAGTTTAGTGTGGGGGATTGATGAGTGTGTAAATACTCATCATATTACGCCCATTTTGATACATAAAAAAAATACTAAGAATGGCCAAATACTCTGCAGATATCCTTGGTTTGTGTTTTTTTATGTGTTTCAGGTACAAAAGTTTGAAAACGGAGCGAAAAACAGTATTTTTGATCGACTCGACAACAAGTTGTGCATATTGCGATATCAAGGAACAGAGTCAAGGTCAACCTTGGATATAGTCTAGGAACAAAATTGGAAAAGCGAAGCCGGAACCCATTTTTATGGGTCAAATTAGCCCGTTCAATTAACTTATCATAAATCCAAAGCTATATCCATAAGCCCTAAATCTAAATCCCATCCACCAAATCCAACCTAATACATAAACCCAATCCCACACCCCTATTATTAATAAAACCTGTTTATCCCTTTCCTTTCCCTCCTTCCCAACAAAAACGTATCCAGTACATATCCACATCCTCCCAAAAAATTGTCCCCTCCACACTCCCCCAACACCTGCTCCAGCCACCCTATTTCTCCCTGGTTCCTCCCACAACCCATGTGATTCTCCTCCATGCTGTCAATCCACATGACCATTTGGGCACCAATTTACAATTAAGGACTGAGATTATTCCATAAGCTCACCAATGGCTGGGATTTGTTCCAGAGAAGCACAAATAGTGTCCAATGTTGTTTTCTCTCACAAAACAAGCACAAATCATGTAGACCCCCTAGTTAGCATTTTAGTATAAATAGGATGTGTGTAAGCCTCTGAAGGGAGTTATGTTATATTTGAGGTTTCAATATGTTTTAATTTTAGTTTCTAGTTTAGTGTTGTAACCTTTTTCTTATGTTTAATATAAGTTTTTAGTTTTTATTCCAAGCTTGTTACTTGATTTTTCATTCTAATAGAAATTCGTAGTTTTAGCAAAAATTCTTGTTTTGTATAATCTGTCATTGTTAGCTGTATTGGTTATGTGTTGTTCATTTCAGCTTATTTGCATTCATCTCAGCTTAGTTTAACTTAGATATAAGATCTTAGAGCTTTTAACAACCTTTTGATTCATAAAACTTCAACAGTTTAGAAATAAGCTGGTGTTTGGAAGAGTTGACTTTTGATAATCAAATAGTCTATTGCACACGTTTGGAGTTCAAACAGTTGTGGGTTGATCATAATAGGCATTTAGGTTTGTTTCTTAGTTTGCTCCAGTAGGTGTGTAACTTATGCATACTTAGCTTAAAATTTAGAAACTAAATAGCTTGCATTTGATTTAATAGGATATTGTATATTCAAGGTTTAACAAGTTGTCAAGATGGAGGCATTAGAGTCTCATATTGCATTAGTAGTTTAGGTGCATAAGTAGTTTAGATTAATTAGTTTGATTTATCACTTTCATCTGTATAAATTTTTAAAAATAGTTAAAATACGATAAAATCTTAGATCACTTTTAGTATTCGATACTAATTAGAAATGGATAAAAGTTGTTGTTTTATGTTCACTTTTGCTCACCTTTCAATATCCACAAGAAAATCCAGATTTGAAATTCATTTGCATAGGTAGAATTGATCACTAAGTTTACTATATGCCCTCTTTACTCCCCTGCACCAGATAACTTTTAGCTTCCTGATCCATTTGTAATTTGGAAGTTTCAGAAGCTTGTTAGGTTGTTTTGTTTGTTCCATGTTAGTCGAGGAGTAAAGAGCTTATTCTATTAGCTTATTTTGCCTTCTAAGTTGCCCCTCTAGGTTAGTTTTTGCTGCTACTTTCTGCTATCATAGCTTAGTTCCCACTGAGCTTGTTTGATTTATGATTTAGCCTGTTTTTGTGAGCTTGTTTATGTTCATTTGTGTTAGTTTAAGCTTGTGTTCCATTTGCTTAGCGTGTGTTTCCTATGAGCTAGTTGCTACTTGATTTCTTTTTTTACTTTAGCAATAATCTCATATCTGTTTGATTTTTAAGTTTGTAACACCCCCAATTCATGATGCAGCGGAATTCAACTTGGGTGTTACTCGACGGCACAATAGTCATAATAATAGAAAACGATCTCTAACCGAGTCGTAATAAAAAGAGTTGTCATTCATATTATTCAAATATATCAGAGTTTACATAGTAAGATCCCAAAAGGTTCCATGTTTCAAAATACATCAATATAAAGTCTTTGATGTTTTTATTGAATGACATAATAGTTTATAGCCTTCTTCCTTCGGTACGTGCCCTTCCGCTCCATTCTTGATTATCATGGACCTGAAATACATGCTTAAGAGGTCAACACAAAGGTTGAGTGAAATTCATAGAGTTTGTTTAACGGTTGAACACAATATGTTGGTAGTAAGAGTTAATTAGACTCATACTTATGTTAGAAAACAACACAGTTATTATTATATACTAAGCTCATGCAACCAATACGTTAACGGGTACCAATATCAATCGGCGGTTTTGTTGCCCCGGTAAGTACTTTGTCGTCATACTTAATGTTCAAATATAGTGCATTCGTTTGAACTAATCTGCTCAAACAAATGGGATTCGTCAATCCCAATAGGCCTATTCACAATACTCGCGCTCACTAATTCTAGTGATTAAATGGTTCATGATAGGGGCCTAGGATTGGCAAGGTAGGTAATTAGTAATAATAAAACAATCAGGCAGCATACAGTCTCAAAGCATTGTGTTCAATTTAAAAGTAGCATGTATTCCCCCCAAGGGTTTGTAAAACATTGAAGTAATGTAAAGTGGGGCTATGAACTCACCTTAAGTAGGATAGCAAGTAATGAAGGTGATGATTGGATCGTGTAGGTTTCTACGAGCAACCTATAAGAGAATGTCGCGACTTAGGATTTGAGTAATGAATATAACGGAGTGCCTATATATATATTTTGCATTTAGTCCATGATGTGGTATGATGTATATTGTAAGTCCTTGAAAGAAAAGATTCATGAACATGTAAGTTTTGTATATCGTTTACTACCGTTCGGGCCGACATAATTTAGAAGTCATGTTAGTAAGCGTTCGAGGAGCCAGGACACTTTAATTCGTAAATCCACAACTCATCTCGACGGCTTACATAATGAACTCCTCACATGAGGCTCCCTACTATTGTAGTAGTTGATAAAATATATAGATATAAGTTTTGATCCGAAAAGTTACATGTCCGATATTTGGATAAACTTAGGAAAGTTTATTAGTGCATGAAGATTGTTATTAGGGGTAGTTTCATAAGTCTTGTATGACCATTTTCTCTTTGTAATATCTCATGGTTCCTTTTTAAGTGAAGTAGATCCAAATTGCTTGTTCAAGTTATCGCCTAATTCATTGTTTCATGTTTACGCCTATGTAAGTTGGTATGGTCATTTCGTCATGGCCTAGCCATGACCTTTGGTCCTTGTTCCAAGGTCATGAGACACAACCTTGGCTCTAGCCATGGTGGTGGTCTTGATTATTGGTCATAAGACCTCTTGTTCCTTTTAAAGTATAACCATAATCTAGTGACTTTCGCCTAAAAATGGGCTGTTTAGAATTTGAAGAATTTTATCACTCGGAATGTGTTTTTAGGTCTCGAGCTTCTTTAATCCTGAACGAAAACGGCGTTCCGGACAACTTTCGTGTTTTAACTTTTTGATGAATCGGACCAGAAGGGTGACTTTCAAAAACTCAGAATGCAAAACAGTATGGTTTTGGCAGTTTTGCCGGAAATCTTTGGTAACTTCAAATCAACTAGGGTTTCTATACTTGAACTTTCACTAGAATCTTGCTAGAAATTTGAAGGAAATAAGCTAAGTGTGAATGGTTTTGGTGTTGGAGGTGGACGGCACACAAGAGGGAGGGGGGGGGGGGGGGCTTTTATAGTGTCTTGAGGAGGTTACAATTTAGGACTAGTCAAAGCTTTCCTAACAAGCTTCAACACATGTAAACATCTTAGGCTATTTTCCACAAGATCAAGCCACACCATGGGGTGACTCCCCCCCCCTATATGGCAGTTCACAAGCCTAGGAGGGGTGAGGTGTGCTTGGTTAGATATTATCCTAAGTACTTAGATGAATTTTGACTCCGGGAAATGCCAACCGTAAATGATTAGGCCTCAAAACGTAAAACCGGGTGTCGTAAAATTATGAAACTTGAAAGTATTGTTAGACATGTCCATATGTCCCATAATAAAATATAAAATGGGTGGTAGGTTCCATTTGGGTGGTAAAACCCTGCTAAAACTGGAAACACGGGTCTAAAACGCGTAATATGTAAAATGTACGAATATTGCGTAAAATTGAGAAAAGTAAAATGTTACTTTTCTAATATGATATAAATGATTTAAAATGATTTATAATGTCTAGACTGGGCTCAGTCTAGTGTCGGTTGGTATTAAATGTCTTTTAGACATCAAACCGTAAGCCTAAAAATCACGAAATGACTTATAACATCAAGGGATGATTTTTGGTCAATGGAGGAGGGAAAAATATGTTGACTTATTATAATAAGTTGAAAACTCAAATCATCTTAGAAACGCGGTGCAGGTATAGGCTAGGGTTACGGCTGAGTAAAAACGCTTAAAACTGAAAATTCCAGTTTTTTTCACGGCCGAGGTTTATTCTGGTCATATTTTTCTCAGTCATGATTTATTCTCAAATAAATCATGAGTGTGTCAAACATTTTTCTGATGTGGGGTCACCTGACGGGGTCAAATTTCGTTGTGCGTGGAATTTCTGAATGACGTTTTACCCTACAACGTGTATTTCCTTAATAACTTTCACGAAAATGATCTGACGAATGTCAAACATTTATTTTGCCATGGAAATGATTTATCACTCGAGAATATGAAATAAAAATCAACTTTCGGGAAAATTTCAAAAAAAATGAATAGTAAAATTTTCCGGGAATAGTAATTAACCTGAAATTGCGAATTGTTACAGTCTCCACCCCATATGAGAGCTCCATCCCGGAGATCAATTTGCGTTGGGAGTAGAAGCTTCGTTGGTAAAAAGATGTGGGTATTTCTTACGTATCTGGTCCTCTCGTTCCCATGTGTATTCAGGATTACGTCGTGAGTTCCAACGAACTTTGACAATTGGAATACGGCTTTGCTTGAGTTGTTTGACCTCTCGGTCCATGATTTCTACGGGTTCCTCAATAAATTGAAGATCGTCATTGAGTTGAATTTCATCGAGTGGAATCACGAGTGATTCATCCGACAAGCATTTCTTTAGGTTGGATACATGGAAAGTGGGGTGTACACTACTGAGTTCTGATGGAAGCTCAAGTCTGTACGCCACAGGGCCAACCCTGGCTAGGATTTTGAATGGTCCGATGTATCTTGGGTTTAGTTTTCCTCGTTTACCGAATCGTATCAAACCTTTCCAAGGTGATACTTTTAGCATAACCCTATCTCCGACTTGGAATTCTAGGGGTCTGCGTCGTGTGTCGGCATAACTTTTCTGTCGATCTCTTGCGGCTTGCAGTCGACTTCTGATTTGTACAATTTTATCTGTTGTTTCTCGAATGAGTTCTGGTCCAGTGAGTTGAACTTCTCCCACTTCAGCCCAACAAGCAGGTGAACGACACTTTCGACCATAAAGTGCTTCAAATGGAGCTGCTTGAATACTTGCATGATAGCTGTTGTTGTAGGAAAATTTGACTAATGGTAGATGAGTATCCCATCCTTTTCCAAAATCTATTATACAAGCTCGAAGCATGTCTTCAAGTGTTTGGATGGTTCATTCACTCTGACCATCGGTCTGAGGATGATACGCTGTACTCATGTCTAGATTTGTTCCAAAGGCATCTTGGAGTGACTGCCAGAAATTGGAAGTAAATCTACCATCTCTGTCGGATATGATGGATATTGGTGCACCATGTCTTGAGACTATTTCTTTGACGTACAGTCGGGTTAGTTGTTCCATTTTGTAAGTCTCTTTGATTGGTATAAAGTGTGCGGATTTTGTGAGACGATCAACTATGACCCAGATGGAGTCATAACCGCTTGATGTCTTTGGGAGCTTGGTAATGAAGTCCATAGTAATTCTTTCCCATTTCCAAGTAGGAATCTCTGGTTGTTGCAATGGACCGGATGGTTTTTGATGTTCGGCTTTTACTTTGGAGCAGGTAAGACATTTGCTAACGTATGTTGCAATGTCGGCTTTCATGTTCGGCCACCAATAGAGTAACTTACGATCATGATACATCTTATCAGATCCTGGATGTATGGAGTATTTAGACTTGTGTGATTCATGCATGATCAAGTCTCGTAGGCCACCATAAAGTGGTAACCAACTTCGACCTTGGAAGCATAGAGTTCCATCTGAACGGGTTTCGAATTTCTTCTGTATCATGCCATCCAACTTTTCCTTTTGGATGTCTTCTTGTTTCACCGCCTCAGCTTGAGCGTGAAGGATTTGAGTAGGAAAGTTTGAATTTATGGTTAAAACTAAGGCTCGTACTCGTAGTGGTTTAACCCGTTCCTTTCGGCTCAGGGCGTCGGCTACTACGTTTGCCTTTCCTGGGTGGTAACGAATGTCGCAGTCATAATCACTTAGTAATTCCAACCAACGACGTTGTCTCATGTTTAGTTCTTTTTGGTTCAAAATGTGTTGTAGGCTTTTATGATCGGTGTACATAGTACATCTAGTACCGTATAGATAGTGTCTCCAGATTTTTAGTGCAAAGACCACAGCTCCTAACTCTAAGTCATGTGTGGTGTAATTTTCCTCATGAACCTTGAGTTGTCTTGATGCATAAGCCATGACCTTATCGCGTTGCATCAACACGGCACCTAACCCTTGGTGCGATGCATCACAATAGACTACAAAATCTTCGATCCCATCTGGCAATGCTAGGATAGGAGCACTACAATGTTTCTGTTTGAGGGTTTGGAAAGCTTTTTCTTTGTCTTCATTCCACACGTATTTCTTGTCTTTCTGAGTTAGCTTAGTCAAAGACTTTGCTATTGAGGAAAATCCTTCAATAAACCTTCGGTAATACCCGGCTAAACCCAGAAATTGACGAATTTCTGTAGATGTGGTAGGTGTTGGCCAATTTTTGATAGCTTCAATTTTAGCGGGATCGACATGTAAACCGGTCTTGTCAATCACATGCCCAAGGAATTGTACTGATTGAATCCAAAATTCACATTTGGAAAACTTTGCATACAATTTCTCTTCCTTGAGTAGTCCTAAAATTGTTCTCAGATATTCTTTGTGTTCCTTTTCATTTTTGGAATATATGAGAATGTCGTCTATGAATACGATCACGAATTTGTCCAAATATGGTTTACACACCCGATTCATGAGATCCATGAATACTGCCGGTGCATTTGTTAACCCAAATGGCATCACTTGGAATTCATGGTGACCATATCGTGTCCTAAAGGCTGTTTTTGGAATGTCTTCATCACGAACTCTAACTTGGTGGTAACCTGATCGTAGGTCAATTTTTGAGTAATAGGTTAAACCTTGCAATTGATCGAATAAGTCATCAATTCTTGGTAGTGGGTATCGGTTCTTTATGGTTAATTTGTTTAGCTCACGATAGTCAATACACATTCGTAATGACCCATCTTTCTTTTTCACGAACAAAACTGGAGCTCCCCAAGGTGAGGAACTAGGTCGAATAAATCCCTTGTCCGAAAGTTCTTGTAATTGATTTGATAGCTCTTGCATCTCTGAAGGTGCTAGCCGGTATGGTGCGCGGGCAACTGGCGCCGCTCCTGGTATTAAATCAATTCTGAACTCTATTTGACGATTTGGTGGTAGTCCGGGTAAATCTTCGAGAAAGACTTCAGGAAACTCCCGGGCAATAGGAACATCTTTGAGACGTTTTTCATCGGATTTCTTTTCGGTTACGTGGGCTAGGAAAGCATAACATCCTTTCTCAATGTACTTCATGGTTTTGATACATGAGATGATGTTTATTCGAGTTCCACTTTGATCACCACTAATGATCAAAGTTTCATTGTCACATGGAATGTGCACAACTCTTTCACCATAAATAATGTTAGCTTGATGTTTAGACAACCAATCCATGCCAATAACAACATCAAAACTTCCGAGTTCGATTGGCATAAGATTGATGTTAAAGGGGTGGTCTAAGAGATTAATGGTACAGTTTAGGATTACGGTATTGGTATTTACTAAGTCACCGGTAGCTAGTTCAATACTATAACTAGTGGTTAAAGTAATTGATGGAATATCAAGTAAAGGCGCAATTCTAGTAGATATAAAGCTCATATCAGCACCAGAATCGAATAAGACTTTAACAGGAATGTTATTGAGTAAGAACGTACCGGTAACCACGTTCGGGTCTTGGTGTGGTTCTCCATTTCCCATGACATAGGCTCTACCACGAGTACCTCCGCCTTGGGGTCCTTGGTTTTGAGGATAGTTGTTCTTGTAGTGTCCCCTTTCTCCACACCCAAAACATGTAACTATGGGCTGTGTGTTAGCCCCAGTAGCTATACCCTTGCCTCTACAATCCTTGGCAAGATGTCCGGGCTTTTTGCACTTGTTGCATTTGGCCGGGCAGGGACCTTCATGATGGTAGTTACACTTGGTACATTGTGGTAGAGTACCAACATATTTACCACCGGCTGGAGCAGCAACATAAGCCGTCGCGGCTTCCTGTCTTTTGTTCTGCTGATTGTGATGGTTGTTGTTTTGGGTTTGGTTGTTGTTGTTGTTGTTACTCCCACGGTTACCATCCCATGGTCGCTTGTTTTTGTTGTTCTTGTTGTTGTTGTTGTTGTTGTTGTTACGGTAGTTGGAATTGTTGGGGTTATTGGTATTGCTGGCGTTGTTGGTGTTGTTGTTGGTGTTGAGGTTGTTTTGCTTTCGGGTTTCGGTCATTCGTACCACTTGGTCCATGAGGCTGCGGGACATCCGCATAGCTTCATCAAGTTCTTTGGGATTTGCCGAAGTCACATTCCCTTGTATGCTTGATGGAAGTCCCCAGATATACCTTTCCAACAATTTTTCCTTTGTGGAAACCATTGTTGGACAAAGTATCCTCAATTCCTGGAATCGACGGTTGTAGGTTATGATATCATTTCCCCTAACCGTATGATCCCAGAATTCAACCTCCAACTTTTGCATTTCGCTGCGAGGGCAGTATTCCTTGATCATCATCTTCTTCAGGTTATCCCATGAAATCTTATAGGCATTCTCGATGCCCATGGGTTGAGCAATTGAGTTCCACCAAGACAATGCCTCATTCAACAGAGTACTCGTGGCATACTGAACTTTGTCACCCTCAGTACATTTACTGACCAAGAATACTGACTCCACCTTTTCAAACCAGCGGGTCAGACCTACAGCACCTTCAGTACCCTTGAATTTGATGGGTTCACATTTCAAGTAGGAAATGAACGAGCAACCCTTTGGTACTGTAGCGACATTTGTCACCGTAGGGATAGTTGAGTTTGGTCCTCCAAGGTTAAGACTGGCAATTCTGGCTGCTCCTGCAGCTATAGCAGCTTCCGCAGCAGTGGCGGCTTCGGCGGCTGCTGCAGCATCAGCAGCACCAGCAGCTGTGGCGGCTTCGGCAGCTGCTGCAGCTGCTGCAGCTACGGCTGCTCGTTCCGTGACAAGTGCTGCATTGACACTGTCCTTTACCAGTTTGCGGATGGCAGCTTGCGTCATCGTTGGTGGTGTCTTTTTCTTTGGCGCCATGATTCTATTGTTCAAAAGATACATTGTAATTAGAGGGTTGTGAGATGAGCACAATTTTTGATAAGAATGATAGGATAATAATGTTTGAAACTTAAAAGCATAACACATGATAGTATATAAAACAAGAGTTTTATTAATATAACGTTGATTACAAAATCGAACTTATTACAAGTTCATTCAAAACTTACTAACTGATACTTTCAGTTAGTAATTACAACATTGTACTAAAGATAACTAGTACTATAACACTAGTCTAACTTCGGTTGGGAGGTTGTTGTAGTCCGGTCGGATTATTATTTCCGCGTGTTGCTAATACGTCTACACTTTCATTTGGACGGTATTCTTTGACATCCTTTTGGTATAGCCTTTGTTGTATGGCACTCATTTGAGTTTGAATTCCACACAAATCATTCTTAAGTTGATACCTGTCAAAGTTTGCAACATCTAACCGGATTTCTGCGGTATTTAGGCGGTTAAGTAGTTTGTGAATTTGTACCGCATCCTGTTCTTGGGCCCTCTCAACCAAAGTGAGTCTATCCTTGACGTTATCCAAGCCAGTCAAAGGATTTAAGACTACTTCCCCAACATGAGTCGAGTCACTCTTCACGTAGCTCATGTCAAGCTTAAACCAATATAGGTCGTCTCGAACATTCATGGCCTCCATTCTGGCAGAATTTACCTTGGATATATAGTTGTTCATTTGACTTGCCATACTTTGAACTTTGAGTTGGGTTAGGTTGAGAGCTTGTTTCAAAGAGTAGATTTCGTATTGAGCTGAGTTCACGAACATATGTGTAGATGTAGATGTTTCGCCGGTTTGGTGAGTAGAATTCGGAACTTGAGCTGGAGTGGTACGGTTAGATTCGGATAAAATTGGTGAAACAGGAGGTGGAGATGTTAATGGTGATAGATGTGGCACCAAGATTTGTTCCTCCGCTTCCTCATCGATGCCTTCGATGTCAACATCCATTTCAGGATCCTCTTCGTAATCATCGATGTTTATGTCCATATCCATTTCAGGATCTTCGTCCGAATCTATATCTAGATCCTCGTAAGGTTCTTCCTCGTCGTCGTAGTCAATTGCCTCAAAGTAAGGATCATTAGGTCCGGGAAGAATTGCTAAATACTCAGGCATAGCAGGAAGATGATCGGGAGATGGAGGTGCGGACATGATGTCTACAATTAGTATTTCGATGTCAAAATAAATCAAATGCTTATGAAAAATGCTCAAACTATGGCAATGTGCATATAACAATATACAAATATGTTCATGTAGCATAACATGTGTAATAAGTCCATAATCTTCTGGAGGATGGAAGGCACGAAGAGCGGAATGCTATAAAAATGTTTTTGCTTGTTATTGTAGTTATAGTTTAGGTCTCACTTAGACCCGTTTCTCTATAACCATGGCTCTGGTACCAATCTGTATCACCCCCAATTCATGATGCAGCGGAATTCAACTTGGGTATTACTCGACGGCACAACAGTCATAATAATAGAAAACGATCTCTAACCGAGTCGTAATAAAAAGAGTTGTCATTCATATTATTCAAATATATCAGAGTTTACATAGTAAGGTCCCAAAAGGTTCCATGTTTCAAAATACATCAATATAAAGTCTTTGATGTTTTTATCGAATGACATAATAGTTTATAGCCTTCTTTCTTCGGTACGTGCCCTTCTGCTCCATTCTTGATTATCATGGACCTGAAATACATGCTTAAAAGGTCAACACAAAGGTTGAGTGAAATTCATAGAGTTTGTTTAATGGTTGAACACAATATGTTGGTAGTAAGAGTTAATTAGACTCATACTTATGTTAGAAAACAAAACAGTTTTTATTATATACTAAGCTCATGCAACCAATACGTTAACGGGTACCAATATCAATCGGCGGTTTTGTTGCCCCGGTAAGTACTTTGCCGTCATACTTAATGTTCAAATATAGTGCATTCGTTTGAACTAATCTGCTCAAACAAATGGGATTCGTCAATCCCAATAGGCCTATTCACAATACTCGCGCTCACTAATTCTAGTGATTAAATGGTTCATGATAGGGGCCTAGGATTGGCAAGGTA
This sequence comes from Artemisia argyi, assembly GCA_030686995.1. Taxonomy (NCBI): domain Eukaryota; kingdom Viridiplantae; phylum Streptophyta; class Magnoliopsida; order Asterales; family Asteraceae; genus Artemisia; species Artemisia argyi. The sequence continues at coordinate 106,893,923 of CM060685.1, forward strand.
GGTTCTTAGTAATAATAAAACAATCAGACAGCATACAGTTTCAAAGCATTGTGTTCGGTTTAAAAGTAGCATGTATTCCCCCCAAGGGTTTGTAAAACATTGAAGTAATGTAAAGTGGGGCTATGAACTCACCTTAAGTAGGATAGCAAGTAATGAAGGTGATGATTGGATCGTGTAGGTTTCTACGAGCAACCTATAATAGAATGCCGCGACTTAGGATTTGATTAATGAATATAACGGAGTGCCTATATATATATCTTGCATTTAGTCCATGATGTGGTATGATGTATATTGTAAGTCCTTGAAAGAAAAGATTCATGAACATGTATGTTTTGTATATCGTTTACTACCGTTCGGGCCGACATAATTCAGAAGTCATGTTAGTAAGCGTTCGAGGAGCCAGGACACTTTAATTCGTAAATCCACAACTCATCTCGACGGCTTACATAATGAACTCCTCACATGAGGCTCCCTACTATTGTAGTAGTTGATAAAATATATAGATATAAGTTTTGATCCGAAAAGTTACATGTCCGATATTTGGATAAACTTAGGAATTATGACCTCAGTGGACATCACTACTCCCACATAAGAGATTTCTATCTCAGTGGACCCACATAACTCCCACATATGAGATTTGTATCTTAGTAGACCCGCATAACTCCCACATAAGAGACTTGTATCTCAGTGGACTCACACAACTCCCACATATGAGATTTAAATCTCAGTAGAACCACACAACTTCTACATATAAGATGATGTCTCAGTGGAACCTCTCAACTCCCACATATGAGGATTACACCTCAGTGGACCCCATAAAACTGAATACGAGCTATAATTCACTCTGTGGGACCCACATTTCCCCATGTGGACCCCACACTGCTAACGGGTAACTATTTCACTCAAGTGGACCCCACATATGTTGGACCACTTCAAGTAGTCACAAATGGACTCACTAATCACACTACTCAAACCAAACGGATCCTATTTACCAAACCACTTGGGCCGGGCTTGTAAGCCCACACAAAAGCCCAATCCAAATTCTCATATGTTATACGAATAACATACAAACATACAAACACTTTAGCTCGTTATTTTGCGATTCTTACAAATGACCCATGGAACAAAATACATGAACTCATTGTTCATCATCAAAAAGAATCGAGATCAACATTTAGTTGGATAAAATACATATATATGAACAGTAAATTATGACGTATAGTCTATATTTGGGCCACGAGCCCAAATGATAAACATTACTAAAGGCCAAACCCACCACGAGTGGGCTATCATAACAGTGATTTGGGCCACGTTACCAATGGGATTAGGCTCACGTAGGCCCAAGCCCAACCAAACTATCTATGGTCTAGATAAGGATCTTCTATTTACGGATAAAGATCCTTGGACCGGATAAGCACCATGCGTGCGAAGAGTAAGGGGCATGAAACCTACAATGATTCTGCGCCTATATATAGAATGACATAATTCTCATTAAAGGTACGATCTAAAATCCCTAACTCTTTAATATAACCCTAAACCGATTACTTACTCTCACGCCGGAGGATAATCGTGGGAGACAATCCCACGATAAGCCTAACGGTGTTTGTTTACTTTCTTAGTGCACAGGTTTCAAGCATTAAGAGCTAATTGGTATGAGAGCAGGAGTCCAAACCAGGAACGCCCAACTTTTGTATCAACCAGTGGCGCCATCCGTGGGACACTACACTAAGAACTAGAATGACGAAGAACAAAAACTCAAGCCAGCGGACTCCGCAGTTGGAAAAAACACGTGGTGACCCCAGAGGAAGAACCCTCAAGAATCGACCTCTAGGCATGCTTCTGGAACAACCAGTGCGCCTGGTCACCAAGAAACAGGACCAACCCTACCTCTCCCAGCGGTAGAATTACCTATAAGGACTACTCAAACCACCACGGTGGTCCCAAGCGTTGAAGAACTTCAGCACACCCTCTTCAATACTCCCTACCAAACGGTACCTATAGTGGACAACACTGTGCCACCTGGCACACCCAACCGAGATAGGGCGCCTAATGTTGAGGCAGAAATTCTTGTAGCAGATGAGAATGCGCCTGATTTAACGTTAAGTAATTTTGTATCCTAAAATTAAGAAACCCTAACCGCCCTCATGCAAGAAGAAGCAAGGAAAAGGTCAAGTATGAGCCTACAAGCCCGACTCAACTTTGGTCCTGAACGTGAAGCATCACCACCGTGCTACCAAAGAGGTGGACGCGAAAATAACGAAAGACGTACCAATATCCATGATAGACTTGGTACGGTATCTGACTCACAATACTCGGAGGAATACGAAGATGGCTAGAGGCGCACCAATGTTCACTCCAGACTTGGTAGTCGAAGGATGCAAGACAGACTTGGACATCAACATTCACCAAGTGAAGGCTCCTCCAGGTCTGGGAGCAGAAGAATTCACGACAGGTTAGGAAGGAGAACTTCCCCAAGTGAAAGCCCCTCAAGCTCTTCCTCTGAGGGAAGCCGGCGCAAGCGCTGCAAAAGAGATAACCTCTCCTCTAGTGATTCCTCGGACAACGAGGAAAAAGAGACAGGATACTGGAAGTCCAAAGGGAGACGTCACGAGGAAGAAGACGAAGACATATCTCTTCCTTGACGTCGTCAGAAAGTTGATGCATTTACACGACGCATCAGCGATTACTCTGATCGTAAGAAAAGGCGCATCCCCACTAATGTTAAAACATATGATGGAACAGGTGACCCGGATGACCACCTAAAAAATTTTGAATCCGCTGCTACTATCAAAAATTGGCCACAACCTGTGTGGTGTCATATGTTTAATTCCACATTAGTAGGGAATGCGGGAACTTGGTTTAGTAAGCTTCCACTTAGGAGCATAGACGGGTTTGAAGAATTACGGAAAGCATTCCGCTTAAACTTCACCCAAAGAAAGAAGTTCGCTAAAAACCCTGTTGAATTAGCCAGAGTAAAGCAGCGCCAAGGGGAATCAACCAGTGCTTACATGGAACGCTTCAAAGATGAATGTATACATGTCAAGGCGTGTCCTGAAGTTCTAAAAATTTCAGGATTCATGAATGGGATTAACAACCCAGAACTCATTAGGAAGTTAAACGATAAGGTTCCCCAAACCTTCGATGAACTAATGAAGCGCACAAGATCCTTCATCCAAGGAGAAGCAGCCACTGCGGACAGTAAAAAAAGGCTACTCAAATTATAGGCAACAAGAACAGCCTAGGAGACAATCCAATGATCAGAGCAGCAATCGCAGCAAAAATTATCGCAGTCAGGGAAGTGGACGAGATAATGACAAGTATACCCCCATCACAAAGACTCCGAGGGAAATATTTCTAACAGAAGGTGCAAACTTCCCAAAACCCCCACCAATGCGCACCCCAGAGGACAAGTGTATAGGAAACGGATACTGCGAATACCATGGCCAAAAGGGCCATACCACCCAACGAATGTGTCCAGCTACGACAACTAATTGACAAATTAGTAAAAGAGGGTAGGATGGATCACCTCGTTAAGAATATTAAAGAAGGGAAGGACAACCAAAAGAAAGGAGGTAAAAAAGAGCCTTTCAAAGATAAAGCGGACATCATCTACATGATACAGTCATGGCAGCGCAAGACAAAGCAAAAAGTCAGCCAAAAATTCTCTTCAGAGAATGAGATATCCTTCCCCACTCTAGCTGCAGACAACGCAGTAATAGAGCCACTGACCATTGAGATACATACTGGGGGACACGATATTAGCCGCAAGTACATCAATGGAGGAGCATCCGCAGATATCCTGTATGAACACTGCTTTAAAAGGCTATGACCTGAAATACAAAGCCAGTTAATACCGGCCACGACGTCACTGACGGGCTTTACAGGAGAAAAGATATGGCCTATGGGGCAATTACGTTTACTTGTAGTTGTGGGCGATGAACAACATTCTACAGCAACGTGGATAAACTTTATGATAATCAAGTCCCCTTCACCGTACAACGACATCATTGGGAGACCTGGAATATCATCCATGTGCGTTGTACCATCTACAGCACATGGGATGCTCAAATTTCCAGTAGAGGGAGGAATTGTTACCCTCTACAATACCACGGTACTGCCTAAAGAATGCAACGCGGTAACCAGTGAGTTGGAGAATGTTCTAGAACAGTGCGCAATAAAAATACCAAACCTAAAGGTTGCCATTCACCCTAATTACCCAGGTCAACAAATATCGATTGGAGGATCCCTATCTGACAAAGGTAAAGCACCTATGTGCGCACTCTTGCAAAAGAACCTTAGTATCTTTGCATGGGAACCGAAGCACATGACCGGAGTGCCATGCACTATTGCGGAGCACAAACTACAAATCCGACAAGGATTTCCCCTAATACGACAGAAAAAACGCGGCCAAGCTCCTGATCGCGCAAAGGCCATCTTGGAAGAAGTGCACAAACTGGTAGAAGCAGGCATCATGCGGGAAGTCTACTACCACGACTGGCTTTCCAACCCAGTAATGGTAAAAAAGAGTGATGGCAGTTGGAGAATGTGTGTAGACTTCACTGATCTTAATAAAGCATGTCCACAAGACTGCTACCTGCTACCAGAAATTGACTGGAAGATAGAATCCCTATGCGGATATCCCTTTAAATGTTTCCTAGATGCATACAAAGGATACCATCAAATTCAGATGGCAGAGGAGGATGAAGAAAAAACAGCCTTCCACACAAGTCAAGGGGTATATTGCTACACAAAAATGCCTTTTGGTCTAAAGAACGCGGGCGCAACATACCAGTGATTGGTGGACATGGATTTTGAAAAACAAGTAGGTCGCAACTTGGAAGTTTATGTTGATGACCTTGTCATCAAGAGTCACACAGAGGAAGAATTGGTGCGCGACATCGAGGAAACGTTCAAAACATTGGGAAAAATAAACATGAAATTAAATCCCAAGAAGTGCACATTTGGCGCGACAGAAGGCATGTTCCTTGGGTATTTAATTGAACTTGACGGCATCAAGCCTTGCCCAGAAAAAACAAAAGTTGTCATCGATCTTCCCTCACCGCGCACATTGAAAGAAGTCCAGTCATTAAACGGAAAGCTAGCTGGGCTAAACTGTTTTTTATCCAAGTCAGCAGACAAATCACTCCCTCCCTTTAAAACACTCATGAAGTGCACAAAAAAGGGAGACTTTCGTTGGACTGAAGAGGCAGAGGAAGCCTTCCAACAACTAAAACAACACCTTGCATCACTTCCCAAACTTGTCGCGCCGCGACCAGGGGAAGAGTTGATCATGTACTTATCTGCAACCCATGGAGCAGTCAGCGCAGTACTATTGACAGATAGGAACTCCGTTCAAACGCCCATATACTTTGTAAGCAAGGCACTGAAAAAGACAGAGACTAACTACAACGCTATGGAAAGCTGGTCCTAGCTCTAGTATCCGCAGCTAAAAGACTGCACAGATACTTTTAGGCGCACCCAATAGCTGTAATCACGGACCAGCCCATCAAACAAGTTATCTCTAAACCCGGCGCATCAGGACGATTACAAAAGTTGAGTGTGTTGTTGAGTGAGTATATGTCACAACTCGTAATTTCATGTCCTTTTTCAAACGTAGAAATTTCATATTTATTTTAGGAAGTTACTATTCATTTCTACTATTCACTATTACTATTCATTTTCACTATTCATTTCCGAAATTTTTATTCCATACTCTCGTAAGATAAACTATTTTAACGATAATCCGAGAGTTTGACGCTCGTCGGATCATTTCTGCAAAAATCACGAAGCCGTGTCCGAGATTTGCTTTTGGGTTTAAACGTCGTTGCAGCATCCCAATATGTCTATAAAACTCTATAAACAATAGAAATATGATTTTCTCTCATTTTATGACAATTCTAAAAGTTTTGGAATTTTACGTTTTCCAGTTCAGCGTCTTACGCGAATTACGCGTTTTTAGACCCGCGTTTACAGTTTTAACAGCGTTTAAGCAACCCGATGGAACTTACCATTCATTTTATATTTTATTATGGAGTATTTTGACAAGTTTATTCATTCTTTCAATTTTCATATTTTTACGATACCCGGATTTACGTTTCGCGGCTTAACCATTTACGTTTAGCGATTAACGGAACCAAAACCGACTCCGTGAACTAGATAATTAGCCAAGCTTCCCACACACTCATCTTATCCTTCCATGTGCAAGAGTTTTACTTCTAATTGACTACTTAATTACCAAAATGCCATTCAAGTAATTAGATATTTATTTCTACTCTAAAACTTTAACACTTATTATTATTTTTACAAATCATAAAACAAGGTTTTCTTCTCTTCCTCTCCTCCCTAGCCACGACCCAAAACAGAAAAAATACACCATTTGGATCGTGATTCTTGGCCATTTCATCCATTAGAAGTAAACCTTATGATCCTAGCTCGATCCTAGTGTGTTACAAAGGGGTTTTGGTTGATAATCTTGAAGTTATTACACGGATTTCATTATCTTTTTCAGATAACACTTCAAGTAAGCTTACATATTATTTTTCATCACTTTCATACATGTATTTTTGATCCATTACAATTGTCATATAGATTTATGCAAGTATACATAGGTTGTCATACCACTTATTACTCATTTTTCTTTATAAACACATATCTATAATTTTTATTAGCAATCTCATGAGATCCAAAAATTTTTATGAAGACTAGGAACCCATGACACCCTAAGAAGGTGTATGGTAGGATTGGGTACTTGTGGAGTTGATTTGGAGTAGTTTGGTAAAGATTTGAACAAGTTACAAACTAGTAAAATCAATTTTTGAAACAATATTTAAGCTACTGTCCCAAAATGCCAAATATAGAAAAATCAGGGGTTTCCGGGTAAATTTGGGCTAGAGATTTAGAAAATAATTTCAAAAACGAAGCCGTGGGCGAAAGAACGGATTAAAACGAGTTTATAAAGAAGGAGATATGATTTTTATAAGTTTAACGACGAAAACTATTTTCTGAAAATTGTACTTGCTGTCCCACGATTTTCAAGGGCCAATCTGAGGTGTAAAACTTGATCTAGCAATCCCGACTTATCAAAAATATATTAGTATGTTGTCCCACGATTTTGGGGATATAAATAATGTAGAAAACAAGCTTATAACGACCAAAGTATACACGTTTCAAAATCGACGAAACTATTTATTTCCATCAACTTTTTAGCAAAATAATCGTAAGTATAGAAAAACTACTTTTATAATACAACATGTTGAGAGCCGTTTATCTTATTGATAAACCCATTTCTGGAAACTTTACATCATTGACAAAAAGTTATTTCACCTATCCTAGTTTCCAAAACATCCAACCGTTTGTCAAAAGGATTTATAACGAATAACTTATGGTCTTCCAAACTTTCCCGAAAACTACCCAGAATCTGCCAAAACAGCCCAAACACCTCACTTTGCGGCTATTTTTCTTTGTGATCGAGACTTGTATGGACAAACTTCAGTTCTGTGACTTTTTAGATATGGTGAAAATCTTCTCAAAAATACTGAGCTTTTTTCCTAACCCTTAATATTCACTATTTCACGACTAGTTTTGCGATACCACTTTGGTCATATTTTCAAGTTATGAAAAGTGTCATTTTACGACGAAAATACTATATTTACCGATAGAACACCAAACAAGGATCGTGGAGTACCGTTTCAACGTATTTACATGGAAAGTGGTTATTAACTTAACGAGACGTCAAAAATGTATTTTTCGACGATAAACGTTATTTTCAAAACTAACGAGTGGTATCGATAACATACGTATTTGCATGTGTAGCATCATTTCATTTCTTACATTAGATCATATGATTCGTATTAGGTTGCGGTTAGAGATCGAACCTCATTTCCTGTAGCCACTTGTGTCATCGTAGCTATCGCACTAGGTGAGTCATAGCCCCTACTCTTTTAATTGTTTTATCAACTCTTTGGGGGAGAATACATGCTTGTTTTACTTAAACGCATTACTCGCTTTACATGGTTGATTACACAAATATTTTCAGCCTTATCTAATACTTGTTTGATTATCCGAGTACAATACTATTCACTTGTTACCTACTTGCTATTTACTCATGGACATGAGTGCATAATTTAAACTATTACAGATTACATATGATTGCCTAAGTTAAGAACCGTTAGCAACTTTTCATAGGTATGTTTGATTACCTACATTTCATAGGTATGTTTGATTACCTACATTTCTTAGGTATGTTTGATTACCTACATTTCATAGGTATGTGTGATTACCTACATTACTTGGGAGCGTAACCTCCTACATATAGCTAGAAAACCTTTTTGTTGCTTGAAGTTAGTGCAATCAATATTCTTTTCTAAACTGGTGTTATGAAACTTTGTTTAATAAACTATTTATGCGTTTTACTTATGGTCAGATTCATTTTTATGGCGACATCGCCATGGATACATTATCACTTTTACCTTCATATAGCGATATTGCTACACTTATCTTTGAATCTTGGACCACATATTACTTTTTTTTACACAAACCAAATCATATTTGGCAGTGGGTCGTAAACACACAGGTTACAAGTCTCTTATGGCGGAACTTGGAACTGAGTGGATTTACGATGCCTTTGCTGGGAAATCTTCATTCATATGCATTACATTCTTTTTCACAAGACTCTATGAACTCACCAACCTCGTGTTGACACTTTAGCATGTATTTTCAGGTATTAAGCAATGGCACACTACAGGAGATTTTGGCAGGGCATGGCATGGTCATAGAAGACTCTGATTATTCATTTGGGGACCGTTTTAAACTATTTGAGGGCTTACTTCCGCACTACTTTTAACAATGTAAATTCAACATTTTGATTAAACAATTTTATTCTAAATGATTCAAGTGAAAACCATTTTTGAACTTGTGTTGTAATACCAATTGAGTTACACCCCAGCTACATGTATGCTTCCGCTGGACCCGATTTTGGGGGTGTGACAGTATAACATCTCGTATAGACCACGCACTGCAATCAAGGGGCAGATACTAGCTGAGTTTATTGTTGAAAAACCAGATACTGATTCTCCACCTTTAACAAGCAAGACAGAGTTACAAGAACCATGGGTTCTATTCACAGACGGATCCTCATGCGTGGATGGATCAGGCGCAGGCCTTATCTTTACTAATCCAGAGGAGGTGGAATTAACCTAAGCACTGCGCTTCGAATTCACAACCATAAACAATGAGGCAGAATACGAAGCCCTACTCGCTGGACTGCGTATTGCAATTCAAATGGGTGTATGTAAGCCAGAGGCGAATGTGGATTCCAGGCTAGTTACTAACCACGTTGTGGAAAACTAGAAGGGGGGGTTGAATAGTTTAACGTCTTTTTAATTTTATTATGAAAACTTAGTTTAGTTTTAAAACCTTGTTTGCTTTTAGAACTTTGATTCGATCTTATGTGAACTTAAATCTTGAACAATATGAACAACTATATCTAAGTATGAACAATAATAATAATGTAAGCTAAGTATGTGAAATCAAGACATGCATAATATAAAAAATTATAGCTATATACGAGAGATAAGTAAGTAAACATTTATTTTATAATCTTTAGTTATATTTTGTGTGAAAACTATACTTGATCGAAATGATCAATTATATGTATGTTACCTTTTTAGTTTGATTGTAAAAACTTTGTTTTGTGAATGAAACTTTTGTTTGATCTTTAAGTAAAATCAATACTGGCACTATACGAGCAACTATATGTATACGTCTACGTCTACAAAAGTAATAACGATATAAGCAAGATAATAAGTAAGAAATGGAAAGATCTAACCACGAGACAAAGGATTTATAGTGGTTCAGCTACAAGGACACCTTCCTTGCCCTACTCCACTCCTCGAGTCACCTACTCGAGAGTTTTCTTCACTATGTCAACAAGCTGCCTTATGGCAGAGAAAACCTTACACACCAATATACACACCACAACTTCATCACAACTTATTCACACCTTCTACACAACTTCTTCACACCTAGTCACTAATTAATCACAACACTACTTCTTCACACCTATCTATCTTCACAACTATCTACTTCACAACAATCTTCTTTACAACTATCTACTTCACAACAACCTTCTTCACAACTATCTACTTCACACCAATTCTTCTTCACAACTTTCTACTTCCTAACTCTTCTCCTTCACAATAAACTACTAACCAATCACACTATCTATAAACTTCACTAAACTATCTACTATCAAATATTCACAACTAATATCACTAAGAGATAGATACTAGTGATGATGCTCTAACAACTTGGATGTGGAGGTCACAATAAGTTGTAATACTTCTTGTCTAGGAGGATAGAAGTATTCTTCTCTTGCACTTGAGAGGATGATGTTTGGATCACTTTGAAACAAAGATTTATGTATGTATGATGGAAGGATTAAGAGAATAGAAATGGAGATCTAGAACAGAAAGTTTAGGAGTGCGAATGGTGGGGAAAAATTGCAGAAATGAACATGTATTGATAGGAAAAAAATTTCTGACAACTGGAGCATGCCGGTCCCCTTAATTCATGGTCGGTCCCCTTAATTTTAAGGGGACCGCCCATTATAATTAAGAGGACCGCCCCTTATAATTAAGGGGGCCGCCCAGCTGTAACGGCTAGAAATTCTGTCTTTTAGTGGGGAAAGTTTATTTGGTGAAAAACTAACTGATTTTGGTTAAAAATTTGAATTCATGTATTTAGTATGATTAAAACATTTTTCTTTATTACCAAAAGTGTTTTTCAAAAATATATAATATGTTTATATAATTAAATAAACTTTGTAATAATTAATTAAATATCCGTTTGATCATAGATTGCAATAAACACTTTGTTTATTCATACCTTAAGTGATTTAGATGTAAAGAGAAAGTTAATCACTAAATACTTGTTTATGTCATAAATTTTAGTTCAATGGGTTTATGTTTTGTAATAATTAAAACATAGAGATATTGATAATATGTTAATAATGTTTTAGGTATTATTTATGTCAACAATCTACCCCTTTTTGATTATTAGAAAACCTTAAACTCAATGGGTCTAAAATTTATTTTTAGACAATTATTTTAGAGTTTAATATTCTCGTGTCCCTCTTTTTTGTAAAATCAAAAAGGTTATGCCGATTAAGCTTCATAAAATAAGTTAAACGGGTAGAAAGCTCCCCCTTGTTCGAGGGCACCAAGGAATTGAGCAATGGGAATCTTGGCTGCAAAAATATTAGAAGCACAAGCATACATAGAAAAATATGCAATATACAAATAGCAAGCATAGCAAAAAAAATATTAAGGATACATAACAATTAATTCAAAGTGATTAAGTTAAAGATCCTAATTTGCCAAAGAGAGCCATCAAACTTGCTTGTAACAAAAGGTTGGTTGATTCGTATTTGAAAGTGAAAATCATAAGCATATAGTATGCTTAGATGGTTGATGATGGAGTGTTTGGAATGAAAATGGTTGAGTTTAGGTAAGGTTGTTGGATTAATGGAGGTATATGTTTGGGTACATGAATGTTGGAGAGTTTGGTGGTGGAGAGTTTGTAGCGGAAGAGGTTGATTACGGTTTTGGATGTTGTTGAACTGAGGGTATTGGATGTGATTTAGTGAGAAGATATTTAATCCTGATTCAAGTTGTGGGGTGATGAAGGAGAGCTAGAGGAAAGTTGTTCCAAGTTGCATTGAGCAAGGTGTAAGGCAACAAGAGCACAAAGCTCATGGGCTTCCTTGAGTTCTTTAATGAACTTCAAGTGTTTGGAGGAAGGTGATTGAGCATGCAACATAGGGATAACATGTGTGTTGGTAGAAGGTGGTGGTGATACTCTTGGTGGTGGAGATATTTGTGAGTTTGTGTAATCATGAATGGATGATAATGAAGTTGTGGAAGAATAGGATGTTTCATGAGTGGAGGATATTTTAGATAGTGGATTGGTAGGTTGAACAAAATGTAAGGTGTTAGGAATGAGATTGGGATTGTAGTGTTGAGATTGAACATGCTCTTCATATGGCTTATGTGGGTGAGATGAAGGTGTATTTTTGGGAACAAGGATGGATGTTTGGTTATTATGATGAGGTTTGTGAAAGGGTTCATTTGAGTGAACATAAGGTTTGTGTATCATGAAATGTGTTTTGACCTTCATGAGTTAAGTTGTAGTGGTGATGACACACTTTGTAAAGTGTAGGGAATGGTTATATGGTTGAATCTTTTTGTGATAATGACTAGGTGGAGTTATTGGTGAAGATGGGAAATGAGCATTAAGTGATGTGATTGGTGAGAGTGAAAGAGCGATGTTCATGGAAGGGATTTCTTGGTAGGAGGGTGTTATAGATGATGCATTAGATGCACTAGGAGATGAAATTTGAGGTTGAGGTGAGTAAAGGTTATGAGGTTTGAGTGTGTAAAGGTTTTGAGGTTTAAGTGTAAGGTAGAAGGATATGGGTGAGTAAAGATTGTTGATATGTAATGTTGGTGGGAAGGAGAGTGAGATGTTAGGTATGTAATGTTGAAGACATAGGAGGAGTTTGGTGTTGGATGTTTGACAACATCATTTGGTTTGATGGGATTTTAATGGAAGTTAGGCTTTATTCTCCAAACGAGTTTCTTGGTGGTTTTGGTTTAATGGGAGAGGAAATGATGAGATGAGTGGAGATTGAGAGGAATGAGAGTGTTTATAATGTAGGATTGGTGGGATCAAGGATGGATAAACTTTGATGGAAGGTTTAGGATAGAATAGGATTGTGAATTTTGGGAAGTGTAGGATGAAATGGGCTAAAAAGTAGAAAAAGGAAACAACACCTTCGACCATCAGATGGCCGGTCCCCTTAATTGAAGGTCGGTCCCCTTAATAATTAAGGGGGCCGCCTTATGATTTAAGGGGCCGCCCATCTGGTGATTCCCAGATTGCTAGAAAAGGGTTTTTGGTAGTGAATTGCAGAAAGGTTGTGTTTTTGGTTTCAAACAGGTCCAACTCTTTGAGGCAATTAAGCATATACTAATTATGTAGACAAATATGTAGCCAAAGCATGTTAACCAAAGAGATTAAGCAAACAAGCAATTTCATCTAGCATGCAAACATACTCATCAAGCAAGTAAAATATAAGTGCTAGGAAGCAATAAGCAATCATCAAGTATTTCATAACTACATAACTTAGGAGGATTAATCCTAATGTGTATCAATGTGCAATAAGTGGGTAGTTATGATAGCATGGATTTCTAGACTTGTTACAAACAAAGTCTTAATAGACAAACCATGGTCCTCTTGATTTGATTTAGTTCACTTATAAGTGTCATTTATATAAATATCGATGACAAATATGAGAGCACCATGCATGATTTAAATAGACGTTTTTAGCATTATTCAACAATGTTTGAAAGTAGGTTTTCACGGAGATGTGAGAGTTATTAGAATAAAATAGATTAGGTTTTACTTCAAAATGTGTTAATGAAAGGTAAAGAGAATTTTTCCAATCTTTGTTAACAATTTTGAATATTGATAGTGAAAACATGTTATTGAAAAGTGGGATAGTCATTTGAAAAACTATTTTCCAAAATATGCGGTTTTTGCATATTTTTAGAGACATTAGATTTTTGAGAACAAATATCATTAATCATAGATTTTAAAAGATGTTAATTAAAGATCTCATGCTCAAGAGGATTGGTTAAGCCTATTGTCATATACTATCCTTTTCTACAAAACATATGATCCTAAAGGAAGTGATGACGATAATTTATATGTTAGATGCGAGAGTGTTGAATGGGGTATAACCTAACATCTATAGTTCCTTTGTTTTTGTACGCTTATCTAACTTAATGCCATAGTCTACGAGAGCTTGTTTCATCCATAGTTTTCTTACACGAGGGATCTAATCCTACTTCTATATTAACGATTGATCCACTTAACTCATTTCACTTCATCACCATAAGTTTGCTAATAGCGGATATATAGAAGATTTCCATTTTCTATTTTGTTCGACAATGAACAATTTCATCTTATTCCTAGGAAAGTCAACTAATGAAGTTTCCAGGTTATAAGTATATAAGCTATTATGTACGTATATATGTTTAAGAGTTACAAACAATATATATGTATAGCTAAGCATGAAAATTATAGCGATGAACTTAAAAGAAACGCGTACCTTTTAGACTTCAATGGATTTTCTTCAAGCACTTCAAGTGACTATGTTGACTTATAGAAGTCATTTGTAGATGAGATTCCAACTTCTTCGAAGAATGAAAACTTAGCCACTTGGTCCCCATTGTCTCATTGGTCCAAAGTTGTTTGGTCCAAACATACTCAACATTTGGCTAGGATGCATGTATGGTGGTAATATTTCCCAAGGATTGTAACTTGGTTGATAATTCCACATTTGATGACTAGTATTGTTGTAGTTTTGTCTATTTTGCTTTCTTCTAAGTTGAGGTGTTTTAGATCGAGTATGAAGATTATTTGGTTTTCTTGGTGCTGGAGTTTTAGATCTTAATTTAGGTTTAGATTCTAATGATTTTTGTTCACTAGATTCACATTCAAACTTTATACTTTTATTTTCACTAGTTGAAACATTAGTTGAGGTTAATCCTAGACAGGTTTTATCTCCCGAAGTTTCTTGAACACTTATTATTTTCTTAAGTGGGTTACTACTATTTTTAAACTTGTCAAGTTTGAAAATTTCATCTTTAAGTTTTTCGTTTTCATTTTTAACCTCTATGCATGTTTTACATCCTATAAAAACTTTTTTTCCTTTTTCCAAATGTTGTAGTTTAATTTTTAATTCGAGTACTTCATTTTCTAATAGATTATTAATATGTTTTAGTGACTTATTTTTAGCTATAACCTTTTGACCTAATTTGCATAACCTATTATATTCACTATCTAGGTCTTTTTCGTCTAATGATAAATTTTCGTCACTAAAGCATTCGGTTTCGGAACGTACCTCGCTTGATATCTTAGCCATAAGACACTTCTCCTCTTTTGTGATTTATTTCTCATCTTCATCGCTATCACTCCAAGCTCCTCCAACAAACGCCTTTTGATTTTGATCTATTGACATCATTGGACATTTTCCGATGAGATGATTTGGATCACCACATTTGAAGCACTTCCTTTCACTTTTGTCATTTTTGTCATCTTTATTTCTTTGGTATGCTTTCCTTTCATCATGCGGTTGTCTAACAAATCTTCCTCGCCTTTTGAAGAATTTCTTGAAGTCTCTTAAAGCCATCGCATATTCTTCGTCATCACTTTCGGAGGTTGAGCTATCCTCATTACTAGATTTCTTCCTGGCTTTCAACGCAATTGACTTGCTTTGCTCTCTTTTTCCATTGACCATCTCAGAGTCTTTCTTTATTATTACTTCATAGACTTTCAGGTTGCCGATCAACTCATCAAGTTGAAGAGTTGACAAGTTCTTCGATTCTTCAATCGCCGTAACTTTAGCTCGCCATTTTGGATGAAGTGTAACACCCCCAAACCTGTATTCCGCTGCGAAATCTAAGCATGTATAATATTTTTCAAGAAATATAAGGGTACAAGTTTATCAAGCTCAGGTACAAGTCAGTAATGCATGAAGACTAATAATATATAAATATTCATTATAAACCTCAGTGTATTTCTTTTTCACATAGTACAAGTCTTTTATGAACAAGCATTCAAAACATATTTTCTTATAATTAATAAGCCTAAGTACAAGTCTTTAAATTTAGTGTACAAACCCTTGATGCATGAAACTTAAAAGCTATATTAACTTATTTATAATTATTCTAACTAAACAAAATGCTAAAGATATATTTTTGATCATAAACCTTAAACCCTAGTACCATTCTCTTAAGCCTAGGATACAACTCCCATATGCATAATTTGACTTAAACCTCATATTTTCTTAGAATTCGACACAAAGACTAGACCTAGCAAACCCTAAAAACATTTCTACTTAAATGTAAGTTAACATGAGACCTAGACTAACTTGCCTACACTAAATAAACCCTATGTACAAGTCACTAAGCCCTAAGTACTAGAACCTAAAGCCTATTCGACCTATGATCAGATTTCTAGTTCGAAGTAAAAGAAACCATAACCAATTGGTTAAGACATGCTTACTTGTAAGTCTCCTAGCCCTAGAAGCCCTTACTTGGTTTCCTAGCTTTCCACATCACACTATTTCTAGAAGGTGGACACAAGTCAAAGTAACTAGTTAGGTTACAAGGTTAGGGATAAGCCACATGACCAAGAGCTCCCTCATGCCACAAATGGCGATTTCTGGACTTGAACACACTTCACTATGTCCCCTAGGTGTAGACAAGATGACCTAGACATCACTAGAAGTTCCATGATAGTTGCCCTATAAATAGCGAGCCCTAGGTTTGGTTTTAGGCTCACAATCTGCTCAAAACACTTAAACAAGCATGTACTCAGTTAGCTACTGATCCTAGAAGTCTAAGAGAAGCCAAAGAAGAAGCTTGTAGCATCCCAAGATAGAAGATAAAGTAGTGTTACAAAGTTCCAAGTCACCTTGCTAAATATTCTCTCTACAATCGAATTTTTTTTCCAAGTAAGTGTTCCAATCCCTTTTCAATCACTATTGTAAACTTAAAAATCAGTTAGGAGAAATAAAAACGAGAATCTAGGCTTTTGAATCACCTAAAATGGACAAACGAGTCAAAAGTTATGACGATTTGAAGTTGAATAAAAACTATAAAAACCTACTGTTACAGCAGGCAGAATCACGCAAAACGAGGCCTTTCTGGTCCGTTTCGTCAAAAACTTAAAACATGAAAGTTCTCCGGAACGACGTTTTCTTCAAAACTTCTTTAGACTTCGAGTCATGAAAACGCATAATAAATGGTGCTTTTAATTAATTTCAGAACAGATTTAAAAACAAAGGTAGCAGCAGATATGGAATTTAAGACCCAAATTTCGTGTATCAAACATGGTTCTAAAACTCTAGTTTTCGACATGGTTAAAGTACACTATAAGGTCTAAACATAGGAAAAAGAATCAGCCAATTTCATTGAGAAACGAGGGAGAACGGGGCGTTTAAAATTGGTGTTTTTCTGTGTCTAGTATATATTAGATCGCAAGTTTTTGTTATTTATTCTGAGATCGTGGGATCAAATCAGGCAATAATATTTCACAAGAATACTTTTATAACACTTATAAACATTTTAGAAAAGGACTCGTAAAAAGTTTCGAGGTAAAACGCAAGACATGAATTGTTTTTTATTAAAAGGATTTCGAGTGGGATCGGGGGTTAAACACAAGGATCAATTATGCCAAAAACTCTAAAATATTTCTATTGTTGGACTTGTTGTGTAATTGGGAAATCCCTAAGGGGTAAAAACTGTCCATTTGAAACTTAAGGGTAGAAAGTGTCATTTAACCAAAGTTCAGGGGTAAAAGTTGTCATTTTTATATAGTTCAAGGGTAAAAGTTGCCAACTTTAGAAACATGAGGGTCTAAAATGAAAATATTGTAAACCCTAATTAATTATTTAATATTATTATTAATATTATTATTATTATTATTATTATTATTATTATTATTATTATTATTATTATTATTATTATTATTAGGAAAGTAAACCTAAAACATGTTTTGTACCGTAACTAACAAACGAAGTATCCATTTAACGAACGGACAGAACCAAATCTTACAGATAAGAAAATATAATAAAATAATACATTTGAAACTACATATTGGTTCAATAAAATATTTAACCATTAAACCAAAACGAAACGAACATTGAAAAACTTATATAATCAGAAACAATTACTGAGAACTTAACCTAATAACTCAGGTTTCAAGCCGGAGACGTTTATCAACTTCATTTAACTTTGTTTTCCATCCAGACTGCCTAGGTGAGTTCATAGTCCCACTATTTTATACTGTTTTTCAAACTTGTGGGGAGATACATGCTATAAAACCGAACACAAGTATTTTTCTGTATGCTATCCTGATCTGGTATTGCCTAAGTTAGCTGTGTTGCCACTAAAAGACCCTCATATCATGAGCCATTAATCATTTGCGAGTGAACGCGAATATAGTGAATAGATCTATTGGAATTGACGTCCCCATTTGTGTTAGCCGGATAGGTAACCAAATGTACTATATTTGAAGTAAAACCGGGAAGTTGGCAAGCTCCTGCTCGAGGGCACCATTACATTATAGCTCATTACTATAATGTCCACACGTTGTTAAGGTTTGCGTGTCATGAGACTTAGTGCAATATGCTACGCTGCAATACGTTGTTTTATAACTATATGACTTGTGTTCAAACTATTACTTATTTATAAACGCTATGGATTCACTCAACCATTGTGTTGACTTTTTAGCATGTTTATCTCAGGTCCATAACAATCAAGGATGGCATGAAAGAGCATGGATACGGAAGGAAGGCTAAGATTTTATTATTCTTTGATAAAGTATTTAACAAATTGTAAAACTACTGGGATCTCATTTTGTAAACTCTGATATTTGAATAATAAAATTTCTAAAACAACTCAATTAGAGATTGTTTTCCTATTATTATAACTGTTGTGCCGTCGAGTAACACTCAGCTTTAATTCCGCTGCGTATCCCAAATTTGGGGGTGTTACATGAAGTGCCCTAAGAAATTTCCTAACAAAATTCTTACTAGAAAAATTCTCATCAAGTACTTTTAAACTTGTGATGATAGTGTTAAACCTAGCAAAAGCATTATCTATTGATTCCTCCTCCGGAATCGAAAATTGTTCATATTGTTGAACAAGAAGATCTATTTTGTTATCTTTAACTTGACTATTACCTTTGTGAGTGATTAGTAAAGAGTCCCAAATTTCTTTCGCGGTTGTACACATAAAAATTCTTTCATATTCTTTGCGTGGTAACGCATTATAAATAACCATTTTAGCCTCATTATTTTTTGCTAGTTTCTTTTTCAAATCATCATTTTGTTTTTCAAAAGATACATTTTCATCCATTTTAGTTTCAAAATTATATTGAATAGGGGGAAAATCACCAAAGGTAATAACATGCCAAAGATCAAGACCTTTTGATTTCACATAAGTTTCGAATTTATTTTTCCAATAAAGAAAACCATCACTTTCAAATATTGGTGGTCTTTGCATAGATTGCCCTTCTAAATATTTTTCAGATTCCATAGATCGTTTCAAGTTTTAAAATACAGTTTATTTTAAAAATCTTGTTTAACCTGGCTCTGATGCCAATTGTGGAAAACTAGAAGGGGGGTTGAATCGTTTTACGTCTTTTTAATTTTATTATGAAAATTTAGTTTAGTTTTAAAACCTTAAACTTTGATTCGATCTTATGTGAACTTAAATCTTGAACAATATGAACAACTATATCTAAGTATGAACAATAATAATAATAATGTAAGCTAAGTATGTGAAATCAACACATGCATAATATAAACAATTATAGTCATATACGAGAGATAAGTATGTAAACATTTATTTTATAATCCTTAGTTATATTTTGTATGAAAACTATACTTGATCGAAATGATCAATTATATATATGTTACCTTTTTAGTTTGATTGTAAAAACTTTGTTTTGTGAATGAAACTTTTGTTTGATCTTTAAGTAAAATCAATACTAGCACTATATGAGTAACTATATATATATATATATATATATATATATATATATATATATATATATATATATATATATATATATATATATATAGTCTACGTCTACAAAAGTAATAACGATATAAGCAAGATAATAAGTAAGAAATGGAAAGATCTAACTGCGAGACAAAGGATTTATAGTGGTTCGGCTACAAGGACACCTTCCTTGCCCTACTCCACTCCTCGAGTCACCTACTCGAGAGTTTTCTTCACTATGTCAACAAGCTCCCTTATGGCGGAGAAAACCTTACACACCAATATACACACCACAACTTCGTCACAAATTCACACCTTCTACACAACTTCTTCACACCTAGTAACTACTTAATCACAACACTACTTCTTCACACCTATCTATCTTCACAACTATCTACTTCACAACAATCTTCTTCACAACTATCTACTTCACAACAACCTTCTTCACAACTATCTACTTCACACCTATCTACTTCACACAAATTCTTCTTCACAACTTTCTACTTCCTAACTCTTCTCCTTCACAATAAACTACTAACCAATCACACTATCTATAAACTTAACTAAACTATCTACTATCAAATATTCACAACTAATATCACTAAGAGATAGATATTATTGATGATGCTCTAACAACTTGGATGTGACGGTCACAACAAGTTGTAATACTTCTTGTTTAGGAGGATAGAAGTATTCTTCTCTTGTACTTTAGAGGATGTGTTTGGATCACTTTGAAACAAAGATTTATGTATGTATGATCAAAGGATTAAGAGAATAGAAATAGAGATCTAGAACAGAAAGTTTAGGAGTGCAAAAGGTGGGGAAAAATTGTAGAAATGAACCAGTATTTATAAGCAAAAATTTCTGACAACTGGAGCGTGCCGGTCCCCTTAATTCATGGCCGGTCCCCTTAATTTTAAGGGGATCGCCCCTTATAATTAAGGGGGTCGCCCAGCTGTAAGGTCCAGAAATTCTGTCTTTTAGTGGGGAAAGTTTATTTGATGAAAAACTAACTGATTTTGGTTAAAAAATTGAATTCATATATTTAGTATGATTAAAACATTTTTCTTTATTACCAAAAGTGTTTTTCAAAAATATATAATATGTTTATATAATTAAATTAAATTTGTTATAATTAAGTAAATACCCCTTTGATCATAGATTGCAATAAACACTTTGTTTATTCATACCTTAAGTGATTTGGATGTAAAGAGAAAATTAATCACTAAATACTTGTTTATGTCATAAATTTTAGTTCAATGGGTTTATGTTTTGTAATAATTAAAACATAGAGATATTAATAATATGTTAAGAATGTTTTTAGGCATTATTTATGTTAACATACGTGCTAGGTGAATATGAAGCCAAGGATGAACACATGATCCAATACCTTGAAAAAACCAAGTCTTTAATTCAGAGCTTTGATATGTTTACAATCAAACAAGTACCTTGAGGAGACAACAGGAAAGCCGACGCGCTTAGCAAGATCGCATCTACAAGCTTCGCGCACCTATCAAAACAGGTATTGGTAGAAGCTTTAAATCTTGGAGATGGAAGTATCCACGGTGATAGAGGAACAGGATCCCACGTGGATGACACCTATCATTGAATTTATAAGCAAAGGAATCTTACCACAAGATCAAAAGGATGCTCGAAGAGTGCGGCGCATAGCGCAACAAATTGAACTCCGAGATGGCATCCTATATCGACGTTCATTGTTACAACCTTGGCTCCGATGTGTTGGACCTCTTCAAGCAGATTATGTACTTCAAAAAATTCACTCTAGATCATGTAGCATGCACTCAGGACCACGGTCCATCGTGGCGCGCCCTGCGATCAGGATATTATTGGCCTACTATGCACCGCGACGCGCTAGATATGATAAAGAAATGCAGTAATTGCCAAGTCCACAGGCCAATTCCGCGCCAACCACAACAAGAGTTAACCCCCATTACCTCACCATGGCCATTCTATAAATGGGGCATCGACATCGCAGGCCCTTTCCCAGTTGCAGCGGTAGGGCTGAAATTCCTCATCGTAGCCATAGACTATTTTACAAAGTGGATTGAGGCAAAAGCAGTGGTGAGCATCACTGGCAACTAGGTAAAACGCTTCGTGTGGGACAATATTGTGTGTCGCTTCGGACTACCTGGGGAAATTATCTCAGATAATGGAAAACAATTCTGCGATAACCCATTCAAAGATTGGTGCGCGCAATTAAACATCACACAACACTTCGCTTCAGTGAAACACCCACAAACCAATGGTTTGGTTGAACGCGTGAATCGTAGTCTAGGCGAAGGAATAAAAGCGCGCCTTGACAGACACAAAGGAAAATGGGTGGACGAATTGTCACACGTTTTATGGGCACACCGCACGACAATCAAAACTAGTACCGGAGACACACCATTCTCCCTCGTCTACAGGACAGAAGCCGTCGTACCAGCCGAAATTGAAATGCCAACTATACGTACAACGGAAATAAACGTCACAACAAATGACGAGGAGCGGCGCATAGACTTGGACTTGCTGGAAGAAAGGCGTTAACGCGCAGCTATACGTGAAGCGAAGGCTAAAGCAAAGATGAAGAAGTATTATGATGCAAAGGTCAAACACACTTCTTTCAGGCCAAGAGACTTTGTATACCACGCTAATGATGCAAGCCACGTAGAAGACACAGGAAAGCTTGGACCCAAATAGGAAGGACCCTATGAGGTCACGGATGCATTAGGCAATGGTGCATACAAGCTGCGCGATATAGAAGGCCACGAGCTGGCACGCACTTGGAATATCTGCAATCTAAAGGGATGCTATCTTTAGGAAAGGTCGCGGTCCACAAAACAGAGATCCTTGCACTTTAGTACGTGCCCAATAAATGCCTGCCTTTGAATTTTCTTTTCTTTTTTAGGAATTGTCTTTTAAAACTTGTAAGTATTAATAAAACGTTGTGCTTTCTAGCTAACTCCATAACACACTTCACTTTATTGCGTACATTTCTATTATGTTTCAATATTGTTATTTTATATTTTGCCTACATGGCGTGCATGCACTTATTAAGACCCACGATGGCAGAAAGGATGAGTAAACCTACTAACTAACTCGTTGAGTAAGAGGGTTTCAAACCCATCAACATTGGATCATGCATCCTTGTTAAGCGCCTTCTCCTCAAGACGTTGAAGTAAGTTTTCCATACGCATTCCACGAAGGATGCGCAATATCACGTACACTGTGCATGCTTAGCAATTTACGAGCCAAGACTCTTGGTCATTTAATAAAAGTCTTTGCAAAATAATGCAAGTCTATTTTCATACTTATGATTTGTTTTTTAAGTCATGCACTTAATGTGAGTATCTCACGGTTTCAATTTGAATCTTAGTTAAACTTTTACACAAAGGATATCAATCTAAGTACAAATAACATAGCACACGAACAAAAGATATAAGTTGTTATTTATACGCAACCATACATTTACAAGTTATAAAAACCTATATCTACATACTATGACAGCGCTCAGGACTACGCTGTTGGTCAACAGAGCTCCCAGCCTCTTGGAGCTTCCTCAAAAGTAACGCATCCTAAGGCGACACAGTCGCCACGCTGACTGCGACTCCATCTGACCTTGGGATATGCACAGCGCCCACACCACAAAGGATAGCTTTCCCCTTCACACCCTTCTTCTTTGCCGCCCTCTCCACATTCGTATCTAAGACCTCCTTCAGAGGGACCTCCTTCTCAAGGGCGAAGGGGTTAAGCATATCACGCGGCTACGCAAAGACTGGCACCTGCAACTGCGACTCATCCGGCTTTAAGAAAAAGTCTGGTTGAGCCTCTACATCCTCCAAAATGTGCCCCCCCAGGGTTAACCCCTCCCTAATCAACATTATGGGGTAATCCTGGTCGTGCTCTAGCCGCGTAATATGTGGAAGCTCAAAGAGCTTCATCCCCTCCATAGCCTTCACCAGCTCATCATAGGCGTCCGCCTTATAACCAGACACTTTAGCAAGTAACACTGTTAGCATTTTGGCCTCATGGATTTCATCTACAGTCTCACCCTGCCACGCTCTACGGCGCACTCTACAACCTTCCCAAAGGCCTCCAACACCTCCAGGGACTCCAACGTGCCCATAGCAGCCAGGCGCAAACCATGGCTGATCAACCACCTACACATAGCAACAAAGGATGCATTAGAAGAACAGAGGAAATACATATAGTAAGAAAACTCGCAGAATAGACAACACATACCTGCGCTCCGCGATTGTAGACATAAGATGAGGATATAACTCCTCATCGTATTCTATACTTAGCCTGTGCAGCTTGTCCTCCTGCACCTTCAGCGCTTTCTCCACTTGAGCGCGAAGTTCATCAATATGGCCGAAGTGCTCAACCTTCTTCTCCTCCAGATACTTTATCCCCCAGGTTAAGTTCGACCTAAACTGATGCAGCTCCCTGCGCTCATGCTACAGCTCAGCCATCACGGTCAACTTCTCATCAGTAACCTTCTTCGCATGCTCAGTGACAGCCTCCACTCTGCTTGCGCCCCAGCCAACTGCGCCTTGAGCAAGGCAATCTCCTCATCTTTTTGAGCAAGAATACCACCATCACCAACATAACGCGTCTTCAACTGAGCGGCCAACTCAGTCTGATGCTCAGCAGCAGTAGCTAGCTCCTCTATCAACTGCTGCGCAGATACCTCCTCGGCTACCTTCAGCTTCTCCTCCACGTTCGCATCCTGAGGAGGGACCACGCTTTCAACAAATGCCGTATCACCCTCTGCAGCATGGTCACTACAAGTAAAAGAAGAAGATCAGAGCATATTACGACAAATTAATACAAAAGAAATGGGATCATCACTTACAAAAAGGGAGAAGACTTTGAAATCTGCTTATCCGCCCCAGTAGCAGACATGTCATCTGCTGCAGATGATTCTTCATCCATAATAAGATGGCATCTCCTCTTGGAAGTACCAGCGCCATCAGACGCTCCCTTCCGCTTTAAGACCTGCGTACTTCCCTTAGGCTCCAGAACCTCCACACTGTCGGAGGACTCAGTATGCAATTCCTCTACCACGGGAGACGGCTCCCCAGTAGGAGGAACGCTCTACACATGAGTCACAAGCGCAGCAGCGGGAGGAGAATCCTCAGGACCATCTTGCGCCAACACCGTTGTGTGTCCCGCAGTAGCCTCCAAAATTGGCTCCTCATTGTCCCTAAGAGGGCGCACCTCCACTATCACTTGCTTGGGCTTCTCGAGCTTCACCACAGCAAACAAATCCATTTTTGCGCGACACATGAACAAATAACAAAAACAACTTAGTTATTGAAATTACATATAAAGGAGCACTTACATTATTGAAGGGAAGGTAAAAAAGGACAAGCACCCACCCCGGCCGCTATCATCGAGGAATGTTGGAACCTCGTCAGAACCATGGAAATAGTTGCGACTCAGCCCCATATGAACCAAAAACTCCCTAGGGTAGGAGTTAATGGGGATCCGGTTGGCATCAATCGTATCCGCATCCTCCGCGCTATACGAACCGGGTAAAGGGCGCTTATCCCTTGGCAGCGTTCCTTGAGTATAAAACTCAAACGGCGAGGGAAACACTATATCATCTACCCAGAAAAATTTTCCCTCCAATCCCTAAGGTAATCTACCTTCTCTGTATAACACTGAAGGCGCCCAGAGCGCTTCGCAAAAGACACCCATCCATGCGACCATGTTGTGCGGTAAAACGCACGGAACAGGTTAATAGTAGGGTTGACTGCAAGCAAACGGCAGTTTATTTCAAAATTTGATATTTTCGCCGCACCTATACAGTGCAGCTGGGAAATATGAAGATGATAGAAATTAAGCACATTACTCAAGAATAAGGGTATAGGTATGCGCTGGTTCGCATACTCAAAAAGCGCGTATATAATCCTATTTTTCCCTCAAGGAAATCCGCGATACACGTGTTTGCCTCCGGTACTTCCGGATGCACATCTAGGGGAGTGAAATAATCAGAGGAGAACTGACGAAGTTCATCCTCGTCCATTTCAGAAAAAAAACTCTTCTAATTCACGAACCATTTATAAGAAATGACAATACTAGCTAAGGCGCGTATTCGCGGTTACCTAATAAAACAGTTGATCTCTTAAAAAAGCTTTGAAGAAGTTTGAAAATGGCGGAAGTAGGTTTTTTACTGTGAGGTTTTCAGTAAAATGGGAGGCGATGATTTATATAGGGTTACAAAAACCCTAGAAAGCTAGCCACGTGGAATCCACTAACATAATCGTGTGGCTAGAAGATGAGAAGGTACATGCACTTTTTCCCACTTCCCGATATACACATGGACACACTCCCCGTTCCCCGAGGCATTTTTGCAGATATTTTGGACTAGATACATAGTCCCTAATATTGGGCAGTCACTTTTCCCGCCACATTTACCGTTGCTTTAACTAGTCTAGCATCCGCGGCTACATGTCGCGCACACTAGACTGGGGGAACATGATGACGTATAGTCTATATTTGGGCCACGAGCCCAAATGATAAACATTACTAAAGCCCAAACCCACCACGAGTGGGCTATCATAACAGTGATTTGGGCCACGTTACCAATGAGATTGGGCTCACGTAGGCCCAAGCCCAACCAAACTATTTATGGTCTAGATAAGGATCTTCTATTTACGAAAAAAGATCCTTGGACCGGATAAGCACCACGCGTGCGAAGAGTAAGGGGCATGAAACCTACAAGGATTCTGCGCCTATATATAGAATGACATGATTCTCATTAAAGGTACGATCTACAAAACCCTAACTCTTTAATATAACCCTAAACCAATTACTTACTCTCACGCCGGAGGATAATCGTGGGAGACAATCCCACGATAAGCCTAATGGTGTTTGTTTACATTTTTAGTGCGCAGGTTTCAAGCATTAAGAGCTTATTGGTACGAGAGCAGGAGTCCAAACCTGGAACGCCCAACTTTTGTATCAACAGTAAAACAAAAGCAAAGCTATACGAGGTCACTCCGTATCCCAAACATGCCCAACTTTGGTCTCAACATGTGAAACGCATTCCTAGTGATTCTAATGAGCTTCAAACTCACTCAAATGACTTCCTAAGTGTTTCTCATCAACTTACAACTCTCATGACTCACAAACGTGCCCTAACTCATTTCTTTGGTCTCGACGTATACACAAACATGCACACATGAACTCAAAACATGCACAAGCTTGCATGAGACCTCCCAAGGCAAATAGAGATCCATTAATACTCATGTTGAGTCAAACTACCAAAGGAAAAACCGTGTCTAAGCTCACAAGACATCCTATCTATTATTTTGACCCATACATATTTATTTTGGTCACGTATTAACACGTTTGGACTCCAAATCGAAGCACAGCTTCTACAAACCTCACAATTGACTTTAAGGTCTTATAACCCTATCAATAACTCACCACAAAACCCCTAGATCACTAGTTGACCACAATCATGAGTTTTGGTCACGTTGATGTACCAAACGGACCGTTTGATAATTCTACAACCAAACGTGCCCTCAAACCCTTTCACACTAGCACATATAACACTACAAGGACCAAGGAACTTCACCACCCCTCATGCTTACTCATTATACTGCCACTCGAAATAAAATCAGGTTTCTAGAAACCTTGTGCCTCATCATCACATAAACCGACCCTCGATAACACTTGGAACCCCAACTTGTAACCAATCAAGCTAAGCTATACCACTGCCCTACTCATTATCCTACTGCACATATTTCCTTTGTCCCTCAAGTGGTCGCTATCCTCATGTATTATACTCTCATGCAAAGAAACTCATGTACAAACTCAAAAACACACACACACACCCTCTCTTGCTCACGTTCCTTAAGGTTGTGTGTACCCTAAATGAAAACAGAAAATATTACTAAGTGTTCAATACGTATTTACTCACTTCACTTTGGTCCTAGTATACGAAATCTATACATATAACGTATATGAATTTTTATACAAACTAACTCCTTGAAACACTCACAAACAAGCTACACAAAGCTCACACCCTCACAAGCTTATTTAAGCTGTCTCACAAGCTCAAAGCTTGTGCACCTATATCGTTCATAGAAACCTTAAAACACCCTTAACGGGCCTAAAGCCCAACACACTCCAAACTGTTGTGGCGTGTTTTACAGCCCACCAACCCCCCTTCTTATTTTGGCAAGGTCTAATATGAGCCCAAGAATCACCAAAACCAATATGAAGCCCACTGGACCCACGAAACACCCTATGGGCCTTAACAGGCCATAAAGCCCACTTACTTAAATAAATAAGCTTTAAGCTCATATAAGCTAACTGATAAGCTCACACCGAACTTTCTAAGCTCCTGGAAACTTAATAAACCATTTGGAATGGAGTCATAAGCTAAAATAGTGTTTTGGACTAAAATTGCAAAATAGTATAAAGTTAAAGGACTAAAATTGCCAACTATGGAAACTCTGGGTAGAAACTATAAATTTTGTAACTTGAGGTTACCAACAGTAAATATAAACTATTTGGAGTCACTTGTGTAAATTTGAAGGTCTAAGGACCTAAAATGAACATTTTATACCTAAAGGACTAGTTTTGCAAAGTTTCTAAACTATAAGGGCTAAAATTGTAAATTCTGTAGACATGGTATTAAAACTGTACATTTGGGATATTTTTGTCATTTATTAAGTAATTTAATATATTGAGTACTAGAAATGTAATTTTACTTTTTATAAGGACTAAAAGTGTCAATTTACAAAGTACAAGAACCAATTTTGTAAATATTTGGAAAAGGTTGTCAAAACTGTTATTTTGAAAAAATAAACGTTATAAATGTAACATATATAAACTTGGGGTACTTAAATGCCATTTTCATAAATTTATGGGTTATAAATGTAAACTTTATTAAGTATAGGGTTGAAAGTGTAATTTCACTAAACTTGATAAAATGGTTAATTTGATAACTAAAAAGGACTAAAAGTGAATATCTGTAGAATTAACTAGATAACAAAAGATCACCAATGACATATTATGTTAATAATGTCATTATCATAAAGCTCATGAACTGAAAGCGTAACGTTTCACTACTAAGGTTTAAGGTGTAAACCTTAGGAAATCCTAAAGTTTACTGGGTAAACTTTCACCAAAAACATGGAATGGAATAAACACTCATTCCACTAAAACACTATACCCTGCTAGGGTTACTCAACTCTCTAAGTCTGGCATGACTTAACCACGACACATAAAGACAAGACAATATTACGAGTAATATTGTTCTTGAACTTCAAGCATTACATACATAAACAAACCAACTCTATCACAAGAAACTGAGGTTTCTCATACTATCTAGGTTGCGTGTTGGAGCCATCTACCAGTTGCACTTGACTCATTTATTTGCCTACATGCACACACATTCGAGGTGAGTCTATAGTCCCACACTTTTTATATGTTTTACAACTATGTGGGTGGGATACATGCTACTCTTTTTGAACACAAGTATTTCACTTTATGTATGCGAACGAAATATTGCATAAGACAACTGTGCCACTACTTGAAAGTCCCTTCTATCATGAACCTTAGTCACTTGCTGAGGTAGTAAGTGAACGCGAATACTGTGAATAGATCTATTGGTGCTTGACAAGCCCATTTGTTCTAGCCGGGTTTGGCAAATAGACAAATGCACTTTATTTGACACTCTAGGAGAAACTGGAAAACTCCTACCCAAGGGCACCCTTATACTGTGTGATGTCATTGCGATGGCTCGTATACTTGTTAACGTTGAGTTCATGATACGTATGGCAATAGCATACGAAACCACACAACTGAACTGCTTTTGAAATACTTGGATGTGATCAACTACTTTTAAACATAAATGCTATGGATTCACTCAACAATTTTGTTGACTTTTTAGCATGTATCTCAGGTAATTGAAGCAAAGCACAGGAGGCATGGAGTGGGCATTTGACCTTGTGTTAGTGCTGTAACAAATAACAAACAGTCACTTTTAAACAACGACTTGATGTAATAACTATGATACATCCTTGCTTTTAATTCAATAATAAATGCTCAAAAAGAAATTTTTGAGTCATTTTTATAATTATGACTGTGATCCTCTACGTAACACCCAAACAAGACTTCCGCTGTCAAAACAAATTTTTGGGGGTGTTACAGATTGGCATCAGAGCCTTGGTTATAGAGAACCAGGTGTATTTTCAAAACACTGGACTATAACTACTTTTAAATGGACCGGTTACACCACACCACTGCGAGCCCTCCATGCCTACTCAAATACAACATTTGATTAGAAATGTTGCGCATGTTACATCTGCTATATGTGAACTATATGCTATATGCTAGATTAGTAACTTATATTACTATTAATTGGGGGGAGGGATTATTACAGTACCATGTCTACACCTTTGCACCGCGCCACGTCCTCTTCTGGACTTGAGGTTGAAGCACTACTTTGTCAGCAGTCCCACCTATCACCTCTGTACCTTTGATTGCCCCAAATGTAACAACTGACTCCTCGTCATATGACGGGAGACTGATGTCGACTTGGCGTTGGTCACCTGACTTAGGTACGGAAACTTCACCCACATTGCCACCACCACCTACTCTTCTACCTACTCGAGTTTTCCGAGGAAGGAGGGTTAGAATCCTGCAACCATATGAGCCCGAGCCGTTAATGAGGCCATTTCGACGAACTCCTACCGAACCCATACATATACATACTCCTCGTCGAAGGTATCAACGACTGTCGCCGAGTTCCCCTCTTGATGTTTTTGGAGCATCACCACAATCGTCACCGGAACACTACGACGCTATTCTACCATCACCACCACCACCTCCACCGCAAGGTGCACCAGACTTCTGGTTCAACTTAATTATGCAAACCTTTCCAGAAGCACCTTTCTCCCAAAGGATGATGTCCTCAAGGAACATTCCCTCTCACCTACTAGGTTTTCCTCCAAGGGTTTATGAAACCGGGGAATCCTCCACCGCTGCAGCTAACCGCGGCACTCCGGCTGTACTAACGCCAGACTATTATGAGAACCGACTCCGAGAGGTTGAAGACCGAATTATGGGAGCCTATGAATTTCACAGATGGGAAATTCAAGCACTGATGGACGAGCTTGTTATGATTAAGGAAAACGCAAGGCGTCGGGAATGAAGAAATGGAAAATTCATAAATCTATGTAGTATAAGACAAACAATGCCAGAAATGTACTTAATAAGCGACTTGTTACGTTTCTGTGTCTTAATAACAACAACGAACAACTTATTAATGTATATTATGGTATTTGGTTTGCTACATATTGATGTTGATTTACATTCCTGTGGTTGATTTTGATCATGTGTGGTGGATGGTATTCAGACATATCGTGATTATCAAATCCATGAATGTTGTGAATTGTATTCAAACATGTCGTGATTTTTGGTGATGACAACGGTGAATTAATGTACCTGTACATTGGGAATAATGTCAGATGAGAAATGATAAATAAGAAGATTATGGTTCTTTATGTGAGGGAAAACTTTAACAAAGAGGATTTCGGAAAAACACGTGATAAATAAAGTAGAAAATTTCAAGCGAAGCTTTTGTTGATAATGAAAAAGCATGAAATTTTCAAGCCAAGCTTTTGTAGACGATAAGTCATTGTGTTTTCTTTTATTTTCACATAACGACAACACCACACTTATAAAACTATGCTTGAGGTATTCCAACTTGGGAAAGTTGAACTCATATTTTTGTTAATCTTAACAGAAATATGCCTCGCACGAGAAGATCAGCCGCCTCACCCGAGCCAACCCCAGCACCAACTCCAACTCCTACTCCAGCATCAGGGTCAATCCCACCTCTGACTCCGGAAGATGATTGCTAGTGGTTTGGCCGTTGCACTTTGTAATCAACCCACACCTATAAACCGCTCCAGCAGTGCTAGTGGAGCTGGTGAAGCAAAAACCACCCTTATCCCACGAAAGTGCACTTATAAGGATTTCATAAGCTGCCAACCCACCTATTACGAGTCCTCTTTTTGATTTTACGTTTAAGCTCGTAAAGTGGACTAATAAGTTGTCTACCCCATGAGTGTGAGTTAATACAAACCCGGAGCGATTCGTAAAATATCAAAAAAGGCAAAAATAAAAAGATAATGAAAACGAACACTAAGAAAAATCTTTTTAATAAAAATCTAAAAAGACAATTTTATAAAATAATTTACCAAAGAAACAAATAAGAAAAGAAAATAACAAGAACACAAGAAAAATAAATCACTCCTAAGGGTGGGTTGGGTGGTGTTTGTTTCGAACTAAGGTGAAAAGGTAAAAATGGGTTTTGAAAGAAAAAAAAAAAGGGTTTTTGTAAAAAGAAAAGGTTCAGCCGATCGGTTTGGTGGACAAGCCGATCGGTTGGATTGGGTTATTGGTCTGACTGAATCGGATACGGGTTCGTACCGATCAGTTGGATTGGATTTTTGGGTCTAACCGATCGGTTGAATATCAAACCGATCGGTTGGATAGCTTGGTAAAAATGATTTTTGTTCAGCCGATCGGATAGATGTTCAGCCGATCGGCTGGATGGCTCGGATTTTTTTTTTCGAAAGTAAAAACGACACAACTAGGGAATGATTAAAGCACAAATTCAAAGCAAACAAAAACACAAACAAATCCCCAGCAACGGCGCCAAAAACTTGATGTGCGTTTTATTTGTACAAGTTTTAAATTTATAAGGGTGAATTACCAAATCTAGAAACAACACATACGAGCAAGTGTACTCGTTCGTTATAGCAAGATATGATGGTAAGTCAGGATCGTTCGCAGGGATTTGGGTGTTTTCAATTGTGAAGAATCTATGTAACAATAAGCAATAAAAGGGTGGTAATTGGTTGTCACGATCCAAAATACCATATAAGCAATAAGTAATACGAAAATGATGGTTATGTAAATTCAATAAGATTAAAAACTACACTTGCTTAGACTAGTTTTCTACTTAATGACACACATGATTGTGATAACTTTTGATAATCATGTTGGTTGTGATAATTAGATGGTGGTCTAATCTATTGTTCTTACAAATTAAACCTTAGTCAAGATCTTAGTTCATAAAAACAAGCTTTAGGTGTAACCCAATCAATTCAAGATCCATCCAAGGTTCATAAGGTATGGTGAATATCTTAAACACAAGAACAAACTCTTATTACAAATCAAATACTCTTAGGAAATGGTCATTACAAAAGGTAACCCATTCATAGACAAAAAGGTTACAATTGTTTATAAACATCTAAACTTTCGTCCAACTAAAGGTTTACAAACAATCCGATTTGATGTTATAAAAGCATTCTCATTACAATCATACTCCTTGTTTCTTTGTTTAGTCAAGAATAATTATGGTGAAAAACAATCATTCATAGACAAATGATTATAACTAGTTGAATAATAACAAATCTTTCGACCCTTGAAACTATTATCAATTAGTTAACCTTGGCTCAACAAATGTCACTGTGAAACTTAAGGTACAATTGGTTCTTAGGATTGACTTGAAATTGAATTAAAACATGTTATCACAATCATAAGTAAACCATTAAATAATAAACATCATCTAAGCAAGTGCACAAAGGCACTAGCCACTCATAGCAAACATGAACATAAACTCAGAATTTTGAACATTAGAAATCATAATTAAAAGTCTTACAATGATTGAAATAAGATGAAAAATGACGTAGTAATGATGCCTCAAGTGTTGGTGATGACTTCTTGATGTTTTGACCTCCAAATGATGACTTCTTGGACCTCCAAAGTTTCCTGAGATTTTATGGACGAATTTTGGTATGAGAGGGAGTAATGGTGGTAAGAGAAGTGTTCTCTTAAGTTGAGATAGAGAGAAATGGTAAGTGGTGTTTAGAAATGCATATAAAGGTATCTATTTATACTCCTCTCAAGGCCTAGGCTCATTAATACATCAACTTGGCCTCCAAGTAGTTTAGAAGGACCTAGAATACCAAAAAGAATGGCCTAGAATCGGATAGAATGAGATCTCCAAAATCTGTACGAGAGCTCCATCCGTTCGGATGGTCATCCATCCCATCGGTTGGGCAAAACTCATAAACACAAAAGTTGTAGATCTTTTTCTTAGCTTTCCGTGGCCGCTTAAATCAACTAAATTCGATTTCGTATGCTCAAGTTATGGCCAAAATGGTGAAGGTGTGTCGGGAAAAACAAGTCTTCCATTAATTCTTCGTTTTAGCTTATTTTCTTCACTTGTTTTCTCTTTTTCCTTCTTGTACTTTATTCTTGAGTCTTTGGAGTGACAACTTCATGACTTTTATCTTCTTGAACATACTCCAAGAGATTTTCATTTGTCGGGAATTCTTCGTACATGCATAAATCTTCGTTTTTATTCATTTCTTCGTCTTTTTCATCATTTTCTTGTACTTTGGCTTCCATGAACCTAAAACATGAATTATGCTCAATTAAGTACCATAAGTTCATAAAAGTGATCATAAAATCCACAATAACGCTCCTAAAAACATGTTAATTTTGAGCATTATCAGACTTTATTAAACTCTCGAAAACATCTACTGGTTTAGATACCATTTGGGTCATCGTTGACAGACTCACGAAATCCGCTCACTTCTTACCCATCCGAGAGACGGATGAGGTAAGCACTCTCGCGCAATTATATCTAAAGGAAATAGTGACCCGGCACGGGTACCAATCTCGATTATCTCTGATAGAGATAGCCATTTCACCTCAAACTTTTAGCAATTGCTGCAAAAAGTTTTAGGCACACGCTTAGACATGAGCACCGCATACCATCCACAGACGGATGGGCAAAGTGAGAGAAAGATACAAATGTTAGAAGACATGCTGCGAGAATGCGTGATTGATTTTGGTAAGGGATGGGATAAACATTTGTCATTGGCTGAGTTCTCGTACAACAATAGCTATCATGCCAGCATTAAGGCGGCACCATTCGAGGCACTTTATGGACGAAAGTGCAGATCTCTAGTTTGTTGAGCTGAGATTGGATAAGCTCAAATCACTGGACCCGAGTTAATCCTTGAA
This sequence comes from Artemisia argyi, assembly GCA_030686995.1. Taxonomy (NCBI): domain Eukaryota; kingdom Viridiplantae; phylum Streptophyta; class Magnoliopsida; order Asterales; family Asteraceae; genus Artemisia; species Artemisia argyi. The sequence continues at coordinate 106,928,626 of CM060685.1, forward strand.
ACTACAGAAAAGATCGTTAAGATCCGACAACGTCTGCAAGCTGCCAGGGACAGGCAGAAGAGCTATGCTGACGTGAGGCGAAAGCCCCTAGAATTTCAATTTGGAGATAGGGTTATGCTGAAAGTTTCTCCCTGGAAAGGGACTGTCCACTTTGGAAAGCGTGGCAAACTAAACCCTCGATACATTGGACCATTCAAGATCCTAGAGAGGATTGGTCTTGTGGATTATAAATAGGAGCTACCAGAAGAACTTAACCGGGTGCACAACGTGTTTCACGTCTCAAACTTAAAGAAGTGTTTAACTGATGAAACATTGGTAATACCGCTGAAGGAGATTCATCTGGATGATAAACTTATTTTCACAGAGGAACCCATAGAAATTATGGACCGGGAAGTGAAACGATTGAAACACAGTCGTATTCCCATCGTCAAGGTTTGATGGAACTCACAAAGAGGACCCGAGTATACGTGGGAGCGCGAGGATAAAATCCGCGCTAGCTATCGGCACTTGTTCTCTGAGAACACTCATGACCCCACACAAGCTTAAATTCTGGGACGGAATTTGAATGATGGGTAGGTACTGTAATACCTTAAGAAAAACCCCAATTAATGAGAAACACTAATTGCATGTGACTGTTCATGTACCCATTTTTTAGGCAAAATTTTAAACTTTTGTTTACACTGTGCAAATCTGAATCATTATGTGCTATGTGATCTATACTATTCTAGAATGTGCTCACACGCAACCCAAAACTACCACATATGATGAATTATGACCTTAGTGAACATCACTACTCCCACATATGAGATTTCTATCACAGTGGACCCACATAACTCCCACATATGAGATTTGTATCTTAGTGGACCCGCATAACTCCCAAATATGAGATTTATATCTCAGTGGACCCACACAACTCCCACATATGAGATTTGTATCTCAGTGGAACCACATAACTCCCACATATTAGATGATGTCTCAGTGGAACCTCTCAACTCCCACATATGAGGATTACACCTCAGTGGACCCCACAATACTGAATATGAGCTATAATACACTCTGTGGGACCCACACTGCTAACGGGTAACTATTTCACTCAAGTGGACCCCACATATGTTGGACCACTTCAAGTAGTCACAAATGGACTCACGGATCACACTACTCAAACCAAACAGATCCCACACAAAAGCCCAATCTAAATTCTAATATGTTATACGAATAACATACAAACACTTTAGCTTGTTATTTTGCAATTCTTACAAACGACCCATGGAACAAAATACATGAACTCATTGTTCATCATCAAAAGAATCGAGATCAACATTTAGTTGGATAAAAATGTATATATGAACAGTAAAACAAAACCAAAGCTATACGAGGTCACCCCATATCCCAAATTGCCCAACTTTGGTCTTAACATGTAAAACGCATTCCTAGTGTTTCTAATGAGCTTCAAACTCACTCAAATGACTTCCTAAGTGTTTCTCATCAACTTACAACTCTCATGACTCGCAAACGTGCCCTAACTTATTTCTTTGGTCTCGACGTATACACAAACGTGCACACAAGAACTCAAAACAGGCACAAGCTTGCATGAGACCTCCCAAGGTAAATAGAGATCCATTAATACTCATGTTGAGTCAAACTACCTAAGGAAAAACCGTGTCTAATCTCACAAGGCCTCCTATCAATTATTTTGACCCATACATATTTATTTTGGTCACGTATTAACTCGTTTGGACTCCTAAGCGAACCGCAACTTCTACAAACCTCACAATTGACTCTAAAGGTCTTATAACCCAATCAATAACTCACCACAATACCCCTAGATCACTACTCGACCACAATCATGAGTTTTGGTCACGCTGATGTGCCAAACGGACCCTTTGATAATTCTACAGCTAAACATGCCCTCAAACCCTTTCACACTAGTACATATAACACTACAAGGACCAAGGAACTTCACCACCCCTCATGCTTACTCGTTATACTTCCACTCGAAATAAAATCAGGTTTCTAGAACCCTTGTGCCTCGTCATCACATAAACCGACCCTCGATAACACTTGGATCCCCAACTTGTAACCAATCAAGCTAAGCTATACCTCTACCCTACTCGTTATCCTACTGCACATATTCCATTTGTCCCTCAAGTGGTTGCTATCCTCATGTATTATACTCTCATGCAAAGAAACTCACGTACAAACTCAAAACAACACACACACACCCTCTCTTGCTCACTGCCTAGTACCGAGAAGAAACCAAGGAGGATCAAGCCTCTCCCAAGCTCGTACAAGCTCACCTTGACTCTCTCCTAAGTCCTTGGTGTGCCATCTATGAAGTTACACGCTCTCAAGCTCTCACATCAATCCCACAGTTACAAACGACCCACCTCTTGTAGGTGTTGTAAGTATTTTCCCACACTTAGATTATTTTCACTCTTATTATCTTGTTTCTATTCGTATACTGCATCAACATTTTCACCAAATTACTCCTATGTCTCGTTAAACACATGTCTCATAAACTTGCTCACTCACATCTCTATATACGTATAAAAGGAGCTATGAACTCTCTATAAGCTTAAACCAACCATAAGACCATAAAAATCATACGTTCCTTAAGGTTGTGTGCACCCTAAATGAAAACAGAAAATATTACTAAGTGTTCAATACGTATTTACTCATTTCAATTTGGTCCTAGTATACGAAATCTATACATATAACGTATATGTATTTTTATACAAACTGACTCCTTGAAACACTCACAAACAAGCTACACAAAGCTCACACCCTCACAAGCTTGTTTAAGCTGTCTCACAAGCTCAAAGCTTGAGCACCTATATTGTTCACAGAAACCTTAAAACACCCTTAACGGGCCTAAAGCCCAACATACTCCAAACTGTTGTGGCCTGTTTCACAGCCCACCAACCCCCCTCCTCATTTTGGCAAGGTCCAATATGAGCCCAAGAATCTCCAAAACCAATTTGAAGCCCACTAGACCCACGAAACACCCTATGGGCCTTAACAGGCCATAAAGCCTACTTAACTAAATAAATAAGCTTTAAGCTCATATCAGCTAACTAATAAGCTCACACCCAACTTTCTAAGCTCCTGGAAACTTAATAAACCATTTCAAATGGAGTCACAAGCTAAAATAGTGTTTTGACTAAAAGTGCAAAATAGTATAAAGTTAAAGGACTAAAACTGCCAACTATGAAAACTATGGGTAGAAACTGTAAATTTTGTAACTTGAGGTTACCAACAGTAAATATAAATTATTTGGAGTCACTTGTGTAAATTTGAAGGTCTAAGGACCTAAAATGAACATTTTATACCTAAAGGACTAGTTTTGCAAAGTTTCTATACTACAAGGGCTAAAACTATAAATTCTGAAGACTTGGTATTAAAACAGTACATTTGGAATATTTTTGTCATTTATTGAGTAATTTAATATATTGAGTACTAGAAATGTAATACTACATTTTATAAGGACTAAAAGTGTCAATTTACAAAGTACAAGGACCAATAAATATTTGGAAAAGGGTGTCAAAACTGTTATTTTGACAAAAGAAAGGTTATAAATGTAACAAATATAAACTTGGGGTAATTAAATGCCATTTTCATAAACTTATGGGTTATAAATGTAAACATTATAAAGTATAGGGTTGAAAGTGTAATTTCACTATACTTGGTAAAATGGTTAATTTGATAACTAAAAAGGACTAAAAGTGAATATCAGTGGTATTAACTAGATAAGAAAAGATCACCACTGACATATTATGTCAATATGTCATTATCATAAAGCTCAAGAACTCAAAACGTAACGTTTCACTACTAAGGTTTAAGTTGTAAACCTTAGGAAATCCTAAAGTTTACTAGGTAAACTTTCACCAAAAACATGGAACGGAATAAACACTCATTCCACTGAAACACTATACCCTGCTGGGTAACTCAACTCTCTAAGTCTGGCATGACTTAACCGCGACACATAAAGACAAGACAATATTACGAGTAATATTGTTCTTGAACTTCAAGCATTACACACATAAACAGACCAAATCTATCACAAGAAACTGAGGTTTCTCATACTATCCAGGTTGCGTGTTGGAGCCATTTACTAGTTGCACTTGACTCATTTATTTGCCTACCTGCACACTCATTCGAGGTGAGTCTATAGTCCCACACTTTTTATATGTTTTACAACTATGTGGGTGGGATACATGCCACTCTTTTTGAACAAAAGTATTTCACTTTATGTATGCGAACGATATATTGCATAAGACAACTATGCCACTACTTGAAAGTCCCTTCTGTCATGAAGCTTAGTCACTTGCTGAGGTAGTAAGTGAACGCGAATACTGTGAATAGATCTATTGGTGCTTGACAGGCCCATTTGTTCTAGCCAGGTTTGGCATATAGACAAATGCACTTTATTTGACACTCTAGGAGAAACTAGCAAACTCCTACCCAAGGGCACCCTCATACTGTGTGATGACATTGCGATGGCTCACATACTTGTTAACGTTGAGTTCATGAGACTTATGGCAATAGAATACGAAACCACACAACTAAACTGCTTTTGAAATACTTGGATGTGTTCAACTACTTTTAAACATAAACGCTATGGATTCACTCAACAATTTTGTTGACTTTTTAGCATGTATCTCAGGTAATTGAAGCAAAGCTCAGGAGGCATGGAGTGGGCATTTGGCCTTGTGTCAGTGGTGTAACAAATAACAAACAATCACTTTCAAACAACGACGTGATGTAATAACTATGATACATCCTTGCTTTTAATTCAATAATAAATGCTCAAAATGGAATTTTTGAGTCATTTTTATAATTATGACTGTGATCCTCTATGTAACACCCAAACAGGTCTTACGCTGTCAAAACAAATTTTTGGGGGTGTTACATAATCCTTCGGTTCTTCATAGGTAGATCTTCATAGTCAAATGTATTCACCCCAAAGAACATAGGTTTCTCTTGAGCCATGGATCTACACTCTACTTTACCAAAAATCTTTGTTAGGATTTTAGATCTTTGGAAAAGAAGTTTTTGACTTAAAACGACTTCTCGGGAAGGTTTTAACACTCAAAAACTTGAGTATTCCTCTCTGATACCAATTTTAGAACCATAGAGGGAGGGTGAATACGGTTTCTTTGGTTTTTAGAACGTTTAAAAACTTTAAGCCATGAAGATGAACCAAGTGGTTGTACAATTAACACAACAACCACAAACACAATCCAAAGTATATAAAGCAAGTAAAGAGAGACACCACGATATATATTAGTTCGGGATGGGGGGTTTAGACCATCCATACGTCCAGTTGCGAATCCACGACACGATACTATTTTTTTGGGTAAAGGGGAGTAATCCTGCACCCTGGTAAATATATAAACCAAAAACATTGAAGTACAACGGATGAGAGTGAGTCCCTCATCTCAATCCCTAAGGACATAAACCTATCCACTATATAAGAATGACATGCCATTCTTATAACTACCAAATCCAAATACCACGAACAATGAATTAAAGTAAAAATACAATATTAACATAAAAGTCTTCTAACTCATCATTGCACTCCAGATCTTTAACATGAAGAAACCAATAACCAAGTTTCCCCGCCTTCCAATTGCTCATTCCATAACAAATCCATTTGCGTCTTCTATTAGTATTATGCAATATGAATAATCTAATAACCTAATAAGAGTGTAATCTGTAGCAAATCGAATTTGAACGAACAAGTCAATAATAGGTTCAACATCAAGATACATGGTGATCGACTCAAAAGACACCATAACCAATCTTAACTTCTAAACATGAACCAATCTTCAAATACAATCAGAATGAATTACAAGAAGACAACCAAGGATCAAGTGACATTGTCTCCACACCTCACATGATCACGAAAAGACTGAAATAGAATAACATCATTGCACACCAGCCCTTTATACGCATGTGATCATTAGATGATACCCATAGCAACTGATAACCCACAAAACAGGTCAAGAAAAACCAAGCTGTAGTAGACCCATACGATACCAACAAAGGGTTATCAAATCCTAACAACCAATACCAAATCAAATCCGTACACAACACCACCAGTTCGATCAGCCAAAATGAATGAAACAGGAATCACTAGAAGGCTCTCAAACCATAGCATTATGTGTACACAATCATAGCGTAGAAAGAACCCTAACATCCAATCCCTTCGTACACCAAACCAGAATACGAATGAAAACCAAACAAGTAGTTCTGAATGTAATACGAATCAAGGATTACACCCTAAGTAACAACTCAGATCGCTATAGCAGAAAATAGAACAACCCAAAACTAGGGTTTCATAGATTTCTGAATCAAATTGCCATAATGCGATACTTACAAACACTCTCTCAACCCACTTCTTAAAAAATGACTCATGAACATTCATCAGGTACAAGCCATGAAGAGCTTCCAGCAGATGCATGAACAAGACCCTATATAGGGTTTACTCCCATTAAGAATAGTAAACAGATTCCAAAGAATTCTGTTATATCATTTGAGCATCAAATACAAACCCCAACAAACCCTAAGTCAACCTCACAAGAAAACCAAACAAGTTTTATAAAAATTGTAGCCGACTTAAGGCAGAATCAACCAGAATTGATCTTCAAATAATAGAGCAATAAGCAGAACCTTGATCGATCCATAAAGAACTAGCAAATCATAAAGTAACCAAACCCTAAAATGAGTTTAGTTATATATTAAGCGCCTAGGAATAAAATCGCACAACAAGAAAACAAAACTCTAAAAGGGAATCGTTTAATGAAAGAAACGATGTGCGTCAATCATAAATCATCCTTGTATATATAGTAGTCGATCAAACCGACTTAGGATTTCAGGATAAACAAAAGAACGATTAAAGAATAAAGGTAACGATTTAAACCCTAACCACAAGAATCGACCTAAAACAGAATCAATTAGGATCTAGTTAGGGTTTAAGCAACCTCCTCTTAGATATAACACACCACTAACATCGATTGCATACTAACTAAATGATCAGAAGATTATTTAGGAATAGAGAGGTGATTTTAGTGGTGGTTTATGGCCGGAAGGAGGGTGAAGAAGAGGCGGCTGTAAATCGCCCCTAGAGAGAGATTTTTAGGGTTTTAATTGCCCTCGTCCACAACACGATACTATTCCTCTAGTATAATCCTTTCGGTGGACTACAAACCGTTACAATTCACTCCACCGATATTCACCAATATTGATGCTCACAAAGAAGGAGTTACTCCCACGGTATTCCATCTTCGAAAACCACGCAAAAGAATCTCGCGATTCGACTTCACCTAATGGTCACCAAGACCACTACCAAAGCTTCCCACCAGAAGTATCAAACCCCAACTAGATCCCCAATGATCTAGGCTTGGTCACCAAGACACAAGACTTCCCTTACAAATAATTGAATGAATGAATAGGTGTTTGTTCAACCAAGCCCTAACCTAACCTAGAGACCCGATTGTAGTAGAAAGGGTAATGATAAGAAGACCCTCGACACAATCACAAGAGTGGATTAGGTTCTTGTGATTCTTCCCTTGCAAGGAGATGTGTTCTTCCAAAGATGTTAGTGTGAAAACTAAGAACACAAGATAGCGTTAGAGGATTAGAGAGAAAGAATAATGGCAAGGGGTAAGGAATACAAGAGGCAAGGGGGTATTTACAGGCCAAGACCCAAACTTGGGAAAATTTTACCGAGCCTGGCGCGTTGCCCACGCGTCAATGCGTTGGTGATACGCCAGAGGCTTTGTAACATTTTTCCCTAATGTTGAGTTTTGGTCTTGTAAATACCTTGCCTTGCTAAACCCCCAATTGTACTTCACACAAAACCTTAGCATTAATCAATCTAAGGTTTTCCAACTCAAATAGCCAATTTGGAAAATGTTTTGTGAAGTGTTTATTAGAAATCCAATTATCAAAGATAGAAAGAAAGAAGAGATAATTCGGTAGGGGTAAAATGGGTATTCCTCACATGGCATAAAAGAAAAAACAGAATATGCCATGGAATATTCCTCTATAGGGAGGAGTGAGTGAGGTTAGGTTAGGAAGTAACCATGGTTAGGTTTAGAAAGAATTGTACAGAGATTAAACCATGGTTAGGTTAGAAGGGAAACATGGTTAGGTTAAAGGGTGTATCAAAGGGAATGTTCCATCCTTGGAGTGGTTAAGAGTTAACCATAGTTGGGTAAAAAAATGGGTGAGTTGGGAACTAACCATAGTTTGGTTAGAAGTGAACCATGGGTGGGTTAGGAGAAGCATATTCCAAAGAATATTCCATTTCTTGGGGAGGAAGGAGAAATGGATGGTTGAGATGTGTTGTAGAGAAATGAATGGTTGAGATAAACAGTGTGTAAGGAATAAAAGTGATGAGTTGGATTGTGTAAGAGTGTGTAAGGGAATATGTAAGAGATGGATGTGATGGGGAGCCTAGTGTGTGTAGAGAGTGAGATGGTTGTGAGTAGTGTATATAAATTTGAAAATAAAGTTGTTGTGGTGTAAGGGATATGTTGTAAGGATGGGATATGTGTAAGAGTGAGTTGTATGTGTAAGAAATAATGTAAGGTTGATAAGATGGGGAGCCTAGTGTGTGTATTTTGAATGAAAAAGTATGTGTATGTGAGTTGTGTATGAAAGTAGTGTGTGTAGAAAAGTGTATATGGGGAATGTATATAGTAGAGGGAATATTTTAAGAAAGGAATATTGTGTGGGAAAGTGTAGGAGTCAAAAAGGTATAAATGTGTAAGAGGTGTAAGGGAATATTTAGAAGATGTTGGGTTGTTTGGAGGCTTTGTCTCTTGTGATTAAGAAGGTGATTAAGAAGATATTAAGAGATAATCAAGTTGTCATTAGAAAGAAAAAGATTTGGACAAACATGATTATACTTGAGAAAATCAAAGGTTACTTATAATCTTAAGTAACTCAATGTCGAGAATCCATAATCTCATAAGTCGTGACTTTCCACGATTCGATGTTCTCAACTAACACCTTGGTACAAACAAGCCAAGTGCTTTGCCTTGATGTAAAGCATATCCCATGCGGGAAAGGATGCGTTTACGCAAAGTGACCTTTGACTTAGTTAGACCAATAAGGAAGTAAACCCATTACGTGATTAGAGAGGACGTAAGCACGGGCTATGAGAATATGAATGCTTTCACTTGATATTACGTGAAATATGTAAGCTCCCTAGGTTTAGAAAAGCCTTGGCTAAAGGCGAGAGTAAGAAAACATGAGTTGGCATTTTCCCAAAAACGGGTATTTAAAAAGTTGGATCTCTCTAATCCCAAAACTTGTTTCAAGTGTTCTCAATTAAGCACATAACATATTCATACCTTTATTGAAATATCCACATTTGTCGGGTAAGGGGAAAGCCGACTTTCAAAAATTCGTCCCAACAACATCAGACGCATGGAGCGTCAACGCGCGGTCAGTGCGCCAGCATCAGATATAGAGTCGGGGAACTTTGGCTAACGTTTGTTATTTTATGTGTCTCGAAGGTTTATTTGTCATCATTAAATCATTAAGGGATCTCGTCAATGTTGCCTCAACAAGGATGTATATGAAGGAAGGAATAAGGCAACCAATAGTTTGATTGCTAATAAGATATTGGTATGTAATAGTGGTCAGTTTGTTAACAAAAATCAATAATGGATTTCAAGATAGCCACATGGAATATAAGAGGAATGTGCACTGAGATTAAACAAAATGAGGTGACGAATTTTATTGATTCAGAAAAAGTTTAATTTTGTGTTGTTATTTAAATTCATTTAAAGATTAAAAGCATCAATAAAATTTGTGACAGGGTATTTGGAAACTGGAATTGGATTTCAAATGTGATGCATAGCCCAACCTATTGTAGAATTATAATTGGGTGGAGTAGTTCTTTGGTGAATGTGGTAGTTATTCATAGTACAAGTCAAGTTGTTCTCTACTTAATTGAAATAGTTGACAAAAAGTTAAGATTTTTTTGTAGTTTCATATATGCTCCAATTCTAACATTGAGAGAAGGGAATTGTGGAGGCAACTTTTGATAAACAAGAATATGGCCATTGGGCAACCTTGGGTTTTAATGGGGGATTTCAATGTTATACTTAAACCTGAGGAACAGTCTAATGGCTCATCTGGTATGAGTTATGAGATGGGTGAGTTCAAAGATGCTGTCAATGAATTAGAAGTTGATGATTTATGCAGTTCAGGATTTCAATTCACATGGACTAAATCTCTTAAAAATCCTCTGAATACCACTAACAAGAAGCTTGATAGGATTATGATTAATGAAGATTTTGTGGAGAGGTTTGAGAAAGCTAATGGAGTGTTCCCTCCTTAAGGTATCTCTGATCAGAGCCCTGCAATTTTGGTATTTCCTGGTGGGTTGCATAAAAAGAAAAGGTCATTTAGATTTGTTAACTATGTGTCTGATAAAAGTAATTTATGAAAGTAGTGAATGAAGGATGGAGTAAAGAGGTTTATGGTTGTAAGATGTATCAAGTAGTTCAGAAATTGAAGAGGCTTAAAAAACCTCTAAATCAGCTGAAATGGAAGCATGGGAACTTATTTGAGAATGTGGTTGTTTTAAAAAAGAAGTTAGAAGAAGCTCAAAAGAAACTTGATATTGATCCTAATAATGTGGAGATTAAGAAAGAAAATTTGCAATTGCTAATTCAGTATAGAACTGTTGTTGACGATGAATTGAAATTGTTACATCAGAAAGCTAAAGTACACTAGTTGCAAGAAGGTGATAAAAATTCAGCTTATTTTCATAGAGTTTTAAAATCTAGAAAGAACAAGAGTAGAGTTGACTCGGTATGTAAATATGATGGTACACGAGTGAATGGTGGAGATGTAGCAGAACAATTTGTGAGTCATTTTTAGAAATTTCTTGGGGAAGGTCAGGATGTTCAGTGTTTCTCACAACTTGGTGATATTGTTCAATTGAAGCTTCTTGAGGATGATGTAGTAAATATGCGTAGGGTAATCACTGAGGATGAAATAAACGAAGCTATGTTTGATATTGATTCTTCCAAAGCTACTGGTCCAGATGGGTATACCTCATGTTTTTTTCAAAAAAGCCTAGAATTCTATTGGGAAGGATGTTTGTCTAGCAGTGAAGGAGTTTTTCATTAATGGGAAGATGCTTAAGGATATTAATGCCACTTTAATTGAATTGGTTCCAAAGATTGACACTCTTGATAAAGTGTCAGACTTTAGACCAATTGCATGTTGCAATGTGCTATACAAATATATTAGTAAAATCCTAACCAATAGAATCAACGATTGATTGAGCAAGATTGTGAGTCTTAATCAGAGTGCTTTTGTGCTAGGAAGACATATCCACGATAATATTCTCATAACACAAGAGTTACTTAGAGACTACAATAGGAAGAATGGTCCCAAGAGATGTGCAATGAAGATAGATATACAAAAAGCTTATGATACAGTAAACTGGGGCTTTCTACAAGATGTTCTCAAGGCTGTTGGTTTTCATAAAACAATGGTAAATTGGATTATGACATGTACTGCTTCTACATCTTTCTCTATTGCATTAATGGTGAAATTTGTGGCTTCTTTTAGGGTGGAAGAGGGCTTAGACAGGGAGATCCTATTTCTCCTTATCTTTTCACCGTTGTAATGGAAGTGTTCAACATGATTATGATGAAAAATATTGGAGAAGATCAGAAATTCAAGTATCATTATGGGTGTAAAGACCTTAAGCTTACCCATTTGTTTTTTGCTGATGACCTATTGGTTTTGTGGAATGGAGACAAGGATTCTTTAGCTGTTGTAAAGAAATCTCTTGATGTCTTTAGCAGTGTGTCAGGATTATTTCCAAATATGAGTAAGAGCATAATATTTTTTGGTAGTATTCCTGAGTCAAAGAAAGTTAAATTACTTGAAGTAATCCTTTCAAACATGGCAGGCTTCCTATGAAATATCTTGGGGTTCCATTATTGGCAAAGAAGGTTGGTATAAATGATTGTAAGAGTTTAATTGATAGTGTGGAAGGAAGGATTAACAGCTGGAAGAACAAATGCTTATCATATGCTAGTAGAATTCAGTTAATTGCTTATGTCCTATCAAGTATGCAGCAATATTGGGCTTCTGTTTACATGCTTCCAACTACAGTCATTAAAATCTTGAAAAGATATTCAAAAGATTCCTATGGAATTCTGGGAATTCAGCTAAAGGAAAAGCTAAAGTTGCATGGAATTTGGTGTGCAGACCCAACGATCAAGGAGGTTTAGGTATAAAACCTTTAAGACAGTGGAATGAAGTTCTTTTGGTTACTCAAATTTGGAAGATAATTGCTAATAAAGAATATATTTAGGTCAAATGGGTTAATATAGTGAAATTAAAAGGAAATAGTATATGGGAGATTCAATATCATAATTCTGATAGTTGGGGTTAGAAGCAGTTACTTCTATTAAGAGATAAGATAAGACCTTATGTCAAGCACTTAATTAGTGATTGCAAGAGTGTCTTTATGTGGTATGACAATTGGAGTAATTTAGGTCCACTTAATAGCATTGTTCATAACAGAGCATTGAATGAGGCTAGGATGGGTAATAAAGATAAAGTGAATGACTTAATTGTTAATGGTGAGTGGATGTGGCCAAATGAATGGAATAGTAGTTTTCCTGAGCTTCAACAACTTAATGTACCATTGATTTCTGATAGCAGGGATAGAGTAATGTGGACGGATAGTAATGGTAAAATAAGTGAATACTCAGTTAAAGTATCTTTGGAAAGTTTGAGAGACAGATGGCCAAAAGTGAGATGGAATAGTGCTGTTTGGTTCTCTCAATGTACTCCTAAGCATGCTCATTCTATGGCTTGCAATCCAAGGTAAACTTTTAACTCAGGATAGAATGATTGCCTGGTCTCAAGGGGATGCTTTGAAGTGTTCTTTGTGTAATAGTTGCCTAGATAGTCATAAGCACTTGTTTTTTAAATGTGTATTCTCTGCTAAGGTGTGGAAAGAAGTTTAATGCAAAGAAAGATTTATAGGAAATTGTGAAGATTTGGATAGTGTGGTGAGTTATATTGCAGATAGGGGGAATAAAAGTAATATTTGGAATGTTGTGAATAGACTCATAATTTCAGCCTCAGTGTGTACATTGTGGAATGAAAGAAATAAAAGATTTTTCCAAAATGTTAGAAGATCTGAGGATGAGATAATTGTTGTGATTAAGAAATATATGGAAGACGTCCTACAAAGTCTAAGAGTTAAAAGATCAAATGCAGTCTTGATGGTGGCCAACATGTGAAATTTTATATGGGAAAAATGCAAGCTAGTACGAGCTCTTCTGCATCAGAATGGTTAAAATATCGTGTTCCCTTGATAAAGGGGTGTTTGGGATAAAAAAAAGTTAGTGACAAAGATGGATCAGTGGATGTAGTGGGAATGCAATAGTGTTGAAGATCATAATCAGAGAGGTATGAAATTGTTCTTGATTATTTTAGTAGTTTGGATGGAAATTGCACTTATCTACTTTGTGCAAAAAATTATGCAAACCATTCAGTGTACAAGACCTTGTACCTTGGAGTCTTATTTGTGTGATTGTACCTGTTATGACACATATGACCTGCAAACTTGGCCTTGGGAGGAATTTTGGTGAGTTTATGGTGAAGCAATAGGAGGTCTAATTCATAAAGATGTACCACAAACTAGGATTGTACACTGAGAAGGGTAATGGTTTGGCGAATGATGTATGATGGATTGAATAGAGAGGAATGAAAGATGATCCTTCTTGGTCTTTCCAATACACCATCAAGGAGGAAATGATTAGTCTTCACCCAAGGTGTGCATTCCCATGTAGCTGAAGCCATTCTATGAGATGGAAATGTAGGTTACATGGCATAGTCCTGGCAGTGGAAGGGTATGGGTTCCTAGTGATGCCTCTTATCAATTCTGCAATGATCCTTGTGGGTGGCTGGTTGAATGGTTGTGGTGGATAGATATGGAGGAAATGTAGCTAGATGGTGGATGCAAAAATGGTAATCTCCAACTGAATCAAAGCTGGATGCAGTTGTGAAAAGAAGTTTCTAATTTTGACAAATGTGAGATGTATCAAAGATATAGTTCTTTGTTCTATCTGTTACCGGGTATAGTCTTTGTGGAAAACTAGAAGGGGGGTTGAATAGTTTACTGCTTTTTAACTTGAATATCTTTTAAAACTTTAGGTTTGTTTAAAGATATAAACACAACATTATATGTTCAATTCCTTGAAAAGCTTTATGTGAAAATAAAAATCCTAACTTTACTTGTTTAGTTCTTTGAAAAACTTTACGTTTGTTTAAAGATATAAACAAAACTTTACTTGTTTACTTCTTTGAAAAGTTTTACGTGTGATTAGCAATTCTAACTAAAGACAATATGTAATAAGCAAAGATAAAGAAAGAAACGATCAAACTACAACACGATTGTTTATCGTGGTTTGGCTACAAGGACTCTTTTTCCTTGCCCTACATCCACGCCTCAAGTTTCAAACTCGAGATCTATAAGCACTAATCAACAAGCTCCTTTCCCGGTGGAGAAACCTTTACAACGTCGCTTACACATTTACCGACACTAAGCTAGATGTCGAATTCTTTTACACGGGTACAGCCACTCCCATCGTCGCTTACACTTTTACCGACACTAAGCTAGATGTCGAGTTCTTTACCAAGGGTACAACCACTCCCGTTAGTTCTTTTACAAGAGTACAACAACTCCCGACACACTATGTATTTTGAGGCCTAAAATACTAACCGATCACTTCTACACATATGATACAAATGAAGTATAAACTACCAAAGCTTATACATGACAAAGCTAACAAGACTTGCAAATTTAGAGTTGAAGCTTGTAACTTCTTTAATGATCTTGTGAAGTCCCTAGCCACATAATAGGATCACACAAGTCAAATGTTACTAAGTTATTTGAGAGAGTATATGAAAATATGTCCTAAAGTGATGACTCAAAACTAATAAATGGTTTGGTATTTATAGCAAAACCTTCTGCAGGTCTGGCGGATACGGCGGAACCCTCAGATGGGTTCCGCCCTTGTACCCCCAGGGTTCCGTCAGGGCTGCAGTTGGTTTTGCAATAAATCTTCCAAACCAAACAAGGTCACATCACATAAATACTAGTCAAACACAAACTTGCACAAGAAAACTTATGGTTAGTCAAACACACTTTTTTTCCGTAAATGTATAATGACAAACTTACCATAAATGTGATGTGATATTTCTATTTAAAGAAATAAATATGATGTGACAAGACTCTTTCTAATTTAAGAAATGAAAACAATGTTTTGTTTAAAACAAAATGTAATCCTTAGTTTAAACAAGACTTAAACACTTAAAGTGATGATTTACTCTTAGCTAAAGTTCATACTTTGTCATTAACAAAACTTAGTAAAGATCGTAAAATATAAATAACGTTTTTAGGCGATATTTGTATTAACAATCTCCCCCTTTTTGTTGATGACAAAACATAAACTTTATTTATAAGTACGTCACTAGTTTTAGTGTTAAGTCTTATAAAGTTAGTATAAAAGCTTGTTTTTGCTAAGATGATGTGATATGCAAAAAAAGAATTTGAAACAAGTTTATATATAAATTCTCCCCCTTTTTGTCGAAACAAAAAGAAGAGTAGCGAAGCGGAAGTATGCACTTGCTCCCCCTTGGACAATACTCCCCCTAAATGGAGTGCCAAGAGAGGAGACATGGATTTTGACCCTACAAAACAAGATGTTAGTTGCCACACAAGACAAGTCATGAAAGCATTTCATGTCTAGAACACAACTAAGAGTTGTGAAGTGGAATAATGCAACACTCATGCTCCCCCTTGAATATTACTCCCCTAAATGGAGTATCAAGGAAGGAAAACATGGATAATGATCCTACAAAAAGAAAGGTTAGTTTCTAAAACACAAGATTTATGTATGCTACCATATCAAGGTATAGTTCACTCATCATACCTAAATGGTAAACAAACAATGCAAACCTTGTAGTAGAATGAAATTCATTTCATGTAAAATTTTGACTCTTAGAAAGTCAAATACAAAAAATTAGGATGACATCATCCTACTTCTTAAAAATAAAGAAAAACTAAAAATAAACTAAGAACATAAAAAGCTACAAGGAAATCATCATTTTCCTTAATGAGAAATATTTTCTAAAAACAAGGCTAAGGTTGTTTAAGGATGAAAATGTGTGTTGGAGGTTTTAGCGGGCTTTATTTTGAAGGTTGAAAGGATGAAACGGTTTTGGTTTGTTGGTTTAAATGGGAAACATTTTCCAAAAGAAACGGTTTTGTTTCATTTTTGGAGACTCTAAGGTTAAGGTGTGTGAGACAAGGATTGTAGATGATCCAAAATGTTGTTTAGTATAAACCTCATTTCTTCGTATGGCTCTCGAATTTCCCTTCGACACCCTTCACTAATGTGAGCGGTTCTTTCGCAATGATTGCAATCATGGCGGGAAAAGTTTGGTAGAAGAGTGGTTTGATTTGTTGGTGGTGGATGGTTTGAACTTGAAGGAGCAAAGGTGGATGGTTGAGAGGTGTTTTTGCTTCCTTCATTAGTTGAGTGTAGTGTTGTTTGTAAACCATAATATGGTTGATTTGAGAGTCAACCATACGTTTGAAGGCATGAAGGTGGTTTAAATGAGTGTCAATCTCATCATTAAGGTTTGGAGGTTTTTCCCATATGGATGCTTCTATTTTCTTATAAGAAGAAAGTAGAGATTCAAATTGTTGGGAATGTTCTTGTGGTGATGGTTGTTGTTGTTGTGGTTGTTGTGGTTGTTGGTTTTGAACAAAATGGCAGAAGCTTGGTTCGCTGGAAGGATTACCATGAAGGTCTTTGTAAATTGGGTGAAACACAAATGATTGTGAGTGTGTATGACCTTGATCATTCGGAAAAATTGATGGTCTAGCATAATGGTAAGCCAACCGTTCTACTAATGATGGTTGATGGGGTTCATCATCTAGTTGCTCACTAGGTTGTTGTTGGGTTTCCATTTGAGCAATGGTGTCAAAGAGTGATAAGGATGGTGGATTTGATGATTTGGGTGATAGGTCTTCCAATGTTTCCAAATAGGGTAGTGGTGATGTGGCGGTGTATGGAAAAGTTCCATTGGTGTAAGTGTTGGTGATTGAGGTGATGGAGTTTTTGATGGTTAAGCTTGTTGAGAAGGTGATGTTGAAATACTTGAAGGTCTAGTTGGTGGAGGAATGGTGGCTACGTTTGTGTTGCAATGTGTTGGAGAGGGTGTTGGTGTAGCAAGATTAAGCAAATCTTGAATGGTGATTACATTGGTATTGCAATGTGTTGAGGATGGTGTTGAGGTAGTGAGGTTACGGAAATCTTGGATAGGTGAAGAAATGTTAAGCGAAGCATCACTTGAAGATGATGAGCTTGACTTGACGGTTTTGTTGAAGCAACAAGGTTTAACACTAATCCTAGTGGTTTTTGAGAAGGATTTTGATGACTCGGATGATGTGTTGGATTTAGTCATTTCAAAGATGTGGTTTTGATGTTTTGAGAAAAGAAATTTTGATGGTTATGGTGTGATTTGAATTGTTGCAAAACTTTCAAATTTATAAGGTGAAAAGATGTTGAAAAGGGTGTTTGATTTGATGTTCTACCATTCAAAGATTGAGGTTTCAAATGATTTTAATGACCATGTCACATCACTTGTTGTCAATCCAATGGAATAGGGTGGAGTGAAAGACAAACATATGCACTCAATGCTTTGTGATCATAGGATGTGATTTGGTTGAAAATGTTTCAATGGTTTGAAGGATCCTTTAAAAGGGTTCCTTGGGTTAGTTATGTTGGAATTTAAATTTTTGGAGGGAAGTGACTTCCTAATTGTTTTAGTGAGTGAGAGTTGTCCTAATATGGTTATTGGAGTTAATGGAAGATGTTTCTCACTTAGGATAATGGTTTGACACTTTACAAGTTTTGAATTTAAGAAAAATGACAAAAAATTTCTGCAGGTGACTGGCGGAACCCTCGCAAAACACAGGCGGAACCCTGTTTTTGGTTCCGTCTGGTCCGTTGGGCCATTTCTGGGTTGCCTAGAAATTACACTCGCGGAACCTAATTTACGGTGCCGCCAGATCCGCCAGATCCGAAAAACTATACAGTCCGCGATTTTGACCCGCGAGACGATTTTCAAATTTTTCGAAAACTCCTAAAATCAAAAATATAATGCATATCTGGTTAGGAAATGCAAAAAATGAACATGTAAACACTCATATCATATGACTTTGACCGGGGGGTATCGATATTCACTAAACTTAGTGAAATTAACCATAAGCATAAAAGTTGACAAACACCTCAAATATTGTCATTATGCATAAAAGCTCATACAAACATAATTCGACAAAAGTAATAAAGCATGAACGTGAAAAACAATACAAATCACATAGTTTAATACATACAAGGTTCTAAAACCTTCATAAGCCAAACACTCCTTAATCACGCTTCTCACAACCGGTCTATCTTCTTATTGAGCTTGCTTAGGTACCTTCCAAAGCACTTGAAAATTCCTTTGGTTTGCTTGAACTCTTCGTATGCATTCTCAATGACGGGGAGTTCTTGAAGGTAGTCTAAAGGAGGTAACTTAGAGTTAGGAAGTTTATCGTCCTCGCTCATGTCGGATGATGATGATGATGGTGTAGGTGAGCGAGTACGTTTGCCCTTACCTTTGAAAACTCGTTTATCACTTAGGAACAAAGATATGAGGAACGAGAGAATAGTCAAGGCACATTCCATTATCGTTAGGAGGAATGGGTGAGATTTCTCTAAAGAGGCGGGTGAGAAGCATTCCATAAGGAAGAGTGGTTGTTCCAACTAAGGGTATGTCGGCCATTCTTTTGGCTAGGTAGTAGGCTAAGTTAAAGGGTTGACCGATGGAAATGCTATAGAGCATGTAGCAAAGGCATGTGTTGACATGATCTCTATTTCCTATGGTACTTATGACGTTAGCTCTAAGAATTTCTTCCCACTTCTTAAATTGTGGTTTAAGCTCATTGAGCTCCATACCAAAAGGATCCTTATCCACATCATTCCACGAACGATTCTTCCTAGTGGTAGAGGTTCTAACGAAGAGATGTTCTTTAATTGTTTCCTTACTAGCAAGAGGATTGTTGTATGGGTGAAAACGCTCAATAGAATCAAGACTTGAAATGGGCCACTTATCCATGTAGAGACAAGTACCCTCATTTGGGCCACCAAGAATGATAGCTAAGTCTTTTAAATCTAAGAAATTTGGTATTTGATTGGTTGTGAAGTTTAATAATATCTTACCAAAATCATTTGTGGAAAGGTTTACGGTTGCATAGAATTCTAAGATGAACCTAGGACAAATTGGCTCATCAATATCAAGGAGACAATCAAAGTTGATTGCGACAAAGCTTTGGCGAATGGAAGTTCCTTCTAGAAAGGATGGATCAATGGTTCTACCTTCGTGAACATAGCGTTTTTCTAGTGCCTTAAAGGTTTCTACTTGAACTTTGTTGAGACCTTTGGTCCTATAGTGTTTTGGCAAGTACTTAAGGGTTTCTTTGTGATCGGAGAAATTTGGGGGAGGCATGTTGATTCCTAGAAAACACAAAATTATATGTTAACGATTTTTAACAACGTGGATGTTTTAATGTGTTCCTATATGCAAACAATGTGGAGACTTGGTTATCTTGACTCATTTTGATGCCCAAATTGTTTTGTTATGCAAGTTTTCTTATAAAAACAAAAGATAACCAAAACTCTCCTTATTGAATGTGTCTTCGATTGAATGTACCCGAAAATACATATTAGTTATGTATTTCCTTTAGCATTCAAGAGACAATATGCAAGTGATGTTACAATGACGTTTTTCATTTGTTTTAACAATGTGTGAAGAGTTATGTTCTAGTTGTGGATTACAATTTTTTTTTTTTTTTTTTTTTGAAAGACAATGCACTTGGTGTGTTTGGCAAATCAAAATAACATCAAAAAAGATACAATTCTTAACTAATGGAAGACATGAATGGTTAGTAACCAAGTTTTTCATGAATCAAAAAGTTCTATACATAATTCTAGTTAATGAATGTAAATGAGAATGTTATACTTGAATCAAAAATGCAATTATGATTAGAACACTTACAAAGTTGATTGGATTTGAAGAGGTTAGATTAAAAGCCCTAAATTTCATATGGTTATATGTTTTTGAGAGGGTGATGGCTGTTTGAAAAGTGAATGATTAAGTTAAGAGGGTGTTTGGTTTTGAAATTAAAAATAAAACATGCTGCAGATTTGGCGGACCAGGCAGAACCAAAGGGAGGGTTCCGCCCGTATGGTCTGAGGGTTCCGTGGGAACTGCAGGGAAACATTCAAAAGGGATTGTCTTGATTTTTGTAGTTTTATCCTAATGTTCAAAATTAAGGTTTTAGGTCTTATGAGTCTTTGACTAAGCCTAGGGATGATGAATGCTTCTCATTCAATAGATTTTGTGAAAACGTTGATAAAATGGTTAACGTATAAGACTTTCTTAGTTAAGACGTTCCTCAATGAATATTTTTACCAAGGCGATAATGATGGATCACAATATGTCAATTAAGAACATAATGGATTGAATTGTCGCTGAAGTCGATGCTTCCTTTGTTGGAAGAGATAACAATGTTGATGAGATGAATTCCGTTGTCGACGCGAGTTAGCTTGTTCAAGTGGAGCTTGTTGACGTGCTTCTCCATCCGATACTAATATGAGAACCATAAGCGTTTTTTAAGAATCAATGTGTAAGTAAAAATAAAAGTGCAAGTACCACTTGTGCTTTTCTTATCAACTTATTACCTACATAATTCCATTTGGCATACACTATGGTTTCTATTCCCGTTCTTTTGGGATACCATAATCCTAGTTGTGTAGTACCTTTTGATGTATCCAAACAAGCTCTTCCTAAAGAGTTGTTTTAGGATCTTCTCTAAAACGAGCACATAGACAAACGCTAAACATAATGTTGGATCTAATTGTTATGAGAACAAGTAGTCTTCTGAACATTTCTCTATGTTTAGTTTTACCTACGGATTTACCAATCTCATTCTTGATAAGTCATCAATAACTTAACCATTAAGAACAAGAGAGTAACTAGGAATGTCTTTAAGTTAAAATCCCTTGCTTTTGGGGCTTGCTTTTATTATCAAAAAGTCTTTCAAATATTGACACTATAATCACTTGATTATTTTGAATAATCTATTTTGTTTCACTAGTTGTTTTACTCTAAATTCCAAAAACTGTTTTTGTTGAATTTGTTTAGACACAACTATGACCTATAAATCAAGTTTTATAACTTATGTCGATTTTGCTTGATTCAATGTTTGACTCAAGGTGAGAAGATGTTATTTTGTACTTTTATCCTTAATGTTTTACACAACATACTTGTCTTGCCATCATTGGACTTTCAACTAAGTCATCATCTACCAAAGATGATATCTTAGAAGGAGGAGATCACTCGTTAAATGTTATATTCAACGACTCCTTGAGTCTTTGGGTTTCCATACTTAAGACACTATGAACTTTATTTGTTTTGAAAAAGTCCAAGAGGTACAACATCATAAGACTAAGTGTCACATTTGATGTGTAAGTCCTAGATGTTGAAAACTCATTTTCTTCCACACATCCTAATGTATGCTAATGTGAATTATTTCACCTTGTATGTTTTATGTGAAATTATCATAAAGGAGTGATTGGAGTAAAACACAATTTAAGACCCAAAGTATGGTGTTTAAGAATGTTGTTTTACAAAGGTTTTTTTTTGCAAGCATCACAAAAGTGTTAGACATTTTAACACTTAGGAAATTCTTAGTTAGCTCACTTGTAAGCAAGAGTTGAGTGAGACTCACTCAAGAGTTTCTTGTGTTTATCTCTTGACAGTTAAAGAACCGAAACACCTTATATCTCCTACTAGTACTAATGACGAAATTCTTTGTCTTAGATAATCTGATCATTGTTATTACTAATAGCAGGTAAACACTTTAGAATACTACTAATAATATATACTACAACACATAATGCTAGAAACAAGAGACAATCAAAGTCAAGTTGAAGTAATGCGTACCTTTTAAATTGCATAGAGATGCTATCAACAGAATAAGCACAAAGCGTAAAATCTTGGTTTGACGACACGCTTGGAAACTCAATTACTCATGTATCCAAGAAGGTTAGATAATCATATAAAAGCATAGAGCATGATAATCTTAATCCTTTTATCATGATTTCTATTAGAGATTGGATTATCTCTAAATCTCTTTTCTAGGTTTAACAAATTTTACTTGCTTTGTTTTACTAGTTGATGGTGCTTTTAAGTTAAATCCTAATCCGGTTTTATCTTCAAACAACCTTTGACTCCTCAAAAATCTTTCAAGAGATTTTGAGCTTTCATCAAATTTAACTAGCATTTTTCCTTTCTCATTTTGCTTTTTAATCTCATGTTTGTGCTCTAGACATAATTTACATTCTAGATCAATTTCAACATTACACTTAAGTCTAGACATTTTATCTTCTAACAAGATTTCCTTTTCAAAGTTATTCACAAAAGATTTTGAAGACTCATTGTTAAAGATAGTTTTTAGGTTCATGTTACCTAAAAGTTTAGACTCATTTTCTAATTTAAAAAATTCTAAGATGAATGTGTCAAAGCAAAAGTGTTTGGTTTCAACATGTACCTTTCTTGTTATTTCAATAAATTGATAATTAACCACCGGATCATTGTCTTCGTCAACATCCGTTTCATTCCATGATTCGCAAGCAAGTTCATCAAGACACACGTACTCATCTTCACTTGTACCTTCATTTAAAACATTTAAACTAGTAGCACATGTATTAACTTCTACTAAGTGTCTATCTATTAGTTTTTCTAAAACTTCTAATTCATATGTAAGATCAAATTGATCATCTTTGACTTGACATATTCCTTGATGAAAGTTGATTATATTTTTCCAAATATCATTAGCCGTTTGACAAAAATACATTCTTTCATATTTGGTACTTGATAAAGCTTTATAAATCATTACTAGCTTTAGTATTTTTATCAAGTTTAGAATAGTCATTTTGATTTTCAAAACTTGTTTTCGTTGATTTGAAATCACTAAAAGAAATAATATGCCAAAGATCTTGATCAATTGATTTTACATAGTTTTCAAATTTACTTTTCCATTCAAGGAAGTTTTCTTATTCAAATAGCAATGAGTTTGGAATAGGTTGCCCTTCTTTGAGATTTTCAAAACCCATGGATCGATCCAAGTTTTAAAATACATTCTATTTTAAAGATCTTGAGTAATGTAGCTCCTGATGCCAATTGTGTAAAACTAGAAGGGGGTCGAATAGTTTACCACTTTTTAACTTGAATATTTTTTAAAACTTTACGTTTGTTTAAAGATATAAACACAACAGTATATGTTCAATTCCTTGAAAAGCTTTATGTGTAAATAACAATCCTAACTTTATTTGTTTAGTTCTTTGAAAAACTTTACATTTGTTTAAAGATATAAACACAACTTTACTTGTTTACTTCTTTGAAAAGCTTTACGTGTGATTAGTAATTCTAACAAAAGACAATATGTAATAAGCAAAGATAAAGAAAGAAACAATCAAACCACAACATGATTGTTTATCATGGTTTGGCTACAAGGACTCTTTTTCCTTGCCCTACATCCACGCCTCGAGTTTCCAACTCGAGAGTTATAAGCACTAATCAACAAGCTCCTTTCCCGGTGGAGAAACCTTTACAACGTCGCTTACACATTTACCGACACTAAGCTAGATGTCGTGTTCTTTTACACGGGTACAACCACTTCCATCGTCGCTTACACTTTTACCGAAACTAAGGTAGATGTCGAGTTCTTTACCAAGGGTACAACCACTCCCGTTAGTTCTTTTACAAGGGTACAAAAACTCCCGACACACTATGTATTTTGAGGCCTAAAATACTAACCGATCACTTCTACACATATGATACAAATGAAGTATAAACTACCAAAGCTTATACATGACAAAGCTAACAAGACTTGCAACTTTAGAGTTGAAGCTTTTAACTTCTTTAATGATCTTGTGAAGTCTCTAGCTACATAAGAGGAACACACAAGTCAAATGTTACTGAGTTAGTTGAGAGGGTATATGAAAATATGTCCTAAAGTGATGACTCAAACTAACAAATAGTTTGGTATTTATAGCAAAACCTTCTGCAGGTCTGGCGGATACGGCGGAACCCTCAGATGGGTTCCGCCCGTGTACCCCCAGGGTTCCGTCAGGGCTGCAGTTGGCTTTGTAATAAATCTTCCAAACCAAACAAGGTCACATCACATAAATACTAGTCAAACACAAACTTGCACAAGAAAACTTATGGTTAGTCAAAACACTTTCTTTCCATAAATGTATAATGACAAACTTACCATAAATGTGATGTGATATTTCTATTTAAAGAAATAAATGTGATGTGACAAGACGCTTTCTAATTTAAGAAATAAAAACAATGTTTTGTTTAAAAGGAAATGTGATCCTTAGTTTAAACAAGACTTAAACACTTAAAGTTCATACTTTGTCATTAACAAAACTTAGAAAATATAGTAAAATATAAATAACGTTTTTAGGCGATATTTGTATTAATAGTCTTTTTGTTGAATCTGTCTTTAGGCATGTCCAATTAGACAGCTGATACTTATAATGTACATTTGGTTGATGATTAATATAAAAATTTAACTTTACCCCCCCCCCCCCCCCCTCACCAAATATATATATATATATATATATATATATATATATATATATATATATATATATATATATATATATATATATATATATATATATATATATATATATATATATATTGAAATACAAAAGTTCTCGTTTGGGGTTTTCCGATATTATATAATATAAAAGGTTTCATCCAACAAATTCATTTAAATACCAGATATCTTTGTTTACATACAAGCACCAAAACAATGGTTCTATAAACAGATGATTCTAACTTTGATCACCAAAACAATGGTTCTATAAACAGATGATTCTAACTTTGATGTTGCATTTGCCATGTGTGCCATCGATTTCAGAAAGTGGAGTTGTAGCTATTCTTTTACATGCGAAAGAAAAGTCACACCAAATTTGTTTACAATAGCGTCCTCAAATATATAAATAAGATTTGTAAAATTTAACAATATCAAAAAAGCATAACGGAAAGACACAACATAAATATTAGGGTTTGCATAAATAATATAAAAGAACATAACAAAAATAATGCGATGTTTTGAAGATCACATTTAAAAAAAAAAAAAAAAAAAAAAAAAGGAATGAGGATGTTTTGCAGGCTTATTTGGATGTATATTTGGTGCCGAATAAGGGTATTTTTAAGACAGAATGAGGGTTTGTGTCTCATCAAATTCGAAAAAGATATAACGAAGGGAATATATACCATACATATTTAGTACTTATAACGATTGAACTTTTTAAGAAAATATGGGGTTTTATTTATGGGCAAATGTTTTAAAAAGGTATTACATCTGTTTTTATGGGTAGCGAACAAATTTTTTTTGCTTATACGAGTACTTTTCTTTCAAATTCGGCATTTTTAAGGTATTTTGTAACATTTTTTACCCCTCTCAGCTAATAGGAACTTTATTTTTTCGAAGGGTAAAAATGTCACATAGTACTTTAAAAATGATTAATTTGAAAAAAAATAAAATAAAATAATACTCCTATAGGCAAAAAAAGAAAATGTTCGCGCTACATAGAAAAACAATCGGTGTCAATTATAATACTTTTTTTTTAAATATTTTCTATCAGAATTTAATTTTTTGCAAGGAAGTTTCATTGATCCGGGCCCCCCCCCCCCCCCCCCCCTCCTTATAATTTTGGCATGTATATGTTTGGGTATTTTTCTATTAAAAATCACGGGAGAAATTAAGGGTGCGTTTAGTTGGTGAGACATTCTTCATTTTTCCAAGAAATTTTTCATAAGAAAATGAAAAAACTAAAAACACGTTTAGTCGCACTTTTTTCAAACAATTTTCAAAAAATATGAAATTCTCATTTTCTAAATTTTAACTAAGAAATTGAAGAGCTTATTCTACCATTCTCACTTTTTTCTTTCTCATTTTTTTTTTCTCAACTCCAAAAAAAACACATACACCATTCTACCCTTAATCTCTCGTGCAATCCTCTACAACCGACCGTCGCCGCCACCGCCCACCGTCGCAATTTGAGTTAATCTTCTTATCATTTTTAAAAAAGAAAAATATAACTCCAACTAAATGCGTTTTCAAAATTCTCAGCTCCTCTCTCGAGAAGAAAAATTATCCCCTTCTCAAGGAATTTAGAGATGAAAAAATTGAAAAATTTTTCACCAACTAAACGGCCCCTAAAATTCCAACATTTTATAGGAATTGGAGAATCAAGAAGTTCTCTTACATGTTGTTCTCTTATACTCTACAACTTTTGGGGATTATGTTAACGTGTCGGGTTAATGATTATGGCAAGCACGTTATTGCTACAATGTCAACGATTTAATTCCGTCCTATAATTGTTTTGTTATATATATTATTCAGTTGTTATTAATAAATCTACAATGGTTGATGTTCCAACAAATTAGATAATGATAATTTTTAACATATATACCCTTAAACAGTAAAGCGGTGGCAAGTTTTAGCCGGGAACCAGAGTAGGACAGTAAGGTTTGAACAATGGGCATTATGTTTTGAATGGATATGTATCTGTTGTAGCGAAGTGAATCTCGTGTAACATATTTGATTTTTAGAGCCTGCTAGACGATGTCGATCTCCACCACACTACTTGCAATTGGATGGTAACATTATTTCAGTAACGTAGTAACTCTAGCTATTTTGTAATGCATGCTTGTTTAGCTGCTAAAAAAAGTACAAACATCAAAAGTCAATACAGATAAATGATTACCTTTTGTTTCATCAATATACGATAAATGTACAGGAGTGCCCACATGGTACCGTTTATAATTCAATTTAGTCAATCTATCATTTTGATCTGATAATTTAAACGAGTTCATGATACTTGCCATTCTTTGCACCCTAGTAAACCCATCAAAATAATTATAAAAAAATAAAATAAAATGCCAAGTGGTGACGGCAATATCTTGGCTTGTTCAAATCCAAGTGTTTGTCTAAATTACTATAAATTGAGCCATATCATATTGACATTTCAAGTATCCCACGAACAAGTTTAATCTTGCAAACCTTTTCAATTCAAAAATGGCTTGTTTTAAAAACTTATTCGGGATCTTAATGCTTCAGATGGTGGTTCTTGCAATTATTTCTTCGCATGCAGACGGCCAAGGCTTGAAAATAGGATTTTATGAGAAATCATGTCCTCATGCCGAGAAGATTGTCTTTAACGTCATGAAGGATGTTATGGCTGTTGCACCCTCTCTATCTGGCCCATTGCTAAGATTGCACTTCCACGACTGCTTCATTAGGGTTTGTAATATGACCTCATAACCTTTTCTTATTTCTCTTCTTAGAATTTATATATTACTTTATGAGTTTATGAACTTTCTAATTATAGGGTTGTGATGGATCAGTTCTATTGGATTCTCCAAATAATCAATCCGAGAAATTTTCAATCCCAAATCTAAGCCTAAGAGGTTTCAACATTATCGATAGGGTCAAGACTGAATTAGAAAAGTCCTGCCCGGGTGTAGTTTCTTGTGCTGACATTTCAGCACTAGTTGCCAGAGATGTCACAGTGTTGGTATATTTTTCTCCATGCATATTCGTCCTACATCTTCTCTACACATGCACAAAAAGAAAATAAAAGCTAATTTTGTAATCAATTCTATTTTTCATTATTTTATTGCCAATAATAGCTGAATATTTTTTTTAATGTTTTTCTTATGCTCAAAGACTAAGGGGCCATTTTGGGAGGTCGAGACTGGGCGAAGAGATGGAAAAATTTCCCTAATTGGGGACCCCATAAACCCGGTATCAGGGTTACCACCGTTTTTTCTTAACATCACTGCTTTAAAGCAATCTTTTGCGTTAAGGGGATTGAGTGTAAAAGACCTTGTTGTTCTATCAGGTTTGAATGTTAAATATATAACAATATCCCTGCAACACTACCATGTCACCACGGGTATTTTTGTTTCATACTCCTTCTGTCTCAAAAGAAATGTCCTGTCCACTTTCATATATAGTGCATAAAGTTTTAGAAAATCACACTAATACACCAACCAAATATCATCCATACCCACTAAAAACTCTTTTGATTTATTGAAAACACAAAGTGGGGATTTATTTTAAAACAACACAAAATAGGAAATTGGACATTTTATATGGGACATGAGGGAGTACAACTTATTGGATAGTAAGTTTACACAAAAACTCTTGATCATTTGTAGGAGGACACACCCTAGGTATGTCACATTGCTCGTCATTCGAAAATCGGCTATACAACTTCACGGGGATAGGTGATACAGACCCTACCATGGACCAAAACTACATTGCAAGATTGAAGTTGAAGTGCAAGCCAAATGACCAAAAGACAATAGCTGAGTTAGATCCAGGAAGCTTTAAGACATTTGATGACTCGTACTTCAGACTAGTGAATAAGAGGAGGGGACTTCTTCAATCAGATGCAGCTTTACTTGATGACCCTGAAACTAAAGCTTATATGATTCAGGCTACCAGCTATGGTTCCACTTTCTTCAAAGACTTTGGTGTGTCTATGGTCAAAATGGGCAGGATTGGTGTTCTAACAGGTTCTCAGGGTGAAATAAGGAAAGTTTGCTCCAGAGTCAACTAATCTCCTAATTTACTGTAGAAAATAAAAACAGAGTGATATCTTTGTTGTAGAAAAATAATAACCGAGTGGACAATACTTCCTTAAATCATTTCAGCTAAAATCTCACATACATGATTGCATAGTGAGAAAAGGGATATCTTTCGAAGGCTCTCTCTGCCAATCAAGTATATGGATCTCTAGCCAAGGGAATTTTTTTCCATTTACTTGTGTGTTAAAATGAGCTCTACTGAAAAATTGTAATGTTTTTGCCTTTCTATTTATGACTTTATGTTCTTTTTTTTGGGTAAAAGGTCAAAAGACCCGGTAAATATATTACTTCAAAAAACATTTAAGTACAACGGATATGAGTGAATCCCATATCTCAGCCCGTTACATAGGCGAAAAGCTTACATAACAAGATACTTCCTATTTTCTAGACAAGAAAACAAAACCACTACCACTTTATATAGCAAGACTCAAACAAAAATATAAACTACTTCCTACGACCTTGGAGATTAAAGCCATAAATGGCATTAAGAGCATCCAATTCCCCTGGAAGATCATAAATTTGCTTCGAGTAATCATCATAGTCATCAAACTCATCTTCACGCTCATGACCACCACCAAAAAGATTTGCAGATTCGTCGAACGTGTTCAGAACCTCCTCCTCGTCACTATCAGAAACCACAACATTACCTACCTTGGAAAATGGGTTAGCCCTCTTAGTGACAGAGGCAGACGGAACAGGATGACCATCATCATCCACAAGAGTACCTTTCCCATCAATAATAAGCTTTTCAAACTTACTAATTTTCTCAACTAAAGGAGTAGAACCAACTTCCTTAGTTCCCATTGAATCACTCACAAGCGGTTCTTGTGATGTAGCACCAGTCTTAACCGACTCATCCACATTAACTTCCATTGAACTGCCAGTATCCACATCCATGCAGGTGTCATAAGTAGGAATACCAAACGTATCCGTATCATCCATATGAAGCGCATCAAATTGGTTAGATGTAGCGATCGTTGTTCCACTCGTACTAGCCACATCAGAAGTCTTCTTCTTACCATCATTAACTTTCTTGGGCACAGCAGGAGTCTTCTTTGGCTGATATTCAAAATGCTTACCCACAACAGGTTTAGTAAAACCTCCGCGACCCGTATTTGAGGCAGCTTGCTTACCCTTCTTCTTATTGTTAACAGTCTGAAAACCATCATTTATATTCTTAGAAGGTTGAGCAGTCGGTGTCACACCCTTAGGACAATCCACCAAAACATGTCCAAACACCTTGCATTTATCACAGCGAGGCGGTTTCCACTCATATTCCACACGGATCTTCTCAATAGTCGAACCTGAACCGTCAAGTAAAGGAATCTCAACAGTAAGGCTGTCCCTAAGTACCTCATCCGATTTCACTTCAATCATACATCTAGCAAAACTACTCCTACCCCAAGATTCTTTGCACATCTGACTAGTAAAAGCATCCAATCTCTTTGGAGTCCCAATCAAAGTAGCAAGCAAACTAAGCCCGTCATCAGAAAACATCGCTAAAGGAACATCATGAAATTTAACCCACACCGGAATGTGAGTTAAATCCTCTTTCAACAAATTTGTGTTCAGATTCCAAGGTTTAAGAATAATAAGAACATTACGGATCAACCAGGGACCATTATCAAGCACCTCATCAACACCTTTCTTCGAAGTAAACTTGAAGAAAAAAAACCCCTTAGCGTTCATCATTACCTTCTGTAACCCATACTTATCCCACGCATTGCGAACATAATAATCCACAACAGGAAAAGCAAGACGCTGACCAAGAAAATATCCATAGAGTGTATTCTCAAACCTCATGTTCACTTCTTCCACTACTTTCATTGGAACAAAGAGGTCAACATTTTCCTTCTTTTTACTGCATTCTAATCTCCGAAAATTAGACACGTGTTTTTGAGATTCGTAAGAAGCAACACCCGCATAAGAAGCCGACTTCACTCCATTACCACTAGTAGAATCAACCTTAGGTGCATTAGGGGTAGCAGTAGCATTCAAAGGAGGAGTATTAGAAACATTACCATCAAATGAGGAAGCCATATTAACAGCAATATCATGTTGAACTTTGTTCATGGCTTCATCAAAGTTCTTATGTGCATTAGTAATCAATTGTTCCACATGACACTTTTTTGAAGCATCAAAAGCCACATCCGACTTCACTTGTTCAGGAACATGTTCACGAACATCACAATTACGTGTATCAGTTTGAGCATCAGTTGCATGACTTGGTGTAGAAACCGAATCCCCAACAGCATCACTACCATAAGGGATCGTACCCTTATTCAACCCAACTTGATCGGCCAAGTTAGTTGATGTTCCAACAGCCCTCGAACCCTTAGATGCACTATTCTTGTTGAAAAACCCTTTTTCCATCTCTCACTAAACCCACAAACAGTCCAACCAAACGACCAAACAAGCAGCCAGTATGCACAATCAATACGAACAAGATAGAAGTAAACCCTAACTGAACAAGTTATTTTTGTATTTGTTTATTTTGTTCTTTTTGTATTTGTTTATTTTGATGTTTAAAATATGATGAAATTATTCGCAAATGGAATGTGTTATAGATATTATATTATGGAATTAAATGGAATATTTTTATCACACACACCTTTTGTCGAATCTTATTTGTGAAATGGTTATATCTTTATTGTTTAACTATGAGATTATGATTTCAAGTCTCGCTATCGGCGTACGATAGTTGTAATTATTTGAGAATGTGTATTGGATAGCTTATAAAAGTTTTAGCTCAAATGGCTAAAGGCTATACAGTTATAACTAGCCCATTAGGCACAGAGCCTAAAAGACATCGCTTAGGAGAACAGTTTCGCACACAAGATATAGGCCAAACACAAACATTCTTGTTTGTAGAACCAACTACATGGCAAGAACTGGCCCCGGATCTTAACCCCAAAACCGTTATGCGCCTATGCCACGTGTAGCTACCTCATTCATGTAGAGGTAGTGCCACAGGTGTTTCTCTGGAACGTGCGGGTCTTGCCAAAGATCCCTATAACCACCTGAGTTAATCATGTCACAACATGTGTCATTCTTGTATCCTCCATGATCACCACGTTGTCCATCTACGACCACCAGATCATCAATGACTGTAACACACGGTAAATTTTCTAAACTTATTTTACGAGCCAAAACATTTATTTTGATTTTTCCTTAGTTTCTAAATTTCTTTGAACTTGTTTGGGTTTGAAAATACATGGATATCTTGTTTAATGTGAGCCTTTTGCTTTATCGAGCCGGCACAACCTAAAATACTCGAAACAAATCGATTTACTAAATAAATCAACTCCGAGAAACTTTTACACATTAGTACTCATTTTTATCAGAAAAATTGTTCTGAACGCAATGGCGAAACTTCCGCAATTTAAAACGACCATTTACTTAGCAAAATGGGTCCCACATTCTTAATAATACCAAAGATTACCAATATTGCGAAACCAGTCCCTTTGGTAAGAATTACACTTGCGCCCCATCTAATTCCCAGAATTTTGCACATTGTAATTAATTTTTTCAACCTAACTCTAAATATACACATAACCCATTAGCGTTTCTCATTTTCATGCGCCTCTTTCCCCGCTCCCCCTCTTGATAACCGACCTCCACCTCTCCTGCCTCTCTTCCGTCCACTCCAGCTGCCACCACCACCAAACGTCGGACACCACCATCACCATCAACACAACTATCATCCTCACTTTCGTATACCCCTGCATCACCACAACCACCATCACTCTTCTACTATCTTCTCTCTATCACCATGGCAACTGCTGCCGTACGCCGTACCATCACCACAAGCGCCACTCATTTGACGACAAGAGATCAAGACTCAAAGGTTTTGGGCATGTTTGTTACTGAATCAGAGCAAAGATCATGCTAGAGTTTTGAAGCCACCGCCGCAGCACCACAGTTGTTAGTGTAAAAAGTGTAGAGGGGTTAAGATTGGGTTTGATATACGGTGGGCTGCCCTTGATGGACTGTCCGTTGCATAAGCCTTGCACTAATCCAAGTAATGGGTTGAATACCTACACAAATGGAAGCAAACCATTAGCCTTATCATGGGTACGGACCCCACGATTAAGCTCTGGCGTGAGAGTAAGTATTCATGTTGTCAGAGGAATTTGTATGTATTGGGATGTGTGAGAAGATCGTACCTCACGAATGTGTGCTGAGATTACCTTTTATAGGTGGTCGAAATGCCAGGGTTTCCTAGTATTTCGCATATTGTTGTAGTAGCCAGTGTGGGACCCTTGTCGGGCAAGGGTCCGCAATTTAATCATGACTACAGACGTGGATCATCTGCCGGACCGTGGGCCGGTTCGTAAGCTTACTTTGGAAGTGTTGGACCGCGCCCTGCTCGTAGCTTGGGCTTTGGTGATGTCCGGTATTTCTGCTTTGTTAGGCCGGGGCCCGGTTGTATTTGATACGATCCAGGCCCAGTGGACCTGTTGTCCGTATTATATGTCATCACTTGTTTCGTTGGGCCGGGGCTCAATTGTGTATAATACGGTTAGGGCCCAGTAAGCCTGCTACCCGTATTATACATTATCAAGTCCTCCCAGTCTAGTGCGTTCATTACTCGCGTGCTGTTGTAGCGTGCGGTGAACAGTGTGCACTCCTGCAAATATCACTTTTGCAGGCAAAAATTCATCATTCTAATATCTTAAGATATTTCATGTGAGTAAGGGCGTTTAATGCCAATTGAAATATGTGGTGAGGATATGGGGGCCCAAGATATGGATGCTAGAAGGGTAAGCTACATATATTCCATTAATTAAGTGGATTCAGTTACCAACCTAGGACATTAACAAACTAGATACTTATAGCATTTAGTTATGCATTGAATGTCATCAGTAAATGCCTTGAGACCCCCTCAAATGAATTTTCATTCAGTGTGTGAATTTTATAGGGTAAGGTTATTCAGTGAGGTTAGGTAACATGATTATCTCACTGAGAGATGTTTGTGTCAGGGAAGGATGTTCAATGAGTGAAGTGCTTTATGAACTCACTGAGGATTGATGATAATCAGGGACTTAAGGAAATATTTACACCATGTTGTATATAATTAATCAGTGACCTGATTGTCAATATTCAACATGCCTAATTCAGCTTTCAGTCTTGTGAAAGTAGGTTTATCCAAGGGTTTTGAAAAGATATTAGCTAACTGATAGTCAGTGGGGATGAAGTGTAACTCAATATCTCCATTCATGATGTGGTCCTGATGAAGTGGTACCTGATGTCAATATGTTTGGCTCTTTGGTGAAGAACAGGGTTGTTGGAGATTGCAATTTCACTTGTGTTGTCACAGAAGATGGGAACCATCTTGTACTGGATATCATAGTCATTGAGTTGACTTTTCATCCAGAGCACATTAGCACAACAACGAGCAGTAGCTACATACTCAGCTTCTGCTAAAGACATGGCCACTGATTGTTGCTTTTTAGTACTCTAACATACAAGTTTTCCACCAAGAAATTGACAGGATCCTTAGGTACTTCTTCTATCCATGTTGCAGCCTGCATAGTCTGAGTCTGTGTAGCCTTTGAGATCAAAGCATGAACATCTTGGGTAGTATAAACCAAGGTTTGGAGTACCCTTCAGGTATCTGATGATTATATTAGCAGTAGTGACATGTGACTCTCTTGGATCAGACTAATATCTAGCACATAAGCATATTGCAAATTGTATATCATGCCTTGAGGCAAGAAGGTACATCAGTGATCCTATCATTCCTCTGTATAGTATTTGGTTTACTGGTTTACCAGTGAGATCAGGGCCAAGGTTGTTTGGAGGAACCATGTGAGTTTTCACTGAAGAGCAATCAGTGAGCTCATATTTCTTTAGTAGGTTCCTTGTGTATTTCACTTGAAAAATGGAGATGCCTTTGTCACTTTGTTTGATTTGGAGTCCAAGAAAGTAAGTGAGTTCTCCCATCATGCTCATTTTAAACTTTTTAGTCATCAGTTTCTCCAACTGTTCGCAAATTTTGTAGTTTGTTGAGTCAAAAATGATGTCATCAACATACACTTGAACAAGGATCACATCTTCCTTTGTTCTATAGATAAACAAGGTGTTGTCTATCTTTCCTCTAACAAACTTGTTTTGGATCAGGAAGGCTGAAAGAGTTTCATACCTTGCCCTAGGAGCTTGTTTCAATCCATAGAGAGCTTTGTCAAGCTTGCAGACATGGTCAGGGAATTCACTGCTTTCAAAACCAGGAGGCTGTTGCACATAAACATCTTCCTTAAGTTTACTATTCAGGAATGCACTTTTTACATCCATTTGATTAACTTTGAAGTTCATGTATGTCGCATATACTAGGAAGATCCTGATGGCTTCCATTCTAGCAACAGGTTCAAAGGTTTCCTCACAATCAATACCTTCCTGTTGGTTGTAACCTTTTGCAACAAGTCTGGATTTGTTTTTAATAACCATGCCATTTTCATCAGTCTTGTTCTTGAAGACCCATTTCACGCCAATGATATAAACACCTTAGGGCATTCAACTAGAGTCATGACTTTGTTTCTGTCAAATTGTTCAAGTTCATCTTGCATGGCCTGAACCCAACTTGTATGTTTCAGGTATTCGTTAACATTCTTGGGTTCTATCTCAGAGAAAAAGTCAACATAGAGGTATACATTGGCTGAGGCCGCTTTGAGTTTAGTACCCATGCTTCTGGTAAGCGTGCCTTTAGTAGGCTCAACAATGATATTTACAAGTTCTATTGTTTCGGACATTGTCCAGCTATCTTGAAGTCTAGGATATGAGTTGGAACTTGTAGAAGCCTTGTTTGAGGTGCCTCAAAGTTTTGATTTTCAGTGTCCTCCATATGAATAATTTGATCAGTGGGTTCCTGAGCATTTGGTTCAGTGTGGGTAGTCTCAATTGAGATTTGTTGGGTTTCATTAAACTCACAGATGTTTGGATGTGGAAGGTTATGAGGGATGATGTAGTATGAGATATCTGCATCTGCTTGGTATTGTGTGGATGGATCACTCTCAAGGTAGTATTCATCAGGAAGGTATGTTGATGAGTCATCATTACCAATTTCTTCCACTAAGGAGTTAGAGAACCTGATGGCTTCAGTGCTCTTATCAAAGGTTATGTGAAAAGTTTCTTCAGTTTATTATCTCCTAGTGTTAAACACCCTGAAGGCTTTTGAGACAAGAGAGTATCCAAGGAAGTATCCATCATCAGCTTTGGCATCCAATTTACCTAAGTGACCCTTATGATTATGAATAAAAACAAGACACCCAAACACATGAAAGTAGCTAATGTCAGGGATCATTCCTTTGAATATCTCATAAGGAGTTTTATTGTGCCTTTTCACAATAATGGACCTATTCTGAGTATAACAGGCAGTTTTGACTGCTTCAGTCCAAAAGTGTTTTGAGAGGACTGAACCATTGAACATAGTTCTTGTAGCCTCAATGAGTGTCCTATTTTTCCTTTCAGCTACTCCATATTGTACAGCAGTGTAGGGAGAAGAGAAGTTTTGAGATATGCCTTTCTCATCACAAAAACACTCTAGGTCATGGTTTTTAAACTCAGTTCCATTGCAGTTCTTATCTGTTTGACTTTTACTTCATTTTGATTTTCAATGTTTCTGACAAAGGACATGATAGTTTCAGTTGTCTGACTCTTTTTCGTCAGGAAGTAAACCCAAGTGTATCTTGAGTATTCATCCACAATGACCAGGGTATACTTCTCATGATGAATTGACATTGGACTGACAGGTCTAAAGAGATCCATGTGAAGAAGGTGAAGGCAGCTTTTGATGGAGAAGGTTTTTTTTGTTTTAAATGAGGCCCTGTGGTGTTTTCCTTTTTCAAAAGCTGAATAAGGTTTGTATTTTGTGAACACCAGGGATGGAAGGCCAATAACTTTGTTCTGTTTGGCCAGGTGGTTGATGTTTTTGAAATTGAGATGAGAGAGTCTTATATGCCATAGCAAGTTGATTGTTTCACATACCTTAGTGAGGAGACAAGTCCCATTCAGTGTGAGGGTAGACATATCTAATACATAGACATCATCCTTCTTGGGAGTAATCAACACAACTTCCTTGTTGGCATTAAAGATAGTTCCTCTCTTATCATCAAACTGAACTATGTACTTTGCATCACATAGTTTGCTGACACTAATGAGATTGTACTTAAGACCATTAACATATGTTATTCTTGTAAAAACTATACCATTGCAGTTTACTGAACCATAACCTTTAGTAGGACATGATGAGTTATCACATAATACTACCTTGGGTCTTGGTTTCTCAACATATTTATGCAGATATTGCTTCACACCAGTTAGACTCCTTGAGCATCCACTATCTACATGACAAACAGGTTCCCTGGTATGTTTCTGCATAAATAGTAAACTGGGTTAGTTTTTCTTGTTAACCCACTTCTTAGGGGGCTTGGGTATAATGGACTTCTTAAACTTTATAATGGACTCATGGTCAGTGGAGGAGTGAACAGTGCTTCCACAAATCTTGCACACTTGGATGTGAAAGAGGACTCAGTTGACTGAGATGTGTTAGTTGTCATTCCTCTTCTAGCATGAATGACCTGGTCATGTCCTGATGCCTCGTTGGAGGGATCTCCACATATGTTACAGCAGGGATACATGAGACAATCATCAGGATGATGGTCATTGAATCCACAGTATGGACATGGTTTGAAAGGCTTAGCCTTTGGTTTCAGGGATTGTTTTGATGCTGAAGCATACTTATGAGCCTGAGCTTTAAAGTTTACTTGAGCATTTAATGAGGTAAGGTAGGATATGTGATCGAGGTCATGTGATCTTCTTGCTTGCATACCATGCAGAACAGGATCCTATAGCAATCATCAGTGGAATGATTTGTGTAATTGGATAGTTCACATCTTTCAGAGGTTTGTGTGTGGGTTTTGGTTTGGTGGAACTTGAGGAAGCTGGAGTTGGTTCCTTATCTTTGGATGAAGGTTTTTCAGATGATTCGAACTTTTCACTCAGCTTCTAGACGAGTCCAGCTAACTGATCATATTTTGAGTCAGTGCTTTCATATTTTACTTTAGTAAGGACTAAAGGTGTGTGTGTTTTAGTAGGAACTGAGACTTCAATGTTTGAGGTGGATGTTGGTCTTTTCAGGATTGTTCTTCCCAAACCAGATTTTTCTTTGGGAGAGTGTAGTTGGTAAAAAAATGGGGTAAGTTGAGAACAAGGTGCTGCTCCTTGAAGGTGTTTTAGTGGAGGAAGTGGTGATTGGGATTCTGATTCAGACTCAGTGATGGACTGAGTGTGACTGGGTTCATCAGTGACTCCTAGCATAGTTTTGACAGCCTGACTTTCAGGTTCCAAAATTTTCCCAGTGTTAAAGTTAGGAAGTTTACAACCAGGATTGACTCTTTCAACCCAATCACTGGATTAGATTCATTTCCTTATCAAAAGGTATGCCAGCAGGCAAAATAGCATTTTCACCATGACTCTCACCAGAGGAATCAGTGAGCTGATTCTCTCCTAGTACAATTTTCTTGGTACTACATAAGAGACTCATTGTTTCATAAAGCCTGGGGTTTTTCTGAGTCCAGGTTTCAATGACAGTCTTTTCTTTCTTAAGTTCTTCCTGAAGAGCATGATTTTGTTTTACTAGTTCAGAGTTTTGAATTTGTAGTGTGACACTTTCAGGTTTAGCTTGTTTGAAAGCAAGAACTTCATCTCTACACTTATTTAATTCAAAAAGCAAGTTTGTTGTACTTTGAAAACAGATTTAATCTTTGCTCCTCAACAAACTTAAGATCAACATTAATATAATTCAAATAAGACTGCCAATCATTATCATCATCCATATAAAGTAAAATATTTACCTTTCCCATAGTGATGTTGACACATTCACCATTTCTTGCATGGCTTTTGCCCATAGCTAGCTTGTTGTCATCAGAGATTTCCATCATTGCACTGACATGAACTTCTTCATCATATGAGGATATAGCTTCCTCATCCCAGTCAAATGTTTCAGCCACCAGTCCTTTGCTTTTATCCTGAACAGGTTTAGAGGCTTGAGGAGACTGAGAGATTGAGGGAGCAGCCTCAAGAAGTGATAGCTTAGCTTTTGCTTTTCTATACTTTGTTTCAAAATCTTTTTGAGAACTTTTTTCACCTTTGTTTTGAAACTATTGAGGAGACTGAAGCATTTTTGGTTGAAATTTGCCAGATCCTGAGGAAGAATTGTTTCCAGAAAACTTGCATGAGGGTTCTAAGGTTGTTTTTGAGAAACAATCTTTTGCAAAGCAACCTCTTTTGCCACAATTATAACATTCCATGTTTTCATTTACTTTTGCATTAGAAAAGGTTTTGTTTCTTTTAATAAAATGTTTAGAGTTAGCAAGGAGTGCTCTTTCTTGAAATTCATTTTGCAAATCATTTAAATACTCCTTACTACTCTCATCAGGTTCATCATCAGAGTTTTCTTGAAAATCCTGCACAATACCATTAGAATTGAAAGCAGTGGATATAGGTGAAGAGGTCAGGGTCTTTTTGGACTCTTCAGCTTTACTAGAATCAAGATATCTCTTTGAGATTAAGTTTTCCTCAAAGAGGAACTTTCCAAAAATATCAGGAAGCTCAAGATTTTAAAGGTGATTAGCATTTCTCGAACCCTGAGAGATGTTTAACCACTTCTAAGGAAGACTGTTGACAAAGCCAACATTAATTTCATGCTTAGACAAGGTGACACCATCATCGGTCATTTCATTAAGAAGGGTCTTATAGCGGGTGTTGGTCTCTGAGAGGCTTTCAGAGTCTTTGGCCCTGAAAGTGTTATACTCAAGTTTCAGGTCCATGATGTTAATACAAATAATGTCAAAAACGTTATTTGCATTATTCAGTCTCTACTACTTTTAATAATCACAAAATATAAAGACACGTTACGTAAAACTATGACTAATCAGTTTTTAATTGAGAAAACTCGTTTTCGGTTTCAACATCACTTAAGGTATGTATAAAAATCTACCAACTTGTGTATGTGATCAAAGAACATATTTTTCATCTAAACATCACATTTTCATATGACAAAACATTTTTACAAAAGTATTTTTTTATAATTAAAAGAAATGTTTCATTAAGAAAATAAGTTTAAAATTCAAATTTGCAACAGCCATATTTTTCGCTCAAAACCGACAGGAATTTTTTACCAGATAAACTTTCACCACATCAGAACAAAAAGAGGAGCGTCTGTTGGGACAGTCCCTTAAATGACTGATGGTCCCTTAGTGATAAAGGACCGTCACATGTTTAAGGGATCGTCACCTTTCCTCCTGGCGCCTATAAATACAAAACTGTTCCCTTTCTGAAATCTCACCTCATATACACTGAAAATCTCTATATTCCAAAATCACTACAAATCATCTTCTTTGATCATATTAACGGGTTCTAAGTTGTCTACAAGTGATCACATCTATACTTCCTCTAAAGTGCAAGAGAAGAACACTCTTAGTCGTCAAGAAACGAAGTGTTGAAGAAAAGCCATTCACCTCAGCCATATTTTTCGCTCAAAACCGACAGGAATTTTTTACCAGATAAACTTTCACCACATCAGAACAAAAAGAGGAGCGTCTGTTGGGACAGTCCCTTAAATGACTGATGGTCCCTTAGTGATAAAGGACCGTCACATGTTTAAGGGATCGTCACCTTTCCTCCTGGCGCCTATAAATACAAAACTGTTCCCTTTCTGAAATCTCACCTCATATACACTGAAAATCTCTATATTCCAAAATCACTACAAATCATCTTCTTTGATCATATTAACGGGTTCTAAGTTGTCTACAAGTGATCACATCTATACTTCCTCTAAAGTGCAAGAGAAGAACACTCTTAGTCGTCAAGAAACGAAGTGTTGAAGAAAAGCCATTCACCTCTCAATCCGTTTACGGATCTCTTCTAAACCCCAATTCTTATCTTTTGATTCTTGTATGTAATTGGACATATATGAAAGTTCCAAATTGTGTGTTGTGTTGTTTCGTGCCATCGTGTTGGTACGAGGTGTGTAGCCACGTGGGCTTTGGAGTAGATTGGTTCTAGCTAGGATTAGGACTCGACATTCCGCTTAGTGTCGATAAACTTGGTGTAACCTTGTGTAAGGTTTGTTCCACCATAAGGGAGCGTGTTGATATAGTATTTGTGAAACTCTCGAGTGTGAGACTCGAGTAGTATAGTAGGGCGAAGAGTGAGCTTCGTAGCCGAACCATTATAAATCTCCGTGTCCGGTTTAATCGTTTCTTTCCCTATCTTTCTTACTTACTTATTGTTGTATTTATTTGTTGATAAGTTGATATCACATAAAGATCGAATTGAAATGTTTTATAAAACAAACTTGTAAATGGCAATTTTCTAAAACGTAAACAAAAACGGTGAAACAATTCAACCCCCCCCCCCCCCCCCGCTCTAGTTTCTACAATTGGTACCAGAGCTACGTTACTCAAGTATTTTAATGTATACTGTATTTTAAAACTTGAATCATGTAGTAACCCACTAACTTCCCCACTAGCTCCTCTTAGGTTAGCAATGCCTTACTAACCTAACTTAGGCCCTCACTAAGCACAATCTAGGTTAGAAATATCTATATCTATTTCCCGAGTGAAATTTTTGCTTTGCTATACCACTATTGCCTTTTTAACCTCTAGACAAGCTCACGTATCCACCTATGCCAACCACCACTATGTTTACTTGATGTAAACATTCAGGTATGTCAAGTCAAGGTTACAAACACATTTCCACTGAGTAAACTATCACTCTAGTACACTATACTCATCAGAAAACCCTAATTGCACCTATGTGTTCCCGGTTAGCTTTAAAACCCTAATTGCTTATCTGAACTAACTTGAAATAGTTAAAGGCTTAGGTATGAGTTACATTAGTGACTTTAGGGTATAATAGACACCCTAGATCATAGTACAACACCCTAGAACCTGGGTACAAGTCCCTTAAGCACGAAAACCTAATTAGGTCATAACTTCCCAGAAACTAGGTTAAACATTCCTAAATCTTTACCATAAGCTACCACCACTTAGTACAAGCCTCCTAGGACTTAACCTTAGTCAATGATCCTAGTAGCCTTAGAACTAATATATAATACCTAGGGCATGCCTTAGAATCCTTAGAATAGCCTTGACCTTTTCCTTTTAGAAGTTTTCATTTAGAAACCCTAATTTTAGAAAATTATATGTTTATGTGCTAAATTGCTATATTATATGCTATAATCTGATTTAGGTAACTTAATTAAGTAAATACACGTTAATCATAAGCTAAGAAACTTAATTATCTCATTAGAATACAATTTGCATGGAAAAAGGACTGGTTTTGCAAAAAATTTCATGCATAGGAGTATATACTATAAATTCCTAAAAATATAAGGTTTAGGGACTGTTTTTGACAATTGTAAGAAGTTATTAGTACAAGGACCCTTTTTGCAAAGTTTTAAAACCTTAGGATAACAAGTAAAATAAGTTATAAACATATAGGGACTAGATTTGCAAATATTGTTAAGTTAAGGATATAAAAGGTAGTTATTGAAAGTTAGTGTAGTTTAAGGACCATTTCTTTAAAATATATAAGTATAGAGACTAGTTGTGTAAAAGATAGAAAGTTATATGCCTAAATGTTATAAGTTTATAAGTTTAGGGTAGAAAGTGTAAAATATGTAAACCTGAAGGATATAAACAGTCTATTTTCATAATAAAGTATAAAAACCTATTTTGAGTTAGAAACATAACACAATACTAGAGAGCTTCATGTGAGGAGTATTAACTTCTGAATTATGATGGCCCGAACGGTATTATGTTGATAACATAATACAATAGTAGGGAGCTTCATGTGAGGAGTCATATACTTCTGAATTATAATGGCCCAAATGGTGCTATGTTATATCTAAAAACCTTAAGAGTGATTACTTAAAAACCTAGACTAAGAATTGACATACACACACCCACCTATACTACCCCAGGATACGTGAGTGAGCTGTCTAAACCCTACCCTACTTACCTTAGACCCAGGTGAGTTTTCATAGCCTCACTTTTAAATGCTTTACAACCCTGTGAGGGGGATACGTGCTTTAAATAGAATGTAAGTCTTTTTCTTTGGTTGTTGCATGAGTAAACTATCTGCCACCCCTACATAACAAAATTCATGAATCAAATCGCTTGTGATATTTTACACAAGTGAACACGAATATAATTGATAGATATATTGGAGTTTGACAACTCCCGTTGGTACTACCTCTCAATGGAGGGTACCAATAAGTATTATATTTGAACCCTCTGAAGGATTAACTTTGGTAATTATCCTTCCCGTCCCCTCATGGTTTGTTCTGCAGACCCCTTGACCCGGACTGTTAACGTGTGGTTCATGAGCTTAGTGCAATATACCTGCTATCAATAAACCTTTCCACACATAGGGTTTAAGCTGAACCCTTTGGAACTTGTATTCACTACCCTATCTACTTAAACCTATGACTCTTACTCAACATTCGTGTTGACTTTTAAGCATGTTATCCTAGGTAAATGTGCTCTTTAGGAACCCTGGCAAAGAGAAGTACTGGACATGAGGACGTCCTGAATAGTTATCATTCATCGGTTTTGCCTTAAAACATATCTTAAGGGACCTCTCTTTTGGTAAAAGTATATCTTTTACTGTAAAAACTCTGATGAATAAATGAATGATAACACCTTTTTCAAAAATGTCTCTTTTTGAGTAGTTTTCAATTATCTTGTCTTTGTTTCCATGAGGTAACACCCCAAACACTTAATCCGCTACGATCAGTGAAAAATAGGGGTGTTACTGATTGGCATCAGAGCCTTTGTTCAGAGAACAAAAGGATTTTTCCTAAACTATAACCACTTATTTTGAAAAAAGTCCTCCGTGCCACTAGAATCCCCGAACTTGCCTTTAGACTCCCGACTTGCCTTTAGGTTAAGATTCCTGACTTGCCTCTAGGTTACATTCCTCGAATTGTCTTTAGGTTAGATTCCTCACTATTGCCTCTAGGATAGATTCCTCACTATTACTATTGCCTCTAGGATATAACATAGGTTATACTTATGCTAAGACATTTACCCGGTAATGGTATTACAGTTAGTTATGTCTTCCATTAACAATCCTATCATCGTGTTGGATACCGATGATACGGATACCTCATCGGATAGTTATGAGTATACCCCGGCTACCCCTACTCACTCATCTTCTGGTTCTAATTCTCCGGAAGAATTAGCCCAGAATTCCTTAGTTAATTTAGGTTTAGAACTTTCCCCGAATGATCCCTATATGCAAGCGTATAACTGTTATATGCAAGCATATGGTGGTGATATTCCTACCGTACCTACTATAACCCCTACCCCATCGATACCTCACTATGCTAGTCAAGA
Organism: Artemisia argyi; assembly: GCA_030686995.1. Classification (NCBI taxonomy): domain Eukaryota; kingdom Viridiplantae; phylum Streptophyta; class Magnoliopsida; order Asterales; family Asteraceae; genus Artemisia; species Artemisia argyi. The sequence continues at coordinate 106,972,878 of CM060685.1, forward strand.
TCTTTATGTTCCCAAAATACCATCCCCTCCCCGTAAGAAATTACGTATTATACCGCATTCGCCTCCCCTAGGTTTGAAATAGGAAGTAGTTCTTATAAAACGCCTTTCGAAAGGCATGAGGAACAAATAGAGGATATTGATTCGCCTCAAACAGTCAACCTAGTTTACCAGGTGATGGTCAACCAAGTCAAACGTCTAAGGCAAATGCTTCTGTGGAATACAGTGTTTCCCCGGGTCGTAATGTCCCAACGAGGTGTGCGAAGTTTTATTAAAAACGAATCTGTGATCGAGTGAAAATGAACAAGAAAGGATAAAAGTGTGTGTGTGAGTGATTATACTAGGGTTTTATAAAACAAAATAACTTTATATAAACTATTGGAACGATTATGTGAAAGCTGGATATCTAAAAACGTTTAATAACTAAAAACGCGTACGTTTAATTTAATTCTACGTAAACGTATGAAACAAAAACGAATTTAAATAAAGTATTAATTTGCAAACCTTAGGGGCTTAAATGCAAATTAAATAAACTTAAAATATTTATTTTATAATTACTAATTATTTAATTATTATTATTTAATAACTATTATTAATTATCTAATAATACACTAATAATAAATAAAATGTAAAATAAGTCTTAGAAAAATAAAATTAAACTTTGTAAAAGTCTAAAATATTAAAAAACTTATTTTAAAAATAAAATTATATTATTAAGACTATTTATCTAATTATTATTAATTATTAACTATTTAATTATTAGTTAACTATTTATATTGTTTAAATTATTATAAATACTAAAAAGACTTAGATAATTAAGAAGATTTTTATAAATCTAATTAACCATCACAGGAATCCTAAAAAATTATAAAAACTTTATTTTATCTATTTTTAAACTAGTTTACTAATTATTATTCCATTTATTAATTAATTACTATTTAAACTATTTAAATTATAAAAACTATTAAATGAACAGTAAAAATTACAAGAAAATTCCTAAAATTATTTTATGACTTATAAAAGCTAGGAAAAATATAAAATATAGGTGTTACTTTATAAAAACTAATTATGCTATTTAAAACTTTTTTATTGATTAATTATTAATAAAACTATTTTTAATTGTAATAAATGCTAAATTACAAAATAAAAATCTTAGAAAATTATTAAAAATACTTTAATATAAAAGGAAATTAATAAAAATATAAAATTATAAATTACTTAATAGAAACCTAAAAATGAAATTTAAAATTAAATTATATTAAATAGAAACTATCACTTATTTTTATCTTATCTTTTCTGGATTTTTCTTTTACAAAACTAATTTATACCTAAAAATAAACAACTTTTGTAAAAACAACTATTTTACAACTTATTAATAAGCACTGTGGGGGCTTATTACCTCCACAGTTGACCTTTGTTGACCAAACAAGCAAATAAGCTCAACTGAGCTTGGGTGGGACCCACTATGGTGAAATCTAGTCCAAATAAGTTGTGTGAACTAGTTTGAGTAAGATTAAGCACTTAGGGTACACTGAATAAGCCAATAAGCCACAATAAGCACTTGCTTATTGTGGACTGAGACAGAAAAATGGGACAAAGTTCAAGTGTGAACTCAAGTGGGGTCCACAATGATCTAGGTCAAACAAGAGGTCAACTCTAAGAGTCTGGTAGGAGGGGGTTGTAAGAAACTAATTTGGAAGTGTGGGGCCTACTGTGGTGGTCACAAATCACCACCAAAGTGGTGGTGATGGACTGAGTCTGATGGAGCAGGGCAATACCTTGCCCTGCAGATTACTTTGAGGGTGAGTGGGGCCCAGGGTAAAAATGCTAAAAATATAAAACTTGTGGGAACTTAAATATGAGCTGGTAGACTACAAGTCCACCAAAGCTCAAAGCATAAATCACAATACACAATTCTACAAAATTATTGCAAGTTTTGCAAAATCTGAGATGAGCACAACTTGACTTTTTATGAAACTTAGCTAGTTTGACTTTTGTGAGATTCTAGTGATCCCTACTGACCAAATAAGATGTATTAAGCTATTATGAACCTATATTAAGCTAAGATAACAACTAATGAACTATTTCTGAGGATTGTGGATCCTAAATCCACAACAGATGGCTGTTTATGATTATTAATTGGATATTTTGACTTTCCACAGAGGTTTACTGAGTTTAATGGTATATTTAAGATATTAGAACATGTCAAGTCCTATATCAAACAAGAACAACAACATTAACACCCAAAAGAGCAGTGAAACCAACTGATCCAAACACCCCTTCACAAACTGATTTTGAGATTTTATAAAGCAAATGATATATTTAAACCACTAAACAGTTTCAAAACACTAAATTATGATTATGTAAGATCAAATAAACATGAATCAACCACACCACAAGCTTATAACTCAGATTTGTCAAATCTGAGTTTTTCACTGTGAGTTTTTGAACAATGAGTATCAAAAGATCCAAATAAACAAGCATGCAATATTCAGCTACAATTTAACTTAGATACACTTGACAAGTACAAAAAACACAAACATAAGCAGTTATAAGAACTTTGAACAGTAAAATGGAAAATTTGAGCAAAAGGCTTACAATGGAATCAAACTGAGAACAAGGTACATATGCCAATAGAACCCAACCTATAACTTCCCATGAAGCTCTAAAACCATTGCCATCCAACATATGCAATGCTCCTTGCTTGGTTCTTCATTGAAACTGATTTTCGATTTTCTATTTATTTTAAATGAATTTTTCTTATTTTCTTAGAACTTGAATGATACTGAGTGAAATCTTTGGAAACTTAAGCAAACTCAAAAGTGAACTTAATAAAGTTTAAAGGAACACTTAAAACACCAGATTCAACAATGTTTAAGTAATTTGTCAAATTACTTAAAAATTGCCAAATACGAATTTAATGAACAAGAATACAATTAAAGGTTTAATAAAGCTTGTATTACACTAAATTAACTTAATACAACTGATTAAATTGAAAATTACAATTGAAATGACAAGTTACACTACCTACGATTAAGCTAGATAAAAACTAATCTAATATTCTTCTCTTCTGATTCCTTTTCCATATATAGAAGATATTTTGAGCTCTTTGCAGTCTTGTGAGACTTTCCCATCAATCCCTAGCCATTGATATGGTCAAAATAATCCCCACCGTTTAAATTGCTTTTTCGCGCCAAAAGTCTTGGGACAGAGGGGGAAGCGTGTGCAGGTTTTAAGGGTTTAATGAGGGTTTGGGAGTATGTGTGAGGTGGAGGGGAGTGGGTAGTGACTAGGGGTGTAGGTGGAAGAGGTTGCAGAGGGCATGTGAGGGTGAGGTGGAAGATGGTGAATAGTAGGGCGGTTTGGGGTGTGGGTTTGACCCAGTTTGACCGGAGGGAGTATTTTATTAAGGGTGGGCTTGGTAGGGAGTTGGGCCAGGGGTGGGCTTGTTAGGGAGTTGGATTTTGGTTTTGGGTATTATAATAAAAAGGATCTGTTTGGTTTGTTTGTTTATTTATAAACCACAAGGACTAAATATGTAATAAGTAGAATTTTGAGGGGCTGGTTTTGTAATTTATCCAAAGTTAATCAAGGGGCCATTCCTGCCATGTTAGAATAAACCAAGGACTATAATTACATATTTTTCCATTTTTAAATATTAAAGGACTATTTATGTAATTTTCAGATTTTTGAGGGACTAAATATGTAATTTCCCAAAATATTATCAAAAGGTCCAGTTTTGTAAAAGTTGAATAGTATAGGGACCTTAAATGATAATTTTTCATTTATTACAATTTAAAACACCCCGAGGACCATTTCTGCCATTATTTGAAAGTCCAGGGACCAAACATGTAATTTTGTGAAACTTTACACCAATCCTATAATTTCTCCAAACTTTTCACCCAAGGACAATTCCTGCAAAAGATTAGTAGCACAAGGACCAAAATTGATTTTTCTCAAAGTTTTAAACATCCCAGGGACCATTTATGTTAATTTCTAAAGTATAGGGACTAAACTTGTAATTTTGTGAAACTTTGCACCAAAGGACTAAATATGTAACTTTGTGATTAAAAAGGACCCTTGATGACTTTTTCATGTTTTTAGAATAACCAGGGGCTAGTTTTGCCAATTTATGAAACTTGAGGGACTGAAACTGCCAATTATGCAAACTTTGTACGTTTTTCATCTGTTTTTGCATATTTTGTATTTGAAACATATAAAACACACTTCTATGATATTTTAAGTATTATGATGCATATTTGAGTGTTTTTGGATGTTTTGGCAGCTCAGATTGGTATAAAATAATGAGTATTTAGATACTCATCAATCCCCCACACAAAATTATTGCTAGTCCCTAGCACTCTTTTGAGAAAAACTTAATGGATTTGAAAAACTCTTTACCAAAAGCCATCACTTCTGGAGTAGCCAGATGTAAGAATTGTGGCACACCTGGTAACCGTTTGATTTTGAGCAAACCACCAGGTGTCAACGGATTTGATTTGTCTTTACCAAAAGCCGTTTGCTTCTGGACTAGCCAACTCTTAATGGAATAGTCAACATCTTGGTGAGCTGATTACCAATTATGGTTTTTCCACGGCCTTTACCACAAGCCATAATCTTGCGGGCTAGCCAACTCATTCGCTTTATAGGATATGATGAGTTGAGGTACCATACAATTTTGGGCAAATTGCAAGCCATCAACGGGTTTGAGATATCTTTACCAAGAACCGTTTGCTCCTGGATTTGCCAATCCTTATGTGGGTTAGACATGGCGGACTGATAACCATTTATTGCGTTCTAAGTGAGAAAAAATTTTAAAATTTTGACTAAAATGGGGGTTCTTGATGGAACATGTGTTTAAATTCGTTAGAATAACGAATCTCCCCCCACACTTAGAACTGAATATTGTCCTCAATATTCAAAGTACCGGGTGTTAAACCAACACTTAGAACGTAAGAAGAAAAATACTCTTAGCCTTTATTTAAGTTTATGTACACACATTTTTTTTAGAGAGAATATATACATATATACAACATGTGGGTTAGTATTTCCCCCACACTTAGGGTGAAAACCCTAAGTAAATGCTACTGTTTTTTATTACCGAGTCGCTAGCTTGACTCGACCCTGAATTTATTTGTTCATGGGGAAGCCGATGTGGAAGAGACAATCTGCATCGGACTTTCATTCAAGATGTTTGGATAAACATTTAAATCACGTGAAAGTTCCACACCGATGAGATAAGTAACCGGCTCAAAATTTATAAATGAGAATGCCGGGGTCAAAGATAATGTCCTCACTCCCGAAAGAGTGAAGGACAGGAGAAGCCACGGGATATATGAAGAAAAGAAAAAAAGTCATGATGAAAATCATAACTAACTCCTCATCTTCAATAGGAGAATTCATTGTTTCATAAATCTCCTCTTTTAAGCTCGTTTGATCAAGACATATTATGGGTATGTCTAGATCAAAATAGAAATTATCATACTCCGGTAGAGATATGATATGAGTGAGTTCACCGGAGAACTCCTCAAAGGTGAATGATTCGTATTCGGGATTGATTTGAGTGAGTTCATTGGGGAACTCCTCAATAGTAAATGATTCATAAACGGGAAGAGAATTATAAGAATGAGAAGTGGTGATACCACTTATCTTCTCTCCCGTTTGATCAAAATGGAACGTTTGCAATTCCGAAATAGAATCATTGATCAAAACCTCACTATCCTTGACGGGGATAGGAGATGAAATAGGCTCTTCATTAAAAGCCTCGATTCTAGAAATGAGAAGATTAGCATTTAGTAAAGTAAGACGAAGAGCTTCGTCTTGGGTTATTTCTTCATCATTCTCTTCTTCTGAGTTGACAAGCTCAAAAGGTAATTCCCCCACATAACTTATGTCTCCACAAGATAAAGAATAGTTCTCATCAGAATCAGAGAACATCTCAATATGATCATTTGGAAAGACAAGAGGGGGAAGGATATCACATATATGATCAAGAATTCCGTGTGACTCACTTGGGATTGAGACAAGGTTCTCAACACTAGACTTTATGAATTCGTCCGATTCCTTATTAGGAACAGTGTCAAGATGCTCGTCCCCCATGCTCAGAGAGTGAGTGGGAACCTCGGGTATGATAACAGTAGACTCAGGGAGTTGAGAAGGACTAGCATACATGGATTTTATAATTTCCATTTGTTCTGCTGCTAGTAATTCTCCCATACTCTTTTCTCCTTGTATATCCATGGAAGGAGTCTCAACTGATGAACTTGATGAGGTATCATCACTTCCATCATCCTCATCGAGAAGAGCAGCATTTTGAAATTTGGTACGTGTTATAACTGCTTGTTCTAAGACTAGTAATTCTTCTATGCTTCTTTCGTCTCTAACTGCATGTTCTTCAGCAAGTAATTCCGCGATAGATTTATCACGAGAATATTGAGTGAGTGGAGACTGTGGGGGTGTGAATGTGTCAAAACCGGATGTATGAGAACTAGAACAATGTTCAGGTTTATAATACGGTTGACATTGGAAATCATCATGAGGACCCCCACAATGTACACAAGAAAAACTTGGTGCATTGTGAAACAAAATATTAGCCAACTCCTTCTTAAGGTCTTTAAGTTTCTCAAGAACCTCTAGACAAAGGTCTTGCTGGGTTTTACGAGGAGTTGCTTGGATCATTTGGCACTGTGGAGGTGGGTCTTGAAACGAATAGCCGTAATTGTTACAAGGAAATGGATTCCTTGTTTGACAATCAGAGCTAAAGTGAGGACCTCCACAGTACTTACAACAGTTGAACTGATGTGACTGTGAGTCGTATGTGTTTGAGTCATAATTGTTATCAGGAACCTCCTCATAGACAAGCGTGTTTCCTGATTGACAATCAGAACTGTAGTGTGAACCACCACAGTGCTCACAACAGTAAAACTGCTGAGTCTCATGGTGTGGAAGCTGATGGAATGAATCAGTCGTATCATGGTAGGAATAGGGATTCTGGTTATAGACAGACCCGTTTTCTGACTCTACCATGCCACAACTGGGGCAATTACCACCATTATAAGGACTACCACACCATTGACAGACAAGAAGGTGAGAATAAGACATAGAAAGAATCAAAAGGTTTTGGAGGTGAGAAATGAAGAATCAAATAGGTAAGAGTGTAAAGGTGAATATTTTTGTATTTTTGAAAATTTTTATAGTGCTAATAAGAAGGAAAATATTTTTGGCTTTTTTGTGTTCGTTGAAAACTGATTTTAAAATGTTTTAATATAAAAGGAAATACATGCAGGATCTTCTTACTGCTCTAAGATCTTCTTATGAGGTGTGTCTTGTGTTGCCAAGTTGTTTGAATTCGTCTCTTTAGGGTTTCTGTCTCTCTTATTTCATCTGACTTCCTGGGGTATTTATAGGTTTTGTCAGAGGGGTAAATATGGCGCATTGAATAAGTAGATGCGGCTTAACTTCGCGTGAGGTCCAAGATTAATAAATTCTGTAATATTCGTACACCGTCTTGAGATGTGGCGTAACTTAAATCTTTATGCGGCGCATGTTGATTGCTGTGAAACAGTCAGATAATAACAACCAAAGGATGGTCAACAAGTCTAACAGCTTAAACCAATGCTTCCGTGGAATACAGTGTTTCCCCGGGTCGTTATGTCCCAACGAGGTGTGCGAAGGTATTAAAAACGAATCTGTGATTGAGTGATTATGAACAGGAATATGGATAAAAGTGAGTGAGTGATTTAATCTAAGGATTTATAAAATAAATAGCTTAAATAAACTATTAAAACGATTACGTGAAAGCTAGATATCTAAAAACGTTTTAAAACCTAAAAACGCGTACGTTTATTTTAAATCTACGTAAACGTACGAAACAAAAACGATTTTAACTAAAGTAGGAGTTTGCATGCCTTAGGGGCTTAAATGCAAATTAAATAAACTTAAAATATTTATTTTATAATTAATAACTATTTAATTAATTATTATTATTTAATAACTATTTTTAATTATTTAAATATTCACTAAGAAAATGTGAAATAAGCATAGAAAAATAAAATTAAAATTTCCAAAAGTCTAAAATATTATAAAACTTATTTTAAAACTAAAATTATATTTTTCACACTATTTATCTAATTATTATTAATTAATTATTTTTTAACTATTATTTAACTAATTATATTGATTTAAATTATTAAAAATACTAAAAAGACTTAGATAATAAAGAAGATTTTTATAAATCTAATTAACCATCACAGGAATCCTAAAAAATTATAAAAAATTTGTTTTATGTATTTTTATACTAATTTACTAATTATTATTCTAATTATTAATTAATTACCAATTAAACTAATTAAATTATAAAAACTATAAGATCAACAGTAAAAATTATGGAAAAATTCCTAAAATTATTTTATAATATATAAAAGCTAGGAAAATATAAAAACTAGGTGTTACTTTGTAAAAACTAATTATGCTATTTAACACTTAATTATTAATTAATTATTAATAAAACTAATATTAATTCTAATAAATACTAAATGATAAAATAAAAATCTAATAAAATTACTAAAAATACTTTAATATAAAAGGAAATTAATAAAAATATAAAAATACCAAGTACTTAATAAAAATCTAAAAATGAAAATTAAAATTTAAATTATATTAAATAGAAACTATCACTTATTTTAAATTTGTCTTTTCTGGATTTTTCTTTTACAAAACTATTTTATACCCAAAAATAACTAACTTTTGTAAAAGCAACTATTTTGTAACTTAAAAATAAGCACTGTGAGAGCTTATTAGCTTCACAGTTGACTTTGTTTGACCAAACAGAGAAATAAGCTCAAATGAGCTTGAGTGGGACCCACTATGGATGATTCTGATTCCAATAAGTTGTTTGAACAAGTTAGAGCAAAATTTGATCAGATAAGCCTTTGTAATAAGCTAATAAGCACTTGGCTTTTTAGCTCAACTCAGAAAATGGGACAAACTTAAGGGCTTGATTCAGGTGGGGTCCACTGGTCCTAAGGTCAAACAATTGGTCAATCCTAGAAGAGTACTAGGAGGGGGGTTGGGAGGAACCAAGTTTGGGTCTGTGGGACCACTGTGGTGGCCAGAAACCACCACCAAAGTGGTGGTGATGGTTGGGTGGTCTGTGCAGCAGGGGATGGGTTTTCCCTGCAGCCTTGTTTGGACTAGTGTAGCTTATTCAGAAAAAATCGCAAAAATATATAAGTTGTGGGATTCCAAAGGTGAGCTGATAGACTACAATTCCACAAAAGCTCAAAGCTTGATTCTAAACAAAAAAATTCATAACAAATCCCACCAGTTTTGAGTTTTTTACAAAATTGGACTTTTGACTTTTTATGAAACTAAACTAGGTTGACTATATTGAAATTCTACTGACCATAAATGACTTGTTATGCTGTAATAGGGTATAATAAACTGATATTAAGTAAGCTTAACACCTTTTGTATCCAAAATGAAGATTGGTACTCCTCAAAATCAAACAGTGAAACAGTTATTGATGCTAAAAGATGATTTTGACTTTTGTTCAAATAACACAGAGATTTTATGACTTATCTGCTATATTAGGACCTAACATAACATGTATGAACCAAAGATTGTCACTAGAATTCACTATAACACAAAGATTAAATCAAATCCAAACACTCCTTATAGATGACTGAAATGAAATTTTCAAAGGCTTAGACTGAATCAGCCTATCATATCAACTCCAAAGGTAATAATTTGTCAAATTAGACCTTTTTAAGCTAAAACATGCAGTCAATTACATCTTACAACCAGATTCTCAAAAACAAGCATAATACAGTGAAAATTGAATATTAAACAACAAGTAATTTTAAATGAACAAGCATAAAACTTTAAGCAATAAATAACCTGACAAATACTAAATAAACACAAAGACAAAAAGATTAAGCAATAACAATCATTACAACAGTAAAATGCCAAAATGGATTAAAAGCTTACAAAATTGAATTCAAGTGAGACCAATGAACAAAAGGTTTAGATTACACCTATTAGCTTCCCAATAAGCTTCTAATACCCCATCAATCCACAATCATTCCTGCTCCAACCTTTTTCTTCAATCTTCTTGATTTTTTTATTTATTTAATTATTTTTAATATTTTTTTTATTATATAAGCAATCCTCCAACTTAAACTTCTAAAAGCTTATATAAGCTGTGTCAAGAGCTTTTATGAGCTTAGGGGTTTAATACAACATGAATACACCATTTTAAAGCTTATTGAGATTTTGAGAATTAAAATGTGCATAAACTGAATTGTAACAAAGAAACTGAAATTAATGACTGGAAAAGATCTCAATTACACTGAAATTACTTAAGATAACAATTTAAAGCTAAAAAGTACATTAAAAATGGAAATTACACTATGTCGAAACTAAAACTATATTACCTACTCTAATAATCTTTCCTCCCTGCTTCTTTCTTCTTTATAATGGACTTCTAGGGTTTGTGGGACCCACTGGACCATTTCCCATCACAAATTTGAGGCTTTGGATAACTGCTTTTCATCTCAGCCGTTTAAAGGCAATTTGGCGCCAAAAGTTCCTGTGGTAACGTGTGAGGATTTCCAGGGCAATTAATGGGGCTTAGAGGGTTGTGTGAGGTGGAGAGACAGGTGGGAGAGCTGGGGGTTGAGGTGGAAGTGAAACCAGGCTAGGTGGATGGGTGGTTTGGCTGTGTAAGGGTGATGAATAGTGGTGGTGGTTTAGGCGGGGTTTGACCAGGTCAAACCTGGTAATAAAATTAAGAGTGGTTTGGGCCTGTGGTGTATGGGCTTGGGTGATGGGTTAGGATAGTGGGTGGGTTTGGTTTTTATTTATTTTGGGTTTAAGTGTATAAGGTTTAGGGTCCGGTTTGGATTTAGGCTTATAATACCACAAGGACTAAATATTGTATTTTCTGAAAAGTTGAAGGGTAGGTTGTGATATTATTCCAAAGTTGTCAAAAGGGCCTAACTTGCCAAGTGTAAATAGTACAAGGGTCATATATGTATATTTTCCATTTCTGAATGCCTAGGGACCAAAATTGCCAAATTGCCAAACTTGAGGGACCAAAACTGACATTTCTCCAAACTTCACACCAAGGACCATTCCTGCAAAAGATTAGTAACACAAGGACCAAAATTTATTTTTCTCAAAGTTTTTACATCCCAGGGACCATTTATGTCAATTTTTAAAGTTCAGGGACTAAACTTGTAATTTTGTGAAACTTTGCACCAAAGGACTAAATATGTAATTTGTGATTTAAAAGGACCTTTGGTGACTTTTTCATGTTTTTTAGAATAACCAGGGACTAGTTTTGACAACTTTTGAAACTTGAGGGACTGAAACTGCCAATTATGCAAACTTTGTACGTTTTTCATCTGTTTTTGATTATTTTGCATTTGAAACATATAAAACACATTTCTGAAATATTTTTATTATTATGATGCATATTTGAGTGTTTTTAGATGTTTTGGCAGTTCAGATTGATACAAAATCCCCCACACTAAAACATCAATCCCCCACACTAAAACATTGCTAGTCCCTAACAATCTTTTGAGAAAAACTTAATGGATTTGAAACTCTTTACCAAAAGCCATCACTTCTGGAGTAGCCAAATGTATCAGTTCAAGTAAGAACTATGGTCCACGTGATAACCATGTGATTTTGAGCAAACCACCAGCTGTCAACGGATTTGTTTTGTCTTTACCAAAAGCCATTTGCTTCTGGACTAGCCAACTCTTGATGGACAAAGTCAACATCTTGGTGAGCTGATTACCAATTATGGTTTTTCCACTGCCTTTACCACAAGCCATAATCTTGCGGGCTAGCCAACTCATTCACTTTTTGGGATATGGCGAGTTGATTTACCATACAATTTTGGGCAAATTGCAAGCCATCAACCGATTTGAGATATCTTTACCAAGAGCCGTTTGCTCCTAGATTAGCCAATCCTTATGTGTGTTAGACATGGTGGACTAATAACCATTTATTGCGTTCTAAGTGAGAAATTTTTTTAAAATTTGGGCTAAAATGGGGGTTCTTGATGGAACATGTGTTTAAATTCGTTAGAATAACGAATTCCCCCCACACTTAAAACTGAATATTGTCCTCAATATTCAAAGTACCGGGTGTTAAACCAACACTTAGAACGTAAAAAAGAAAATACTCATAGCCTTTATTTAAGTTTATGTACATTTTTTTTTAGGATATATACATATATATAATATGTGGGGCATCTCCCCCACACTAGGGTGGTACACATGAGTGAAAACCCTATATACATGCTACTGTTTTTGTTTACCGAGTCGCTAGCTTGACTCAACCCCGAATTCATTGGTTCATGGGGAAGTATCATGTGGAAGAGATAATCTCCATCAGACTTTCATTCAAGATGTTTGGATAAACTTTTGAAACTTGAGGGACTGAAACTCATCAATCCCCCACACTAAAACATTGCTAGTCCCTAGCAATCTTTTGAGAAAAACTTAATGGATTTGAAACTCTTTACAAAAAGCCATCACTTCTGGAGTAGCCAAATGTATCAGTTCAAGTAAGAACTATGGTCCACTTGATAACCATGTGATTTTGAGCAAACCACCAGCTGTCAACCGATTTGTTTTGTCTTTACCAAAAGCCGTTTGCTTCTGGACTAGCCAACTCTTGCTGGAAAAAGTCAACATCTTGGTGAGCTGATTACCAATTATGGTTTTTCCACTGCCTTTACCACAAGCCATAATCTTGCGGGCTAGCCAACTCATTTACTTTTTGGGATATGGCGAGTTGATTTACCATACAATTTTGGGCAAATTGCAAGCCATCAACGGATTTGAGATATCTTTACCAAGAGCCGTTTGCTCCTGGATTAGCCAATCCTTATGTGTGTTAGACATGGTGGACTGATAACCATTTATTGCGTTCTAAGTGAGAAAAAATTTTAAAATTTGGGCTAAAATGGGGGTTCTTGATGGAACATGTGTTTAAATTCGTTAGAATAACGAATCCCCCCCCCCCCCACTTAGAACTGAATATTGTCCTCAATATTCAAAGTACCGGGTGTTAAACCAACACTTAGAACGTAAAAAGGAAAATACTCATATCCTTTATTTATGTTTATGTACATTTTTTTTAGGATATATACATATATACAATATGTGGGGCATCTCCCCCACACTAGGGTGGTACACACGGGTGAAAACCGTATATACATGCTACTGTTTTTGTTTACCGAGTCGCTAGCATGACTCGACCCCGAATTCATTGGTTCATGGGGAAGTATCATGTGGAAGAGATAATCTCCATCGGACTTTCATTCAAGATGTTTGGATAAACATTTGAAGCATGTGAAAGTTCCACACCGATGAGATAAATACCCGGCTCATAATTTATAAATGAGAATGCCGGGGTCAAAGATAATGTCCTCACTCCCGAAAGAGTGAAAAATAGGAGAAGCTACGGGATAAATGAAGAAGAGAAAGAAAGTCATGATAAATATCATGACTAATTCATCATCACTAGGAGGAGATTCAGAATGAGAATTAATAATTTCAATATCATGAATCTCCTTATTTAAGCTTATTTGGTCTAGACATATCCCTGGTTTGTCTAGATCAAAATAGAAATTATCATACTCCGGTGGAGATATGATATGAGTGAGTTCACAAGAGAACTCCTCAAAGGTGAATGATTCATATTCGGGATTGATTTGAGTAAGTTCACTGGGGAACTCCTCAAAAGTAAATGATTCATATACGGGGAGAGAATTATGAGAATGAGAAGTGGTAATACCACTAATCTTCTCTCCCGAATGATCAAAATGGAACGTTTGCAATTCCGGAATAGAATCATTGATCAAAAGCTCACTATCCTCAACGGGGATAGGAGATGAAATAGGCTTTTCATTAAAAGCCTCGATTCTAGAAATGAGAAGATTAGCATTTAATAATGTAAGACGAAGAGCTTCGTCTTGGATTATTTCTTCATCATTCTCTTCTTCTGAGCTGACAAGGTCAGAAGGTAATTCCTCCACATAACTTATGTCTCCACAAGATAAAGAATAGTCCTCATCAGAATCAGAGAACATCTCAATATGATAATTTGGAAAGATAAGAGGAGGGGGAATATCACACACATGATCAAGAATTCCATGTGACTTACTTGGGATTGAGACAAGTTTCTCAACACTAGACTTTATGAATTCGTCCAATTCCTTTTCAGGAGCAGTGCTAAGATACTCGTCCCCCATGTTCAGAGAGTGAGCGGGAACCTCGGGTGTGATAACATCAAACTGAGGGAGCTGATAAGGACTAGCATACATGGATTTTATAATTTCCATTTGTTCTGCTGCTAGTAATTCTCCCATACTCTTTTCTCCCTGTATTTCCATGGAAGGAGTTTCAACTGATGAACTTGATGAGGTATCATCACTTTCATCATTTTCATCGAGAAGAGCAGCATTGTGAAATTTGGAACATGTTATAGCTGCTCGTTCTAAGACTAGTAATTCTTCCATGCTTCTTTCGTCTCTAGCTGCATGTTCTTCTGCAAGTAATTCCGCGATAGATTTATCACGAGAATATTGAGTAAGTGGAGACTGTGGGGGTGTTGATGTGTCAAACCGGGACGGTTGACATTGATCATCATTATGAGGACCCCCGCAATATACACAAGAAGAACTTGGAGCACGGCGAAGCGAAATATTAGCCAACTCCTCCTTAAGGTCTTTAAGTTTCTCAAGAACCTCTAGACAAAGGTCTTGCGGGTATTGAGGAGTTGCTTGGATCATTTGGCACTGTGGAGGTGGGTCTTGAAACGAATAGTCGTAATTGTTGCAAGGAAATGGATTCCCTGTTTGACAATCCGAGCTAAAGTGAGGACCTCCACAGTACTCACAATAGTTGAACTGATGTGGCTGTGAGTCGTATGTGCTTAAGTCATAATTGTTATCAGGAAACTGCTCATTGACAAGCGTGCTTCCTGATTGACAATCAGAACTGTAGTGTGAACCACCACAGTACTCACAACAGTAAAACTGTTGAGTCTCATGGTGTGGAAGCTGATGGAATGAATCAGTCGTGTCATGGTAGGAATAGGGATTCTGGTTATAGACAGACGCATTTCCTGACTCTACCATGCCACAGCTGGGGTAATTACCACCATTATAAGGACTACCACACCATTGACAGACAAGAAGGTGAGAATGAGACATAGAAAGAATCAAAGGGTAATAGAGGGAGAATAAAAAAGGTAGGAGGGTAATGGTGAATATTTTTGGTGTTTTTGAAATTTTTTGTAATAATAATAATAAGAAGGAAAATATTTTTGGGTTTTTGTGTTCGTTGAAAACTAATTTTAAAATGTTTTCGGGAACTGTTTTGTTTTTATATGATAATAATATGAACAAGGATGGATAAATATACAATGAGCGTGTATTTAGGTTAACTAATACGCAAAATCGTTTAGAATAAGTGCACAACCTCCCCGGCAGCGGCGCCAAATTTTGATTCGCCTCAAACAGTCAACCTAGTTTACCAGGTGATGGTCAACCAAGTCAAACGTCTAAGGCAAATGCTTCCGTGGAATACAGTGTTTCCCCGGGTCGTAATGTCCCAACAAGGTGTGCGATGTTTTATTAAAAACGAATTTGTGACCGACTGAAAATGAACATGAAAGGATAAAAGTGTGTGTGAGTGATTATACTAGGGTTTTATAAAACAAAATAACTTTATATAAACTATTGGAACGATTATGTGAAAGCTGGATATCTAAAAACGTTTAATAACTAAAAACGCGTACGTTTAATTTAATTCTACGTAAACGTACGAAACAAAAACGAATTTAACTAAAGTATTAATTTGCAAACCTTAGGGGCTTAAATGCAAATTAAATAAACTTAAAATACTTATTTTATAGTTACTAATTATTTAATTATTATTATTTAATAACTATTATTAATTATCTAATAATACACTAATAATTAATAAAATGTAAAATAAGTCTTAGAAAAACAAAATTAAACTTTGTAAAAGTCTAAAATATTATAAAACTTATTTCAAAAATAAAATTATATTATTAAGACTATTTATCTAATTATTATTAATTATTAACTATTTAATTATTAGTTAACTATTTATATTGTTTAAATTATTATAAATACTAAAAAGACTTAGATAATTAAGAAGATTTTTATAAATCTAATTAACCATCACAGGAATCCTAAAATATTATAAAAACTTTATTTTATCTATTTTTAAACTAGTTTACTAATTATTATTCTATTTATTAATTAATTACTATTTAAACTATTTAAATTATAAAAACTATTAAATGAACAGTAAAAATTACAAGAAAATTTCTAAAATTATTTTATGACTTATAAAAGCTAGTAAAAATATAAAATATAGGTGTTACTTTATAAAAACTAATTATGCTATTTAAAACTTATTTATTGATTAATTATTAATAAAATTATTTTTAATTGTAATAAATACTAAATTACAAAATAAAAATCTGAGAAAATTATTAAAAATAATTTAATATAAAAGGAAATTAATAAAAATATAAAATTACAAATTACTTAATAAAAATCTAAAAATGAAATTTAAAATTAAATTATATTAAATAGAAACTATCACTTATTTTTATATTATCTTTTCTGGATTTTTCTTTTACAAAACTAATTTATACCTAAAAATAAACAACTTTTGTAAAAGCAACTATTTTACAACTTATTAATAAGCACTGTGGGGGCTTATTACCTCCACAGTTGACCTTTGTTGACCAAACAAGCAAATAAGCTCAACTGAGCTTGGGTGGGACCCACTATGGTGAAATCTAGTCCAAATAAGTTGTGTGAACTAGTTTGAGTAAGATTAAGCACTTGGGGTACACTGAATAAGCCAATAAGCCACAATAAGCACTTGCTTATTGTGGACTGAGACAGAAAAATGGGACAAAGTTCAAGTCTGAATTCAAGTGGGGTCCACAATGATCTTGGTCGAACAAGAGGTCAACTCTAAGAGTCTGGTAGGAGGGGGTTGTAAGAAACTAATTTGGAAGTGTGGGGCCCACTGTGGTGGTCACAAATATCCACCAAAGTGGTGGTGATGGACTGAGTCTGATGGAGCAGGGCAATACCTTGCCCTGCAGGTTACTTTGAGGGTGAGTGGGGCCAAGGGTAAAAATGCTAAAAATATAAAACTTGTGGGAACTTAAATATGAGCTGGTAGACTACAAGTCCAACAAAGCTCAAAGCCTAAATCGCAATACACAATTCTACAAAATTATTGCAAGTTTTGCAAAATCTGAGATGAGCACAACTTGACATTTTATGAAACTTAGCTAGTTTGACTTTTGTGAGATTCTAGTGATCCCTACTGACCAAATAAGATGTATTAAGCTATTATGAACCTATATTAAGCTAAGATAACAACTAATGAACTATTTTTGAGGATTGTGGATCCTAAATCCACAACAGATGGCTGTTTATGATGATTAATTGGATATTTTGACTTTCCACAGAGGTTTACTGAGTTTAATGGTATATTTAAGATATTAGAACATGTCAAGTCCTATATCAAACAAGAACAACAACATTAACACCCAAAAGAGCAGTGAAACCAACTGATCTAAACACCCCTTCACAAACTGATTTTGAGATTTAAAAAAGCAAATGATATATTTAAACCACTAAACTGTTTCAAAACACTAAATTATGATTATGTAAGATCAAATTAACATGAATCAACCACACCACTAGCTTATAACTCAGATTTGTCAAATCTGAGTTTTTCACTGTGAGTTTTTGAACAATGAGTATCAAAAGATCCAAATAAACAAGCATGCAATATTCGGCTACAATTTAACTTAGATACACTTGACAAGTACAAAAAACACAAACATAAGCAGTTATAAGAACTTTGAACAGTAAAATGGAAAATTTGAGCAAAAGGCTTACAATGGAATCAAACTGAGAACAAGGTACATATGCCAATAGAACCCAACCTATAACTTCCCATGAAGCTCTAAAACCATTGCCATCCAACATATGCAATGCTCCTTGCTTGGTTCTTCATTGAAACTGATTTTTGATTTTCTATTTATTTTAAATGAATTTTTCTTATTTTCTTAGAACTTGAATGATACTGAGTGAAATCTTTGGAAACTTAAGCAAACTCAAAAGTGAACTTAATAAAGCTTAAAGGAACACTTAAAACACCAGATTCAACAATGTTTAAGTAATTTGTCAAATTACTTAAAAATTGCCAAATACGAATTTAATGAACAAGAATACAATTAAAGGTTTAATAAAGCTTGTATTACACTAAATTAACTTAATACAACTGATTAAATTGAAAATTACAATTGAAATGACAAGTTACACTACCTACGATTAAGCTAGATAAAAACTAATCTAATACTCTTCTCTTCTACTTCCTTTTCCATATATAGAAGATATTTTGAGCTCTTTGCAGTCTTGTGAGACTTTCCCATCAATCCCTAGCCATTGATATGGTCAAAATAATCCCCACCGTTTAAATTGCTTTTTCGCGCCAAAAGTCTTGGGACAGAGGGGGAAGCGTGTGCAGGTTTTAAGGGTTTAATGAGGGTTTGGGAGTATGTGTGAGGTGGAGGGGAGTGGGTAGTGACTAGGGGTGTAGGTGGAAGAGGTTGCAGAGGGCATGTGAGGGTGAGGTGGAAGATGGTGAATAGTAGGGCGGTTTGGGGTGTGGGTTTGACCCAGTTTGACCGGAGGGAGTATTTTATTAAGGGTGGGCTTGGTAGGGAGTTGGGCCAGGGGTGGGCTTGTTAGGGAGTTGGATTTTGGTTTTGGGTATTATAATAAAAAGGATCCGTTTGGTTTGTTTGTTTATTTATAAACCACAAGGACTAAATATGTAATAAGCAGAATTTTGAGGGGCTGGTTTTGTAATTTATCCAAAGTTAATCAAGGGGCCATTCCTGCCATGTTAGAATAAACCAAGGACTATAATTACATATTTTTCCATTTTTAAATATTAAAGGACTATTTATGTAATTTTTGGATTTTTGAGGGACTAAATTTGTAATTTCCCAAAATATTATCAAAAGGTCCAGTTTTGTAAAAGTTGAATAGTATAGGGACCTTAAATGATAATTTTTCATTTATTACAATTTAAAACACCCCGGGGACCATTTCTGCCATTATTTGAAAGTCCAGGGACCAAACATGTAATTTTGTGAAACTTTACACCAATCCTGTAATTTCTCCAAACTTTTCACCCAAGGACCATTCCTGCAAAAGATTAGTAGCACAAGGACCAAAATTGATTTTTCTCAAAGTTTTAAACATCCCAGGGACCATTTATGTTAATTTCTAAAGTATAGGGACTAAACTTGTAATTTTGTGAAACTTTGCACCAAAGGACTAAATATGTAACTTTGTGATTAAAAAGGACCTTTGATGACTTTTTCATGTTTTTAGAATAACCAGGGACTAGTTTTGCCAATTTATGAAACTTGAGGGACTGAAACTGCCAATTATGCAGACTTTGTACATTTTTCATCTGTTTTTGCATATTTTGTATTTGAAACATATAAAAGACACTTCTAAGATATTGTAAGTATTATGATGCATATTTGAGTGTTTTTGGATGTTTTGGCAGCTCAGATTGGTATAAAATGATGAGTATTTATATACTCATCAGATATACTTAGTCATTTAGATAAGTTGTCCTTAGGACATAGAGGAAGTAGAAAATAAGATAAGTAACCTAGGAAAAGGTAGAGTTATAATCCAAAAAGACTATAATAGGTTAGAATATGAATTAGAGAAAACACGTAGTCAAATCTTTAGGTTACAAACAAAGTATGAAGGACACTCTGATGAAGTAGTTACAACACATGTTAGGCTTTCCACTATAGAAATAATTATCGAGGATAATAGGGATAGTCATAGATTTGATATAAGAGATCTGTTAGAAGCAATAAAAGAACTTAAGAACAACAAACAATCAAACTAGTAAGGTTATAGATTTAGTTTATAGGTAGTTTAGCTATAGATAACTTTGTTATGTACGGGTACTTGCTAGGTTTCACTATGTAAGACATAGGAATAAGAAGTTATAGTTTGCCAACACTTAGCTTTCTTATATCTAGTATCCCGTATTAGGATTCCCTATGCCTTAGGAAACACTATAGGCCTACCTTAAGTCTTAATAACTTGAGGTCATTAGAAATTTTAAAACAAATAGACTTACCTAGAAACACTAAAGCTTAGAATTAGAATCCCTTAGACTAGCACCACTATGCCTTTAGACGGGGGGAAGTGAACTACTGGGAATATAGTAATCTTATTAGGAAATCCGCCCTTTTAGTTTTAGGATTCCCTACCTATTCTCCGGTATCAGACAATGTTCTACGAGTTAGAACTTGTACCATCCGTCTATACGCAAGCTTTTATTTGTTAGAACTTGCAAGAATGTCAAAAATGGATATGACATTATTCTTATCCCATCTTATTCTTAAGAAAGTCTATAGAATGGCACGTACAAGAGCCAATACTCCCGCTAGCCCTACTACTCCCGCCATGTCTCAGGAAGCCATTCGGTAACTAGTTGCTAACAGTGTGATTGCGGCACTAGAAGCTAGGAACGCTAACATGGCTAGAAACCCCGAAATTCCTGTAGTGAAGAAGAGTAACTACAAGGAGTTTATGAGTTGATAGCCCTTCAATTTCAAGGGGACAGAAGGGGCCATAGGATTGATTCACTGGTTTGAGAGGTGTGAATTAGTATTCTCTCGTAGTAACTGTACTGAGGATTGTAGAGTTAAGTTTGCGACCGGTACACTTACCGAGGAAGCATTATCTTGGTGGAACTCGTATGCACAACCCATAGGAATAGAAGAGGCATACAAGTTATCATGGACTGAATTTAAGAATCTTATGATTAAGAAATACTGCCCTCGAACGAAAGTCAAGAAAATGGATGATAAATTTTATAACTTGACTGTGAAGGGGAACGATGTTAAAACTTATATTAGAAGATTTCAAGAGTTGGCAACCTTGTGTCCTACAATGGTACCGACTGTTGAAAAGACGATAGGAGTTTTCATCGGAGGTTTGCCCTGAAGTATCGAAGGGAATGTTACTGCCTCAAGGCTACAAATCTTAGAGGAAGCCATTAACATCACTTTGAGGTTAATGGAACAAGTAACAAAGCACAACCCTGTGCCAGTGCCCAACGATAATAAACAAAAGTTCCACAATGGGAGAGCTTTCGGTAGCACCCGTAATACCTATGGTAATAATCGTACCAACCCCTATCCTCAACCAAGGCAAGAGACTGCCAGAGCATATGTAGCCACTCCAAATGAGGGAAGTGGTATGTTGGAAAATCCCCTCTGTGTATGAAATGTAACTGGCATCATACAGGGCCTTGTTCCATTAAATGTAACATATGTAACAAGGTGGGCCATCAGACAAAGGATTGCAAGCGCAAAGGACTAGCCACTAGGGGTAATCCGCCACCAGCAACTGTCATTTGCCATGCTTGCGGAGAAAAAGGACACTATGCAATTAGATGTCCAAAGAAAAATACTGATGGTGCCGAGGGAAGAGCTTATATGTTGAGGGATGGGAATGACCAACAAGATCCGAGCATAGTCACGGGTAAGTTTCTCTTAAACCATTACTTAGTTAGAGTACTATTTGATTCAGGAGCCGATAGGAGATTCGTATCTATACCTATTGCCTCTAGACTTAGGATCAAACCCATAGCCTTAGATACCTACTATGACATAGAAATGGCCGACGGAAACTTAGTTAGTACTAACACCGTTATCAAGGGTTTACCCTAACTTTACTCAACCACCCTTCGAAATCGATCTCAAACCCATTAGACTCAGTAGTTTTGAGGTTGTTGTGGGAATAGATTAGTTGTCCAAGAATCAAGCTAAGATTCTTTGTGACGAGAAAATCATCCATGTACCTATCAACAGTGAGACTTTAACTCGATGAGATCGAAGTAAAACCCGACTTAACCTCATCTCACGTATCAAAACGGAACGATACATATCACGAGGTTGTCAAGTATTCAATATCCAAGTAACAGAGACTAAGCCAGATGAAAAACAACTGGATGAGATCCCTGTAGTCAGGGAATACCCAAAGGTTTTTCCTAACGATTTACCTGGCTTGCCTCCTATTAGTCAGATAGAATTTCATATCGATTTGATTCCCAGAGCGGCACCTATAGCCCAAGCACACTATAGGTTAGCCCCTTCAGAGATGAAGGAACTCTCTGAACAACTCCAGGAATTAATCGATCGAGGTTTCATACGCCCTAGTACATCACCCTGAGGAGCTCCTGTCTTATTCGTAAAGAAGAAAGATGGATCTATGAGGATGTGTATCGATTATCATGGATTAAACAAAATTACTATCAAGAATCGATACCCATTACCCAGGATTGATGACTTATTTGATCAACTTTAAGGATCGAGTGTATATTCGAAGATCGACGTACGATCAGGTTATCATCAACTGATAGTGAGGGAAAAGGATATCCCTAAGACTGCTTCAAGGTATGCCAAGTCAAGGTTACAAACACATTTTCACTAAGTAAACTATCATTCTAGTACACTATACTCATCAGAAAACCCTAATTGCACCTTTGTTTTCCTGGTCAGCTTTAAAACCCTAATTGCTTATCTGAACTAACTTGAAAGAGTTCAAGGCTTAGGTATGAGTTACATTGGTGACTTTAGGGTAAAATAGACTCCCTATATCATAGTACAACACCCTAGAACCTAGGTACAAGTCCCTTAAGCATAAAACCCTAATTAGGTCATATAGGTTAAACCTTCCCAAATCTTTACTATAAGCTACCGCCACTTAGTACAAGCCTCCTAGGACTTAACCTTAGTCACTAAACACCTATAGGACCCTGATTTAGGCACTAAACCCTAAGCTAGGACCAAATCTTAAACTATACAAAACTAGGTCAAAACTAAACCTAAAGCTTAAACCAAGCTACTTAGCACCTCAAATACCACAACCAAGCACCCTAGCACCTCCCTAATACTAACCTATAACCTCTAAGCACCCACACAAGGAGGTGCATCACCTCCTTGTTACCTCCTTTACCTTCTCGGTAAACCACCACCACAACTTGCCTAGCAGCCCCCTAGCTACACCATAGGCCATCCTCATCACCCTCTAGACTCACCACTTCACCCCTAGCCTTTCTTACTCAACCCCCCCCCACCTCCTTGACACATATACCCCCCGTTTCCACCTCGTTACCCCTTACACACCTATAAATACCCCCCCCCCCCCTCCCTTCCATTTTTCTTTACACCTTTCTCTCTTATTTACCACATACACTTCTGTAGTATAAGTCCCTTAGAATCCATAGGAATCCAGTACAAGAGCCCTAGGCTTTTCGATTTTAGTTTTTGAGTCGAGAAACCCTAGAACCCACGCTAAGGTTCCCACGACCTAGGTAAGCTTTGTCTTTGATCCTAGTAGCCTTAGAACTGATATATAACACCTAGGACATGCCTTAGAATAGCCGTGACCCTTTCCTTTTAGAAGTTTTCATTTAGAAACCCTAATTTTAGAAAATTATGTGTTTATGTGCTAAATTGCTATATTATATGCTATAATCTGATTTAGGTAACTTAATTAAGTAAATATAAGTTAATCATAAGCTAAGAAACTTAATAATCTCATTAGATTACAATTTGCATGGAAAAAGGACTAGTTTTGCAAAAGTTTCATGCATAGGGTTATATACTGTAAATTACTTACAATATAAAGTTTAGGGACTGTTTTTGACAATTCTTAGAAGTTATAAGTACAAGTACCCTTTTTGCAAAGTTTTAAAACCTTAGGAT
Organism: Artemisia argyi; assembly: GCA_030686995.1. Lineage (NCBI taxonomy): Eukaryota > Viridiplantae > Streptophyta > Magnoliopsida > Asterales > Asteraceae > Artemisia > Artemisia argyi. Next base: position 106,996,776 of record CM060685.1, read on the forward strand.
AACAAGTAGAATAAGTAATAAACATATAGGGACTAGATTTGCAAATATTGTTAAGTTAAGGATATAAAAGGTAATTATTGAAAGTTAGTGTAGTTTAAGGACCAATTCTGCCATTTCTTTAAAATATATAATTATAGGGACTAGTTGTGTAAAAGTCAGAAAGTTATATGCCTAAATGTTATAAGTTTATAAGTTTAGGGTAGAAAGTGTAAATATGTAAACTTGAAGGATATAAACAGACTATTTTCATATTAAAGTATAAAAACCTATTTTGAGTTAGAAACATAACACAATACTAGAGAGCTTCATGTGAGGAGTATTAACTTCTGAATTATGATGGCCCGAACGGTATTATGTTGATAACATAATACAATAGTAGGGAGCTTCATGTGAGGAGTCATATACTTCTGAATTATAATGGCCCAAATGGTGCTATGTTATATCTAAAAACCTTAAGAGTGATTACTTAAAAACCTAGACTAAGAATTGACATACACACACCCACCTATACTACCCCAGGATACGTGAGTGAGCTGTCTAAACCCTACCCTACTTACCTTAGACCCAGGTGAGTTTTCATAGCCTAACTTTTAAATGATTTACAACCCTGTGAGGGGGATATGAGCTTTAAACCGAATACAAGTCTTTTTCTTTGGTTGTTGCACGAGTAAACTATCTGCCACCCATACACAACAAAATTCATGAATCTAATCGCTTGTGATATTTTACACAAGTGAATACGAATATAATTGATAGATCTATTGGAATTTGACAACCCCCTTTGGTACTACCTCTCACTGGAGGGTACCAATAAGTATTATATTTGAACCCTCTAAAGGATTAACTTTGGCAAGTTATCCTTCCCATCCCCTCGTGGTTTGGTATGCAAAACCCTTGACCCGGACTGTTAACGTGTGGTTCATGAGCTTAGTGCAATATACCTGCTATCACTAAACCTTTCCACACATAGGGTTTAAGCTGAACCCTGTAGAACTTGTATTCACTACCCTATCTACTTAAACCTATGACTCTCACTCAACATTCGTTGTTGACTTTTTAGCATGTTATTCTAGGTAAATGGGCTCTTTAGGAACTCTGGCACGGAGAAGTACTGGACATGAGGACGTCCAGAATAGTTATCACTCATCAGTTTTGACTTAAAACGTATCTTAAGGGACCTCTCTTTTGGTAGAAGTATATCGTTTACTGTAAAAACTCTGATGAATAAATGAATGATAACACCTTTTTCAAAAACATCTCTTTTTGAGTCATTTTTTATTATCTTATCTTTATTTCCATGAGGTAATACCCCAAACACTTAATCCGCTGCGATCAGTGAAAAATGGGGGTGTTACAAATCGATCAATGGATTTTGAAAAATATCAAGAAGGGAAATATATGCAAAGACCACCACTTTTCGAAGCTGATAGTTTCATTTATTGGAAAACTCGATTCGAAACTTATGTGAAATCAAAAGATCTTGATCTTTGGCATGTTATTACTATGGGTGACTTTCAACCTATTGAACAAAACCCGGAAACCAAACAAGATGAAATTATTCCTTTTGATAAACAAAGTGAAAATCTTAAAAAGAAATTGGCTAAAAATGATGAAGCAAAAATGGTCATCTACAACGCTTACCTAAAAAGGAATTTCAAAGAATTTTCATGTGTAATACAACTAAAGATATGTGGAAACCTTGTTAGTCACTCATCAAGGTAATAATCAAGTCAATTATTAAAAGATCGATCTTTTAGTTCAACAATATGAACAATTCGTCATTTCTGAAGACGAATCTATAGATAGTGCTTTTGCTAGATTCAATACTATTATTACTAGTCTAAAGGGACTTGATGAAGGTGTTTCTGTCAAGAGTTGTGTTAGGAAATTTCTCAGGGCATTACACACGAAGTGGAGAGCAAAGGTCACGACAATTGAAGAATCTAAAGACTTAGCTTCACAATCATTAGATGAGATCATTGGAAATCTAAAAGTCCATGAGTTAATCATCAAAAATGATTCCAAGATAGTCAAGAGCAAATTTGAAAGAAGATCACACGCTTTGAAAGCCAAAAAGGAAGCAAGCGATGATGAAGACTCAAGCTCAGAAAGTGAAGACGAGGAGTACACAATGGCGGTTAGAGATTTCAAGAAATTCTTTAAACGAAGAGATAGATATGTAAGACAACTATGGGATGAAAAGAAAGCTTCTCAAAAGACCCGTTTTGGATGTGGAGATCCACGACATTTGGTAGGAGATTTTCCACGCCAAACAAAAGAGAAGAACCAAAAGGCATACGTAAGCGGCGCTTGGAGTGATACCAACGAAGATGCCAAAAATGAAGCTTGTCTATTGGCCGAAACCTCAAAAGAGATATGCTTGGAATTGACTTGGAGCCCGAAAAATGGGTCAAGGATAGTAGGTGCACTAATCACATGATGGGAAATCCCAAGCAATTCTCATCATATCAACCATGCAGTAGGTGTAACGTCACTTTTGGTAGTAAACTCAAGGGTAATATCATCAGCAAAGGTACGATCACTCATAACTCCCTTACTATTACTAATGTAGAACACGTAGATAACCTAGGCTTTAATCTCTTAAGTATTAGTCGAATATGTGATAATAAATGCAAGGTAATCTTTACCGAAGATGGTAGCCAAGTCATAAAGGATGCAAAAGTAATTGCCAAAGGAATTAGGAAAGGTGACCTATATGTCATGAAGATAAGTAGTAATCCTAGCAACAATGTATGCTTGGCTACGGTTAGTGAGAATTCAACCTTGTGGCATAGAAGATTAGGACATGCTAACATGCATCTACTACAATCTTTAGCTTCTAAGAATTTAGTTAGAAATCTTCCTAAACTTAAGTTTGACCAGCACTTATGTGATGCTTGTAAATTAGGAAAACAAACACACTCTAGCCATAAACCTAAGAATATGGTCTCAACTTCTAAATGTCTATAATTTCTTCAACCCTACAAGAAATGAGTAGAACAATGCTCAATGAGCAATCCATTCCCCCCAAATTCTGGTGCAACGCAGTTGACACCTCCACACACATACTCAATAGAATCCTCATTAGGCCAATTCTAAGAAAAAACCCCTTATGAAATCTTGAAAGGTAGGAAGCAAGTGCTACATCCTAGGCACCAAATATTATCTCACCAAGTTTGACCTAAAGTCTTACGAAGGTGTATTCCTGTGATATTCACATAATAGAAAAGCTTACATTGTTCTAAATAAGGAAACAATGGTCGTCGAAGAATCACTCAACGTGACCTTTGATGAGACTCCTCCTCCGCCTAAGACATCAGCTTTGGTAGATGATGACTTAGATGAAGAAAATGCTATAGCAGAAAACATGAAGAACCTAGACATAAATCATCAAAAGGAAACCATAGAAATAGATGAAACCACAAATATTAGGGAATCAAGAAATCATACCATAAATAATGTCATAGGAAACCTCAACCAAAGAACCCTTAGATCACAAGTACAATACAAAAGCAACTTCTTTTGTTTTGGCTCCGTCATAGAACCCAAGAATGTTAATGAAGCATTGAAAATGAAAATTGGATCATTGCAATGCAAAAGGAACTAAATCAATTTAAGTCAAATGATGTCTGGGAGTTAGTACCAACTAAGTGGGTATTTAGTAATAAATTAGACGAAAATGGTGTCGTATCTACTAATAAAGCAAGGTTAGTAGCACAAGGCTATAATCAAAAAGAAGGAATTGATTATGACGAAACCTATGCACCTATAGCAAGACTAGAATCTATTAGGATATTACTTGCATACGCATGTATGTTAGATTTTAAGTTGTTCCAAATGGATGTGAAAAGTGCATTCCTAAACGGTTTCATAAATGAGGAGGTATATGTTGCACAACCTCCAGGATTCATTGACTTTGAGAAACCGGAGCATGTTTATAAACTTAAGAAAGCCTTGTATGGTCTTAAGCAATCTCGTAAAGCTTGGTATGATAGGTTAAAAGCTTTTCTTATTAAACATGAATACTCATTGGGAATGATAGATAACATTCTTTTCACTAAAAAGAAAGATTCAAACATCATAATCGTCCAAGTATATATTGATGACTTTATATTTGGATCAACTTGTCAAGACATGTGTGATGAATTTTCTAAATCATGCATGACGAGTTTGAAATGAGTATGATGAGTGAACTTAACTTCTTCCTTAGACTTCAAATAAAACAATTAGATGATGGAATATTCTTTAATCAATCTAAGTACATTAAAGAAATGCTTAAGAAATTTGGATTAGAAGATACAAAGCCTATGAAAACACCTATGGCTACGGACACAAAGCTCACCAAGGATGAAGAGGGTGAATCCGTAGATAGTACTAAGTATCGAGGTACGATAGGAAGTTTATTATACCTAACGGCAAGTAGGCCCTACATCATATTTAGTGTCTACCTTTGTGCTCGCTTCCAAGAAGATCCCAAAACTTCTCACCTCGAAGTGGTTAAGCGTATCTTCTGATACATTAAAGGTACTACACACTTAGGATTATGGTATCCTAAGGGGACCAGCATAGAAACCATAGTATATGCCGACTCTCATCACGCGGGAGATTATGTGGATCAAAAAAGTACTAGTGGGATTTGTACATTTATGGGTTGTTACTTAACTTCTTGGTTCTCCAAGAAACAAACGGCACTAGCTATCTCCACGAGCGAAGCCGAATATGTAAGCGCCGGAAAGGCATGTCAACAAGCACTATAGATGAAACAAGCTCTCGTAGACTGTGTCATCACACTTGATAACATTCCAATCATGTGTGACAATAAAGGAGCCATCGACTTAAATAAGAACCCCGTGCAACACTCTTGTACTAAACACATAGAAATTCATCACCACTTTCTTAGGGATAACGTACAAAAGGGTAACATCTCTATAGAAAAGGTTCCTTCCAAAGAAAACATAGTTGACATCCTTACTAAACCTCTTAAACGGGAACCCTTTTTCTACCTTTGTCTAGGATTAGGCATGATGGAACACATTTCCTCTTAAGTCTTGTAAATACTTCGCTTCTTCTATTCTGAGTCTAGTATTCTTTTTTGCACAAAGACATTTAAAATTGGGGAATCATTTCTTTCTTTTTCTTAACAACCATTATTGCATGATGAAAATCTAATCAAAAGTTATCTTGTGCATGAAAACCCCAATTCATTCCTTTCAAAATCTTCTCACGATTAAGAAAATCATATTTTCTTGCATTGTTAATACAATTCAAAAACGTTTTTCTTATGCATGCATGCATAATGAGCTCAACTCCTTTATCGCATCATGTAACTAATATGTAATCTGACATGGGAGAAATAAGCAAAATTGAACTTAGGAGACTTTGGATTATCTCTTAGGATTTTCTTCTTCTAGAGTCAAGATAATCACATCTCCACATATGTTTCATGTAGGCACACACTAGGAAAATTTTCTGAAAACTGGCCTGCTTACTGGTGGTGGTCCTTTATCGCCCGACGGTCCCCTAAATGATAAAGGGCCATCCACCCAATTGCAGGACCGCCTATATATTTTTTTGTCGTTACTCATTTTTATACTTTCCTGTCTCTGCACCATTGATCAGCCTACCTCTTAGTCTTATCCCACTTCTTTATTTGCTTAAACATAATTTGAATTTGTAAAACTCCACATGCATGCTTTGTTAATCTTGCCTTCTTCCACCTATACTTAATCCCTCATTTCTATCATCCATTGTCATTGCATAATCTTCCTTCTTCTCCATCTCATTCATCAAAATGTCATCCCCTAGAAAACCTATGATGTCGGTTAACCCATTTAGAGGAAGAAACAAAACCTTGGAATTTTAATGAATACTTCCAACACCTCAAACAACCACAATACTAATTCCAATCCAACTTCACACCAAGAGGCTTCATCCTCATCCTTCTCCTTCTTTGCCTCTCAACCACAAAATGACTATCAATCCACTTACAAAAAACGGTCTAAACCTGAGTCCTTGATACGTGGGATTGCGCCCTCGCAATAGGTTTTACCTCTCAAGGGATCTTGAGAAGCTTGCAACCCCCACCAGGCAGTGTACCTGATCGTTGTAGTATAGTATAGTGACAAGTACCAAGAGGCTTCATCCTCATCCTTCTCCTTCTTTGCCTCTCAACCACAAAATGAGTATCAATCCACTCACAAAAAATGGTCTAAACCTGAGTCCTTGATACGTGGGATTGCGCCCTCGCAACAGGTTTTACCTCTCAAGGGATCTTGAGAAGCTTGCAACCCCCACCAGGCAGTGTACCTGATCGTTGTAGTATAGTATAGTGACAAGTACCAGGGGATTGATCATTCAACTCAGGAATAGTGTCGCTAGGATTAGAAAGCCTACTAAACTATGTCTTCTTTTGAGATCCAAATTTTGATTGGCTCAGAAGCAGTCAACTAAAGTCAACCACAGATGTGGTCAATATAGTCAAACTACCTAGACCAATGCTTCCGGGTAATAAAGGGTATCACCAGGTCGTAATGTCCTGACGAGGTGTGGATTGTGCTTTTGCGTTCTTGTGATCGGGTGATTATTCACAAAAGAGGGTAGTAATGAGAATTATTTGGAAATTATAAACAGAAATAGCTTAGGAAAGCTATGTGATTAATTATTGAATTAAGATTAAGAAGAATTGATTTAAAACTTAAAAACGTACGTTTTAAATAAAAACGTACACTAACAAACGTGAGAGAAAGTACAACTGATGAACTAAAAAGGCTACGAGTGTGAAATTATTATTTTTACAATCCTAATGAACAAAGAAAATTTTTAGAAAAAGAAAAATTATTTTTACACTATTTAATTATTTATTATTAATTAATTACTAATTATTTATTTATTAACTAATTATATTGATTTATATTATTAAAAATTACTAAAAAGAATTAGATAATTAAGAAGATTTTTATAAATCTAATTAACCATCACGGGAATCTAAAAAATTATAAAAAGTTGGTTTTATGTATTTTTAAACTAATTTACTAATTTTATTCTAATTATTAATTAATTACTAATTAAACTAATTATATTCTAAAAAATAGAAAATGAACAGTAGAAATTCTTGAAAAATTCCTAAAAATGTTTTAACTTATATAAAAGCTAGGACAATTATAAAAACTAGGTGTTACTTAATAAAATCTAATTTTGCTATTTAATTCTTAATTATTAATTAATAACTAATTAAACTAATATTAATTCTAAAAACCACTAAATGACAAAAGAAAATTCTGAAAAAATTTCTAAAATTACTTTAATATAAAAGAGAATTAATAAAAATATAAAAATGCTAGAGTGCTTATAAATAAGCTAAAAAGAAAATTTCTATTAAATAGAAGCTATCACTATAATTAAATTTGGCTTTTTGTGTTTTTTCTTTTTCCAAACTACTTTTACACTAAAAACTAACAACTTTTACAAAAACACTTTCACTAGAACTCAGAAAATAAGCACTTGAGTGCTTATTAGCCTAATCAGTTGACTTTCTTTTACCAACAAGAGATTAAGCTCAAATGAGCTTATGTGGGGTCCACAATGGTTAATTCTGGTTCAACTTAGTTTGGTGGATATGTTTAAGCTAGATTCAATCAAATAAGTCACATGAATAAGCCAATAAGCCAGGTAAAGCACTTTGATATCTTATTTCTTAACTGAAACTGGAACACACTTTTGGGATGATTTCAAGTGGGGTCCATTGAGCTCAAGCTTACAAGCTTGCTCAATCTAGAAAGGTGGCCAAGAGGGGGGTTGAAAGAACCCAAAGTGGGTCAGTGGGACCCACTGAGGTGGTCAGGAACAACCACCAAAGTGGTGGTGGTAGTAGTGGTCTGCTGTGCACAGGGCAGGGTATTCCCCTGCAATGACTTTGAGCTTGTGTAACTTGCACAAAAAAAATCACAAAAATATAATGCTTATAGGAATCAGTAGTTTAACTGGTACACTACCATATGTAAAAAGGACAGGTCCTAGATATACCCACAAAATTCCAAATAATTCTTGCAAAAATTAAGATTTCAGCACAATATAGAATTTGACTTTTTAGCTTTTTACTCTTGTTTGACTTTGGTGACTTTTGATTGGATCCTAACTACCCAATAAGTTGTAATATGTTAATATAAGACTAAATTAAGATGAAGGAACAAGTTTTAGACCTAATGGGTGAGAAATGGTACCAACAGACCCAACAGTGGACAGTTGAGGTGGTTTTTCTTTGATTTTGACGTTTTGTGTTAATAACCTATGGTTTTTATTGTTTAACTCAGCTATACTAACCTAATGAAACTTACATGAACCAACAATAACAACTTAAACCAACTTGAACTCAGGTAATTCCTTAGAACCAAACACTCCTTATCAATACTGATTTTGTGATTTTCAAGGTAATTCAGTTATTTAAAGCATGAAACTGATTCACAAAGTTAATGTATGATCTAGTAAACTGATTTGAGCATCTAATTACCACAGATAACATTAAACACCACTTAACCATTAAAATGCTATTTTACTATGAAAAATGAGATATTAAGCAACTATTAGAACTTATTAACAAGTGACTGATATTAAGTGAAATCACTTAATTATATCTAGTAAGCATGAAAACACATAAATAAACATAAATTAGCTATGGTATAGTAAATATGCAGAAATTTATGAAATAACTTACAAATGATGCAAACTCAGAACTAAAGTGAACCAGAACTTATATCACAATCCTATTGCTCCCCCTGAGCTCTAAACCAAGTGTACCATCGAATCCTGCTAGCCTCCTTCATCTTTCTTCCATTTTTTTTTGTACCTTTTTCTTAGTTTTTATATTTTGTCTTTTTTCTTTTTCTGTTTCTGAATTAACACTACCTTTTTTTTTTTTTTCTTTCTAAGATTATTTTGGAATTGAGTTAGCTCAGAAGAGCTTGTGAGAGCTTGTTACACTATTAGTTTAAAATAGAAGATTGCAAAGTTTTACAAAAACAGAAAATTGGAACAAAGATACTAGAATTTGGAAACTTTCATTACTTGATAAAAAAGAGTACAACATAAGAAAAATACAACTTAATTAAAGCTAATTACTAGTCTAGATGCCCTCAGGCTTACATTCATAACATATATATATACAATAAACTCATATCTCTCCTTTTTCTCCTCTTTTTCTGAATTATTGCCTTTTTGACTTCTCTGCATCCTCCTGAATAAATCCCACCCATTGGATTTGGTGGGAATTATCTTGGCCGTTCAAAAGAGACTTTGGCGCCATTTTTTCCTTTTCACTGTTTTGGTTGAGTATTAGGGTTGGAGAAGCAATTAATGCATCTTGGATGTTAGTTTAGGTGGAGGGAACAAAGAGTCGGAAGGTTGAGGTGGAGGGATGGAGTTTGGCAGTAGCAGGTTGTCGGGAAGAGGGTGAAAGTCAAAGCATTTGACTTTGGTTGACTGAGGGGAGATAAAATCGGGGGAGGTTATTTTGTTGCGGCTGGTGTTGGGGAGATGGGCCAGGGAGTGGAGTTGGGCTTGGAGTGATAAGGGTGTTGGATTTGGTTTTTTGTTTGGGTTTGGGTTTGGTTTGGGGTTTAAGTAACAAAAAGGGTCCATTTGGTATGTAATGTGCAAAAATCACAAGGATAAATTTTGTAATTTTCTGAAAATGAGGGACCCAAGTTGCCAATTTCCCAAAGTATATCACAAGGACCATACATGCAAAGTTCAATAATCCAAGGGTAATATTTGATATTTTTCCAATTTTTAATACCCAAGGACTATTTTTGTAAATTTTCAAACTCCAGGGACCAAACATGTAGATTTTCAAAACTTTTCACCCAAAGTCCATTTTTGATAACTTTTGATTTTTGAAGGACTTGGGTTAACTTTTCTTTCAAAATAAATGCATAGGGACTATTTTTGACAAGTTTTGAAACTTGGGGGACTGAAACTGCCAATATTGCAAACTTTGATCATTTTTCATTTGTTTTTGCTCATTTTGCATTTAAAACACAATCCCTGGGATAATTTAAGTATTTTGATGACTTTTCGATTGTTTTTGTATGTTTTGGCAGTTTAAATACGACAAAAATGATGGGTGTTTGAGCACTCATCAGTGAGGGATGATTCTTTTTGTATTTTTATGTTTTATAGAAAGCAAGTAAAATCTCGGGTTTTGAAGGAGTGGGCGGAATTAGTTGCTAGCCAACTAACCCAATTAACTAAAGATACAATCAAAATAAAATAAAAGAAATGAAAATTAAGCTAATTTACTAATGTGGTGGAAACACTAATGAGAAAAGTTGTGTTTACTTAGATTTCATTACTCCCTAGATATCTTTTACCGGTTGATTAGCTTGTTACAATTGCATGGATGACGGGTTATATTCCTTAATACTAGTTGTAGGGTCGTGTACAATATTCCCTAACTCTATAATATCCTACTTCACTCCTATGTCGAGCCGATTAAAAGCTCCTAACATGGGATCATTAGAATCCTCTTATGCATTAAATACAACCAAAAATCATAGTACACCTCCGATCATGTTTCTTAAGACGTTCAAGCAAGTTACCAATGGAAGTCTGCCAGTTTTCTTAAGCCTAACATCGAATATAATCATCCGTAACAATTATAAACAAACAATCAACCAGTAATCAACATCTAGGTTTCATTACATCGAAGCAAACACAATAAAAGCCTAGCCTAACATGTTAAAAGAAAGATAAACATAAGATAGAATCAAACAATACATAGACATATTGAATGATTATTGAAGAACTTATCTTTATTAAAACATGGAAAAAAGAAGGGTTTGAAACCCCTTCAATATGCAGGAAATTCGACCTAGGGTTTGTGTGTGATATTCCACAACTTGTTCCACCCTTTACAATGAAAAATTGGAAAAATATATATAGACTAAGCATCCTGATGGCGTCATGTGTTAGCCTCTGACGCCATCAACTCGCTACCAAGTTGAAATTCGTATTGCCTAGATCCAGTCTTGACGCGTTCATGTGCAAATCTACTCTGGGCCGTCACTTGTATTTTGACCCTGACGGCCTTGGTGACACCGTCAGGCCATTAACAAAGAAAATGTTATGGGCCGTCATGTTATAAGTTCCACATCCACCTCTTTTGTCACTCTTGACGTCGTCATGTGTAATGTCTTGACGTCGTCAGGTACTGTTCCCAGCAAGGAATTTGAGACTTTGCCATTTTCTTCACTTTCATGCTCCAAAAACGTCCAAAATGCTTCCTTTTCCAGATTTTTCCTCAAAAGTACCTAAAATGACAAAAGGAACGATTTAGGGCAATAATTGATCAAATAATCATGAATTCGGGCTTAAATGACCCCTTAAAAGCGGTACACTTTTCGCCTCATCAAATACCCTTACACTTGAGATTTGTTTGTCCTCAAGCAAATGCGCATTTATTCTAATCAAAATACAAGTTAGGGGTCATTTAACACTAATATAAAAGTAATTACAACATATAATCATTTCACTTAAAACCAAAAACAAGCACGGAGGTTATACACTAGCACCTCACAAATAGTGTTTAAATACTCACATCTCTTTAGTGTAATGAAGTATATATCATAATATGGAAATGGAAAACATCTCTCACTACCTGTCATAGGAAATAGATTACCATAGGCTTGGGAAGGATCAAACCTCCACCACTTGGCGTAAGTACCTAGGATAAACTACCAAAGAGGTCTTTTAAAGGGTTATAACGTTAGGTGTAGGGATATGGAAAACACGATTTTGTTGGCTAAAGGCAATATTTACTGGTGGTGAGTTAATCATCTTGGTTAATTACATGTACAATATGGCGTTGCTAAGCCAAGACTAGACTCGACTTAAGCTAATGAATCAAAAATAACAAAAACATAAAACAAACATAGAATGAAACGGGATGGTAGTCCGTATGGTTTTTCTCTTTTCTTTTTCTATTTTTTTCTTTTTCTTGATTTTTTTTTTTTTTTTGCATACACTTTTACCCCACCATCCAAAATAATACATCATACGGAATGTACATTTCCCTTACACTTGAATTTTTACATACTTTACAATAAACTACTCTAATGACTCGAATCAAGATAATCAAAACACTTGGAGTACTTTTTAAGATTAATGCAATATGGGGGTAATAATTTGATGTTCTTCCCCATTACTCCATAACACTAGTACTTTACCCATGAGTCCCAATCATCCCAAAACAATATGTACAAGATATGACTCGACTTAGCAACCATGTAATCAATTATATAATTAACTAAGGGTTTAAATAGGTAACAATAATGCACTAAAGATGAGTGCATACACGGAAGGCTAAGGCGATTTGATTGCACATTTGGGGTGGGTTGTAACAAATTCTTCCTTTAAGTAAAATGCTTAAAGTTAGAAACGAAAAGATAGGCCGGAGGGGTGTACTAGGGGTATCGTATACTAAAAATGAGTATAACGCTAAGGTGTGGGAAAAATTAATTGACTTTACTAGTCAAGTAGTATGACTTAAATGGTCAAATAATTATGATACGGGTTTAACACAAGGGTGATCCTAATGCCTCTTATCATGTAGTAAATCCTACTACACGAATGTAGTCTCACTAGCGGTCTCGGGATGCATCACTAACGCAAGTTCTAGAATCTAAATGCTACTGGTACACTCATAAGCACTAATAATGAATGTTTTTCCTATCAAATCTAAAGGCGAACCTCACATATTTGGGTGGAAAATTTTCCTGAATGGTACGGTTTTATGCTTGTCATACAACTCCTATCCATGAAATGCTCATTAAGGCTAAAGCTTCACTCCTAAATGTTGTAAAAAATTTAAATTTGGCGCTAAAATTGCCCTAACAAGTATTTCTCTTAGTTTTATTACACACCTACTATTGAACAAACAAACTCAAGTATAATTGCATTCTCTGAAGTATCAACATTTACCCTCCCCTTACACTTAGGATGAACATTGTCCCCAATGTTCAATTAAAGGATGTAAAAGTAAAACAGGTAAAAGAATGAAAACAAATAGTCCCCTGATTCATTCGGTGTGGATGGTGTGTTAACAAGGTTATATCTTCCTCCAAGAAAATGAACGTTGAAAGCTTCCCTCCAGAAATATAAATCATATTCTTGTCATATATAACCTGTTAAACCTGAGAAGACAATCAAGGCAACCTCGCATAAAATCGGCGGCAATCTATATACACTAACAAATCCTAGAAAGCAATTTAAGATATAATGCTTGTGGAATGAATGTTTGCAGATTTCCTGGAGTTTACAAACTAAAGAATCAACAAAAACTTTAAGACTCCAGTATAAACAAAACTCGCAAAATTTTTCAGAATTTTGGTACCTGACGCCATCATGTTGTAACTCCTGACGCCGTTAGTATGTTCCTGGAAAAATTTTATGTTAAGTTTCTAGAAAATTTTTGGAAAAACTCATGCCTTATTTCCTAGAAAATCTTGCAAAACATCATTATGACTCGATACAAGCATTTGACTCAAACAATTACTAATACACATGTTCATTAAATATTGTTGTGGTTCATGCTCAATTTCGTTCTTATAAACAAATTTGGGTTTCCCCTTACACTTAGCTTTTGCAAGATACCTTTATATGTAGTTAAGACGAAGTTAAAAAAAATAAAGCATTTTCACAACTTACTTTGAAACATGAGCCAAAAACAATAAAAATAAAACATGCATACGGAAACAAATAAAATCAAATAAACAAACAATCAAACAAATAAATAAAATAAAAACATCAAACAACTTAAAACATGGGTTGGGTTGCCTCCCAAGAAGCGCTTGTTTTTGTTCGAGTCACGACCCTGACTCTACCTTTATTTAAAGGAAATAGGGGAGGTTTTTCCTACACTTAGGATTAAGTGCGGGTGGAAGTAGCGATACACACCCTTAGGGTGGATATATGTCACGTGAGGTGAAGGGGGTGAGTGAATGGCTTCCTTCATCCTAAAACTACCCAGGTAATATTGGTTGATGGGTGGGTCGGTTCCTCTTTTTTCTCCTAGAAATAAATCTAAGGATGGGAAGTTATGTAAAGATTGAGGTTCTGGCTCATCAACACTAGGACTAAGGGCAAGGTTATCACTATAAGTATTCAAACCTATATCCTCTAGTGGTGCTTGGTCAAAGGGTTCTACCTCCATTGGGATTCCTAAAGTTTCTTCTACTTCTTCCGGGTAAGTCACGGGCGGTGTGTGTGCCTCAAATGATGGTAGGACTTGTGGGGTACTTAGTGAGCTTATGTTATCATTCCTTGTGTCAAGATCACCTAAATCCTCAACATGTGTTTCATTATAATCTAACCCTAACATTTTCCCAAGTATCTCAAGTGCTTCTCTAGGCATCTCAACTTCTATATCCAAATCATAAGGATCATCCTCAATATTATGACTGATATATTCAAATTGCCCAAAAGATACATCATGTGTTTCTTGAGATTCATCATTATCGATCATAAAACCTAGGTCTTTTTTATCAATGTGATCATGTTCGGCTAAATCCTCCATCACATCAAGGTCACCTATGTGTTCATCCTATATTATGGTAGTGCCTAACCATGACATGCAGCTAGGTGGCTAATACGAAACTATCCTAGGTGAAGGCTCATATGGTGCATAGATTCACTAAGTGAGGTATTTTGAGGGGTTGATGGAGCTCCTAAGGTGAATTCTTTAAAAGTATTACGCACTTGGCCTCTTTTCTCAAGGTACTCAATAAAATCAATATAAAATCATGTCCTCCTCATTTCATTCCTCCATCTTGGTATATCCAAACTGGTGTAATTATATTTTTTCTGGTAAAACTCTAGTGTCGGACTTGGTGGATTCACGTTCTCCATAATGGTGAACGGAAGAGTCAAAGGAAAGGTTTTTACGAACAAATACACAAAGAAAAGATAGACTACGAGAAAGCTAAGAAAAAGAAAATAAAAATCTCACTAAAAAG
This sequence comes from Artemisia argyi, assembly GCA_030686995.1. Classification (NCBI taxonomy): domain Eukaryota; kingdom Viridiplantae; phylum Streptophyta; class Magnoliopsida; order Asterales; family Asteraceae; genus Artemisia; species Artemisia argyi. Next base: position 107,011,781 of record CM060685.1, read on the forward strand.
GAATCTAATGAGTAGACCTAATCAAAATAAATTTCAACCTAAACAATAACTATTCCCCGGGCTGCGGCGCCAAAAACTTGATACGTGGGAATGCGCCCTCGCAACAGGTTTTACCTCTCAAGGGATCTTGAGAAGCTTGCAACCCTCACCAGGCAGTGTACCTGATCGTTGTAATATAGTATAGTGACTAGTACCAGGGGATTGATCGTTCAACTCAGGAATAGTGTCGCTAGGATTAGAAAGCCTAATAAACTAGGTCTAGAGGTGAGGGATTATTCTTTTTGTATTTTTATATTTTATGATAAGCAAGTAAAATCCCGGGTTTTGAAGGAGTGGGCGGAATTAGTTGCTAGCCAACTAACCCAATTAACTAAAGATGCAATCAAAATAAAATAAAAGAAATGAAAATTAAGCTAATTTACTAATGTGGTGGAAACAATAATGAGAAAAGTTGTGTTTACTTAGATTTCATTACTCCCTAGATATCTTTTACCGGTTGATTAGCTTGTTACAATTGCATGGATGACGGGGTTATATTCCTTAATACTAGTCGTAGGGCCGTGTACAATATTCCCTAACAATATAAGATCCTACTTCACTCCTATGTCGAGCCGATTAAAAGCTCCTAACATGAGATCATTAGAATTCTCTTATGCATTAAATACAACCGAAAATCGTAGTACACCTCCGATCATGTTTCTTAAGACCTTCAAGCAAGTTACCAATGGAAGTCTGCCAGTGTTCTTAAGCCTAACATCGAATACAATCATCCGTAAAAATTATAAACAAACAATCAACCAATAATCAACATCTAGGTTTCATTACATCTAAGCAAACACAATAAAAGCCTAGCCTAACATGTTAAAAGAAAGATAAACATAAGATAGAATCAAACAATACATAGACATATTGAATGATTATTGGAGAACTTATCTTTATTAAAACATGGAAGAAAGAATGGTTTGAAACCCCTTCAATATGCAGGAAATTCGACCTAGGGTTTGTGTGTGATATTCCACAACTTGTTCCACCCTTTATAATGAAAAATTGGAAAAATATATATAGACTAAGCATCCTGACGGCGTCATGTGTTAGCCTCTGACGCCGTCAACTCGCTGCCAAGTTGAAATTCGTATCGCCTAGATCCAGTCTTAACGCCTTCATGTGCAAATCTACTCTGGGCCGTCACTTGTATTTGGACCCTGACGGCCTTGATGACGCCGTCAGGCCATTAACAAAGAAAATGTTCTAGGCCGTCACATTATAAGTTCCATGTCCACCTCTTTTGTCACTTTTGACACCGTCATGTGTAATGTCTTGACGTCGTCAGGTACTGTTCCCAGCAAGGAATTTGAGACTTTTCTGTTTTCTTCACTTTTATGCTCCAAAAACGTCCAAAATGCTTCCTTTTCTAGATTTTTCCTCAAAAGTACCTAAAATGACAAAAGGAACGATTTAGGGCAATAATTGATTAAATAATCACGAATTCGGGCTTAAATGACCCCTTAAAATCGGTACACTTTTTGCCTCATCAGTCCTCAAGATCATCCTTTACCACCCTCATATCCACCTCAAATGACTAATGTCAACACCATAAACTCAATCAAGGTACAAGAATTCTCAAATCTTGTTGACTTGAATTTCCTAAATATCATCCTATCTGAAAAACTTCATCCTCCAACTATGTCACATCCCACTCTTGCTCAAGTGGATGCTCATGCGGGCTATTGTGCTTGTTGCATTTACAATCACAACCACTTTCAAAAGATGAAGAATAATCTTGACTTCATCATTTCCATTCACTTATCACCCGGGTTTTTACCACCTTCAACCAAAACTCCTTCACCACCACATCTCCGCAAGTCTTAGAAAAGCATGCATGCTCAATAATAAAATTGGACTTTGCTTAGGATATCCTAAAAGACTAGACTGGGATTATGAATGTAGTATTTTGTTGGAAAAGTCATATGTATGACTTTGTTGTTTCTTAATGAATGGACTATTTTATGCATGATTTCTTAATATTATATCCCTGACATCTTTATGGCGGCGGTCCTCCAACATAGTGGCGGTCCTTAATCACTATGGGACTGTCCATTTATTTAAGGGACCGTCTCCATTACATGCTTTATCTTTTGTCTTCTCTTCATCTCTTATGTGTAGCTTATCCATACTTGCTTGCATGTCTCTTCTAACTTGTTTTTGTAGCAAAATACCATCGATCGATTCCTCGGTGTCCTCATCTAGAGGGAGCTTTAAGCAAGGGGGAGTCATCACGATGCCGTCGACTTCTTTCTACTCTACTCTCGACGAAGCTTTTTTGATTCCACAAAAAGGGGGAGAAGATAACAAAACTCATTAACAACTTATTAATGCCTAGTTTTATTTAAAATAAGTTTATATTTTATAATCATCAAAAAGGGGGAGATTGTTAATACAAATAATGTCAAAAATGTTATTTGCATTATTCGGTCTCTACTAGTTTTGATAATCTCAAAATATAAAGACACGTTACGTAAAACTATGACTAATCAGTTTTTAATCGAGAAAACTCATTTTCGGTTTCAACATCACTTAAGGTATGTATAAACATCTACCAACTTGTGTATGCGATCAAAGAACATATTTTTCATCTAAACACCACATTTTCATATGACAAAATATTTTTACAAAAGTATTTTTGTATAATTAAAAGAAATGTTTTATTATGAAAATTAGTTTAAAATTCAAATTTGCAACAACCATATTTCCTGCTCAAAACCGACAGGAATTTTTCACCAGATAAACTTTCACCACGTCAGGACAAAAAGAGGAGCGTCTATCGGGATGGTACCTTAAATGACTGATAGTCCTGTAGTGATAAAGGACCGTCACATGTTTAAGGGACAGTCACCTTCTCTCCTGGCGCCTATAAATACAGAACTGTTCCTTTTCTGAAATCTCAGCTCTTATGCACTGAAAGTCTCTGTATTCCAAAATCACTCCAAATAATCTTCTTTGATGACATTAACAGGCTCTAAGTTGTTTACAAGTGATCACATCTATACTTCCTCTAAAGTGCAAGATGTAACAATTCGCATTTTCAGGTTACTATCCAATCCCGAATACTTACTATTCATTTTACTATTCACTTTCACTATTCATTTTCCAAAATTTTTGTTTCATATTCTCGTGACATAAATTATTTCCCTGATAAAATAAAAGTTTGACACTCATCGGATCATTTTCGCGAAAGTTATTAAGAAACTATACATTTGGTTTAAATGTCATTTAAACACCATGCGCATAACGAAAACCGACTGCGCCAATTTTCCCCGCATCAGATTAATGTTTAGTACACTCATGATCAATTATAGAATTTTTTATAATTAAGTTAAAATGTTACCAAATAGACCTTGTGCCGTACGAAACAGAAATTTACGTTTTAAGCACTTTTACTTATCCGCAACCTTAGCCTATACCTGCACCACATTTTATAAGACGTTTAGAAGCTTTCATATTTTTGGAAAAGTCAGCATATTTTCCCTCCTCCTTTGACCAAAAATCATTCCTTGATTTTACAAATCATTCCTCTATTTTTAGGCTTACGGTTTTATGTCTAAAAGACATTAAATACCAACCGACACTAGACTGAGCTCAGTCTAGACATTATAGGTCATTTTAATTCATTATCATCGTATTAGAAAAGTTACATTTTACCTTCCTCCATTTTACGCAACTTTCGTACGTTTTACGTATTACGCATTTTAGACCCGCGTTTCCAGTTTTAACAGGGTTTAAGCAACCCGGTGGAACTTACCACTCATTTTATATTTTATTATGGATTATATTGACAAGTTTAATCATTTCTAAAATTTTTATATTTTTACAATACCCGGTTTTACATTTCGTGGCATAACAACTTACGGTTAACGGAACCAAAACTTACTTCGTAAACTAGATAATACCAAGTTTAAACCACCTAGTCACCCCTCCTCATCCTAACCAACTCTAGGAAGAGTCTTGGAGACTCTTCATCTCTTGCTTTCACTAGATCATTACACCTTGCAACTTAGGCTCCAAGTTTAGCCTAATCTTGCAACACCTTGCAAAGCTTTGCATAAAAGCTTGGTTTAGTCAAATATTTGGCACCTCCTTTGACTAAACCAAGGCTATAAACCTCCCTCCCCTCCCCTTTGGTCGTTCATACCATCACAAACACAAACACATTCATAATTTTCTCTCTACTTCAAGTATTATTCAAGAATACAAGTTCCATATCAATTCCAAAGCTCTTGTAAAGCTTTGATTGATCCAAAGTCCTTGTTTCCTCCATCTTTTGGTGATATTTCATCCACACAAGAAGAGTTCTAGTATAAGTCTTCAAGTGCTTTTCCAAGTAAATCAAAGAAGTAGGAAGCTAGTTCTTGATCAATCAAAGTCCTATCCTTGTTCTTAATTTCCTTTCATTAGAAAGCCAAAAGTTGTAAGAAACCCTAATACACTTTCTTGCTCAATATCATTTTTATGCTTATTATGTTTCATTCATTCTATATATGGTGTTTGTGTTATGTTCATGATGTATAAAAACTCTTAAAACAAGTGATGGAAACCATATGTTAGCTAAATAGACAGAAACAAGAAAACTAGTGACTTATATTGAGAAATTCGACCAAAATGGTATAAACATGATATTGGACAATTTATTACTGTGGTAGAGGACTTAAAAAGGAAAACACACCTAAAACGAGTATACGAGTCAAAAGATATGGCTAATAGAAGTTACCAAAACTTTGCGGCAAAACTGTCCCAAACTTTCTGTGACTGAATTAAAACACGCGAAAACAGGCCTTTCTGCTCCGTTTCATCAAAAAGTTAAAACACGAAAGTTGTCCGGAATGATGTTTTCTTCAAAAACTCAGGTGCACGGGTCCAGAAAACCCATAATGAATGTTATGTTTCTTCAAATTCTTAACAGCCCTTTTAAATACCCTAATAACCATGTATTGGTTATGGCTAAGTAAAACCAAGAGGTCTAATAACTTTAAAGCCGAGACCACAGCCATGGCTAAGGCCAAGGATGAGTCTCAAGACCATGGTAGCAATGACCAAAGTCACGGCAAAGCCACGGCTAAAGACCTTATGGCTTTCTAAGTCGAAAACATGAACTAAAGTGTTAGTTGTAACATAATCAACCAATTTGGATCTACTCCATCAAATGACCATGAGACTTTGCAAGTAATATCCATTTTAGGCTTAATAAACTCATTAAAAATAACAATCTTCATTTAAAATAAACTTTCCTAAGTTTATTCAACTATTCGGACATGTAACTTTTAAAGATCAAAAACATATATTTTCTATCAAATATGAGTCATCTTTAAGATGCTTAGGATGAGCCTATGAAGAAAGGTTCACCATTCAGTGAGGCGAAACTCAGTGAATGATACTTGAGCCAAACAAGAAGGTGATTGATTTAGTGAGTGATTACAATAGCTCACTGAATCCCCAAGTCTCCTCACCAATAATGAAGACTGAGAAACTCAAGACTAAAGACATGAAGACTGAAGTAAAGGTGGGATAAGGCGAGATAAGTTTGAATGGATAAGGGAAGGTCCTTATCATGTAAAGGTCAACTTACTTTGAATAGGTATAAAACCAAGAAGTGTGTCAACACTGAAGATATGAAAGTACTCTTGTCCTTTACTACTTATAGAACATGTAACAGTTACAAAATGCCAATGCATTTTGTCCAATGTAGGCTTATGTTATCATTGTCTTTTAGGTAACGGTTAACCCATACTTGTGTATAAATAGGATCATAAAAAGGAGTGAATGTAAGTTTGTGCAACTAATGCTTAGACATTCACAAACACATTTACTCCTCCAAAGAACAACCATGTACCTGAGATAGCTTAGTTGTACCTTAGTTGTCACTTAAGCTTAGCTTAAGTTTAGCAAGGAGAAACACCATACTTATCATTCAATCCCAAGTGTTATTCCGCAAACACTTGGGTATAATTCTTTGATTAACTTCTTATAAGAATTAGAGAGAATTGCAAAACTCGTCCCTAAAGTTTGGCCAAATTGCACGTTTCGTCCCGGAAGTTTGGAAAGTGCAAGGATCATCCATGTGGGAAACTTTTGGGGCAAAATTAGTCTCTGGCCTACATCAAATGACTAAAATACCCTTGTCTTATATTACATTTCAGTTTCTTACACAAATGGTCCCTATGTTTTGCCAGGTTTTGCTGATTTAGTCCTAACTTTTTTTTAATTAATTTATTTAACTATTAATATTAGTATTATTTTTAATAACTTTTCGTCCGTTTTTGTCCGTTTTTCTTAAGTTTTTGTCCATTTTTCTCACCTTTTTTTCATTTTTCGCCCGTTTTTGTCCGTTTTTCTTACGTTTTTTCCGTTTCTGTCCGTTCTTCTTACGTTTTTTCCCGTTTTCATACGTTTTTGTCCGTTTTTCTTACGTTTTTTCTGTTCTTCTTACGTTTTTTTTTCTGTTGTTATCTGTTTCTATCACGGTTTTTGCCCGTTTTTCTTACATTTTTGTCCGTTCTTCTTACGTATTTTCCGTTTTCATACGTTTTTGTCCGTTTTTATCCGTTTCTCTCACGTTTTTTTGCGTTTTGTCCGTTTTTCTTACGTTTTTATCCAGTTTTCTTAAATTTTCCATTTTCATACGTTTTTGTCCAGTTTTCTTACGTTTTTTTACCATTCCTCTTAACTTTTTTCCATTCTCATATGTTTTGTCCGTTTTTCTTACGTTTTTGTCAGTTCTTCTTACGTTTTTTTCCGTTTTAATACGTTTTTGTACATTTTTCTCACGTTTTTTAATTTTAAAAAGAAAATAAAGTTTTCGAACAAAAATTTGCAAATATGTTTTTGAATTTTAAAATTCCAAAAAACATATTTTCGAAATAAAATTTAAATAATTCGAAATTTTTTTCCTTTTTTTAAAATTTTCTAAAAAATGTTTTTTAAAAAATATTTTTATTTTCAAATATTTTTCTAAAAAACTTTCATTCGAAAAAAGATTTATTCGATTTTTTAAAAAATATATATTTTGGATTTTTTTAAATTTTTTTCTAAAAAATTCCAAAAAAGTATTTTTTTTTCCAATAGTTTAAGATTTTTTTTTTTTTTTTGATGATTATTTTTTGAATTTTTTTTTCAAATTTTTTTTGAAATTTTTTCGTATGAAACTGAAAAACGTGAGAAAAACGGACGAAAACGTAAGAATTACGGACAAAAACGTATGAAAACCGAAAAAAACGTAAGAAGAATGGAAAAAAACGTAAGAAAAACGGACAAAAACGTATGAAAACGGAAAAAAGTGAGAAAAACGGGCGAAAATATAAGAAAAATGGAGAAAAACGTATGAAAACGGAAAAAAACGTGAGAAGAACGGACAAAAACGTAAGAAAAACGTATGAAAACAGACAAAACGTAAGAAGAACGGACAAAAATGTATGAAAACGGAAAAAAAACATAAGAAGAAAGGACAAAACGTAAGAAAAAAGGACAAAAACAGAAAAAACGTGAGAGAAACGGACAAAAATGTATAAAAACGGAAAAAAACATAAGAAGAACGGACGAAAACGTAAGAAAAACGGACAAAAACCTATGAAAACGGAAAAAACGTAAGAAGAACGGACAAAAACCTAAGAAAAACGGACAAAAACGTGAGAGAAATGGATAAAAATGGGCAAAAACGTATGAAAACGGAAAAAACGTATGAAGAACGGAAAAAACGTAAGAAAAACAAAAAAATTGTATGAAAACGGGAAAAAAAAGCGTAAGAAGAACGGACAAAAACGTAAGAAAAACGGACAAAAACGGACGAAAAACGAAAAAAATGTGAGAAAAACGGACAAAAACATTAGAAAACGGACAAAAACGTTAGAAAACGGACAAAAACGGAAGAAAAGGTATAAAAATAATACTAATATTAATAGTTAAATAAATAAATTAAAAAAAAAAGTTAGGACTAAATCAGCAAAACCTGACGAAACACAAGGACCATTTATGTAAGAAACTGAAATGTAGTATAAGGACACGGGTATTTTAGTCATTTAATGTAGGCCAGGGACTAATTTTGCTTCAAAAGTTTCCCACAGGACGATCCTTGCACTTTCCAAACTTCCGGGATGAAACGTGCAATTTGACCAAACTTTAAGGACGATTTTTGCAATTCTTTCTAAGAAATAAATGTCGAAAAATACGCTGTCTTTTATCTTTACGTTTTATTTACTTATTGTTAATCAATCTTTCATTACTATGCCATGGAACTTGGTTAGTTTAACTTTGAAAATACTAATTAAGTATAAGGGAACAACAAGTGGTATAAGAGCCTCTGATTTGTAAAACTTTTCAAAAACAAGAGAGCTCAAAGTTTTTAAAATCAAGATCCTACCATGGCTGATAGTGATGTACCCCAACTAGTCGATAAAAAGGGAGGAAGCTATACTGCTATTGCTCCCCGACTTGAAGTTGGAAAATTCAATAAGTGAAAAAAGCGCATGCTTTGCAACTTGATTGTGATGGAGCCTTATTACATTAAGCTCATTAATGAAGGCCCACACGTCCCTAAAACTGCTCAAGGTTTAATCAAATCTGATGCTCAGTGGACTCCAGATGAGAGAAGGGTGGTAAACCAAGACCAACGCCTGAAAAGCATCATTATATCATGTCTTCCTAATGATATAATAGAATCAGTCATTAACTATCCAACATCTAAACAGACTTGGACTGACTTGGTTTATAGCTATGAAGGTCCCTCAGATACCAACGAAAACAGGATCATGTGTAGAAACTAGAAGGGAGGGGGGGGGTTGAAACAGTTTCACCATTTTTATTTACTTTTTAGAAAATTTACTTTTACAAGTTTGTTTATAAAACCTTTCGATTTGATCTTTATGTGATATCACCTTATCAACAAATAGATACAATAATAAGTAAGCAAGAAAGATAGGGAAAGAAATGATTAAACCGGGACACAGAGACTTATAGTGGTTTGACTACGAAGCTCATTTTTCGCCCAACTCCACACCTCGAGTCTCATGCTCGAGAGTTTCACTAACACTATATCAACACGCTCCCTTATGGCAGAACAAACCTTACACAAGCTTACACCAATTTTAACGACACTAAGCAGAATGTCAAGTCCTAATCCTAGCTAGAACCAATCTAATCAAAAGATAAAAATGAGGGTTTAAAAGAGATCTGTAACAACGGCTTGAGAGGTAAAGGACTTTTCTTCAACACTTCGTTTCTTGATAACTACGAGTATTCTTCTCTTGTGTAACACCCCCAATTTCGTGATACGCATCGAAATTCAAACTGGGTGTTACTTCATGGCACAACAGTTATAACAATAGAAAACGAACTCTAATTGAGTCGTTTTAAAAGATTTATCATTCAAATTATATAAATATCAGAGATTACAAAATGAGGTCCCAGATGGTTCCATGTTTACAATTTACATTAAATGAGTTTTCGAATGATAATAAAATTTATAGCCCTTTTGAATTTTCGTGCTCCTCCGTGCCAGCCTCTAAAAACATGGACCTGAAATACATGCTTAAACTGTCAACACAAAGGTTGAGTGAAATTTATAGAGTTTATTAAATGGATGAACACAATATATTGGTAGTGTGAGTTAATTAGACTCATACTCATGGTTGGAAAACAAAACGGTTATTATTATTCACTAAGCTCATGCAACCAATACGTTAACGGGTACCAATATCAATCGGTGGAGTTACCCCGGTAGGTACTTTGCCATAATACCTAAATCTCAAATATTAGTGCATTTGTTTGAACGTACTTGGTCAATACAAATGGGATTCGTCAATCCCAATAGGCCTATTTACAATACTCGCGCTCACTATTACTAGTGATTAAATGGTTCATGATAAGGGGTCTTGGATTGGCAAGGATGGTACTTAGTGACAATAAAACAATCCGGCAAGCATACAATTGAAAATCATTGTGTTCGGTGGAAAAATAATAGCATGTATTCCACCCAAGGGTTTGTAAAACAATTAAGTAATGGAAAGTGGGGCTATGAACTCACCGTGAGTTGGATGATGTTTAAGGATATAATGAAATCGCTGCATAAGCCGGGAAAACCTCTACGTGCAACCTAGAACAATTGTTGCAACTTAGGTTGGAGTAATGTCTAAGAAAACATAAACGTGCCTATATATGTCTTGCATATTGTTCATGATGTAGTACTTAGTATATAGTGTAAGTCGTTGTATAAAAATGGTTTATGAAACATGTATATTTGGTATATCTCGTACTACCGTTCGGGCCGTCATAATTCAGAGGTCATACAGTAAACGTTCGAGGAGCTAGGACACTTTAATTCGTAAATTCAGCAACTCGTCGATCCGTTTACCCCAATGAAACCCCTCACATGAAGCTCCCTAGTGTTGAATGACTATTCATTCACTAACTTGATTGCGTTTAAGGTTATTGAACACTTAGGTTATTTTATGTTCAAATCCTAGTTTAAGGAAGTTTGGGAATTTACTGACCCAACAACTTGCTTCAAATATAGTTTAGTTGATTATTATGTGTTTTTGTTTTTGAATTAGGTAGTGTTAAATATGTTGCATAGGTGCAAAGTGTTTTATTATTATTAGGACACTAATGCTATTAACTAAACTACATATGACAGAATGTCTTTTATAACACTAAATTTGTTACTAACAAATCACCTATGTATTAGGATAGTTTCCTTAGAGGGCGAGGAATGATAACGCAAAACATGCGTTATTGCCTACATGGCACTCCCACAACGCTAAATGCGTTAACATGTTAACTCGCGTTGAGAAGATTGGACCGAATAAAAAAATTACAAAACAGCCCCTAACGTTTGAATATTAACGTTAACATTTGAATTAAAAAAAAAAAAAAAAAAAAAAAAAAAAAAAAAAAAAAAACCTCACATAACCATTATAAATACAACACATCATTTACAAATATATTCACACTTAGCATTCTCACACTTAACATATTTACACACAATTATGGCTTGTAAACTCCCACATACCGTCGAATAACTGCAACGATTTATCAAAAAAGAAACTGAGAAAGGCGACAAGGATCGCCAAAATGCTATTTTGGAAGTCATCACGAAGTTTGAGCTTGCGAAACAACTGAAACGTCGACTTAGAGAATGATACACAACGTGCACAGACATCTCAGATGATAGGAAATATGTGGTCGACCAGTTCTTGTACGATGAATATCGTAAAGACGCTGCTATTGTTGAATCGTTGTGGGTTTGTGTCAACCAGATACAGTCCCAAATCTCCAACAAGATCCGTTGGAGCTTTGAAGAAAATGTGGAAGTTGTTATGGTTGAACAAACAGTGTGATCGTCCCTGGTTGTTAGCCGCAACTGTTTGTAAATAGTATTGAAGTTGTGACATTCACAGTTGAGTCTGTTCCATTTAATCGTGACCATAGCGTTGTTTCGATTGACACCGTCAGAAAGATTGTTGAACATGGATACAACCCGGTTCCAAAAAGAGTTTGCATTGTAGTTGACAGCATCTTCATGAACTGTAACCCAAACTTGAGCTAGCAAGTTTTCTTCTTCTACTGACCAACGATTATTCATTTCAAATGTTTGAAGCTTGAAACAATTTTGTAAAATGGTATGCGATTTATAGCCTTTTGAAACAATAGGAGCGGGATATATTTAAAATTCTAATTCAAATACGAGCGGGATATATTTAAATTTCAAATTCAAATACGAGCAGTATATATTTAAAATTCAAAATTTAATAATATAGTGTTTGAATGTTTAATGAATGATGAGGGTAGAATTTGTAAATTGTTATTTTCAAAAAAAGGTGGGTCTATGAAAGTGGTGTTATTGGGTGTTATGAGTTCCTGATGTTTTTTGTGTTAAAATAACATGTTATGATTCCCTAAGCTCTTATTACTAAAATAAGGCTTTATCCTGTATGTATTCGTCCTTTGAAAATGTGTGTTAGGACCCGTGAAAGTGTCCCGAAATATAACAAATGGGTAAGCATATATTAGAACACATGGTAGCATCGTATAATATGGTCTATTTGGACACCATTTTGGTTGGATACACATTTTTATCGGACCAAGGAATTAGTTTTTAAAATGTTCAAGTTTATTAGGACGCCGATAAATGTCTTAAATATCTATTACAACCCTTTCCGGACACTTTTATTTTGGTCCGGTAAGGTCCTATACACATTGCAATTTCATGTCATTTTGCAAAAGATCCGCTACACATTATAGTTTGGTTGTTCAAGTTCATTGCAGGTTTGTGCTATTTTACTAGTTTTATTGTATTCTGTATAGATATATGTTTTGAAAAGAATTATTTCTAGTATTACAAACAAATAAGATAAAAGACAAAAGCAACTCACCATGAGTAATAACCATAACCGAAAGTACCAAAATAACATAAAACATCAACTAAACAACTTACATGACACATAGTACCTTCATTTCTCTTCTCCAACCCAACCTACTCTCTCTCAAATCCTCCTTGAAATTCCCCCACATTCTCAACCCTGCCACCACCATCACTATCACCACCTTCTTCGGACCACTATAAATTATCCAACACAAACGTTGTACTTGCTTCTAAGCCGAAAATAGAAGGTGGGTAGTAACATTTTCTAAAAAAGAATCACGTTTTTTTTTTTTTTTTTTCATCATTGTTATACATTATATTTCACATCTATATATTATATCAAAATCTTGATAAAATTTGAATTTTTTTAGTTGGCTCTATGCTTGATTAAATTTAATGGTTGGTAATTACTATGTTAATGAATTTTACGTAGTAACTCTTTACAGATAAAACAAAGGAAGGTGCCCATTTGGATAGGGAAAGTTGGGTTTCTAGTGAAATTTGACTTTAAGGGTGTCAACGGATTGTGGGTATTTATGCCCTTATAAAAAGGGTACACAGAAGATTTTATTTTGTGATGAAAATTTGAACATGAATTCTGATAGCTTTCAAGTTGATATGGAACATTTCTCACATCTAAGCACCAAAGACAACACCGTTAATTCAAGATTCACTGTAAGTGTATATTTGTCCTGTTTTTTAAATAAATTTTTTTATAAAGGCTATGGTTAACAAAAAAAAAATATATGTAATATAAGTTGGTGCATTTAGTTGGTTGAGAGTAGTTAAAGTCATGAATGAACGCTTATTCTGAAAGTTCAAGCATTATTATGCATGTCCGAATTTTTTTAAATATAGCCCGTTTTTAGCATTTTCTTTTTTTTAAAAGCTAAAATGGTTATTATTCTTGACTAATTAATTTCGAGTTGTCTATAATATAAATTCGACTACGATAACAAGGTGACAACATTCCAATGACATCAAGGCATTTACAAATTTTGATATGTTTCTTATTTCGTATTCATTAACTTTTAATTCCTCTTTTAGTTGAATTATAATTTTTATTATTGTGACGAGTAGCTGCAGAGGAGTTTTTCAAGAAAAGTAGAAGAGAAGAAGATGAGCTGCCCAACCGTTGACATAGAAAGAGATGCCATTTCTTCACCAAAAGGTGACACCTTTATTCTATTGTGATATATATTTGTTTTTCATTATTTTTAAGATTTTGCTGACGAAGGTTATTACCTAAAAAGTTATGATTCATTATACCTTGTTTTAAGTAGACTATTTCATTTTGTTAACTACAAAGTGCTAAAATTCATCATACTTTGATTTAAGTTGAGCATTTCTTTTTATTAACTACAGATCATAAATTGTTTTAAGTACAGCTTTTATAGTACTCTCTACATCTTAAGATAATACTTAAAAATAAATAAATAAAATAAAATATATTCAGTCAAATTTTGATTAATTATGGTAGGTAAACTAATATATATCAATGTATTGTATAGTAAAATTTATGGTAGGTAAACTACCAAGAAAGAACATACTATTTTAACTTATTTTAAATGTATTTCAACGGTAAAAATCGGTGAGTATATTTAAGAAGTAAAGATAGAGATAGTAAGCAAATTTCTTAAAACGATTAGAAGTTTGAAGAAGATAATTGTCATTTTATGATAATTGATTATTTGCTATTTAGTACTAGTAGTACTTAACTTTCCAAAGAGTATACGTGTCAAATGATATTGTATATTGACAAAAAGAACATCTCATTAGAGTTAAAAGTGTACTATTTAAAGTTTTAAACTAGTAACGTTAAGACTAAACAATTATTGAAAGACAAAAGTTCCTAGTAATAACCAACAAAAATAACAAAACACAACTGAAGCTCATGATTTCATGTGTCTTTTTATAAAAGAATCGCATCATTTATTAAATACTAGCAGGGTATTTGCGTGCAAAAACGACAGGTAACTTTAAATAAATTTTTTTTGTGAATCACATATTCGAATTTATTTAATTTTTCTGTCAATAAATTTATGGATATCAAGAATTACATGTGTCGTATTTTATCTCTTTAACTAATGACAGTGTTTTTCATTATATGATTGTGATAATAAATATTTTATGAGCAATGGTTTTTTTGTCGTTCAGAATATCTATTTAATCTATATAAAGCTAAGTTTTATAGATACAGATGTTAAAAAAATCTGTAAAACCGACAAACCGAGCGACCCGCTCAATCCAAAACCGCAAAAACCAATAACCAAAAAATCGAATAAAAAAAACCATAAAACGATAAACCATCTTATCGCGCGGTTTGATGTCGGTTTTTATTTTTAAATATCAGCGATTACCCGAATCGAACCGTGTTTTATATACATGTAGTTTTAACAATTGAGGCTGGATCAAAAATATGTTCAGTAAGATAAAATATAAAGAAAAATATTTTGGTAATTTTAGCTTTAATATTTGCATTTTTTTTTTTAAATTGTAGTTTTAGCTATTTATGACTACAATCCATGCTTAAATACATATTTAATGCATTAATTACTTGTACAATTTTATTTTATATTTCTTTCCCAAATTTCACCATTCACTTTTTTAAATCCAACAATCAAATTATTAATTAAGCATACAAATAAGCTTACTAATTAGGCATAATTTTATTTATTATTTTTTTTAATAGTTCACACATCAAATAATACTGTTGTAAAAATCGGCCCAGGCGGCCGATTAATCCTCGCATAATCGCTGATCGCTCACTAAGCGCCTTGATTTATTATAATCGGTCTATTTAATCGTTTTGGTCAAAGATCGCTTAAAAATCGGTCAACAAACCGATTAATCGGAGAAAATCGGTCTAATCGGACAAAATCGCTTGACAATGGTCAACAAAATCGCTTAAAAATCAGTCAAAATCGCCTAAAAATCGGTCAATAAACCGATTAATCGGACAAAGTCAGTCAAAGATCACTTAAAAGTAGTTAATAAACCGAGTAATATCTATGTTTGACTTTGACCTTTGAAGAATTATGTATTATGTTTATATTTGAACACTTGAAATATTTGAACGTTGATGCATTATGCTTATCTCATGCATATAATATAATATAATATCTAAAATTATAATTTTGTGCATAAAAATTTCAATCCGATTAATCCCCGCCTAACCGATTAATCGCTAGGCCCTACCCGACCGCCTCACTAGCGCCTAGCGATTTTTACAACCTTGCCAAATATTATTCCATAATTTCCCTTAAATAAACTTCAAAGTACTTCAAAGTACGTGATAATCAACATCTGAATAATAGACGTTTAATATATGAAACTTCAAGCAACAATCTAATGTCTCCTAAACATACATATTATTTATTTAATGAGAATGGATCAAGTGAAAAGTAAATTAAATTAGAAGTGGTGAGATCACTTGAGATACAACGACTTGAATTTGATACACCTCTATTTATTTAGATGCACCCTTTTGAGTAACCATGAAATTGCATCTAATACACATATATGCATCCAAAATAATAAGAATACATCTAATTAGATCATATGTAATTATACTTACCTCTCATCTTTGTTATTTTAAAATTATTTCTCCTTGCTCTTCATTTAATTAGATAAAGTATATTACAACTCAACTCAAGTAAATAGAATTGTTCCGTTTTGTTCCTATCCATATGATCCAAATTGCACATGTAACTTAGAATTATTCGAATCGGTTGCATGCGGTGGAAAAGACGTTTTTTTTTTTTTTCTCTCTCTCTTTAAAGTTCAATAATTTCTTATATTCAAATTTTAAAGTATTCCAACTATATTTATTTAACTTATTCATTGTCATTTTTGGATATCAAATGCAGATGTCATGTCCGACAAATTGATACCAATAACGACAGGAACGAATGAGCAAGAAGTCCATCAAATTAGCATAGTTACCACCACCATCGCGACCAATGGAACACCAACAAAATGTAGGCTGATCAACAGAAGATCAAATAGTTTCAAGCAGTCGTCCATCATTAATCCTAGAAGCATTATGTTCTTCTTTGCAACCTTGTAAGCACATTTCGACCCCTTATGTCCGTTTTTTGTCCATAGATAGTAGCTTTTCGATAAGTATATAGTTCATGCAGTTACACTGATCTTTTCAACCACCTCTTAAAATTTTAGAGAATTTCTTAAAAATGATAGTTTTGCTACAATTTTTGTAGTCAATTGCCTACAATTCTTCATATAAATTACATAAGAAAAGAATCAATGAACCACTAAAAAGACTCAAGGACTCACAAAACTCACAAATAATAGCGCAAATTGTAGAAAGTTGGCTACAATGCAACTGTAATTAATATATTTCTGTTTTTAAATAAACCAACAACCAACAAGTTGTATATTTCATGAATAACATTGAAATAACTTTACAAATATCATAACATGTTTTATCAAAAACATACTTAACCACGCTATATCAAAAGAATATGTTCGCAAAAGTTATACACTGAATTGCAAAACAATTCTTTATAACAGGGTTAGCGTATCATAGTGGAAGCTTTTTGGCCCACGAGTGCTTCTTTTGAGTTGCATGCTTGCCTTGTCCATCATCAATACATAAGGTCATCCTCAATGTATAGTATATTTGAGGGTGCAATACAGTGGCACGTTAGCATTAAACACTTCAATACAAAACATCCAAAACCCATTCAACTGATTGATTAATACGTAGTAATAGAAGTGGCAAAAATCATTGTCCCACTATAGCATACACTTATCTATACTACTATATAATGTATTTTGAACTATTCTATACTTAGAAATGCTTAAAAATTCATACTTTTACTTACTAATTATGGAAACAACCACCCCTAACAATCACGCTCAACAATTTATAACCACTTCAACAACCACCCCCAACAATTTATAACCACCTTAAAAACCACCCAACAACCACTTTCCACCACCCCACCTCCCTCCTTTTCACCTCAATAATCCGTCCTCGCATCGCGCGGGCACCTTTCTAGTTTTTTAAATAACAAAATGGGAAAAAGAAGGTTCATTGACTGGTTGTGCAGAAAGGCACGAGAATTATTTACGTTGGTATGGAACTACTCACAATGAATTGACCGATGCCACATAGGTTTACTTTTCCCATTCAACGTGTGCCAGCTAAGCCCATTGCGGATGGTCTTAAAAACCATCGTTATTACTATTACTGTAGTATTTCTTTATATCAATTGGCAACTGGCAATCGGCAAAGTTACTTTTTCTAATAAGTAGTAACGACTAAAACATCATTTTATCAAACCACGTTATACACCTTATTTTTTTATTTTTACTATAAAGCATGTTCTTTTCATGGTACTATGTGTTTTTTGTTCACCATATCATTAACTCACTATTATGGTTGTTATTATCTTTAAAGTTGGTGTTATGTTTTCATTTGTGTAGTTTTATGTGAGACTTTAAAAGACTAATAATTTCAACTCAAATCAATTAGAAAAATGTAAATACATTAAACCAAATTACATAATACATACTACGTGCTTTGAATATGTTATGGCTTAACTAAATCAAACACACTTTACGTTCACACTTAGTAAAACGAAAAATTAAAAGGGTGAGATCCTAGGATTTTTTGCATACAAGAGTTCGATAAAATAAATAAGAATTATCACAAGAGATATATTCCGATATAGCGTGCGGGCAATATACACCGTATATACATTCATCAACCAAAGTTTACTGTTCATAAATACTTTGACCGACTTTGACAAAAAGATTTACTATATCATGTCTATATGTATTGTTGTTTTGAAAACTAAAGAACTAATTACCATCTAGCACCGTAATGTTCAAGCTTTTAATTTACAGCATTGCCGTCACAAGCTCAAAGCTTGCTCCCTCCATCTTTCTAAACTTTTCTCTTTTTTTTTTTTTTTTACTCTAACAAGCATGCATGTTAATTATACTCTTATTACCAATTAATAGTTTTGTTATTTTATACCATCCATAAATTCTTTATAATGTGTTACATATCTTTTTATATTAACCATTTCCTTGTATAAACTCATATTAATACAAACAAATAGTAAAATCAACCAACATTTTAAAATCATAATTGTTTATATCTTACTCCCTCCGTCTTAAAATAAGTGTTCAGTTTGATTTTTCAAAATCAAACTAGTTCAACTTTGACGTTAAATATTTTTTTTGTGTTATATAATATTTGATAAAAAAATTACACCAATGAAAGATACATTTAAAACCTAATCCATTTATATATTTTACATCAAATTATATAACACACGTAAAAATAAATAAGGTTAGAGTTGAATCAGTTTAACTCTGAAAAGTCAAACTGGACATTTATTTCGGGACGGAGTGAGTAGTAAATAACAAGCGGAATACTATAATTTTCCTACCTTTTACATGTCTTAACTTACTTATATTTTCATAAATTATAGATTTTCTACAATTGTTTTCCATATACATGTATTCAATCACCTAAATAACTTTCGTATAAGGTTGATAGATTAGGCTAATATGGTAGAAGAGTTCGACTCCTTTCTATGATTCTTTTAGTTTTATAATTGTAATAAAACTTTATAGTACTATATTTATTCCGCTCACTAGGCACTATTTTCTTCTAGCCACGTACTTTCAAATGCATGTTGTAAATATAGTACTACGTAGCTTTTATTTCTATCACAAAAACCAAAACGTACTCGTTGTCTCGTTATCTACATTGATGATTTTAATTTCATCCACTGTTTTACCCATTGTTAGAGGATAACTCACACAAATTGAGTGATTCATGTCACTCTTCTTCAATTGCATTTTGTTTGGTCTTTTTTCTTCACTCAAACACAGAAAAACAGACCCCATTTTTAAAATTACAAAATTACTTTCATATACACTCAGTTCTCGAGTTGGAAAGGAATTGGAAAGGGAAGGAAATTGACAGTTTTTTGTGTTCTCGAGTTTTTTTTAATGAATGAATTGGAAAAGGAAAGGAAATAGGGAGGAAGATTTAGTAACTAATCTTCCTCCCACTTTTGGGAGGAAATGGAAAGGAAAGGGAAGTTTTTATTGTGTAAAGACTAATATACCTTTTATAAAACATTTTACATTAACAACTAAAGGGCATATATGTAATTTCACCAAGTTATTTTCCTTTTCCTCCCACTCAAGAACATGATTTTCATTACTTTCCTTTTCCTTTCCTCTATCTCAAGAACATAACAACTACACTTACTTTCCTTTTCCATTTCTTTTCTCTTTCCAATTCTTTTCCATTTCCTTTCACTTAAAACTCGAGAACTGAGCGTAAGGAAAATGCTAAATTCACAAAAACAAATCCATAAAACAAGCCACAAAACCGTTTCACCTTTGTAACTTTTCTCGTGCCAATTTGATCAAAATACATTATGTTCGCCATTTTCTTTTACTTAATGATGTAAAATACTACTTTAAACATTGATAGTCAGTAGTTTAAGAATACTTTACATATAATTGTTGCACTTCATGCTTTAGAAAAACTAAACTAAAAATAAGATAAGATAGATATTGAATAAGTGGTAGAGACACATCATGCTCTAACAATTGAACACCACCCAAAACACTATTTTACTAATTTACCGTATCATGAATATAGAAAAAAACAATAACTATCAAGTTAAGAACACACGCATGCAATTCTTCAGTAGTACACGTTTGATAACTGAACTCCGAAAGTGTGTAGTGAGATTTTCTTTAAGCTTTTACAAACCTTTAAAAGAAAATGACCTCAATATCTTTACATTTTCCACATGTTTAAAATTTGATACTAAACGAACCACAACAACGCTTTGAAACCTTATCTCTCGACGTCCGCTATAGAATTAACGTCATTGCTACCACAAGTTCACATCAGGCATCTTATGATGGAGACTTGAAGATCTGAAGCGACCACTCAACGATCGAATTCAAGAAGATAGAACAAGTGAGGATTTGTGGTCCTACAGGGAGTCAGAGATGAAACATAGGGAACTTTAAAATTTAGTTTTCAGGGTTAATGTGTGCAAAACAATAGTATAATAATAATAATAATAATAATAATAATAATAATAATATGTTAGAGTTAGTTACTTAATTAAACGGTCTTGTGAGTATAACGAATTTAGTATTTAAATTTTTTTTTCCGTACGTGTACGTTTTTAATATGTTAAATTCAAGATGATAGAATAATATGTAGAGTTGATGTGTGCAAGTATAATACTCCCTCCGTCCTATATTAAATGTCATGTATTGACTTTTTAAGTTTTTTTTTTTCAACTTTAACATTAAATATTTTTGTTTGTGTAATATATTATTTGATAAAAAAATATACGTGGTAAAAATACATTTTATAACTCAGTTCATTAATAATATTTGCATCAAGTATTATATAACACAAAAAAATATTAAAAGTCAAAGTTGAGAAAAAAAGACTTCAAATTGTCAAACTGAACATTTAATATGAGACGGGAGGAGTAATAATAATAACGAATTTTGTTTATGTTTTTAATTATCTATGTAATGTTTATGTTTTTAATTTCGTACGTGTATGTTTTTATATATTTGTGTAACGTTTTTATGTTATGATTAAAAATTTAGTTTTTAATAAATTAAAAAAATGGCTTAACTAGTGAGGGTGGTGTGATTGATAAAGGTGAATGATAAAAGAGAGTGAGGGTAAAAAAGTAGAGAAAGATGAGATGGCGCTGATATAAAAAATGCGTGATATTATTTTCGGGTGACTGATATTTAGAAAGGTGTTCACTTTCGTAAATCACGTAAAAAACTGTCTATTCTTGTAAAAGTACTATCATATTAGGTCACTTACGTAATTTGTTTATGAATTTCCTTGTTTCACCTGCCAAACAAGTTAGGTCGTGTGAAATCACAATATTGTTAGTACCTTGAGAATAATGACATTTGATGGATAATAAATTGAGTATTTTAAGCTTTTACTATAACATTTACTTTTACTTTTAAAAAAATAATAAATGAAAAGACCATAATACCCTTTAAATTATTTGTCTAATGGTCAAACTAAAAAGAAATCGTGGTCAACGGACCAAACCCGTTATAGGTCAAACCCACAAGGAAAAGATATGAGGAAAAAATATTTTAAGAACTAAATCCGTCATACTCGACAAAAGGACCATTTAAGTAATTAACTCAATATGATACTATTTATTGATTAATAGTAACACTTTATATAATATGGATTATACAATAGTAATAAACAATGATTAATACAGTTATAATTAAATTATAATAAATCATTATAATAGTAATACTAAGAGCACAAGGTGTCGAGAGAGTTGGTTGTGTTATAGCAAAAAGTGCTGACACCTCAACATTTTTCCTTTATCACTTCAAACCTATAACTTAATCCAAAAACACCCTCCCTTCATCCCCTCAAGTTATAACGTTGCATAAATCATAATTAATTAGTGCCTGACTTTAAGGTTTTGGCTCTGTTGCAAAAATCAGCTTAGGTGGCCGATTAATCGATGATTAATCGCTAGGCAGGGGTGAACCTCTTCGATTTTCACTAATCGGCCTTATTAATCGGTTTAGTAAAAAAGGAGTAAAAAATCGGGCATAAATCGGCCAAATCGGATAAATCGGCAAAACTCTGTTATGGATAAAAGTCGGCCAAATCAGATATAAATCGGCCAAATCAAGTATAAATCGGCCAAATCAAAAAAAAATTAAAAAATAAAATAAAAAAAGAAAAAAAATCGGCTAGATCGCCCAAATCGATTATATAGTTTCAAATTTTTATAATTTTATATATAAAAAATCCAATCCGATTAATCCCCGCCTAACTGATTAATCACTAGGCGGTACCCGACCGCTCACCAACCAGCTTGCGATTTTTGCAACCTTGGGTTTAGGTACTATAAGTTATACGTTACATATCTGGTTTCAATGGACTTCATTTTTAATATCAAAATAATAAAATTCAGTTGAACTTTCTAACTTATTTGAAAGCACAATACTCAGTTTATGGGGTTTATTATGGTAACTTTTGTGATTTGTGACCAAAAGCGTAAGACTGACTTGTTTTCTTTGATGTTTGATAACCAAAAAGTGTGACAAAATATTTAGTGACCAAACTTAATATTTGTAAAACTGTTGTGATAATTTTTTTGTTTGGCAAATAAGTGTATGCGATCCTCAAAGGTTTTATGCTAATTTTTCGAAGAAAAATAGCTTCTAAAACATAAGTTTCCCTCCGGATTGTTTGCCAAGCACACCCTAGCTCTAATTTTAAGCGTTTATACATTAAGCACTTAAGCAGCATGAGTAGCACTTGCTGTAGTGTCAAAATGTGATTCAGAATAATACCACAATAAAACATCACTATAACATTAACTATGCAATGTTTACAGGTCAATCATGGGAACCATTCTGTTGATTTACTTCACCCTCTCCATGGCCAAGCACAATGGGGATGAGAGCTTGCTTGATTAATAAAACACTGAAGGGCTATGTAGAGGGGGCATGTTCCCTTCAAACTGTGAGAATTGATGAATTTGAGATATTGAAAAGAAATTTACTGTAGCAATAACCAAAGGGGTTTATGCACATATACATTTGAATTGTACATACTAGTACGACATGAGCTTGATACTTGGTATAAAGTTCAGGATAGCAAACAATAAAACATATGAAGATCTATCATTTAATTATCTTCCCACAAGTTGTAATCTTTTTAAATAACACGATTTTATACAACTTATT
This sequence comes from Artemisia argyi, assembly GCA_030686995.1. Classification (NCBI taxonomy): domain Eukaryota; kingdom Viridiplantae; phylum Streptophyta; class Magnoliopsida; order Asterales; family Asteraceae; genus Artemisia; species Artemisia argyi. Next base: position 107,034,966 of record CM060685.1, read on the forward strand.
AGCATGAAGTTGTGACACTCCTAGTAGAATTTTGAGATTATTGGCATGGAGGACCTGTGTTTCTGGTCTTGGTACAGTCTTAATACGATAACAGCAATTTCTTCTATTGCTTTTCCCGTCACTTCTGCATCCATAACAAATCAGTCGTTAATATTCACTTATAGCAAACACCTATTATAAAAGGTAAACAGAGTGTTCATAAGGCAGAGCGGATGCTTGCCAGGCACGTTTTAGATATATTAGACAGGTACGTACAATGTGTTCATAAGACTCAGATACTTTATCAAAATTTCTTGTTTGATTGAGGGTAATCCAAAATTCAATGCATTTAATGTATAAAGGAGAAAATTAACCCAATGACATACATTAGTAATGCAAGTATAACCTTTTTATACCAATAATAAGAGTAAAGAGCGTACAACTTGAACATATTACTTACCGATAACAGGCCAAGTGGGATTTTGTGCGAAAATCTTGCCAGCATATTCCAACTCCTCCCTCACATGGACCATTTCTGCATAATTAGTTGTTTCATCTTCAACAAGTCCTAAGCTCTTTGCTCTTGCTCGCCTTATTGTTTGCAACATTACAGGATTTATAGTCAAAGCAAACACCTTTTTTGCGTCTATCTCAAACAGAGTCTTAGGCAACTCAACACCTTTAACAATAGGCACATTTGCCACTTTGAACCCTTTCTGAGCCAGATATATCGACAGTGGAGTCTTCCCAGATCGTGAAACACCAGCAACCACAATGTCAGCCTTGCGCAAATTCTGAGGTAAAGCTCCATCATCTTATTTTATAGTGAACTCAATGGCATCGATTCTTTTGAAATATGCTTCCGTTAGTGGAAATCTCCTCCCTGGAGCCCCACGAGGAAGCCCAGAAGGTGAGACGCCTAAATGGCATGCAATTGCATCTGTAATTGGCCTAAGTATGTCGGTGGATCGCACACCCCAAACATCAGCTAGAGTGTAAATAAGTATCGCATCTTCTTTGGCTGCTTGCATTATAATCTCCATGAGCCGTTCTACATCATTAATCTGCAAGGAGAAGAAAATAAAAGTTTGATTACAATCAATATTTAGTATTTGGGTGCATATATATTTTACTTATGATCATTCTATCATTCAATTCATAGGTCCGATAACGAGTTTGATATTAGCCGTAAGAAAACTGATAACAGAGCGTTTATGATTGCATTTTCTAAAAGTAAACGAAAGTGTTTCGAATTGATTGGATTGCTAAGTGCTTAGAGGCTCAAATTAGTACCTTCTGAGAAAACAGGGGTTGTATGCTTATAAAATAACCGCTTCACATAAGACAGCAGTAGTTGCTTATTTCAAAGTTCTTATAAATCATAAGAATGCCCAAAAAATATGCGCTGCAAACACCCCTCATACTTTTCAAATAAGCACATATGAAGTTTCAAAAGAATGTTTGGGATTGCTTTTATGCTTAGAAAAATGCAATTTTGAATTCGCCCTAAAACTATTCATACGTCTATCATATCTATTTACTTTGTTCTATTTCTATAGTTAGATAATATATCAAACACTCACATTTTTATCAATATCAAACACCATTTGAGGGGAAAAAAAAAAGCATTGTAAGCACTTTACAAAAGGATTAAGCAATAATACCCCAGAGAACAAGCGAGTATTCACGAGAGAATGTTCAAACTGACCCAACGCCGCACTAACAGAATGCTCAGCAGTCCTCCCGGATCCATCAGAAACCATGTATATAATCTTCCCTCTATTCTTCACCACCTTTGTATCATCATTTTCAGACGAAAAACAACGATACGTTTCATGTCCTTCTTAAGGATCATGGACCTGCGTATCAACGTTTTCATGATCTTTAACATTTACAGGGTGGTGCAACTTACGTCCAGATTTAATCACTCGAGCTCTAGACCAACGTTTGAGTTGAGAGCTACCATTGTTGTTCTTATGGTTGTTTGGTAATGGAGGATGCTCGGTTATCTGGTTGTTGTCCATGGTTGTCGGTTCGGAGATTGATGGCATCATGGTTTTCATGTCGGTTTGAATTATAGCTTGAGCATTCGGTGGTCACAAACAACAATTTTTTTTCTTTTTTTCTTTTTTCTTTCTTTTTTTAATTATTAAATTAGACTTGTGTTTGGGATTTGTGTGTCATAACTTAGTTTAAATTAAATTTATTTTAAAATTTTAGTTTAAATATATAAACATAAAAAAATTTACTCGTAAAAATTGTGATATATGTACAACTAATAAATATGCATGAGTTTTTCATTATGTATTAATATCTATTAATATTTTGTAAAAAATTTATTGGATTAAAGATTTAACTTTGTTTAACTGACATAAATGTTGTGTTAAAGTTGTTGTTGTTTAACTATTCATATCATGTTGTACAAACTATGCGAGTTTAGTAGCACATAACGAGCGTTGATGAAGTTAAAAAATATTCTGTAAAGTTTTTTAAAAATGTTTTTCCGGATATCCGTATATCTATACTACTATATAATGCATTTTGAACTATTCTATAATTAGAAATGCTTAAAATTCAGACTTTTACTTGCTTATTATGGAAGGATTTCAAAATTAATTGGTTAGGAGACAGGTTGGTTAGAAAGTTTGTTAGCAACCAAGTTGGTTGTTCAAACTAAAATTATTTGGCTTAACCATATCTACTTATAAAACATAAAGACAACTAAATGTGTAACCGAATAACGCAAAATATAGTGACAGGTACCCGTCGCCGCATTGCGCGGGTACCGTTCTAGTAAACTTTAAATAATAACTACATGAGTCGTTCTTATAAGTACAATCACATATATTTATTTTCATATCATAGTAACTCGTATTTATCATTTGATATTTATATTACCGATAATAATAATTTAGCTGTATTTAATATTCAAACATGTGTACGCATAGATTAAACTTTTAAATAGGATAACATAAGTCCTTATTTGACGTATATAGAAAAAAAAAGTTTAAACTAATATTTATTTTAAAAATATTTAAAGTATATTAAAAGTAATTCGTATATTAATAAAATTTTGTAATTTTAATGGATAAAAGTCTCAAACTAATAATAATATTTATGTAATTGTAAATAAAGTTCATATTATAAAGTATAGGGGTATAAAGTATAATAGTTATTTGTATATTATCTAAAGTTATTAAAAAACGTGGAGACTTATAATTTTACACTTAACTCTATATAATATATTTAATATTCAACCACTAAAGTTTTATTAATTACCTCCTCTTTTTGTAAGTTTTTGTTTTTATAAATTTGACACTTATATTTTTATGTGTTTTTTTTACTCAAATAAATTCTCCACCAAATTTATTAAAGTTTGACCAAAATCAATTCAATTTTGCTTTTTATTAGCCAATCATATTATTTGATTTCGCTTATATATCGAAATCAAGCTCTCCTATTGGTTCAATTTGTTTTTCAAAGAGAAGGGTTTGTAAAAACACTCCGAAATAATGTAATTCCTTTATAATATGAAGATTTTTCAATTTTTCTAAACTTTAATTTCCAAGTAATCCGTTCAATTTTTATTCTTGAGCGAGAAAAAAAACAAAAAAAAGGTTTCAAAAAATGCAATCCCTTAAGTTATTTTCATCAATTTTAACCCTGCAAGTTGTGAACAAAAGTTATGTATTTTTTTTCCGAAAAAGGTGAATTATTTAACTTCCCAAACAAATACATACAAACACAATTTAATCATCCTATGCCATGACAAACCAAAGCTATGAGAAAGACTATAAATGTGGGATACAAGCAATATCACTATGTCGATACATCATTAAGCTTACAACCTGCACAATCTTAACAAACATACATTTACCAATTCACCATGACTACATGTTCTTCTCACTGTGACCAATCAAAATTAATGTTATAGCTACACCCTCATAATAGTTGTGAACTGTTAAATATTAGTTGTAAACTTAAACATAGATTTGGGACTTAAGTGTACTTTGTAATTAGATTAGGTGGTAGCAGTGGGGAATTCAGGATTCCCGAATAGGGTATGCACAATTTTTAGGAGAGCTACTAAAAATTTGGCTTTTCGGGTCAGGTATTTTTTTCAGGTCAGTTTCTTCGGGTCGGGTTTTCCTAGATTTGGATTAGGCACGATACTTTTGTTTATAGGTCTGGTGAACTCAAATAACTACATTTTATTATCATCGTTTATCTTATCTATTTGACTTGTTTTATTATATTATTCATGAGAATCGATACTTAATCATTTACTTTAGTAATTCTTAGTTAAAAACAAGCAATTGGTGAAACTTAACGATTTGGGACGAAATATGGAGCAAAATTAGCAAGATGTCAAAAGTCTACTGGAACCTAGAAGATGCGTCGTGTCTCTCTCAACAGATACGCCGCAATATCATACTTAGATGAATTCGAAGACCATTGCCTGACTTTGAAGAATGCGCCACATGAAATTATAGCATGCGCCGCATATGAAACTTTGATAAACGAAGAAGGTCAAGCTTGTTCTACTCCAGATACGCCGCATCATATTTCTGACATACGGCGTATCACTATCAAGACTTCACCAGATGTAATCCAAGACGCTAAAGGACATGCGCCGCATACAAGAACCAAGTTACGCTGCATCTAAAGGCGGTGTACGAATATTCCAGAATATATTAATCTTGGACCCCAGGCAAAGTTAAGTCAATGCGCTGCATCTCGCTATTCAATGCGCGGCATCTTACCCTCAGACAGAAAGTATAAATACCCCAAGGACAGACGAATTTTAGTAACCAAGTACCAAGTGCACCATAACCCTAAAGAGACGAATTCAGTCGAAGAAGCTTTACAAGACACACTCCAAACAAAGATATTAGAGCTATAAGAAGGTCTTGCATGTATTTAATTCATTAAGTAGTTTTGTTTTATTGTAATAGTAAGCTTTAATTCATCAGGATTGATGGGCTTGTGATATGTGACTACGGAACATCGTACACTCCCCTTAATATTGCTTTCCTATTAATTAAAGTTTATATGTTGATGTCTTTGGTGACTTATATTAGTGCTTTGATAATCTCTGTGTCTAGCTGAGCCCGTGGACTGTCATATCTACCCCTCGCCTATTTAATCTAACGTCTTTAGATAAGTAGGATAGACATAAGTAATCGTTAAGGTTTTACTCGCCGATATACTCGATCCAACGAGAAAGACCAGATTATAATACACTTCATATAAAACTAGCAATAAAAAAAAGTGATAAGCTACTTAATTATTAGGACATGTCTTCTTATAGTCTCTATTATCTATTTGTGTACGTGTTGCTATTTGATGAATCGTTCTCATTAGTTTAATTTACTATTTAATCAAACCAAATATGTGCTAGTCTCTCAGACTAAAACCCCCTTGCGTTATATTAGATTGTAAAACTAACTTAGAATACTAAAATACTGATAGACAAATTAAGGTTTTCGTCCACTCTTAGTGATCGACACTCTACTTACCACTATATACATATTGATCGGATACATTGTCCGTTAGAGTGTGTGTTATAGGATAAGTCAGCTAAATATAAATTTAAAACTTTGAAATAGCCAATTACCCCTATACTACATATGATACAACACGCACATCAGGGTCTGAAGTAATTAAGGTTGATTTGGCTTGTGAAGTTTTGTCTATGCGAGATAGAATTAGCAGTAAGATTTGAGTATCCAGTTAAACTTAATTTGGTTTAGTTATACCAAATACCTTAAAAGGTAAACCTTATTTTCATATTTTGTGATTACGTATAACCAATTTTTATAAGCTATAATCACTTTAATTAATTTAAAGACAAATAACCATCAACAACTACAAATATGAAAAAACTAAAATGAGGACTTTATGTATAGATTGTAAACTTGTACTAATAATCTACATTGAGTTAGATGGGTCTCAATGGTTGACAAAAGTTTAAAACACAACAATTGGGCCAGGTAAAAAACCACATTGACCATGTGACCTATGTCTCAATGTTTATTTGCCTCCTTCTTCTTCAAGTTGTCGTCTGCACCTCTGCTGCATAGTGCTTATTCTTTCTTTCTCCTTGTTCTGTTTCAAACAATGGTGACTAAGATTACGATATGAAGTTGTAATTTTCATGTATTTTATAGGGTATGTACACTTCAATATCTAGTGTATTTTTAGTTCTATTTGAGAAATTACAAATTCTTTTACAACACAAAAATTTTACACAGGGTATGCACGTGCATACCCTGTGTGTAAGCCAAATCCACCCCTAGCTTGTAGACTAGAACTAGGATTAGTTAGCTTAGAGTGCAAGGCAAGCTAAGGTTTCTATCCCCCCATCTCTATAAATAGAGATGAGGGGATGCTAGTTAAACATTCGTCTTCCTCGTTGTAGTAGCTTTATTAGGTTTTAATAAAGGTTTGGAACGAGGGTATAACGTGTGCATATTCTTGTCGGTTCTTTTTAGTCTCGTGTCTCTCGTCTTTGCTACTTGTGGTCAATACAATTCGCGATCTAGCATTCCGCAATCGAACTTCGGGTTGTTGTTGAGGTTTATCCAACAAGTGGTATCAAGAGCCGCAGTTATTATGGTCATCAAAGTTCGAGTGCTAGATCGAGGTTTCGAGTTCATTCGAGGTATCGAGGTTAGGTTTCGGTTTTTGAATCGTTCTTTTTAGAGTAGCAAGTTACACGAGAGGTAGAAGAAGCTATATAAAAAGTGACGTGGGACTTTTTAGTAGGAAAAAAAATAACCTGTGATTGGTTTCTTTTTTTTAACCCGCGTGAAAGATATTTATTTCTACAAAGGTTGCAAGGTTTTTTGTCTTTTGGGTTTTTCAAAAGGTGAAGTTTGTATCGTTTTTAATTTTACAAAACGATTGCAAATTTTTTGTTTAGAATTTATTTTTCTAAATCGATAAATTTGAAGGTGTCTTGTCGCGGTTATACTTGTGGTTCAAGTTTCGATCGTAGTTTGCTTGGGTTTCAAGTTTACGGTCGAATTTACTTGATCGAAATCGAGGGTTTAGGTTTATTCTAATTAATTCGATTTGCAAGAAGGGTTTATAGCAACAAGGGGAATATTGCACACGGCTTGTAAGGCTTATCGGTAAAGTTGGTTAAGAAACAACTTCACAAGGTTTTTACCAAGGTATAAGAAGAATGGCTAGTTCTATAACGAGGTTTGACATCGAAAAATTCGATGAGAAGAATGACTTCGGGTTATGGGAAATAAAGATGCATGCTTTAATGGTACTGATGACATCAAATAAGTACATATTATTGTCATCGTTTATCCTATTTATTTGACTTGTTTTATATTATTATCTATGAGAATCGATACGTAATTGTTTACTTTAGTAATTCTCAGGTAAAAACAAGTGATTGGTGAAAGTTAGTGATTTTGGACGAAATATGAAGCTAAAAGATCAAGACTGGAATAATCTAATGAAAGATGATTTGAAGACCATTGCCTTACTTTGAAGAATGCGCCGCATCTAATTTATCTGATGCGCCGCATATGAAACTTTGGCCAACGAAGAAGAACCAACGTGTTTTAGCTCAGATACGCCGCATCATAGTTCTGACATATGGCGCATCACTTTCCAGACTTTACCCAATACAATCCAAGATACTGAAGGACATGCGCGGCATTGCATTGAAGATACGCCGCATCTGAAGACGGAGTACGAATATTCCAGAATATATTAATCTTGGACCCCATGCGAAGTTAAGTCAATGCGCCACATCTACTTATTAGATGCGTCGCATCGATCCCTCAGACAGAAACTATAAATACTCCAGGATACAGTTGGATTTCGTGTGCCATAAACCCTAGAACGAAAAGAAGAAACCATAAGGAGAAGAATACAGATGAAAAGGCAACACAAGACATACCAAATTGAAGATTTCATAGCAGCAAGAAGGTCCTGAATGTGTTTTAATTCAATTAAGTAGTTTTGTTTTATTGTAATAGTACACTTTAATCCATCAGGATTGATGGCCTTGTGACCGTCATATTGCTCCCCTTAAAATTGCTTTCCTATCGATTAAAGTTTATATGATGTTTTTTTGGTTCTTGTTATATGTGCTTTGATAACCTCTGTGTCTAGCAGTAGCAAGCTTGGTCCGTCATACCCCTCCTACGATTACTTCACTAGCATTATAAGTTAGTGTAAGCCTCTAAAAAGGATAAACAATTCTTAGACATAAGTGATCATTAAGGGTTTACTCGCCTATAGTCAAGATACCAACAAGAGAGAATAGTTTACGATACTTATCATATGAAACTAGCAATAAAACAAGTGACAAGCTACTAATTATCAGTCAGGCCTTCTATCTGTATATGTTATCTATTTGTGTACGTATTCGCCATTCATTGTATTCTTTCTCAATAGTTTTAGTTTAATTAATCAAACCAATTCGTGCCAGTCTCTCAGACTGAGAACCCCTGCGTTAGAGTACATTGTAAAACTAACTTACATATTAAAATACTGATAAACATCCTAGGTATTAACGTTTCACTCTTAGTGATCGACACTCTAGTTACCAACTAGGCTACATTGATCGGGTACACTGCTCATTATGTGTGTTATAGGATAAGTCGGCTATTATAACTTTAAAACTTGAATAAGGATATTCTACAACGACATAGCATATCACATCAAGTTTTTGGCGCCGATGCCGGGGAGTGAATTGTTTAATATCTGTTTATTTGTTAGTATTTTAATTAGGTTTTCTAACTTGTTTAGTTTGTGTATTTTTAGATTTTAACTACTAACTTTGTTGTATATTAGTATAATTGCATTCATTGTAATATTATGCATATTTCTTGTTTTCTAGTTAGTTATTTTTCTGTATTTTTATTTTTCTTAATTTTTTTGCATTGTTTGCTGTCTGCTGTATTTTGCTGATACAAACGATAAGGCGCATCTGATTTTTCAGATACGGCGTATTGCGTTTTAATTTTTATATACATCGTAATTATTTAATAATTCGAATACGGCGCATCTATCCCCTAGATACGACGTATTCTGTTTCTAATCAAAAAATTTCGAAAACCCTAAACGCCATACGGCGCATCTGTTTTACAGATACGGCATATTGATTATTTATTAAAAACAATTTTCAATTTTTTTAAATTATCGAGAAGCGGCGCGTCGATTTTTAATCGATACGGCGCATCTATATCTAAACAAAAAATCTTGTATTTTGAAATGTAACGAAGATACGGCATATTAGTTTTTGCTTATACGGCGCATTTAATTTTTTTTACAGATATAATTGATTTTTGATAATTTTAAACATACGGAGTATTTACTTTATTAATACGGCGTATTGATTTTCTGAATAAAAGTCTGATTTAATATTAATGTAATTAGATACGGTGTATCCTTTTTATAGGTTACGACGCAGCATCTGCAGATATCAGTAAACTTTTATTTTACTTTGATTGTTTCACTCTTCTTTTGTACGAGTAAGTTTTATTTCAGAATATTGGACGAATCATACGTCACTACGGAAGAATATATTCTGAATCTAATAGGAGAAGCTTGTTGGAATGATCAAATCTTCGACAACTGGAAAATTGCAATGTACGGTAAGATAAGAAATGAACTCAGTGAAGGTAACATTGAATGTCTTCGATTCTTTGAAACTAAATTTCCAGCTATTGTTTATGATGATTCACTTAGTTATAAAGAGGATTGTTTTTTTTTACCAATTTCCTACCCGATGTTAATGATAAATGTGAATCATCTTTGCTTGAAACTGAATGTCACGAAGTCATGTCTAAAAATAAAACTTTTAAGAAAAGATTTGCTAAAAAAAGAAAAGTTTAACATTTTAAACATTGATACGAATATCTTTTCTTATAAAATCCTAACCTTTGAAAACTCTAGAATTAACAACTAAAGTTGTAATTCCAGTGAAAAATTTTTAGACTATGTATTTTGTAATACATCACCTACTAATGACATCAAATAAGTACATTATATTGTCATCATTTGTCCTATTTAATTGTCTTGTTTTATTATATTTTGTATGAGAACTGGTGCTTAATCGTTTACTTTAGTAATTCTCATGTAACAAGCAATTGGTGAAACTTGGTGATTTTAGACGAAATATGGAGATAAATGATCAAGATTGGAAAAGTCTGCTGAATAGATGAAATTAAAGACCATTGCCTGACTTTGAAGCATGTGACGCATCTGATATTATCATGCGCCGCATATGAAACTTTGGTAAACGAAGAAGAACCAGCTTGTTCTACTCCAGATACGCCGCATCTCATTATCAACCTGCACCGTATCACTATCAAGACTTCACCAAATATAATCCAAGACAATGAAGGACATGAGCCGCATAGAGATTCAAGATACGCCACATCTAAAGACGGTGTACAAATATTCCAGAATATATTAATCTTGGACCTCACGCGAGGTTAAGTAGATGCGCCGCATCTACTTAGTTAATGCGGCGCATCTACCCCTTTGACAGAAACTATAAATACCCCAAGACTTAGATGAATTTTGTGTGCAATAAAACCCTAAGGAGACGAATTCAGACGACAAGACAACACAAGACACACCCTATCGAACATTTTAGAGCAGTAAGAAGGTCCTGCATGTATTTAATTTATTAAGTAGTTTTGTTTTAGTGTATTAGTAAACTATAATCCATCAGGATTGATGGGCTTGTGGCCGCCATACTGCTCCCCTTAAAATTGCTTTCCCATCGATTATTAGTTTATATGATGTTTTTTTTGTGACTTGTATATGTGCTTTGATAACCTCTGTGTCTAGCTGTGTTTTGCTTGGCTGCCATACCCCCTCCACGCTTACTTATCTAGCGACTAGAAAGTAAGATAAGCATAAATGATCATTAAGAGTTTACTCGCCTATAGTTAGGATCCAATGAGAAAGAAGAGTTTACAAAACTCATCATATAAAACCAGTAGGGAGCTTCACATGAGGAGTATTAACTTCTGAATTGTAACAATTCACATTTTCAGGTTAATTTCTATTCCCGAAAATTTCACTATTCACTTTTACTATTCACTTTCCAAAATTTGATTTTTATTTCATATTCTCGTATGATAAATCATTTCCATGGCAAAATAAAAGTTTGACACTCATCAGATCATTTTCGCGAAAGTTATTAAGGAACTACACATTTTAGGGTAAAACGTCATTCAAAAATCCTACGCACAACGAAACTCGACCGCGTTAATTTTCCCCGCATCAGAAAAATGTTTGATACACTCACGATTTATTTGAGAATTAATCATAACTAAGAAAAATGTGACCAAATAAACCCTCGGCCGTGAGAAACATAAATTTTCATTTTTAAGCGCTTTTACTTAGCCGTAACCTTAGCCTATACCTGCACCGCGTTTCTAAGACGATTTGAGTTTTCACATTTTTGGAAAAAGTCAACATATTTTTCCCTCCTCTTTTGACCAAAAATCATTCCTTGATTTTATAAATTATTCCTTGATTTTTAGGCTTACGGTTTTATGTCACAAAGACATAAAATACCAACCGACACTAGACTGAGCCCAATCTAGACATTACAAGTCATTTTAAATCATTATTATCATATTAGAAAAGTAACATTTTACTTTTCTCAATTTTACACAATATTCGTACGTTTTACGTATTACGCGTTTTAGACCCGTGTTTCCAGTTTTAGCAGGGTTTTAGCACCCCAATGGAACCTACCACTCATTTTATATTTTATTATGGAGTATATTGACATGTTTAACCGTTCTTTCAAGTTTCACATTTTTACGATACCCGGGTTTACTTTTCATGACTTAACGGTTTAAAGTTAGCGATTAACGGAACCAAAACTCACTCCGTAAAGGTAAGATAAATATCCAAAACACTTAACCTCCTCAATTCAGCCCTAGGTGATGTTTTTATGAGTCACCAAGACTTTAAGGAAGATTACATAGCAAGCTTGTACACATATGTTGACATAAGTGCTAAGTTTACTTCACATATGCAAGACTTAGCTAACAAGCTTGGTTAGTCACCTTCCTAGCACCTCCTCAAGGCCCTATATAACCCTCTCCTCACCCTTTGGTCGTTCATACCATCACAAACACAAACACATTCATGATTTTCTCTCTACTTCAAGTATTGTTCAAGAATACAAGTTCCATATCAATTCTAAAGCTCTTGTAAAGCTTTGATTGATCCAAAGTCCTTGTTTCTTCCATCCTTTGGTGATCTTCCATCCACACAAGAAGTGTCTTGTAGAGACTTTAAGTGCCTTCTCAAGTAGTCACAAGTTGGTGTCAAGAGATTAGAGAAGTTCGAAGCTAGAGATCCTAGTTCAATCAATGTCCTAATCCTTGTTCTTAACTTCCTATCTTTAGAAAGCCAAAAGTTGTAAGCAAACCCTAACATACTTCTTGTTAAATATCATATTCATGCTATTTACATATCATTCATACTGTATTTTGTCTTGTGATTATGTTCATGATGTATAAAAATGGGTAAAACAAGAATTGGTATATATATCTTAACTATGTTATTTAAACAAGTAAACTAGTGACTTTCATGGTAAAATCTGACCAAAATGGTATAATTATGATATTGGACAATTACATATTATAGTAGAGGACTTAACAAGGAAACCATAGCAATTTAAACCACTTAAAATGAGTACATGAGTAAAAAGTTAAAACACGAAAGTTGTCTGGAATCACGTTTTCTTAAAAAACTCAGGTGCACGTATCCAAAAAAACCAATAACGAATGAGATTTTCTTCAGTTTCTTAACAGCTATTTTATATACCAAAGTTACTATATAATAGTTATGGTTTAATAATACCAATAGGTCTAATGACCTAAATTCAAGACCACAACCATGGCTAAAGCCAAGGTTGAGTCTCAAAACCATGGAACATTAACCAAAGGTCACGGCATGGCCATGACTAAATGACCATATAAACTTACCTAGGCGAAAGCATGAGCTAAAGAGTTAGCGATAACTTAAACATGCAATTTGGATCTACTTCATCTAAAGAACCATGAGATCTTACAAGTAATTGTCATACAAGATTTAAGAAACTCATTCTAATAACAATCTTCATCCAAAAGTAAACTTTCCTAAGTTTATTCAAATATTGGACATGTAACTTTTCGGATCAAAACTTATATATATATATATATATATATATATATATATATATATATATATATTATCAAATACTACAATAGTAGGAAGCCTCATGTGACGAGTTCATTAAGTAAACCATCGAGATGAGTTGTGGATTTACGAATTAAAGTGTCCTGGCTCCTCGAACGTTTACTACATGACTTCTGAATTATGTCAGCCCGAACGGTAGTAAGCGATATATAAACTATACATGTTTCATAAACCATTTCTTTTCAAAGACTTACACTATACTAAGTACTACATCATGGACTAAATGCAAGACATATATAGGCAATTCTTCATATTCTTTACTCCAATCCTAAGTCGCAACATTCTATTATAGGTTGCTCGTAGAAACCTTCACGATTCGACCATCACATTCACTACTTGCTATATAACTTAAGGTGAGTTCATAGCCCCACTTTCCATTACTTAATTGTTTTACAAACCCTTAGGGTGAATACCTGCTATTTTAAACCGAACACAATGCTTTGAAATTATATGTTATCCGATTATTTTATTATCACTAAGTACCATCCTTGCCAAATCCAATATCCCTTATCATGAACCATTTAATCACTAGTAATAGTGAGCGCGAATATTGTGAATAGGCCTATTGGTATTGATGAATCCCATTTGTTTTGACTAAGTTCAAACAAATGCATTAATATTTGAGACATAGGTATGATGGCAAAGTACCTACCGGGATAACTCCGCCGATTGATATTGGTACCTGTTAATGTTTTTGTGTCATGAGCTTAGTGTAATAATACGTTTTATGGGCGTATAACAACGTAGCCCATCATTTTCGAGTCTAATTAACTCACACTACCAACATATTGTGTTCAACCATTAAACAAACTCTATGAATATCACTCAACCTTTGTGTTGACTTTTTAAGCATGTATTTCAGGTCTATGATGATCAAGGATGGCACGGAAGGGCACGGATATTCAAGAGGGCTATAAGGTTTATTATCATTCAAAAACTCATTTAATGTAATTTGTAAACATGGAACCATCTGGGACCTCATTTTGTAATCTCTGATATTTATATAATTTGAATGATAAATCTTTTAAAACGACTCAATTAGAGTTCGTTTTCTATTATTATGACTGTTGTGCCGTCGAGTAACACCCAAGATGAATTCCGCTGCATCATTGAATTGGGGGTGTTACATGAATTATGATGGACCGAACGGTATTATGTTGATAACATAACACAATAATAGGGAGCTTCATGTGAGGAGTCTTATACTTCTGGATTGTGGTGGCCGGAACGGTGTTATGTTATATCTAAAACATTAACGAACCTAAGAATGATTACTTAAGAAACTTAAACAAGATAACTAAAGCTTGCCATACATCCAAACCTACAACACACCAGGATACGTGAGTAAGGCAGTCTAGTTCCCGAGTCACTTTTTGCATCAATTAGATTTCCCTAAGCCAAGGTGAGTTCATAGCCTCACTCTTTTTAAATGCTTTACAAACACTATAAGGGGGATACAAGCTACTTGCTTTACTTAAAACTGAATACAAGTTTTTTTCTTTGGTTGTTGCACGAGTAAACTAACTGCCACCACTACATAACTAAAATTCATGAATCTAATCGTTTGGGATATTTTACCCACGCGAACGCGAATATAGTTGATAGATCTATTGCAGTTTGACAACTCCCGTTGATACTACATCTCTCTGGATGGTATCAATAAGTACTATATTTGAACCCACTGAAGGATTAACTTTGGCAAGTTATCCTTCCCATCCCCTCATGGTCGGGTCTGCAGCCCCCATGACCCGGATTGTTAATGTGTGGTTCATGAGCTTAGTGCAACACACCCCACTCTTGATAATTGTACATGCACCACAATTATCACATACACACAACATTTTCCTAGATGGGTGTAACAACGGAACCCAGGGAACTTGTATTCACTAACACTTAAACCTATGACTCTCACTTAACACCTAGTGTTGACTTTTAAGCATGTATTCTAGGTATATCACTTCTACGGAGATATGGCAGAAGGAGGCACTGAACTCGGAGGAATTTCAAACCGGTTATCATTCAAATATAACTTAACACCTAGACTTTGGGACCTCATCAAAAGTAAAAGTATATCTTTTACTATAAAAACTCTGATAATTAAATGAATGATACTAAATTTCTAAAAACGTCTCTTTTCGATTCATTTTCTATTACTGTAACTGTGGTTCCATAGAGTAATACCCCAACCCTAAATCTGCTGCGAAACTTGAAAATGGGAGTGTTACAGACTGGTATCAGAGCTTCAGTTGTAGAGAATAAGGTCAAAACCTAAACTACAACTATTTTTCCTAAACCCGAGAAAGATCTCAGTGCCCCTGCCATTCTCCGTAACTATACGTGCTAAGGTTAGTATAGTAATTGCCTGCTTAACTCCTAAATGATTTACTGTATTTTTACTATTATATAGTTATGTCTACTCCCCGCTATTCTACCCCCGTCTCATCTAGTTTACATCCAGAGAATGATCTTAACTCTCCGAATGTGCTAGATTATTCCCCTAAAACATATTTTCCCAATCACTTAGAAGACTCTAGGAATAGTTTAGATACACCTTCACCCTTAGGTTATACACCTTTCTTAGATAACCCACATTTAAAACATTTAAGAGATTTCTATGATAAGGTATCACCTATTCCTCCCCTAAACCCTATTTAGCACCCACCATTCCCCACACCTAGATTAGAACCCCATGGTTTCTTTCTCTCTAGAGAACCATGTATACCTAGAAACCCTATCCCTACCTATACCCCTAGATATGACCCTAGGCAACCCTATACTTTAAGACCTACACCTTACTTAGTAAACCCCCTCATTTCATCTTGTAAAGATGAATTTGGAGAAAACCCCACTAGGACAACTATAGAAAATCAGGAAAATCAGTTAGAGGAAATTTTAAATAATTTAGATGAAATTTTCCTTGACCTTCTTGAGAAGATAGAAAAAGGTCATGATAAGAACCTAGGTAATCAACTGACTATAATAGTTTTAGAAATACCCTACAAGAAACCCGTTTTAAGGTAGCTAAAATACAGAAAAACCAAATGAGACACCACTATAAAATAGCCTTTGCCCGCTTTAGGATTTGTACTTTAGAAAAGATAATTGATGATGATGAAGAAAATCATCAATCAAACCTATAAAACATAAACTCTTGGAATTCCGAAAAACCTTAGAAACCCCTAAGTAATATGCCTTTTATAGCCTTAAGAGTTATACCCTAGAATAATTAGTGCCTATAGGATATGTAAGATAGGAAATAAATAAAATAAGTTAAGTTTTAGAAACTTCCTAGTGCCCCTCAATTAGGATAATTTAGATAAAATAGATTTAGGTATGCCTCTCCCATATTACCCTAGGTCATCCCTAACCCATAGTAACCCTTAGGAGAATAGATATAACCCGTAGAACATGACAAGTTAGGTACTTGTTATAACCTACCCCGAACCCTTACCCCTAGGAATTTAGGAAAACTACCACGATGCCTTAGATACATAGATTCTCTAAACTATTTTAAACTCCCCTCATACTTCCTCCTTTCCTAAAACCAAATTCCTTCAAACACTCTCCCTTATCAATGGTGAGAATTCTTATTCTACACCATAGAGATCTAAATTCTTTCTCCTCTGATCTCTAAATCCTCACTACTTCCTTAACTTTCTTAAGCTATCTTTTTCCTGGTTAGAGAATCTACCCCTAACTATCCCATATGCAAATATATGATAATCATATACGAGCATTTTCCTATCCTTTCCCTCTTTATTTCCTTAGATTACTAAGATTTTCCCGAATTAGTTTTCCCCATCCCCTTAGTAAAACCCGAACCATATTCTTTAGGATTCCCGTACTTAAGGTTAGAAATAACATTAGGATATCCCTAGAAAACACAAGCTTAAGTATATAATACCTTAGATCACTAAGATAGACTATCTAAGAAACCCTTGAGGAAATAAAAAAAATAAATAAGATTAGGAATCTTTAAGGTTTTATAGGTTAGAAACCAAATTAAAATCCCTACCCTAATAGATAGAAAAATTAGGAAGACATCCCTATAAGATAGGATTTAGCCTAGCATACGAATTCATTAGAACTAGAACATAGATTAGATATAAGGAATATTAGGAAAAACAAATGATTAAATAGTAAAACCTCCACCTTAAGCCTTTAAACCCCTAATTTAGGATAGACACATTAGCAAGCTTCTACCAAATAGGAATAAGTCATTTTAGGTAAAAAATTGCCCCTACCTAGTTGCTTAGGATACCCACACATATGTTTGAGGATATTAGATTACATCCTAGGATTTGACGTTTCTTAGAATACACATTAGGAAATTCTACTTAGAAGATACTATGGATACTACCCTAGCTGGTTTCAAGTATCTAGGAATAGTAATACTTATAATAATAGTAATAATGGTATTAATAGACAACTTAAAGCAAAAAAGAAAACCCGAAACTATGCCTAAGAATAAAGATACTCCTAGCAAACCCTTAGGAAAGAAAACATCTAGACCTACTCCCTCTTTAGAACCCTCTACTTCAATAGAACCAAACACATCACACTTAGAAGTTTAGGATTAGTTAGGAAAACTAGAAGAACCTTAGGGGGAAAACAACTTTTGGGAAGGAATCTAGTTAATCTAAAATTCCAATAGGATACTATCTTTCTGGTATCCTATACTCTTACTATTCCGTTTAATCCTATTCTTCCATTTCCTCTCATTCTACTGTTTAGATTCCATTTAAATCTCCTTCTCCCACCTTTTTCTCACTCTTTCGTTTAAAATCCCATTTTCCTGCCTTTTTCTCACTCTTCCGTTTAAAAATCCAATTTTCCCACCTTTTTCCCACTCCCCTATTTAAATCCTACTCTCCCGCTTTCCTCACTCTACCGTTTAAATCCTATACCCCTATACTTTTCCACTTCACCTATTTCTACCCTTCCATCCTTTCATTATCTCCCACTCCTTCATACCTTTCTATTTCATCCCTTTCCTTCTTTCTTTCTTTTCACTCCTTCCTATAAGATCCATCTTTCCATCTCCTTCCATCCTTTTAATCCCTGAGTCATTTTTCACTCTATTTTCTTCTCTCTATATTCTCTCCCTACCTCATCCTACAATGTTCTAAAAGTAGAACTTGTATTTCTCGTCATATCACAAGATTTTATCAGTTAGAACTTGTAAGAATATCAACATCGAACTTTAATCCTCATTATGTTCGATTATGATATTAAATCTCTCTTTGCAAGAGTTTCAAAAATGAGATCTTCAACGCCCATGATTCTACTCATAACATGGGAATTTACCATGTGGCAAGTTGCTAAACAGGGAGACTGTAAAACTTGTCTCTATCATGACTAAAGCTTGTCTCTATCATGACTAGAACTTGTCTCTATCGTGACTAGAATTTACCTCCACCGTAGCTAGAACTTGTCTCCACCATGAGTAGAACTAGTCTTCATCATGGTTGAAACTTGTCTCTAAAATATTCCCGTACCACATTTCCTTAAGTGTGGTAAACTCTCTTCATTTTCCGCCGATACTACTTAAGGATGATTTATAATGACTATCCTATTAAAATGAACTAGGACGCTCTTTCATTTTAATGAGAAAGTTATAAATCAAATGGATTATGAATTTATAAGCTCTTGTTTACAAATATTGGGACGCCTTTATTTATAAGTAATGAGATATAAATGAATAAGCCTAAGTATCTGGCATTTGTGCAAGCTGATTGAGCCTAAACCGTCAGATAATATTGACCAAGTGATTTGGTCAACAAAGTCAAACAGCCTAAGGTCAATGCTCCGTGGATAGTGTAGTTTTGTCCCCAGGTCGTTATGTCCTGACGAGATTGCAATGGTGCTTGAAAACGTTTTTGAGAATGAGTGACACTGAGGACAGTAACCAAAGATGATTGGGAATTGATTATACTACTGATTGTTTGGTATTTGGACAATTTGAAATAATATTAACAAAAACAAATATACACATATAATCACACAAACACAAATTGGAAATCAGATTCGATTACAGACAAAAAAGGTGAGATTTTTTACAACTACAAGGGGTGCAAGTGAAAATTTTACAAACTTAAAATTAAAAGAAAATGAGACTAAAAATAAAATTATTTTTTTGAATTTTTTATTATTTAATTATTTAAATAAAACTATTTAATTATTTAATTAAAACTAATTAACTTTAAAAACTTAGTAATACAAATTTAAACTAGAAAATGACAAAATTAATTTTTAAAAATCTAAAATGACTTAAAATAAGATTAAAAATTAAAAATATGTATTTTTGTCTTTTTGTGGATTTTCTATTAATTAAATACTAATAATATTAATTAAACTATTTAAACTATTTTAAATTACTAATTATACTAAAAATGATTAGAAAATTATAGAAAAATTTACAAATCTAATTAACCATCTCAGGAATCCTAAAAAATTATAAAAATAACTTTACAACTAATTTTTAAGATATTTATGAATTAATCACTTAATTATTAAAGGCTAATTAAACTAAATTAAATGTACAAATTAGCAAATGGAAAGTGAAAATTGCAACACCAATTTTTACATAAGCTTAATAACTTATAAAAGTTAGAAAAATTATAAAAAGTTATCTGGGATAAAATTTAAGCACTAAAACTAATTTATTTTTGACTTTTTAATTTAAACTAATTTAATTAAAATTATATCTAAAAATTACTAGGCGAACAGTAAAAATTATGGAAAGTATATTAATTGATAAAGAAGCTAAGAAAAATAAGCTGGTTGCAACAGGTTATCCAGATAAGCTGAAATAAGCAAAACGACTAAAATAAGCACACCACACTTAAGTAAATTAATTATGCAAAGAGGGGTGGAACTGGTGCCCCAGAGCAGTTGGAAGGGCGAGTGGTGTTTTGCATGTTACTATCCTAAACGACCCAGGTTCGAGTCCCACTCCCTACTTTTTTGCCAAATATTTTATTTTTTTTATTTTCTTTTTGCAAAACTATTAAATAAGCTAAAATATGAACTTTTAATGAAAACACTTTTTATGGAAAAACCAAATAAGCCTTGTACGAGCTTATTTGCTCAACAGATGGCTTATTAAGCCAAACTTGGATTTTTAAAAAGCAAAAAGCTACAAACAAGCTACAACTGGTGAAATAAGCTACAAGCCACTGATTTTTACCTAAATTAAGCTAAATCTACTAAATAATATGAATAAGCCAATACACAACAATAAGCACTTATATATGTAACTAAGACCAAAACAGGCCAAAAGGCCAATGTGTAGCCCTATGTGGGGCCCACAGGCTTGATTGGAAGTCCAAATGGAGCTTGGATCCAATAAGCTAACCTGGTAAGCTTCTAAATAAGCCAAAAATCACAAGCTAGATCCCACAGATAAGCTAGATGTGAGCTTATGAAAGTGATGGATCACCACTAATCACTCAGTGTGGATGTTTGGTCAGGGTATGTTCAAGACACCAATAAGCTATAAGCCACAGGTCTAAAACCCAAAATAAGCTCAGAACTATTAAGTCACACTAACAAGCTACTCAAAAAGCTAAAATGCAAAGGGTGGGTCCCACTAATCAACCTAGGGGAGGCTCATGAAATATGGTCTAAAACCTGTGCACAGGGCATAGACTTTCCCTGCAGGTCAAAATAAGCTCTTGCACAATCTTTACTAAAATCCTAAAAATAAGCTGACTATGGAAACTTGTAGACTAGGTGACAAATTTAAACTTCTGAAAAGATCAGGGTCTTAAGCCTAACACAAAAATCACAATAATTCTCCCAAATTTTGGATTTCTGAAACAAACCTACTTTTGACTTTTTGAGAGTATGAACTCAGTTTGACTTTTGTGAGATTCTAATGATCACTAATGACTGAGTAAGTTAAATTAAGCTAAAATAAGACCTAAATGAGCTAGAACAACTACTTTTGAAAGGTTTTGATGAGGTTTGGACTCAAAATGCTTAACAGATGACAAATGAGGTTGAATCAAAAGCTATTTTGACTTTTTAATAAACAAAGGTAAGTTTTTATGACTTGACTGAACTAATACAACTCTAAGTGACAGGTAACAACCACAAGCATCAACAAAAACAACCTAGATCATAGCTAACTCAGTAATCCCAAACACCCTTTTAAAAATATAATTTTATGATTTTCAAAGGGTTTGACTGATTAAGACCAAGCAACAATTTCTAAGGCTAATGTTATGATGAAATAAGCTGTTTAAAACTCAGAAACAACAACTCAAACAACAACTACACAAGAATCTCTAAATTACTAATATAGACAGTGAAAATGAAATACTAGGTTGATGAGGCAAAAAATGATCCGTTTTTAGGGGTCATTTAAGCCCGGAATTGAATTTATTTGATCAAATATTGCCCTAAATCGTTCCTTTTGTGATTTTAGGTACTTTAGGAGTGAAATATGGAAAAGGAAGCAATTCGGACGTTTTTGGAGCATAAAAGTAAAGAAAACGCCAAAGACTTAATTTTCTAAGCTGGGAACAGTGTGTGACGGCGTCAAGAGGAAGAAGTTGACGGCATCAAGAGTAAATATTATGATGACCCAGTACAGAAATAAAGGCGTCACGAAGAAGAGTGTCAAGAGTTAAATGTGTGACGGCATGCAAAAGTGGTATACATGACGGCGTCAGATGTAGATCAAGGCAGTCCGAGGATTATTTTAGTGGCGAGATGACGGCGTTACAAGGTTGTTCTTGACGCCGTCAGCCTCTAATATCTATATATAGTTTTCTAATTTTCATTCATTAGAGAGGAACAAGTTTGGAGAAACCCTAAGGCCGAACCATATACGTATTTTACAGCTTTTTCAAGGGTTTTCAGCCCTTGAATGCTTACATGTGCTATTTAGATAAGTATTCTTTTAATTCAATCAATATGTCTATGTGTTGGTTGTCTATATCTTGTGCTTGTCTTGATTCCACCATGCTAGGCTAGATTTATCTTGTGTTTGCTTAGATCTAATGAAACCTAGATGTTGATTATGTGTTGATTACTTGTTTATGGTTGTATTGGATGAATGATTTCAATGTTAGGATTAAGAAAACTGGCAGATCTCCAAATGATAACTTGCTTGAACGTCTTAGGAAACATGAACCGATGTGTACTAGGTTTTATTGGTTGTATTTAATGCATGAGTAAATTCTTATGATCCCATGTTAGGAGCTTCTTGCAGGCTCGACATAGGAGTGAAGTAGGCACTCATAGGATTGGGGAAGTAAGTACGCCACCCCATGAATGGTATTAAGGAATACAATCCGTCATCCACGCAACTATAACAAGTAATTAACGTGTAAAAGATATCTAGGGAGTAGTGAAATCTAAGTAAACACATTTCTCCACTTATTGCTCACAACATTAGTTTAATATAGTTTTATTTTCATTTTTAGTATTTTATTTTGATTGCATCTTAGTATTGGGTTAGTTGACTAGCAACTAATTCCGCCCAAATTCTTCAAACCCGAGATTTTAATTTGCTTTCTAAAAAATATAAAAAATACAAAAAGAATCATCCCTCATCTCTAGAACTAGTATTTAGGTTTTCTAATCCTAGCGACACTATTCCTAGCTGAACGATCAATCCCCCGGTACTTGTCACTATACTATACTACAACGATCAAGTACACTGCCTGGTGGGGGTTTTAAGCTTCTCGAGAGGTAAAGCCTGGTGCAATCCCCACGCATCAAGTTTTTGGCGCCGCTGCCGGGGAATAGTTATTGTCTAGGTTAGAATCTCTTTTTATTAGGTCTACTTGCTAGATTCCGTTCTAGTAAGATTTTATTTTTATTTTTTTTAGGTTCTCTCTAGTCTATATTTTTCTTCGTGCCGTTGTTAGTAAATTAAATTCATTGACTATTCCGTTGACCATTATGGAAAACGCGAATCCACCCCTTTCCCCTAGAGAAATGGCTGTGTTACATGAACAAATTGAGAGTGAGATTAGGGAACTTAGGGAGCTTAATAGGTTGATTAAGGTTGAGCTCGACCATGCATTTAGTGACCTAGCGACCGCCTTGTATTCAAATAAGGACCTAGGGCCTAATGATTTTGTGAATGTTGTTGAGGAACTAGATGAGGGGGAAATAGATCCGAAGCTAAATGATTATTTTAATCTATACCCCACTAAGGAGGAGATTGCATATCATAATAATCTTATTGATAACCCTCGATCTCCTTTTGCTAGAATCGAACCTAAGATAAAGAGAGGCGATTCTAAGAATGTTAAGATACCATGTGTGATTGGGTATAGACACGTCAACAATGCTTACATTGACTTTAAATCACCAATCAACATTATGGCCTCAAATGTTTATAATGATATAGTGAAAACAAGACTTGAACCTAGAAGAGATCCCAAATACCCCGGTGGAGTTTGTAACTTTGTCGGGAGAGTTAAAGGTCTACATGTCTTTGTTGAGAATTTCACTTTTGTCACCGACTTTATGATTGTGGAAGATCTTGCTAATGTTATTGATTGTCGATTGTCCAATGTTGTGTTTGGTAAACCGTCTGTTGAAGAGTCCAAGTTAGAATATGATGAGATAGAAGGGACAATCCGATTTGCAAGTAGTACCGATAGGATCACTTATAGGATGCCTAATAGATTGAAAGAATTTCGCTTTATATCCCGAATTGACAAGGATAACATTAGTGCTTTTGAGGACATCAATGATGAGGATAAGAAAAAGGGCATGGATTATGTATGGGAAAAGAGGAGTCTTTTCTACCAAGATTGCTTGGCTTTAGGACCAAAGTATAAAGTCGATAAGGAATTTGCCCATAGGATTATAGGAGCGATTGAGAAAAAAGTGATTGGTTTCTACAAAGAACATTTACAATCCGAGAGTGAAACCAACGATGAAGTCACCATGGCCTTGAGTCTAGCTACAAGACTCGTAAATAAAGAAAAGCGCTTCTTGGGAGGCAACCCATGTTTTGTGTGATTTTTAATTTGTTTGTTTGTTATTTGCTTCCGTATGCATGCTTTATTTTTATTGTTGGTAGATCATGTTTCTAAACTAAAAAGTGGAAATACTTTACTTTGTTGTTTAGCCTAGTCTTAACTTCACCCAAAGGTATTTTTGCAAAAGATAAGTGTGAGGGGAAACCCCGAATATGTTTTTAAGAAACAAACCGATCATGATTCTCCACAATATTAAGTGAACATGTATACTCGCATTTGTTAGAGTCAAATGCTTGTATTGAGTCATATTGAAGTTTTGCAGGATTTTCCAGGAAGTAGGACCAAGTTTTTTCAGAAATTTTCCGGAAACTTAACATAAGAATTTCTGCAGGTCACTTATGACGGCGTCATGAGCTTGCTCTTGACGGCGTCACGTGTAAAAATCTGGAAATTTTACCGGTTTTGTTTTTCTAACGGATTCTTAAAGTTTTTGCTGAATTACTAAGTTTTATAATCTCCAGGAAATCTGCAAACTTCATTCCACAAGCATTATATCTTACTTTGTTTTCTAGGATTTAGTAACTTATGTAGATTGCCGTCGATTTTATGCGAGGATGCCTTGTCTGTTTTCTCAGGATTTACAGGTTATGTATGACAAAGAGATGATTATTATTCTGGAAGGGAAGCTTTGATTGTTCATTTTCTTGGAGGAAGATTTAACCTGGCCACCTTATTATCCATACCGAGCGAATCAGGGGAGTATTTGATTTCATTCTTTTTACTTTTTCACTTTTACATTCTTTACTTGAACATTGGGGACAATGTTCATCCTAAGTGTAAGGGGAGGGTAAAATGATGATACTTTACAGGTACACTTTCGCTTGAGTTTGTTTGTTTAATGGTAGATGTGTAATAAAACTATGAGAAATACTTGTTAGTGCAATTTTAGCGCCAAATTTAAAATTCTTTACAACATTTAGGAGTGAAACTTTAGCCATAGCAAGCGTCTCATGGATAGGAGATTGTATGACTAGCACATAACCGTACTTTCAGAAAAAAATTTCCACCCAAATATGTGAGGTTCGCCTTTAGATTTGATAGGAAAAGCATTTACTATTAGTGCTTATGAGTGTAGTGGTAGCATTTAAATTCTAGAACTTGCGTTAGTGATGCATCCCGAGACCGCTAGTGAGACTACATTCGTGTAGTAGGATTTACTACATGATAAGAGGCATTAGGATCACCCTTGTGTTAAACCCGTATTATAATTACTTGACCATTTAAGTCATATTATTTGGCTAGTTAAGTCAACTAATTTTTCTCACACCCTTAGCGTTGTACTCATTTTTAGTACACGAAACCCCTAGTACACCCCTCCGAGCCTATCTTTTCGTTTCTAACTTTAAGCATTTTACTTAAAGGAAGAATTTGTTACACCCCACTTAAATGTACACCCAAATCGCCTTAGCCTTCCGTGTATGCGCTCATTTTTAGTGCATTATTGTTATTTGTCAAACCCTAAGTTAACTATCTAATTGATTACATGGTTGCTAAGTCGAGTCATATCCTTGTACATATTGTTTTGGGACGATTGGGACTCATGGGTAAAGTGCTTATTTTATGGAGTAATGGGGAAGAACATCATTTATTACCCCCATATGTGCGTTAATCTTAAAAGTACTCCAAGTGTTTTAATTTTCTTAATTCAAGTCATTAGATTAGTTTATTGTAAAGTATGTAAAGATTCAAGTGTAAGGGGAATTTTCACTCCCTATGATGTATTATTTTAGATGGTAGGGTAAGAGTGTATGCAAAAAAAATAAAAAATCGAAAAAAAAAAACAGGAAAAAGAATAGAAAAAAAATAGAAAAAGAATAAAAAAAAGAAAAAAAGAAAAAAAAACATACGGACTACCATCCCTATTCATTCTTTGTTCATTTTATGTTTTTGTTATTTTTCATTTATTAGCTTAAGTCGAGTCTAGTCTTGGCTTAGCAACGCCATATTGTATATGTAATTAACCAAGATTGTTAACTCGCCACCAGTAAAGACTGCCTATATCCAACAAAACCGTGTATTTCATATCCCTACACCTAACGTTACAATCCTTTAAAAGACCTCTTTGATAGTTTATCCTAGGTGCTTACGCCATGTGGTAAAGGTTTGATCCTTTCCCAAGCCTATGGTAATCTATTTTGCTAAGACAGGTAATGAGAGATATCTTTCATTTCCATATTGTAATTTATACTTTATTACACCCGAGAGATGTGAGTATCTAAACACTATTTGTGAGGTGCTAGTGTATGACCTCCGTGCTTGTCTTTGGTCTTTAGTGGAACGATTATTTGTTGTAATTACTTTTATATTAGTGTTAAATGACCCCTAACTTATATTTTGATTAGAATAAAAGCGCATTTGCTTGAGGACAAGCAAATCTTAAGTGTAAGGGTATATGATGAGGCGAAAAATGATCCGTTTTTAGGGGGTCATTTAAGCCCGGAATTGAATTTATTTGATCAAATATTGCCCTAAATCGTTCCTTTTGTGATTTTAGGTACTTTGGGAGTGAAATCTGGAAAAGGAAGCAATTCGGACGTTTTTGGAGCATAAAAGTGAAGAAAACGCCAAAGACTTAATTTTCCAAGCTGGGAACAGTGTGTGACGGCGTCAAGAGGAAGAAGTTGACGGTGTCAAGAGTAAAGATCATGACGACCCAGTACAGAAATGAAGGCGTCACAAAGAAGAGCGTCAAGAGTTAAATGTGTGACGGCCTGCAAAAGTGGTATACATGACGGCGTCAGATGTAGATCAAGGCAGTCCGAGGATTATTTTGGCGGCGAGATGACGGCATCACGAGGTTGTTCTTGACGCCGTCAGCCTCTAATATCTATATATAGTTTTCTAATTTTCATTCATCAGAGAGGAACAAGTTTGGAGAAACCCTAAGGCCGAACCATATACGTATTTTACAGCTTTTTCAAGGGTTTTCAGCCCTTGAATGCTTACATGTGCTATTGAGATAAGTGTTCTTTTAATTCAATCAATATGTCTATGTGTTGGTTGTCTATATCTTGTGCTTGTCTTGATTCCACCATGCTAGGCTAGATTTATCTTGTGTTTGCTTAGATCTAATGAAACCTAGATGTTGATTATATGTTGATTACTTGTTTATGATTGTATTGGATGAATGATTTCAATGTTAGGCTTAAGAAAACTGGCAGATCTCCAAATGGTAACATGCTTGAACGTCTTAAGAAACATGAACCGATGTGTACTAGGTTTTATTGGTTGTATTTAATGCATGAGTAAATTCTAATGATCCCATGTTAGGAGCTTCTTGCAGGCTCGACATAGGAGTGAAGTAGGCACTCATAGGATTGGGGAAGTAAGTACGCCACCCCATGAATGGTATTAAGGAATACAATCCATCATCCACGCAACTATAACATGTAATTAACGTGTAAAAGATATCTAGGGAGTAGTGAAATCTAAGTAAACACATTTCTCCACTTATTGCTCACAACCTTAGTATTTTAATATAGTTTTATTTTCATTTTTAGTATTTTATTTTGATTGCATCTTAGTATTGGGTTAGTTGATTAGCAACTAATTCCGCCCAAATCCTTCAAACCCGAGATTTTAATTTGCTTTCTAAAAAATATAAAAAATACAAAAAGAATCATCCCTCATCTCTAGAACTAGTATTTAGGTTTTCTAATCCTAGCGACACTATTCCTAGCTAAACGATCAATCCCCCGGTACTTGTCACTATACTATACTACAACGATCAGGTACACTGCTTGGTGGGGGTTGTAAGCTTCTCGAGATCCCTCGAGAGATAAAGCCTGGTGCAATCCCCACGCATCATAGGTAAACACAAATTTCAATTAACAAGCTACTGAATTTAAGCAATATTATTACTAACTAACACTAAGCAAGCATAAATAAGCCAAATAAGTAATAATATAAGCAATGCTACAGTAGGAATTTAGAAATGAGTTTAAAGGCTTACAATGTGCAATCCTGCTTATACCAATAACCAAGGACCACAAACCAACCTATAGGTCTTCCACAAGACCATTAACCCACAGCCATCCAAAATTCACTGTGCTCCAGCTTAAATCTTCATAAAACCTGAAAGTTGACTTTTGTTGACTGTTTTTGTGTTTTTGAATTTTTTATAACTAAGCTGTGTTTTAATGTTTCTAAAAGCTTTATTAAGCTTTCTTGGAGCTTATGTGATCCTAGGAGTCCATGCCATTACACAGAAATAGTAAACAAGCTTAATGAGATTCTTGAAATTAAATAGAAATTGCATACACTGATATTTCAACTGAAACTTGATTTTTATTGATAAAAAGACTTAAGAGTACACTAAAAATAGGAAATACACTATTTGAAAGCTAAATTGCACACTAAAAGCTTGAAATTAACTTACACGACACATAAACTACTTAATTATACTAATGCTTCTTCCTTGGTTCTTCTCTTCTATTTACAGCCCTGTATTAGGGTTCTTGGACCCTCTTTGATCATATCCCATCCAATCCTGACCATTAAAATGCTCTGAATCAATCTTGACCTTAGATGCGATTTTGGCGGGAAAAATGGAAGTGAGTGAAATAGTTTAATACTGCAACAGGGGGTGGAATTTATTATGGTTGTCTTGTTAGGTGAGAGTGGGTTGGGCGGTGGAAGTGACAAGGGTGGTGGATGGTGGTGGATGTGATGGCTTGCAGGGTACAAGTGGGGAAGAAGGGTGGGAAAGGGTGTTGGTTTGACTGGGGTTTGACCCTGGGATTATTTAAAACGGTTAGGATGGGGTGGTGGGCTAAAGGTTGGGCTTGGGGTATGGGAAATGGGCTGGGGGTGTTTTTATGTTTGGATTGGATTGGTATTTGGGGTATTTTGATATTAAGGGTCCGGTTTGGTTTAGGATAAAAACAAGGACCAATTGTGTAACTTTCTGAAATTTAAGGGACCAAGGTTGCCAACTTTTCAAAGCCTTTCCAAGGGTCAAACTTTCCGTATTCCATATACCAAAGGATCATAGTTGACTTTTCCAAAATTTGAAATTCCAGGGACTGAATCTGCCAACTTTCGAAACTTTAGGGACCTGTTTTGTAATTTCACCAAACTTTCCAATCAAGGACCATTCCTGCCATAGATGAGAAGTACAAGGACAAAATTTGTTTTTCTCAAAGTTTTAATATCCTAGGGACCATTTTTGTCAAATTTCAAAGTTCAGGGACTAAACTTGCAATTTTGTGAAATTTTGTACCAAAGGACTAAATATGTAATTTTGTGATTTAAAAGGGCCTTTGGTGACTTTTTCAAGTTTTTAGAATAGCCAGGGACTAGTTTTGACAAATTTTGAAAGATGAGGGACTGAAACTGCCAATTATGCAAACTTTGTTCATTTTTCATCTGTTTTTGATTATTTTGCATCTGAAACATATAAAACACATTCCAGGGATATTTTCAGTATTATGATGCATTTTTGAGTGTTTTTTAGATGTTTTGGCAGCTCAGAATAGGTAAAAATGATGAGTATTTACACACTCATCACAAGCATTTCCTACTCCGCTTGTGCAAACCTCCCCTTCTTTTCGAACCACTCTTCTTTGGTATCAGAAATTCTTCCCTACAACTCTCTTCTTCCTCTTATCTTTCTCGACTTATTCTTTCCACTACTCATACGATCATCTAAATCTCGAGATGAGATTTCTTATAAGGGGATAAGACTGTAACAACCCACAAAATCTCATCTCTATCATTCCCATTACAAATACCTATAGTAGGTATTTCACATGTAATTTTTTGCTTTTTATGTGCATTCATGTTAGGATTAAAAGTGACGATCATTATTGAGTCAAATAGTTAGTTAAATATATTCATGTAATAGTTAGTAAAATGTTAGTTCATTAAGTTTAAGTAAAAGCCTTAATGGCTTGGCCCAAAAGAAGGCCCATGAGAAAGCCCATGGTGGCTTATGTAAAAGTATAAATACCCCTCCTGAGCTTGTTAGGAAGAGTGGGAGTTCATGCTAATCAAAGGTTTAGTTTACACATAGTGCTCTCCACCTCTCTCTCTCTACTTTCTCTCTCTAGCTCTTCCATCTCTCTCTAACATCATATTCTTAAGTGATAAAGCTAGATCTACGGTCCTACAAGTGGTATCAAGAGCCTAGGGATAATCTTAGGTTGTTTTAGATTGTTTTTGAGTGAAAAATAATGTTTTTTTTGTGAACATCTCGGATCTATACTGTTCATCGTCATTTTTGAGTTTGGGAAAAATCTTTTCGAGTTAGAAAAATAGTTTTCGAGTTAGAAATTTTTTTTTTTCGAGTTTGAAATTTTTTTACCGAGTTTGGAATATTTTTTCGAGTTTGAGAAAAAACTTTTCGAGTTTGAAATTTTTTTTACCGAGTTTGGAAAGAAAAAATTTTCGAGTTTGAAAATTTTACCGAGTTTGAAAAAAACTTTTCGAGTTTGAAATTTTTTTTTACCGAGTTTGGAAAGAAAATTTTTTTTCGAGTTTGAAAATTTTACCGAGTTTGAAAAAAAAATTTCAAGTTTGAAATTTTTTACCGAGTTTGGGAAAATTTTTTCGAGTTTGAGAAATAGTTTTCGAGTTTGAAAATTTTCTTACCGAGTTTGAAAACTTTTAGTGTTACAATTTGACGAGTTAGCCTATTACCTTATCGTACATCGAGTAAGGTTCATTGTGGCTCATATCAAGGCGAAACTCTGCCAAAATTTTTTAAACTTACCGAGTTTGAAAGTTTATAAGACATACCGAGTTTGAAAGTATTTAAGACATACCGAGTTTAAAGCTTTTAAGGACTTACCGAGTTTGGTTTTTCTGAGCTTATCGAGTTTGAGACTTTCTTTTTTTGGTGGGAAATTTTGAGTAAAAATTATTTTTTACAGGAGATTAAACGTTTTCAATTTTTACGCGAGATTCAAAGTTTGGTATAACGTTGAAAATTTCGGCCGAAAATTCAAATTTTTAGGCCAAAATTCAAATTTTTTCAGTAAATTTTGACGTAAAAATTTTCAAAACTCAAAATTTTCTGGTATCCTTAGAAGTGCCTTTCATAGTGATTTTCAAATTTTGGGAGAGAAAATTTTCAAAAATATTTTTGGAGGAAAATTCGAAATCACTAGAATCTATCATATACGCTTTTCAAACTTCGCCAAAAACACCTAATCTTTAAACAACAACCTTTGTTATCTTAAAAGATCCTAAGATCAACTTTATCACACATCGTTTAAACAATGGAAATGAAAATGCAAATCCAAGAGAGAGATTCAAAGAAAGTGTTTACAGTGTTCAAGTCATATGTAGAGAAGGTCATCAATATTTATAGTTTAGAAATAAGGTTCGATGAGGCATTTGAATACTACGTTAGAGTCCAATTTCATCATTTCCAAGAAGAACTCATCCAAAACCTTAATCAACTTGAAAAGCTACTTAATGAAGAAGAACTTCATACGCATAACTGCAAAGAATCTCTTAAAGTCGTCCAAACTCAGTTTGAGAAAATATTTAACCCTTGGATAATGAACCAGACAGAGTTTATCGATGCGTTTTATAAAAAATTTTGGGTAAGCTATTCGACCTTCAAAACTCAATGCATAAATCAAATGGATGAACTCGAAAAGATACCTGATGCTGAGGAAGCTGAGTTAAATGAAATTGAGAAGCTGAAACGGGAAAGAGAGCAGATTGAAAAGGATATGCAGTTAAAAGAAAGAGAGCAAATTGAAAGAGAGATGCAGTTAAAGGAAACAGAGGTGATTGAAAAAGAGACAGGGAAAGATTTTCAAGCAAAAAAGGAAACGATCAATGAGGGTGATGCATCAGATGATAGTTTGGTTTTTACAGGAATTGATTCATCTTCAGAACAGCAGGTTGAAAGCAGCAGTCCTAGCTATGATTCGGATGCTGATGGTACACAAAGGAATGAAGTTGTTTTGGATACCGAGGATGATCATATCAGACCTTCATCATACACAGAGATATTGGCTATGGTAAAACATTCACATGCTCATGATAATGGTAATATCTTTGATAATGTGTTTGCTCATGATCAGACACATCATGCGCATCCTGAGTCTATTAGTGACACATGTGTGGTGGAACAAGATGATAGTAATATCACTTTTGCTACTCCAGATATGGATCCTAATAGAGGTGAGCCTGCGCAGGATGGATCTTCTTATGAACAAGATCGTGCCTTCTTTGCTTCATTAATCAATATTTCAAACATGAACTTGACAAGTGAAAAAACGACAATCGTGAAGCTAAGCAAACGAATGTCTTATTGACAAAAGAGCTTGAGAGATTTAAAGAAATGGAAAAAGGTTTTCAAAATGTAACAAAAAGAAAAGCTGAACTTGAATTTGAAAACTCAAACCTTAAATCTCAAGCTCAAAAGTTTGAAATGTATGGAGAGTCTGTCAAACCACTTTTAAAAAGAAATGAAGAACTTGAAGTTGGTTATAGAGAAGCTGTTCTTCGTGAATAACGTTCCATTCAAAATCTGGATACTCAAATGGTTGTTAACAACAGAAAGGTTCAAGCGCTTTTAAAAGAGAACAATGATTTAAAAAGTGAAAATTCAAAGCTTCAAAAAACCACATCAAATTTTGAGATTGTAAACACAAAACTTGAGAATGAAAACCAAGAGTTTTTGAAACGAACAAATGATCTTGAAAACAAACTTCGAAAATTGGGACAGACTTCTTAGACTATCAACATGCTGCCTACTAAAGATGAGGAGGTTGAGAAACAAACATCTGGGATTGGTTTTGTGAATAATGCTAATGTGGAAAATGAAAAACCTTGTTTTTTAAACAAAGTGCAAAAGTTGACACCTATTTTGTATAACGCTAATGATATGGGAAAAGAATTGTCAGATGATCTTTTGTTTGAGTCACATGATATTTTAAAATCTGAAGAGGAAAAATGTTTGAAAGTAAAACAAACAAAAAACCCACTCTCGTACCACGGCTTTGTGTATGGTTGTCTACAATTGACAGATATACCAAAAGAACCTTTCAAAAGAAAAGACACAAATGTGAAAAGATTTTTCAAAGAAGCTTAACTTGCTACTTATGATGCTAAGTTATGGCAAAATAGAGCAAGGAAACAATTTTGTAGTCTTAAACATCACATTGAGCAAACGTTAAAGGTCATTTGGTTTAAGCAAGAAAACATCACAAACAACGTTTTCTCTAATCCTCTTTCATCAGATGTACGCCTTAAGTTAGAAGTCAAAAAGATTTTGAAAGAGGAAATTGAACCTCGTGTGAAAGATATCAACTTATGTTTTGAGTACTTTGAAAAACATCTTGTAACTGAAATGAGAGAAGATCTAAAGTACGTTCACTCTCTTGAAGACGAATTTGATGAAAAATGTTTAATTCTGGACATCCAAAAGAATTTTTCACAAATCAAATAGAGTCGTTCAAGTCAGCATCTGTCAGCCATGAGTATGAGAATGTGCATTTTGTACAAACACCTTCCTTGAAATCTGAAAATCTTTGTCTCAAAAAGAAAATCACCGAGCTTTCAAAAAAAGCAGCTGATGTCAAAGAAGAACTGTTAAAAAGAACTGCTCAGTTTGAGAAACATCTTGCAATACTCGAAGCACAAAGTATCTCTTTCCAACTAAAATTGCAAGAAAAGAATGAGAAAATGTCTTCTCAAAACTCTTTCACATCAGTGCTTAAAGAAAAAGAAAAGATTTTTGAAGAAAATTGTGATGATACCAATATCAAGTTTGATTTTGACGAACTTGATACAAAAAATCTTGAATTGGAACATGCTGTGGCATCATTACAAAAAGAAAATGAGCATTTGAAACAAACTTACAAAAACTTGTTTGATTCAATCAAGCGGTCAAAAGTTCAGAATCAAATTTCAAACAAATCTGACTCTCAGATCACACCAAATCATCTTTTTGAAAAAGAAAAGTCTGTGCTTCGAAAGAAAATTGTTGAATTGGAAAAAACGATTGCACAACAAACCAAGGATTTTGATGATGCCAAAAATGATTTTTTAATAGAAACCGACAAATATGAAAAATATTTTGCACATCTTGAAAATCAAAATGCTTCTTTGCAAGAAAAAATGGCATCATCAGATCACCTTTCTCTTCAAAAAGAATACAATTATTTGAGAACGTCATTCAATGCCTTGAAAGCAAAGTTTGATGTTCTTAACCGGTCAAAAGGAAAATCTCAAGTTTCAAACGAGTCTAAACCACAAGTAAGTGTTTCGGAGAAGGTTTACACGGGTGAATCTTCCAAACCGTTTCCGAAAAAGGTTTCTCAGTTTACAACCTATTCTTTGCAAAAAGGAAGGAAATTTTCGAAGAGACCTAATTTTTCTGAAACATTTACTGCTCAAAAGGTTTCAAATGCAAGTGCTCATAAAGAAAAGAATCAAGGTTTTCAAACTCCATACTCTCGTTTTACTCCGGTAAAGCCAGTGTGGAAACCAAAGCAACCGTTCAAAACATTTGAAATATTCATACTCTGAAATGCTTCCGCTACAACAAAAGAATGGCTATGCTTGGAAAAATCCTAATTCTGGAAGGTTTCCATTCATCTCAAAAACGAATTTTCGAAATGAAACGCCGAGTTTCAACAATGATTGGAAAACTTCCTCCTCAAGTTTTAAAACTCCAAGAGAGACACTGAGTTTCTCAAACAAGTTTCAAAAGCAAAAGAGTTCTAAATCACCGTTGATTCCACGAGCTTTATTTCAAGATGAAACACCGGTTTTCAGTCCTCGTTGGAATTCAACTTCTTTGTCTCGGATTGACACAACTTTCAAATGGATTTCAAAATATGGTAAACCCGTTGGCGCTGTGCTTAAATGGGTTCCAAAAGTTGTTGTCTAATCCAAAAACATAATGACTCCTTAGTACTTCAGCTAAGGACTCGGACTTCAAGATTATGACTCCTTAGTACTTCAGCTAAGGACTCGGACTTCAAGATTATGACTTCTTAGTATTTCAGCTATGGACTCGCTCTTCAAAGAAAAGAAAATGCTTAAATCAAAACAAAGGTTTACATATTCTTTGAGCACTTATCCTAAAAACATTATGGCTTATGCACACATAACAGTGTATAACCCGTGATTTTCAAAGAAAGGACCCTGCTATACATTTCTGTGCGATAATCCTAAAAGATAAGAAGACTTCTCACCAAAAAGCTTATCAAAGTCTTCTTAATTTTTTGAGCAAAATTTTGAAAATTGTTTCAAAAGGTTATCAAAACTTTTTAGCTCAAGATATTACTCCCTCAAATCCTTAAAAGCTTTAATTTAATCAAAATGTTCTATTTTCGAGGGGGAGTAATATAAAGTTGTTCCAAAGAGATCATGCCTAAAGGAATCGATTACGGAATTTACAAACATCTGTTTCTCCCATAAGCTATCCAAAAAGAAAGGGTTTAATCATTTGGTATCAAAAATACCATGGATATGCTATTTTTGAGGGGGAGAAGACGTGATTAAAATGTGATCGTCTTGTATCTCAAAAGAGCTCGACTCAGAAATGACCCAAGAATTGACGAAACAACAAAAGTTAGTAATCGAAAAGACTTATCCTCGACGGGTAATAACATCAAGTTAGTTACTAGAGCTAGTTGTCACCTAAAAGCTGACAATGGAACTCTTTAACTAGCCACGTAAGCGTGTCTCAAAAAGGATTTGTCTTAGTAGAAATGTACTGTTTCGAGAAACTTTCTGTGGACTTGACCAGGCCGGGTAATAACTTCAAGCTAGTCTAACTAGTGATGTAAGCGTGTCTCGAATCGGTCATGTTCATTGAAAGTGGATCAATTCTAAAAGTGCAAACCCCTCACGTATGTGCAAATTTCTTAACAATCCATGAGCACATGTGAAGGGGGAGTCCTTCATGAAATGTAAAACTCTCGAAGTGTTAACAAAGTATGTTTTATTATCATAACACTTTGAGAGATTTTCACAAATGGTTTGATGGCAACAATAGGATAGTTATGAAGTTATAAGGTGACTAAGGTTAGGAAAAACCGTCCTATGATCCGCCAGAGCCGGAGGGATCTACCCAAGGACAATTCCAATAGATTAGAATTAGAAGTCCTTAGGTATGATTTGAAAAAAAAAGGAGAAAAGAATGAAAGGAGAAAGAAGGGGTTGAAGAATTAAAAAGAAAAAGTATGAAAAGGGTGAAAAGAAATAGCCCTCCAAATGTTCAACCTTAGGGCAGACACCGGGTTCAACTCATATGCTACTGGTTGTTACTAAGGTGACACTGGTATTGAAGATAAAGACGTCATGGACCCAGTGACGCACTGCACTTAACCTTCTAGCCACTCAAGTTCTCTCAAAAGAGCTTGTTTCATTCTCACGGGGAACGGGTGTAAACTATCGACTTATCTCTTAGAGATGGTTGATATTGAAGCAGGAGACCTCTCCCTAGTCTCCGCATAGGAAACCAAATTATGCACTTATCGAGTCTAGATCCATGAGATACATCAAAAGATCTCTTAGGATACACTTTCCTATGAATACACTTGTGTTCGCCAAAAAGGACACAAGTTGTAAGAGTCTTTATGAGATCTACAGATCTTGCCTTATCTATCATGATGGTTACTATGTCTCAAACGGTCTACAGTTGTGGGGTGATCTCCAGCAACTCACCTGAATCATTAATGTACTTCGGTGGATCTAGTAAGCCCTTTCAGGGGTATCTGATTCAGGAACGGCCTTGGTAAGGGTTAGAAGGAGTCTTCACACTATGCTGTTGACGATCTCTAATTCCGAACCTGTAAGTACCGGTTGATTTATTGCTAACTGTTTTATGCAGGTACTCATAAATGTTCCTTGGAGAAAGATCGTTACCATCACTCAAAAATCCACATGCTCATACCCTGCAAAGCTCTCTTCAAAGATCAAAGCAAAGCAAAGTTCAGAACGTTTCTAAGTCAAAGTCAAAGAATCTTCAAACTAAAGAAACAAATATTAAAGTCAAAGAGAAGAGAACTTCACAAAGATTCAAAGTCAAACAAAGTATGAGCATGTTGGAAAAGACGTAAAGACAACATAGTAAAGATGTTGATCAAAGGCAAGAATGATCACAAAGCATGATTGGAACAAAGGAACTAGCAAAACTATTACACAAGGACTCAAAGTTCAAGAGAACAAGCTTCAAAGATCAAAGATCAAAGTCACAAAAGATAGATCTCAATGATCACCCTTAGGGGGAGATTGTTAGCATTAGAAGTGTTGATCATTTATGAAATCAAAGTGAGATCTCAATGATCGTCCCTTAGGGGGAGATTGTTAGGATTAAAAGTGACGATCATTATTGAGTCAAATAGTTAGTTAAATATATTCATGTAATAGTTAGTAAAATGTTAGTTCATTAAGTTTAAGTAAAAATCCTTAATGGCTTGGCCCAAAAGAAGGCCCATGAGAAAGCCCATGGTGGCTTATGTAAAAGTATAAATACCCCTCCTAAGCTTGTTAGGAAGAGTGTGAGTTCATGCTAATCAAAGGTTTATTTTACACATAGTGATCTCCACCTCTCTCTCTACTTTCTCTCTCTAGCTCTTCCATCTCTCTCTAACATCATATTCTTAAGTGATAAAGCTAGATCTACGGTCCTACAATTCATTACTTGCATGACTCTCTATACATGCTCACGTATTCACACAAGCCAAATAACTCAACACTCACATCCTATAAACCCTGGTATGTCAAGCATAAGATCACAACAACACCATAATAAGTAATCTACCAATCTAACACATTAAACATATCACAAAACCCTAATGAACCCTAATTAGGTCTACGTGCTTACTAAACCCTATATGCTTAACTAAACTAGTTTGAAAGTGTCCAAGGCTTAAGTATAAGTTACCTTAGGAACATTAGGATACATTAGGACCCTTAGGCACTAGTACAACCCATTAGAGCTTAGGTACAAGTCCCTTAAGCACAAAACCATAACTAGGTTATAACTTCCCGGAATTAGGTCCAAACCTTCCAAAAACTTCACCATAGGCTACCACCACTTAGTATAAGCCCCTTGGGACTTAGGATTAGTCACTAGAAACTCATAGGAACCTAATTTAGGCACTAAACCCTAGGATAAACCCTAATCCCTCACTAACCAAAATTAGGTCATTTAGGTCCCGAAACTAGGTCAAAACCATCCCGAATCTTTAGTATAAACTACCACCACCTAGGAAATGATCCTTAAACCTTAATACTAGTCACTAATCACTATTAGGACCCAAACCTATGCACAAAACCCTAAGTATAAACCTTAAGCTAGTAAGAGCCCTAAACTAGTAAAACCTAAACATAAGCACCTCAAGCACCTTAACCTAACACCCTAGCACCTTCCCCTAACTAAGATAGCACCCTAGCACATTACAAGCACCCACACAAGTAGGTTCATCACCTACTTGTCACCACCTTCTTCCTCTCGACTCACCACAACCACAACTGGCCTAGCAGCCCCCTAGCTACACCATAGCTCGTCCTTGTCACGCCCTAGACCTGCCACAACCCCTAGCTTAGCTTACTCATCTCCCCCCTCCTCGACACCTCCTTCTTCCTTTCTTGGTCACTACTCCAAGCGTACCCTATAAATACCCCCGGGCCCCGTCCCCTCTCCATTTCATTTACACCTCTTCTCTTCTTTCTCTCCACACATATTCTAGTCCTAGTGGTTATACACGAGCTGTAGTAGGCCTAGGAGTCGAGCTTGCTAAGCCTTGCCCTTGTCGAGTTGTGGTTTGAATCGAGAAAACCCTAGGAAACCCTTGTTAGCCCTCCCTTTGGTCATGTAAGCCTCTAATTTAGTTTCTTAAGCTTTATTTTAGTCTTAGAATAGTATTAGGATACCTTAGATCCCCTAGGAACCCTTGCCTAAGCCTTGAACCATTTCATTTACTAGTTTTCTTCTTAAAACCCTAAATAGAGTCGAATTGCCTTTAACATGCTATAAGCCCTTTTCATAAGCTATAATCTGATTTAGGTAACTTAGATAAGCTAATATTAGTTAAACATAAGCTAGGAAACTTAGTTGTTACATAAAAATATAGTTTACTTAAATTTAGGACTAGTTTTGCAAAACTTTACATGCATAGGGGTCTATATCGTAAATTCCTGAAACTATAAAGTATAGGGATTGTTTTTGACATTTCCTAGAATTTATTAGTGCAAGGACTCATTTTGCAAAGTTTTGAAACCTTAGGATAGAAATTAAAATAAATTATAAACTAAAAAGGACTATTTATGCAAATATTATAAAGTTAAGGGTAAATAATAAAAGTTAGTATAGTTTAAGGGTTAATTCTATCATTTTCTCAAAATATAGAAGTTTAGGGACTAATTGTGTCAAGTATAGATAGTTATAAGTATAAATAATATAAGTATTATAAGTTTAGGGTAGAAAATGTAAATATATAAACCATAAGGGTATAAAGTGAAAATATTTTATAAATACAAAACTTAATTAAAGTTAGAAGGATAACACAATACTAGCGAGCTTCATGTTAGGAGTACCATGTGGATATTTCGTTTTGACGAGTTTGCTGGGTTTACGAATTAAAGTGCCATGGCTCCTCAAACGATTATTGCATGTACTTCTGGATTATGATGGCCCGAATGGTGTTATGTTATAACTAAACTTAATAACAAAGCTCAATAGTAGGGAGCTTCACGTGAGGAGTATTAACTTCTGAATTATGATGGCCCGAACGGTATTATGTTGATAACATAATACAATAGTAGGGAGCTTCATGTGAGGAGTCTTATACTTCTGGATTGTGATGGCCCGAACGGTGTTATGTTATATCTAAAACATTAACGAACCTAAGAATGACTACTTAAGAAACTTAAACAAGATAACTAAAGCTTGCCATACATCCAAACCTACAACACACCAGGATACGTGAGTAAGGCATTCTAGTTCCCGAGTCACTTTTTGCATCAATTAGATTTCCCTAAGCCCAGGTGAGTTCATAGCCTCACTTTTTTTAAATGATTTACAAACCCCGTGAGGGGGATACATGCTACTTGCTTTACTTAAAACTGAATACAAGTCTTTTTCTTTGGTTGTTGCACGAGTAAACTAACTACCACCACTACATAACTATAATTCATGAATCTAATCTTTTGGGATATTTTACCCATGCGAACGCGAATATAGTTGATAGATCTATTGGAGTTTGACAACTCCCGTTGATACTACATCTTTATGGATGGTATCAATAAGTACTATATTTGAACCCACTAAAGGATTAACTTTGGCAAGTTATCCTTCCCATCCCCTCATGGTCGGGTCTGCAGCCCCCATGACCCGGATTGTTAATGTGTGGTTCATGAGCTTAGTGCAAGACACCCCAATCTTGATAATTGTGCATGCATCACAATTATCACACACACACAACATTTTCCCAGATGGGTGTAACAACAGAACCCAGGGAACTTGTATTCACTAACACTTAAACCTATGACTCTCACTCGACACCTAGTGTTGACTTTTAAGCATGTATTCTAGGTATATCACTTCTACGGAGATATGGCAGAAGGAGGCACTGAACACGGAGGACTTTCAAACCGGTTATCATTCAAACACAACTTAACACCTAGACTTTGGGACCTCATCAAAAGTAAAAGTATATCTTTTACTATAAAAACTTTGATAATTAAAAAAATGATAACTAAATTTCTAAAAACGTCTATTTTCAAGTCATTTTCTATTACTGTAACTGTGATTCCATTGAGTAATACCCCAACCCTAAATCCGATGCGAAACTTGAAAATGGGGGTGTTACACACTCAAACGATCCGCGTGTGTTGTTAGAAACCCAGACTGGTGCCTTGCTCGTGGCTTGGGCTCAGGTGATGTCAGACGTTTCTGTTTTGTTGGGTCGGGGCCCAGTTGTGTTATAATACAGTACAGGCCCAGTAGGCTTGTTATACCTAATATACGTCATCAGCGGACAAGTTACATAGTCCATTATTATATATAGTCAATGAAGTACGAGGTTACACATATCAATTTGAGGTTTTTTGTTTTCCTGTGTGTGGGGCTATGCAGCAGACACAAGAGAGAAAAGACAGTAGCTAACTATCGTGGTTTTAAGGGGGCAACCCTTCGGGGTTTTGCCCCAGTATTCAACTAGGGGATCAGGAGCATTTATTTGGCACGATATGTAACTTATCTCGATACTCATTATTTTATTCAGTTTCATTGTTAATGACTATAATTTTGATTCTATTTGTTTATCGATGCTCCGTTATCTATTGTGTTTTATTTAATTGTTCTTGGCTTTTAATTAATTAATTATTCTAGTCATTTAATTAATTAGTTATTTGGATGATTAATTGTTTTGGTTTTTATTCTTTATTTTACATTTTTAATTATTGCTTTTAGTGTGTGCATGCTTAGTTTCTCATAAGATCATCTAGTTTCGGTTGTTTTGAAGAACCGGTTGTACTTGGTGCATTAGGTAAATTGTGGTCTAATATCCGAAAGGTCGGGCTATATAGGAGAAAGCAGACCGTAAGTGCTAGCCATTTGCCTTGTGTGCAAATCGACCAAAGGACCACCTTCCGGATGGATAAACTTAAGAAGTTAGCGATACGTGGTCTAAGATCCGAAAGGTCGGGCCACACCATGAATAAATCTAGCATGTAGTAGCACTTAATGACTCAACCGAGTATGCTACCTCCGCTTACTTATAGAGGGTAGTGCCTTTGGTTCCGGAGAGTATATTAGGGAAGATAGGCTAAGACGACTTTGCCCTACGACTCTTAGAGATATTTATGCCCCACGTGAAGTGATAGAAAACTTAATTGTAGAATTAGACCATTTCAATTATCATCACCATTAGTTGTTTGCCTTAGAACCATCCCAATTGATCATGTGAAAAACTAGAAGGGGGGTTGAATAGTTTACCGATTAAAATCTTTTTAACTTGTTAAGTTAGCTTTGAAACTTTCCGTTTGATCAAAGATATGTACACAAACACAATATATAACATGCAAGTAAATGAAAGAAACGATCAAACCACAACACGAGTATTTATCGTGGTTCGGCCACAAGGACTCTTTTTCCTTGCCCTACGTCCACGCCCCGAGTATCCAACTCGAGAGTTTCTTTCACTAGTCAACAAGCTCCTTTCACCGGCGGAGAAAACCTTACACGTCGCTTATACTTTTACCGACACAAAGCTAGATGTCGAGTTCTTTACCAAGGGTACAACCACTCCCATTAGTTCTTTACAAGGGTACAACTACTACCTATACACTTCGTATTTTGGGGACTAAAATACTAACCGATCACTACTGAAAATACACAATCAAATGAAGTGTAAACTACACAAGTCTACACAATGCTAAGCTAACAAGTCTTGCAACATTGTGTTGAATACTTGTTACTTTTAGTAAGCTTGTGAATCTCTTTGCTACAAAAAGAAACTTCACATATGAAATGTTAAGAGGTTAGATGAAAGAATGAATGTGTGTGTAAAAATATAATGTCAAGTGATGAGCCAAAATTCAACTTATGGCTCAATATTTATAGCCAAACCTTCTGCAGGTCTGGCGGATTAGGCGGACCCCTCAAAAGGGTTCCGCCCGTGTACCTCCAGGGTACCGCCGGGCTTGCAGTTAGTTTTGCAATAAATCTTGCAAACCAAACAAAGTCACATCTCATTACTCTTGCAAACCAAACAATGTCACATCACATAATATCAAGTCAAACACTAAACTTGCAAGCAACATCAAAGTAAGTCAAACACATTTCTTTCCATAAATGTATAATGACAAAACTTGCCATAAATGTGATGTGACAATTCTATTTTTAGAAAATAAAAGATGTTGTGTTTTATGAAATGTAAAATGTAGCAAAAGTCTAGTTTATGCAAGTCTTTAAAACTAAGATTGTGTTTTACTTAGAAACTAAAGTTTACATTTGTCATTAACAAAACTTAGCGAAGATCGTAAAATATAAATAACGTTTTTAGGAGATATTTGTATTAACAATCTCCCCCTTTTTGTTGATGACAAAACATAAACATTGTTTTTAAGTAACTCACAAAATCTTGGTTTTTAAGACTTAAAAAATTAATATTAAACTTGTTTTTCTTAAGTTATGAAAATCATATTAAGTTTTGAAAGTTTAATATATTTCTCCCCCTTTTGGTCAAAACAAAAAAGAAGAGTGGCGAAGCGAAATAATACCAATGCTCCCCCTTGGTCAATACTCCCCCTAGATGGAGTGCCAAGATGGGAAACATGGATTTTGGACCCTACAAAAAAATTGTTAGTTGGTGATATATATAGTCAAGAATGTAGTTACCACACACATTGCAACCACAATGAGAACACAAACATGATCAACCAACAATGTACTAAAGTGAGTAGAAAGAAATATCATTCCAAGTAAAATTTTGACTTTTAAAAGTCAAAAGACAAGAAATGAGAACTATTCTTCTGCTTCTAAACAAAAACTAAAAAATAACCAAGAAAAAAAAATAAAATCCTACTTTCCTAAATTGGGGCAAACGGCCTCCAAGGATTGTCTAGGATTTGTTGGGGTGGGAAAGAGCATCCAAACGTTCTATGACGTGTTGGAATGCAAAACGGGTTTCATTTTGAAATTGGTTAAGCAATGTTTTGATGGTTTCACCCATTTGCTCACAATTTGAGCAAGCATGGGAATGAGTGGGTTGAAATGGGTTAGTTTTGATTTCTTGGTTTGAAGGTTGGTTGGTTTTTGGTTCTTGGGTGGAGGATGGATTTGATATTGAGTCAAGCAAGGTGGTTTGAAATTCCATTGCTTGATGAAGGTG
The DNA here is from genome assembly GCA_030686995.1 of Artemisia argyi. Lineage (NCBI taxonomy): Eukaryota > Viridiplantae > Streptophyta > Magnoliopsida > Asterales > Asteraceae > Artemisia > Artemisia argyi. The sequence goes on from CM060685.1 coordinate 107,079,013, forward strand.
GTTCTCAACCATGCTTTGGATTTCCTCATATGAGGGGAAGAAAGTCTCAAAGGTTTGGGCTTGAGAGTGTGGTGGATTTGGGTGATCATTATTTTCAAAGTTTGGTTCTCCATATAGAGGACCATGGATGTCATGGTAGATGGGGTGAAACAATAATGGTTTAGGTGGATGGTACACTTGTTGTAGTGGTTGAATGTGGTTAAAAAGGTTATCTTGGTCAAGAAGTGACCTTGGTGATTCATTTGCAAAAGGTGGTGGTTGTGTAGGTCTTGGTGGAAGATCATTAAGATCTTGGACAAATGGGTGTGGTGATGTGGGAGGAGACCCAAATAGTTCCATTGGCTCAATTTGGAGTAATGGTGATGGTGATGAAGTTTTGGATGGTTGAGTTGGAGCACTTGGTCAATAGGTGATTTAGTTGGTGGTGGAGTGAGCTCATTTGGTTCATTGGGTGATGGTGATGGAGATGCAAGGTTCAAAAAGTGTTTATTTTTGATAGGTGATGTGAATTCTCCAAGGATGAGGAGCTTAGGTTGATGGGTTGATTGGACCATAGTGGTTTAACACTAATCCGGGCGGTTTTCTGGATGGGTCTTGATGGTTGAGAGGTGTTTGTTGACTTAGTCATGGTGAAAAATGGTTTATAAGTTTCAGAAATTGTGTTGAGGAATGTGTGATTTGATGGTGTTTAGGATGGCTTAATTTATAGTGTTGATGGATTATGGAAAGGAGTGTTTGGATTTGATGTTAGTCCATACAAAAATGGGGGTTTCTAATGATTTGGAAAACTAATTGTGGGTTGTCAAATCATGGAAGTCAATCCAATGAAAATGGTGAAGTGAGAAGACAAGTTTTGCACTAAATGCTTAGTGGTTTTGGTGGATTTGTGGTAGTATAAATCTCAGGGATTTCAAGGATCCCTTAAAAGGGTTCCTTCCTTTATGTTTGAGGGGTCCTTGAGGTTGTTATGGCTAAATTTGAATTTTGATGGGAATTGGTTTTGGTTAAGTTTATGGAAGAAGGAGTATCCTATTATGCTAAACACATTGCAAATAATGGGTTTCTACCTAAAAGGATTGGATTTTGGTGTTTGGATGTTGAATTGATGAAAATGAAAACAAAAATTCTGCAGGTTGCTGGCAGCACCCTCAGAATACACAGGCGGAACCCATTTGAGGGTGCCGCCTGGTCCGTTGGGCCAAATCTGGAATTCCCAGAATTTACACTGGCGGAACCCAATATTGGGTACCGCCAGATCCGCCAGACCCAAAAAAGTTGGCAGTCCGCTTTTTTGACCCGCGAGACGATTTTCTAAATTTTCGAAAACTCCTAAAATCAAAGAGATAAGGCATTTCTGGTTGGGCAATGCAAAAAATAGACACGTAAACATGCATTTCATAGGACTTTGACCTTGAGGTCGAGAATTTCACTATACTTAGTGAAGATATCATAAACTTGAAAATTTGACAACTTGCCAAGATTTGTCTACCTGCATCAAAGTTAGATACTACATTCCAAATTGTATCAAACATTGTACTAACACACAAATTCATCACAAATATTGTTTAAACAACCAAATTTGTTCAAATAGCACCTAGTGCTAAACACTCCTACACACCCGCACTCATTAACGGTCGATCTTGTTCTTGAGCTTTCCAAGGAACCTTCCAAGATTCTTAAACATCCCCTTTGTTTGCTTGAACTCCTCCGACTCATTTGGAATATCCGGAAGTTGAGAAAGGTATTCGAGAGGAGGGAGCCTAGAGTTTGGCAAATTGTCATCTTCACTCATTGAGGAAGACCATGATGAGGTAGGAGGATGTGGACGTTTTCCTTGGGCTTTGTACACTCTCTTATCACTTAGTGGGACAAAGGTGTGTGGGATGAGAGAGTAGTTAAGGCAAAGACCGTTTGGAGTTTGTGGAATGGGTGAGATGAACCTAAAGAGACGGGTCAAGAGCATTCCATACGGCATAGCCGTTGTGCCATGCACGGGAATGTCGGTCATTCTCTTGGCCATGTAGTAGGCAAGGTTGAAGGGTTGCCTAACGGACAAGGAGTAGAGCATGTAGCAAAGGCAAAGGTTGATATGGTCACGGTTCCCTATTGTGCTAATGACATTGGCTCTAAGGACTTCCTCTCATTTCTTGAATTAGGGTTTGAGTTCGTTCATTTCCATTCCATATGGGTCCATATCGACCTCATTCCCCGAACGGGTTCTCCTAGTGGTGGTGGTCCTAACAAAGAGGTGGTTACGGAGAACGTCTTTTGAGATAAGGGGTGTGTCATAAGGGTGGATACGGTCTTGGAGATTGTCAAGAGTTGAGAGGGAGTGCAAGTCGGAATAGAGGCAAGTACCACGGTTTGGAACACCTAGCATTTGAGCAAACTCCTCAAGAGTGAAGGAGTATTGATGACCGCTAACCCTAAAGTTGATAGACATATGACCATAATCATCCGTGGAGAGAACGAAGGATGCATAGAGCTCTAGAATGAACCTAGGACAAATAGGCTCGTCGATATTCAAAAGACACTCAAAGTTGATTGTGGCAAAATCGGCGTAAAGGTTTGTGCTTTCTAGGAAAGACGGGTCAATGGTTCTACCCTCATGGACATAGTGTTTTTCTAGGGCTTTGAAAACGTTTACTTGATTTGCGGTAAGGCCTTTGGTTTTGTGGTGTTTTGGTAGGTACTTAATGGTGTCCTTGTGGTCGTAGTGGGTTAGAGGAGGCATGATGATTCCTAGAACAACAAAATTTCACATTTTAGTTTACGTAAACCACTATTATAATGTGGAAGTTCTAGTGTGTGCCTATATGAAAACAATGTGGAGGTGCGGTTATCTTGACTCATTTTGATGCTCCAAAATCGTTTTATGCAAGTTTTGTTATAAAACAAAAGATAACCCAAACGCTCCTAATTCAATGTAGCTTCGTTTGAATGTACCCAAAAATACATATTGGTTATGTATTCCCTTTAGCATTCAAGAGACATTATGCAAGTGATGTTTTAAATACAACGTTTTGATTTTGTATTCTCAATGTGAGACGAAAAAATATCTGTCCTACTTGTGAGAAATTTTTGGAAGGATTTGACATGGGGTGTTTTAGCAAACATGTTTATACTAATTAAAGATGCAATTCCTAACTATGGGAAACATGATTAGTTTTATTAAACACCTAATCTAATGCATGAGTTTTTCAAGTTAATGCATAACCCCAAGTTTTTGTTTTTGTGCAAGAAATAGAATTCCTAGACTCAGATCAGGATTGTAATCATGTTTAGAATACTTACAATGATGATTTAGTTGCAATGTAAATGAATGAAAGACCAAGAATTCGTAGGTATGGATGGATGGTAAAGTGAATAGTAGCAGTTTGGAAGTGGTGGTATGAGATAATGGGTGTTTGGTTTAATATAAACAAAGAAAATGATTCTGCAGGTCGACGGACATGGCGGAACCCTGAGTTAGGTTCCGTCCGTTATGGCTGAGGGTTCCGCCGACCCTGATGAGAAAAATGGTTTTGGATTTTTTTTGATTTTTGTGATTTTTGTCTAATGTCCAGAACTACAATGTAGGTTCCATGAGTCCTAAGCCTAGCCTAAGAAGATTAAAAGGTTCACGTTTAAGAGGTTTTGTGAGAATGTCGGCTATGTTATCTTCGGAAGAAACTTTCTCAATTGAGATATTTCCTTTTTGAACGTTGTCACGAAGGAAATGATGACGGATTTCAATATGTTTGGTACGAGCATGTTGAACCGGGTTTTTGCTAAGATCAATGGCACCTTTGTTGTCACAAAGAATTGTGATGTCGTTGAGTTGAATTCCGTAGTCGACAAGAGCTTGCTTCATCCAAAGAGCTTGTTGACAAGCCTTTCCGGCCGAAACGTACTCGGCTTCCGTTGTTGAGATAGCAAGAGTCGTTTGTTTCATAGAGAACCATGAGGTGAGACAATGTCCAACAAAAGTACAAATACCACTTGTACTTTTTCTATCGACATAGTCACCGGCATGATCCGAGTCGGCATACACTATGGTGTCTATTCCCGTTCCTTTGGGATACCATAAACCTAAATGTGTAGTGCCCTTAATATACCTAAAAATCCTTTTAACGGCTTCGAGATAGGTAGTTTTAGGATCTTCTTGAAAATGAGCACATAGACAAACACTAAACATAATGTCGGGTCTACTAGCCGTTAGGTAAAGTAGACTACCAATCATACCTCTATATTCAGTGCTATCTACGGATTCACTTTCCTCATCCTTGGTGAGTTTAGTTTCCGTGGACATGGGAGTTTTGATAGGTTTCGAATCTTCTAGTCCAAATTTCTTAAGCATGTCCTTAATATATTTAGATTGGTTAAAGAAAATACCATCTTCTAGTTGTTTGATTTGGAGTCCTAGGAAAAAGTTGAGTTCTCCCATCATACTCATTTCAAACTCGTCATGCATGATTTTTGAGAAATCCACACATAATTCTTGACAAGTTGATCCGAATATAATGTCATCAACATAGATTTGGACTATAATAATATGTGAATCTTTCTTCTTAGTGAAGAGAGTATTATCAACTAAGCCCATGGTATACTTATGGTCAAATAGGAATGTTTTAAGTCGATCATACCATGCTTTTGGAGCTTGCTTAAGTCCGTAAAGAACCTTTTTAAGTTTATAAACATGATTTGGTTTTTCAAAATCGATGAAGCCCGGTGGTTGAGCAACATACACTTCTTCATTAATGACTCCGTTTAGAAATGCACTTTTGACATCCATTTGAAAGAGTTTAAAATTGTGTGCACATGCATATGCAAGTAAGATTCTAATTGACTCGAGCCTAGAAAACGGAGCAAAAGTTTCATCGTAGTCAATGCCTTCTTGTTGGTTATATCCTTGAGCAACTAGCCTAGCTTTGTTTCTAGACACAATTCCATTTTCATCCATTTTATTTTGAAATACCCATTTTGTTCCAATTATAGTTTGACTCTTTGGTTGAGGAACTAATGTCCATACATCATTCCTAACAAATTGGTTTAACTCTTCTTGCATTGCAATTACCCAAGACTCATCTTTAATGGCTTCATTAATATTTTTAGGTTCAATAGTTGACACGAAACAAAAATAGTTGCTTTCATTTTGAACTTTTGACCTTAGTGTTCTTTCGTTAATGTTGCCAATGACACCATCTAATGGATGACTTTTAGATTCTTTGACATTGACAAGTTCTTTGTTAAATAGTTTATCTTCTTTGTCATCACTTAAAATTTCTTGATTTTCTATTGCTTGGCTTTCAACTAAGTCATCATCTACCAAAGGTGATGTCTTAGAGGGAGGTGGACTCTCGTCAAATGTTACGTTCAACGATTCCTCGACTCTTAAGGTTTCTTTGTTCAAAACAATGTACGCTTTACTATTTTGTGAATATCCAAGAAATACACCTTCATAAGACTTTGGGTCAAATTTGGTGAGATAATCCTTGGTGTTAAGAATGAAACATTTACTCCCAAATACTCTAAAGTATCCTAATGTAGGCTTTTTACCTTTATATAGTTCATAGGGAGTTTTATTCAAAAATGGTCTAATTAAGACTCGATTTAAAATGTATGTTGATGTGTCAACGGCATTACACCAAAACTTTTGTGGAATGTTTTGTTCATTAAGCATTGTTCTACTCATCTCTTGCAATGTCCGGTTTTTACGTTCTACTACACCATTAGATTAAGGAGTACGTGGAGCCGAAAAGTTATGGGTTATACCATTATTATCACAAAAGTTTCCAAATTGAAATTCATTATCAAATTCACGACCGTGATCCGTTCTAATAGACACAATATTAGATCCTACCTGATTTTGAATTTTCTTACTTAGAATTTCAAATTTATCAAAAGCTTCATTTTTACTTTTCAAAAATTTTGTCCAAGTATATCTTGAGTAATCATCAACTATGACCAAAGTGTAGAAGTTACCTCCATAACTTTGTATAGCGGATGGACCAAATAAATCCATATGCAAAAGTTCTAGACACCTAGATGTAGAAACCAAGTTTTTAGCCTTATGGCTATTATGGACTTGTTTACCGACTTTGCAAGCATCACAAAAGTGTTGGTCATATTTCAACTTAGGTAGGTTTCGAACTAAGTCTTTGGAGGAGAGGTTTTGGATTAGTCTCATGTTAGCATGTCCTAAACGTCTATGCCACAAAGTTGAAGATTCATCTAATGAGGTAAGACAAAGTTTGTCTCTAGATGTTGGATCCATCTTCATGACATATACGTTATTCTTAAGGACACCTTTGGCTATGGTTATACCATCTTTAAGTATTTTACTTCCGTTTTCACTAAAAAGAACATTATACTTATTACGACAAAGTTGACTAATACTAAGGAGATTAAAACCTAAGTTATCAACATGAGCTACATCATCTATAAAAAGGGAGTCATGAGAGATTGTACCTTTTCCGATGATTTTGCTCTTAGCATTACTACCAAACGTAACATTTGTGATAAGAAGTGAAGAGGCTTTTGTTACCCGTCATGTGCCTTGAACAACCGCTATCTTTAATCCATTCATCCGGTTCCAAACAAACTTTGAGGCACACCTATTTTATGAAAAACACTCAAACATTTGGTCCCCAATTTCTCATGGGTCCATTTTGGTTAAGCATGCCATTAATTTGTTCCAAGTATGAAAATAGAGCATAAGGGTTCCATGGCATGTGGTTTGGAGTTTGGTAATGTCTAGGAGTGTTTTGGTTCCAAACATGTTTGTAATTTGGTCGAGCGTTGAAGTTGCTCTTTGGAAAGGGGCGTTTGGGAATTGGAGTCTTAGGTATTGGTTGAGTAGTTTTAGCTCTAAATTCATTTTTACTAAATCCTACTCCAGTTTTAAACACAGGTTTTGTTCCACTTTTGTATGTGACTTTAACAAATTTTGAACGATCCGAAGTGGATGAGGTTACTGCTGCAGCAGGCCTGGCGGAACCTTCGGGACCAACGGGCGGAACCCTAAATTGGGTTTCGTCTGATCCGCAGGCTGCTGTAGCAATTTTATTTGTTTCTTGTACAATCTTTTCTTGTTTCATTTGACCCATTGAAGTTTCTATTTTCGTAAATCCTAATCCTGTTTTATCAAAGGGTGACTTTTGAAGTTTCATAATTTCATCCGCACAAGAAATGCTCTTATCAAACTTCTTAAACTTTGTGGTTTGTTTTATTAGATCATTTTGAATAATTTTGAGTTTCTCAACTTCTAGTTTAAGCTCTTCACATGATTTGCAAGGTGTGTCAATACCTTTACTCTTTTCTAATCTCTTAGCTTTTTCTTTTAACTCATAAACTTCATTTTCTAAAAACTCCTTTTTAGTTTTCAAAAATTTATTTTTGTTTATGATTTTTAAGCTCAATTCACAAAGTTTTTTTATATTCTTTTTGTAAAGTGTCATCATCAATAGAGGAGTAAGATGAGTCGGATAATACCTCATTTGAGTTGTGAGCCATGAGAGCAACATCGTCATTCTTTGGCTCATCGTCATCTCCTTCATAGTCACTCCAAGCACCACCCACAAAAGCTTGTTGAGGTTTGCTCTTGGGTGGTTTTGGACATTCTCCTACAAGATGACTTGTGTCTCCACACCTATAGCACTTTCTTTCAACCTTTCCTTTCCTATCATCACGATCTTTTCGGAAAGTTTTCTTGTCATCTTTAGGATGCCTTACAAACTTTCCTCTTCTACGAAAGAACTTCTTGAAGTCTCTAACGGCCATAGCATATTCTTCATCGTCACTATCCGAAGTAGATTCTTCATCATCACTTGATTGGACTCTAGCTTTCAAGGCAATGGACTTAACTTTTTCTTTCTTGCCTCTAACTAGTTCCGAATCTTTTTCCATTACCATTTCGTGAACTTTGAGGTTTCCAATTAGCTCATCAAGTGACATGCTTGAAAGATCTTTGGATTCTTCAATTGCATTCACTTTTGCTCTCCACTTCGGATGGAGTGCTCTAAGAAATTTCCTGACAAAGTTCTTACTACAAAAAGATTCGTCATGTGCTTTAAGTGAAGTAATAATAGTATTAAATCTAGCAAAAGCATTATCAATAATCTCATCTTCGGAAATAACAAATTGTTCATATTGTTGAACAAGAAGATCAATTTTGTTATCTTTAACTTGTGAGTTTCCTTGATGAGTGACAATTAAAGATTGCCAAATATCTTTAGCGGTTTTACACAAAAAGACTCTTTCATATTCTTTCTTAGGCAAAGCATTGTAAAGCATCATTTTAGCTTCATTATTTTTACCTATTAATTTCTTTTGATCATCATCTTTGATGTTAGTAACTACGTTATCACCATCAATAATTATATACCACAAATCTATATCTTTAGATTTCACGTAAGTTTCAAAACGGTTTTTCCAATATATAAAACCATTTGCTTCAAAGAGTGGTGGTCTTTGCATAGATTGCCCTTCTTTGTAATTTTCAAAATCCATGGATCGTTTCAAGTTTTAAAACACAATATATTTTAAAAGCTTGAGTAACGTAGCTCTAATACCAATTGTGGAAAACTAGAAGGGGGGTTGAATAGTTTACCTATTAAAATCTTTTTAACTTGTTAAGTTAGCTTTGAAACTGTCCGTTTGATCAAAGATATGTACACAAACACAATATATAACATGCAAGTAAATGAAAGAAACGATCAAACCACAACACGAGTATTTATCGTGGTTCGGCTACAAGGACTCTTTTTCCTTGCCCTACGTCCACGCCCCGAGTATCCAACTCGAGAGTTTCTTTCACTAGTCAACAAGCTCCTTTCACCGGCGGAGAAAACCTTACACGTCGCTTATACTTTTACCGACACAAAGCTAGATGTCGAGTTCTTTACCAAGGGTACAACCACTCCCGTTAGTTCTTTACAAGGGTACAACTACTCCCTATACACTTCGTATTTTGAGGACTAAAATACTAACCGATCACTACTGAAAATACACAATCAAATGAAGTGTAAACTACACAAGTCTACACAATGCTAAGCTAACAAGTCTTGCAACGTTGTGTTGAATACTTGTTACTTTTAGTAAGCTTGTGAATCTCTTTGCTACAAAAAGAAACTTCACATATGAAATGTTAAGAGGTTAGATGAAAGAATGAATGTGTGTGTAAAAATATAATGTCAAGTGATGAGCCAAAATTCAACTTGTGGCTCAATATTTATAGCCAAACCTTCTGCAGGTCTGGCGGATCAGGCGGACCCCTCAAAAGGGTTCCGCCCGTGTACCTCCAGGGTACCGCCGGGCTTGCAATTGGTTTTGCAATAAATCTTGCAAACCAAACAAAGTCACATCTCATTACTCTTGCAAACCAAACAATGTCACATCACATAATATCAAGTCAAACACTAAACTTGCAAGCAACATCAAAGTAAGTCAAACATATTTCTTTCCATAAATGTATAATGACAAAATTTGCCATAAATGTGATGTGACAATTCTATTTTTAGAAAATAAAAGATGTTGTGTTTTATGAAATGTAAAATGTAGCAAAAGTCTAGTTTATGCAAGTCTTTAAAACTAAGATTGTGTTTTACTTAGAAACTAAAGTTTACATTTGTCATTAACAAAACTTAGCGAAGATCGTAAAATATAAATAACGTTTTTAGGCGATATATGTATTAACAGATCATATTAAATAATTATTTATTATTATCCATTTAATTATCAATCATTTATTATAAACAATCTCTTTATTTGTGATAATTGTTTTAATTAAAACAGCTAGAAATCAACCATTCTTGGAACGACCTCGGTTTTACCAAATACTACACTACGCACGACTGGATACACTGTCCGTTAGTGCATTAATTAAGGTAAACCATAGGTAAACGAAACACTTATAATTATTAAAACCTGGTCAGTAAAACCTGCATCAGCTGTTGAATGGGGTATTTTATACTTTCTGATGATAGGGTCGATATGACGTATTGATTTAGTTGATACGCCGTATCTAGGTAACTTCGAGTGGGGTCCAAGATTATTATATTCTGGAATATTCGTACACCGTCATAGGATACGACGCATCTTCAATCTTCGTACGGTGCATTGTCCTTCAGAATCTTGGATTATCTGGTGAAGTCTTGAGATTAATATGCCGCATATCTGGAATTTAATACGGCGTATCTAGAGTAAAACAAGTCAGATCTTCTCGTTGACCAAGGTTTCATATACGGCATATGATTCAAAGTCAAGCAATTGTCTTCATAATCGTCTAAGTCTTTGTGTACAACGTATCTATCTAGAATGATACGGCGTATCTTCCTTCAGTTCAGTAGACATTTCCAACTCGTTCTATTTTGCTCAAATTTACGTCCAAAATAGCTAACTTTCACCCTGTTTATAACTGAGATTTACAAAAGTAAGCGATTAAGTATTAATTTTCATATAAAATAAGCGAATAACATAGGGTAAATGATGCTAATAAAATGTAGTTATTTGATATCATCAGGGCACGTGCTGGCGTGCTGCTCCTCATATCTTTTGTAGGATTAGCTTTGTTATAGCTAGCGGAGTGGGACCTATATTATATCTCAGCTTCCCACAAATTTTTTATAAACTCTATAAATATCTAATTAAGTGATACTTATTAAAAAGTATATGTAAATAATAATAATAATGATAATGATAATAATAATAATAATAATAATAATAATAATAATAATAATAATAATAATAATAATAATAATAAATAAAGCTAAATTTAATAAAAAGTAAATTGTTATTAATGTAATAATAAAACAATATTTAAATTAAATAATAAATAAATCAATAATGAAAATAAAAATTAATGCATTTTTAAAAATTTTAATAATTATAAATCTAAAAATTATTATCATTTATTACTTTTATATTATTTAATTATAGCATAAAAATATTGTTGGGCGTTCCTTTGATGTCTTGTGTACTTTTAATGTAAACATGGAGATTGATCTTTTGAGCAATCCAAGTCAGATCGTTGCCCCCAAACTTATGAAGAAACTGACAAATATATATCTCACTCGTGTTACCCTAATGCCTAAATCCACTTTTCCATATCTACTCGACAAATGGTGTTATGGAATCTCAAATGTAGGAATATACTTAAGATTGGCTTAGGGTGGTTCTGATCTCTAGGTCCGGACAGATTATAGATGCTAAAACCTACTGGTGTGTGTTATGCTATCGACTAGGTGTTCCCCTATTATTTTTTCAAATGTCGTGCTCAGCTTGTTTCAGGGTCTTTACGGGAGATATTTATGGAGATTATGTTGTATCATGCGCTGATATTACTAGTATTAAACATCAGCATAACGTATGGTGCTTGATACCCTTGTTGACATCCGTTGGTCGAAGATTTCAGCCCGTAAAGAAGTTGATATTAGGCTTAGTGGTGAAAGGAACAAATCCTTACGTCCAGCTGATATGTTGCTCTACATGTGGGACGAAATGGGTGATGTATGTGTCGATCTGACAGAGTAATCGACACTGCCGCAAAATGATATGGCTAATTTTGTAACTGGTCGTGCGGTGATTGAGGCCGCACAACGCAAACGCGTCAAATAAGGCTAAGTGTGCGGATACTGGACATGAGTTTCTCCCCTTCCCATTCTCTTTTTTAGGGAATTTGAGAAGGATGCGGTGACCTTACTGAAGTGGATCCAAAAGTTCTATTTGACTCAAGATATTGGGGCACATGCTGCTACTCATGTTTTTTGTAGGATTAGCTTTATTATAATTAGATGATTGAAGACCTAGATAATACCTCAGCTTTCCACTATCTTTTTTTTGTAAATTTTATGGATTTCAAATAAAGTGGTGTTTAAATAATAATAACAATAAAAATTTATAAATATTTATAGCTTGCAATATATAATTTAGAGCTAGTTTTATGCATAATCAAACAAGAGTTGCATTGTATTCCAACGTACAAAACAACCCAAAGTAGTTAAATAAAAGGGAGTGATACTCACACCACATAAATTAATGCACACACCACAATTATGCATATACTATGTTGTAACATATGTATCCATAATATAATATTGTAGTGTGTACATCAATTTTTATGATATGACTATTCCCTTGCAAAAATTAGGGCCCGTTTGGTTTAAGTGATGGGAGTAGGATTTGGGGCTTAATGTTAAAAATGTCTATTTGGTAGATTTTAGTGGGCCCGATAATGGGGATAACTACCATGTATTTTCCTTGTGCAAATCCTAACTCACTTGTCGACTTTGAGATATATTTTCAAAGTATGTGGGTCCAATTCGTTTCCAAATCACAAGTTTATTTCTTTTTCTTTTTCTTATTATTTTTTATATTACGAATATTACTTTTAAATTTTATATAAATCTACAAAACAAATAAAATTTTACATTATTATATATTTTCTCTCTCTTACTTTTTCTTTCGAACCCAAAAATAAATCTTAATTCAAAATCAAATCCTAAACCCATCTACAAATCAAATGGAGGGGTGTTTCTTTTTCCTCTTAGCTAAGGATATGAACCCACTAAATATAATTTAATATATTTTTTTTTTGCAGTGAAACATACTCATTTTCACTAATTCATCTATATACTGAAAGTGTAAAATATGAGCTTCTCTTTGTTAAAAAGAAGTAATAGATGTGGGGCCTACTCATTTCTTTTGCTAAGAGGAAAACGAAACACCCCTAAGGCCTTGTTTGGCTAAGCTTTAGTGGGCTTAGGCTTATTGGCTTACGACTTATATAAGTTAATCTTATAAGCCCATGTTAGTGTTTGGTTTAGCTCATGGTTAATAAGCTTATAAGCTCAAAAGTGTTTGGTTTGGCTTATGTTGGTAAATGACTAAAAAGGACATGGTTTAATAAGCTTATAAGCTCAAAGTGTTTGGATAAGCTTTTTTCATCAAATGTATATGACAAAAGAAAGTAACTTTTTATATCTTTTATATCAATCGAGTAATAAAACAATGAGAAAATGATATAATTTAATGTGATAATTAATGGAGTTAATGAGATTGAGTACTTGATGATTGATGGAAGCGTAGCAACAAAGGGAATGGAGTAATAATGGAGAGTTTATTTGAGGTTAATGGAGAAGTAATGGTATTGGTGCATAGGTATGGAGAGTTATGAGAGCTATTGATGTTTTTACTTGGGTAGTTATAAGAAGTTAATGAGGGCAAAAGTGTAAATTGTATAGAGCCTTGTTTACATAAGCCGGATCATCATAAAAAAAAAAAGCCACAAAAATGGTGCTTATCAAAGTAACCATAAGTAAGCTCATAAGCCCGCAAAAATAAGCTTAGCCAAACACTTGGTTTGGGCTTATGAGCTTATATAAGCTAATAAGCTTATATTAGCCAAACACCCTCTTAATTATTGTTACTTTACAAAGTCAAAGCTTAACGAGCCCAGATACAAAACCAAGGCTAAAATCGTAATTTCGACATTACCTTTAAGCAGACAAAAGAAAGACGAAATCTGAGAGTTGTTGTTGGATCAAACGGAAGAAGAAGAAGAAGAAGAAGATGGGTACGACGTGCTACGCCGTCGTTTCATTACTCATAATAATCTTCTTCATTCAACCTTCATTTTCAATCTACTGTGATGAAGATGATTGCTATGATCTATTAGGGTATACAAAAAATATCCTTTTTTTTATATAATACCCTTTTTTGTATATATATTTTTTAACTAATTTATCTACATTATTTGTTTAGGGTTACACAAAGCTCAAATGCATCTGAAATTAAAAGAGCTTATTACAAGCTCTCTTTAAAGCAGTAAGTTTTTTTATTTATTTATTTTTGATGTAATTATTGTTTTTAGTTTGGTTTTATTTGAATTGAAGAAATCTATGCTTTGGCAGTCATCCGGATAAGAACCCAGATCCCGAATCGAAAAAATTGTTTGTTAAGATTGCGAATGCTTATGAGGTAATTTCATTTCAAATTTTACAAGCTGCATTTGACTTTGCTGATATGTATGTATTGCGAATAGTATCGTTATTGATTACCTGAATGTGAAGTAGTGGAAAGTAGAAAGGAGTGTGCTTTTGCTAAAAGGGCGATTAACGAAAGAGAAATTTGTAACCTTTGTCAATGAATGCATTTGGGTTTAAGTCTTGTTAGGGGGTGTTTGTTTAAGCTTATATGTAGCTTATGAGCTTATTTTTTTTCCGGCTTATATATCATAAGCCTAAATTTTCCGGCTTACTTGGAGATGTGTGGGCTTATATAAGTTTCTTAATAAACTTATTTAAGCCCTCAAGTCTCCAAATACGCTGAAAAATTAGAGCTTATATAAAATATAAACTGAAATCAAATAAGCTCATAAGCCCATATATAAGTTTAAAGAAACACCCCCTTAGTAGCGTCTTTGGGAAATTTGTAACGAGACATTTGGTGTTGATAGATTATGGGTGTGCTATAAGACTAAAAAAGTAAAAATGAGGGTTACAAGTTGGCAATAACTCTGCGTTTGATTTTATTTTGAGTTCTGAAGTTATTGGATTTGCGTATTGCTTTGGGTTGGGGTGTTAAAGAAAACGAGGCAAATGCTGCTAAATGATTGTTCTTGTCTGTTTTTTTGTAGATATACTTGCCTTTAGGATTAATATATTTTCAAACGAAGAGGTAGGCTAAAATTGAACCGATTTGACGCTTTTGCTAGATATTTTCGAATTAGATATTAGATGGAAAGGTTATTGACGGTATTGTAAAGTCCTGAACTCACTGATGCAGTGTTGTTCCCTTTATGTCAATAAGTATTGAGTCACTTACCAGTCACTTACCTTTCAACTCGAAATGGCCAGATCTAGTAAATGTGTGGCAAAGAATGTCTTTGGTCATTTGCACACATCAACCATTAGGAAATGTTGAAAAAGGTCACACGCCTAAAAAAGAAATTGTCTTGGCACCTTTGGACTTGTTAACATTTCAAATTAACAAAAAAATCGGCAGCATGTTATAATGAAATCAAGTAGTCACTTATAGCTATAGATACAAAGTTTGTATTTTGATATACGAATAACTTAGGTACATGGCCTGTGGTGTATTGAGGTTAGTAACACTTACATGTCACTTTCCTTTATCTTGCACAGATCTTAAAAGATGATGTTACAAGAGGGCAATACGATTATGCTATTGAGCATCCAGAGGAGGTAACTTACTATTTCAAAATACCTGCTTGCTATGTTTTGAATCGGCTTGGCCGAGATGCATTTTTGCAGTAGCTTAGTATGTTGTTCACCGAATATATGTAATATGTGGATGTAGCAACATATGAAGGTTGGGCAATGAGTCAAAACAGGTTCAGGTCAATTGTTTGGTACAACTTGAAATGGGTGGGGTTGGGTCAGGTTGACCTGAAAAACCTTTTTCTTCCATCATCATTAAGAATTTTAGCGTTAAATATGATCACAAAGATATTTTGTACAATAATAATTAAGTTATTTAGTAGGTTTTTGTGCAATAAAAAAATACAGTGCGGGCTAATTTTTACCCGTTTCTGTTATAGCTTTTGTTTTTGTTAATATAGCGATTTTCTTTTAAAGTTAAACCCAACCCATGTTAACCATAAATAAGTTGTTTGTTTGAATTTTTTTACTTCTAGAATTCCTAAAGAAGGAATCTCTTTGTCTATAATATCATCTTATCTTTCAATGATTAGATCACTCATTGTATACTTTTCATAATTCATATGCATCAAAATTCAAACATGTTGAAGCTGTAAAGTTTTGCTCCTCTTTTTCTTCCTTTATGTTTGTTTGCGATTATTGGAACTAGTCAGAAGGCCAGACGTTGTACTGATACTAATTATATCCCCCTCCCCCTGTCTTCTATTTTAGGTATTCTATAATACAGCTCGCTATTATCATGCTTACTACGGTCACAAAACGGTGAGTTCAGAGTTGCACTCTTGTGTATTTTTTCCTTAAAACTTCTAACAAGCTTTGGTACTTTTCTCCTATCACGGTTAATAGCAATGTACTGTTCTTTTATTCGCCAGGATCCTCGTGCCGTGTTATTGGGTCTTCTTATAGTCCTCTCAGGAATTCAGTATCTAAATCAGTGGACGAGGTATCATCAGGTAAACGATGTGCTAATATTGCCTTGTTTTGATATAATGGAATTGTTTACACAATTCTTACCTTTTTACTTCTTACACTAAGCCATGGAACTATATATGTTGATTACAGAAACATGTTTTCTAGCTACAGAACTAGTAAACTATGGTGAAAAAAAAGTTCATGTCAATGTGGGTCATATTGACAGAATAAAGAAACCAGACCATATGATTTGTAACAAAAGGATTTTTTAGTATCTTTCCTACAGTGTTTTGTTGTATGTGTCACTGTTTTATAGGCTATTGACATGGTCAAGAGGACGCCAGCTTACAAAAATAAGTTAAAGGCACTGGAATTGGAACGCACCGGGACAATGTCAAGCAAAAAGAAGGGTGGTTCCAAGATTGACAAGTATGAAATCATTATTGCCCAAATTTTATATTAATAGCTATTATTATGGTTATAAAATACGCCAATATTACAATAATAGTCTAAGTCTTGAAATGAAAACAACTTAGGAGGTTGTATGCATAAAAAGACTAGAGTGATTTTCAACCTGTTAAGTCATTTGACTCGCTACCCCTTTTGACCCGTTTGAGATAAAACATAATCCAAACGACCCCTTTTGTGAGTAATGGACCGAAATTGCCACCTATAATTAGTTCCAAGATTCTGGAAAATCTTATTTCGGCTATATTATATTCGACTCTGCAACATACTCTCATAACACAGAGGTTATTATCTTTGACAATTAAGCAAGGAACATTTTTTATGTCAGGAAAGTGCATGAAGACCTTAGCAAGGAGCTTGAACTGCAGATAAAAGGTGCTGAAAAGCCATCAATGTGGGGGCTTCTTGGTGTTCGTTTTATACTCCTACCATACACTCTTGCAAAGGTTGTTTAACATATCTAAAAATTCAAATTTTAACAACATTTGCATATCTATATATAAAATAATGCTCTACAAGGTAATCTTAATTTTTTTTAATTCTTGTCTCTCCAGCTTGTTTTATGGTATGGATCTTGGTATTGGAGGTACAAGATAAACCGAACTTCATATTCTTGGGAAGATGCGTCTTACTTGACCAGACGGGCTCTTGGGGCACCTCCTGATTCATGGGAATATCTTGGTAACTCTACTAAACATGTCACAAAATCTATATATTATAATTGAGAATCACATTTAGAAGAATCATCTATCATATATTAGGAATAATTGAATACTTTTCTTTTTTCGATACTCATTTGTTGGCACGAAACCCGACATACATATTTTCCTGTGATCTTTTAGGTTCATTTTGCATCAGAAAAACGGTTAGGAACATCAGGGACACATTAGTAACAAAAAGGGGATTTAGTCTCATTGCCACAAATCCAGTCAAGTTGTGAATATGAAATTACATAGTGTTTGTTATTTCCACCAGTAACTCATGTTACTATGTTAGGCATGCCAATTAGTCAGACCAATCCGTATGCTAAGTTACCCTTTCTAACCGGTAAACAAATGAGGTTTTCCATTTTCAGGTTACCTAGGGAGGTCGAGTCTTTGACTCGGATGTATGCGGGCTAATTGGGGTATCCCTGTGACCGTTTCTGACCCTTTCCTTGTCCACTCCCCCCTAGAATGTGTGCCTGGTGAGGTTTGAACCCGAGACCTCTTGTGAGGACATCAGGGTGCTTGACGACTAGGCCACCTTGGTGATGGTTCTAATTTACTCTTTCTTAAGAATACAAATATGGTATATGAGGTATCAGCTTATTCAAAAGAATGTGCAAAAAATATAATCCTCTTGTCTTAGGGTGCGTTTGGTTTATATAGATGAATGACTATCGGTATGAATTTGATAGTAGAGTAGAATAGGAATTGGTTTCACTACAAATAGATTGTTTGGTTTGTTACATGGATGTTGTAATCACTTTCATTTTTCTTTAAACACACAAAAGAAAAGAAGGAAAACTAGAGAAACCACGATGGGCCCACAGGAATGACGAAAAGTCACCAATTTACCATGGATTGGTTCTATGGGTTTAGATCCACTATTTTGATTCCCAAAACCTCAACCAAACACTTGAAATGGATTTCATTACTTGATTCCTAAACCCATGAAACAAACAGTTCCTTAGCTCTTCTGTGTTTAATTGAAAACAGTTACATTTGGTTTTGTTAGAAATTACCAAAGATTGGGTGTTACAGACTGTGTGATCATTTTCTGGTTGTGTGCACCAAAGATCTCCCCTTTTTTATGATGAGACATTGGGTGTAATTATGCTCATATACTCTTCCCATTTCTCTCGTCATATAAAATAGTGTTATTGATAAAACAAAAGCTTGTATGAAAACTCTCCAAAAAGTGAGCTTCCTTGATTATGGGTTCGGTCGACCCAGGATGGTTTTATTGTAGTTTTTGGCACGCTTTCTTTTATATTCAGTAAATAACTAGTTAGTAGATTTTATTACATAACCTATCTGTAAAACAATGATCCAATTTTTTGAATAAGCATCTGCGAGGCTTAAACACTTGATTATGCCATGGACGACTAATTTGTTTCACGTCTTTCGTTGTTAGCTACATTTTTCAGTAGACCCATTTAATCAATCATTATTAAAAGAGTAATGATTTGCACACTCCACAAATTTATTTGCACACTCCAATTATGGTGTCTTGACATTAAGGGTGAATATGAATAAAGTGATGTAAGGGCATACCTGTCAAAACACTATATATTGGAGTGCAAATAAATTTATGAAGTGTGCAAATCATCACTCTTATTAAAATACTAGCCCAAATTATCCCTTTTTCACTTGAATACGTTTTTGTCATGTGGCATTTAAAAAATATATAGTTTTACAGTTTACTATATTTCTTAACTTTGTGAGCTGTTTCTGTGTCTCTCTATAGTCATACAACTTAACACTGAGTTTGCAATTTTAGATGACTCAACCAAGAAAGATCTCATCGATCGCCGCTTATGGGTGAAGTCCAACTTAGATGTGTACCTCTCGGAGATGCGTAAAGACTCCAAACGAAGAAGGTAAATGAACCGAAAGCAAAAGATTTGCCTCAGGAGTGAGAATCAAAACACACAGGATTACACAGATTTATTCTCATTATATTACATCAGAATTTTTGATCCCAGTAATTTATAAAACAAGCTCTAGTGTACTATGCCTCTATGGCTACTCTCTTACTGACAACTTAAAATACAGAAATCACATGCAGAATCATGCCCTCCCAACCCAGATTTGTGGGTTGATAACTGTTTAGTCTTTTCGTTCAATGAAAGTTACTATATATATTATGTAGAATTGGCTATCTTTAAAGAATGTATAACTTGGGTAGACGAGCCATGTCATGCAGTTGTTCGAGTCAAGGATGCTATCTGTGTCCTTGTGAAACTTTGTAATGGAGAGTTATGCTAAGTTTTATTTATTTGATCGTTGTTATCATAGATTGTTTGTGGTTTTGGTGCTTGGGATCCAGGAAATTCTTGATTTATTTTAATGGTATTGAACTTCGCAAATACAAGAGCTCAAGCTATTTTAACATGTTAAAACCCATTTTTTGTGGCATGTCACCTTTAGAATTTTCACCTTTTAACACTTACACACCAAAATACCTTTTCACCATGTTAAGAGTGTCATCACATTCACACATCAAAAACCTTTTAGTAGCCGCTCAAGCCGTTTTCGATTTTTGAGATTCACCTTTTTATTTTATTTTATTTTATTTTCATTTTTCTCAAACAAACTAATTTTTTATTCATTCCAATTATAATACGAAAAAAAAAAAAAAAAAAAAAAAAAAAAAAAAAAAAAAAAAAAAAAAAAAAACGGTTTTTCTTAAATACGAAAAATAGTAACACGATTTTTTTTTTTTAAATACAAAAAATAAAAACACGTCAAACAAACTAATTCTTCATTCATTAAATAAAAACTAATCAATTGTCAAGTAAAACCTATTTTGATTCGTGTAAAAGCCATTTATTGACTACAACGGCCCTTTGCTTTTAAAAATGTTTACTACCAAATGAAATAGAGTGTGTGTAAAATATAGCGTGTAGTTTTAACGAGGGATGCTACATCCAAAAGGGAAATGATTCGGTGAGAAGAAAAACTAAAATGAGAAGTACAAGAAGCATTTCTAGTCATACATTTCAAATAAAAAAGACTTAATTACCCTTTTCATTTTAAAAAATGCATGGTAGTGGTTTTTTCAACATTTTTTTCCTTATTTGATTTTAACTCACATCCGTAAAAACTTTACAAAAGACTTTTTTTTCACAAAATGATATGTCAGACATTGATATGAATACGTGAATTTAAAAAGCAGGAAAAAAAATAATTATAATAAAATTTTATTGGTAATAAATCATTTCCGCTCCACATTGCAGTTTAGCCGGGTCGGATTGTATGGTTTTCAAACCCCTAATTCATATCCGTTAGGGCTCATAATTTTCCCGGTAATCACACAAAATGCAAACTTCGTCTCAGGTACAACACAACAACAATTTCATTAAATAAAATAAATCCATCATCAATCAATCTAACCCAACACTCATTTTTCTATATATTTATATAATTGTAGGTTGGGTTTTTGGTGGCGTTGAATGACGCTTTAAAAGAAGAAGACAACACAAGAAGAATTGAAATTAAGAAAGGAGTTGTTAATGTAATTGGTAGAGATGATTTACCAATTCCTGATAAAAGACTTAGCCGTAAACATTTATCTCTTACAGTACAACCTCATGATCATGCCTCTGTTCAGCTTATGGTGGTATGTTTGCTTATTTTGAGCTTATGGACTTTTATAATAAGCTGATGTTGGTATTAGCTTATTTGGCTTTCCAAATTCAAATAAGCCCTCTAAATTTGTTGTCCATCTTACTATTTTGATATGTCTCGGAATAATTTGTTGTCCATTAAGTTTATCGTTCATCGAAGGTCGATTACAAAACCTAAAGAACCAACTAATTATTTGTCAAATGATAAAAATGTCGCCATATTCTAGCTTCAATACCTGCACATTTGTTAACCGATGTTTTTTGTATTGTGGATTGGTACGGAGGGAGTACTTAATAGTAATGTCCGCGTCATAAAAATTTGACTTATGATGAACCGTGTGCAAGTAGGAAATGTAAAGATTGTTAGAAGTAAGATTGATGTCAGAATCAACGTATTCATCTATAGCATGATGGATCTCTTGCTATACAGGTTTTGTATTTGGCATTTAGGGGGTGTTTGTTTAAGCTTATATTTGGCTTATGGGCATATTTGTGTTTCGGCTTATATTTCATATAAGCCCCAATTTTCCGGCTTATTTTGAGACTTGTGGGCTTATACAAGTTTATTGATATAATAAACTTATATAACTATATAAGCCCACAAGTCTCAAAATAAGCCGGAAAATTGGGGGCTTATGAAATGTAAGCCGAAATCAAATAAGCTCATAAGCCCACATATAAGCTTAAACAAACACCCCCTTAGTGTTTAAATGTAGGCAACAACAAAAATAACATAAAACGTTGCTAGGCCAAAGGAATGGGTTTGGAAGAATACCCGGGTGCTCTTTTTTAATAAATGTTTATATAAGGACGTTAAAAATGCAACAACGTTCTGATTTATTGAATTGACTTGTAGGAAGGAACTAACCCAGTTGTCATTAGATCTAAGGATCAAAGGAAGAAGCTTTTATCTCGAGAAAAGCTGACAATTAGAGATGGCGATATTATAGAATTAATCCCTGGGCACTACTTATATAAGTATAAAGCTTTCGACGGAAGATCTTCCCCAAATACACAGAAAAGACCTCTAATTGATAAAGTTGAGGACGAGTCAATTAAACAAAAGCGTCTGCGACAAGTTTCAGAAGATGAGGCTCTTGCTAAAAGATTGCAGGTTTAACTCATTCAAAGAATTCTTTTCCAAAATGGTTTAATGTTGTGTTATTTGGTTTAGCTGCTGATTCATATAAATTATCTATTCCTCTTCCTTACATGCAGACTGAGATGAACGGTGACGTCCAAGACACGGAAAGCTCTGTTGAGGCAATCCGCTATTTCAAGCCCCCAAACGATAAAATGTCATCGACCTTTCGACTTATGCGAGTGAAATGCCTGCAACCATGGGCTAATACTAGTTCTGTGTCAGTTGGAGATGTGATTAAGGTAACTAACCATTCTTTAGCATAAGTGACAGCAAAAGGTGCTTCCATTTATATTCTGCCGAGTGCAATGTGATTAAGGGACTTATCGATGTTTTAGGAACGTATTTTTGTCGCATGTTTGCCTATACAATCATAAATCAAAGGTCACAGAAGAGGGCCATATCTTTGTAGTACATATATTTTTCCGTAATTTTTTAGCTTAAATGTGATCTTGAAACATCAATGCGGACTAAGTTAGATTTCGTCTTGTTATTGTTGTCTATTACATATTATGCTAGTTTTCTTTTAAGATGATTTACAATAACTTAAAATGAGCTATCCTTGATCCTCTCTACTGAATTCTTGGCATTGAAATTGATAGATGTAAATTTCTATGCTTTTATTTTGGGGTGTTGGGACTACTTATATTTTCTGCGTTTTGCTTCTGCTTTAACTGCTTATATAAGCTGTGCTTAAATAATAAGAGCTTCAGGAAATAGCGTTTGGAACTTTGGATTTGCTTATTTTTTGATAATGCAGATATACTCGAAAAGATACTTATTTGTTGGAAATTTCAGTTAAATCTATTTATAAAAGGTTTTAGGTTAATTACTAGACACCTTGAAATAAGCAGCTTCCTACCTTAAACTAACTAACAACCACATAATGACATTACTAATTAGAGTAACCTTGAGATGACAATGACAGAGAAATATGGTCCTGTTTAATTTTTAGCCACCTTTTCACCCTTAGATTATGTCGATTTTGGTTTTTATTGCTTTGGTTGAGCTAGCTGAAGGCTTATGCGTATAAAATGACCAATACTTGAACTTTTGTCCTACGTCCTGTGAACTTTTGGTCACAGAACACTCTGATATAAACTCACGTGCTTCTGTCCAAAAACTTATTTTAAGATTTGGGGCATACCTATCTAGATTGATCATCTTCCCTGGTGATGATTGAGAAATCAGGCATTGATCAGTTGCTAATTATTCTTTTACACCCTTGGATCACGTGGGGTTGGATCTTATTGCTTTAGCTGTGAGGTTACCCGAAGGCTTACTGATTTAAAATCTGTGTGTTTGTTAGGGGAATGTGCTTGTTGCTGTTCTTTCAAACTACATGGTCGATATTGACTGGCTACTCTCAGGTGAATAACATCTACTCATGTGCATTGTGGCGTGCGTGCTGTGAAGTGGATTAATGTTGTCATGCATTCATGCTTACAGATTTTTTGTTCAGTTATAACTATCGTATCATTTCATGTTCTAATTCCCCATTTGGACTTCTTAAGAACTTCCATTGCTCCTCTTGATTGTTTTCAGATCATAACTACGTGTTTTATTTTGGTCAAATTTAGTTACATCTACTATTAAGCATATCTACAAATGTGTTATCCTTATCTTACATGTTTTCATTCTTCCACTTAGTGTGTGTGTGTGTGTGTTGTTTTTTTTTTTTTTCTCCCCTCAATTTAAATCACTTACGAAAAAGAGCATTTCTTTAATCTGTTGTAGCATGTCCAACTCTAAAGAACATCCCTCAGGTTTTGGTGGTTCATGGTGAAAGTGATGGCAGGCAGGAGAATATGAAGGTGTGTGTCCGTCTTAATTAGCATATATTCATTTGAAGCTTCCTGCAGGTGTTACCAAATCTAACTTATATCATTACTTATTGTTTTATAGAGAAGCAAACCTGCGAATTGGATTTTGCACAAGCCCCCATTACCAATCGCATGGGGGACACACCACTCGAAAGCCATGTTTTTGGTATATCCTCAAGGAGTCAGAATTATTGTCCATACAGCGAACTTGATATATGTCGACTGGAATAACAAAAGCCAGGGTCTGTGGATGCAAGATTTCCCATGGAAGAAACAAGATAGTTTAAACAAAGGAAGTGGCTTTGAAACTGACCTGGTTGATTATCTTAGTGCACTCAAGGTATTATATTGCTATAGTTCACCAAATGCATTTGTAGAAAAGGCTAACTGCATACAAAAGATAACCAACTGTTTGGTGCATGGAGAAAACCATCGAAGTGTCAAAAGTTTTATTTACGGTAACCAACTCTTATTCAGGTAGAGAAACCCATCAAAAAGTTTCAAAATTTGCTTTTAAGGTAATTAACTGTCAAAAATTCTGATTTATGGTAATCTTACCTTATTAACTGGTCAAGTGATGATATGGCCACTTTGGGGGCAATATTGTGCAACACTTTGCATGAAAATTCCATTTTCTATCATTGTGTGTTCAGTTTTACTTCTGGATGACACTTTGAGGGCACTATTGTGCAACACTTTGCATTTCTGAATATCCATGCGCGTGGAACTAAGAATTGACTTCAAGTAAAGTAAAAAAAGAGAAAACATAGCAAGTTTCATCGCTCTTTTCTACATATTTTCTGTTCGTGTGTACCCACAGCTTTTGTTTAACACACGCATGTTGTCAATTTCTTTCATTAGTTTATACATCTTATCATAATTTGTATACTAGTATTCTAACTTTGCTAAGACTGACTTACCACCACCTCTACAAGTTTGATGGATAGACAAAGGAAGTACAACTGATGTTATATTCTCCTCAAAAGCTGATGTTGTATCCAGAAACTTGATTTAGGATTTACTACACACCCAAATAATTTATTCTTAGGCAATTATGCTCTATAGAAGCTTCTAAAGCTGATAAGGAAAATATGCTGGTTTTTGTTTGGTGCAGTCGGTGCTAAGTTTCATACTGTTGGTGGTCTAAATGTAGTTTTCCCTTAATAGTGTCATCATAATTTCTCTGCAAAATCATTATGTTTATTTGGACGTATATTTGTACTTACATTTTTCGATACTGCAGTGGCCTGAGTTTTCAGTCAAACTTCCGGAACTAGGCAATGTCAGTTTCAACTCATCCTTCTTTAAAAGATTTGATTACAGCAGTGCAACGGTAACTCTCTCTTCTACGTAAAGTGTAAATATAATCACACGTGACTAAACATTTCTAGTATTAGTATGCAATCTCAGATTTTTTTCGTTAAACATCCTTCTGAACTTAGGTGCTTTTAACTTCAGGTGAGGTTAATAGCGTCAGTGCCAGGATATCATACAGGTTCAAATATTAAGAAATGGGGGCACATGAAGCTGCGATCCGTTCTGCAGGATTGTGTTTTTGATAAGGAGTTTCAAAATTCGCCTCTTATTTATCAGGTGTGAAGCACGTATTGCTTTTCTGCTGACAATGAAGCAACAATCTTTTAGACGTAACGCTCTTTCTTTTAATGTACTGATATTTCTGCATTGCGACAGTTCTCGTCTCTGGGTTCTTTAGATGAAAAGTGGATGACCGAGTTCGCATTCTCAATGTCATCAGGAGTATCCGACGATAAGAAGCCTTTGGGCCTGGGGGAACCTTTAATTATATGGCCCACCGTTGAGGATATCAGGTGTTCTCTAGAGGTAATATGCACGATGCTCATTGTCAAAAGGGACAGTTAAGCCGATATAGGCGAACTCGGTCATTTTAGGTTTTATTGCTAGTCTTTTTTGTTTGGGTAAAACATCATATCCAAATGGGTCTAATTGGGCTAAAACATAGCTCTTAAGAACTTGCAGGCCGAATCCAGTTCTGTTGACTCATGAAAGTTTTGTCCTTTTTCTTAATTAAACTAATAATTATGATTACAAAAATTAGTCTATTAACATAATCATATAATTTCTTGCATTAAAAGGTTTACGAGATGTTGTAAACATGTAATGCTTTAAAAAGTTGCATGGTCATTGTAATTAATTTAATACTTCTGATGCTATATATTTTTAATTTTAGTAATTATATACACTCTAGAATTGCATTAGTATATTGGTTTTTATAATATTCTAACAAAAAGGAAAGTTTTTTGGTCACGCGCCCATTTGACCCCTTTATTAAAATGGTTCATTCTAAATTGTACCCTTTTTCTCTGAATCCATTTTATATGTGTTACCCACTTACCCAACCCAGTTTGCCGCCTCTACTCATGATGGTCTTTAGTCTAATAATTAATCCCTGCATATAGTTAAAAAAAAAAAAAAAAAAAAAAAAAACACCAACAACAACAACCTTCTATGAGCCGAAGGAACAGATGGACACAGATTTGAACAACTATCTTATTACATATCCTTGGATCATAGTCTGATCCTTTTTGCCATTCCCTGAAAATATAAGTTCCAATTTGTATGGTGTAAGATTAAAAGAATGATTGTGGTTCCTCTTCAGTGAATGCGGTGCATTGATAAAGAAGATGTAGCTCTTTAAGTTTGTACTTTGCTTTATGTTGTTACCGAGTTAAGGTTTTTAACTTGTTATGCATCATTTCTTGTACTTACAGGGTTATGCAGCTGGGAGCTGTGTTCCGAGCCCTCAAAAGAACGTAGAGAAAGCATTCTTGAAGAAATATTGGGCAAAATGGAAAGCAAGCCACTCCGGTCGCTGGTATTGAATACGCCTGTTGTTTGAACTCATGATTCTTTTTGCAGCTTACACTAAAGCCTTTGTCCTAATTCATTCATAGACATGCAATTATGCTAGATTATATTCTCTCCAAGTAGAAGGATGACATTCATTATGCACCTGTAATTATTTGTGCTGGTCCTGCTGGATACTGATATTAGAGATGGCAAATCTACCCATCCACCTAGAAATGGGTTGATTCGGATTATGTTTCACTTTTAACTGTTCAATTGGAAAACCTTTAAATTCTTGGTTATGTATGGAATAGATAAAAAGGATCAAACAGTTTCAAAGTGGCTCGCTATTTTTTGATATGTTACTGAATCTAAGAGAAAATGGGTAAGAAAGGTCTGTAGGTCATCCCCACACCTTTTGGCATGTATCAAAACTTAACCCATGACCCGTACATGTTTTGACCCACTACCCAACCACCTGATCCCTCCAAGTTGCCACCTTTATTGATATACTTATTTTCTGTGCTTCAGTCGTGCAATGCCTCATATAAAGACATTCACCCGTTATAACGGTCAAAACCTTGCGTAAGTGCCTGTATTGTTTCTTGTCTTTCCGTGCATTTTCCTTGTTAAGCTGGGGCATGATTTATTGACTATATGCTCATTTCAATTTTTTACAGATGGTTCTTGCTAACTTCATCAAACCTCAGTAAAGCTGCCTGGGGTGCCCTTCAGAAAAACAATACTCAACTGATGATTCGTTCATACGAGGTATTTGATACTATATGTCCTTGTCGCACAAAACTTTTCACATTTGATTTTGATTTTCAAACAAGATACTGAAGTATATATTAATCTTGACGCATTCAACCATACAAAGTGTACTAAACAAAAAAACCTTAGTGATAAGAGAAACTGGTAAACCCTCATATATTAAAAGCACCCTTTATTAATGATGTTAAGAAAATGATATGGATCGGACGAAATATAATATTTGTGTGTGTGTGTAGTTGACATATTAATTTTGTTATTATCTGCTGTTCCTAGAAAATACCAAAAATTTGATTTCGTAGACAATACATGTAAGAGCATGGTTGCATGAATGATAAACAGCTTCTTTGTCAGTTCTGAAAGATATAGTTTGTCAGATTTGTGACCCATGGCGCGTGACTGGTAATAGATTTTGTCGATTTTGGTAATTAACTGTTTCTGTGATGATGGCAAAGCACAAGTAGGTTATTGCAGTAAGAAGTCTTTTATACCATGATTGCAAATTTCATTGAACAGATGGATTAAAAACAGAAATCACTATCTCACAGTCCTCATTCTTTTATCTTGCTTTATCCCTTGCAGCTCGGGGTACTCTTTTTACCATCTTCAGCCACGCAAGCTCATGCATTTTCATGTACTGAAAATGGGAGCACATCGGAGGTAATATAGTTCATCTCTCAATCTCTTTGCTCTTTTACTACAGTTTCCCTGTTTACCTCTTCTACATTTCTCATTTATATCACAAAATTTTAAAGGTGGCAAAATAGTAGGGTTGGCTATCAGGTTGGATTGATCTAAAAGACATTTTGTTAGATAATAGATAATTTTGTTTGGGGGAAATCATGCCTACTTTACAAAGTAGGCAACTTGCCTACTTTCCTTTGCAAAAAATAAAAAAAATACAATTAAGCCCTGCAGATACATGTTCTCCCTGCTCCACTCCCTGTCCCCTCCTTTTTTAACAAAGGAAAGTAGGTAAGTTGCCTACTTTGTAAAGTAGGCATAATTTCCCCGTTTGTTTATTACAAGAATACAAGAATGAATAATAATATTTTGCATTACAAGAATACAAGAATGAATAATAATATTTTGCCACAGTATGAGTGATTTAGTAGGTTGTATGCATTGACAATAAACTTTTGGTGAATTTTGATCTGTTAGAAATTATAGATTATCCAGATTCACCAATCATAAGTAACGGGTTGAAATTCCCTCCTGTATGCAAAATATTTGTTTCCTTGGATTGTTATATTACCTGAACTTTTAGTTTCAGAATAAATGTGGGCCACCTTTAAAAACTCCTGAAGCAAAAAGAACAAAGCTTGTTACATTGGCTTCAATACATAGCAAGAGAATGGATTTGCTGGATGTGATTACGTTGCCTGTGCCTTATGAACTGCCTCCGCAGCGTTACTCTTCTGAAGGTTACGTGCATTCATTTCTCAGTTTAATGTATTTTTAAGTATCCCAATATGTTCTCTGAATCAACTCTTCACACTATTTGAGTTGGATCATTTCTTACTAAAATAGAAACTCTTCAAACATCTTTTTTTGATAAATCTTGTGTCTTATCCTTTACCATGAAACGACTAGTACGCTGGTTAGGAAACTAATTATTTTATCCCCTTTGTTAAAACTGGACATTTGTTTATTGTGCAGATGTTCCTTGGTCGTGGGATCGACAATATAAGAAAAGAGATGTATTCGGCCAAGTTTGGCCTTAGAAAATTAAGGATTTGTTTTGTATATATTGATTTTCAGAACATTAGGAGTTATAGAAATTAGAAACTACTTGCATCTTAATGTATTTGAGAAAATTATCATTGCTTTGTTGGGTTAAGCGACCTAAGAGTTAGAGTTGAGATCATTCAAAGCGTTGTACCTTAGTGAAACCATCTTGGTTTATATTGCTTGTTGATGCATCTTTCAGATAATAAGATGCTCTTTAACTATTTTATTGAAGCACACTAGCCTTGAAGCCAGTAATGCTGACCAAATGTTCACCTAGTTATGAGTGTATCGGTGACTAAGCACCTAAGCATGGGGAGAGTGCAGCAATACTGCACTCAGTCGGTCCATACATGATTACATGATAGTTGCAATTTGAGCACACTTTTGTCTCTTACTCTGTTGATACTCGTCTCCTATCCTCTTTAGTCTTTGTTCTTAATTTCTTATCTTAATGGAAGCGTACTTTTTATCATTATTGAAGTTAAGCCCGGTCTTGCTTTAAATTTGAACAATGATTAGACGAATAATTGGGCATAGCGACAAATAATTTGTGGTTTTGGTGTGATGATGCAACACTTAAGAGTTCAATTTGTAGTCATTGCAAGAAAAGAAATTATGGGTTAAAAATGAAAAATAATAAAAGTTTGAGGATTAAAAAATATTTAAACTATTAATTTAATAGTTGTTGTTACCATTTTTAATCATGATATTATTAGTAATTAAACTGTCAATGTGAGACTAGCTACTTCCTTAATTCGTTAACATGATTGATGTTCTGGCCTAAGTTTTGTATAAATTAGGTTCGAGTTTATCAAGTCCGAGTTATAGCTGACCAAATAATATTGAAATGATTTAAGTCATTAATGATTTCGCTTAAGATACAATATAATTTAGGATCTCAGTATAATACATTAAGGTTGTGTTTCTTTTTAACTTAATGGCCTTATAGCAACGGATCCAAGCCCAGCAATACTTATTTTGATGATTTTTTTTCATCTTAAATCACTAATGTCTAATGAGTCAGGGAGGTAAAAAAGCCCCTCTCCTCAACTAGACAAAATAGTAACAACACTGTCACACCACTTTGACTAATATACCTTACATTTTTGGCGCCAAGTATTTGAGTTCTTTCCTCCATTTGGCACTATAACTCAAACTTTCTTTTTCACTCCTTCACTCTTTTTATAACACTTTTTTTTTTTTTTTTTTTCCATCCTACACTCTTTCTATAGTGTTTTAAAATTTATGCATTTAGGTATGAATATAATGGTAAATCAAAAAGAAACATAAAAGACAACACTAACTCATGTAAAACAAAAAGAAACAGAGCTAGTTGGAAACCACTAGCGTAGTCAAAACATTTCTTGAGACATGTCTTCATGAGCTTGCTTCCAATGTGAGAAAAGGTGTATGTTTGAAAGTACTTTCATGAAGAGAGTTGCTATAGAGATTCCTACGGCCCAACATCTCACCAAGTCCAACAAATAAGCCCAACTGAGGTTCCATTCTAAAACCAATTGGTGATAGAAGGAGTAGCTCACCAAGCTTATAAGTTAACTTTGAGATTATAGTTTTACCGATGTGGGATTGGGTTTGTACACCCAACAATCCTCCCCTCAAACCCAAACTACCATGGGCCTCCCCTTCGACTATAGCCACGATCCCACCTTTTTTCATAACGCCGACCTTTACCATCGGAACACACAGCCTTTTACCGGCTTCCTTTCGGTACAAGGTTTACCGAGATCCACTAATATTGTCGAACCGGGTCTAATCAAGGGAACACCATCCACATTATCACTAGGCCCAACCTGTCTCTGATACCACTTGTAGTAAAATCAAGTGAGATTTAAATATTATAACAATAAAATTCGACTTTGTTTGATAACAAAAACCCTCACGTCACAATCTTCTTCTACCTCTCGTGTCTACTGCTATGATCGACGGCACCCGAAACCGAACCTCGAAACCTCGAACAAACTTGGAACCTCGATCTAACACTCGAACTTCAAGACCATAATAACCGCGGCTCTTGATACCACTTGTAGAGATTCCTACGGCCCAGCATCTCACCAAGTCCAACAAATAAGCCCAACTGAGGTTCCATTCTAAAACCAATTGGTGATAGAAGGAGTAGCCCACCAAGCTTATAAGTTAACTTTGAGATTATAGTTTTACCGATGTGGGATTGGGTTTGTACACCCAACAATCCTCCCCTCAAACCCAAACCACCATGGGCCTCCCCTTCGACTATAGCCACGATCCCACCTTTTTTCATAACGCCGACCTTTACCATCGGAGCACACCGCCTTTTACCGGCTTCCTTTCGGTACAAGGTTTACTGGGATCCACTAATACCGTCGAACTGGGGTCTAATCAAGGGAACACCATCCACATCATCACTAGGCCCAACCTGTCTCTGATACCACTTGTAGTAAAATCACGTGAGATTTAAATATTATAACAATAAAATTCGACTTTGTTTGATAACAAAAACCCTCACGTCACAATCTTCTTCTACCTCTCGTGTCTACTGCTACGATCGACGGCACCCGAAACCGAACCTCGAAACCTCGAACAAACTCGTAACCTCGATCTAACACTCGAACTTCAAGACCACAATAACCGCGGCTCTTGATACCACTTGTAGAGATTCCTACGGCTCAGCATCTCACCAAGTCCAACAAATAAGCCCAACTGAGGTTCCATTCTAAAACCAATTGGTGATAGAAGGAGTAGCCCACCAAGCTTATAAGTTAACTTTGAGATTATAGTTTTACCGATGTGGGATTGGGTTTGTACACCCAACAGTTGCAAAAGTCCTTTTTGAAAAATAGAATTAAAAAAAAAAAAAAAAAAAAAAAAAAAAAAAAAAAAAAAAAAAAAAAAGCCAGATGAACATCACTATGACTATCCTAAGACCAAGCACACAACATTGTTGTCACTAAGAAACAAGACAGGCAACATCTACGACGACTCTACAAACACATTTAACTTGTCGGAAGAAGAATGGAAGCTAGAAATTTTGGTTAGTTTATGTATTTTTAGAAACCTTATTTACTCTGTTTATTCAACTATTATATGATTAAAGCTTCTTTTTATAGGAAAATAAAAATGTCGAATCACTGAAAACTACGACCTTACCATTTTCGAAATTTTGTGCACCAATTTTTGAAAGAACTTTGTCCACTAATGCTCAAAGTGTTGGACCTAGTTCTACAAAACCTAGGCGGGTTGTTGATACCCATGTGGTTGAAGATGATGAAGAAATTGAGGTCGTGAATGTTGACTCTCCCACCCCTCCATGCTCATCTTGTGCCCCTTGCCTTTCAATCAAAACCAAGAAAAGAGGTAAACATTTGATGGATGGAGTTGAAGAAGAAATATTGGGTGTTCTTAAACTGATTGCTAGTAAGATAAATCAACCAACATCGGAATCGCCTCCGAAGCCCGAAACACCTTCTGTTGAAGATTTTGAAAGTAAGTCGAATGGCCTTGAGTGGGATGAAAATGACCAGTTGTACGAAACCGCACTTGCAATCTTTTGTGACCCAAACGATCACTATAAGGTAGGTTGGATGAAATTAAAACCGGAGAGGTGTGTTAACTGGGTTAAAATGATTGCACGTGCTAAAGGGTTCATAAAAATTTGAATATGTGACCATGGCTTTTTGTTTGAAATCTCTAGACCTTTAAGCCTTGAAACATGTCTACCAGATGTTATGTATGGTTTGTATTTGTGGAACATGTAGCTCTATGAACATGTATTTTGTATATCACAATAGGTTTATGATTATTATGTTATGATGTTTTGTAAAGTTGTTATGAACATGTATTTGTATATCGAACTATTACCTTTTAATTAAACATTAGTTTAAGAAGGGTAAAATTGTTATTTGATGATAAAAAGGTCATTTATAAGACAAAAAGAAACAACATTTTTCTTTAAAATAAAAAAAAAAAAAAAAAAAAAAAAAAAAAAAAAAAAGCCGAAACAAAACCATAAGTGTGTAAGGTGTGAGCGGGAGAAACAAGCAGTAAAGAAAGAATATTTTGCGGGACCTCAATGAAAACCACACTTTCTATTGCGGAAAGTTTTTTCTTTTTTTTTTTTTTTTTTTCGCCTCACGGGACTTGAGTCCCGAATGAAAATACACATAACCCAAATATATATCTGTCACTCACTGTTGCTTTTTAGTACTTTTTTTTAAGAGAGATGGAAATTTTAAGAGAAATAAAATATTATTTATTGTGTTATGACTTATGAGTGTGAATTTGTTTTTTATGAATATTTTTAAAGGATAAAAAATAAATAAAAAATAATGGAAGAGAGAAAGTGGCGCAACAGTCGAGGGAAAGTTAAAAGAAAATATATAAGAAAGAGAAAAAACTGACATAAAAGTAGTTAAAACTGATGTGGTGATAGAAAAGCCTCCGCTACCTCCATCCTAATTAAACATTTTATTTTATGGTATTTGTGAATTCAGATTAGGTGACTTGACTCAGCTTACAAGTTTTTAAATTTTTTTCTTTAGCACACCACCAATTTAATAAAACAAACAAAGTATATACCTACACCATACTAAGGGTCCGCTTGGTTCAAAGTGGGTAAAGGGAAAGGGAAAGGGTAGAGTAAGGGAATGCAAAGGAATGACTGAGGTGGGTAATCAATGCCATACCCCCCAATTTACTCTATAATGCTTGATTACCCAGTACGGAGTAATCAATCCCTTACCTCTAACTAACCAAGCACAAATATTTGAGGGAGGTGGGCCCAAATCAACACCTCAACCATTCCCCACCCCCTCTTAACCCCCTACCAAGCACCCCCTAACAAGCCATATATTATGATATTGGATAAACCAAAGTAGTTGTCTATCTCACCCTATACGAAATTAAAATATCAAAATCCAAAACCAAAAGAACAAAGGAAAAGTCATGGCAACTGGCAAGTGGCCAACGGCACCTCCAATAATTAAATAAATACGTCAAAAAAAGATTCCACCTTATCGTGCGGCAATAAAGGCAACAACGACTCTATCGGAAGACGTGTCACACTCTGATTCGATCTCTCTTTTCCTTCTCATTTAAGCCTTTTTCGTTATTTCCCCTATAAATACAACCCCAAATCCATCTCTTTTCCTCACAATTCAATCTTCTTCTTTTCATCAAACCCTAATTTCAATTCAATCAATCAAGGTATTACTTTATACTTTTTGATCTTTTTATTATTATAATTGTGTTATTTTAAATCGATTCGATGAATATTGTTATGTTTGTAATTGATTGATTTAATAATTGCCGTTACTGTTATTTTGTATTGAATTATGCTTTTTAGATCGTTTCTTATATTTGTTTTGCTGATTAGAATTGTTAATTGAGAAATTTATATGGCAAGAGATCAAAATTAGGGCTTTTGGTTGTTCAGACCAATCTTTTAAGCTTTATGAATTATTATTAAAATTAACCTGATTTGTATAAGTAAGGGGGTGTTTGTTTCGGCTTATATAGCTGGCTTATGCCTTATAGGGTTTTCGGCTTATGTTTCATAAGCTATAAGCCGAAAAGTTTCAAAATAAGCCACAAAAAGTAGCTTATGAAACATAACCCCAAAACCATATAAGTCAAAACAAACACCCCCTAAATATGTTTTTGTTAGACGTCCTATAATAATAGGATATTATCCTTTTCCAAAATTTATTTGATCTCAAAACAAAATCTGAGGTATGTATATCATACTCGATTTGCGTTGTGTAAAGTAGGTGAGTTATATGTTATAAATTTAGGTTCTTTAGTGTCATATTTGAATCGTTGTAAGCCATTCATTGTTGACTAGGTTTCTCATGATTTTGTTGATTTGATGTGGTATAGTATTGGTTTTACAAACCTTTAAAATGGTTTTCAAGTCTGTTGACCTAGCGTGATATTGAATTTGTTGCTATTGATCTATACTTGATTTGAATATCATCTGACCTTGTCAAGGCATGTCTGATATAATATTAGTTTATAGAAAGTAATATGATTTACTGAGAATTGTTTGATGTTACAATATTTTTATTGATCCATCATTTGAATTAGTATCTCCATATAAATATGTCATCTGGTTCCATAATATATGTGAGCAATAGTTGTTTGGGTTTCTTACGACGATATTGGTTTTCTGATAAACAGATGCAAATCTTTGTTAAGACTCTCACTGGAAAGACAATCACTCTCGAAGTCGAGAGTTCTGACACTATTGACAACGTCAAGGCTAAAATCCAAGACAAGGAGGGTATTCCCCCAGACCAGCAGAGACTCATCTTTGCTGGAAAGCAACTCGAAGATGGCCGTACCTTGGCTGATTACAACATCCAAAAGGAATCAACTCTTCACCTTGTCCTCAGGTTGAGGGGAGGGATGCAAATCTTTGTCAAGACTTTGACGGGAAAGACCATCACTTTGGAAGTCGAAAGCTCTGACACCATTGACAATGTTAAAGCTAAGATCCAAGACAAGGAAGGGATCCCACCAGACCAGCAGAGACTCATCTTTGCCGGAAAGCAGCTCGAGGACGGTCGTACCCTTGCCGACTACAACATCCAGAAGGAATCAACTCTCCATTTGGTCCTCCGTCTCCGTGGTGGTATGCAGATCTTTGTTAAGACTTTGACGGGAAAGACCATCACTTTGGAAGTTGAGAGCTCTGACACCATCGACAATGTCAAGGCTAAGATCCAAGACAAGGAAGGTATCCCACCAGACCAGCAGAGGCTTATCTTTGCCGGCAAACAACTCGAGGATGGTCGTACTCTAGCTGACTACAACATCCAGAAGGAGTCTACCCTGCATTTGGTCCTCCGACTTCGTGGTGGTATGCAGATCTTCGTCAAGACATTGACCGGAAAGACCATTACTTTGGAGGTTGAAAGTTCGGACACCATTGACAACGTGAAGGCCAAGATTCAGGATAAGGAGGGGATCCCACCAGACCAGCAGAGGTTGATTTTCGCTGGTAAGCAGCTGGAAGATGGCCGTACCTTGGCAGATTACAACATCCAGAAGGAATCTACCCTTCATCTTGTGCTGAGGTTGAGGGGAGGAATGCAGATCTTCGTGAAGACCTTGACCGGAAAGACCATCACCTTGGAGGTGGAGAGTTCAGATACTATTGATAATGTGAAGGCCAAGATTCAAGACAAGGAGGGAATCCCACCAGATCAGCAGAGGCTTATCTTTGCTGGAAAGCAGTTGGAGGATGGACGAACCCTTGCTGATTACAATATTCAGAAGGAGTCCACTCTTCACCTTGTCCTTCGTCTCCGTGGTGGCTTTTAAGTATCCCTGTTAGTTGTTCTTTGATTGTGATGTTGTTGGATAATGATAATTCTGTTTATGGTTTTCGTTTATGTTGAATGAATGTGTTGGAATAAACAATACCTTGTGTTTGGAATAAATCTAGTATTTTGTGGTTATTTGGTGATGCTCATCTTTTTTTTGTCTCTGTACATGTATAGCTTGCTTAGGATTTGGTATTTTGGTTTACTTGTGTATTTCATTGGGTGCCTCATGTCTGATATAAATGACTAAAGGCAAAATAAAGTTTGCCTTCTCTGGTTCACAAAGGATTAAGTTCTTGCAGATTACTGGACTTGTTTTTAGTGTTTATGTGAAAATTATCAACCTATTGAACATAACTTTCTTGCAGATTACTGGACTTGTTTTTAGTGTAACTGGTTTGGTCTGGTCTGGTCTGGCTCTGTTACTTTTATGATTTCATGGTTTTGATGGTCCAAGCTGGTTTGGTGACCAAGTGAGCACTAATTTTATGCTTTAGACTTCTGCTCTGTTGATTGATGATATACCAGATGATATACAGTTCAGTTTGTCCATTGAGTTGTTGATTTATGATTGATTAGTTCTATATATCTGGTGTTATAGAGTTGGACCCCAACTATGCTTTCGTAATTGTTATCTTCTAGGTTGTCTCATCGCCCCTGATATACTGAGATTTATATCTTCAACCATAAAAGAGGCAGTACATATCATCATTGAAAAAACAGGTTGACGTGTTTGTTTAGGCCAGGATTGTTTGATGGATATGATGGATTTGTGGGAGTCTGTTATTTGCACAGATGACATGAAACCCAAAACATGATGAATGTTTTGTTTATGTGGTTCTCCGTTTTTTGTTTCACTTGCTAGGTAAGTTAGTAGTGTTGTGAATTGCTTGATTTCATTGAGAAACAACTAAAAGGAAACATGCAATTGTCTTTCTTTACAGCAAAGAATTAGCTCTGGTTTTTTTATGAATTTTGAACCTCCTGATTCTTCCTGAACATAATCTGCAGTTGGTTTTGTGACATTCTTATGTACAAGTACTAATGTAATTTCTTTATTTTCTTCTTTTCGTTTTAATGGCAGCGATCATGTATTGTCATATTTTTTATTAATAAAGCAGAAAAATGAACTAGCCCAAGTGTGGGGTAAGATTTCCCTGATTTCATTGAGAAACAACTAAAAGGAAACATGCAACTGTCTTACTTTACAGCAAAGAACTAGCTCTGTTTTTTTTTTTTTTTTTTTTTTTTTTTGAACCTCCTGATTCTTCCTGAACATGATCTGCAGTTGGTTTTGTGACATTTTTATGTACAAGTACCAATGTAATTTCTTTATTTTCTTCTTTTCGTTTTAATGGGAGCGATCATGTATTGTCATATTTTTTATTAATAAAAGCAGAAAAATGAACTAGCCGAAGTGTGGTGTAAGATTTCCCTCAGCGAAAGACATTGAATAATTTTATCTCAAACTACAGTAGAGCTTTTTTTTTTTTTTTTTTTTTTTTTTTTTTTTTTTTTTTTTTTTTTTTTTGTTGTTGTTGTTGTTGTTGTTTGTATAGTAGTCTTAAAAATATAAAGTTTAACACTTGCTCTTTAAGACATGATCTTAATATTATTTGAAAAACGCTAAATACATGGATAAGTCTTGACTGAGTAATTCAACTATTGACATCAAGGGGCCAAAATAACTGGCAAGTAAATGAGGTGAGATCCTTACAGATCATGCATTCTTTAAAGAACAAACCAGCCAATCGTGGCCTTTGATTTAAAGACAGGTTTTTAGCTAGGGAACCTTTTTGATGTGCTGGACTCGTAATCTGTTGAGAATGTGAATTCTCCCTTACATGTCCTAGGCTCACCATAACATATCATACATTTGATAAATAATGTCGATTCTCAATTTCTCATCCAGTATAACTATATATCCAGTTCTTCAATACCCTTCCAATTAACAGCATATGTTATTTTAGTCACAAATTAGTTAAATCGAAGGTGCCAGATGAAGTATCAATCACAAATGCACCAAAATAAAACCAGCTGCCAATTTAATTTGGCTAATAGATTGACTAACAAGGAGGAATCATTCCATTCAATTCCGAAGCTATACATCACTTTCAAAATGCATGTTTATTTATAGTTTTCCTTGCATAAATTTTCAAACTTACATTATGCACGCCCAATATTAAATTACATGTTGATAACTGTGGAGAATACAGGAAACAGAAAACAGTTAAACTTTGAATAAATCTTCAACTAATCAACTTGATTACATTTCTTTGTATCATGAGTAGATGTTTCAGATTGCAGGTGACTACAAATTTAGACTTAAGCCCAACATTACCATTCTTTACAAATTTGAAACAGTTTGTTACATACATAATATTGTGAACGACTATAAAGTAAGCATCAGTATATGGGAGTCCAAGAAAATAAAGGTGAATCTGGTGGAGTAGTGTGTGAGGATGATGATGATGATGAAGAAGAGCTAGATTTTGAAAAATTCGTTCTGTATATCATAGGATTTCGAATAAGTAGAGGTACCATGTCTTCAAGCAATCCTTGTGAACTGATGGCTACTTTAGGTGGATTAATATCTTTTATCAACATGGTTGCTGGATGTTGATCAAGACAAACATCTCTTATGCTTTCCTCAGTGTCTTTGTTTGGTTGTCGTTGTGCCCCTAACCCAAAATTGAACCTTCTAAACTTTTTTGTTGGCGGGTCAGGATTCTCGGATTGACCAAACATGAAGAATGGATACATGTAGTGTAGGTGAAGTCCTTCATAAGTGATGATTAATGTGTCCGGGTCATCATTGGATCGCTCAACTTGTTTTTTCGCACCACAATGTGGGTTGGTGCACTTATAATAGCTCCTGCTCATAAAAAAGTTTGGATGTCAATATAATTGTAGTTTACGTCAAGTTGATTATACTCTTAAGGACTAAAGACCAAATTTAATAAAAAGATAATAACAAAGTAACTTGTTTTTTTCTCAGTTGTTTTCACAGATCGTTTTCCTTTCCGTAATATTCTAAATATAAAATAAATGACAATTGTTTAGCGATGCATTTTTTTTCTTTCATTTAACCAATTTGACACATTCGGCTATGATTAACCTACAAATGTCTGGATATGAACTATCAAATAAATGATAGAAGCAAACAGTCACATAGAGTATATTTATTTATACTTGTTCATACTTGATACTTCAGAATACTAGCTACTAATGACTTAAAAGTATACGAAGATACCATGTATAATTGATATATTGTCTTCATTATGATAAAAAGGAAAAAAGGAAAAGAAATAACAAAGTCGCTACCGTGGGTTGGAGCTGTTTTTAATGGACTTCTGACCATACTTTCGCCATTTATAACCATCATCAGCCATTACATTGCTACTACTTTTCATTTTCAATATATACTTGCTGTTCTCAACTCTACCACCACTCACTCCTCTCTCCATATCTGATGATGAAACTCTGTACACGTATTAATAATTAGTTAATTTAGAAAACTAGTAGCAACATGTGGTAAAGAAGAAACTTAAACCAACCTGGCTAATGACGAAAAATCTGGAGTATTGTTTGTGTAACTTGAAGCCAGTAATGCTGTTTCTATATCGGTTATTGTTGGGCCTGAGTAAATGTTGTTATCTGCTTCAAACAAATCAGTTGGGATGTGTTGAGGTGCCAAAAAGAACGGTGGTTCGTTCTGAAGAAGCTCTCTAATTAAAAGATCATCTTCAAACACCTCCTGTTCCGCCATTGTATAGCTAGGCTGAGAATATTTATACACACAAAAAACAAAGGGGTGGTTTTACAAGCTAGCTTATGATGAAGTGGGTAAGGTAAGGTAGTGAGAGTGGAGCTGATAAAAGAGGCTTTTGCTATGTTATGTTATGGAGTTGGTCTTGTTTATGGAGTTGCTATATTCTACATATATAGCAATGAGAGGTTGACTTTTTTTTTTTCTTGTAATCCTCATGATTCATCATGAAAGTTCAGTTTTGGATCTTGCAGTAATTAACATGTAACATGTGAATGTTTTTGGATGGTATATATGTCGATAAATGTCAATGCACATACTTTACTGTATGTTGCATAGTTTCCATACATAGTGAGTTTTTGAAATATTATAATTATTGTTTTTATGTACAGTAACATGTTTAAAAGATAAACCTACTAAAAATGTTTCTTTATCAAGATTCTCATCGGATGTGTTAATAACGATGGAAACGAAACAATCAAAACACTCATGAATATGAAAATTTGGTTTTTGGTAGATGCATACAAAAAATAGGGATAATGTATCTGAAGTTCATATGAGTATCAAGTTTTAAAATATAGATCGTGCGTTTATTAAAACTAACTTATAGATCGTTCAATTATGTGTTTGTTTTCGTTTACATCAATTCTGGCCAAATTTATGTTTGAAAATTATTAAGGCACTACGAATGACAAGTTTGGCGTGAAGTACTAATTATACATTTGTTTTAAGTTTGACTATATATTACCAAAAGTAGTTTAGTATGATACAAATGAATTTTTGCGACTATTTTTCTAGTCGTATAATTTTAATATGTTAATGTTAGATTTATTTTTGCTGTTTGATAATTATCCGAATTAAATTTGACCACAATTGGTATAAATGAGCGGGGCACCCGCGCGTTGTTATGAAAATGTTGTGTTTAATTTAAACTCAAAATAAAACGATTGTAAAAAAAAATTATTTTTGTTATTATGGACTAAATTTGCAAAAGATCGGTAACGGAGGACTAACTCTGCTATTTACAGCTAACCTGAGGGACCATTTTTGTAAACATTTTAAGAACAGTAATCGTTGTTCCTAACTAAATCATTTTTAGTATGTATAATAATTAAAACAAACATATAGTTTGATGGTTCATAAGTTGGGCATCATATTTTATTTTTAAATTAAGTTTTATTTCATGAATTAATTTAACTTATATGTTAAAAACTTGGCCTCTTCCTCATGTCTAATCCCTATACAAAATAAGCACATGATTCGAACGCAAAGAATGCCTTCATGGTGAGGCAACTAGTGCATTGGGGAAGGAGTTGACTTTTGAATAGAACCAAAAACAAGCTTAGCAGGGGACTACAAATATATTACTAGTACATGAATAATGGTTTGACTTTTGAATAAAAAGACAACCTGGTTATGGTTTAGGTATCATTGATTAGATGTCAAATCTGTATGTAATAGACAAACAAGTCCAAGAGAATTAAACCAAGAAAAGAATACAGCCAAAACATATTTTAACTTGATGGATTTTATTTATTTATTTTTATTTTATTTTATTTTATTTTTTTTACTCACACATAAAGGGTTACCCAGTAAAGTATAATAATCACATAAAAAAGTTAAGTACAATGGAATGTGGCTGAGATATCACATTAACCTCAAGCAAACACTTGAACGACCACTAAATCGTTTGACACATGCCATAAAACTTTATGGATATTTAGTTACAGTGATTGATGAATCACTAGAACATGTGTTGATGGATCTCAATAACATATTTTCTACAATCTAATGATCAAGTTCAATCTCTTATCTGAAATCTAAGACGATAACTGTTGAGTTAATCGCTAGATGTGAATGAACTCTTGTAACGTTTCTTACTCAATAGGGATTTGGCCGTACAATAGCAACATACTTTTTCAAATGTTCCAATTTAGTACGCATACTTTTTTTTGTCCCACTTAATGTAACAAACTTTCAACTTTTGTACCAATCTACCTCATAAAACTTGTTTTACCGGGTAACTTGATTTTTTTTTTTTTTACCAAAAACGTTGCCATGTAGGATTACCACTAAATACACTATTATAATAACTTCATCACTACCTTTTCTTCCCCAAAATTTTCCCTAACTCTAAACCCTAAATCAATTAATGGAGAGTAATGATCTGCAGATTTATCAGTTGTCGAATTTGATTTGGGGACAAGAAGACGAAGACGACGATGATGAAGATGATGATCCCATTTTGACCAAATTCTTAAATGACGTGTTGCAAGATTAGTATCTGGGTTGGATTTGAGTATTCGAGTTTATTGTTTTTTGGGTTCTTGAAGTTGCATTAGATTAATCAAGATCGTTATTACGGTTTAGTTTATGAAATTAATTGGTTGATGGAAGTAAAAAAAAAGTCAAAGTTATTGATTTTTAAAAAATTTGTTTCAAGTTCAGATTTTTTGCAGTTTTTAAGTTTGACTAAGGTTAATTAGTAGTCGAGCTTCATATTTTTGTGCGGTTTCTTAGTCGTAAAAGATCAGTTAGTAGATGAAGGTTTAATAGATCTTCGGTTTCTTGTGAGGCGTTATGCTATATCTTTTGACACGAGTTAGTATTTTAGTTGTTAAGGGGTTTCAAAGGTTAATAAGTTGATGGTGTTTAGGAAAGTCAAAGGATATAATTGACTTTATTTCATATGTTTGATGTTCAAGTTGTTATGTTTTTGCTGGGCACGTTCATATATTAATGAGAGGTTAATTTGATGTTCATGCATGTCGATCTTGTGGAGTGTGTGGGGTTAGTGAGGTGTGTTATAAGTTTATTTAATTAAAAATAAATGCCACATATACTACTAGCCGGTTTTTAAACTTTTTACCCGGTTGCTAGTCACCTTATGGGTAGATTGGTACAAAAGTTAAAAGTTCGTTACATTAAGTGGGACAAAAAAAATACACATACTAGATT
Organism: Artemisia argyi; assembly: GCA_030686995.1. Lineage (NCBI taxonomy): Eukaryota > Viridiplantae > Streptophyta > Magnoliopsida > Asterales > Asteraceae > Artemisia > Artemisia argyi. Next base: position 107,122,222 of record CM060685.1, read on the forward strand.
GGAACATTTGAGAAAGTATGTTGCTATTGTACGACTAAATCCCTACTCAATATGTCAAAGAAATAATCGACAATGATCTTGAAGCTAAATATGTAACACTCTAGAAAGACACATTGAACAGAAAACATACAAGTAGATGATTTACTACTAGAGCTGTACCTGGTCTCTATCAAAATCTCCAATATTATGTGAAACAAATAATGTGAAACAACAAATTTGTCCTCGTCATCATATCCTTCAAACATTCAGTTTCTTTTTATTCAACACCATATCTTCTTCCGGACCATTTTCATTAACATCCAATTCCTTGTTATGGTAAACCGAATTCGATGACATAAATAAAAATGAATCAAGGCTAATGTTAAAGTGTATATCCCACTTAAACAACATATGACCATCAAAGGAAGGTGGGTCAAAAAGCTAGTTAGGGTGTTTTTTCCTTCGCATACCATTCGGTCAAGTTTCTCACCAAACTAAACCCAAAAAGTCACCACCACGCGTGGTGATGGTGGTGGATATGTACTAAGGATGACGCGTGGGTCTAATAGTTGCTTCATGTTTGTCGTTAAAAAAAGTAGTTCCTTAACATTTAGTCTTAGCTAGGGCTAAGCGTCGCAGACCCAAAATCGATCGAGATTGAGAGGACGGACCAAAACCGATCAAACTGAAGGACCAGCGGTCCGGTCTAACCATTCATGTTATGACATTTGACAAATTGGGTCAGAAAAATAAAAGTCACCAAGTGACCAGGTTGTTGATTCTCTTTCCAATTTTGTACAAACTCAAAATTATATTAAGTACTTATTCGATTTTGTACACCGATTGGTGACCTTTACCAATAAACATAATCTTAGTGATAGTTTTTTGTGTGTCACAACTTTCATCCCATTTTTAAGATGAAAGTGAAGGGAATAAAAAATAATCCATTTGTATGACTATATTGCCATTTTATTTATTTTAATTTGAGACTCAAAAAAAATATATGATATGAACATAATTGTCAAATATTCTTACCACTTTTCTCCTCTTTCATTTATAACTCAAGAACACTAATAAATTTTTAAAAATCTTTCTTTTTCTTTCCTTACCACTTTCTATACATTACTTTCATTTTATTTTCTTCTAAATAAAAATTAGAGAACACAGTGCTAGTGTTAGCAGTAAGGCTTAAGATTCTTCAAAAGAATTCGACCCTTCTAACAAGTTGTAACAACCCCGCGATTAAAAAAAAAAACTCACAAAGAATAAAATAAAAATGTACATCATGAGAAAATCACGAATTAAGTGTCACTAAAAGTTTAAACCTGTTACTAATTGTCACTAAAGTGTTATTGGAAAACAGAAAAAACTTAGAAAAATCTCACATAATAGCCCAAAATACGCAAATGTGTTGTAAAATTTGAGTATTTTGGTGAAACGGATTTTTTTGATCACGTTGTGAAACAGTTTTTTTAATAAAGAGATACCTTTGTAACATTAAAAAAATAAATAAATAAAAATAAATAAAAAAATAAAAAAGCTCATAATTTACTCAACTTTGCAGAAATTGCTATTGTAGTAGTGAGTTTTGAAATTTACTTTTTGATGGAGTCAAATCTGCTCTAGCGGAACTCGGTACTGCTGTTGATGGTGTCTTTTGATGGGTTGAAGAAGATGATTTTTTTTAGTTATTATTATTTTTAATTGGTGTGTTTTGGGCTGTGTAAACACGTGACATTTAATTAACTTTTTTTTTTTTTTTTTTTTTTTTTTTTTTTTTTTTTTTTTGTAATTTTTTTTTCCTGATATTGTTTGTAAAGTCTTTAATAAAAGGGTAAATTGCAAAAATGGTCTTTAATGTTCCACAAATTAGCAAAAACGGGACCGAGATAAAAAGTAGCGTAAAAAAGACACCCACGTTCCACATTTTCGCAAAATCGTCACCAAGAGGCCTTTTTGGCTAACTTCCGTTAGTTTTCCCGTCAGTCAAGGGTATAATCGCATGAAATGACAAATATACCCCTTTAACTTCAGATACAACCCTAATTGTTGCCGCCAAATCTTTACCAGTGCATTTTCCTATTCACTGCCTTTGAACGATACGTATAGATCCGTATAGTTCCGGTTAGATTACATCTATCATCCGTGCCTTTGAATGATACGGTAAGACACATTGCATTTTCCTCTTTAATTTCCCTCCTGTTTTGTGAGTTTTGTTTATTTATTTATTTATTTATTTATTTATTTATTTGTTTGTTAAAAGGTGTATTTGTTGTTAATGTTATGGACTTACAATTGTAGGTGGTCAGATGGGAAATGTAAAAGTAGTAGAGGTAGATAATGAAACAGAAGAACAGAGTGGCGGGAGTGATTCAGAGGATTTGGACTATAATCGAAATGCTGATGAAGTGTTTGATGACGATGATCAGGTAATTGAAGATGTTCCCGTAAGTAAATCTGATTTGCTATGCCATAAAGCCTGTGAAATTCAACCAGGTATACCTGTTTTTACCAAACATTATGCACTGCTTAGAGAGTATGCCCAAGAGTTGGTTAATCAAAATCCAGGCACTACTGTTAGGATTGATGTACAGATAGAACCAAATCCAGCGAGTTCAACAAGAACTTTTAAAAGGGTGTATGTGTGTTTGGGAGCTATGAAACAAGGTTTCAAAGCTTGTGGCAGAGAATTCTTATGATTAGATGGATTCTCTATGTCAGGTCCTTTTCCAGGTCAATTACTAACAGCAGTTGGGATTGATGCAAACAATAGGATTTATCCAGTAGCATATGTTGTAGTTAATGCACTAAATAAGACAACTTGGTGTTGGTTTTTGAAACTACTAGGAGAGGATCTTGGGATAGAAACCAACTGCAAGTTCACTTTCATTTCTGATAGGCAAAAGGTGCACATTTCTATTGTATAATTAATCATGTGTTTTATGCACAATGAGAACATGTAAAGTTTTAACACCATCCATAACCTTACCTGTTCATAGAGATTGATACAAGTTGTTGCTAGTGTGTTTCCAAATGCTGCACACAGGTTTTGTGTTAAGCATATTCATGAGGAAATGAAGTCACATTTGAAAGGAGGTGTTTACAAGGACATGCTTTGGAAGGCTGCAAGAGCCACAACTGTTGTTGAATTCAACAAAGAGATGGATCATCTGAAGAATAACAATGCTGCAGCTTATGATTGGTTGCTGAAGATTCCAGCTGAACAATGGAGCCGGTCACATTTTTCAGGTAATTCATTAAGTGGCACTGGACAAAAGCATACTGATAATTGATCATATATTAATACATAATGTGTGATTTGTTTAATAGGCAAAGCCCTATGTGGACTACTCTTAAACAACATATGTGAGGTGTTCTGTAGCCAGCTAAATGATGTCAGAGATAAATCCATCATCGTTTGTCTTGAATATATCAGGGAGTACATGGTGAAGAGGATTGTAGTAGTTCAGCAAATAATAGAAAGGAGTGTTGGACAACTTACTCCTACTGTGCAAGCCATGGTTGATGCAAACAAAAAAGAAGCTACTGATTGTGTTGTTGAATGGATTGCAGCTTCGTTATGTAAAGTATCTGTGCCTAACGAGGATCATTGTGTTGCTAACATGGATAGGAAGGAGTGTGGTTGTAAGATGTGGGAGCTGACTGGAATACCATGTAAACATGTTGTGGCTGCAATAAACTATATGAATGAGGATGGAAAAAGAGTTGTTGTACCTGAAGAGTGGGTTCATGCTGCTTACAGCCTAGAAACATGGGCGCGTATGTACTCATTCAAGATCAATGGGTGTTCTGGCCGCAGATACTGGCCAAGAATTGAGTCTACAACAGTCATAGTACCACCGAATCACAAACCTCAGGTTGACAGGCCAACTAAAAAGATGAAGTCAAATGATGAGCATGCACTTCCAACTTCTTCATGTGTTACCCACTGATCTTTGAACAATATGTTTAACGTTATTGTCTGTTGGATTCTATATTTGTAATCTTTGTTTAACTTCATTGTGTTTAGAACAATATGTTTGAACCCATTGCAGTTAGACTTTCAAAAGTCAAACTTGCAAAAATGTTTATATTTCTGATGTATTCTATGTTTTTTTGCATCAACCATGGCTTGCACCAATTGCAGTTGGACTTTCAAAAGTCAAACTTGCATTCAAGATTTATCAAAAAACATACTGCAAGAACATTATGTTTGCACCCAGTGCACTTAGACTTTCTAAAGTCAAATTGCACATGTTGAATTGGAATCATGTGTTTTCACCCATTAATTACCAAACAGAACCAAACACTTTTTTAGACGTTCACCCGTTTGACTTTCATGGCAAATATCACCTAGCTAACATTTTGTGCATAAGCTGCAAACATCACCTAGCTAATTGTGATAACGGCGGGAAGCGAGTGAAATGGCGATTATACCCTTGACTGACGGGAAAACTAACGGAAGTTAGCCAAAAAGGCCTCTCGGTGGCGATTTTGCAAAAATGTGGAACGTGGGTGTCTTTTTTGCGCTACTTTTTGTCTCGGTCCCGTTTTTGCTAATTTGTGGAACGTTAAGGACCATTTTTGCAATTTACCCTTAATAAAAGAATGGAAAAAAAATGTAACGAAATTAAAATTTGTTAGTTGAAAAAAGTTAAATAAATAAATAAATAAATAAATGTCACTATTATTGTGGCAACTAATTTGAAAATAGAAATCGGAGAGTTGATATCCATGAAGAACTCCTCCTTGCCATAGATCCAATCAACAAATCATAACCATACAATCTAATTTGATCCAATGGCTTAGATTAGATCTAATATTTACACTAGAGGGGCACAAAAGGCAATTACATAATTAAAAAAAAATCATTAACCTCCTCTTCTCCAACCTGATGCGTTCCCCACCTCCACCTCCAACCGTCCACCACCTCCACCGTCATCTCCAACCGTTCACCACCTCCAACCGTCATCTCCAGCCGTTCACCACCTCCCCAATCGTCATCCCCAGTCCAAAACCTCCCCAATCTTCATCCCCAACTGTCGCCATCCACAACCGTCGTCATCCACAACCGTCAAATCAGATATGGAAGAAGGTACGGTGGATGCTGATGTGGAAGAAGGTATGGTGGATGCTAGGGCTGTAAACGAACCGGATGAACACGAACGAAGCCCTGTTCATGTTCGTTCATTTAATTTTAACCGAACAAATAAACGGACACAGACGATTAAACGGACGAATTTTTTTGTTCATGTTCGTTTATTAAGAAAATGAATTATTCATGTTCGTTTATGTTCGTTCATTAAGACACTAAACGAATGCTAAACGAACATAAACGATCGAACAAAAATGAAAATAGACAAACAAACATAAACTTTATTGAATTCTTCGCAATATATTGTTTTTATAAGTGTTGTTTTGTTTAAACAAACAAATTTTTAAAATTATAAAATTAAAAGATATGATATATGAACATATATAGATAAATAAACATAAACAAACTTTAACGAACGCCTAATCGGACGTTCACGAACATAAATGAACGAACAAGACTTATGTTCATGTTCGTTCATTTAACTAAACGAACGTAAAATATTGTTCATGTTCGTTCATTTAATAAACGAACGAACATAAACGAACTTTTTATCGAACGGTTCATGAAATGTTCACTGAACGTTCAGTTCGTTTACAGCCCTAGTGGATGCTGATGTGGATGAAGGTATGAATATATATATATATATATATATATATATATATATATATATATATATATATATATATATATATATATATATATATATATATATATATATATATATATATATATATAGTAGAATCAGATATGGTAGCTTTTGTGTTTCTGTTTTTTTTTGTTTTTATAGTAGATCAGATATGAAATGTAAATCAACTTATTTTTTTGCTTTTTAAGCTTATATGAAATGTAGATCAGATATGAATGTATGAATAAATTCTGTTTTATCTGTAACAGAATCATATATGATTCTATTCAGAAAATAAAGAGTATTTGATCGTTGTAATGTAAATAATATATATATATATATATATATATATATATATATATATATATATATATATATATATATATATATATTAACAAAATCACATGCGATTTTCTTAAAAAACAGAATCTCAGATCGTTATGGTGGATGATGAGGTTATGAATGAAGCTGAAATATTGGTGGATGCTGATGTGGAACAAGAAAATATTGCTGATGTGGAAGAAGAAAATATTGCTGTTATTCAAGGTAAATCATATGTGATTTAGCTTATTTTTTTTGCTTTTTAATCTTATTAATAGATTATTGTTGAATCATATATGATTATTGTTTAATCATATATGATTCTATTTGGGAATCTGTTTTATACTTTCTGTAAATTAAAAAAAAAAACAATCATATATGATTCTTATAGAATCATATATGATTCTTCATAAATCATATCTGATTCTAATGAAAATACTATATTTCAGCATCTGTGACAACACCAAGGCCAACTTTATACGCACATGAAGAAAAACCCGGGGGATCTGTTACTTGGGAACCAATTGTTGATGATATTTATATACCTGTTGAGGGGAAAAAGTATAATATGATAGAGGAATGCGTTGAAATGTATAACAAATATGCTGAAGTAGCAGGATTTGAAGTTAAAAAATCGGCGCAAAAAAATACAAGAAGTGGTTTGGTAAAAAGTAAGTACCTTATGTGTAATAGGCAAGGGATTCCAAAAGATATAAATATAAACACATTGGATCCTGAAAACAGTGACAAGAAAGTAAGAAATACAAGACAACGGGTAGCAGGTTGTATGGCACGAGTATTAATAACTTTGGATGAGGTTTCTGGAAAATATGTAGTTCATAAATTCCATTCTAAGCACAATCATTTAATGATTCCAAAAGAGTATCAGCATCTAACAAAAAAACAAAGGAAGATGACTCAAGCGGAAAAGGTGTCCGTTGTGAAATCTTCAAATATGAAACTTAGTGCGAAAAGGGCACACCGTTTGTTATGTGGTATTAAAGGTGGTTATCAATATGTTCATGGCACAAGCAGTGATTTCAAGAATCATCAAAGGGATATAAATGTATGTATAGGTGAAAGTGACGCGCAAATGCTGATAAACAAAATGGAAAACCGATAGAATTATGTGCCGAACTTTACATTTCATTATATGGTTGAAAAAAGTGAGTTGGTTGCACTTTTTTGGGCGGATGAAGTTGCCAAATGCAACTATAAGGAATTTGGAGATGTAGTGTCATTTGATGCAACATACAGAACTAACAAGTAAGTAACTTTTCATATATGATTATGTGAGATTTGAAACTCTTGATTCTATTCTTGAAATTATTTTGTGAAACTGTTGATATTCAAGTACGAAATGGTGTTTGTCCCATTCACCGGGGTAGATAATCATAAAAAGTGTGTGACTTTTGGTGCGGGAATGCTTCTAAGAGAAGATACAGAAGCTTACACATGGCTACTGAAATCATTCATGAAGGCACATGGGAAACAACCAAAAAGGATTGTAACGGATCAAGATGGAGCCATGAAGTTAGCAATTGAAGCTGTACTTACTGAATCCAAACACAGACTATGCACGTGGCATATCTCACAAAAAATTCCAGGAAAGGTATTTTACTGAATCCAAACACAGACTATGCATAGAATCATATATGATTCTCATAGAATCATATATGATTTTTGAAGAATCAACTGAATAACATAATTTTTTTTTTTTTTTTTTTTTTTTTTTTTTTTTTTTTTTTTTTACAGATTTGTAAAGAAATATATGATGAAACTGATTTCAAAAAGCGTTTGAACAAGATTATGTGGAATATGTTCATTGAACTATTGAAGTTTGAAGAAAAATGGGCAAAATTGATTGAAGATTTTGAATGGCAAGACAACAAATGGATGAAGAAGATGTTTGGACTTTGAGCAATGTGGATACCAGCGTATTTTATTGACTCACCACTGTTTGGATTAATGAGAACTACTTCAAGGTCTGAGAGTGAAAACGCATTCTTCAAAAATTTCACAAATCACAAATCACAGATCAACATTGGTTCATTTCATGATGTGCTTCGAATCTGCAATGGAGAGGCAAAGGTATCGGCAAGAACAAATGGACTTTAACACATATGACTCAGCTCCAAAACTTTCTACACAATTGAGTATGGAACGCCATGCATCTAAAGTATACACAAGAACAATGTTTCTGCTTGTTCAAAAGGAATTAAAGGAAGCTTGTTGGAATTGCACAATAGAAGAGTTTAGAATGGAAGAGGGCTGTGAGATGCTTAGGATTAGAGATAGAAATGCCGCTGCTTATAGGACACTTTATAAAGAAAAAGGAGAAGAACAAGTGCAGGAATGTGAAAAAGTAGTAGAATACAAGGTAAATTTACTTGCATATATGATTCTACAGAATCATATATGATTCACATTAGAATCATATATGATTCAACAGAATCATATATGATTCTACAGAATCATATATGATTCTGAACATTAGTAGTTAATGAATAATATAGGTTCTAATTTTCTTCCCTTTCTTTTCTGTAATAAGGTTATACGTTCTCTTGAAGACGGGTCAGTGGAATGTACTTGTAGGCATTTTCTTCAATTTGGATTTTTATGTAGACATGCATTCTGTGCTTTGAAGAACCGTGATGTTCAAATGATCCCGGAAAAGTACATCTTGAGGCGTTGGAGGAGGGACATAATACCACCTGCATTGAGAAGAATGACAAATAGGTATGGTGAAAAGAATATACCAGTTGAGAAATTAACAAATGAGGCTACTTTCGTGGTAGATGAGTGTCTATATTTGTTGGGTAAAGATGAAGGAAAGTTAGGAAAGTTTGTGGAACAATTGAAATCAATCAAGAAAGGAATTGAGGATGAAGCGCCTAAACCTCCTTCACGGAAAAAAGAAATTGAGAATGTTCTTGAGGATGTATATGCAATTAAGAAACCTGAGAAACAAGTGGTCAACAATCCATCCAGAGCTAAAACCAAAGGTTGGTCTAAAGAAGAACGTAGAAAGAGTGCAAGAGAAATAGCACTTGAAGAAACATCTAAGCGGAAAAGGAAATGTGGATATTGTGGTGAGAATACTAACAAGCACACAAAGTCGACATGTCCACAAAATCCAAAGTATTTGCAAAATTTGTGAGATTTGCTGCTGCACAAAAGGGTGGAACTCATGCAGGTGTACAAGAAGCAAGAAATGTCGCAACTGAAAAAGCGACTAACGCTTCTTGAATAACAATTTCTTTAAATTTGTTTATTATTATTGCACTGTTGGAAAAATTTGTTTATTGCACTTTAAATCTTTTATGAAACACTTTAAATTTGGTTCAGGTTTTGAGAATTTGAGACAAGGACAACTTTGGTCCAGAATCATATATGATTCTGGAGAAGCATATATGATTATATATGATTCTCCATAATCATATATGATTCCCCACTTTAAACACATATATGATTCTCCAGAATCATATATGATTCTCCAGAATCATATATGATTCTGGAAAATATATAGGTTATTAAAAATAAGAGATGCACCTAAATACCATCAGAAAAATTAAAACATCAATATAGCATCAATTTACCATTTCATATACTACAATCAGTTTTCAATACTACCATCAGTTTTCAAAATATACAAATAGCATCAGTTAACGACATCATACAATCAGTTTTCAATACTACCATCAGTTTTCAAAATATACAAATAGCATCAGTTAACGACATCAGTTTTCAATCACTTAATGACATCTATTTATCAACATCAATCTTAAGAACATTTTCTTTATGAACATCTTTTCCTGGATCACGAGCAGCCCTATTCCTGATTGCCTTCACAATAATCGAGATCCTTGTTTGTTCATCTATCTCGGACTGGAACTTGAAAGCCAAATCATACATCTTTTGCGAATGCAAATTCAACTTATGCAAGAGAATCTTGGTAGCAATTTTGAACCTCATTCGCCTCAACAACGACACCTGCTTCTCCGATTCTTTACACAAACCAACATCCCATTTTAAGGCAGTTTCACCAACATAGGACTCCATATGGATCATTGCAAAAACTCCACAGTCAACATGGTTGTTTTTAGTCTTCCATTTCAGCTGAAGAACCCGTGGTCTAACATTTACAACGTCATCAGTTTTTGGATGTTGATATTGTAGCAGAAACCTAGAAAAAAAGTCCTTCTACAAAAAAGAAAAACAAAAAATACGTTAATAAACGTAGTATCTGTCTGAATTTTGTAAAATCATATACTATGATTCTACCAAAATCATATATGATTTTAGAAAAATCATATATGATTCTACCAAAATCATATATGATTCACACAGAATCATATATGATTCACACAGAATCATATATGATTCATGATTGTAGTAGAAACAAAAAATAATCAGAAAATAATATATCATTTTAGAAAATCATAAGCATAATCATAAGAACATCATTCATGAGCTCTATCTAATAAAATACTTACCAGAATATCACACGCACCCTTGTACTTTGAGATATACGTCTGTGGAGAATTATCAAGGATGATCATTGATAACACAGGCTTCTTAATGTTAAAAAAAAAAAGAACATAAAAATGATTGGAGACTTGAATTGGGAAGAACGCCTATAAAAACAAAAAAAGGAAACTTAAAAAACCAATTAAGACTTCCAAAAATTATATATGTAAATGAAATGAGAAATTACCAATTCAATTTCTGCAAGAAACTTAGAGGCATTGACATTTTTAAAATGAGCCGTAATCTCCGCTGAAAATATATCCCACTGCTCATTTTTACCGATAGTACCTTCCACCATAGCATTTATCTGTATTAAACAAGAAGTGTAAAAATAAATACACTTAATAATAAAAGTAAAAATATTATCAATAAAAATTAAAACACTTACAATACAACCAGTTGGAAAAAAATGCCTTTTGGGTGTTGGATCCTTTTTAACAGATTCTTCATAATTCAATATAGTTCCCCAACAGTCAACGACATTGTTATCTATCCACAAACCTGGTGCCAATGTCTCCATATTCACTCGTACAGCTGATACCTCATGATCACCAAAATGAGTTTGAAAAACTGTTTCCCTAAATAAAATTAGAAAAACATAAAAAAAAGTGAATTAGAATAAGTACATATCATTATAGCAAACTTTCTTAGAGCAATTTTAAATTACATATTATATGATATAATGTGTATCATATATGATTATGAGTAAATCATATATGATTCTGTGTGAATCATATATGATTCTGTGTGAATCATATATGATTCTGAGTGAATCATATATGATTCTGAGTGAATCATATATGATTCTGTGTGAATCATCATATATAATTCTAACAAAATCCTATACATCAGAAAAACACTAAACCACTTATCTCACTCATTATATCAATCATTATACATCAGACAATCATTATATCAATCCCAAATCAACTTATCTCTCTCAAAAATATCACATATCTACTTCCTTAAATTGACCTATAGACAAACAAAATAAAAGTAAACTTACATCTTATCACCCTGCATTGCAAACAAACTATTCCCCAACTCAAATTCAATCCTCTGAACCATAGCAATAACTTTCGTTGGCTTATTCTCATATGGAGATGACAGGTAAGAAGATGGCTTAACAATTCTTTTCTTTGGAGATGAACGAGTAACCACTCGTTCAGGAGTCTGAGGACAATCAGTGTTAAGCGGCTGTACAACCCGAGGCCAGTTTAGGAATTCCTCCTGAATCAAAAGAAATTTATAGTTAAATAGATTAATAAAAAGAAAAGTATTTAAAAAAACTGGCCGATACATACATCATAGTATGCATCGTAAATGCAGTCAATCACCTCTCCAATCCAGTCAATGTTATCTTGGAGCCACTGCGTAAAACTGTCTTGACTCAATATTGGTTCTTCTTCGTCACTCAACTCTCGCTCAATTTCAGAATCTTTCGTGGCACCATCATCTTTCTTAGCAGCAACATTCTCAGAAACCAACTTATCTACCCCAACATTCTCAGAAACCACCTTGTCTACCCCGACATCTTTCTTAGCAGCATCAACATCTTTCTTGCAGCGATCATTGCTATCAACATCTTGTCGATCTTGTGGCTCAAAATGATCAATATGAAGATCTTCAAGAGCTACAGTTTCCTTGAAAAGAGCTTCATATTTGTTGTATAATTCAAGCACATCTTCGTCGTTTGGGAACTCAGTATTAGCATTTTTCAGAAGATTTTTATAACACCCCCATTTTATGAACGCAGCGGAATACAACATGGGGTGCTATTTGGTCAAATAGTACAAGTATAGTAAATAACTTTAAAACAAAGTCATTTTTAAAACCTCACATTCGATAATTTATCAGAGTTAACAAGGTCCCAAATGTTTTTAACGTAGTTAAAAGATACATAAGTTTTGAAAGTTTATAACATTATCGAACGAAAACTTTTATTTAAACATGAGCCATCATGTAGATATCCATTTCTTGCGCCACCCATCCAAGCCGAAAGTCACTTACGGACCTGAGATAAAACATGCTAAAAGTCAACACAAAGGTTGAGTGAATTCATAGAGTTTAATAAGTAAGCAGTTGAATACAAGATAAATCAGTTTAAAATACGATGGGCTACGTTGTTATACGCCCATAATTAAGTTGACATGTAACAAATACAAGTCGGGTAATAAAGATTTATAGCATTGAGCTCATGAAACCGAACCTTGACCTGGTTTAAATGCCCCTCACAAGGTATTCAATTGCCATTTACCTCAATTCTCAATATTATATGTCCGTTTGACCCACAGTTGTCAAATGAGCGCTACTCACCCGGACAGGCCCGCCAGGCCAAATATGCATATCTATAATACTAGCGTTTACGCACGTAATTAACGGTTCATGAAATTAGGGACTTGCTGGCAGGGTACTCAATGTCTATAATTAGGTAATTGGGTCAAGCATCCCAAAAACTACTTGTATTCAGTTTGTAAAACTAGCATGTATCCCCCTCGCGAGGTTTATAAAACATTTAAGTAAGTAAAATGCGAGGCTATGAACTCATCGAGAGCAAAGGAAGTAATATGGAATGAGCAAGAGATGAAAAGTAGCCGCAAAGCTCTACGAAGAACCTAAACATATATACGCTTGTCTTAGGTTTTAGAAAATAAATATTGATGTACTTTTGTTGTATATAAATCATGATCTTACTTAGGCTTGGTACAATATTCCTATACTTGTTTATATGTCCAAATATGTAGTAGTTATAGGTCCAATATTACAAGTTATAAAACATTTTTATTCCTTTTTATACTTAGTGCTGATGAAAATTTTATTAACTTGTACATGTTTACAATTTCGCCATTTGCAAATCGTAAGTCCAAAAATTAAGTTCCTTATATCCCCAGAAATGTATTAATCTGTACTAACAACTTTTGTGGGTCCCACTAAGCTAAAAATTACACAACATCAGTAAAACTATCAATTTACCCAATATATTCAGTCCATCAGCTTTCAAAATTACAACAGTCCCACAAAAGTTGCGATAACTAGAGTTCTACAAGTCCAATTAATTCCCCGTTTGCGGCCATGTTTAAGTTAAGATGTTACCTACATTTCATAAAACTGGGCCAAGTAGTGAAAATAAACATATCACTGAGATTTTTACCATTTAAATCTGCTACTCAGAATCTGGCATGTTTCACGAAAATATTTCTAGTTTAGTCATCGTAATGAGTTATTCGATGAAATACCCGTCAAAATGACCACAAGACATAGGGCTACAACTACATATTTTTAGTTTAGGTCCAATGTTTACTGATTAAATCGGTTTATTCCGTTTTTACCCCTGAATCAGATTCATAGTTTGCATGTCTAGTCCTTTAGGGTTTTTAGTGTTTCCTAACTATGTACCAAGCCTAACCAAGCATAATAACTTATATAATATTAAAATACATCAAGATATATAAAATTTACAGAAGTGAAAATAAAAATAAAATGAAAAGATAGTGGAGAGTTTCCTTACAAAAGTGATGAACAAGATGATACAAGAATAGAATCACTAAACCTAGACTAACCCATTCAACACTTGCACCATTTCTTTACCCCATGTCAACCCAAATTTTAATCACCAAAACCCTTGTAAATACTTGAAAATCTCAGCCCTTGACACCTTGAAAAACTTTTGAGAACAAAGTCTTTGAAGAAGAAAAAGGAACAAGAACAATGTTAGTACCAAAAGGGCTTCAATCTTGCATACATTCTTCAATAGGAAAATCAAACACCAAGGTGTGTTTGTTGTTGAAAAGTCACGACCAAAAGAAGCTAGAGAGCAGATTTTGAGTGATTTTGCATGTAAAAATGATAGTTGGTGGTATTTGGGAGGTTTATCAATGAGTTAAGACATGTGTAGTCTTTGGAAGGATTGCATAAACACTTGTCCTCACAATGGACAAGTGTTGAGGGTGCTTGGACGTTTCAAACAAGGGAGAGGTGAGTGAGTGGTTAGTTTTGATTTAATTTGGTTATAAGAGTGTGTTATGTTGTGTATTTTGCTCCCGGTAATTAAAACGTAGGGTTTTTAAGACGCGAAACATAAAACTGGGTAGTAAAAATCTAAAACATATAAAAATGTTATCACTTGTCAAAATAATTAATTTTGATATATTAGTTGAGTCATGGGTTTATTGTAGGGTTTAAACATCGTTAAAACTGAAACCGTGAGTTGAAAAACGCGTTTGGTGACACCGGTTCTTGATAAAAGTGACGTAAACTATAAATATGAAACGACAAGTATAAAACTCACTTGTAAATATGAAAATAGGTTAAAACGTATAAAATATGGAAAATTATCATAGTCTAAGGTTGGTTCACGTTGTTAAAACCATAAAACGTAAATTTAAATCGCGCAAATGTAAAAGGTGCAAGGTTTACGTATAAATGGAAAAAGTGAAAATTGACTTTTAAAATAGGATTGTAAGGAAACAAAAATGCATAAAGAGTGTAGAGTAGACAGAGTATAATAGTGGTTGAATAAATTGAACGAGTCATGACGTACACGGGTAACTTCCGACGAAGTTAATTAGTTAAAAATAGAATAGTTGAATAATAAACTATTAAAATAAATGACATGAAATTTTAGAAATGTCACAGCACGTACCCCTTAAGAGAGCGACGTCCCAGCACTCAATTCGTCTTAATCATTGAATGGTTCACTTGCGAAAAGATGAGGATACTTGTTAGGAATGAAGTCTAGAATAGCTAATGATGAGGTTCGATTCTCGTCTTCTAGAAATATGGTGCATAGTAAGGTTGACTAAACGCAATAAAGATAGAGTGAGGATTTATTTAGTTGTTTTGCTCGATCGAACGAATAACGCTGAATTGTTATACTCACATAAAAATTTTGTGATTCTCGAAGATCAAGTAGAAGATCAAATAGACATAACCCATATATAACTATTCCCAGTATTTGAAAAATCTAAGTCGAACATAGGTAGTCAATGTTCCACTGTCCCAAGGTTAAATATAGGTGACTAGACTATATTTAACCGAGGTTCGATAAAATTTTCAAATACTTAACTTAGTTATACTCGTGATACGTCCATTGTTGGACAAGCTTGGAGTTTTCATAAGTATCTTATATACAAAGAGTGATATAAGTTTGTACATACGAAAGAATAAATCATAAGTAAGTAGTGTGAGTGTATAACATGAGCGAATAAGGCAAATACGCGCAGAAAAAGAAGTTTTAAGCAGTTCAAAAACAGCTCACACCGGGCCAGAATTACGGATGTTTAACAATGAAGGTTTCAGAAGAGAGCTTGATGAATGTAGAGAAAGTTACTGAACTTCAGCTTTTGTATGATGAATCCGTTTATAAGAATTATTGGAGAATGACGAATAATAAAATAATAGCAAAATAGTTCATGAGGCAATAATAAATCAACGGTTTTAGTTAATAAAACATGGTCGAGTAATTCATAAGATAATAATAAAATCGTTTATAAGGTGGTGAAAATTTTGGTAACGATTTCTAAGATAACAAAATAGTTTATTCAAAACTAGTCCAAACAGTTTATTTGATAATAGTACATCAGTGGATAAGTTTATAAGATGGTGGTAAAGTAGTTTGTAAGAGAGTGGCAAGGAGTGTATTAATATTGTAGTGAAAATGGTTTAGAAGATAGTAGTAAACTAGTTTTACAAGGTAATTGACTAAATGATTTGTAAACAGGTGACAAAAGTAAATTTTGAACTAGTTAGAGCAGTTTATAAAATAGTAGTGAA
This sequence comes from Artemisia argyi, assembly GCA_030686995.1. Classification (NCBI taxonomy): domain Eukaryota; kingdom Viridiplantae; phylum Streptophyta; class Magnoliopsida; order Asterales; family Asteraceae; genus Artemisia; species Artemisia argyi. The sequence goes on from CM060685.1 coordinate 107,138,544, forward strand.
TAAGGTTATTAGTTTATGAGGTAATAATGGGGTAATTCTTTGGGGAATAGTAAATCCATTTTTAATATAATGAAAGATAGTTTATATGACAATAAAGGAGTTGTTTACAACATGGTAGTGAAATTTCCAATGTAAATAAATAGAATGTGATGGGTTTCAGATAAAATGCCGTTGTGTAAGGTCATGAAAAGATATTTAAAGCTCATAGCATTACTCACGATTTTTGAGAAAATAAATGAGACCACAATGCATGAGAAAGTTTTAGGGGATCATCAAAATAAATAAATACGTATTTAATTGTTTAGTAATTTGGTGAAACATATATAATTAGGAGATGTAGAGTTTGACATGTTGCTTTGGAGGCTGAGTGTAAAGAATCGGATAAAACGTTTATAATAAATATCTTTATAAAAATAAGAAGTAACACTATGGTAAATAGATGTAAGTAGTCGAGAGAAAATCGGGTATATATAAATAGTCTTTAGATAAATAGTATCAATAGCGGTGCTTTAAGAAAATAAGCAAGAAATGCTCAGAAAATATGAGTTCACGAGGAGTAAGTCAACCAATAGAAATTGATAAAATGTAACATGTTTCGCTATCATATGAAATGATAGTATATAAAGTTATGAAAGGGTATATAGACCATTGTAATCACCTACAACGTCTGATAAATAAGAGAAACCATTGTGCAACTCACAATGTTAATGAAGTAAGTGAGACCATTGTATAACCCACAATGTCATAATAGTGAATGAGACCATTGTAATCGCATACAATGTCAGATAAATAAGATTTTAGTATTCACTTGGAGAAACCTTATATAGAAATATATTGATGTTTCAGGAAAAGCAAGATAGTCGAGAAATATTACAAGTGCAAGTGATAATATTTATTATGTGCATACGTATAACGATGGTGCAATCAAAGAGATGTGTATAAATTTTTGACAAAAATTTATAATTATAATTATGTTTATAAATGATAATAACAAATCTTGTGAATAAAAGATTTATATTTATATGTGATATTTCGCGGATTATCGAATGAATTAAGAATAATTATAGTGCATAATTATTTCTAATATAGCATGATTAAGATATATATATATATATATATATATATATATATATATATATATATATATATATATATATATATATATATATATATATATATACAAGGGAGAAGTAGGAAGCTTGGGAGTAGGTGCACATGGATATCGGACAAGATGATGGAAGCTCATGATTTTGAAAAAAAATAAAAATAAATGATTATAGTCTAGGTTTTTAAAAACAAAAAGACCTAGTTCACTATAATTTGTGCTCTGGTACCATTCTATAACACCCCCATTTTATGAACGCAACGGAATAAAACATGGGGTGCTATTTGGTCAAATAGTACAAGTATAGTAAATAACTTTAAAACAAAGTCATTTCTAAAACCTCACATTCGATAATTTATCAGAGTTAACATGGTCCCAAATGTTTTTAACGTAGTTAAAAGATACATAAGTTTTGAAAGTTTATAACATTATCGAATGAAAACTTTTATTTAAACATGAGCCAACATGTAGATATCCATTTCTTGCGCCACCCATCCAAGCCGAAAGTCACTTACGGACCTGAGATAAAACATGCTAAAAGTCAACACAAAGGTTGAGTGAATTCATAGAGTTTAATAAGTAAGCAGTTGAATACAAGATAAATCAGTTTAAAATACGATGGGCTACGTTGTTATACGCCCATAATTAAGTTGACATGTAACAAATACAAGTCGGGTAATAAAGATTTATAGCATTGAGCTCATGAAACCGAACCTTAACCTGGTTTAAATGCCCCTCACAAGGTATTCAATTGCCATTTACCTCAATTCTCAATATTATATGTCCGTTTGACCCACAGTTGTCAAATGAGCACTACTCACCCGGACAGGCCCGCCAGGCCAAATATGCATATCTATAATACTAGCGTTTACGCACGTAATTAACGGTTCATGAAATTAGGGACTTGCTGGCAGGGTACTCAATGTCTATAATTAGGTAATTGGGTCAAGCATCCCAAAAACTACTTGTATTCAGTTTGTAAAACTAGCATGTATCCCCCTCGCGAGGTTTATAAAACATTTAAGTAAGTAAAATGCGAGGCTATGAACTCATCGAGAGCAAAGGAAGTAATATGGAATGAGCAAGAGATGAAAAGTAGCCGCAAAGCTCTACGAAGAACCTAAACATATATACGCTTGTCTTAGGTTTTAGAAAATAAATATTGATGTACTTTTGTTGTATATAAATCATGATCTTACTTAGGCTTGGTACAATATTCCTATACTTGTTTATATGTCCAAATATGTAGTAGTTATAGGTCCAATATTACAAGTTATAAAACATTTTTATTCCTTTTTATACTTAGTGCTGATGAAAATTTTATTAACTTGTACATGTTTACAATTTCGCCATTTGCAAACCGTAAGTCCAAAAATTAAGTTCCTTATATCCCCAGAAATGTATTAATCTGTACTAACAACTTTTGTGGGTCCCACTAAGCTAAAAATTACACAACATCAGTAAAACTATCAATTTACCCAATATATTCAGTCCATCAGCTTTCAAAATTACAACAGTCCCACAAAAGTTGCGATAACTAGAGTTCTACAAGTCCAATTAATTCCCCGTTTGCGGCCATGTTTAAGTTAAGATGTTACCTACATTTCATAAAACTGGGCCAAGTAGTGAAAATAAACATATCACTGAGATTTTTACCATTTAAATCTGCTACTCAGAATCTGGCACGTTTCACGAAAATATTTCTAGTTTAATCATCGTAATGAGTTATTCGATGAAATACCCGTAAAAATTACCACAAGACATAGGGCTACAACTACATATTTTTAGTTTAGGTCCAATGTTTACTGATTAAATCAGTTTATTCCGTTTTTACCCCTGAATCAGATTCACAGTTTGCATGTCTAGTCCTTTAGGGTTTTTAGTGTTTCCTAACTATGTACCAAGCCTAACCAAGCATAATAACTTATATAATATTAAAATACATCAATATATATAAAATTTACAGAAGTGAAAATAAAAATAAAATGAAAAGATAGTGGAGAGTTTCCTTACAAAAGTGGTGAACAAGATGATACAAGAACAAGAATCACTAAACCTAGACTAACCCATTCAACACTTGCACCATTTCTTTACCCCATGTCAACCCAAATTTTAATCACCAAAACCCTTGTAAATACTTGAAAATCTCAGCCCTTGACACCTTGAAAAACTTTTGAGAACAAAGTCTTTGAAGAAGAAAAAGGAACAAGAACAATGTTAGTACCAAAAGGGCTTCAATCTTGCATACAATCTTCAATAGGAAAATCAAACACCAAGGTGTGTTTGTTGTTGAAAAGTCACGACCAAAAGAAGCTAGAGAGCAGATTTTGAGTGATTTTGCATGTAAAAATGATAGTTGGTGGTATTTGGGAGGTTTATCAATGAGTTAAGACATGTGTAGTCTTTGGAAGGATTGCATAAACACTTGTCCTCACAATGGACAAGTGTTGAGGGTGCTTGGACGTTTCAAACAAGGGAGAGGTGAGTGAGTGGTTAGTTTTGATTTAATTTGGTTATAAGAGTGTGTTATGTTGTGTATTTTGCTCCCGGTAATTAAAACGTAGGGTTTTTAAGACGCGAAACATAAAACTGGGTAGTAAAAATCTAAAACATATAAAAATGTTATCACTTGTCAAAATAATTAATTTTGATATATTAGTTGAGTCATGGGTTTATTGTAGGGTTTAAACATCGTTAAAACTGAAACCGTGAGTTGAAAAACGCGTTTGGTGACACCGGTTCTTGATAAAAGTGACGTAAACTATAAAAATGAAACGACAAGTATAAAACTCACTTGTAAATATGAAAATAGGTTAAAACGTATAAAATATGGAAAATTATCATAGTCTAAGGTTGGTTCACGTTGTTAAAACCATAAAACGTAAATTTAAATCGCGCAAATGTAAAAGGTGCAAGGTTTACGTATACATGGAAAAAGTGAAAATTGACTTTTAAAATAGGATTGTAAGGAAATAAAAATGCATAAAGAGTGTAGAGTAGACATAGTATAGTAGTGGTTGAATAAATTGAACGAGTCATGACGTACACGGGTAACTTCCGACGAAGTTAATTAGTTAAAAATAGAATAGTTGAATAATAAACTATTAAAATAAATGACATGAAATTTTAGAAATGTCACAATTTTCAAGTTCAACCTTCTGACAAGATATGCTTGAAAGCTTCTCATTAATCATTCTGCAAAAAAAATAAAATAAAAATAAATAATAATAAATAAATAAATAAATAAAATCATATATGATTCACAGAGAATCATATATGATTCACTCAGAATCATACATGATTCACTCAGAATCATACATGATTCACTCAGAATAAACTGCCTTAAATAACGACAGTACGCATATCAATATATAATTTACTAATCTGAGCAACTTATACTATATCAAAACAACTCATAATAGCAGCAGTGTCAGAACATCTCGTTTACTTGTATATGCAAATCGATATGCCACACAAACGATAAGCTAATTGCATACAATTCAGAACATATCATATATCAGTGTGCAACATATACTATTTCTAAACAGCTTGAAACTACAGCAGCTCTAAAACATCTCATTAATTAGTATGTACACATTTTGATACCTAACACAAAGACGCAACCAAACTGCAAGTTATACAATATCACAGAAATTCTTCATCTACAAAACATCTCGTTCATTTGTATGTGCTTATCCGTTAAATGACATGAATGCCTAACTTAACAGCATATAACTAAGTATATATAGGAAAAAACCATCACAAACGGCCTAGTGGTAAGGCACTTAACTTCATAGGTACACGGTTCAAAAGTTTCCTTAGGAAAGTGATTAGCCCAGCTGATTCACTCAGAATCATACATGATTCATTCAGAATCATACATGATTTTAATTAATTCAGTACAAACAAAAAATTCAAAAGATAGTATACAGAAAATAGTCGAACCTGTTTGTCGGTAGGAGGCACACGGGAACTACGAGCCTGGCTCACTTTGACACTACCCCCAAAAAAACCTTCGGTACCTTGTACTTCAGATTCACTCCCCCCATGCAATTCCATTGTACCTATTTCCTCTCGTTCAATCTCAAGCTTCTGATGTTGATTCATCAAACTTGAGCTCCAGTTTCGGATAGCAGGACGGTAACGAATAATGGGCAAACCCTCAAATTTTGTGGAATCAAAGTACAGGAGCTGTTAATAGTAAATAACACACAATGAGATCATAAAAAGTAATAACAAAATCTATAAACAAAAAAGGAAAAACTTACAATCAAGAAGCACAATGCGCCATTATAGAAGCCTGAAGACGTTTTAGGTATTTCACTGTATTTAAGACAGTGGTAAATATAATCACACCAATCAATGTTTGGAATGATAATTTCTTCAGTAATATGCCTAACAACAGTCATATCTATAAGCGCCTTCATTGTATGAGCTTTGGCCATAACATTGGCAAATAGAGTAAGGAAGTTGACTTTAAACATAAAGTCAACTTCCGTTGCAGTGATCAACTTTCCAGTAACATCACTAGCTCTGATTTCTTTATACTTCTTTGGATGAAATTGGTTAAGCCACAGCTTCACAAAAGGATCATCCAAAGATCTCTCGGGTAACTCAAAAAACTTTATTCCACCAAGAGGGACTCCTAAAATCTCATGGATTTTCTCAGGAGTCACGAGAATCTTCCCCTTCTCCAACACAAGCTCATAAGTTTGTTTATTAAAATTTTCCACCACAAACCCTGCCATACGAGAAGGCACTGACTCTATATTAACCCCGTTTAGTGAAGAAAACCCGATATCCTCCAAGAAAGATTTCATATCAACTCTTGCATCACGGATACTAGAAAACAAGCTCGCATGTACTGTCCTAGAAAGGAGAGCCGAAAATTTTCTCAGATACTCTTCCTTCTTAATTTGTGCGTCGGAAAGTGGTTTCTTCTTTTTTTTCAATTGGTTCTGACTTAAGCTCCTTTGGTTCTGACTTAAGCTTCTTCGGCTTCAAAACTTTCTTAGGCTTCAAGACCTTCTCTTGTGCCTTTACTGCACGCTCCTTCGGCTTCAAAACATTCTCAGAATTCACTTCAACAATAGCCTTTTTCAAAGATTTCTTAGGCTTTGAGACCTTTTCTTCTTCAACCAAAGAATCTGAGTCAAAAACACGCTTTCGTTTATTAGTTGTTGCAACACGCTTATGTTTTTTAGCCCTCTTTTCTTTTGAATCGCTGTCAGACTCAGAAACGACTTACATTTGTTTTCTTCACTACAACCTTTGATTTATAATTTGTAATTGCCTCCTCTTCACTTCCTTCACCTTCACTACTTTCATCATCACCTTCTTCACCCTCATCAGACTCGTCCTCGTCCTTAACATCTTCACCTTCTTCACCCTCATCAGAATCGTCCTTAACATCTTCACTACTATCCTTAACATCTTGACCCTCACCAGACTCGTCCTTAGACTCACTTTCCTTATCGTCTTCAACCTCATCAGACTCATCTTCTTCAGACTCGTCCTTAGACTCCCTTTTCTTATCTTCTTCAACCTCATCAGACTCATCTTCTTCAGACTCTTCTTCAGACTCATCCTTAGACTCACTTTTCTTATCAGACCTAAACCTAGTTGATTTTACAGGAGGAGGTTGAGTTTTTTGTTTTACAAGAGAAGGTTGAGGTTTAGGTTTGACAACTTTTAACTTTGGTTTATCAGAAGTCGTAGCCTTCTTAGATGATTCATTTGTTATCTTATTATCTTTAGGCTTACGTGCATAAGTTTTTGATCGACCTGCATAAAAATTTTAAATGTTAATAACCATAAAATAATCTAATACAATCATATATGATTTTGTCAGAATCATATATGATTCTCATAGAATCATATATGATTCTAATATGATTCTGACAAAATCATATATGATTCTATGAGAATCATATATGATTATGACAAAATACACTTATAAAGAAAATACATCATATACATCAATTAAATAAGCATTTGACAATAAGCAGTTGATAAGCAGAATGCACAAAAAGCTACTAAATCTCAACCAATACAACTCAAAAATCACAATAAAACACAAATACAAACTCAAACAAGCTCTAGCAGCCCTAAGTGTACAAGTCAGAAAACAGGTCCAAACAACTACTTATCAGATCCAATAAGTTGCACCTAATAAGCTCTAAGCTACAATATTTTGGGGGCAAATCACACTCTAAACTACTGAGAACACAATTCAGCTAAAATCCTACTCAGTTTTAACCATAAATTTCCCTAAAAAGATGTAAGTTCAGCAGCCTGTGGGCTGCATGAAATCTGAAATAGTTGACTGTTATAATGCTATACTTCTTGACTTTTACCAATTTCAATTAAGCTAATCTATCCTTATAAGTTGTTATAAGCTAATATTAAACTAATTTAAGCTAATTTAAACTAATTTGCAACTATCACTAAAGTTATACTTACTGTTTTTAATCCTACACTAGCACCTAATAAAATTGACACCTACTTTTGACTTATAACAAAACAACCTACTGTTTTTATGGACTATAAGTCTATTACTACTCTTATGCAACCTATGTGAAATACCAAATCAGCAACCAAACAACTATTCTACTCAATATCTAGTTAAGCCAAACACCCCTTATTCTAACTACTAAAACTAAAAATTGAATCAAACAACTACAGGCTACCAAACAGATGATCAAAACAGTTACACTAACAGCGATAGAAGCTAAATCAACAATAAAATCTAACAATTAACAATCAGAACTCAGAATCTAAGATCATGCATCTAATGAGATAAAAGTGAACAAAAACTTACAATCTCAATTCAAACGTTACAGCTGAGATGTATTTCACAGAGTTACAACTGCAAGTACAAACGTTTGAGCTAAAAAGCAGGCATACTTAACTCTATAGATGTATCATTATGACAGTTTTGTTTCTTAACTATTGTGGTACATACTGTAACACTAAAAACTTCCTAAACTAGGAAACTGCTACCAAAGATACATATTAGAAATACGATGATTATGGTTCGCCACAGGCATTTTCCATACCTCAACAACAGGTTTTGCAACGACTTCATAAACGCGCTTCTGTGATGCAATATTTATCACTATAACAGTATAAAGTATCACGAGTTTCAACCTCTTAAGCTGAAATAACACTAAAAACTTCTCACGTGTTTGGATACTTGCAGCTATATACATCTCAGCTCTATAAATTCAAGAAACTTGTACGCCTAATATTAAAAGTATTTCTACTCAAATGCACACTTCTCACGTGTATGCTAGTCCCTATCTAATTACATCTCAGCAAGTCACTCAACACTCAACGCACTACAGTCAATCAACACTCAACGTACTTGCAACACACGACAGTCACTCAACACAAGACAGTCACTCAACACAAGACAGTCACTCAACACTCAACGCACGACAGTCACTCAACACTCAACGCACTTGCAGCACAACCGTAATCCTTTCATCAAACTAAAAAACTACATTACTATCAATCAAATATACCTAACAACAAACTCATTCAAATCACGCTATAATAATTCCTAATTTAAACCTAATCATCAATAAACACAGTTCACACACACATATCGATCAATTAACAACAGCAACAATAACAAAAACTCTACAAACCTAATCTAATCAGCATCGGATTCAAAATTAGGTCAAAATAGCTTAATAATACAATAAAATCATCAACAATAGATAAAAATCTATAAAATAATACAAACCTAATCTAATCAGCATCAGATTCAAAATTAGGTCAAAATAGCTTAATAATACAATAAAATCATCAACAATAGATAAAAATCTACAAAATAAGAAACAAAATAAGCAAAAAATAAATAAATAAACAAAACGTAAATAATAAACAAAATAAGCAATTTTACCCATCGATTCAGCAACTGACTTCATTATATCAACAACTAAGGCGTTTAACGGCGGTTTAACAACGGCGGTTAATGGTGGCGACGACGGCTAACGGTTATTGAGAGATATTGAGATTGAAATGGGAGGGTTTGAATGGGGTGGGTGAGAGGCAGAGGAATGTAACTGTTTTGTGATATTGAAAATGGGAGGGTTTGAGTTGAGAGAAGAAGCGTATATACTAATACGTGAATTGTCACTTTTGCCCTTTTGGTTATTACTAAAAAAAAAAAAGTAATCTAACGATTGGGAGGAATAGAAATGAACGGACGAGATGAATGGATGAGATCTTTGATAAATATTAGATTTACATGGAACTTTTGGCTGAAATCGGATATGACGGGTAAAATGGAATACCCTCCTCGTGTCCAACCACACAATCCAATTTGCCCTGAAAAATACTACTGTAGTAAATAAGTAAGTAGATAAATAAATAAAAGACCTAAAACCCTTGGGATGCTTGCGAACATGGGTTCTGCTGCTCTTATGAAAATCCAGTTTTATCAAAAAACATCTTTCCATCACTATAAAATCAAAGTAAGAACAATAACATGTGGAATAAGAAAATCCACGAGAGCAAGAAGACAGAGTGATGGGGTTTTATCAACAGAAGCAATACAAGCTGTTCAATCCCTCAAATTAGCTTCCAAAAACCCAATTAAACTTGATCAAGTTTTCAATTCAAAGGTTAATCGTTTACTAAAAGATGATTTGTTGGATGCTTTTGCTGAGTTACAGAGGCAACAACACTTGGATCTTGCTCTTAAGGTATATAAACCCCACCATTCATTATGAGTTTTCATGTATTATTATTAAAATTTGCTTTGTACAATGGTACTAAACTTCAACCAATAGCAAAAAAATAATAAATAAAAAATGATAATTGTCTGAAAATGTATCAAAGTATGTTTCTTCCTATTGACATGTATTGAACTTTACCCACGATGATACACCGGATAGGAAAAATTAAGGGGGTGTTTGGCTAAGCTTATGAGTTGGGCTTATGCTTATGCTATATAAGCGGCTTATGGTTTATATATCATAAGCTCATAAGCCCATGTTGAGTGTTTGGATTAGCTTATGTTTTAAGCCGATAAACTTAAGTGTTTGATTTAGTTTAGGTTGTTAAATGACCAAAATGGACATGGGTTGAAAGTTAAATTCGGTATAACTGAGGTTTGAGAGTAAAATTATAATTTGTAATGGAACATGTTATATAAGCCCAACCCCCTTAAAAAAGCCACAATTTTGTGGCTTATCAAAACCCCTTATGTAAGCTCATAAGCCCATTTATATAAGCTGATAAGCTCATAAGCCCACTATATAAGCTTAGCCAAACAGAAAAAGAATAATTAATTGTTGTCCCAAATTATGTGTCTATATTGTTTAAATGTCCACTTTATATTTCAGCCAATATAAAACAGTAAAAGAGGTCAAGATGACATTTTATTGGTGCACATTGTAATGATAGCACTTTTCTTTACGTGCGTGCAAGTAAAAAATTGGACATTTAATTTGGGACGAAAGGAGGTAGTTCACTCCCCATGATATATTTATGGACCGTTATCCCTTATATATTGTTCAGTGTCCTCCGTATAAGTTTCATAATTTAGAAAGCAATAATTGCAGTTTTCTAGAGTAAAATGTCATATTTAAATTTTAGAAAAAATAAATAAATTATTGGTTGTAAGTTGGAAGTTGATAATTTGATATGTATTTTTGAGATAAAGCTAAATAGCAAGGTCAACTTTTTTAGGACGAAGGGAATAATTATCTAACAAAGTTGTTTTAGATTATTTGTGGACGGGCTTATTGAAAAGTTTGAAAATTTAGTTAGCTTCTTTCTAATGGCTTTTTATTATTGAACTATTTACACTCTCTTCTTAATCTGCAGTAAACATTTGTGGTTATGTGTGAGTGTCCATATATGTATGTGTGTGATTATATGTATCTATATGATTTCAAAGTTGCTAAAATGCAATAAGGTGACAGGTGTTTGAGCATATGAGGAAGGAGGCATGGTACGAACCTGATCACTCTCTATATGGTGACTTGATGTTGATGTTCGGAAAGAAGAAATTAATTGATAGAGTTGAAAAACTTTTCGCCGAGCTCATGAGTGAAGGTTTAGAACCTGATACCAGAGCCTATACAGAACTAATTGGAGCTTATCTTAAGGTGGAAATGATTGATAAGGCAATGGAAACATATGAGTTAATGAAGGCATCAGGTTGCATACCGGATGAGCTAACCTTAACGATTATGATAAGATACCTTGAAAGTGCCGGCAGAGATGATCTTACTACAATTATAAAGAACGATTGTGTTAAATATTTGGATTCTCCAAATAAATTTCTTAAAGAAGTCGCCAGGAAATTTGTAAGTGGTGTATATTTATGTATATTCTATAGAGATCTTACTAGTTATAATGCCCGCGCACGCGCGGGTTTTTTTAAAATTTTTTGAATCATATATTTTTATTTATTAAAAAACAAATAATTTAATCTTTGTTTTGTTTGATTTATGATGTTTAATTATAGTTTTTTATTATTAAAGATAATTATTTAAAAATTTTAATCCTATTATTAATTGCATCTCATCTATATTTTTTGTATTTATCTTCTACTTGTGTTATGGATAAATATAAAATGTTACCTAATAAGAAAATAAGTTTTTTTTTAATACAATTATTACTAAATAAGGTATGAATTGATTTTTTTGAAATGGAAAATTCCCAATAGGGGTTTTGTTTTATTATATAAAAGATTTTAAAGTAATCTTCAACCTTGCCAAAAATTAGTCAACATGGTTAAACTTACTGCTACTTAATAATTGACTTAGTAAAGGTACTGATTACCTTAAATCAGAACATGCAATAGTTTTGAGGGTTTTAAACTTTTAATAGTTTAATTGAATGTATGAGGGATTTTATGGGGGTTAACAAAGATCGTCATCCGATACAGAATTCAGACTAATGCTGGTTTTCTAAAATCTAATCGATAACCCGATAATTGGCAAGCACTTGGACTATTTTGGTCAAATAGGTTACTCTCCATCCTCAATTTACCACAACTGTAAAATGCAGTTAATGTAGCAAACTGATAACAGTTATTGACTTAAAAGGTAATAGGTTTGACCTTATAGTCAATTAGTGAAACACTAACTGTTACTTATGAAGCCGTAAAAAATTCTTAGCTGTATTTCTAATATTACTGAGCTTTTAGCATCTGCATGTGTACAGTGAGCTTTCTATCATTATTTGCGCTTATTAATTACAAATGTGTTGTAACGTGTTGACTATTGATAATAAATTGTGCAAGTGAGAAATGTTTGACTAATTATATTGTCTTCCATCTATCCAGCCAAAGAGACTGAGACTGAATCTGGTTTGAAAAGCAGCAGCAGCATTCAATCTTTTCATCTCTTCGATGTAGGTTATTAGATAGTAGTCTTTAAGGGCCATCAAGATGGAGTAAGAATGGGAACGTTATGAATTACTAAACTTGCGTCCATGAGATCTGCTGCTCTGTTTTGGAGGCATATATGCTTGATATTCTGTTACTGCAAACAACAATCATCCTTGACTGAAATGGATACCGAAAAATCCAAAAATATACAGTTAAGTACGAATTCACATTTGATTTATATGATCTGTATATGTATATGGGGTTATAGTGCAAGTTTTTGTGGTGCAATTGGTAACATCTGTTGATCATCTGTGGACTCCTTTGTAACACTGTATATCGTTATGTTGGTCTCATAATTTGTGTTGATAATATGTGAGAGTTGCTCATTAGTTGAACCTTTTTACCACTTCAGTGTCTCCAGCTTGGTCCGATTTGACGTCAACAAAGTGTGATATTATACTCAACAGTCAACACAAAGCAAATAGCTCCGCCAAATCTTGTAGTTTACCTGTGCATATATTTATTTGTCCCCTCAGGTTTGTCTTCTTTTTAGTTTCAAATATTTGGAGTTTTGGGCAGAAAATGCCAGGACTGTTTATTTGTAATTTGCTGTGTTTTTTTCTTTTTAGTTCTACGGTGGTGGGGTGATAGATGGAAAAATGTAACACGTTATCAAAGCTATTTTATAACAAGTGCTCTCTACTCCGCTCACTTATTTTTTGTAATGTGTCTAGCGGCTATTAATTATCACATGTTAGCAGTCAGCCACAAGGTGCAAAAGAATATCATAAGAAGGATGACTATAATTTCATTTATTTATATATACTATATACTGAACTCATTAGAACTGCACTCATTCACATTACATACCGCCCATTAAGTATACAAATACAACGAGCTCCTTGTTTACCCCATTATATAAACAATGGCTGACGCCATGGCTTCTACCGTCATCAAAGCCATTTTACAGAAGCTGGCTGATGAAGCCGTGAAGCAAGTTGTTCGCGTCCAAGGAATTCGTTCCGAGCTGAAGGACTTGGAGAAGACATTGTCCAATATCCAAGCTCTCCTTGTCGATGCTACCAACAAGGAAATTAAAAAAAGTGCACCAATGATCTCCAACATTTGGCTTACGACATAGACGACATCTTAGATGATTTGGCAACCGATGCTATGCATCCTGAGAATGATATATTACTACTTGACCAAATGTGTTTATAGCAAAGGGTAAGTTGCCCACAAGTTAAATCTTAACTCACTGTCACGTCAGCGCACATCAGTTTTTACCTTTTAACCTTAACTCCCTGGTAACACAACTCACCAATAACTCACCTTCACCTAAATTATTTTCAATTTCAACCCCAAACTTTAACAAATATTTCATTTATTTAAAATCATAATATTAATTCGATCACATTACAATACAGAATTAAAAAAATAATAAATAAAAAAATAATAATAATAATAATAATAATAATAATAATAATAATAATAATAATAATAAATAAATAAAATTTAAAACACACATCACACAATTATTCATTTTTGACGAAGAGGCAATCCTAATTTCTTGATGATTCGGTCCTTTTCTATATTGACCAACGCCACGTAGGTTGGATCCTTGCCGGTAGTGTCGAGCATCGAAAATTCTAACTCCTTCAACCTCTGTTGTGTGGCTTGGTTTTCTGTGGTCGCCTGATACGCCTTGACCGCTTCATCACGTTTTGACCGATACTCTTCGCGCATAATCTCCCCGAAAGTGAACGAAGAAAAGGAACCACCGGTGCTAGCCGTGCCTCCGGTGCTTGTCGTTGTCTCGGATTTTTATTTCTTGGAAGCCCGCTTTTTTCCAATGGGCCGTGGTTCCTCATCATGACCAAACAAAGCCTTGTTTGTTTAGCTTGGGACGTCGCCGATTAAATCAACTGCCGGCGGCGCGTTCCATTTTTGACGTTTACGCAACACGTTCCAAGCATCTTCATTCGTGAACGACGGGTTTTCTTGACGATACAGTTGGTTAGCCCGTGTTAGGATATGAACTTCACTTTCACCACTTTATTGCTCGCGTTGCGCCTTTTGTAAAAAGCGTTGAACTTAGTGCAATCACGGTTCAACGTTTTTCACTTAGATTGTAGCATATCCTTGTTGCGTTCTTTTGAATTTATTCTATTGAACTCTGCTTTTATCCGTTGCCATAACGTATCTTTAGATTGGGAACGCCCGACCTTCGGATCCTCTGAACATGCCACCCAACACTCGGCAAGCAATCTTTCCTCCCTTGGCGTCCAACGAAAGTTCTTTAGTTTTTCAGCATTTTCTTCCTCGTCTTCTACAGGGTATTTGGATTTTTTGCCTTTCGTTTAATACGACTTTTTGGTTTTGGAGGAGAAGTAGGTGTTTCCGGAACTTCATTTGTTTCCGTTTGGGATTGTTGTGATTGTTGAGTGAATTGAAGATTTTGGAATTGGAATTTAGGGTGTTTTGGTGGCTTTCGTTCCAATATTGGAAAGCTTGATGTTGTGCGAAAACTTCTTGACTCGACATACCGAATTCGTTTGGGTTACCTCAATTTGGATTTGACGACGAGCCCTCGTTTGGGTTATTCCAAGTCGGATTTAAGGAAGAACCGGAGTATGGGTTATTCCACCCACCACCGAGAAGATTCGTAAACGAGCCGTCGTTGTTGTTGTTGTTGCCGCCCGATTTTTTTTATTTTTTATTTTGCTAATAGACTGTATGTAGATTATAAAGAGTATTGGAAGTGTGAAAAAATATTGTGTGGGTTAATGGGTATTTAGTTGTAACAAAATGAGTTTGAAAAAGTTTTTTTTTTTTTTTTTTTTTTTTTTTTTTTTTTTTTTTTGGTTTCTAGCCGTTTACAACGATTGTATTTTATAGGGGTGAAGTGAATTTTTATTTTTTTATTTTATTTTATTTTATTTTATTTTGAAAATCGGGGTACAAAGTTGCCGTTGGAGGGCCTTTTTTTTTTTTTTTTCACCCTTGCATGACATTTAACGCACGTTAATACCTTGACTCGCTGAGTTAACGCACTTCTTAACGTATGGGGTGGTAAGTTAACGCACCACGTTAACTTGGTGCGTTAAAGGTTAACGTGGGGTGTTGGAGGGCACGTTACCGTGTGCTCATAGGAAATGTAAATTGGCGCCAGTAAATTGTAAGTTGTAAGTAATTTTTTGAATCATTCGTAATGTTATTTTGAGCAGATTTGGTGTATATATGAACCTTATTAGCACACAGCTAATACGATTAGTATTAGCCTATCGTTAAACTAATTTTGTAAGACTTTTTGCATCTCAAAATCAAGTACAGATGAAATAATAGTCACTTTTTGTTTTGGCTCACTGGTGGGAATCGGTCGGACATTGGGAAACCATCTGATTATAATAGTAACAAGACCGGAACAAATTATATGAACATACACAACTCAGGTTACAGCTGGTGATCATAATTCTTACAATATACATAAACAATACAGACAAATTGGTAGTACTATATTTCACAGGATATCACATGACTTCTCGACAAAAACTCAAATATAAACACATTACCAAATCCAATGATACAAAGCATCTGAAACGTGACAATGCCGGACATCGTAAACTGTCTGCTTATTACAAGGGTCTTCAAATCACTGTCAAAGAAAACAAAATATAGCTCATTATTAGATGAAAAATTACACAGCTATAGAGAAGCAATTTCAATCATCAGAGTAAAGCTGATTTTGTGTCGTATAAAAAGTTAGAAACATTACTAATTTTTAGAGAGTCCAATTTCAGCTCGCCTAAATAAAAATGGATCAATTCAGGTAACGAGCCTCAGTACCACCTCATTAATCTGCAAGATATATACATACACGTTGAATA
The DNA here is from genome assembly GCA_030686995.1 of Artemisia argyi. Lineage (NCBI taxonomy): Eukaryota > Viridiplantae > Streptophyta > Magnoliopsida > Asterales > Asteraceae > Artemisia > Artemisia argyi. The sequence continues at coordinate 107,154,889 of CM060685.1, forward strand.
AAATGACAAGCACAAAGACTTGGAACAGGCTTTAAACTCGATACTTGATTAAAGATCTCATCAAGCATGTTTTCAACCTATGGGGACGACATCAACTTTATAAACTAAATATTCCGTGTACCCTCCTGATTAATCTGCAAAGATATATCCATACACATTGAATATAACTTTGTAGATAAGAATTCAAATAAATTTATATAGACATTAAGACTGAAAGAAGTATACAAAGTTGCTACAAGATATCATAAATATGTCATCTGCTGCCAACCCCATTCCGACCCATTCCCAACCACCTGACCTGTCCAATTTGTCACCTATAATCTGGTCATACATACCTTAAGTGCTTCTGTTGTAATAGTGGCATTTGGAGAGCTATGCAGGAAGTAGTTTTTGACATGATTAGGCACAATAAACTTGGTACAAGCCTCTTCGCGAGACACTTCATATATGTGTAGATGCTTCAAGTTGTGGAATGGTGAAGATCGAGATGTTGATTCACTTGAATACAAGGATAGGTACTTTGCAATTAGACGGAAATAAAACAAGTTAGGTATCAAGTATGAGTCAATAGACGTATAGCATAAACTTCAAAAGTCACTTGAGTTGTCTAACATGCTTAAGATATCTATATAACACAAGTTTTTGTAGAGAATGCACTGTGTAATATGTGTTTTTACTAGAAAATAATATTAAAGATTTCAACAAATGACACCAGATGACATAAGTCCACCCCTGTTTTCAATTTACTATAATCCAAAAAAGGATGATATAATGAAGCAAATAACCCTAAAAACTTAATGGAAAATGTAAGAAATATTTCAAATTATTATCATCAGCTTACCTCAATGACATCTGAGTAAACGTTAAGAAATTCAGCACATCTGAAGTTTTTGAGCAATTCAACAAGCTGGTGAGCGTCTTCCTTCTTAAAAGCCGAATGTGGAGCACAAACATGTATATGAAGTTCCACTTTATCTAAATACTGAAAACCATTTGTTGAAAGGCTCAAAGGGTACTCACCCTTATAGGTAAAAGAAGATAATTTTGGTGCTGAGATGAAAATTTTGCTAATAACACAATTCGTTATACTCAAATTTTCAAGTCGAGGAGTGGTTACATTGAAAACCTTCACCGAGGCCATAGAACACTCTTCTAAATATAAGTTCTTTAAATTCACACATTTGGAAAATAAGTCAACCGACTCTATATAATCGAATCTTCCATCAGTGAGTACAATTTGACTGAGATTTAAAGTTGTTAAATTAGGAAGATCCCAAGGATACTGCGGTACTATGCAGAAATTTTCATCAAGATTTATCAGGGTTAAGCGTTTGAGAGATTGAGACTCAAATACACAAATTGGAATCTTTCGGTCTCGCTCATATGTGTTAATAGTTATCTCACGAACATTATGAGATACCACATAATTCAGAAGGACTTTAAGTAGTATTTGGCTGAGTGTTCCATCGAATACAAGTTCAAGTGAAGAAACATCTGTTTGATCATTGCGGTGAGCTATGACGTGCCTTGCGAATCTTATGAATTGACCTAATTGCTCGAATTCTGAAGTTGAAAATTTGATATGGCGAAGCGAGGTCCATATATGTTTCCATTCTGAAGATAGGACACAAGTTTGAACAGCATATTTCATATCCATTAAGGAAAGAATGTGGTGAATGAGATCGAGAGGCAAGCTGCTTAATCTATCAATTGCTGTCATTACTACAGCTTCATCAGGCACAAGATTCATCGTTCCTCCCTATCAAACAGTGACCCACGTTATAAGCAATGTTAATGTGAGGGGGTGTTATGGCAATAATGTAGTTATGATAATGGCTTCTACTCATAGCAAAATTGGATTGGGGTAACGGGTCAAAACGGATCATTCGTTATTGCTGGTCGAGACTAGTTACATGAGGTTTCATTCATGAATGACAATTGCGTGACTTTCAACCCATTTCACCGTTTTCCAAATGAACTGTATTTCTTGGGTTAATTGCCTGTGAATGTATTTAAGACTTTTTTTCCCTAATAAAACACAAAACTTTTGAATATGTGCTTTTTTGTGTACCCTATGACTATCTTACCCTTCGGTATCAATATAAATATATTGATACCGAGGGATAAAATGGTCCTTTTCCTCGAGCAAAATACACAGGAAAGCACTAATTCAAAAGTTTTATGATTTAATTGAAAAAAAATAATAATAATAAAAAATAAAAAGTCCACTATACGGAACTATAAAAAAATGGTACATTCTTAGGCAATTAACCTGTATTTCTATATCATCTGTTTGACGTACTTCTTAATTTACCAACTCTATGACATCCTAATTATCTATAGTAAAAATGACCTTTGGAGAAGCATACAGTGAGTTGCTGTAAAAAACCATATTACAAGATAGATATAAAATGACCTTAACTCTTCATTTGCATGATTTTATGTAATTCTGATTTTTAGGATCATGCCCAGAGAAGAAAACTAATTACTGACGGAGACAAGATATTTTATCAATAGTTGTGGGTTTTTTTTTTTTTTTTTTTTTTTTTTAATCATTTGCTTTTGTGAGAGAGAAGCTTCCAAAAAATAAAAATAAAAATAAAAAATAAAAAAAATCATAAGTTTCATCTTGTAGCTTAAATATCGATGATTGTTTGTCCAGATCACAATTTATTTTTCTTTCAACACACCAAAATACTACACTATTTCTCATCATGAGTAAATGTAATTACTAATAACTAAAAGAAATGCAAATTCAGTTTCTGTGTCACTCCAAATAATAAAAAGTCAACGAAATTGGTAAATCCAATTGAACAATCCTAAATATGATTGTCCATACAATTTAATTTTCCTTAATCATCATCAACAACAACAACAACAACAAAAACAACTATAATACCAAATAATAATCCGCCACAAAAAGTGTATGACAGAGACATCTATGGATGATATGGAGACAATGATAAAGTATAATTATGCTTGATCATAAAGTGAAATAAATTTTTTGAAAAGTAAATTATTAAAGTGTGGATTAAAAGCAAAGATCCTGCACAAAAGAAGATCAATTACCCGTAATCAAATCAGTCAGGTTTATCAACAAGAAACAAACAACACCTAATCCCACCAGGGACACCTCTACACTAGATTAGTGAGACTGATTAATTTTTTTTTTTTTTTTTTTTTTTTTTTTTTTTTTTTTTAAACCGGATTCTGAATAGATATTGCGAGCCGACTAATCCTATAGTGACTACCCTTTTCGCAAAAGTTTGTAGGTGTATAAGTGAGCAAAATATGCAGCAAATATATGTGTGTGTGAAAATGTATAGACATAAACACATATAAGTATAGAAAAACATGCATAAAAGAAGATCCTAATCAGACTAGTGAGATTATAATTAACATGAAAGAAACATACCTTATATTTGAACTTGAGGATAAATATGGTGGTTGAACATTAACACACTTGTTGGTGACAAAAGTAAAGAAGGGAAAGAGGTAGCTGCTGCTTAGCTTCACAAATGGTCTAGTCAAGTATATATCCTACCACAAAGTAAGTGCATAGTAGTACTACGTCCTATCAATATTTAATCACCGCGTTAACCTTTGTTTCTATATTTTAATATTATCATAAGTATGCTTACAGAAGATAAGAATATCTTTAATTTACTGTATTTCTTTTTGTTATAAAATTAACTCTTGTTCTCAAAAGACTAAATTAAATCAGTCAAAGTAGCTTTAACTTATTTCTTTTTGTTATAAAATTAACTCTTATTCTCCAATTAAATAAATCACTCGCCAATTAAAATGATGTGGTATTTAAACTATTTTTAATGCAAGAATACGTAAAGCAGTTTAAACACAAATAACACAAATTAGTTTTTTTCAATGTTAAATTCTTACTTCAATTAATCAAAGAGTTTAACAAAGATTGTTTGCGAAATAACAATTCTAGTTGAATGACAACTGAAGTGATCCACTCTCTAACTTAAACACAAACTTAAGTAATGGTTAAGTAACAACTTATACTTAATCGTTGAATTCCTTAACGGCCTAAGTTCTATCCAAGGAGTAAATGCTCTTGAAAAGGTATCACATTAATTGTAAGATATACATTTACTCATTTACAAACATTCTCTTTTATAGTAGTGAATAAGGGTTACAAATGTTTCTACTTTATATGTGTTAAGCATCTAATGAGTTAATGAGATTGCATTAAATGTTATTATACTAAAGTGACCGAGACTATTGTACTTTTTTACCAACTTTGAAAGGTGTGGATTCCTAAAAAGACTTAATTTTATCCTTTTTGCTTAAAGTAGATTTTTCCCGCCTTTGACTTTTTAGATACTTGAGATTTTTTGCTCAGTATCTTTGTGAAGGAGCAGATCAAACATCGTTCAGTGAGGCATTGTCATCTTTACTTAACCGAACTTCTTATTTAGATCTTGAGCTTCAATAACTGAACCACATCAACACTGAAGTGAAGGCTCTGTCTTCAAGAACTCATAAGGAGTTGGGTTGAACTATTCTCAGCGTCTAAGTTATACTTAGGCTATTTTATTTTCGAATCTAGTTAGAGATTGTTGAATGTTGAATTGGTCCAACAATCTCCCCCTATTTGGATATACAAATAGTCTAAGTCTATCAGATGTAAGTTGAAACAACTTTTTCTTACTTACTCATGAAAATAAAGAAAAGCAATAATAGGTAAACAAAAGTTCATTTGATATTCATCGACTACATTGCAAACATGTCTTGGAATGAAGAGTCTTACGCCAGAATCATTCAAGCGTCTTCAGGAAGAGAATGAGGAGTAATGGATTTGCTTCATATATCCATTGTACATACTTTAAAATAAAAAAAGAAAATAGAAGATTATAAAATCTATAAAAATCATAAAAATCTGAAAAATATAAAACTTCAAAAATATTCTTCTCACGACATGTCTCTCGTATAATCGATATTATGTACGTTTCTAGAAATGTCATTCAATAATGGCACGGATTCATACATATGCTTAAGCGAGAGTTTTTTCTATTTTTTTTAATAATAAATGTTTTCTAAAACATGTCGTTCCTCAAAACTTCTTTAAAAACGGCTTGCTATTACTTCAGATAGCAACCCATTCTTCAAAATGAGGAAAGCACGTCGCCAAAAAGACAGTTGTTCCTGTCAATGGGTGATCAAGTTCTCTCGGGCATGGATTACTTTACATCCATGCACCTCGAATTGATGTACGTTTCAGTGCATCATTTCTCGTACAAGAATAGAAGTCTTTTTTCCCAAATACTTTCCCATCTATGATTCTTCTGGAAAGTACTTGTACAAAAACTTGGTGGTACCATGATTATTTGAAATTCAATCAGACTTGAAAGTTAGCATATAAATTTACCACTCAATCGATGACACAGAGTTAAAATTTTTCATTAAAATGTTAAATAGAAAATGGGTCATCGATTGAGGGGAGAATGATTTCAAAATTCTATATCATCAAAACAAGTTTCTTTGTACATAATAAGCAGTTGATACGCGGGATTGCGCCCTCGCAACAGGTTTTACCTCTCAAGGGATCTTGAGAAGCTTGCAATCCCCGCCAGGCATTGTACCCGATCGTTGTAGTATAGTATAGTGACAAGTACCGGGGGATTGATCGTTCAACTCAGGAATAGTGTCGCTAGGATTAGAAAACCTACTAAACTAGGTCTAGAGGTGAGGGATGATTCTTTTTGTATTTTTTATATTTTATGAAAAGCAAGTAAAATCTCGGGTTTTGAAAGAGTGGGCGGAATTAGTTGCTAGTCAACTAACCCAATTAACTACAAATGCAATTAAAATAAAATAAAAATAAACGAAATTAAACTAATGTGGTGGAAACAATAATGAGAAAAGATGTGTTTACTTAGATTTCATTACTCCCTAGATATCTTTTACCGGTTGATTAGCTTGTTACAATTGCATGGATGACGGGTTATATTCCTTAATACTAATCGTAGGGCCGTGTACAATATTCCCTAACTCTATAAGTTCCTACTTCACTCCTAACATGGGATCATTAGAATTCACTTATGCATTAAATATAACCAAAAATCATAGTACACCTCCGATCATGTTTCTTAAGACGTTCAAGCAAGTTACCAATGGAAGTCTGCCAGTTTTCTTAAGCCTAACATCGAATACAATTATCCACAACAATTATAAACAAACAATAAACCAATAATCAACATCTAGGTTTCACTACATCTAACCAAACACAATAAAAACCTAGCCTAGCATGTTAAAAGAAAGATGAACATAAGATAGAATCAAACAACACATAGACATATTGAATGATTATTGGAAGACTTATCTTTATTCAAACATGGATGAAAGAAGGGTTTGAAACCCCTACAATATGATGAAAATTCGACCTAGGGTTTGTGGTAAAGTTCCTCCTAATGTTCCACCCTTTTATAATGAAAATTTGGAAAAATATATATAGAGAATACATCCTGACGGCATCACGTTGTAGGGTCTGACGCCGTCAACTCGCCACCAATATAAAATTTGTATTGCCTAGATCCAGTCTTGACGTCGTCATGTGTAAATATACTCTGGGCCGTCACATGTGTTTTGACCCTGACGGCCTTGGTGAGGCCGTCAGGCCAAATAGACTTGAAGATGCTCTGGGCCGTCACGTGTATTTTTCACATCCACCTCTTTTGCCACTCTTGACACCGTCATGTGTGAAGCCTTGATGTCGTCAGGTACTGTTCCTAGCAAGAATTTTGAGACTTTGCCGTTTTCTTCACTTTTATGCTCCAAAAACATCCGAAATGCTTCCTTTTCCAGATTTCTCCTCAAAAGTACCTAAAATGACAAAAGGAACGATTTAGGGCAATAATTGATCAAATAATCATGAATTCGGGCTTAAATGACCCCTTAAAAGCGGTACACTTTTCGCCTTATCAGCAGTGAACAAAATGTGGTTGTTATGTGACTCGTCCCAAACCAACCTTAAATATCAACCAGGAATGGTCAACAGGTCAAGCAATAAGGGAGAGAGTGCAAGATATATAATCTGGTGTAAGCACAATGTTTTCCTGGATCGTTATGTCCTAGCGAGATTGAAATTGTGTTTTTGGAACGTTTAAAGGATTTAGTGATTTGGGAAAGTAACAAATAATGATTTGGAGTTGATTTACACTACTGGATTGATTTGGATTCAGGTAAATAAACAGTATTAACAATTACAAGATTACAGATGTATATAAACGTAAACCAGATTAAAAACAGATACGATTGTGTACTGGAAAAAATGTGAGTTTTAAGCTAATTTAAACTAGAGGGGGTGAAAATGATATTTTTACAAACTTAATATTAAAAGAAAATTTTAATAAAAAGAAAATTATTTTTTGATTATTTTATTATTTAATATTAATTATAAACAATTTAAACTATTTAATAATTAATTAAAACTAATTTAAATTAAGAAAAATACTAAAGTAACTTAGAAAAATATGAAATTTTTTATAAAACTACTTAACCATTACAGGAATCCTAAAAAAATCATAAAAAGTTTATAAAAATTATTTTTAAACTATTTTACTAATTATTTACTTATTTATTAATTAAAATCTATTTTAACTAATTTAATTATAGAAAATACTAAATGAACAGTGAAAATTTTGAAATTTTTTCTAAAAATACTTTATTAATTATAAAAGCTATGAAAAATATAAAAATGTACTTTTGCTTATAAATAAGCAGAAAGAAAATTAATTTTTTGGTTTTTTAATTAAAACTAATTAAACTTAAATTAATTATAATAAATACTAAATAAACTTAGAAAATTATGAAAATTTTTCTGAAACTATTTTAATATATAAGAAACTTATAAAAAATATAAAATGGAAAATTGCTTTTTGAAAAAGCTGAACAATAAGCCAAATGGCTTAAATAGAAGCTATCACTAATTTTAAATTTGCTTTTTCTTATTCTTTTCTTTTACACAACTATTTAACTACTGAAAATAAATAACTTTAATGAAGACAACTTTTATGAAGCTTAAATATAAGCTGTCTTTAAGAGTAATATTAAGACAGAAAGTCTAATAAGCTAAAAACTTGGAATTTTAATGAGACAAGCTACTGATAAGCTACAAATGGTTAAATAAGCTATGAACAACTGAAATGTGTACAAATAAGCTGAATTGAACTGAATAAACACTAGGAATAAGCCAGGACATCAAATTAGCACTTATGCAAAAACCTGAGTACTAGACAGTCCAAAATTGGGGACTTGCAACCCTCTGTGGGGTCCACAGGAGGGTTCAAGGGTCCAAAATAAGGGCTTATCTAAAAAGATGGGTAGAAGGGCTTTTCAATAAGCCAATAAGCAGAGCTTATGGCTCAGAAATAAGCTAATGGTGGGCTAGTGAACTTGGGTGATTTACACTGAGTCACTTAGTGTTTGGTTTGGTTGGGTAAATTAGCAAGGTCAAATAAGCTAGGGGCAAGGGGACTAAAGGCCACAATAAGCACTGAGCTAATGAGATAGCTTATTGAGCTATCCAAAAAACTAAAAGTTGAAGGTTGGGGTCCACAAATAAGGGTTGGGTGAGCTTATAAAAATGGCTCAGGTACACTTGTGCAGGGGAGGTTCTCTCCCTGCAGGCTCAAATAAGCCCTTCAATAAGCTACTAAAAAAATTCTAAAAATAGTCCTACATGATATTTCACAAGTTTAGCTAATGGGCTTTGACTTCCAAAAAGCTCAGGGCTTAATTGTGGAAACTAAATTCAGGAAAAATCTTGAAAAAATTGAATTTTCTGAAAACCTTGCAATTTGAATTTCTGATTTAGAACACTAGGTTTGACTATGGTAAACTTTGATCCTAATTTTATGACTGAAAATGATATGCTAGGCTAAAACAAGACTAATTTAGGTTAAAACAACTACTTGTGAGATACAATGAGTAATTATGGACCATAATAGCTTAACAGTGAACTGAAATGTGATAGCAACTAGGATTTTGACTTTTTCACAAAAGGACCTTGGGTTTTTTTGCTTAAACTGAGTTGATATGACCTAATATAACTTGTGTAAGCCAAAAACAACAACCATAGAAGGCCTGAGCACAGAGTTACAAGTAAATCCAAACAACCTGAGATACTACTTGATTTTTGATTTTTTAAGCAAATGAACACCTATGACTGTGAAATTGCTTTCTAATGACTTATTAGGTTCTAATAAGCTTGAATGGCCACAAAAACAAGTATTACAAATACTAATACCTAAGATTCCTACTTATGCTTAATTCTAATGCCTCCCTTGAGGCTCTAAACCACTGCCATCCATTATGTACAGTGCTCCAACCATCATCATCTTCTTTGTTGAATTTTTGAATTATTGATCAATTTATGATTTTTTTTTTAGTTTATGAAAAGTACACTGGTCTAAATGGTTCTAATTGATCACAGAAGCTCTTAAATGAACTTATGAGAGCTTAAGGGTGACTAAACAACAGCTTTCAACAACTTTTCAATAATTTGAAATTTCCAAACACAAAATGCAATATGGAATTTAAAATTGAGAACTTTGAAATTGAAGGTTGAAATGAGTTTTAGTTATGATAAAAATACTTAATACAAGGATCTTGAACTAGGAATTACAATGAAAATGAGTAATTTAAACTAAGCGACAAACATTAAAACTAATAAAAACTACATACTGCTTCTCTTGCTTCTTCTTCATTAAATAGGCCATTCAAGGGTTCCCTTAGGGTTTCTGAGCACTCCCCACAACCTTTGGATCAATCAAACTCAATCCTGGCCCTCCACGTGTTTTGGCGGGAAAAAGATAACTGCAAATTGGTCTGTTTTATTTGCAAGAAGGGGTGGCAGCATTAAATGTTGATGGAATCGTGGGTGGATAGTGGCAAGGGCGGTGGGATGTGATGGAGATGGTGGGGGTGAGGTGATGTTTTGCAGGTTGCAAGTTGTGGAGATGGGAGGGAAGGGGTGAGTCAAACGGGTGCGTTGACCCTGGATTACTAGTGGTAAAAAGGGATGGGCTTGGTGAGGGTGTTGGGCCTAGGAGTATACTGGATCAGGGAGGGTGTTGGACCAGGGTATGTCTGTGGTTTGGACTTGGATTTTGGATTTGGTTTAGTTTATGTAATAATACAAGGGTCCGTTTGGTGTGGAAATTTTACAAGGACCAATTTTATAATTTCAGAAAATAGAAGGACTGATCATGTAACTTCTCCAAAGTACTTTAAGGGTAAAACTTTGCCAATGTTTAATAATCCAAGGACCATTCTGCAATTTTCCATATCTGATTTGTACAAGGACCATTCTTGTCAAAATTGAAACTTGAAGGACCAATTTTGTAATTTTTTAAAAATACAAGGACTTGAATTGCAATTCTTCCAAAGTTGTCACAAAGGTGTAACTTTCCAAACTTGAATAGTACAAGGACCACAATTGATATTTTCCATTTTTGAAATTATAGGGACTACTTTTGCCTAATTTGAAACTTCAGGGACCATTCTTGTAATTTCTTCAACTTTATCACCCAGGGACCAAACTTGAAACTTGTGAATTCCCAAGGACCATAGTTGACTTTTTCTTTTAAAATACAATGCTCAGGGGCTATTTCTGCCAAATTCTAAACTTTGAGGAACTATTTCTGCCAATTTTGCAAACTTTTGCTCCAAGGACTATTTTTGGCATTTTGTGATTCTCGAAGGTGTGTTTTGACAATCTGAGCTCAAAAGTGGTAATTTGCTTTTCCGGCTCTGGCTTTTGACACGTTTTCCAAATTCGTGCTCGTTTTTGTCCTTTTTTGGCCTGATTTTTGCCAATTTCTGAAATATCCGTTCCTGCACGATCACAAACACAAAAACACAATATCTTTGGCATTTATGGTTAGTTTGTGTCTGTTTTGGTCTTAATATGGATAGAAAAAGGTGTGTGAATAAGCACACACCATTATGTATCGGAATATGAATTTTTCATGAGTTTCTTGATAAACTCCAAATCATTTATAAACTCATCGTTTCTGACACTGACAGTCTCCTTCTATAATTGAGGGGGAGTATTGTCTAGTCTCATTATCAGTATATATTAAATCAGACCACATTTTTATCCCAAACTCTTCTAACTTGTTTAAATCACTTGGGATCACAAATCTCAAATGGTTTGAAATTTATGATCAGGGGAGAAAATGTGATTTAAAAATGAAATCTGATTAAAATGCGATTGTTTGGACTTGAACTTAAGCTCTCCCATATGTTTTAAACTCTTTCGTATATCAATGCACATATTGAGGGGGAGCAAATGGTTGTGATGTTTTAAATGATGCAGCATCTTATGTGAGCGCGACTCAGACTTCACCAATGAATTGACGAAACAAAAACTGTCATTAATCGAAAGTGTTGATGCAAATAATGTCTAAAAATGTTATTCTCATTTTTCGATATCTCTATGTTTTGATGATAACAAAATGTGAAAGCATCTTACGTCAAAATCAACATAAACAATTTTTAGTCGATATATCCGATTTCTACGTTAATTACTCTATGTATGAACAAACAAATTTATAACTTGACAAATGATCAAAGAAGTGAATTTGTGTTTTGAACTTCACATTTTAGCTTGAGAAAACTTTCTTTTCAAAAATACATTTTACAAATTATTTTTGAAATGTAAAGAAATGTTTTATTTGGGAAATTCATTTAAAATTCCCCGATAGCTATATTTTACCCAAACCAGCTCCAAACTCCCCCAAATAAACTTTCACCACTAAAAACAAAAATTGGAGCGTGTTTTTCTGGCACGGTACCACTAAATTTAGTGGTACCGTGTGACAATTAGTGGTGTTGTCCCTTTAAAACGGTCAGATTTTCAGTTTCTATAAATACCACTTCATTTCCCAGATTTTGGCTATCCTTTCGCACACTTAACTTTCTGTAGTCATATCGTCATTCACCTAAACTCTCCTTTGATCATTAATTAGTTTTCTTTTGTTTAAAGAGTGATTCTTTCATCCAACTAAGAATCATCTACATACCTCTACTAGTCAAGAGAAGAACACAGAGTATCACGAAAATACAAGGTGTTGGTGTCATAGAGTAGTGCACTTGTATTACAAGTTGTCTACTTGATTGTATCTTGATATACATCAAGTGTGTTAGTGTTTCTTAGTCATTGTGTTGATCATTGTGATCTTGTTGAGATCTTGGGGATCTCTTGAGTGTTGAGTGATATAGTATTGATCAAGTGGATCAAGAGTAGATTGTGAGGATTCTGTGGATCTAGTGAGGATCGTGTAGATTGTGTGAGGATCATGTTGATCGTGTGATAAGTTAGGATCGTGTGGATCGTAGTAGATTGGTACTAGCTAAGATTAGTACTCGACATCTAGCTTAGTGTTGGAAAATAACGTAAGCGAAGTTGTACAATTTTCTCCGCCTGAAGGGAGTCTTGTTGATATAGTGCTAGAACTCTCGAGTCGGATACTCGGGGAGTGGAGTAGGGCGAAGAAGAGCTTTGTGACCGAACCACTATAAATCTCGTTGTCTTGGTTTGATCTTTCCATATCTTCTCTTTACTTACTTACTGCATATTTGTGTTAGCATAGTGTTGTGTTCATATTGGTTTTGATTGATTTCATCTACAATTGAATCTAAGTTTTTCATAGAAAATTTTTTAAAACTAAAGAAAACAAGTCGGTAAACTATTCAACCTCCCTTCTAGTTTCCCACAATTGGTACCAGAGCCACGTCAGGCAAGATTTTAAAGTAAACTGTATTTTAAAACTTGAATCGATCAATGGATTTCGACAAATATCAAGAAGAGCAATCTATGCAAAGATCACCACTTTTTGAAACCGATTATTTTATTTATTGGAAAAAAAGATTCGAAACGTATGTGAAATCAAAAGACATTGATCTTTGGCATGTTTATTACCGATGGTGACTTTAAACCTATTGAAAAAGATCCAATTACTAAAAAGGATAGATCATATTGTTCCATATGATCAATTAAGCGATAATCTTAAAAGAAAATTAGCCAAAAATGATGAGGCGAAAATGGTAATTTACAATGGTTTGCCGAAAAAATATTTTGAAAGAATTTTTATGTGTAATACGGCAAAAGAAATTTGGAAAACTTTATTGGTCACTCATCAAAGTAATAATCAAGTCAAAGAGAACAAGATTTATCTTCTTGTTCAACAATATGAACAATTTTCCGTTCCGGAAGATGAAACCATAGATAGTGTATTTGCTAGATTTAATACTATTATTACTAGTCTTAAAGCTTCTGATGAAGGTTATTCTAGCAAGAACTATGTTAGGAAGTTTCTTAGGGCTCTACATCCAAATTGGAGAGCAAAGATCACCGCCATTGAAGAATCAAAGAACTTGGTGACACTATCACTTAATGAACTAATAGGTAACTTGAAAGTTCATGAAATGATAATAAAAAAGGACTCGAACATAGTCAAGGGTGTAAGTGAGAAAGTTAGGTCTCTAGCATTGAAAGCCAAGAAAGAGTCTAGTGATGATGAAAATTCAGATTCCGATAGTGAAGATGAAGAGTATGCTTTAGCGGTTAGAGACTTTAAGAAGTTCTTTAGAAGAAGAGGTAGATTCGTGAGACAACCTCATGATGATAAGAAATCTTTCTCAAAGAACCGAGTAGACTGATTCGTGTGAAAACCAATTATATATAATATAGTATAATATCGAAGTGATCCGCGTAAAATACGGATCACCCGAGTCGTTTCCCAACGAAGGCGAATGGAATCGAGAATATCGATTCGTGAAATCGTGAATTGAAAAGTGAGAAAGTGAAAAATAGCAATCAAATAGTTCACGTAATCACAAACAAGTATGAAATATGCAGAAAGTACAAGCTAATTATGCACCGAAATTAAAAACGTAAAAACGGAAACGCAACCTCAAAATTTAAAACGTAACGTATATCGAAAAATGATCCTACGGACTTGGAAATATTTTCTAAAAATCTTAAACTAATAAAAGAAAAATTTTAAGAAAAAGAAAATATTTTTTAGACTTTTCTTTTATTTTCTAGAATTAATTTTCTATTTATTGAATTAAAAAGTAATTAAAAATAAAAGAAAATATGAAAAATAATGGGAAAATTATAAAAACTATTCTGAAAAATCTAAAATATTATAAAAGAATTTTCAAAACTATTTTTGTATTTTTCACAGCTTTTTCTGATTTTTTATTTGATTTTTATTATTTAAAATGATTAAAAATTGATTATAAACTAAAAGAAATTAAGAAAAATAGCAACTGAACTCTGAAAATTATGAAAAATTAACAGAAATTCTAAAATATTATTAAGAACTTGCAGAAAAAGTTTGGATTAAAAAAAATAAGCGGAAGTGCTTATTCAGTGCTTAACAGCTTATGGCAAGTGCTTATTTATAAGCACTTGCCACAAAACTTAACCAAATTGATACCACAGATGTAAAATACACTAATAAGCTCAAAGTAATTCGGATATGAACTAGGAAAACTCAGAATCAATGAATGCAAGCAATAAGCTACCAAAGTAAGCTAATGAACAAGTAAATAAGCACTCAGATAAGCCAGGAACTAAGAATCTGAAAGAAACAACTAAAACTCAACTAATCAAACTCAGATTACTCAAAAAGCACAAGCTACAAGCTCAAATGGGCACTTGCAGCCCTGTAGTGATTTCAGATTACTAGTCCTATACTACCAATATTAAGGCCAGAATAAACAATTCTAATAAGCTTCAAACTATGAGATTATGGAGGAAAATTATAGTCTACCATGCTAAGATGCTATAAAACAAAAAGCTCCTACTAAAACTATCATCTACTAATCTAAAAGATATCATGAAAACAAGCTCAGACCTGAGGTGCAGGGGAATTAAGTTCTCAAACAGGTAACTTCCAACTATAATTCTAATAAGCTAATAAGATCAGAACCTGAATTTTCTTTTTGATGATGATAAACTAGCTGCTAAGGAATATTAATCAACAAGCTATAACTATTTCTGATTAAAAATGAGTTCTACAAGAGCTATCAAAAATCATACCAAAACTGAGTAACAAACAAGTTTGACTATTTGAAATGCAACCAAAGTTTGACTAATTTGAAATTCAACTGATCAAAATTAACTCTACATGCAGTAATAAGCTATCATTAAGCTAAGTTTAGCTACTATGATCTAATTTGCAACTACTCCTACTAATTCACTAGCTGAAACCTACTTAACCTAACAGATAATGAAATTAAAATCCAATTTTGACTTTTCTTTAAAATGACTTACTGTTTTTATAGCAAATTACTTAATATCTACACTAATGCAACACATGTGTGACAAGAATTAGTTATGAAACAACAAAAATACTTCAGCAAAACTTAAATCCAAACAGCCCCTTATCTACTGATTCCACCACTAAAATCTGTAATGAGCAACTGATTACCACTACAACTACCTATGACTATCTTACATCACTATTGAGACATAAATAAAGTATCAATCAACACAGATGTCAAATGGTAATGAAATGAGACCAATCCACAGCTATGACAGATAAACTATTGTAACAGTTAAAAACTAAATCTATACTACTAAGATCTATGCTAAGCAAATGAAATCATTTAATCATATAACCTCTAATCTCTACTGTTACAGCTACAAAATCAGAAAAACTTTCCCAATGAAACAATAGAGATCAATATGCTACTCTAATTACTAAAGATGCATAAACTAGCCATGAAATCAGAAAATGTACCAAACATTCCTCCCTCAGCATGAACAGAGGGAGTTCCCTTTGCTTGCCTGTCTTTTGACAGGCTGAGATCTTCCAAAACTTATCTCAACTTGCCTGAATATACCACAGCAACTAATGTTTCACTTCACTTTTGTTGACTTATGTTTGATCAAAACAGAAACTATTCCTCAATAAGCTAGACAGCTTAAAAGGAATTTTTAAAACTAATGTTCAACTTATTTGTAAACTTTAATGAAAAGTATGAAAACTTATTTTTTTAATTTTTATTTTTTATATTTTTTATATTTTTGTTTTATATGAAGAATAAAATCTGAGTTAACAAATTTAAAACAATTAAACTAATTAATAAGACTGAAATCAATAAAAGTAATAGCTGAAATTTACAATGATTAAAGCTAATACACTAAAAAAAATACAAATAAACTGAGATTGATTTATGTAAAACTAAATTTTATTAAAAACTTGAACTGAATTACATAAAGCTAAACTAAGATACAATCAAAGGAAATTTAAGCAGGGCTTCGCTACACTATCTCACTACACAAAATAAGCTAAAACTAACATCTATTTATAGGAAAAATGAGGGTTGGGGTCTCGGATTGCCATGCTGGCAATCCGTGTGACCTGTGTTTCTTTTAAGCTCCTCAGCACCCTTGGATCAATTCTAATCATTTCATCTCAAATATCAACCTTTTGATCAGCTTCTATGACGCGTCCACACCAATCACATGCAGCCACGTAGCCCCCCGTGTGTTAGTTTGAGTCTCTGACACACTCTGAGCTTCTAGAAACATGTTTGAATTGACGTCCGTACCCTTAATTGCGGTCAATTTTGGATGGAATAGTAACTAGGGTTCCTCATCTGGGTAACTTCTGATTTGGGGAAAAAAATAAGAGCGGGGTAGTTTTTTTTATAATGTCTGACCCTTTGACCAAGGGTGTGGGTTTTGACCGGTTGTATGTATGGATCGGGTTAAATGGGAGGTGGTGATGGGCTTTTCATTTTGGGCCAAGAAAGAATGGGTAATTGTTTATTGGATTTGTAGAGAGGTTTGGGTTTAAGTATTTCTGGATCAGATTTTTGCTATTTAGATTTTTAAAACAAATGACAAGGACCAAAATGTAATATTTGAAATTCCAAGGGTCACTTTTGTAAATTCCCAAAAACTAAATCCAAGGGTTGATCTTGACAAAATAAGATTCTTCAAGGACTATTATTGCCATTTTGAGCTCAATTAGGATCAAGGCTTGATAAATGCTTCCCGGCTTAAGCTTTTGACACTCATTCCACATCTCGTGCTCGGTTTCGTTGTTTTCTTGTGATTTTTCGTCATTTGTATAATATCCGTACCTGCATATCACAAACACAAAAACACTACAAATTTGGCATAATTCGATTAATTTTTGGTCTCTTGAGTCCGGTTTTGGTCTTATAAAAGTGAGTGAATAAGCACTCACCAAAATCCCCCTGACTAAAGTATTGTCGTGTCCTCACGCAAAGTGATCAATTCACGCTTTTGGGATAAATAATTTCAAAACTCTTTTTACTAAGTTTGAAAAGTAGCAAGGAGGTTCAAAAGAAGTTATAAAATCATTTATTCCCGCAAACGCTCCGTTTTCCAAAATTTTCCTTTTTATTCATTTATTCCACTTACACTTACTATTTTTAGACTTTTCATACTTCACACTTGTGACGGTTTGTCGAACTTTCATTATTAATGCAATAACTATTAGGGTCAACGAGTAGAAACACTTCTAATAAGAAGCGACCATACGGATAAAAATCGTCATCCTTGATTTTTCACGAGTCCCCAAACTAAGCGTACAAACGAGATCACAGCTTATCTACAAATTAGATGCTAACACTACTCATAACAGTTACTTGTGGAAACTCCTTACTCCCATTTCCTAGGTTTTGTATCTCAATATTTTATTTTTGTTGAGAAATGAATTGCTTCATATTTTCTCGTTTCGATACTTTTTAATCCGATAGTGATACCTAAGTTAAAACGATAAGTAGTTATTCATTTTCTCTTAAGAACCACTGCAATAGAAATTCGGTCCACATCAAGGAATTTGGGGTACATACAATATCAAAGATATAAGTTGTGGAGTACGATCACGTGCACCTCATGTGACTGATTACTAATCACTTATCATATGCACCTCACGCGCCAACAACTTATTTACATACAAGCTCTTATTTGATACAACTTTCAACTTTCACTTTTCTTCATTTTTCATTTTTTTCATTCTTTCTTGACTTTTCTCATAACATCAATGGAAGCTTATCGGGTATCTCCAAAACCACATAGATAATCAACTTTTGACTTTTGATTTTTTTACTTTTTGCTCTTATTTTTGATGTTCCTTGATATGTACCCAACTTCTAAAGCAAAAATTCTCTTAAGAAAACAAAGAACTAAATATTATTCAAACCGAAATACCACTAATTAACCTAGAACATCTATTATATATGGGTGACGTTTCTGATGGGAGTAAAAAGCCACAAGTACCTCTCATGAGCTCTAAAGAGAACCACTACTCCATGTTTAGCATCTAACTTCTAAATAAACTCTATCATTTCTCGCTCTTCGCAATTTAAGATTCCAAATAATGAAACCCGCGAATACTTAGCCGATAATCAGCCACGCATATATAAAGTCAGTTACAGAAACTTGCAAATTATAGAAGAAGAATTCGCGTTTTCTAGCTCCTGATGTAAAAGACTAGCGAAAGCTTTTAAGCTGCGCATGTATAAAGTCAAGTACGGGAACTTGCAGATTCTTAAGAAAGAATTCGCATTTTATAGCTCCTTGTGTACAAAACTAGCACAAGCTTAAGTGATTATCATTGGTTAAGGAAACAAGCTAGGGCTCAACACGCCCGGTCAAGTCAAAATATTTATTCCTACTCTCGCCAGCAAGAAAGTCAACAAGGTGTCAAAACACTTATTCAAACTTTATTATTATTATTATTATTATTATTATTATTATTATTATTATTATTATTATTATTATTATTATTATTATTATTATTATTATTATTATTATTATTATTTTATTTTATTTTTTTTGCACAACTTTTTCAACTTTTCTCATTTTATTGTGCTTTTCCATGACTTTTTCATCAAAATTTTTGAAATTTTTCAATTTTTTCAATTTTTAATTTTTGGTGGAAAAACGGAGTTGCAAGAGTGCACGACATGTGAAAAATGCAAGGTCAAAATCGAATCGAAGATTCACCCTCCCCCCGACTAGAACGAAACATTGTCCTCATTGTTTTACGGGAAAAGGTAATCCTAACAAAATTCTAGGCCGTTTATTAATTATGCCAAAGAAAACGTTAGTCGATAAGATTTAACGGATATAGGATTTTCAAGTAGCACCGATAAATGAGACTCCAAGTGAAGAGATAACGACAACGAGAGTCGTCATAAATCATGGACAATCCTGAACAAACATCACAAAAACCACGGAACACAAGAGTAGAAGAGGCACCCCTTCCTCACATTATTTGTTAGAAAATAGAAAATAAGAAGATGAAATTGGATAAGCATGGGTTGCCACCCACGAAGCGCTTGTTTTTGTTCACCGAGTCACATGAGCTTGACTCGATCCCCGAATTCAATTGTCCTTGGGGAAAGTTTGGAGATCCGGGACTACCATAGTCGGTACATCCCCTCCAAAGTAGTGTTTTAAAAGGTGACCATTCACCTCAAAATTGGGACCATCTTGTTGAGCTAACTCAATGGTTCCATAAGGGAAAACTTGGGTTATTGTGAATGGTCCGGACCAATGGGTTTTAAGCTTACCCGAGAATATCTTTAACCGAGAATTAAAAAGTAGCACTTGATCACCAACGTTAAAAATGCGGTCTTTGATCTTGGCATCATGAATTCTTTTTGTTTTCTCTTTATAAATCAAAGAATTCTCGTAAGCTTGATCACGGAGTTCTACTAACTCATTCAATTGAATTTTTATGTGATCACCCGCGGTTTTCAAGTCAAAGTTGGCATGTTTTAAGGCCTAGTAGGCCTTGTGCTCTAGTTCAATGGGCAAATGACAAGCTTTCCCGTAAACCAGCTTATATGGTGTACACCCAATTGGGATTTTGTAAGCGGTCTGGAAAGCCCATAATGCATCTTCTAATTTGTCGGCCCAAGAGGCACGGTGTTCTCCTACTGTCCTTTCAAGTATACGTTTTAAACCACGATTGGAGACCTCAACTTGACCACTCGTTTGTGGATGATAAGCCGTGGAAAGACGATGTGTGACACCATATTTTAGCATAACTTTCACAAATTGATCATTGCAAAAATGGGTCCCACGATCGCTTATGATGGCTCGAGGTGCACCAAATCGGGCAAAGAGACTTTTCAAAATCTTAACAACCACTCGGGCGTCATTGGTGGGGAGCGCCTTCGCTTCAACCCATTTTGATAAGTATTCGATGGCCACGAGAATATATTTGTTACCCCTAGACGACGGGAATGGTCCCATGAAATCGATGCCCCAAACGTCGAAGATCTCACAAACTTGAATCGCATTTTGCGGCATTTCATCTTTTTGAGAGATTTTCCCTTGACGTTGGCAAGAGTCACATGTTTTCACCAATTCATGGGCATCCCGATATATCGTCGGCCAATAAAAGCCGGAATCGAAAACCTTCTTAGCGGTGAAATTGGCACCATGATGTCCCCCCGTGGGTCCACTATGACATGCCTTTAGAATTTCAACGGCACTCGTATCGTGAACACACCGCCGGATCACTTGATCCGCACAGACTTTGAACAAGTAGGGGTCGTCCCAAAAATAATGTTGGACATCTTTAAAGAATTTCTTCTTTTGTTGGGACGACATCCCTTTCCTAATGAATTTCCCCGCATGGTAATTCGCAAAATCGGTGAACCATGGGGTACTTTGGTCAATTTTGGTCACACTCCCAAGTGTCTCAAGAGGAAATGTTTCCGTAATTTTCTTATTCTCGAGAACACTTTGATGGGGGTTCTCAAGTCTAGAAAGATGGTCGGCAGCGAGATTCTCAGCTCCTTTCTTGTCTCGTATTTCGACATCAAATTCTTGGAGCAAAAGAACCCACCGCATTAAACGTGGCTTTGCGTCTTGCTTCGCCATTAAGTACTTTAGGGCTGAATGGTCCGTATACACTATGCACTTTTTAAGAAACAAATAAGGTCTAAATTTCTCAAAAGCATAGACGACCGCCAACATCTCCTTTTCGGTGGTTGTGTAATGATGTTGGGCGTCATTCATGGTCTTGCTTGCATAGTGTATCGGCTGAAAATACTTGTTCTTACGTTGCCCCAGAACTGCACCAATGGCATAATCGCTTGCATCACACATTAGCTCAAATGGTAAGTCCCAATTGGGGGCAACTAAGATTGGTGCCTCTGTTAACTTCTTCTTTAAAACATTAAATGCATCGACGCATTCATTCGTGAAGTTAAACGGAGCATCTTTTTCTAAAAGGTGGGTTAGAGGCCGGGCTATTTTGGAAAAGTCTTGAATAAAACGTCGATAAAAGCGGCATGACCAAGGAAACTTCTTATTCCTTTGACGGTAGTCGGGTGTGGTAATTTAGCAATAACATCGACTTTTGCCCGATCCACCTCAATTCCAGATTTGGATATCTTATGGCCGAGGACTATTCCCTCTTTAACCATGAAGTGGCACTTTTCCCAATTTAGTACTAAATTAGTGTTTTCACACCGAATTAGCATATTTTCTAAATGGGAAAGGCAAGAGTCGAAAGAATCTCCATAGACGAAGAAGTCGTCCATAAACACTTCCATGGTTTTTTCAATCATATCCGAAAAAATGGCCATCATACACCGTTGAAACGTGCCTGGAGCGTTACATAAGCCAAAGGGCATTCTACGATAGGCAAACGTTCCATACGGGCAAGTAAAAGTGGTCTTTTCTTGATCCTGGGGATCAATGGGAATTTGAAAGTACCCAGAAAAGCCATCCAGAAAACAATAGAACTCATTTCCCGCTAAACGTTCAAGCATCTGGTCCATAAAAGGAAGCGGGAAATGGTCTTTACGTGTCGCATCATTCAACTTTCGATAGTTGATACAAACTCTCCATCCGGTCACAAGTCGAGTCGGTATAAGCTCATTATCGTCATTCTTCACAACAGTGATTCCGCCCTTCTTTGGCACACAATGAACCGGGCTAACCCATGAACTATCCGAGATTGGATAAATCATTCCAGCGTTAAGGAGTTTTATAACTTCCTTTTTGATCACTTCATGGATTTGTGGATTAACCCGTCGTTGTTGCTGGACAGAAGCTTTGTGATTATCCTCAAGAAGAATCTTATGAGTACAAAATCGAGGGTCGATTCCCTTAATGTCGGATATTTGCCAAGCAATCGCACTTTTATGCTTCCGAAGCACATCTAAGAGTCGTGTCTTCTCCTCATCTTTAAGACCTTTTGATATTATAACCGGTAATTTATCATTTTTTTCCAAGTATGCGTACTCGAGATGAGGAGGCAAATCCTTGAGCTCGAGCTCCGGAGGATTCTCAATAGACGGCTTAACTTCTTTTACGTCTGCCATTTTTAAATCAACCGAAGGGGAAGAAATAATCGGTTTTTCATTTAACAATTTTTCAATTAATAAAATGTCCCCCTCCGGATCAAAGTTGTTATTATCAAATTCCGGTGAAAATAATTCATTTGCAAGACAAACATTGATTTCTTCCCAAGCGAGATCACTCCCCTCAAAAGGAGTGAGGGAAGGAGAAGAATCCAAGACGACCGGTTCAAAAGAAGGAGTGGGATTGCCACTCGAAGCATTATCGGTAAAACCAAGAAATTCTTGAGCATACTCCTCCGTAGTCTCATCAATAACATCGATACGGTTGACGGAAGAAACATCATAATCGGAGGAGTATCTCGCGGTTTGATCAAGGTTAAAAGAGACGGTTTCGTTTCCAACACGTAAAGTAATTTCCTCGTCATAAACATCAATCAAAGCACGACCGGTCCTTAGGAAACCTCTCCCAAGAATGAGAGGAACCCGTGGATCGGCATCGAAATCAACAACCACAAAATCCGCAGGGAAATGAAATTTCTCAACATTGACAAAAATATCCTCAGCTATGCCAATTGGACGAGACGTTGATCGGTCGGCAAGCTCGAGGGTCATAAGCGTCAGTGTCAAGTTAGGAAGAGACAACTTTTTCCAAATCGACATCGGCATAAGGTTAATGCTAGCACCAAGATCGGCCAAGGCGAATCATTGAACCATACCCGGAAAATTGCACGGTATAAGAAACTTGCCAGGGTCTTCAAGCTTTTCGGGTAGCTTTTTAAGAAGAACCGCTGAGCAATTCTCGTTCATTTGAGTCCTTGACATTTCAAAAAGCTTTTCTTTGTTATTCAAAAGACCTTTTAGCATTGAAGCAAATTTAGGCATCAAAAGTATAGCATCCGCGAGACTTATATCAAAGTGTAACTCTTGAAAAATCTGATAAAAACTTCTCCATTTGGTTTTTATCCTTCTCGTGGTGCTTTTGTTCATTTAAGCGTGACGGATATGGCAACTTTGTTTTAACGGGTGTTTCATTTTCATTATCATTAACAACCTTTTCTTTTCCTTTAGACGTCGGGACCACCGGAGGTTGGATGTTCTCGTTCCTTCCATTATTAATAGGAATTTCCATATCCCTTGTCACCTCGGGTTCACGGGCGACTGCCTTGGGAGGTAGAGAAGAAGAGGTAGTCGGAGCCGTCGGTCCATCATAAGTAACACCACTCCTTATTATGATCGCTTTAGCATCGCCCCTCGGGGTTAGCAATCGTGTTGCTAGGCAAAGTTCCAGAGCCCGAGGGTCGATCATTTAAACGCTTGTTAAGATCATTGATTTGATTAGCTAACAACCTTGTTGTTTCCTCTTGTTTTGTCATAAAAGCTTGTTGGTTTTGAAGCAATTGCTTAATCAAATCTTCCGTGGGCGACGGATTTGGAACATCAGCTTGATTTTGATTATTAAAACTTTGCCCACGGTTTTGAAAATTGCCATTGTTCTGATTTCCATGATTATTATTCTGAAAATTCCCATTGTTTTGAAAATTATTCCCTTGAGGCGGGCCTTGGTGAAAATTTCCCCGTTTTTGATTTTGTTGAAAATTCTGATTTTGTCTTTGAAAACCATTATTTCCACGGTTGTGATTTTGATTGTTATTGAATTGATGATTACGGTTTTGCACATTGTTATTCTGATTCACTTGATTAGGTTGATTAAACCCGGGTGGTCCAAGATGTTGGCTCGGACAGTAGCTGAGGAGATTACGGTCTCCTTGAAGAGGTGGGTAACCGTTGCCACCCATATTCGCAGCATACACGTTCTCTTGAGCAAAAGAGCCGGTCGTCGGACATTCATAATACGGGTGTGGACCACCACAAGTAGTACAACCTTGATTAACAACATTGACTTGATGACTTGATTTTTCCATAGACATTGCATCGACTTTCTTTGTTAAAGCCAATATCATACTTTTCACTTCATCATTATTTTTCTCATTATTGGGCATTTGAAGCTTATTTCTTGACATTCTAACACGAGCCTTATTTTCAATTATCGTGAAGGCATCATTTGTGTTCCTAGCCAACAAGTTACCACCCGCAGCAGAGTTGAGTGAATCTTGATCAATATAAAACAACCCATTATAGAAAGTGTCAATCTGCTGAAGGTCGGTGAACCCATGGTTAGGACATTTTTCCAACAAATCTTTGAAACGATCCCAAGCTTCACTAAACGATTCATCAAAAGCTTGTTGGAATCGAAAGATTTGGGAACGGAGATTAGAAGTTTTAGAGGGAGGATAGTGTAACAATTCGCAATTTCAGGTTAACTTTTATTCCCGAAAATTTCACTATTCACCTTTTACTATTCACTTTTTACTATTCACTTTTCACTATTCATCTCAGAAATTTTTATTTCATATTCTCGTAAGTTAAACCATTTTAACGATAATCCGAGAGTTTGACGCTCGTCGGATTATTTCTGCAAAAATCACAAAGCCGTGTCCGAGATTTACTTTTAGGTTTAAACGTCATTCCAGCATCCCGATATGTCCATAAAACATTATAAACAATAGAAATATGATTTTCTCTCATTTTAGGACAATTCCAAAAGTTTCGGAATTTTATGTTTTCCAGTTCAGCATTTTGCGCGAATTACACGTTTTAGACCCGTGTTTCCAGTTTTTAGCAGGGTTTTAGCACCCGATAGAACCTACCACTCATTTTATATTTTATTATGGAGTATATTGACATGTTTAACCATACTTTCAAGTTTCATATTTTTAGGATGCCCGGTTTTACGTTTTGTGACTTAAAAACTTACGGTTAGCAACTTACGGAGTCAAAACTAGCTACATACTTAGGATAATATCATCCAAAGACCATGAATACTCATCTAGTCACCCTTATCTCTTCCAAACCGACTTAGGAGGGGGGGGGAGTCACCATGTGTGGTTAAATCTTGACTTTAATCATTAGATCATACTTATTTACAACTTTGTCACCAAGTTTAGGCACTTTCCTAACACTTTCCTAACCTCCTCATCCTAGCCTATATAAATGATCACATATGACTTAGAAAAACTCATTCTCCTTTCCTTTCTTCATCACCAAAAACGCCACAACATCAATACCTAGCACCATGATCCTTTGATCATCAATATACAAGTTACACTACAAAGTTCAAGGTCTTAGTATTCTCTACCTAGTTCTTAAGTTTGTTTGGTGATTCCATGGTTGAATTAGGAGCTACACAAGGTTACTAGGGCTGAAGTTAAATGGTTTTCACAAGGGTTAGATCAAGGCTAGCAAGGGTTACAAGAGTTGTGGTGAAGGGTTTACAAGCTTAGGTTTAGTGTCCTAGTTCTATACTTGACTTCCTTTCTTTAGAAAGCCAAAAGTTATAAGCAAACCCTTATACACTTTCTTGCTCAATATCATTTCATGCTTATTATGTTTCTTTCATGCTATATATGGTCTTTGTATTGTGTTCATGATGTTTAAAAATGGATAAAACAAGTATTGGTATACATATGTTAACTTATGACAAGTAAACAAGCAAACTAGTGATTTTTATGGAGAACCACGACCAAAATAGTATAACTATGATATTTAACACTTACTTACTGTTATAAAGGACTTCAAAAGGAAAACATAGCAATTTGAATCACCCAAAACGAGTACACGAGTCAAAAGATACAGCCATAAGAAGTTAGCGAAACCAAAACGCCGAAACTGCCAATACCCTACTGTTTGCATTCTGCCATTTTGAAAGTCCCACTTCTGGTCCGATTCATCAAAAAGTTAAAACACGAAAGTTGTCCGGAACGCCGTTTTCGTTCAGGAACAAAGAAGCTCGAGCCCTGAAAATGCTTTCTGAGTGATAATTTTCTTCAAATTCTTATCAGCCCATTTTTATACCAAAGTTGCTATATAATGATTATAATTAGATGAGACCAAGAGGTCTAATGACCTAAAGCCAAGACCACAACCATGGCTAAAGCCAAGGTTGAGTCTCAAGACCATGGTAACAATGACCAAGGTCACGGCAAAGCCACGGCTAAAGACCTTATAACTTTTAAAGATCAAAAAGCTTATATATATATATATATATATATATATATATATATATATATATATATATATATATATATATATATATATATATATATATATATATATATATATATATGTTATCAAATACTACAATAGTAGGAAGCCTCATGTGAGGAGTTCATTAAGTAAGCCGTCGAGACGAGTTGTGGATTTACGAGTTAAAGTGTCCTGGCTCCTCGAACGTTTACTCAATGACTTCTGAATTATGTCGGCCCGAACGGTAGTAAGAGATATACAACCTATACATGTTTCATAGACCACTTATAGTCAACGACTTACACTATATACTAAAGTACTACATCATGAACATTATGCAAGACATATATAGGCAATTCTTCATATTCTTAGACGTTACTCCAAACCTAAGTCGCAACGTTCTATTATAGGCTGCTCTTAGAGACTTTCGCGATTCGACTACCACTTTCATTTCTCATTACATAGACTTAAGGTGAGTCATAGCCCCTACTCTTTTCGTACTTGTTTTAACTCTTTGGGGGGATACATGCTCAACTACTTGCTTACTTGTACAAATACTCAAAACATTTATACTTGATTGTTTTATACTTGATTGTCTTATACTTGATGGCATTATACTTGATTTCATACATACATGACTGTCTTTTATCTTTGGGAAGTGGCTCCCAGTAAACTTATATCTTTGGGAAGTGGCTCCCAGTTTTCTTTGGGAAGTGGCTCCCAGTTGTCTTTGGGAATTGGCTCCCAAGTGAGGTCTTCAGAGATGAAGTAGAGACTCACTACTAATTGCTTAATTGTTTTGATGAACTTATACATGTCTTATTCATACTATATGTTAGCAGTGGGTTGTGAACACACAGGTTACAAGTCTCTTATGGCGGGACTTGTAACTGAGTGGATTCACGATGCCTTTGCTGTGTGATCAGTCTTTAAGGCTTTTTCAACTGTTTTAAGACAAACTCTATGAACTCACCAACCATTGTGTTGACACTTTAGCATGTTTATCTCAGGTTAGTAAGGCGATAGCTAGTGCGTGGAACTTAGAGTCAAGCTGCATACTCTGAAGACTTACGCTTTTATCATTTACCATTCAAAACATTTTGTATACATTTATGTATCATACTTTGAAATCTCATGTTTGTAACTTTGAATTCATTAATCGAATGGTAACTTTTCAAAACGTCTCATTTAGAGTTCGTTTTCTATAACTTGTACTTTGTATTATGAAGTAGCACCCCTATGACACAGTCTTCCGCTGCGGTATTTTGGGGGTGTTACAGATAGAAATGATTCACAAGCTTGGAAGCAAGGTCATTCCAAGTGTGAATTGAGTTAGGCGGTTCCTTTTCCAGCCAAGTTCGGGCTGCTCCTTTTAAGGAGAAAGGAAACAACTTCAATTTCGCCACATCGTGAGGAACTTGGTTCATTCTAATCGTCTCAGCGATGTCGGTGAAATTTCGGATGTGAGCATAAGGGTCTTCATTATCGAACCCGTGAAAGGATATACCCGTGATCAAATTGAGTAATCCGTGATTAATCTCAAAATTGGCATTGATGTCCGGAATCAGAATAGCTCTCCTCACACCATTGAATGGTGATTGGAGTTGTTCTTCCATCGGACGTGGATCAAATGCCGGTTGTGGTCCCACCGGAGGAATCACATTGTGCTGCGGACCACCCATCGGCGGGGGTCCGTTGTGTTCGTTTTGGTTCATCTCCTCGTCGTCAAGGAAATGAACCCGACTCGTATGTCGTAAAACCCGCTCGGGGTTAGAGAACGGAGACGTAAGACTCTCAAACGAAGATCGGGTGTGCATACACAACGAGCAAAATTAAAAAGAAAATGAAAAAGAAAAGAGAAAAGAAAATCTTTTTGTTTTTTTTATATTTCACAAAAACTTTTTATTTCTTTTGTTTTTTTCTTTTTATTGAAACGTTACGTTAATCAAAAACCGTTTCTTTCAGAACCACGCGCGACGGGACGGGAAAGAAGAGTGTTTCTCTCTTCAGCTAGCAATTTAATGTCTTAGCTTCCGTATTTCCCGCTTAATCGGTTGTAGTAAATGAAATAATCCGATAATTAATCAATTTCACGTTTTCGTTATATTGCGAGACTTATTTGGTTTACAACGCCCTTTCTTTCGATCGGGTCGAAGCTGTAACTTTTATTATTTTTTTTGGTATTTTGTAAACACTTTAGGAAAAGTGTTTTTGATTTTTCAATTTTTATAGAGATATATATACAAAGTAGACGAAGGCTTAACAAAACACGATTTTTCAAAAAGATATTCAAAAATTCACTTCGGCCTTCCCCGGCAGCGGCGCCAAAAATTGATTCGTGTGAAAACCAATTATATATAATATAGTATAATATCGAAGTGATCCGCGTAAAATACGGATCACCCGAGTCGTTTCCCAATGAAGGCGAATGGAATCGAGAATATCGATTCGTGAAATCGTGAATTGAAAAGTGAGAAAGTGAAAAATAGCAATCAAATAGTTCACGTAATCACAAACAAGTATGAAATATGCAGAAAGTACAAGCTAATTATGCACCAAAATTAAAAACGTAAAAACGGAAACGCAACCGCAAAATTTAAAACGTAACGTATATCGAAAAATGATCCTACGAACTTGGAAATATTTTCTAAAAATCTTAAACTAATAAAAGAAAAATTTTAAGAAAAAGAAAATACTTTTTAGACTTTTCTTTTATTTTCTAGAATTAATTTTCTATTTATTGAATTAAAAAGTAATTAAAAATAAAAGAAAATATGAAAAATAATGGGAAAATTATAAAAACTATTCTGAAAAATCTAAAATATTATAAAAGAATTTTCAAAACTGTTTTTGTATTTTTTAAAGCTTTTTCTGATTTTTTATTTGATTTTTATTATTTAAAATGATTAAAAATTGATTATAAACTAAAAAAATTAAGAAAAATAGCAAATGAACTCGGAAAATTATGAAAAATTAACAAAAATTCTAAAATATTATTGGGAACTTGCAGAAAAATTTTGGATTAAAAACAATAAGGAGAAGTGCTTATTCAGTGCTTAACAGCTTATGGCAAGTGCTTATTTATAAGCACTTGCCACAAAACTTAACCAAATTGATACCACAGATGTAAAATACACTAATAAGCTCAAAGTAATTCAGATATGAACTAGGAAAACTCAGAATCAATGAATGCAAGCAATAAGCTACCAAAGTAAGCTAATGAACAAGCAAATAAGCACTCAGATAAGCCAGGAACTAAGAATCTGAAAGAAACAGCTAAAACTCAACTAATCAAACTCAGATTACTCAAAAAGCACAAGCTACAAGCTCAAATGGGCACTTGCAGCCCTGTAGTGATTTCAGATTACTAGTCCTATACTACCAATATTAAGGCCAGAATAAGCAATTCTAATAAGCTTCAAACTATGAGATTATGGAGGAAAATTATAGTCTACCATGCTAAGATGCTATAAAACAAAAATCTCCTACTAAAACTATCATCTACTAATCTAAAAGATATCATGAAAACAAGCTCAGACCTGAGGTGCAGGGGAATTAAGTACTCAAACAGATAACTTCCAACTATAATTCTAATAAGCTAATAAGATCAGAACCTGAATTTTCTTTTTGATGATGATAAACTAGCTGCTAAGGAACATTAATCAACAAGCTATAACTATTTCTGATTAAAAATGAGCTCTACAAGAGCTATAAAAAATCATACCAAAACTGAGTAACAAACAAGTTTGACTATTTGAAATGCAACCAAAGTTTGACTAATTTAAAATTCAACTGATCAAAATTAACTCTACATGCAGTAATAAGCTATCATTAAGCTAAGTTTAGCTACTATGATCTAATTTGCAACTACTCCTACTAATTCACTAGCTGAAACCTACTTAACCTAAGTGATAATGAAATTAAAATCCAATTTTGACTTTTCTTTAAAATGACTTACTGTTTTTATAGCAAATTACTTAATATCTACACTAATGCAACACATGTGTGACAATAATTAGTTATGAAACAACAACAATACTTCAGCAAAACTTAAATCCAAACAGCCCCTTATCTACTGATTCCACCACTAAAATCTGTAATGAGCAACTGATTACCACTACAACTACCTATGACTATCTTACATCACTATTGAGACAGAAATAAAGTATCAATCAACACAAATGTCAAATGGTAATGAAATGAGACCAATCCACAACTATGACAGATAAACTATTGTAACAGTTAAAAACTAAATCTATACTACTAAGATCTATGCTAAGCAAATGAAATCATCTAATCATACAACCTCTAATCTCTACTATTACTACTACAAAATCAGAAAAACTTTCCCAATGAAACAATAGAGATCAATATGCTACTTTAATTGCTAAAGATGCATAAACTAGCCATGAAATCAGAAAATATACCAAACATTCCTCCCTCAGCATGAACAGAGGGAGTTCCCTTTGCTTGCCTGTCTTTTGACAGGCTGAGATCTTCCAAAACTTATCTCAACTTGCCTGAATATACCACAGCAACTAATGTTTCACTTCACTTTTGTTGACTTATGTTTGATCAAAACAGAAACTATTCCTCAATAAGCTAGACAGCTTAAAAGGAATTTTTAAAACTAATGTTCAACTTATTTGTAAACTTTAATGAAAAGTATGAAAACTTATTTTTTTAATTTTTATTTTTTATATTTTTTATATTTTTGTTTTATATGAAGAATAAAATCTGAGTTAACAAATTTAAAACAATTAAACTAATTAATAAGACTGAAATCAATAAAAGTAATAGCTGAAATTTACAATGATTAAAGCTAATACACTAAAACAATACAAATAAACTGAGATTGATTTATGTAAAACTAAATTTTATTAAAAACTTGAACTGAATTACATAAAGCTAAACTAAGATACAATCAAAGGAAATTTAAGCAGGGCTTCGCTACACTATCTCACTACACAAAATAAGCTAAAACTAACATCTATTTATAGGAAAAATGAGGGTTGGGGTCTCGGATTGCCATGCTGGCAATTCGTGTGACCTGTGTTTCTTTTAAGCTCCTCAGCACCCTTGGATCAATTCTAATAATTTTATCTCAAATATCAACCCTTTGATCAGCTTCTATGATGCGTCCACACCAATCACATGCAGCCACGTAGCCCCCCGTGTGTTAGTTTGAGTCTCTGACACACTCTGAGCTTCTAGAAACATGTTTGAATTGACGTCCGTACCCTTAATTGCGGTCAATTTTGGACGGAACAGTAACTAGGGTTCCTCATCTGGGTAACTTCTGATTTGGGGAAAAAAATAAGAGCGGGGTAGTTTTTTTTATAATGTCTGACCCTTTGACCAAGGGTGTAGGTTTTGACCAGTTGTATGTATGGATCGGGTTAAATGGGAGGTGGTGATGGGCTTTTCATTTTGGGCCAAGAAAGAATGGGTAATTGTTTATTGGATTTGTAGAGAGGTTTGGGTTTAAGTATTTCTGGATCAGATTTTTGCTATTTAGATTTTGAAAACAAATGACAAGGACCAAAACGTAATATTTGAAATTCCAAGGGTCACTTTTGTAAATTCCCAAAAACTAAATCCAAGGGCTGATCTTGACAAAGTAAGATTCTTCAAGGACTATTATCGCCATTTTGAGCTCAATTAGGATCAAGGCTTGATAAATGCTTCCTGGCTTAAGCTTTTGACACTCATTAGACATCTCGTGCTCGGTTTCGTTGTTTTCTTGTGATTTTTCGTCATTTGTATAATATCCATACCTGCATATCACAAACACAAAAACACTACAAATTTGGCATAATTCGATTAGTTTTTGGTCTCTTGAGTCCGGTTTTGGTCTTATAAAAGTGAGTGAATAAGCACTCACCATAGACAAGAGTGGAAAGAGTGATAGGAAGTGTTTTAGATGTGGAGATCCCAATCAGCTTATTGGTGAATGTCCTAAGCCACCAAGATCAAACAACCAAAGAGCCTTTGTAGGAGGTTCTTGGAGTGATAGTGGTGAAGAAGAAGAGGAGAAGCCTAAGAGCGAGGTACATTCTGACTCTTCTTATTTTAGTGATAATAATTCATCAATAGATGATAATATGCTATATGATGAATATAATAAATTATGTGAGGTAAGTACTAAAATCATAACTAGGAACAAAACACTGATAGCAACACTGCATGAACTAGAATTACAAGTCTTAGAACTAAGAGATCAACTTAAAAGAATTGAGAAAAATAAGCAAATAGATGTTGGTTGTAAGTCATGTATAGATCTTAAAATAGAAAATGAAAAAATTAAAGAAAACGCCGTTAAAATTGTTAAGTTTGAAAAAGGAACACAAGCACACAATGACATGCTTGAAAATATTAGATTTAGTGAACATGCTGGAGCAGGTTTAGGGTTTGATCCAAAT
Source organism: Artemisia argyi (assembly GCA_030686995.1). Taxonomy (NCBI): domain Eukaryota; kingdom Viridiplantae; phylum Streptophyta; class Magnoliopsida; order Asterales; family Asteraceae; genus Artemisia; species Artemisia argyi. The sequence goes on from CM060685.1 coordinate 107,187,741, forward strand.
AAGGCATCTACTAGTGAAATTAAGCAAGTTAAATTTGTTAAATCCAGTGAAGCTGATCTAGCAGATGACGGCACCTCAAGTGTTGGCAACGACACCACCAACCCTAGTGGTACCGTCACCTGTTAAAGCTAGAACTGGGTCGATCTTAAAAATTAACTTAAGTCCTAAGCCAATTCATATAGTAGTCAATAATGTTAAAATACCTGTAGCTACTAATAAGGAAATTAAAAGATTTTATAAACCTGTGTCAACCCCCGTTAATGGATCTACTAGATATAATACTAGATCAAAGACTCCTTCACCAAGACATAAAAATGCTCCCAAATCTTGACCTAGAACTCCTCTACCGAGAGGTAACTTTATGAGACAAACTTATCCAAGTAACTATCCCGTAACTTGGAACAACCGTCAACAACAAAGTTATCTATTATGGGCAATTTGTCCTCCATTTCAACATCCAAGCCAAATGGATGATATGCATTAGATGTTCAACACTAACAACCTTGGTCCCATGAGATATTGGGGACCAAATGTTTGAGTCTTATCTTACTAAATAGTTATGCTTGAGAATCAACTTGAAATCCGACAAAGGATCTATTCAATGAAAGCACAAATGGTGACGGATAATTCAAGCTTTATCTCATCTCTCTAAGCATAACAACGAGGATAACATCATAGGCTAAGGTAAGTTTTCTCAAAACCCCCTCTCTATGTGATGAGCTATGCATGTAGTTTTCTTGAGAACTCTCTTTGCTTGTATTAGTATAAAGGACATGAAAAGTGCTTGTCTAAATGGTTTCAATCAACAAGGAGACATATGTAGTACAATCTCCAAGACTTGTTGATTTCTAAAACCATATCATGTTTTAAAAATGAGTATACCATGAGAATGGTAGATAACACACTTTTAATGAAGAAATAAAATTCACATTACCTCATTGTTCAAAATATACGTGGATAACACTATATTAAACTCATTTCATCATGAAATGACCGATGATCACCTTAAGATCATGCGTGACGAGATTGAGAAGAACATGAAGGGTGAATTACTATTATTTTTTTAATCCTCATATAATAATAATTGCCAATTGTATTCCCTTGTATGCTAGTATACTAATATATAAATACATAGTATCTATATAGAAGTAAAGCTTACCTAAAACTATCCTTACTAATAAATATTATTTGTGGAGTTGAAAGCTCACTGAAGACGTTGATAGTGAGAATACGGATAATACCTAGTTACTAGGACATGATAGGTTACTCTATCACTCGGCAAGTAGGCCCGAAATCATGATTAATGACCGCCTTTCGGTTCGTTTGTAAGAAGATCTCAAAACTTCTTATATTGAAAATGATTGAATACGTCATCCAATGTATTCAAGGCATTATACATTTGGGAAGTGCGCGATCCCAAGGAGTTTAGTGTAAAGATTATTGTCTAACACTAACTCTGATAGTGTGAAAGATTATGTGGATTGATAATGTACAAGTTATGTTTGTACCTTCATAGGTTGTGTCTAAACTTCTTGATTCACCAAGAAACAAACAACTTTTACTATCTCCACAACCGAAGCCGATTACGCAAGCGCTGGAAAGGCATAGAATTAAGCACTATAGATGAGACAACCTTTAATCTCTCGATGATACTTCCATGACGACATTCCCATGACGCGCTACAACAAGAAGAGATTGACTTGACCATAAACTCCATGATTAGCTCGTGCATTAAACACTTCATGATACGTCATCATCTCTGTCACTATGATGTTCAATGAGGAAACATCTCTTTCGAAATGGAATACTCATTTAACAACATCGTTGACATTCCATTCCTAGCCCTCTCATGACTTGGAAATATTTAGGTCATCTCATCACAATCCATTTTCTTCGTTTAAATCCTTTGGATTCATTCCTGAAAACCTCTCATGACTATTCAAAATTTCACTAGAAATATTGAAGTCATTCCGCGAATCTTTCTTACGATCATCTATACATTTGCTCATAGCATCTAAGGTCGTCATTCGAAATCAAGTCTAGTCCCCAGTGTCATAAGAATTTATTAGGTATAAATTCTATTCTCGTCTTGAAAAGTCTTACTAAATAAGTAAGACATGTTCACCAAAAACCAAAACTGGACAAAAAACTGTCACAGTAGTGCACGACACCACTAAAATTAGTGGTACCGTGTATCTGTTGAGACCCGTTTTTCTTCCTTCTTTCCCTTACTATTCACATTCGAAACACAACCAATATCTCTCATCTTCTGTCAAAACCGAACACCACACCTATAATTCAATCACACATTTACTAATCAAGATCGAGGCATTGCAATTAAGGATAATCATTCACTACATCATACCCAATACTAATTGTAAGTCAATTGAACCCAATTTCTTTTATTTTGATTCTAGGGTTTGTTCATAATCACAAAATTGAATTGGGTCTTTTTTAAAATTGATTGAATTATTAAACAATTAGGACTAGGATTAGACAATGTAGAACAAATATGATTCCCTAAACATATGATTTGCATTAACCCACTTATATCATTCAACCTAGGTCTGAATTTTGTTATCAAAATTCGAATTAGATTAAGTGTCTTTACTGGAATCATGTCTAGGATACTTGAAAGTTGATTAGAAGTGATTAGCACTTAAGCTTTTCAACTTTAAAAATGTTTTGGCGCCAAATTGACACATTTGCCAAACACCCCAATTCGAATATTTTTGAAAAACATCACTAAAATAGTATCATGAAAGATTTCTCGTGCATTGTTGATACAAACTAAAAATGTTTTCGCATGCATACATGTTCTTACAAATGACAGTTAAGTTACATAACTAATATGTAATCTTGTACACATTTGCTTGAGCAAAAGTAAAGTTAGGAGCGTTTGGGTAATCTTATTAATTTTACCTTAAGAGTCGAGATTACTGCACATCCACACAGTTCGCATATAGGCACACACAGGTCATGTGACAACAGAAATTAATCCATATGCTCATACATATTTTCTTATAGGTGTCATAATGCCGCACATATATGACTTTGAGCATCAATTGACCTACATCTATATCCCCACATTCTCAAATGAACCCTACATGTGTAGAGAATTCAGTGAACAGTTCAAAAATGTTGAGTCTCGTTATTTTCACGAAGGTCGTATTCTGAACACTTCCCTTACCTTCCAACAACAAATCGAGTCAGCCTTTCGAGCCATAGGTTTTGAAATTCTCCTTACCATTAATGAACAAATATGTCCTCGTTTCATTCTCGATTTCTTCTGTGAGGTTGACCTCGTATAAAACGAGGATCATTCCTTCTCATTGTGGTTTTGGATACAAGAATATAAATTTTTGCTACCTCTGGAGCAATTTGCTCAAATTCTCGGTCTCCCAAATCTTGGGCAATATGCCTACTCTGAAAAATTTTCTCTTGACTCTTTGAGTGTTGAAGAAAATGGTCTATATCATTCGTATGTCCCCTCTCCACAGGAACTAATTAGTGTTCTCTGCAATTCGTCTGAAGTTCAAAACCCCAACAGAATTCGCATCATCGAACTTCGTTACTTCCTTCAACCCATGGCGGTTATTCTATGTGAAAACATATTGAGTCTTGTAGGAAATCATGAGTACCTACCCGCGTCTTGTGCCCACATGCTCTATTGCATTGTGCTTCGTCAACCATATAATCTTACCTATTTCTTCGCCAAGCAAATCATTCATGTCAAAGATAAAAGAAACAAAATAATTCCCTATGGAATGTTTCTAACCCGTCTTTATCATTACTACATGAATGCTCATCAATACCTCTGAAGTCTTGCTTACACGCTTGTCAATCGAGTCATGGAACCATTTAGTGAGTCACACATGGTTTCCTTCCTAACTCTTGAAAACGAACCCTATGATACTTCATCAAATGATGACGATGAGTGAAGATATGGGAAATTGATCAAGTCAATTGGAGGAGTTATCAAAGCGTCATCAACAATAGAGGAGAATGAAGAATTAAAATTTGCTATATACTAATTTTTATTATTAATTAAAGTATTATCATATTAACTAGTTTGAAGGATTGACTACGGCCAGTTAACATTAACTATTTTACGTTGGCAGAACTTTTATCTCATTCGGGTGTGTCTTTCAATTTTACCACCCAAATGTATTTTATCATGTTTTACTGTTGGTAAATTTTATCATATGATCATTATTTGTTCACAGCATGCTTCTAGATGATTGTGATATTTGCTTAGATAATTTTATGTGCAAGTATCTAGATGATAATTTGCATGCTTACTAGTAGCGTGTTTATTAGATTAATCACATGATCATATTAGTTGCTAGTTGAGGATACCGCATACACATTTTTCACAACCATTCCTCAATGACCCCTTACTTAATCAAGCACTACCATGTCTTCCACCATTGCCACCATCTCCCACAAAGCTAAGAAACTAAGGCTTAACATTAAGCCCACAAATGAAAGGATCTTCATTGATCTTACTCTTGATGATGATGAGGATATCCACACACCACCTTCCAATAACTCAACTTCATCCATTTCCACACCATTAGCTCCATCCAAAACCAATTCCACTAGGGCAAACTTATCCTCATCAACCACAATTAAGACAACATCTTCCTTACCACCTAGTCCTCTTCAACCTTTGGCACTAACATTCACAACTCCACTAGAACTAGTGTACAACACTTCATCACCATCTTCTGTTTCTTCATCACCACCATCACAACCTATCATGGGCCATCCAATTCAATACCCAAGTCTATCACATACCCTTAGTTGTGCTTGTTGTCACCACAACCACAACCTCATTGCTCACCAAAGAGATGAAATGGCTTACATGTTTAACTACATTGAGCATCTCTTGACACCACCTCAAGGGCCCGTGATACCACCTCCTACACCATCCAATAGCCCAAGCAACAAAACTTTTATGTTAGCCTTCAACAATAAAAACCTTAGGAACCCTTTTGTGCACCTTGAAGCAAATCTTAGGACCTCTATCTCACTAAAGAATGCTATGTACTTCTTTATGTAGTTTTATCTTTCTTGTTAACTAATTTAGTTATTGTAATCATACTTCAAGTATGATATTCTCATTATTAATGAAGGCATGGGCTTATCTTTTGTTTGTGGTTGACTATTCTTTTGTGCTTTTGGTTGGATATTTGTCTTGAATACTACATGTTAGATATTGTATTTGTGTCATCTAACCTTGTTTTGTAGCATCAACCATTGCCCAATTCCTTGGTATGCTCTAAATGAGGGGGAGTATCCATCAAGGGGGAGCTTTAGTAGTTTTTGCTTTGACAAAAATGGGGGAGAAGTGGGATATAAACTAATACTAAAAACTTGTCGAAACTAGTTTTTCACATAAAATGAGATTATGTTTTGTCATCATAAAAAAGGGGGAGATTATTGATGTAAATAATGTCTAAAAACGATATTATCATTTTTCGATATCTCTATGTTTTGATGATAACAAAATGTGAAAACATCTTACATCAAAATTAACGTAAACAAGTTTTTAGTCGATATATCCGATTTCTACGTTAATCACTCTAGGTATGAACAAACAAATTTATAACTTCACAAATGATCAAAGAAGTGAATTTGTGTTTTGAACTTCACATTTTTAGCTTGACAAAACTTTCTTTTCAAAAATACATTTTACAAATTATTTTTGAAATATAAAGAAATGTTTTATTTGGGAAATTCATTTCAAAATTCCCCAACAACTATATTTTTCCCAAACCAGCTCCAAACTCCCCCAAATAAACTTTCACCACTAAAAACAAAAATTGGAGTGTATTTGTCTGGCACGGTACCACTAAATTTAGTGGTATCGTGTGGTAATTAGTGGTGTCGTCCCTTTAAAATGGTTAGATTTTCAGTTTCTATAAATACCACTTCATTTCCCAGATTTTGGCTATCCTTTCACACACTTAACTTTCTATAGTCATATCCTCATTCACCTAAACTCTCTTTTGATCATTAGTTAGTTTTCTTTTGTTTAAAGAGTGATTCTTTCATCCAACCAAAAATCATCTACATACCTCTACTAGTCAAGAGAAGAACACAAAGTATCAAGAAGATACAAGGTGTTGGTGTCATAGAGTAGTGCACTTGCATTACAAGTTGTCTACTTGATTGTATCTTGATATACATCAAGTGCATTAGTGTTTCTTAGTCATTGTGTTGATCATTGTGATCTTGTTGAGATCTTGGGGATCTCTTGAGTGTTGAGTGATATAGTATTGATCAAGAGTAGATTGTGAGGATTCTGTGGATCTTGTGAGGATCGTGTAGATTGTGTGAGGATCGTGTGATAAGTTAGGATCGTGTGGATCGTAGTAGATTGGTACTAGCTAAGATCAGTACTCGACAACTAGCTTAGTGTCGGAAAATAACGTAAGTGAAGTTGTACCGTTTTCTCCGCCTGAAGGGAGTCTTGTTGATATAGTGCTAGAACTCTTGAGTCGGATACTCGGGGAGTGGAGTAGGGCAAAGAAGAGCTTCGTGACCGAACCACTATAAATCTCGTTGTCTTGGTTATTTTTCCATCTCTTCTCTTTACTTACTTATTGCAAATTTGTGTTAGTATAGTGTTGTGTTTATATTGGTGTTGATTGATTTCACCTACAATTGAATCTAATTTTCATAGAAAATTTTTTGTAACTAAAGAAAACAAGTAGGTAAACTATTCAACCCCCCTTCTAGTTTCCCATAGAAAGGACTTGTCCTGGATGGGTAATAAGTTCAAGCTGGTCTAACCAGTGATTTAAGCGTGTCTCGAAAAGGACTTGTCTGAGTAGAATGTACCGTTTTGAGAAACTTTCAGTGATCTTGACCAGGCCGGGTAATAATTTCAAACTAGTTTATCTAGTGATGTAAGCGTGTCTCGAATCGGTCATGTTCACTGAAGGTGGATCAATTCAAAAAGTGCAAACTCTACCCATCATGTGTAAATTTTAAGTAAAATCATATGAGTACATGTTAAGGGGGAGTATTTGAGAAATACCAAAACTCTCAAAGTGGTTGCAAAATGTGTTTCACAATCATAAATACTTTGAGAGATTTTTCAAAAATTTGGTTTATGGCAACCTAGGATAGTCATGAAGTTATAAGGTGGCTAAGGTTAGGAAAACCGTCCTATGATCCGCCAGAGCCGGAGGAATCTACCCAAGGACATACCGAATAGTTTGTATTAGAAAGTCTTTAGGTATGATTAGAAAATATGAAAAGAACTAGCCCTCATTTTATTCAACCTTAGGGCAGAAACCGGGTTCAATTCATATGCTACTTGTTGTTACTAAGGCGACACCGATATTGAAGACAAAGACGTCGTGGACCTAGTGACGCACTACACTTAACCTTCTAAGCCACTCAAGTTCTCTCAAAAGAGCTTGTTTCATTATCACGGAGAACCCTGCATAATCTATCAACCGCTCATTACGAGCTATGTTGATATTGAAACAGGAGACACCGCTCCAGTCTCCGACTACCAAAATTGCACTTATTGAGTCTAGAGCCACGAGATACAACAAAAGATCTCATAGGACCACATGTTACTTCTAGACTGGTTGTTCAACATTAAGGACACCAGTTGTAAACTTATGAGTCCTAGGCAGATCTTAGCAATTTGCCAGAACATTCATGAGGGAATTTACACATGTAAATCTCAGTGATTGAATGGAAATTCCTGCCATGGTCAACATCAAACAGCCTTGAAGTCAAGTCACTTCAGTAATTCCTTGAGGATTACGATTAGTGGTCGAGGCGGTTTCAAACGGTCTACAGTCGTGGGGTGAACTCCAGCGATTCACCTAAAACGTTGATTACTTCGGTAAATCTCATAAGCCCTTTCGAGGGTATTTGATTCAGGAACGGAAAGTTTTCACACTATGCTGAATACGATCTCGAAGTTCGAACCTGTGGAAAACTAGAAGGGGGGTTGAATAGTTTACCGATTAAAATCTTTTTAACTTGTTAAGATAGCTTTAAAACTTTCCGTTTGATCAAAGATATATGCACAAACACAATATATAACATGCAAGTAAATGAAAGAAACGATCAAACCACAACACGAGTATTTATCGTGGTTCGGCTACAAGGACTCTTTTTCCTTGCCCTACGTCCACGCCCCGAGTATCCAACTCGAGAGTTTCTTTCACTAGTCAACAAGCTCCTTTCACCGGCGGAGAAAACCTTACACGTCGCTTATACTTTTACCGACACAAAGCTAAATGTCGAGTTCTTTTACAAGGGCACAACCACTCCCGTTAGTTCTTTTACTAGGGTACAACAACTCCCAACTCTCTTTGTATTTTGAGGACTAAAATACTAACCACTCACTACAGAATATACACAAACAAATGACGTGTAAACAATAAGAGTTCACACAATACTAAGCTAACAAGTCTTGCAACGTTGTGTTGGAAACTTGTAACTTTTGATGACCTTGTGAGCTTCTTTGCTACAAAAGGAAACTTCACATTTACAATGTTAAGAGGTTAGAAGAAAAGATGAGTGTGTGTGTAAAATATGATCTCAAGAGGTTAGCCAAAAATCAAGTTATGGCTTGGTATTTATAGCACATCATTCTACATGCTCGGCGGATCAGGCGGAACCCTCGAATGGGTTCCGCCCGTGTACCCCCAGGGTACCACCGGGTCTGCAGTAGGTTTTTGCAATAACTCTTCAAACCAAACAAGGTCTTGTCTCATAACTCCTAGCAACCAAACAATGTCACATCACTTAAATCAAGTCAAATACAAAGCTTGCAAGCAACAACAAAGTTAGTCAAACACATTTCTTTCCATAAATGCATAATGACAAAACTTGCCATAAATGTGATGTGACTATTTCTAATTTAAGAAATAAACTTGTGTTGTGTTTTATGAAATGTAAAATGTAGCAAAAGTCTAGTTTATGCAAGTCTTAAAAACTAAGATTATGTTTTGCTTAGAAACTAAAGTTTACATTTTGTCGTTAACAAAACTTAGCGAAGATCGTAAAATATAAATAACGTTTTTAGGCGATATTTGTATTAACAATATCCCCCTTTTTGTTGATGACAAAACATAAACTTTGTTTTTAAGTAACATGCAAAATCTTGGTTTTCAAGACTTAAAAAAAAAATTATATTAACCTTGTTTTACTTAAGAGACAAAAAAGCATATCAAGTATTTGAAGGTTTAATATATTTCTCCCCCTTTTTGTCGAAACAAAAAGTAGAGTAGCGAAGCGGAATAATGGCCATACTCCCCCTTGATCGATACTCCCCCTAAATGGAGTACCAATATGGGAAACATGGATTTTGAGACCTACAAAAAAATGGTTAGTTGGTGATATATATAGTCAAGCTTGTAGTTACCACACACATTGCAACCACAACACAAACATGATCAACCAACAATGTAGAAAGAAATTTCATTCCAAGTAAAATTTTGACTATAAAAGTCAAAAGACAAGAAATGAGAACTATTCTTCTACTTGTACACAAAAACTAAAAAAAATAACCAAGAAAATAAAATAAAATCCTATATTCCTAGATTGGGGCAAACGGCCTCCATAGGTTGTCTAGGATTTGTTGGGGTGGGAAAGTGCATCCAAACGTTCTATGACGTGTTGGAATGCAAAACGGGTTTCGTTTTGGAATTGGTTAAGCAATGTTTTGATGGTTTCACCCATTTGCTCACAATTTGAGCAAGCATGGGGATGAGTAGGTTGAAATGGGTTGGTTTTGGTTTCTTGGTTTGATGGTTGGTTGGTTTTTGGTTCTTGGGTGGAGGATGGATTTGGTATTGAGTCAAGCAAGGTGGTTTGAAATTCCATTGCTTGATGAAGGTGGTTCTCAACCATGCTTTGGATTTCCTCATATGAGGGAAAGAAAGTCTCATATGTTTGGGCTTGAGAAGGTGGTGGAGTTGGGTGATCATGGTGTTCAAAATTTGGTTCTCCATAAAGAGGACCATGGATTTCACGGTAGATAGGGTGAAATAACAACAGTTTGGGTGGTTGTTCCACTTGTTGTGGTGGTTGGGTAAGTTCAAGATCTTCATCAAGGTCAAGAATTGACCTTGGTGATTGATTTGCAAAAGGTGGTGGTTGGGTATGTCTTGGTGGAAGATCATTTAAATCTTGGACAAATGGATGTGGTGATGTGGGAGGAGACCCAAATAGTTCCATTGGCTCAATTTTTGGTAATGGTGATGGTGATGGAGTCTTTGATGGTTGGGTTGGAGCACTTGGTGGAGTTGGGTCAATAGGTGATTTAGTAGGTGGTGGAGTGTGCTCATTTGGTTGTTTGGGTGATGGAGATGGAGATGCAAGGTTCAAAAAATGTTCATTTTTTATGGGTGATGTGAATTCCTCCAATGATGAGGAGCTAAGGTTGATGGGTTGATTGCACCATAGTGGTTTCACACTTATCCGGGCGGTTCTCCGGATGGGTCGTGATGGTTGAGAGGTGTTTGTTGACTTGGTCATGGTTAAAATGGTTTAAAGTTTCAGAAATTTTGATGAAGAAGGTGTGGTTTGATAGTGTTTAGGATGGTTTAATTTATAGTGATGAAGATTTGTGGGAAGGAGTGTTTGGATTTGATGTTAGTCCATACAAAAATGGTGGTTCCTAATGATTTGGAAAACTTAATTGTGGGTTGTCGTGTCATGGAAGTCAATCAAATGAAAATGGTGAAGTGAGAAGACAAGTTTTGCACTAAATGCATAGTGGTTTTGGTGAATTTTTGGTAGTATAAATCTCAGGGATTTCAAGGATCCCTTAAAAGGGTTCCTTCCTTTATGTTTGAGGGGTCCTTGAGGTTGTTATGGTTAAATTTGAATTTTGGCGGGAATAGGTTTTGGTTAAGTTCATGGAAGAAGGAGTATCCTATTATGCTAAACACATTGCAAGTAATGGGTTTCTACCTAAAAGGATTGGATTTTGGTGTTTCAATGTTGAATTAGCAAAAAAGAAAAAAAAAATCTGCAGGCTAATGGCGGCACCCTCAGATGACACAGGCGGAACACAAATTAGGGTACCGTCTGGTCCGTTGGGCAAATACTGGGTTACCCAGAATTTGTACTGGCGGAACCCAAATTTGGGATACGCCGGATCCGCCAGGGCTGAAAAAGTTCACAGTTCGCGTTTTTAACCCGCGAAATGATTTTCAAAATTTTCAAAAACTCCTAAAATCAAAGTGATACTTCATTTCTGGTTAGGCAATGCAAAAATTAGACACCTAAACACACATATCATAGGAGTTTGACCTTGAGGTCGAGAATTTCACCATACTTAGTGAAAATTCCATAACCATGAAAATTTAACAACTTGCCAAAAGTTGTCTTCCTGCAACATTGTTAGTTGAAACATGTTCCAAAGTGTATTAAACATTGTACTAACACACAAATACATCACAAAGATTGTTTAAACTACCAAATAGTTCCAATAGCACCTTGTGTCAAACACTCCTAACACACCCGCACTCATTGACGGTCCATCTTCTTCTTCATCTTCCCGAGGAATCTCCCGATGTTTTTGAACATCCCCTTTGTTTGCTTGAACTCCTCCGACTCATTTGGAATATCCGGAAGTTGGGAAAGGTATTCTAGAGGTGGGAGCCTAGAGTTTGGCAAATTGTCATCTTCACTCATTGAGGAAGAAGATGATGAGGTAGGAGGATGTGGACGTTTTCCTTGGGCTTTGTAAACTCTCTTATCACTAAGTGGAACAAAGGTGTGTGGAATGAGAGTGTAGTCAAGACGAAGACCATTTGAAGTTGGTGAAATGGGTGAGATGAACCTAAAGAGACGGGTCAAGAGCATTCCATATGGCATAGCCGTTGTGCCATGCACGGGAATGTCGGCCATTCTCTTTGCCATGTAGTAGGCAAGGTTGAAGGGTTGCCTAACGGACAAGGAGTAGAGCATGTAGCAAAGGCAAAGGTTGATATGGTCACGGTTCTCTATTGTGCTAATGACATTAGCTCTAAGGACTTCCTCCCATTTCTTGAATTGAGGTTTAAGTTCGTTCATTTCCATTCCATATGGGTCCTTATTGTAACAATTCGCATTTTCAGATTAATTACTATTCCTGAAAAATTTTACTATTCACTTTTTACTATTCACTTTTCACTATTCATCTCAGAAATTTTTATTTCATATTCTCGTAAGTTAAACTATTTTAACGATAATCCGAGAGTTTGACGCTCGTCGGATCATTTTTGCAAAAATCACAAAGCCGTGTCCGAGATTTACTTTTAGGTTTAAACGTCCTTCCAGCATCCCGATATATCCATAAAACATTATAAACAATAGAAATATGATTTTCTTTCATTTTATGACAATTCCAAAAGTTTTGGAATTTTACGTTTTTCAGTTCAGCGTTTTACGCGAATTACGCGTTTTAGACCCGTGTTTCCAGTTTTTAGCAGGGTTTTCGCACCCGATAGAACCTACCACTCATTTTATATTTTATTATGGACTATATTGACATGTTTAACAATACTTTCAAGTTTCATATTTTTACGATACCCGATTTTACGTTTTGAGGCTTAATCATTTACGGTTAGCTTTTTACGGAGTCAAAATGCACAAACTAAGCAAGATAACACCAAGAGTCATCATCTAGTCACCTTATCCTCCTTTGAACCGCCAATGTGGGGGGGGGGGGGAGTCACCATTTTGTGGTTAAATCTTGACCATTGATCTCTAGGATGTTTACAAGTGTCTAAACTAACCATGGTTAAATTCTAACCCAATATATGGTTAACTATTTTTCCTACCCTATAAATACCAAGCTAAAAACACATATAAATCTTGCACTACACCTTCTTATAACCTTCAAGTCCTAAAACCTAAGGCACTTTTCTTATATTTTGTAAGAAAGTTAACTAGTTTTTGAAAGAAAACTAGTGTTTGATCTTCAATCTTGGAAATTTTCTAAGAAAAGTTGTTATAACTTTAAAGTCTCCTAAAAGACGTCGTTATAATCTTCAAATAGCTTTGGACTTCAAGAAGGCGTCGTTATAATCTTCAAATAACCTCGGTTTATCATAGATTGCAAAGGAGGAAAGTTTATTCAATCAAAGTCCTAGTTCTTGTCCTAGTTTCCCTTTTTCATTAAGGCCAAAAGTTGTAAGCAAACCCTAACATACTTTCTTGCTTAATTATCATTTTCATGCTCTTTGTGTTCCTTTCATGCTATATATGTTCTTGTTATTGTGTTCATGATGTTTAAAAATGGATAAAACAAGTATTGATATACATATGTTAACTTATGACAAGTAAACAAGCAAACTAGTGATTTTTATGGAGAACCACGACCAAAATAGTACAACTTTGATATTTGACACTTACTTACTGTTAAAGAGGACTTAATAAGGAAAACATAGCAATTTGAATCACCCAAAACGAGTACCCGAGTCAAAAGTTATGACCATTTGAAGCTAGCGAAACCAAAACGGCAAAACTGCCTAAATAGCATTCTGATCAAATTTTGATTTTGAAAGTCACCCTTCTGGTCCGATTCATCAAAAAGTTAAAACACGAAAGTTGTCCAGAACGACGTTTTCGTTCAGGAACAAAGAAGCTCGTGCCCTGAAAACGCTTTCCGAGTGATAAATTTCTTCAAAATCTTAACAGCCCATTTTAGACCAAAGTCACTATATTATAGTTATCATTTACTAAGACCAAGAGGTCTAATGTCCTAAATCCAAGACCACAACCATGGCTAAAGCCAAGGTTGAGTCTCAAGACCACGGAAAAATGACCAAGGTCACGGCGAAGCCATGACTAAATGACCATATAAGCTTACTTAGGCGTAAACATGAAACAAGGAATTAGGCGATAACTTGAACAGACAATTTGGATCTACTTCACTTCAAAAGGAACCATGAGATATTACAAAGAGAAAATGGTCATATAAGACTTATGAAACTACCCCTAATAACAATCTTCATGTACTAATAAACTTTCCTAAGTTTATTCAAATATTGGACATGTAACTTTTCGGATTAAAACTTATACATTTGTTATCAAATACTACAATAGTAGGGAGCCTCATGTGAGGAGTTCATTAAGTAAGCCGTCGAGATGAGTTGTGGATTTACGAGTTAAAGTGTCCTGGCTCCTCGAACGTTTACTCTATGACTTCTGAATTATGTCAGCCCGAACGGTAGTAAGAGATATACAACCTATACATGTTCCATAAACCATTTATATTCAAAGACTTACACTATATACTAAGTACTACATCATGAACATTATGCAAGACATATATAGGCAATTCTTCGTATTCTTAGACGTTACTCCAAACCTAAGTCGCAACGTTCTATTATAGGCTGCTCTTAGAGACTTTCACGATTCGACTACCACTTTGATTTCACATCACTTAAGCTTAAGGTGAGTCATAGCCCCTACTCTTTTCATACTTGTCTTAACTCTTTGGGGGAGACACATGCTCGACTACTTGTTTACTTGTACAAATACTCAAAACGTTTATACGTGACTGTGTTATACTTGATTGCATACATACATGACTGCGTTATACTTAATTGCGTTATTCTATTTATTGGCTAGTAGTTATCTTTGGGAAGTGGCTCCCAGTTGTCTCTGGGAATTGACTCCCAGTTGTCTTTGGGAATTGGCTCCCAGTTGTCTTTGGGAATTGACTCCCAGTTGTCTTTGGGAATTGGCTCCCAAAGTGAGGTCTTCGGAGATGAAGTAGAGACTCACTTCTAATTGCTTAAATTGTCTTGATGAACTTATACATGTCTTATTCATACTATATATGTTAGCAGTGGGTTGTGAACACACAGGTTGCAAGTCTCTTATGGCGGGAATTGCAACTGAGTGGATTCACGATGCCTTTGCTGTGCGAATATTCTTTAAAGACTTTTCAACTGTTTTAAGACAAACTCTATGAACTCACCAACCATTGTGTTGACACTTTAGCATGTTTGTCTCAGGTCTGTAAGATGATAAGCTGTTGCATGGAGCATAGAGTCGCTTGGCATGTTTTGAAGACTTATGCTTTTATCTTTACCATTCGATATGTCTTAAAACTCTTATGTATTGTATTATGGAACTCAAGTTTGTATCTCGGAATTTATTAATCGAATGGTAACTTTTCAAAACGTCTCATTTAGAGTTCGTTTTCTATACCTTGTACTTTGTATTATGAAGTAGCACCCCTATGACACAGTCTTCCGCTGCGGTATTTTGGGGGTGTTACAGATTGGTATCAGAGCCTTGGTTATAGAGAACTAGGTTGCATTTACTACCTAGACTATAACTGCTATAAACATTAAGACTCTTCTCTTTATATTGCCTTACATACACTTCATGCGCATATGCTTATTGCTAATTGTTTGTTTAGAAGAAACCCCAGACAATAGTCAAGTCATCAGAAATTTAGAGCTAAGTAATAATTGTTTAATTAACTTAATCTTGTGACAGTTCTTGTTTGATAAGACATAAGATTAAGTTAAATAAAGGTTATTATTTTCCTGTAGAGATTTGATGATTTGCCTTATACTTACTTTATATGATTCTAATACCTAGAAGTGGTTCATATGTCCTAGTACGACACTCAAACCTTTCTACAAGCGCGGCTAGTCCTTTTCGTCATATCACCTTCTCTAGATACCTACACTACATTACCCTTTCACAACTTAAGAGCAGATGATAGAAAGTCTACCCAATTATGTAGTACCAATTGTTGAGTTATGTGTGCCTGGTAAATATGTATACGTGTGAAAGGAAGCAATTATAATTATGGTGGCCAACATAATTATAAATGCGTCACGACTCACGTAGACATATGTGACCATGCTTACATTAATCGACGATTGACTCAAAATTGACAAGATTTAAGACTAAAGTAGTCTAGGAATATCACCTCATATCTGACGTCGACAAAATGTCCCTCCTTGTAGATATCATGGCACCAAAGAGAGTAACTCGTAGCACTAGCCGAGGTGGTGCAACACCAAGAGGTGGAAGAACTGGTGGTCGTGGAGGTAGAGGAACTGCTCACGACACTAGTAATCCTAGTAATGATAGTGGAAGAACTGGTGGACGTGGAGGTAGAGGAGATGCTCACGACACTAGTAACCCTAGTAACGCTGGTGGAAATCCAGATGTCTCCACCATTATTGCCCAACAACTACAAAACCTACTTCCCACTATAGTCACACAAGTTGGCAATCACATGAACAATTCGGGAAACCACGGAAGCATAAATGACGCTACAAATAATGGAGGAAGGAATGATAACAACAACAACAACAACAACAACAACAACAACAACAACAACAACAACAACAACAACCATAGGACTGGATGTACGTATAAGGAATTTACGTCATGCAAACCAATTGAGTTTAATGGCAAAGGAGGTGCATTGGCATATACTCGATGGGTCGAGAAGATGGAGTCAGTGATTGACATCAGTAACTGTGCAATCCACCAGAGAGTGAAATATTCTGCATGCTTACTATCAGAAAAGGCATTGACATGGTGGAACATGCAGATTCAAGCAAGGACTAGAGAAGCAGCTGTAGGCATGACATGGGACGACTTTAAAGGACTACTGAAGGAAGAATACTGCCCGGTTAATGAAATGCAAAAACTAGAAGACGAGTTTTGGCATCACTCTATGGTAGGGGCTGGTCATGCAACCTACACAGGTCGGTTTCATGAACTAGCTAAACTAGTTCCTCATCTGGTTACCCCTGAATCCAAGAGGATTGAGAGGTACATCTATGGCCTTGTTCCCGAGATTCGTGGGATGGTGAAAACAACCGAACCTCCCACAATTCAAAGTGCAATACTAAGAGCAGGGACCCTAACAGATGAGATGGTTAGGAATGGAACTTTGAAGACTAGTGATAAAAGGAAGGGAGCAGGTGAATTGAGCGAGCAAAAGGGTACAATGGTTGATAATAAGAGAGCAAGAGGATTTGCAGCAACAGTTTATGATCAGAAAAAGTATGAGGGTCCACATCCTAAGTGTACTAAATGCACTTATCATCATCAAAGGTCTGAACCATGCCCTGTGTGTTATAATTGCAAGAAGTCTGGCCACTTTGCAAGTCAGTGTAAATCAATTACAAGGCAGGCGAATGCGGACAATATAGGAAACAACCAAAAGACATGCCATGAGTGCAACAGCCCAAACCACTTCCGAAATACTTGTCCTAAGTTGAATAGGGCACAGGGACAAGTACTGGATAACCCGACTCTAGCAGTAATGCTTGAAGCAAATAACCCAAAGCGTGAATACAATGTTAGTCCACCTCGGGGTCGAGCATACTATTTGGGTGCTAAGGAAGCCCGCAATGCGTAACGGGTACGTACTTTATTCTACCATATTATTCTATCCTAGTTCAAAAACTTAGCTTTATTATGCCGCTATTAAGATAAGAGACCTAGACACACTAAACTTCTGGACGAAGTTTCCTGAAGGGGTAGAGACTGTAACAATTCGCATTTTCAGATTAATTACTATTCCTGAAAAATTTTACTATTCACTTTTTACTATTCACTTTTCACTATTCATCTCAGAAATTTTTATTTCATATTCTCGTAAGTTAAACTATTTTAACGATAATCCGAGAGTTTGACGCTCGTCGGATCATTTTTGCAAAAATCACAAAGCTGTGTCCGAGATTTACTTTTAGGTTTAAACGTCCTTTCAGCATCCCGATATATCCATAAAACATTATAAACAATAGAAATATGATTTTCTTTCATTTTATGACAATTCCAAAAGTTTTGGAATTTTACGTTTTTCAGTTCAGCGTTTTACGCGAATTACGCGTTTTAGACCCGTGTTTCCAGTTTTTAGTAGGGTTTTCGCACCCGATAGAACCTACCACTCATTTTATATTTTATTATGGACTATATTGACATGTTTAACAATACTTTCAAGTTTCATATTTTTACGATACCCGGTTTTACGTTTTGAGGCTTAATCATTTACGGTTAGCTTTTTACGGAGTCAAAATGCACAAACTAAGCAAGATAACACCAAGAGTCATCATCTAGTCACCTTATCCTCCTTTGAACCGTCAATGTGGGAGGGGAGTCACCATTTTGTGGTTAAATCTTGACCATTGATCTCTAGGATGTTTACAAGTGTCTAAACTAACCATGGTTAAATTCTAACCCAATATATGGTTAACTATTTTTCCTACCCTATAAATACCAAGCTAAAAACACATATAAATCTTGCACCACACCTTCTTATAACCTTCAAGTCCTAAAACCTAAGGCACTTTTCTTATATTTTGTAAGAAAGTTAACTAGTTTTTGAAAGAAAACTAGTGTTTGATCTTCAATCTTGGAAATTTTCTAAGAAAAGTTGTTATAACTTTAAAGTCTCCCAAAAGACGTCGTTATAATCTTCAAATAGCTTTGGACTTCAAGAAGGCGTCGTTATAATCTTCAAATAACCTCGGTTTATCATAGATTGCAAAGGAGGAAAGCTTATTCAATCAAAGTCCTAGTTCTTGTCCTAGTTTCCCTTTTTCATTAAGGCCAAAAGTTGTAAGCAAACCCTAACATACTTTCTTGCTTAATTATCATTTTCATGCTCTTTGTGTTCCTTTCATGCTATATATGTTCTTGTTATTGTGTTCATGATGTTTAAAAATGGATAAAACAAGTATTGATATACATATGTTAACTTATGACAAGTAAACAAGCAAACTAGTGATTTTTATGGAGAACCACGACCAAAATAGTATAACTTTGATATTTGACACTTACTTACTGTTAAAGAGGACTTAATAAGGAAAACATAGCAATTTGAATCACCCAAAACGAGTACCCGAGTCAAAAGTTATGACCATTTGAAGCTAGCGAAACCAAAACGGCAAAACTGCCTAAATGGCATTCTGATCAAATTTTGATTTTGAAAGTCACCCTTCTGGTCCGATTCATCAAAAAGTTAAAACACGAAAGTTGTCCGGAACGACGTTTTCGTTCAGGAACAAAGAAGCTCGTGCCCTGAAAATGCTTTCCGAGTGATAAATTTCTTCAAAATCTTAACAGCCCATTTTAGACCAAAGTCACTATATTATAGTTATCATTTACTAAGACCAAGAGGTCTAATGACCTAAAGCCAAGACCACAACCATGGCTAAAGCCAAGGTTGAGTCTCAAGACCACGGAAAAATGACCAAGGTCACGGTGAAGCCATGACTAAATGACCATATAAGCTTACTTAGGCGTAAACATGAAACAAGGAATTAGGCGATAACTTGAACAAACAATTTGGATCTACTTCACTTCAAAAGGAACCATGAGATATTACAAAGAGAAAATGGTCATATAAGACTTATGAAACTACCCCTAATAACAATCTTCATGTACTAATAAACTTTCCTAAGTTTATTCAAATATTGGACATGTAACTTTTCGGATTAAAACTTATACATTTGTTATCAAATACTACAATAGTAGGGAGCCTCATGTGAGGAGTTCATTAAGTAAGCCGTCGAGATGAGTTGTGGATTTACGAGTTAAAGTGTCCTGGCTCCTCGAACGTTTACTCTATGACTTCTGAATTATGTCGGCCCGAACGGTAGTAAGAGATATACAGCCTATACATGTTCCATAAACCATTTATATTCAAAGACTTACACTATATACTAAGTACTACATCATGAACATTATGCAAGACATATATAGGCAATTCTTCGTATTCTTAGACGTTACTCCAAACCTAAGTCGCAACGTTCTATTATAGGCTGCTCTTAGAGACTTTCACGATTCGACTACCACTTTGATTTCACATCACTTAAGCTTAAGGTGAGTCATAGCCCCTACTCTTTTCATACTTGTCTTAACTCTTTGGGGGAGACACATGCTCGACTACTTGTTTACTTGTACAAATACTCAAAACGTTTATACGTGACTGTGTTATACTTGATTGCATACATACATGACTGCGTTATACTTAATTGCGTTATTCTATTTATTGGCTAGTAGTTATCTTTGGGAAGTGGCTCCCAGTTGTCTCTGGGAATTGACTCCCAGTTGTCTTTGGGAATTGGCTCCCAGTTGTCTTTGGGAATTGACTCCCAGTTGTCTTTGGGAATTGGCTCCCAAAGTGAGGTCTTCGGAGATGAAGTAGAGACTCACTTCTAATTGCTTAAATTGTCTTGATGAACTTATACATGTCTTATTCATACTATATATGTTAGCAGTGGGTTGTGAACATACAGGTTGCAAGTCTCTTATGGCGGGAATTGCAACTGAGTGGATTCACGATGCCTTTGTTGTGCGAATATTCTTTAAAGACTTTTCAACTGTTTTAAGACAAACTCTATGAACTCACCAACCATTGTGTTGACACTTTAGCATGTTTGTCTCAGGTCTGTAAGATGATAAGCTGTTGCATGGAGCATAGAGTCGCTTGGCATGTTTTGAAGACTTATGCTTTTATCTTTACCATTCGATATGTCTTAAAACTCTTATGTATTGTATTATGGAACTCAAGTTTGTATCTCGGAATTTATTAATCGAATGGTAACTTTTCAAAACGTCTCATTTAGAGTTCGTTTTCTATACCTTGTACTTTGTATTATGAAGTAGCACCCCTATGACACAGTCTTCCGCTGCGGTATTTTGGGGGTGTTACACTTATCGACCTCATTCCCCGAACGGGTTCTCCTAGCGGTGGTGGTCCTAAAAAAGAGGTGGTCACGGAGAACGTCTTTTGAGACAAGAGGTGTGTCATAAGGGTGGATACGGTCTTGAAGGTTGTCAAGAGTTGAGAGGGAGTGCAAGTCGGAATAGAGGCAAGTACTATGGTTTGGAACACCTAAGATTTGAGCAAACTCCTCAAGAGTGAAGGAGTATTGATGACCGCTAACCCTAAAGTGGATAGACATATGACCATAATCATCCGTTGAGAGGACGCATGATGCATAGAACTCTAGAATGAACCTAGGACAAATAGGCTTGTCGATATTCAAAAGACACTCAAAGTTTATTGTGGCAAAATCGGCGTAAAGGTTTGTGCCTTCTAGGAAAGATGGGTCTATGGTTCTACCCTCATGGACATAGTGTTTTTCTAGGGCTTTGAAAATGTTTACTTGATTTGCGGTAAGGCCTTTGGTTTTGTGGTGTTTTGGTAGGTACTTAATGGTGTCCTTGTGGTCGTAGTGGGTTAGAGGAGGCATGATGATTCCTAGAACAACAAAATTTCACATTTTAGTTTACGTAAACCACTATTATAATGTGGAAGTTCTAGTGTGTGCCTATATGAAAACAATGTGGAGGTGCGGTTATCTTGACTCATTTTGATGCTTCAAAATCGTTTTATGCAAGTTTTGTTATAAAACAAAAGATAACCCAAACACTCCTAGTTCAATGTAGCTTCGTTTGAATGTACCCGAAAATACATATTGGTTATGTATTCCCTTTAGCATTCAAGAGACATTATGCAAGTGATGTTTTAAAAATAACGTTTTGATTTTGTATTCTCAATGTGAGACGAAAAAATATTTGTCCTACTTGTGAGAAATTTTTGGAAAGATTTGACATGGGGTGTTTTAGCAAACATGTTTATACTAATTAAAGATGCAATTCCTAACTATGGGAAACATGATTAGTTTTATTAAACACCTAATCTAATGCATGAGTTTTTCAAGTTAGTGCATAACCCCAAGTTTTTGTTTTTGTGCAAGAAATAGAATTCCTAGACTCAGATCAGGATTGTAATCATGTTAATAATACTTACAATGATGATTGATTTGCAATGTAAATGAATGGAGGACCAAGAATTCGTAGGTGTGGATGAGTGGTGAAGTGAATAGTAGCAGCCTTGAAGTGGTGGTATGAAATAATGGGTGTTTGGTTTAATATAAACAAAGAAAATGATTCTGCAGGTCGACGGACACGGTGGAACCCTGGGTTGGGTTCCGTCCGTTATGGCTGAGGGTTCCGCCGAACCTGCTGAGAAAAATGGTTTTGGATTTGTTTTGATTTTTGTGATTTTTGTCTAATGTCCAGAACTACAATGTAGGTTCCATGAGTCCTAAGCCTAGCCTAAGAAGATTAAAAGGTTCACGTTTAAGAGGTTTTGTGAGAATGTCGGCTATGTTATCTTCGGAAGAAACTTTCTCAATTGAGATATTTCCTTTTTGGACGTTGTCACGAAGGAAATGATGACGGATTTCAATATGTTTGGTACGAGCATGTAGAACCGGGTTTTTGCTAAGATCAATGGCACCTTTGTTGTCACAAAGAATTGTGATGTCGTTGAGTTGAATTCCGTAGTCGACAAGAGCTCGCTTCATCCAAAGAGCTTATTGACATGCCTTTCCGGCCGAAACGTACTCGGCTTCCGTTGTTGAGATAGCAAGAGCCGTTTGCTTCTTAGAGAACCATGAGGTGAGACAATGTCCAACAAAAGTACAAATACCACTTGTGCTTTTTCTATCGACATAGTCACCAGCATGATCCGAGTCGGCATACACTATGGTGTCTATTCACGTTCCTTTGGGATACCATAAACCTAAATGTGTAGTGCCCTTAATATATCTAAAAATTCTTTTAATGGCTTCGAGATGGGTAGTTTTAGGATCTTCTTGAAAACGAGCACATAGACAAACACTAAACATAATGTCGGGTCTACTAGCCGTTAGGTAAAGTAGACTACCAATCATACCTCTATATTTAGTGCTATCTACGGATTCACTTTCCTCATCCTTGGTGAGTTTAGTTTCTGTGGACATGGGAGTTTTGATAGGTTTCGAATCTTCTAGTCCAAATTTCTTAAGCATGTCCTTAATATATTTAGATTGGTTAAAGAAGATACCATCTTCTAGTTGTTTGATTTGGAGTCCTAAGAAAAAGTTGAGTTCTCCCATCATACTCATTTCAAACTTGTCATGCATGATTTTTGAGAAATCCACACATAGTTCTTGACAAGTTGATCCGAATATAATGTCATCAACATAGATTTGGACTATGATAATATGTGAATCTTTTTTCTTAGTGAAGAGAGTATTATCAACTAAGCCCATGGTATACTTATGGTCAACTAGGAATGTTTTAAGTCGATCATACCATGCTTTTGGAGCTTGCTTAAGTCCATAAAGAGCCTTTTTAAGTTTGTAAACATGATTTGGTTTTTCAAAATCGATGAAGCCCGGTGGTTGAGCAACATACACTTCTTCATTAATGACTCCGTTTAGAAATGCACTTTTGACGTCCATTTGAAAGAGTTTAAAATTATGTGCACACGCATAAGCAAGTAATATTCTAATTGACTCGAGCCTAGCTACCGGAGCAAAAGTTTCATCGTAATCAATGCCTTTTTGTTGATTATATCCTTGTGCTACTAGCCTAGCTTTGTTTCTAGACACAATTCCATTTTCATCCATTTTATTACGAAAGACCCATTTCGTTCCAATTATTGTTTGACTCTTTGGTTGAGGAACTAATGTCCATACATCATTCCTAACAAATTGGTTTAATTCTTCTTGCATTGCAATTACCCAAGATTCATCTTTAATGGCTTCATTAATGTTTTTCGGTTCAATGGTTGACACGAAACAAAAGTAGTTGCTTTCATTTTGAACTTTTGATCTAAGTGTTCTTTCGTTAATGTTGCCTATGACACCGTCTAATGGGTGACTTTTAGATTCTTTGACACTGACAAGTTCTTTGTTTAATAGTTCATCTTCCTTGTCATTACCTAAGATTTCTTGACATTCAATTGCTTGGCTTTCAACTAAGTCATCATCTACCAAAGGTGATGTCTTAGAGGGAGGTGGACTTTCGTCAAATGTTACATTTAACGATTCCTCGACTCTTAAGGTTTCTTTGTTCAAAACAATGTAAGCTTTACTATTTTGTGAATATCCAAGAAATACACCTTCATAAGACTTTGGGTCAAATTTGGTGAGATAATCCTTGGTGTTAAGAATGAAGCATTTACTCCCAAACACTCTAAAGTATCCTAATGTAGGCTTTTTACCTCTATAAAGTTCATAAGGAGTTTTATTCAAAAATCGTCTAATTAGGACTTGATTAAGAATGTACGTTGATGTGTCAACGGCATTACACCAAAACTTTTGTGGAATAGTTTGTTCATTAAGCATTGTTCTACTCATCTCTTGTAATGTCCGGTTTTTACGTTCTACTACACCATTAGATTGAGGAGTACGTGGAGCTGAAAAGTTATGAGTAATTCCATTTTTATCACAAAAGTTTCTAAATTGAAATTCATTATCAAATTCACGACTGTGATCCGTTCTAATAGACACTATATTAGACCCTACTTGATTTTGAATTTTCTTACTTAGAATCTCAAATTTATCAAAAGCTTCATTTTTATTTTTCAAAAACTTTGTCCAAGTATAACGTGAGTAATCATCTACCATGACCAAAGTATAGAAGTTACCTCCATAACTTTGTATAGCGGATGGACCAAATAAATCCATATGTAAAAGTTCTAGACACTTAGATGTAGACACCATGTTTTTAGCCTTATGGCTACTATGGACTTGTTTACCGACTTTGCAAGCATCACAAAAGTGTTGGTCATATTTCAACTTGGGTAGGTTTCGAACTAAGTCTTTGGAGGAGAGGTTTTGGATTAGTCTCATGTTAGCGTGTCCTAAACGTCTATGCCATAAAGTTGAAGATTCATCTAATGAGGTAAGACAAAGTTTGTCTCTAGATGTTGAATCCAACTTCATGACGTATACATTGTTCTTAAGGAAACCTTTGGCTACGGTTATACCATCTTTAAGAATTTTACTACCGTTTTCACTAAAAAGGACATTATACTTATTACGACAAAGTTGACTAATACTAAGAAGATTAAATCCTAAGTTATCAACATGAGCAACATCATCTATAGAAAGGGAGTCATGAGAGATTGTACCTTTTCCGATGATTTTGCTCTTAGCATTACTACCAAACGTAACATTACCTCCATCACATTTTAGATATGTTGAGAAGAGGCTTTTATTACCCGTCATGTTCCTTGAACAACCGCTATCTTTAATCCATTCATCCGGTTCCAAACAAACTTTGAGGCACACCTATTTTATGAAAAACACTCAAACATTTGGTCCCCAATTTCTCATGGGTCCATTTTGGTTAAGCATGCCATTAATTTGTTCCAAGTATAAAAATAGAGCATAAGGGTTCCATGGCATGTGGTTTTGAGTTTGGTAATGTCTAGGAGTGTTTTGGTTCCAAACATGTGGGTAGTTTGGTTGAGCGTTGAAGTTGCTCTTTGGAAAGGGACGTTTGGGAATAGGGGTCTTAGGTCTTGGTTGAGTAGTTTTAGCTCTAAATACATTTTTACTAAATCCTACTTCAGTTTTAAACACAGGTTTTGTTCCATTTTTGTATGTAACTTTAACAAATTTTGAACGATCCGAAGTGGATGGAGTTACTGCTGCAGCAGACCTTGCGGGACCTTCGGGACCAACGGGCGGAACCCTATTTTGGGTTCCGTCTGATCCGCAGGTTGCTGTAACAGTTTTGTTTGTTTCATGTGCATTCTTTTCTTGTTTCGTTTGACCCTTAACGGTTTCTACTTTCCTGAACCCTAGACCTGTTTTATCAAAGGGTGACTTTTGAAGTTTCATAATTTCATCCGCACACGAAATGCTCTTATCGAACTTTTTGAACTTTGTGGTTTGTTTTATTAGATCATTTTGAGTAATTTTAAGTTTCTCAACTTCAAGTTTAAGTTCTTCACATAATTTGCATGATGTGTCAATACCTTTACCCTTTTCTAATCTCTTAGCTTTTTCTTTTAACTCATAAACTTCATTTTCTAAAAACTCCTTTTTAGTTTTCAAAATTTTATTTTTGTTTATGATTTTTAAGTTTAACTCACAAAGTTTGTTATATTCATTTTGTAAAGTATCATCATCAATAGAGGAGTAAGATGAGTCGGAGAGTACCTCATTTGAGTTGTGAGCCATGAGAGCAATATCATCATTCTTTGGCTCATCATCATCTCCTTCATAGTCACTCCAAGCACCACCCACAAAAGCTTGTTGAGGTTTGCTCTTGGGTGGTTTTGGACATTCTCCTACAAGATGACTTGTGTCTCCACACCTATAACATTTTCTTTTCGATCATCACGATCTTTCCGGAAGGTTTTCTTGTCATCTTTAGGTTGCCTTACAAACTTCCCTCGCCTACGAAAGAACTTCTTGAAGTCTCTCACGGCCATAGCATATTCCTCATCATCACTATCCGAAGTAGATTCTTCATCATCACTTGATTGGACTCTAGCTTTCAAGGCAATGGACTTAACTTTTTCTTTCTTTCCTCTAACTAGTTCCGAATCTTTTTCCATTACCATTTCGTGAACTTTGAGGTTTCCAATTAGCTCATCAAGTGACATGCTTGAAAGATCTTTGGATTCTTCAATTGCCGTCACTTTTGCTCTCCACTTCGGATGGAGTGCTCTAAGAAATTTCCTGACAAAGTTCTTACTACAAAAAGACTCGTCAAGTGCTTTAAGTGAAGTAATAATGGTATTAAATCTAGCAAAAGCATTATCAATAATCTCATCTTCGGAAATAACAAATTGTTCATATTGTTGAACAAGAAGATCAATTTTGTTATCTTTAACTTGTGAGTTTCCTTGATGAGTGACAATTAAAGATTGCCAAATATCTTTGGCGGTTTTACACAAAAAGACTCTTTCATATTCTTTCTTAGGCAAAGCATTATAAAGCATCATTTTAGCTTCATTATTTTTACCTATTAATTTCTTTTGATCATCATCTTTGATGTTAGTAACTACGTTATCACCATCAATAATTATATACCACAAATCTATATCTTTAGATTTCACGTAAGTTTCAAAACGGTTTTTCCAATATATAAAACCATTTGCTTCAAAAAGTGGTGGTCTTTGCATAGATTGCCCTTCTTTGTAATTTTCAAATCCATGGAACGTTTCAAGTTTTAAAACACAATATATTTTAAAAGCTTGAGTAACGTAGCTCTTGATGCCAATTGTGGAAAACTAGAAGGGGGGTTGAATAGTTTACCGATTAAAATCTTTTTAACTTGTTAAGTTAGCTTTGAAACTTTCCGTTTGATCAAAGATATATGCACAAACACAATATATAACATGCAAGTAAATGAAAGAAACGATCAAACCACAACACGAGTATTTATCGTGGTTCGGCTACAAGGACTCTTTTTCCTTGCCCTACGTCCACGCCCCGAGTATCCAACTCGAGAGTTTCTTTCACTAGTCAACAAGCTCCTTTCACCGGCGGAGAAAACCTTACACGTCGCTTATACTTTTACCGACACAAAGCTAAATGTCGAGTTCTTTTACAAGGGCACAACCACTCCCGTTAGTTCTTTTACTAGGGTACAACAACTCCCAACTCTCTTTGTATTTTGAGGACTAAAATACTAACCACTCACTACAGAATATACACAAATAAATGACGTGTAAACAATAAGAGTTCACACAATACTAAGCTAACAAGTCTTGCAACGTTGTGTTGGAAACTTGTAACTTTTGATGACCTTGTGAGCTTCTTTGCTACAAAAGGAAACTTCACATTTACAATGTTAAGAGGTTAGAAGAAAAGATGAGTGTGTGTGTAAAATATGATTTCAAGAGGTTAGCCAAAAATCAAGTTATGGCTTGGTATTTATAGCACATCATTCTGCATGCTCGGCGGATCAGGCAGAATCCTCGAATGGGTTCCGCTACCGCCGGGTCTGCAGTAGGTTTTTACAATAACTCTTCAAACCAAACAAGGTCTTGTCTCATAACTCCTAGCAACCAAACAATGTCACATCACTTAAATCAAGTCAAATACAAAGCTTGCAAGCAACAACAAAGTTAGTCAAACACATTTCTTTCCATAAATGCATAATGACAAAACTTGCCATAAATGTAATGTGACTATTTCTAATTTAAGAAATAAACTTGTGTTGTGTTTTATGAAATGTAAAATGTAGCAAAAGTCTAGTTTATGCAAGTCTTAAAAACTAAGATTATGTTTTGCTTAGAAACTAAAGTTTACATTTTGTCGTTAACAAAACTTAGCGAAGATCGTAAAATATAAATAACGTTTTTAGGCGATATTTGTATTAACAGAACCTATAAGTGCCGGATGATTTGTTGCTAACTGTTTGCTTGCAGGAATAAATGGCGGTTGCTGCTGATTGCTAAAGAGATGTCGATCCATCACCCCATGCTCACACTTAACCATCTTAGTCAAATCATGGGAATTGAAAGGCCTTCTACAAATGCTTCTACTACTCTAATGTTGAAAATCATGATTCAAGAAAAGTGTAAGTACGCCAGTTCAAAACATCACATGGAGACAATACTGCACAAAGATGATTTGGAGACACACATTTTGGATGATGAACTCATAGAATCTTCAAAGATCATCCAAGACATAAGAACAAGTCATCAAAAATCCACTGCTAAAAGCACAAATATTGAAGACTATGAAGAATCAAAGGCTACGAGCTACGTAGTTTACTTCAAAGAATAGAATGCTAGAATTCAAGTTGTAATTTTCGGGGTGACCTCCCTTAGGGGGAGATTGTTAGGAATATAAATATTCATATAAAACACTCGGTCACCCCCAGCATAGATTAGCATTAAGTAGCTCGTAGTATTTATCGTATTAGTATTGAAATAGTTTATTATTGTAGTACTCGTGGAGTTGGGTCGGGTCTTTACCCACAATCAGCTCACTCCACAGCCCGTGTAGGGGCATCTAATATGTAAGTATAAATACCCCTCCACCACCAAGGGAGAGGGTTGGACCTTTCATTCATATTAATCTAACATCTCACTTGTTTCTCTCACTAGAAAAGGCTCCCATTTCTCTTTCACTCTTACATACAATTTGATCCATAATCACACTAACTATTCATGTTTTACTTATGAGTATCCTACACACTTTGATGGTCAATGAGAACCTTGATGGTCACTGGGTTCTCGGTGTTCATGCGTTATTCGAGAGCAAGAAGCTCCGCTCTGGGCCTTTTGTGCCAGGTAACTGATGAGGCGAAAAATAAACCGTTTTTAGGGGGTTATTTAAGCCCGGAATTGAATTTATTTGATTAAATATTGCCTAAATCGTTCCTTTTGTGATTTTAGGTACTTTGGGAGTGACTTCTGGAAAAGGAAGCATTTTGGACGTTTTTGGAGCATAAAAGTGAAGAAAACGACAAAGACTTAATTTTCCATGCTGAGAACAGTACCTGACGGCGTCAAGAAGGAAATTGTGACGGCGTCAGGGGTAAAATCCATGATGACCCAGAGAAAACCTGAAGGCGTCAAGAGAAGGGCGTTAAGAGTAATCTTTGTGACGGCCTGCATAAGGAATACACGTGACGGCGTCAAACCCAGATCTAGGCAGTCCGAGAATTTATTTGGTGGCGAGATGACGGCGTCAGACATTTGCTCTTGACGCCGTCACCTCATAAAATTTATATATACTTTTCTATTTTTCATTCATTAAAAGAGGAACTTGTGTGGAGAATGCTAGGGTCGAACCTAATAAACCCTAGGTCGTTTGTAACAGTATTTTCAAGGGTTTTTACCCTTGAAACCTTTCATGTTCAATTGAGATAAGTCCTATTTCAATTCATTCAATATGTCTATGTATTGTTTGAATATATCTTATGCTTGTCTTGATTTTAACATGCTAGGCTAGATCTTTCATGTGTTTGCTTAGATGTAATGAAACCTAAATGTTGATTATAGGTTGATTGTTTGTTTATAGTTGTAATGGATGAATGATTTCAATGTTAGGCTTAAGAAAACTGGCAGATCTCCATTGTGTAACATGCTTGAACGTCTTAAGAAACATGAACCGATGTGTACTAGGTTTTTATGATTGTATTTAATGCATGAGCGAATTCTAGTGATCCCATGTTAGGAGCTTCTTAGCCGGCTCGACATAGGAGTGAAGTAGGAGCTTATAGGATTGGGGAAGTAAGTACGCCACGTCGCCACCCCATGAATGGTATTAAGGAATACAATCCGTCATCCACGCAACTGTAACAAGTAATTAACCTGTAAAAGATATCTAGGGAGTAGTGAAACCTAAGTAAACACAATTCTCCCATATATTGCTCACACCACTAGTTTAATTTAGTTTATTTTCATTTTTAGTATTTTATTTTGATTGCATCTTAGTAATTGGGTTAGTTGACTAGCAACTAATTCCGCCCAACTCTTTCAAAACCGAGATTTTTACCTGCTTTTCATAAAATAAAAAAATAGAAAAAGAATCATCCCTCATCTCTAGACCTAGTCTTTAGGTTTTCTAATCCTGGCGACACTATTCCTAGCTGAACGATCAATCCCCCGGTACTTGTCACTATACTATACTACAACGATCAGGTACACTGCCTGGTGGGGGTTGTAAGCTTCTCGAGATCCCTCGAGAGGCAAAGCCTGGTGCAATCCCTACGCATCAGTAACCTTTTTCTTGGTCAAGGCCGGTGGCTTTAGGAATGGTATTAGCAATACGATAGAGGGTACGTGTATCGAGATGCCTTGTGACACAAGAATGGTTTGGAGCTTATCGTCTTCGTCAAAAGAACGTCCGAGGGTGTAGGGGAAGGGTATTTGAGTGTCGGGTTTGCAGAGCATTATGGTTTATGGTTATTAGTCGCCATTGGAGGGCGACTAATTCTTATTAGTAGTCATTTAAGAACTTTCCTGATCACCGGGTGATCGTTGTTTCTCTTGTACTATATCAGTAGTTGTATAGCTTGTGGATCCCTCGCTGGTTTGACCGTTAAGGGTTGCAGAATGGCCATCCATGGATGGTATTTCATTTTCCCCATTTTTCTTTGTGTTTTTATTGTTATTTGCTTCGTGTTTGACTGATCCTTTGGCTAGAGTGGCTTTTCATAGTGAAGGCTCCATCAGTGTGTCACGTGTGGGCAATAAATTCTCCTGATGGTTTAGCTTGTAGGCACGTGCCTAGCTTTATAAGTGAAGTACCTCCTAGCCTATTGGAGATGACAGAAAGTGTACTTTCTCAATTTCTTGGGAAGGAAAACAAGTTGATCACCCTTCTGGACTCTTTCGTTCTAATGTCATCTTCTCATGGTGCTTACGTGGTCCGCATGTTGTTTTGGCGAAATGTTTGTAAGGATGGTATTTTCCCTTATGGATCCTTGTTTCGTACCTTCTAAACATCTTTGTTTTGTAGGCCAATGCTTTTTGGGTCTTCTCTTTCTTTCGTATGTGATATTTTATTCGTGTTTGACAGCGCCTTCTTTTTTGTCAGCCTATGTAGTAGGTTTCTTCAATGCTACGTGGTTAGCTGACAGTTGAGATTTTCTTGGGATTTTACCCACATGCGGTATCCTCCATCGGCCTTGTTATCTAATCGGAATGCGACTCTGTCTTTGGGGGATGTATAATCATACTTTAGGATCATATGGGAATGTTGCAACCGTGGCGATTTTTGTGTGTGTGTGTGTGTGTTTTTATTATAATTTTTTTTATTTTTTTAATATGAGCACCCGCTTTTCCTTTTAGATCTTCGTACGCACTTTCTTATGGAGCTGTCTTTCCTCTGTCTACGACGGTGAGGTTCCGCATGTTCCTTGACAAGTCTTTTATTTTCGCAGAAGGCTTTTGGGAATGCTACCTGTAGGTTTTGGTAGCTGCTTATTGGTTCTAGAGGGATGCTGCTAAACCTAACACTGGCGGGTCCGTAGAGCATCGACTTTAGTCATGTGACATCGGTTGGGCATATCCCAGGTGTACTTGCGCCATTTTTTAGAAGACCCTGAGGTGTTCCATTGAGTTTGTGTTGCCATCGAATGACCTCACGTGATCTCGCATGTACAACTTTTTTATTATTATTTTTTTATTTTTTTTCAGTTCCGCATTGCGGATATACGAGTTTAACAGATCAACTTCCCTGTATATCGGTAATTGTGTTGGTCTTCCGTTGTTGCTGATTGCGCTCTTATAAAATGCCTTACCGTTCTTTTTGGAATTAGATTCAACTTCCTCCGGCCATATGCTTTGGTTGCTCTTTGAAGCTTCTCTATCCGTGTAGCAGCGTGTCTGCGGGATAGAATCGTGTGGGTGTAGACGTGCGGACTTTTTACTGCTCCGCAATCCGTTGTGTGTCTTATCTCCTGGCCTCCCGTACATTGTTTTGCTCTTTGACTTTCATCTTCCTGATACGTCTGTATGGTTGTCTCCGCTGCTGAAACTTTTAGACGTGCTCTCGGATTGTTGTGTTCTCTTTTTCTTCCTGAGCGTACATGACTCGGGATGTCGTTGATTCGCTTAAGAGCTTAAGCACATTCGTTTGTTCTTGGGTTTGTTCAGGGGAACTTTTCCTTGATGAGCTTTCATACTCATTTTCAACGATGGCTGGTGGCAGTGCTCGTCGTCGTGCCCCCGCAAAGTTAGCGCAGTTGTGCGCCTGCTTAGGTCTCCCAGTGCTACACCTTTCTTTGACACCTCCCTCAAGGAAAACGTAAATGTAGGAATGGCGTTACCGGGGTTTTTGCTCATGGTGAGTATTTTTCAAGAACGCAGTTATGTACTGTGTCCCACGGATGGCGCCAACTTGTTAGTGCAAAAAGTGTGATAGGTTAGGATTGGGCTTGGTTATGTGTTGGGTCGTCCTTGATGGACCATCCGCTATAGTTAATTCTTCACTAATCCAAATGATAGATCGGTTCCCTGCACAAATGAGAGTAAACCGTTAGCCTTACCGTGGGGACGGACCCCACGATTAAGCTCCGGCGTGATAGTAAGTATTTGCGTTGTCAGAGAAATGTGTATGTATTGGGTTGTGTGAGAAAGCCATACCTCATGAGTGTGTACTAAGGTTGCCTTTTATAGGTGGTCGGGACACTAGGGTTCCCTGGTATTTCGCATATTATCATAGTGGTCGGGGTGGAACCCTTGTCGGGCAAGGGTCCGCAGCTTAATCAGGACTGCGGACGTGGATCGTTTGCCGGACCATGGGCTGGTCTGTAAGCTTACTTTGGAAGTTTTGCTCCTAAGATCCGCGTGCGTCGTTAGTAATCTGGACCGCGCCCTGCTCGGGGCCTGGGCTTTGGTGCTGTCCGATATTTTCGTATCGTTGGGCTGGGGCCCAGTTGTATATGATGCGATACATGCCCAGTGGGCCTGCTATCCATATTGTAAATCGTTATTTGTTTTGTTGCGCCGGGGCCCGGTTGTGTATAATATGGTCCAGGCCCAGTAAGCCCGCTATCCGTATTATACGTCATTAGTGATCATAGCTAATAATCTATCTATTGTAGTCGATCCTTGAAGAAGTCTTCTCTCTTCATTTCACTTGCTTTAACAAATCCTTCAATCCTCTTCATATGACCACGAAAGCTGATTTTCTTTGTTATTAGCACCTGTATATTCCTATACTGAGCGACTTGTGAAGATGCCAAAGCAGGCTTCACAAAACCATGTCTGTTCTCGACTAGCAAGGCTGCATCCCAACATTTATATGCTTTGGTGTACTAGTGCCAAACTTATGAATCTCATCAAGTGCCATGTAGCGTTTTTCACCATTGATGTTGCAGTTCATTGGTTAATGAACAAGTGTATACACTTCCATGTCTTCTAAGCTCGATACAATCATTGTCGGATTTGTGAGATTGAGTATGTACTGGCATCTTTCTATACCCATCTGATAGTCATCAACTCTAGTTCTGACTACAAGAGCTCTCATGAAGCGAACCAGTGGAATTAGAAAGTCTGTACGGAGTTGGGTAGAAAACAGACTGTTATTCTTCATTATGTTTCGGTACAGATCTTCAATGTCATTGAAATTTAGCTTCTTGAAGTCGACTTATGAAAAAGTCTATTCTTCGTCATCTTCTCGTAACATAGTAACCTTATCCATATACTTGTAACCAAAATGTTCTTCTAGTTCAATACTGACAACTTCTTTGATCTTGTGTTTTGAGATTCAACCACTTCCGTCTTCAGGTCAACTTTCAATTCCATAGTAAGCATTCTTATTAAAAGCTGCTGCTATCTTCGCTATGAACTTATCAACAAATAATTATTTCAATTCTACAATTTTTTTTTTTCAAAAGTATATTAATATTTGAAAATAAAATGATAAAAGTGGTTTTTTTAAATGTTGGGTTTTAATCTTATAAATTAGATCGAATGAAGATAAAATAGTCTCTTAATAACCAAATAAATTTTGGTATATAAATAATATAAAATCTTAAAATAAAAATTGTGAAAATCAATTCCTTAATCCACAAACTAAAAACTAAAAACACAAACATAGACATTGATTTGATAGTGGATGACAACCGTGAAGTCCTAAATGTACAATTATACCCTTAGCGTACAAAGCAGGCGTACATTTATTCTGCCGTATATATAATGTTTTTGCACCCACACCACACCACACCACAATTACATACGTCCCTCATCTCTCATCGTTTTAATCCCCTTTAATTCATTAGGTAATTTTTTTAATTTTATAATAATATTTATTATCAATCTTTGGTGATTGAATTGAATGCTGAATACTGTATGTTTAGATCTTAATCTTTAATAAATTTGATTACATGAATACCGTATTTATTCTGTTTTGTGTTGATGATTCTTTTAATGTTTTTTTTATTGAATTGATTTGTTTAGGGTTACAATTTATGCAATAGATCAAATATTATATTATACTGTTGAGTGTTTAGGTTTATCTTTTGTTTGTTCACAAGGATTATTTAGACTGTTATGAACCTAATTGACATTTTAAAGGTATAAATATTTGTTGTGGTTTGATTTAAGTTTCTGTTTGCCGTCTGCGTCAATTGTTATGTTTTATTTGATTGTTTATTTTATTCTTGTGTGTTTTGTTTGACAAATCGTTTTGACAATGTTAGATTTTAAACATCATTAGATTTGGCTATCGGGAGATTGGTTTTATTTGTAAATATCATATCAATTGCTAACTCTATGTTAATATACGCGCTAATGTTGGTTTTTATTAATTGAAAAGATAATTGTTTTGCCTCCTGAAAAGGGAGGGCTTTACCTAGTTTGAGTCTGTGTGGCGGTTGGTTCAAACCCGCGGATTGATCGGCCAAAAGGTCAGAAACAACGGTTACCCAAAAAAAAAAAAAAAAAAAGAAAAAGAAAAATTGTTTTATAAATATTAGAGTTGGCAGCAATGATATGTTTACTATATAGTTTTGATGTTATAGCTGTATGCATACTTATAGAACCCGTGAGGCGTTGCATTCTATATTTTGTATTTACATGCTTATTGTAACTTGAAGTTGATTGTACTATAACTTCTGTTTTCAGTTTATCAAGTTTCTGAAGGAAAAAGAAGAATATTTTCTTGTTTGTTTTGTTCGTTGCACTCCAATCCTAGTACACAAATTTCATGTCTGAAATCGATCTCCAGATTGCAACTGCCTTTGGTATGTTTCTCCTTGCTCTTTCTCTACTCATTCGTATATTAGCACCTGGAGTCTTTTAGCTTTTGTTCGTGGGCTTCTTTCTGAAAGTTTTGAGACTTAAAACACATGGTAGAATTAAAAATTGTTTATCTGTTTGTTTACTACAAATGCAAGTTTAACTCTTAACCTATAAAGTTAAAAGCTGAAGATATCAAAATAAGCTGAAAAATGTATTTCATTAGTTATTATTACACTCAAAGTAGTTATACTTCATAACAGAGTCCAACTCATTGCATAAATCTTCAGCAATGCAAGTGATGTAAAACATATATATGACATGGTACACTCGTAGGATGACTGAACACCCTTTACTCCTGTGGTAAAATGTGTTGTGAACATAAGAACACTGGAATTCTCTTTCCAAAACACAGAGCAAATTATAAACATTTTTTCTCGGGGAGTTAAAAGTTTGATTTTGTTAACATGATTAAGTTTGAGTGGACCTTAAGATTCAGAGTCTATGAGGATAAGGTGGCGTCTAATAATTAGATTATTGACACTAATAGTAATCATTTATCAACTATATATTTGTATGTTTGTCCCGAATCTAGAGTTTTCTCTTATGTTTTCTCTTATTGTATATGAGCAGATCCATTCGCTGAAGCAAATGCTGAGGATTCAGGTGCTGGATCAAAAGAATACGTTCATATACGTATACAGCAGCGAAATGGTAGGAAAAGCCTGACAACTGTTCAAGGGTTGAAGAAAGAGTTCAGCTACAATAAGATACTAAAGGACCTTAAAAAGGAATTTTGCTGTAATGGTAGTCTCGTTCAAGATCCAGAACTTGGTCAAGTAAGTATTTCTAATAACCTCTATCATAACATGTTACACCTAACATGTCACTAGTGTATGCTAGTCGTAAGTCGTAAACTGTACTGTATTTAATTAGACCTTTAGGGCTTTTTGGATAGGTTTTAAATTGATTGTCAGTACTTGGTTATTGGTAAATTGATTATGATTTTTGCTAATTAGTCAGGATCGAAACAATAATATTTGGATTATCAGCTGGTAACTGGTTATATTAACAAAAAACTATTGGTTCTCTTTTTCAGATTACTTGTATCCCTAGGTTTAAACAACAGTTTAAGTTTATCAGGTTATGATTTTAACTTTTAGCAACCGATGGTCACTTTGGAAGCAGAAGCTAACTAACCTACTGGATATAAACCTGTTTGCTAATAGAAAATAAGGATCTGATTATAGGAACTAAACTTGTTGGCAACAAACATTACAGTCATTAGTTGGTAGTAAACTACAACATGAAAGTTTTAGGCAAACTGAACAAAACATTAAGGGTGTTAATTCTAATAATACCAATACTATGATAAATGATAGTCCAGTGATGCACTCTAATCATGATTAGTTGTGTGACAAGTGAATTATGCCTGTGATGTAGGTGATTCAACTACAAGGCGATCAGAGGAAGAACGTCTCAGCGTTCCTTGTTCAAGTAATTATTCTTAATACACGCTACACTATACGACTTCCCTTTTTATGGTTGTGCTTCTAATACCTTGAAATTTTCTTTCCATAACAGGCTGGCATTGTGAAGAAAGAGCGCATCAAGATTCATGGTTTTTAAGAGGTGGTCGTGACATGATCTAATTATACCATCCTTGAAACTTCTACAGTATTTCAGTGATATTTTGCAATTACGTTGATTGTCTTTTATTTGTGTCTTTGTCTTCCGTATTCGTATTTGGAGTTTGTTGGTCTTGTTGATTTTATGCTTGTTTTTCGGGGGTGTATAAACCTTATAGATTCTTTGAGGATTGTGACCTCATGGTGGTGGTTAATAAATTTTCATTTTTTTTGAAGTCTGTTTTTGCAAGGTTTTTTCTTTTACCTTTGCTCAGAATGAACTGAGCTTTTGACTATGAATTACAGAATACCAGGCCGAAAAAGTTGAGTAAATATTTTACTCAAGTTCATAATGGTCAAACTCTTTAACATATATTTGCCTAGAACTAATATCTGTACTCAGTTTACTGCGGCTTGCATTACTTGATAAAGGTTGCATTCTAGCGTTTAAAATGTCTATGCCTTCTTATGTACAGGAGTATAATCTTTACTGGCTATATATCTGGACTATATTTGATAGTGCGAGGTTCACCTTAATGCTCTTTAGCTGACTCCGTATCTTATAAAGCGCCATATTCTTTAAGGGTGCGATCAATTTTTAGTAATAACTGTTGTACTGACTGCAGCCCTTAGGCTATCATTGAACATGCCATAGCTAAGGTACTCTACTTTTGGTGTTAATAAGAACTACGGTTTGTGAAGTCTTTAAAGTAATATGACATTACAGGCTTACAGCCGGGATATGGGATCAACATCAGGCCTGATAAGCTTGGTCCCAACCAATGTGTTGCTGTCTCACTCGTATACCTGATCGACACTAGGAGGACATAACTTGGGGTCCATTCCTAGTTAGGTCTGGGACCTTTTCTAGTCTAAGTCCGTCTGTGCGTATCTAAACACACTGTTTAACAAAAGGGATAATTCCATATTTACCCAATCTTTTGACATTCACTTTCTATATTGAAACAAAATTCTTTTATAACCAATAATTAAATAACAAAATTGAATCAAACTTGACATTATAAATTCCAAAAAAAATCGGTGTATCTAATCCCAAGGACTCAGTGAGCATTCTTCCGGCAACTTAGGAAACCTTTCAGTATCCTTGCAATAATCATATATCACCAAATTCCTTTGAACCCAAGCAAAATCCAGCTTCTGGTCTTTTGTAAGGTGCCATGCTTCATATTGATCCCACCAATGTTTAGTAGTTGTTGAAACACATTCGGGATATGGGTCTTTCCATTGACATCCATCGACAGTGAAATCCTTATATG
Source organism: Artemisia argyi (assembly GCA_030686995.1). Lineage (NCBI taxonomy): Eukaryota > Viridiplantae > Streptophyta > Magnoliopsida > Asterales > Asteraceae > Artemisia > Artemisia argyi. The sequence continues at coordinate 107,226,113 of CM060685.1, forward strand.
AAGAGACAAATGGTGCCTTTTTCCAATCTGTTTTCTCGAGACCCCCTCGAGTTGCCCAGTCATCGGCATTCCATATGCTTGAGAACAAGTACATTGGTTTCTGATTTGGGAAGAAGTTGTTCTCGTAGTCAGCGTTCTTGTATACTCTCACTGGAACTCTATCGACAAAGAATCTGTTTCAATTGGAAGAAAGGAAGAATTAGTAATTGTTCTGAATGACTCTTTTGATTCATTTACCTAAGAAAATGGGCTGACATTATTATCTAAATGTTACATTACATAAGTTGAAATCAAAATTTCTTAAAAAATGAAATGGATCAAATGAATCATTATTTATACTCTCAAATGAGTATAAACCTAAAATGTCAATGGAAGTGTGAACCCAAATAAGGGTCGGTCCGCACCCAAAAGGGTGCACGGGTCATGTTTTCCAGCCGAGTTAAACCTTTTGGAGAAAGTATGAACCATAAAATGCTAATGAGAAAGTGTAAGACTTAAGTTATTCAACCAGCCTATTTACATGTCAATTACTTGCAAGATGCCATTGTAAAAAGTGTTTTCGGGTCAATCCAATCTGATTTGTCACGTTTTGTCTTATTTTTATTTGTGTTTTAACCCGTTTGACCGTGTAACTTACATGATTTGATGGGAATTCCATAAGATGGAATAAGTATGGTAATCAAGAGTTGGATCAAACCAAAGCTTGTGTCTCATCTCCCTATTTCCAGTTCCATTTTTGTAGACATTGGTCTGGATCAAGTACGGTTCACCAGTTCGGTTCCCTAGGAACTCGAAGTCAAGCTCGTCTCTCGTAGGGCCTGCACCATCCTCTGTACACATCTGTTTAAACAGAATTAATGTCAAAACTGTAAAAAAAACAAATAACTAGCTACTATTGGTTTTGACCCGCGAAAGACTAATGACTATAACTAACTTACATAGTAAGCTGTGACAACTCCAGCCGAATCGCCTCCAACCAACTTGAGCTTCATGCTGAACCACCCGAATCGGTACTTTTGTTTTGTTTGGAACCCGCATCCTATTTTGTCAAACCCATGTGAGCCAAATTTTAAATTATGACAAGGTGGCAATAACAAAACTATAAGATCCAAAAATATTTATGTTAATCTTAGATTCGGAAAAATGAAAATTCGGATATAAAAATCACAAGTTGACTTTTTGGTTAATTTTAGAAAGGTTGACTTGCCATTATTTAATAATCTTGAGATCTAACTCGAAATTAGTATCAATAAAATATTTGTAACTGAGTATAATGAAGAAACATATATTATCATAATGTTCAAATATGAAATTTCAGTAAAGGCAAAATGTAGCAGTGTTCATGTTCTTGGATTTCTTGAAAAGAACTAACATTTACGTTATACAAAAAGCGGATTTTGTAGAATTTTCACAAAATATTCGTTAGAGTTACAAATTCGTATCTGTGATTTGCCCATGTAATAACATAGAGAGATGGTTTTCATTCGACTTTCAGCATCTCATTCATGTCAAATAGTGTGCGAAAAAGAAAGTCAGTCTAAATGACTTTCTTTTTCGCACATTATAAATGGCACCATTTTAACTACGTTGAAGAACTGTAAATTACTATATTGCCCATATGCTATATACAAAAAGAAAAGCAATGAGTTGATGGACTCCAAGGATGGAGATGTTTACCTGTATCATTGTCCAAGGAGAGATACCAGATCTGACCATCTTCAGAAGTTTTGAAATGATTTTCAGACCACATGATGCTAAAATTATCTTCGAATGAAGACTTTGAATCAGCCGAACAACAAGTTGTCGCGACTGCTAAACAAGCAATGAAGCACCATATCATAGCTATTGGCATTGAAGAGAATGGAGATTTGTTCTCCATTGCTTTTGATGGAGATCAAGAGTTGTAAAAAACAAGTGACACTTTGTGTTTTGACCTTTATATACAACATACTACACAACACATGTTCTCATATATATTATTTAGAGAGAGAGAGAGAGAGAGAAAAAAAAAGAAAAAAAAAAAGAAGAAAAAAGAAAAAAGAGTTCAATAATACAATTTATTAATGATAATTTACAGTAGCGTGAGTATGTCCTGGATTATGACTTTTTTTAACTCTATATCGACATATGTTGTAAGTTTGTAATTCCTAATTCATCGTCCTATCTGCAAGAGTTTTCCGAATAATTTCTCTCATTGTTAAGACACTTGACTTTGATTTTGTACTTAAGAAGAGAATGTAGCATTATTAGTGGTTACAAAGCTCATCGGGTATATTAAACAGTTCTTAATTACCATCTAACTCAGATCGTATTTTTCACACGAGTATATTTACATACTTATCACACACATTAAACCATTGATGAGATTTATTTCATTAACGATTTGAATCATCGCTATGCTATGATCGATAAGTTCACCAATCATCAGTGATTATGAACTAAATCTAAATAACGGTCTTCGTTTGATAAATTTACTCTCTATGAGTTATGACTTGTTACAAAAGTAACATTTTTTTTTTTTTTTTTTTTTATTATTATTATTACCTCTAAAAGATATTTTACTCCGTATAAACTGTTACTCATTTATAGAAATTATTAAATGACAATTCAGCTAATAAAAGAATATAAGTAAATTAAGAAAAAGAAAGTGATATTAATATGTCACCATGTTACATGAAAGAACGTGATATTGTTGCCATGTTGGGGCGTCTTTTCTAATAATGTCAACTTAACATGACACTTTTAAAAGAAGTGAGAATTGCAATTAGGGCATCCACTTACCACTATGATAAACCTATTAAAAGGTTTATAAGGTTGACATCTCATGTAATTTTATTAATTTTCAAAGCTTTTTATAAATTTACTCTCTATGATCGATAAGTTCACTAATCATCAGTGATTATGAACTAAATCTAAATAACGGTCTTCGTTTGATAAATTTACTCTCTATGAGTTATGACTTGTTACAAAAGTAACATTTTTTTTTTTTTTTTTTTTTTTTTTTTTTTTTTTTTTACCTCTAAAAGATATTTTACTCCGTATAAACTGTTACTCATTTATAGAAATTATTAAATGACAATTCAGCTAATAAAAGAATATAAGTAAATTAAGAAAAAGAAAGTGATATTAATATGTCACCATGTTACATGAAAGAACGTGATATTGTTGTCGTGTTGGGGCGTCTTTTCTAATAATGTCAACTTAAAATGACACTTCTAAAAGAAGTGAGAATTGCAATTAGGGCATCACTGACCACTATGATAAACCTATTAAAAGGTTTATAAGGTTGACATCTCATGTAATTTTATTAATTTTCAAAGCTTTTTATGTTATAAAACTTATTCCTAAAGCTTTTGGTGGTTTATAAACTTGTCATCTAATGCAATGTCATTAATTCTTAAACCTCTTTAAAATACTATACCTTTTCATGTCATCTAAACTTGAAATAGTTGCTCACTATGGTGTAAATCTTTTTGGACATCTTCAAAATTTCTTAGACCTATTTTTAAACCACCATAGTGGATGCTCTTAGATCAATGTCATTGCATCATTTTGTCGGCGCGGTAAAACTAAGTATTGTTATTACTGTACTTAATAAAACTCAAAATTGAAACTAATTTTGGTCAAAATTTTTTAATTTTTATCTAATTGAAACTAATCCAGGCTGTCTGTGTCAATTTTGTAAAAAAATAAAACACGAGGAGATAATTAGTTAAAATTTAAATACATTAAATATGAGAATGAAAATATGAGTTTTGTGACATGTAATGACTATACGAGATTATACGAATAACTCATGTTATTCCTCTTTATGAGATTAAGTTAGGATATCTGAAAAAATATTAATTTTAACTATTCGTATGCAATAACGGCTCATGTTATTTCTCTTTATAGGTTTATCCCGCACACAGGTTTAAAAATCGGCTTAAATCATTATTAACAGAAATATAAATATCAAAATGAATGCATGACCTCACACGTTACTATGTGATGAAAATAAATAGATGTGATTCTACATATAACAACGACACATAATGGGTTTTTCTAACTTATACCTTAAGGGCACAAGTTAAGCACACTAAAAGTACACAAATGCTCATGAAAAAGTATACAAGAATCCACATAAAAGTACAGACATGTGTACTTTTATATGAGTACTTGTGTACTTTTGATGTGCTTAACTTGTGCCCATAAAAAACAAGTTAGAAAAACGCATTTAGTAATTGTTAATGTTAAGGTAATACTTTTTCAATATCCAATAAAGTCATTTTTATGTCTATGATTAATCGACAAAAAGGACCCTATAAGCCATGTGAGATTTCTTAGGATAACAAAGCGATTTGAAGAGACCAAAATACCATGACCGACACACATGTCGTGTGTGGCATGGGCTATACCAGATTTTAAGTTAAGAAGTGCAAAAATATTCAAAACTGCTATTTTTGTGGCATGTGCAACCTCAATTTTTTTTCTTTCTAATACTTTCATTTCTTAAAGTGTAATTTTAGTTAGCCCAACATTTTTATTTTTTATATTTTATTATTTTTTTAAGAAAGACAAAAATATATAAAAACCACGCAAAAACAATACAAACAAATGGCATTCCAAAATCTCCAAACAAGATGATTAAAGAGAAAGGAACTCGAAAGAAGGAAACACGAAACAAAAGTCAAAAGTACACGGTGAGACATACAAAATAGCCCAACATTTCTTTTGTGTAACACCCTCTTAAAAGTCTTAGGTCCGTCCCTACACAATACTCATCAAGGTACCATGATAAGATCAATGTTTTCCGTATCGAACAGGCCATTAAACCAATCTTCCTACTCTCCTATCGTAAGATCACAAAACAGTTATTCGGTTCAGGGATAGAGATTGCCATCCCACCCGAACCCGCCCTATTGACTGAAGATTCACCCACTTGTATCGATTTTTAGTTAAGTTCACAAGGGCTAATGTCTAATATTTCCTCCGTCTTAAAAATACTGTTTTACAACTAATACAAATCTGAAAAATATAATTACAATTGTTATAGTTTACTTTTTGCAAAATATCTTTTTGTCCTTCACCAAATGTATTTTGTAAAAGTGGACAGTCAAATTAGAATAACCAATAATTTAAATATTGAACAACTAAAACTGGGACCTAGACAATAATATAGCATCGGTAAGATTAAAAGTTAAAACTTCTTTTGTTTATCGAAAAACTTAGAATTTTTAAGTCAAGGAAAAATATGTATTTGAAAACTCATAAGTATAATTATATTCATTTGGTCTTTGAAATTTTTTTGTCCAAAAAATCAACCGTCATGAAGTTAAAAAAACATGGAAAAATCAAAAATGCAATTAGACACCAAAGGGGAAATTGTTTTTCCCAAAAAGAAACATGTACTATACGCATGTTGGCAGAATTATCCATCAATCACATGCACCGCTCACGTGCTCCACCTTCTGTAGTGTCGGTGAAATAATTGACAGCTTCAAATTGCACCTTTCACATGCCAGTTGGATTAAGACGACATTTCCATCCAACATGGTTGCAAAAAGATTAATACTATATTTAAGACTCAAATTTTACATTGGAAGGAAAATAATATATGCGCAGAGATCTAATGAGAAAGACACTTGACCTTTAAAATGAAAACATGTATGAGATACATCAATTTAAAATGAGAATAACCACATATTTAAAATGATTCGACTTAAATTAGATGCATTTTTATTTATTTAAATAAATCATAGTTAGTTTTGAAAGTGATAAAGAGAACATGTGAGGTAATGTTGTACTTATTATGATTGTACATTTGAATTAAAACAAAATAAATGTTTTGCAATAATAAGAATGTACAATCATAATAAACACAACATTACTTCTTATGTTTATAAGAGGATGGGGTACGGTGGTGCCAAAGGTGGCGCCATCACCACCAGCCCAAAAAGACTGACGGCGCACCACGCCGTCCCTCGCGCCATCGCTTCTGGCGCCGTTTCAACGGCGCTGCGCCATACTATTTATTTATTTTATTTTTTTAAATATTTTTTTTGGCTGGGGAGATAACATGCAACGGTAATATTTTTTGAAAAGCGGAGATAGCATGCAACGGCTATGTAACCACCCGTAATTTTTCGGACTATTATTTTAATAGTGGAATAATTTATTTTTATTAGAAAATGTGAATCTGTTTATTTTTCTGATATTTACTAATAATTAAAAATTTAAAAACGAGAGGATATCTCGTTTTTCCTGAAAAACGACACCGCACGTGTACCGACACCGTATTAGTAATGGTATAATTTTATAACTCATTCCAGAGTCGATAATTTTGCTTTTATACCATTCTTATAAAAACATTTTCAGAAATGTATATCTCGTATTTTTTACCAAATCAGAGTACCACGTTTATACTGAAGCTCAACGGGATACGGGGTGTACTTAATAAATACAAATCTACTAAACAATTAAAACCTTCACATTTAATTAAATAATAAACGAAAAATAATAATAATAATAATAATAATAATAATAATAATAATAATAATAATAATAATAATAATGTACACCTCATAAATAATAAATCAACAAAACTCATCTATATTCCCCATGTGAAGAATCAGATACATAATCCAAGAAGTTAGTATTCACGCTTCATCTGATGTACCTCCTTTCTCTCTCTCCAAAGCAAGACCAGATCTATCTAACCCTAAGACCTATGGAACTCAAAAATTATAAGTATGTAAATCGATTCTTGTCTATCAAATATTGTCCCAAGTGAAACCCTTGCACGCCAAGGAGAACAGCTGTACACTTTGCACTTTCTCTCCATCCCAAGATGAGTCATGCCAAGGCAACCCTTGCACGCCAAGGAGAAGCAAGTTTTGTTTTTAATCCATTTTTGGTTATGATCGATTTTCGATGTTCAAAAGGTAGGATTAGGGTTTCCAAGTTGATCACTTTTTATCCCACCAACCGATCCACAGGCAGCCACATCTCAAAAATCATCTTCAAAATCAAAAGAAGAAGCTGCGGTGGTTTCTTGTTTGGGTCGGCTTGGGCTCGGTTGCATTCAAATCTCACTTACAAAAGTCTCCACAAGATCAAGGTCTTGAAAGGGTTTCGATTTACAATCGGTTGCTTGGGTTTTTGATTGGATTCGATTGGGTTATAAAGCTGTGTTTGGGGCTGTTTGATTTCGCAATTTCTTGATCTCCTTTGTAATCGACTCTCAAACTCTTGTAAAGGTTATCTTAAATCCCTTCCTATTTGTAAATTTTTGATATTATCTTGTTGTAATTTGGGGTTACAAGTTGTAAACTTGTACTGATATATATTTATCAATCGGTTCAAATAGATACACTTATATTCTGGGGTTGATTTATTAATCTTGTGTGGCAAACTAAATAAATTACAAACTAAAACTATGTTGGCTCAGATTTGGAAGTGCTATTGTCGTTGGCTTATTTCGTTCTTTTTACTCATCACCTCACTTGTAGCTTATTTAGTCTTCTTTTTGGCTCAATTGGTTTAGTAAGGCTTAAGTTGATTTGCTCGTTTTGAGTCTGCTCATTTCTGCGCATGTGGGTTGTTTTGTTAAATTTGACCTTGTTAAAAACTCGGGTGTATTGGTTGTTTACTGTCGAGAAACAAACACCACAAGGCTGGTTTGTTTGATTAATTACGGCTCGAGGGGTACACACCACAAGGGGTGTGTCGAGTTACATATGTTTAGTGTTGTTTTGGTTCCACCACCATCACCCATGTAGGGTGTCATGGCTCGGTTAGCATCAACGACACAAAGGTGTGTTGAGTTCCATTTGTGTTTCTACATGTGCTTGTGTCGTTTAACTGTTTCGAGTCGCAAGCAAATGTGGGCTGTGTTTGTTTTGCTCGGTTATGGAGGCCTCAAACCAGTGCTCTAAGGGTACGTTGGTTGTGCCGTGTTCGCGAGGTCGAAGGTGTTCGAGATTTGCATCTTGCGTTGTCACACGAGCTCGGGACAGGAGCATATTACTTGCCCACTTTTGTGTCTAAAATTTCATTTAACCTGGTGCAAGGTTATGGTGCGTTTGGTTGTTCCATAAGCTGGTCTAAAACCAACATTTGCTTGTCCCACAACTGGGCCGAAGCCCATAATAACTTAAGGGTGTGTTGTATGTTCCACCTTGGGCCAAAGCCCACTTCACCACATGTAGGGTGCGTTTGTATATAGAAACAGAGCACGTATCCTTCTTTTTATAAGATATCAATGTAACACAAAGACTAGTTTTGGTAATCTGTGTGTGCTCCGACGTATCCTCGTGCTCGACTTATCCCGAATTGGTTTAGACTCGTCTCACTTCACTTGACCACGAGTTTCTCAACGTAAATTACAACGAGTTTATAAAACATACTTTATAACTTAAAAGTTTATTTACACTTAGCACATACAACCATAAACTCTTTTAAACTTTTAGAAGCTAGTAAAAACTAAACTGGTAAGTTTAAACATGTTTATTAGTTGATATCACCTATCTAACTTATATAACTTGATATGTTTTATGAAAACTTAGAGTTTTATAAAGTATAAAACGGCTTTTTACTTAAACTTATACCTTGTAATTTATAGTTACCATGAGAAACCAAATTAATTATACCCGATGTTCATCAAGAGTATATACACTTGATTTAGTTATCCAACTAAAGGATGAAGATAAATTTTCATCGATTAACTATATATACATTAAGCACTTTCCCACATTTTTCGACGACACGCGATAATCATTCATGACTAATCCCGTATCTTACCTTTCGGATATTTGTCTAACGAAGGCTTTTCGTCATGAACCCTTTACACTACTATACGTAAGCACGTATGCACTTCCAAGAGCCAATACTCAAACACTTAGAAAACTGTTTTAAACTTAAACGCTGCCACACAAGCAACAATAACACAACACTCTAAAACTTTTGAGTTTAATTAAACTTCGTTGAGTCTTAAACATAAACTATGAACTAAATCATGCCTCACTAATCTAGGTCGCGTGTTGGTGCCACACTCTATTTGACTCACTTGGTTTACTGCTTACTCCATTGAGGTGAGTTCATGACCCCTACTTTTACTTATTTTATAACGGTTTTGGGGGAGAATACATGCTCGTTTTTAACTAAACTCGACGCTTGTTTTATTTGAATGCGCAATACTTGATTGATTATTCAAATGCACCTATGTGCATATTGGTTGCATACTTGATTATTTTCTAACATACACAAGTATTTTATAAATATGCAACACACTTTATGAACTATTGCTTTTATGCAACACACTTTATGAACTATTGCTTTTATGCAACGTACTTTATGAACTATTGCTTATATGCTACACACTCTATGAACTATTGCTTATATGCAAAACACTTTACAAATCATTGTTGTTACGCAAACACTTCTATTGAATGACAATTGCTTTTATGCAAACACTTTTATGGACCACACTGAAACTTATGCTTTATTTACACTATTACGCGGATTAGCCTAAGACACTGAATCCCACAATGCCCAAACTCATGAACCGTCAATTCCTGCTGGGAAGTGCGAATGCTATAAATAGATCTATTGGGGTTGACACCCCCGTTCGGTTTGGCCGGATAGGCAAACGCGAGCGTTTAACATGTCGAAACACGAGTGTCACGGGATAGACACTTGCAAGGGCTTTATTTAACGTGCTTCTAGAGCATGCACACTGTCAAGCTTCGGTTGCATGAACTTAGTGCTAGCGTAATAAACTATTTACTATGTGACATTATATTCGTTGTAATGATCACACACTCTACATACGGTCCACAATGCTAATTTTTACTGTAAGGTAAACACTATTTTCACGACATTGTGAGCCACACAATGGTCATAAAACTCTCTATTGAACTCACGATACTACTGTTTTATTATAAACTTATGAACTCACCAACCTCGTGTTGACACTTTTTAGCATGTATTTTCAGGTTAAGGGGATAGCTAACTATTGAAGGTTTTGGCATGGCATGGCATGGTCATAGACGACTCGGTTATATTTGGGACCGCTTAAACTCTTATATGGGCCTTTATTTCCGCACTAGTTTTGAACGATGTAAATTTGAATATTTTTGATAATGAAAGTTATTCTAAATGGTTGAGATAAAAACCGTTCTTTGTACTTGTCTTATGATACCGATTGAGTAGCACCCCAGTGTCTTTATCTTCCGCTGCGACCCATTTTTGGGGGTGTTACAGGCTATATAGCCGTTTATGTGGAAGAATGCAAAAATAAAAAAATAAAAAATAATAATAAAATAAAATAAACCCCAAAAAATCTTATAAATACCACTTATTATCTCATACTTCATACACACTTCCAATCTATTATCTATTTCCATTCAAAATGAATCCAAACTCACCATGGATCAACCAAATGTTAAACGATCCGACGAACCAAATGCTGGGGTCGTCTTCGAATCCCGGTCAATATCCGGGATCGTCTTCGAATCCCGGTTACTATCCCAACTTCCAAGCCCCATTTATGAATCTCGACGAGCTAGCATTATTTAGTCAATGGAAAATACACCAACAACAATAACAATTTAATCAATTTACACAAAGTCAACAAACAAGCCAAGCCATCCATTCCCAACCAAATTCGGACCATGGTTCGTTTTTTGATGTTAACGAAGTCGAAGAGGAACAAGAAGATAAAACGGAGTCGGAGGAAGAAGTTGTTCCGACACCGACCTCAAAGAAATCTAGGGCCAAGACGATGGCGAAGAAACCAAAGGCAAAGGCGAAGGCAAAGGCAACGAAGGCGACGAAGAAGATGTGGTCCCGTCCCGACAACCACGCACTATGTGGACCCAAGAAAAGGAGCTTCTTTTGTCGGAGTGTTACATCGAAGTATCCGAGGATGCAAAAGTGGGTGCGGATCAACAAAAGGATACGTTTTGGTACAAAGTGCTCGAAGTATACAACAAAGAAGCAAAGAGGCTTAAGTATACTACTCGTACCAAAAACATGTTGACTGGAAAGTGGACTTCAATGAATAAAGATGTAAAGAAGTTTAATACGGTTGTTGATGAAATGGCGACTATGAGTGGAGAAGGTGATAAAGATTTTATGAATCGTTGTCACGTTTTGTTTAGAAAAATAACGGGATATGAATTCAAACACTTGAGCGCTTGGAGCTTTTTGAAAGACAAGCAGAAGTGGAAAAATCCCGACTCGACTTTGGCAAGACGTGCTCGTCTTCAGTACACGCGAGAGGAGCCCGAGCATTTTGGAGCCGACGAGTTGCCAAGGCCAGACGGCATGTATCGGATTTCTAAGAGCCAACGTTCGTCAAACTCGACCGCTAGTTCCGGTTCAAACCCGGCTTTGTTTCAAGAAATGTTGGCTCAACAAATCGAGTTAGACCGCAAGGCAAAGATGGATGTGCTCGAGTGAGAGTCACTCGCACGAGTTAATTTGTATGAATCTCAAAAGATTGCCGAGGAGGTGCGGGTGCTAGAAATGGACACAAGCAAGATGAATCCGGTCAATGCAAGGATCGTGGCAGCACAACAAGCTCGAATCCGGGCAAAATATCCTACCGACGAAGAATAGGCTTTTATTTCTATATAATGTACTAGGTTTTTAATTTTATGCATTTTTTTAAAATGTAATGCGTGTTTTTTAATATGTAATGTGTATTTTTAATAATATGAATGAAGTTTATTTAAGTTTATAATTTGTATATTTTAATTTTTGTAAAAAAAAAAAAAAAAAAAAAAAATGGCTGACGGCACCAGAAATTCTGGTGCCAACGGATACCCCTGAAATGTGGTGCCGTGGAGCTTTTTGCTGACGTGGCAGCAAAAAATGCCCACGGCACCAAGCCGATGGCACCACGGTACCTAGTGCTTTAAGGAACATGAGAGAATCTTGATTTTTGAAATGATAACGACGCAAAGTGGTACTAGTAACACATTTGACGTGCAGAGGGCAAAAAATACATAAGATTCATCAAACTTGATAAAATACATCTAATATATGTGTAGTCATCTAATTTTGAGCTACAAAACATGCTATGATGCATATAAAAGACTAGGGATTTATCAAAATAGCAACCTAAATGTGTGGCTATCTATTTTAAGATTTTTTCGCATTTGATTCTAACTCACGAATATATAGCAAAGTAATCTGAACTTACTTTTTATTTTTCACAATTTTCCAATCTTCTCGTTACCTTATTAACACCTTTTTCCAAATCCTAAAAAATATTCTGCAGGTGCTCCAACTTTCGTGACTACAATTATTGTTCATTGATCCTGTTACTCTTTTGCGACAACACAACTAATATAGAATATGACCTTGGCGTGGTTCACTCAAACAAAGGCAGAAAACAAAACGATGTTGCCAAATTGACAATAGAAAGATCTTAATCTTCCAACTGCCGAAATCACATTTCTTGTGTGCAATTTGTACTCAAGTCCATATATAAGAACGCATAAATGTTTATCTAGCTCGACTTTCCTGTGAGAACACGTAGATTAACTATTCTTTCAACATTGACAATCTTAGAAGATTGGAATTCAGGAAGCTTATGACACCTTTAGTTGCAAAAAGGTTTTCTTACTTCTTTATACCTAATTTTTTTAGAAGGAGAAAGCTCTTTCTCTAAAAGAAAATGTTGAAAAAATAGAAAACGCATCTAAATGGTGTTTACATTTTTCTTTTTACAATACAGGAAAAAAGCACAAATGGGTGCTTTCAAAATTTTGGCAATAAATGTGAAAAATAGGGTTTATTTCACTTTTTTGGAAAACTTTTCAAAATGTTTTTGATTTGAACACGGTTTCTCTTTTTTCTTTTTCCATATTTTTTTTTTCACAAACTAAATGCATCCTTGATTATCGGCTTTGTTTTCAGTAATGCGTTCACTATATTGCCCTTTAAGTGATTTCAGAATATGTCATATATGCTTTAGATAACAAAATTATAGTCTTGTAGTTACGAGGCCATCCTTGAGTTGTTTGTGTTTGTATATGGCACGATGTTTCACATCATATGATCTTTATAATTCATTTGTTGGTAACCTTGTTTCTTACACACATGATCTCTTGTGAAATTCTTTTGTGACCTTTTTGTTTTGGGTAAAGTGTTCGATACCCGGTGAAAAATTTTCTTTTGTGACCTTCGTCCTGCTAAGTAGAGCTTTCGAATACGAAAAAACTTGGGCGACATTCATCTTTTTTTTTGGTCATCTATTGCTTATCAAAGATTGTCTTATCTAATATTCTAACCTATAACAAGAAGACAGTTTGGCCGAGTGGTCTAAGGCGCCAGATTTAGGCTCTGGTCCTAAAGGGCGTGGGTTCAAATCCCACAGCTGTCACATTTTTTTTTTAAATCATAGAATAAAATGTTTGATATTTTGACTAACTTAACGTTTTACCAGAATGTTATATCATCTTTCTCTTTGCAAAAACTTTTTCTTCTTAATGTATGCTAATGATTTCTTTTAACATGAAACTGACACGAACATTTACGAAATCCTCTCTAAGGCGAGACATGAATTCACAAAAAACTAATTACTTGCGATGCACTGCACATTGGATAAAGCTCAGCTGCATGTATAAAAAAACTAGTCATCCACCTAAATCTTTCAGTTTCTTATTAAATGTCCTTTAAAGAATACAAAAAAGAGTTTAGATTCTTTAAGTTTAAAGGTTATAATAGTAGTAACACTGGTTTTCAATATGTACAAATCACTTATTAGAATGATGCCTTGTAAAATAATTCAAGATTTTTACATGGATCACTTATGAAGTAGTAGCGTTGTTTAGTGATAAGTTCGTACTATCACTTTTTTCAGCCCAAAATATTTTCCAATAAGCCAGTAGCCCAATAACAAGATGTGAAAATAAAGCTAAAAAATGGCGATGATCATGCAAATGTACCCCATAAACCATGCAAACTAATCAGAACTAGTCTTTATCATCTTCATAAGAAAACTTTACAAACCCTCAACAGATCCAAAAATGGCAATTTCGCCAAAAATATCACACTTTCTACTAATGTTATTAACTATTATTGCAAGTATCGTGACCATAGCCAATGCCGGTATAGTTTCCGACCTCCACTCCCTCCAGTCACACTCCCCATCAGGTGTCATCCACCTCAATGAAACACTCATCGACCGCATCTTCAATTCCAACGAAAGATCCTTCTACGTTATCATCTTCTTCGACGCTATTCTACTCCATGATAAACCTGAGCCTAATCTCAAATCAATAAGATCTGAATTCGCCTTAATATCAAACTCATTCTTCATCAACAATCAAAATACCTCATCACTCTCCAAAGTCTTTTTCTTCGATATTGAATTTGGTGAATCTGAAAAAGGGTTCCAAAGATTCGGTATTCAAGCACTACCCAATATCCGCATTGTCCCCCCTGATGCTGAGGATTTGAAATCTGATTCAATTCCTATGGATGTGGGAGAGTACTCCGGTTTAGCTGAATCTATGGTGGATTTTATTGAATCTAAAACAGGATTATCCATTGGTCGTATACACCGTCCCCCAATGCTCTCGAAAATGCAGTTAGGAGTTGTAATTGTGGGATTTTTGATATGGGTTCCATTCATGATCAATAAAGTAATAGCAGGCGAAACTATTTTTCAGAATAAGAAGGTTTGGATACTCGGGACTATTTTTGTTTATTTCTTTAGTGTTTCAGGTTCCATGTTCATTTTGATTCGTAGAATACCATTGTTTGTTATAGATAAAAAGGATCCAAATAAGGCGGTTTTTTTCTTCAAGGGTAATGGGATGCAGTTTGGTTCTGAGGGTATGTGTATTGGACTTTTGTTTACAATTGTGGGGTTGTTGTTAGCTTTTATAACTCGGGTTGTTGTAACCATTAAGGAATCGATGATGCAAAGGTTAGCGATGATTAGTGCAATGATTGTTTCGTTTTGGGCAGTGAAAGAAGTAGTGAGGTTAGATCATTGGAAAACAGGTTATTCTGTTCATCCTTATGTGCCTTCAAATTGGTATAAGTGATTGTTTCTGTTGGCTATTTGTTTATCAACTTTATGTAATTTTCTTTCTTTCTTTCTTTCGGTCCCAATACCGTCTTCCACGGTGTATGGGGGAGGTTGAGACGTAGACAACCATACCCCTATCTAAGATAGAGAGGCTGCTTCCGGTTCTACCTAAGGTAGAAAAGGACCTCCGACCTTTTGTAGGGAGTGAGGATCGAACCCTTGACCTCTAGGTTAAGAGGCAGGGGGTTTTCCAACTGATCCAACCCTACTTGTTTTATCAACTTTATGTAATAATATACCATAACATTTCATTTGTTATGTGATTACAAATACATATTTCATAAAGAAAATCTTTGAGTTAAGTGGCATATTAGGATTTTTTTTGAATGGCGGAAGTATATACTCCGTAAATACTAGCGAGAAGCTAGAAAATTGAAAAGTTACAAAAGACTATTACAAGCATTTATTGGATCAAGTATCCAAACGTTCCAATTTGGATGAAATCCTTTTTCCTATGACTGACTAATCCAAAATTAAGTCAAAGTTTTGATTTCGTCCCCAAGAGTCTTTTTCGGAGGGGGAATGTCGAAACATAGTCTATTCCGATAACGCCAAGTAATCCAAGTTGTTGATTGAAGAGAAGTCGAGTCACTCCGAAAGATTAAACTTTGCTAGTCTTTTGGGTAATCATCAAGTTGCCACCAGTTTTGAATCATTACCCATAGATTTCGAGCAACCGTGCAATCAATGAAAAGATGTTGAGCCGTCTCTAAAGCATCATCACAAACTGGACATCGAGTCGAGTTTAAGTCAATAGCACGAAGATCCAGATTCATTCTAACAGGCACCTTTCATAAAGTAACCTCCAATTGTGAATGTTGACCTTGATAGGAATTGAGTTATTCCATCTAATTTTGTTGCCAAATGGAACCAAGATGGCTTTATCAATGCATCTTCTAACACATGAAACAGAGAAAAAGATTGAATTTTCAAGTTTGAATTCCCAAGTGTCCGGATCAGTGGTGATGCAAAGATGTTGGAGGTGATCCAACAAAGCTGCTAGTTGGGAGCTTTCTAAGCTTGAGCGAAGCTAGTTGCCTCCTCCAAGCCCATGAGAAACGATTTGGACCACTACCTATAGAGCACCGATCACTTATTTAACAGAATTTCAAAGTATCCAATTGGTACAATCTACGAAAAGTCTCCTTCAAAGTTAAAGACCCCTGCCAAACATCTTCCCAGAAGCAAAAAGAATTTCCATCTCTTACTTTTCTCATAAACACATAATGTAAATTTAAGTTGAATTTGAGGAGGTGATTTTTTAAATCAATTATTGATTTTCATGGGCCTGTGATATGTGAAGGAGAAATCAAGTCGGTGCTTAAACAGCCCTTTGAACCATATATAGAGGTAATAACATGATGCCAAAGAGAGTGTAAAATCGCCACTACCATTTAGTCAACATAGTTAAGTTTGAAGCTTGGAGACTACCAATTCCAAGTCCACCCGAAGTTGATGGAGAACACACTTTTTTCCAAGCTACCCAAGCCAATTTGTTAGATTCTAAAGAGCCTCCCCAAAAGAAAGTACGTCTAAGTTTCTCCAAGTAACTTAGCACCGATTTTGGAGCTTTAAAAAGAGAAATTGCGTCTAAGTTTCTCCAAGTGGCATATTAGGATAACTTGTTAGTTGAATGAATTGTTAATTTCTGTCTGTTCTGAATCTTATTGATTCATTTTCTGTGCTGAATTAAGTCAATTGCTTGCATTGGAAGTTGGTGAAACTGGAGTTATGAATTACGCTCGTTCGTCGTAAAAGAAAGTCATCGAATGGTTTATGAATTGCTCACTAGTAGTGATGAAGTTAAATTGTATTTGAGAAAATATCAAAATTAATTTAATTATGTATAGTTTTGTTTCTGGAGAAAGTGATTACAATATACTGTGCAAAACTTCTACAATACATCATAAGATTTTGCTCATACTAACCGGAGGCGATCAAGCCAAAGAGAAATTTAGACTATTAGTTTACATTTTTAATTTCAAACAATTAACTTGTTAATTATCAATGTAATATTTTTAATTTAACAATAAAAGTTTAATTTAGTTTTTAATTAAATTTGTTTAAAAAAATTGGTTGAAAACGGGTGAAAGGTGAAAATAGTAGTGATATGCTGAATTGTGATGTGACGCCGAGATGACATGTGAGGGAGTGCTAACCATTACATAGTCTTTTAATAGTTGTCAATCAAAATCTTTGATAAGTTTATGTCCTAATGAAAAAAGTTCAAATATAAATCTCAAATTCTTTAAAGATTTAATGAACAAATCTTGTCTACTCACTTTTGATCAAAAAGTTAAAAATAAATAAATACAGAAATAAAAAATCACTTTGATCATTTTAAAAAAATAAATATTTCACAAACCGTAAATCGTTACACGAAAAGAATCATATCATCGTGAAGAGAAATAAATATTTTTTCTGTATAGGAGGCACTTCTATAGACTTTCAACGATTTTTTTTTGACTTTTTTGTGAGTGTTAAAATTTACGCATGAAAAAAATTACATGTTATTTGTTATTCTAGTGTCACATACGATTTATGAAATCATATGTGATGTGATTTGTGCAATCACACGTAATTTCCAAAATTACAAATCACATGTGATTTTTCCAAACGCAAATTTTAACAAAACTCGAAAAAAAAAGTTCGTCAAATATATATTGAAGTGCCCATCTACGGAAAGATAAAAAAATTATCCCCGCGATTTTTTTTTCGCTTAATGATTTACCGTTTGCAAAAATATTTTATTTCCACAAAAGGTAATTTTTTTTAATGAAAAATAAGTGACGAGTATTTATTTATTGAATTTTAGAAAAATTTGAGATCTATATGAAACTCAATTACACTACAAGTAAATGTTTACAAATTGTAAAATCTTTTACATAATAAAAGAATTACATCATTTCGGAGTGTTTTTGCAAAACCATTCTCTCTGAAAAAAATTAGGCCAATAGGAAAGCTCGATTTTGCCATGTAGGCGAAATCAGGCGACGTGATTGGTTAATAAAAATTCAAAATTGAATTAATTTTGGTTAAACTTTAATAAATTTGGTGAAAAATTTTGGGTGAGAAAAAAACACATAAATATATTTGTGTGAAATTTGTAAAAACAAAAACTTAAAAAAAGATGAAGTGATTAATAAAACTTTAGTGGTTGAATGTACATAAATTATATATACTTAAGTGTAAAATTACAAGTTTTCATATTTTTTTAATAATTTTAGAAAAAATACAAATAACCCATTGCAATTTATAACCCCTATACTTTATTAGATGAACTTTGTTTAAAATGACATGAGTGTTAATATTATTTTCAGACTTTCATCTATTAAAATTACAAAATTTTCTAAATATCCGAATTAATTTTAATATACGTTAAATAATTTTTAAAACTAATATTATTTTTAGACTTTCATCCATTAAATATTTTATCTTTTTTATTTTAAAAGTTTAATTTATGCGTACACGGGCTTAAATATTAAATACGGCTAAACTATTGTTAACGGGAATATGAATATCAAATGTAAGTACGGATTACTGTGATATAATAAATATACGCTATTGTACTTATAACAATGATTCATTAAATTCTTATTTAAAGTTTATATATGGATATCCAGAAAAACATTTTTAAAAAACTTTACAGAATATATTTTAACTTTATCAAGAGGACTTCCCTCACTACGAAAGGTGTCCTGTGGATGACGTACTGATATATCTCCTATTCGTGTTGATTATGTGCTACTAAACTCACACATTTTATACAACAACATATGAATAGTTAAAGTTAAACAACAACATCAACCTCAATCTCAATATATATGTTAGTTAAATAAAGTTTGTGGAAAACTAGAAGGGGGGGTTGAATAGTTTTACGTCAATTTAGATTTTAAAAACTTAGTTTTATAAAAAATTCGATACAAGATTTATTGTAAAAATCTACTCAATCTAAATGATCAAGTTCACTAGTTTATGTGTATGTATATATTGTTTCTTTTTAGATTATTTATAAAACTTTATTTTGTGAATGAACCTTTTATTTGAACTTTGTGTGAAATCAATTTTAACACAATATCACAATCTACAATTAGATGCAAAATATATATGAGTATGTAAATAATAAAGATGTAAATGGAATAATGAGCAAGAGATGGAAAGATCAAACCAAGACACGACAGATTTATAGTGGTTCGGCTACAAGGTCTCCTTCCATGACCTACTCCACTCCTCGAGTCTCCTACTCGAGAGTTTTCTTCTCTAACACAACGAACTCCCTTTTGGCGGAGAAACCTTACACAACTTTTGCTTACACCGATTAACGACACTAAGCTAAATGTCGAGTCCTAATAGTAGCTAGAACCAATCTCACACCATTACACGCCTTCTTCACAACTTGTACACAACACTACTTCTCACACCTTCACTACTTCTTCACACCACAACTATTTCTTCACTACTTCTATTCACAACTACTAACCCTCCTAGATCTATCAATTACAATCACTACACAACTATACTGTAAATACAAGCTACACTACTAATCTTCAACACTTCTTAGTTTGAGATGAAAGGAGTATTCTTCTCTTGCAATTTGAATGAGGATGGATGGAATCACTTGAAAACAAGAACTAATGTGTTTATGATCAAAGGATTTAGGAAGATGATTTGAGTGAATTAGAATAGAAAGTTTTAGTGTAAAAGATGTGGAAAAAATTCAGATTTGAACCAGTATTTATAGGCAAAGAAATCTGACACAGGAGCGTATGTCGGCCCCCTTAATTGTATGCCGGCCACCTTAAAATTAAGGGGGCCGCCCCTTATAATTAAGGGGGTAGCCTATATGAAACGGCCAGATTCTTTGTCTTTTTCTGGGGAAAGTTTATTTGGTGAAAATTTAACTGAATTTGGTTAAAAATTTGAATTCATATATTTATTATGAAATAAACATTTTCTTTAATTACCAAAAGTGTTTTTCTAAAATATATAAAATGTTTATACCATTTTATATAATTTCTAATTAGTAAATAAACCTTCCTTTGATCATAAAATGTATTAGGCACTTGTTTATTCATACCTTAAGTGAATTAGATGGATATAATGATATTTTGTCACTAAATACTTATTTACGTAATGATTTTACGTTTAATGATTTTAGATTTTGTGATCGTCAAAACATAGGGATATCGAAAAATATTAATAACGTTTTTACGCATTATTTATATGAACAATCTCCCCTTTTTTGATGATTACAAAATCTAAACTCATTAAATAAAAAATTATTATATATGCAAGTATTTAGTGTGTTTATATCACTTCTCCCCCTTTTTGTAAACATCAAAAAGGTTATCCCGATGTTGGATGAGCTCCCCCTCGTTTTAAGGTTACAAGACAAGTCGAGATATGGAATGCTTGCAAAAATATTTAGAACATACAATATATATGCATGCAACAATTATACATATGAAAAGAAAAGAACAAGCAATCTAAGCATGGAAGGAAACACTTCATTAATATGAATAAAATACAAGCAACATGCATCCAAGATGCATGAATAATTCAACTAATAAACTAAAGCCTTAAGGGCTTACAATCAACCAAAACTCTAATAGAAATGTTTTCCTAGAGTTTGTTCATCAAAATGGTTAAAAAACAACTTTATTTTCCAACCATGATCCATGCTTAGTTTGGGAGGAGCAAAGTTGTAGGTGGAGATGATGGAGTTGATGGAGGTGTGCTTGATGGAGGTGGAGGTGTGGTTGGTGTTGGTGGTGGAGGTGTGGATGTTGTTGGTTGAGGTTGAGGGAATAAGCTTTCAAGGTATGAAAACATGTATTGGATTTCATCTCTTAATCCAAAGATGATGGTTCGGTTATGGATGCAACAAAGGCAAGTATCACCATGGGCTTCAAGTAAGCTCCATGGGATGGGATTGTAATTTGGTGGATTGAGTGGTGATGGTGAAAATTTTTCATCAAGAGGTGTGATGGGTGACAATGAAAGTGTTATGTCTAAGGTTGCATTTTCAAGAGGTGGTGGTGGTGGAATTCTTAGTGGAGGTGATGGGTGAGTGTTGATGTAGTCATTGATGGATGATGATGATGGTATGAAAGAGGTGGAGGTTCCATGTGTTGATGGTGTTTTGGATGGTGCATTTGGAACACTAGGAGATGAGCATTGAGGTGGTGGTGATGGAGTGGTATTGTCTTCACTAGTGAGATCAATAAAGAGTTGTTTTGGTGGGATGATAACAAGTTTTTGTTTCTTGGCTTTGTTGGAGGTTGTGGTTTTTGGTGATGACATGATGAATTTGTTGAGATTGATGATGATAATGAAGTGTGGATGAAGGTGGAAAGGGTTATATAGCATGGAATCATGATTAGAAATGGTATTAATTTGAAATTGCATTGTTAGATTCCAAAATCAGTTTAGTTTTTAAGGGAAATGGTAGCTGGGACTAGCAAAAGAAGTCACAAGTTGCAAAAGAAAACAGTGTAAAAACTGTTCCAGATGGCCGGTCACCTTAATTCATGGCCGGCTCCCTTAAAATTAAAGGGGCCGCCCGTGTTAATTATGGGGGCCGCCCATCTGGTAATTCCCAGACGACCAAATTTCAAAAATTTTCTAAAAATGGTTTATTTTGGTTTTGTGTTTCCAACAAGCTCTATTGGAACATTTTATTTTAGTTTTGGTCTATTAGAGAAACATATATATAATCATAAACTAATCATGCAAACATGTATTCTATATTAAAGAGAAAATCATGCATAGTAGTCAAGCAAATAATATTAAAAGAACACAAGACACATTCATTGATAGTTTAAATAGATTATGTTGAGAGCATAATCATTAGTACATAAGCATATAAATATATGCTTTTCAAGCTAACTACACTAGATAATACAAAGTTGCCATCTTGAGGTCTCTTGTACTTCCTTGGTATACAAAAGGTTTGTGATGATTTTATTTGGTGATGTGAAACGTAAAAATAAAGTTTAATTGTTTGATAGAGAAGGATATGGTGTAGGATATGGAGCGGAAGTGGTGGATCTCACGATGTTGTATCGTGTCAAAGGTGGTATTAGATGAGGACGAGTGAGAAGATACTCAATCCAAGAGATGTCTTCACTCAAGTAGAGGATTTGTTTTTGGAGGAAGATGCAACAAGGGCAAAAGTGAGTGTGGTTTGTAACTTGGTCCAAGTTGAGAGAGTGGGGTAAGCAGTTTGCATAGGGTGATGATGGAGGTTGCCCTTTGTTGCGTTGTGCACGATGCATAGCAAGGAGATCACTAGGATCATGGAGCTGGTTAATTTCTTCACGGAATTTTTGTTTTTCCGCGGTAATGTGGAGTGAATCATTTGGTGGAGGTGGATGAATAGGTGTTGTGTAGTTGGGGTTGTAGTTTGATGATTGACCAAAGTGATATGAATCATTGTAGTTGGATGGAAATTGAGATGTATGGTTTGGGATGGAATTGGATGTTTGGCCAATGTGGTAAGGTTTGTAGAGTGGTTCAAAGGAGTGTCCTTGTGGGTTTTGAGTGTAGTTTGGAAAGTAAGTGTTTGGGGATGTTGATTGATTACCAAATCCACTTGTTGAGATGGATTTGTTTCGAGGGCTTTGTTTCTTTCTCCATGTGGGCTTTTCAGTCATCCTTGCTAGCTTAGAGGATTTTGATTTTGATTTGTTGGGAGAGGTCATGATGGAATGGTTAAGTAAGGATATGTGATGAGGAGAGGTATTTATAGTGTGATGATGATGTGTTTATGGAAGGATAAGGTAGTGGAGAATTTATTAGACAAAATGTGTTTGTGATTTTAGGGAAATGAGGAATCAAAATAGGGTGAAATGGGCTAAAAAGCAGAAAGCAAACAGGAAACCTCGACCATCAGGTGGCCGGCCCCCTTAACATTAAAGGGGCTGCCTTTGATAATTATGGGGGCCGCCCAGAGCCTGGTTCACAGATTACCAGAAATGGTTTTTGACAGAAATTTTTCCAGAAAGATCTTTGTTTGGAGGCTTGGTTTTGGGTAAGTCCATCTCTTTAGGCAACTTAATCAAGTATTATCTTAATGAAGTTATGCAAGAAAAGTATGCATGTAGGCAACTAAGCATATAAAATAATTTCAAGCAAATCATGCAAAGGGGACAATTAAGCAAGTCATATATCCTAAGGAATTAACTTAATATAAGGAGGTCAAGGCAAATAGTGAGTGGGAAGCTAGTGATGGAACAAATGTGACAAAATGACTTATGTCTTTAGCAGTAATCTGTGTCTGGATTCAACATATGTGAAGATACGATTGCTTCAATTCCTAATGCAAAAAAAAAAAAAAAAAAAAAAAAAAAAAAAAAAAAAATCCTAAGAAGCAATCTAAAATCTTCCTGATTCAATTTGTTAAACTTATCATGAATATATATTAGATTATATATTAAGATAATTACACGTGTGGTATCTAACATGATTTTTGAGAAAACGTTTTCAGCATTATTCAACAATGTGTTTAAGAAGAGTTTTAGATAGGTAGTGTATAGTCAAAGAGAAATTTCATTAAGAGGATTTGTAATTAAAGGATTTTAATGTTAATAAAGCATTCTAATCTTGTGGAAAGCATTTAGTTATGAAAATTCTAGACTCGAAAAGAACCAAAGTGATATTTTGAAGAAATTTAAGTAAAATACTTAATGATGACCAAAATTTGATGAAATATGTTATGAATGACTTACAAAATTTGTTGCTAAAAATGTGAATAGTTTAGATAGAATAAAAAAATTTTATGCAATGATTTATTTATGAAAAATCAATAGAATTTTGTCAATTTGCTCCATCATTCCTAATCCTAAATGCTAGTGATAAAGTTGTACATGCTAAAAGGGTTTAGAGACAATATCCGCAATAAGCAAAATTATCACACTAGCATGCAATTATCAATCTGAGAAATTTACGTTATAATAAAAGAGAGAACGTAGCTGGCGTCTTAAAGAGAATAAATTCAATAAGACATATGAGAGAGTGAAAGTAGGAAGCAACGAGTACCAAAAGGATCGTAGAAAGAAGGCAATGTAAGAGAGAACCCGTAACGAGATAATCATCAAAGAATTTGCAAGCAGGTTCTTGAAGAATAAGCACGTGAAGATTCAAATGCATGTCACAATAGATCGTCAAGCTTCACGTATATGTAAGTGTGCCAATCCTCATGATTAAGATACCTAACATGTAAAACAACTTGGTACCCAAAGTCTTATGGGTCCTAGAGGGTTAGTCGCAACATCCATTGCATTTAGAATGCATAAGGAATACATGTTGTACAAGAATTTCTTATCAGTATGTTTCCATACAATGATAATGTCCTTCTTGTCTCAAGAGATAAGCCATTGTTATGATTAGAGTAATTTTCTAAATTTTTCCACTAGATTTTACAAACTCTATTTACTTTGATTTATTTGTCAACATATCATTAGCATTAAATCCTAATCCGGTTTTGTCACCAAAAGCCTTTTGAGTATTAAGTAAGTATATTAATGATTTGGAGCTATTTTCAAATTTAGCAAGTATTTTTCCTTTTTTTAAATTTTCTTCGGTAGATGTTGAAGATTCATTTTTAAACGTGACATTTGAGTTTATGTTGCAAAAACTTTTGAAGTTACTTTCTAATTTTGAAAATTCTAATATGAATTGATTATAGCAAAGATGTTTGGTTCCGGATTGTACCTCATTTGGGACTTTATATGCTTCACACTCTTCACATGCTATATACCGATCCTCTTCATCTTCCATGTCACTCCAAGTTTCATTTATAATCTTTCTTCGGATTTGGCTCATGTAATCTTCGTCATTAATACCTTCAATGACCATGTTTGAACTAGTAGTACTTGTATTTACATCAACTAAGTGTTTGTTTATTAAATTTTCTAGAACAATTAATTCTTGTGCAACATCAATTTTATCATCTTTGGCTCGACATTTCCATTGGTGAAAGTTAGAAAAACATTTCCAAATATCATTTGCCGTTATACAAAAGAATACCCTTTCATATTCAATTTTAAGTAGGGTTTTATAAATAATTTGTTTGGCTTTGGTATTTTTTATCAAAGTTTGTTTGAGAGTAAATGTATTGTTTTTCAAAATCCATTTTTGTTTGAATATCACAAATTGAAATGATGTGCCAAAGATCTTGATCTATTGATTTCACATAATTTTCAAAATTATTTTTCCATTCACTAAAATTTTCATTTTCAAAATATGGTGGTTTAAATGTCATTTTTCCTTCTAAATATTTTTCCGATTCCATAGATCGATTACAAGTTTTAAAATACAATTTATTTTAAAAATCTTGTTTAACGTAGCTCTGATGCCAATTGTGGAAAACTAGAAGGCGGGGGGGGGGGGGGGGGGGTTGAATAGTTTTACATCAATTTAGATTTTAAAAACTTAGTTTTATAAAAACTTCGATACAAGATTTATTGTAAAAATCTACTCAATCTAAATGATCAAGTTCACTAGTTTATGTGTATGTATACATTGTTTCTTTTTAGATTATTTATAAAACTTTATTTTGTGAATGAACCTTTCATTTGAACTTTGTGTGAAATCAATTTTAACACAATATCACAATCTACAACTAGATGCAAAATATATATGCGTATGTAAATAATAAAGATGTAAATGGAATAATGAGCAAGAGATGGAAAGATCAAACCAAGACACGGCGGATTTATAGTGGTTCGGCTACAAGGTCTCCTTCCTTGCCTTACTCCACTCATCGAGTCTCCTACTCGAGAGTTTTCTTCTCTAACACAACGAACTCCCTTTTGGCGGAGAAACCTTACACAACTTTTGCTTACACCGATTAACGACACTAAGTTAAATGTCGAGTCCTAATAGTAGCTAGAACCAATCTCACACCACTACACGCCTTCTTCACAACTTGTACACAACACTACTTCTCACACCTTCACTATTTCTTCTTCACACCACAACTATTTCTTCACTACTTCTATTCACAACTACTAACCCTCCTAGATCTATCAATTACAATCACTACACAACTATACTATAAACACAAGCTACACTACTAATCTTCAACACTTCTTAGTTTGAGATGAAAGGAGTATTCTTCTCTTGCACTTTGAATGAGGATGGATGGAATCACTTGAAAACAAGAACTAATGTGTTTATGATCAAAGGATTTAGGAAGATGATTTGAGTGAATTAGAACAAAAAGTTTTAGTGCAAAAGGTGAGGAAAAAATTCAGATTTGAACCAGTATTTATAGGCAAAGAAATCTGACACAGGAGCGTATGCCGGCCCCCTTAATTGTGTGCCGGCCCCTTAAAATTAAGGGGGCCGCCCATATGAAACGGCCATATTCTTTGTCTTTTTCTGGGGAAAGTTTATTTGGTGAAAATTTAACTGAATTTGGTTAAAAATTTGAATTCATAAACTTATTATGAAATAAACATTTTCTTTAATTATCAAAAGTGTTTTTCTAAAATATATAAAATGTTTATACCATTTTATATAATTTGTAATTAGTAAATAAACCTTCATTTGATCATAAAATGTATCAGGCACTTGTTTATTCATACCTTAAGTGAATTAGATGGATATAATGATATTTTGTCACTAAATACTTATTTACATAATGATTTTACGTTTAATGATTTTAGATTTTGTGATGCTCAAAACATAGGGATATCGAAAAATATTAATAACGTTTTTACACATTATTTATATCAACAAAGTTAGATCTTTCAACCAACAAATTTTTTTACATAATATTATTGTGATAGATTTTAATACATAGTAAAAAATCCTGAACAAGTATTAGTTGTATTGATATCACAATTTCATGGGTAAATTCTTATATGTCTATATACTAAACTAAAATTTTAAAATAAATTTAATTCATATGTAAACTCCGTGCGTGCACGAAACTTATAGCTAGTAGTTACTACTGTAATTCTTTAATAGTGTAACTTTAATTTGTTAATATTTGCTAGTGTATTTTAGCTAGTTATCTAAGCAAAAATGGACAAGTACAACGTTCTCAGAATAATACAACTAAGGGTAAACTGCAAATTTAGTCCATAACCTATCGCGAAAGTGCAAAAAAGCCACCGAGACATAAAGGCATGCAAAAAAACCACCCACGTTATGGATAAGTGCAAAAAGCCACCGAGAGCTACTCTTGGCTAACGCCGGTTAGTTTTGCCGTCAGTAAAGGGTATTATCGTATGAAATGACTAATATACCCCTGTATGTTCCCCAAGGTGTTAATGTATTAGCTCTTTACTAACGTCTCCGCCACTATAGCTCTTTACCACACTAACCCGACCCCCTATTCTGATACAATTCTAATTGAAGTATAGTTCCGGTTATATTACATCGATAGACCATGCCTTTGCACAATTCGGTATGAACACATTGCATTTTCGTATTTACTTCGTTTTTTAAAAAGGTATATTTGTTGATAATGTTACGGATTTATAATTGTAGGTGGTCATATGGGAAATGTGAAAGAAGTAGAGGTGGATATTGAAACAGAAGATGAAGTGTTTGCTGACGATGAGAGTGGTTCAGAGGATTTGGATTATAATCCAAACGATGATGAAGTGTTTGCTGATGACGAGGAGCATATACTTGAAGATGTTCCTGTAAGTTACTCTAATATGATCTGCACTAAAGAATGTACAAATCATTCAGCCTTTACGGAACATTATGCACTGCTTAGAGAGTATGCCCAAGAATTGGTTAATCAAAATCTAGGCACCACTGTTAGGCTTGATGTACATCTATAACCAAATCCAGAGAGTTCAACAAGAACTTTTAAAAGGTTTTATGTGTGTTTGGGACCTCTGAAACAAGGTTTTAAAGCTTGTGACAGAGAATTCTTAGGATTAGATGGATCCTTCATGTCAGGTCCTTTTCCATGTCAATTACTAACAGCAGTTGTACTTGATGCAAACAATGGGATTTATCCAATAGTATATGCTGTAGTTGATGCACTAAATAAGGTAGCTTGGTGTTGGTTTTTGAAACTACAAGAAGAGGATCATGGTATACAAACCAATTGCAAGTTCACTTTCATTTCTGATAGGCAAAAGGTGCACAATTCTATTCTATAATTAATCATGTGCTTTATGCACAATGAGAACATGTAAAGTTTTAACACCATCAATAACCTTAACTGACCACAGAGATTGATACAAGTTGTTGCTAGTGTGTTTCCAAATGGTGAACACAGATTTTGTGTTAAGCATATTCATGAGGAGATGAAGTCATATTTTAAAGGAGGTGTTTACAAGGACATGCTTTGGAAGGCAGCTAAAGCCACTACTGTCGTTGAATTCAACAAAGAGATGGATCATCTCAAGTATTACAATTCTGCTGCTTATGATTGGTTGATGAAGATTCCAGCTGAACAATGGAGCAGATCACATTTTTCAGGCAATTCATTAAGTTTCAATGGACAAAAGCATACTGATAATTGATCATATAGTATTATATAATGTGTTATTTGTTTAACAGGCAAAGCCCAATGTGGACTACTCTTAAAAAACATATGTGAGGTGTTCAATAGGCAGCTAAATGATGTCAGAGATGGAACCATCATCACTTGTCTTGAATATATTAGAGAGTACTTGATGAAGAGGATTGTGGTAGTTCAACAACTAATAGAAAAGAATGTTAGACAACTTACTCCTACTGTGAAAGCCATGTTTGATGCTATAAAAAAGGAAGCTACTGATTGTGTTGTTGAATGGATTGAAGCTTCTTTATATAAAGTATGTGTGCCTTGCGAGGATCAGTGTGTTGTTAACATGGATAGAAAGGAGTGTGGGTGTAGGAAGTGGGAGCTGACTGGAATACCATGTAAACATGTTGTGGCTGCAATAAACTACATGAATGAGAATGGAAGAGGAGTTGGTATACCTGAAGAGTGGGTTCATGCTGCTTACAGACTAGAAACATGGGCACATACATACTCATTCAAGATCAATGGCTGTTATGGCATCAACTTCTGGCCAACAATTGAGTCTACATCAGTAATAATACCACTCATTCACAAACCTCAGGTAGACATGCCAACAAAAAGTAGAAACTCAGTTGATGAGCCTGCAATTCCAAGTTGTTCATGTGTTAACTACTGATCTTTAAACAACAGAAATTCTGTTAATGTTCATGTCTTTTGTATTCTATGTTTGTGCTCTATGTTTGACTTAATTCTCTTTTGAACAATGTTATGTATGGGTCAAAATCCAAACTGACCCAAACAATGTTACGTATGCCTGTTTGAACAATGTTATGTATGACTTTATTGTCTTTAATTAATCATGTTATGCATTGTGAAGTTGGGATGAAAATGCTATGTATGGGGCAAAATCCAAACTGACCCAAACATTGACATTCTAAAATGCAATGTCATATAAGTCCTTTTATAGGCAAACACATGAAGGCTACAATATGTGGCAATTTTATAAGCCCTTTTATAGGTAAACACATGAAGGCTACACTACGTTGACTGAAAATGTTTGGGGTACTAAATACGCATCTACCTAACTCACATTCAATCATCTCTCAAAACACTCACTTGCATATCACACCTCCCTATTTCCTTAACCATGAACAACTCTTAATGTGATATTGATCTAAAGGTTCTCTGTAACTCGTATGTGCTAACTGAACTAATGCTTGTCCCTTATCACATAGAGATTCTTCAAGACTTGCAGCAGGTACACGATTTGGAGAACAAGTCCAAAAAAATTACTGAAAGGGTCGGACGTAGGGGGAGCTGATTGTTACACTTCGAAACTATTCACGTGCAAGAATTGCAAGGAGCATTACAAAGAAGCTTAGGAGACTACAGACAATTGATAAGCGTAGGGCGAATGCACTGTTGATGATGGCTAGGCAAGTCAATGACAAGATGTTTAAGAAGATTGAGCTTGCTGTGAGGATGAAATATCCATGAGGGGGTTGGTTGTTAGAGATTAGTGATGGGTTTCTTTTGTATACATTACCATGTTATGGTTAATGAATGTAATGGATCTCACGATCCCGATTTTTAATGAATAATGTGATCCAGATTTTGATACATATCACAAACATAAACATGAAACTTACATTAATGAAACCTTAAAACACAGACTAAAGTACCAAACATGAAAAGGGAAATATTATTATGCATAGTTGTGGCTTGGACATGCCCAAAACCATAGTGATTCAATTTGTGTTGTTGTTTTTAATGAAGTTTCTTGGCTTCTTTTTATTCTTCTTCTTTGCTTGAGTTCCTTGACTTGCATCTGCACCACCCCTTACAGCACCCCCTGCACTTTTGTTTCCACTTCTAATACCCAGACCAATGACACCACCAGTTACTTCCTCTGCCATTGAACAACCTGCTTTTTCAAGTATACAACACTTCCACCTGTGTAAGCATGCCTCCAACACTTAACATCCCCACAACAGACAATGCATCTTTCGTCCAACACCTCTACATGTGCACCACCCCTGCTATTTTGTTCCCACTTCTAATACCAAGACAAATTACACAACCACTTACTTCCTCTGCCTGTGTATCATTACTACTCATTTTCTGTCTTTGTATTTTTTGAGTTAAAGATTGTGCCATATCTATGTTTTTGACAAAGTTGGAAGGAGACTTTACTATCCTAGTTGGTAGGATAATTTACTTCACTATGTGAGGTAGGTAAAGCAATATTTACTTCTTACAAGTGCTAGTCAATTAACCAAGTGACTTTCACCCGTTTGACTTTCATGCCAAACATCACCCGTTTGACTTTCACCCGTTTGACTTAATAACAGGTTATGAACTGCTACATCTATGACCCGAATTCTTATTACAGACCATAACTCATGAGTCAATACATACATAGAACATAACTTGGAAACTTTTTTTTTTCTTATAAACATCATCTCAACATTACTGTAAAACGAATACAGTTGACACTTCAATAGTAAAATCATATCATCCAAAATTAGCATGGTAACATACAAAATTTAGTTGCCAAGATGATTACCATACATCATCAAAATTACACAAAAACAAACATCATCAACATTACACAAAAATGAAGCACAAATATAAAGATCCTAAATTGAAACACAAACATATCATTAACATAAAGATCGTAACTTTCATTGATCATAGGATGTTAAAAACCATTACAAATTTCGAAAAAGATATCTGAACAAACACTTGTTTAGTAGTTTGAACTGCTACCCTCTGCATCACCTTTTTTTTTTCTTCAATTCTTTTTCTTTCTTGTCCTTCTTCTCCTTTAGATACTTGAACACCTTCTCAAGATTGGAAATCCTCTGTCCCAAGTCATCAACCTTGGGTAAAACGGTATCCACAGGCTATTTCTTCTCCTCCTCCTCCTCCTCCTCATCACTCAAAAGCGCTTCATAGTAGCCATCTTGTTTCCTTAGATAGGTCAGAATCTTTGTTCTCAACTCCTTAGGTATCTTCCTATAAGAACCATACTCATCAATTGGTTCTCCGCCATATGCATCAAGAAGTAAATCTTTTAGATAATAGGTTCTTAAAACTTTATCAAACTCCTCTTCCTCGGTACCAATGTAGATACCCTTCCCTTTACCATTCTTTGCCATTGTCGGTTGTTTTGATCGTTGGGATTGTGTGTGTTTCGGTGGAATGTGTGTGTTGGTATTAAGTGTGTTTCGGTGGAATGTTTTTCTGGTTTGGTGCGTTTAAATAAGAGGGATACAAACGGAAATGAATAGTCCCTATGCTATCGTTTTGCTTGCCGAGTTACTTTAGGAGGTTAAGGTCAAGACGATGCAAATGTATTCGTTGAAAAACAATCCCGAGGCAAACTCTTCATGTAGTAACCCACTAACTTCCCCACTAAGCCTCCCCTATGTTAGCTATGCCTCACTAACTTAACTTAGGCCCTCACTAAGATTAGAAATGCCTATATCATTTTCCCAGGTAAATTTTTTGCTTTATTACATCTATATCACCTATATGACTCCTAGACCTGCTCACGTATCCACCTATTCACAACACCACTAGGTTTACCTCCTGTAAACATCCAGGTATGTCAAGTCTAGGTTATAAAAACTCATACACTAAGTAATCTATCACTTTAGGATACTATATCTATTAGAAACCCTAACAAAACCCTAATTTCACCCTATGTGTTTACGGTTATCTTTAAAACCCTAATTGCTTATCTGAACTAGTTTGAAAGTGTTCAAAGCTTAGGTATAAGTTGTTATAGTAACTTTAGGATATCTTAGACTCCCTAGACCATAATACAACTCCCTAGAACTTAGATACAAGTCCCTCAAGCACAAAACCATAACTAGGGTTTACAAATCCCAAAACTAGCGTTTCACTCATTTAAAATACGTAGCAAATGCGGTATTGGATCGAGTCGTTGTGTTGGTGTGTTTTTTATGAACACTGCTGGTTTGGTTCTTTTCGGATCAAAAGGGGTTCATTGTAGTGGTTTGGTGTGGAGTGATGTTGTTATTGTCATTCCATGGGTAAGGCTGCAGTGATGAAGGTTATGGACTGCTATGACAATTTTTGAAGAATCAAGTGTTTACTCGAGGATTTAATTGTAATTTTATAGTCGTTGTAGTTTATGTTCATTTATTAGTTATAATAGTGGTTTGTCACTCTTATATTGTGGTTATTGGTTGTTTCAGTTTGGTAAGTTATAAGAATGGTTTGTCATTCTTACATGAGGGTTTATAAGTGTCCTAAGGGATGAGATGAGGGATGTCATTCTCATCCGTTGTACCTCAATGTTTTTGGTGTAATGCATTTTACCGGGGTGAATTAACCCTTTTATCCAAAAAAAAAGTCCCGAAACTAGGTCAAACCTTCCCAAAACTTTCCCACAAGCTACCACCATTTAGTATAAGCCTCCTAGGACTTAGTCTTAGTCACTAAACACTCATAGGACTCTAATCTAGGCACTAAACCTTAGGATAGACCTTAATATTTCACTAGACAAAACTAGGTCAAAACTAAAACAAAACTAGTACAAACCTAACCTAAGCAGCTCAAGCTCCTCAACCAAGCACCCTATCAACTTACTCATACCAAGCTAGCACCCTAACACCACCAAATCCACCATACAAGGTGGTGGATCACCACCTTGTGCCGCGACCCAACCACCATCCTCCACCCTCCCCTACAGCCCCCTAGCTAGTAATAGCTGCTCCTTATCACCCCTTTAGGCCTCATTAGTCACCCTAGCTCAAATTACTCAGCCTCCCCTCCTCGCCACCTCCACCTCTCTTTTCTTGTTCGCTAAATAAAACGCACCCTATAAATAGCACCCTTCCTCATCCCTTTCATTCCACACCTTTCTCTCTTCTCTACCTCACTTACTTCTATAGTACTAAGTCCCTAGAACCCTTAGGAGTCGAGTACAATATCCCTACAACCTTGTCGAAGTGAAAACCTAGTCGAAAAAACCCTAGTTGCCATGTTAAGCCTTCCACAACCTAGGTAAGCCTAGACTTTGATCCTACTAGTCTTAGTACTGACCTAGGATAGATATAGGAAGCCTTAGAACTCTTACATGAGCCTTGATCATTTTCCTTTTGAAGTTTTCATTTAGAAACCCTAATTTTGGAAAAATACATGTTTATATGCTAAATTGCCTTAACTTGAGCTATAATCTGATTTAGAAGAGTTAGTTAAGTATATATTAGTTAAACATAAGCTAGGTAACTCTTTTGTTACAATAGAATATAGTTTACATAAAGTTAGGACTAGTTTTGCAAAAGTTTTCATGCATAGGGGTATATATGGTAAATTTATGAAAATACTAAGTCTAAGGACTATTTTTTACATAACTAAGAAGTATAAAGTATAAGGACCCTTTTTGCAAAGTTCTAGAACCCTAGGATAGAAAATGAAACAAGTTAGAAACATATAAGGATTAGTTTTGCAAATACTATTATGTTAAGGGTATAAATAGTAAATATAGAAAGTTAGTATAGTTTAGGGACTATTTCTGGCATTACTCTGAAATATATCAGTATAGGGACTAGTTATGTAAAGTATAGATAATTAAATACTTAATATAAGTTTAGGGTAGAAATTTTAAATATGTGAAACTTGAAGGGTATAAACGGACTACTTTCGTATAAATAATAAAAAATCTATTTTAAACATAACACAATATTAGGGAGCTTCATGTGAGGAGTTTCATTTGGGTAATCGTTTTAATGAGTTTGCTGAGGTTTACGAATTAAAGTGCCCTGGCTCTTCAAACGTTGACTACATGACTTCTGAAATATGATGGCTCGAACGGTGTTATGTATACCTAAATGATAATAGCAACACAACTCAATAGTAGGGAGCTTTGGGTGAGGAGTTATATACTTCTGAATTATGATGGCCCAAACGGTATTATGTTGGCACCATAATACAATAATAGGGAGCTTCATGTGAGGAGTTATACTTCTGAATTACAATGGCCCGAACGGTGTTATGTTATAACTAAATCTAGAAACCCTTAGTGAAATTACTTGAAAACCTTGAAATTAAGGACTTGACATACACACACCTACACTACCCCCAGGATACGTGATTCAGCCGTCTAAATCCCTATATCACTTGCCTTAGACCCAGGCGAGTTTTCATTTTACAAACCCTGTGAGGGGGATACATGCTTTAAACTGAATACAAGTCTTTTTCTTTGGTTGTTGTACGAGTGTTACTTTCTGCCACCATTACATAACTAAGTTCATGAGCCATAATCACTTGTGAGTGAACGCGAGTATAGTTGATAGATCTATTGGAGTTTGACAACTCCCGTTGGTTTACCCCAACCGGGCCACCAATAAGTACTATACTTGAAACCCCTAAGGTTTAACCTTGGAAAGTTATCCTTCTTGTCCCCTCATGGTTTGGTCTGCAGACCCCATGACCCGGACTGTTAACGTGTGGTTTCATGAGCTTAGTGCAACATACCCTTCTCTTACATAACTTTTTCTACTGGGTTTAAGCTGAACCCTATGGAGCATGTATTCACTATATCTCTACTTAAACCTATTACTCTCACTCAACCTTAGTGTTGATCTTTAAGCATGTTATCCTAGGTATTTAAGCCCTTTAGGAACCCATGACACGGAGTGGCACTGGACACGAGGATATCCAAACTAGTTATCATTCACCTACTAATAACATAAAAAAACGTATCTTAGAGACCTCTCTTTTGGTAAAAGTATAACTTTTACTGTAAAACTCTGATAAAATAAATGAATGATAACACCTTTTTCAAAAACGTCTCTTTTCGAGTCGTTTTCTATATCATGTCTTTGTTCCAAAATGTGATACCCCAGATCTATATTCCGATGTGATTTGTCAAAAATGGGGGTGTTACAGATTGACATCAGAGCCTTGGTTATAGAGAACAAAAGGATTTTCCTAAAAAAACTATAACCAGTCTCTTCTAAAAAGGTCGTCCTCAGTGCCACAAGAATCCCCGAGCTGCCTTTAGGATAGATTCCCTAATGCCTTCAGGATAGATTCCCTAATACCTTTAAGATAGATTCCCTATTGTGTTCCCTTACTTGCCTTTAGGATATAGCATAAGATAGGAGAATGCTAAGATACTTTTCCCGGGTATTACAGTTAGGAATGTCTTCCCCTAATCATCTTATCATCTTGTTGGAAACCGACGATGAGGATAATTCCATAGGTAGTTATGAGTATGCTCCGGCTACTCCTAGTCATTCATTATCTGATTCTAACTCACCGAAAGAATTAGCTCAGAATGTGTTAGTTTCCTTAGCTATAGAACCCTCCCCGAATGATCCCTATATACAAACATATAATAATTATATGCAAGCATATGGTGGTGATATTCCTGTAGTGCCTACTCTAACCCTTACTCCATCTATACCTCACTTTAAAACCCAAGATTGCTATGTTCCCAACGTAGTTTCTCCTCCCCGTAAGAAATTACGTATTATACCACCTACACCTCCCCCTAGGTATGAAATAGGAAATAGTTCTTATAAAACACCTATAGAAAGACATGAGGAACAAATTGAGGATATACTTAATCACCTAGATAAGTTGTCCTTAGGACGTATCGAGGAAGTAGAAAATAAGATTAGTGGTCTAGGAAAAGGTAGGGTTATAATACAAAAAGACTGTGATAGGTTATAAACTGAACTTTACAAATAAGGTATGAAGGTTACTCTGACGAAGTAGTCACAACTCATGTTAAGCTTTCCTGATAAGGAGAAAAGTGTACCGCTTTTGGGGGGTCATTTAAGCCCGAATTCGTAATTATTTGATCAATTATCGCCCTAAATCGTTCCTTTTGTCATTTTCGGCACTTTTGAGAGGAAATTTACAAAAGGAAGCATTTTGGACGTTTTTGGAGCGAAAAAGTGAAGAAAACGACAAAGTCTAAAAAATCCTTGTTGGGAACAGTACCTGACGACGTCAAGGCATTGCAAGTGACGGCGTCAAGAGTGGAAAAAGAGGTGGATGTGGAAAATACACATGAAGCCCTAGAGTATTTTCAAGGCTATTTGGCCTGACGGCGTCACCAAGGCCGTCAGGGTCAAAACACATGTGACGGCCCAGAGTAAATTTACACATGACGGCGTCAGAAGTGGATCTAGGCAATACGACTTCTATCTTGGCGGCGAGTTGACGGCGTCACAAGCTAAAATGTGACGCCGTCAAGGTGTAAAATCTATCTATATTTTTCTAATTTTCATTCATTAGTGTGAAACTTTTGGAGAGCTTCTTTGTAAAAAAGCCTAGACGAATTTTCTGAGATAATAAGGGTTTCAACCCTTGTTCCATCCATGTTCAATTGAAGATAAGTTTTTCAATAATCATACGATATGTCTATGTGTTGTGTGATTCTATCTTATGCTTTTGTTCTCTTTAACATGCTAGGCTAGGTTTTTATTGTGTTTGCTTAGATGTAATGAAACCTAGATGTTGATTATTGGTTGATGGTTTGTTTATAGGATTTGTGGATGATTGTATTCGATGTTAGGCTTAAGAAAATTGGCAGACTTTCAATTGGTAACTTGCTTGAACGTCTTAAGAAACATGATCGGAGGTGTACTACGATTTATGGTTGTATTTAATGCATGAGCGAATTCTAGTGATCCCATGTTAGGAGCTTTTAGTCGGCTCGACATAGGAGTGAAGTAGGAGCTTATAGAGTTAGGGAATTTCATACACGGCCCTACGACTAGTATTAAGGAATACAACCCGTCATCCATGCAATTGTAACAATCTAATCAACCGGTAAAAGATATCTAGGGAATAATGAAATCTAAGTAAACATATTTTCTCTTATTATTGTTTACGCCACAATTTAGTTTTAGTTTATTTTATTTTATTTTGATTGCATCTTTAGTTAATTGGGTTAGTTGACTAGCAACTAATTCCGCCCACTCCTTCAAATCCCGAGATTTTTTTTTTACTTTCATAAAAATATAAAAATACAAAAAGAATCATCCCTCACTTTTAGACCTAGTTTAGTAGACTTTTTAATCTTAGCTAACACTATTCCTGAGTTGAACGATCAATCCCCCGGTACCTTTCACTATACTATACTACAACGAACAGGTACACTGCCTGGTGGGGATTGCAAGCTTCTCAAGATCCCTTGAGAGGTAAAACCTTTTGCGAGGGTGCAATTCCACGCATCAAGTTTTTGGCGCCGCTGCCGGGGAATAGTTATTGTCTAGGTTAGAATTTCTTTTTATTAGGTCTGCTTGCTTGATTCTTTTCTAGTAAGATTTTTATTTTATTTTTATAGGTTTCTTTAGTCTATTTTATTTCTTTGTTTCCTTTATTTGTAAACTATCTCGATGGATAACAATAGCATTGATCGTTTGATTCCTGTTATTCGTGTTTTTCATCGTAGGATTTTCCAAATACCCACCCCAATCCCTTTAATGGAAAATGAGAACCTACCTAACCTCTCGCCTGACCATCACTTTGACAATCATTCTGAGATGGAGGAATCTGACCATGATAATGACCATAGGGCTAGTCCTTTTTACTATTCGGACTCTGATGAGGACTTGGATGATGGTGATGTAATTAATGAGGATAGGATGGAAGATGAGGTGAACCCTCTTAGGTATGTCGACCCTAGGACAAGGATTAAGAATGATAGCTCATTTAATATGCAGTTTCCTTGTAAATTTGGATTTAGGAGCTTTGATGCCTACCTTAACTCATCTCTACCAATAAATATAATCTCACGTAATGAATATAATAAAATTATGGTAAATGAGTTAGAATACAAAGGTGATAATATTGTTGCTAGGGCAAAGACATTGCATGTGTTTGTAGGAAGCTTTGTTTATTTGGTTGAGTTTATGGTTATCGAGAATCTAGGAGAATTTATCGATAGTAACTTAACCCGGGTTGTGTTTGGGAAGCCCTTCAAAAGGTTAACCAACCTAGATGAAAAACTTATGGAGGGGTTAATTACATTCTCGGATGAGGATGAAGATTTTGTTTACCAAATGCCCCGTGCACACCCTAGGTTCAGGGATTTTTCTATTGAGAAATGTAATAGGTATCCACCCCTTGATATGCTAAGTGTGAATGATAAAAGGAAAGGGCTTAAATATCCTCATGAAAAGAACAAAAGGTATTATCGCAAATGTTTAGAGCTAAGTGATGACTAAAAGAAAGATGAGGCAACTATTAGATGGCTCACACTTGGGTATGTGAGCATAAGCGACACACGATATCCCATGACCTTGAGTCTAGCTACAAGACTCGTAAATAAAGAAAAGCGCTTCTTGGGAGGCAACCCAAGTTTTATTTGTTTTGTTTGTTTGATTTTATTTATTTTCGTATGCATGTTTTATTTTTATTGTTCGTGGATCATGGTTCAAAGTAAATTGTGAAAATGCTTTATTTTGTTTTTAACTTCGTCTTAATTACATATAAAGGTATTTTGCAAAAGCTAAGTGTAAGGGAAATCTAAATTTGTTTATAAGAACAGAATTGGACATGAAACACAACAATATTAAATGAACATGTGTATTAGTAATTGTTAGATTCAAATGCTTATATCGAGTCATAATGATGTTTTGCAGGATTTTCCAGGAAGTAAGGCATAAGTTTTTCCAGAAATTTTCCGGAAACTTAACATGAGATTTTAACAGGAGCATTCTGACGGCGTCAAGTACCAAAAATTCTGAAAAAATTTTGCAAGTTTTGTTTATACCGGAGTCTTAAAGTTTTTGTTGATTCTTTAGTTTTATAAACTCCAGGAAATCTGCAAACATTCATTCCACAAGCATTATATCTTAATTTGTTTTCTAGGATTTTTAGTATATATAGATTGCCGCCGATTTTACACGAGGTTTGCCTTGATTGTTTTCTCAGGTTTAACAGGTTACATTGGACAAGAGGATGATTTATATTTCTGGAGGGAAGCTTTGAAAGTTCATTTTCTTGGAAGAAGATCTAACCTTGTTGACACACTATCCACACCGAACGAATCAGGGGAGTATTTGTTTTCATTCTTTTACCTTATTTTCTTTTACATCTTTTTATTGAATATTGAGGACAATGTTCAGCTTAAGTGTAAGGGGAGGGTAAATGATGATACTTTTGAGAATACAATTATGCTTGAGTTTGTTTGATAGTAGGTGTGTAATAAAACTAAGAGAAATACTTGTTAAGGCAATTTTAGCGCCAAATTTACATTTTTTTTTACAACATTTAGGAGTGAAGCTTTAGCCTTAATGAGCGTCTCATGGATAGGAGTTGTATAACTAGCACAAAAACCGTACCACTCAGAAAAATTTTCCACCCAAATATGTGAGGTTCGCCTTTAGATTTATTAGGAAAAGCATTCATTATTAGTGCTTATGAGTGTACCGGTAGTATGTAGATTCTAGAACTTGCGTTAGTGATGCATCCTGAGACCGCTAGTGAGACTACATTCGTGTAGTAGGATTTACTACATGATAAGAGGCATTAGGATCACCCTTGTGTTGAACCCGTATAATAATTACTTGACCATTTAAGTCAATTAATTTTTCCCACACCTTTGCGTTGTACTCGTTTTTAGTACACGATACCCCTAGTACACCCCTCAGAGCCTATGTTTTCGTTTCTAACTTTAAGTATTTTACTTAAAGGAAGAATTTGTTTACAATCCACCCCAAACGTGCAACCAAATCGCCTTAGCCTTCCTTGTATGCACTCATCTTTAGTGCATTATTGTTATTTGTTTAAACCCTTAGTTAATTATCTAATTGATTACATGGTTGCTAAGTCGAGTCATATCTTGTACATATTGTTTAAGGACGATTGGGACTCATGGGTAAAGTACTTGTGTTATGGAGTAATGGGGAAGAACATCATAGTACCCCCATATGTGCGTTAATCTTAAAAAGTACTCCAAGTGTTTTGATTATCTTAATTCGAGTCATTAGAATAGTTTATTGTAAAGTATGTAAAAGTTCAAGTGTAAGGGGGACGTAAATCCCCCATGATGTATTATTTTGGATGGTAGGGCAAGAGTGTATGCAAAAAAAAAAAAAAAAAAAAAAAAAAAAAAATCGAAAAATCAAGAAAAAGAAAAAGAGAAAAAAACATACGGACTACCATCCCGTTTCATTTTATGTTTGTTTTAAGTTTTTGTTATTTTTGATTTATTAGCTTAAGTCGAGTCTAGTCTTGGCTTAGCAACGCCACCTTGTATATGTAGTTAACCAAGATGATTAACTCGCCACCAGTAAATATTGCCTTTATCCAACAAAACCGTGTTTAGCATATCCCTACACCTCATGTTATAACCATTTAAAAGACCTCTTTGATAATTTATCCTAGGTGTTTACGCCAAGTGGTGGAGGTTTGATCCTTTCCCAAGCCTATGGTAATCTATTTGCTATGATAGGTAGTGAGAGATGTTTTCCGTTTTCTTATTGTGATATATACTTTATTACACCTGAGAGATGTGAGTATCTAAACACTATTTGTGAGGTGCTAGTGTATAACCTCCGTACTTGTTTTTGGTTTTAAGTGGAACGATTATTTGTTGTAATTACTTTTATATTAGTGTTAAATGACCCCTAACTTGTATTTTGATTAGAATAAAAGCGCATTTGCTTGAGGACAAGCAAATCTCAAGTGTAAGGGTATTTGATAAGGCGAAAATTGTACCGCTTTTGGGGGTCATTTAAGCCCGAATTCGTAATTATTTGATCAATTATCGCCCTAAATCGATCCTTTTGTCATTTTAGGTACTTTTGAGAGGAAATTTACAAAAGGAAGCATTTTGGACGCTTTTGAAGCGAAAAAGTGAAGGAAACGACAAAGTCTCAAAATCCTTGCTGGGAACAGTACCTGACGACGTAAAGGCATTGCAAGTGACGGCGTCAAGAGTGGCAAAAGAGGTGGATGTGGAAAATACACATGACGACCCAGAGTATTTTCAAGGCTATTTGGCCTGGCGGCGTCACCAAGGCCGTCAGGGCCAAAACACATGTGACGGCCCAGAGTAAATTTACACATGACGGCGTCAGAAGTGGATCTAGGCAATACGACTTCTATGTTGGCAGCGAGTGGACGGCGTCACAAGCTAAAACGTGACACCGTCATGGTGTAAAATCTATATATAGTTTTCTAATTTTCATTCACCTACTAATAACATAAACAAAACGTATCTTAGGGACCTCTCTTTTGGTAAAAGTATAACTTTTACTGTAAAACTCTGATAAAATAAATGAATGATAACACCTTTTTCAAAAACGTCTCTTTTCGAGTCGTTTTCTATATCATGTCTTTGTTCAAAAATGTGATACCCCAGATCTATATTCCGCTGTGATCTGTCAAAAATGGGGGTGTTACAGATTTGCATAAGAGCCTTGGTTATAGAGAACAAAAGGATTTTCCTAAAAAAAACTATAACCAGTCTCTTCTAAAAAGGTTGTCCTCAGTGCCACAAGAATCCCTGAGCTGCCTTTAGGATAGATTCCCTAATGCCTTTAGGATAGATTCCCTAATGCCTTCAGGATAGATTCTCTAATACCTTTAGGATAGATTCTGTCACACCCCCAAAATCGGGTCCAGCGGAAGCATACATGTAGCTGGGGTGTAACTCAATTGATATCACAACACAAGTACAAAAATGTTTTCACTTCAATCATTTAGAATAAAATAGTTTAATCAAAAATGTTGAATTTACATTGTTAAAAGTAGCGCGGAAGTAGGCCCTTAAAATAGTTTAAAACGGTCCCCAAATGAATAATCAGAGTCTTCTATGACCATGCCATGCCCTGCCAAAACCTCTTGTAGCGTACCATTGGTTAAAACCTGAAAATACATGCTAAAGTGTCAACACGAGGTTGGTGAATTCATAGAGTCTTGTGAAAAAGAATGTAATGCATTGAAATGAAGATTTCCCAGCAAAGGCATCGTAAATCCACTCAGTTCCAAGTCCCGCCATAAGAGACTTGTAACCTGTGTGTTTACAACCCACTGCCAAATGTAATAAGTTTGATACAAAAGCATTGTAATTCAGTAATAAGGCTGATGCAAAGGCATCGTAATTCAGTAGTAATAGTAGTGGAAAAGTATCGTAATTCCATAAGTAATTTTCGTATGTACAATAGCCACAAGTATAAAGTGAACCGACATAAATGTCAAAAATGCTACATTGTCTCTTAAGCTCATGACCCCGAAGCTAGACTTTGTAATGGCCCCAACAGAGTGTCTACCAGGCACTCAATTTGATAAGACATGAAATGCATTCGTCCCGTTGGAGCAACCCAAACACGAATGGAGGCGTCACCCTCAATAGATCTATTCACTCAATCTCGCTTAGCACTAAAATTAACGGTCCATGATAATAAAGGGGACTTGTCGTGAAGTGGTAGTAAGGCAACTTAAGCAATGTATGGAATTTGTAATACTTGGGCATGTACAAAAATAGTTGTTGCAATGTATTCTCCCCCGTGGGATTTGAAATCGTATAAAAGTATAACACGAGTATTTAAG
This sequence comes from Artemisia argyi, assembly GCA_030686995.1. Taxonomy (NCBI): domain Eukaryota; kingdom Viridiplantae; phylum Streptophyta; class Magnoliopsida; order Asterales; family Asteraceae; genus Artemisia; species Artemisia argyi. The sequence continues at coordinate 107,269,234 of CM060685.1, forward strand.
CATGTATCTCCCCCAAAGAGTTTGTAAAGTAATTAAACCAGTAAAAGTGGGGCTATGACTCACCTGATATGATGGTACCATGAACATGTAATGAGCTGAAAAACAAGGCGCGCACACTAGCCGCAACCTAATATGAATGATGTACGATCTACTTTAGATCATGAAATGATGTTATGAATGTCCATGCACATGTTCCTATACCACTCTTAACTTGAAAATACTTGTTATTGTCAAAGTAATATGTTTTTCCATAACTTGGGAAAAATAAGTCTAACTAGACTTATAAAACTAGTCGTAATATATATATATCGTATATATAATTGGTAGTGTTGAATTCCTTGCTTTGAAAACCTTGAAATAACGTTTAATAGTTGTATAAATAAGCTTGTAATCATAAGTACTTCGATGGTTAAGAATTTGGCACTTTGGTAGTATTTATAGAAAATCTAGGATTTAGTACGTAGAAGTATTATTTCTATTAGTGACAAAATGGTCTCGTAAAACTAGTCGTGAAATAGTGAATATTAAGAGTTAGGAAAGAAGCTCAGTAGTTTTGAGAAGATTTTCACCATATCTAAAAAGTCACAGAAGTGAAGTTTGTCCATACAGGTCTCGATCATAAAGATAATTAGCCGTCAAGTGAGGTATTTGGGCTGTTTTGGCAGATTCTGGGCAGTTTTTGGGAACGTTTGGAAGTCCATAAGTTGTTCGTTATAAATCCTTTTGACAAACGGCTGGATGTTTTGAAAACTAGGCTGGGTGAGCTAAGATTTTGTCAATGATGTAAATTTTCCAGAAATGAGTTTATCAATGAGTAAATTGGCTCTCAACATGATGTCTTACAAAAACTGTTTTTCTATACTTAGTAATATTTTGCTAAAAAGCTGATGGAAATAAGTAGAGTTTCGCCGATTTTGAAACGTGTATATCTTGGTCGTTATAAGCTTGTTTTCTACGTTCTTTATATCCCCGAAATCGTGGGACAACATACTAATATATTTTTGATAAGTCGGGATGGCTAGATCAAGTTTTACACCTCAGATTGCCCATTGAAAATCGTGGGACAGCATGTACAATTTTCAGAAAATAGTTTTCGTCGTTAAACTTGCAAAAATCATATCTCCTTCGTTATAAACTCGTTTTAATCTGTTCTTTCGCCTACGGATTCGTTTTTGAAAGTATTTTCTAAATCTTTAGCCCAAAGTTACCCGGAATCCCCTGATTTTTCTGGATTTTACGAAAATGGACAGCAACATTTATATAGTGGCTAAAATTCATTTTTCTTGTTTAATACTTGTCCAAATCCACTCCAAATCATTTCCAATCACCACAAATCTAGTCTAATCCTACCATACACCTTCTTAGGGTGTCATGGGTTCTTAAACATCATCAATCTAGTGGATCTAACAAAGAAAACCAGTATAAGCATTTCTAGTGTTTCAAAGATATATATATGTATATAAAGAGTGGTATAAACTAGTATATGCATGAAATCTTGTATGAAAATCATATAATCATGAAAATAACTTGAAGAAATTATGAAAAAGAGTTTGAAAACTTACTTAGCAATGATTAGTGGATTTGGATGATGAAAACTTAATAATCTTGAGTTTTTATTTCAAAACCCTAACAAGAATCATTAAAGGAACAATAAAATGGCTTGATCTTCAAAAATCAATGGTGGATTGATTGAAATTGGTTCTTGGTCGTGGCTCACCAAGGAGAAGAGAGAAAAAAAAATTAGCTAGTTGTTTAGTAAAGAAAATGAGTAGAAAAATTAGATTTGGTAACTTAATAAAATATCTCATTTTTGGAAGGCATTTTTGTAATTAAAGGATCAAGTGGAAGGCTAGGAAGGAGGGGGGCGGCACATGTGTATAAGTGGATGTGTATCTGATATGCTTGGTGTTATCTGGTTCACGAAGTCGGTTTTGGTTCCGTAAATCGCAAACCGTAAAGTTTTAAATCGCGAAACGTAAATCCGGGTATCGTAAAAATATGAAACTTGAAAGAATGACTAAACTTGTCAAAATACTCCATAATAAAATATAAAATGAATGGTAAGTTCCATCAAGTTGCTTAAACGCAGTTAAAACTGGAAACGCAGGTTAAAAACGCGTAATTCGCGTAAAACGCTGAACTGGAAAACGTAAAGAGAAAAGTACTACTCTAGTACAGAATCTTTTTTTTGGTCCCCACCATGGTCACTTTTTTACAAAATCTCCTAAATGGTCATGCGCGACTACTCAACTCCGCAACCCATATCAGAACGCGACACGTGTCAATATTCTGGGGCCCACATCAACTATCTTATTTACTCAACCGAAATCTACTCAACCGGGATCTACTCAACTCCGGCGGCTGATTTGATCGGTCATCTTTATTGGAAAGGTAAAAATTAGTGTACCTTTTGATTTCTTTTGATTTTGTTTTCCAATCTATTCTTTTATTATTATTATCATTATGATTATATTGTTTTTGATTCAAAAACACACACGTATCAGTAATCACACTCACCTCTTAATTCCGTTATGATTCCATTGGTACGTTGTATATTGTTTTTAGTGAATAATTTGATTGTTACTTCCATATTTCGATTTACACTAATCAGTTACTTCCATATTTTGAATGAGCATCGCTTAAAAGTTGAACCATGCTTTATTTTTTTGTTTTGGCTTTGGAGTGCAGGCTTAGAAGTTCTTATGTTGAATAATTAGTCATGCTCAGTGTTTGATTGTTTGGTTATGTTGAATAATTAGTCTTTGGCTTAAGTTGAACCATGCTTTATTTTGCTTATGTAGTTTGTTCAGTATCTAAAATGTGTTCTGCTTATTTTTTAGTTAAAAGTATCTAAAATGTGTTGATTTCTGACATGGGTTTGTCTTAAATCAGCTCAATTTAGTTCAAATTAGTGTTTCTTGAAGCTGATCATTAGTTTCTTGATTCAGTTAGGGGTTTTTGGATATGGGTTTGTGAGATGGGTTTGTTCTTAAATTAAGGCTAATTTAGTTAGTTTAAGTTGATGTTTTGAGAAAGATTCAATTTTTACTTAGAATTCCTGTATTCTCAATTAATTGTTGTTATTTCTATTTTTAACTATGATCTCAGAAGTTCACCATAGTTGTGTAAAAGTCTTTTGAATTCTTAAATTAAGAAAAACCCAGAAAAAGAAAAAAAAATAGAAAAAAATACAAAGAAAATCAAATTAAAATAAAAAGATGGTAGTAATTGGATTTGGAGCAGAAGAAGATGGATAGCTTGGGTTAGACCTCCATGGGGAGTGAATAGGATTATCTGGTGAATTATCTTGGGTACCATTGGCTGTGCAAAGAACCCTTGTAAGCAACATTCCACTTTCAAGCATGATTACTGTAGCATTGTTTAAATTGTGTTAAGTGTTATTTGTTGGATATTTGTGCCTGTACTGGTTTATTTTGGCTTATCAGATAATGTTTAGTTCCAAATTCACAGTTTGAGTAAGGTTCACCACAATATTGGTGAATTATGGATGCATGCTGTTAATGGTTGTCATTTTAAGTTTAAATAAACTTGTTTCATCATTGCATGCTAATAATAATCAAAAGGATGGCCTGAATCAATTGGATGCTTAGAAAATTCAACAAAACAGTTAGAATGGGGGTGTTTGGCACAGTGTTAATCCCTGAGTTTTATTTGGTTTGAGGTGTAGTATTTTGCATAGATAACTCTCACTAGGTAAATCTGAGTTAGGAGAATAAAAAATTTCCGTGTTCTAGTAGTAAAAGTCAAAACTCTTTGTAATTTCCTTTATAGCTTAACTGATGGTGTTTTAGGTTTAGCCTAATCTCATTTTAGCCTTAATACTTGTTTAGGTAGCTTGATTTAGTTTCATTTTAACTTAAAACAACTTAATCATTCACTGAGTATCAATCATAACTCAAGAAAGTCAAACTAAGAACCAATTCAAATAGTCAAATAGTCAAATAGGGCATAACAGTGAAATTGGTAGTTTTTTGTGGATCTGTCTTGAGCTCAGATTTAAGCTAGAAGTTTTGAACTTTTGGGGAATCATTATTTACCAGCTTGTGTATTTGAATTTAATTTTTAGTGATTTTTATAATTTTTTCTTAAGCACTCTTCATGCCCTCAAAGTAGGCTGCAGGGGAAGGCATCTCCCCTGCACCACCACTTCTGGCCCACAGACCCATCTTCCATATCTCCCCATAAGCTTGTTAGTGAACCCTAGGTTTAGCTTATTGGCTTTTTGAGTACCCCTACTAGCCTTCTCTGAGAATCAAGCCTTACATTGGATCCCTGACTACCCTTGTGGGCCCCACAAGGCTGCCAAGGTTACCAACTAAACCTGAGTTGAACTAAGGATTTGGCATGTGCTTATTTGCTTCTGTAACTTATTTCCTGAGCTTATTGGTTTTCCTTGGTTCTTTTCTTGTGCACCTAACTTCCTTACAGCTTATTTCATCATTAGTTTTCATTGAGCAGCTTATTTGAGCTTATCAGTTCCTTAATAAGTCAAAAAGCTCACTGATTGGCTTATTAAGAAGCACACTGCTTATTTCTATGTTCTAACCAAAGTCCCTTCATAAAAAGTGCTCAATTTTAGTTGTAAATAGTTTAAACAATGCGGTTATCATTCTCTAAGCATAGCATCGTTCTCTAAGCTTAGCGGCTTCATTCTAAAGGAGAATGTGGTTTAAACCGATGATGTCCCTCCTAGTTGCCCCATTCTGCTGATTGTGCACCAAGTAGTGTTTGTTTGTGTTTGTGTTTGCGTTTGGCTTGTGCTTATGGGCTTATTTGTTTTGTTAATTTAGGAATCTCATGTGAGGGTTCACGTTAGAAGCAAACTCAGTTATTTTCCGTTAATCAAAGACAGACTAGGTTTGGGCCGTTCTGTATTGTTTAGGTCTACATGTTTTGGGCCGTGGCTTGATTTGACTTATGTTGACAATGAGGAGTATCTTATCCATTACATGCTACAGAAGCAAGTATTCTCTGATAATCAACATTATGATTTGCCACTCATATACAAGGTTAATGAAAATTTGCTTCACTTTGGTCGTCGAGAATTTTGCCTCATAACTGGATTTAAGTTTGGGATTGTCAGTTTCCGTAAGTTTAGAGATGGTGATATCAGTTTTCGTGACCGAGTATTTCCGGAGAAGATAGGGCGGTATGTTAAAACCATAGATCTTTTATCAGTGATTGAGGATGAAGAGCGTTTCACAAAACTATCAGATGAAGACTCAATACGTGTTTGTCTTTTGTTATCTTTGGAAGTTATTTTTATGGGTCGTGAGTTAGGATCTATTGTCGATGATGTATTGCTAAGGATGGTAGATGATCTGGAAGCTTGGAATGAGTTTCCCTGGGGAGAACACATCTGGCGGGAGTTATACGCTGCCATTAGAAATGTCAACTCAAAGCATAACGTTGAGCACCATAAAGCATTGGACAAAGACCCAAACTTTGTTCCATCGTATTCATTGTCTGGATTTATCTTGTGTTTCAAGGTTATTACTTTTAGTCAAATACTTGTCAATGTCTTTAATGGTAAAAATGTATTTGTAATTTGACTTTTGCATTTACCGTTTGTAGATATGGATTCTAGAGTCTTCATCTCAGACAGATCGTTGGTGGAGTAAGGATCCTGTTGTGATCCCGAGAGGCTGTTCCTGGTCGAAGCATTCTACATTTCAAATATGGGAGGTATACAGTGAACTCTTTCCTCAGGTCAGTTAATGCCTTCTCACCTTTTTATATTTTTTTGACTAAATTTTATTTGCTTTTAGTAACAATTATTTTATATTTTCCTTAGGCCAAAAATCCAAAGCTTGAACTATATCCTAACTATGATGAGGGTTTTTCTCAATGGTATAGAGAAAGCCTTAAATTTTTTAAGTGGTACACTCCGAGAGCTCCTCCACCTGTTCAATGCGGGGGGCTTGTTGGTGATTATTTAAAAAAATTATCGAAAACAAAGCGTAAGGTCAATGGTAGAGAGGCTCATCCAGTTAGGCAGAGTTGTAGTTGTGGGCTTCGGGTTAAGGCTTTGGAGCGTTTGTGCGAGAGGATGTTGATTCTACCTAAAGAGATTGAGAGTTTGAAGGAACGCGTCTACAAAATGGAGTATATTCTACATGTTAGTTTTTACAGAATCCATTTTCTATCTATAATGTCTAATTATACATGTTAGTTTGAAGGAACGCGTCTACCATAATGTCTAATTAAAATGTTTTTCAAAATACTTTTTTATGCAGTATATTATCCGGAAAAAAAAACGCGCGCATCCGGAGCAGAAAGTTACCACATCTGATGAAAAGGTATATCCCACTTATATAAGTAATTTGTTTTGCCTTTTCATTCACTTGATACCGTGTTTACTCAGACAAGGTGTTTACATAATCGTTACAGGATACCGTGGATTCTGATTTGGGTGACGAGTATTGTAGTGACTTAGAAGGAGAATTATTTGAACTTTTTAATTCGCCTATTAGAACATCCAACAAAAACGCTGGAAACGAATTTGTAGATGGTTTGGATAATCTAGCACATAAAGTTGATGAGGTGATTGTAGATGGTTTGGATTATCTATCACAGAAAGTTTATGAGGTAATTGATTTCTGTAACTTTTACTGATTCTTGCATTATAACTTGTTATATAACTTGTTTTGTAACTTATATCAGAACGGTGTGGTTGATGTTGACAAATTATCTGACGAAGATTTATCTGAGGTAAACACTTTGCTGGTGACATTGTTTTATCGAATTAAAAATGTATATATCTAACAAACATATTTTTAATGTAATAATAGGATGGGTGTGTGAAAGCTGAAAAGCAAGCGGCTGAGATTTATAGGCAGGCAATACAAAGGGAACAGAGGTCGAAATTGATTTTGGAAGAAGAAAATAAAATGAAGAGTATAGAGGTTAGTAATTCATCCATTCATGTTTGAGTATATAGTGACATGAATAAAATTTAATCAGCTGCACCAACTTGTGATTTTCGACAAGGTCTTGAATGTACCAAGTCACTTGAAGCTTGCTCTACAGCGATGTGGAACAACCAAGAGGAGGTATGTTAATGTGTTGAGGCCGCATATGGAAAGTCCATATACCAAGGAAAAAGTCCCTAGTATGGATGAGCTAAAAAAACGTACAAATGTCCGTCATCCATTCATGATTGAAAGGTGTGAAGATCTCCAACCGTGGGAAGAGGTATATCCTTGGTAAAGTTTTTATACCCTGTTTTGTGTTTTTTGTTTATAAATAAAACTGTAATGTGTTATGTTTAGGACTCAAGTCGACGATGGAAATGTATCGATAAAATTTTCTGTGGTTTTGAGTTAGAGAATTTTCTAATTACCTCTAGCCATACTCCTTGCAAGTTTCCCTGGTATAGTGACATTACTGTGGATCGTACTTTCTGGGAAGCCTTACTTTGCTGTGATGAGAAACATATTGGTTGGTTACTTGACGAGGTAAGTTAAAATGTACTTTTTGGTAAAAAATTTTTCCTTTAAATTGTCGTTGACTATTTGTTTTATTGCATACAGCACATTGATCTTTGGGTATGGTACATGTGGTATTTCAGAGATTGTTCTGCAGATTGGTCAATGGTTAGTTGTTACTTTCTAACGCTTCTACTCCAAAACTCAATGCCACTGTTTTATGCAACCAATGAAATTTACCCAATTGCATGGAAGAATGTGGAACAGGTATTTATCGGTAACGCATCTTTTATCATCTAATGGTTTAATTATGTGGATTATATAAATTTTATTTGTAAACATTGTAGGTCTTCATTCCGATAAATGAACCCAAGCAACATTGGTCGCTTGCGCATTTTCAAATAAAATCTGGACTTGTTACATTCTATGATAGTGAAGGGTATCATGAACCTGAAACTCGACCTTGGTATTTGAATATGAGAAGGTGTTTGGAGTGTAAGCTTCCGTTAATTCTAGAGCATACTGATGTGTTTGGAAGCAAAGGAATCAATCCCCTAGAATACAGCATTAAGTTTAAGAATGCACATAACATCCCCAAGCAGGGCGGGATATTTGGTGATTGCGGCGTCTTTGTCTGCTTGTTTCTTTACAGGTTAGTAACTTAGTTTAACTTTTCTTAATGATAATAATAAGTTCCCCCTTTCATTATGCTGCTGCTGAACTTAGTTGAACTTCCCAAGGGTAATAATAAGTTCCCCTCTTTCATTTAGGCTGCATTTAGGTCAAAAGTCAAAAACATAAGTCATAGGTCAAAAGTCCAAAACTTGGTTGATTTGAACTTAGTTCGCTGTTTATTTGATGTGTCACTTATCTTGATGGATTTTATGTGTCTTATTCTCTATACAGGTTATCTCATGGGATGCCATTGGCTGTTGTAGATCCAGTCCAGACAGCCCTTGCATATCGAGAACAGATGTCCCGTTTCTTTTTCAAACACAAGATATTTGTGTAGGTTTTTAAATTGTCAACCTAGATCCAAACCATTTGTGGCGTACTGTGTATTTTGCAAACAATTGTGACCTGTTTCACTGTGACTATTTGTCTTTTATGTTTTTCATGACACTACTTAGTATTCCTTTATCTGCCAACTTTTAAGTTTTATGACTGCTTGTGTGTGCAATAATCAGCTATTTACACATGTTAAAGAAAAGCTTGCAACTTTCATTCATACGAATTGCTGTTTTACCATACATATAAAAATCTAAAGTATCCAACCCTACGGGTCACCTAAATTAACAGCTTCGGAAAAATCTGGCCAAATTTGTTGTGAGTAGACTTGTCCTTCTTGTGAGGTTGGCATTGCTTGTTGTGAGTAGAAGTTTGCTTGTGGTTGTTGTGAGTAGAAGTTTGGTTGTGGTTGTTGTGAGTAGAAGTTTGCTTGTGCTTGTTGAGAGTAGAATTGTGCTTGTGCTTGTTGAGAGTAGAATTGTGCTTGTGCTTGTTGCGATTGCACTTGTGCTTGTCCTTCTTGTGAGCTTGGCATTGCGTGTGAGTAGAAGTTTGGTTGTGCTTGTTGTGAGTAGAATTGTGCTTGGGCTTGTTGTGAGTACACTTGTTCTTGTCCTTGTGATCTTGCTTTAGCAGCCACCTTTGCCTAAAATTTGGCAAGTTACGAATTTATGAATGAAACTCTAAAAGAGATTAGGTTTAAATAACAATATATAACTTACTTTTTTCTTTGGCAATGTTTCTCTACAACTTTGTCGGGTGTGTCCAAGATTACCGCACCTACCACACTTGACTGGTACCGGTTCCTCACCTTGAGATCTAACACGATCTTTGTTCTTCGGTCTACCAGATTGAGGTTTAACCATAACCGGTGGTTTAACAACTTTCAAATAATTAGGACACTGCCAACCTGAAACTTCTCCAACAGGAAATACCAAACCCATGTACGTAGCTTTAAGCTCAGTTTTCTTAAACCGGTCGCTTGCCAAATGATTAAAATCCGTCATTCCCATAACTCTACAAACCGCTAAAACATGACCACAAGGCAAGGCAGACACTTGCCACTTGTTACATGTGCATGTACGTTCGTCTAAATCCACCATATGGATTTTTCGATGATCATTGACTTCGTACATTCTGTTGATAAAAATGCCGGCCACAATCCAATTAGCGCTCTTTATCATTCGGTCCATTATTTTTGCAGTTGCCCAATCACTTAGTTCACCTAATTTTGCATCTGAAAAAATAATATTCGTTAATAAGTAATCATAACGTTAAATATGCAAAATATTACTCTTATGAAAAAAGATTAAAAAAAATCCTACCTTTATACTTCTCCCGACGATTGCAGTACCACTCTTGGACAAGTCGATTGTACCACTCCATAAGGTTAGTGATGGGTACTCTTCGGACATTTCTTGTTAACGAATTGATTGACTCGGCGCTGTTAGACGTCATGTAATTGTAACGATTACCAGCGGAATATGCCCTAGACCACCTTTCAACGCCAGCTTGCATTAGTTTGTTGTAAGCCTCCGGTCTCTTGCCACCAAGTTCAGATAGTGCCATATTAAATTCATCGGGTGTGTAAGCTTTACACATCTTCCAAAATAAAGCCCTAATCTTTTTTCCCTTCAAATTACAATTCATCATGAGATGCCTACAACAATGACCATGGAATGCATTCGGGAATACAGATTGACATGCAGATTGTATAGCTACATGTCGATCAGATATGATAGTTAACCTTGGATCTTCCCCTATGCATTCTTTCAATTTGGACAAAAACCATGTCCACGATTCCAAAGTCTCACCTTGAGACACACCAGTAGCAATAGGTATAATTTGATTATTCCCATCCATTCCAACTGCTAAAAGATTTGTTCCAAGGTAAGTGCCTTTAAGATGAGCTGCATCAATTATTAACAATGGTCGCATGTGGCACAGAAAGCTTCGAATCTAATTAAAGGTTTTAAACGGTTACTTATATGATAATAATAGTTACAAAATAAATTTAAATGTTAATTAATATAAAAATGCTTACCGCTACACCAAAAGCTATGAAAACCATCTTAAAATGGTCTTCATCATCAGTATCAATATGTGTTACAGTACCTTCATTTGTCATTTCTAAATTATGACAAAAAACCGGTAATTGTGCAAAAGATGCTTTCGGGCAACCTTCAAGAGTATCCAACGCCACATTTTTTGATCTCCATGCTTGTTTGTAACTAATATCGATGTTGAATTCTTGGTTTATGTCATTTTGTATGTCCTTTGCCTTATAGATACGATTGGGGTCTCTAAACTTAGGTACTAGTAAATGACCCAACAAATTTTTCGTAGCATTACGGTGATACATACCTATTGTTGTTTTTGAACAAGTGTGATGGTCGTTTACCGTTCCTAATTCCCATTCACTACTATATTTGCACTTAGAAGAAATTATTTTCCATTTGCAATCATGATGAACACAAATTACATCATACCGTACCGTGTCTGATTTTCTAGGCTTAAATTCATAACCATCTAAAAGAGCTTTACGACCAATTGCTCGCATGCATTTTTTTTTATTATCAAATTTATCACCCTTTTTTAAGATACATTGAGTATTTTCATTTTTTATTCTTGGGGTTTTGATAATAGGTTGTGGATCTGGTGCACTATGAATGTATTTTAGCGTATTCATTTCCCAATCATGCTCATAATGGTCGTTTTCAATAAAATCATTGTGATTTTCAAAATTTTCTTTTTTGGGTAATTGTGCATCATAGTGTATGGTGTATTGTTTGTTTAAATAATTTTGAGGATGCTGGAAATTTTCTTTTTTTGGTAATTGTGAATCATTAGAAAATAAAGGAACATTAAGATCGATGCCGATAGGCTTAGAAGAAGAAGAAGAAGGATTTGCCATAAAGCATTGGTCAAACTTTTTAATAAAAATAGTTTGTGGCGTACCTTTACCTTTGCAAACTTCATTAGCGTAAAATTTGACATCATCATCGTCGACTATGTGGACACACTTTGTACCAACTTTGTAAGTAAACATTAGGTTGCATGAATCGTTGAGCTTGAACTTTTTCTTCACAATACCAGCTAGTTGATTGTAACTAATATTTTTTTTAAGGCTAACACCAAAAGTTACATCTTCATAACTCAAATATACACTAAATTCAGTACCCGGTTCACCCATTATGTTTGATTGATATGTAAGTTTACAACCTAATTTTTTTTCATAAGTATATATAAGTAAAAGTTACTCAACCGAAATCTACTCGACCGTGGTAAATAAATATGTATTTAAATTTTCATCTACTACAACACATATGTTATTGGAATCTTTAATGTAATCAATTAATATGTATTAGTTGTAAAAGTTAACTGTCATAATAAATAAGAGATATGATACTCGACCATCGGGTGCTACTCGACCGAAATCTACTCGACCGTGGTAGATAAATATGTATTTAAATTTTCATCTACTACAACACATATGTTGTTGGAATCTTTAATGTGATCAATTAATATGTGTTAGTTGTAAAAGTTAACTGTCATAATAAATAAGAGATATGATACTCGACCATCGGGTGCTACTCGACCGAAATCTACTCGACCGTGGTAAATAAATATGTATTTAAATTTTCATCTACTACAACACATATGTTGTTGGAATCTTTAATGTGATCAATTAATATGTGTTAGTTGTAAAAGTTAACTGTCATAATAAATAAGAGATATGATACTCGACCATCGGGTGCTACTCGACCGAAATCTACTCGACCGTGGTAGATAAATATGTATTTAAATTTTCATCTACTACAACACATATGTTGTTGGAATCTTTAATGTGATCAATTAATATGTGTTAGTTGTAAAAGTTAACTGTCATAATAAATAAGAGATATGATACTCGACCATCGGGTGCTACTCGACCGAAATCTACTCGACCGTGGTAAATAAATATGTATTTAAATTTTCATCTACTACAACACATATGTTGTTGGAATCTTTAATGTGATCAATTAATATGTGTTAGTTGTAAAAGTTAACTGTCATAATAAATAAGAGATATGATACTCGACCATCGGGTGCTACTCGACCGAAATCTACTCGACCGTGGTAAATAAATATGTACTTAAATTTTCATCTACTACAACACATATGTTGTTGGAATCTTTAATGTGATCAATTAATATGTGTTAGTTATAAAAGTTAACTGTCATAATAAATAAGAGATATGATATTCGACCATCGGGTGCTACTCGACCGAAATCTACTCGACCGTCGTAAATAAATATGTACTTAAATTTTCATCTACTACAACACATATGTTGTTGGAATCTTTAATGTGATCAATTAATATGTGTTAGTTATAAAAGTTAACTGTCATAATAAATAAGAGATATGATACTCGACCATCGGGTGCTACTCGACCGAAATCTACTCGACCGTGGTAGATAAATATGTACTTAAATTTTCATCTACTACAACACATATGTTGTTGGAATCTTTAATGTGATCAATTAATATGTGTTAGTTGTAAAAGTTAACTGTCATAATAAATAAGAGATATGATACTCGACCATCGGGTGCTACTCGACCGAAATCTACTCGACCATTATTGACTAGCTTGCTTGACACACTTTGTTATAATAAAACCTGAATGTAAAGCCCTTTTCACATACAACTCACCAAAAGTCCAAAAATGTCGGACAACATACCTTTTGATATTCAAATGTCCATAATGAATAAACTTCCCGTAAAATCTTTACTTCAGTTCCGAACCGTCTCTAAACTATGGAAGTATTGCATAGACAGTCCAAAATTCATTCTCGAATACGGAGCTCGTGGAAGTAAAACTAATCGTTTTGCTTTAGCATATGAGCAAGGTTACTTTGGTTATTTGTATCTTTTGGATGATTATTTTACATTGAACCCACTGAATTTAAACATTCCTTCTTTCCCATGATCTTTTGATCTTAACAACTATCCTTACCTTGACCTTACAACAGTCGGAACAAGTCAAGGAGTTTGGTGTTTTCAATCTTTTTATAGGGTGGTTCTAATTTGGAACACATCCTTAAGGAAATCTGTTTGGATAACTGTACCAAGCCCCCTTAGAGGACAGCAACGTCGTAAATATTTTATTGGCTTTGGTGTTGCTCCTGAAGATCTGGATGCTACAGTGCTGCACTTTTCGCTACCGGCAAAAGGTCACGGCCGCTGGATTGTTTATTTTTTTTCAATGACCACAAAACAATGGATGCCCATACAACAACAAAATATGCCCCGTGAAAATATACGTCTTAAAAGGTCCTCGCAATCAGTAATTGGTAGATATATTTTCTGGGTTGGTAGTGAAACCTTTAATCAAGGTGAAGATGACGGTAATTCCTACAAACGTTTTCTGATCATGTCATTCGATATGGTTACACAAACATTTCAAGAGATTCAAATTCCTGACACTATAATAGTGCATCTACCCATACCTTTCAAGCTATGTGAACATAGAGACGCTATTGTTATCTATGGAAACATCCTCGCAGATGTCAACAATGTCTTTTGTGTTACGGTGTTAGAGGTGGACGGTGCTTCCCTTACAGGAAGGATTTTAACAAATTTCACGCATCAAAGCCAATGTAGTCTTAAGTTGCTTGGTTTTACTGATGCTGAAGAACCTATAGTTGAGGTGGACACGCCCTTCCAATCTGAACACACCCTAGAAGTCTACCAACATTGGTCAAGACAGTTTCATAATGTTTGTATCGAAGGAGATGCTGGTAGCTTCTTCATGGCGTCCTATAAGGAATCGTTGATCTTGTTAAATGAACACGACGGTTCTATTTACTAGTTACTATATGTAGTATGTTTTGTATTATATAACTAGAGTTGGCTTGCTTTAATTTAGGGTTGGTTTGTTCCTTTTAAGTAAAATGTGTTATGTAAACTTCCTACTATTTACAACAAATAGAATACTACCAAACATGTTTTGACAAAATGAAACACACAAACTAAACTAATTTTCAATAGAAACATTCAACTACAGTTAATAAATGACATACATGAAACAACTAGACAACTAAAAATCTACTACCAAACATAACTGATTGACATGAAACAGCCAGTGAGCCAAATACATTTCACAAATGTCATGTTCACAATTATTTACAAAACACAAAACCAACAAATTCGAACATTCAAGCATCAAGCGACATCTTGTACTTCCAGAAAAAATCAGACAACCTTTCCCTGTAAGCCAAACCTACCAAACTAGGATTTTCAACCTCCAAAGATAGATTATGGGTCAACCTATATAAATTGATCATTACCCAAATACCACAGTCACCATAGATACCGGCTTGCCTTGGCACATTTTCGGCATACTTGAATGAGATTTTGTAGTTTTCTTGATCAATTTTTTTCCTGGACATGACCTCAGTTTCTTTTAGCATCTTGGGAATTTTAGAACTAAATATTTTCCGCGTGTTCAGCCACCATTCTCTTTTTTCAACAAAAGGAAGCTCGGGGCAAAGACTATCGTAAATGGTTATCACACCACTACGTATGTGTAACTCTGCCAGGACCCAGTGTACTTCGTCTTGATTTATTGGAAAATATACCTACAATATTGATGACAAACACGACTTTAAAGACAACCTACTTAATCAATAATCTGTTTATCCTAATCGCTTCCTTAACTTACAAGCTAGCAAACACAGAAACTAAAAACACACCTTTTCCACACATTCGGCATACCAGGGGGTACCATAAGTGATACCGTTGGCAAAATAATGCGGCATCCTATTGTTCCGAATCAATGTGCTAAAATAGGGGCCAGCCATCACCCAATCAGCATCCGCAGATCTATAGTGCCATAGATATAAAACCCATAGGTCGAGGTGCTGACATTTAAAAAAAATTAAGCATTAGATAATTTACATTCAAAAGATCTGTGAATTATAATTGTGTAGCAAATTGTCCGAATTTACATACCGTACAAGATAGCCAGCCATCTCTACCTTCCCGGAAGCCCAATAACCTTTCCCAGAATAAATTAGTTACAAGTACAGATTCAGCCCATGGAAAATAGAATTCTTTCTTCTCTTCCTTTTTTCCCCGTTTTTGTTTCTGATTTTCTACTATTAAAAAATCAAGAATATCCTCAGGTACCAAGACTCTATCTTTTGGCGCACCTTTGGCTCGGTTTAGATCCTGAAAAATTATGATACATATATGTAAAGTCTTAAGAAATTTAACTAAACGTTTGTCTAAAAAATCATTACAATAAATCACCTCCTTCCACGGTGGAATCTCTTCCCCATCATGTCCAAACAACGGTATTTTAAGCTTTTCACATTTCTTAGTCCTTGCACGCAATTTAGGCTGTTGTGGAGTAGAGTCAGGCAGGTTCATAAATGGGGAAGAAAGATACTTGCTCACTTTAGTTTCCCGAGCAAAAGGTACCCGAATCGTTTTAACATCAGGTGGTTCATCATGATTATGCTAGAATAAAGAAAAACATTAGGAAAAAAATATTAGATTTTTTAATTTAAAAATATCGCTCAACACGTGTTTAGGAAGAAATACTTATAGGTAAGGTTACCTGTTTGGGAGTGTTACTATAATCAACTATGTCCATAAGAGCATCCACTGCCATAAGTTCGGTTTCCTCAAGCTCGGAATAAACATAACTATTCAATGACTTATGTTTATTTACTGTCTGTAAAGTTGGATAAACAAAACTATTCAACAACTAAATTAAAAAGAAATCAAACTAATGACAAGCTAGATTAGGTCTATTGAATGACAATTTATGAAAATGACTCCCCTGGTGCAGGGGAGTTTTTTTACAATCAAGCCAAATTAGTACCTGATAACTTTTTGCCGGAGAGTCCAATAGAGTCTTAACGGTTGATTCCAATACTTGAGGATCAACATTAAGCTCTGTATTTGTCGGTGAGTCAAATAGAAGAGTTTTAACGGTTGAGTGCAATATTTGACGATCAACATTAACCTCTGTTTCACCATCAATGTCTTCATTTACAACCTCCGCCGTTTTCTGATTTTCTACGATTGAGTCCAATATTTGACGATCAACATTAAGCTCTGTTTCACCATTAATGTCTACATTTCCAACCTCCGCAGTTTTCTGATTATTAACGGTTGAGTTCAATATTTGACAATCATCATTAACCTCTGTTTCACCATTAACGGCTTCATTTCCAACCTCAGCATTTTTCTGATTTTTAAAAAACAACATACTATCAGACTCGCTAAATACTTAAAATAGTCAGATTTACCTAGTGAGAGTTATCTATGCAAAATACTACCAAAGAGTTTTAAAGACAACCTTTGATACTCAGTGAATGATTAAGTTGTTTTAAGTTAAAATGAAACTAAATCAAGCTACCTAAACAAGTATTAAGGCTAAAATGAGATTAGGCTAAACCTAAAACACCCCCATTCTAACTGTTTTGTTGAATTTTCTAAGCATCCAATTGATTCAGGCCATCCTTTTGATTATTATTAGCATGCAATGATGAAACAAGTTTATTTAAACTTAAAATGACAACCATTAACAGCATTCATCCATAATTCACCAATATGGAATTGTTGGCAGTTTAGCATGAAAATTGTGGTGAACCTTACTCAAACTGTGAATTTGGAACTAAACATTATCTGATAAGCCAAAATAAACCAGTACAGGCACAAATATCCAACAAATAACACTTAACACAACCAGTACTGTGAATGTTGCTTACAAGGGTTCTTTGCACAGCCTAACTACAATCCAATTTAAAACAACTTATAACTCCTTCGAGTCGCTGATCCACACATAACTACAATCCAACAGAGTTTAATCTACTTAACTGTGCAAGTAATATTACAATTGCATTTAGATTAAGAGACTCGTTCCTAAGCTCTAATGGTCAAGGTGCAGGCCAATGTGGGGCCCACAGGATGGAATGGAAGTCCAAAGTAAAACTTGATCCTAAAAGCTGAGCTTGTGGGCTTTTCAAAACCACAAGAGGAATAATCAATAGTGTAATATTGAACAAGGAACAAGCTGAGGAAAAAGGCTTGTAAACACAACTCCCATGGTGCAGGGGAGTTTAGTTGAAATCAGGCCAAAACAAGGGCCAAATAAGCAATTAAGAAAAAATACTAAAAATTAGCAAAAATAAGCATTACAAAGCTGAGCTTCTAAATTTTATTATCCCAAAATCCTATAAGCTAAAAGTTAAAATTAAGATCATGAAAATTCCTACAAAAATTGGAAAATTGACTAAGTATGCAAATTGGCCATAGAGAAGTAATAAAAGTTAGTACCTTTGAAACAGGAATAACAATTTCAAAAATTGGATTATCATTCTGAAGCTTATCACTTTGTACCAAAAACGGCTCAGCATCCGACTTCTGTTTTGAAGAAGACCGTGCTGCCTGTTTCAATGAAAATAGTTGTTAACTTTTAACAAAACTTGCTAATTTTCACAGCATAAATAACATCTCTACATAATAACATTCAATATGACACACCTCTTGATCATAATCAACATCCAAAAGGGAGTCCAAAGTCTTCTTGTCATTTGGTTCATGATCATCAGCCAAACAGGAATCAACAGTTTTCATGTCATTTGGATCATGATCAATATCCATAGACTCCTTTTGTACACAATTATCAATAGTTTTCATGTCATTTGGTTCATTATCAATATCCATAGACTCCTTTTGTACACGATTATCAGATCCACTAGAGGGCTGCATAACGAAAAAATTTCTTAATTGTTTAATTGAAAGGTGATAATATGACCTTAAGTTAGAGTGTATGATAATTGAAAGGTAATAATATGACCTTAAGTTGTTGCTCAATTGCTAGTAGACGTCTCTCAATATCATTTTTTACTTGCTCAAATTTTCGTTCAATATGAGCTGGATCAGAAACATTGACATCATCAACTTTCCAAGGATTGGCGCTTCCACTTGATGTCTGCGTAAAAAGATTGTGTTAAGACTTAACAAGTTAACCCTAAAATAATCTGATATTTAGGCCTATTTAACCATATATGTGAATTTAACCATAAAAGTGGACTAAAGTGAGTGTTTAGATTAGTTCTAGATGAATGATACCTTTTGAATTTTCAACTTTTGTTCAATTGCAGCTAAGCGACCACCAAAATCCCGTTCCATAGCCACAAGCTTATCTCCAAGGGAAGCTTCTCCAAAGCCATCAACCTCACTACGGATCTCAGTATGGACATGTGTCTGTGTGTGAACATGTGTGTGCACATGTGTCTCAGTTGTGACCACTTTTCTCTTCTTTTTTTTCCCTCGTTTATCAGATGATGGACTTTGTGTGGAGGCATTTTCAAAAGAGCTTTTTTCAAAATACTCTACACTAGACTTCCACCATTGTTTCTTCATCTCTTTAGCTGTCGGCTCAAGTTTATTAAGTTGTATATTCGAATAGAATAGACTTTCACGATCAGCTTTCTGTATCTTCATACCATCACTCCATGCTAAACAACGGGGTATGGATTTTTCCCTTTTATGCCACCACTGGCTTGAATTTGGGAATAATTCCAATACCCATATCTGTGTAAGGAATAACAAAAGTTGTAGGAAAAGTTTTGAAAATCATCAACTGTTAAATAACAAAAAATGCAATACAAAAAATTTAATAGACATTTATTGCAATAGAAAGAACAGAACTAATTTAATAGACATTTGTGCTGGAATAAGCCCAACAGAACCAACTATTTGTAGCCCAAACCAGAAGTCAATTGGACTAACTGTAAGCCCAAATGTATACAACATTATTGGGTGAACTATGGATACACTTCTACTGGCAAATGTATTTCTGTATCAAAAGTTAATTTCTGCAGGAATAAGCCCAACAGAACCACGGTCTTTATAGCCCAAACCCAATTGGACTAACTGTAAGCCCAAATGTATACAACATTTCTGTATCAAAATCATTATCCTATAATGCTGGTTCAAATATTTTACTCACCTAATGTTCACAGGCTATTAGAGAATAAAATTAGTCAGGCTTATAAGAACTAGACATTTAGCAAAACACCTAAGCTCATATCATAATTTCTTACTAGGTCAGTAACACATATCCCATTCACCTCAGCAAATCATGAGCTAGCAATTCCATGACCAAGTACATACAATCCGGGCAACAAGCAGAACTTGACAAACAAAAACTAATAAAAAGCTTTATTTTCCTGATAATCATCTAACAAGATCAGAAAACTTACTGACCTTAAGAGGGAAAACAAATCCATTCAAAGTACATTGAGGTTGTCCACCGGCTGCAATTTTGGACAAATGAGCTTCACGGTTTTTGGAAGCAATATTATATACACTAGAGTGAAACCCTTTCCATATACGGTCTCCCCAAGGGAAACTATTCCATGCATCAAGATCATCAACTAATACCAACAACTCTTCTTCAATTACGTGTCTCAGCTCTACACCCATAAAAACATATTCGAAAGCCAACAATAAACAAACACGGACAGCATCGTCATCTGATAGTTTTTTAAAATCATCATCTGACTTAACAAGGGGTAAAATATGATCATATCCCTTCAACTTTGCAACAGTGGGAAAAACACGGGCATGGAAATTTGAAACACCGTCCTTCAAATGTTTTAAAGAATCATTACCAAATCTAAAACCCGTTATCAAACAGAACTCCTTCCTACCAAACTCTAAACTATGATGTCCAATATCAAAAATAAACGGGACATCTGTATTAGGGTTCTCCATTTCTCTTTGGTGTAGAAGTAAAAAGTGCAGCATATGATTGTCATGCTCTTCTGTTTTTATATTTAACCAAGGACCGAACACACTATTTTTGAACATGGTATAACTATTCGGTTTCAGTGCCAACTGTTTGGCTATAGTTTTTAGGATGTGCATCTTGGTTCTCATGCTAATCTTCGCATCATAAACCTACGTTACCAAATAAAAAAAATACAAGTAAATAATGGATATTTTAACACATTTAACGAAATGTTTCAAGTTCAAACAAGAAGCAAAAATGCACATACATGTTAAGAGATACTTCTACTCTAATTCAGAATTATACATAAACAATGATACGGAAACTTCAGCAAACAAACTAACCATCATAGAAATAAGTTTACAACATACTCAAATGTCGAAACCTAAATAAGTTTAATGTTTATACAACTTTTAAGAGAAGACTTCAATCATTTAGCCATGTTGCTCTTAAAAGCATGGAGAAATCTACTTCTGATCTATAAAAAAGATTAAAAATAAATAAATAAAAAATTAATAAAACTTACATGAACACGATGAAAAGGCATTGGGCAATAGATGTGTGTAGTCGGTGTGAGTAATCGGAAAATAATAAGGGTGAGTTACCGGAGGAGTTACCGGAGAAGAATCGGATTGGGTGAAAAGGTGAAAAGATAATCTGTGTTTATACCAGTGTGTGTGTTGTTGTGTGTGTGTTTGGTAGAATCGGATTAGTATAATCTGTGTTTATGTTGTGTGTGTGTTGTGTGTGTGTGTTGGATGTGTAATTTTTTTTTAAACAAAACGTGTTTTTTTTTTGAATAGTATAAAAGTACCAAAAGTACCAAAAGTACAAAGTAAATCTTAACAAAAAATTTAGTTCTTTCCCCATATACACCTTTTTACTTTCCCTATGTACTTTTTCACGTGGTTCAATGTAAGTCGAGTAGCCGCCGGTTGAGTAGCACAAAGGTTGAGTAAGTTTGGTAGTTATATGGTAGTTGATGTGGGCCCCAGCATATTGACACGTGTCGCGTTCTGATATGGGTTGCGGAGTTGAGTAGTCGCGCATGACCATTTAAGAGATTTTGTAAAAAAGTGACCATGGTGGGGACCAAAAAAAAGATTCTGTACTAGATTAGTACTTGACCCAAACGTAAAATTCCAAAACTTTTAGAATTATCGTAAAATGAAAGAAAATCATATTTTTATTGTTTATAATGATTTATAGACATATCGGGATGCCGGAAGGACGTTTAAACCTGAATGTAAATCTCGGACACGGCTTCGTGATTTCTGCAGAAATGATCCGACGAGCGCCAAACTCTCGGATTTCCGTTAAAATAGTTTAACTTACGAGAATATGAAATAAAAATTTCGGACATGAATAGTGTTTTGTGAATAGTAAGTGAATAGTAACTTCCCGAGATAAAAATTGGAATTTCGACGTTTGAAACAGGACATGAAATTACGAGTTGTGACATTCTTCCCCTCTAAAAGGAACTTCGTCCCGAAGTTCAGTTTGTGTTGGTTTCTAGAGTGGTATTGGTGAAAAGATGATGATATTCATCGTGTAATCTTCTGAGCTCTAATGGGAGCTCAAGTCTGACGGCCACTAGGCCTACTCTGTCTGAAATATTACATGGTCCAGTGTATATCTCGGGTTTAACTTTCCAAGTTTTCTGAATGGTATCATGCCTTTCCTAGGCAGAACTTTCTATATAACTCTACTTACCAACTTGAAGTTTTAATGGTTTACAACTCTATCGAACTTGTAACTGATTCTTGACTTGTAGGAAATTTCCGGTTATTTCATGAATGCCTACTAGACTAGTATGTTGGGCTTTTCTAAATTTCGTTCCGTCAATGGATATTGGCACTTCGACCATAGAGTGCTCCAAATGGTGTAGTCTCTATGCTCGCGCGATAACTATAGTTGCAACTAAATTTGATTTATGGTAATTGGTTCGTCCAACCATTTCTTGAGTCAATTACTCATGCTCTGAGCATATCTCCCTATGTTTGAATCGTTCTCTAATTTCTGACCATTGGTCTGCAGATGATAGGTGGTGTGGTTCCAAAGGAATCTTATTGAAATCGCTAGGAGTTTGAGGTGAATTAAATTCCTCTATTAGGAATAATTGAAATGAATATCATGAATCTTGTAGAAAACTTACAAGGTTAAGTCCGTCAAAGGGTGTTGTTGAAAATAATAGATTAGGATTAGGATAAGGCTGTGATTCCTCCGCAGGAATGTCATGAATTGGGTCTCTCTCCACCTACGATGCTTAGTCTCCATTACTAAGATTTTCCCCAAGCTCTATGTCATCAAATCACAAAATCCTAAGTGTATAAGTGATGTAATATAGTGATTGATTTTCAAAGTTTGTTTTGAGATTGTGTGTTTTGTTCATAAACCTTTCCTGAATAAATGAATTTACAACTTTAAGCAAACGGCTTTCTAAGTAACATTTTTCTTGATGTTTCAAAATTTAATAGTTATGCAAGATAGAACTATTTTCAACTTGAAGTAAATAGTATGGTTTGCCAAGGATTGATGTTTAAAATTCCTTAACGTCCAATAGTTTTGTAGAGATTAACCAAAAGGAATTTGCTTGTCAAAATAAGTGCCTCAGAAAAGTATTTCTTACAAGGTATATGTTTTGCATAACTGTAGTTTGGAGAAAAATCCATGTAAAAGTGAAAGTATGAAGAGGATAAAATAGCCAGGTAGGTATGTCTGCACAAATGTATAAATGTCTAATATGTTTGAATAAAGTCTATTGGTGAGTCCATGTTCAATTGAATGTTCTACAGTCTTGGTTAGGAGATTGGATTTATCTCTATGGTGTTGTTTTGTGAGTACTCGTATCTAAACGAATCTTGTAATTCAGTCAAGCCAATACTTTCTAGATGATGGAATTTTGACGATCAGGCCAATGATAGTGGTTCGAATGGTTTTGTGATATCCTGAGATTTCTGTTGAGTTTTGAATGATCTTAATGTACCGAGGGATCCTCCTCCTAGATGGTATAATGTAATACCCCAGGCAAATCCCACATTGGCTGTGACTTGGAGTGATGCTGGGACATATATGTTAACATTCGCCTTATATGATACAACGCGTTTTGTGGTGGAATGGTTAATCGGCCATACGGTTAAGCGTGCTCATGTGAGAGTAGTACTGGCTTGGGTGACCTGCCGGGAAGTCTTCACATGAGGGCCACAAGAACAAAGCCGTGAGCCTTCGGGCAAAGCGGACAATATTGTGGTCTATAAGGCGGGGTGTTACAGATGGTATCAGAGCCACTCCAAGCCGTTCGGGATGTGGGGCAAACTTCATCGGGGACGATGAGTCCCTACGGGGGGTGAATGTAATACCCCAGGCAAATCCCACATTGGCTGTGACTTGGAGTGATGCTGGGACATATATGTTAACATTCGCCTTATATGATACAACGCGTTTTGTGGTGGAATGGTTAATCGGCCATACGGTTAAGCGTGCTCATGTGAGAGTAGTACTGGCTTGGGTGACCTGCCGGGAAGTTTTCACATGAGGGCCACAAGAACAAAGCCGCGAGCCTTCGGGCAAAGCGGACAATATTGTGGTCTATAAGGCGGGGTGTTACAGATTCCCTATTACCTTTAAGATAGATTCCCTATTATGTTCCCTAGCTTGCCTTTAGGATATAGCATAAGATAGGAGAATGCTAAGATACTTTTCCCGGGTATTACAGTTAGGAATGTCTTCCCCTAATCATCTTATAATTTTGTTGGAAACCGATGATGAGGATAATTCCTTAGGTAGTTATGAGTATGCTCCGGCTACTCCTAGTCATTCATTCTCTGATTCTAATTCACCGAAAGAATTAGCTCATAATGTGTTAGTTTCCTTAGCTATAGAACCCTCCCCGAATGATCCCTATATGCAAACATATAATAACTATATGCAAGCATTTGGTGGTGATATTCCTGTAGTGCCTACTCTAACCCCTACTCCATCTATACCTCACTTTAAAAACCATGAGTGCTATGTTCCCGATGTAGTTTCTCCTCCCCGTAAGAAATTACGTATTATACCACCTACACCTCCCCTAGGTATGAAATAGGAAATAGTTCTTATAAAACACCTATAGAAAGATATGAGGAACAAATTGAGGATATACTTAATCACCTAGATAAGTTGTCCTTAGGACGTATCGAGGAAGTAGAAAATAAGATTAGTGGTCTAGGAAAAGGTAGGGTTATAATACAAAAAGACTGTGATAGGTTAGAAACTAAACTTAGGAAAACCCGTAATCAAATTTCTAAGTTACAAATAAGGTATGAAGGTTACTCTGACGAAGTAGTCACAGCTCATGTTAAGCTTTCCTGATAAGGCGAAAAGTGTACTGCTTTTGGGGGGTCATTTAAGCCTGACTTCGTAATTATTTGATCAATTATCGCCCTAAATCGTTCCTTTTGTCATTTTCGGTACTTTTGAGAGGAAATTTACAAAAGGAAGCATTTTGGACGTTTTTGGAGCGAAAAAGTGAAGAAAACGACAAAGTCTCAAAAATCCTTGCTGGGAACAGTACTTGACGACGTCAAGGCATTGCAAGTGACGGCGTCAAGAGTGACAAAAGAGGTGGATGTGGAAAATACACATGAAGGCCCAGAGTATTTTCAAGGCTATTTGGCCTGACGGCGTCACCAAGGCCGTCAGGGTCAAAACACATGTGACGGCCCAGAGTAAATTTACACATGACGGCGTCAGAAGTGGATCTAGGCAATACGACTTCTATCTTGGCAGCGAGTTGACGGCGTCACAAGCTAAAACGTGACACCGTCAAGGTGTAAAATCTATCTATAGTTTTCTAATTTTCATTCATTAGTGTGAAAATTTTGGAGAGCTTCTTTGTAAAAAAGCCTAGACGAATTTTCTGAGATAATAAGGGTTTCAACCCTTATTCCATCCATGTTCAATTGAGGATAAGTTTTCCAATAATCATACGATATGTCTATGTGTTGTGTGATTCTATCTTATGCTTTTCTTCTTTTTAACATGCTAGGCTAGGTTTTTATTGTGTTTGCTTAGATGTAATGAAACCTAGATGTTGATTATTGGTTGATGGTTTGTTTATAGTTGTTGTGGATGATTGTATTCAATGATAGGCTTAAGAAAATTGGCAGAATTTCAATTGGTAACTTGCTTGAACGTCTTAAGAAACATGATCGGAGGTGTACTATGATTTATGGTTGTATTTAATGCATGAGCGAATTCTAGTGATCCCATGTTAGGAGCTTTTAGTCGGCTTGACATAGGAGTGAAGTAGTAGCTTATAGAGTTAGGGAATTTCATACACGGCCCTACGACTAGTATTAAGGAATATAACCCGTCATCCATGCAATTGTAACAAGCTAATCAACCGGTAAAAGATATCTAGGGAGTAATGAAATCTAAGTAAACACATTTTCTGTTATTATTGTTTACACCACAATTTAGTTTTATTTTATTTTAATTGCATCTTTAGTTAATTGGGTTAGTTGACTAGCAACTAATTCCACCCACTCCTTCAACACCCGAGATTTTATTTGCTTTCATAAAAATATAAATATACAGAAAGAATCATCCCTCACCTTTAGACCTAGTTTAGTAGACCTTTTAATCTTAGCGAACACTATTCCTGAGTTGAACGATCAATCCCCCGGTACTTGTCACTATACTATACTATAACGAACAGGTACACTGCCTGGTGGGGATTGCAAGCTTCTCAAGATCCCTTAAGAGGTAAAACCTTTGCAATTCCATGCATCATTTCCACACTAGAAATGATTATCGAGGATATTACAAATAATCGTAGGTCAGATATAATAGATTTTTTAGAAGCAATCCAGGAACTTAAGAATAGTAAAGGGTCAAACTAGTAAGGTTTTATGCTTAGTTTAAAAAAAGGATAACTTAGTTAAATGAGTAGTTGTTAGATTTTCACCCTGTAAGATATAGGAATAAAAGTTATAGTTTGTCTATACTAAGTCTTATTAGGTTAAGTATCTCATATTAGGAACTATTATAGGCTTACCCTAAGTATTAAGAACTCGAGGTTATAGAGAACTTAAAATTATACCTAGGAACACTAAAAACTTAAAACAATTAGAACCTTTAGGATTAGCATCACTATACCTTTAGGTGGGATAAACAAGCTTCCGGGGAATTTAGAAAATCTTATTAGGAACTCTGCCCTTTTAGTTTTTGGATTCCCAACCATTGGTTTCAGAATTGAAACTGATATCTTCCATCTATAGAATGACACGTACAACATCGACTACACCTACTACTCCCGCCATGACTCAGGAAGCCATCTGGCAACTAGTTGCTGACAGTGTGACTACGACACTTGAAGATAGGGATGCAAACATGGATAGAAACCCCGAAGATCCTGTTGTGAAGAAGAGTAACTACAAGGAATTTATGAGCTGTCAGCCTTACAATTTCAAATGGACATAAGGGGCCATAGGATTGATTCACTAGTTTGAGAGGTGTGAATCAGTGTTCTCTCGTAGTAACTATACAGAGGATTGCAGAGTTAAGTTTGCTTCCGGTACTCTTACCGAAGAAGCTTTGTCTTGGTGGAACTCGTATGCTTAGTCAATAGGAATTGAGGAGGCATACAAGATCACCTAGACTGAATTTAAGAAGCTTATGATTAAGAAGTATTGCCCTCAAACGAAAGTCAAAAAAATAGAAGATGAGTTTTATAACTTGACTGTGAAGGGGAACGATGTCAAAACTTATATTAGGAGATTTCAGAAATTGGCAACTTTGTGTCCTACAATGGTGCCAACTACTGAAAAGACGATAGAAGTTTTCATCGAAGGTTTACCCCGTACTATTGAAGGGAATGTTACTGCCTCAAAGCCTCAAACTTTAGTGGAAGCCATTAACATCACTTTAAGGTTAATGGATCAAGTAACAAAGCACAACACTGTGCCAACGCCCAACAATAATAAACGAAGGTTCCACGATGGGAGAGCTTTCGATAATACTCATAATACTATTAGTAATTACCATACCAACCCTTATCCTCAGCCAAACCCAAGGCCAGAAGCTACAAAAGCTTATGCCACCACTACAAATGAGGGAAATGGTTATGCTGAGAATGCCCCTCTATGTAGGAAGTGTGCTTTGCACCACACAGGGCCTTGTTTCATCAAGTGTAACATATGCAACAAGGTGGACCATCATTCAAAGGATTGCAAGCCCAAAGGACCAACTACTGGTAGAATTCCACCTCCGGTGTCGGTCATTTGTCGTGCTTGTGGAGAAAAAGGACACTATGCAAACAGTTCTTAAAAGAAAACTACTGATGGTGCGTAGAGAAGATCCTACATGCTGAGGGATAGGAATGGTCAACAGTATCCAAGCGTAGTCACGGGTAAGTTTTTCTTAAACCATCATCTAGTTAAAGTACTATTTGATTCGGGAGTAGATAGAAGTTTCGTAGCTATACCTTTTGCCTCTAGACTTAGGATCAAACCCCTAGCCTTAGATAGTTTTTACAACGTAGAATTAGCCGATGGAAAACAATTTAGTACTAATACTATCATCCAGGGTTGTACCCTAACCCTACTTAACCACCCTTTTGAGATTGATCTCATAACAATTCAACTTGGTAGTTTTGACGTTGTTGTGGTAATGGATTGGTTGTCCAAGAATCAAGCCAAGATTCTTTGTGACGAGAAAATCATCCATATTCCTATCAAACGACAAAACTTTAATTATCCAAGGAGATCAAAGTAAAACCCGTCTTAACCTCATCTCATGTATCAAAACGGAACGATACATATCACGAGGTTGTCAAGTCTTTGTTATTCAAGTAACGGAGACTAAGCCAGATGAAAAAAAACTGGATAAGATCCTTGTAGTCAGGGAATACCCGGAAGTTTTTCCTAAGCATTTACCTAGCTTACCTCCTGTGTGTTAAATCGAATTTCAAATCGATTTGATTCTCGGAACGGCACCTATAGCACAAGCACCCTATAGGTTAGCCCCTTCAGAGATGAAGGAACGTGTAGAACCGTAGAGGGGGGGGTGTGTGAATACGGTTCCTTCGGCTTTTAGAACGTTTAAAAACTTTAAGCCACAAAGACAACCAAGTGGTCTAAGAAAGAACAACAAAAAAGATAGTCACAACTACAAGTATATAAAGCAAGTAAAGAACAC
Source organism: Artemisia argyi (assembly GCA_030686995.1). Classification (NCBI taxonomy): domain Eukaryota; kingdom Viridiplantae; phylum Streptophyta; class Magnoliopsida; order Asterales; family Asteraceae; genus Artemisia; species Artemisia argyi. The sequence goes on from CM060685.1 coordinate 107,297,665, forward strand.
CACGATATATACTGGTTCGGGATGGGAGGTTTATACCATCCGTACGTCCAGTTGCGAATCCATGACACCGATACTATTACTCTAGTATAATCCTTTCGGTCGACTACAAACCGTTACAATTCACTCCACCGATATTCACCAATATCGATGCTCACAAAGGAGTTACTCCCATATTATTCTGCCCTCGGAAACTACCCAAAAGAACCTCATGACTTGACTTACACTTTGGTCACAAATACCTCAACCAAAACTTCCACTCGGAAGTATCAAACCCCAACTAGATCCCTAATGATCTAGGCTTGCTCACAAAGACACAAGACTTCCCTTATAAATAAATGAATGAATGAATAAGTGTTTGTTCAACAACCTAGCCCTAACCTAACCTAGAGACTCGATTGTAATGGAAAGGGTATAAGAAGAAGACCCTCGACACAATCACAAGAGTCGATTAGGTTCTTGTGATTCTTCCCTTACAAGGAGATGTGTTCTTTCAAAAATTTAAGCGTATTTTACGAAGAACACAAGAGAGATAGAGAGATTAGAGAGAAAGAATGTAGAGAGAAAGAATAATGGCAAGGGGTGAGGAACACAAGAGGCAAGGGATTATTTATAGGCCAAGACCCAAACTTGGGAAAAAGTTACTGAGGCCGGTGCATCACCCACGCGTCAACGCTTGGGCAACGCGCCAGGCGTCTGTTGTATTTTTCCCAAGTGTTGGGTGTTGGATCTTATAAATACCTATCCTTGCTAAACCCCCAATTGTACTTCAAACTAAACCATAACAATAATCAGTCTAAGGTTTACCAACTTAAATAGCCAATTTGGAAAAATGTTTTTGTGAAGTGTTTATAAGAAATCAATTATCAAAGATAGAAAGAGTAGAAGAGATAATTAAGTAGGGGTAGAATGGGTATTCCTCATATGGTATAGAAAAGAGAGAAAGAATATACCATGGGATATTTCTCTAAAGGGAAGAGTGAAGAGGGTTAGGTTAAGAAGTAGCCATGGTTAGGTTTAGAAAGAAGTGTATAGAGATTAAACCATGGTTAGGTTAAAGGTTGTATCCAAGGGAATGTTCCATCCTTGGTGTGGTTAAGGGTTAACCATAGTTAGGTTAGAAGAAGCATATCCAAGGGAATATTCCATCCTTGGTGTGGTTAAGAGTTAACCAAATTTAAGTGTAGAGAACTAACCATAGTTGGGTTAGAAGAACCATGGTTGGGTTAAGAAAGAATATTCAATGGTATATTCCTTTTCTTGGAGAGAAAGGTTTGGGATGTGAAAGGGTGTAAGGAATATAAGGTATGAGTTTGATTGTGTAAGTGTGTAAGGGAATAAAGTTTGGATAGTGTAAGAGTGTGTAAGAGAATATGTAAGAGTTGGATGTGATGGGGAGCCTAGTATGTGTAGAAGGTGAAATGGCTGTGAGTAGTTTGTGTAAATTTGAATGAAAAGGTGTTGGATGTGTAAGGAATATGTTGGTTGGATATGATGTGTGTAAGAATGAGTTGTATGTGTAAGGAGTGTGTAAGGTTGATATGATGGGGAGCCTTGTGTGTGTGAAGAGGGGTATGTGAGTGAAGTGTGTGTATTTTGAAAATAAAGGTGTGTGTAGAAAAGAGTGTATGTATGAAAAAGTGTGTATGTGTAGAAAAGAGTGTATGTGAAAGGATGTGTGTGTAGAAAAGAGTGTATGTGTGTGTATAAGGATGGTGTATGGGAAGTTGGTAAAGATAGGGAATATTGTGTGGGAGTATGTGAGGAGACAAAGTACACTTTGTGTAAGATGTAAGGGAATATTGTAAGAGGTTGTTGGAAAGGTATTTTTGGGAGAGATTGTGGGAGATTTTGGTGGCTTTGTCTTTTGTAATTAAGAAGGTTAAGAAGAGATTAAGAAATAATCTAATTGTCATTAAGGAGAAAGGTATAGACAATTAAGATTATGAGTTGAGAAGATCATAAGTTACTTATAAGTCCAAGTAACATGACGTCGAGAATCCATAGTTTCATAACTAGTGACTTACCATGACTCGACGTACTCAACTAACACCTTGGAGCAAACAAGTCAAGTGCTTTGCCTTTATGTAAAGCATAACCTATGCGGGTAAGGATGCGTTTACGCAAAGAGACCTTGGACTTAGTTTGACCAATAAGGGAGTAAACCCGTTACGTGATTAAAGAAGACGTAAGCACGGGATATGAACATATGGATGCTTTCACGTGATGTTACGTGAAGTATATAAGCTCCCTAAGTTTAGAAAATCCTTGGCTAGAGGCAAGTGTTAGAAAACGTGAGTTGATGTTTTCCTGTAAATGGGTGTTTTAAAAGTTGGATCTCTCTAATCTCAAAACTCGTTTCGAGTGTTCTAAATTAAGCACATAACATATTCATACCTGTACTGAAAGATCCACATTTGTCGGGTAAGGGGAAATCAGACTTTCAAAATTCGTCCCGAACCATACAGAAGCCTGGCACGTCGCTGATGTGCTATTTGTTAGTACAAGTTCTAAATTTATAAGGGTGAATTACCAAATCTAGAAACAACACATACGAGCAAGTGTACTCGTCCGTTATAGCAAGATATGATGGTAAGTCGGGATCGTTCGCAGGGATTTGTGAGTGAATCAAAATATAAGTCTAAAAGTAAATCTCTAATGTACGCAAATAAGATAATAAGCAAATTCAATAAATTAAAAACTACACTTGTTTAGACTAGTTTTCTACTTAATGACACACATGATTGTGATAACTTTTGATAACATGTTGGTTGAGATAATTAGATGGTGATCTAATCTATGGTTTCTACAAGTTAAACCTTCGTCAAGATTTTAGTTCATAAAAACAAGCTTTAGGTGTAAACTAATCAATTCAAGATCTATCTGTAACACCCCGAAATTTGATTAAGCAGCGAAAGTCTAATCGGGGTCATTACAGTTTAGTACACAGTCATACTCATAGAAAACAATTCAAAAGATTGTCAATATCATTCCATGAAAACTCAAATATTCAGAGTTACAAACATTTTTCCAAAATGTTAATTGTTTCACAAAAGTGGTGATGAGTTTGTAAAGAATGATAATAGTATTGAAATCAAAGGGAGGTCCTGTGCCCTTTTGCCAGCTCCGTGCCACCATGCTTGCTAATTTCCTGAGATAAACATGCTTAAAAAGTCAACACAAAGGTTGAGTGAATCCATAGTAGTTTAAATTGTAACAGTGTGAACACAAGTCAAGCATTTGAAATAAACAGGCCAAGATAGACAGGTCTTGACTAAATCGGGTGTAATATTGCTCCTAAGCCTCACGAAACGCAAGCCTTAACATCGATTTGACATATCATAAAGATAATAACAATCATCTACACCTCAGCGGATGTAAATGACAAGGGGCCCTCGGTGACAGGAAATGTGCCAAATTTCCATAATACCTCGAATATAGCACACCTCCTGCCAAGTGATCACCTTGACAGAGGCGGGCTGCCATTCCAATAGATCTATCAACTATATTCGCGCTCACTCGCAAGTGATTAAGGTTCGTGATATGAGGGACTTGTAGCACGGGTGTCAACTTAGGCAATATCAGGTGATAACAGCATACAGAAAAATACTTGTGTTCGATTTAAAGCATGTATCTCCCCACGGGGTTTAAAAACAATTAAAAATGTGGGACCATGAACTCACCTATCGGGTGTGTGTGTGAATCACAAAGGTGCTCAAAGGTGACGGTGTACTGCTACTACTAGCAATGAAATTCCTCCGACTTGCGACCTATAAATATATTGTAATCGGTGTCTTAGATTCGTGTTGTAAATGACATGTGATATGCCACGTGTATGGTGATATCCGTTCGGGTGTCTATATATATATTCCGAAATAACTTCACATAGTTATTCGCATCGTCGTTATGCACAAGTGTTTGATTAAATATTATTTCGTCGTGAAAATAATATCGTTTAAGAAAAATATTTATGATTAAATATTTTTAATAAAGTTATATATGTATATATAAATATTAAGGCTAAAGAAAAATATATGTATTTACAAAAATTATATGAAATAATTAGTTTTAAATATACCTTGTCATAATTTAACCCTTAACTTTACCAAATTTACACTTTTTACCCTTTGGTTAATAATAATCACAATATGGTCCTTTTTGTACTTTTTACATTTTGTTCCCCAAACTTTGGAAAATTACGGTTTATACCCTTCATTTCGAAAGAGTTTCGGTATTTAAAATTTGGTTCGAAAGTTTACTATTTTGACGGTTTTAGTCCCTAACGTGGGACTTTTTGCAAAAATAGTCCTTGACGAAATTTTTGAAAACCGAACTTTTTGTTACAATATAAGTAGGGTTTATAACTTGTATAAATCTTAAAAACCGACTTTTTATGCCTCTCGTTGTCTTCAAGTATTTTTTCCGAAAATCACTTTGAAAGGATTTTATGGGCTCGTTAGCCCACTCTAGGCCCAAGTGGGGTTTTCTTTGTTTTAAAACATGTTCGACTAGCACTAGCTTTGGGTCTAGTTTTCGTGTCAAAAGGTCGTGTGAGTCATGCATGTTAGGTTAATTCGATTGTGGGTGAGTCGTGTATTTAGGTGATCGAAAAATGTAAGTGGGTTATACGTGTAGAAATAAAATGGCGAGAGCATTTCTAGGGGTGTTGAGGCAAGTGATGAAAGTTGTAGTGTAACGAAAACTTATATTAAAAATCATACGTGTGTCGTGTGGTAAAACTCAACGTGATATGCATGATTGTATAAGAGTATGAAATGAAATAGGTGCGAAAACTTACAACACCAAGTATGGTGGTGATGATATCGAGTGTATGAGCAACGAGAGCAACCAAGTGATACCCTCTTCGTGAAGTGATCTTGTACCCAAAAATTTGTTATCCAACTCGTCCCTTACCCAACCCTTGCTTGTGTCCTCCTTGCTTCTTCTCGTTAGTAGCCAAGAAATGAAACGCTAGAGTGTTTGTGATTTTGAAGTTTGGTGGAACTTGAGTGTGTGTGAAAAGCTAGCATTAAATGAGGTTTTTATAGGGAGTTCTTGGATGGTTCGTGTGTCCCTAGAGACACAACACAACCTTTGTGGTCTCTACTTCACTCGACAACATTGTCTAGCTATCCAAGGGTGTTGTCAAATCGAGTGGTGATGAAAGGGAACAACAATGAATTCCTTGGAGTTGTTTATGTATAGGTTAGGCTATTAGAGGCTTAAACAAATGTTATTAGGTTCATGTGTGCAAATATGTTAGGGGTAATGAAAACATACGACCCAAGGGATAACCATTCGAAGATGGGTATCGTGTTTATCCAAAGGGTTGACGGCTCAAAGGTGGTTCCTTGTAGTGAGTGACAAAGTCAATGGAGGGGGGGGGGTGTAGGTTGGTGTCTTGTGAAGAGGAGACAAAGATTTCAAAAAAAACGTGTAGTATCCTTTCGGTGGCAAAGTGGTTTTGCTTCTGTTTTCGAATGCCATGCTACGACAAAAAAAACAACAAGCCAAGTGGGCTTAGCAACATTCGGCCCAAGATGAAATGAAAAGAAAAAAAAAAGTAAATCGTGTGGGCTTAGGAAAAGTAGTTCGGCCCAGGTGAGAAAAGAAAAGAAAGAAATAGTGTGGGCTTGGGGTCGGCCCAAAAATGACGGGGTGTCGATGGTCCGTAAAGTTGTGAAATTAAATTCGGTGTCGGTGTCGGTTTGTGAAAACCATAAATATATAAACGGTGTCGTCATATATATATATATATATATATATATATATATATATATATATATATATATATATATATATATATATATATATATATATATATATATATATACACTCATATATATAATAGCAATAATTTGTCATAATTATATATACTTCATTATATATAATTAATATTAATATACTGGTGTTAAAATCAAAGTGTCGGATCGCAAGTGGAGTTACCGGTGTTTAACCTCATTGGGTGATATCCAAGAGTGACATTCGGGTGATATCGGGTGACAAAACCTGTTCGGGTGTTAAACAAACGGTGTTAATAACATTCGGGTGTCAAATAAACAGTGAACGAAACAATCGAGTGTTAAAACAAACAGTGTTTCAAATAAAAATTTTAAATTAGCCCGCAAAAATGGCTTAGTTAAGAATAATGTTGATAATTAGCATTAATAAATGACCTGGGATTTTACGGTGTATTACACTATCCAAGGTTCATAAGGTATGGTGAATATCTTAAACACAAGAAAAACTTTTATTACAAATCAAATACTCTTAGGAAATGGTCAATACAAAAGGTAACCTATTCATAGACAAAAAGGTCATAATTGTTTATAAACATTTAAACTTTCGTCCAACTAAAGGTTTATAAGAAATCCGTTTGATATTATAAAAGCATTCTCATTACAATCATACTTCTTGTTTATTTGTTTAGTCAAGAATAATTATGGTGAAAAACAATCATTCATAGACAAATGATTATAACTAGTTGAGTAATAACAAATCTATCGATCCTTGAAACTATTATCAATTAGTTAACCTTGGCTAAACAAATGTCACGATGAAACTTAAGGTACAATTGGTTCTTAGGATTGACTTCAAATTGAATTAAAACATGTTATTAAGTATAAAACATCATCAAAACAAGTGTAAAAAGATTACTAGCCACTCATAGCAAACATGTAAATAAACTCAGAATATTTAACATTAGAATCCATGGTTTTAAGTCTTACAATGCTTTGAAATTGATAACAAATGACAAGGTATTGATAACCTAAGTGTTGGTGATGATTTCTTGAGATTTTTGGACTCCAAATGTTGCTTCCTTGGTCCTCCAAAGTTCCTGGTTCTTTCTGCACGAATTTTCCTCCTTAGAGAGCTAGAAGATGATAATAATTGAGAGTAGTAATGAGAGTAAATAGTATCTTGAATGGTGTCTTGAATTATGCACTTTTGAGGTCCTTATAGGCTTGTACAACACTCTTAGTAATGAATAGGGACTTAAATGCTTGAACTTGGACATTAAGACACTAAGAAGGGCCTAGAACCATGGGACAAAAGACCAAGATTCGTGCACAAAAGTTGGCAAAAACATGCAGAAGTGGCCATCCGATCGGTTGCGGGTTGATACCGATCGGATGGAAAATGGTCATTATGGCAATCCGATCGGTTAGATTCCAACCGATCGGATGGTAGATCCTGGCTATTTTGGACTTTGACTTTTCCTTGTGTAGTTTTTTATGCACTATCCAAACTTGATTAACTTCTGAACTTGGAACTTTGAAATGAAAAAACTTAGGTTCTCATATGGGATGCTTCACAGATTGGACTTTTGAGCTTGGGAATCTTCGTGTAATCGCGTATACTTTATTTTCTTCACCTTTTCTCCATTTTTCCTGCATTTGGCTACATATGCTACAAAAACATACTTTGATACGATTTAGTGGCAAAAGCATATAAAAACAACCAAATAACATGCACAAAAACACAAATAACGCTTATAAAAACATGTTAACTTTGAGCGTTATTAAATCCCCCATTTATTTAGGTAGTGGAGTATATATAAGAGAAATCACACTCATTGCTCAGTCATGATCTAATTATTACCATAGGCTTGTACAAGAAACAAAACTACACCGCAATGGCGTAAGCACCAAGTCTACATATCAAAGAGGTCTTTTATTCGGGTTGTAATGTAAGGCTTCGGGTTGTACCAGGCTTATGTTCAAGCATCTCATACAAAAACACAATAGATTACTGGCGCGAGTTCTTGATTACTCAAAAACCGGATGGTCACTACAATATTCATGCACTTGATATTCTCACAAAGCCATTACAATATCCGTAGAGATAAAGTAATTTGGTAAGGGTAGGGATAAGGCATGAGAATATTTATGAAATTGGTTTTAAAAGAAAAACAAAATCAAGTCTAAGTCTCATTGTTGCTAATCATCGAACAAACCACGAATCCCGTAAATGATTATAGTTACAATCTTCCTCTTCTTCAAATATCGATATATTGATTCGTCATAACAATATTCTTCATACGTAGCACATTGGCTAACAACATATCAAAAAATTTCATCTTCATATGTATAGCACATTTGCTATAATTGTCACCTTATAGTTGCGATGACTTATTATTATTATTATTATTATTATTATTATTATTATTATTATTATTATTATTATTATTATTATTATTATTATTATTATTATTATTATTATTATTATTATTATTATTATTATTATTATTATTATTATTATTATATTTATTTTTTTTGCAAATCAGAAAATCCCCCACACTTCGCATAAGCATCACCACAACAATACAAATAAGAAGCTGCAGTCTTCGTCTTTGTCGGAATGGCACAAACATGATTGGTGAAGTGTGGTTAACTAATAATCATAAAAAACTATCCAACAACCAAGCAACTAGCAACCCACCATTTAGACTTTGACAAGGGTTTACGCTAAGGTTAAAAGTGTAAAATCTTTTTGTATTTTTCTGGATGTAACAAAATAAAAAGGATGGCTCAAAGGGTGTAACTAGGGGTATCTAGCGCTAAAAATGAACGCTAACAAAAGGGTTAAAAATTGGAAATTAACTAATCAATTTGACTAGCTAAAAATCAATAATGAAGGCTATTTGGTTAAAATCCTAAGGTTGCCTCTTATCACGTATGTATATTTATATTACAAAAAATGTAATCTCACAACGGTCTCGTAATGATTTACAAGTACAAGTTCTAGAATAAATAAAATCACCGGCACACTCATAACAAAAGATTCAACCATACAAGATGTATGCTATATTTGAAATAGGCTAAAATCCTCACAATTTAGTGGAAAGGGTTATAATATGTGCTAGCAAATGTTATCGATCCCAAAATGGATTGCAATATTAATCGGGACACATCTCCAATTTTTCAAAATTACTAATTTTACCAGTGGATAGATCCAGTTGTTCTAATAAATTATTCCTAAAAGCGTGAAAACGACTAGATTATATGGACAAACAAAATTTAAAAATTAAATCGATATTAGACTTAATTTCTTATTTTACCTACTCACCCCCCCCCCCCCCCCCCACACTTAAGTTAAACATTTTCCTCAATGTGATAAACGAAAAAGTATGAAAGTAGGGAAAATGAGAGAATAAACCATGATATCCGGTGTTGTGTTTCTATCCAATCTTCTGTTTCTTGCAATCAACACCTGCATTATTAGAAACAAAAACAAACAAACAAACAAAAAGCATTGCAGTTTTATTCAAATTAGTGGCACACCCCCACACTTAAGTTCGACCAACTGGTAAAACTTTGGGGTATAGATACTGAAAAATAAATCAAAAATAAACACACGGGTTACCTCCCGAGAAGCGCTTGTTTTATTAACGAGTCCTCAGCCGGACTCAAACTTCGAAATAGATTATGAAGTTTTAGTGTTATGTTTCCTTTTAGGGATATACAACACATTTCCTATCACAATTCCCTCTCATGTTTCATATATGTTTTCCAATTTAACATTTTCCCATGCTCTAAGAAGAGCATCATAGATAAAACCATTACTGTGTGCCCAAGGAACCATTTCCTTGTGTGGAGCCATGAATGTGATAGCTTCATATACAAATTCGGATGAAATTTCTTCATTAGAAATCACGTTTAATTGCTCTTTATCATAATAGAGTTTAATTCGGTGCCCATTTACAATGAAACTTCCACCATGTTTGTCATAAAGTTCAACATAACTTGATGGAAATCCATGTTTCACTATATATGGTCCAAACCATTTTGGATTGAGTTTCGGAGCTTTAAACTTGTATTTCATATTGAAGAGCAGAACTTTATCTCCAGCTTTGAATTGTTTTCGAATTCTCAGCTTTCTATCGTGGTATGCTTTGGTTCTTGCTTTATATAGCTTGGATTTTTCATAAGCTTGAAGTCTTAACTCATCAAGTTCATGTAATTGGAAAAATCTCTTTTCTCCAGCTATTTTTAAATCAGGATTACAGCTTCTTAACGCCCAGTTAGCACGATGTTCAAGTTCGAACGGTAAATGACATGTTTTCCCATACAAGAGTCTGTATGGTGTTGTACCAATTGGTGTCTTATATGCCGTACGAAATGCCCATAGAGCGTCGTCTAATTTCCTTGACCAAACGGAAGGATTGTCTTTAACCGTTTTTTCAAGTATTATTTTTATAGCTCTATTGGTATTTTCGACTTGACCACTTGTTTGTGGATGATAAGCTGTAGCAAAACGATGATGAACTCCATATCGTTTCATTACTTTCTCCATTTGTTTATTACAGAAATGGGATCCTCTATCACTTATTAAAGATTTAGGAATTCCATAGCGAGCAAAAAACTTTTTGAGAAAGTTGACAACAACTCGTGCATCGTTAGTAGGAAGAGCTTCAGCTTCTACCCATTTGGAAACATAATCGATTGCAACGAGGATATATTCGTATTTGTGTGATTTAGGGAAGGGTCCCATAAAATCAATTCCCAAATGTCGAATGTTTCACAGACTTGAATGCTCTTTTGAGGCATTTCGTCTCTTCGAGAAAGGTTACCGGATTTTTGGCACGCATCGTAGTTTTGAACAAGAGTATACGCTTCTTTGAAAATTGTAGGCCAATAGAATCCAACATCAAAAACTTTTCTAGCTGTAGTAGAAGGACCATAATGTCCCCCAGTTGGGCCATGATGACATTCATCAAGAATTTTTCTTGTTTCAGCACCCGAAAGACATCTTCGTATCATTCCATCCTTGTACATTTTAAAAAGGTAAGATTTCTACCAATAATAGTGTTTTAGCTATGAAAAGAACTTACTACGTTGGTAGTGACTCATCCCTTTTTTAAGAATATCTCCTGCAAGATAATTTGCGTAATCTGCAAACCATGGTATTTCCTCATCATCTTTATCTATCGTCATGAGAGTTTCTTCTGGAAAATAATCATTTTTTTCATTTTCTTTTAATTCTTCCAAATTTGGATTCTCGAGACGTGACAAATGATCTGCTGCAAGATTTTCTGCTCCTTTCTTATATTTTATTTCGATATCAAATTCTTGTAGTAATAAAATCCATTTGATAAGACGCGGTTTTGCATCTTGTTTGGTAAATAGATATTTGAGTGCGGAATGATCTGTAAAAACTATCGTTTTTGAAAGCACGAGATAAGATCTGAATTTGTCGAATGCAAAAACTACGGCTAATAATTCTTTCTCTATAACCGTATAGTTTTGTTGAGCATTGTTGAGTGTTTTACTAGCAAAGTATATAGGACGAAAATGTTTTCCTTCACGTTGTCCTAAAACAGCTCCAACAGCGAAATCGCTTGCATCACACATGATTTCAAATGGTAGTGACCAATTAGGTGCAACCATAATTGGGGCACTAGTCAATTGACTTTTCAATGTTTCGAAAGCTTTAATGCAGTCAGCATTGAAATCAAATGCAGAATCCTTTTCTAAATGTTTAGTCATAGGACGTGATATTTTTGAAAAATCTTTGATAAATCGGCGGTAAAAACCGGCATGTCCTAGAAAACTTCTAACGGCTTTAACGTTAGTTGGTGGTGGTAATTTGGTGATAACATCTATTTTAGCTTTGTCTATTTCCATCCCTGAACTTGATATCTTGTGTCCTAACATAATTCCTTCAGTTACCATGAAATGACATTTTTCCCAATTAAGAACTAGATGTGCAGCTTCACATCTCTCAAGTATTTTATCGAGATTGGAAAGACAAGTTTCAAAATAATCACCAAAAACTGAAAATTCATCCATGAAAACTTCCATAGATGTTTCAAGCATGTCTTGAAATATTGCGATCATACACCTTTGAAAGGTTGCAGGTGCATTACATAGACCAAAAGGCATACGCCGGTAAGCGTAAGTTCCAAAAGGACATGTAAATATGGTTTTCTCTTGATCGGCTGGATCGATAGGAATTTGGAAATATCCCCAAAAACCATCAAGGAAGCAAAAGTATTTGTTTCCTGCTAATCTTTCGAGCATCTGATCCATGAATGGTAAAGGAAAATGATCTTTCCTGGTGGCTTTGTTAAGTTTTCTATAATCAATACATACTCGCCATCCAGTGACAGTTCTAGTAGGAACTAATTCATTCCTTTCGTTTGTCACTACAGTCATTCCTCCTTTCTTTGGAACACAATGAACTGGACTCACCCATGGGCTATCCTCGATAGGATAAATAATTCGTGCATCAAGAAGTTTGATGATTTCCTTCTTAACAACTTCTTTCATATTTGGGTTGAGTCGACGTTGTCTTTCTACAATGGGTTTAGTACTTTCTTCACAATTGATTTTGTGTTTGCAAAAATCTGGACTAATTCCTGGAATATCAGAAGTTTTCCACGCAAAAGTGCGTTTATGCTTCTTAAGAACATAAACGAGTCTTTCTTTTTGATTTGTTTTGAGCAACGACGATATGACTACTGGAAGAAGTGAATTTTCTTCTAAGTAAGCATATTCGAGATTATTGGGAAGGGTTTTGAGTTCCAAATCAGTGGGTGGTTCTTCTAGAGATGATTTGATTTTCAATTGATCTTTCTTAGTGATATCTTCAAATTTCTCTTCTTCCTCTTCTTCTAATTTTATTTCCATGAATTCCTCAAATTCTTTATCAGAATCTGTTTCACTGATCTTTTCTGAATTAGTCATGAATGGTTTCGAATCGTCAAGTAATGCATCCAATTCTTCTTCAGTGACTTCATCGATAACATCGATGTTATAGCATGTGTCATCACTGGAATTTGGATATTTCATTGCTTTATCGATTAAGAATGTGATTCGATCTTCTCCTACTCCAAGATTGAGTTCTTTGCCTTTAACTTTAATCATTGCGTCAGCAGTGTTTAAGAAAGGTCTTCCTAAGATTAAGGGTACTCGACTATCTTCCTCCATTTCTAAGATGACAAAATCCACAGGAAAAACAAATTTACCAACTTGAACAAGCATATTTTCAGCAACCCCAACACGATATTGGTATGTATGGATAGCTAATCTTATACTCATCTTAGTAGGTTTAAATGTATTGATGGAAAGTTTAGAATACAACGAATAGGGCATCAAATTGATACTTGCACCTAGATCGGCTAAAGCATCACATGTGATGTTGTTTCCTAATGTACATGGTATAAGAAAACTTCCAGGATCTCCAAGTTTTGGTGGAATTTTGTTTTGAATTATAGCAGAGCATTCTTCATTGAGAACGATAGCGGAAATTTGTTCTAACTTGTTTCGATTATTAAGAAGTTCTTTCAAAATTTTTCCATAATTGAGCATTCCAGCTAGAACATCGACGAGGGGTACGTTAATTCTAACTTCTTTGATCATCTCTAAAAACTTCTTATTTCGCTCATCTCTTTTCTCTTTTCTTAGGGCTTGTGGATATGGTATTTTCGGTGTATAAGGCTTTATTGGTGGAACGGTTGGCTTTTGGGTTGGTTCTTCTTCAACTGCTTCTTCTTCCTCCTCATCTTGAATAAGAGTATTATCTGTAGGAATGGGCGGTGGATCATATGAGAGATCACTTCGAGTGAATACAGCATTGATATGCTCATTTTTGGTTTGTGGTGGACGATAATTCTTATCATTTGATCCAGATGGTTTTGGATTGGATTGGGTGTTACTTGGTAATGTACCAGGAATCCGAGAAGAAAATTGATCAGAAAGTCTACCAAATTTTTGTTCAAGATCCTGGATAGAAGCTTGATGATTTTTTTGAGCTTGCTCAATTTTGGTTTTGAGATTAAAAAATTGGGTTTTTACAAACTCGTTTGTGGTTCTTTGAGCATTTAGGAATTCTTGCATCATTTTTTCGAAATCAGAGTCTTCCTTTTTATCTGAATTTGTTGGGTTTGGATTGTCTGTTCGGGGTTGAAAATCACGGTTATTATCCCTTTGTTGGCGGTCTTGCCAATTTCCAGAACTTCTTCCGTAATAATTACTACGAAAACCTCCTCCACGATATCCTCCTTGGACATAATTGGCTTCCCCTTCGTTGGGTCTATTCATAGGTTGGTCATCACACTCGGATGATGTGTGATTTCCCCCACAATTATTACAGCCATCTCGCATTTCTTTCATTTCTCCTTTTATATCTTTGTATTGCGAGTCCATTTTAGAAGACAAGGCTTATATTTTGTCCATGAGTTTCGAATTATCTGAACTTTCGGCAAAAGCAACGGTTTTCCGTATGGGTTTGGTTTCGGAATCTTTTGACCAATCGAGTTTAAGAAGTACTCGATCTTCAAGAAGTTGATATGCCTCGTTAGGTGTTTTGTAAAGGAAAATTCCTCCGGCATCAAGGATTGCTTGGGATGCTTCATCAAGACCATGATAAAAGATTTGGATTATTGTTCCTCGTCCTAAATTATGACCATGACAACTTTGAAGCAAATCTTTCATGTGAAGCCAAGCTTCAACAAGAGATTCATTAGGATTTTGTGAAAAAGCATGGATTTCTCCCATTAGTCTATCATACATGGTAGGTGGAAAGAATCGGCTTACAAAAGCTTGCCTCATCTCCTCCCAAGTATTAATAGTTCCCGGGGTTAATTTGTTATACCATACTTTGGCATCTCCGGCGAGTGATGATGGAAAAAGTTTGAGCTTGATAGCATCGACATTAGTATCTCCATAACGAAACATGCCACAAATTTCAATGACTTCGGCAATGTGTTTATGCGGATCGGCCCACGAACGGCCATCAAATTGACGGTCTTTGATCATAGAAAGTTGGTGACCTTTAACAGTAAAGTTTTCACCAAGGTCGGCGACAACAATAGCAGCTCCAGGAGTAGGTGCTACGTTTCTATTGGTGGCCCACATGGGTTGATCGTCAGCCATGGGTATTGGTTCAAAAAGATTGGAAATCGGATGTTCTTCGGAATGATTATCAAACCAATTAAGAATAGATAAAGATCTCTTCTTACGAAACAAACTTTCGGGATCGGATAAAGGTGTACTAAGCTTTTTAGTAGTAGAACGAGTGTTCATACAACTATCAAGAGAATCGAGTCAATTACCTAAACAGAAGAACAAGAAAATAAAAAAAATCGAAAACAGAAAAATCTATCCGAATCGGTTGGGACCCAAACCGATCGGATGGACGCTACGGTAAAATTAAAAATATGGGAAACCGATCGGCTGGAAGTCAATCCGATTAGATGGATGCTACGGTTTTTTTTAGAAAACGAACACGAAAAGAAACGGACTTTTAAAACTTAAAGAAACACAATCAAAATCCCCGGCAGCGGCGCCAAAAACTTGATGTGCTATTTGTTAGTGCAAGTTTTAAATTTATAAGGGTGAATTACCAAATCTAGAAACAACACATACGAGCAAGTGTACTCGTCCGTTATAGCAAGATATGATGGTAAGTCGGGATCGTTCACAAGGATTTGTGAGTGAATCAAAATATAAGTCTAAAAGTAAATCTCTAATGTACGCAAATAAGATAATAAGCAAATCTAATAAATTAAAAACTACACTTGTTTAGACTAGTTTTCTACTTAATGACACACATGATTGTGATAACTTTTGATAACATGTTGGTTGAGATAATTAGATGGTGATCTAATCTATGGTTTCTACAAGTTAAACCTTCGTCAAGATTTTAGTTCATAAAAACAAGCTTTAGGTGTAAACCAATCAATTCAAGATCTATCCAAGGTTCATAAGGTATGGTGAATATCTTAAACACAAGACAAACTTTTATTACAAATCAAATACTCTTAGGAAATGGTCAATACAAAAGGTAACCTATTCATAGACAAAAAGGTCGCAATTGTTTATAAACATTTAAACTTTCGTCCAACTAAAGGTTTACAAACAATCCGATTTGATGTTATAAAAGCATTCTCATTACAATCATACTTCTTGTTTCTTTGTTTAGTCAAGAATAATTATGGTGAAAAACAATCATTCATAGACAAATGATTATAACTAGTTGAGTAATAACAAATCTTTCGACCCTTGAAACTATTATCAGTTAGTTAACCTTGGCTAAACAAATGTCACGATGAAACTTAAGGTACAATTGGTTCTTAGGATTGACTTGAAATTGAATTAAAATATGTTATCACAATCATCACTATCACTAAGTATAAAACATCATCAAAACAAGTGTAAAAAGATTACTAGCCACTCATAGCAAACATGCAAATAAACTCAGAATATTTAACATTAGAATCCATGGTTTTAAGTCTTACAATGCTTTAAAATTGATAATAAATGACAAGGTATTGATAACCTAAGTGTTGGTGATGATTTCTTGAGATTTTTGGACTCCAAATGTTGCTTCCTTGGTCCTCCAAAGTTCCTGGTTCTTTCTGCACGAATTTTCCTCCTTAGAGAGCTAGAAGATGATAATAATTGAGAGTAGTAATGAGAGTAAATAGTATCTTGAATGGTGTCTTGAATTATGCACTTTTGAGGTCCTTATAGGCTTGTCCAACACTCTTAGTAATGAATAGGGACTTAAATGCTTGAACTTGGACAGTAAGACACTAAGAAGGGCCTAAAACCATGGGACAAAAGACCAAGATTCATGCACAAAAGTTGGCCAAAACATGCAGAAGTGGCCATCCGATCGGTTGCGGGTTGATACCGATCGGATGGAAAATGGTCATTATGGCAATCCGATCGGTTAGATTCCAACCAGTCGGATGGTAGATCTGGCTATTTTGGACTTTGACTTTTCCTTGTGTAGTTCTTTATGCACTATCCAAACTTGATTAACTTCTGAACTTGGAACTTTGAAATGATAAAACTTAGGTTCTCATATGGGATGCTTCACAGATTGGACTTTTGAGCTTGGGAATCTTCGTGTAATCGCGTATACTTTATTTTCTTCACTTTTTCTCCATTTTTCCTGCATTTGGCTACATATGCTACAAAAACATACTTTGATACAATTTAGTGGCAAAAGCATATAAAAACAACCAAATAACATACACAAAAACACTAGTAACGCTTATAAAAACATGTTAACTTTGAGCGTTATCAGTCGCCCACACGCCAACACGCGGGCAGCGCGCCAGCACCAGATATGGATTCGGGGAATTTCGGTTACCGTTTGTTATTTTATGTGTTTCGAAGGTTTATTTGTCATCATTAAAACATTATCAGATCTTTGACAATGTTGCCTCAACAATCTCCCTCTTTTTGATGATGACAAATAAAAACCGAAAGCAAATAAAATTACAGCACGTAGCGAAGACAAAGCGTGCCTTTTATGTAGCTTGCATCGTGACGGTGAAGCCTTTGTTTCTTTAACTTGGATATGTCTTCACGCTCTTGCTTTATTTCTCCCCCTTTTGTCGAATAAAAAAGGTGGGACTTCCATATGAATGAGTAAAGTAGCTTGAGAATGGCACTTTGACTTGTTCCCCTTTGAACATAGCTCCCCCTAGATCGTTGCTCCCCCTTGTTTCAAGGCGGGGATCCATGGGTCAAGAGCCTCACCTTTGCAGTGGCCTAGCTACACACAACAAGCAACAACCAAGAAACCCTCACATGTGAAAGTCCAAGATGGGTTAGGTGACCATTTGGATACTTGCAACATGGGTTAGTTTATATAACAATAATACATATATGCATGACAAGATTCATGAATTCCAAAAGATTGCATTACATTTTGAGCATACATGAGCAAAATATATGCTAAACTTTTTATGAAAAACAAGAACTATGCTAGTACTTTATCTAAAAGAACTATACTAGCACTTGATGATATCCTAAAAGCATGATATCTAGTTTCCTAGTCTAGATCTAGGTTGACTTCTTTTTTAACCATCTTTCCTTTTCCTTTCATCTTATCATCTTCCAACTTCCTATTCATTTTGGATATTGTGGTTAACAATTCCATGATTCCTTCATGGATGGACAAGAGCATCACCCTAGATTCAATCCTTGAATCTTTGAGAGCATTGACCATGTGTGCGGTGTTTTCGCAACAAATAGAGTACTCTTCTTCACTCAACCTTGGACTTTATTGTTCCTTAATCAAGTCCCATACCTCACTTTCCGCAAAGCACCTTAACCCGTATTCAAACATAATTCTATCATCACCTTCATTTTTCATCATATCCATGAATGACCTTTTCATTCTCTTGGAGCTTTCCGGGTTTTGATTTGCATTTTGGTTGTTAATGGAACCTTCCGAATAAGACATTTTGAAAATGAGGGAAGCTTTCTTAGATGTAGTGAAGGAAGGATTAGGTTATGTTTTGTGAAGAAGAATTGAAAGTGGGTTGTAGTTATAGATAAGATTAGGGTTTGTGTAAAACAAAGGTTTAGTGGACAAGAGGATCTTAGTTGGATATTAGATCTAAAGGATAACAATTTGCTTGATTATTTGTGAAAGTGGGTATTTATGAAAAGTTTTGTACTTAAGATTCCTCCACTATGTCTTTCTAACAATTACCATCCTCTTCATTCTCAAGCAATCTCATTCCTAGTCCTAGTCTCAAATGATTAAATTGATCTTTATCAAGTGGTTTTGCTAGGATTTTTGATATGTTATCTATACAAGGAATTTTGTCTATAGTGATATGACTTTTCTCAATGTTATCTCTTAGAAAATGATGCCTAATTTCAATATGCTTGGTTCGAGGGTAATCAATTGGTTGTGAGTCAAGATTGATAGAGCATGTGTCGTCACATAGAATAGGTACTTCATTTACCATAATGTTATAATCAACAAACGCTTGCTTCATCCATAACGCTTGTTGACAAGTCCTTCCGGCCGCAACATAATCGGATTCCGTTATGGAGTTGGCAAAGGAAGTTTGCTTCTTAGAGAACCATGATGTTAAACATGCACCTAAAAATGTGCATATTTCACTAGTGCTTTTCATATCAACTATATCTCTTGCATGATCCGAGTTGGCATAAACCAATACTTTTACCCCCATATCCTTTGGATACCAAAAACCTAGGTGTTGAGTACCTTTAATATATCTAAATATTCTCTTAACCACCTCTAGGTAGGAAATCTTAGTGTCTTCTTGAAATCTAGCGCAAAGACAAACACTAAACATTATGTCCGGCCTACGTGCCATTAGATAGAGCAAGCTTCCAATCATGCCCCTATACTTAGTGTTATCAACAGATTTGCAATCTTTGTCTAGGGTGAGAACTCTTTTTCTAGAAATAGGAGTTTTGGTAGCCTTAGAATTCTCCAAACCAAACTTCTTAAGCATTTCACCGATATACTTAGATTGATTAAAAAATATTCCACCACTTAATTGTTTTATTTGCAATCCTAGGAAGAACTAAGTTCACCCATCATACTCATTTCGAATTCATTATGCATCAATTTGGCAAATTCATCGCAAAGCGATTGACAAGTAGAACCGAAAATAATATCATCAACATAGATTTGAATGATAATAAGATGTTCTCCTTTTTGTTTTAGTGAATAAGGTATTGTCTACCATGCCCATTTTATATTCATTGAGTATGAGAAAAGATTGTAACCTATCATACCAAGCTTTAGGAGCTTGTTTAAGTCCATACAAAGCCTTTTTGAGCTTATAAACATGATTAGGTTTTTGAAAATCTATGAGACCGGGAGGTTGTGCAACATACACTTCCTCTTCGATGACTCCGTTTAGAAAAACACTTTTTACATCCATTTGAAAGAGTTTAAAATTATGACTACATGCATACCCAAGTAAAATTCTTATGGACTCTAATCGTGCAACAGGGGCATAGGTCTCATCATAATCGATCCCTTCTTGTTGATTATATCCTTGGGCGACTAGCCTAGCTTTGTTCCTACACACTACTGCATTTTGATCAAGTTTATTTTTGAAAACCCACTTGGTTCCTATGATAGTGTACCCACTCGGATATGGAACTAAGATCCACACATCATTTCTTAGGAATTGGTCTAATTCTTCTTATTGCCATCACCCAATTTTCATCTTTAATGGCTTCCTTAATATTTTTAGGTTCTATTGTTGAAACAAATGCGAAGTCATTGCTTTAGTCTTGGGCGTGTGACCTAAGAGTTCTTTCATCTAATTTTCCTATGACTTGATCTATGGGGTGATCTCTAATTTCCTTAATATTCTCTACCCTAGGAATTACTTCCTCAAGATCATTCATTGGAGATTCTATTCTATTTTGACAAGCGTCTTCTTCAATGATGTCATCATCTACTAAAGGCATTGACCTAGATTTTGGAGGGGTTTCATCAAAAATTACATTATAAGATTCTTCAACTTTTAATGTTTCTTTGTTAAGCACAATATAAGCCTTTGATGTTTGTGAATATCCTAGAAAGATTCCATTATAATTACTAGTATCGTTCACATTAAAGTTATCCAATGAGTTAAAAAATTAAGCATCTAAATCCAAAAACTCTAAAGTATTCTAGGGATGGTCTTCTACATCTAAGAATCTCATATGGTATTTTATTCATAGTTTTTCTTATAAAAACTCGATTAAGTATATACGATGCGGTTTCAACGGCATGGCACCAAAACTTTTGTGGTATAGATTGTTCATTAAGAATTGTATGACTCATCTCTTGTAAAGTTCGATTTTTCCTTTCAACTACCCCCTTAGATTGAGGAGTGCGAGGGGCCGAAAAATTATGAGAGATTACATGTTTATCACAAAAGACACCAAATTGGATTTCATTATCGAATTCTCTACCAAGGTCCGTTTGAATTGAGACAATTGAACATCCAAGTAGGTTTTTCAAACTTTTTCCTAAAACCTTGAATTTATTGAAAGCTTTATTTTTAGTTTTCAAAAATAATGTCCAAGTATATCTTGAATAGTCATCCACTATTACCAAAGTGTAAAAGTTTCCTCCGTAACTTTGGATAGCGGATGGACCAAACAAATCCATATGTAAAAGTTCTAAAACTCTTGATGTTGAAATCATGTTTATAAGCTTGTGGCTTGCATGGACTTGCTTTCCTACTTTACATGCATCACAAAAATGATTATCAAATTTTTCCTTAGGTAGTTTTCTAACCAATTCCTTAGATGCAATATTATGAATTAATCGCATGTTAGCATGACCTAGTCTCCTATGCCAAAGATTAGAATTATCTACAACTGATGCAAGATTAGTTTGAGAGTCACAAGATACATTACCTAGCTTTGTATCCTTATCCATGGACAGGGTATACTTACAATCACCATTACACGGTTGGAATCTTGTATGTGGATTCTTCTTGGAGTATACCTCGGATTTAAAATGCAACTCAAAATTTTGGTACCCATTGTTTCGTGGGTCCGACATGGTTAGCACATAAAAAGCCCAAGTTAAATATTCTTGTGTCTTAGAGTAATATGTACAATTGTTTGATCCCTTAACTTGAGAGTGTAGACCAAGGGTTGTTTTGAAAATGTGTTTGGTTTTGAAAGCTTGGTCTTACTTGTCTTTGATTTAGTGAGTATGAAGGTCTCATTTTGGGAGTAGGTAAAAGCGGTCTTTGGTCAATTCGAGCATATCTAGGATCGGTTTGCAAAATCGTATTTTGTTTTGTGGTTTCTCTCCATACCATGGGTCTTTGATTACGTCTAGTGCTTACAAGAGGAGCTTGAGGAGTGATTGGTTTAATAAAACTTTTAGTTTGAGCTTCTCTTTTTCCCCGGAGACCAGGCACGCTTCTGGCGCGTTGACGCATCACGCACCGCGTCAGTCTCGGGGACTTCGAGAAATTTATTTTTGTTTTCAAAGACAATAGGTTTAGTTAGATTATTGGAAACAATTTTCTCATATTTTGTAAGAACAAGGTCTTCCTTATCTTGGGACAATATTTGAGTATTCACCATTTCATCAACAATATTCTTTTTGATTTTTGCAAGATTTAATGACTCTTGCTGAAATTTTAAAACTTCTTCACTCAAAGAGACAACCTTAAGTGTGAGGTTCTCACAACTTTTACAAGGTCCAACATTCTCTTGAAGGGTGATAAGTCTCTTTATTTCAAGTTCAAGTTCGTTATTTTTATTGAGTGTATTAGAGAGTTCCTTTTGAAGGGAACGTTTTTCTTTAATAGTTACACTTAATTTTCTAAATACTTCCTCATAATTATTAAGTAACTCCTCATTTTCCTCTTGCAATTCATTAATATCAAAAGAAGTTGTATAAATAGGAGAGTTATGTTGTACCTTATGAGTCTCGATTGCCATAAGACATGTTGCTTCCTTGTTAGCTTGATTGGATTCTTTATCATCGCTCCATATACTGCCAACAAATGCTTTGTAGTTTCGAGGCTTCAGACAATCACCAATGAAATGATCTTTCTCACCACAATTAAAGCACCCATCTCCGGCCTTACTACTTTTGCCATCTTTCCTTCCAAGATTATTGACACGGTTTCCAAACCTTTTCCCTTGTTTGAACTTCCCTCCTCTTTTGAAAAACTTCCTAAAATTTCTAGCCATGAGGTTGAATTCCTCATCATTCATTTCTTCTTCATCACTTACTTCATTTCAATCATCACCATCTTGTTTCCTAGTGATTCTAGCTTTGAGGGACAAAGACTTTACTTTCTCCTTCTTGTCTTTGGTCATTGTTTTATCATTTTTGAGAATCATTTCATACACTTTAAAATTCCCGATAAGCTCGTCTAAAGGAAGCTCCGCCAAGTTCTTGGCTTCTTCAATAGTCGTCACTTTTGGTCGCCATTTCACCGGAAGAGCACTAAGAAATTTTCTCACATGGTTCTTGTTGTAGAAACTAGCATCCAAAGCCGTAAGACTTGTGATGATAGCATTAAACCGTGTATAAACATTTGCAATGGTTTCTTCATCCAAGATTGCAAACTTCTCATATTGTTGAATGAGTAGATCAATTTTGCAATCCTTGACTTGTGAATTACCTTTATGGGTAATGATGAGTGAGTGCCAAATTTCTTTAGCAGTTTTGAACACATGAACTCTCTCGAACTCCCTTCGAGGAAGAGCATTGTAGATCATCATTTTGGCCTATTGATTTTAACAATTCTCCTCTTCTCATCTTCCTTCAATTCTAAGTATGGTTTTGCCACCATCAACTGGGTTTCGAGATCTACCATTGTGTAGACAAAAACGCCATTTTGGATGACTTGCCATAAGTCAAGATCCTTGGACCTAACAAAGGTCTCAAATCGGGTTTTCCAAAAACAAAACCCATCAGTTTCTAGCAAAGGTGGTCATTGCAGAGAGCACCTCTCAACATAGTTCTCTTGAGCCATGGATCTATACTCAAATTTACCAAAAATCTTAGTTAGGATTTTAGATTCTTTGGAAAAGAAGTTTTTGATGTAAAACGACTTCTCGGCAAGTTTTTAACGCTCCAAAACTTGAGTATACCACTCTGATACCAATTGTAGAACCGTAGAGGGGAGGTTGAATACGGTTTCATCGGCTTTTAGAACGTTTAAAAACTTTAACCCACGAAGACAACCAAGTGGTCTAAGAAAGAACAACCACAAAGATAGTCACAACTACAAGTATATAAAGCAAGTAAAGAACACCATGATATAAACTGGTTCGGGATGGGGGGTTTATACCATCCGTACATCCAGTTGCGAATCCACGACACTGATACTATTACTCTAGTATAATCCTTTCGGTGGACTACAAACCGTTACAATTCACTCCACCGATATTAACCAATATCGATGCTCACAAAGAAGGAGTTACTCCCATGGTATTCTGTCCTTGGAAACCACCCAAAAGAACCTCGTGACTCGACTTACAGTTTGGTCACAAAGACCTCAACCAAAAATTCCACCCAGAAGTATCAAACCCCAACAAAATCCCCAATGATCTAGGCATGGTCACAAAGACACAAGACTTCCCTTTCAAACAAATGAATGAATGAATAAGTGTTTGTTCAACAACCAAGCCCTAACCTAACCTAGAGACTCGATTGTAATAGAAAGGGTATAAGAAGAAGACCCTCGGCACAATCACAAGAGTGGATTAGGTTCTTGTGATTCTTCCCTTGCAAGGAGATGTGTTCTTTCAAAGATGTTAGTGTGTTTTACTAAGAACACAAGAGAGATAGAGAGATTAGAGCGAAAGAATGTAGAGAGAAAGAATAATGGCAAGGGGTGAGGAATACAAGAGGCAAGGGGAGTATTATAGGCCAAGACCCAAACTTAAGAAAAATTTACCGAGGCCGGCGTGTGACCCACGCGTCAACGTGTGGGCAACGCGTCAGGCGTCTGTTGTATTTTTCCCAATTGTTGGGTGTTGGATCTTATAAATACCTATCCTTGCTAAACCCCCAATTTTACTTCACACTAAACCTTAACATTAATCAATCTAAGGTTTACCAACTCAAATAGCCAATTTGGAAAAATGTTTTTGTGAAGTGTTTATAAGAAATCAATTATCAAAGATAGAAAGAGTAGAAGAGATAATTGAGTAGGGGTAGAATGGGTATTCCTCATATGGCATAGAAAAGAGAGAAAGAATATGCCACGGGATATTCCTCTAAAGGGAAGAGTGAGGAGGGTTAGGTTAAGAAGTAACCATGGTTAGGTTTAGAAAGAAGTGTATAGAGATTAAACCATGGTTAGGTTAAAGGGTGTATCCAAGGGAATGTTCCATCCTTGGTGTGGTTAAGGTTTAACCATAGTTAGGTTAGAAGAAGCATATCCAAGGGAATATTCCATCCTTGGTGTGGTTAAGAGTTAACCAAAGTTAAATGTAGAGAACTAACCATAGTTGGGTTAGAAGAACCATGGTTGGGTTAAGAAAGCATATTCAAGGGTATATTCCTTTTCTTGGAGAGAAAGGTTTGGGATGTGAAAGGGTGTATGGAATATAAGGTATGAGTTGGATTGTGTAAGTGTGTAAGGGAATAAAGTTTGGATAGTGTAAGAGTGTGTAAGAGAATATGTAAGAGTTGGATGTGATGGGGAGCCTAGTGTGTGTAGAAGGTGAAATGGTTGTGAGTAGTTTGTGTAAATTTGATTGAAAAGGTGGTGGATATGTAAGGAATATGTTGGTTGGATATGATGTGTGTGAGAATGAGTTGTATGTGTAAGGAGTGTGTAAGGTTGATATGATGGGGAGCCTTGTGTGTGTGAAGAGGGGTATGTGAGTGAAGTGTGTGTATTTTGAAAATAAAGGTGTGTGTAGAAAAGATTGTATGTATGAAAAAGCATGTATGTGTAGAAAAGAGTGTATGTGAAAGGATGTGTGTGTAGAAAAGAGTGTATGTGTGTGTATAAGGAAGGTGTATGGGAAGTTGGTAAAGATAGGGAATATTGTGTGGGAGTATGTGAGGAGACAAAGTACACTTTGTGTAAGATGTAAGGGAATATTGTAAGAGGTTGTTGGAATGGTATTTTTGGGAGAGATTGTGGGAGATTTTGGTGGCTTTGTCTTTTGTGATTTAGAAGGTTAAGAAGAGATTAAGAAATAATCTAATTGTCATTAAGGAGAAAAGGTTTAAACAATTAAGATTATGAGTTGAGAAGATCATAAGTTACTTATAAGTCCAAGTAACATGACGTCGAGAATCCATAGTTTCATAACTCGTGACTTTCCACGACTCGACGTACTCAACTAAAACGTTGGTGCAAACAAGTCAAGTGCTTTGCCTTGATGTAAAGCATAACCCATGCGGGTAAGGATGTGATACGTGGGAATCACACCAGGCTTTATCTCTCGAGGGATCTCGAGAAGCTTACAACCCTCACCAGGCAGTGTACCTGACCGATGTAGTATAGTATAATGACAAGTACCGGGGGATTGATTGTTCAGCTAGGAATAGTGTCACTAGGATTAGAAAACCTAAAGACTAGGTCTGGAGATGAGGGATGATTCTTTTTGTATTTTTATATTTTTATGAAAAGCAAGTAAAAATCTCGGCTTTGAAGGAATTTGGCGGAATTAGTTGCTAGTCAACTAATCCAATTACTAAAGATGCAATCAAAATGAAATACTAAAAATGAAAGTAAAACTAAATTATACTAGAGTTGTGAGCAATATGTGGGAGAATTGTGTTTACTTAAATTTCAGTACTCCCTAGATATCTTTTACACGTTAATTACTTGTTATAGTTGCGTGGATGACGGATTGTATTCCTTAATACCATTCATGGGGTGGCGTACTTACTTCCCCAATCCTATGAGCGCCTACTTCACTCCTATGTCGAGCCGGCTAAGAAGCTCCTAACATGGGATCACTAGAATTTTCTCATGCATTAAATACAACCAATAAAACCTAGTACACATCGGTTCATGTTTCCTAAGACGTTCAAGCATGTTACACAATGGAGATCTGCCAGTTTTCTTAAGCCTAACATTGAAATCATTCATCCATTACAACCATAAACAAGTAATCAACACATAATTAACATATAGGTTTCATTAGATCTAAGCAAACACAAGATAGATCTAGCCTAGCATGTTGAAATCAAGACAAGTAAAAGATATAATCAACCAACACATAGACATATTGATTGAATTAAGAGAAGACTTATCTCAATAGAACATGAAAGGAATCAAGGGGTGAAAACCCTTGAAAACACTGTAAAATATGACCTAGGGTTTACAAAGTTCGGCCCTAGTTTTCTACACACAAGTTCCTCTGTAATGAATGAAAAATAGAAAACTATATATAGAGTTTGATAGGTGACGGCGTCAAGAACAAAAGTCTGACGCCGTCATCTCGCCGCCAAATAGTTTCTCGGACTGCCTAGATCTGGGTGTGACGCCGTCATGTATTCCCCTTGTGCAGGCCGTCACCAAATTAACTCTTGACACCCTTCTTGTGACGCCTTCAGGTTTGCACTGGGTCGTCATGGTTTTTACTCTTGACGCCGTCAGGATCTTCCTCTTGACGCCGTCTGGTATTGTTCTCAGCATGGAAAATTAAGTCTTTGGCGTTTTCTTCACTTTTATGCTCCAAAAACGTCCGAATTGCTTCCTTTTCTAGAATTCACTCCCAAAGTACCTAAAATCACAAAAGGAACGATTTAGGGCAATATTTGATCAAATAAATTCAATTCCGGGCTTAAATGACCCCTTAAAAGTGGTTCATTTTTCACCTCATCATATACCCTTACACTTGAGATTTGCTTGTCCTCAAGCAAATGCACTTTTATTCTAGTCAAAATACAAGTTAGGGGTCATTTAACACTAATATAAAAGTAATTACAACAAATAATCTGTAGGACCGAAAATATGTATGATTTATGTGGTTCGGGAGGTCGAGGTTGATGATTAAAGATGAAATCCATATTTAGTTTTAGAGAGAGAAAGTAGAGAGAGGGTGAAGAAAATGGATAATATTAGGATGAAAGCAAAGATACACAATTTCCCACACCCCTCATGGAGAGTCATGAGGGGTATTTATAGGCTCTACACATCACAAGTTTGCCTAGTTAACATAAGTAGTCCCTATTGGCACAACTTGCTACATATCTAGTCCATTTCACGTATGTGACGTTATCTTTATAAAAGAGCGAGGCTAACAATCTCCCTCCAAGATATCGTCACACGTGAATGGTTACAATGAGACCTATAAATACATTAAAATGTAAAATTACAACAATAGTAAACTATGTTGACGTTGTTGAAGCGCAGAGTCTCTGTAGTCTAGATACTGAGGCAGACTTGAAGTTCTCTTTTTCGACGATCTCGGCGTATGGTCTTTGACACTGACGGCAAAGGAATTTGTAGCTCTGAACTTCAACTGTAATGGTCTAGTTAGGTTATTACTCCCTCCTAACTAGTGAGCCTTTATTCTTTTTCCTGCTCCCTCCTGAACCGACAACTCTCTTTTCATCACGCAGCGGATAAAGTAGATTCATAAGTGTAGGCACATGGTTGTCGTTCGGGGAGCATCATGACAATATAACTCACATAACATTGCACAGAAGGTTGGTAATACGCTCCGATGAACACATCATTAGTACTTCTTCGGTTCCAGTGTAAGCACAATTCCCTTGAACAACCAACGTACTAGAGATGAAACACTACTTCTTTTGGCATGTTCTTCTCCCTCCTTGTTAGCATTGAATATTTATATTTAGAAGTGATGGTCATTCTCATATTGTAACTTTGTGTCGTTTGTTAAGATTAGTAATAGTTTAGTCATTGGGCCTTGGACTTGGCAAGCTAATATGTTATATGCTATGTTTCATAAGCCTAGTTATCCAACCATGTAACCAAGTCCAAGCCCAAGCCCATAGAAAGCCCATCAAAGCCTATGTATGGAACTATATAAGGCACCTTACCTCTCATTTGTAAGGTGTGCTTGTGTGTGTATTGTGTGTGTTCTTGAATAAAAGCTCTCATCTTTTCATCTCTCTCTCTCTTATACGAAATACATATACATACATCAAGTCACCATCTTTCCTTATACTAGTGCTTATATTTGTGATAAAGTTGATAGATCTAAGGTCCTACAAGTGGTATCAATCGCCTAACAATAATTTAGGAGTGTTTTCATCAAGTTTTTTTGTTAAAAAGTTACACTTTTCATTCATTTGTGTACTTTTTCTTCAAAAAAGTTTTGATTTTTATGTGGTTTTAGTGTTAAAGTTGTTGTTTTTATTGAAGTTTTAGTGATTCTAAGTGTTTTGGGAAAGATTTGATCATTAGAAACAAGTGAAAAAGGAGTTTTGGGTGAAAAAATCGTATTTTTGAAGTTTTCTGGTCATCCTACGCGTAAGTTGGGTGTATAGTACAAGTTACAGCTGTCTACAGTACTATCTACGCGTAAGTTGAGGTCAAAACCCTTTTCCTACGCGTAACTTTAGTCAAAACCCTCTTTTTACGCTTAAGTTGCAAATCCTACGCATAAGTTTAGATCCTACGCATAAGATCCTACGCCTAAAATTGGATTCTACGCCTAAGATTGGAGTTTACGCATAAGTTCTTACGCATAAGTTTTTCTACGCAGAAGTTGTACTCAGTACTTCCCTGACTTGGATAAGTTTGTGGAATACTTCGACACGGGATATCTTTCAAGCTTGGACAAGTTTGAGAGATTTGTTTGGTTTTTAACCTTACGCATAAACATTTCTTACGCATAAGTTACTGCTTACGCGTAAAGTTCAAGTTTACGCATAAACTTAGTGTTTACGCTTAACCTTACACTTTACGCATAACCTTAACCTTACGCATAAGATCCAAGTTACGCGTAAGATTCAGAGTTTACGCGTAAGAATCACTGTTTACGCATAAGTTCAGGGTTTATGCATAAGAATTTGACTTTTTGACAACCAAACTTCAAACGGCCATAACTTTTGAACCGTAACTCCTTTTTCGACGAATTAGCTGTCAAAACGACCGTGAGACCGAGAAGAAGGACACGTTGAATAATCTAAAGATCATTCAAGCCAAGCTTCGAGGCCCAAATCCACTCCGAATGGAAGTTATTGAGGTTTTAAGGTTTTAGATCAAATTTTTCACCATCCAAACTTGCATCAACTTACACTAAACACAACTCCTACTTCGTTGGAACGATCCAAGAATCAACTTTATCCATCTACACTTCATCAATGGCAACTCAGCAAGACATTCATGCAGCTGGTGCGGAAAACCGACCTCCAATGCTTGAAAAAGGTGGATATCTCCCATGGACAAGCCGCATGCTTCGTTACATCAAAACAAAGCCTGATGGTAAATTAATGATCAACTCCATTACAAATGGTCCATTCAAGCCACGACAAGTTCAAATTGAAGGTAATCCAAATGCAACACCTCCTACTCAACCATTCGTGCGTGAACAAACTGAAGCAGATTACACAGAGGAAGACAAGAAGCAGATCGCCGCAGATGATTTGGCAATGCATTTAATCCAACTTGGATTACCACGGGAGATCTTTGCTGCGGTCGACAGCTGTGAAACTGCTTATGCTATGTGGGAACGTGTTAGGAGGATATGTCATGGAACAGAGATTGGACAACAGGATGTTGAGAACAAACTTCTTACTGAATGGGAGAATTTCACATCCACTAAAGGTGAACAGATTGAATCTTACTACACAAGGTTTTGCACTCTGATGAATGAGTTAATCAGAAACAAGTTGACACCTCGAACAATTGCAACAAACATCAAATTCATCAATAACCTTCCAGAAAAATGGGGTCGTTATGTTACAATTGTCAATCAAACAAAGGATTTACATAAGGTGAACTATGATCAACTCTATGACTTTTTGAAGCAAAACCAAGCTGAGGCTAATGAAGTAAGGAAAGAAAGATTGGCAAAGAATCATGATCCTCTCACATTAATTGCTACTACACCAACACCGCTACCAGTGAACACACAACAATCATCATCATCTTCCACTCACAACTACATGCAACCATCATACATTCAACAACCAACACCGGTCTACCAACAACAGTTCTACCCACAGCAACAACATGTTATTCCACAACAGCAATACCAACAATTCCAAGAACCAGAATTCACTGAAAATGATGAAGCTACTGCTGCATTAACCCAAGCGTTTGCTTTTCTGTCAAAGGCATTCCAAGGACGCTATTCTACACCAACTAACAACAACCAAAGGATTTCATCGAACACTCGCAACAAGCAGATTGCTCAGCCGAGTTTCAATATGGGCAACGGAGGCCAAATGGTTGGAGTTTATGGGAATCAGCAAGGATATGCTACTGGAATTAACATGAGGAATCAGAATATGCTGAATGCAGGGGATCAGAATGCATGAAATCAGTATGGTCAGTATGCAGGGAATCAGTTGGGTCAGTTTGTTGGAAATCAGAGGGGTCAGAATATTGGTAATCAGGCAATGGGTAATCAGAATAGAAATGTTGCAGCTCCAGTAGTTGGGAATTTGGGAAATATGAATCAGGGTAATCCGGTAAAGTGTTTCAACTGCCAGGGTGTAGGTCATATGGCAAGGAACTGTCCTACTAAGCAGAACAAGAAAGACACAGCATACTTGCAGAAAGCATTACTGTTGGCACAAAAGAATGAGGCAGGATTCCAGTTGAACGCAGAGGAGAATGATTTTATGGCTCTTATGGATGACATGGAAGATAGAGAGGATATCGATGCGAACTGCATATTCATGGTGAATCTTCAGGAAGCTAAGTATGACACGGATTCTGACACACTTCCTGTTTATGACACCAATTCACCATCTGAGGTATCAAACTTCAACACATGTCACAATAATGATATATTTGATATGTCTCCTCATGAGGAACAACATTCTGCGAAGCTAGCACCCACTTATGATACATACCTGGATACGCCAAGTAGTAGCAATACTCCTTCAGCAACTCCAGATGTGAATCATAATGGAGGCTTCGTTTCACAGCATGCTGAGAATGATGAGGAAACACGTGCTTTATTTGAATCATTATTGAATAATTGTCGTATTGAAATTGAGAATGTGAAAAAGGTCAGCGCGATGTTAAGGCCGCGAATGCTAAATTGACCACTGAGCTTGAGAGTTATAAGGAAAACGTTAAAGCTTTTGAATTTCATAACAAAAGATTGTCTGAATTAGAAACTGGTTATCAAAAGTCCGTTTCAAGGGAAAAACAATTGCAACTCAAGTTTGATACACTTGATGTTAATTCTTTCAAAAAGATAAAATCTTTAAATGCGGAAATTTCTGATTTACAAAACCAACTTTCTAAACAAAAAACAGCTTATACCAATCTTGAAAAAGAAAGGGATGAGTTGAAAAAGGACTTTGCAAAGAAAGAAGACAAACTTTTGGCCGAAATCGTAGAGTCAGAACACATGATTGCTCATTTAGAAGAATTAGTGGTTAAATCGGGTCAGTCAAGTCAAACAATGAAAATGATTTCAAATCAAACTAATCCGGTTTACCATACGAAACGTAAAGTGGCTCTTGGTAACAACACCCCCAGTAATCTCAAGAAAGCTCAGCAAGAACAGAATGTTTTGTATAATGGTAATTTGATTTACACCAAACATGATCCTCCCGTCGTTCGGGATTCTGTGCAAACGATAGAACATGTCGAAGAGAGCATTACTAAAATGAAACAAAAGGATTTGAAACCCATTGATTACAACAAATTGAACAAACTTTCGGGAATTACTTTTGTTCCACAAAAAGAACCATCTGTGTTTTCCATAAAACGACCATTCTCAAAAATGTTTTCTAAGAAAGTAATTGTTTCCAAATCTCTTTCAAAAATGGAACAAATTTCTTCTAACAACACCTTCAATACAAGTGAGGCTAGAGAAATTTTGGATGACGTTAAAAAGAGAATTCAAGAACTTCAAAATATTGTTGCTTCTAAAACTACAATCAATATTAACAACTTGCATTCCAGTTTTCATATTGAGCAGAAAAAAGTTTTTGAAAACGAAATTACTATCCCACTAAATAACATCAGTGCGAGAGTAATCCATTTTGAACAGGCTTTCTTAAAAGAAACGGCCGAATTTGTCAAGGACCACAAATCCCTGGTAAACGATGCTAATGATACTCGTGAAAACATGAATGTTTTGGAAAACCTAAATGATTCTCTCTTCGAAGCTGTTATGACCACTGACATTATGTCCATCATTTTACAAACATATTCTGTTCAAGACGATGAACGACTAAGAGCTGAGACCTCTGCAATTGTTTCAAAATATGAAAATGCTCTTATAAAGCTTGAAAAAGAAAATGTGTCATATTTTAAACAACTTGATCGGAAAAAGGAAGAATGCAAGTATGACAAATTGTCATATGAGCGTGCCTTAAAGAACATGCAAGAGCAAAATGATCTTTTGAGGGCTCAGCCTGAAAGTCAAAAAGGAAAGGGTGAGGAAACTAAGTTTGCAAAACCGTCGACTTCGGAGAAACCAAATGTTTCAAACACGGTTCAAAAACCAAAGATGTCAATTTCAAGGTTTGCTCCAAAAGTCTATGAGAAAAAGAATTTGACAAAACCAGTCACTCCAACACCCTTGCCTAAGAAAAGTGAATATGAAAAGTTTGTTGATAAAGGAAAAGCGGTTGTCGATACACCAAAAGTGATAGCACCTGGCCTTTTTAGGATTAGTCCCACTAATGCGTCTGCCTCCACTTCTAAGACAAATGCGTGCAAAAAGGATAATTCTAAAGAGTCTAGTGATGATAAAAAGGACAACAATATAAATCCTAATGTGTGTGCCTTACCTTCTACAGGATTAGAAAGCACCTCTAGGAGCAGCAGACTAAAGCCTAGGAGCAATACAAGGAACAATAGAGTCTCGCCTGTTTCTAAGAGTAGTAGCAAGAATAAAGATGAAGAAGTAGAAGAACACCCTAGGAATTTATCGCTTTGTAATAAGAAACATGATTCATCTGAATGTAATGTCGAAAGTACTGGTTCTAATGCATGTAATGACTCTGTTTGTTTAATATGCAAGAAATGTTTAATTAATGATGTTCATGATGAATGTGTTTCTAAGTATGTGAATGTTACGCCTAAACAGAAGTATGTTCCAAAAAGACCTAGTGCTAGATCCAGATCTATCGAAAGATTAGTTACACGGTTTAGGACTACCACTATTATTCGAATGCCTAGGAACTACCTTAAGTTTTGTATGTGGATTCCAACGGGTAGAGAGTTCACTCTTAAGGACGGCAAATTAGAAATAACTCAAGCTAAACAAGTAGCAAATGTCTATGAGTGTGATTCTGCTTTTACTCCTAACCCCACGGAACCAAATTCAAAACGGTTTCCAAATCCAAACTCTTCTGTTCTTGACAGGTTATTGAAATATGTCTTTGGATCGTCGACTCGGGTTGCTCCAAACACATGACCGGGAATTTAAAGCTGCTGATCAATTTCATCTGGAAATTCATGGGAACTGTACGCTTTGGAAATGATCATGTAGCAGCTATTCAGGGTTATTGAGATCTTCAGTTTGGGAATTTCTTAATCACTTGAGTTTACTACGTCGAAGGGTTGGGACACAACTTGTTTTCAGTTGGGCAGTTTTGTGATGCAGATTTAGAAGTTGCATTCAGGAGAAACACGGTTTTTATAAGAAATTTGGTTGGTGATGATCTCTTAACTGGTAATCGTGGTACAAACTTGTATGCTATCGACATCAACCAAATGGCTTCTACATCACCAATTTGTCTTATGACAAGGGCAACCGAAACTAAGTCCTGGCTGTGGCATAGACGTTTATCCCATCTCAATTTCGACACCATCAACAAGTTAGCCAAAGACAACATCGTCACCGGACTTCCTAAGTTCAAATACACCAAGGAATACCTTTGTCCATCATGCGAACAAGGAAAAAGCAAAAGAGCATCATATAAACCCAAAACCGTACCTAGTTCGGAAGCAAGGTTACATATGTTGCACATGGACTTATGTGGCCCAATGAGAGTTGAAAGCATTAATGGGAAGAAGTATATTCTTGTTATTGTTGATGATTATTCAAGATATACTTGGGTAAAGTTTTTGAGATCAAAAGACGAAGCACCAGGCATCATCATCACCTTTCTGAAGCGTATTCAAGTTCTACTTCAAGCTCCAGTAAGGATTGTAAGAACAGATAATGGCACAGAATTCACTAATCAGGAGTTAAGAACCTACCTTGAAGATGTTGGAATTACACATCAAACATCAGTTGTTAGAACTCCACAGCAGAATGGGGTAGTTGAAAGAAGAAACCGAATTCTTGTGGAAGCTGCTCGCACAATGCTAATTTTTTCTAGTGCACCACTATTCTTATGGGCTGATGCTGTAGCCACTGCTTGTTTTACTCAAAACCGATCCCTAATCCATCCAAGATTCAATAAAACCCCATATGAGCTTGTGAATAACCGGAAACCTGACATCTCTTACCTTCACGTGTTTGGTGCTTTGTGCTATCCGACGAACGACAGAGAAGATCTAGGAAAGTTGAAAGCTAAGGGTGATATTGGAATCTTCATTGGATATTCAGAAAACTCGAGGGCATTCAGGGTGTATAATAGAAGAACGAAAAAGATAATAGAGACGATGAATGTGAAGTTTGACGAGATTTCACAAATGGCTTCTGAGAGACTCGCTCTAGAACCCGCGCTTAATCCGATGGCTTCTAATCAAAACGGATTAGGACCCGCACCAAACCAGCAGACTTCTGGACACATCAGTTCAGGACTCGTGCCTCAAGGAGCTCAGTCAACAAACACGGACAAACCTTCAGAACAAGAACTGGAAAATTTCTTCGAGTTAATGTTTGATGAATATTATGGTGGAACTTCGACTAATGTATCTCAACAACATTCCGCTGCACCCGCTCAAAACCATCAACCACCACCACCATCACAAGATGCATCTACCACAAACGAAGCTGAAGCACCAACTACATTAACATCATCTACATCTACTCAAGCAACTCCAGTACTTGAAACTGAACTACCAAGAGTTGATGAGCAAAATCAAAACACAAATTTTCAAGAAGAACCAACAAATAATTCAAACAATGTTGCGTTAGAAGAAGGAGAAGAAGTATTTGAAAACCCGTTTGCAACAGACTCTGCTGAATCTTCTTCAAGGTTACAAGAACCATCTAACACACATACGTTAAACCCAAGGTACCCTTCTACGTTTCAATGGACAAAAGACCATCCGTTAGTACATGTTATTGGTGATCCTTCAATGCCAGTTCAGACGAGGAGACAACTTGCCACCGATCTCGAATTGTGCATTTACATTTGCTCAATAAGCACCAAAGTACCTAAGAACATTCGGGAAGCAATGGCAGAAAACCCATGGATTGAAGCGATGCAGGAGGAATTTCTTCAATACCTGTTACATGACAGTTGGGAACTTGTTGAACGACTACTTGATAAACGTGTTCTTGACCTCAAGTGGTTGTGGAAGAACAAACAAGATGAGGAAATGACTGTTATTCGCAACAAAGCTCGTCTCATGGCTAAAGGTTATCCACAAGAAGAAGGGATAGATTTCGAAGAATCATTCGCGCCTGTAGCTAGACTTGAAGCAGTCCGGATTTTCTTAGCCTATGCAGCTCACAAAAACATCACAGTCTATCAGATGGACATTAAGACAGCTTTCTTGAATGGAACTCTGAAAGAAGAAGTGTATGTAAGTCAGCCAGAGGGAATCATCGACAAAGATCATCCAGACTACGTATACAAGCTTAAGAAAGCAATTTATGGTTTAAAACAAGCTCCAAGAGCGTGGTATGACGAACTATCATCTTTCTTGCTCAAAAACAATTTCACAAAAGGAACGGTTGATGACACCTTATTTATCAAAAAGTTCTAAGATGACATTTTGATCGTTCAAATTTACGTGGACGACATTATTTTTGGATCAACCAATCCTAACCATTCAAAACATTTTGAAAATCTCATGAAAAGTAAATTTGAAATGTCCATGATGGGGGAACTAAAATTCTTTCTTGGTTTACAAATACATCAATCCCCTCGTGGTATTTTTATCAATCAAGCTAAATATACAATAGAGATTTTGAAAAAACATGGAATGGAAAATTGTGATTCAGTTGGTACACCAATGGTCACTTCACCAAAAATAGGTGCTGATTTGTTTGGGAAACCTATCGATCCGAAGAAATATCGGAGCATGATCGGTTCTCTCATGTACCTAACTGCTAGTCGCCCCGATATTCAATTTGTTGTATGTTTATTAGCAAGGTTTCAGGCAAAGCCTACCGAACTTCACCTCAAAGAGGTTAAACGGATCTTTCGGTACCTACGAAGCACCATTAACATGGGACTTTGGTATCCGAAGGATTCGGAGTTTAATCTAACAGCATTTTCAGATGCAGACCATGCTGGTGATCAAGTTACAGCAAAGAGTACATCAGGAGGAGCACAATTTTTGGGTGAAAA
Source organism: Artemisia argyi (assembly GCA_030686995.1). Lineage (NCBI taxonomy): Eukaryota > Viridiplantae > Streptophyta > Magnoliopsida > Asterales > Asteraceae > Artemisia > Artemisia argyi. Next base: position 107,334,481 of record CM060685.1, read on the forward strand.
GCTTGTAAGCTGGTCTTCAAAGAAACAGGATTGTACTGCGCTATCAACCGCGGAAGCCGAGTTTGTGTCTCTATCTGCGTGTTGTGCCCAAGTTCTCTGGATGCGGACACAGCTCACAGATTATGGCTTTACTTTTGACAGAATACCTATGTATTGTGACTCAAAAAGTGCCATAGCCATCTCGTGCAATCCCGTACATCACTCTAAGACGAAGCATATCAAAGTCCGCTACCATTTCATCAAAGAACACGTGGAAGAGGGTACTGTTGAATTATTTTTTGTTAAGACTGATTACCAACTCGCCGATCTATTTACTAAAGCCCTTCCAAAAGAAAGGTTTGACTATTTAGTTCGACGAATTGGCATGCGAAGCCTAACTCCTGAGGAGCTAGAACGTCTTCTCGAATCTTCTTGAAAAATGTTTTCAAAATCAATTCGCTGTAAATATTTTTGAAAAAAACAAAATACAAAATTTGAAAAACCAACAAAAACAAAATACAAAAATATAAAATTTTCAAAAAATACAAAAACAATATAAAATCAAAAAATACAAAAATATTCTTCTCACGACATGTCTCTCGTATAAATCAATATTCTGTACGTCTTTAGAAATGTCATTCAACAATGATACGGACATGTACAGATGCTTGAGCGGGAGTTCTTAAAATGTTTTTCTAAAACATGTCGTTTCTCTAAAAGTTTCTTCACAATGGCTTTCGTATACTTCAGTACGAAACCCGTACTTAAATGATGACTTCTGATTATTTTCAAATCAAGGACTCGTACGTTCAATGACGAAATCTGTTTCAAAAAAGTTCGAGTCTAAACAAACGAAAAAGATTTCAAGCATAAACTCGTTTTCAAACAAAATTCTTGAGCACTTTTTCAAGATTGTTCAAAAGATTTCTCAAAATCTTTCAAATGAGTGCTCAAGATAACTCCCTCAAAACCCTTAATTGATTTTAAAATGTGCTATCATTAAGGGGGAGTAGAAAAAGAAAATTGTTCCAAAATTCATGCAAAATAGAATTTGTCTTTCTCTCCAAAAAGCCTTTTATTAATCAGTTGACATCAAAAATATCACGCTATGCTATTTTTGAGGGGGAGAAGACATGATTAAAATGTGATCAAAGATAAAATGTGATCAAAGATGTTTAAAGTTTGTGACTGAATCTCAAAAGAGCTTGACTCAGATATTACCAATGAATTAATGAAGCTTAAATTGTCAGTAATCGAAAGGACTTGTCCTGGACGGGTAATAATTTCAAGCTAGTCTAACTAGTGATGTAAGCGTGTCTCGAATAGGACTTGTCTGAGTAGAGTGTACCGTATCAAGAGACTTTCTTTGGACTTGACCAGGACGGGTAATAATTTCAAGCTAGTCTAACTAGTGATGTAAGCGTGTCTCGAATCGGTCATGTTCACTGAAAGTGGATCAATTAAAAAAGTGCAAACTCCTCACGCATGTGCAAATTTCTTAAATATTCATGAGCACATGTGAAGGGGGAGTCCTTCTAAAGAAATGCAAAACTCTCGAAGTGTCAACAATGTGTTTTATGATCATAAACACTTTGAGAGATTTTCAATAAATGGTTTCATGGCAATGATAGGATAGTCATGGAGTTATAAGGTGACTAAGTTTAGGAAAAACCGTCCTATGATCCGCCAGAGCCGGAGGGATCTACCCAAGGACAATTCCAATAGATTAGAATTAGAAGTCCTTAGGTATGATTGAAAAAAGGAGAAAATGAGAAAGGAGAAAGAAGGGGTTGAAGAATTAAAAAGAAAAGTTATGAAAAAGGGTGAAAAGAAATAGCCCTCCATATGTTCAACCTTAGGGCAGACACTGGGTTCAATTCATATGCTACTGGTTGTTACTAAGGTGACACCGGTATTGAAGACAAAGACGTCATGGACCCAGTGACGCACTGTACTTAACCTTCTTAACCACTCAAGTTCTCTTAAAAGAGCTTGTTTCATTCTCACGGGGAACCGGTGTATTCTATCGACCTGTCTCTTAGAGATGGTTGATATTGAAGCAGGAGACCTCTCCCTAATCTCCGCATAGGAAACCAAATGTGCACTTATCGAGTCTAGAGCCCAGAGATTCATCAAAAGATCTCATAGGAACACATGATATTTCTACACTGGTTGTTCATCATTAAGGACGCCAGATGTAAACTTTAAGAGTCCTACGCAGATCTTAGCAATCTGCCAGAACATTTATGAGAGGATTCACATTTGTGATTCTCAATGATTGAATGGAAATTCCTGCCAGGGTCAACATCAAACAGCCCTGACAGCAGGTCACTTCGGTAATTCTTTATGGGTTACGCTTAGTGTTCGCGGTGGTTTCAAACGGTCTACAGTCATGGAGTGATCCCCAGCGACTCACCCAGTCATTGAGCTAAAGTAGGTCTCGTAAGCTCTCTCGAGAGTATCTGACATGGGAACGGCCTTGGTAAGGGTTAGAAGGAGTCTTCACACTACGCTGTTGACGATCTCTAATTCTTATCTGTAAGTACCGGATGTTTTATTGCTAACTGTTTTCATGCAGGGACACTTCATCTCCGTGGCGACAGATTCCACGTGCTCATACATACATCTGGAAGTTAAAGAAAGCTCCCTCAAAGGTCTATACAACACAAAGTTCTAAGAAAGATTCTACGCCAAAAAGAAGAATCTACAAAGTATAAAGACTAAAGATCATAGTCAAAGAAAGGGAACTACGTGCATATGAATATCAAAATCCAAAGATGTATGAGCATGTTGGAATGGCAAACAACCACCACAGACGCAGAAGTGATGAAAGGCAGATAACTCCACATCACTAAGGAACAAAGAACGATGAAAAATCAGTTATCAAAGATCACAAAGCATGAAGGAACAAAGACTAAAGACTATTCTACAACGACACACAAAGTTAAAGACAAAGAACACGGAAGACCCACTCACGTGGAGCATCATTCGAATGACCACCCCTTAGGGGGAGATTGTTAGCATTGAATATTTATATTTAGAAGTGATGGTCATTCTCATATTGTAACTTTGTGTCGTTTGTTAAGATTAGTAATAGTTTAGTCATTAGGCCTTGGACTTGGCAAGCTAATATGTTATATGCTATGTTTCATAAGCCTAGTTATCCAACCATGTAACCAAGTCCAAGCCCAAGCCCATAGAAAGCCCATCAAAGCCTATGTATGGAACTATATAAGGTACCTTACCTCTCATTTGTAAGGTGTGCTTGTGTGTGTATTGTGTGTGTTCTTGAATAAAAGCTCTCATCTTTTCATCTCTCTCTCTCTCTCTTATAGGAAATACATATACATACATCAAGTCACCATCTTTCCTTATACTAGTGCTTATATTTGTGATAAAGTTGATAGATCTAAGGTCCTACACTCCTGATGGTTTCGATGTATCGAAATCATCATACTATTGTGTGTACATGCCAAAATTACCCGTACTTTACACTTCTGATGCAATATAGATAGACCGTGTAAGCATAATTTGTGAGTATATGTCGCATAAATATACTCTCAATACATTTCTCTCAAATCAACCTGTAATCGAACCTCCTTTGTATTCACTGGCTAATAGTAATGACCACATTTGGAGACAACCCGATATGACCAACTTGAAAATGAAGTAAACATCCCATCTTGTGACTTAATCTTGTACGATGGTGTGACTAAGAACCTATACTGAGCACTACAACGTAACTCCTTAAAGCATAGGTTGATCCATATACTCGAACGAGTAAACAGTATATGAAATCTTCGCCTCTTGAACTATCCACAACTGCGTGTGACACTGAGTACTACAATGTAACTCCTTAAAGTGATAGCTATAACCCGTGAGCACTACAATGTAACTCCTTACAGCGGGTATAACTAGATAATCCAAGTCTTAATCACTATCATTTCCCGTGAATGCACAAACAAGTATCTTCGAAAGTCATGCATCCAACCACCCCTAGACTTTGAGATAAATAAGTATACATTTTGAAATGTCACTTCAAAGTCAAATCAATAATACCGTGCAAGAACCCCGTAGTCATTTTTGTTGAACATAGCAATTCTAGCCGTGAATAATGTATCCACGTGAAAATTTTTGAACAAAAATACCACTCAATGACCAATACTTATCAATAATGTATCCAAAAAATAAATTTCGAATAACATTATGTATACAATATAACCGGCCCACCATGTCAGTCCAATGAAAATCATATACCAAATTTTGGATTAAAGTCCTTAAGGCCTAAAAGGTTAACACCTTAATCCCCTTATTCGTTTACCACCTAGGCCCAAAAAATCGAAGAAAGCAATTTCCAGCCCAGTAATGAATAAAGCCAATCCAATCACACACATTACATATAACAGGTTATGTTATACCCGTTAATACATATTGACCTAAACCTAGAAACACACGTATCTGTTTTTCTCCGCCCCCTCCTAAACTCTCCTCTTACCATACTTCATTCATCTCCAAATCAATATTCAGTCCGATTAAAACCTACAAATCAAACATCACAAGTACATTCCGTACCGTATCATTGGTCACAGGTAAAGATGTAAATGTTTTGTACTTTTCGTTAGAGTTAAACCGACTCAAAGGAAGTATGAAAACCACATGTGTTTTCGTTGTCGAGGGGTTTAGGATAGGTGTTGTTGGTTTTGGTTTTTGTATGCGAATCGGCTGTGTTTGCATTTCCTTCATTACTTTAGATTGACCATGGACAGATGATGTGGTCATGGACTGATGATGGTTATACAATTGATGTCACTTAGAGTTTTTGGTATTTGGTTAAGTGGTCTAAGTCTCTTCTCTTCATCTCCATTCAGTCTTCTGACATTTTATCAAAAATTTTAAAACTTTTCGAAAAAAATTTCTCAACTTCTCAAAAATTTTCAACATATCGAGAATACATTGCATCTTTCGAGAACCAGATTTTTTCGAAAACAATGACACTTTGTGGAGAATACAATTTTATCGAGAGTCAGATTTTCGAGAACCACTTATTTATCGAGAACTTGATTATCGAGTAAACAGGGTAAAGTGTTCTCGAAAACAGTACATATCGAGAACCTCTTATACAAGAGATTCCGATTTTTCCGTCGATGATTTCCCAGATTCTGATGAGTTTTCCAGTGAGATTCGACCTATATTCCGACCACAATATTCACGGTAATAGACAAAAACAAGTCATAAACTGATATGTGTTGCATAACCCGTTATCTTGGACTAAAAAAGACACAAGAAAACAATTGTACTTTTTGACCATATTTCGGATACAAAAGACTTAAATGAAAACTGTTATGAAAGTTTTATCCATAAAAGATGAGAAATTTTTTTTTTCTCAGATCCAAAAATACGGACAAAAAACAGCTTCAAATATGAATCAAATCACAAAAAAAAAATCCACAAGTAATAACTTGGCTCTGATACCAATTGTAGGACCGAAAGTATAGATGATTTATGTGGTTCGGGAGGTCGAGGTTGATGATTAAAGATGAAATCCATATTTAGTTTTAGAGAGAGAAAGTAGAGAGAGGGTGAAGAAAATGGATAATATTAAGATGAAAGCAAAGATACACAATTTCCCACACCCCTCATGGAGAGTCATGAGGGGTATTTATAGGCTCTACATATCACAAGTTTGCCTAGTTAACATAATTAGTCCCTATTGGCACAACTTGCTACATATCTAGTCCATTTCACGTATGTGACGTTACCTTTATAAAAGAGCGAGGCTAACATAATCGTTCCACTAAAGACCAAAGACAAGCACGGAGGTCATACACTAGCACCTATCAAATAGTGTTTAGATACTCACATCTCTCGGGTGTAATAAAGTAATAGCACATTATGGAAATGGAAAACATCTCTCACTACCTGTCATAGCAAAACAGATTACCATAGGCTTGGGAAAGGATCAAACCTCCACCACATGGCGTAAGCACCTAGGATAAACTATCAAAGAGGTCTTTTAAAGGGTTGTAACGTTAGGTGTAGGGATATGGAATACAAGGTTTTGTTGGGTATAGGCAGTCTTTACTGGTGGCGAGTTAACAATCTTAGTTAATTACATGTACAATATGGCGTTGCTAAGCCAAGACTAGACTCGACTTAAGCTAATAAATGAAAAATAACAAAAACATAAAATAAACATAGAATGAAACTGGATGGTAGTCCGTATGTTTTTCCTTATATATATATATATATATATATATATATATTTTGCATACACTCTTACCCTACCATCCAAAATAATATATCATAGGGAATGAACATTCCCCTTACACTTGAATTTTTACATACTTTACAAATAAACTAATCTAATGACTCCAATTAAGAAAATCAAAACACTTGGAGTACTTTTAAGATTAACGCACATACGGGGGTAATAATATGATGTTCTTCCCCATTACTCCAAAAAATAAGTACTTTACCCATGAGTCCAAATCGTCCCAAAACAATATGTACAAGGATATGACTCGACTTAGCAACCATGTAATCAATTAGATAATTAACTAAGGGTTTAACAAATAACAATAATGCACTAAAGATGAGTGCATACACGGAAGGCTAAGGCGATTTGGGTGTACATTTAAGTGGGGTGTAACAAATTCTTCCTTTAAGTAAGATGCTTAAAGTTAGAAACGAAAAGATAGGCTCGGAGGGGTGTACTAGGGGTTTCATGTACTAAAAAATGAGTACAACGCTAAGGTGTGGGAAAAATTAATTGACTTAACTAGCCAAGTAATATGACTTAAATGATTAAGTAATTATAATATGGGTTTAACACAAGGGTGATCCTAATGCCTCTTATCATGTAGTAAATCCTACTACACGAATGTAGTCTCACTAGCGGTCTCGGGATGCATCACTAACGCAAGTTCTAGAATCTAAATGCTACTGGTACACTCATAAGCACTAATAGTAAATGCTTTTCCTATCAAATCTAAAGGCGAACCTCACATATTTGGGTGGAAAATTTTTCTGAATGGTACGGTTTTGTGCTAGTCATACAATCTCCTATCCATGAGACACTTGCTATGGCTAAAGTTTCACTCCTAAATGTTGTAAAAAATTTTAAATTTGGCGCTAAAATTGCACTAACAAGTATTTCTCATAGTTTTATTACACATCTACCATCAAACAAATAAACTCAAGCGAAAGTGTATCTGTAAGGTATCATCATTTTACCCTCCCCTTACACTTAGGATGAACATTATCCCCAATGATCAAGTAAAGAATGTAAAAGTGAAATAAGTAAAAAGAATGAAATCAAATACTCCCCTGATTCGCTCGGTGTGGATAATAAGGTGGTCAGGTTAGATCTTCCTCCAAGAAAATGAACAATCAAAGCTTCCCTTCTAGAATATAAATCATCTTCTTGTCATACATAACCTGTAAAACCTGAGAAAACAGACAAGGCAACCTCGCATAAAATCGACGGTAATCTACATATGCTAATAAATCCTAGAAAACAAAATAAGATACAATGCTTGAGGAATGATGTTTGCAGATTTCCTGGAGATTATAAAACTGATAATTCAACAAAAACTTTAAGACTCCGTTAGAAAAACAAAACTAGTAAAATTTCCAGATTTTTACACGTGACGCCGTCAAGAGTAAACTCATGACGCCGTCAGAAGTGACCTGCAGAAATTCTTATGTTAAGTTTCCAGAAAATTTCTGGAAAAACTTCATCCTACTTCCTGGAAAATCCTGAAAAACTTCATTATGACTCGATACAAGCATTTGACTCTAACAAATACGAATATGCATGTTCACTTAACATTGCGGAGAATCATGATCGGTTTTGTTTCTTAAAAACATATTTGGGGTTTCCCCTTACACTTATCTTTTGCAAAAATACCTTTGGATGAAGTTAAGACTAAGCCAAACAACAAAATAAAGTATTTTCACTATTTTAGTTTTGAAACATGATCTACCAACAATAAAAATAAAGCATGCATACGGAAGCAAATAACAAATAAATAAAATTAAAATCACACAAAACATGGGTTGCCTCCCAAGAAGCGCTTTTCTTTATTTACGAGTCTTGTAGCTAGACTCAAGGTCATGGGTTACTACGTGACCTCATTGTTGGCTTCACTCTCTGATTGTAAATGTTCTTTGTAGAAACCAATCACCTTTTTCTCAATCGCTCCTATAATCCTATGGGCAAATTCCTTATCGACTTTATACTTTGGTCCTAGAGTCAAGCAAACTTTGTAGAAAAGACTCCTCTTTTCCCATACATAATCCATGCCCTTTTTCTTATCCTCTTCATTGATGTCCTCAAATCGGGGTATAAAGCGAAATTCTTTCATTCTATTAGGCATCCTATAAGTGATCCTATCGGTGTTACTTGCAAATTGGATTGTCCCTTCTATCTCATCATATTCTAACTTGGACTCCTCAACAAACGGTTTACCAAACACAACATTGGATAATCGACAATCAATAACATTAGCAAGATCTTCCACAATCATAAATTCGGTGATATAAGTGAAATTCCCAACAAAGACATGTAGACCTTTAATTCTCCCGACAAAGTTACAAACTCCATCAGGGTATTTGGAATCTCTTCTAGGTTCAAGTCTTGTTTTCACTATATCATTATAAACACTTGAGGACATAATGTTGATTGGGGATTTAAAGTCAATGTAAGCATTGTCAACGTGTCTATACCCAATCATACATGGTATCTTAGCATTCTTAGGATCGCCTCTCTTTATCTTACAACCCCCACCAGGCAGTGTACCTGATCGATGTAGTATAGTATAATGACAAGTACCGGGGGATTGATCGTTCAGCTAGGAATAGTGTCGCTAGGATTAGAAAACCTAAAGACTAGGTCTAGAGATGAGGGATGATTCTTTTTGTATTTTTATATTTTTATGAAAAGCAAGTAAAAATCTCGGTTTTGAAGGAATTTGGCGGAATTAGTTGCTAGTCAACTAATCCAATTACTAAAGATACAATCAAAATGAAATATTAAAAATGAAAATAAAACTAAATTATACTAGAGTTGTGAGCAATATGTGGGAGAATTGTGTTTACTTAAATTTCACTATTCCTTAGATATCTTTTACACGTTAGTTACTTGTTATAGTTGCGTGGATGACGGATTGTATTCCTTAATACCATTCATGGGGTGGCGTACTTACTTCCCCAATCCTATGAGCGCCTACTTCACTCCTATGTCGAGCCGGTTAAGAAGCTCCTAACATGGGATCACTAGAATTTTCTCATGCATTAAATACAACCAATAAAACCTAGTACACATCGGTTCATGTTTCCTAAGACGTTCAAGCATGTTACACAATGGAGATTTTCCAGTTTTCTTAAGCCTAACACTGAAATCATTCATCCATTACAACCATAAACAAGTAATCAACACATAATTAACATCTAGGTTTCATTAGATCTAAGCAAACACAAGATAGATCTAGCCTAGCATGTTGAAATCAAGACAAGTAAAAGATATAATCAACCAACACATAGACATATTGATTGAATTAAGAGAAGACTTATCTCAATAGAACATGAAAGGAATCAAGGGGTGAAAACCCTTGAAAACACTGTAAAATATGACATAGGGTTTACAAAGTTCGGCCCTAGTTTTCTCCACACAAGTTCCTCTTTAATGAATGAAAAATAGAAAACTATATATAGAGTTTGATAGGTGACGGCGTCAAGAACAAAAGTCTGATGCCGTCATCTCGCCGCCAAATAGTTTCTCGGACTGCCTAGATCTGGGTCATGTATTCTCCTTGTGCAGGTTGTCACCAAATTAACTCTTGACGCTCTTCTTGTGACGCCTTCATGTTTGCACTGGGTCGTCATGGTTTTTACTCTTGACGCCGTCAGGATCTTCCTCTTGACGCCGTCAGGTACTGTTCTCAGCATGGAAAATTAAGTCTTTGGCGTTTTCTTCACTTTTATGCTCCAAAAACGTCCGAATTGCTTCCTTTTCCAGAATTCACTCCCAAAGTACCTAAAATCACAAAAGGAATGATTTAAAGCAATATTTGATCAAATAAATTCAATTCCGGGCTTAAATGACCCCCTAAAAGTGGTTCATTTTTGGCCTCATCAGGATGCATTTACGGAAAGAGACCTTGGACTTAGTTTTACCAATAACGGAGTAAACCCGTTACGTGATTAGAGAAAATGTAAGCACGGGATATGAACATATGGATGCTTTCACGTGATGTGACGTGAAGTATATAAGCTCCTTAAGTTTAGAAAATCCTTGGCTAGAGGCAAGTGTTAGAAAACATGAGTTGGTGTTTTCCCATAAATGGGTGTTTTAAAAGTTGGATCTCTCTAATCTCAAAACTCATTTCGAGTGTTCTCAATTAAGCACATAACATATTCATACTTGTATTGAAAGATACACATTTGTTGGGGTAAGGGGAAAGCCGACTTTCAAAATTCGTCCCGAACCATACGGAAGCCTGGCGCGTCGCCCACGCGTCAACACGCGGGCAGCGCGCCAGCACCAGATATGGATTCGGGGAATTTTGGCTACCGTTTGTTATTTTATGTGTTTTGAAGGTTTATTTGTCATCATTAAAATATTAGGAGATCTTTGACAATGTTGCCTCAACAGAACTCTCTGAACAACTTCAGGAATTAGCGGATAGAGGTTTTATACGACCAAGTATGTCACCATGGGGAGCTTCTGTTCTGTTTCTTAAAAAAAGATTGATATTTTAGGATGTGTATCGATTATCGTGAATTGAACAAACTTACTTTCTAGAATCGATACCTATTACCCAGGATTGGTGAATTATTTGATCAACTTCAAGGTTCGAGCGTTTAATCGAAAATCGAGTTACGATCTGGCTTCATCAATTGAGAGTGAGTGAAGAGGATATCCCTAAGACCGCTTTTAGAACAAGATACAGGCACTATGAATTTCAAGTGATGCCATTTGGTTTGACAAACACACCTGCAGTTTTCATGGTTCTCATGAACCGAGTGTGTAAACCATATTTGGATAAGTTTGTAATAGTGTTCATAGATGATATCCTTATCTATTCTCGTAATGAGGAAGAGCATGCCCGACACTTGAGAATAATCCTGGAATTACTTAAGACAGAGAAGCTTTATGCAAAGTTTTCTAAGTGCAAATTCTGGATTAGTGTCGTGCAATTTCTCGGACACTTGATAGATAAACAAGGACTTCGTGTCGATCTTACAAAAATTATAGCCGTAAAAAATTGGCCGTATACGACGAATCCTACCGAAATACGCCAATTCTTAGGACTAGCAGGCTATTATCGAAGGTTTATTGAGGGATTTTCAAAAATCGCAAAACCTTTGACTGAGTTAACCCAGAAAAATAGGTAGTTTGACTGGGGAAAAGACCAAGAGACAGCTTTCCAAATTTCGAAGAGAAAGTTGTGTGAAGCTCCGATCTTAGCATTACCAGAGGGAAACGACGATTTCGTTGTTTACTGTGATGCTTCGCGTCGAGGTCTTGGTGTTGTACTGATGCAAAGGAACAAGGTTATCGCCTATGCATCACAACAACTCAAACCGCATGAGGAGAATTATACTACACATGATCTAGAATTAGGAGCAGTAGTGTTCGCCTTAAGAATATGAAGACATTATCTGTATGGCACAACGGTATGGTTTCAACGACGTTCGATATAACTGCTCACTGATTATGATTGTGAGATTCGTTACCATCCTGGCAAAGCTAACATAGTAGCAGATGCTTTGAGCCGTAAGGAACGAATCAACCCACTTAGAGTTAGTTCGTTAGTTATGACTCTTCAATCAAATCTACCTTCTAGGATACTCAAAGCCCAAAACGAAGCCCTCCAAGAGGATAATCTAAAAGTTGAGAACTTATGAGGGATGGATAAGGCTTTTGAGATACATTCAGACGGAACTCGTTGTATTAAGAATCGGAGATGGTTACCATGTTATGGTAACTTAAGGAATTTGATAATGCACGAGTCCCATAAATCTAAGTACTCCATCCATCCAGGTTCTGATAAGATGTATCAAGATCTGAAGAAACACTACTGGTGGCCTGACATGAAAGCATCCATTGCTAGATATGTGGGCAAGTGTTTAACATATTCTAGAGTAAAGGCTGAATGTCAAAAGCCATCCGGCTTATTGGTGGAGCCTGAAATTCCCATTTGGAAGTGGGAAAGGATTATAATGGATTTTATCACAAAACTCCCTAGAACATCCAATGGATATGATACTATTTGGATTATAGTGGATCGTCTTACGAAATTAGCTCATTTCATCCCTATGCGAGAAACGGATGATATGGAAACCCTTACTAGGTTGTACCTAAAGGAAATAGTTTCCCGTCATGGAGTGCCAATATCAATCATATCGGATCGTGATTCTCGTTTCACATCCAGATTTTGGCAGTCTACGCAAAGTGCCCTAGGTACTCAGATAGACATGAGTACGACATATCATCCTCAGACTGATGGTCAAAGTGAAAGGACTATCCAAATACCCAAGGATATGCTTCGAGCTTATGTGATAGACTTTAGAAAAGGATGGGAGAGACACTTACCATTAACCGAATTCGCGTATAACAATAATTATCATGCTAGTATTAGGGCAGCACCTTTTGAAGCACTTTATGGACGTAAATGCAGATCCCCTGTCTGCTGGGCCGATGTTGGAGAAGTACAACTTACGGGTCCAGAGATAATCCATGAGACTAATGAGAAAATAGTTCAAATCCGACAACGCTTACAAGCAGCAAGAAATCGGCAAAAGAGTTATGCCGATATAAGACATAAGCCTTTAGAATTTCAAGTCGGAGATAGGGTTATGTTGAAAGTTTCACCTAGGAAAGGTGTCTTTCGTTTCGGAAAGCAAGGAAAGCTAAATTCGAGATACATCGGGCCATTTAAGGTTATTGAACGAATTGTTCCGGTGGCATACCGACTTGAATTACCGGATGAACTAAGTAACATACACGACACATTTCACGTCTCCAACCTTAAGAAGTGTTTGTCTGACGAATCACTCATAATTCCTATGAAAGAGCTTCAGTTGGATGATAAGCTCAGTTTCATAGAGGAACCAGTAGAAATCATGGATTGAGAGGTCAAAAATCTAAAACACCACCGGATTCCTAGCGTTAAGGTACGCAGGAACACAAAAAGAGGATCAAAGTATACATGGGAACGAGAGGTCAAATCCGTGCTAAATATCCACACCTATTTGCACCCTCGCCTACTAACCCTAGCTAAATCTCGAGACGAGATTTTCTTTTAGGATGGGAAACTGTAGTAACCCACTAAGCCTCCCCTAGGTTAGCTATGCCTCACTAACTTAACTTAGGCACTCACTACGCATCCTATAGGATTAGAAATTCCTACATCATTTTCCCGGGTAAATTTTTTGCTTTATTACATCTCTATCACCTATATGACTCCTAGACTTGCTCACGTATCCACCTATCCACAACACCACTATGTTTACCTCCTGTAAACATTCAAGTATGTGAAGTCTAGTTTATAAACACTAATACAATAAGTAATCTATCACTCTAGGATATTATATCTATTAGAAACCCTAACAAAACCCTAATTGCACCCTATGTGTTTACGATTATCTTTAAAACCTTAATTGCTTATCTGAACTAGTTTGAAAGTGTTCAAGGCTTAGGTATAAGTTGTTATAGTAACTTTAGGATATCTTAGACTCCCTAGACCATAGTATGACTCTCTAGAACTTAGATACAAGTCCCTTAAGCACAAAACCATAATTAGGGTTTACAAGTTCCAGAACTTGGTCAAAACTTCCCAAAACTTTCCCACAAGCTACCACCACTTAGTATAAGCCTCCCAGGACTTAATCTTAGTCACTAAACACTCATAGACCCTAATCTAGGCACTAAACCTTAGGCTAGACCTTAATCTTTCACTAGACAAAACTAGGTCAAAACTAAAACAAAACTAGTACAAACCTAACCTAAGCACCTCAAGCTCCTTAACCAAGCACCCTAGAACCTTACTCATACCAAGCTAGTACCCTAACACCACCCAAGCTACCACAAAAAGTGGTGGATCACCACCTTGTCACCACCTTGTGCCGCGACCTAACCATCATCCTCCACCTTCCCCTACAGCCCGCTAGCTAGTAATAGCGGCTCCATATCACCCCTTCAGGCCTCACTAGTCACCCCTATCTTAGCTTACTCAGCCCCTCCTCCTCGCCACCTCTACCCCTCTTTTCTTGCTCGCTAAACTAAATGCACCCTATATCCTCCCTTTCATTCCACACCATCCTCTCTTCTCTACCTCAGTTACTTTTGTAGTACTAATTCCCTAGAATCCTTAGGAGTCAAGTACAATAGCCCTAGAACCTTGTCAAAGTGAAAACCTAGTCGAACAAACCCTAGTTGCCACGTTAAGCCTTCCACAACCTAGGTAAGCCTAAACTTTGATCCTACTAATCTTAGTACTGACCTAGGATAGATATAGGAAGCCTTAGAACCCTTACATGAGCCTTGATCATTTTCCTTTTTAAAATTTTCATTTAGGAACCCTAATTTTGGAAAAATACATGTTTATATGCTAAATTGCCTTAACTTGTGCTATAATCTGATTTAGGAGACTTAGTTAAGTATATATTAGTTAAACATAAGTGATGAGTGCTCAAACACTCATCATTTTTGGTCAAATCTGAACTGCAAAACATACAAAAACACTCAGAAATGCATCAAAATACTAAAGATATTTCAAAATTGTGTTTTATATGTTTTAGATGCAAAATGAGTAAAAACAAATGAAAAACGTACAAAGTTTGCAAAATTGGTAGTTTCAGTCCCCCAACTTTCATAAAATGTCAAAACAAGTCCATGGTCATTCAAAATATGGAAAATTATCACCAAAGGTCCTTTTAAAATCACAAGTTGTCATATTTAGTCCTTTGGTGAAAAATCTCAAAAGTTTTGGAAATTTACAAGTTTAGTCCCTGAAGTTTAAAAATTGGCAGAAATGGTCCCTGGATGTTTAAAAATAGAAATATTCAATGAGGGACCTTTGGAAATTCAAACTTGGCAATATTCACCCATGAAATATCTTTGATCAGTTGGCAAGCCAAGTCCCTCAAAAATTCAGATTATACAATTTGGTCCCTAGCTTATTTACACTACAAACCAAGTGGACCTTTTTATTTGTTATCCAATCCACCAAATACTAAACCCCTACCCAAGCCCAACATCACCCAAAGCCCAACACCAAAAACCCACTCACCCCCATTTTTTTATTATCTACCAGGGTCAAACCATAAGTCAATCCCACCCTCTCCCACCAATACTACCCTTCACCCTCAATACCACTTCCATGTGAGCCTGCAAAACCACCTCACCCTCATCATCACCACCTCTGTCACACTCCACCCCTCCTACACCCCTCCAAACACAAAACTCCAAAGTATACCCCTGGCATCAATTATATCAAGAGAAAAAGTTAAAATCAATTTGGCGCCAAAAATTGAAGAACGGCCAAGATGACTTCTATTGATCCAATGGTCAATTTTAGGGGTGGGATAGCAAAAGTGGGTCTGAAAACCCTAATCTCCACATATAAAAGGAAGAAAGAGAGGGCAGAGAAAGTTAGTTAGTTTTTAGAGTAGTTAACAGTAGTTGGTAGTGTTTTTAGTATAATTGCAGTGTAATCCTCTTTAAACAATTTTAGTTTATTGTCTGTGTTAACCTTTCATAGATTGTACTCAGTTTCTAAAATTAATGCAAGTTAAATTTATTTTCTCTTGTTCAAATCCTGTTTCTAAATAATTGTTGTTTGAATTCCTGGTTGATTCTCGATAAGCTCTTTCATAAACATCCTTCACAGTTTCTCAAAGCTTATATAAGCTTTGCAATAGTTTATTGTGAGTTTATGTAGTGCTCACTTCAGTTTTAAGTAATATGTTTAAACAGTCAATGAAAGTCAACATGGGATATATATATGATGATAAGCTGATTTAGAAGGATACTTGGGGTATTTTCTTGGTTAAATAGTTCACTGATAAGCTCAAATAAGCTTTACACTTCTGACTTAAGGTGTGTTCTCTTAATTTTCATCCTAATTCCCTCTTTAGTCCATATACTAGTTTGGCTTATATGCTTGTTTTTATGCCCAGTGTTGTGCTCATGTGATGTTAAGATTAGCTTTTGTTCATTACATTTTAGCTTAAATAATCTATTTTCATCATTAGAACAGTTGAAATGGTCTAATCTATCCTAAACATAAAACAGTTAGCTTGTTAAGGGGTGTTTGGCATTAGCAGGGTCTGAGCACTTTGGACACTTTTGGTTATTGAAACTAATTGATTTAGCTTTAAACCCATCTTAGCAGTAGTCTGTGATCATTTACTTGTAATTTTTAAAGATTTGAGTTAGGTTCCTGGGAGTTTCATGACTTAACTGTCATAAGACAATTATAAATGTGGGCTTGGGTTGGGATCAATTTTGGTTGCTAATAATGCTATATTTAGGTTCATTTGTATGACTTAGTGATTGTGTGCTTACTGAGGTTGACTTTCCTATAGTCAAAATCATTTAATTTCTCATGTTTGCATTGACTGTTAGATTCTTAGCTTGTATAATCTCATATTTGGCTACATATTTAGTTCTTTTAGCTTAATTCAGCCTCATAACAGCTTAGCACTTCATTTTCAGCTTATTAGAAGTAATCAAAGTTCACCTTGGTCAATTTCTTTCAAAAACACAAGAAGTCAAACTCATCCTTTTTCAGAAATGACAAATCTTGTAGGAATTAATTAGAATTTATGTTTGGATTGAGGTTATGAAACTTTAACATGTTTAAGATTCCCAGCTGAACTTTGAGTTCCCCCTCCACTTTATTTTTGTGATTTTCTTTGTGGGTCCCACTGACCTTCAAACAGGGCTGCAGGGGGAGTTACCTCCCCTGCACCATGATCCATCCCACATCAGCCTCCATAACAAGCTCATACAAGCTTCAAAATGCTTGAAGTTGTTTCCACTGCTTCCTTGGCAGCCTATTTACATGTTTGAGTGGTTTTTCTGGTTTAGCTTAATGCTGATTAGCTTGTGCACTAGCTTGAAATAGCAACCCTTGGCCTGCACACCAGCTGCCTTATCCCACTGACCCATTTTTATCAGCTCACAGTAAGCTTATACAAGCTTGTGAGAGTCTGATTTTTAGTTTATAAGCTCTTTGTTAGCTCATCTTTATGGCTCTCCTATTTTTAGACACTAGCTTTTAGGCATTTGGCTTATGCATTAGCTTGTAAGTGCCCACTTTGGCCTGCAGGCCTGTTTGGTTCTTAGGGGGATTTGGAATTGCTTATTTGGATTCTTGGCTTATTGAGTGTACTTTATTTGTTGTTTTTGCTTATTTTCCATGCACTTCAGTTATTTGTAGCTTATTCATTAGCTTATTTCATAGTAGTAGCTTTTTGCTTTGAAAAATCCAAATTCAAGCTTACTAGGATTTGGTTGTCATTACTTTGGCTTCTCAAACTGCTTATTAATAAGCCCTATTAAAAGTTCCTTCACAAAAGTCTCTCATTTCCAGTAGAATATTAGTTTTGCAAAAGAAAAACAAGAAAAATCCAACTTTAAATAAAATGATAGCTTCTATTTAAGCCATTTGGCTTTTTTTCAGCTTATTTATAAGCACTTTTCATTTTTAAATTTTTCTCAGGTTCCTTTTTAGTTAAAATAATTTTAGGAATTTTTTCAGATTTTTCCTTGGTCATTTAGTATTTTTTATAATTTAATTTAGTTTAAATTAATTAAATAATTAGTTTTAATTAATAATTAATAATTAAAAAGTAGAAAAAATAGGTTTTCTGTTTTAAAATTAGTTTTATAATATTTTATATTTTTCTAAATTTAATTTTCATATTTTTAGTGTATTTTCATAATTAGTTATAATTTAGTGTAATTTAAATAATTAAAAGTAATTAGGAAATTAGTAATTAATTAATAATAATTAATTAAATAGTGTAAAAATTATTTTTCTTTTTCTAAAAATTTTCTTTTATCATTAGGATTGTAAAAATGTAATTTTCATATCCGTAGGTATTTTATTTCACAAAAACTCGCGTTTTATTTCGTACGTCTACGTAGATTTAAATCAAACGTACGTGTTTTTCGACTTAGCTCACGTTTTTAGGTTTTCTAATCGTCAGTAATTGTTTATATATAGTTTCTAAGTTATTTTCATTCCTCGTATCTTAGTGTAATCATACAAATCACTCAAACCCTATCTCTGTCCAATTTCACCCGTTCACAAACCCATTTTGATACCATCCACACCTCGTCGGGACATAACGACCCGGGGAAACCCCTATACTTCCACGGAGATTGACTCTTGGCTGTTTGACCATTCACATGGTCGATTTAGGTTGACCGTTTGGAGCCAATCAATAAGCTAGGAAACTCTTTTGTTACATTAGAATATAGTTTACATAAAGTTAGGACTAGTTTTTGCAAAAGTTTTCATGCATAGGGGTATATATGGTAAATTTCTGAAAATACTAAGTTGGAGGACCATTTTTGATACAACTTAGAATTATAAAGTATAAGGACCCTTTTTGCAAAGTTCTAGAACCCTAGGATAGAAAATAAAACAAGTTAGAAACATATAAGGACTAGTTTTGCAAATACTATTAAATTAAGGGTATAAATGGTAAATATAGAAAGTTAGCATAGTTTAGAGACTATTTCTGCCATTACTCTAAAATATATAAGTATAGGGACTAGTTATGTAAAGTATAGATAGTTAAATACTTAATATATAAGTTTAGGGTAGAAATTGTAAGTATGTGAAACTTGAAGGGTATAAACGGACTATTTTCATATAAATAATAAAAATTCTATTTTTACTTAAAACATAACACAATAGTAGTAGGGAGCTTCATGTGAGGAGTCTCATTTGGGTAATCGTTTTGACGAGTTTGCTGGGTTTATGAATTAAAGTGCCCTGGCTCCTCAAACGTTTACTACAAGACTTCTGAATTATTATGGCCCGAACGGTGTTATGTATACCTAAATGATAATAACAACATAACTCAATAGTAGGGAGCTTTGTGAAAGGAGTTATATACTTCTGAATTATGATGGCCCGAACGGTATTATGTTGGCAGCATAATACGATAGTAGGGAGCTTCATGTGAGGAGTTGTACTTCTGAATTACAATGGCCCGAATGGTGTTATGTTATAACTAAATCTAGAAACCCTAAGTGAAATTACTTGCAAACATAGAAATTAAGGACTTGACATACACACACCTACACTACCCCCAAGATACGTGAGTTAGCCGTCTAAACCCCTATATCACTTGCCTTAGACCCAAGTGAATTTTCATAGCCTCACTTTTAAATACTTTACAAACCTTGTGATGGGTATACATGTTTTAAACCGAATACAAGTCTTTTTATTTGGTTGTTGCACGAGTGTTACTTTCTGCCACCATTACATAACTAAATTCATGAGCTATAATCACTTGCGAGTGAACGCGAATATAGTTGATAGATCTGTTGGAGTTTGACAACTCCCGTTTGTTTGCCCCAGCCGGGCCACGGGCCACCAATAAGTACTATACTTGAAAACCCTAAGGATTAACTTTGGCAAGTTATGCTTCTTGTCCACTCATGGTTTGGTCTGCAGACCCCATGACCCGGACTGTTAACGTGCGGTTTCATGAGCTTAGTGCAACATACCCTTCTCTTACATAACTTTTTCTACTGGGTTTAAGCTGAGCCTTGTGGAGCTTGTATTCACTCTATCTCTACTTAAACCTATGACTCTCACTCAACCTTAGTGTTGACCTTTAAGCATGTTATCTTAGGTTTTTAAGCCCTTTAGGAACCCATGGCACGGAGTGGCACTGGACACGAGGACATCCAAACTAGTTATCATTCACCTACTAATAACATAAACAAAACGTATCTTAGGGACCTCTATTTTGGTAAAAGTATAACTTTTATTTTAAAACTCTGATAAAATAAATGAATGATAACACTTTTTTAAAAAAACGTCTCTTTTCAAGTCGTTTTCTATATCATGTCTTTGTTCTAAAATGTGATACCCCAGATCTATATTCCGCTGTAATCTGTCAAAAATGGAGGTGTTACACTTTAGTTGCCATGTGTGTTTTTGGCTGCAAACTTAATTTACTACTTTGCAAAATTGGTTATTCAAATAAAGTGTGGCTAATCAAAGGTGGGAAATGATTGAAATGACGATAATACCCTTGTCTGACGGCGAAACTAACCGGCGGTAGCCAAGAGTAGCTCTCGGTGGCTTTTTTACACTTATCTGTAACGCGGATGGTTTTTTTGTATGCCTTTATGTTCGATGACTTTTTTGCACTTTCGCGATAGGTTAGGGACTAAATTTGCAATTTACCATACAACTAATTTAGTCGAATTCCAAACTTCTGCATCAATGATTTTGGTTCACCCTTCAACCTTACATGTTATATATTCTTACTGTTTTATTATTTAACTAAAAGAAAATCTCATAGTGGTACGCTTTAAGCAACTTTGCGTGGCATTGCAGCAGCTAAGATTCCATGCATGTATGACCTCCACCATGCACCCCCTTATATTATCTACCCTAAGGAAAAAAACCAATGCACAAACAAAACATAATGGAAGAACAAGTGGAAATGGTGGGAAGGGCTTTTGTAGAACATTACTATCATTTATTTGATACTGATAGATCATCTCTTGCTTCACTTTACCATCAATCATCTATGCTAACTTTTGAAGGTCAAAAGCTACAAGGGGTTGAGAACATTTGTTCTAAAATTAGTCAGTTGCCTTTTGACAAATGTCAACATCATATTAGCACCATTGACACGCAGCCATCCTCGTTCGCTGGTGGCATAGCGGTGTTTGTCAGTGGTAGCCTTCGACTTGCTGGTGAAGAACATCTTCTTCGGTTTAGCCAGGTCTTTTTTTCATTCTTTATACTAGAAAAGGTTCCATATCAATGTTTGACGCATCTTGTCATATCAATTCTTCAATAAGAAAATATTGGTATAAGTATCCATTATATTACAAGAATACAAAAAATATCAATTATGTCTTTGTAATTTTCTAGCGTCTTGCTAGTTTTTGTTTTATAAAATTCCGCCGTTCCAATAAAAATAATAAAAAAAATTACAAGAATACGTTTTACCGACATATATATCAAATATTTCGGGAAACATTTTACTAGAGCTTTTTCCTAAGACAATACCAGTTACGAGATTTAGGGATTTATAATTAGAAAAATGATTTGTAAGCCTAAAACATGAACCTAAATTTAGACCTAAAGATTTGATTAGTGCATTTGAAAAATTGATTGGTAAAAAATGATACTGTAAGAGAGAATAGTGAAAAATGATGAGAAAAAACAATTGTATTACACTTGTCATGAAATCAATCGTATAGGTGCATGTAACTTTAAAAGTGTTTTTTTAGGCATATATATCAACTCTTATAACTAACCATGCATAAAGAAATTAGAGTAAACTACAAAGATGGTCCCTGTGGTTTGGGTTGACCATCACTCTTGGTCCTTTGACTTTTTTTTTATCACTCACAGCCACCAACTCTGAAACTCTCTTCACTAATAGTCCCTTGACCAAACATCCGTTAGGTCAAGGCGTTAAGTTATGACGTGTGCGCAATATTGGAGGGTAATTTCGTCCATTCAAGTACTCCCTATCTAAAACTCTCACATATAAGTCACACTCTCTCTCTCTCCTCTCTGAATTTCAGTCTCACTCTCTCTCTCACCACCCAAAGATCTCAAACCATCACCCAAAAATTGCCACCCATCACCACCACCATTAAATCTGTCACCCTACACCACCTGTCACCACCATCATTAAAACCTGTCAACACCCATCACCACCTCAAAAACTCCACCCACCACGACCACAAAACTACCACCCAGATCTGGTGTCGCGTTTTATCATCGGGTGTGCCACCACTCCACCATCTACCATCATCAAATCAAAAAGCTCATTCAAAACTACATCTTACCTTTCAAATTGCTTTATCCTGAAAATAGAACACCAAAAATCACTAATACCTTTCTTTTTGCTGTTATAAACCGAGTAGCAAACAAAAGCCCAAAGTCTCGATTTCAAGATCTTTGAAAGGAGGTCTCGGGTAGGTATTAATCTTGTTTTTGTTTTCATTTTTCAAGATCAATGATGTTTTTTTTTTTTTTTTTTTTTTTTTTTTTTTTTTTTTTTTTTTTCGAACACATAAGATCTTTAAAGATCTTTGAACGAATCTGAGATGGGTTAAGGTTGTGAAGTTGATGTTGTTTATTGAGTGTTGTTGTCGTGTGATGGGGGATTAAAGTTTGTGTGTTTTCTTTTAGCTTGTCAATTTATAGCAATTGATTTTCAAGAAAAGGCAAATAACAAAATGGTTCTTTTAATTGTTTATAGAATTTGTTAAGAATTTTGTTTATGGTGGGAGAGGTGAGGAGCCTGGTGTTTGGTTGGGTGTTCATCGGTAGTTGGTGATGGTAGGGTGAGATGGGGTAAGGTGGTGGATGAAGAAATGAAGATGGAGGATAAGATGCTGCTGTTGGATTTTATGTTTGACATGCTCATTGTTGCTGTATCTATGTACCATAAGTTTCATTTCATATTTTAATAGTCAAGATCCTTCAAATAATTGATACTCCGTATGTACTAGTAATATTTT
Source organism: Artemisia argyi (assembly GCA_030686995.1). Classification (NCBI taxonomy): domain Eukaryota; kingdom Viridiplantae; phylum Streptophyta; class Magnoliopsida; order Asterales; family Asteraceae; genus Artemisia; species Artemisia argyi. The sequence continues at coordinate 107,357,210 of CM060685.1, forward strand.
CTTTACAAGACGATTTGTAAAATGTCACTTTTACTAGTAACATTTTCTTTACAGTTGGAAATAAAAAAGCATTTTCTTTAGGTGTTTATTTTTGAACTCTTTATGTGTCTTGAAGTTTAAAATCAAGTATACATTTAAAGGTAAATATACAAGGTATATGGGTGTTTGATTGAGGTGGTCGGAATTTGATGGAGGTAGCCGGAAATATTGATGACTGAAAATAATAGTGGTGGGAGGTGGGGTGTTTGTGGGTGAACATGAAAAAGAAAGAGAAGGGTAGTGGGTGGGAGAAGATGATAAAAAAAGAGATGGACTAAAATGACATTCTTACCCTCATGTGCAAGTCACATGAGGGGTGTTTAACAGTCAAACGTAACGTCATTTGGTCAATGGACTATTAGTGAAGAGAGTTTCAGAGTTGGTGGCTGTGAGTGATAAAAAAAAAGTCAAAGGACCAAGAGTGATGGTCAACCCAAACCACAGGGACCATCTTTGTAGTTTACTCAAGAAATTAACCACCAAAACATTGAAAGTTAATTGGTTTGTTAAACATTAACCTTTAATATATATTTTTAGAACGGCGACTAATTATCTCACGAAATACACATCACAAACTATCTCATATGTGCTAAGCAGGACTTAAACCTACAACCATTTGATTACGTACTTCTCACACAACAAATGATACTATTGGAAGACAAGCCCTTTGGTACATTAACGGTTAATATGATTGCATATATTTTAAAGGTGTTGCTATTTGTAGCTATAAGGTTATGTTTAAATTAACATGCAACTAAAAGTATCACATATAGTTCGTTGGATACAGTTAAATTTAAAGGGGTATGTGGGATTTTTGAAGGTACAAATTGTTTAAGCATTTCACAATTTTTTAAATATAAGGCTTATGTTTAGCATTTTTCATATTTTTAATTACACTTAATTGTATATGCAGATAATAATCGAGTAATCATATATGTTTAGTTTGTATCATTGTATGTATTTCGTTATTAATAATTATCAAATATTTAGTCTCTAAACTTATTTGATCTAATTTATCGATCTGCAGATGTTTCACTTGATCCCTACGCAACAAGGAAGCTTTTATGTACAAAATGACATTTTTCGCCTCAATTATGGTTGAATGTTTCATGTTTCTTTCTTTCTTTCCTTTTTTTTTGTTGGTATTTGCAATTAATAATGTTGGTCTAAAGTGAATGTTGTGGTTTTCGTATTTCAAAGCAGTGTACTATGTTAACGCAGATTGAATGTCATAGATGGCAAACGTACTTAATCAAAAGTATGAAACCTACACATTTCACAAACTCTCAATGTGTAAAATCATGAAAAACTTAAAACATGGAAATGTGTTTAATTGACTAAGATAGCGTACATGATTTAAACAATATAAATTGACCATGGATGTATGAATGTCCGGGTGAAATTTCAAAACCTTTTTAATACGGAGTATTCCGTAATGTTTCTTTTTAAATTTTAATCTTAAATGGTAACTTGTAATGAAAATGAAAACTTTTCTAACCACAACTTTTTTTGTCATCTCAGATGCTTAATGCTATAAACCGTATTTTAGGAAATCAAAATATGAGGCCCAAATGCTTTACATCGTGTCTTAGGATATATGAGGCTCAAATGCTATAAACCGGTTTCTAATGCCAAATGGAAGCTTTTTTTTTTTTTTTTTTTTTTTTTATCGGTTTATAATTTTTGAAAATTTTTTATATTTACTAGTTTCCAAAAAATTATTCTAATTTTTACTATATAAACACCATAAACTTCTTCTTAATCTTGTGGTAATTAATGGTTAAGTTGATGGAAATGAATTTTAAAATATTTTTGATAAAAAATGGTAACAACATCCATTACTAAATTAATAGTATAAACATTGTTTAATTTAGGGCTGAGCAAAATCACCTCAAAACCACCTGAACTGACAAACTGACCGAAATCAGGCCGAATTGAACCGACCTTATTCAGTTCAATTTTCAGTTTTGCATAGTTATTTCGGTTTTACTTGGTCCGGTTCAGTTTGGATCAAACACACACTTATTCGGTTCCAAATAGCTAAACCGACCGACCCGAACTGAACTGACAATATTCGCTTCGATTTCGGTTTCAATAGTTTTTACTTTGTTTGATTTTCAGTTTACGTTTTACTCTCATTCGGTTTTTGGGTCGGGTCGGGTTTGGTTGGTTCAGATCGGATTTGATCCGTTGCTTTGCACTAATTAGTCTAGTATTGTCTAATACGCTAAAAAATCTTTTGCATGTTATAAATGTGTATTTACCTCTTGTAGAACATATATATGTGAAAAAAAAAAAAAAAAAAAAAAAAAAAAAAAACTATTGTGAAATGAATTTCTCGTATCTTAAGTTTCATTCAATAAATCATTTATGCGAAAAATTACTACCTAGAACCCTCAAGTTAACTTGACAAAATGCAAGCTATTTGGTACTAGGATTAATAACCTAAAAGTTGACTCAGTTGACAAGAATGAAAAAGAAACATAAGAATTTGACAAAATTTCACCGATCGTTTCTAAACTTGTCGCGATTTCCGCATATCGTCCTTAAACTATTTTTTTTGGCATTTTCGTCCCTGAACTCCTCATTTTTGGCGTGGTTGGTCTCTGGAACCCACTTTTGGCTGATGGACGTTGCTTTGCAATGTTAGTTGACCAGTCAACTGGGTTTTTCATCATTTCACATATTTGCAATGGCCTAAACGAAGGCTTGGTCCCTGAATATAAAACGGCTATTACAACCCTATTGTGTCACTTGTTACTGTACAAACCCGATCATCTTCCTGCTCTTACTTCGCAACCATATCATTGTCACACACAAACAATCTCATACACAGCCTGATTCTTGCAATGGCTGACAAAGATTGGAGCAAAGTTACGTTGACTGAAGACATGAAAGATTATCTTTGTGAAATATATAAGGATAGCTGGAAGCCAGGAGATGAGGTGTCTGATGAAATGTTGGACACCTTATGGAACTATGCTATGGTGGAAGGTTAGCACATTGTTACATTGTTATTGTTTATAGTTAAATTTAGAGTAAATGATTTGAGTTGACATTTTTTTGATTATCTGCTTCATCTTATTTTGACAGTTCTCAAAAAAGGACCTAGTAAGGAATTTCCTACCATTCAAGCTGTGTTGGGTCAGACCTCAAAACCCATGGAGGGAAAGCTAGCAGAGGAGAATAAAGGTATGCATTTTGGTATTTATTTAAAATGTCCAACCTTGAGAATGTGTTTACACCATTTTGATGTTGATTTTCCCTTTTGTTGTGACTCTAATGAATGCTTTTTAGGTAAGTTTATGATTTACCTAAGTTTTTATCCAGATTGACTTTAGCAAGTCAAACTGCATTACTCAAAGTTCAAATGTTGTTTCACTTTAGCAATTAAGGGCCTTTGTATTTGACCTAATGAGTGCCCATTGTGTAGTGTAGCCCTTTAGGGGTGTTTGAATGTCTAAAAACCAGAGTTAGCATATTGGTTGGATATATGTATTACATCTAACCTGTGTTAACCTATTATGTTTCAGATGAGCAGCAGGATAAGGTTTATGACAGTAGGCTTCAAAACCTTGAGAAGAAGATTTCCATCCTTGAGAACAGGATGGAACCAATTGAGGAGGTGTACTTTAACCGAGGAGATTACGGATTTGGGAGTGAAAAATCCACTCAAGAAGTGGCTTCCATTGACAAGAGGATTGAACACCTTGAAAGGAAGTAACAATGGCTTGAAAAGAGGATGCTAAACCTTGAGTATCAGTGCTACTCGAAGGCAATGAAGGGTGTTCCAAGTGAAGAGGAAGTATCCAGTGAAGAGGAGTTTTGTACTGCAAAGGATGTTGCAAATGAGGTGATTAGTGTGTCAACTGATGAGGATGAACCTACTCCAATAATATCCAGGCCTTCCATTTCAAAGAGATCCACAGCTCTGAAAGGTCAAGCTGCTTCAACTTCAATTGCTGAAGATGTTCCAAAGATATCCAGACTTTCTAATACTCACAAAAGAGGCAGAGCTTCCATTTCAACTACTGCACCTGCTCCCAAAAGACCCAGAGGCAGACCTCCTTCATCTTCAAAAACAGGTGGTCAAAAGAAAAAAGCTCCATCAACTTCAGGTCCAAGAAGCAAAGCTTCCACTTCAACTGCTGCACCTGCTCCCAAAAGACCCAGAGGCAGACCTCCTTCTTCTTCAAAAACAGGTGGTCAAAAGAAAAAAGGTCCATCACAAGCTCTTCCATCAACTTTAGCTCCAATAGGCAAGAGACCACCACCTATGACTGGAGTTGTAATTGGTTTAAGAGCTCGAGATGCTCCAGCTGTTTTATGGTTTTGAAGTTGACTTGATGTATGTGTTGTTCTACTTATATGTTTATAAACAATTACTTTTGCTGCTATATTGTACATTCAATTATAGTTGGAAATGCTCCAACTTTTTTGACATTCAGTTATATTTGGAAATGCTCCAACTGTTTGGTTGTAAAAAGTAACATACTCATCTACTATTAGTAAATATGCAGGTTTTCTATCTTTTAATCATTTGACTTTTATTTGTTGGACGTAGTAAGGATTATAAGTCTAGTTATATAAGATTTTGTAATTTGAGTGTTGATTGTAAGTTGACTTGTAAAAGTCAGTTAAAGGCATGGGCAGTACCTTTTGATGTTTTATGGATTGTTTGGAAATAAAATTACACATTCAAACAACTTAGTTTGGAAATGCAATTGAATTATTCAACACATAGAAAATATGTGATTTCAAGTAAGTATAACAAGAAAAAGTTCAAAACACATTGTCTCAAACAATTTGGGTTAATACTGTTAAGAAAAAAAAATTGTACTGGTGGGTGTATTTAGTACTGGTAGGATATCAAATGTGTAATAAATGTCTGTTCAACCTACGTTCCATTTGCACTATCAAAACTAGTAGTATACAACGTTCAACAATAAATTACTAAGACGTGTGTCTTTTCCAAAGCAAAAAAAAAACCGTTCAGTTGCCTTATTCAATGGTTATAAATTGGAACATTTGTAAACAACAAAATCATTCAAAACAACTTACATCTATACAATATCAAAAAAATGGCATCAACATCAACAATTAATGTCCAAGAGAATGAAGCAGAGGTTAAGATGCAAGAGAAACCATGAATGCAACATATGCAAACAAATGAAATTGAAGAAAAAGCTTCAATACTTCAACAACTAGAAGAGGCTGAAGAAGAAAGTGAGGAAGTACCAGAACCGACCTTTGAAGAAACTATTGATTGGTATTTTAAAGAAAAGTTTCAAGTACAGCAAAAAAAATTGATAAAATTTGAAAAACAAGAACAAGCTGCTAGAGAAAAACCAAGTCGAAAAAGTAAATACACTTGGAAGAAGATGTGGGCATACAGAAAACGCAAAAATATTGTGTCTGAGGAAGAGGAAGACTCATCAGATGATGAGCATTTGGATTATGACAACTTTCATTTGTCATTTGATCCCGAAAAATCTCCCAAGTTTAATTGTTAATTGTATCATGTAATGTTTATTTTTTGTTGAATAAAAATTTTATTTTATGTTGAATGAACAAGGCTATTTTGTGTTCTTTACATCATTTGGCTTTTGTTAGTTGGAATTAGTAGCTATAATAAGTCTAGTTATATAAGACTTTGTAATTTGCGTGCTGATTGTAAGTTGACCTATAAAAGTCAAATAAAGCCATGGGTGTATTTAGTACTAGTAGGCTAAAATTTACTACGGTTGGGTAACCATTGGTACTGTTTGGGAATAACCGTTATTCATTAATAACCGTTGAGATATTTTTTGTCTATTGGTTCGCTTATAGGTATCACCACATTCGATAATTCACAATCTTTCTTTAATTCACAATAGAAAGAAAAGTTTAATTAAGTTGATTTTCCCAAAACCCTAAGTGACATCCATATCATCTCAATTGGGTTTACCAAACACACATACTCTTCTAAACGACCATAACCCAGAACCCTAATCAAAATTTTAACAACCTTAATGGCGATTTTGGAAAATTATAAGACACATAACATGGTAGCCTAGCTACTTACAGAAACCAGAGGGAAGTGAAGTGTTTCACTAGATTATGGATTTTCTCAATAGAAGTTACATAAGGTATGCTATTACACAGAATCCTACTATTTATGTTTCCCAAATCAATTAGTTTTGGCAAACTACCAAAGTCAAAACACTTGCTAATGGAGAAAAAGAGATAAATGCTACAGTTGATGGCATATTCATGGCTATTACTGAGTCATCTGTTAGGAGGCATCTGAAACTATCAAACAATGGTGGTATTAGTTCATTGCCAAATGATGAAATATTTCAAAATCTTTACTATATGAGGTATGGGTTAACTTTTGATAACTTAACTTTTCAAAAACCACAATTCCCCCCTCAATGGAGATTTCTCATTCATACCGTAGTACATTGTTTAAGTCCAAAGAAAACTTGTTGGGAATAATTTAGTAGCAACATAGCAACTGCTATTGTTATCTTGGCCACGAAAAGGAAGTTTAACTTTTCAAAATTGATTTTTGATGGTATGGTGAAAAATGTGAAAAGCAAATACAAATTTTTAATGTATCCAAGATTTATTCAAATTATTTTGAACAAACACAAGAAACGGCTTCAACCTCACAAAAACATTCTTAAAACTCCTACCCTTAGTCAAAAGGTTTTTAGTAATATGAGGACGCTTTGTGTGGGTTATAATGGGATAGAAGCACCACTGTTTTTATCAATGATTGTTCCACCACTCGAGGGTCAAGGATCTGCAACCCAAGTTGAGTCTCATGACACACCCATAAGTGGTCCATCATCATCAGAACCTCAAGTTACACAAACATTTACGAGAAGAATCAGAAATGAATATGTGGTACCTCAGCCCATATCTCCAACTCAACCAAATGTAGCAGATGAGGCTATCTGTGAGACAATGGTGCGGGCTACCACTACTCTCACAGGCTTAGAAGCTGGGCAGGCCAGTGGTAAGAATGATAAGACCAAACCCATGGAAACATCTAATGATTCAAGTTCTCATGATGGTGCTTCAGGTGATGCAAACCCCATGCCGCATGATACAATGGGGGATATGCCTCATGGTTCCCCTGTCCCAAAACTGAACACAGATGGAAGTGATGTAGGTAGTCTGAAGTACAAAGAGTTGATGGATATTTGTACAAAATTGTCAGACAGAGTTACTGGGTTGGAGCAAAACTTGAAGAATACAAAGCAACTTTATGCTCGTGTTTATACCAAGTTGATTCAAAAAGTAAAGAAGTTGCGCCAAAAACTGAAGGACAGTAAAGGTAAGAGGAAATCAACCATTGTGGATTGTGATAGATCAGAAGATTTGGAGGATTTTGATTTGGAGGATCTTTCAAAACCGATGAAGTTTGAAGAGGGTGCAGAGAGTCATGGTAGGAATGAAGATCCAATGGGATTTGATATCCCTTTTAAAGTTGATGGTGCAGATACTGTTAAAGATACTGTTGAACAAATTGGTACTGGTGGTGGATCTGTTTGTACTACTAGTACTCCGAATGTTGATGAAACAGCGGCACACACATTAGATCATATCAGAGATAATCTTATTAATGATCTACTCGAGAATATTAAAAACAAACAGATTGCAAAGAAAGCAGAAGCTAAAAAGAATAAACCACAAACTCAAGCACAAATGATGAGTTGTATGAAGAGATATCTCATCAATCAAGATCATCGGACTGCAAGTAAACTGAAAGGCAAATCCTTTGAGGTAATTGTAAAGCTACACAGATATGCCCAAAGGAAGATTGACAAGTTTATTCCAATGCATTTAGAAGAAGAAAGTACAAGATTTAAGAGAGGTGGTTTACACTTAGAATCAAAGTCTTCTAAGAAGCAAAAAAAATTTGTTGCAGGCCAAGAGAAACAACATTTGAGTGAAGAACAGATTCAGCATATGATGCAAATTGTTCCATATGACGGTATGAATGCAGAAGCTTTACAAGCCAAATATCCAATTGTTCTGAGGTATACAAACACTTTCAAGATATGATGAAAGCATTTGACAGGGAAGATTTGGTCAAGCTATGGAGTTTAGTCACTCAAAGGTTCAAGTTAACAGAGATAGCTGATGACAAGGAAAAAATGCTATGGGTTGAATTGAATAGGCTTTTTGAACCAGATAAAGATGACAAATTGTGGAAGTTTAATGTAGATGAAGCATCATTGAAATGGATATTGTATGATACATGTGGAGTTCACCATGTGTCTACAAAAGCTGGAACTGACATATACATGCTGGTGGAGAAAGAATACCCATTGCCAACACTTTCTCTGAGTGTGATGTTATCTGTAAAGTTGACTGTCGAAGAAGATACTCAGATGGAAAAAGACCTACTTAGGAAAATCTTCATACAGTCTAAAAGTTATGTTTGGAAATGATCAAACAGTATGAAAGTTATGTTTGTAAATGTTTAAACATTTGGTTGTAAAAAAGTAACATATTTGTGTCTTGTTAGCTTTCATTTTAAATGGTATGAATTATGTTTGTGGAAATTAGTAAGTATTTTGTAGAACATACAATTAGTCAACATATACACAATAACTTATTTTCATTAAGCATAATAGGTGAGTACAAAAGACATTAACTGAAGAAACCCATAACAACCACACCTAAGGCATAAAAACCTTAAACTAAACATAAAAACCCCCATCAGTTACCAAATCCTTCTTGTCACCAGCATACACCCTTTTCCTTTTCAGAGGCATTCCATTGGATTCCACCTGTTCACCAACAACAGCTTCAGGAGTAACAACATCTTCAGCAACAATTTCATGTTTAACTCTTGGCACATTAACTGCACCATTAGTTAGTTTGACAAGTGTGATGTCTAAGGTTTCATTCCAATCTGCCCATGCCTTGATTGGACAAACCTTTTGCTATCTAACCTTGTTTTCCAGTATGTCAACTTCTTCCCTTAAGTTTCTTTATGGCATTCAGCAGATTATTGAACTTGTGGCATTCATGAATCCTGTTCAACCATAGCTCAGTGAAGTTGAGTGGATCGTCACTGCCCTCATCAGACCATTCAGGGCGATGGTCAACAACATCTTCGATAAATGCCAGCATTGATGCCCATTTTGTTCTTGATTGTTCCATTTGGGAGTTGTGGGTTGCAATGAACAGATTGCTTTTCTTTTCAGCCATTTGGAATTTTTGGATGCAATTGGATAGGGCAATGGGCCATGTTTTATAGGTACAAATGAGAGTTGTCATTGGCATGGTGGTTTGGCAGGAAAAATGACCAACGGACTAACATAGAATGAGTATTTCGAGGACTAATGGTAAAACAAGGTCAGTAATTCAGGGACTAAACACACACTCTGTGAGGTAGTAACAATTGGCGGGAAAATTAAAAAGCCCGGCAAATGAGCATTATTTGAACCCTTTTATCTCGTTTTAGGTCCTTGATTTGGGAAAACATTTTGCACGTATCGTCCCCGTTTAGAGAATCGCGTTATAGGCCCTCACAAACACCAACTTAAAGGACAGTATAAATTGGCAACAAGGTTCTTGCTGTCACAGAAAATGACAACAACATGAGTAACTCACCGCGTGCTTCATCAGGTCACCAGAATGATGAAATTTCTCGCCAACATCCTGTTAGGATCATACTGGTCCTGCGGGTGTCTATCAAAGGGCGAAGCTACGTAAAATAGAGGAAACTCGGCTAGGTGGAGACGTGTCTATAATTTCCACACAGGAGTATATGAGGAAAGTTGTTGAAGACGTGGGTGAGGATGAGGATTTTACACGTGGGCCATGGCTTAGCGCCGTGGACTATTTGAATGCTAATGGGGGGGGGGGGGGGTTGAGATTGGATGTTTAGGTGATATCAAAAGCTTTATCAATAAGGGGAAAGTTGAACAAGTTGTTGCTATAATAAAGTCGTGTACCCCAAATGCGCTTGGAGATCTTACAGTTACTGTCAAAGATCTCTCAGGTGAAATATCTGGTACAATACATCATAAAATCATTAATGAGGGGGATAATGGAAAGGATATTACTGTAGGAGCTGCTTTGATTCTTCGTAATGTTTCAGTGTTTTCACCAAAATCAGGCCATTATCTTAACATTACCAGGAAAAACTTAGTTAAGGTATTCAAAAAAGATACGCTTCCTGGTTGTAGTGGAATTTTAGAGGAAGAAGAAATAATGAAACTGATGGAAGAAGAAGAAAAGGCAGAATTTGAGATGCCGGTAGTTGGAAATGTTGTTGATGATGAAATTCAGCAGAGTTTAGATGAAGAAGCATTAAACCTTGCATTAGAAGAAGAAGCAGCTTTTGCAAAGGCTGACCAAGAGATGCTGCAACAAGAAGAAGAGGAGTATAACCTGCTTTGGGGCTTGCTTGTGTAAAAAAACAAAAAATAGTTATATGTTTGTTTTGTTTGAATATCTTGTGTAATTTGTTTCAGTTTAATGAAATGAAATCAATTTTATCATTTCCTTCATTTGTGTATAATAACTGTTATGAGCTTCAACTTTAATGTGACCATACATTAAAGAAGGTACTGCTGAAACAAAATGATACTGGTAGAATTAAAGTAGGTACTGCTACATTCAAAGAGTAAACAAGTCACTGCTTCTCAACTTGGTCAAACAAGATGACCTACACAATCTATCAATGCAGAAGTACTCAGCACAAAAGAATTTAGTTGATCAATACTACAGTGTCACATTTGTAATATGTTATCTCATTTCCTTACATGTCTGTGTGTGCCTTTAAAAAAAATACAAAGTGTATCTAGCAATTAATTTGACTTTCAATCATCTGTTGAACAAGCATTGAATGTGCTATTCAATTACTTTGACTAATTAAAGTCAAACAACTTACCTACTATAAAAAGCAAGTTAGAGTATTGAACACACACTTGGTTACATTAAACACATAACACTCAAACAGTAACTAAACCCGATCAAACCCTAAATTCCAAAAAAAAGAAGCAAATCAACACAATGAGCTCCCCTAGCCGTCCAGGTATTTATACTAGAAATTGTTATTTATCATTGGATACATCTTTTGCACCATTTAATTGTTGTTTATCCTGTTTAACATATTTGACTTTGTCTTAAGTGACAACATTTGGGGGTTTTGTTTGCTTGTATGTGTTTACTAAGATTAGAAAGACCATAATGTAGTTTGATGCCTACATTTGAACACTAAGATTAGAAAGACCATAATGAGCTTATTTTATCATTTGATCAAACTTTTCACTCCTCACCTTCATTTGTTTGCTTGTATGTGTTTACTAAGATTAGAAAGACCATAATGTAGTTTGATGCCTACATTTGAACACTAAGATTAGAAAGACCATAATGAGCTTATTTTATCATTTGATCAAACTTTTCACTCCCCGCCTTCATTTGTTTGCTTGTATGTGTTTACTAAGATTAGAAAGACCATAATGTAGTTTGATGCCTAAATTTGAACACTAGGATTAGAAAGACGATAATGAGCTTATGTTATCATTTGATCAAACTTTTCACTCCTCGACTTCATTTGTGACACATGCCTTGTGCCTACTTGAATGAAATGTATTGTGTCTTTAATGTTGTTTGATACTTACCTTTGAACACTAACAATACCAATTATATTAATGTGACCTAGCACCAATTAGCTCATCTTCCAGCAGTTCTAGTTTAAGTTCTGGTGGTTACACAATCCCCCCCGGATTGCTTGACTGGTTAATTGAAGAGCAAGAAACTGATTCTGGTTCAACCTCTGAGTATTCAATAGCCGATTATACAAGCTTTGATTCGCCAATAGAAGTTGTACCTCTCCAAGTTATTCTACCTTCTCTGCCTCTCCCAGCTGACCTTGTTGTCCTAGCTCTGCCTGTCCCTGATGAGCAGCCAATCCCAACAAAGAAACGTAAATGTGACCAGGATCATGGTCAAAGCAGCAAAGGCAAAGGTAAGGCAAAGGCAAAAGGCAAAGGCAAAGGCAAGGCAAAGGCAACAGATAGAGCCAAAGGGAAAGGCAAAGGCAAGAGGAAAGGCAAGGCAACATGAAGATGATGTATCATGTCCAACTTATGCTTTTGAAAAACTTGTTCACTTTTGATGATGCTTGTAAATATTTCTTAACTTACTATGAATGGTGCTAATGTAGTAGACTTAAGTTATGGTGGTTAGTTTGATGACTTAATGGTTAATGCTATTCATGTTTCTAGTTTACAAATTCTGCAAATCATGGATTCCTTATGATAAAGGTTTACATCAGATACAATTAGAGTAATTTGTGGTTGACTTGAACAGCCCTTGATATGGAGTTGGCAATCAAACATTCACAATCAACCATAAAAAATGACTAGTAATTAAACTTCATATTTTTTTTATTGATAGAGTTATAAAGTAGCAACCATTCCATACATCAGTTAAAAACCAGATTACAAACATACTAAAACCATACAAACACCACAATCATTCAAAGCTTTCACCCCAACCGGTTCGACCCAGAGCTCTCTTCCCTGCTTGCATCACTTTCCCTCCTATCCTTCCTTTCTTTATATTCTTGAAAGAAAATTTCAAGAGCCGTAATCCTGCTTGCCAAATTCAACCTATCCTCCAACATGTTTGGCTGCTGCTCCACCGCATTATGCTGCTGCTCCACCACATTATTCTGCTGCTCCACCACGTCCTGCTGCTGCACTACCTAATTTTGATCACCCCCACCTCCTCTTCCTCCTCCTCCTCTATATCTTCTTCCTCATTCAACCCCAAAACCTCGTCCCAGTAAAAGTCCTGTCTACGAACCCACCTCAGTATTTGTGTCCTCATGACGGTGCTAACCTGCCTGTAATTCCCAAATTCCAATACGGGATCATACCCGAATTCATTGAACACAGCGTCCCACAACAAGGCGTTGTTTAAGACAAACTCGTATTCGTCAGCTTCACTTGGAAAACATCCATTTGCATTTGGGGCTACCATTTTTAAGTGTGGTTCTTTTCAAAGGGATTTCTGTGTTGGTGTGTCATCTAGGGTATACAAACGAGGCTATAAATAGGCTGACGAGTTGTTGAACGTTTACCAAAAAGATAGGCGGGAAAAAAGGGGGGAAGGGACCAAATGCGCCATTGCAAATATGTGAAATGACGAAAAACCTAGTTGACTGGTCAACTAACGTTGCAAAGCAACGTCCGTCAGCCAAAAGTGGGTTCCAGGGACCAACCATGCCAAAAATGAGGAGTTCAGGGACGAAAATGCAAAAAAAAATAATTTAAGGACGATATGCGCGAATCACGACAAGTTTAGGGATGAACGGTGAAATTTTGTCTAAGAATTTTTTACTCATAATGGGAACTTTATATTTTTTTTGGTAACCATGGTTTTCGACTTTTTGGCCGATTTATTTAATTTGTAACAGTTTTTCACTGAATTTTATAACCACTCGAGACAAGGTGGAGGCATTTTAATTCTAATGTGAGTAAAACCAAAAAGATTACACTATATAATTGGAGATGCTTCATTGTTCTTATCTCCGTGCAAGACAAGAAACGTTTCCCAACCTTGTAACTATCATATTTCTTACCACATTTCTTACTCTATCGGATAGTACAATGCTCTTTGAATTACATATATTTGGACCTTAAGTTAATAGCAAACGAAAAAAAAAAAAAAAAAAATATAGATCATGGTTAAATTTAGCAGACCTTTGCAGATATGTTGTGTCGTGACTCTTCTTCTTCTAATAATCATCACAGTCACAGCAGTCACTCTCTATTTCACTGTTTTCAAGCCTAAACAGCCCAAAGTCACCACTCAAAGTGTCACATTGGATTCATTCTCAACAGACTTGTTTGATCTTAGGGATACAAATGTCACGCTAGGGATAATGGTAACTATTGACAATCCCAACTATGGAGGATTTAAGTACGGGAATAGTACGACTTATGTGACTTACCATGGATCTGTGGTAGCTGTGGCACCGATCATGGAGGACACAATCCCGGCTCGTGGACGACATAATCTTAGCACAACAGTTATGGTTATTGGTAAGAGTTTGCTCACGAACCCGTCCTTTCCCGGGGATCAGAAAAATGATACTTATAATTTTACTTCTAACTCAACGATAGAAGGGAAAGCAATAGTTATGAAATTGTTTAAAATGAAGGCTACAAGTTATTGTCTTTGTAATATTTCTGTTCAGTTTGTTGCAAAAAATTCAACTACTGTTTGCATATCAAAAGTTAAATTTTAGATAGTTTTTTTGGATGTTTTATTTTCCAAAAATAGCTTCTACAATAAACATGTCGTACGAACAACAGTGAAACAATAAGAAGCTTGTCAGGAGGCCAAAATTTGATGAAAATTTATTAATTTGCCAGTTCCTTCGCCAATGATTTAAATCATATCATATCCTTTAATTTGCAAATTATATATAGCTTTGGTATAATAAATATGATTAAAACTTGTGTATTAAAGATCAAAATCACTGATTGATAAGTAGAAGAGAATAGATTCATAATATATGTACCAAAAATGCAGACTTTTAATTTTTTATGTCAATGAAACATGAGAGATGAGATGACCACTCAAAATGATCATATTATAGAAGCAAATTGACATGAGATGAAAAGAGGGCAGTATCTGTTAGGAACAAGTTTCTACAAGAGTACCATTTCAACACTAGACTTCAAAACACATACAATCTGAAAACCCTAAATCTCCATAAAGTTATTTGGAGTTTAAACTACAATTCACTCGATAACATATTAGTTTACTCAGAAATCATAATAAAACTAGGCAAAGTCAATACCCGAACCTATAACCTTCGATTAATGGTGAAAAATACATTCTTGCGTTGGCACCATACACCAAAGGATTGTCTTAGGTGCGTTCTTGACTTCTTCCATTAAGCTTCAGATGACAAGAGTAAACATTGGCCACTTAAGCCCTCCTTCATCCCGTAACTTGGATTCATACTGAAAATTACACAAACTAATGCCAAGTGTCAGATAACACTTCATCAGACACAAGAAATGGTAAAATACACCATCATATGCTAGTACACTTGTAAGATGTAAGTGGAAGTAAGAGAATAAACTACAAAGATTTAATTACAAAATAGTACATAAAACTAACAGATTAAAGGTTACTTACCATATAAAACGACAAGCATGGTTAAGGATTCTCAAGAGCTACGGCAGCTTTGATCCTTTCAACAGTGCACTTAATAAGATTATTCACTGTCGCGACCGACCCTAGTGATAATTTTGCTGTTGGAACAGAATCAACTAGAATCTGAAATGCGACAGTCAGTAAAGATCCACCATTTCCAACCTCTAGAATTCTTCCTCCTTGATGTTTTCCTGCTCCATCAGGAAGTATAGCGAAACCAGATGGTAGTAAGGCAACATAAGCAGGGTCGCCGCCACTCAACACCACGTTCATTGCTGCAATATCTACTGGTGCGTAGATAACATACGAGCCCGTAGAATCACTTGAACTCTCCTGAAGTATGAGCATGTTTCCCTGGCTCGAATTTGCACTCTAGAATATGGTTTATGTCAGAATTCAATGGTTATGTAAGTTACTATTCTAACTAGATCGTTAGGAATTTAAAAGCTTACATTGACTCGTAAAAGTGAGACACAATTACCTGGATCGCGACCATTGGCTATATGTGCCATTTCTTGAACCAGTCCACCATTTGAAAGAATATCCCACTGAATATATATGCAGCAAAATTAATGAATATGGTATCACTAGACATTTCATAAAATGATTTAGAGCAGACATTTCATTGCCAGTCCAGTACCGACATTAAAATTTGTCTACTAGTAGCTTATTGTACAAATTAACTCATTGCAACTAAATCTATGTGTCTGTCACAAAGATTAGTAATATTTTGAAACTCGAAATCCATCTAGCTTATATTTATTTAGATTTGTGTTAGTGAAAACTTCTTACCTCGCTCCTCGAGTTTTCATCACGAAGAAAATCAAAGACCCGTTTCGGTGGAACTGGGATCCAGAATGATGTAGCAGCACTTAGCACGATACCAGGAGGCCTGCCTGGATCATCAACACTCTTTCTAGTCATAACACGAACATCATCCGCACCGCTACCAGACAAAGTTGTCCATGTATGTGTCGTTGAAGCTCCAACACCGCTACAAAAACTCAAAACCATCCGCTCGGACAACTTCAACATACTCTTTCTCCCTTCTAGAGTCGTTATAACTGCCCAAATAAACATATAATAACAATAAAAGATAAATAAAGCATACTTTTGCTGTATACATCAATTCACAAACTTTAAATTACCTCCGACGTCACCAGCTGGAATATTGTTAGCCATTGCGCTTGCAAGGCGTTCACATTGTCTTTCAAGTGTTGCTACCCATCGTTGTGCCCCAAATGCTAAACCAGAATTCACTAGTGACCGATAAATATCATGAACAGCTCTGTCATCGAACTCAACATGTTCAACCCATGTAACCTAAAAAAATAAATAAAAACATGAATCTAATATCCTAGATTCCTTTTGGATGTTTTTCTTCTTTGTATGCAGAGCTGAGGGTGGGTTAGCAGTGAACAGATGATCAAAGCTAGCAGAAAGTTCTAAACTCCCTTAAAACATAAATTAAGATTTTGATTTGTACAGAATTGAGAACTTGAATAAAAAGTTTCCATCACCTTTGAGTATCCATTGGGAAGTTCTTGAATTAAACAACCTGATGGCCTCCTCCGAGATCTTGACATCACACCAGGGCGTAAGTTGTCTAAGGATACGTCGACCACGGCCCAGGTCCCATCAGCATGTTGTTTACAGTACCTAACAAAATAGTATTCTCGGGTTGGAACAAGTGGCGAAGGAACCTGATACTCGGCAGTCATCTGAAATATGTAATCATTAGAACCACGCAAGTATATTTTGTACAGTTATTATACATGTGTATAATATATTCTAGTGAACAACAATATTTTTTTAGATCAGTCAATATACACAATTATCTTTAACATGTTAACATACTAAAAAGCATGTAAATTACTCATCCTTTTTTCGCCTTGTAATGATTCATTTAGTTTGTAACACATATAAATGTGAATTTTTTTTATTACTTTAATACACTCATAATTATAATTGCTTTTCTTTCAAACCCTTATATGTGTGTCACACAAACATAATACTTTTACCAATTAAAATAACCAAGCCATAAACCCGTAAATGTATGTTCTTACCACTTGTAGAGCTCCATTATAGTTACCAGCCACTCCGATTGAAAGCACTTCTAGAGTCATTGCTCTTGAAACAATCCCAGCAAATACATTTGACCACTGATTCTGCAAAATCATTACCAAATTTAAGATTAATAATCTAACTAGATCAACGTTAATTTGATCAATATAGATTAAATTCCAAGGAGGGTATTTTTCTAATATGTACCACATCCATTAAAATCTCGACAAGATTGATATGATTCATGATAACTACTTCAGATTTCCTAGAAGCTTCAGACATTAATCCCATTTGTTTTGGTCCAATGCCTCTAGGAAACGTTTGCGAGTATTCTTCTTCATTCAAGGTCTCTGATGAGTTATCAGAGCTTGGGACCCACAATGGCTCACCAGACTGGGCCATTCTAACCAATTCCTCCATGGCTGCAACTGCTAGTTCGATTATAACTGGTTTGTCGGCCTCACTGGGACCTGAAACTGACCGCAGAAGGTTGCTTGTTCCAAACATGTCATCTACCATGCTGGGTTGTGAACTAAAACTGGCAATGGGAAGATCAAGAGAACGCGGTGGCCCATTTTGTGATAGATTAGGGTAAGTTAGCAATGGTTTGCCAACATATTTTGCAGCAATTCCAGATATCCTATCAATCTGTTCCAGGGATATAAAATATACTGTCAGAAACCCAACTAGAATTATGTAGAAACTGAATAAATTAATTTAGTTTTAGATATCATATCAATCGATGCTTAAGTAAAGTCTAGTTCTAGAAGGAGCAATCGACTTTTAAATCCAATACACTTGATTATCTTGGCGAAAATGTGAATTTATGATTCTTAGAGCAACAATAACTACAAGAAATATGCAAATTCTTTATGTTTACTAATCTGTGCTTGATGGAATATTGTGTATGTAATAAATATATGTCATCACATGTACTCAAATCAATGGGGCACTAAAGGTAGCTGTAAACTTAAAAGCATGAAGCCTAGTAAACTGGTTTACTCCATGTGATAAATTAGACATTTATCCTATGCGTTTATATGTATGGAATTTTATATAATTTCATCTTGTTTTTGATTGCTAACATTCAAGGAAATGGTCACAAAATATTTCTTCACTCAACTCAAAGTGTGTATTTCAAAGTTATACACTTTTAAGTGAGCAAATATGCCAAACAGAATATGTAGAATTGATATATTTTTGTAGTTAATGATTGCTTTTGGACAAAAGATACTAAGAAATTATAGTAGTTTTTGTTGTCATTTTCAAAAGCATAGACTGATCAGTCAAAGAGTTGTGTACTTGATTCTGACAACAAGAATTCCAACCAATACCAAGACTACAGAAATAGTTACTTTCAGTCTTGTTATTGGTTGCAATGGTAGTTTGTTTTAGGGTTGCGATAATTTACTTCATCACGTAGACGAGCATTTTCCATTCTGAGCTGCTGTTCATCAAATGACATCTCCCCAATGGCTGCAGGACCACCACAGTTGGGACATGTAGCATTGGCAAGGGCTTCTTTGTATCGTATATTCTCCATTCTTAGCTTTTCATTGTCATTCCTCAGTGAGGAGTTCTCATGGCGTTCATGTTGAGCCTAAATGAACAAGAGAAAAGGAACAACTTTAGGAGGTCAATAAGTTAATTATATATTAAAACACTTAATCACAAATGAAAAATATAAATAGCTGATACATAAGAAACACCAAGAGAGCCTCTGAAAATCAATTCGTCGGCAAAAAAGATGGAATTTGTTGTTCGTAGAAAAACAGAATGTGTTTAACAACATATGCAATGCTTGGAAAAACGGAAGTACTCAAACAAATTAGTTGGGCAATATGTCAAAACATGTAATTTAGAAGAATGAGTTAGATTGATTGAGGAAAGATCACTACTTACCATAATCGATTTTCTAGTATGATATAAAATAATTATATACTGATATAATAAAAAAATAAATTTTCTTGTATGATATAATAAAAATATAAATTTCGTATTACACAATTTAAGAGATTTTATGCATTGTAAATATACTGATATGACATTTGAAGCATTTGATGTCTCGCCCATTTAGAAATATATCTAATTAATTAAAGGGAAAATTGTCTAAAAATACATCTAACTTGCCACTTTTTCCTATTATATGCATGAACTTTTTTTTCCTATTGTATTAATCTTCCTATTGTATCAATATTACGGGTTTTTATTCTATTAATTACACCGTAATTAGTGTGATTAAGTATTGCCACGTCATAACTCAGCCGTAATACTGATACAATAGGAAGATTAAGATAGTTTATGCATACAATAGGAAAAAAAAAAGTTCATGCATACAATAGGAAAAAGTGCCAAGTTAGATGTATTTTTAGACAATCTTCCCTTGATTAAACTACCAGCTATTTGACTCATTGAAGAAAGTACAAGCATATATTGATCTGCTTATCAAGAAATATGTCAAAATTAAATTTGACACTGCAACTCCCGTAGATGCTGTTATTACGGGCTAAAACGTAGAAAACAAACCAAGATACTCGATAAAAGACTCAGATACACATAAAACAAACGCATGTATTCTATATATATGTTAATTGATACAGCAAAGCTGACAAGTACTTGAGTGTAGATGCACATGTAAACATACGAACACATTATCTGAAACAGATAAATCTCAATGATAAACAAGTATGAAATAAGCTTACTCAATGACTACATTTCTGAACCTATATGGTGAAGTTCCCTTATTGATAAAGTTACATGATTTGTGGATTTAAAGTACCTTCATTTGAGTCCTTTTATTTTGGAACCAAAATTTGACTTGCAGAGGCTCCAAAGTTAATCTTCTTCCAAGTTCCTTCCTTTGTTTATCATCTGGATGTGGGCATTCTTTGAAAAATCTACACTCAACCGAACAGCGTACTTAAATTTTGAAAACTGAACAAAAAGCACTATGTCTTAAAAATAACAGTGAGTAGTTTGATCTTATGAACTTACGCCTCTAATTCCTGGATTTGGTGTTGTGTGTGACGATGGTAACGTTTCTTCTTGTTGGGACGTTGACTGGGATCCTGATCATCGCCAGATGGAGCTTCCATGATTTCAGTACCGGATTTGCTCTCGTAGTCATCATCTCTAAGCATATCAAGCTCATTCTCTGGTGTTTTATGGCTCATGTCAAGAAGATGATGGTGATGGTGACTCTCAAACATGTTGGGTTGAAACATTTCTTTTGTTCTTCACAATCCTGATCATAAAAGGGTTTATTTAATATGAACTATAAATCATAAGCCACAACCTGATCATAAAAGGGTTTACTTAATATGAACCATAAATCATTATTAGCCACAGCAGAAAGAAAATAATCAATATATAATAACTGGTTTGTAATACCAAGAATATGAATAAGATTAAGATCGATGTTCAACATCATTAAACGAAGAATTTCAACATCACAAGACAAACTCTCAAATTTTCTATATACATCGAATCATAAAAAGTTAAAATTAAAATGAAATGAAAATGCATAAATGATAAAAACGGTCTTTAAATTAAACTATATAAAAAGTAAATGTTGATCTCTTAATTTTATAAGCAGAATTATCGTCAAGGAAAAGCAACAAATAAAAATAAGTTGACTAACATCTCACGATATACTACTACAGTTCCACTTTAAATGTTAAATAGACATGACCAAGTTTAAATTTAAATGAAAGTAATCATAGCACGTACATTATCTGTCCAAACATGTTATGAGTTACAAAAAGCTTGTGTTAGGGAATATGTATACAAGAAATACCAACAAACAAAAGCTTAAAAATTAACATTAAAGGAAAAGTAAGGGTACAACTAACAGTCAAGTGATTCAATTAATACACAGAAAATGAAAGAAATGCAAATTTTGTCTTATATGGATAAATATCATTTAGTTATAGTTATGGGACATTCAGTATATTAGTATTAAATATTAATACTAACATATTCCTATATAAAAATATAAAAAAAAATATTATTGATAAGAAAACATAGGAGGATATGAGGTTAATATTATCGATATGTGCACACATAAAAGACGACATAAATATATTTATTGGAGGTCAACAAATCTCTATCTTCTTTGAAAACAAAAGTCAACTTCAAAAGCATAAAAAGTTAATATTAGTCTTTCTGATAATTCTAAAGAATATTTTTTTTTCTTAATTTATTATCCGTAATTATGTGTGCCAAATGTTAGTTAGAGTGTGAAAAACATAAGATTTATAAGCCACCACTTGATAGCTATTAGAAATGTATATACGAAGATGAAGAAAAGTTAGAAAAAAAAAAAAAAAACTTTGTCCTAACTAACACCAATCTAGTTTCTTGAAATAAGCTACCAAATCCTCAATATGGGTCATCAAGAATTACAACAACTGGTTTGCCATAATCCGATCTGTGTCTCAGCTCGCATATAGATTTAGTTTTTCTAAGACCTTCTTCATGAAACTTAAACTGCAATATAATAGACTTGAATACATAGCTTATAGTAAAACATGAACGCGTTTCTAAGAGTAAATAAACACATAACTGATGACCATAAAATCAAACCAAATCAAATATTGAAACGCTTGTCTCTTTATTAAGAAACATAATATCATATCATACATATCTGTATATTCATGAAGATATGAACTTTTTAAAACTTTAAAAGACATTGAGAAACCCTAGCATGTCATTAACCTCTCTCTACAAATATTTATTTTTGTGGGATTTGATTTTTGTTTCACATAAGAATTAAATATATTCCATGATTCAAAAAAAAAGTAGTTTGTATCAAACAAAATAATTTAATCTCACCCTATTAAATTAAAAAGAAATAGCTTGCTCAAGAAATCTTAGAAAGAAAGAAACCCTAAAGACACAAAAGTTTCATATATCAAAACCTGATGAATGAAGATGGATGGTATGCTAATTACTTACTAGTATATATTGAGTCTAGCAAAAAGATCTGGTATAGAGGAATAAAGGGTTAACTAGAAACCACTTTTAAGAGAGTGAAAGAGTGGTTTTCAGGCTGGTTTCCATTGAAGCTACCTGTATTTTTCTTGTGAATAGAATTTAAGAAGAATGAAGAGAGAGAGAGAGAAAGAGAGAGATAGATAGATGAACAGGTGGGAGAATTGAAGAGATGAGAGGGGGAGATGGAGAAGAGTAAATGCAGTTGTATAGAGAGGATGCAAACGCATTTATGGAGAGAGAGAGACTTGTTGCAAGCTGGTATTCAAACTTAATATGTATCTCTATCTCTCTCACACACTCACTTTGTGTAAATATGTGTGTATGGTGAAAGATCAATGTAATGGCAATTCCTTTTCTAGTTGATTATGGTTTTGGAGTAGAGAATTGAGTTTCATTGAAGGAATGAGCATCTACTTTTAATTTATTTCTACTTACCATCTTTATTGTGCAATATTGTATGTGTGTGTGTATTAATGTATACTCCGTAGTATATGTTTCTACTTATCATTTATTTGTATGTACATATGTTGGTGTGTACGTATGAATATATTTGAGTGTGTGTTGTGTGTAAAAATGTCAACCATATATCTTTAGAATTGTGTTTTTCTTTCTTTTTTTTTTAACATTGGTACTTATAGATATAATTTTAACTCCAAAAATGAAATTATGTCAAACATGCATGGAACTTACACGTAAGTAAAACCACATACGTCTTCGGTTTTCTTAATTATAATATTATCACCACTCTTGAATTGCAATGTAACGCAATAGAACATAAATATTAGTGTTGGTCGGTAAACACTGAAATTAAATTAGCTGAATTCTTATTAATTAGCTGAACCCGTCAAATCATAGTATTTGCCTATTTGGGTTGTACAAAGAGTTCGATATGACAAAATTATTACGTATAAAACAGAGAAAATGATTGTATAGAAGTTCAATTTAGGTTGTTTCATTCTAACTCCTTTACTTTATAACAATTCTATGATTTGACACTTTCTTTAAGTACATGTTTTGAGTGATTTAATACAGATAAATAATGAGATGCATGATGAATAATTTAATATACATGGATTATTTTTAAAGTGACACTTATTAGTTTTTCTTTAATTTCTAAAATGCACTTATATGAAAATATAGTATTAAGACGTTAGATATTACAAACGCAATAACGGGTAAATCCCACCAAAAACACCCATAAAAATGCAAAGACTCAAACTTATAATTGTGAAGAACCAACAATTCATATATACAAAACATAGATATATATATATACATGTGAATCTGAAATGAAAATATTGCTTATTTTTTCCCGATCGAGATATACATGATATAAAATTCTTGCTTAAAGACCCAACATTGACTCATTCAAGCACAAGTAACGGTTAATCAATTGTAAGTATATTATTGGCTTGTAAAGTGTAACATCATCTCAAATTGGTACTTTGACTCATTAATATACCATTATTACTAAAAACTAGCAGGGTACCCGCGTAATGCGGCGGTGGGTATCCGGTGACTAATTTTGTGGCGAGCAAATATTTTTCATTTATATCGCGTGTTGCAGCGGGGTTGATTTTTAGCCGACGTATTTTTTTCATTTTTTTTATTGTAGCTTTTTTGTTTCGTAATTTTTATGGTATTTGTATAAATTTAAACCATAAGCCACTCGTAAAGCAAAAGTAACATATTCATGTTTTAGACTGCTGCTGGATCTCGAATAA
This sequence comes from Artemisia argyi, assembly GCA_030686995.1. Lineage (NCBI taxonomy): Eukaryota > Viridiplantae > Streptophyta > Magnoliopsida > Asterales > Asteraceae > Artemisia > Artemisia argyi. Next base: position 107,381,221 of record CM060685.1, read on the forward strand.
TGTGTTAATTATATTATACTTTGTGGTTAAAAAAATGTATTTTTTTATGAAGGGGTGTTTTTAATAGTGTATTAATTGTATTAGGTGACTATTATTTTTTTAGTTTTATGTGTGCTTTGAATCCTTGTAAATAATGCTTATAAGCTAGTATTTTTCACTTAAGGGGTATTTTAATGACTACTATTTAATAGTATTAATGTTGTTTGATAGAAAAGTGGTCTGAAAATGACTTCAAGCTTATTTTTGTTGTACCATATGCTTGTTTTGTTGTAATTCTTAAAATTGGGTGCATTAAAGTGTTGTAAATCATGCTTTATTTTTTGTAAGTCTGAAAATTTTGGAGAGAGATTCATTTGTACATTATATGTAGTATAGACTAGTTTTAAAACAAGTGTATGCACGGGTTGAACGGATACAACAATGTTTAATAACTTTGTTTTAAAGTTAAATATTGTAACAATTAATAAATTAATGGTTTCATAATGCTTAATTAAATTTTTCTATAAAATTATATTAACATTTGAATACTTATATATTTATATTATCCGTGCACACACTAGTTTTGTTAGCCTAAAAAAATGTACAGAGTAAATCATAATTTAGGGTCTTATATGTAACAATTTAATAATAAATGTTTGGATGTGTATGTTTATTGTTTAAGTTGTATAAGTTTGATTTATGGTGCTAGCTCGTATGGTTACGAGATACCTTATGTATTGAGTATAAATGCCCCAACCTACACGAGATGTGTAGGTGTGATGATCTATTATACTACAATATATAACATTCATTGAAGTACTTTGGGAGACCAGCAATGTTCCGAAGCCGCCGCTTTGTGGATCGGCTAAAAGGAGTGGGGCGGCTTGTGTGCCGTGGCTTGAGCCGACACTGTTCACATGTCGAACCTAGCCGAGCTGATGGCTTGGTTGGATTAAAATATTGGTTAGAGGGTTTCTTGCTTAAGTGGCGCTTGATTAGTGCCATGGTTCACTGCATGTTATACAACTGTTCAGATGTTCTCTATTATCAGTTTTAGACCAATTTCCAAGATTTGATGTTGCATGTTTTACACTTATTTTCCATTATCGTTCTAGGATGATTTTTTTATTACGATTTTCGGTTATTCACTCTCTAATCGCAATTTTTGATTTTTCGCTTTCAAACACACATATTGGTCTAGATCCAATAAGCATTTAGGGTTTCAGTTTTTGGAGAATCTATATTGAGGTTTGTATGTCTTCTGAACTTTATGTATTTGTGTTTGTTTAATATATTTTTAGTTTGTGTGTTAGTATGAAATTTTTTTATATGTGTTTGTGTTTGTTTGAGCTACTATAAGTGTTTGATGCTTTATGTGTTTCATGTTTTTTGGTTTTTTTAAGCATTAGGTGTGTTATGTTCATGCAATTAAGGTTACAAAAAGGGTGATTGGGCAACTTTATTCCAAGCGTTTGATGTTTTGAGGTGTTTTTTGAAGTGAATGTTAAATGCATGATTGTCTCAAGTTGTTGGTGTTTTGGGTTTTGGGATGTTTCTTATGTGATTGTTAAATGCAGGTGTGGAAAGTGAAGTTGCATTTATTTGTGCAAAAATATGAAATTTGTTTTAGGGGTTTTGATGTAGGTGATGAGTAGAACACTTGACTAAGTTCAAACTATTAAAAATTTGATTTGTATCATACGATTTTGCATAACTTATGTCTAAGATATGGGTAATTGTTCTTGCTATGTCATGTAAGACTTGTAACAATTATTGAATCTATGATGTATGACGGTGATTGATGAGTATGCAAATACTCATAATTTTAATACCCATTTTGATACGTAAAAGTACTAAATACGACCAAAAACAATATAGATATCCATGGTTTTGTGTTTTTATGCAAAAGGTACAAAGGGTTTGAAACTGAGCGAAAACAAGCACTTTTGAACGACTCGTTGACAATTTCGTGTATTATGATATTAAAGATGAAGTCTGGATTAACCCTGGGATACATTCAAGGCTAATGTGATAGTAAAACTTAACTCAAACTCGGCCCAATCTTACAAGCCCAATCATAAACCCACTTCCCATTTTATTAATAAAACTTATCCCTGGCCCCCATCTCCTTTACATCCTTCCCAACACAAGCAAATCTAGACAAACCATCTCACATCCTCCAAATAAATCCAGCATATCCCACATTAAGACATATGACATAAGTTTAAGATGGACTAATGCATGATTTAAGATATTTTACTAGGAATTTTGAAGAATTGCCTTTGATACATGATAAAATTGATATATGATACTTTAACTGGATAATGATTAAACTATTAAGCTTGGATAGAAACTTATGATTGCTTATATGATGTAAGGATAGTAAGAAGATGAGACTGAGATGATTATTTAGCTATGAGAAAAGTTTTTGAAATAAGAATAGAGCACTGAGTGTGCAGAGTAATAAAACCGCTTGTCTTATGGCCAAGATCGCGGAGTTTTTATAAAAATCACCGAGTATGTTCACTATTTTGTCACGTAATCACCTAGTATTTTCACTATTTCTGGAAATATTTGAACAAATAATACTTGAAACTTTCTTAATTGATTATATATGTGATGCTTGTTTTTTCTAACAGCTAATATTGTCTGTTTGTGAATGTTTGAGTAGAATATACCAGGTGAATGCAGCTCTGGTATTGCATCAAGGACTAGAGGAGCCCTTGCACCAAAAAGAGAACCAAAAGATCATCCAAACTTGCTATGGAGAGGAGCAAGCAGGGCTGACAAAAGAATGTTAAATTTCAACTTGAACAAGTTATACTTCAGGAGCATTGATGTACCAAGGGTGTTAAGCTGGACAACTTTGGTGACATTGGGATGTGATAAAGTCATGGAGGATATATTGTTGGTGAGAGAAATACATGGGAATGAGATGGTGACTTCCCAGATGTGGAAAAAAGCTGTTCAAATCAAGGAACCAATATACATAGAGTGGTGCCTAGAATTCTTTAGTTCTGTGGCTGTTAAGAAAGAGATTACAAATGCGGAAGTGGTGACAGACAAGTTTATGAGGTTTAGACTTGGTGGTGTGGAGAGACAGGTGACAATATTTGAGTTTGGAAAGTTGCTGGGAATTTACTCTGCCGGTGAAATGAAGAATGCTAATTTTGAGAAGCTTGTTACTGAAGGGGGAAGAGCTGTAGGAGAGTTTGATGCTGATGCATTCTGGAAGGAGATAAGTGGTGAAGATGTTAGAGTGTATGGGAAAAAGAGAGTGTGGAAGATTAAGGACCCTTTGCTGTAGGTTCTTCAGAAAATACTTGTGAAATCTGTATTTCAGAGAGAGTACCATGAACAGTATGTGTTGGATGGGGAGTTATGGATTTTGTTTGTCTATGTTCATACCAAGCACCTTTCTTGTATGAACTTTACCTGGATGATTGCCAAGTATCTATGTCATGGTGCAGTTACAGCTGGAGGAACAAGAATTTGCTGTGGTCATCTAGTTTCCAGGATTGCAAGGAATTTGGGACTGTTCAATCCTCATGAGATGGAGCTATTTGGTGAACCTGTCATGTGTAAGACTATTGAAATGAAGAGTTTCTGGTATTTAAGAGATGAGACAGGGAAGCTTAAGGATATGCCTGAAGTATTGGAAGTGGAACCCCTTGGTGATGGAGAAGAAGAAGTGCAGGGTTGAAGACCATCGTGCTTGGCTGGAATGCACGGCGCGTTTGTTTGTTTCATTTGATTGGATTCTGTGGATGACAAGGATGTTGGTCATATTTCAAAAACAATTTCTAAACATGTTTTAAATTTGAATGGTCTGTAATGGGTACCTCTGTTGGTACCCACTCAAAACAATTGCACCACCGTAACACTCAAATCAATGGCACCACCAGAACATGAAACCAAAACAAATTTCCTATTCTTCTTCTCCTTATTATTATTATTATTATTATTATTATTATTATTATTATTATTATTATTATTATTATTATTATTATTATTATAGTAGGGGTTCATGTCCAGTCCACTTTTGAAGGCTCTCAATGTTATACTAAAATCAACTTGCATAAATGCATGTGTATTTTGCAGCAAACTTTGGGTTTGGTGCCGCAAAAACCGTATGGCGTATAACGCAACGGCATTTTCTAACCGATTTGATATTTGTGAAGGGTTTCTGTATGTGGGGTTTCAATGATTGTCTTATGTTTTGCAGATCTAATTTGGAAAGTTCTTGCTTTGTTATGATGACTAGGTTACTCAGTGAGTCGTAATTTTCACGTGATACCAGAAGTGAAAAAGTTATACGCAACTGACATAAGGCAATTATTGAAATCCCCTATCTGATATACGAGCTAACATTCAATTTTTTATGGCTTTTCTAGGTGGTGTCTTTATATCATGTATAAATTTTGTTGTTTGTTGTTTAAGTTTTGAAGTTGCTTACAAGTTATAGCCGTTTTCGTACCTATTGCATAATCTGGAGAGGAGTGTAAATTTTCTATGTGGGATCATTGATAGAATGTCTTATTTTTTGTACTTAGGCTATACAGTAACTGACTCCTGGACATGACAATGTTCGAATGAGGATAATGGAAGAAATCAATGCAAATGTTTGTATCATGCTTGGAGGAGGCTTTTGTTAAGAAATATGCCTTAGAGTCTAATGGAACCATCGTTCAAGCTATGATGTTAATTTTATTTTGTGTGAGGATAAATGTGTCGCTATTGACTGCTAGATTGCCTGCATCTACCCCACAAGATTCATTGGCTTGGCTAAAAGAATTCCTGCGAGGTTTGTTATTTATTGTTTTGGTTAAAATTTAATATTTGGTAATGGAAATGATAATGATGCGAGATTTTTAAGACCTCGAAACGAAGCTTTACAATCCTTCAGGCAGTGTACCTAATCGTTGTAGTGTAGTATAGGTAAGTCTGAGGGATTGATCGTTCTCTAGGGAAATAGTCTCGTAATAGTTGTGGAAAGGTCAAGATGTATGACGCATTAGGTCTAAAGATGAGGGATGATTCTTTTTGCGTTTTTATTTTTCCAGAAAGCAAGTAAATTACCGGTTCTTAGAAAAGTGGGTGGAACTAGTTGCTAGTCAAGTAACCCAATCTACTTATAAAACTTTAAAATAAAACTAATTAAACTAATAAAAACAAAGAAAAATAAATTGGTGAACCTTCTTATGTTGGGAAAACGTGTTTACTTAGATAAAATTACTCCCTAGTTTTCTCCTGTTGATTAGTTGAATTGTCACATCCTTGTTTTAGTTGAAGCGTTGTATTCCTTAATATCGGTCGTGGGGCGGTGCCGAAGTCCCTAACTCTATGAATCTTAGTCTCCCCTAAAACCCTTAAAGTCTATTAAGTTTTCTAGGATCTACAAGCCGCAATTTATGCAATAAGTAAAATGAGGAAAACCAATAGTGCACTATATGGTTGCGTTTCTAAGACGTTCAAGCTAGTTACATAAAAGATATTGGCCAATTTTCTTAGCCTAACGCGAAGCAATCAACTAAACAATAGACAACAAATCAATATACAATAACTAGGTTTCATCAAATCTAAGCAAACACTTATTAATTTAAGCTAACATGTTAAAGCAAAGAAAAGATAAGCGAGTAATCAAACAACACATATACATATTGAATGATTAAAAGGATAACTTATCTTCAATAAAACATGAGGTTCAAGGGTTGAATAACCCTAACAAAAGCAGAGAAAATCGTGCTCTAAACCCTACTCCAAGATATCCCAAAGAATGTCACCACTAATGAAAAGAATTTCGAAAACTATATAGAGATTTACATTGCTGATGGCATCAGGTTATAGGTTCTGACGTCGTCAGCTCGCCGTGTTTATGGTTTTGTCTTGTGCAAGTCGCTGATCTGACGTCGTCACTTGTTATCCTCTAACCCCGTCCCTTTATAAGTCTTTTGAGCCATCTCTTGTTGTCTTGAAACGTGACTCCGTACTCCAAAATACACCTGATGCCGTCAGGTGTTAATTCCTGATTTATTTCTGAACCAACGTGTGTTAATTATAATCCAACTCCAATCATCAAGTGACGGCGTCACCTAGTAAAGCGTGACGCCGTCAGCCTTTTTTTCTAACAATTTTTTGCGACTTTGTCATTTTCTTTATTTTTTCGCCCAAATACATCCAAAAGGTGCTGATTTCCAGATTTCTCGTCCCAAGTACCTAAAATGCAAAAAGAAACAATTTGAGGCAATATTTGATCATATAAATGCGATTTTGGGCTTAAAGGAACCCTTAAAAAGGTATCAAATAAATCCTTATCAGATAAATACACATCAACGCTGATAGCCCAAAAAATAATAGTGCTACGTTCGTATTGTTTCTTCTATTATTTTATGTTGAATTATTGATGATCATATTTTGATGCTATCAAGTGAGTTCATTTACATTGTGAGCTATGATTTTGGTGTAGGAAAAACCAGATGGCATAAACTACCTTTGTGATTTATACACTCAAACTTATTTCTAATTTGGTTAAAAATGGGAACCGATTTTTTTCTTTACAAGTGTTTGTTCGGTACATAAAGTGGGTTTGAGAAGATAGTGCACATATCTGATTATCTTTTCTGTTTGATGTCTTTTAATATACTTTCTTGATCGTCTTTAAAGTTCCAAAGCTCATTTAGAATCTGATTTTATGTTTTCTGCTGCTACTACTATTGCTATCATGGGGATTTTGTGCCCTTCATGATCATAAATTTTCACTGCCTTCAGGACAGGTACAATTTTTTTGGTTCTATTTGTTTACGGTTTGTATTACTTTTTACAGTGTCTCATTTATCTTTAAAATGTATTTTGAAATACATTTTGTAGTCTTACGAAATCAATGGCATTTTTTAAAGTCTTATATGTGGTTGTCGTATGATGAGGCGAAAAATGATCCGTTTTTAGGGGGTCATTTAAGCCCGAATCCGAATTTATTTGATCAAATATTGCCCTAAATTGTTCCTTTTGTGATTTTAGGTACTTTGGGAGTGAAATCTGGAAAAGGAAGCAATTCGGACGTTTTTGGAGCATAAAAGTGAAGAAAACGCCAAAGTCTTAATTTTCCATGCTGGGAACAGTGCATGACGGCATCAAGAGGAAGATTATGATGGCGTCAAGAGTAAAATTCCATGACGACCCAGAGGAGTTTTGACGGCGTCATGAAGGTAGGGCGTCAAGAGTTAAAGTCGTGACGGCCTGGAAATGCAATGTTCTTGACGGCGTCAAATGTAGATCTAGGCAGTCCGAGGATTGTTTTGGCGGCGAGGTGAAGACGTCACCTATTTGGTCTTGACACCGTCAGACCCCTTTTCCTATATATAATTTTCTAATTTTTCACATTTAAAAAGAGAAGTTTTGGGAGAAACCCTAAGTACGATTTTGGTGTAACTTTACAGGTTTTTCAAGGGTTCCTACCCCTTGATACCTTGCATGATTAATCAAGATAAGTGTTCTTCTAATTCAATCAATATGTCTATGTGTTGGTTGTCTATATCATGTTCTTGTCTTAATTCCATCATGCTAGGCTAGATCTCTTTTGTGTTTGCTTAGATCTAATGAAACCTAGATATTGATTATGTGTTGATTACTTGTTTATTCTTGTCTTGGATGAATGATTTATATGTTAGGCTTAAGAAAACTGGCAGATCTCTAATTGGTAACATGCTTGAACGTCTTAAGAAACATGAACCAACGCGCACTAGGTCTTTATTGGTTGTATTTAATGCATGAGCCACTGTTTACAATCCCTATAGTTGTGCTGGGCATGGTGTAGGAGGAGATAAGAGCTCATAGAATTGGGGAGTTATGTGTGCCACCCCATGATATAACACCCCCATTTTAGGATCGCAGCGGAAAGGGACATGGGGTGCTATACATCGATCACATTGTACAAATATAGTAAACAACTTTAAAACAAAGTCGTTTTAATAAAAGTTCATATTTCACATTCGATAATATATCAGAGTTAACAAAGGTCCCAAAAGGTTTTACATAATACAAAGTTACATAAGTTTTTAAGTTTGAACATTATCGAATGAAAATATTTTTATTTAAACATGGGCCATCAAGAAGATATCCATTCTTTGCGCCGCCCATCCAAGCAGAAGTCACTTACGGACCTGAGATAAACATGCTAAAAAGTCAACATAAAGTTGAGTGAAATCATAGAGTTTAATAAGTAAGCATTTGAATACAAGCATTATTTATCGGGCGACAAGTATTGCAATTACATGTCGGTTAATCTGATTATAGTATAGAGCTCATGACATCGAACCTTAACCTAGTTTTAATAGTTGCCCCGGCAGGGTAATATTTGCCATTTACCACAACCTCTCAATATTATGTGACCGTTAAAAGGTGAGCGCTACTCACTCGGCCAGGCTGGTCAATGCCCAATATGCATATTCATAATACTAGCGTTCATACAAAAATGATTAACGATTCATGATGGGGACTTAATTGGCAAGAATTACTCAAGTGACTATAATCATGTAATCGGGTCCAGCATACCAAAAACTACTTGTATTCAGTTTATAAAATTAGCATGTATCCCCCTCGCGAGGTTTATAAAACATTTAAACGAGTAAAGGCGAGGCTATGAACTCACCTTAAAGCAAGGAAAATAGCAATGAACAAGCGAACGAAGGAAATAGTCGCAAAAGCTCTACGATGAACCTAATTAATATACGTTGTCTTAGTTTATGAAAATAGATATCGATGTACTTTTGATTATATAAACTATGATCTTACTTAAGCTTGGTACAATACTCCTAGATACATAAAAAGGTTTTAGTTACTTACTTACAATTTATCCAAAAATATGACTTGTAAGTTATATAAGTATGAAACTTATATTTACCCTAGGTTCAATTATGATGTAAAGGTTCAAATTAACTCTAAGGTTCAAATTAGTCCATGGGTCAAATTTTTGGTCCAAAAAGGTCACATTAGACCTAAGGGTTCAAAATATACTAGGTGGTTCAAAATTGTTTTAAAAGGTCCAATCCTTAAAGTGTATAACACTTATATACTTTTTATAACTAGTGCTGATGGAATTTTTATAACTTGTCTATGTTTAGAAAAATCGCCATTTGCAAACCGTAAGTCCTCAAGTCTCGTTCTTTATATCCCCGGAAAGATCTATTTCTGTACTAACGAGATTTATTGGTCTCACTTGGCCAAAAATTACATAACCTTAGTAAAACAGTCCATTTACCCAAACTATCAATCCATTCAGCTTTCAAATTTTCAATGGTCTCACGAAAAGTGCGATATCTAGAGTTTTACTAACCCGATTCATTCCCCGTTTTCGGACACGTTTAAGTTAAGATGTCCTCTAAAACTTTTATTCTTTGAGTAACAGAGGGTTCAATACAAAAAAAATGACTTTTTCACGTTTTAAATCTGTTACTCAGATTGTGACTAGTTTCACCAAAATAATTTTAGTTTAATCATCGTAAGGAGTTATTCGACGAAATACCCGTCAAAATGACCACAAGACATAGGGCTACAACTACATATTTTTAGTTTATGTCCATTGTCTACTGATTAGATCAGTTTATTACTTTTGTACACGGATCAAAAGTAAAACAGTTTCATGTTTAGCCTTTCTTTTGTTTTAAGGTTTTCTAACTTAAGTACCAAGCTTAACTAAGCATTATAACTTATATAATGTTCAAATACATCAAGATAGTGAATAAATGAAAGTATAAAAATATGAAAAATATAACTTGAAGCATACAAGTGAAATGATGAGGTTTAAGGTAACAAGGTTCCTAACACTTCCTAGTTTTTATTTCAAAACTAGCAAAAGAAGTAAACTAGGTTTAATATAATCTTGATAAATCTTGATCTCCTCCCCTTGTGTGTTGTGTTTTGCCGTCCACCCCAAGAAGAGAAAAGAAGAAAATGACTAGCTTGTTTGAATGAAGTGAATGATCTACTAGTTGTGATCTATAATAATTCTTTAGACAACAAGTACAACAATTAAATGAGATAGGAGGTTTTTCCAAGTTGTAAGAAGATTGGAATGGGGTGGGGCGTGGGTTTTAGTGTTGTGTGTAAGAGTTTGTAAGAGTTATTTGACTTTAGGTAGTATTTAGGTAGTTTAGGATAGATATTATTAGTTTTTAGGGTATACCGGGTACCGAGTTTACTAGAAATAAAATTTTAACGGTACCAATTAAAATGTAAAACTTGTGAAAATATCAAAACTAGTTTTCATGATGAATTTTTGAAATATAGATGAGTGATGAGATTATCGGAGGATTTATTTGAGGTTAAAACGTGAAATACGAATTTAAACCGCGCGATAAAAATAAAAAGAGTATAAATGAAAAGTGGACTTAAAAATGAAATAAAATGGATTGTAATAAAACAATGGTGCATAGAAAATGTAGACTGAGCATAGTCTAGTCGCGATAGAATTTATTTAAACGTACGCGGATATCCTCCGACTACGTAAATAAATTAAAATATATTATTTAAATAATAAACCATTAAAATAATTGATATGAAATTTTTAGAAATGTCACAGCACGTACCCCTTAAAAGAGCGACGTCCCGGCGCTCAGCTCGCTTTAACTCCAGACGGTTCACTCGTGAAAAGATGAGGATACTTTCTCTTGATCTGGTCTTCGCGTTCCCATGTGAACTCAGGTCCTCGTCGGGTGTTCCAACGAACCTTAACAATGGGGATGCGACTTTGCTTGAGTTGTTTCACTTCACGATCCATGATCTCTATTGGTTCTTCTATGAAGTGCAGCTTGTCATCGATTCGAAGTTCTTTTAATGGAATGATAAGACTCTCATCCGATAAACACTTTTTGAGATTAGAAACGTGAAAAGTGTTGTGAATGCCTCGAAGTTCTTCTGGTAGTTCTAACTTGTACGCCACTGGACCAACCCTAGCCAGGATCTTGAATGGTCCGATGTATCGTGGACTTAGCTTCCCACGTTTACCAAAACGAATTACACCCTTCCATGGCGAAACCTTGAGCATAACTCTATCACCTACATTAAACTCCAAAGGTCGGCGTCTAATATCGGCATAGCTTTTCTGACGACTACGAGCAGTTAACAAACGGTTCTTGATTTGGACAATCTTCTCCGTTGTTTCACGAATCATTTCTGGCCCTGTGAGTTGACTATCCCCAACCTCACTCCAGCAAACTGGTGATCTACATTTTCGCCCATAAAGAGCTTCGAACGGTGCCGTCTTGATGCTTGCGTGATAGCTATTGTTGTAGGAGAATTCGACTAATGGTAAATGTCGATCCCAACTACTTCCAAAGTCGATCACACACGCCCTTAGCATGTCTTCTAGAGTCTGTATTGTTCTCTCGCTTTGACCATCCGTCTGTGGGTGGTACGCCGTACTCATATCCAGATTTGTATCTAAGGCCTTCTGGAGTGACTTCCAGAATCCCGATGTAAATCGGCTATCTCTGTCGGATATGATAGAAATAGGCACGCCATGTCTACAAACAATCTCTTTTAAGTACAGTTGAGCAAGTTTCTCCAACCTGTCAGTTTCTTTTATTGGTAGGAAATGAGCAGATTTGGTCAAACGATCCACAATGACCCAAATTGCATCATACCCACTTGGAGTTCTAGGGAGCTTAGTGATGAAATCCATGGCGATTCTTTCCCATTTCCAAATAGGAATCTTAGGTTGTTGAAGAAATCCGGCTGGCTTTTGATGTTCTGCTTTAACCTTCGCACACGTTAGACACTTGCCAACATAGGTGGCAATCTCAGCCTTCATATTCGGCCACCAATACAATTGCTTTATATCATGGTACATCTTATCGGATCCCGGATGGATAGAGTATTTGGATTTATGAGATTCGTGCATGATTAAGTCTCTCAAACCTCCAAACAGCGGTACCCAAACACGTTTATCAAAATATCTGGTTCCGTCAGGGCGAGTCTCAAATATTGGTTTGATCCCCCTCCCTAGATTTTCGGCTTTCACATTTTCTTCTTTCATTGCTTCCTCTTGAGCCTCGAGAATTTGTTCTGGTAACTTGGGGAGAATCGTGGTTGTCATTACCAACGATCTGACCCGCAATGGTTTTTCTCTTTCTTTTCGGCTTAAGGCATCAGCCACCACATTGGCTTTTCCGGGGTGATAACGGATGTCGCAATCATAGTCGCTTAGGAGTTCAATCCATCTACGTTGCCTCATATTAAGCTCTTTTTGGTCAAGGATGTATTGGAGACTTTTGTGGTCGGTATACACCGTGCACTTCGTACCGTACAAGTAGTGTCTCCATAATCTAAGAGCAAAGACCACAGCACCCAATTCTAAATCATGGGTCGTATAGTTTTCTTCATGTTTTCTCAATTGTCTAGAAGCATATGCTATGACTTTTTGTCGCTGCATCAGCACTGCTCCAAAACCTTTGATCGATGCGTCACAATAGACCACAAAATCTTCTGCCCCATCCGGTAGTGCTAAGATAGGCGCGCTACAAAGTTTGTGTTTCAGTATTTGGAAAGCCTCATCTTCATCTTTACCCCACACATACTTCTTGTTCTTTTCGGTCAACTTGGTAAGAGGTTTGGCTATTAAAGAAAAACCTTCGATGAATCTTCGATAATAACCAGCAAGTCCTAAGAATTGCCTCACTTCAGTTGCTGTTGTTGGCGGAGCCCAACTTTGTATAGCTTCAATCTTTGAAGGATCCACCTGAACACCTTTACTATTGATCACATGGCCGAGAAATTGTACAGATTCTAGCCAAAAGTCACATTTTGAGAACTTGGCATACAATTGCTCTTTCTTGAGTAACTCCAAAATAACCTTTAGATGTTCTTCGTGTTCTTCTTTACTCTTGGAGTAAATCAAGATGTCATCAATAAATACAATTACAAACTTGTCGAGGTATGGCTTGCATACTCGATTCATCAAATCCATGAATATTGCAGGTGCATTGGTCAACCCAAACGGCATCACTTGAAACTCGTAATGACCATAACGAGTTCTAAATGCAGTAATTGGAGTGTCTTCTTCTCGGATACGGAGTTGATGGTAACCTGACCGTAGGTCAATCTTGGAATACACACTTGAGCCTTGAAGTTGGTCAAACAAATCGTCAATTCTTGGAAGTGGATAACGATTTTTGATCGTCAACTTGTTAAGCTCACGGTAATCGATACACATACGAAAGGATCCGTCTTTCTTTTTCACAAACAGCACCGGAGCACCCCAAGGCGACGAACTCGGCCGAATAAATCCCTTCTCCGACAGTTCTTGTAGTTGCTCCGATAGCTCCTTCATTTCTGATGGTGCCAACCGATAAGGTGCACGTGCTACAGGTGCAGCACCAGGCACTAAATCAATCCGGAACTCTACTTGTCGAGGTGGTGGAAGCCCCGGTAATTCTTCGGGAAACACTTCCGGAAAATCACGGACAATGGGCACATCTTCTAGTCGTCTTTCAACTGATTCTTTCTCTGTCACTTGTGCCAAATACATCTGGCACCCTTGCTCAATGTACCTTTGGGCTTTAATACGAGATATGATTTTTAATTGGGAAGCGTCTCTATCGCCTTTGATTGTTAATATTTTGTTGTTGTGTGGAATACGAACAATCTTTTCACTACAAACAATAATCGCCTTTCGATCGGATAACCAGTCCATTCCAATAATGACATCAAAAGTCCCAAGTTCTATTGGCATGAGGTCAATACTAAATGGGTGGTTTGCTAGATTTATGGTACAATTCCTTAGAATAGTGTTGGTACTAACCAATTTCCCATCGGCTAATTCTACTTCATAATTATAGTTTAACTTAACCGGGTTAATATTTATCAACGCACTAAAACTAGTGGACACAAAGCTCTTGTCTGAACCCGAATCAAATAAAACTTTAGCATAACGATTATCAAGTAGAAACGTACCCGTCACGACATTCGGGCCTTGTTGTTCTCCATCTCCCATTACATACACTCGACCACGAGTATTTCCAGCTTGACCGTTTCCTTTCTTCGGGCATTTGTTGCTGTAGTGCCCTTTTTCCCCACAACCATAGCAAGTCACAGGTGGCTGTGTGTTGGCACCAGTAGCAACAGTCTTGCCTTTACAGTCTATGGCCAAATGACCCTTCTTTTCACACTTGGTACATTTCACATTACAGTAACCAGTGTGATGTTTCTTGCAGCGATTACAGTAAGGATGGGCACCAGCATATCCACCTTTCCCGGTTGGGGCATCAGTCATTGCCCTAACATTCTCTTGTCTTCTATTTTGCTGATGATGATGATCATTGTTGCGGCCCTGGTTGTTGTTGTTATACCCTTTCTTTTCATCATCCCATTTTCTTTTGTTCTGTTGGTTGTTGTTATTGTTGTTAGCATTTTGAATTGTTCCATACTCCACCACTTGAGCCATAAGTTTTTGAGTCATACGAATAGCCGTATCTAGAGTTTGTGGATTAGAGGATGTCACATTTCCTTTGATGCTTCGCGGAAGACCCTTAACAAAAGCTTCCAATTCCTTCTCGAAATCCGGAACCATACTAGGACATAAGACTTTTAGCTCTTGAAACCTTCGAATATAAGTTTCGATATCATAACCTTTCACTTTAAGATCATAAAACTCAGTTTCAAGCAACCTTATTTCACTACGGGGACAGAACTTATCGATCGCCATTTTCTTGAAGTCAGTCCATGTGGTTTCATAGGCTTTTTCTATCCCGATAGGCTGAGCATACGAATTCCACCATGATTTAGCATAATCTAACATAGTACCCACGGCGTACTTGACCTTGCAGTTCTCTGAGCAGTCACTGAGTATGAATGTGTCTTCAATACTTTCAAACCAGCGTGTCAATGCAACTGCCCCTTCATTTCCTTTAAATTTAGTTGGTCCACAACCCAGAAATTGTTTATAAGTGCAACCACGCACTACACCACCAGCTGCAGCCCCAGCTGCTCCAGCACCGCCACCGGCAGCCCCAGCGGCTCCATTACCGCCACCTGAAGCCCCAGTGTCATTTTCCCTTGTAGCACGATCCTCGGCTATAGCCTGGGCTATACTGTCAGCGACTAGCTTTCGAATAGCTGCATCAGACATTTTCTTCGGTGGCATGATTCTATCATAACACAAGAAAATCTTGGATGAGTAATCATACATTGATATAGATATATTCATACATGAATAAATTGAATATGAAAAATACCATAACAATATAGAGTAGAATTTGAGGAATATAACTTCATCATTCATTACAAAAGATCAATACATTGTTGGATTGTATTACAAAATTTGACGAAGTCATTACATTCGACGATACTAGTTACTAACTGATAGTAATTTATAAAGTAAAAGTACAACAACGAAATACAACAAGAGAACAACAAAGTACATAAACTACTGAGGGTCGCGGGGTGATTCACTTGGCTTAGGCTGTGGGGTCTCTCCATACACTGCTAATACATCTGTGGCCACATAAGACCTCTCCTCATCATACCCCAATCGCATTATCTCTCCCCAGCGAGCGTAAGCCCAACACCTCAACTCATAAAGATCCCTATCAAGGCGCTCATTTTTCATACGGTCAAATGTGCGGGACAACCTAACATCTCCCAACTTATGCTTCAACTTCTTGTTTTCAGCCCTTACGCCCACATCATCTAACTCTCGAACATGTTTACCCAATACATTCACCTCGCGCTTAGTCTCATCTTGTTGGTGCTCTACCACACCCAAATCAAAATCTAGTAAATCCATACGCTTATGCACAAGCTTATCCCTAGATAAAGAACATTCCCCTTCCGTTTCTCTCACCATCATTTGCCTTTCTAACACCATAACCTTTCCATAAAGAGAGTCTATAATTCTCCTCATGGTCCCGGGTACTAGATCCTCAAGCTCATAAGTGATAGGAGCAGCTGAAGATGATCCACCCCTCTCATGGATACTACGAGGAAATCTACGTCCTGTAAGTGGCACCTGTGTAATAGTACCTACAGTAGCAACTTCTTCGGGTTTAGGCTCAGAATCGGAAGAAGTGTCCGGTGAAGAGGGTGGATAAGGTGAACCCGGTGCAGCATAAGGATAGATTAGTTCGGGTTCATTCATCTCTTCGTCGGAACTTACATCTTGAAGTATCACTATATCATCTTCATCATCTTCAAATGGCTCTTCTTCTTCTTCATCTTGGTTTTCTTCATCAATGTTTGGATGAATGTGATTCGGTAGTGGAGGTAGATGTTGAGCCTGTGCAAGCTCAGGTTGAGCGGGCTCGACCTCTTGGATGTCTACCTCGTGATCAGGAGGAAGTAAATGTGCCATGACAAATCTGAAAATCATATATACATATAATTAGAATAAGAATAAAAATATTATCACCAAAAAATATTTGTGTAAGTAAGTGAACAAATAGTGATGCTTTATAAATAAGCAAAATAATCAATAAACATTACATGTGCAAATGATAACATTTGTTAGGTGCATACGTATAACAATGGTATAAACAAAGAGATGTGTATAAATTTCCGGATGGAAGTTTATAATGCTCATAAATAGCATAAAATTTAACAAGTGTATAATGTGCATATAAAAGGAGTGATATTTTGCGGATTATCGAACAAGATAGGAAATAATTATAGTGCTTATAACTATTTTTAGAATAGCATGATTACGATATATATATATATACACGAGGGAGAAAATAGGAAGCTCGGGAGTAGGCGCGCATGGATATCGGACAAGATGATGGAAGCACATGTTTTAAAAAAATAATAAAATGTTTATGATTATAGTTTAGGTTTTTAGAACAAAAAGACCTAGTTCACTATAATTTGTGCTCTGATACCAATCTATAACACCCCCATTTTAGGATCGCAGCGGAAAGGGACATGGGGTGCTATACATCGATCACATTGTACAAATATAGTAAACAACTTTAAAACAAAGTCGTTTTAATAAAAGTTCATATTTCACATTCGATAATATATCAGAGTTAACAAAGGTCCCAAAAGGTTTTACATAATACAAAGTTACATAAGTTTTTAAGTTTGAACATTATCGAATGAAAATATTTTTATTTAAACATGGGCCATCAAGAAGATATCCATTCTTTGCGCCGCCCATCCAAGCAGAAGTCACTTACGGACCTGAGATAAACATGCTAAAAAGTCAACATAAAGTTGAGTGAAATCATAGAGTTTAATAAGTAAGCATTTGAATACAAGCATTATTTATCGGGCGACAAGTATTGCAATTACATGTCGGTTAATCTGATTATAGTATAGAGCTCATGACATCGAACCTTAACCTAGTTTTAATAGTTGCCCCGGCAGGGTAATATTTGCCATTTACCACAACCTCTCAATATTATGTGACCGTTAAAAGGTGAGCGCTACTCACTCGGCCAGGCTGGTCAATGCCCAATATGCATATTCATAATACTAGCGTTCATACAAAAATGATTAACGATTCATGATGGGGACTTAATTGGCAAGAATTACTCAAGTGACTATAATCATGTAATCGGGTCCAGCATACCAAAAACTACTTGTATTCAGTTTATAAAATTAGCATGTATCCCCCTCGCGAGGTTTATAAAACATTTAAACGAGTAAAGGCGAGGCTATGAACTCACCTTAAAGCAAGGAAAATAGCAATGAACAAGCGAACGAAGGAAATAGTCGCAAAAGCTCTACGATGAACCTAATTAATATACGTTGTCTTAGTTTATGAAAATAGATATCGATGTACTTTTGATTATATAAACTATGATCTTACTTAAGCTTGGTACAATACTCCTAGATACATAAAAAGGTTTTAGTTACTTACTTACAATTTATCCAAAAATATGACTTGTAAGTTATATAAGTATGAAACTTATATTTACCCTAGGTTCAATTATGATGTAAAGGTTCAAATTAACTCTAAGGTTCAAATTAGTCCATGGGTCAAATTTTTGGTCCAAAAAGGTCACATTAGACCTAAGGGTTCAAAATATACTAGGTGGTTCAAAATTGTTTTAAAAGGTCCAATCCTTAAAGTGTATAACACTTATATACTTTTTATAACTAGTGCTGATGGAATTTTTATAACTTGTCTATGTTTAGAAAAATCGCCATTTGCAAACCGTAAGTCCTCAAGTCTCGTTCTTTATATCCCCGGAAAGATCTATTTCTGTACTAACGAGATTTATTGGTCTCACTTGGCCAAAAATTACATAACCTTAGTAAAACAGTCCATTTACCCAAACTATCAATCCATTCAGCTTTCAAATTTTCAATGGTCTCACGAAAAGTGCGATATCTAGAGTTTTACTAACCCGATTCATTCCCCGTTTTCGGACACGTTTAAGTTAAGATGTCCTCTAAAACTTTTATTCTTTGAGTAACAGAGGGTTCAATACAAAAAAAATGACTTTTTCACGTTTTAAATCTGTTACTCAGATTGTGACTAGTTTCACCAAAATAATTTTAGTTTAATCATCGTAAGGAGTTATTCGACGAAATACCCGTCAAAATGACCACAAGACATAGGGCTACAACTACATATTTTTAGTTTATGTCCATTGTCTACTGATTAGATCAGTTTATTACTTTTGTACACGGATCAAAAGTAAAACAGTTTCATGTTTAGCCTTTCTTTTGTTTTAAGGTTTTCTAACTTAAGTACCAAGCTTAACTAAGCATTATAACTTATATAATGTTCAAATACATCAAGATAGTGAATAAATGAAAGTATAAAAATATGAAAAATATAACTTGAAGCATACAAGTGAAATGATGAGGTTTAAGGTAACAAGGTTCCTAACACTTCCTAGTTTTTATTTCAAAACTAGCAAAAGAAGTAAACTAGGTTTAATATAATCTTGATAAATCTTGATCTCCTCCCCTTGTGTGTTGTGTTTTGCCGTCCACCCCAAGAAGAGAAAAGAAGAAAATGACTAGCTTGTTTGAATGAAGTGAATGATCTACTAGTTGTGATCTATAATAATTCTTTAGACAACAAGTACAACAATTAAATGAGATAGGAGGTTTTTCCAAGTTGTAAGAAGATTGGAATGGGGTGGGGCGTGGGTTTTAGTGTTGTGTGTAAGAGTTTGTAAGAGTTATTTGACTTTAGGTAGTATTTAGGTAGTTTAGGATAGATATTATTAGTTTTTAGGGTATACCGGGTACCGAGTTTACTAGAAATAAAATTTTAACGGTACCAATTAAAATGTAAAACTTGTGAAAATATCAAAACTAGTTTTCATGATGAATTTTTGAAATATAGATGAGTGATGAGATTATCGGAGGATTTATTTGAGGTTAAAACGTGAAATACGAATTTAAACCGCGCGATAAAAATAAAAAGAGTATAAATGAAAAGTGGACTTAAAAATGAAATAAAATGGATTGTAATAAAACAATGGTGCATAGAAAATGTAGACTGAGCATAGTCTAGTCGCGATAGAATTTATTTAAACGTACGCGGATATCCTCCGACTACGTAAATAAATTAAAATATATTATTTAAATAATAAACCATTAAAATAATTGATATGAAATTTTTAGAAATGTCACAGCACGTACCCCTTAAAAGAGCGACGTCCCGGCGCTCAGCTCGCTTTAACTCCAGACGGTTCACTCGTGAAAAGATGAGGATACTTTCTCTTGATCTGGTCTTCGCGTTCCCATGTGAACTCAGGTCCTCGTCGGGTGTTCCAACGAACCTTAACAATGGGGATGCGACTTTGCTTGAGTTGTTTCACTTCACGATCCATGATCTCTATTGGTTCTTCTATGAAGTGCAGCTTGTCATCGATTCGAAGTTCTTTTAATGGAATGATAAGACTCTCATCCGATAAACACTTTTTGAGATTAGAAACGTGAAAAGTGTTGTGAATGCCTCGAAGTTCTTCTGGTAGTTCTAACTTGTACGCCACTGGACCAACCCTAGCCAGGATCTTGAATGGTCCGATGTATCGTGGACTTAGCTTCCCACGTTTACCAAAACGAATTACACCCTTCCATGGCGAAACCTTGAGCATAACTCTATCACCTACATTAAACTCCAAAGGTCGGCGTCTAATATCGGCATAGCTTTTCTGACGACTACGAGCAGTTAACAAACGGTTCTTGATTTGGACAATCTTCTCCGTTGTTTCACGAATCATTTCTGGCCCTGTGAGTTGACTATCCCCAACCTCACTCCAGCAAACTGGTGATCTACATTTTCGCCCATAAAGAGCTTCGAACGGTGCCGTCTTGATGCTTGCGTGATAGCTATTGTTGTAGGAGAATTCGACTAATGGTAAATGTCGATCCCAACTACTTCCAAAGTCGATCACACACGCCCTTAGCATGTCTTCTAGAGTCTGTATTGTTCTCTCGCTTTGACCATCCGTCTGTGGGTGGTACGCCGTACTCATATCCAGATTTGTATCTAAGGCCTTCTGGAGTGACTTCCAGAATCCCGATGTAAATCGGCTATCTCTGTCGGATATGATAGAAATAGGCACGCCATGTCTACAAACAATCTCTTTTAAGTACAGTTGAGCAAGTTTCTCCAACCTGTCAGTTTCTTTTATTGGTAGGAAATGAGCAGATTTGGTCAAACGATCCACAATGACCCAAATTGCATCATACCCACTTGGAGTTCTAGGGAGCTTAGTGATGAAATCCATGGCGATTCTTTCCCATTTCCAAATAGGAATCTTAGGTTGTTGAAGAAATCCGGCTGGCTTTTGATGTTCTGCTTTAACCTTCGCACACGTTAGACACTTGCCAACATAGGTGGCAATCTCAGCCTTCATATTCGGCCACCAATACAATTGCTTTATATCATGGTACATCTTATCGGATCCCGGATGGATAGAGTATTTGGATTTATGAGATTCGTGCATGATTAAACCGCGCGATAAAAATAAAAAGAGTATAAATGAAAAGTGGACTTAAAAATGAAATAAAATGGATTGTAATAAAACAATGGTGCATAGAAAATGTAGACTGAGCATAGTCTAGTCGCGATAGAATTTATTTAAACGTACGCGGATATCCTCCGACTACGTAAATAAATTAAAATATATTATTTAAATAATAAACCATTAAAATAATTGATATGAAATTTTTAGAAATGTCACACATGAATAGTATTAAGGAATACGATCCGTCATCCATGCAATTATAACAAGTAATTAACGTGTAAAAGATATCTAGAGAGTAGTGAAATCTAAGTAAACACATTTTCTCCAATTACTGCTCACAACTTTAGTATAAATTAGTTTATTTTCATTTCTAGTATTTTATTTTGATTGCATCTTAGTATTGGGTTAGTTGAAAAGCAACTAATTCCGCCCACTCTTCCAAAACCCGAGATTTTAATTTGCTTTCCATAAAATATAAAAACACAAAAATAATCATCCCTCACCTTTAGAACTAGTATTTAGGCTTTCTAATCCTAGCGACACTATTCCTAAGCTGAACGATCAATCCCCCGGTACTTGTCACTATACTATACTACAACGATCAGGTACACTGCCTGGTGGGGGTTGTAAGCTTCTCGAGATCCCTCGAGAGGTAAAGCCTGTTGCGATTCCCACGCATCAAGTTTTTGGCGCCGCTGCCGGGGAATAGTTATTGTCTAGGTTAGAACTTCTTTTTATTAGGTCTACTTGCTAGATTCCTTTCTAGTAAGATTTTATTTTTTATTTTTAGGTCTTCTTTAGTCTATCTCATTTCTTTGTGCCTTTTGTTAGTAAATTAAACTCATTGACTATTCCGTTGACCATTATGGAAAACGCGAATCCACCCCTTTCCCCTAGAGAAGTGGCTGTGTTACGTGAACAAATTGAGAGTGAGATTAGGGAGCTTAGAGAGCTTAATAGGTTGATTAAGGTTGAACTCGAACATGCATTTAGTGACCTAGCAACCGCCTTGTACTCAAATAAGGACCTAGGGCCTAATGACTTTGTGAATGTTGTTGAGGGACTAGAAGAGGAGGAAATAGATCCGAAGCTTGATGACTACTTTAATCTATACCCCATTAAGGAGGAGATCGCATATTATAATAATCTTATTGATAACCCGCGATCTCCTTTCACTATAATTGAACCTAAGATCAAGAGAGGCGATCCCAAGAATGCTAAGATACCATGTATGATTGGATATAGGCACATTAGCAATGCTTACATTGACTTTAAATCTCCAATCAACATTATGTCCTCAACTGTTTATAATGATATAGTGAAAACAAGACTTGAACCTAGAAGGGATCCCAAGTACCCCGGTGGAGTTTGTAACTTTGTCGGGAGAGTTAAAGGTTTACAGGTCTTTGTTGGTAATTTCACTTTTGTCACCGACTTTATGATTGTGGAGGATCTTGCTAATGTTATTGATTGTCGACTATCCAATGTTGTGTTTGGCAAATCTTTTGTTGAGAAATCTAAGTTAGAATATGATGAGGTAGAAGGTACGATCCGATTTGCAAGTAACACCGATAGTATCACTTATAGGATGCCTAATAGGATGAAAGAATTTTGCTTTAAATCTCGTTTTGATAAGGACAACGTTGGTGCTTTTGAGGATATTGATGAGAAGGATAATAAAAGGGCATGGACTATGTATGGGAAAAAAGGAGTCTTTACTACAAAGATTGCTTGGCCCTTGGACCAAGGTATAAAGTCGATGAAGAATTTGCCTAAAAGATTATGGGGGCGGTTGAGAAAAAGGTGATTGATTTTTACAAAGAATATTTGCAATCAGAGAATGGAACCAATGACGAGGTTACGTAGTAACCCATGACCTTGAGTCTAGCTACAAGACTCGTAAATAAAGAAAAGCGCTTCTTGGGAGGCAACCCATGTTTTGTGTGATTTTATTTGTTTGTTTGTTATTTTCTTCCGTATGCATGCTTTATTTTTATTGTTGGTAGATCATGTTTCTAAACTAAATAGTGGAAATACTTTACTTTGTTGTTTTGGCCTAGTCTTAACTCCACCTAGAAGTATTTTTGCAAAAGATAAGTGTAAGGGGAAACCCCAAATATGTTTTTAAGAAACAAACCGATCATGATTCTCCACAATATTAAATGAGCATGTATATTCGTATTTGTTAGAGTCAAATGCTTGTATTGAGTCATAATGAAGTTTTGCAGGATTTTCCAGGAAGTAGGACCAAGTTTTTCCAGAAATTTTCCGGAAACTTAACATAAGGATTTCTGCAGGTCAATTCTAACGGCGTCAGGGGTTTACTCTTGACGGCGTCAGGAGTTAAAATCTGGAAATTTTACCGGTTTTGTTTTTCTAACGGAGTCTTATGGTTTTTGTGAATTATTAAGTTTTATAATCTCCAGGAGATCTGCAAACTTCATTCCACAAGCATTATATCTTATCTTGTTTTCTAGGATTTAGAAACTTATATAGGATGCCGCCGATTTTACGCGAGGTTGTCTTGTCTATTTTGTCAGGTTTTACAGGTTATGTATGACAAGAAGATGATTTATATTATGGAAGGGAAGCTTCGATTGTTCATTTTCTTGGAGGAAGATTTAACCTGGCCATCCTATTATCCATACCGAGCGAATCAGGGGAGTATTTGATTTCATTCTCTTTACTTTTTCACTTTTACATTCTTTACTTGAACATTGGGGACAACGTTCATCTTAAGTGTAAGGGGAGGGTAAAAAGATGATACCTTACATATGCACTTTCGCTTGAGTTTGTTTTGTTTGATGGTAGATGTGTAATAAAACTATGAGAAATACTTGTTAGTGCAATTTTAACGCCAAATTTAAAATTTTTTACAACATTTAGGAGTGAAACTTTAGCCATAGCAAGCGTCTCATGGATAGGAGATCGTATGACTAGCACATAACCGTATATTCAGAAAAATTTTCCACCCAAATATGTGAGGTTCGCCTTTAGATTTGATAGGAAAAGCATTCACTATTAGTGCTTATGAGTGTACCGGTAGCATTTAGATTCTAGAACTTGCGTTAGTGATGCATCCCGAGACCGCTAGTGAGACTACATTCGTGTGGTAGGATTTACTACATGATAAGAGGCATTAGGATCACCCTTGTGTTAAACCCGTATTATAATTACTTGACCATTTATGTCATATTTTTTGGCTAGTTAAGTCAACTAATTTTTCCCACACCTTAGCGTTGTACTCATTTTTAGTACACGAAACCCCTAGTACACCCCTCCGAGCCTATCTTTTCGTTTCTAACTTTAAGCATTTTACTTAAAGGAAGAATTTGTTACACCCCACTTAAATGTACAACCAAATCGCCTTAGCCTTCCGTGTATGCGCTCATTTTTAGTGCATTATTGTTATTTGTTAAACCCTAAGTTAACTATCTAATTGATTACATGGTTGCTAAGTCGAGTCATATCCTTGTACATATTGTTTTGGGACGATTGGGACTCAAGGGTAAGTACTTATTTTATGGAGTAATGGGGAAGAACATCATTTATTACCCCCATATGTACGTTAATCTTAAAAGTGCTCCAAGTGTTTTGATTTTCTTAATTCGAGTCAATAGATTAGTTAATTGTAAAGTATGTAAAGATTCAAGTGTAAGGGGAATGCTAATCCCCTATGATGTATTATTTTGGATGGTAGGGTAAGAGTGTATGCAAAAAAAAAAAAAAAAAAAAAAAAAAATATATATATATATATATATATATATATATATATATATATGGGAAAAATATTTGAAAAGGTATTATACTTGCCACGTGTTTATCTTCTGGGTATCAAACTTTTTTTTTTTTTTTTTTTTTTTTTTTTTCAGAATTTACACCTTTTACTTGTTTTTTTGTTACTAAAAGGTGAATATGTTACCTCTTCAAACCGTTTCATCCACGTGTACAGGTTTCCATGCCATGTAGGATCCAACTAACACATAACTTTTATTTATAATAAAAACATCCACTTTCCCCTTTCATTTATTTTTCCACCACCACTTATGAACCCTAATTTCTCCATCTAATTCATTCATAAAATCAAACCACATTACTGTTCCAAAAATATGCGCTCATCAACTTCAACATGTAGATCAAAACGGAGATTCTATAGTCCTCAAGAAATACGTGAAATTACGCATTGTGATTGTAAGATTCCAATTTATGAGCAAGTTTCTTGGACTCCCACCAATCCCGGTCGAAGATTTAAGGGTTGTCCCAAACGTGTAAGTTACCAGTTACAATAATCAACATACGTAATTAAATGTTTGTTTTCTATTTTTTTTTTTGGAGTTAATGATGTTTAGAATTGTGGAGTGTATGGTTTCCTTGATGACGAATTACCTTGTGATTACTACAAAGAGTTATTCTTCAATCAACATGAAGAGAACAAACACCTCAGGCAGGAGCTTTCCAATCATATTGGTGGTGTAAGAATGCATGAGCCTTGTGAAGCTTTAACCGGGCAACAGCCACTTCAAGATCTTTCCATGGAGCTAATATACCAAGAAATGAATGGTTTAAAGTCCAAGGCTAAAGTGTATGATAGTTTGTTGTTGGTAGTATTTGGTTTGATAATAGTCTTGATTATGTGTCTCATTATTGTATCTTTTAAAAACTAAGTCTTCAAGGTTCCTAATAGTTGTAGTATGACTGTGCTACTTGACTGTTATATGCTTATAAAAAGCATATGTTGATGCATTTTGGTTCCTATTTCAACCTTTGTAATATGTAATGAAATGGTTCTAGTTTGTGCTTCTAGTTTGTAATATGTATTTTGGTTTCCATATATCTACTTAATTGCCATATTCACAGTAACATACAATAGCATATTATGTAGATGAATTATAGGTTCAAACATACAAAGCACAATCATTTAAAACTAACATACATTCATTGAACTACAAGTGTTCTTCAATAACAACAATTGTTTGTGCATCAGCACACTACATTGTTACAAGCAGAACACCTAAACCTGATATGCCTTTTCCATGAACAAAATAGGCTAGCATATATAGTGGCATAAAGTGCAGCACTATATCAGGTTGTTAGCATCTATTTACATAAACTAGGCCCTCTATGTACAAAATAGGGCAGCATAGTGGCACATACTGCACCACTATATCAGTTTCTTAGTTTTCACAAACCTAATTTAAAACATACATGTTATATTGTTTTAGCACAAAATACAGATTTCCAAAATATGTGCTAGGTTTGTGTTAAAGGAACTTAATCCAACACAATTTCATTCCCCACACTTGAACCTGGACCAGAAACTGGAACAGCAAGCATCTTTTGGAGAATTCTTTGGCTTTTCATTCTTGGAGGAAGAGGTTGTGGTTGTGCTCTTGGTCTACCTTGCCTGGCAACTGGGTCAGCAGATGCAGCTCTGGTAGGTTCTTCCCTTGTATTTTCTTCAGCAAACCTTGTCTGTGTCAAGCTATTCCTTCTTAATCTACCTCTTGCAGCAGTACTTATACCTCTAGCACTTGAAGTACCACCTCTAGCAGTTGAAGTACCACCTCTAGCACTTGAAGTTCCACCTCTTGAAGATGAAGTTCCACCTCTTGGAGTTGAAGTTCTACCTTTTGATCTCCCTAGAACTTGTGATTGTTGTGTTCCAGGATTGTGCTGACCATCTGTTTTCCTTTTCTTTGTACCTGCAACTGATAGAAAGTTACTTTAAAGCACTATGTTACCAAGTTTGTGAAATTGAAATACATTGTCTATTTACTGTACCTGCTGTATGTGCTGCATGAAGAGGCTCCCTGTGTTCAATGGTGTCAGAAGTACCATCTCTGTCACTACCATCTCTGTCCATTCCTAACCATGCACCCATCCTGCCAATTCTTTGTGTGGGTATAAGACCACCACACTTGCTCTTCCCACCTCTCATTTTAACGTACCCAAACTTACCTTTTTTCCTTGTTTCAAAATTCCTACCCATGTGCTGAACTCTACCATCAGAGAATGTAAACACACTATTCCTATTAGTTTCACCCATTTCAAACTCATCAATGTTATTGTTAACAAATGGTGGTATGTCACTTGCATCAACCAAAGGTTCCTCTGTGGGTATAACCTTTCTTGGTCTACCTACCTTTCGTTTAGCTTTGGGTGGTTTGGGTACTGGTTGGTTGCAACAACCCTTCTTGTTATGGCTACTCTCCCCACAGTTATGGCATGTCATTGGTATACCTGCCCTAGATATCTTATTACCTGACTTATGTTCATGAGAAGCCCTAACCCTTTTCTTTTTTGGCCTACCAGGCATCTTCTTTGGTATTGGGCCCAAGATCCTAGACAAGTTACTACAATCAGGCCAGAAGTGTATCCCATCCACTGGTTTAATGTACTCACTATAGGCTAGCATATACCTATCCTTTCTAAAACAATCAGGGAAATAATCCTCAACATACTTTCCTAGTTTAAAAATACACGCTATTGCATGAGTACATGGCAAACCTGATAGTTGCCACATCCTGCAAGAGCATGTTCTCTTTGGCTCATCTACATTGAAAGCATCATATCCCTTTCTGACTTCAAAAGAATTTCCACCACACGGGATCACATGCCAAAACCTTGTAACAAAATGCAGGAAAACCATACAATTATTAAGTAAACATTATAATAATCAGACTAGACAAAAATACCTAGTTAAATAATGTCAAATAGGAATGTACCTTTGGTAATCTTTAGACACTTCTAAGACCTTCTGGATGTTGGGACAAATGTCACCAGTCCATTTTTCATAGAGCATTCTCATAGTGTTCATCCGCTCCATGACTGTCACTCTCATGGACTCTAACATAGTGATTATTGGTTTATCCCTAACAGTGCACAAAACTGAATTAAAACACTCGCTGAAACCATTTTCGATTGCCTCGCAGCATACACCTTCTTTAAAGTAAGCTCTAGACCAAGATTTTGGGTCTTTTTTCTGTAAGTACTCATGTGCTTTGGGATTAGCAGCCTTTATCTTGTCCATAATTCTCTCAAACTTTCGAGGATATGAAGCTTTGGATGCACCCCAGAAGAGACCGCGAAACTCTTCGCCAGGGTATTGCTTTCTGAAATTTTCATATATATGCCGTGCACATTGCCGATGCTCTGCTAAAGGCATGACCTCTTTAACTGCTTCAATTAGACCCTTCAAAATATTTAGTGAACCAAGTTAGAAATACGTATTTTAGCACAACGATAAAATGTAGCAGAAATTGTTAAGTAAATAAGTATACGCATACCTTATGCTGATCAGACATCAATGTCACATCATACCCAAAAGGAATCATCAAGTCATCAGCTAACAACTTAAGAAACCAAGTCCAGTTGTCTTTATTTTCAATGGTAACGACTGCCCATGCCACAGGGAATATGTGGTTGTTACCGTCTCTTCCCACCGCTGTTAAAATCTCTCCACAATTTGGCTTCTTCAAAAAACATCCATCTAGTGCAAGTATCTTTCTACATCCCTTTATCCAGCCCTCCTTTAACGCATTGAAACACACATAGAATCTGTCAAAATAGGTCTTGTCATCTGGGTTAACTGAGACACCTATTTTCACCGTCGAACCCACATTTGATTGATGGATTGCCTTTGCATATGACCTGAGCAGTCCATAATGGTCTTGAATAGCAGCTTCACCTTCTGTCAAAGCATACCTCTTTGCATTCACACACTGAGTAGCGCTGACTATACATTGGTATTTCTTCATAACCAATTCTTTGATTTGAGCAATAGTAATTTTTGGGTTCATCCTCATTTTGTCACCAAAGTTCCTTCCAAGCCACTTGTACGTAACAAGTCTTCCATACTTGAAGTCGCGTACACATGTATGCTCATCCACCATGGAAATAACTTGAAAACTACTCAAATTGTCGACCCATGTAGCCTCTCGTAATTTTCCCCAACGGTTAGTAAATACTTACAAGTTATTACGTTATTTAAATACCCACTTTTACGTATGACAAATTTTTTTTTTTATATATTAGACTTGATATATAAATCACAACGGTAAAATGTGAATTATCTTTTGCTTAGAAACGTTGCTTGCACACAAACCTAGATAGTCTAATTATCGCGAATATATATTTTAAACGTTTATATTTTTATAATATACGTTTCGATTAAATACCATACAATATTTATATATTCCCGAAACTTACGAAAATTCCCGAGACCACTCACTATTATATCTCGAACTTATCCCGACTCCCTAAACCTTCTATGTGGACCCCACACCTAAATGGGCCCCACATTCTAGTGTTAAACCCAAACCGGACCATGTTCTATTTCTTTTCTCTTTCCTATTTTGGGCCGAAGCAACCCAAAACCCACAAGCCCATTTCCCGGCCCGTTTTCTTTTCTTTTTCTTTTGTTTCCAGCCACGATCGAGCCAAGGAACACCCCTAGTTACTTCATTTTTCGACACACAACCCATGTATATTATTACATAACTTGTTTCATCACCTAGCTAACTTTCATGAATGACAAATCTCGTTCAATTCCACCTTCATTTGTCACTTCAAAACTGTCTCAAGTAAACTCCCAAAACCGTATGACACATAAAACCAAAACGTGTCACAAACTCTTCACAAACCTCCCATGATCCCCAATGACAACAATACTATCTATGTTCATGTCAGGAATGTATAGTAGATTGTATGACACATTCTCCTTGTTGGCTAATGATCGATTGGGCAATAAGTGAGGTGCTACACACGTTTACAAACCAACGAACCCTTCCCATGTTACCTTAACACTTATCATAACCTTAGAACTTCCTATATAAGGACCTCATGCAACCTCAATTGAATCCACACACATAAACAAACCACATAACAAAAATACAATTCGTATAGTGCTAGAGTTGGGACAAGAAGATTGCAAGAAGTTCGAGGAGTGGAAGCAAGTCAAGAGTACCATATTTGCTCATTTTACATCTTTGGTGGGTCGTGAAGTGAACCATATTCGTTCCTAGTACCAATTCGAATCATACGTACCCTTAGTTTCCCACCCTTTTGAGGTGAGGTGAGAAATATAGAAACCTTAAACTCTTTATTTTCATTTCATACGTTTTACTTTTCTCATTTACTTTGAAATCTAAGAACACGACACATACATTTTATTCGTTATACTCTTTATTCACCATGCTAGTAAACGTGTAAAACAAAGACTTCGAACTAGAAATAACATGCACACGTAAAATGTGACACGTTCCTTAAGTCACTTGACCATGTCGAAAGACTTAGAATTTTTCTAAGTCTTTAACCATTTTCAATTTCGAAACTGATCATTTACTTTAGCCTTGTATATAATTATTTCGACACATGACCCATATATATTTAAGTTCGACCTGATAAACAACATGACTAACAATCAAGAACCACTTTTTATTCGACCTTATGAACTCGTATAAACTGTTTTCTAAAGCTAAAGTGATCGACCAAAATCATGTTTTCAAATTTCTAATAGATAACGATTTGGGCTTGTTAGCCCATTAAGCAGTTTATGAGCTTATTCGATAAGCTGTTATCATCAGCTTATTTTTAGCATTTTTACAACTTAAAATATAGTCCAAGGTCAGGCCCAAAGGTCTCGTAAGTCCAATGGACCAAAAATTATTAACGGGCCTTGTAATAGACTCGTTAAGGCCCAATTTAGAAAATAAGTGAAAAATAAGCTAATAAGCTGTTGTAATAAACTTATTTGAATGTCCTGAGCTTATTTAAGAAGTCAAAATGTTGAACTTTTAATTTGGTGAAATTTGGACTAACTTTGCAAAATTTCTTAAACCGAGGGACTAAAATTGTCAAAATGGTAAACTATGGGTAGAAACTGTCAAAACAGAAAACTTTGAGTTCTAAACTGTTAAAAATGATATTTGGAGTTGAAAAATGTAAATATTGATGCTTTTGGACCTAAAATGTAAATTATATATATTTTGGACTAACGGTGTAAAATATATATCGTTAGGGTTAAAAATGTAAATTTTGGAAACTTAAAGGAATTTTCAGTAAATATTATTTTATAAAAATAATATTAACCTTTTACATATATAAACATATAATTAAACTAAGACTTATATAAACATAAACTTATATATATATATATATATATATATATATATATATATATATATATATATATATATATATATATATACGATATATATTCGTAATTATAATTAAACGATATAACGATACATTATTTATTTCTTGTAAAACGATACGTTTATTTTATTTCCGTTATAAAAACTAACTTTATATCAATCATCAATCATTTTTACTTACAAGTTATATGTATATATAACTTTGTTTTTGAACTTTAAACATTTAAACGAACACGAGTTTTAATAACAAACTGAATGACTAATATTCGCGGATAAAACCAGATTTAGACTATCAACTGAAACTTGCATTATCTTTTAGGTTGTGTTGTGTGAAGCCGTTTCCTTGCTTTGTTGAGACTACGATACCACTGTACTACTAAGGTGATTTCATAGCCCACTCTTTAACTATTTTCCCGTGGGGGGATACATGCTTAAAACTCGAACACAAGTCTTTTTACCGGGTATTGAAATACCGTCAGGCCAATGTTATTTGCTTAAGTTACTATTGTCAGAAGTCCCTCGATCATGAACCTTAATCACTTGAAGGGTGAACGTAAATAATTGTGGATAGTACTATTAGTGATTGACAATCCTCGTTTGGTTGTTGGAGAAAACACCAGGCGCACCTTATTGTTCTTATAAATAGGTTATTGACAAATACCTATCTTTGGGGGCCTATTACTTACCATCATAATCCACATTCATGAATGGCTGTTAATCGTTGAGTATCATGAGCTTAAGGCAATAACAGGAACATTGATTTTTTAACATATTGATTGTATGTGATTACAATACATTCTTAACTTGTGATTCAAACTCTTAAACTCAAACCTATGAATATCACTCAACTTTATGTTGACTTTAGCATGTTTATCTCAGGTAACTAAACAAGACGGATCTGGATGGCACGGAGTGGGCAAGAGCATGACAAGAACCATAATAAACTACTTATTTTCCTTCAGAATAAAACACGTTCTTAACTTAATTATGTCTTGTATCCTAGATATTTGGTATTTTGAAATAAATTAAACTTTAATACTTCACTTTGTGTTGTCTACTATAATTGTGACAAAGATCCTTGAAGTAATACCCCGAAAGTCTTCCGCTGACGTGTTAAGTCTTCCGCTGTTATTAACGACTTTTGGGGGTGTTACAGATTGGTATTCAGAGCCACGGTTATAGAGAACCAGATGTTTTTAAACATTGGACTATAACTACACTTTAACTGGACCATTTTTTCAAAATACCACTTCATGCCCTCCGTGCCTACATTCCAACATCTGGTAGAAAAGTTACTTCTCATTATTTCTTACTTATATAACTTGATATATGCTTACATGTTATGATTATGCTAATAACTATGTTTACTAATCGGGATTATTACAGTACCATGTCTTCCAAACCCAACTTCATTGTTTTGTTATCGGATTCGGAAACTGAGAGCTCTACACCTATTGTACCAACTCTTGCTCCAATGACTGTGTCACCTACAACAGACAAGAATAAGGAAAGTCAGTAATCCTTTACTTCACCTCAAGCATCATCTGGTCCAATCAGACGCAGTAAGCAAACTTCTCCATTCCAGCCTTATGAACCAGCCACTGCTGGAAAAGCTCTTTCATATGCTGAAGAAAAAGACATCTGGGATGATACTAAATGGAAAAAGGAAATTGCTCCAACTGCAGAACCAGTGATACTACCTAGTATATTTTATCAGCAGACTACTACTGTACCAGTGACAACCAACAGTCCACCACCTGTGAAAACTCCCAGTGCTCCTCTGCCTTATCAACCAAGGAATTACCAGATTCGTCCTACCTCCTCAGATCCTTACTATTATGCAAGAACCAACCATAAGGCTCGTAAACGGGTCAATGCTCGCAAATGGTCATTTCTACTACCAATCCTTAAGTATTGGAGATCTCAAGAAGGTACTCCCACCAACAGAGAACTTGGTGAAAGATCATCATTTGCTGCATCCAAGATCCTTCCAGTCACTGGAGAACCCATTCACCATACCATACCACTCTTGGCAGCTAGGTTAGTAAGACATGAAGACAGGTTAGACGCCATAGCCACCTTGGTGAACAACATCCCTAATGAACTGATAGAAATTATGTCAGCTGAGATAGAACAACTTGTGATGGGACACCTAGAGATGGGAACCATGATGGAACAACTAAATACCCAATTCGGTGAAGCTATGGAATTCATCGGATTACTTTGTTCTGCTAACACTGTAAACAAGGACATCATGTGTGACATCGATCAAGCTCTCGACACCACAAGAGCCCAAGTCATGTCCCGGCGACGTGAACAACAAGAAACACAAGCTAGGGAGAGAGACCGAGACCAAATCATAGAAACCATGGCCGCCAAAATTCAGGAACTAGAACGTCGTCTTGATGATAACCAAGGAAAACCCTAGAATGCCATAGATTGTCAACGTAGCCCCACCCACATCACAGTAATAACTTGTATTTGAATGTCCTAGAAATATGTCAACAAGAATAAATAAGTGATGTAAACTCAAAACGACAATCTAATCAATGATGTTATGTTTGCTTTATTTTCATAAGTGTTATGATATCGTATATTGCATCGTGATATATGTGACACTATTATAACTTTGAACCTATTGATGTTACTAAATAGTCTAACACAAGATGGTTATTATGAAAATTCTGAACATATACTCTCATTTTAGGAATATGGCACCTAAGAGAACCGCGACCGCTACCTCAGCAACAACCATGACCCCGGAAGAAATCCAACAAGCAATCACCAATGGAATCAATGCAGCCTTAGCCGAACAAGCAAATGCTAACGCACAACCGGCAAGAAATGTTGCTCCCGCACCTCGCCAATGTACCTATAAAGACTTTATGGCTTGTCAGCCGACTTACTTCATGGGTACTGAAGGGATAACTAAACTCGCCCATTGGTTCGAGAGATGCGAAATGGTATTTCAAAGGAGTGGATGCTCAGAAAACAACAGGGTCACATTTGCCACAGGAACCTTAATGGATGACGCTTTGTCATGGTGGACCGCTACAACTCAAACTTTAGGTACAGAAGCAGCGTACCGACTCTCTTGGACGGAATTCAAAGCCAAGATCCTAAAGAAGTACTGTCCTCGATCCGAAATAAGGAAACTAGAAGACGAATTCCATATCCTTGCAGTCAAAGGAATCGATCTTAGGGCTTACAACAGGAGATTCCACGAGCTGATGGCATTATGTCCTTCTATCGTACCAGATTTAGAGAAAACTCTGGAGAAGTATATTGAAGGTCTTCCCCGGAATATTGAAGGAAACGTCACAGCATCCAACCCACCATCACTAGAAGTCGCAATGGAGCTAGCACAAAAACTCCTAGACCGCGAAATCAAGTGCAACGAACTCAAAAGAAAGCTCGATGACAGGAGAACCACCCACCATCAAAACCACAATCACTACCACAACGGCCATCGCAACAACAACCATCACCACAACAACAACAACTACAACAGGATCAACCAACAACAACACCAGAACAAGAACCCACATCGTCAACAGCAGAACCAACGACAAGAACCTCCTAAGATATTTACGGCAACCAATGGCAATGGGCACCAAGGTATTAAGCCACAGTGCAACCGATGCAAGCTTCATCACAATGGTGCTTGTACAGTAAAATGCCATAAATGCCAAAGGATAGGTCATGCCACAAAAGATTGTAGGACCCCTGCTACCGGCAGCAACCTACAACCAATAGCACCAACATGTTACTCATGCGGAGAAACTGGACACTTCAAGAACCGCTGTCCAAAAGGAAATGGTCAGAACACTGCACGAGCGAGAGCATACGTGATGGGAAATGAAAATGAACCACAAAACCCCGACGTTGTCACGGGTACGTTCTTATTAAATCATCATAATGCTAGAGTATTATTTGATTCTGGAGCAGATAAGAGCTTCGTGTCAGATACGTTTGCCCCTTTCATTAACTCTAACCCTTCTAAGCTAAACACCACATACGAGATAGAAATGGCCAATGGGAACTTGATTAGCACCAACTCTGTTTTAAGAAACTGTACCTTAACTCTCGTAGGGGAATCCTTTCCTATTGACCTGATGCCTGTCCAACTCGGTAGTTTTGATGCTATCATCGGAATGGATTGGTTATCCAAACATCATGCTAAGATTCATTGTGACGAGAAAGCCATACACATTCCTTTTAAGAATGAAACCCTCGTTATCCATGGCGACAAGAATAAAAACCGATACGGAATCATCTCATGCCTCAGAATGATAAAATACATGAACGAAGGATGTCATGTATTCATGGTTCAGGTGACGGAAAGTAAGTTAACCGAGAAACAACTTAAAGACGTACCTATCGTTTAGGAATTCCCCGAAGTATTTCCTGAAGATCTACCCGGTCTTCCACCGACTCGTCAAGTAGAGTTCCAAATTGAACTAGTGCCTGGAGCGGCACCAGTAGCAAAAGCACCTTACAGGTTGGCACCTTCCGAAATGGAGGAACTATCGGAACAACTAAAGGAATTATCCGATAAAGGTTTCATTAGACCAAGTTCATCACCTTGGGGAGCCCCAGTTCTATTTGTTAAAAAGAAAGACGGATCATTCCGAATGTGCATAGATTACCGAGAGTTAAACAAACTCACTATAAAGAACCGATATCCTTTACCTAGAATAGACGATTTGTTTGATCAATTACAAGGATCGAGTGTATACTCGAAGATTGATCTAAGGTCGGGATACCATCAATTGAGAGTTCGGGAAGAAGATATTCCCAAGACAGCCTTCAGAACCCGTTATGGACACTATGAATTTCAGGTAATGCCATTTGGTCTAACGAACGCACCCGCAGTGTTTATGGACCTAATGAACCGAGTATGCAAAGCATATTTGGACAAATTCGTGATAGTATTCATAGACGACATTCTAATCTACTCTCGTAACAAAGAGGAACATGCCAATCATTTGAAAACAATCCTAGAGTTACTTAGGAAGGAAAAGTTGTACGCAAAATTCTCAAAATGTGACTTTTGGATTCCCACTGTGCAATTTTTGGGACACGTAATCAATAGTCAAGGTATCCACGTGGATCCTGCAAAAATAGAGGCAGTTAAAGAGTGGTCATCACCTACAACTCCCACAGAAGTACGTCAATTTTTAGGTCTTGCAGGTTACTACCGGAGATTTATTGAAGGTTTCTCTAAAATCTCAAAACCATTGACCAAGTTGACCCAAAAGAACGAAAAGTACGTCTGGGGACAAGAAGAAGAATCAGCCTTCCAACTGTTAAAACAAAAGCTTTGTGAAGCTCCAATACTAGCGTTACCCGAAGGAAGCAAAGATTTCGTGCTATATTGTGACGCTTCGTACCATGGTTTAGGTGCAGTTTTGATACAACGGGATAAGGTAATAGCTTATGCCTCACGTCAACTGAAGAAACATGAGGAAAATTACACAACCCATGATCTAGAACTAGGAGCAATAGTATTCGCTCTTAAGTTATGGAGACACTATCTATACGGCACTAAGTGTATCGTGTTTACAGATCACAAAAGTCTCCAACACATCCTAGATCAAAAGGATTTAAACATGAGACAACGCCGTTGGTTAGAATTGCTTAGCGATTATGATTGTGAAATCCGTTATCACCCAGGAAAGGCTAATGTAGTAGCAGATGCATTAAGCCGAAAAGAAAGACTAAAACCTCTCAGAGTTAGATCGTTAGGCATGACTATTTGTTCACCCCTCCCAACACAAATCATTATCGCCCAGAGCGAAGCTCTCAAGAAAGAAAATCGACCAATTGAAAAGATTTTTGGTATGCTGGAAAACGAAAACGGATTTGTGAAAAGATCAAATGGAATGCTTTGTTTCAAGGAAAGAAGCTGGATTCCTCTCTTCGGAGGTATTCGTGACCTTATCATGCATGAGTCTCACAAATCAAAATACTCCATTCACCCAGGTTCCGACAAGATGTACCAGGATCTTAAGAAACTATATTGGTGGCCGAACATGAAAGCCGACATCGCTGAGTACGTCAGTAAATGTCTAACATGTTCAAGAGTAAAAGCAGAATACCAGAAACCCTCCAGATTACTCACCCAACCCGAACTCCCCATGTGGAAATGGGAACGTATTACAATGGACTTCATAACCAAACTACCCAAAACCTCTACTGGCTACGATACGATATGGGTTATCGTTGACCGTCTCACCAAGTCAGCTCATTTCCTACCAATCAAAGAAACTGATGAAATGAACACACTTGCTCAGATATATCTAAAAGAAATTGTGTCACGACATGGAGTGCCGATTTCTATTATATCAGATCGTGACAGTCGTTTCACGTCTCATTTTTGGAAATCATTGCAAAAAGCTTTAGGAACAAAGCTGGATATGAGCACAGCTTATCACCCACAAACCGATGGTCAAAGTGAGAGAACTATACAAACCTTAGAAGATATGCTACGCGCTTGTGTCATAGACTTCGGAAAAGGTTGGGACAAACACTTACCATTGGCAGAATTCTCATACAACAACAGTTATCATACCAGTATCAAGGCAGCACCATTCGAAGCACTTTACGGTAGAAAGTGTAGATCACCCGTTTGCTGGGCAGAAGTCGGAGAAATACAACTCACGGGACCGGATCTAGTTCATGAGACAACCGAGAAAATCATCAAAATCAAACAACGTTTACAAACCGCTAGAGACCGACAGAAAAGTTACGTCGACCTAAAAAGAAAACCCATGGATTTTCAGATCGGAGATAAGGTTATGTTAAAAGTATCACCATGGAAAGGAATGATACGATTCGGAAAGAGGGGAAAGTTAAACCCAAGATACATCGGTCCATTCAAAATCCTAGAAAGAATTGGACCCATGGCATATAAACTTGAACTACCCGAGGAACTTAGCAGAATTCACAACACTTTTCATGTGTCAAACCTCAAGAAGTGTTTATCCGATGAATCTCTGGTCATTCCATTGAAAGAGTTGCAACTTGATGACAAATTCGTTTTTACCGAG
Source organism: Artemisia argyi (assembly GCA_030686995.1). Classification (NCBI taxonomy): domain Eukaryota; kingdom Viridiplantae; phylum Streptophyta; class Magnoliopsida; order Asterales; family Asteraceae; genus Artemisia; species Artemisia argyi. Next base: position 107,419,330 of record CM060685.1, read on the forward strand.
GAACCGGTAGAAATCATGGATAGGGAAGTCAAACAACTGAAACAAAACCGTATCCCTATCATAAAAGTTCGTTGGAACTCTAAACGAGGACCAGAGTATACTTGGGAACGCGAGGACCAGATTCGCACCAAGTACCCACACCTCTTCTCTTAGACACCCTTGGCAACCCTCCTAAACTCGAATTCCGGGACGGAATACACTGTAAGGTGTATGTACTGTAGCCTCTCGTAATTTTCCCCAACGGTTAGTAAATACTTACAAGTTATTACGTTATTTAAATACCCACTTTTACGTATGACAAAATTTTTTTTTTATATATTAGACTTGATATATAAATCACAACGGTAAAATGTGAATTATCTTTTGCTTAGAAACGTTGCTTGCACACAAACCTAGATAGTCTAATTATCGCGAATATATATTTTAAACGTTTATATTTTTATAATATACGTTTCGATTAAATACCATACAATATTTATATATTCCCGAAACTTACGAAAATTCCCGAGACCACTCACTATTATATCTCGAACTTATCCCGACTCCCTAAACCTTCTATGTGGACCCCACACCTAAATGGGCCCCACATTCTAGTGTTAAACCCAAACCGGACCATGTTCTATTTCTTTTCTCTTTCCTATTTTGGGCCGAAGCAACCCAAAACCCACAAGCCCATTTCCCGGCCCGTTTTCTTTTCTTTTTCTTTTGTTTCCAGCCACGATCGAGCCAAGGAACACCCCTAGTTACTTCATTTTTCGACACACAACCCATGTATATTATTACATAACTTGTTTCATCACCTAGCTAACTTTCATGAATGACAAATCTCGTTCAATTCCACCTTCATTTGTCACTTCAAAACTGTCTCAAGTAAACTCCCAAAACCGTATGACACATAAAACCAAAACGTGTCACAAACTCTTCACAAACCTCCCATGATCCCCAATGACAACAATACTATCTATGTTCATGTCAAGAATGTATAGTAGATTGTATGACACATTCTCCTTGTTGGCTAATGATCGATTGGGCAATAAGTGAGGTGCTACACACGTTTACAAACCAACGAACCCTTCCCATGTTACCTTAACACTTATCATAACCTTAGAACTTCCTATATAAGGACCTCATGCAACCTCAATTGAATCCACACACATAAACAAACCACATAACAAAAATACAAGTCGTATAGTGCTAGAGTTGGGACAAGAAGATTGCAAGAAGTTCTAGGAGTGGAAGCAAGTCAAGAGTACCATATTTGCTCATTTTACATCTTTGGTGGGTCGTGAAGTGAACCATATTCGTTCCTAGTACCAATTCGAATCATACGTACCCTTAGTTTCCCACCCTTTTGAGGTGAGGTGAGAAATATAGAAACCTTAAACTCTTTATTTTCATTTCATACGTTTTACTTTTCTCATTTACTTTGAAATCTAAGAACACGACACATACATTTTATTCGTTATACTCTTTATTCACCATGCTAGTAAACGTGTAAAACAAAGACTTCGAACTAGAAATAACATGCACACGTGAAATGTGACACGTTCCTTAAGTCACTTGACCATGTCGAAAGACTTAGAATTTTTCTAAGTCTTTAACCATTTTCAATTTCGAAATTGATCATTTACTTTGGCCTTGTATATAATTATTTCGACACATGACCCATATATATTTAAGTTCGACCTGATAAACAACATGACTAACAATCAAGAACCACTTTTTATTCGACCTTATGAACTCGTATAAACTGTTTTCTAAAGCTAAAGTGATCGACCAAAATCATGTTTTCAAATTTCTAACAGATAACGATTTAGGCTTGTTAGCCCATTAAGCAGTTTATGAGCTTATTCGATAAGCTGTTATCATCAGCTTATTTTTAGCGTTTTTACAACTTAAAATATAGTCCAAGGTCAGGCCCAAAGGTCTCGTAAGTCCAATGGACCAAAAATTATTAACGGGCCTTGTAATAGACTCGTTAAGGCCCAATTTAGAAAATAAGTGAAAAATAAGCTAATAAGCTGTTGTAATAAACTTATTTGAATGTCCTAAGCTTATTTAAGAAGTCAAAATGTTGAACTTTTAATTTGGTGAAATTTGGACTAACTTTGCAAAATTTCTTAAACCGAGGGACTAAAATTGTCAAAATGGTAAACTATGGGTAGAAACTGTCAAAACAGAAAACTTTGAGTTCTAAACTGTTAAAAATGATATTTGGAGTTGAAAAATGTAAATATTGATGCTTTTGGACCTAAAATGTAAATTATATATATTTTGGACTAACGGTGTAAAATATATATCGTTAGGGTTAAAAATGTAAATTTTGGAAACTTAAAGGAATTTTCAGTAAATATTATTTTATAAAAATAATATTAACCTTTTACATATATAAACATATAATTAAACTAAGACTTATATAAACATAAACTTATATATATATATATATATATATATATATATATATATATATATATATATATATATACGATATATATTCGTAATTATAATTAAACGATATAACGATACATTATTTATTTCTTGTAAAACGATACGTTTATTTTATTTCCGTTATAAAAACTAACTTTATATCAATCATCAATCATTTTTACTTACAAGTTATATGTATATATAACTTTGTTTTTGAACTTTAAACATTTAAACGAACACGAGTTTTAATAACAAACTGAATGACTAATATTCGCGGATAAAACCAGATTTAGACTATCAACTGAAACTTGCATTATCTTTTAGGTTGTGTTGTGTGAAGCCGTTTCCTTGCTTTGTTGAGACTACGATACCACTGTACTACTAAGGTGATTTCATAGCCCACTCTTTAACTATTTTCCCGTGGGGGGATACATGCTTAAAACTCGAACACAAGTCTTTTTACCGGGTATTGAAATACCGTCAGGCCAATGTTATTTGCTTAAGTTACTATTGTCAGAAGTCCCTCGATCATGAACCTTAATCACTTGAAGGGTGAACGTAAATAATTGTGGATAGTACTATTAGTGATTGACAATCCTCGTTTGGTTGTTGGAGAAAACACCAGGCGCACCTTATTGTTCTTATAAATAGGTTATTGACAAATACCTATCTTTGGGGGCCTATTACTTACCATCATAATCCACATTTATGATTGGCTGTTAATCGTTGAGTATCATGAGCTTAAGGCAATAACAGGAACATTGATTTTTTAACATATTGATTGTATGTGATTACAATACATTCTTAACTTGTGATTCAAACTCTTAAACTCAAACCTATGAATATCACTCAACTTTATGTTGACTTTAGCATGTTTATCTCAGGTAACTAAACAAGACGGATCTGGATGGCACGGAGTGGGCAAGAGCATGACAAGAACCATAATAAACTACTTATTTTCCTTCAGAATAAAACACGTTCTTAACTTAATTATGTCTTGTATCCTAGATATTTGGTATTTTGAAATAAATTAAACTTTAATACTTCACTTTGTGTTGTCTACTATAATTGTGACAAAGATCCTTGAAGTAATACCCCGAAAGTCTTCCGCTGACGTGTTAAGTCTTCCGCTGTTATTAACGACTTTTGGGGGTGTTACAACCCACTTTGCGTAGATTCTCCAATTGCATTCATTAACCTGTGAACAACTTGGGTACTTGTGAAAGTTCTTTTGTTTCCCCTTGCTTGGATCCTTTAATGTTTCTTTCCTTCTACCACACTTACCGATAACCTTTTTTTTGGTACTCCTTTCATACCACAAGGAAAACCCATTTGCCAGTGCATAATAGGTAAGTGCTTCCTTAAACTGTTCAACGTTCACGTACTTCTCACCAAGCTGGAGGCAAAATAAAAAATTTTAATTACTGAACAAATAGATATATAACAAACCAAGTGTTAAGAAAGTTTAAATAGTACCTTAGGTTTCTTCAGTCTCCAATGTGTCTGATCATCATAGATTGGAAACTTATCATCTGGTTTCTCCACCATCACAAAAGGGTCTGAGACCCCCTCCCCATTGTGTTTCAGTTTACGCATTAGACCTTCCATATAATGTTCATGTTCTCTAACTGTCTCACCAAAAGTATCACCTATATGATCAATACACGGTGCCATATCATCGTAACCAGGTGGTGGTTCAACATCATCAGTACCCTTATGTGTATTCTCTTTTGACTTAAGCTTTCTTTTTCTAAGCTCAATAACTTCATCCTCAATATCACTGAGATAATCAAATGACTTATCAGATTCATGACTCTCAGTTTCTGAAGAATAATAGCCAGTTTCATAACAATTTTCAGAGTCATGAACCTGAGAGTCATCACTGTCACTTTCTGAGGACACATGATCAACATTTTCTCTAATTACGATACCAGTAGTCCTAGGTGCACTTTTTCTTTTCCTATTGTTAACAATGTCTTGCTTTCTTACTACACCTTTACCTTTGTTGAGGGTCTTTTGTCTAGCAAGAACTTGACCATCAATACTAAGATCATTAACCCTATCTTCTTGTACGGCATTTTGAACCTCAGCCCTATGATCATTAACCCTATGTTCGTCTACAACATTTTCGACCTCAACCGTCTGATCATCAACCCTAAGATCAACAACTACATTCTCCAAATCATTAGACTTAGCAATAAGATCTTCCTGGCCTACCTCATTGTCATCTAAATATACTGGAACATCACAACCTGTATGATACTCATCATAGGTAGCAGTAAACAAAGCCTTGCCCTTAAAACCATTTCTAGCAGGTCTAGACAACTTAGTGGGAGACCTTAAAAAAGGAGATTTTGCCTCTTCCTCAGCCCATGCAATGAGCTCCTCAACAGACATATTACCAGCATGTTTCATTTTAGTTTCATGATCTTTCCTAGCAGATGTAACTTCTTCATCTGAACCTTCTAAGCATAAGTTATGATAATAGTATTCAGCTAATAGTTGGGGTTCATGGGCTACATACAAGTGTAAATACTCAGCCTTTTTCGCCATATCATACACAACCTGAAGATCTGAATCCCTTTCAATTATCATCAACCCACCCCCGTCTATGTCTAACTCAGGTATGCAACAAAACACAGCCCAAATTTTATCTTTCAACTTATCAACTAAAATGTTGCACAATTCATTAAACATTAACCTGTTGGTTGAGCAAGCTTTCATTATAGTAACTTGGCCTTGTTCATACCTGAGAGGATCAAAGAAAAATACACCACCATGGTGTATTTTGAAGACAACATCTTCTTCTGGTGTATCCATTACACCTGAAATAACATAAAACAAGATTAAAATATAGAAAACCCTAATTTTTCGAAACCCTAGAAACTGAAAAATAAAGTATTTCAATTTTTTATTACAATTGGAGTTAAATAAACGACATCAATTACCTTTTGACAGTGACAATTATAAAATAATCCAATCAATTTGAAGTATTCAATGTGGGGAACCAATTAGGGTTTGAGAAGTTATTTTTGGGGATCTTGCATAAGATCTGAATCTGTTTATATTGGATTCATTATCAAAAAGGTAACTAATTTAATAACGAAATGAAGTACAGATATGGTGATGTGGATGAGTGTGTGTGATTTTTGTGGAGAGCGTGTTGATGGAGTACGAGGTTTGAGGCGGGTGATGATGTGGACGAGGATTGGTATACATGTGAACTGGGTACCGTTTGAAGAGGTAACATATTCACCTTTTAGTAACAAAAACACAAGTAAAAGGTGTATATTCTGAAAAAAAAAGTTTGATACCCAGAAGATAAACACGTGGCAAGTATAATACCTTTTCAAATATTTTTCCCTATATATATATATATATATATATATATATATATATATATATATATATATATATATATATATATATATATATATATATATATATAAATAGAAAAAGAAAAAAAAAACATACGGACTACCATCCCTTTTTATTCTATGTTCATTTTATGTTTTTGTTATTTTTCATTTTTTAGCTTAAGTCGAGTCTAGTCTTGGCTTAGCAACGTCATATTGTACATGTAATTAACCAAGATTGTTAACTCGCCACCAATAAAACTTCCTTTATCCAACAAAACCGTGTATTTCATATCCCTACACCTAACGTTACAACCCTTTAAAAGACTTCTTTGATAGTTTATCCTAGGTGCTTACGCCATGTGGTGGAGGTTTGATCCTTTCCCAAGCCTATGGTAATCTATTTTGTTATGACAGGTAGTGAGAGATATCTTCCGTTTCCATATTGTAATTTACACTTTATTACACCCGAGAGATGTGAGTATCTAAACACTATTTGTGAGGTACTTGTGTATGACCTCCGTGCTTGTCTATTGGTCTTTAGTGGAATGATTATTTGTTGTAATTACTTTTATATTAGTGTTAAATGACCCCTAACTTGTCTTTTAAGTAGAATAAAAGCGCATTTGCTTGAGGACAAGCAAATCTCAAGTGTAAGGGTATATGATGAGGCGAAAAATGATCCGTTTTTAGGGGGTCATTTAAGCCCGAATCAGAATTTATTTGATCAAATATTGCCCTAAATCGTTCCTTTTGTGATTTTAGATACTTTGGGAGTGAAATCTGGAAAAGGAAGCAATTCGGACGTTTTTGGAGCATAAAAGTGAAGAAAACGCCAAAGTCTTAATTTTCCATGCTGGGAACAGTGCATGATGGCGTCAAGAGGAAGATTATGACGGCGTCAAGAGTAAAATTCCATGACGACCCAGAGGAGTTTTTACGGCATCATGAAGGTAGGGCGTCAAGAGTTAAAGTCGTGACGGCCTGGAAATGCAATGTTCTTGACGGCGTCAAATGTAGATCTAGGCAGTCCGAGGATTGTTTTGGCGGCGAGGTGACGGCGTCACCTCTTTGGTCTTGAAGCCGTCAGACCCCTTTTCCTATATGTAATTTTCTAATTTTTCACATTTAAAAAGAGAAGTTTTGGGAGAAACCCTAAGTACGATTTTGGTGTAACTTTACAGGTTTTTCAAGGGTTCCAACCCCTTGATACCTTGCATGATTAATCAAGATAAGTGTTCTTCTAATTCAATCAATATGTCTATGTGTTGGTTGTCTATATCATGTTCTTGTCTTAATTCCATCATGCTAGGCTAGATCTCTTTTGTGTTTGCTTAGATCTAATGAAACCTAGATATTGATTATGTGTTGATTACTTGTTTATTCTTGTCTTGGATGAATGATTTATATGTTAGGCTTAAGAAAACTGGCAGATATCCAATTGGTAACATGCTTGAACGTCTTAAGAAACATGAACCAACGCACACTAGGTCTTTATTGGTTGTATTTAATACATGAGCCACTGTTTACAATCCCTATAGTTGTGTTGGGCATGGTGTAGGAGGAGATAAGAGCTCATAGAATTGGGGAGTTATGTGTGCCACCCCATGAATGGTATTAAGGAATACGATCCGTCATCCATGCAATTATAACAAGTAATTAACGTGTAAAAGATATCTAGGGAGTAATGAAATCTAAGTAAACACATTTTCTCCAATTACTGCTCACAACTTTAGTATAAATTAGTTTATTTTCATTTCTAGTATTTTATTTTGATTGCATCTTAGTATTGGGTTAGTTGAATAGCAACTAATTCCGCCCACTCTTCCAAAACCCGAGATTTTAATTTGCTTTCCATAAAATATAAAAACACAAAAATAATCATCCCTCACCTTTAGAACTAGTATTTAGGCTTTCTAATCCTAGCGACACTATTCCTAAGCTGAACGATCAATCCCCCGGTACTTGTCACTATACTATACTACAACGATCAGGTACACTGCCTGGTGGGGGTTGTAAGCTTCTCGAGATCCCTCGAGAGGTAAAGCCTGTTGCGATTCCCACGCATCATCGTAGCTATTATTATATGCTGCATGTGAGCTGTGAAAATAACTGCTCATATTGTAAATTGTACATGTTTTTTTTTTTTTTTTTTTTTTTTTTTTTTTTTTTTTTTTTTTTTATGTCCAGTGTAAGTGTGTCCTGATATCCTTTAAGGTGTGATATGTGGTTTAAAATGAAGGCTTTATAACAATACTGCTTTAGATGCCTAGGCAATTTAAAGGTGACATGATAAATTCCTGAAACATGCGTCGGGTAGCATGAAATTGAATGATATGGTGATTGATAGAAATAATTCATTGTTTCATTTTTTTTATGTGAGTATTTAAGAAAACTCTATTGTGGGTTTGCATCATCAAAGCATTTGTGTAGAGTGTTTTATATGAATAGAAGTATATGGTTGCTTAGTTTTTTTTTGGGAAATGAACTAAGTTCCGCTGCAGAGATCTCCTTGCAGGCAATTTTCAAATTAGCTTTAGATTAAATTTGTGGGTGTGTTCATCATAATATTGACATTTGATGTCTATTGGCTTAAGACTTTATTAAGGACCTCCAATAATCTTTTAGGATTAGAGACATGTGTTATGATTTGTCGTTACCTGGTTTTTGTTACCTATTAATAAAAAAGGGAGTCTCAATGTTTCTATCTTAATTTGTCTTCTCATTTGGGCATTAGTGTTGTTACCGAACAAATTGGCTGCAACGCATGATTTTTGGTTGAGGAGAATGGAAGAAATCGATATAAAGGCTATGTCAACCGTTTAAGAGGGATTTTCATCACCGGAAGTTCCTAATCCTAATCTACAATGAACTTAAATTGTCATTGTTGTGATAGTAAAATACGCAAAGATCAAATTGTCTGTACATATGCTAATGCATTATCGGCTTCAAACTACACTTTAGCATTGGATAAAGGTACCTTGGTTTTGGTTTTTCTGAATTTAAAAATTTTTCCCCATCTTTGCTTGCATACATTTTATCGGTATTGCATATCCTACATATTCATTTTAGTACATATACGCTTTTTTTTGGTAAAGGGGATTACCCCGGTAAATATATAACCAAAAAATAATGTTGAGTACAAATGGAATGTGGCAGAGGTACCACATTAACCTCAAGCAAAACGCTCGATAAACAAGTGCTTATGACAGGCCATAAGCACAACACACCTAGCTACATTACAAATCACCTAGCTAGGAATAAACATAGAATAAATCCTTGACACAAGTGAACATCCCGCATCCACCAGAAGCACGAAGGGAGCAAGGCGATCCAGGGAGCTTGCCTCCTTAAAAACCCTTTCCAAGTAAAAACCTAGAGGGAAAACCTTGGAGTAGGGAAAAAGAGTACAACACAACCCTGGCAGTCCCCCTGAGAACAAAGCAAGCAATAAAGATCTTCCATCAGGTTGAAGAACCACTAGCAATGACCACCGATCCAGGAAGACTCCATGTATCCAAAAATCTTCTAATCCGCATAGAATTCTTTGTAAATCGAAATGAAAGGATCTTCAACCGCACAACGGTAACAATATCATCAAACACCTGAGTATATGACTTAAGCCTCTTTTTAAAAAGCCTGGAATTCCATTCATGCCAGATAGAGTAGCCCGTTGCAGCAAGAAGAAGGAGAGAAATCACACTACTAGCATAACCTCCTTTAGACAAAGGTATAAGGTATGATACAGCATCCTCGAGTCAAGGAAGAATAGTATCCATACCACATAATGGACGAACTCTGGTCCAAACCTGTAAAGAAAAAGGGCACTCAAAAAAGAGGCCGGTAAGCATGAGAATCAGGTTGATTATCACAGAATGGATAACCAAGCAGGTTTAAGTTGATAGAAGGACCGACATCCCATTGCCTCAGCCTATCATGTGTTTTCAGGTTGCAATTAATGACAAGCCACATATTGAATGCATGTTTCGGAATACACTGAGGGAACCACACAACATGAAACCATGAAACTAGATTGGTACTTTCCCGAATAGAATCCCAAACACGAGAAATGGTGAATGGAACAAGAACACCATTAGACGCTTTCCAAACTAGCTCATTGATGTGTTTTGAAAGGTTTAAATTTATAAGACAAGTTTCACCATTTCCTTAATACACGAAACACATGGGTAAAAGTATAACCCCTATTAATAGTTAAGGATTTAGGTAAGACCAGGTCGTCCCAAGAGAGGTAATAGTTCCTTATGCAAGCTATGATTAACAAAATTAGATTCCGATGATTCTCACTTATCACTAAAACCGTTTTTGTTGGATTTAAAATTTTTGTATTGTTTCTCCCAATTGATTTAAAAGTATGTTTATTCAAGGCTGAGCACATGAGAATCATAAGCAATAGTATCACAGAAATAACATGGACAAAGCATAGAAGTAAAGCATAATGGTTGATCATGTAAACTAGTATATCTATCCTATTTAAAAAAACCTCCTTTCGGCCTTTGATTCTATAAACACAGAATGCTTAAAGTGTAGTCCAAGTATGAAGTATAAAGTATGCATTTCATCTAGTCAAGTCGTTATACATGAGACTAGCACTTAAACATGTTATAATCAGGTTATCATTTGTTTTACTAAGCAATTCTCACAAGCATAGAAATCACATGTTATAGACAGGCAATTCATAATATAATCAACATGATTGAATCTTTCGGCCTTTAAGTAATCACAATGATCAATCAAGACAAAAGATAATAGACTAAACAATGACATATCAAATGCATATATCATAGATTCAATATTCATGATACAATTCTCATAACAATCATGGCAGAAGTGCCTCGAATAAACATAAAGTTACTACTCCATATTCTTAATAAAGTAAACTATGTAAACAAGTATTATCATCATAACAACTAATCTATACCAAAGTTTCTCATGCTCCAAGGTGTTTCTCCAGGTATGGTAGTATCTCCAACTCCTTAACTAGTGGTTTTGGTGCAAACCAATACTAAACTGCTTCTTAGTGATCAAGATATTGTTCTTGATTGAGGTCTGTTTATATAACTGATTTGGCCCTCTATTTATAGTGCAAAAGCAACCCTAATACGTCCCTGGTGAGAAATGACAAGAAAATGATCGGCCTCTTCATTAATGTGGCTCATTAATGTAGAAATGCACACTATCATTAAAAGTGCGCCGCACAATTGGTGTAAAACTGGCGGACTTCTCTATTACGTAACCGACGCTCTTTCTGCATATAACCGGTTTACTTGATTGTTTGACTCGTGTTTGTATAGTTGACCAAAGGTGCATTTAAGCGGTGCGCTTTCTCCATAAGATCAGTGTGCTTTTGTTCAAACTAATAATAATTATCTTGAGTTATTCATTTCTTGTGCTTCTTGCGTCATTTCACCAATCTCCAATCCTAAACATTCATTCATGTATTAAGTACCAATAGTCCTAATAATAAGGTTATTTTCTATATAATTTACATAATATCAAGGGTATAAATATGTATAATACGAGACTCATCAAATCCCCCCATACTTAGACTAATGCTTGCCCTCAAGCATAAAAGAAAAATGTTTTCCAAAATAAAGTCTCTTATAGTTTCAAATGTATTTTTGTATATCCAAGACAACCAAGATAACATGACATGCTCCTCACGAATATGAATATTATTTTGAAGTTTACACAAGCACTCATATAAAAATAGTTTTTGGGTTGTAAATCACTCTTATAGCTCTGTCATAATTTATAGATTTACCATATGCTTGTAAAAGAAACAAAACTGCACCGACGTGGCGTAAGCAGCAAGTATAAATATCAAAGAGGACTTTTATTCGGTTTAAGGGTTATAAGGTATAGTGTAGACATGGATTTTATTCGTAAGAAACTTAAGTCAGGAAATCCTTATTTCTCTTTATTCTTTCTCTTTTTTCTCTTTTTCATAACTTTTTTTTCTTTCTTTTCTCAACCACATTATAACAAACATAAAGCGTGCACTCTTCATACTTATCGTAATTGGTAAACAACCATACTTTTTTCTTTTCTTTTTCTTTTCCATTTTTCATAACTCATACTCCATTCTTTCGATTCCCGACTAAGTAATATTTTTGTTGTTTTCTTGATGGATAATAGAAACAAAAATTTTTAAGCTCAAAAGGGTGTATCTAGTGGATAATATGTAACACCCCCAATTCATGGATGCAGCGGAATTCAAACTGGGTGTTACTCGACGGCACAATAGTCACAATAATAGAAAACAAACTCTAATTGAGTCGTTTTAAAAGATTTATCATTCAAATTATATAAATATCAGAGATTACAAAATGAGGTCCCAGATGGTTCCATGTTTACAATTTATATTAAATGAGTTTTTGAATGATAATAAAATTTATAGCCCTCTTGAATATCCGTGCCCTTTCGTGCCATCCTTAATCATCATGGACCTGAAATACATGCTTAAGAGGTCAACACAAAGGTTGAGTGATATTCATAGAGTTTGTTTAATGGTTGAACATAATATGTTGGTAGTGTGAGTTATAGGCTCACACCAATGGTTGGAAAACAAAGATGGGCTACGTTGTTATATGCCCGGAACGGTTATTAATTCATTAAGCTTATGACACCAAAACGTTAACGGGTACCAATATCAATCGACGGAGTTATCCCGGTAGGTATTTTGCCGTCATACCTATGTCTCAAATATTAGTGCATTTGTTTGAACTCATAGTTGTTCAACACTAATGGGATTCGTCAATCCCAATAGGCATATTCACAATATTCGCGCTCACTATTACTAGTGATTAAATGGTTCTAATAAGGGATCTTGGTTTGGCAAGGATGTTACTTAGTGATAATAAAACATAGTCGGATAGCATATAGTAGAAAGCATTGTGTTCGAGTAGAAAAATAATAGCATGTATCCCCCCATGGGTTTGTGAAATAGTTAAACAATAGAAAGTCAGGCTACGAGCTCACCTTGAGTTGGATGATGTATAATGAGAATGATGGATATGCCGTAAGAACTTCTACGAGCAACCTAGAATAATTGTTGCAACTTAGGTTTGGAATAATGTCTAAGGAAACATAAACGTGCCAATATATGTCTTGCACTTAGTCCATGATGTGGTACAATGTATAGTGTAAGTCTTTGAAAAGAAATGTTTCATGAAACATGTATAGTTTATATATCGTTTACTACCGTTCGGGCCGACATAATTCAGAAGTCATGTAGTAAACGTTTGAGGAGCCAGGACACTTTAATTCGTAAATCCACAACTCATCTCGAGGGCTTACATAATGAACTCCTCACATGAGGCTCCCTACTATTGTAGTAGTTGATAAAGTATATATATATATATATATATATATATATATATATATATATATATATATATATATATATATATATATATATATATATATATATATATATATATAAGTTTTGATCCGAAAAGAATAATTGATAACTATCCCATCATGGATGCAGCGGAATTCAAACTGGGTGTTACTCGACGACACAATAGTCACAATAATAGAAAACAAACTCTAATTGAGTCGTTTTAAAAGATTTATCATTCAAATTATATAAATATCAGAGATTACAAAATGAGGTCCCAGATGGTTCCATGTTTACAATTTATATTAAATGAGTTTTTGAATGATAATAAAATTTATAGCCCTCTTGAATATCCGTGCCCTTTCGTGCCATCCTTGATCATCATGGACCTGAAATATATGCTTAAGAGGTCAACACAAAGGTTGAGTGATATTCATAGAGTTTGTTTAATGGTTGAACACAATATGTTGGTAGTGTGAGTTATAGGCTCACACCAATGGTTGGAAAACAAAGATGGACTACGTTGTTATATGTTCGGAACGGTTATTAATTCACTAAGCTTATGACACCAAAACGTTAACGGGTACCAATATCAATCGACGGAGTTATCCCGGTAGGTATTTTGCCGTCATATATATGTCTCAAATATTAGTGCATTTGTTTGAACTCGTAGTTGTTCAACACAAATGGGATTCGTGAATCCCAATAGGCCTATTCACAATATTCGCGCTCACTATTACTAGTGATTAAATGGTTCATAATAAGGGATCTTGGTTTGGCAAGGATGTTACTTAGTGACAATAAAACATAGTCGGATAGCATACAGTAGAAAGCATTGTGTTCGAGTAGAAAAATAATAGCATGTATCCCCCCCATGGGTTTGTAAACTAGTTAAACAATAGAAAGTGGGGCTACGAACTCACCTTGAGTTGGATGATGTATAATAAGAATGATGGATATGCCGTAAGAACTTCTACGAGCAACCTAGAATAATTGCTGCAACTTAGGTTTGGAATAATGTCTAAGGAAACATAAACGTGCCAATATATGTCTTGCACTTAGTCCATGATGTGGTACAATGTATAGTGTAAGTCTTTGAAAAGAAATGATTCATGAAACATGTATAGTTTATATATCGTTTACTACCGTTCGGGCCGACATAATTCAGAAGTCATGTAGTAACCGTTCGAGGAGCCAGGACACTTTAATTTGTAAATCCACAACTCATCTCGACAGCTTACATAATGAACTCCTCACATGAGGCTCCCTACTATTGTAGTAGTTGATAAAGTGTGTATATATATATATATATATATATATATATATATATATATATATATATATATAAGTTTTGATCCGAAAAGTTACATGTCCAATATTTGAATAAATTTAGGAAAGTTTATGATTACATGAAGATTGTTATTAGGGTAAGTTTCTTATAACTTATATGACAATTTCTTGTAATATCTCATGGTTCTTTAGATGAAGTAGATCCAAGTTGTATGTTTAAGTTATCGCCAACTCTTTAGTTCATGTATTTGTCTTGGTAAGTTTATACAGTCGTTAGCTCATGTTTTCGCCTTGGTATGATTATATGGTCTTTAGCCATGGCTTTGCCATGACCTTTGGTCATTGTTCCATGGTCTTGAGACTCAACCTTGGCTCTAGCCATGGTTGTGGTCTTGAATCTAGGTCATAAGACCTCTTGGTCTTTTTAAACCAAAACCATTATATTGAAACATATATATATGTAAAATAGCTGTTAATAAACTGAGAAAACTCTCATTTGTTATTGGTTTTCTGGAGACGTGCACCTGAATTTTTGAAGAAAACGTGATTCCGGACAACTTTCGTGCTCTAACTTTTTCATGAAACGGAACAGAAAGGCCTCTTTTTGCGTGTTTTATGTTTCTGTAACAGAAGCTATTTGGCAGCTTTGCCGCAAAGTTTTGGTAAATTCAAATGGTCATAACTTTTGACTCATATACTCGTTTTAGGTGGTTCAAATTGCTATGGTTTCCTTGTTAGGTCCTATATTAGAATATGTAATGATCCAATATCATAATTTTACCATTTTGATCAGATTATACCAAGAAAGTCACTAGTTTACTTGTTTAAATAACTTAACTTAACAATCATTTGTAATAACTTGTTTTTCCCATTTTTATACATCATGGACATGATCACAAGACATAATATATCATGAATGATATGTAAATAACATGATTATGATATTTAATAAGAAGTGTATTAGAGTTGGCCTACAACTTTGGCTTTCTACAAAGAAAGGTAAGTAGCATGTAAGGAAAAGGACTTTGATAGACTTTAGCTTCACTCTACTTCACTTCAAGCAATCTTTCTACACTTGTATTCTTGAAAGAGAGATGATGAAAGTTGAGGTGACTTGAGTGGATTCAAACTCAAGAGAAATCACCAAAGTTCTAAAGATTGGAAGTAGTTTTGATGAATCAAAACCAAACTAGGGTTTTAGTACTTGATTATACTCTTGATTCTTGCTTAAAACTTTGAAGTGAATTAGCTAAGTGTAAGGTGATTATGTGTGTGAGATGGAACGGCAACAAGAGGGGGGGGGGGGAGGGGTATATATATGGCTTTGAGGAGGTTAGTTACCTTGACTTGTCAAAGCTTGTAAAGGAAGCTTATACACATGTTAACATCTTAAGGCCTAAAGCATGGGATCAAGCCACACAAGGGGTGAATCCCCCCCCCCTATAGGCTGTTTGCATAAGCTAGGAGGATGACTAGATCCTTGATGATATTATCCTAGAGATTTAGCTAGTTTTGACTCCGTAAAATGCTAACCGTAAGTAGTTAAGCCACAAAACGTAAAACCGGGTATCGTAAAAATACGAAACTTGGAAGAATGGTTAAACTTGTCAAAATACTCCATAATAAAATATAAAATGAGTGGTAGGTTCCATTGGGGTGCTAAAACCCTGCTAAAACTGGAAACACGGGTCTAAAACGCGTAATATGTAAAACATACGAATATTGTGTAAAATTGAGAAAAGTAAAATGTTACTTTTCTAATACGTTAGTAATGATTAAAATGGCTTATAATATCTTGACTAGGCTCAGTCTAGTGTCGGTTGGTATTAAGTGTCTTTTAGACATAAAACCGTAAGCCTAAAAATCAATGAATGATTTATAAAATCAAGGAATGATTTTTGGTCAAAGGAGGAGGAAAAAATATGTTGACTTTTTCCAAAAATGTGAAAACTCAAATCGTCTTAGAAACGCGGTGCAGGTATAGGCTAAGGTTACGGCTGAGTAGAAACGCTTAAAACTGAAAATTCCAGTTTTTCACGGCCGAGGTTTATTTTGGTCATGTTTTTCTCAGTCATGATTTATTCTCAAATAAATCAGTAGTGTATCAAACATTTTTTCTGATACGGGGAAAATTAACGCGGTCGAGTTTCATTTTGCGTAGAATTTTTGAATGACGTTTTACCCTAAAACGTGTAATTCCTTATTAACTTTCACGAAAATGATCTGATGAGTGTCAAACTTTTAATTTGCCATGGAAATGATTTATCACTCGAGGCCAAGAAACAAAAATCAAATTTCGGGAAAAATGAATAGTAAAAGTGAATAGTGAAATTTTCCGAGAATAGTAATTAACCTGAAATTGCGAATTGTTACATAATAGCACTAAAAGTGAGTGCTAAACGGGTTTAATTTAGTTTAGAAAATGGATGGCTATATATGGTGTAAATATTAATTTTTGCCTCTTATCACATAAAAATACTTATATCACACGTATGTGATCTCACTGCGGTCACATAATGATTTCTAATACAAGTTCTAGAATCACATAAATTATCGGCACACTCATAATCAAAGAAATCAAGCATAAAAGGTATATGCCAATATAGGCTCGAATTCCTCACTTTTTCGGTGGTAATGGTTATATAATGTGCAAATAATATCATTTAATCCCGATTCAGATTTCTAACGATTGTTTGGATACGTTTTCTTATAAAACTCTTTATTATTATTAAATTTATTTATTTTGTACCCTCGTAATCAGCATACATATATAAAATGTGTGCCGGTTTTTATTCAAATATACGGCGATTTTTTAATATAAGCGTCGGTTTTATAAATTTCTATTCTTAACAGTTTATACTAATATAGTTCTTTCCTTTATTTTTCAAGTTATCTCCCCCGCCCCCCCCCCCCCCACATACTTAGATTAAGCATTGTCCCTAATGCTTTAGAATTAAAATAAACAAAGTATAACGAGAAAAATAAAGATAATGGTACTTCCCGGGTATTCTTTGGTTTTTCCCCGAGAAATCTCCAAGTTCTTGTGCACCTTTTGGACTAATTCTTTTTCTTGCACACACATTATGCAAAACATTTCCACAAAATGGTAATGTGTACTTATACACATTACATTAGTTATAATAATAATAATAATAATAATAATAATAATAATAATGATAATAATAATAATAATAATAATAATAATAATAATAATAATAATAATAATAATAATAATAATAATAATAATAATAATAATAATAATAATAATAATAATAATAATAATAATAATAATAATAATAATAATAGGAAATTGTTTTGGTTTCATGTTCTGGTGGTGCCATTGTTTTGAGTGTTACGGTGGTGCAATTGTTTTGAGTGGGTACCAACAGAGGTACCCATTACAGACCATTCAAAGTTAAAACATGTTTAGAAATTGTTTTTGAAATATGAGCAACATCCTGGTCATCCACAGAATCCAATCAAATGAAACAAACAAACCCGCCGTGCATTCCAGCCAAGCACGACGGTCTTCAACCCTGCACCTCTTCTTCTCCATCACCATTTAAATACCAGAAACTCTTCATTTCAATAGTCTTACACATGACATGTTCACCAAATATCTCCATCTCCTGAGGATTGAACAGTCCCAAATTCCTTGCAATCCTGGAAACTAGATGACCACAGCAAATTCTTGTTCCTCCAGCTGTAACTGCACCATGACATAGATACTGGGCAATCATCTAGGTAAAGTTCATACAGGAAAGGTGCTTCATATGAACATAGACAAACAGAATCCATAACTCCCCATCCAACACATACTGTTCATGGTACTATATCTGAAATACAGATTTCACAAGTATTTTCTGAAGAACCTGCAGCAAAGGGTCCTTGATCTTCCACGCTCTCTTTTTCCCATGCACTCTAACATCCTCACCACTTATCTCCTTCCAGAATGCATCAACATCAAACTCTCCTACAGCTCTTCCCCCATCAGTAACAAGCTTCTCAAAATTAGCATTCTTCATTTCATCAGTAGAGTAAATTCCCAGCAACTTTCCAAACTCAAATATTGTCACCTATCTCTCCACACCACCAAGTCTAAACCTCATAAACTTGTCTGTCATCACTTCCTCATTTGAAATCTCTTTCTTAACGGCCACAGAACTAAAGAATTCTAGGCACCACTCCATGTATATTGGTTCCTTGATTTGAATTTTTTCAACATCTACAAAGTCACCATCTCATTCCGATATATCTCTTTAACCAGAAATATGTCCTCCATGACTTCATCACATCCCAATGTCACCAAAGTTGTCTAGCTTAACACCCTTGGTACATCAATGCTCATGAAGTATAGCTTGTTCAAGTTGAAATTTAACATTATTTTGTCAGCCCTGCTTGCTCCTCTCCATAGCAAGTTTGGATGATCTTCTGGTTCTTTTTTTTGTGCAAGGGCTCCTCTAGTCCTTGATGAAATACCAGAGCTATTCACCTGGTATTTTCTACTCAAACATTCACAAACAGACAATATTAGCTATTAGAAAACACAAGCATCACATATATAATCAATTAAGCAAGTTTCAAGTATTTTGTGTTCAAATATTTCCAGAAAAGCGGCGGTTTAAATTATAAAACCGGAGGTTACGTGAAAAAATAGCAAAATACTCAGTGGTTTTTATAAAAACTCCGCGGTCTTAGCCATAAGACCGGCAGTTTTATTGCTCTGCACACTCAGTGCTCTATTCTTATTTCAAAAACCTTTCATAGCTAAATAATCATGTCAGTCTCATCCTCTTACTATCCTTACATCATATAAGCAATTATAAGTTTCTATCTAAGCATAATAGTTCAATTATTATCCAATTAAAGCATCATATATCAATTTTATCATGTATCAAAGGCAATTCTTCAAAATTCCTGTTAAAATCTCTTAAATCATGCATTAGTCCATCTTAAACTTATTTCATATGTCTTAAGTAACTACATTGTACTATAAGCATAGGCAGTCAGTAGTCTTAGGTCAAAGATAACCCTAAATCAATAGTTATCAAAATTCTATAACCTGGTAAGGGGCAAATTTAGTAATCATATAAGATAACACATAATCAAGCATTAAAGAACCATAATTCAGATTATCATAGCAAACCCTAAGTTTTTAGTTGTAAAAACTATAAGAAAATTTTCAAAAGATCAACACAAGGGTAAACTTACCCTCATTGTGTTGTAATCAAGTGTTTGGATTGGAAAACGATCTCAGAATATTGAAAAAGCATTGATTTTGGTTGTTGTGTGTGTTTAAAGTGTGTTTTTATTTTTAGCGCGTATGTTGAAAATGATATGTTTTCAAGTTATAAAAGCTTCCCTCGTTAAAAGGGCAGCGATCTTAGTTAAAAGATAGGCGGTTTTTCTCTGCAAATTTCTTAACAGCTATGAACGTCCAAAAGTGGTGAAAATCAAAACTATAAACTATAACAATCATAGAAATATGTACAATAGGTATTCATTCATCTCTTATCAGAGGGCTAATCATCAAGCATAAGCTTGATATACAGTTTTATTCAAAACATGAAAAATAACATAGAAAATTAAAAAAATAAATAAAAAAGGAGCATTGTTTCAACTCCATTTTGTGTTACTTTTACTGTTTCATGCAGTGAAATGGTCTGGTGACATGATGTCACTCAGCTTGTAGGAACCAAATGGCTTCCTCTTGGTGTCAAGAGATGTATCAGATGTTATTGGAATTCTGCCTTATTTGGACCAACTTCTCCTTCCTCATTAACTTCTGCCCACAAAGTGATTTCTCCATATTGGTAATTAATCATGCTCCTAGTGTGTTCCATAAATGTTCTTCCTAATATCACATCAGGTTCTACATCATCTTCAACAGGGTTAACATAGAACTCTAGCTCATAGCTTTTGGTTTTTTCAATGTAATCTCCCATAGTTTCTCCTACCAGTTTCATAGGCAACTTCTTACAATTTTCTTAACCCCATTTTCCAAAACCTCATATTTTAAATCAAGTTTAACCACATACTCTTAGGAAATGAAGTTCTTATCTTGGTCTAGGTCTAGAATTCTATCTGAGGCAAACAATCCCTCAATATAACATGGTGTTACATATTTTTTCCCAACTTCACTTCCATTTCCAATCCTATGAAGTAAAAATACCTTAGTTTTCCCATTCATTTCAGGGGCATAAGGATTCATTCTCCAAAAACTCTTTCCAAGTACATTCATGTCAGGGTGAATGGTTAGCAAACCTTTGGAAAAGTCTATAATTCCATTTGTCTGTTCTAGAAAGTTTCTCCCTAAGATTACACTATGTTCCCATTCACTATCACTGGGGTTAACATCAAATTCAACAAAGAATATATCCCTATTCATCTGCGCCAGCAACCTCTTAGTGATCTCCTTCCTACCATTCTCCTTTTCCTCAATGCTCACACCTAGTTTCTTCATCAAGTCCTTGGATATTAGACTCCTGCTATAATCCAAATCAGCCACAGCATCATGAGCATATAATTCTTCCACAAAACATGGTGTGAGAAATTTCAAATAGCATTCTGAGGTATCCATTTTACTAAAGGTATGAACCCTTTGTTCATTCTTCAAACCGCTCTCAACTGTGTCTGAATCACAGAAATTGTTCTCTCCAATACTTTCTAATTCATCAATCCATCCACAGCTATTCTCCAATTCCAGCTTCTTTCCTAGCCTATTGTTTTGACTCATGGCTAAAATAGCTAAAATGTGCAAAAACATCAAATGAAACATCAATAGGTTAGTCAAATAAGTTATAAGCACATATTCATACTCCAATAATCTCATATAACTCATGTATGTCAAGATATGCGTTTGTTTTATCATCATAGAAGAGAAACAAGTCTTCTGTAAAGATTTTTACAAATAAGTTTGGCGTACTTTAAGAAAAGTGTGGCGGTTACGCGATTTTTTAACTGTTTTATTTGAATTTTTCTAGAAATACGGCGGCCTTAGGAATAAAACCGACGTGCTTCTGGGTTTTATCAGTTCATCATAAGAGATATAATCATTCATAAACTCAGATAATAGTTGAAAACATATTGCAATTATCATATCATTCATAAGAGCAATCCAGTATAACATTCTCAAGCAAACAACTAAAAAATAAAAAAATGGTATTTGGCGGAACCATCTCAAGTCCGTGTACCTTTTTGGTACTTAGCCCCCCACCCAACAAGGAAGGCATATCCCGGTAAATTACCTAGGCAACACTGGCTGACCAAGTTGGAGTCCGGATTCGAACCCCCGCCTTTAAGCTTTGACTTGGTCAACTGCGCACTTTTGCGGTAGTTGGTGGCCAACTGCCCTAAGGCACCTGGTTAACAACTAAAAAATAAAAGCAAAATATTTTATTGATTTTCATTTAATTGTGTAATTTATACTTATGCAGTAATTCAGATAGTAAAAACAAAAGAAAAATGAATCTTATGTTCTCAAAACTTGGATAAAGCATTCTACAAGTTTGTTTTGGGGGTTTTTGAAATTAAATCCAGCTGTTTCTTCAAATGTACTGGAAATGCGGCGGTTTTAGTCTGAAAAACTGGCGTTCTTTGTTTCTCACAGTCCAAATTCTTCCAAATTTTTGTAATAGAACTTTTTATTAAGTAAGTAAAAACTATCATAAAAATCAAATTAACCTCATCGGTAGCGGCGCCAAAAACTATGATGTGTTTCGAAAGCTTTAAATTTATAAGACAAGTTTCACCATTTGCGTAATACACAAAACACATGGGTCAAAGTATCACCCCCGTTAATAGTAAAGGATTTAGGTAAGACCAAGTCGTCCCAAGAGAGGTAATGGTTCCTTATGCTAGCTATGATTAACAAAATTAGATTCCAATGATTGTCACTTATCACTAAAACCGTTTTTGTTGGATTTAAGATTTTTGTATTGTTCTCCCAATTGATTTAAAAGTATGTATATTCAAGGCTGAGCACATGAAAATCATAAGCAATAGTATCACAGAAATAATATGGATAAAG
Organism: Artemisia argyi; assembly: GCA_030686995.1. Classification (NCBI taxonomy): domain Eukaryota; kingdom Viridiplantae; phylum Streptophyta; class Magnoliopsida; order Asterales; family Asteraceae; genus Artemisia; species Artemisia argyi. Next base: position 107,441,792 of record CM060685.1, read on the forward strand.
CATAGAAGTAAAGAATGACGGTTGATCATGTAAGCTAGTATATCTATCCTATGTATGTAAAACTTCGCAAAAATCCATATAATTAGTAACGATTAATTATATATTAATCTCTATCATTATTGTAACCACCATTTCTACGGGGAAATTTAAATTTTTCTTAGTATATTAAAATGATTACGATTACGATATTTAAAAGTTCACCAAACGAAAAAACAAATCTCGACACGTTATCCAAAATATAAATATATTGTTAATATATTTACTAATACTAATTATTAATTACTAAACTTAAATAATTATCTCTAATTACAATTAACAAAACTAACCGGGCCCTTAATTATAATCCATCAGCCCAACTCTATTCCCTACTCGTCACTATTCACAGCAGCCCAACACCAAGCCCAACTTTTCTTTTTATTTCATTTTCCAGTCGACCAGGTCCCCTCCAAAACACCTTTGTATTTTTTGATTTCTAAACACAACATATCCATATTTTTGTACCTCTTAGTTGTCCAACCACCAAAGAATTAGGACACCAAATTTTAGCTTCTAAGACGAACGTTTGATACGTTTAATAGAGGCAAAGTGTTTGGCCAAAATCCAACCCATTCGACACATATAAAAATTCCAAACTCATCCGTTTTAATCCCGGTTTGTTTCTAAATGATCCTAATAATATTTCAAGCATGTTTTCATGTTTAATTATGAGTTTCATCAGCTAGAACCAAGCCTCACATGATTTCTACAATTCATGTATAGTTTTTATATATATGTCGACATATATGAAACAAGTCAATTTACATTTGATTTCTCCTCACATTCATACATTCTTAAAGTCCTCCTATGTCATAAATAAATCTCTTGAGAGCCTTTCATTCACTGACAAGAACTGTAGAGCAAGTAGGAGATGTTTTCATAATTATATAAACATATACGTATGCTTATAATTTGATACAACTCTCCCTAACTCACCACCTTCTATCATCCATTCCATACTATCATCATAACTCTCATTCATCTACAAAAACTCCTATGGACAACCAGAAAGTATTCTTGGTTCATTTGGAAGACTTGTCAATGAAATGGGTTATATATATATGAACGTATAAGTGGGTTAGCGAACCTGGGTTTAGTTTCTTGTGTTTTATTCGTTCCTACTCGTTTCTCCACCACCCTAGAGGTGTAGTAAGTCATTTCAAACTCATTTCAATTCATTTCACACGTTAAAAATGTCTCATGCATAATATGTATATTTTAGAAATCGTATATAGCTTCATATATATATTTTATGTACGTATACATTTGTAACAACAAAAACGTGGCTAGCCTCTATCTTGGAAGGCCTAGGAGTCACGTAACACACAAAGTTCACATTAGTTTAAGCGTTACATGCATCACACGATCATATTTTGAACCATACTCCATTGTATGGAATTAGTAAAAACACTTAGAAAATATTCTAACTTTTTCACATATATTGAAACGTCCCAACCATGCTACAAAACACACGTATAACTTCAAATATCGTGTAACAAGTATACCTTATTATTACTCGACCTAATAGACCACCTAAAAAACTACCAATTTCAGTTATATAACATGTAAAAATAATCACGTTTTGACACCCAAATCAGTTCATTTTGAATCGACAAAAACAAGAATTTTTCAAAACATATTTAGGTTAAGAAAACTAATTATTTTCGTGTGGGCTTATTCAAGGCCCAATAAGAAATCACGATCCATAAGCCCACGGGGCCCATATGAAATGTTTTTAGAATCATAAAAGTAACCCAAGTTCGGGCCCAAAACATTTTCCATGCCCTCGCCTCCAAAAATCTAAATGGGCTTTTGTTTGGTACGATTAAGGCCCATAAGCTAAAAAAATAAGCTTTTCATAAAATAATCAGTTAAAATAAGCTTATTATTGACTTAATAAGCTACGGAAATTTTTAGAAAATTTTTATAATCATTTTTGTGATTTTGGACTAAAAATGTAACGCGACGACACCTAAGAGGACTAAAACTGCCAAACATTAAAAACTTGGATTAAAACTATAAAAACAGAAAGTTTAGGATAAAAATTGATATTATATGATGTTCCAAGCTTAGATTGTAATTTTGGACAAGTAGTGGACTATAATTGTAAAATAGATACGAAAAGGACTAACGGTGTAACGCTAATGCCGTTAGTATAAAAAGTGTAAAAATGAGAAAAGGACAAGGACCAAACATAATCTATTTGACATTCTTATTTTATTTTCTATTTTACGACGACCATCACGTCATATGCATTTTATTACGTTTTATTTATATATTATTTATTTTTACGTTAATAATATATATAACGATATTTCAAAAGTTAATATTTTCACTTAAGTATAAAAAGGTAAAACTTCGATGGATAATTTAAGTAAAGTATTTTATCATATCATGCATGGCATAATAATTACACTGCACACCATCTATTCGTCATAACGAATAATATTTATTCGTTATTCGTTCATATTTACCAAATAGTATTTGGTTATATTCTCAGATAAATTTATTTATCAAGTTCCGTATCAAAGACGTTTCCATACTCATTCTCATAAAACTCATTCTACTCTACTTTCATCATTTCCGTATCAATCCAGGTGAGTCATAGCCCCATTTCCAATACTTGTTTTTAAACTCATTGGGGGAGATACATGCTTACATATACTTTGATAAATTGATAAATATATGAATAAAATAAATGATTCAAATCAATTTCCTAATTGATATTAAATTAATATGGTTTGTAATTTAAGATTGTGATATATACGATACTTGACAAAATACTTAATTGAAATACTGATACTCATATGATAATGCTTCCAATTTGATTATTGTGATATGTGATATATATTTTACTGATGAATTACTTAACTGAAATACTGATACTCATATAATAATGCTTCCAATTTGATTATTGTGGTATGTAATATATATTTTACTGATGAATTACTTGACTGAAATACTGATACTCATATGAAAATGTTTTCAATTCGATTATTGTGGTATGTGATATACATGTGTTACTGGCGAAATACTTAAACTGAATTACTGATACTCAAACGATAATATTCCCAAACTGATTACTGTGGTATGATACTTGATTAAATGATGTTATTCTGAATGAACCCATTATTACCTTGATATTGCCTAAGTTACCTTATCGCCATAAAGTCCCTCAATCATGAGCCATTAATCACTGTTAAGTGGGCGCGAATATAGTGAACAGATTCGAAACCTGTTAAGGACTGACCTCCTGTCCCACTAATACTTGACGGAATGCCATTTGCAAATGGTTAGTCGTATTAGTCGTGATACACTATATTCGTAGACAAATAGGAATTGGCAAATCACCTATTATTAGAGGGAAAAATTTATCATTGATTTGATAAAACACCTCTTTTGGTTAAGCTTGTGTGTCATGAAGCTTGGTGCAATATCTATAAAGGAAATGTATGTTTTCAACATATATTTAGATACATATGTATAGGAATTTGACCATACTTGAATTGTATATATGATTAAATTAGTATCATGAGTTTCCAGCTCATGTTAGGATTATTGATCCCTTATTTGAATTTGATTGAATATTGATATGATTTATTTGTGATTATAGTTAACATTACTCAATACTTGTTCCATTACTGTTTGTATTTATTATTTCTAAATATTTCTAAAATCTATCAAAATAAATGGTTTTCCATAAAACTCTATGAACTCACCAACCTTTGTGTTGACACTTTTAGCATGTGTTTATCTCAGGTCCATAATGAGCAAGGATGGTACGGAGGAGCACGAATTCTTACAAAGGCTATAAATTTTACTATCATTCGAAAACTTATTTAACAAACTTTGAAACCACTGGGACCTCATTTTGTAAACTCTGATATTCGAATGATAAATATTTTAAAATGAATAAATTGATAATCATTTCTGCTGAAAAACTGTGAGCTATGAAGTAACACCCAAATCTTTATTCCGCTGCAAATATTTTAAAAATGGGGGTGTTACAGATTGGCATCAGAGCTTTGGTTATAGCGAAACAGATCTAATTTAGATCTGAACTATAACCGTTTTTACAAACAAAACATTTTATAGCCTTACGCTCTCCGCGCCTTCCATCTGCCAGACAATTATGGAACTTCTAGATAATTTATGCTATAACAACACTCTATTCTATTGATATATACTCCTCATCTATTTCAAGTATTATATAAATCCTTCCTAATTGTCTTACTCCCATCTTTATAGATGTGTATGACATACTCTTTCCATATCCCCAAAAATCCGCGCATAAATTACCTTGTCGATTAGTATGGATGTTAAGTCAGAATCTTAATATGATTTACAATGTCTTAATTTCAATGGATTGGGACGCCCTTTTATTCAAATCAAGAAATTTTACATCATTGAACCATGAGTCTATATTTCCTTAGTTACATAGTTTGGGACGCTTCTCTATGTAAATAAAGAAATATAGATCAATAGGCTTAATTATATCTGAAACAACAAGCATATGAAACCAAGAACCACTAAATTTCATTAGAAACTCCGTATATTAATACACAACGATACAATTAGCATTCGTAATGCTATTGTCGCAAATACCACTAGGTAAGGCAGGGAATAACCAATTGGTTGACTTGCCAAGCCGATGAGGAAAAAAAATATCACTATCTCTTACCCTAAAATTCATCCACACTAACAACCAAAACAAAAATTAGCACAAAAAGTGCTATAATCAAATCCAAAAACTCCAAATCTTCCTTTGGGATGTAATCCAAGAGAATGTCTTCAACAATATACAAAATTATTGGAACAGTATAGGTGTATGACATTTTAAAATCTTTGGATGAAAGAAATATGAGTGGTGAAGAGGAAAAGGTGGGATATGTAAGGCGGTAGCCGTAGACTACTATCATACCCACAGACGTTCCCTATTCACTACACAAAGATAAAATGACTTTCATCATTCCCAAAGGCTGAAAATCCGGCAATTTCACTCTACGTCCTTATCCAAAATTTTCTTTGTAAAAATATGTATCAACAAAGCTCTTTGTTTAACGGGTAGGTTACCCGCACAGATTTTTATAATTCATGAGACATATCTAAAAGTAACATCTAATGAGTTTTCTTCCAAATTGTGTTCACAACGCAAACATTCAAACATCATATTATTAAAAATATACTTAACATTACAAATGATACTGAATTAAAAACACCTTGCAAACATAAACCTAGACTTCAAAAATAGGCTGGATAATCCCAAATCTGATAGTTGTTGGAGTCACAACCATCATCTTAAGGAACAAGATTCGCCAACCTCTCTTCCTCTATCTGAGCCTCCCACCTGCTCAGCTCCCGCTCCATGTCATAAGTCCAATCACCATCACCAACATCCACATTTTCCTCAAAGCTTAGCTGGAAGTGATCCAGATGAGGCAATTGTTATTGTTGTTCAACAACTCTTGGTGCGGATGAACTTGATGCACCATATTGGGGTTGTTGTGGTGGTGGTGGATTTTGTTGTTGTCGTCGTCGTTGTTGTTGTTGTTGTTGTTGTTGTTGTTGTTGTTGTTGTTGTTGTTGTTGTTCAACCCTAACAACACCAAAATTTTCTTCAAAACTCCAACGAATTTTATTGGAGATCTGGGCCTGAGTCTGACCGACACAAGCCCGCAACGATTCAATAACAGCGACGTTCTTGCGGCACTCATCCTCCAAGAATTTATCAATCACCTGTTTCCTATCTGCCAATATATCTGTGCATCTCACATAGCGTTCTCTAAGTTCTTGATTCAATTTTCTTGCCATCTCATACTGATTGATGGCTTCCACAATAGCATTTTGGCGATCCACATCGCTATTCTCAGTTTCTGCCTTGATGAACAATCGAAATTGTTCAGGGGTATGTGGAAGTCTGCAAGTCATTGAGTGTTTTGTGTGTGTGTGTGTGTGTGTGTGTGTGTGTGAAAACCCCAAGTATACCAGTGGTATTTATAAGGGTTTGGAAATATTTTTCCTTTATCTTATTTTGATAGACATGACCGTTAGTATTTACTGTTCACTAGCCGTTATTCTACTATTCATGACCACTATTCTCAATATTCACATCTCTTAAATACATCAGTTATTTTGTCTTGTCTAGTACAGCTAAGTCTAACTGAATCCCGTTTCCTTAATTTTAGGAATAAAAATCCCTCGACAACCCTCTGTTTAAAAATTTTTATCCAAGTAATCACATTAAATTTGAATTTCGGGACGAAATTCAGAATGACATGTGGGTACTGTAAAACCTCGCAAAAATCCATATAATTAATAATGATTAATTATATATTAATCTCTGTCATTATTGTAATCACCATTTTTACGGGGAAATTTAAAATTTTCTTAGTATATTAAAATGATTACGATTACGATATTTAAAAGTTCACCAAACGACAAAACAAATCTCGACACGTTATCCAAAATATAAATATATTATTAATATATTTACTAATACTAATTATTAATTACTCCCTCCGTCCCATATTAAGTGTCCACAATGATATCTTTGGTTGTCCCATATTAAGTGTCCACTACAATAAATGAAGGAATCTTAATAACTCAATTTCCAATTTTATCCTTTGTCTTTTATATTAATTATTACACCTAAAACTTTGTGCTTTATATTAATTGAGGGTACAATTGTCATTTGGTTAACAATCAATTATAATAATTAATACTCCTAAAGCTTTGTGCTTTTGTGTTATGGACACTTAATATGGGACGGAGGGAGTACTAAACTTAAATAATTATCTCTAATTACAATTAACAAAACTAACCGGGCCCTTAATTATAATCCATCAGCCCAACTCTATTCCATACTCGTCACTATTCATAGCAGCCCAACACCAAGCCCAACTTTTCTTTTTATTTCATTTTCCAGTTGACCTGGTCCCCTCCAAAACACCTTTGTATTTTTCAATTTCTAAACACAACATATCTATATTTTGGTACCTCTTAATTGTCCAACCACCAAAGAATTAGGACGCCAAATTTTAGCTTCTAAGACGAACGTTTGATACGTTTAATAGAGGCAAAGTGTTTGGCCAAAATCCAACCCATTCGACACATATAAAAATTCCAAACTCATCCGTTTTAATCCCGGTTTGTTTCTAAATGATCCTAATAATATTTCAAGCATGTTTTCATGTTTAATTATGAGTTTCATCAGCTAGAACCAAGCCTCACAAGATTTCTACAATTCGTGTATAGTTTATATATATATATATATATATATATATATATATATATATATATATATATATATATATATATATGTCGACATATATGAAACAAGTCAATTTACATTTGATTTCTCCACACATTCATACATTCTTAAAGTCCTCCTATGTCATAAATAAATCTCTTGAGAGCCTTTCATTCACTGACAAGAACTGTAGAGCAAGTAGGAGATGTTTTCATAATTATATAAACATATACGTATGCTTATAATTTGATACAACTCTCCCTAGCTCACCACCTTCTATCATCCATTCAATACTATCATCATAACTCTCATACATCTGCAAAAACTCCTATGGACGACCAGAAAGTATTCTTGGTTCATTTGGAAGACTTGTCAATGAAACGGTTTATATATATATGAACGTATAAGTGGGTTAGCGAATGTGGGTTTAGTTTCTTGTGTTTCATTCATTCCTACTCGTTTCTCCACCACCCTAGAGGTGTAGTAAGTCATTTCAAACTCATTCCAATTCATTTCACACGTTAAAAATGTCTCATGCATAATATGTATATTTTAGAAATCGTATATAGCTTCATATATATATTTTATGTACGTATACATTTGTAACAACAAAAACGTGGCTAGCCTCTATCTTGGAAGGCCTAGGAGTCACGTAACACACAAAGTTCACGTTAGTTTAAGCGTTACATGCATCACACGATCATATTTTGAACCATACTCTATTGTATGGAATTAGTAAAAACACTTAGAAAATATTCTAACTTTTTCACATATATTGAAACGTCCCAACCATGCTACAAAACACACGTATAACTTCAAATATCTTGTAACAAGTATACCTTATTATTACTCAACCTAATAGACCGCCTAGAAAACTACCAATTTCAGTTATATAACATGTAAAAATAATCACGTTTCGACACCCAAATCAGTTCATTTTGAATCGAGAAAAACAAGAATTTTTCAAAACATATTTATTTAAGAAAACTAATTATTTTCGTGTGGGCTTATTCAAGGCCCAATAAGAAATCACGATCCGTAAGCCCACTGGGCCCATATGAAATGTTTTTAGAATCATAAAAGTAACCCAAGTTCGGGCCCAAAACATTTTCCATGCCCTCGCCTCCAAAAATCTAAATGGGCTTTTGTTTGGTACGATTAAGGCCCATAAGCTAAAAAAATAAGCTTTTCATACAATAAGCAGTTAAAATAAGCTTATTATTGACTTAATAAGCTACGGAAATTTTTAGAAAATTTTTATAATCATTTTTGTGATTTTGGACTAAAAATGTAACACGACGACACCTAAAAGGACTAAAACTGCCAAACATTAAAAACTTGGACTAAAACTATAAAAACAGAAAGTTTAGGATAAAAATTGATATTATATGATGTTCCAAGCGTAGATTGTAATTGTGGACAAGTAGTGGACTATAATTGTAAATTAGATACGAAAAGGACTAACGGTGTAACGTTAATGCCGTTAGTATAAAAAGTGTAAAAATGAGAAAAGGACAAGGACCAAACATAATCTATTTGACATTCTTATTTTATTTTCTATTTTATGACGACCATCACGTCATATGCATTTTATTACGTTTTATTTATATATTATTTATTTTTATGTTAATAATATATATAACGATATTTCAAAAGTTAATATTTTCACTTAAGTATAAAAAGGTAAAACTTCGATGGATAATTTAAATAAAGTATTTTATCATATCATGCATGGCATAATAATTACACTGCACACCATCTATTCGTCATGACGAATAATATTTATTCGTTATTCGTTCGTATTTACCAAATAGTATTTTGTTATATTCTCAGAAAAAATTATTTATCAGGTTCCGTATCAAAGACGTTTCCATACTCATTCTCATAAAACTCATTCTACTCTACTTTTCATCATTTCCGTATCAATCCAGGCGAGTCATAACCCCATTTCCAATACTTGTTTTTAAACTCATTGGGGGAGATACAAGCTTACATATACTTTGATAAATTGTTAAGTATATGAATAAAATACATGATTCAAATCAATTTCCTAATTGATATTAAATTAATATGGTTTGTATTTTAAGATTGTGATATATACGATACTTGACAAAATACTTAATTGAAATACTGATACTCATATGATAATGCTTCCAATTTGATTATTGTGATATGTGATATATATTTTACTGATGAATTACTTGACTGAAATACTGATACTCATATGATAATGCTTCCAATTTGATTATTGTGGTATGTGATATATATTTTACTGATGAATTACTTGACTGAAATACTGATACTCATGTGAAAATGTTTTCATTTCAATTATTGTGGTATGTGATATACATGTGTTACTGGCGAAATACTTAAACTGAATTACTGATACTCAAACGATAATATTCCCAAACTGATTATTGTGGTATGATACTTGATTACATGATGTTATTCTGAATGAACCCATTATTACCTTGATATTGCCTAAGTTACCTTATCGCCATAAAGTCCCTCAATCATGAGCCATTAATCACTGTTAAGTGGGTGCGAATATAGTGAACAGATTCAAAACCTGTTAAGGACTGACCTCCTGTCCCACTAATACTTGACGGAATGCCATTTGCAAATGGTTAGTCGTATTAGTCGTGATACAATATATTCGTAGACAAATAGGAATTGGCAAATCACCTATTATTAGAGGGCAAAATTTATCATTGATTTGATAAAACACCTCTTTTGGTTAAGCTTGTGTATCATGAAGCTTGGTGCAATATCTATAAAGGAAATATATGTTTTCAACATATATTTAGATACAGCTGTATAGGAATTTGACCATACTTGAATTGTATATCTGATTAAATTAGTATTATGAGTTTCCAGCTCATGTTAGGATTATTGATCCCTTATTTGAATTTGATTGAATATTGATATGATTTATTTGTGATTACAGTTAACATTACTCAATACTTGTTCCATTATTGTTTGTATTTATTATTTCCAAATATTTCTAAAATCTATCAAAATAAATGGTTTTCCATAAAACTCTATGAACTCACCAACCTTTGTGTTGACACTTTTAGCATGTGTTTATCTCAAGTCCATAATGAGCAAGGATGGTACGGAGGAGCACGAATTCTTACAAAGGCTATAAATTTTACTATCATTCGAAAACCTATTTAACAAACTTTGAAACCACTGGGACCTCATTTTGTAAACTCTGATATTCGAATGATAAATATTTTAAAATGAATAAATTGATAATCATTTCTGCTGAAAAACTGTGAGCTATGAAGTAACACCCAAATCTTTATTCCGCTGCAAATATTTTAAAAATGGGGGTGTTACAATGTACAAGAATCTCCTTTTGGCCTTTGATTCTATAAATACAGAATGCATAAAGTGTAGTCCAAGTATGAAGTATAAAGTATGCATTTTCTCTAGTCAAGTCGTTAGACATGAGACTAGCCCTTAAAAATGTCATAGTCAAGGTTATCATTTGTTTTACTAAGCAATTCCCACAAGCATAGCAATGCCTTGTTATAGACAGACAATTCATAATATAATCAACATGATTGAATCTTTCGACCTTTAAGCAATCACAATGATCAATCAAGACAAATGATAATAGACTAAATAATGACATATCAAATGCATATGTCATAGATTCAATATTCATGATACAATTCTCATAACAATCTTGGCAGAAGTGCCAAGAATAAACATAAAGTTACTACTTAAAGTTACTACTCTATATTCTTTATAAAGTAAAACATGTAAATAAGTATTATCATCATAACGACAAATGTATACTAAAGTTTCTCGTGCTCCATATATTGTTCTTGATACAAACCACTACTAAACTACTTCTTAGCTAGTGGTTTTGGTACAAACCACTACTAAACTACTTAGCTAGTGGTTTTGGTACAAACCACTACTAAACTACTTCTTAGTGATCAATATATTGTTCTTGATTGAGGTGTGTTTATATCACTAATTTGGCCCTCTATTTACAGTGCAAAGGCAACCCTAATACGTCCCTGGTGAGTAATGACAAGCAAATGATCGGCCTCTTCATTGATATGGCTCATTAATGTAGAAATGCACACTGTCATTAGAAGTGCTCCGCACAATTGGTGTAAAACTGATGGACTTCTCTATTACGTAACCGGCGCTCTTTCTTCATATAACCGGCATACTTGATTGGTTGAATCATGTTTGTATAATTGACCAAAGGTGCATTTAAGCGGCGCACTTTCTCCATAAGATCGGCGTGCTTTTGTTCAAACTAATAATAATTATCTTGAGTTATTCATTTCTTGTGATTCTTGCATCATTTCACCAATCTCCAATCCTACACATTCATTCATGTATTAAGTACCAATAGTCCTAACAATAAGGTTATTTTCTATATAATTTACATAATAACAAGGGTATAAATATGTATAATACGAGACTCATCCCTCATCATCAACACCATTAGTAAGTATTGGAGGGTTAATAAGCAAAAGAGCATGTAACCTATGCATCCACTCAATGGGCCATCTCCAAACACCATCAATAAGCAAATCACCCACTGAATCGTTTAAAAAAACCCGAACGAGATATATCTCTTGCTGTAAGCAAATTCCTAATTGGGCTTAATGGACACCAATTATCAAACCATATGTTGTCCCGTTGTCCATTACGAATATGGAACCAGAAAAATGGCCGAACAGTAGGATGAATCATAAGCAGTTTTCTCCAGCCCCAACTCATATCACCCATGCATGGAACATCCCAAAAGCTCCTACCACGAAGCTTATAAGCATGGATCCATTTTACCCATAAGGATTCCTTATGGGTCAAAATAATATAGACATGTTTTACCATAAGAGCCACATTAAAATCACGAAGACTACGGATACCAAGACCACCCTCCTCTTTCAGCTAACAGATATCCTCCCATCCCACCTTAGCTTTACTCTTTTTCATGTCACCTTGACACCATAAAAAACCACACATTAACTGTTCTAAATCATGAATGACCCGAACACGAAGAATAAAAAAAGAAGCCCAATATATATGCATAGATGATAAAACTGATATAATGAGCTGTAACCGACCGCAATAGATAAGAATTTATTCCTACAATCAGCAACCCTATTTCGGACCCTTTCCACAAGCACTTTACAATCCCGGTACAGCAACCGTGAAGATATAAGGGGAACGCCCAAATATTTAACAAGGAGGGTACCTTCATTAAAAGACAAAGAGTTCAAAATAGAAAACTTCACCTGATTCGGAACATGTCAAAAGAAAGCCGTGCTCTTAGGAATACTCGGAACCAGGCCAAACACATTCTTGAACTCATCTAAAGCATCCATAATCACACTAGCTGAAAAAGCATCACCATGTGTAAAGATAAAGAGATCATCAGCAAAGCAGAGATTAACAATTTTATGCCTTTCACATAGGTTGTGGTATTGGAATTCGTTCGAATGTTCGACCCTTTGCTGCAATAAAAGAGTTAGAACCTCCATAACAAGAGTAAATAAGTAAGACGACATAGGATCACCTTGACGAAGGCCCCTTTTACCTCTAAACCGACCGTAAATATCACCATTAATGCTAATGGAGTATGAAACACTAGTAACACATGCCATGATCCATCGAACCATCGTATTATGAAACCCAAAACCAACCAGAATAGTCTCAAGAAAATGCCAATCAAGCGTGTCATACGCCTTCTGAATATCAATCTTAAAAGCACATCTAGGCGGTCCAAGAGGACGATGATAGTTACGCATTAATTCTTGGGTGAGAAGAATATTATCCGATATATTATGCCCAGGAACAAAAGCCGACTGGTTGATACTCACAACATCTCCAAGCCCCTCTTTAATACGATTAGTAATGATTTTGCTAATGCACTTGTAAAGAACATTACAGCAAGAGATAGGCATGTAATCATTTCCCTTAGCAGGAGTGGAGACTACATATACGCCTTTTCTACAGCCTGATAATGTCACAGTCATCACTTATGGATCGGGTTGTATTATTTGTCATCTTAGGAATCATCAACTTCTATTTGGATGATCTGCCTTGAAAATGACGATGGTGATGAGATCAAATAAGTACATTTTATTAGTATCATTTATCCAATTTAATTGACTTGTTTTATATTATTTAGTATGAGAATTGGTGCTTTAATGTTTACTTTAGTGATTCTCAGGTAAAAACAAGCAATAGGTGAAAGTTAATGATATTGGACGAATTAGGGAGCTAAATGATCAAGATTTGAAAAGTCTACTGATGAGGCGAAAAATGAACCGTTTTTAGGGGGTCATTTAAGCCCAGAATTGAATTTATTTGATCAAATATTGCCCTAAATCGTTCCTTTTGTGATTTTAGGTACTTTGGGAGAGAAATCTGGAAAAGGAAGCAATTCGGACGTTTTTGGAGCATAAAAGTGAAGAAAACGCCAAAGTCTTAATTTTCCTTGCTGGGAACAGTAGGTGACGGCGTCAAGAAGAAAATCTTGACGGCGTCAAGAGTAATTTCCATGACGGCCCAGTACATATTTGACGGCGTCACAAGGTAGGGCGTCAAGAGTAAAAAGCATGCCGGCCTGGAAACACATAACACTTGACGGCGTCAGATCTGGATCAAGGCAGTCTGAGGAGTATTTTGGCGGCGAGATAACGGCGTCACAAATTTGTTCTTGACGCCGTCAGACCAAATTTCCTATATATAGTTTTCTAATTTTCACATTAAAAAGAGAGAAGTTTTGGAGAAACCCTAAGTACGAACTTGGCACGAATTTTTCAGGTTTTTCAAGGGTTCTCAGCCCTTGATACCTTTCATGATTAATTGAGATAAGTGTTCTTTTAATTCAATCAATATGTCTATGTGTTGGTTGTCTATATCTTGTTCTTGTCTTAATTCCATCATGCTAGGCTAGATCTATCTTGTGTTTGCTTGGATCTAATGAAACCTAGATGTTAATTATGTGTTGATTACTTATTTATGGTTGTATTGGATGAATGAATTCGATGTTAGGCTTAAGAAAACTAGCAGATCTCCAATTAGTAACATGCTTGAACGTCTTAGGAAACATGAACTGACGTGCACTAGGTTTTATTGGTTGTATTTAATGCATGAGTAAATTCTAATGATCCCATGTTAGGAGCTTCTTAGCCGGCTCGACATAGGAGTGAAGTAGGCACTCATAGGATTGGGGAATTAAGTGCGCCACCCCATGAATGGTATTAAGGAATACAATCCGTCATCCACGCAACTATAACAAGTAATTAACATGTAAAAGATATCTAGGGAGTAGTGAAATCTAAGTAAACACAATTTCTCCACTTATTGCTCACAACCTTAGTATAATTTAGTTTATTTTCATTTTTAGTATTTTATTTTGATTGCATCTTTAGTATTGGGTTAGTTGACTAGCAACTAATTCCGCCCAAATCCTTCAAACCCGAGATTTTTACTTGCTTTCTAAAAAATATAAAAATACAAAAATAATCATCCCTCATCTTTAGAACTAGTATTTAGGTTTTCTAATCCTAGCGACACTATTCCTAGCTGAACGATCAATCCCGCGGTACTTGTCACTATACTATACTACAATGATCAGGTACACTGCCTGGTGGGGGTTGTAAGCTTCTCAAGATCCCTTGAGAGGTAAAGCCTGGTGCGATTCCCACGTATCAAGTTTTTGGCGCCGCAGCCCGGGGAATAGTTATTGTCTAGGTTAGAATCTCTGTTTATTAGGTCTACTTGCTAGATTCCTTTCTAGAAAGATTTTATTTTTATTTTTAGGTTCTCTTTAGTCTATCTTTTCTTTGTGTCTTTGTTTGTAAAAACCTTTCCATTGACTATTCCGTTAGCCATTATGGAGAACGCGAATCCACCATACTACCAACCACGTAATTCACCCACTCCAAATGACATCTTGATGTTTAAACAACATGAGGATGAACCTATCTATGATGCATGGGCTCGCTTTAAATATTTACTCCGAAAAGTCCCTCATCATAATTTCGATCTGTGGTCCCAAATTGAAATATTTTACTATCGTGTCGACCACTATACCAAAATGGACATTGACCATGCCGCAGATGGGGACCTTTGGGGATTAAGTGCTGATGAAGCATGGGAAACCGTAGAGAATTGTGCCAAACTTGCCAAAAAAATGGACAACCCGACAAACGTTGTTACGGATCAATTGATAGCAAGTTTAAGGGAACAAGCAAGAAAATTGTTTGGGGATAAACCTATAGATGAGATAACTGGGCACATGGGGTGGTTTGATTTCACCACAATACAAGTTGAGCACATTAGTAATCTTGATAAGATGGAGGATAGAGTTGAAAATTTAAGCCCACCAAGTACCCCACAAGTCCTACCATCATTTGAAGCATACACACCACCCGTGACTTATTCGGATGAAGTAGATGAGACTTTAGGAGTCCCAATAGAGGTAGAACCCTTGTACCAAACACTACTAGAGGATATAGGTTTGAATACTCATAATGATAACCTTACTCTTAGTTCTAGGGAAGTTCCTAGTTTTGATGAATCGGAGCCTCAACCAAAACCGTTACCTAATCTTCCAGCCTTGGATGAAAATTTAGGGATTGAAATAGGTTCTGATCCACCCATCAAACCATATAGTTCGGGTATTCTTAAGATAAAGGTAATGGACTCTAAGCCTTGTATAGAGGAATCCAATATGGGAGTGGAACATGACCTTACATACTTACATCACCCATTCATGATTGATCATAAGAAACATTATGGGTTTAAACCGGGTTTATTAGGTCAAGATGGATCCCCAACTAGTAGTCTCTTGAAGTTGATAGAAAATGATCCCTTTCTAGGAGGAAATCTTAATCCACCCATTAACCCGATTGAATTTGGTAAGATTATGATGATAGGAGCACACCCCTTTGAGCATATAATTCATCCACCATACGTTCCTCACGAGGCATATTTCCACCCTAAGGGTGTGTATCGCTACTTCCACCCACACTTAATCCTAAGTGTAGGGAAAACCTCCCCTATTTCCGTTAAATAAGGGTAGAGTCAGGCTCGTGACTCGAACAAAAACAAGCGCTTCTTGGGAGGCAACCCATGTTTTGTGTGATTTTTATTTTGTTTTTTTGTTATTTGCTTCCGTATGCATGCTTTATTTTTATTGTTGGTAGATCATGTTTCTAAATTAAAAAGTGGAAATACTTTACTTTGTTATTTTGGCCTAGTCTTAACTTCACCTAAAGGTACTTTTGCAAAAGATAAGTGTAAGGGGAAACCCCAAATATGTTTTTAAGAAACAAACCGATCATGATTCTCCACAATATTAAGTGAACATGTATATTCGTATATGTTAGAGTCAAATGCTTGTATTGAGTCATAATGAAGTTTTGCAGGATTTTCCAGGAAGTAGGACCAAGTTTTTCCAGAAATTTTCCGGAAACTTAAAATAAGAATTTCTTCAGGTCACTTCTGACAGCGTCAAGAATTAATTCTTGACGGCGTCACGTGTAAAAATCTGGAAATTTTACCAGTTTTGTTTTTCTAACGGAGTCTTATGGTTTTTGTGAATTATTAAGTTTTATAATCTCCAGGAAATCTGTAAACTTCATTCCACAAGCATTATATCTTATCTTGTTTTCTAGGATTTAGTAACTTATATAGGATGCCGCCGATTTTACGCGAGGTTGTCTTGTCTATTTTCTCAGGATTTACAGGTTATGTATGACAAGAAGATGATCTATATTCTGGAAGGGAAGCTTTGATTGTTCATTTTCTTGGAGGAAGATTTAACCTGGCCACCTTATTATCCATACCGAGCGAATCAGGGGAGTATTTGATTTCATTCTTTTTACTTTTTCACTTTTACATTCTTTACTTGAACATTGGGGACAATGTTCATCTTAAGTGTAAGGGGAGGGTAAAAAGATGATACCTTACATATGCACTTTCGCTTGAGTTTGTTTTGTTTGATGGTAGATGTGTAATAAAACTATGAGAAATACTTGTTAGTGTAATTTTAGCGCCAAATTTAAAATTTTTTACAACATTTAGGAGTGAAACTTTAGCCATAGCAAGCGTCTCATGGATAGGAGATTGTATGGCTAGCACATAACCGTACTTTCAGAAAAATTTTCCACCCAAATATGTTAGGTTCGCCTTTAGATTTGATAGGAAAAGCATTTACTATTAGTGCTTATGAGTGTACCGGTAGCATTTAGATTCTAGAACTTGCGTTAGTGATGCATCCCGAGACCGCTAGTGAGACTACATTCGTGTAGTAGGATTTACTACATGATAAGAGGCATTAGGATCACCCTTGTGTTAAACCCGTACTATAATTACTTGACCATTTAAGTAATATTACTTGGCTAGTTAAGTCAACTAATTTTCCCACACCCTTATCGTTGTACTTATTTTTAGTACACGAAACCCCTAGTATACCCCTCCGAGCCTATCTTCTCGTTTCTAACTTTAAGCATTTTACTTAAAGGAAGAATTTGTTACACCCCACTTAAATGTACAACCAAATCGCCTTAGCCTTCCGTGTATGCGCTCATTTTTAGTGCATTATTGTTATTTGTTAAACCCTAAGTTAACTATCTAATTGATTACATGGTTGCTAAGTCGAGTCATATCCTTGTACATATTGTTTTGGGACGACTGGGACTCATGGGTAAAGTAATTATTTTATGGAGTAATGGGGAAGAACATCATATTACCCCCATACGTACGTTAATCTTAAGAGTACTCCAAGTGTTTTGATTTTCTTAATTCGAGTCATTAGAGTAGTTAATTGTAAAGTATGTAAAGATTCAAGTGTAAGGGGAATTTTCATTCCCTATGATGTATTATTTTGGATGGTAGGGTAAGAGTGTATGCAAAAAAAAAATCAAGAAAAAGAAAAAAAATAGAAAAAGAAAAAGAGAAAAAACATACGGACTACCATCCCTTTTTCATTCTATGTTCATTTTATGTTTTTGTTATTTTTTATTTATTAGCTTAAGTCGAGTCTAGTCTTGGCTTAGCAACGCCACATTGTACATGTAATTAACCAATATTGTTAACTCGCCACCAGTAAAACTTCCTTTATCCAACAAAACCATGAATTTCATATCCCTACACCTAACGTTACAACCTTTTAAAAGACCTCTTTGATAGTTTATCCTAAGTGCTTACGCCATGTGGTGGAGGTAATGAGGCAAACAATGAACCACTTTTAGGGGGTCATTTAAGCCCGGAATTGAATTTATTTGATCAAATATCGCCCTAACACTTGACGGCGTCAGATCGGGATCAAGGCAGTCCGAGGAGTATTTTGGCGGCGAGGTGACGGCGTCACAAAATTGTTCTTGACGCCGTCAGACCCTATGTCCTATATATAGGTTTCTAATTTTCACATTAAAAAGAGAGGAGTTTTGGAGAAACCCTAGGTCCGAACTTGAGACGAATTTTACAGGTTTTTCAAGGGTTCTCAGCCCTTGATCCCATTCATGTGTAATTAAGATAAGTGTTCTTTCAATTCAATCAATATGTCTATGTGTTGGTTGTCTATATCTTGTTCTTGTCTTAATTCCATCATGCTAGGATAGATCTATCTTGTGTTTGCTTGGATCTAATGAAACCTAGACGTTAATTATGTGTTGATTACTTGTTTATGGTTGTATTGGATGAATGAATTCGATGTTAGCCTTAAGAAAACTGGCAGATCTCCAATTGGTAACATGCTTGAACGTCTTAGGAAACATGAACTGACGTGCACTAGGTTTTATTGGTTGTATTTAATGCATGAGTAAATTCTAATGATCCCATGTTAGGAGCTTCTTAGCCGGCTCGACATAGGAGTGAAGTAGGCACTCATAGGATTGGGGAATTAAGTGCGCCACCCCATGAATGGTATTAAGGAATACAATCCGTCATCCACGCAACTATAACAAGTAATTAACGTGTAAAAGATATCTAGGGAGTAGTGAAATCTAAGTAAACACAATTTCTCCACTTATTGCTCACAACTTTAGTATAAATTAGTTTATTTTCATTTTTAGTATTTTATTTTGATTGCATCTTTAGTATTGGGTTAGTTGACTAGCAACTAATTCCGCCCAAATCCTTCAAACCCGAGATTTTTACTTGCTTTCTAAAAAATATAAAAATACAAAAATAATCATCCCTCATCTTTAGAACTAGTATTTAGGTTTTCTAATCCTAGCGACACTATTCCTAGCTGAACGATCAATCCCTTGAGAGGTAAAGCCTGGTGCGATTCCCATGTATCAAGTTTTTGGCGCCGCAGCCCGGGGAATAGTTATTGTCTAGGTTAGAATCTCTTTTTATTAGGTCTACTTGCTAGATTCCTTTCTAGTAAGATTTTATTTTTATTTTTAGGTTTTCTTTAGTCTATCTTATTTCTTTGTGTTTTTGTTCGTAACTCTTCACCACCTGACATCATGGACGATGGGAACATTCTTGAACCCGTCATCCCACCACAACAAAACCCACCACTAGAACCCCTTAGGCCCCGAACCTTATGAGAGTATTCCCGACCTATCCACCAAGGTTACCGAAACACCATTGAGCTCACCGGAGCCAATGTGACTCCCTTGCGATCCGACACCATCCGGTTGGTGCAAAGCGGATGTGCATTCCATGGACTTCGTTCCGAAGATCCAAACCAACATCTTAGGGACTTCTTAAAAATCGTAGATTCCATAGACCTAGGTGTTGAAACTAGAGAGACAACCCGATTACGCCTATTCCAATTCTCTCTACGGGATCAAGCTAGTCACTGGCTTGAGCGTTTACCCGCGGGATCCATGACCACATGGGATGATCTCACCACTCATTTCCTTGCTCAATTTTTCCCACCGGGGAGAACTACTAAGCTTAGAAATGAAATCTTGATGTTCCAACAACGTCAAAATGAATCTCTTTATGAAGCATGGACTTGTTTCAAGGACTTACTCCAAAAAGTCCCTCATCATGGCATAGATCTTTGGCTCCAAGTCCAAATTTTTTATGACCATATCGATCTCTCCACGAGGCGAGCCATTGACCAATCGGCTGGTGGTAAGCTACGTCATTTGAACAACACGGCCAAGGCAATATCTTTGCCTACGAACAATTCTAGCACTCCCGACCGTAGGATCATGGAACTTGAAGGTCGAGTCAAGTCTCTCATGAAATCTTACGAAGCTCAAAAACCTTCAAGCCAAGTAAGCAGAATCGCTTCTACATGCAAATTGTGTAATGGCCCTCACGAGACTCATAACTACATGGAGCTTCCAAAACGTGCTTATAACGAATTCATGTCATCACACGTGGGTCGAGGTCCTCGAACTTCTGGCGAGGCCTATGAGGCATGGAAGGACAAACCTAATTTCAGAGGGTACCAAACGCGGAGCGTATCCTTCAACGACTCCTCACCACTCACTTGGTCCGAGCATTTTCCATCACAAGGCATTCCTAGGCAAAGTTGTGAAGATACTCTAAAAAAATTTATTCTATCTCAAGAATTACAGCTCTCTACGCTCGAGACTAAATTTAGACAACAGCAGGCTGATTTGAATAACAAGATTTGTAATCTGTTAACTGCTATCAAAGAGCAGGTTGTTAATAAACCCATTCACATTGACGTGGTTAAGTCTGTTACCGTCATGAGTCCACCAGCCTCCCCTGTGAAAATAAAAAGTCCTAGCAAGTTGTTCAAACATCTATCCCCAAAAGGAAAAGAACATGTCAACTCTCTTGGACCAATCCATTTCGTAAACACCATCACCACGATATCTGCTTCTACACCCAACCCAACCCAACAACAAACTAACAAAATTGGTCATACAGCTAAAGATGAAACCTTAGGGGTAGACCACGATTTGGCCAAGAAACCTACCAACTCATCCGAGCAGTGCACCGCGCAAGAATCTGGCAAATCGAATGAAGGAAAAGAAAGATCGGAAGAGCATGAAAGAAATCCAGCCTTTTTGGGTAAACCTATTATAGAGGAACCTGAGAGAAAAATGGAGGATGTTACTAGTGGAAGTAGCGATGGGATTAATGTAAGCAGCCCTAAAGATTTTAAGATTTCCTGCACCATCGAGGGAAAGCTCTTAACCGATAGTCATATAGATCCTAGTTTCCCAGACAACATAATACCCCTTTCCCTATCCCAAGAGGCCTTCCCAGAACACATTGTGTGCAAGAGAGTCAATAATGCAAGGGTAATAAAAAAATTATCCATTACAATTAGAGAACTTGTTTACAATATTGACCTCACTGTGGTCGATGACGTGGACCCTCTCACCAATAAAACGTTAACCAACCTCTTTCTTGGGAAACCATTTATCAATGAATCGGGGGTGATCCTTGATGAGAAGGGTGGTAATGCATTATTCACCAATGGTGTTAAGAAGGTAATCTTTTGTAGGGGTAATGAGGAGGTGTACGAGTATCGTCCTTCCCATGAGGGGAATCTATATGGATCGAAGGATGGAGAGTCGGGGAAGATAAGACGGCGTGATTCGAATAATCTTAAAATCCCCTGCATGATCGGTCATAAATACTTCGATAACATCTACATTAACGTATTCCTGCCGAAGAATTTTATGTCCCTATTCCATTATAACAATATCTGCAGATGGGGAATGATTTACAAGGGAGAGAAAGTAGTTGGTAGGGATCATGAAATCCAGGTGTTTGTAGGAAATATGGCATTTACTATGGAATTTACGATTGTGGACAATATCGAAGACTAGGTCGACCCTAGATTATCACAAGTCATTTTTGGGGCGCCCTTTTGCGAGATCACTAATCTGATAATTGATGACCGGAACGGAATCATGACCTTCGCTGATGGAATTAGGAGGGTCTCATACCAAACGCCGTACAAGAGAAGAGACCTTAAGGAAATCGATTATGACGGGCTTGACAAGATAAGTTCCCAACTTATTTTGTGTGATGAAGATGTTCGGAGAGGGTGTAAGAACACCTCTGATTTATCATGCGGGTTCTTTAAGGTTGTTAGTAAGCTTGGTTCTAAGTATCGAAAAGATGTCTTCGAGTTCGAAGATCCGAAGTACTTACACTATGAAAGCGATACTAGTTTAGAAGACAACCTAGAGAGTGGAACCAACGATGAGGTCACGTAGTAACCCATGACCTTGAGTCTAGCTACAAGACTCGTAAATAAAGAAAAGCGCTTCTTGGGAGGCAACCCATGTTTTGTGTGATTTTATTTTGTTTGATTGTTATTTGCTTCCATATGCATGCTTTGTTTTTATTGTTGGTTGATCATGTTTCTCAATTCAACAGTGGAAATACTTTACTTTGTTGTTTTGGCCTAGTCTTAACTCCACCTAAAAGTATTTTTGCAAAAGATAAGTGTAAGGGGAAACCCCAAATATGTTTTTAAGAAACAAACTCGATCATGATTCTCCACAATATTAAATGAACATGTATATTCGTATTTGTTAGAGTCAAATGCGTGTATTGAGTCATAATGAAGTTTTGCAGGACTTTACAGGAAGTAGGACCAAGTTTTTCCAGAAATTTTCCGGAAACTTAACATAAGAATTTCTGCAGGTCACTTCTGACGGCGTCAAGAATTTCTTCTTGACAGCGTCACGTGTAAAAATCTGGAAATTTTACCGGTTTTGTTTTTCTAACGGAGTCTTATGGTTTTTGTGAATTATTATGTTTTATAATCTCCAGGAAATCTGCAAACTTCATTCCACAAGCATTATATCTTATCTTGTTTTCTAGGATTTAGTAACTTATATAGGATGCCGCCGATTTTACGCGAGGTTGTTTTGTCTATTTTCTCAGGATTTACAGGTTATGTATGACAAGAAGATGATTTATTATTCTGGAAGGGAAGCTTTGATTGTTCATTTTCTTGGAGGAAGATCTAACCTGGCCACCTTATTATCCATACCGAGCGAATCAGGGGAGTATTTGATTCCATTCTTTTTACTTATTTCACTTTTACATTCTTTACTTGAACATTGGGGACAATGTTCATCTTAAGTGTAAGGGGAGGGTAAAAAGATGATACCTTACATGTACACTTTCGCTTGAGTTTGTTTTGTTTAATGGTAGATGTGTAATAAAACTATGAGAAATACTTATTAGTGCAATTTTAGCACCAAATTTAAAAATTTTTGCAACATTTAGGAGTGAAACTTTAGCCATAGCAAGCGTCTCATGGATAGGAGATTATATGACTAGCACATAACCGTATATTCAGAAAAAATTTTCCACCCAAATATGTGAGGTTCGCCTTTAGATTTGATAGGAAAAGCATTTACTATTAGTGCTTATGAGTATACCAGTAGCATTTAGATTCTAGAACTTGCGTTAGTGATGCATCCCGAGACCGCTAGTGAGACTACATTCGTGTAGTAGGATTTACTACATGATAAGAGGCATTAGGATCACCCTTGTGTTAAACCCGTATCATAATTACTTGACCATTTAAGTCATATTACTTGGCTAGTTAAGTCAACTAATTTTTCACACACCTTAGCGTTGTACTCATTTTTAGTACACGAAACCCCTAGTACACCCCTCCAAGCCTATCTTTTCGTTTTTAACTTTAAGCATCTTACTTAAAGGAAGAATTTGTTACACCCCACTTAAATGTACACCCAAATCGCCTTAGCCTTCCGTGTATGCGCTCATCTTTAGTGCATTATTGTTATTTGTTAAACCCTAAGTTAACTATCTAATTGATTACATGGTTGCTAAGTCGAGTCATATCCTTGTACATATTGTTTTGGGACGATTGGGACTCATGGGTAAAGTACTTATTTTATGGAGTAATGGGGAAGAACATCATATTATTACCCCCCGCATGTACGTTGATCTTAAAAGTACCCCAAGTGTTTTGATTTTCTTAATTCGAGTCATTAGATTAGTTTATTGTAAAGTATGTAAAAATTCAAGTGTAAGGGAAATGTTCATTCCCTATGATGTATTATTTTGGATGGTAGGGTAAGAGTGTATGCAAAAAAAAAATAGAAAAAAAAATTAAAATATATATATATATATATATATATATATATATATATATATATATATATAGAAAAACATACGGACTACCATCCCGTTTTCATTCTATGTTCATTTTATGTTTTTGTTATTTTTCATTTATTAGCTTAAGTCGAGTCTATTCTTGGCTTAGCAACGCCACATTGTACATATAATTAACCAAGATTGTTAGCTCGCCACCAGTAAAAATTGCCTATATCCAACAAAACCGTGTATTTCATATCTCTACACCTAACGTTACAACCCTTTAAAAGACCTCTTTGATAGTTTATCCTAGGTGCTTACGCCATGTGGTGGAGGTTTGATCCTTTCCCAAGCCTATGGTAATCTATTTTGATATGACAGGTAGTGAGAGATATCTTCCGTTTCCATATTGTAATTTATACTTTATTACACCCGAGAGATGTGAGTATCTAAACACTATTTGTGAGGTGCTTGTGTATGACCTCCGTGCTTGTCTATTGGTCTTTAGTGGAATGATTATTTGTTGTAATTAATTTTATGTTAGTGTTAAATGACCCCTAACTTGTATTTTGGGTAGAATAACGGCGCATTTGCTTGAGGACAAGCAAATCTCAAGTGTAAGGGTATATATTGAGGCGAAAAATAAACCACTTTTAGGGGGTCATTTAAGCCCGGAATTGAATTTATTTGATCAAATATTGCCCTAAATCGTTCCTTTTGTGATTTTAGGTACTTTGGGAGAGAAAACTGGAAAAGGAAGCAATTCGGACGTTTTTGGAGCATAAAAGTGAAGAAAACGCCAAAGTCTTAATTTTCCTTGCTGGGAACAGTAGGTGACGGCGTCAAGAAGAAAATCTTGATGGCGTCAAGAGTAATTTCCATGACGGCCCAGTACATATTTGACGGCGTCACAAGGTAGGGCGTCAAGAGTAAAAAGCATGCCGGCCTGGAAACACATAACACTTGACGGCGTCACATGACGGCCCAGTACATATTAAGGAATACAATCCGTCATCCACGCAACTATAACAAGTAATTAATGTGTAAAAGATATCTAGGGAGTAGTGAAATCTAAGTAAACACAATTTCTCCACCTATTCCTCACAACTTTAGTATAAATTAGTTTATTTTCATTTTTAGTATTTTATTTTGATTGCATCTTTAGTATTGGGTTAGTTGACTAGCAACAAATTCCGCCCAAATCCTTCAAACCCGAGATTTTTACTTGCTTTCTAAAAAATATAAAAATACAAAAATAATCATCCCTCATCTTTAGAACTAGTATTTAGGTTTTCTAATCCTAGCGACACTATTCCTAGCTGAACGATCAATCCCCCGGTACTTGTCACTATACTATACTACAACGATCAGGTACACTGCCTGGTGGGGGTTGTAAGTTTCTCAAGATCCCTTGAGAGGTAAAGCATGGTGTGATTCCCACGTATCATCTACTGAAATTCAAGAGATGCGTCGTATCTCTCTCAACAGACACGCCACAACATCATACTTAGATGAAGTCGAAGACCATTGCCTGACTTTGAAGAATGCGCCGCATCCAATTACAACATGCACCGCACATGAAACTTTGGTCAACGAAGAATAGTCAACTTGATCTACTCTAAAATACGCCGCATCTCATTTACAACATGCGGCGTATCAGCTAAAGACTTCACTAGATTCTATCCAAGATGTTAAAGAATATGCGCCGCATAGAGAAAGAAGTTACGCCGCATCTAAAGGCGGTGCACGAATATTCCAGAATATAATAATCTTGGACCCCACGTGAAGTTAAGTAGATGCGCCGCATCTATCATCAACATGCGCCGCATCGACCCCTCAGACAGAACCTATAAATACCCCAAGACAGATACGAGTTTTGTGTAGAGAAAAACCCTAAGGAGACGAATTCAGTCGAAGAATCATCACAAGACACGCCTCAAACGAAGATCTTAGAGCCGTAACAAGGTCCTGCATGTGTATAATTGATGAGGCGAAAAATGAACCATTTTTAGGGGGTTATTTAAGCCCGGAATTGAATTTATTTGATCAAATATTGCCCTAAATCATTCCTTTTGTGATTTTAGGTACTTTGGGAGTGAATTATGGAAAAGGAAGCATTTTGGACGATTTTGGAGCATAAAAGTAAAGAAAACGGCAAAGACTTAATTTTCCATGCTGAGAACAGTACCTGACGGCGTCAAGAAGAAAAATGTGACGGCGTCAGGAGTAAAATCCATGATGACCCAGTGAAAACCTGAAGGCGTCAAGAGTTAATGTTGTGAAGGCCTACAATTAGAGTACACATGACGGCGTCAAACCCAGATCTAGGCAGTCCGAGAAATTATTTGGCGGCGAGATGACGGCGTCTGAAGTTTGTTCTTGACGCCGTCACCTCTCAGAATCTATATATACTTTTCTATTTTTCATTCATTAGAGAGGAACTTGTGTGGAGAATACTAGGGTCGAATTTTGTAAACCCTAGGTCGTTTGTAACTGTATTTTCAAGGGTTTTCACCCCTTGAAACCTTTCATGTTCAATTGAGATATGTCTTCTTTCAATTCATTCAATATGTCTATGTGTTGTTTGAATATATCTTATGCTTGTCTTGATTTCAACATGCTAGGCTAGATCTATCACGTGTTTGCATAGATGTAATGAAACCTAGATGTTAATTATAGGTTGATAGCTTGTTTATAGTTGTATTGGATGAATGATTTCAATGTTAGGCTTAAGAAAACTGGCAGATCTCCATTGTGTAACATGCTTGAACATCTTAAGAAACATGAAGCGATGTGTACTAGGTTTTATTGGTTGTATTTAATGCATGAGCAAATTCTAGTGATCCCATGTTAGGAGCTTCTTAGCCGGCTCGACATAGGAGTGAAGTAGGCGCTTATAGGATTGGGGAAGTAAGTACGCCACCCCATGAATGGTATTAAGGAATACAACCCGTCATCTACGCAACTGTAACAAGTAATTAACCTGTAAAAGATATCTAGGGAGTAGTGAAATCTAAGTAAACACAATTCTCCCATATATTACTCACACCTCTAGTTTAATTTAGTTTATTTTTATTTTTAGTATTTTATTTTGATTGCATTTTTAGTATTGAGTTAGTTAACTAGCAACTAATTCCGCCCAACTCCTACAAAACCGAGATTTTTATTTGCTTTCATAAAATATAAAAATACAAAAAGAATCATCCCTCATCTCTAGACCTAGTCTTTAGGTTTTCTAATCCTAGCGACACTATTCCTAGCTGAACGATCAATCCCCTAGTACTTGTCATTATACTATACTACATCGATCAGGTACACTGCCTGGTGGGGGTTGTAAGCTTCTCGAGATCCCTCGACAGGTAAAGCCTGGTGCAATTCCCACGTACCAAGTTTTTGGCGCCGCAGCCCGGGGAATAGTTATTGTCTAGGTTAGAATTTATTTTTATTAGGTCTACTTGCTAGATTCCTTTCTAGTAGGATTTATTTTTATTTTTAGGTTCTCTTTAGTCTATCTTATTTCTTTGTGTTTTTGTTTGTACTAGTTTGGTCTTTATGGATTTAGAAAGTCGCTGTTTAGAAGTTAGCAAGAGGCTTATAGCACATAAAAGAAGAAAGAGAGAAGTTAACATATTTAAGGAATTCATTAAGCCTCTCCAAATGAAAATTGAGTTTACGGACTTCGCTCCAACCCCGGATGAATTGAGTTACCATAGGTTCCTTTTACAACACCCTTGCCCCTCAAAATATAGAAAGACACCATGGATTAGGAGGCATAACTTCAGGAACATAAAAATTCCTTGCATGATTGGGTACATGTCTAGAGAGCATACATATATTGACTTAAAAGCACCCATGAATATTATGTCTAGGCACTATTACAATTGGATAATGAACGAAAGGTTAAGCCCTAGAAAAGAACCTTACAACTCTAATAGGCTATGTAATTTTGTCAGGAGAGTTAAAGGGGTACACATCTTTTTTGGAAATTTTACTTATCAATGCGACTTTGTGATCCTAGAAGATGTTAGAGGCATTATAGATCCACACCTAGGAGAGATGGTTCTAGGACGACCTTTTGTTGAGAAGACTAAGATGTATTATGATCATGAGAAGGGGATAGTTCAGTTTACTGATGGGATAGAGAAGATTACTTTTATGATGCCTCGCATGAAGGAAGAATTAAAGGGCATCAAGAATCTACAAATTGATGAGATTCGACCCTATGAGGTTAAGGAAGATGGAATTGATGATGACGCCTATTATGAGAGGAGGCGAACATACTATTCGGGTTGCATGAATCTAGGCCAGGAATACAAGCGTGATGAGAATTAGGTTAGATGTTTTGAGTCGGAACAAAAGTGGGAAAGGAAAACGTAACCCATGACCTTGAGTCTAGCTACAAGACTCGTAAATAAAGAAAAGCGCTTCTTGGGAGGCAACCCATGTTTTCTGTGATTTTTATTTTTTGTTTGTTTGTTATTTGCTTCCGTATGCATGCTTTATTTTTATTGTTAGTAGATCATGTTTCAAAACTAAAATAGTGAAAATACTTTACTTTGTTGTTTAGCTTAGTCTTAACTTCATCCAAAGGTATTTCGCAAAAGGTAAGTGTAAGGGAAACCCCAAATATGTTTTTAAGAAACAAAACCGATCATGATTCTCCACAATATTAAGTGAACATGTATATTCGTATTTGTTAGAGTCAAATGCTTGTATCGAGTCATAATGATGTTTTGCAGGATTTTCCAGGAAGTAGGACGAAGTTTTTCCAGAAATTTTCTGGAAACTTAACATAAGAATTTCTACAGGTCACTTCTGACGGTGTCAGGAAGAAATTCCTGACGGCGTCACGTGTAAAATTCTGGAAATTTTACCAGTTTTGTTTTTCTAATGGAGTCTTAAAGTTTTTGTTGAATTATTAGTTTTATAATCTCCAGGAAATCTGCAAACATCATTCCACAAGTATTATATCTTATTTTGTTTTCTAGGATTTGTTAGCATATGTAGATTGCCACCGATTTTATGCGAGGTTGCCTTGTCTATTTTCTCAGGTTTTACAGGTTATGTATGACAAGAAGATGATTTTTATTCTGGAAGAGAAGCTTTGATTGTTCATTTTCTTGGAGGAAGATCTAACCTGGCCACCTTATTATCCATACTGAGCGAATCAGGGGAGTATTTGATTTCACTTGTTTTACTTATTTCACTTTTACATTCTTTACTTGAACATTGGGGACAATGTTCATCCTAAGTGTAAGGGGAGGGTAAAATGATGATACCTTACAAATACACTTTCGCTTGAGTTTGTTTGTTTGATGGTAGATGTGTAATAAAACTATGAGAAATACTTGTTAGTGCAATTTTAGCACCAAATTTAAAATTTTTTACAGCATTTAGGAGTGAAACTTTAGCCATAGCAAGCGTCACATGGATAGGAGATTGTATGACTAGCACAAAACCGTACTATTTAGAAAAATTTTCCACCTAAATATGTGAGGTTTGCCTTTAGATTTGATAGGAAAAACATTTACTATTAGTGCTTATGAGTGTACCGATAGCATTTAGACTCTAGAACTTGCGTTAGTGATGCATCCCGAGACCGCTAGTGAGACTACATTCGTGTAGTAGGATTTACTACATGATAAGAGGCATTAGGATCACCCTTGTGTTAAACCCGTATCATAATTACTTGACCATTTAAGTCATATTACTTGGCTAGTTAAGTCAATTAATTTTTCCCACACCTTAGCGTTGTACTCATTTTTAGTACACGAAACCCCTAGTACACCCCTACGAGCCTATCTTTTCGTTTCTAACTTTAAGCATTTCACTTAAAGGAAGAATTTGTTACACCCCACTTAAATGTACACCCAAATCGCCTTAGCCTTCCGTGTATGCACTCATCTTTAGTGCATTATTGTTATTTGTTAAACCCTTAGTTAATTATCTAATTGATTACATGGTTGCTAAGTCGAGTCATATCCTTGTACATATTGTTTTGGGACGATTGGGACTCATGGGTAAAGTACTTATTTTATGGAGTAATGGGGAAGAACATCATATATTACCCCCGTATGTGCGTTAATCTTAAAAGTACTCCAAGTGTTTTGATTTTCCTAATTCGAGTCATTAGATTAGTTTATTATAAAGTATGTAAAGATTCAAGTGTAAGGGGAATTTTCATACTTTACATTTAACTATTCTAATGACTCGAATTAAGAAAATCAAAACACTTGGAGTACTTTTAAAATTAACGTACATATGGGGGTAATAATATGATGTTCTTCCCCATTACTCCATAAATTAAGTACTTACCCATGAGTCCCAATCGTCCCAAAACAATATGTACAAGGATATGACTCGACTTAACAACCATGTAATCAATTAGAAAGTTAACTTAGGGTTTAACAAATAACAATAATGCACTAAAGATGAGCGCATACACGGAAGGCTAAGGCGATTTGGTTGTACATTTAAGTGGGGTGTAACAAATTCTTCCTTTAAGTAAGATGCTTAAAGTTAGAAACGAAAAGATAGGCTCGGAGGGGTGTACTAGGGGTTTTGTGTACTAAAAATGAGTACAACGCTAAGGGTGTGGGAAAATTAGTTGACTTAACTAGCCAAGTAATATGACTTAAATGGTCAAGTAATTATGATACGGGTTTAACACAAGGGTGATCCTAATGCCTCTTATCATGTAGTAAATCCTACCACACGAATGTAGTCTCACTAGCGGTCTCGGGATGCATCACTAACGCAAGTTCCAGAATCTAAATGCTACCGGTACACTCATAAGCACCAATAATGAATGCTTTTCCTATCAAATCTAAAGGCAAACCTCACATTTTTGGGTGGAAAATTTTTCTGAATATACGGTTATGTGCTAGTCATACAACCTCCTATCCATGAGACGCTTGCTATGGCTAAAGTTTCACTCCTAAATGTTGTAAAAAAATTTTAAATTTGGCGCTAAAATTACACTAACAAGTATTTCTCATAGTTTTATTACACATCTACTATCAAACAAAACAAACTCAAGCGAAAGTGCATATGTAAGGTATTATCTTTTTACCCTCCCCTTACACTTAAGATGAACATTGTCCCCAATGTTCAAGTAAAGAATAAAAGTGAAAAAGTAAAGAGAATGAAATCAAATACTCCCCTGATTTGCTCGGTATGGATTATAGGTTGGCCAGGTTAGATCTTCCTCCAAGAAAACGAACAATCAAAGCTTCCCATCCAGAATATAAATCATCTTCTTGTCGAAAATAACCTGTAAATCCTGACAACAATAGACAAGACAACCTCGCGTAAAATCGGCGGCATCCTATATAAGTTACTAAATCCTAGAAAACAAGATAAGATATAATGCTTGTGGAATGAAGTTTGCAGATTTCCTGGAGATTATAAAACTTAATAATTCATAAAAACCATAAGACTCCGTTAGAAAAACAAAACCGGTAAAATTTCCAGATTTTAACTCCTGACGCCATCAAGAGTAATACTCTGAAGCCGTCAGAATGGACCTGCAGAAATTCTTATGTTAAGTTTCCGGAAAATTTCTGGAAAAACTTGGTCCTACTTCCTGGAAAATCCTGCAAAACTTCATTATGACTCAATACAAGCATTTGACTCTAACAAATACGAATATACATGTTCATTTAATATTGTGGAGAATCATGATCAGTTTGTTTCTTAAAAACATATTTGGGGTTTCCCCTTACACTTATCTTTTGCAAAAATACCTTTAGGTTGAAGTTAAGACTAGGCCAAACAACATAGTAAAGTATTTCCACATTTTAATTGAGAAACATGATCAACCAACAATAAAAATAAAGCATGCATACGGAAGCAAATAACAATCAAACAAATAAAATCACACAAAGCATGGGTTGCCTCCCAAGAAGCGCTTTTCTTTATTTACGAGTCTTGTAGCTAGACTCAAAGTCATGGGTTACTACGTGATCTCATCATCAAACGTCACATCCTCCTCACTAATCATTTCATTGTTATTTTCTTGGTAGTGTTTTACGCATTGTATGTTAACCGTCAATTCCCTACCTTCATCATCAATTAACACTACCGCTCCAAATTTAGAAGAATTCTTTACCGTGAACGGCCCATACCATCTAGACTTAAGTTTTCCCAGAAATAATCTTAACCGAGAATTGTACAATAGGACCTTGTCTCCTTCTGAAAATTCTTTGGGTTTCTTAATTCTTTGATCATGCCACCTTTTAGCTCTTTCTTTATATGTGATGAAGGATTCGTAGGCTTCTAGTCTAAGCTCATCAAGCTCGTGTAATTGCAAAAACCTATTATTCCCAGCAGTTGTGTAATCTAAGTTGCATGCCTTAAGCGTCCAATAAGCCTTGTGTTCTAATTCTACCGGTAAGTGACATGCCTTACCATACACCATGCGGAATGGGGTCGTTCCAATAGGTGTTTTGTAAGCAGTTCGGAATGCCCATAAGGCTTCGTCGAGTTTGAATGACCAGTCCTTTCTGTTTTGACTAACCGTTTTTTCAAGTATTCTTTTAATAGCTCTATTGGTGTTTTCGACTTGGCCATTGGTCTGTGGATGATAGGCGGTGGAGAATCGATGGGGTACTCCATACCTCTTCATGACCTTTTCCATTTGTGCATTGCAAAAATGTGTCCCCCTATCACTGATAAGAGCTTTCAGAATCCCGAATCTTGCGAAAAGCTTTTTCAGGAAATGAATGACTACTCTAGCATCATTAGTCCTAAGGGCTTGTGCTTCAACCCATTTTGAAACATAGTCAATGGCAACTAAGATATACTCGTTTCCCCCTGAGGATGGAAAGGGTCCCATGAAGTCAATCCCCCAAACATCGAATACCTCACAAACTTGTATAAAGTTCTGAGGTGCCTCATCCCTATGTGATATATTTCCAGCTCGTTGACATGCATCACACGCCTGCACCATTTCTTTTACATCACGGAAAATTGTGGGCCAATAGAATCCTGCATCGAGAATCTTTCGGGCGGTAACATTTATCCCATGATGCCCTCCAGAGGGACCGGAGTGACATTCCCTCATAATTTTTACTGCCTCATTCTCCGAAACACAACGCCTTATAATGTGGTCAGGACACCTTCAGAATAAAAATGGTTCATCCCAGAAGTAATATTTTAGCTGGGAAAAGAACCTCTTCCTCTCGTATTTAGTCAGGTGTTCAGGAACAAGTCTACATCTACTTGCGAAGTAATTGGCAAAGTCGGCGTACCATGGCTCCGAATCAATCATTGACATCAGTTGTTCGTCAGGAAACGAATCCCTAATCTCACTTCTATCGTGTTTATCCAAGGGGTTTTCAAGACGAGATAGATGATCGGCGGCTAGATTCTCTGCCCCCCCCCCTCTTATCGCGAATCTCAACATCAAATTCTTGTAACAACAAGATCCACCGAATTAGTCATGGTTTGGCATCTTGGTTCGCAAACAGATATCGAAGAGCTGAGTGGTCAGTGAAGACGACTGTCTTTGAAAGGACAAGATATTGTCGGAATTTGTCGAATGCAAACACTACGGCTAATAATTCTTTTTCAGTGGTGGAGTAGTTCTCTTGGGCGGGATTCATGGTTTTGCTAGCGTAGTAAATAGGTTGGAAAAGCTTGTCACGTCGCTGACCTAATACAGCCCCAACAGCGAAGTCGCTAGCGTCACACATTATTTCAAATGGTAACTCCCAGTTGGGTGTGATCATGATTGGAGCTTGAGTGAGTTCCCTTTTTAAGAGATCGAAAGCATCTTTGCATTCTTGGGAAAAATCGAACGGAGCATCCTTCACATTGGCCGGGCAATTTTGGAGAAGTCTTTGATGAATCTCCGATAAAATCCGGCGTGCCCCAAAAAGTTGCGTATTGCCTTAACAGTCGTGGGGTATGGTAACTTAGATATAGCTTCAACTTTAGCTTGGTCCACCTCTATTCCATTCCCTGAGATCTTATGTCCTAACACAATTCCTTCCTTTACCATGAAATGACACTTTTCCCAATTTAACACCAAGTTGGTTTCCTCACAACGTTTAAGAATCTTTTCTAAATTAGCAAGACAGCGGTTGAAGGAGTTTCCGAAGACTGAAAAGTCATCCATGAACACTTCCATGCTATCTTCCATGAGTTCGTGAAAGATTGCGGTCATGCAACGTTGGAAAGTGGCGGGGGCATTACATAGCCCAAAAGGCATCCTTTTGTAGGCAAATGTTCAATAGGGGCAAGTAAACGTGGTCTTTTCTTGGTCCTCGGGTGCTATGGGGATTTGAAAATATCCAGAGAATCCATCCAAGAAGCAATAGTACTCGTGTCCAGATAATCTCTGTAACATCTGATCAATGAATGGTAAGGGAAAGTGATCTTTCCTCGTGGCATCGTTGAGCTTTTGATAGTCAATGCATACCCGCCATCCAGTGACAGTTCTCTGGGGCACCATCTCACCCTTGTCATTTTTTACTACAGTCATTCCACCCTTTTTAGGTACAACCTGCACAGGACTGACCCAGGGGCTATCCGAGATCGGGTAAATCAACCCTGCATCTAAAAGTTTTATGACTTCTTTCTTCACTACTTCTTTAATGTTAGGGTTCACGTGCCTCTAGGGTTGCACGGTAGGTTTATAATCTTCTTCCATGAGAATCTTATGTGTGCAAAGAGTCGAGTCAATCCCCTTAATGTCGGCTACACTCCATGCAAGCACCCTCTTGTATTTCTTTAGGACCTCTAAGAGTTTAACTTTTTGTTCATGTTCCAAGGAGGAGTTTATGATTACCGGGAGTTGACTTTCTCCCTGAAGAAAGGCATATTCCAAATGATTAGGGAGCTCTTTAAGATCTACGTCAGGGGGCTCGATAATAGAAGGTTTGAGCTTGTTTTCGGGCTTTCGGAGCTCAAGATGCTCCGTTGCCTCTTGTCTGGGGTAGAAGGAGACTGCATTAACATCCTCCGTCTTTTCCACCTCTAGCAAAGGCAGAAAACTCTCGTCCCATAGCCAGCCTTCATCGATTAGTTCATCGATGCAACTATCAATGACATCTGTGAGTTCATCTACTTCCCCAATAAAGTAGAGCCGGTTGGATGCTTCGAGGGAGAGGTCCATAGAATCCTTAATGTCGAAGGTTGTGCTATCGTCTCCTACTCGTAAGGTCAATTTGCCATCGTAGACATCGATGGCTGCACGAGCGGTAGCAAGAAATGGTCTACCTAAGATGATAGGTACCAAGTCATCCTCCTCCATATCCAGGATTACGAAGTCGACCGGGAATTTGAATTTCCCAACTTTGACTAGCACGTTCTCGCATATCCCTACGGGGTACTTGACTGATCTATCGGCTAGTTGGATGTTCATACGGGTAGACTTCAATCCAGAATATCCTAGTTTACGGAACATAGAGTGAGGCATGAGATTGATACTTGCTCCCAAATCCGCAAGAGCATTCTTGATTGATAGAGGTCCTATGGAGCAAGGCAAGGTGAAGCTGCCCGGATCGTCTACCTTCTTTGGTAGCCCTCGATGGGTTACTACTGAGCATTCTTCCCCCAGGGTCACAAGACCCTCGAGTTTCTTCCTGTTAGCGAGAAGCTTTTTGAAGTATGTGCTATACTTTGGCATGTGATAGCAAGCATCAAGGAGAGGTATAGTGACAACTGAGTCTTTTAGGTATGACAAGAACCTCTTGTTATCATTCTCAGTTTTCTGGTTTCTTAATCGGGACGGGAATGGGATTCTCACAGGTTGGCTAGGCAAGGTCGATGGGGAAGGGATCGTTACGGGCGGTTGGTCTGGGGTGCCAATGCCGACATCCTGCTCCTCCTCCTCAGGTTTGTCTGGATCGAGGGTGACGGGGGACGAGTTTGGGTAAGGAGGGTCCTTGGTTGTCGTTCCAGCTCGTGTGGTTATCGAGAGCATGGGGTCCTTTTTTCTTTCTAATGGCGTTTGGAGGTGATCTAAGGCTGAGTTAAGCTTGTTGAAAATTTCTCCAATACCCTCCTGTTGCTCGTCGAAAAGCTCATTAAGCCCTTTCATTTGCAAGTCTTTTTCTTGAGTGAAGTGACCAAGGTCACTTTCGAAATTGCTCCTAATTTTGAATTCAGGGCCTTCCTCCCCTTCTTTTCTCTTTACCAGATTTCCCCAAAGGGTGTAATCGTCATTTTGGTAGAAAGGCAAAAGGGAGGGATCAGCATAAATGTCCCCTCCTGACAAGCATACATGTTCAGTTGTGGCTGCTCCTCCACATTCCTCTACCTCATGCGGGCCTCTATAGTAATCGCAGATCAAGTAAGGATTCGACAGCAGTTTAGGTAGTTGCGATCCAGCTAGGCAATCCACTCTTTTGTGAACCTTGCTCAACCGATCTGAGGTGGTTTCAGAAATGCTGACAGTCGACTCAGGTTCATCCCAAGTGTCATCCTGGTCTTGAGCATATTCTTCAATCCTGTCCCATCCTTCCTCGGCACTAAGATTGGCCAATCTTCCTTTCCTAGATTGGTTAATTCCGTTCCGGTCGTTAGAGGAGATATTTTCGTAAAAGATTTGGACCAAGAGCCAAAGTTCAATGCCATGATGTGGAACTTGTCTTATTAAATCTTTGAATCTAGTCTACGATTTATGGAAGGGTTCATTCTTCCCCTTTCGGAAATGAAGGATCCTATCTCTAAATGCTGAGGTTTTTCCAGGTGGAAAGAACTTCTCATAGAACTTGGATATGAGTTGCTCCCATGTGAAAATAGATTCGGAAGGGAGTTTGTCATACCATTTTTGGGCTTTTTCGTATAAGGTGAAAGGAAAGAATCGCAGTCGGGATGTGTTTCTAGTAGCCCCATCCGTATGGATGGTGTCCACTATTTTTAGGAAGTCCTTGATGTGTTGGATTGGATTTTCCTCATCAAGTCTGTGGAACTTACACACACTTTTGACAAGCCAAACATCATTTGCATGCAAGACCTCGTTGGTGTGTTCGTTTGGGTAAACAATGGCATTGGAAAACCCACGAGGAGTTGGGGAAGAGTAGTCCTTGAGACGCTTAGGAGGAGATATTATAGGGGTATTCATCTCGTTGTGGGAGCTAGGGGTTGTGATGTAATTTTCTGAATTTTCTTCAGAGAGAGGTGCATCAAAGTCGATAGCAATGCTGGATGGTTCAGGTGTTGAGTGAGTTCGTCTTAACCTACACATTTCTCTTTTGGGTTCTGCATAAGGCAAGACAAGGTCTTTAGTGGTACTACGACTCCTAGTGATCCTAAGGTTGGAGAATTCGTTGGTTGCCATGATGGCGGACGGTGAAGAGTTACGAACAAAGGCACGAAGAAATAAGATAGACTAAAGAAGACCTAAAAATAAAAATAAAATCTTACTAGAAAGGAATCTAGCAAGTAGACCTAATAAAAAGAAATCCTAACCTAGACAATAACTATTCCCCGGGCTGCGGCACCAAAAACTTGATGCGTGGGAATCGCAACAGGCTTTACCTCTCGAGGGATCTCGAGAAGCTTACAACCCCCACCAGGCAGTGTACCTGATCGTTGTAGTATAGTATAGTGACAAGTACCGGGGGATTGATCGTTCAGCTTAGGAATAGTGTTGCTAGGATTAGAAAACCTAATTACTAGTTCTAAAGGTGAGGGATGATTATTTTTGTATTTTTATATTTTTATGAAAGCAAGTAAAATCTCGGGTTTTGAAAGAGTGGGCGGAATTAGTTGCTATTCAACTAACCCAAAACTAAGATATAATCAAAATAAAATACTGAAAATGAAATTAAATTAAATTATACTAAGGTTGTGAGCAGTAATTGGAGAAATTGTGTTTACTTAGACTTCACTACTCCCTAGAAATCTTTTACACGTTAATTACTTGTTATAATTGTATGGATGACGGATTGTATTCCTTAATACCATTCATGGGGTGGCATACATAACTCCCCAATTCTATGAGCTCTTATCTCCTCCTACACCATGACCCAGCACAACTATAGGGATTGTAAACAGTGGCTCATGCATTAAATACAACCAATAAAGACCTAGTACGCCTCGGTTCATGTTTCTTAAGACGTTCAAGCATGTTACCATTTGGAGATCTGCCAGTTTTCTTAAGCCTAACATATAAAATCATTCATCCAAGACAAGAATAAACAAGTAATCAACACATAATCAACATCTAGGTTTCATTAGATCTAAGCAAACACAAAAGAGATCTAGCCTAGCATAA
Source organism: Artemisia argyi (assembly GCA_030686995.1). Taxonomy (NCBI): domain Eukaryota; kingdom Viridiplantae; phylum Streptophyta; class Magnoliopsida; order Asterales; family Asteraceae; genus Artemisia; species Artemisia argyi. The sequence continues at coordinate 107,480,329 of CM060685.1, forward strand.
TGGAATTGAGACAAGAACAAGATATAAACAACCAACACATAGACATATTGATTGAATTAGAAGAACACTTATCTCAATTACAATGCAAGGTATCAAGGGTTTGGAACCCTTGAAAAACCTGTAAAAGATGCACCAAATGCGTCTTTAGGGTTTCACCAAAACTTCCCTCTTTTTAATGAAAAAACTAGAAAACTATATATAGGAAAACCGAGGTGACGGCGTCAAGAGTAAGGGTGTGACGTCGTCATCTCGCCGCCAAATACTTCCTCGAACGGCCTTGATCTACTTATGACGGCCTATGTGACACCGTCAGCTACCACGGTATTTTATTCTTTGGGTCTTGACGCCGTCAAGAGCAATCTGTGACGCCTTCATGCACTGTTCCAGCATAGAAATTTGAGACGTTGCCGTTTTCTTCACTTTTATGCTCCAAAAACGTCCAAAATGGCTTCTTTTCCAGAATTCACTCTCCATGTACCTAAAATCATAAAAGGAACGATTTAGGGCAATATTTGATCAAATAAAGTCGGATTCGGGCTTAAATGACCCCCTAAAAATGGATCATTTTTCGCCTCATCACCGTCATAAGTAGATCAAGGCCGTCCGAGGAAGTATTTGGCGGCGAGATGACGGCTTCACACTCTTACTCTTGACGCCGTCACCTCGGTTTTCCTATATATAGTTTTCAAGTTTTTTCATTAGAAAGGAGAGAAGTTTTGGTGAAACCCTAAAGACGAATTTGGTGCATCTTTTACAGGTTTTTCATGGGTTCCAAACCCTTGATACCTTGCATTGTAATTGAGATAAGTGTTCTTCTAATTCAATCAACATGTCTATGTGTTGGTTGTTTATATCTTGTTCTTGTCTCAATTCCATTATGCTAGGCTAGATCTCTTTTGTGTTTGCTTAGATCTAATGAAACCTAGATGTTGATTATGTGTTGATTACTTGTTTATTCTTGTCTTTGATGAATGACTTTATATGTTAGGCTTAAGAAAACTGGCAGATCTCCAAATGGTAACATGCTTGAACATCTTAAGAAACATGAACCGAGGTGTACTAGGTCTTTATTGGTTGTATTTAATGCATGAGCCACTGTTTACAATCCCTATAGTTGTGTTGGGTCATGGTGTAGGAGGAGATAAGAGCTCATAGAGTTGGGGAGTTATGTATGCCACCCCACGAATGGTATTAAGGAATACAATCCGTCATCCATACAATTATAACAAGTAATTAACGCCTAAAAGATATCTAGGGAGTAGTGAAGTCTAAGTAAACACAATTTCTCCAATTACTGCTCACAACCTTAGTATAAATTAGTTTAATTTCATTTTTAGTATTTTATTTTGATTATATATTAGTTTTGGGTTAGTTGAATAGCAACTAATTCCGCCCACTCTTCCAAAACCCGAGATTTTACTTGCTTTCATAAAAATATAAAAACACAAAAAGAATCATCCTTCACCTTTAGACCTAGTTAGATTAATTTCAATCCTAACGACAGGTACTTGTCACTATACTATACTACAACGATCAGGTACACTGCCTGGTGGGGGTTGTAAGCTTCTCGAGATCCCTCGAGAGGTAAAGCCTGTTGCGATTCCCACACATCAAGTTTTTGGCGCCGCAGCCCGGGGAATAGTTATTGTTTAGGTTGAATTTGATTTTTATTAGGTCTACTCATTAGATTCCTTTTTAGTGAGATTTTTATTTTCTTTTTATTAGCTTTCTTGTAGTCTATCTTTTTCTTTGTGCCCTTTGTTTGTGAAACCATTTTCATTTGTCTCCATGGCGGATGAAATTCCATTTAGATCATTAACTATAGAGGAACAATTAGTTTACTCGGATAGATTTGCCTCCTGTTGTTCTAATGAATTTTTAAGTGATCTTACATATATACAAGAGGAGATGGGTGTAAAGTTAGATGGGTTTGATGAATTTTATGCATGTGTGTTTTCTATTAGACGATCATTTTTAGGATCAATTCCTTTTAGTGAGACCCTTTGGATGAATTTTGAGAAAAGCTTCCTAACCATTACCCATAAGTTCAACGAATTGGTGGATTCGTATGAGCGAGATGACCTAGTTTCTAAGAACATGAACTTAGAATCAAACCAAGATTATGAGATGGTTAGTGTTGAACTACCTAGTTGTATGAGCGGGATAGATTTCACCAAAACATACGACACACATGAGGTTAGAGTTGAGCCACCTAGTTGCATGTCATGGTTAGGTACTACCATAATACAAGATGAACACATAGGTGATATTGATGTGATGAAAGAGATAGTAGAAAACTCAAGCCCACTAAGTACCCCACAAGTCCTACCATCATTTGAGGCATACACACCGCCCGTGACTTACCCGGAAGAAGTAGAAGAGACTATAGGAACCCCAATAGAAGTAGAACCCTTGGACCAGGCACCATTAGAGGATATAGGTTTGAATACTTGTAGTGATAACCTTACTCCTAGTTCTAGGGAATTTCCTAGTGTTGATGAACCGGAACCTCAACCTTTACACAACTTTCCATCCTTAAATATACATCTAGGAGACAATAGAGGAACCGACCCACCCATCAACCAATATTATCCGGGTAGTTTTAGGATGAAGGAAGCCATTCACTCACCCCCTTCACCTCACGTGGCATATTCACACCCTAAGGGTGTGTATCGCTACTTTCACCCACACTTAATCCTAAGTGTAGGGAGAACCTCCCCTATTTCCATTAAATAAGGGTAGAGTCAGGCTCGTGACTCGAACAAAAACAAGCGCTTCTTGGGAGGCAACCCATGTTTTGTGTGTTTTTATTTGTTTGTTTGTTTGATTGTTATTTGCTTTCGTATGCATGTTTTATTTTTATTGTTGGATGATCATGTTTCTCAATTAAAATGTGGAAATACTTTATTATGTTGTTTGGCTTAGTCTTAACTCCAACCTAAAGGTATTTTTGCAAAAGATAAGTGTAAGGGGAAACCCCAAATATGTTTTCAAGAAACAACCCGATCATGATTCTCCACAATATTAAGTGAACATGTATATTCGTATTTGTTAGAGTCAAATGCTTGTATTGAGTCATAATGAAGTTTTGCAGGATTTTCCAGGAAGTAGGACCAAGTTTTTCCAGAAATTTTCCAGAAACTTAACATAAGAATTTCTGCAGGTCCATTCTGACGGCGTCAGAGTATTACTCTTGACGGCGTCAGGAGTTAAAATCTGGAAATTTTACCGGTTTTGTTTTTCTAACGGAGTCTTATGGTTTTTGTGAATTATTAAGTTTTATAATCTCCAGGAAATCTGCAAACTTCATTCCACAAGCATTATATCTTACTTTGTTTTCTAGGATTTAGTAACTTATATAGGATGCCGCCGATTTTACGCGAGGTTGTCTTGTCTATTGTTGTCAGGATTTACAGGTTATGTTCGACAAGGAGATGATTTATATTCTGGAAGGGAAGCTTTGATTGTTCGTTTTCTTGGAGGAAGATTTAACCTGGCCAACCTATAATCCATACCGAGCGAATCAGGGGTGTATTTGATTTCATTCTCTTTACTTTTTCACTTTTACATTCTTTACTTGAACATTGGGGACAATGTTCATCTTAAGTGTAAGGGGAGGGTAAAAAGATGATACCTTACATATGCACCTTCGCTTGAGTTTGTTTTGTTTGATAGTAGATGAGAAATAAAACTATGAGAAATACTTGTTAGTGTAATTTTAGCGCCAAATTTAAAATTTTTTACAACATTTAGGAGTGAAACTTTAGCCATAGCAAAGCATCTCATGGATAGGAGATTGTATGACTAGCACATAATCGTATATTCAGAAAAATTTTCCACCCAAAAATGTGAGGCTCGCCTTTAGATTTGATAGGAAAAGCATTTACTATTAGTGCTTATGAGTGTACTGGTAGCATTTAGATTCTAGAACTTGCGTTAGTGATGCATTCCGAGACCGCTAGTGAGACTACATTCGTGTGGTAGGATTTACTACATGATAAGAGGCATTAGGATCACCCTTGTATTAAACCCGTATTATAATTACTTGACCATTTATGTCATATTACTTGGCTAGTTAAGTCAACTAATTTTTCCCACACCCTTAGCATTGTACTCATTTTTAGTACACGAAACCCCTAGTACACCCCTCCGAGCCTATCTTTTCGTTTCTAACTTTAAGCATTTTACTTAAAGGAAGAATTTGTTACACCCCACTTAAATGTACAACCAAATCGCCTTAGCCTTCCGTGTATGCGCTCATCTTTAGTGCATTATTGTTATTTGTTAAACCCTAAGTTAACTTTCTAATTGATTACATGGTTGCTAAGTCGAGTCATATCCTTGTACATATTGTTTTGGGACGATTGGGACTCATGGGTAAGTACTTATTTTATGGAGTAATGGGGAAGAACATAATATTATTACCCCCATATGTGCGTTAATCTTAAAAGTGCTCCAAGTGTTTTGATTTTCTTAATTCGAGTCATTAGAATAGTTCAATGTAAAGTATGTAAAGATTCAAGTGTAAGGGGAACGTTCATACCCCTATGATGTATTATTTTGGATGGTAGGGTAAGAGTGTATGTGTTAAAAAAAAATTTTAAAAAAAAAAAAAAAGAAAAAAAAAATTAAGAAAAAGAAAAAAAATAGAAAGGAAAAAGAGAAAAAACATACGGACTACCATCCCTTTTCATTCTATGTTCATTTTTTTTTTTTTTTTTTTTTGTTATTTATTAGCTTAAGTCGAGTCTAGTCTTGGCTTAGCAACGCCATCTTGTACATGTAATTAACCAAGATTGTTAACTCGCCACCTGTAAAACTTCCTTTATCCAACAAAACCGTGTAATTCATATCTCTATACCTAACGTTACAACCCTTTAAAAGACCTCTTTGATAGTTTATCCTAGGTGCTTACGCCAGGTGATGGAGGTTTGATCCTTTCCCAAGCCTATGGTAATCTATTTTGCTATGACAGGTAGTGAGAGATATCTTCCATTTCCATAATGTTATATTACTTTATTACACCAGAAAGATGTGAGTATCTAAACACTATTTATGAGGTGCTTGTGTATGACCTCGGTGCTTGTCTATTGGTCTTTAGTGGAACGGTTATTTGTTGTAATTACTTTTATATTAGTGTTAAATGACCCCTAACTTGTCTTTTTAGTAGAATAAAAGCTCATTTGCTTGAGGACAAGCAAATCTCAAGTGTAAGGGTATATGATGAGGCGAAAAATGATCCGTTTTTAGAGGGTCATTTAAGCCCGAATCCGACTTTATTTGATCAAATATTGCCCTAAATCGTTCCTTTTGTGATTTTAGGTACTTGGAGAGTGAATTTTGGAAAAGAAGCTATTTTGGACGTTTTTGGAGCATAAAAGTGAAGAAAACGGCAAAGTCTCAAATTTCTATGCTGGAACAGTGCATGAAGGCGTCACATATTGCTCTTGACGGCGTCAAGACCCAAAGAATAAAATACCGTGGTAGCTGACGGCGTCACATAGGCCGTCATAAGTAGATCAAGGCCGTCCGAGGAAGTATTTGGCGGCGAGATGACGGCGTCACACCCTTACTCTTGACGCCGTCACCTCGGTTTTCCTATATATAGTTTTCTAGTTTTTTCATTAAAAAGGAGAGAAGTTTTGGTGAAACCCTAAAGACGAATTTGGTGCATCTTTTACAGGTTTTTCAAGGGTTCCAAACCCTTGATACCTTGCATTGTATTTGAGATAAGTGTTCTTCTAATTCAATCAATATGTCTATGTGTTGGTTGTTTATATCTTGTTCTTGTCTCAATTCCATTATGCTAGGCTAGATCTCTTTTGTGTTTGCTTGGATCTAATGAAACCTAGATGTTGATTATGTGTTGATTACTTGTTTATTCTTGTCTTGGATGAATGATTTTATATGTTAGGCTTAAGAAAACTGGCAGATCTCCAAATGGTAACATGCTTGAACGTCTTAAGAAACATGAACCGAGGCGTACTAGGTCTTTATTGGTTGTATTTAATGCATGAGCCACTGTTTACAATCCCTATAGTTGTGCTGGGTCATGGTGTAGGAGGATATAAGAGCTCATAGAGTTGGGGAGTTATGTATGCCACCCCACGAATAGTATTAAGGAACACAATCTGTCATCCATACAATTATAACAAGTAATTAATGCCTAAAAGATATCTAGGGAGTAGTGAAGTCTAAGTAAACACAATTTCTCCAATTACTGCTCACAACCTTAGTATAAATTAGTTTAATTTCATTTTTAGTATTTTATTTTGATTATATATTAGTTTTGGGTTAGTTGAATAGCAACTAATTCCGCCCACTCTTCCAAAACCCGAGATTTTACTTGCTTTCATAAAAATATAAAAACACAAAAAGAATCATCCTTCACCTTTAGACCTAGTTAGATTAATTTCAATCCTAACAACACTATTCCTAGCTGAACGATCAATCCCCCGGTACTTGTCACTATACTATACTACAACGATCAGGTACACTGCCTGGTGGGGGTTGTAAGCTTCTCGAGATCCCTCGAGAGGTAAAGCCTGTTGTGATTCCCACGCATCACCTACAATTGGAGTACACATGACGGCGTCAAACCCAGATCTAGGCAGTCCGAGCAATTATTTGGCGGCGAGATGACGGCGTCAGATGTTTCTTCTTGACGCCGTCACCTCTCAGAATCTATATATAATTTTCTATTTTTCATTCATTAGAGAGGAACTTGTGTGGAGAATACTAGGGTCTAACTTTGTAAACCCTAGGTCATTTTTAACTGTATTTTCAAGAGTTTTCACCCCTTGAAACCTTTCATGCTCAATTGAGATAAGTCCTCTTTCAATTCATTCAATATGTCTATGTGTTGTTTGAATATATCTTATGCTTGTCTTGATTTCAACATGCTAGGCTAGATCTATCATGTGTTTGCTTAGATGTAATGAAACCTAGATGTTAATTATAGGTTGATTACTTGTTTATAGTTTTATTGGATGAATGATTTCAATGTTAGGCTTAAGAAAACTGGCAGATCTCCATTGTGTAACATGCTTGAACGTCTTAAGAAACATGGATGTGTACTAGGTTTTATTGGTTGTATTTAATGCATGAGCAAATTCTAGTGATCCCATGTTAGGAGCTTCTTAGCCGGCTCGACATAGGAGTGAAGTAGGCGCTTATAGGATTGGGGAAGTAAGTACGCCACCCCATGAATGGTATTAAGGAATACAACCCGTCATCCACGCAACTGTAACAAGTAATTAACCTGTAAAAGATATCTAGGGAGTAGTGAAATCTAAGTAAACACAATTCTCCCATATATTACTCACACCTCTAGTTTAATTTTGTTTATTTTTATTTTTAGTATTTTATTTTGATTGCATTTTTAGTATTGGGTTAGTTGACTAGCAACTAATTCCGCCCAACTCCTTCAAAACCGAGATTTTTATTTGCTTTCATAAAATATAAAAATACAAAAAGAATCATCCCTCATCTCTAGACCTAGTCTTTAGGTTTTCTAATCCTAGCGACACTATTTCTAGCTGAATGATCAATCCCCCGGTACTTGTCATTATACTATACTACATCGATCAGGTACACTACCAGGTGGGGGTTGTCAGCTTCTCGAGATCCCTCGAGAGGTAAAGCCTGGTGCAATTCCCACGTACCAATAATTCATTAAGTAGTTTTGTTTATTGTATTAGTAAGCTTTAATCATCAGCATTGATGGGCTTGTGGCCACCATACTTTTCCCCTTAAAATTGCTTTCCCATCGGTTAAAGTTTATATGATTGATGTTTTTTGGTGAATTATATTTATGCATTGATAACCTCTGTATTTAGTTGAGTCTTCTGGGCTACCATACATGTTCCTCGCCTGCTTATCTAGTGTCTAGAAAGTAGGATAAACATAAGTAATCATTAAGGGTTTACTCGCCGATATATAGGATCCAACGAGACATATTAGATTACGATACTCATCATATAAAACTAGCAATATAACAAATGACAGGCTACTTAATTATGAGGACAAGTCTTGTTACATGTTTCTATTATCTATCTGTGTACGTGATTGCTATTCGCTGATTCATTCTCATTAGTTTTACTTTTATTAATTACTAAATCCGTGTTAGTCTCTAAGGCTGAACCCCCTTTTATTAGATTAGATTGTAAAACTAACTTAGATATTAAAATACTGATTAAATCAACTAGATATTACGTTCCATTCTTAGTGTTCGACACTCTACTTACCACTATATGCATATTGATCGGGTACACTGCTCGTTAAGTGTGTGTGTTAGTAATAAGTCAGTAAAACTTGAATTAGGCTAAACACCACTGTGCTACACTGACATATCGCACGCATCATGTTTTTGGCGCCATCGTCGGGGAATGAATTGTTAATATATGTTTATTTGGTTAGTAATTTAATTAGATTCTAACCACTAACTCTGTTATATATTAGTTTAGATTGCATTCATTGTATATTTTGCATATTTTATTTTTCTTGTTTGTCTGTTTGTTTGTTTGTTTTTATTTTCTGTTATTTTTATTTTTGTTTTATTTTATTTTTATTTTTCTGTATTACTATTCTCTGCTGTATTTTGCTGATCTAAACGATGCGACGCATCTGATTTATCAGATACAACGCATTGCGTTTTTTATTTTTATATACAGTGTAAACTTAAAATTCGAAGTATGGCGAATCTATCCCCTAGATACGACGTATTCTGTTTTTAATCAGAAAATTTTCAAAGCCCTAACAAGATACGTCGCATCTATTTCGACAGTTGCGGCGCATCTATTTATTTATTAAAAACAATTTTTCAAATTTATAAACCGAGATACGACGCATCTGTTTTCACAGATACGGCGTATCGTTTTTCTAAATAAAAGACTAATTTAATCTTTAACGTAATAAGATACGACGCATCCTAATTCTGGGATACGGCTTATCGACAGCAGAATTCAGCAACTTTTATCTATTCCGAACGGAGAAAATTTTTGATCTACCTTCCTGTATATTAGAAAGTTTTTACTTTGAAATCTACTTGTTTTGAATTTCAGGAACAATGTTTGAAATTCTCCCTAGTTGGTTCGGAAAATCAAGTAATAACTTCACCATGGATGAATGCTCACAACTAATTGCCCGAGCAAGTGAAAAAGAATATTACGATACTGAATGTTTTATTAAAGAATTCAGGACTTCTCATGAGCTCTTGCTGAAAGAACAGAACAACATGATCAACAGTTTGGCAATTGAAGTGCACCAGTTGTCGAATGTAACTAATGCAGTTCTACGAGAGAGACATGACCTGAAAGGAATTACCACTAGAGGCGGAAAATCAACTTTTCAAATCGGTGAAACTAGCAAGGTTAACAATACAAGCAATGATTCCCCTAGAACTGTACAACCTAAGCAGGAGTTACCTAAAGAGATTGATCAAGAACCCGTAATAAGGGAAGAACCATTCATTGAACCAAAGCGATCAACTTTTCCTTTCCCTAATCAAGTAAGGAAGAAGAAGGAGGACGCATACCAACGCAAATTTCTCGAGAATCTAAAGCAGCTGCAACTTAGTATACCATTTATTGAAGCCCTTGTGCAAATTCCAAAGTATGCCAAATATTTGAAGAGCTTGCTGACCAACAAGTCAAAACTTGAAGAGGCATGCACAATTACAATTAGCGAAAGAAGTTCAGCTGCCTTGCTCAATAAGCTACCATCTAAAGAAAAAGATCCAGGGAGTTTCACTATTCCTTATCAAATTAAAAATGTACATATTGAAAATGCTTTAGCTGATCTAGGAGCTAGTATAAGCCTCATGCCGTTTGCTTTGTATGAAAATTAGGTTTAGGTGAACCAAAACCCACCAGGATGTGCTTAGAACTTGCTGATAAATCAGTACAATATCCAATAGGAATAGCTGAAAACGTTTTAATTAAAGTCGATAAATTTAATTTACCTATTGACTTTGTTATCCTTAATATGCCTAAAAATTCTAGGACACCTATTATATTAGGACGCCCCTTTTTAGCTACTGCCAGGGCAATGATTGATGTGTTTAACAAAAAGATAACTCTGACAATTGGTGAAGATGAAGTAGAATTAAGTAGAGTTTATTATGGAACATTCAATGAGTAAGCCTAATACTGATGACGATGAATGCTATACCATTGATGTATCCAATGAAACAATTAATGAATTCACTCAAAAACTGTTAAAACACGATCTTCTTGATACTTTTCTGCTTAAAAATCTAGAAAACACTATTGCCTTTGAAGATCAAATTTATGATAATCTAATTGTTACTGAATTTGCTGTTGACTCTGTTGTCGCTAACTCTATACGGCGCACCAGCTTAGCTGATACGGCGCATCTATCTGATGACAGCATCGAATATACAAAGGAACAGGTTTATTCCGCTAGTGCTAATGAGATCGATGATGTTAAGCCTATATTAAAAGACCTTCCTTCTAATTTAGAATATGCTTACTTGAATGGGAATACTAATCTACCCGTTATTATTTAATCTGATTTAATAGAAAAACAGAAAGAATCTCTTTTGCAGGTATTATATAAACGTAGAGGAGCACTAGCATGGAAGATGTCTGATATTAAAGGAATTAGCCCATCATTTTGCACACACAAGATCCTTATGAAAGATGAATTCAAGCCTACCATTCAACCCCAAAGGCGCTTGAATCCTAAAGTACAAAATGTGGTGAAAAATGAAATCGTCAAATTACTTGACTCTGGACTCATCTACCCGATTTCGAACAGTTCGTGGGTTATCCCCATTCACGTTATACCAAAGAAAGGAGGAATGACGGTAGTACTAAATGATGATAACGAGCTAATTCCATCAAGGACTTTTACCGGATGGAGAGTTTGCATTGATTACCGCAAACTAAATGATGCAACACGAAAGGATCACTTCCCCCTTCCATTTATTGATCAAATGTTAGAAAGACTATCAGGTTATGACTATTATTGCTTTTTAGATGGTTTTTCAGGTTTCTTCCAAATATCTATAGCCCTTAAGGATCAAGAAAATACTACTTTTACTTGCCCATATGGAACTATTGAAATAAGTGATAAGAATTGTTATATATTCAAAGTAAACGGACATCGTGTGAAAAGTACTTTGATAACTACATCGATGACAAAAATAATGAGGTTGTCGAATTTAGACCAGATATACTGGAATAGAAGCTGAACGTGAGTCTAAATTGAAGACTCTAGAATAAAGAAAAGTGCTTACCGGGAGACAACCCGGATTTATTTTTACTGTTTTTGTTGTCGATTATGTCAGGTCTGTTGCAGATGCGGTGCATCTCCATCAATAGATGCGGCGTATCTACTACACAGGTCATATCTGTCTTTATTTTTCTGCATTTTATTTTCTGAACTATGAACTTTCTGTCAGTTTATTTAATACGGCGCATCACTGGTTAAGGATGTGACGTATCTTTCTGACCCGTACCAATTCCAGGCTCGATACGACGCATCTTCCTCAATAAGATTCGACGCGTCGTTGACCTGATGATTTATAGTTTTATTTTTATTTTTATTTTTTATTTTCTAACCACTAATGAATTTTGTACAAGTATCGATCTTCTTAAACTCGGGTGTGTAATTGGTGGTAATTATATTTATTGCTCGCAAAATGCATAATGGACGATCAAACCGAGCAAATCTCAGAGAAGTTTTTCGTTCTAATTCTTTTTAATTTCCTGTTTTTAATTTTAATAAACAACGGGGATGTTGTTTGACTTAAGTGGGGGGATGGAGAATTAGAACTTTTACTTAACTCTTACTTGTCCTTATTTTTCAAGAATTTGCTTTAATTTGCGCTTAATATATCAAATTTTAAAATTTTTTTAGCATGTTTTTGTTTAATCTAAGTTGCATAGCTGCACACAAGACTTTATTTTTAAAATTGTGATTTTAAAATTCACAAATCTATGAGTCTGCCGGTGACTTATAAACTTTAGAACTTGACTTGTATACTATTCGAGACCACCATAATAAGCATTATTTTTATAATTGGAGTGACTTGTCTAAATTAGTAAAATTTTAGGATTACACCAAAAAGCCTTTATATGTTTTGTGATATTAAATAACTACACTGGTTAGTTAACCCCCGTATAAACCCCTTGTTTACTCTCATTTTTAGAGTAAGATACCCTTAGAAAAACATGTAGAGACATTCCTTTAGGATTTCTACACCTTGTTATTATGTTTCGTTACACCTTACACCTTAGCCTACCCTGTAGATTTAAGTTTGTGGTTAGTTGCTTAGGCAAAGTGTGTTTCCTTGCGATTACCTATGTTCGTGTGCGTAAAATCATTATCTTTGGTTAGGTAGGGAAATTGCACAATGCAATGGAGTGAAAGTACATATTGTATATTTTTAGTCAGTTTTTCGTGTGTTTACTACTTTCACTATTACATTATGTCTGACAGTTTGAAAAGTAAGGAAAAATTATCCAGATTTATTGTGATGGTATTGTGGTGAAATTTTACCCCTTTAGTTATAAAAAAAATAAAAAATAAAATAATAAAATAATAAAATAATAAAAAAAATCGAAAAAATCGAAAAAATGAGAAAAGAAAAAATAAAGAAGTTGATAGTTTATTTAAACCAACAATGTTAAGTTTTGTATTAAGTGGTTGATATTGCCACTATTGTTGTATTATATTTATGGATTGAAAGGGAGTTGGACGTTATTAAGTATAATTCGTGTCCACCTAAAGCGTGAGTTACAAAAGAGTCAAAGCGTGAGTTATTCAATGATATGAGTCTTATTCATGGGATGGTAGGGAAGTATTCTAACCACACTTAGGACTTTAATCTATTTTTTTCTTGTTTTGTATTTTTATTTTACACCAATTTATATCCTAAATGTTATCCATACGCAACCGTATTGTTATATTCGTTGTTAGCTTTCGAGCATCCGAATATGATGATGGCCAAGTAAGAATATTAAATGTATGAATAAGGTAGTGACCATCCGAGTATTAGATTAATTAACTAACGCGCCAGCGATCTGGTGTGTGAATTGGTGACCATCCGAGTTTAAGATTGATTAAATGATGCACCAGCGATCTAGTGTGCAACTTGGTAAGCATCCGTTATGAAAATAACGCGCCAACGATCCAAGGAACACATTAGTGACCATCCATCATTTAAAATATCAAGGACTCGCGCTAGCGATCCATGAAGCATACTAGTGACCATCCGTTAGTTAAAGCATCGAGGACTCGCGCTAGCGATCTACTAAGTTTATGCAGGAAATATTCAAGCAAAGCTACGTTTAACCCATGAACCAAATAAACCCTTTTTACCGCTTTAGACTTTTTACTCCTTAGCTTTAGTGGGGGAGATGTGTATCCTTGTCAAGCATATGATAGAATATTTGTCACGTCCGGATAGTTAAACGATTAGATTTGCTTTTATTAATAATATATTTTGTTTCTAATTGGTTAAGTGTTTGGCCGTGCAATTCTGATAAAACGAATGAGTGCTTAAATGTAAAAATATCCTATCAAGGATACATTTTCATTATGTTTATTCTAAAGTTTTACTTGAGGACAAGTAAAGTTCAAGTGGGGAGATATTTTATGAGATCAAATAAGTACATTTTATTAGCATCATTTATACTATTTAATTGACTTGTTTTATATTATTTTGTATGAGAATTGGTGCTTTAATGTTTACTTTAGTGATACTCAAGTAAAAATAAGCAATAGGTGAAAGTTAATGATATTGGATGAATTATGGAGCTAAATGATCAAGATTTGAAAAGTCTACTGAAATTCAAAAGATGTGTCGTATCTCTCTCAATAGATACGCCGCAACATCATACTTAGATGAATTCGAAGACCATTTCCTGACATTGAAGAATGCGCCGCATCCAATTACAACATGCACCGCATATGAAACTTTGGTCAACGAAGAATAATCAACTTGATCTACTCCAAAATATGCCGCATCTCATTTACAACATGCGGCGTATCAGCTAAAGACTTCACCAGATTCTATCCAAGATGTTAAAGAATATGCGCCGCATAGAGAAAGAAGTTACGCTGCATCTAAAGGCGGTGCACGAATATTCCAGAATATAATAATCTTGGACCCCACGCGAAGTTAAGTAGATGCGCCGCATCTGTCATCAACATGTGCCGCATCGACCCCTCAGACAGAACCTATAAATACCCCAAGACAGATACGAGTTTTGTGTAGAGAAAAACCCTAAGGAGGCGAATTCAGTCAAAGAAGCATCACAAGACACGCCCCAAACGAAGATTTTAGAGCCAAAAGAAGGTCCTGCATGTGTATAATTCATTAAGTAGTTTTGTTTATTGTATTAGTAAGTTTTAATCCATCAAGATTGATGGGCTTGTGGCCACCATAGTACTCCCCTTAAAATTGTTTTCCCATCGGTTAAAGTTTATATGATTGATGTTTTTGGTGAATTATATTTGTGCATTGATAACCTCTGTGTTTAGTTGAGTCTTCTAGGCTACCATACATGTTCCTCGCCTGCTTATCTAGTGTCTAGAAAGTAGGATAAACATAAGTAATCATTAAGGGTTTACTTGCCGATATATAGGATCCAACGAGACAGATTAGATTACGATACTCATCATATAAAACTAGCAATATAACAAGTGACAAGCTACTTAATTATAAGGACAAGTCTTGTTACGTGTTTCTATTATCTATTTGTGTACGTGATTGCTATTCGCTGATTCGTTCTCATTAGTTTTACTTTTATTAATTACTAAATCCGTGTTAGTCTCTCAGGCTAAACCCCGTTTTATTAGATGAGATTGTAAAACTAACTTAGATATTAAAATACTGATTAAATCAACTAGATATTACGTTCCATTCTTAGTGTTCGACACTCTACTTACCACGATATGCATATTGATAGGGTACACTGCTCGTTAAGTGTGTGTATGTGTGTTAGTAATAAGTCAGCTAAATATAAATGTAAAACTTGAATTAGGCTAAACACCACTGTGCTACACTGACGTATCAAACGCATCACATGGTATATTGTCTTTGCCTTACACTCACTGCGGAAAACTGCTTTCTTCATTTAACTGGATGCATTGAGTTATGTTTCTTATTGATTTTGTGGAAATCTTTTTTTTTCCGTTGCTTTCAAACATGGAATACTTTGATCAGTTGAATGATATACCCAACATGTAGCGACTTAACCACTCAAGGGTGGCCTAGGTGCACAAGGGATTGTGACTATCACTCTAAAATGTGTGAGGTCTCAAGTTTAATTCCTGCTAGGAGCAAACAACATTAAGTGGCCACATTAACCTCCTAAAAAGGGGACCTGGTTTGAGTTTGTGTGGTGGTGGGTTCAAACCCCGTGGATTAGTCAGCCAAAAGGCCAGAACCCATGGTTAACTAAAAAAATGTAGTAACTTTACATGTTAAGGATCATTTCTAAAAAAACGATTGTTTCAAAAGAAAGAGTTGATTGTGACAAGGTAGTTAAAATGATTTTGTTGCCAACGGAAAATTAACAAGAGTTTAAGCCATGAAGGAAAGAAAGCGATTTGTCTTATTTGCATGAACTGAAGCCATAAAGGGACAGAAATCATTTTGATGCATAACCAACGTGTTACAAAAAGACCCGTAGAACCAACATATAAAGACCAATTCATGCACATCATGAAGAATCCCAAAGGAAATTTCAAAACCACATATGGATATTCTAAGGGATTTGTTGGATCTTGCTGACAAAGACCACGAATGTGTATCAAAAGTTTATTAGGGTAGACGATGTTCCTATGGAAAGCTCAAAAACGAGCGGACCTTCCCTTGGAACGAATATTGAATCTAGAGAGTCTAACATACACGTAGAAGCTAGTAAGAGGTGGGTGAAACAACTTGCTTTGAAGCATGTTAAGAGAAAGCAAGTGGATGTGAAAGGGAAACCAGAAATGAAAATAGTTGAACAAAAAGAAATTGATAGTGATTTGGAGGAAATCTTCAAGGAGATAGATGAGGCTGCTAATACGAGTAAGCAAAATGAGAAAATAAATGAAGGCGGAGAATAAGAACCTTTTAAGTAGAATAAGGGGAAGGAAAAGAAGAAAGTGAACCTTATAAATAGGACAAGGTGGATAGTGAAGAGACAATGATGGATAATCAGGATGACGATAATGATGATGATGATGATGATGGTAAGGATGATGATGTTAGAACCATTAAGCGTCAATCGGAGATGTAGAATGAGTCCAGCAGTAGGCCCTTTAGGTCATACGATATGGACTATACGTAGTTCATTATGATAATCCTGATCAAAACCTCGAAGAGGTTTTCAAAACGAGTGTAGTGGATTCTTATAAAGAAACTCCACGAGGATCACATAAAAGTCTCGCCAGTTTTATCATCACACCAGTGTTGAACGCTGGTCAAACAACTAATGTATCATTATGTGATACATCAAGTAATTGGTTATTCTAAGTGAATCCGAGTTACCAACTACCTAACCGCCTAGAACAACAACACCTGAACCAACAACAACAACAACACATGAACCTACAACGGTCACACCTACATCAACTACAACAACAAAAACATCAACTCATACAACAAGATTGGACCATCACCAACACCTATCATTACTGAAGAAACAATAACAACAACAACAACATCATCATCATCATCAATTCCACTTGTAACACCTACCTTACATGCAACAGATGAGGCAAAGGAAGATAATAGACCTGTCACTATTGTTGCAATAAAGAGAGTCATGAATAATCTCACTGGGCAGTTTAATGAGAGACTTTCAACATTTCGACAATTGCAGGTTAAAGATGTTGTTGGACCTTATCAACCACATGAAGAACCGCGAAGGCAACATGGTCAGTTCATGCTCAACCTAGATGAGTTGAACGCCACGATGCAGATGCAATTTATAAAGGTACCTGAATACAAAGAGGCAAACCCATAACTCTTCATGTTACTTGTAGATCCCTCATCTAGACCCCCACCTAAAACCGCAACCAAAGTAGATATTGATTCTCTTAGAGAGTCAATGTAAAACACGACATCTAGAATCACAAAAGCAATCAGCCAGCTTAGTGATCGAGTATCATCTTTGGAAGCAAACTATAGACCTCAATGTCGCAAACACCATTAGAATGATACAGATCACGATGATTATCCTAAGTGATTGAAGACTACAGAACCAACTGATAACATCAAATAAGTATATACTTTGAATATCATCATCCCACGTTTATCGCTCACAATCATTGCATTCATGTAAGATTTAGGACTTAGTTGCAATATATTTGTAATTTAGGTAAAAACATAAAAGGAGCAATTAACGACAAGACATGGGATGGCACGGAAATTAGAGAAATCTGGAGTTTTTCTTTCTAAAGGTTATACGGTGTGGAGATTTCCATACATCTTATAGAGAAAAATGCTAAAGTGGAAAATTCAACATTAAAGGTGATACGCCATATTGGAATAGTCCATATACCGTATAGGCTCCTCCATATGGCGTATGGAAATGTCCATACACTGTATGGAGGCCAAGAAAACTCTATAAATTAAGCCCTAAACTCGACTTAATATACATTCTATCACCATGATATGTAAAATCTCGTTTTAATATTTATTAAACAGAATCCAATGAGAGTTACCAACACTCTCGGGAAGTGTATCCGATCGCGTATAGTATAGACTCGGTAAGACCTAGTTGTTTCATTGGAATGACTGAAATAAAAATGTTTAAAAGCAAATTAAAACAAGATAATTGTGTTTTAAATCCACACAATTATGAAAATTATAAATAACTAAAGAATGAGAAATAAATAACAAGGAAATGGAAATGGTGAGTAAATCAATAAGATAAAAGACATGATCGCCTAACTAATCCTCTAACCTATCAATGACATGAAATGTATATGCAATGTTTGTAATAATATGTGCATGATATAACAGAATTGAATATTGTCATTAATATATGATACCACGTAATCACACAAAATAACTTGAGATTACGGATTTACGTATTTATTGTAAATAAATAAATGATCTAATTATGCGAAAACAAAACACATTGAGCTGGATTTGCTTGGACCAAAGTCAAAAGAGGCGAATACCTTTTGGGCCTTATGTTTGGCCAACCACCCATAGGGGATATCGGGTTGGGTTTGGTTGAATATCTTATTTAACAAGATAAGAATCTTTTTAAATAAAGTAAGTATCTTTTTATTTATAGTGTTTATCATGTATTTAAACATGGTAATTATCCTTTATAAAGCCTATAAGTATAAAGAGATAATTAGGGTTTCATAATCACATGTTTGACAAAACCCCTAAAACCCACTCCTACCCTTTTCTCTATGTTTTCGGCCGAAACAAACCCAAACACCAAACACACTCGTGTGTTGGTTTTACACAATCTGATTGTTCATTTTTGCTTATTAGATCAACTGCTAGCACACTGTTGTGATCATTTGAGGGCTAGTGTGCATTAACTGTGAGAAGCTCTTCTTCATAGATCTTTACCTTAAAGTATGATCTTGAGTCAAGTGGGAGTATTGGAGTAACCCTAGATGACCATTGCATCTATGTTGGCTCATGGATACAATTATAGGATTTTGGGCTACGCGTACATATTTATGTTTGCCTAAATATGTTTATTGTTTATTCATAATTTGATTGTTGCATGATAAACACGTGTTTTGGGTTTAAAGGTTAAAAAATGTTTTTTAAAGTTAAACGCCAAAGTTGTTTCAAAGAGTTTAAAATCTGTTAAATTGTTTTAACAAGCTACCATTGTAAGCAACATGCATGAAACAAACTTCCATTGTAAGCAACATGCATGTTGTTGATACAAAAGTTGGGCGTTCCTAGTTTGGGCTCTTGCTCTCGTACCAATTCGCTCTTAATGCTTGAAACCTGCGCACTAAGAAAGTAAACAAACACCGTTAGGCTTATCGTGGGATTGTCTCCCACAATTATCCTCCGGCGTAAGAGTAAATAATCGGTTTTAGGGTTCTCGTAAGGAGTTTTAAGGTTTTTGAATCGTACCTTTAATGAGAATTATGTCATTCCTTATATAGGTGCAGAATCCTCGTAGGTTTCTTGCTCATTACTCTTCGCACACATGGTGCTTATCCGGGTTAAGGATACCTATTTTGTAAATAGAAGATCCTTATCTATTTCGTAAGTCTAAACCATTGGCGTTGTGGCCCAAGTCATTGTTATGATGGCCCACTCGTGGTGGGTTTGGGCCTAGTAACGTTTATCATTTGGGCTCGTGGCCCAAATATAGACTATACATCATCATGTCCCCCAGTCTAGTGTGCACGGCTCGTAGCCGCGGGTACTAGACTAGTGATAACAGCGGTAAGCGTGGCGGGAAATATTTAAATGGTTACCGCCCAAGGGTGGGAACTATGTATCTAGTCCCTAAATATCTCAATCTTTCCTCGGGAAACGAGGAGTGTAGCCACGTATTCCTTGGAAGATGGGAAAAAGTGCATGTACCGTTTCATATTCTAGCCACACGTTTTATGAGTGGGATCCACGTGGCTTACATCTAGGGTTTTTATGACCTATTTAAGAGTCACCGCCTCCCTTTTCATTATAACATCACAGTAAAAACGATTTCCGCCATTTTTACATCTTTTCAAAAGCTTCTTTAAGAGATCAACTATTTCTATTAGGTAACTGCGCGTGCATATCTTAGTAGATAGTGTCATACTGCTGAAATGG
This sequence comes from Artemisia argyi, assembly GCA_030686995.1. Taxonomy (NCBI): domain Eukaryota; kingdom Viridiplantae; phylum Streptophyta; class Magnoliopsida; order Asterales; family Asteraceae; genus Artemisia; species Artemisia argyi. The sequence continues at coordinate 107,500,100 of CM060685.1, forward strand.
TTGCTCAGTTAGAGAATTTTCGCTCTGCGATGGATGAGGATGAACTGCGTCAGTTCTCTTCTGATTACTTTATTCCTCTGGACGTGCATCCAGAAGTCCCGGACGTCGATGCGTGTATTGCCGATTTCCCCGAAGGGAAGATAGGGTTATACACGCGCTTCTTTGAGTACGCTAACTATCGCATACCAATATCTGTATTTTTGAGCAACGTGCTCAATTTCTATCACCTTCATATCTCTCAGCTGCACTGTATAGGTGCAGCGAAGATATCAAATTTTAAAGTAATAAACCCAACCGTCGACCTATTTCGTGCGTTTTACCACACAACGTGGTTGCATGGATGGGTATCTTTTGCGAAGCACGCAGGGCGCCTTCAGTGTATACCGATAAGGTAGATTCCTTGAGGCATTGGAGGGAATATTTTTTCTGGGGTGGATGATGTGGTGTTTCCTTCACCATTTGAGTTTTATACTCAAGAGACGCTGCCGAGGGATGGGTGCCCCGCACCCGGTTCGTATAGCTTGGCGAATGCGGATACTATTGATGCCAACCGCATCCCCATTAACCCTTACCCTGAGGAGTTTTTGGTGCACATGGGGTTGAGTCGCAACTATTTCCATAGTGCTAACGAGGTGCCAACCTTCATTGATGAGAGCGGCCGGGGTGGATGTTCATCCCTTTTAATTGTTTGCTTCAAATAATGTAAGTTTTTTGGTATGCGCATTTTTAATAACTAACCTGTGTTTTGCTACTTGTTTATGTGTTGCACAGAGATGGATTTGTTTGCCGTAGTGAAGCTTGAGAAGCCGGAATAGGTGACCGTTGGTGTGTGCCCTCTGAGGGAGAATGAGCAACCACTCTTGGATGTGACTGTTGGGCATCTGACTGTGTTGGGGCCAGCTGGTCCTGAAGATTCGCCCCCTCCTCTTATGACGCCAGTACAGAGCGTGGCTCCCACTGTGGAGTCTGCAGATGTGGAGAAGTTGCAAGCTGAATATTCTGACAGCGTGGAGGTAGTAGAGCCTTAGGTGGTAGCGCGGAATCTAAAGTGCAAAGGAGAGGCTAGTGGCAGTGGTACTTCCAAGAGGAGGCGCCATCTGATCGCGGATGAAGAGTCATCCGCAGAGGATGACACATTCGCTACTGGCGCGGATAAGAAGACTGCAAAGGCTTCTCCGCTTCTGTAAGTGATATTCCTCATTCCTCTTTATATATTTATTATTACTTGTCGTAATATGCGCTGACTTTCTTCCTTATTCGTTGTAGTGACCATGCTGCAAAGGATGATGCGGCATTTGTGGAGAGTGTGGTCCCTCCTCAGAATGAAAACGTGGAGGAGGGAGTGAAGGTGGCTGAGGATGTATCTGCGCAGCAGCTGTTGGTGGAGTTGGCTGTTGCTGCTGAGCGTCAAACTGAGCTAGTCGCTCAGTTGAAGACGCGATACGTCGGGGAGAATAGCACTCTTGCCCAGAAAGATGAGGAGATTGCTCTTCTTCGTGCGCAGCTAGCTGAGGCGCAAGCGGAGGCAGAGTCTGCCAAGGCGCACGCAGACAAGGTCACGGACGAAAAGTTGACCATGATGGCCGAGGTGCAGCATGCGCGCGGGGAACTTCATCAATTCAGGGCCAACCTTACCTGGGCGGTAAGGTATCTTGAGGAGAAGAAGGACGAACATTTTGCGAACATTGATGAGTTTAGCCTGCGCATGGAGAAGATTATTAAGGAGGAGGAGGAGAAGTTGCGCGGCCTGAGCATAGACTATGATGAGGAATTATACCCGCATCTTATGTCTACCATAGCTGAGTACAGGTACGTCCTTATATATTTTCTGCAATGTTGCCTTATATTGATTGATTTGTTGCTTCTCTTCTAATACATCCTTTTCCTGTTTATGTAGGTGGTTGATCAGTCATGGCTTGCGCCTGGCTACGATGGGCACCCTAGAGTTTCCAGAGGTGTTGGAGACCTTTGGAAAGGTGGTGCAGTGCGCCGTGGAGCGTGGTAGGGCGCAAGCTATGGAGGAGCTCCATGAGGCGAAGGTGCTGATGCGTGGGAATCGCAACAGGTTTTACCTCTCGAGGGATCTCAAGAAGCTTACAACCCCCACCAGGCAGTGTACCTGATCGTTGTAGTATAGTATAGTGACAAGTACCGGGGGATTGATCGTTCAGCTTAGGAATAGTGTCGCTAGGATTAGAAAGCCTAATTACTAGTTCTAAAGGTGAGGGGTGATTATTTTTGTATTTTTATATTTTTTAGAAAGCAAGTAAAAATCTCGGGTTCTGGAAGAGTGGGCGGAATTAGTTGCTATTCAACTAACCCAAAACTAAGATGCAATCAAAATAAAACACTAAAAATGAAAATAAACTAATTATACTAAGGTTGTGAGCAGTAATTGGAGAAAATGTGTTTACTTAGACTTCACTACTCCCTAGATATCTTTTACACGTTAATTACTTGTTATAATTGTATGGATGACGGATTGTATTCCTTAATACCATTCATGGGGTGGCATACATAACTCCCCAATTCTATGAGCTCTTATCTCCTCCTACACCATGACCCAGCACAACTATAGGGATTGTAAACAGTGTCTCATGCATTAAATACAACCAATAAAGACCTAGTACGCCTCGGTTCATGTTTCTTAAGACGTTCAAGCATGTTACCATTTGGAGATCTGCCAGTTTTCTTAAGCCTAACATATAAAATCATTCATCCAAGACAAGAATAAACAAGTAATCAACACATAATCAATATCTATGTTTCATTAGATCTAAGCAAACACAAAGGAGATCTAGCCTAGCATGATAGAATTGAGACAAGAACAAGATATAGACAACCAACACATAGACATATTGATTGAATTAGAAGAACACTTATCTCAATTACAATGCAAGGTATCAAGGGTTTGGAACCCTTGAAAAACCTGTAAAAGTTGCCCCAAATTCGTCTTTAGGGTTTCTCCAAAACTTCTCTTTTTTAATGTGAAAAACTAGAAAACTATATATAGGAAAACAGGGGTGACGGCATCAAGAGCAAGGGTGTGATGCCGTCATCTCGCCGCCAAATACTTCCTCGGACGGCCTTGATCTACTTCTGACGCCCTATGTGACGCCGTCATCAACTACGGTATTTTATTCTTGGGACTTTGACGCCGTCATGAGTTACTCGTGACGCCTTCACGTACTGTTCCTAGCATAGAATTTTGAGACTTTGCCGTTTTCTTCACTTTTATGCTCCAAAAACGTCCAAAATGGCTTCTTTTCCAGAATTCACTCTCGAAGTACCTAAAATCACAAAAGGAACGATTTAGGGCAATAATTGATCAAATATGTTCGGATTCGGGCTTAAATGACCCCCTAAAAACGGATCATTTTTCGCCTCATCATATACCCTTACACTTGAGATTTGCTTGTCCTCAAGCAAATGCGCTTTTATTCTACTCAAAAGACAAGTTAGGGGTCATTTAACACTAATATAAAAGTAATTACAACAAATAATCATTCCACTAAAGACCAATAGACAAGCACGGAGGTCATACACAAGCACCTCACAAATAGTGTTTAGATACTCACATCTCTCGGGTGTAATAAAGTAATATAACATTATGGAAATGGAAGATATCTCTCACTACCTGTCATAGCAAAATAGATTACCATAGGCTTGGGAAAGGATCAAACCTCCACCACATGGCGTAAGCACCTAGGATAAACTATCAAAGAGGTCTTTTAAAGGGTTGTAACGTTAGGTATAGGGCTATGAATTACACGGTTTTGTTGGATAAAGGAAGTTTTACTGGTGGCGAGTTAACAATCTTGGTTAATTACATGTACAACATGGTGTTGCTAAGCCAAAACTAGACTCGACTTAAGCTAATAAATGAAAAATAACTAAAAACATAAAATGAACATAGAATGAAACGGGATGGTAGTCCGTATGTTTTTTCTCTTTTTCCTTTTTCTATTTTTATTATTTTTTTTTCTTTTTCTTGATTTTTTCGATTTTTTTTTTTTTTTTTTTTTTTTTGCATACACTCTTACCCTACCATCCAAATAATACATCATAGGGAGTGAACATTCCCTTTACACTTGAATCTTTACATACTTTACATTAAACTATTCTAATGACTCGAATTAAGAAAATCAAAACACTTGGAGCACTTTTAAGATTAACGCACATATGGGGGTAATAATATTATGTTCTTCCCCATTACTCCAAAAAATAAGTACTTACCCATGAGTCCCAATTATCCCAAAACAATATGTACAAGGATATGACTCGACTTAGCAACCATGTAATCAATTAGAAAGTTAACTTAGGGTTTAACAAATAACAATAATGCACTAAAAATGAGCGCATACACGGAAGGCTAAGGCGATTTGGTTGTACATTTAAGTAGGGTGTAACAAATTCTTCCTTTAAGTAAAATGCTTAAAGTTAGAAACGAAAAGATAGGCTCGGAGGGGTGTACTAGGGATTTCGTGTACTAAAAATGAGTACAACGCTAAGGGTGTGGGAAAAATTAGTTGACTTAACTAGCCAAGTAATATGACTCAAATGGTCAAGTAATTATGATACGGGTTTAACACAAGGGTGATCCTAATGCCTCTTATCATGTAGTAAATCCTACTACACGAATGTAGTCTCACTAGCGGTCTCGGGATGCATCACTAACGCAAGTTCTAGAATCTAAATGCTACCGGTACACTCATAAGCACTAATAGTAAATGCTTTTCCTATCAAATCTAAAGGCGAACCTCACATTTTTTGGTGGAAAATTTTTCTGCATATACGGTTATGTGCTAGTCATACAACCTCCTATCCATGAGACGCTTGCTATGGCTAAAGTTTCACTCCTAAATGTTGTAAAAAATTTTAAATTTGGTGCTAAAATTGCACTAACAAGTATTTCTCATAGTTTTATTACACATCTACTATCAAACAAAACAAACTCAAGCGAAAGTGCATATGTAAGGTATCATATTTTTACCCTCCCCTTACACTTAAGATGAACATTGTCCCCAATGTTCAAGTAAAGAATGTAAAAGTGAAAAAGCAAAGAGAATGAAATCAAATACTCCCCTGATTCGCTCGGTATGGATTATAGGTTGGCCAGGTTAGATCTTCCTCCAAGAAAACGAACAATCAAAGCTTCCCTTCCAGAATATAAATCATCTTCCTGTCGAACATAACCTGTAAATCCTGACAAAAATAGACAAGACAACCTAGCGTAAAATCGGCGGCATCCTATATAAGTTACTAAATCCTAGAAAACAAAGTAAGATATAATGCTTGTGGAATGAAGTTTGCAGATTTCCTGGAGATTATAAAACTTAATAATTCACAAAAACCATAAGACTCCGTTAGAAAAAACAAAACCGGTAAAATTTCCAGATTTTAACTCCTGACGCCGTCAAGAGTAAACCCCTGACGCCGTCAGAATGGACCTGCAGAAATTCTTATGTTAAGTTTCCGGAAAATTTCTGGAAAAACTTCGTCCTACTTCCTGGAAAATCCTGCAAAACTTCATTATGACTCAATACAAGCATTTAACTCTAACAAATACGAATATACATGCTCATTTAATATTGTGGAGAATCATGATCGGTTTGTTTCTTGAAAACATATTTGGGGTTTCCTATTACACTTATCTTTTGCAAAAATACTTTTAGGTTGGAGTTAAGACTAGGCCAAACAACATAGTAAAGTATTTCCACATTTTAATTTAGAGACATGATCAACCAACAATAAAAATAAAACATGCATAGGGAAGCAAATAAAATCACACAAAACATGGGTTGCCTCCCAAGAAGCGCTTTTCTTTATTTACGAGTCTTGTAGCTAGACTCAAGGTCATGGGTTACTACGTGACCTCATAATTGGTTCCACTCTCTAGGTCATCTTCTAAACCAGTTTTGTATTCCGGACCTAGTTGCAAGCACTCTTTGTAGAAACCAAGCATCCTATTTCTAACATACTCTACTCCTCTACGTCTATCCTCCTCATTCCTATAGTAAGCCGCTTGCTTATGTTCCTTTTCGAAATTAGAGAGAAGGCGGTATTGTTCGATCTTGTAGGGCATTTGATAAGCAACCTCATCATTCTCTTTCTTGAACCTAACTATCCCTAAAGTCGGATCATAACTCATCCTAGTGGACTCAACAAATGGTTTTCCGAATATTATTTGGCTTAGGCAAGCATCTATCACCGGACGAGTGTCTTCCACTATCATAAAATCAATCTCAAAGGTGAGATTCCCTATAATCACATGTAATCCTTTAACTCTCCCTACAAATTACTTATCCAATTTTTACCGGGCATCATCCTAAAATTGAGTTGCTTCTTCATCACCCAGTTGTAATAGGTCCTAGTCATGATGTTCACGGGGGATCTAAGGTCGATGTAAGCTTTCCATATATGCATGTGCCCGATATTACATGGGATGTTAATGTTAGAGGGGTCTCCCATTTTGATAAGGGGGTCGCCAAAGATATATGTTCTCTCGGGACCATCGAATAAATCCTTATGGTATTCCCGTTCTTCCTTGGTTGGCAACTTATCAAAGTATTCTTCCATAGGTTCTACCTCCTCTAATTCCTCACCCTTATTAACCTCAACTTCCCTACTCTCATCCTTACTATCGGCTTCTACTCTAACTTCATCCTTGTCACTCTCCTCTATCTCCTTATCTATCGGCTTAATGGTGACAACATTGACAAAGTGGACATGTTTGGATGATGAGGGGTTCTTAATTTGGATTCCACTATTGGTGTCCCTAGGGTCCTTCCTAGGTGTGATTAATGTTTGGTTGTTGAGGGCTTTCAACAAGTTGTCAATCTTATTGGTCATCTCCGTTTGTTGTTGGTTGAATTTGGTTTCAAACCTAGCTATGCGGGCTTCTTGAGATGCCATGAACTTTGACATCAATCCTTCAAGATTGTTGGTACTACCATAGTTGTTAGAAGGATTGTTGTTGAAAGTACGGTTGGATGGTGGACCGTTTGGTTGGTAACGATTAGGCGGATTGGAAAAATTGGGTTGATTTTGTTTCCACCTAAGGTTTGGGTGATTTTTCCAAGAGGGGTTGTATGAATCACCATAAGTGTTTGGCTCGGGCTTGAAAGTGTACCACTTATCTCCCGCTTCGTCGGTACGCGTGGATGCGTAGTCCGCAAAAGCTGTTCCGGGGAGTTCCACACAATCACGAGTGTCATGGGGACCACTACATAATTCGCATGAAGAAGTGATTTTGTTCACTTGGCTTGAAGGCTTCGGAGCTTCATAAGATTTCATGAGAAACTTGACTTGGTCCTCAAGTTCCATGATCCTACGGTCGGGAGTGCTAGAATTGTTCGAAGGCAAAGATATTGCCTTGACCGTTTTGTTCAAATCACGGGGATCATTCCAACTTTTGTTGTCATAGAGAGCAAGATCTTCTATGAGTTCCCATGATTGTTCCGCACTAAGATCACGTAGCTTACCACCGGCCGATTGGTCAATGGTTCGCCTCGTGGAGATGTCGATATGGTCATAGAAGATTTGGAGTTGGAGCCAAAGATCTATGCCATGATGAGGGACTTTTTGGAGTAAGTCCTTGAAACGAGTCCATGCTTCATAAAGAGATTCATTTTGACGTTGTTGGAACATCAAGATGTCATTCCTAAGCTTAGTAGTTCTCCCCGGTGGGAAAAATTGAGCAAGGAAACGAGTGGTGAGATCATCCCATGTGGTGATGGATCCCGCGGGTAAACGCTCAAGCCATTGACTAGCTTGATCCCGTAGAGAGAATTGGAATAGGCATAAACGGGTAGTCTCTCTAGTTTCAACACCTAGGTCTATGGAATCTACGATTTTGAGGAAGTCCTTAAGATGTTGATTTGGATCTTCGGAGCGAAGTCCATGGAATGCACATCCGCTTTGCACCAACCGGATGGTGTCGGATCGCAAGGGGGTCACATTGTCTCCGGTGAGCTCAATGGTGTTTCGGTAGCCTTGGTGGCTAGGTCGGGAATACTCTCCTAAGGTTCAGGGTCTAAGGGGTTCTAGTGGTGGGTTTTGTTGTGGTGGGATGACGGGTTCAAAGATGTTACCACCTTCCATGATGTCGGATGGTAAAGAGTTACGAACAAAGGCACGAAGAAATAAGATAGACTAAAGAAGACCTAAAAATAAAAATAAAATCTCACTAGAAAGGAATCTAGCAAGTAGACCTAATAAAAAGAAATCCTAACCTAGACAATAACTATTCCCCGGCAGCGGCGCCAAAAACTTGATGCGTGGGAATCGCAACAGGCTTTACCTCTCGAGGGATCTCGAGAAGCTTACAACCCCCACCAGGCAGTGTACCTGATCGTTGTAGTATAGTATAGTGACAAGTACCAGGGGATTGATCGTTCAGCTTAGGAATAGTGTCGCTAGGATTAGAAAGCCTAATTACTAGTTCTAAAGGTGAGGGGTGATTATTTTTGTATTTTTATATTTTTTAGAAAGCAAGTAAAAATCTCGGGTTTTGGAAGAGTGGGCGGAATTAGTTGCAATTCAACTAACCCAAAACTAAGATGCAATCAAAATAAAACACTAAAAATGAAAATAAACTAATTATACTAAGGTTGTGAGCAGTAATTGGAGAAAATGTGTTTACTTAGACTTCACTACTCCCTAGATATCTTTTACACGTTAATTACTTGTTATAATTGTATGGATGACGGATTGTATTCCTTAATACCATTCATGGGGTGGCATACATAACTCCCCAATTCTATGAGCTCTTATCTCCTCCTACACCATGACCCAGCACAACTATAGGGATTGTAAACAGTGGCTCATGCATTAAATACAACCAATAAAGACCTAGTACACCTCGGTTCATGTTTCTTAAGACGTTCAAGCATGTTACCATTTGGAGATCTGCCAGTTTTCTTAAGCCTAACATATAAAATCATTCATCCAAGACAAGAATAAACAAGTAATCAACACATAATCAATATCTAGGTTACATTAGATCTAAGCAAACACAAAGGAGATCTAGCCTAGCATGATAGAATTGAGACAAGAACAAGATATAGACAACCAACACATAGACATATTGATTGAATTAGAAGAACACTTATCTCAATTACAATGCAAGGTATCAAGGGTTTGGAACCCTTGAAAAACCTGTAAAAGTTGCACCAAATTCGTCTTTAGGGTTTCTCCAAAACTTCTCTTTTTTAATGTGAAAAACTAGAAAACTATATATAGGAAAACAGGGGTGACGGCGTCAAGAGCAAGGGTGTGACGCCGTCATCTCGCCGCCAAATACTTCCTCGGACGGCCTTGATCTACTTCTGACGCCCTATGTGACGCCGTCATCAACTACGGTATTTTATTCTTGGGACTTTGGCGCCGTCATGAGTTACTCGTGACGCCTTCACGTACTGTTCCCAGCATAGAATTTTGAGACTTTGCCGTTTTCTTCACTTTTATGCTCCAAAAACGTCCAAAATGGCTTCTTTTCCAGAATTCACTCTCCAAGTACCTAAAATCACAAAAGGAACGATTTAGGGCAATAATTGATCAAATAAGTTCGGATTCGGGCTTAAATGACCTCCTAAAAACGGATCATTTTTCGCCTCATCATATACCCTTACACTTGAGATTTGCTTGTGCTCAAGCAAATGCGCTTTTATTCTACTCAAAAGACAAGTTAGGGGTCATTTAACACTAATATAAAAGTAATTACAACAAATAATCATTCCACTAAAGACCAATAGACAAGCACGGAGGTCATACACAAGCACCTCACAAATAGTGTTTAGATACTCACATCTCTCGGGTGTAATAAAGTAATATAACATTATGGAAATGGAAGATATCTCTCACTACCTGTCATAGCAAAATAGATTACCATAGGCTTGGGAAAGGATCAAACCTCCACCACATGGCGTAAGCACCTAGGATAAACTATCAAAGAGGTCTTTTAAAGGGTTGTAACGTTAGGTATAGGGATATGAATTACACGGTTTTGTTGAATAAAGGAAGTTTTATTAGTGGCGAGTTAACAATCTTGGTTAATTACATGTACAAGATGGCGTTGCTAAGCCAAAACTAGACTCGACTTAAGCTAATAAATGAAAAATAACTAAAAACATAAAATGAACATAGAATGAAACGGGATGGTAGTCCGTATGTTTTTTCTCTTTTTCCTTTTTCTATTTTTTTTTTTTCTTTTTCTTGATTTTTTCGATTTTTTTTTTTTTTTTTTTTTTTTTTTTTTTGCATACACTCTTACCCTACCATCCAAAATAATACATCATAGGGAGTGAACATTCCCCTTACACTTGAATCTTTACATACTTTACATTAAACTATTCTAATGACTCGAATTAAGAAAATCAAAACACTTGGAGCACTTTTAAGATTAACGTACATATGGGGGTAATAATATTATGTTCTTCCCCATTACTCCATAAAATAAGTACTTACCCATGAGTCCCAATTGTCCCAAAACAATATGTACAAGGATATGACTCGACTTAGCAACCATGTAATCAATTAGAAAGTTAACTTAGGGTTTAACAAATAACAATAATGCACTAAAAATGAGCGCATACACGGAAGGCTAAGGCGATTTGGTTGTACATTTAAGTGGGGTGTAACAAATTCTTCCTTTAAGTAAAATGCTTAAAGTTAGAAACGAAAAGATAGGCTCGGAGGAGTGTACTAGGGGTTTCGTGTACTAAAAATGAGTACAACGCTAAGGGTGTGGGAAAAATTAGTTGACTTAACTAGCCAAGTAATATGACTCAAATGGTCAAGTAATTATGATACGGGTTTAACACAAGGGTGATCCTAATGCCTCTTATCATGTAGTAAATCCTACTACACGAATGCAGCCGCGCCATATGTTGAATCCTTTTGTTCTTGAGAAGGAGGTTCCTCTTAAGGAGGTATTGGAGCTGCATGCGGAGAGAGCTTCTAAGAAGAAAGGTGTTAAAGGCAGGGCCATCCTATGCGGTGTGGGCGCTGCGCATATTCCCAGATCCGATGGGGTTCCTGTTAGCGTAGCGACCGTATCGCCTAAGGATTCGTTGCTTTTGAGAAAACTCCAAGAGGCAGGAAGCTCCGCTGCCCCAGAAGATAGTCTTGAGCATCGTCATAGTGTATAGATGTAGACTTTTGTAACTTGTATACTTTTGTATAAATAACAAATGATATCTTTTGCTTGTTATGGTATCCGTTAGTAAATTGTCATCCTTTATGTAAAAAGATCAATTGAGATATTCCTTTTGTTTGAACCTATGTTTAAATTAAGTGCGTGACTCAAAATTAATCATAAGCATGAAAATGGATTTGCATTATTTTTGCAAAGTCTTATTACATGACCAAGAGTCTTGGTTTATAGTTTGCTAAGCTTGTTCTGTGTACGTAATATTGCGCATCCTTCATGGGATGCGCATAGAAAACTTACTTCAACGTCTTGAAAGTAAGGCGCCTAGCAAGGATGCGTGATCCAATGTTGATGGGTTTGCAACCCTCTTACTCAACGAGTTAGTTAGTAGGTTTACTCATCCTTTATGCCATCGTGGGTCTTAATTAGTGCATGCACGCCATTTAGGCAATATAGTATAACAATATTGAGACATATAAGAATGTATGCAATAAAGTAAAATGTGTTATGGAGTTAGCTAGAAACCATAACGTTTTATTGATACTTGCAAGTTTTTGAAAAAGTAAAAAACAATTCCTAACAAAGAAAAGAAAAAACAAAAAATTATTGGGCACATACTAAAGTGCAAAGTTGTCTGTTTGTGGGCTGTAGCCTTTCCTAAAGATAGTATCTTTTGAGATTGCAGATATTCCAAGTGCGCGCCAGATCATGACCTTGCATATCGCGCAACCTGTATGCACCATTACCTAGCGCATCAGTGACCTCATAAGGTCCTTCCCATTTTGGTCCAATCTTGCTTGTGTCTTCTGCGTGGCTCGCGTCGTTAGCGCGATATACGAAGTCTCCTGGCTTGAAGGAAGTATGTTTGAATTTTAAGGTTATAATACTTCTTCATTTTTGCTTTTGCCTTTGCTTCGCGTATAGCTGCGCGTTCATGCCTTTCTTCTAGCAAGTCCAAGTCTACGCGCCGCTCCTCGTCATTTGTTGTGACGTTAACCTCTGCTGTTCGGATAGTTGGCATCCCTATTTCAGCTGGTATGACGGCTTCTGTCCCATAGACAAGAGAAAATGGTGTGTCTCCGGTACTGGTTTTGATTGTGGTGCGGTGCGCCCATAAAACATGTGACAACTCGTCCACCCATTTTCCTTTGTGTCTGTCGAGGCGTGCGTTTATCCCTTCGCCTAAGCTGCGATTCGCGCGCTCAACTAAGCCATTGGTTTGTGGGTGTTTTACTGAAGCAAAGTGTTGTGTGATGTTCAATTGCGCGCACCAATCTTTGAATGGGTTGTCACATAATTGTTTCCCATTATCTGATATGATTTCACCTGGTAGCCCAAAGCGACACACAATATTGTCCCACACGAAGCGTTTTACCTGGTTTCCAGTGATGTTTACCACTGCTTTTGCTTCAATCCATTTGGTGAAGTAGTCTATGGCTACGAAGAGGAATTTTAGTCCTCCTGCTGCAACCGGGAAAGGGCCTGCGATGTCAATGCCCCATTTGTAGAATGGTCATGGTGAGGTGATTGGCGTTAACTCTTGTTGTGGTTGGTGCGGAATTGGCCTGTGTACTTGGCAGTTGCTACATTTTTTATCATATCTCACGCGTCGCAGTGCATAGTGGGCCAATAATATCCTGGCCGTAGAGCGCACGCCACAACAGACCGTGGTCCTGAGTGCATGCTACATGATCCAGTGTGGATTTCTCAGAGTACATGATCTGCTTGAAGAGGTCCAACACATCGGAGCCAAGGTTGTAAGAAAGAACGTCGATATAGGATGTTATCATGTAGTTCAAATCTCTGCGCTGTGCGTCGCACTCTTCGAGCGTCCTTAAGATCTTGTGGTAAGATCCCTTTGCCGATGAATTCAATGATAGGTGTCATCCACGTGGGATCTTGTTCTTCTATCACCGTGGATACTTCCATATCCAAGATTGATTTGTTTTTTCGAGTGCGCAAAGCTTGTAGATGCAATCTTGCTAAGCGCATCAGCTTTCCTATTGTCCCCTCTAGGCACTTGTTTGATTGTGAACCTATCAAAGTTCTGAATTAAGGATTTGGTTTTTTCCAGGTATTGGATCATGTGTTCATCCTTGGCTTCATACTTGCCTAACACATGGTTAGCTACTAACCTGGAATCTACGTTTGCTTCTAGGTTGCGTACACCTATTTGAATTGCAATACGTAGTCCAGCGAGTAGGGCTTCGTATTCTGCCTCATTATTTGTGGCTGTGAATTCGAAACGCAATGCGTAGGTGAACTTCATTCCTTCTGGATTAGTAAGGATAAGGCATGCGCTTGATCCATCCACGCATGAGGATCCATCTGTGAACAGAATCCAGGGTTCATGTAGATTCGTTTTGCTTGTTGAAGTTGGACTATCGGTATCTGGCTTTTCAACAATAAAGTTGGCTAATATCTGCCCCTTGATTGCAGTGCGTGGTCTATACGAGATGTTATACTCGCTCAACAACACACTCTACTTTTGTAGTCTTCCTGATGCGTCAGGTTTAGAGATAACTTGTTTGATTGGTTGGTCCGTGATCACAGCTATTGGGTGCGCTTGAAAGTACCTGCGCAGTCTTTTAGCTGCGAATACTAGGGCTAAGACCAGTTTTTCCATGGCGCTGTAGTTAGTCTCTGTCTTCTTCAATGCTTTGCTTACAAAGTATATGGGTGTCTGGACGGAGTTCCTATCTGTCAATAGTATTGCGCTAACTGCTCCATGGGTTGCAGATAAATACATGATTAACTCTTCCCCTGGTCGTGGTGCGACAAGTTTGGGGAGCGATGCCAGATGCTGTTTTAGTTATTGGAAGGCTTCCTCTGCTTCCTCAGTCCAACGGAAGTCTCCCTTTTTGGTGCACTTCGTGAGTGTTTTAAAGAGAGGGAGTGATTTGTCTGCTGACTTAGATAAAAAACGGTTTAGCCTAGCTAGCTTTCCGTTTAATGACTGGACTTCTTTCAGTGTGCGCGGTGAGGGGAGCTCAATAACGGCTTTTGTTTTCTCTGGGCAAGGTTTAATACCATCAAGTTCCATTAAGTACCCCAGGAACATGCCTTCTGTTGCACCAAAGGTGCACTTCTTGGGGTTTAACTTCATGTTTATTTTTCCCACTGTTTTGAACGTTTCCTCGATGTCGCGCACCAATTCATCCTCTGTGTGGCTCTTGATGACAAGGTCGTCAACGTAGACTTCCAAGTTTTGACCCACTTGTTTTTTGAAAGCCATGTCCACCAATCGTTGGTATGTTGCGCCTGCGTTTTTTAGGCCAAATGGCATTTTCGTGTAGCAATAGACCCCTTGACTTGTGTGAAAAGCTGTTTTTTCTTCATCCTCCACTGCCATCTGGATTTGATGGTACCCTTTGTATGCGTCTAGGAAACACTTAAAAGGATATCCGTACAGGGATTCTACTTTCCAGTCGATCTCTGGCAGTGGGTAGTATTCCTGTGGGCATGCTTTGTTGAGGTCTGTGAAGTCCACGCACATCCTCCAACTGCCATCGCTCTTTTTTACCATCACTGGGTTAGAGAGCCAGTCGTGATAGTATACTTCGCGCATTATACCTGCGTCTACAAGTTTATGTACTTCTTCCAGAATAGCTTTTGCGCGATCTTGGGCTTGGCCGCGCTTCTTTTGTCGTATTGGGGGATATCCTTGTCGGATTTGTAGCTTGTGCTCCGTGATAGAGCGTGGCACCCCGGTCATGTGCTTTGGTTCCCATGCAAAGATATTCAGGTTCTTTTGCAAGAGTGCGCACACAGCTGCTTTACCTTTGTCAGATAAAGATCCTCCAATCGATACTTGTTGATCTGGGTAATCGGGATGAATAGCGACCTTTAAGTTTGGTGTTTTTTCTGTGCGCTGTTC
Source organism: Artemisia argyi (assembly GCA_030686995.1). NCBI lineage: Eukaryota > Viridiplantae > Streptophyta > Magnoliopsida > Asterales > Asteraceae > Artemisia > Artemisia argyi. The sequence goes on from CM060685.1 coordinate 107,515,129, forward strand.
TGGAATATTCTCCACCTCACTGGTTACTACGTTGCATTCTTTGGGTGGTACTGTGGTGTTGTAGAGGGTGACAATTCCTCCTTCCACCGGAAATTTGAGCATCCCATGTGATGTGGATGGTACAGCGCGCATGGATGATATTCCAGGTCTCCCAATGATGCCATTGTATGGTGAGGGAGACTTGATTACCATGAAATTTATCCATGTTGCTGTTGAGTGTTGTTCATCGCCCACAACTACGAGCAAGCGCAATTGCCCCATAGGCCAAATCTTTTCTCTTGTGAATCCAGTCAGCGAAGTTGTGGCTGGTATCAATTGACTTTGTATCTCAGGTCGTAGCCTTTTGAAACAATGATCATATAGGATGTCTGCGGATGCCCCCCCCCCCCCCCATCGATATACATGCGGCGGATCTCGTGTCCCCCAGTATGTATTTCAATAGTTAGTGGCTCTACTACTGCGTTGTCCGCAGCTAGAGTGGGGAAGGATATCTCTTTTACTGGAGAGAATTTTTGACTGACTTTTTGTTTTGTCTTGCGTTGCCATGACTGTATCATGTAGATGATGTCCGCTTTATCTTTGGGAGGTTCTTTCTTGCCTCCATTCCTTTGCTTGTCCTTCCCTTCTTTAATGTTTTTTACGAGGTGATCCATTCTGCCCTCCCTTACTAATTTTTCAATCAGTTGTCGTAGCTGGACACACTCGTTGGTTGTATGGCCCTTTTGGCCATGATATTCGCAGTATCCATTCCCTATGCGCTTGTCCTCTGCGGTACGCATTGGTGGAGGTTTTGGGAAGTTTGCACCTTCTGTTACAAATATTTCCCTCAGAGTCTTTGTGAGAGGGGTATACTTGTCATTATCTCGTCCACTGCGATAATTCTTGTTGCGGTTGCTGCTCTGATCATTGGATTGTCTCCTAGGTTGTTCTTGTTGCCTGTAATTTGAGTAGCCTCTTTTACTGTCTGCAGCGGCTGCTTCTCCTTGTATGAAGGATCTTGTGCGCTTCATTAGCTCATCGAAAGTTTGGGGAACCTTGTCGTTTAGCTTCCGAATGAGTTCTGGGTTATTAATCCCATTCATGAACCCTGAAATTTTGAGGACTTCAGGACACGCTTTGACGTGTATACACTCATCTTTGAAGCGTTCCATATAGGCACTGGTTGATTCCCCTTGGCGCTGTTTTACCCTGGCTAGTTCAACGGGGTTTTTAGCGCACTTCTTTCTTTGGGTGAAGTTTAGTCGGAATGCTTTCCGCAATTCTTCAAACCCGTCGATGCTCCGTCGTGGGAGCTTGCTAAACCATGTACGCGCATTTCCTACTAAGGTGGAATTAAACATATGGCACCACACAGGTTGTGGCCAATTTTCGATAGTAGCAGCCGATTCGAAAATTTTTAGGTGGTCATCCGGATCACCTGTTCCATCATATGTTTTGACATTAGTGGGCATGCGCCTCCTCTTGTGATTGGAGTAATCGCTAATGCGTCGTGTAAATGCATCAACTTTCTGGCGATGCCACGGAAGAGACATGTCTTCGTCTTCTTCTTCGCGACGTCTTCCTCTAGACTTCTAGTGTCCTGTTTCCTTATCCTCGTTGTCCAAGGAGTCGTTGGAGGAGGAGTAATCTCTTTTGCGGCACTTGCGCCGGCTTCCTTTAGAGGAAGAGCTTGAGGGACTTTCACTTGGGGATATTCTCCTCCTTAATCTGTCGTGAATTCTTTTGCTCCCAGACCTAGAGGAACCTTCGCTTGGTGAATGTTGAGGTCCTAATCTGTCTTGTATCCCCCGACTACCAAGTCTGGAATGAACATTAGTGCGCCTTTCGCCGTCTTCATATTCCTCTGAATATTGTGAGTCAGATGTCGTACCCAGCCTATCATGGATAGTGGTACGTCTTTCATTGTTTTCGCGTCTTCCTCGTAGGTGGCGCGGTGGTGATGCTTCGCGTTCAGGACCAAAGTTGAGCCGGGCTTGCAGGCTCGTACTCGACCTTCTCCTCATTTCTTCTTGCATGAGGGCGGTTAGAGTTTCGTAATTTTGGGATACAAAATTACTCAACGTTAGGTCAGGTGCGTCCTCATTCGCTGCAAGAATATCTGCCTTAGTATTGGGCACCCTATCTCGGTTAGGTGCGCCCGCCGGCACAGTGTTGTCCACTGTAGGTGCCGTTTGGTGAGGAGTATTGAAGAGGGTGCGCTGGAGTTCTTCAACGCTTGGGACTACGGTGGTGACTTGGGTAGTCCTTACAGGCAATTCCACCGCTAGGAGAGGTAGGGTTGGTCCCGGTTCTTGGTGACCAGACGCACTGGTTGTCCTAGAGGCCTGCCTAGGGGTCGAATCTTGTTGATTCTTCCTCTGGGGGTCACGTGTTTTTTCCAACTGCGGAGTCCGCTAGCTTGAATTTTTATTCTTCGTTATTCTAGTTCCTTAGTTCTTAGTGTTGGTCCCACGGATGGCGCCACTTGTTGATACAAAAGTTGGGTGTTCCTAGTTTGGGCTCTTGCTGTCGTACCAATTCGCTCTTAATGCTTGAAACCTGTGCACTAAGAAAGTAAACAAACACCGTTAGGCTTATCGTGGGATTGTCTCTAACGATTATCCTCCGGCGTGAGAGTAAGTAATCGGTTTTAGGGTTCTCGTAAGGAGTTTTAGGGTTTTTGAATCGTACCTTTAATGAGAATTATGTCATTCCTTATATAGGTGCAGAATCCTCGTAGGTTTCTTGCTCCTTACTCTTCGCACACGTGGTGTTTATCCGGGTTAAGGATATCTATTCCGTAAATAGAAGACCCTTATCTATTTCGTAAGTCTAAACCATTGGCGTTGTGGCCCAAGTCATTGTTATGATGGCCCACTCATGGTGGGTTTGGGCCTAGTAACGTTTATCATTTAGGCTCGTGGCCCAAATATAGACTATACGTCATCACATGTGTTCTTATGACACAATTTTTATTTATAAGTTGCCTGTAAGAATTTAGTCGTGCTATCCAATTGAGAAGAGGTCATCCTGTTTGCTTTGTGACATGTTCATACCATGCTCAATTTGGGCCAGGATTGGATTGTTGGGAGAGTGTCAGACACACCTAGACTTTTCATAGACTTCTAATTATATATATACTAAAAGGTAAGAGTTTACTGTAGCAAGCACTGTGCTTGCTACAGTTGTATCTACAGTAACTTTTTTTTTTTAGTATTAACGGTCGTTAGTTATTTAACGGCTGTTAACTAACGACCATTATCTTTAACATTAAAAAAAAATTGTACGCACTTTGTCCTTCATCTCAGTGGTTTATTGCAATTTTAGCCCTTAAATAATTTACATAAATGGTCATTCATGTTATACATCAATTGCAAATTCAGTCCTAGGTAACTAACTTCATGTTAAGTAGCTAACGGCAACAAAAGAATTCTGCAGCAACGCGCGGGTACCAAACTCGTTAGATGACTAAATTGCATGGACAGTGACTAGAGATCAGGACAAAGATAAAACAGCGTGTCATGAATTTTAAATTCCAAGTCCTATAAAGATCTAAGAATTGTATACTTGATACAGTTGGTAATCATTACCTACCAGTTAATCGACCACTGTTGTCAGAAGTCAACCGTACGATGACTAGGTTAAGTTGGATCTTAGAGCTCTAGGTGCAGATGGGGAAGGGACCTTCGCCGTCCTAGGTGGCAAAGACAACGGCGAGCCGTTGCTCGCCGCCACACCAAACGGCCCTCGCCGTTGCTCGCCTTTGGTCACCTCCCCGTGGCCACGGCGAAGCAATATTCTGACAAGTTAGCAGGTTCTTTCATTTTTTTTTCTTTGTTTCTTCCATATGTTTAATAAATCTGGGTTGGTTTGTGATGGTGGGATGGTGGTGGAGGGTGGTCGGAAAAAATGGTGGTTTGTTCAAAACTTGTAAACTTTAATATTTGTACTGAGGGGCAGATTAATTTGCACCTACCAAATGATCTTATATGCTTAGTTGGAGTCAACTACTACCGGGTGGGTCTGGTGCATGTATTTATATGCGTCGACTTTTAAAGGAATATGTAACTTTTTTATTTGATAAAATAAAATTAATATGTTTTGTTATTTTTTAGTATTTGTGAAATGAATTTTAATTATTTAATAAAATGAATAAAAAAATAAATGTGTAAGTGGTGAGGCCCTAATGGGGAAGTTGAGGTTTGTTGTTTGGTGAGAGGGGGGTTTTTTGTGGTTAGTTGAAGTTGGGGTGTTTGATGATGTGGCAGGGGTGGGGCCCGAATGAAGAGGCTAAGCCTCAACTTTGCACCTAGAGCTCTTAGGCTTTAAATACTTAAGTTTTGGGATCAAGGGTAATTAATTTATTTAAAATATAATATCGAAAATACTGAATGAACTTTATTGTTTTGTAGATAGTTGTGCCAAACTAAAACATGAATGCTTTACCTCTCCGTTCTGAGAAGGAGAGACTCAATAGTACAAATTTTGAGACAATCCCCTTGTTTCTTCCTATTTCAACCCAAAAAATTTTAAATTCTTCCATTAACATGCTTGTTATTGGTTATAACAGAAGAGGTATGTGATACACCTTCAAGTTTCTGGAAAGGCTGATCTTCCGTTAGGTTTCTTGCCACTATGTTGTGGTTTTAATGATTGGTAAACTAGCTTTTTTGTGCTTCATAAGATTTTTTAAACTCCACATCTTCAAGTTTCGGAACTCGAATACATGTCCGAAAACCAAAAATTTATTGTTGGTCTAGTGAATAAAGTGTGGGTTTTGTTATTAACTATTTAGGTCACAAGTAATTTCGGCAGTTTCAATGTGGTTAGGGTCAATGGTGAATGGTCATTGTAATGATCCCAAACTATGGTTAGCATCTTGCAAGTGTGAATCTGTAACTTCGAAAGAATATTTTCGATCATAATTCAATACCACCTTACTTTCACAAGATGACAAAAACACGTAGCCAATTGTAGAACTCAAGAACTGCATAATGATGGCGTGAATTACATGTCTGCCCCTGATTACATTTGTACCCAAATGATCGCAAGGGATCCACAAATTAAGTATAGTTGGAGCTCCAGTGTATATTGTTCAAGTTAAATGTCTGGATTATTCTAAAATGGTTCTAAATTTCTACAAGATTATTGTGTGTTTGCTAAAGAGAAAGATGATGCTACAATATAATTATCATGTTTGAAAAATACAAAGCTTTGCGCATGACATGGTTCGGCAGCTTACTATGATGTTCTTGAACTGAAACACCCTGAAACTATTGTCATCTTGTGTGTAGAATTTTGCCCTGGCCTTGCTCCAAGTTGAACATTCAATCGGCTTAAACGTATTGGCATATGGCTAGTTCATCCTTAAATCTCACCAAAAAGTAGGCACCTGCACAAAGAATAAGAAACTGACCATGTTGCAAATTGATGTATTTTCCTCTATGGCGACTTCTCAAGATTCTTTTCTATCATAACATTGATAACCCGCCTGTGAACTCATGAAATAAATTAAGATGAATCTGTGAACCTCAAAAGAGCTGCCTAAGAACTTTTAAACCGATAACATAAAACCTAAGACGTTGATTGTTATGATAATTTTTATTCAAGTCTCAATGAAAGTGTTATGTTGCTAGAAATTCACAGAAGATAGCATTACAGATCACCAAAATACACTTGGTTCTTAGGTTCAAGTTCAACCAAGTATAACCAGTGTTGAAAAGCCAACACTCCAAAAAGGCGGTCTGAGGACAATCTCAAAAGCGGGTATCATGTACCACAATTGGAATTTGATTAAACGTGAACCAAAACTGAAACACGCAAGCACTGCATCCTCTGGGTCATCTAATATTTATCTAATGTCTGAACTCTTATCAACCTAAACGATAATGAGGTTGAAAAATTGTCCTGTTGGCATAAAAAGAGCCATATAAACAGCAAAAGGAAAAGCTACAATTTCCAACTCATTCTCAAGTAGCCCACTTGGATGAGATACAAAACACGGAAGAGAACCAAAAGCTTTATGACTGCTAAAAAAAATATTTTCCCGGTGAGAGTGAATTGGGCTAAAATTAAAAAAGAAAAGACTAATATTCCTTATGATAAGCCAATAAGGCAAAGAATGAGAAGAATGTCGATTCTGGAAGCAAGGTTTGGAGGAATGTATTGTACTATCGTATTTTGAACTAATGTGTTTTACAGGTATTGTAATCTTTTGATTAAGCATCTTTAATTTATGTAACTTAAAGTTAATATGAGTACAGTAAAACCTCTATAAATTAATACTCGATAAATTAATAACCTCGATAAAATTAATAATTTGTCCAGTCCCAACTTGGGACCAGTACAAATTTGGAACCTAATCGATAAAATAATAAGATAATAAATTTTTTGAAACCCCAATGTATATATATTAGTCCCAACGAAACTATAAATTAATAATTACTAAAAATTCCATATATATGTATATGTGTATGTGAGAGAGATACACTTCAAAATCCTAGGATTGTTTAGTAAAAAATGAATTCATTGTCACTTGTTATTTTTTTTTTGAACTTCAAATCTATATTGAGTTTATTTCAAAATCTCCTTATTGCACTAAATTGTCAATTTTATTTTCATAAAGTGTAAATGTGAATTCATAAAATTTTAATTGGAACGTATTTTTCAAATTTATTTTTCATCTCTAACAAGTATACATTGTAACTAGTATATTACACTTGAAAATTTAAAGGCAATATGTAAAATCTCGTTAAATTAATAATTTATTAATTTATCGATATAATAATATCTCGCTAAATTAATAAAATATCTCAGCCCCAGCAATATTAATTTATAGAGGTTTTACTGTATGAATTTTGTTTTTATGCAATATTTAAATAGATTAGAAAAGGAAAGTTGATATGGCAGTCCATTGAACTTTTTAGAGTTTTATGAGTTGAAGAGGCTATGAAGAGATCGTGATGCCATGTGGCTGTGCATTGAACTTGCTCTAAGATATTATAAGTGCTCCTGGAACTAAATAAATATAGTGAATTTGTAATACCATTAAACTTCACAATTCAAATCACCTCCTGCCTATCTGGTTGGTTCACAGTTCTATTTCTTTCTGATTTTTGGTTTCAACCAGTCCTAGATCATTGCATATGGATTTCAATTATATGCAGACATAACCACGACAGTAAAAATCAAAACTCAATAGTTAGATAAAGACGAACCTCATGCTTCTTGTGAGGAAGTATCTGCCAATCAAACCTTCGTCTATCACCCAGTTTAAAAGCAGCACAGGAACCAAACATCGGACATTGTTATTGCGTCCACCAAGGAGCTCCTGCCTCGTAGAAGTGCTCACCTTCATCCCATGAAATTTGACAAGCTTGCAGGCCGATAGCGACACTAGGTTCCTTTCCATGTTTTGCAGCCCATTCTTCAGCAGCGAATTCTCTATCAGCATCACTTTCAAATTGCTTCTTGTGCTTCCCAAAAGGATTCACACCTGGACTGGCTAGCTCCGCGATTACAGCTGGCATATACATTGAGTCACCCACTATTGGTGCCCCACAGTCAGCTAGTTGAGCTCGAATCTGTATGATGCAAATTCAGTAAAATAGGCTGTGCTCTATTCCGCATGACTGATAACCATACACATAAAATAATAAGACAGAGAATGAGTAATACATACAAAGAGAATGGTTTACAAAATGTATCAGCAAATACCAGAAAGAAAACGAGCAATGTGGGGATCTGTAACCCTTAACTTTCTAAATTCTCATTTTTTTGTGAGCGTTATTTTATTTAATTTGAGCAAAACTGTCTTCCACTGTACAAACTAAATAAAGCTCCATATCCAACACTATTACTAATCAAACATCCAACATCAAATTGTTATCACCAAAATGTCATTAATCAAAGTTCAATATTAGATGCAAAAGATTTGTCAACCATGAAACTGTCATTAAAAAAAACCACATAGTAATAACATATCAACTAGTCGGTATTCTCAGAGAAAAAGACGGTCTCGAGCTCTAGCTCATCAAGTGATAGTTCAGCGAACTCTAAAAATCCTGTATCTTCCATTGTACCGAACTCATCTCCTCCAACATCCCACATCTTGGTCTTCTCGTCTAAATATTGATCGGTGCTCCTTGATAGAGGACGTAGATTGTTATGAACAAAAACCAAGTCTTCGGCACACTTAGGAGTTAACTTATTCCTTTTAAGTGAGTTAACAAAAGAGTAGGTGCTCCAATTACGCTCGGAACAAGATGAAGAAGTGGGTTGATCAAGAACTCTAAAAGCAAACAAATAAGAAAGACATTCGGATAAGATAAATAAACATACTATATTTATTAAACTAATGCCTAATCAAATAAGAAAGCACCTCGGGTTCAAAGAATGTGCTAAACAGTGAAGTGGTGTTGAACTTTTTGCCCAACGAGCCATAAGAATCTCGTAGACAATATCGTAGAAACAAGAATAACTCTATAGGGATTTTTTTTCATGCTTATAAATCCCGAATTTTACCTTCTCAACCATAGAATCCCACATCTCGTATACCAAATGAAGGCACGGCCTATCGGTATCACAAGCTCTAATCATATCGTGTATAGGTGCCGTAAAGTTGAGAATGTAGTTCACTTGGTCCTACCAATATTCATTTAACACCTTATCCCTCACAAATCTTGCTTTGTCTTGGTCATCTTCTCGATAAGATGCCCACTCATCGCAATGGATTCAAGAGCACGTTTAACAAGTTTTAAATCTTTTAAGCATCACAATAATTGAAGCAAACCCAGTATCGGCCACATAAAACAGCTTAAGTGGGGTAAATTGGTTGTACATAGACAACCTCATCGTATTATTCATAATAAAATCTTTTATTTAAACGACTTCTCCATGAACTTCGGTGATCCAATGACAAGAATCATACACCTCTTAATTGTTTTCGGTATTTCTAGTAGCACAAATGTGTTTCAAGGCAAGATTAAGCGTATGAACCACACACGGTGTCCAATAGATCCGTGGGTAAAGGCCTTCAATTATTTCAAGGCAAGATTAAGCATATGAACCACACACGTTTCCTATTTTCCAGAAACATTTATGAGGTGTTTCCCGGCGTTTCGCATATGGAGACGTCACTCCGACGAGGTTTCCGTGCCTGAAACGTTTTAGAAACACGAAACGCCTAGAAACGCCTCGGAAACGTTTTTGGAAAATAGGAAACGTGTGTGGTTCATACGCTTAATCTTGCCTTGAAATAATTGAAGGCCTTTACCCGCAGATCTATTGGACCGTGTGGTTCATACGCTTAATCTTGTCTTGAAAAACGTTTGTGCAGCTAGAAATACCGAAAACAATTCAGAGGTATATAATTCTTGTCATTGGATCACCGAAGTTCATGGAGAAGTCATTCAAATAATATATATATATATATATATATATATATATATATATATATATATATATATATATATATATATATATATATATATATATATATATATATATAGGGGAGAGTTAAAATAAAAAGAGTATTTTTCATAAGAATGATAAGAAGAGTTTTTAACCATTGATTTAAAAATCAATGGATGATATTAAACAATGATATTAATTAAGTCTTAAAGGGTAAGATGGTCTTTTCATTTTAAAACATAAATCATCTCAACAACTCTCGATGATTCATATCATCAACATCCAGATCTCAACAACTCTCTCTCTCTCTTCAGTTATTCTTTCTCTCTCTAAAATTCATAAGATCTTCAAAAAATCAATTATTAAAATCATGATTTAAATCTATACGAAGCTTCAGTCGATTCTTTTACTGATTAAAATGATGTTGAAGAGCATTGGTAATTCAACTAAACCAAATTCTATTCATATTTTCATACAGATTCTTGATTTTTATGCATATTATGTGTAAAAATTACCAGCAATAAGAAGAAGTGGGAGGAGAGTTTCAATAACTATATATTTATCAGATAATGAAGAACAAGCTAATAAGCGTACGAAGAGGCTCCATGATCGTTCCTCAAAAACTGCAAAATCTAAAGGTATTGATGTAATTAGCTTATGAGATTGCTTTGTTAATAACAAAATTGTTAGAAAAATGTTTATTAGATTAGATTGGACACGTTTTATGAATTAATTATAGCTAAATGTGCATTAGATTCATATAATGTTGGTTGAAATGTGACCTGTTTGTTTAATCATTTTTTTGCTTGAGGTTACATGTGTTTGTGCATTAATTAAGGGCTAAATGCGCAAAAAATAAGCGTGATCTCGGTTTAAATGTGTTTGTGCATTAGCTAAGGACTAAACGCGGATTAGTTTTCGTAGTAATTTAGGCAAAGTTATAAGTTTGCCTAAATTCATACAAAAACTAATGCACGTTTATACCGAGATCACATTGATTTAGGTTTAAGTGCATCAAATCAACGTGATCTCAATTTACAAGTGTTTGTTCATTAATTTAGGGATAAATGTGCATCAGATTCATATGCTTGGTCGGAACGTGAATTGTTTGTTTAATCGTTGTCTGGTTGATGCTATATGTGTTTGTGCATTAGCTAAGAACTAAACGCAGATTAGTTTTAGTAGGAATTTAGACAAAGTTATAAGTTTGCCTAAATTTTTGTGAAATCTAATGCTCATTTACACCGATTAATCCGAGAACACACTGATTTTTGTTTAAGTGCATCAAATCAATGTGATCTCGGTTTACAAGTGTTTGTGCATTAATTTATGGGCTAAATGTGCATTAGTTTTCATTGAAAATAAAATTGCAAAACATTTGGATAATCTTGAGTTGTGTGAAATAACACCATATTATGCATTAAAAAATGGGTTAAACGTGCATTAGGTTTTCTAGAGAAAGTTAGTAAAGTGCATTATGTTTGGATAATCATGAGTTGTGTGAAATTACATAGTTTTGTGCATTAAAAATGGGCTAATTGTCCATTACTTTTCACTGGAAGTTAGTAAAATTAAAGATAATTAACTGTATAAAATTGGCTTATGGAAGCAGCTATTAAAGTTTTGTTTTTGATGGCACAGGGGAAAACTTTGGCCTTCATTTTGCGAAATATTGGAGTCCCTAACAAATGGACCTGAGAAAGCATCACGTAAGACTGGGTATGGCAGAGCACCTACAATTCTCGGGCTTTTGCCCACAAGAGAATTAGCAAAGCAGGTATTAATGCTACTGAGGTTTAAGTTATTAAGAGCTCTTTTTTAAGTTTGTGCGTTTTCTTTTTTAAAGCATTGCTTATTTATCCGCAAGATGCTAAGAATTTATATATTTTGTTGTGTAGGTATACACATACTTTGAATACTACGGTAAGTCTGTGGGGTTTTCTGACTGTTTTTTGTATCGTGAAGGAGGAGCATCGATTGGTCCTCAAACCACACAATTGAAAAGAGGGGTGGATATTGTTGCAGGAGCGGTTGGTCATGTAAAGGTTGCTACATGATTCCTCTTCATAATAAATTATCAACTTTTTCTAAGTTGTTATGTCAGGTGTACCTGATATCTCTTTTGAGTGAATCTTGATGTAATTTGATAATGATTTGCAGGATCACATTGAGAGAGGCAAACTTGATTCGAAATCATTGAAGTTCTGTATCCTTGATGAAGATGATGAAATGTTGAGGTAAGGTTTTATTGAAGATGTTGAATATATTTTAAGTGAGTATTATTTACTATATATTTTGATTTGATCACGTAGTCTATTGCGATTGTACGCGGCTAAATGTGTGATCTCGTTTTACAAGTGTTTGTGCATTAATTTAGGGGCTAAATGTGCATTAGTTTTCATTGAAAGTAAATTTGTAAAACATTTGGATAATCTTGAGTTGTGTGAAATAACACCATTTTATGCATTAAAAAATGGGCTAAACGTGCATTGGTTTTCAGAGAAAGTTAGAAAAGTGCAATACGTTTGGAGAATCGTGAGTTGTGTGAAATTAAGTAGTTTAGTGCATTAAAAATGGGCTAATTGTCCATTACTTTTCACTGGAAGTTAGTTAAATTACATAGTTTGGTGCATTAAACATGGGCTAATAGTCCATTAGTTTTCACAAGAAGTTAGTAAAATTGCGTGTCAATTAGATAATCGTGACTTTCGTGGAAATATCATTGTTTTATGAATTAAAATCAGGCTAAATATGTATTAGTTTTCATAAGAAGACACTAAAAGTGTGATATGTTTGGATAATTATGAGTTATGTGATATAACACTGTTTTGTGCATTAAAAAGTGAGCCATGCTACCCACATTAAGAATACAAAAAAAAAATCCACTCTATGATTACACCAATCACTCATTGACACATCAGCGAGTGGATATTTTTGCGAATTTTTTATGTGGGTCTAGCATGGTTCTTAAAAAGTCGGCTAAGTATGCATCAGATTTTGTAGGAAGTAAGTACATATGTCATAGGTTATGATAACCGTGAGTTTTGTGAAATAGCATTGTTTTGAACATTAGAAATGAGCTAAATGTGCATTAATATACGTGCAAACTGCAAAGTTAGTAAAAGTATGATACATATTGATAATCGTGATTTGTGTGAAATATCAATATTTTGTGCATTAAAAAGCGGGCTAAATGTGCATTAGTTTTTGTTGGAATTTAGTAAAGGTGCGTCACTTTGGATAAATCACTGTTTTATGAATTAAATCGGGCTAAATATGTATTAGTTTTCATAAGAAGACACTAAAAGTGTGATATGTTTGGATAATTATGAGTTGTGTGACATAACACTGATTTGTGCGTTAAAAAGTGGGCTAAATATGCATCATATTTTGTATGAAGTAAGTACATATGTCATACGTTTGATAACTGGGAGTTGTGTGAAATAATATTGTTTTGAGCATTAGAAATGCCATAAAATGTAGCTGTTGCATACTGTTTCAAGGATTGAAAAACCTCATCTAAACTTGGTTGAGCTGTTGGTGTAGTCAAATCTATATGATATGGTTTTCACTGTAATTCTAAAATTTTATAAAGGTTCAGCATTGAAGAGGTTTGTTGTCTTTAACTTTTCGATAGAAAAAGCCTCGTCCACATACTATCTTGGTTACTTCTTTGCAACTGCTGAAGGAATTACGTTTTTTTTTTTTTCAGGAACGTGAAAGAGTTTTTTTGCCATGTCGCTGAAATGTTGTCCAACCAGGTATCACTCGTTTGTCTATGTTATTGCCGACTTTGCTTTTTCTTTTCTTTTTTTTTTTTTTCCCTGATGTTGCAAGATAAGCGGGTTGGGCTAGTTATTAACATGTCAAACTGGGTTTGGCTTAAACTGGGCTGTTTATAAATCTGGTCAAAACAGAATGTGGTCTTATGACCTGCAATCATTCTTTGTAATCTTTTTGTAAGGTGCTAATATATGCCTATTAGTAATTTAATCGAGAAATTGTAAGCTCTAAGAATACACTTTAGGCAACTTTCAACCCAATTCGACACTTCAGCCTATTTGACTCGATAGGAATAATCTATAACCTAAATCTTCCTAATTAGTTAAGGTTGCCACATCTAGTTTCCTTTTGCTTTATCTTTAGATGCAAGTGATCTTTTTGATCTTGCACATACTAGTCAATGATTTTGCTTGGTATAAACATCATAGTTGTTTCAGGGAATAACTTTTTATATTGATTTCAGGGAAAATATAAAAAAGCAAGGTCTACTTCTAACATCATCGAAGAATGAGGTTGCTCATAATTCTCTAGACATAGTTCATGTAGCACTTGAGCAATACATAGTCCGTAACTTTTTTCTGATCTTATCTAAATTGAAGTTCTTATTTACAAGTTTAAATTAGACATCACCTGTTGGCATAATTTAATATATCTCTCTAATGGAATCTGGTATCACTATTGTTGATATGTTTGCCATAAATTCGTTTTCTATCATCATCATTATAAAAAATTATGGCTATTAGATTATTTGAATTCATCTCCAGTTTTTTGGCACTAGCTAATGGAATTATGGATGATGTGTACTTGTAGGTAGTTATGAAGAGTAGATCAAGGACGTTGTGGTTATTAGATTTTCGTAAAAAATAGAGTGATATTTTCTTGTCAATGAGGTATGGTAGCTCGTGTTTGATTTCAGAAGGCTCTTCGTGTTTGTCTGGTGGTTCAAGTAGCTTGGTTTTGAGCTCGAGAAGCATGGTTTCAAGCTTGAGGAGCCGTGAGTTGAGGTTAAGTAGCAGGCTTTGTGTGTATTTTTTCATAATGTACTACTATTCGAGTTTAGCCTCTGTAAACTTGAACTGAAGATGTGCAGTAGAGTACATTTTGTTGTGGATTGAAACAGTAGCTATTTAATTTATATGTTTGCTTGCTATTATCTCTGATGATGTTTCTGTTAGAATATTAATACCATGACAATCATAAAATAGGTAAACACATATGCGGAAGCGTAGGAACATCTATAACACATAAGAGATTAACATAAATTAAATAGGAACGTACCGTGGTGATTCTAGCCCGAACAAGAATCAAAAGCAATTGTCTTTAACAATATGAAGAACCCTAATTAGGGTTTATATGGATCAATGATTAACCCCTTACCGTTTTGTTAATCGATCCCTTGATAATTACTAAAGTAAGTAATTACCTCGTTCTTGTACACACAAACTACCAACGAATAAAGGTTTGTTGCAAGTAAACAAAACACTTAAATTTTGGATTGAACCAAAATCGACCCAATCCCTTAAGTGGGGGGTTGAACCGATCGGCCAAGGAAAACAAACGAAGGAAACAAAGTTTTAGGGTTAGAGTGTGTGCACAAAAGATGTGAAAGTCTAACCCTTGGCCTTGTATATATACTAGAGAATACTTGGAGGACAAGACAAACATGGGTTGGGCTTGCCCCTCCCTTGTTCGACCGGCCTAGCACATCCCTAAGGGATTCTAGATCCTTCTTGACTCCTAAGTTACACTCTAGTCCATACCTTTCGTCCCTAACGATAGTTAGTCCATACGATTAATAACTAACGACCGTTTAGTCCATTAAGTGTTATAAATATATATATACGATACGTTTAACATATATATATTTATTATTCATTATTCTTGTTTGTAAAGTGTGCAATCCCGAGGTCTCGGGTTCGATACTAGACATTTACATATTAATATTTATCCAATATTCCAACAGCTCCCACTTGGATATCTATTAATAGTAAAATGATATTGGTTAGCGTCTTGCAACACTCCAATGCCCCTAGTTCAATCCGAGCTAGGTTTCCTGAAAAACCTTTAATGATTCATCATTATAATTATCCTTTTGTTTCTAATACCACATTAATAAAGATGTGAGGTTCTTTATTAAATTTCTGTTTCTCGTCTCTTAATGATTTAACAAAATTACCAAAACATCTGAACGTATTCCAGATAGACTTTGGGCGTGGCCACGCAAACATTTTGTCAACCCTACGAGGGGCCCAGCAGTATTAAACTTCTGAACAAATCAGAAGGAACAAATTCTCTCTTGACTACAAGAATAACCCATGAACTTTGCAACACTTCTGAAAACAACCCTTATGACTCCCTGTTACGGTGAGCGGTAGATTGCTTCACAAAAATGCACTACATCCATGACACTTATCTGGTATCTCAAGTCTGAGGATAACTTTAAATATGATTCTCACATTAAATATTAAATCATATTATTGGGATAAGTCCAATATTCAATTCATCGAATATCATGTGAAATTGGTATGTCAACGCATCAATATACTTTCAAGTATATTCTTAACCAATACTCATATTTGTCTTAGTTTAATGATATTCCCATATCATTAATCGACAATGGACAATTTAGAACAACATAAGTTATTCACGGATTTAAACATGCAAATATAGGACACAATTTATTATTAATGAAAACAAACGTACTAAGTACTTTAATTCATTATAAATAATAATTGCTTAACGTCCCTTATCCAAATACCAAAATAGATCAATGCATGATAATTCTAGTTAATGAATCTTGTCTCAAGTAATAACTTGAAGACAATTATGCCTCAAGTAATGACAATCATTCTTGTTGACAAGGCATTATTTCAACTAACTTTGATCTATCCGAATTTTGAGAATACTTAATTCAAGAATTCAATAAGTAAAATTCTTGTATGTGTTCATCCAACTTTCTTGATATAGCCACATAATATTCATAAATGGTGTGACATCCTCAATCACTAATTTATGATAATCAAACTTCCAAACCTTTTAAAGTTAAAAGTATTCTAATTCTTTAATGTATAATGCAACTATGCTCTTAGTAAGCACAACTAGTTCTCATGGCCATTAACAAGGATAAAATCCTACCATGACTAGTTATTGAGTGTCATCTCAATTAAACCATCATCATTATATATTAAACACAATATGCTCTTAAAATTTCCGTAAACTTAATATCCATTGTGTAATGTTTAGGAGCTATTCCAATTTGAGGATCATTATTCTAATTTCAAACATTTTCCATTAGAATATCTATTACACAAGTTATATAATAACTTTTAATTGGATATCAAATATTGTCAAATCATTAAGCACTTAAGCATGATACAACAATAATATAATGCACATGAAAATCCTTCAGTCAAACTTAGATTTTATTCATGTTTGATCTTAACAAATATGTATATCCATTTAGTCATCCTAAATAATATATCATATTCTATTTAGAATTTATTTACCGCACTTGTTTATTTAATAATAAACTTTTGTTTCAAGGTTGTATGTTATATTTCCTAAATCTTTCAAGTAACGTTTCATTCCAAATTAAGTCTAACCTTTTACTTATATGGAATGTTACTTTTATATGTTATACAACATATATGATTTAGTAAATCAAACATAATACTCCCACTAGCTTTCAGGAATACTTAGAAATTATCTTATTTCAATTATAAACCTAAACATAGATTTGATAATTTTATCATAAGACTAATCTCCTAGATGCATGCGTTTATCCATTCATGGATTATTGCACTTTGTACGCTTCCAAAGATTTTCTTGAATTCATAAACTCCTTTTTGATTACTTATCGTCCTCGCTCAAGTAATTATTCAAGAAAGAGTTTTTGATATTCCATTGTCAAATTTCACATTCATGTAAATATGACAATTAAGCATCTTTGTATCTTTAATGTGCTTAGAAAAAAGTATTCAATCATAGTTAATTGCTTAAGTATGATTAATAATCTTGTCATAAGATATTCATTAAGATATGTGTACAGTTTTTGTCCATATGATTATTTCACAAAGATTTAAACCACTAGGGTTACATTATCTTTGAATAAACTCATCATAATTCTCTAACTATTGAGAATTTAAGATAAACCAAATTTTCTAAATTTGAATATCTTTATGAACAGCATCTATAACATTCATAATATGAGTAATTCACCCAATTCATTATTTTGGTAATACTACATCATATAATCATCAGCATATTAATTAAATATCTGAGATATCCAAGTGGATCTATGAATGATAATTCCATCACCTTGAGGTTTATCATTTACATGTTAAGCCTCATCATGATTTTAACTAGTGTGGTTTTAGAAGATTATGTATCTTGTAATTCTATCTTTTCTAGATAAAATTCTCCCACTTGCCTTTAGCAATATAGAGACTATCTATAACTACTTAGCAATTAGAGCAACAATCCAATTTTCTCTTTTAGGACATTACAAATACACATTGATAGTTCCTGATATTCTTTTGTTAACAACCTTCTTATAAGTAACTTAACAAATTCAGAACTTCAATTTAAGACTTAATGTGATTCATCACAACGACGTCTTATTAATCTTCTAGGAGTCTAATTGAGTATATTCAAGCCATACTCAATTTCTAACCTTGATAACTTTTTGAAGAGAAGAAATCATAGTTATCTTCAATCAAACAATCTAACAAGAGTTTGATTCTCTAACTGAACATACTATCCATATGTAGTACTTCAATTAGAATTGATATTGTAAGAAGATCTAACAATATATATATAAGATAACCATATTCCTGTTGGCATACCTATTTACCAACTAAGTCAACTTAATGGTATAATAGTATTTTCAAACCAATTGCATGCTGTATAACACAAGTTCTTTTTAATCAAGTCACTTCATATTTATGTTGCATTAAAACATAAACGTGTTATAATCCCACTATTCGTTATTAATCATTGATCAACTCAATGACTTATTGCATATGTTTTAAAAGACCATAACAAGCTAACGTCTTACTTAATTATAAGTCTTGTAATACTTAGAAGACTTCATGTTTATAACTATACAATAAAGTATAAACATGTATAATTAAAGTAATCATGAACACCATCATTTGGTTTCAATAATATTTTCAAGTTAACATACTACTTCATGTTTATTTATGTCATTCTAAGAATACATAATTATTGAAGTAGTATTATTTTACTTCATGCATTTATGTCATTCCAATAATACATAAATATTATAGTTGAAGTTGCCTTGTTATCATATTGACACATGTTCTAATAGATATCTAATTTAGAAATTGTAAATTATCCATGTAGGTTTCACGCATGCATGGAAATTTACCTTGTTGTTAATATTTAGTCTGCGTCTCACGTTTACTAAATTATAACACCAAGTGTTTCTTAGATTAGATGTATTAAATCTAATTAGAATTATAATCTCTTACTTGCAGTTAAGAGAATCCTTTAAATCATATTCTTATGTGTTGTACTTTGCACACAATAAAGATTTCTCCCACTTGTGCATTGAACAACACCATGTTACATTTAAACAACACGCACGCGCTTGTCAATGTGAACAATATGATTTGTGTCATTAGCATAACTAGTAGATATAGAGTTACTCAATCAATCAAGGAAACGTACATGACTATCCTTGAAAGTATTAGTGTCTATATTTGGAAAGTAATTACCTTAAGATAATCAACAGATAATCTAAGTTATAATCAAGACAATAAGTCTTGTAACTCCCACTGAATTAGAGAACATAATAATAATCCCTTATTCATTCATAAGAACACAATACTCCCACTAAATTTGACAACATTGTAAATGTTTCATTAATTAGTGAAAGAAATAGTGTACTATTTACTTTCCTACATCTTTTAAGAAAACCCATTCAAACAATTATATAGGTTATAAAAGGATGTAATCTACTACATAAATGTGATTCATCACATTCCAAATTATTAACTTGAAAAAGCTGGGCATGCAATTTCTTCCTGTATAGATCTACCATTCCAACAATTGTATGTAGTATCTTTAAATGGTCAAATCAAAACAACTAGATAAAATAATCTAATTTGTCTTTTACCATTATGCAGTAATCAGTCTAGCTTCTAATTTAATAACTCATAAGGTGCATATACTCTTACTATTAAAGTTTGCCATGAGTTATGTATTTAGAATTTAGACAATTCTAATCATCCTATTATACCTTTCTCATTCATGAAAAGGAAAAGGATTTAAGTCTCACACTTCTCGTAATGGAAAGAAGACTATATTTGTTCTTTTAGTAACATTGACTCTAACCAAAAACCCAAACGGGTGTAGATCAATTAAAAGAATAACTTACGTTTACGGTTTGAGTTGCATTAATACATTTAAAGAATTTACAAAATTCAATTTTAGTATTTTCGATAATTTATATTTCCAAGAAAATATAATACCCAAGGCTATATTCATATAACCAACTAATTTTCTTGAAAATCTAGGATCTAACTTTACATAGTTTCACCACATCAGTTGATCTGCTAGTGGTGAAAGTACAAAAGATAGTAATCTGTCGAACAATAATTGGCAAACAAGATTTCCAATTCCTAGATCATTATGGGATTTACATCAAATTGATTCATCAATTTGCCTTGTAAGCATGTTTCATCCCATCTCATGCCTTAAGTTCTAGGTCTCACGCATCAACTTAATTAAGTTGTCTAACTTAGAAACTGCAAATTCTCCATGTGTGGTCTCACGCACACTCGGAAATTTACCTTGTCATTAAAATTTAGCCTGCGTCTCACGTTTACTAAATAATAACTTCAAGTGTTTCTTTTAGTTAGATGGCATGTAACTTAAATTATTAAGGGTATTAATTTTTGATATGTCAATCAAAATTATGTACAAAGATGCATGCACTCATCTTTATAACACAAGTTTTCATAAAAACTTTTTATATTCAATTCGTGAAATTAATACACAAAGTTTTACTTGAGGTTTATGCCAAAACCCTAAGATGACTTTCTACAACATATGATTTTAAAAGTAATTCGTTTAAGACATATTCAAGATTGTGATAACCAAGGCAGACTCTAAGGCTCTTTTCTAAGCCTTCAAATCACGGTTATGAATATCATCTTAAAAGACTTAATTTTAAAAGCATATTTGCACAAAACATCATTCAAGCAAAAGTTTATGGATTCAATCTCAAAATAGTAATAAAGTTTGAATTTTGCTAGTCTCGACTGGGAGCTGATTACCGTGCGAATCGGACCACGATTGTCATAAGACCTTTGCAAGATTCTTACTTTATCACTTTAGGGTTTCACCATTATTAGTCCGTATTATTTTCTTTATGGAAAAATTACCCTTTTATTGCTTACAATCATGTCCAACAATCAAACAATAAAACAAGTAATAAAGATAAATAAAACAACTAATAACATAACAATTATAAAGGTGAAACAATTAGCCACATGCAAACCTTGTTAAAAAGATCCTAATAAAATCAATTCTAGGTATAATATGTATATAATTAACTAGGGCCTTCACCTCTTAATGGAAGTGAGCCACATACATTGACAAGTCAATTGCGTAGGCCAAAGCTAATCACATACCACATAGCACATAATTGATTTTAATAATTATGGGGTCTTCCCCAATATAAGATCTATCTAAACATGTGAAAAAAAAAACTTAACAATTAATAAACAATAATAACCCATGACTAACATGCATGTTTCGTCACGGATCAAAGCATAACAATTACCAATTAGGTCAAGGATACGCCCAAATAACACATAAACATGTAGGCAACCTAGGGTTTCTAATCCAATTAATTAATAAAACCACAAACCCTAATTAGGGTTCATGGAATAAATCGACCCCCCCCCCCCAAATTAGGGTTAGGGTAAAAAACAAAACCCTAGATCCAAAACATGTATCTAAAACAATCAAAATTCGTTTTTTATGTGTTTTATGTAATCAATTACATGTTATAGCAAGCTCGTGATACCACTGTTAGAATATTAATACCATGACAATCATAAAATAGGTAAACACATATGCGGAAGCGTAGGAACATCTATAACACATAAGAGATTAACATAAATTAAATAGGAACGTACCGTGGTGATTCTAGCCCGAACAAGAATCAAAAGCAATTGTCTTTAACAATATGAAGAACCCTAATTAGGGTTTATATGGATCAATGATTAACCCCTTACCGTTTTGTTAATCGATCCCTTGATAATTACTAAAGTAAGTAATTACCTCGTTCTTGTACACACAAACTACCAACGAATAAAGGTTTGTTGCAAGTAAACAAAACACTTAAATTTTGGATTGAACCAAAATCGACCCAATCCCTTAAGTGGGGGGTTGAACCGATCGGCCAAGGAAAACAAACGAAGGAAACAAAGTTTTAGGGTTAGAGTGTGTGCACAAAAGATGTGAAAGTCTAACCCTTGGCCTTGTATATATACTAGAGAATACTTGGAGGACAAGACAAACATGGGTTGGGCTTGCCCCTCCCTTGTTCGACCGGCCTAGCACATCCCTAAGGGATTCTAGATCCTTCTTGACTCCTAAGTTACACTCTAGTCCATACCTTTCGTCCCTAACGATAGTTAGTCCATACGATTAATAACTAACGACCGTTTAGTCCATTAAGTGTTATAAATATATATATACGATACGTTTAACATATATATATTTATTATTCATTATTCTTGTTTGTAAAGTGTGCAATCCCGAGGTCTCGGGTTCGATACTAGACATTTACATATTAATATTTATCCAATATTCCAACAGTTTCATCAACAATAATAGTAAATAAAGAATTTGTACTTTAGACCTTAATTGTTGTGAACAGCGGGAAGGATTATAGTATAGTGTGAAGCTGGGTTTTATAATATAGGTTGTTAGTATAGTGTGGAATAAGTTGTTAGGATTATAGTTGAATTGTGAAATTACTTTTATACCCTTAATAGTTAGTTAGGATTATAGTTAATCTCATCCATTGATTTTTAATCAAAGGTCAAAAATCCTTCTTATTCTTTTTACCAAAATTCTTCTTTTTATTTGATCTCATCCCTATATATATATATATATATATATATATATATATATATATATATATATATATATATATATATAGCCATTCATGTGAGAAATCCAATTTTTGCTATATATATATATATATATATATATATATATATATATATATATATATATATATATATATATATATATATATATATATATATATATATATATATATATATATATATATATATATATAGCCATTCATGTGAGAAATCCAATTTTTGTGAGAACGCGAGAAGAGATCCTAGCCCTCCATCTATTCCCCTCTTTTTATTAGATCTAATGGCTTAGATTAGCCCACCATTTGCACTAACTAAGGGTATTTTGTAATTACCTAAATCTAATATATAAAGAAAAAAAACACACATGAACGTGAAAACACACCCCTATCCTCTCCAATCCGACTATCTTTCAATAATCTCAGATTACATCCACCGTCGTTCAAACCACTGATTCACCGCCAAATCGAACCACCACTACTCCACAGTTATTGCTTCAATGCTTCACCTTCTACAACCGTCGTTCACCTTCTAACACCGTCAAGCACCGTCTTCTACCGGAATCATCACCGGAATATTAATTGATCATAAAAACATAAAGTTTAACAAATGTGACTAATGAAGAAGGAGATATCAATGAATTTAGGTCAACAGATGCTGAGTTTGGTGAAGAAGATCAACTTTTCCATTCAGACTACACAGAAATTGATTGTAACTATTACTTCTCTTATTTTTGATTAAATTTTATTGTATAATTCATAATTATTATGTGTTTGAACTTATTATAATTATTTAATTTGTACATAAGTCACATGTGTATATATAGATTACTAATTAGGTTTTAAGTGTTATAAGCTAGTAAATTAGATGAATTTTTGATGATTTAAGTTTAGTAAGATTATCTTCGCCCGTGAAGATATCAGAAAGGAATTAAGTTTTGATGTTATTAATGGAATTTTGATGATTTAAGTTTAGTAAGACTATCTTCACATGTGCAAATATTAGAATGGAATTAAGCTTTGATGAAATAGCGGAATTTTTGATGATTTGAGTTTAGTATGATTATCTGCACATGTGAAAATATTAGCAAGGAATTAACTTTTGATGTTATTAGCGGAATTTTTGATGATTGTTGTATTGTCTACATCAGCTGAGGCAAATAGTTATTTCTTCACATGTGAAGAAATTTGCTTATAACTCGATTTGTGTCGATAGCTTGAAATAAGGTATTGATATTTTAGAGTCTTTAAATAAGGTTTCAAATACCTTCACACGTGAAGAAATTAGGTATCGAATACCTTCACATGTGAAGAAATTAGGTATCGAATACCTTCACACGTGAAGAAATTAGGTATCGAATATCTTCACATGTGAAGAAATTGGGTATCGAATACCTTCACATGTGAGGAAATTAGGTATTGAATACCTTCACATGTGAAGAAAGTAGGTATCGAATACCCTCACATGTGAAGAAATGTTCTTATAACTCAGATTCGTGTCGGTGGCTTAAAATAAGGTATTAAAAGCAATGGTTAATCCTGGCTAAGTAAGTTGATAAAGTCTAAATTTGTAGACGGTTTAGACTGTTAAGTTTATGAGAAGTAGAAGCTTGAGTGTTCATCTTAGGATTATGTTGAGGCTTTGTGTGTCTGGCGTGTTAAATGATGAGACAAAGGTATAGCTGGGTGGTCCATCCCGATAGGGGGTGAACAACTAGGATATCATTTGAGCTGTGGAATCCCTCGTTACATTGTTTTTAATCTAGATGTTTCATGGTTTTCTTATATTTATTTGTATCCGGAACAGATATGAAGAAAGAAACCAAAATAGTGCCATTTGCAGCAAGGCAATCAGTTGATCTTAGACGATTACGCCAACAAGACAGGGAGTATCAGAAGCAGTTAGGCCAACAAACTTTAAGGAGGGTATCGTTCAGCCACGCAAATACCCCAACAATAGACCGAACCTCGAGCATAAGAAGGGAAATGTCTCTTTCTCGAAAAAAGCCACCTACACCACCTCGTCTTTGCTCCATCTGCAAGCATAGTGTTCCTATTATAGGTAGATCACCACGAAGGTTCGTTCATGAAGAAATTGAGAAAGCAACTGATGCATTTTCAGAAAGCAACTTCTTGGCGGAAGGTGGTTATGGTCAGGTATATAGAGGCGTTTTGAGTGATGGACAGGTTGTGGCGGTCAAAAAACGCAAGATGGTAAGTGCACAAGGTGCAACTGAGTTTTGTTCTGAAGTTGAAGTGTTGAAATCTGCGCAACATAAGAATCTTGTCATGCTAATTGGTTATTGCATTGAGAAGGAATGACTACTTGTATACGAGTTTGCTTGTAATGGATCTTTAGATAAACACTTATATGGTAAGATTACATAAGTTTCTCTCTTTATTGGAAAATGAATAATTTAGAGGAAGGTTGAAATTTATGGAAATGATGGGACAGGAACGGAGGAAAGTGAAATGATGACCTGGAAGAACAGAATGAAGGTCGCATGTGGTGCAGCAAGAGCGTTGAGATATCTTCATGAAGATTGCAGGGTCGGTTGCATAGTTCATAGAGACTTCAGGCCTAATAATATACTCTTAACGCATGATTTCACACTGCAGGGTCGGTTGCATAGTTCATAGAGACTTCAGGCCTAATAATATACTCTTAACGCATGATTTCACGCTCACTAGGCTATTTCCAGTTAACACCTTCCACTATATTGACCGTATCATCAAATTACGTTGGATCGAGTTCTAGTAGTTTATTTCAACCTCAATTGTGTGAGTTTTAAACTGTTGTCTTGGCATTTTGTAGAGTTTTGTTATAGGTGGTTTTTGTAATGAATTTATGTGTTTTTTTATGTATGTTTTGACACAGGTTATGACTAAGAACTTGGAACCTATTGTCTCAGTGATCTTGAAGTCATTTTAAATGCGCAGGTTATGACTTGGGACCATATTTACAAAATCAGTATCACCATCTTGTGCTTCCAGCATTAGCTTCAACACTGGACGACTGTGATAATCAATGCGTGCAGCAGTGCAGGTGAGTTTTTATGGCACTGATGGACTTTTGTTATATCTATTTGTTGATTGCAATAATTTGCCATGTAAATATTTTCGATATACGAGTATACTTGAGTTAAAACAAGCATTAGTTTATTGTATTGTCTCCTTGATTGTTAATCTGTTTAACATTTTGAGGAAGGGTTGTTGAAATTAGTTAAGCATTAGTGTTCAATTGTTTGAATATGACACTAGCAACAAACTTACCTAAAGTCCCATCATATAGATTCTTCTATTGGTAATAACATGTTTTGCCTTTACATGTCTTAGTAAATAAATAATCTGCACAATTAGTTGATTTGTTGTAGACTTAAATTACAGATGAGAATTATGAAAGTGTATATACATATATTGCACATTTCATCAAATATTATTTGCCTAATATGCTACAAATAGTGAAAGACCAAAGGGTTAGTACAAGCTCTCTCAAAACCCGAAGCTCTCCTCCCCTGATAAGCCAAAAAACTACAACATGTGGATCTCCACCTTCAGTTGTACTTTGCTTTTCATCACCTCGTCATCGAACTTAGTTGATTTCATATGCATCTATCGTATTCTTTTAAGCTGTCAAAATTTTACACATTTAGGCTCGCTTCGCTAGATGGAAAGTTCTTTTCAAGAATAAGTTTGCAACACGATCTTTTCTATGGCACAAAATACGTAACATAGTGTTAGGGTCACCTCCCGGTTGTGGGAGTCATAGGCAGTGTTTGTGGTTGTTCTGAGCTCACTCTCATACCACTAGCTTCACAAGCCACCACAGTAAAGTCCTCCACCAATTGCTCTGTCGACTTTTCCATCAAGGCAACCGCTCCTTCAACCGTCTTGGCCTCTTTTTCCACCACGTCTTCTGTTATCAGGCCTTCCCCATAAGTTGCAAACACCCGCTTCAAATGCTTTAAATCATCTTCAATCATCTCATGGTCTGCCCTGGTGAAGCATCTGGCGCTTCCCCCGGCTATTAAAACGATAAGGTAAGCTTCAAAAGAAGCCTTCATTACTTCTTTTATAGCCAAAGGTTGAGCCCACTCTGTGACAATAGCACTCAAGAGAGTCAGTTTCTATTTGAGAACTCTGAGAGCAGGGCTTATCCGAGCATTCACCACATTACCTATGTAAAGACTCCCATACATAACAGAGTTTGAATCAACAAATACAAGACGATAGGCTGAAACCTCAGATATGTGTTGAGTGGCAGCCATAATTGCGGATCGGATATGCTCAAAGTGGGGGAGTCGGCTGCTACTCTGCTACTGTTGCCAGCTAATCGGTTTTTCTGAGAAGGAACAATTTTTGAGGATTGAGAGAGACACTTATCAAAAATGCCTTGAGAGGAACACATTGTCCATGACTAGGTAGCTCTAGAGCTGTACCATCGGAATAATGCTTGATTTTGATTAGCCAATCTATCATGACATCATCTCATTACAGATGCTCTTTTATTATGTTTTTTCTTGTATGAGGCCGGAGTATACATGATAACTATTAACGTGAAACCAAAACTGCATAAGCAACTACTTCTTCATAGAATATGTATATCTTAATATCTTAATATCTTTCAGGGTCTTAAATATCACTTGACGTCGTCCCATGATCTATTTCGCTATGAGTTCTGGGTTGGTAACTTCCATCATTGTTTCAGCAATTCTGGTTTCTGCATATAAAACTACAGTATTTAATTGTAGATTGTTAATAATGTTGTTTAGGTAAA
Source organism: Artemisia argyi (assembly GCA_030686995.1). Taxonomy (NCBI): domain Eukaryota; kingdom Viridiplantae; phylum Streptophyta; class Magnoliopsida; order Asterales; family Asteraceae; genus Artemisia; species Artemisia argyi. The sequence continues at coordinate 107,542,224 of CM060685.1, forward strand.
TGAAGATTATCAAATTGTGATTGTATTTCCGAGGACCGATACATCCAGTTCTGAGGTCATTATACTGTTTCCACACTTTTAAAAACTATAGCAACTCATGGAAATTTTTAGAATACTGTTTGCGTAAAATGGTAGTAATTCTTGATTATAAAATATTTTTCAGATTTTTGGCAACTTTTGGTAAGCGTGACATTGTTTCTATTGATGTGTTAATTTTCAATACAAGTACTCTGCTTAAATGGATTTAATTCATATTCAACAGCCATAAGCCCTTGCGAAGTGGACAACCAGAGGTTAAAAGTCAAAATGCAAATCGCGTGAGTCAACTTGCACTGGGTTCAAATATGCGTGCAGCTCCCAATGACTTAAGAGGCAAGATAGTTGATATGAATTCACTTGTCACCGCAAACATTTATGCTAATTTCTAACGTGAAATATTGATTTTGCATTTACTTAAATTTCATTTGTTTCTGAGCATGTAGAAGGTGATATATACAGTCCTAATACAGCAGGCGTTTCGGGTGCTGATGGTGTCATATTTGTTGGGCAAGAATCTGCTGCCCAGTCAGTACCTGGAAACAACCTTACTCAACCTGCAATCCTACAATTTGCTAAAACAAGAAAGTTATCAATTGAGCGATCCGAACTTAGAAAGTATGTTCTTCTTGGTGTGTTTGCTGCTCTATCGGCTGCTGTAAAATGTATCTAACTTACTTTTCATTCTCCTTTTCTTTTTTGCAGCCAAGCATTGCTGAAAAAGCGGCACTTTTTTCACTCTCTCAGAGCTCAGGTTACCATTTACTCTTACTTATCGGCATTATGCACTTTTAGCGATGGTTTATGTATATCTTCTTTGGCAATAAATAACTATACAATTCAAAATTGAATACCTGAATTGTTTTCTTATAAATGAATTATTTTTTAGCCAATGGCATTGAAGCAAGTGATGGCCGAAGAAGACAGTGAAGATGAAGTTGATGATGATGTAGCTGATCTTGAAGACCGAAGGGTATGTTCTGTTTCACTCTTTACCTTAATAACTGATTATCAGATTACGAATAACAAATAATGACATTTACTTTTGATATATTTCATATGCTTGATGAATTTCTAGATGTTACTCAAGATGAAAAGCACATGATGCATTTATGGAACTCGTTTATAAGAAAACAACGGTAATTCAACCCTGCTTATGTGCTGCTTTACAGCAGGTATTATGCAGTACATGCTTAGTTATATTTGTACTGTCATACTTAAAATTTGCTTGTGATGGTGTCAGGGTTCTGGCAGATGCACATGTTGCATGGGCGTGCGAGGCATTTTCAGACATTCACGGAGAAGAGCTTGTTCAGAATCCGAAATTGAACTGGTATATTATATATTTATACCTTAGAGTAAATGGATTCTGAAGTATAAAAATATACTCAATGAAAATAGACGAATAAAGGTTTGGTTATACCCATATATTTTAGTGGGCAATATACTTGTTCCTTTCGTTTCCTGATGTTACTTTGATCATATAAATTTAGATTTTGCTCAAAAGTTTTGCTACCAATTAGATAAAAAGTGCTCACAAGTGGATTTTGGTGTTTTTTTCATGTGTTGTTGAGTACTCACTTTTGGTTTGTATTAATTAAGCTTGTATTGGATCAAACTCAAACACTATGCAGCTTCAGACCCTATAATTGTTGTTGTATTGGATAAGAGTGTTTAATCCATCGAGGCATACCTTTGTTGTCACCCATCTCAAGAGATGGTTATAAAGCGGATATGCACTCAGGCTGACCATGTTTGTGATGGTTAACTGTCCTGATAAGGCAGGGCTCGGGTGTGACTTGTTGAGGATTGTTCTTGAGTTTGGACTTTATGTAACGCGTGGAGGTTAGTTTATAAAGCTGTTAATAAGTTTTTTAGTTCTATTTGTGATGCTGTTTTTTTAGCTTTTTTTTAGATTTAGGGGTATATCTATATATAGTTTGATGCAATATTTGCATAGGTATATGATGTTAGGGGTGATTATATAATTAAGGGGTGTTATAGATTCAAAAGTACTAGTTTAGCCTTATGATGAAATAATATGTTTTTTCAGTATGCTAGTAATCTGACCCTGTTTCCGTAAGCATAATCATAAGATCTGCGTATTGCATTTTGATAGAGCAAAGCAGATAATCAGTTTTAAGGTGTTTGAAATTACTTATCCAAATTACAGTTTGAAACTCTACTCAAAACAACTTATTTCAAAAAGTCTCCAAAAAGTAATAAGCAGTTTTAACAAACAATCAGATACACCCATTGTATATGTTATATGATCAAGAAGGAATTAGGTTTTGATGTTATTAGCATAATTTTTGATGATTTAAGTTCTTCACATGTGAAAATAATGTCTCGTAGAATTTTAAGATGCGTGAAAAACTTTGTCACATGTGAAAATAGTAGAACATCAACCAGATTCCGATGGTACACATGTGAAAATGGTAGAAAATCCGATTCATGAGAACACTCCACGTTTTCTAGGAGCAAACTGAATGGTGGTGACCCCATGGTAAAAGTAAGTAGAAATCCTGTAAAGGGTATGCAAAGTCGAGGTTTGAATAGAAATGTTGGTAGTGGATTAGGTCCCACTTCTTTTACTAACTTCAGGCATAGTAATTTAGAAGTCGAAAATAACACTTGCAAGATTATAAAAGGGTATTTGTTACAAGGATACTTGGACTCTACGTATGTTGAAGGTATGAATTCGGGAGATGAAATGGTTTTAGTTGATCTTCTTGATAAAACGGGGCCTGTCTTGGAAAGTTTATCAAATAGAACTGCTAATGATATTCTTAGCACTTTGGCTTCGTTCTTGTCTGAACAGCAGTTCATGAGCTCGATAATCCCATGGCTGCAGCAGGTAATGAAAACTTTTTATTAGTTTTGTGTATGAATGAGTCAACCCAATTACCCAAAATTGCCCCTTTTAACGGGTTATATTTAATAGAAAACAATTAAATCGGCTGAACACGCCAAATGGGTCGAAAGTTGTTCGTATTTTTCAATGCATTAAACCTCCTTGATCATTTACAAGTGTGGTGTTGTTTTCGGTTCAACCACAACACCCAAGAGGGTATTTGATTTAGTTTCGGCTCAATGGGAAACCAAGAGGGTGTAGATTTTTTATTTGTCTCAGCCACACTAGCTACTAAGAGTGCATTTTGTTACCTAGTTTCTGCACAAAATTGGGTGGTTGTATGCTGCAACGCAGTTCCAACAGGGGGCGTTTATTGGCTGCAAAACAGCCCCAACGTGGGGTATGTTTGTCTGCTTATTTTCTACACCAAAGGGTGCGTTTTGTTTGTTTATTTTCTGCGCAACATGGGGTGTTTGTTTGTTGTTTCTGCCCAGCCAAAACAGCAGCCATAAGGGGCATTTGGTTTTGCTTGTTTCCAGCCCACACCGCAAGTGTTGGGTTTGATCTATTTTGGGCTAGTTCATTTTCCAGTAACCTACTTTACGCATGCTCATAAAATTTTCCGCTTGTCATCTGCAAATTCCACTAGATTTATTTAGATCACTTGTTACTTCATTGCATTCATAACTCATGAATACTTGTACCGCCAGTATGCGACATTGATAGTCGTAACAACACTATTAGGTTCAATTAGCTACATTAAAATTTATCATTTAAGTCATCTGTTTTTGTCTCGTGTTTTCATGATATGTAGTGGCATTTGATGTTAATTCTCTTCTGATTCATATTTACTTTCTGATTCATATTTAAATGTCCACTCTACCTCCCATACCCCGCTCAGGTGGGATTAGGTATCGTTGTTGTTGTTGTGGTCGATTAAATAACAAAAGTGTACTCATGCTATGTAGGAAAACAAGATACAGGCGACTTTCATTATAATTGTTGGAAAACTACAGATTGATAGCTGAACATCAACCAGAAAGAGGTCTCGTGAGATGGCTTGTCAGAACACGTGATATGAGCCAAAATGAGCCGAACTCAATGAGCGGTTACAAGCCACAATGAAATAATATTCGTTACTCTGATAATCTTAGTCTTGTAGTTTTGCTATCTCAGATACGGTACTTCATTTGCTGCTTTATTTAAAGAGTATGTGAGTCCTTATAAACAAAGTGAATGCTCAAGGTTTATTCAAAACCGTAGGATATTACTACACAGTTATATTACTAGCCTTCTTCCAGCATAATAGCAGGTTAGCGCATCTTTACACCAATATGAACCCAAATCTGAACATAAAGTATGAAACTGACCATAAATGCTAAGAAACATAATTAGCCTTTTTGTATTTTGTCTAAAACTCTGTAGGTGCCAAATACTTAATCGTACAAACTTACGGATAGCAAAACTTACTGCCTTCAATAAACAAGATACAAATCCCTGGAACTAAACTTACACAAAGAAATGCCTATAAATTGAAGAAAGCAAAACGCAAGACATCAACGATTAATGTGTCAGCATCATTTGCAATTTCATAAGTACCTTTTTACATAATCACAACAATAAAGTTATAAAAAAGTTAATCACACCTTGATTTTTCATTAGTTTAAACCAAAAACATAGTGTAATTGTCAATTTTTCACTTGAAATAAGCTTGAACAGGCTCAAACTTATATAAATATCCAACACAAAGTAGCAAGATACAAGTGACATGAATGGGTGCAAACTCGCCATTCTTTAACCTTCCTCCCCAAACTCCTTAGTAAATCGTTCGTGAACCTCAAGGTCGCTTTTGCTCACAGTTGGCCTCTGCCTCGCGAGAACTTTGTAAAAATCTGCTCTCATGATTGGTGGTGGACTTATCTGCAAAAAGTTTCAGTTGACTCAGATAAGTGGGTAAAGGATTAAATGTTATGAGTGCAGGCCTTTAAAGGGTTGTGAGCCATATCACACAGAGATCCTAAAAGAGTCGAGTTGTCAGTAGATGGGATGCTAACTTTATCTCCAGAATGATCATCATCACTAGCGTAGAATGGGCTAGATTGAATGAGCTTTTTGTCCAAAGCAACATCCTTTGAGCATTCTTCATTCACCACTGCTGCAAAAATATCAGCTAATAAAACTTAAAACCGCAATTATAGATTATTCTGGATCTATAACTGATGAGAAGTAGTATGTGACAATGAGTTGGATAAGTGATTTGATACTTGTACATGGATGCATCGGAAAAAATTCGAAAATTTTAAATTTTCACATGTTAAAAGTTTTTTACTTTTGAAAAAATTGGAGTGAACTTTTTTCACATGTGAAGAAAAAATTCGAAATTTTTTTTTCATATGTGAAGAAAAAATTCGAAAAATTTAAATTTTCACATGTTAAATTTTTTTTACTTTTGTAAAAATTGAAGTGAACTTTTTTCACATGTGAAGAAAAAATTCGAAAAATTTAAATTTTCACATGTTAAAATTTTTTTACTTTTGAAAAAAATTGAAGTGAACTTTTTTCACATGTGAAGAAAAAATTCAAAAAATTTAAATTTTCACATGTTAAATTTTTTTTACTTTTGAAAAAATTGAAGTGAAGTTTTTTTTTTTTCACATGTGAAAATTTTTTTCTTTCAATTTTCACATGTGAAAAGTTTTTCATATGTGACGAAAATTAATTTCAAAAAAAAATTCGAAATTTTTTTTCACATATGAAATTTTATTTCGCATGTGAAAATTTTTTTGTTTCATTTTTCACATGTGAAAAGTTTTTTATATGTGACGAAATTTTTTTTAGTTTTGAAAAAATTGAGGTGAACTTTTTTTTCACATGTGAAAATTTTTTTCTTTCAATTTTCACATGTGAAAAGTTTTTCATATGTGACGAAAAATTTCGATTTTTTTTTTATTTTTTTTTTTCACATGTGTAGAAAAAAAATTGAAAAAGTTTTTCAATTTTCACATATATTTATTTTGATTTTTTTTTTCACATGCGAAGAACAAAGTATATATGCTCATTTATAAATGTGCGCATATTTACTTGTGAAGAAGGTTCATTAACATACAAAGAAAAATATATATGCTCTTGTATAAATGTATGTGTCTTGACTAGTGTTTCTTCACAAGCGATGAAAAATATATATGCTCATGTATAAAAGTGCGTGTCTTATACTAGTGTTTCTTCACAAGCGAAGAAAAATATATATATATATGCTTATTTATAAATGTACGTGTATTTACTAGTGAATAAAGTTTATTCACATGCGAAGAAAAAAATATATGCTTATGTATAAATGTACGTATATTTACTAGCGAAGAAATTTTATTCACACGCGAAGAAAAAAATATATGCATATGTACAACTGTGCGTGTATTTATTAGCGAAAAAAGTTTATTCACATGCGAAGAAAATGATATATGCTCATTCATAAATGTTCATATATTTACTAGTGAAGAAAATTCTTTCACACACGAAGAAAAAAAATATATGCTCATGTATAAAAGTATGTCTCTTTACTAGTATTTCTTCACATGCGAAGAAAAATATATATGCCCATTTATAAATGTCTTATAAATATGAAAATATATGTCTCGTAGCTTTTTAAGATACATGAACAACTTGGTCACATGTGAAAATATATGTCTTATAACTTGGTCACATGTGAAAATATATCTCATAGCTTTTTAAAATGCTTGAACAAGTCGTTCACATGTATGATTTTCCAAATATCAAGAAAAGTACCTCATGCTATCCTTAAAAATGAGACTACAATCAATGAAAAGACACCAATTCAATAGATATATTAGCTTTGATAGTTTTACACGAAACATCTTATGTCCTAAAATGTACACATCTATTTACGAGTTGTTGTCAAGTAACAAGCGAAATCAAACCTATCTTATTTAAAAAAATAGTAGCTACGACGGGTCAGAACCTTAGAAAGTTACCCAACATTCATTTATATTGTGTAAAACATCCCAAATAAATATAATTTAATTTATACCAGTATTATTGAAGTAATATCGGTTCATCATTAAAGTTTACATTGATCATGAAGTTGATAGCAAAAAGTAAAATATATCATTCTTTGTGAAGACAAGCTAGTCCTTTGAATGTAAGCTCATCAAGTTCCTGATCTTTGGACCCAATTAGGAGTACTTTATACTTGTTTCTTAATCCTCTCCTAAGTTGTTCGCCTGAGCTGACATAGCGCTTGTATTTATTGATTGCAGCATACATACACATCTATAGGATGTAAATGGAGCATGCACAAACTTACCTAAATCGTGGGAGGAAAGCACTACTTATGTCTTGACCCAGAATTTTCACTGATAAATCAAGAAAATGGACGTTAATTAACTCAAGAAAAGACGAGACGAAGACGTACGTGTTGTCCCTTTTGCAACCTCAAACTAGAGCAGTTTCCAGAAGCAATTGGTATTGCCATTTTGTCATATCTCTTGTGTTTTCCATTCAGTTCTTTTACAGCTTTTTATGGCACTGGTGGACCATTAGATGAATGTATACGCTTTCCAAGTTTCTTTTCACTTTGCAAATTTTGATGACGTCTTATTCTCTGCACCATATATACAAGTATGATTATGAAGCCATTCAAACATTTTGAAGGCGTTTAAAAGTTGCTATTTGTTCATACAGTATAAGCAACTTTTAAAAAAGATATACCTACGGTCTACTAGTTACATATGTTAGTGTGGTGTGCCAATTGTGCAAAATTGATTACATGGTCTCAGCCTTACTGTTTAAAAGTTGCTATTTGTTTATACAGTATAATCAACTTTTAAATAAGATATTCCTACGGTCTATACTACTAGTTACATATGTTAGTGTGGCGTGCCAATTGTGCAAAATAGATTACATGATCTCAGCCTTACTATTTAAAAGTTGCTATTTGTTTATACAATATAAGCAACTTTTAAAAAAGATGTACCTACGGTCTATACTACTAGTTACATATGTTAGTGTGCAGTGCCAATTGTGCAAAATTGATTACATGGTCTCAGCCTTACCGTTTTTACACAATCGGCATGCCATAATGGTATAAGAAACTGTGGTTAAGTGTCAAATTTTTGAGAAGAAATCATCACACAGGATTGAAACTTAAGTGGCCTATAATAGTGAAATGTGATTAGTAATAACATCGATCCTAACAATTATAAGTTAAGCCCATAAAACGTACCATATCTGGGCGATGAGGTTTGCTTAGTCGAGCATCACAGTTCTTAAGAATTTTCCCCCTAATTGACATGAAACGGGCGAAGCAATCTGCAAGAAGGACATCACTAGTATAGCATGTAAGTAAGGATGAACAGAGAGCATATTTTGATGAACATCAGCGAATGATGATAACTTGATCATCCTTTTTCACACTCGTAGTTAGGAGCCCCGCAAGCTCTTTCAAGTCCTTACTTTCCCCCATGATCAAGGTCATAATTTGCTTCATATTTGACACAACAGTAGATGAATTCCAGCTTAAAAACCAGAATAAGAAAGAACAAACTCAGTTGAGCTGTAAAGTGTTCCACCAGACGACATTCTACTAAATCATAACTGCAAATAAAACTTTTGGAAAGGAAACAACGTTCTTAATTACTGCAAACAACTATTCCTGAAACATGATTTGATCAGCTAGAACCTATGAAAGCTCATAAATGGTAATAAAGCAAACATTGACCTAAGATAGATTTTTTGCCTCAAGAATCAAGCTTTTTTGCCAGTCTCATGTGATAAAATTGGTTAAAATATAAAATAAAGATAACTTAGTTCGAACTAAGTCTCACCAATACATATACTGATCTACTCGGTAGAAGTAAATACTAGCTTGAAATTTTTCACACGCAAGAATGTTTATCTATACTACATTATAATGCATTTGGGACTATTCTATAATTAGAAAAGCTTAAAATTCAGATTTTTTTTCTTGCTTATTATGGAAAGATTTCAAAATTAATTTGTTAGGAAGGAAGTTGGTTAGGAAGTTTGTTAGAAAGCGGTTGGTTGTTTAAACTAAGATTATTTGGCTTAAGTATCTCTAATAATGAAGACAACTAAACGTGTAACCAAATAACGCAAAAGATAATCACACAGTACCCGCCACCGCATTGCGCAGGTACCGTTCTAGTTTACTTTAAAGAATCAAAGACTTAACAGCAAAAATCCTATCTGAATATTGTGTCCGCAAAATACATTTTTGAGAAAGAGTACAGACTTGCTTTTTGAAAACATGGTTTTGCAAACCCTCTAACCTGTTGTGCAAACTCAATCAATCCTTTATACACACTCTAAAAACGAGATTATAAAAAGAAAACTATTGCAGAATTTTTAAGGATTCAAATAGCAGCAAATGTTAAGGTTAAGCAAAAGCACTGCTATTATTAATTATTAATAATAGAACATTTACAGTGATCAATATAAGAAATGTAAAAGAAGCATCACGGTGAAATTACACAACATAATTACAATGAATGAGGTATACAGGTAGCAACAGTTCTAATTCCCAATAAAAATGGACAGTTGAGTAGCAAGATCCTCAGGTTGGTTCCATTATCTTGGTGCCAACATTCATTACGATTCAAAACTAATCAATCAGATAAGTCATAGATGTTATGATTCATGGGATGACGTTATGCAGATGCAGCACGATCTCTTTCTATCATTGATTTGATTTAGTACTCGCCTGCTTTGTACGAGGACCTCACCATAGGACCAGATACCACATATCGGAATCCCTGCAGTAAAGAAAACAAACCACAAAACAGTTAATACGGTAATATATAACATTAGTAACTTACACAGAATTTTTAAACTAATACACAAGTAGGTAATCTTATTAACGCTTTGACAATTAGTTTGCTGCAACCATCAAAAATCCTGAAACCTAACTAATTATATAATTAGAAAATACACTGTTTATCCCAGCATCAATAACTGATTATTATGGTAATCAGCTTTAAAACAAAATCCAAACAGCCCCTAAAAAGAGCTACATAGCAAGTCTGAGCGTATAGGTATTTTTCTAGACTGGTTCTTATAAATTAATTAGATTTTTAATTATTTGCGAAGGTGCTAACCTCTTTTATAGTTATTAGGTTACACCTTTTGGTGGTGAATGACATCTCTCCTATGGCTTTGGCCCATCATATAACAAAAAGGCTGCTAGAAATAGTGATTTATCATCTTTTTCTTTTCGAGTAATAATTTATGTTGTTATGATGGATGTTGGCTTTTGTGATGTATATTTGTTTGTTCCGGTTTCACAAATGGAACTTTCGACGCTGTATGTGACCCATCTCAGCTGAAAAAAAGTGTGAAGTACAAGACAAGATATAAGCAATTGATATGCCTGCATATGAAATATGAAATCCAAGAATGGGCCATTCTATTTAACAATTTAGTATATCATGTGTGACCCAATAAAAGAGGATGAACAATGTTCACTATTTTGCTGTATGTATTTCCAAGTGTGTTTTAAGGGTTACTACTTGACTTTATCTGTTATTACTGTATCAATGAAAAGCTGGGTGCGTGGGTAGGTAATACAGTCATCTTAATAGCTATTTTTTATATGACTTTCTTACCTATTACTCCAAATCCAAATGACCCTAGATAGTCCAAATATACGGATCACAATAATTCCACCAAGACTGATTGTTGTCACTCCAAACCACACTAATCACTTTTAACACAAATCCCATTAGTTGTCATAAGAGCAGATAGTGGTGAACTTCCAAATTGGAATTTAAGTTAGACATGAAGATTGTAACTCATATCTTATATTTTTTGAATCAGTACCTAATTCTATTTGCCCAATAAACTACCAGTTTGATCAAGTAGATCATAAACTACTTAAACCGTTAACCTTCCATATATAAATGTCATATAGAGCATCTCTAACGTATAGACTATACATCAAAACTTTCCACTCCAATGTACGCATATTCTAACAAGAAAGTTTGTATCAAAGTTTTTTAGACTAAATAATAGAAATTTACACATTAATCTTTATATCAGGGATATCATTTATTTATAAAAACTGTATTTCAGCATAATTTATTTATAAAAACTGTATCAAGATTGGACAAAAAAGGTGTGTCTAGTCGACACAACCAGACCCGTTTTGTTCCGTATCAGAGTGTCTGTCCCGTTACACATCCCACCAGACCCATTTGTTATGCCACCCTCTAGATGTAATGTGTAAGAGAGACCAATCAAACCACCGATCCATTTCTAATATGTGTGAGTAATGGAAGTTGCTTTAACTACATTAAATATTTAAGAGATAGAGCGGGAACGTACCTAGGGCCTCTATCAGCATACTAGGTTTCTGAACTGTTTCAGCAAAATGGCTACTTCCTTGATCTGGTAAACATCACGGTCAACACTGGTTATTAACACATAACCCACACCCCAGGAAGCAATTGCTTCGGCAACATTTGAAGGTTCATTCGGGTCAGGAGGTGGTGGAGTGCGAGAAGTCGTTACATTGCAGAATCTGAAACAAGTAACTTTGTGAAATCTGTTGTAGATCTAAAAGAGATTTTAAGTTGCATTAGTAGTAATATTTCATCTATATAAGCGAAACAGCAATAAGCACTAAAACAGCGACCAACACTCACAATAAAAGGAAGGAAGAGATAGATACCTGCAACCGCGAGTACAAGTATCACCAAGAATCATAATAGTAGCAGTAGCAGTAGCAATAAAATGAAACAAACAATCTCATCATTTTGCAAGTTTAAGTGTACTGCCATCATGATACTTTTCTTAGATATTTGACTATTAGGAAAAACCAAGCAAAAAAACAACTTTACTCCATTATCACAGATATGTTTATCGTGAAGCACTGAAGCCTGAATGTAACTTTTGCAGCATACTGTTACACATTTTTTGCCCAAACATACCATTGATATTGAGCAAAAGTTCCACAGCTCCAACCTCGTGGCTTTCTTTATTTTAGAGACGTGTGAAACCCCACCCTAGCCACTTCATTAACCTGACACGTAAACCCATAGCTCCAAACGCCACCCCACAAGACCCTTTGGTTTAACTTCAACAACATCTTGACCATGTTTGACAACAACCGGTAAATTTGCAAGCACTTTTTCAAGAGGTTCCAACATGTCCTTAGCCTGTTTCTGCCCAAAATCCCCTGCATTCTTATAATGCCAAACCATCGCACTCTCTTTCCTTTCAATATAAGAGCCATCAGAACCAGCTTCTCCATAAAAGTTCATTATCTACTCAGCGTTCTCCATCCACCCGACACAATCATTCCATCCACATGTTTTACATTATGCAACTCGTCAGCAATATCAGACATGAAGTTCGTAATTTGCTTCATCAAACGATCAACACCTGATTCATTGCCTGTTTTCAGTAGTGTGGTAATGGCAAGGGTAGCAATACTTCTGTTTTGGTCTGAGATCAAGCTCTCCATATCAATATTACAGTTGGTTACAGCCATTGGGTGGGTCGTTGCCACCTGCATAATATAGAAATCAAAGAAATCAGAAAAGATTTTACAGCCTTTGAACTTTTTACTTGGAACCTAAACTGGAGACTGAAATTTCACTAGCGACATGATGACTGAAACTATTGTTATTCACACATTATGATGGCTGATTTTGGTTTATGTAATTCTTTGTGAGAATTACAGTCGAAGAGCAACTCAAAACAACCAAGGACAAACAAGTACTTATTTAAATCATTCAAACCAATCAAATAGGCTGAACCAAACACACCCGTTGTGGGCTGTTATCAGCAAAACGAAACACACCCCGTGGTGGCTTTAGTGTGGGTCACGACAACAAGACCAAGCGCGCCCTTCAGTGGCTGTGGTGGATCGAGAACAAGCAGAACCTAATGCCCTGTTTGGGCTGCAAACAACAAAACAACAACAACCAACAGCCTTGGGTTGTTTGTGCCGTGACCTGAGCAAAAATGAACACCCATGATGGGGTGGGCTGCAATAGCAAAAACAAACACCCTATGGGTGTTTTACCTGTACACTGAGGACAACACAACCAAACCACCCTTGTGGGTGTTGGACTGAACGTCTGAACCTAAACAAACCACAACTCTCCTGGGTTTGTGGTGAACTGAAACAAAATCCACAACAAATTAAGCTATAACATGTATCATCAAACCATGTGAAGGTATTCGACACCTTATTTCTTCACATGTGAGGTTATTCGACACCTTATTTCTTCACATGTGAAGGTATTCGACACCTTATTTCATCACATGTGAAAACAACTAGCATTTCATCGAACACGTAGTGTATATTGACAAACCATCAGCAAAAGACAGGTTCATCTTTCATTTTTTAATCAGGTTTATGTAATCATCTAAATTATTCATGAACATAATCAATAACTAATATCAAACACATAAAACACAAGAAAGAATTTATCTATAATCACTGAATTAAAGGAAATTTATGAATCAAAAGCTTAATTCAGACTTACTCAATACATCGATAGTATTTATTATTTAATGATGATGATCGTGATAAATGATGATGATGGTGGTGATCGGCAATGATTATGGCGGTGGACGGTGGTTATGGCCGATGATTACGGTGGTGATCGGTGATGATTGAGGTGCTGGTTATCAGCGATGATTACTGGGGTAGATGGTGGTGATCGGTGATTGGCGATGATTGAGGTGGACGGTGGTTATCGACGATGATTGAGGTAGAAGGTGGTTATCGGCGATGATTAAGGTGGACGATGGTTATCGGCGATGAATGAGGTGGACGGTGGTTATGGGCGATGACCGCGGTGGAAGTTGGTGTTGATGAATGTTGAGAGAGTAACTGTGTTTTCACACTTTTAAAATGGAGATGTGTGTGTTTTTAAGTTTTATACTAGCCATTACATATTTACATTTTTAGTGTAAAACTTATGATAGATCTTGGCCATTAGATCTAGAAAAAGAAGGGACTAAATGGAGGGTTAGGATCACTTCTCGCGTTCTCACAAAAAAAGCACTTCTCATTTGAACGCTTCACTATACATATATATATATATATATATATATATATATATATATATATATATATATATATATATATATATATATATATATTATGAATCATACGATGAGGTTGTCTATGTACAACAAATATAACCCACTTAAGTTGTTTCATGTGGCCGACACTCAGTTTGCTTCAATTATTGTGATGCTTAAAAGATTTAAACTTGTTAAACGTGCTCTTGAATCCACTGTGATGAGTGGGCATCTTATCGAGAAGATGACCAATATCGAGAAGAAGACCAAGACAAAGCAAGATTTGTGAGGGATAAGGTGTTAAATGAATATTTGTAGGACCAAGTGAACTACATTCTCAACTTTACGGCACCTATACACGATATGATTAGAGCTTGTGATACCGATAGGCCGTGCCTTCATTTGGTATACGAGATGTGGGATTCTATGGTTGAGAAGGTAAAATTCGGGATTTTTAAGCATGAAAAAAATCCCTATAGAGCTATTCTTGTTTCTACGATGTTGTCTACGAGATTCTTATGGCTCGTTGGGCAAAAAGTTCAACACCACTTCACTGTTTAGCACATTCTTTGAACCCGAGGTGCTTTCTTATTTGATTAGGCATTAGTTTCATAAATATAGTATGTTTATTTATCTTATCTGAATGTCTTTCTTATTTGTTTGTTTGTATCTTATAGGTATTATAGTGATGCTTGGCTTGGGGAGGATCTTGCTATAGTCGCTCCTCATAGAGATGCGGAAATATCTCAAGAAAGGATGAGATGCTTTCAAAGGCTCCACCCGAACGTCGATGATTATGACAAAATTTTAAATGAGTTCACCAGTTTCTTTTGTTAGCTCACTTAGAAGGAATAAGTTAACTCCTAAATGTGCTGGAGACTTGGTTTTTGTTCATAACAATCTACGTCTTTTATCAAGGAGCACCAATCAATATTTAGATGAGAAGACCAAGATGTGGGATGTTGGAGGAGAGTTCGGTACAATGGAAGATACTCGATCTTTAGAGTTTGCTGAACTATCACTTGATGAGCCAGAGCTCGAGACCGTCTTTTTCTCTGAGAATACCGACTAGTTGATATGTTATTACTATGTGGTTTTTTTAATAACAGTTTCATGGTTGACAAATCTTTTGCATCATAAATATATATAATATTATATAAAATACACAAACGTTTCTGGCCGTACCCGTTTCTTGAATTTTGGGATATTGGCGTTTCTAAGTACCCGTTTCCATCCCCGTGTCCATATCCGTCCCGTGAACATAGACTACAATCAGTAAAATCTTACATGCCGTTCAAAAAAATAAGTGAAATCTTATAAGTTAATGATACTTGGCAGACAAACTCTCAATAGAAGTGTTTTATCATGATCAAATGTCTAAAACACCATTGGATGGAAAAGAGGGTAGTGATCAAATGTCTAAAACACCATTGGATGGAAAAGAGGGTAGACAACTTTAGCTTTGACATGTAGCAAGATGATAGGAAAATGGGCTTCTAATCAAGTAAAGGGTATGATTATGAAAGTTATTGTTGATGACTAACATGTAACACTCATAAGTTTAAGAGAGAAGTATGACAGAATGATGAAAGTATATTTCATACATGAAACATCCCATCACTATATCCTTGGTTATGTCCACAAATCAAGATAAGCCTTGGTTATGTATCAGAAAGAAAAAGAAAAATCAAGATAAGCCTCAAGATCGATCAAGTACCTGGTGAGTACGGCCGGTCAATAGGTTGATTTTGCACTCATATGCATACTCTTTATCAGGCCAGCTAGAATCCTCAATTCCAAACTTCTCTTCAATTACAGCATTTGGCCAGGGAACCCTCCTGCATTCAAGGACCTCAAGTTGGCACAAGTTCCATCCCTTAATAAAGTCTGCATGTTCCAAAGATAGATAGGCACACATGTTTAATTATTATTATTATGGGTATTTTAAACTCCATTAAATGTTAACAAGAATGAGATCAACAAATTCAAAATAGGTTTATGTCTAATAAGTTAGTCCTTATAACGTCAAAGTTGAGATGGAACCAGTCCACATTAACCCCCCTAAAATTTCTAACAATTTAACCCCTTCAAAAGAGATGGATGGCTAGTAATCTAAAGCTCCAATCTTCATTGTTTGCTGCTTAATTAAAAAAGCAGAGAGATAGAAAGGTAATTAGGAATCGTCACAGAAGATAATTATATGATTGCTTGTAGATTAACTAGGTCAGTATAATTATGGGAAAGTTAACAGATGGATTCACAGAATTAACAAAATTTATTTACAGTGAATAATTTTTCCTTAATCGATATCAAAAGGATTTTAAACATTAAAAAATCAACACTTGCTTTTTGTGATTTTTTATAAATTTTCTACACGTGTTTTCTGTGAGAACACCCCCATACTTCGTTCGCCATTGGAGTTAAAAATAATAATTTCAAGACTCTTTAAACAAATATTGTATGTGATTATCTAATCCTGTAAATTGAACACTTTGTCAGATGCGCAATGAGTCTACGATCTATCAAAAAGCAGAAACTAGAACAATGCTTTTACAACAAAATCTTTCTGGATATGAGGGAAACCCCACCCATGCCACCTTTGGTAACTTGATAACAATTCTTTTATAAAGAGAGAAATTATAACAGTGGAATACAAACCTAAAATATTAGTGACTGGTGTTATGGAGCAGAGCAAGTGTTTTAATCTTCCATATGAAAATTTAAGAACTAGGATATGCAATTCATTTCACTTCCAACCATACAAAATAGTGCAAATGAAGATCTTTAACCAGACAATCCAAAAAGGAAAGTCAATTCAGGTCAATGTTCAAAATGAATTTGTTCCTTTGTAAAATTATCATTAATAAATCTGAAGTTGTTTATAAAACAGATACCTCCGTCCCATATTAAGTGTCCATTTTGACTTTTCGAAGTCTTTTAGTTCAACTTTGACCTTAAATTCTATTATTTGTGTTATATAATACTTGATGCAAAATATATGAATGGATTGGGTTTTAAATGTATTTTCATTGGTATAATTTTCACCAAGTATTATATAGCACAAATAAAAATATTTACGGTCAAAGTTGAATAAGAAAGACTCAAAAATGTCAAAGTGGACACTTAATATGGGACGGTCTTATGAAGTACCAACTACTAATAGAATGAAATAGCAATCTTTTTACCTTTGGAAATTACTTTGGGAGCCATTCGATATGGTCGCATGTAATGGGTCATGACTCCACGTGGAACATAAGCAGCTGCAAGTGCGAGATAAAGCTTCTTCACTTGTTTCTCCTGGTGGAGATATTGCCACAATGTATAAGTGTATTAACTTACCCTTATACATATATCGAAATTAAAAAAAAAAAAAAAAAAAAAAAAAAAAAAAAAAAAAAAAAAAAAAAAAAAAATCTTACATATATCGAAATAAAGACTATTAACTTACCCTGATCTTTCTATGAAAAACTGAGCAGTAATCCTTAGTTCTAGCTAGCACAACACTGCAAAACAAATTGAGATTAGTTGTCTACTTATCAAGTACAAAAGCAACAAACAGCCAATGATTCAATTTAAACTTCAAAAAATACCAGCCTTCAGTGCAATTATCAATCTGGTGAGTCGTCTTCAATGGAGTAGTTAATTCCAAGGCACGAGTAGCAAAAGTTACACAAGTTTCTTCAATATTGTCTGTAGTTCCACCTACCTAAGATAAGGGGAAGTGAGCACGCAGTAAAGAGAAATAATATCATTTTTACCAATTACCTCCATTAAATAGGACCCAAAATGAAAATAGAAAATGGTATTAACGAATATTAGTGATTGTATCTAATGAGATTATGTATCACCAAACTAGGATGTAGTTTGGTTTACTGAAAGATTGCAGTAAACTTGTATATCTTGGTAAAAGTTAACCACTGTTTTTTGCAGCAGCAAAATTTTGGTTGTAGATGTTAGAAGATACAATCAAGGGGAGCAAATGATTCACACATACTGATGTGCCAGCAGGCTTGTTGAGAACCACATAAGACTCCGTCACAGCAATTATTCTAGATCTCCAGTCAATTTCATAGCACCTGACAAAGATTAATGCATCAACAAGATCAGAATTGCCAAAAAGTATTATATGGTTTTTTATAAGACCTTTATTCTAAACAGATTAACCAAACGAGCACTATAATGAAAATTCCTTCATGGGATACCATGATTCATGGATGTCATGCCAACTAATTACAATACATACAGAAACAAAATCACTTGGCGTTCCAGCTAAAAAGAAATAAATGAATTAAAAATGTGTAGAAGTCATGCTAAGAGATGCGTCTTAAAAGTAGGATTTGATACTGATAAATATGGGTTGTCTTCTAACTAACGTACGACACTGAATTAATATACAAACACTACTGTGCTAGCTGTAAATCCTCATTTTACAGTCACATAACTATTATTAAACAAATATATTCCCACATCATGTTTGCATTATAAGACTGATCAGGGGTCTGTGACATGGTTTCAACATAACAGTATCCTACATAATGGCCTAAAAAGCAAGTAAACTCTCAAAAATGACCAATCGTGAATAAATAAGTTACTTTTGGGCATTTAACGCTATCTTGTGACATGGCTCCATCAAAACAATATGAAGTTTAACAAACACAATATTGCAGAAGCTCATTATTACAGAAGCTCATTATTAGTATATAGGATAGTCTTTTTTAATGTTACCGTGGAAATCGTTTAGGACGTACATGCACCCTTACGTATGTCCCTGCTTCAACAAACTCATCAACGTGAGTAATCCTAAAAGTTTTTTGCGCCTCTCTCACAGTTATTCCTTTGACTGAAGGTCTCTTTTTGAGTACTGATGGGTTAGTAACTTCTTGATACAACTTCATTTCTTCAGGTGTGGCAGTTGAAGGTGGCGTAGGGCAAACAAGGGCATAGAACACTGCCCCAAAATGAATAAGATCTGCAACATACCTTCAATGTTCAAGTTTATTAATCAACATCATCCGTTGGTATATCAAACCTACTTAGCATGGTAGACAAGTCAAAATAGTGTAATCAGTATCCTCTTTCATTTATTTACAGGAGTCAAGAGGCCCAATATTTTAAGATTTGGTCCCAATACCATTTGAAACTGTGATACCTGAATATTTTATTGTAAATTATTCCAAATGTTCCTCACTTCCTCCAATGTCATACTTTATTTTTTGAATGGGAGCTCTTATGTAATTTACACCATATCCGACTTTACATTCATAATGGAAGTTATAAACCATGACCTTCACCTTTTCAATGATGATTCTGACTTGTTTGAGCCGTAACTTAGTGACAAACAGTTTTAATAACTACATTAGAACATTCACTTAGAAAAAGTAAATCCACTGTGTCAATGAAAGACCATACTCTTCCTATTACAATATTATATTTAATTGTTGTTCTCTTACTTTTTCCACTGATACAGACCATAAGTGCTTACGATTATGACAAAAATAAAAAAGATTATAACAACTCACAAAGGCGGAAGATCCAAAGTTTTGGTAATGAAGTCAAGAATGGTTCCTCCTTCTCTGACAACTAAATGCTCGATTCTGGGTTGAAAGCTTTCCTTAGGACATGGAAGCAAGCGTCCATATTCCGAATAGCTGAAGAAAAAAAACAAGTTGGGGTATCAGAAAACATTTATCCTGTCCCAAACATAACAAAAGCATAATGATGAAATAGATGTGGATAATATATAATATATCCTTTCATATATAAAAAATATACATTTTTAGTCGGAACTATGACTGGACAAAGCTCGTTCCATTTAAGATTATACTCAAAATTTTCGATTTACTAATCCGACTATCTCTGTGAACTAATAATAACTTTCAGAATCGTATATACTTATGGTATCTTGATTTACTAATGTAAATATGCATACTATTGCAACTCTCAAGTACATTTTAGTTATCCTTAAACTCAACCACTCGAATATTCGATATAATTGAAAATGTACATAATAACTAGGGATAATTGTCTAAAATGCATCGAACTTGCACTTTTTTCCTTTTTGTCTACACTGAACTTTTAATTATCCTATTTAATTATCAAAGTTGCTAATCATTCCTATAGTAGGCATTGTTACGAGTAAAGTTTGACGTGTCACAAATTTGAAATACCACGTCTTAGCAAGTTTCAAAAAACACGTCGAACCTTACCCGTAACAATGCCCACAATAGGAATGATTAGCAAGTTTGATAATTAAATCGGATAATAAAGTTCAGTGTACACAAAAGAAAAATGTGATAAATGGATGCATTTTTAGATAAAATTATCCCTAATAACTATGTAGTTCATTAATCTAGCATAGACAATAAAGAAGTCAAATGTAAGTGGACGTTTTCAAAAACTATTATCAGCCACAATTTTCACTTTCTGAGGTCAATCTAATAACCATTTATCTTTCGAATTGACTATGATTATTACGTATGATAGTGTTTGGGAATGCATTTAAAAATAGGGATAATGGTTGAAAGTGTATCCAATTTGAAATATGATTTTTCCTATTGTGTGTATCATCACGGGTAAATTCAATACATTTTCAAATAAGTATCCATTAATGTATCGAACTTCCCGTAAGAATATACTTACACAATAGGAAGAAAAAAAATACATTTTCAGACGTTTATATCCTTTAGAAATAATGAAAATCCGATAATCTCAGGGGGTGTTTGTTTCGGCTTATATAACGCGCTTATGGCTCGTGTGGTTTTCGGCTTATGTTTCATAAGCTCACTTTTTGTGGCTTATGTTGGAATTTTTTGACTTATATAAGTTTATTATGACACCATAACTTTAGATAAGCCGAAAAGTTTCAAAATAAGCCACAAAAAGTGAGCTTATGAGCTTATTTGATTTCGGCTTATATAAAACCACAAGTCTCAAAATACGCCGGAAAATTGGGGCTTATGTTACTGTATATAAGACGAAAACAAATAAGCTCATAAGCCCACATATAACACCCCCAAAACATAAGCCGAAAACCAAATAAGCCATAAGCCCGCTATATAAGCCGAAACAAACACCCCCTCAACTCCAATATAAGGCAACTAATCTATAAGATACGAGGATATGACATTATATAACTATACATTTTAAGAAATATAAAACAGAAAATGCAAAGGAAATTACCGTGTAGAACTGGGAGTAGTAGATGATGTTATAGCAGCAGCAGCAGCAGCAGAATGAGATGCAAAGGAAATTACCGTGTAGAACTGGGAGGATTGACATGATGAGTTGAAGAGGTGGTTTTGTGAAGGGTTGTTAGGGTTCGAAGTAGAGTGAGGGAAGGTGTGGCAATGAAGGTACGGTAGTAGTTTGGAATTAACTGTAGGGTACAACAAGAAGATGAAACCATGGCTGTTCTGTTAGACGAGCTTGGAGTGGAGAGGGAAAGAGGGGTTGAGAATTGAGATTATATGATACTTGGGCTGCCTGCCTGTTTTGCCATTTGTTGTTGGGCCGGCTGTTTTTCATCACAAGTTTATTTAAACCGGGAATAAAACGACCCCGTTTAGAACTGTAGCTACACTGTAGTGAGTTCCCGCCAAAAGCCCACCACACTCTCTTGGTCCATTATGCCTATTATTGGCCTGTTTTTTTGCTTCGCGTGTATAATGGCCCAAGTTTGGCCAACCCTTATCAATACGAAGACTCTTCCAAAACACACTTCCAGTACACACATATATACGGTTTGATTTTGGAGGTATGATTAGAAATTATCAGATCCATGCTAACAAATCGATTTACCTCGATTCATACGGTTACGATCTATCTTTTCTGATGCAAATTTAATTCGATTGTTTTGTGATAGGGGTGTTACGATTGTTAGGGTTAGCTAATTTTGTTTTGTGGATGTTCTTAATTAGGGTTAGCTAATTTTGTGATAGGGGTTTTGTTTGGTTGAAGTTTCTGTTGTTGAATAGTCTTAATTAGGGTTAGCTAATTTTGTGCTTTCTGCTAATTATATAAATTGGTGTGTTAAAGTTTCTAGATTTTGTTTGTTTTTATGTTACTTCACTATCTTTGTGTTTCTATATGCCATAAAAATTGTGCTTTTTGTCTACTTTGTTGCTTCTAAGGGTTAGTTGAGTTTCTTTGTTATTAAAATGGCTGCTAATATTCTTGCTGTTTGTGTATGTTAGTATTTGGGAATTCTCACTTTTGGTGATTAGCTGAAATAAAAGCCGTTTTAGCTGTCGTAATGGATTGTGTATAAGTTGTGTATTTGCTGTGGTAGTGGTCGTACGATGTGTGCACAAGCAGAATTTGCCAAACAAATATATACATTTGAGATTATTTGCAGCTATGGTAGACTTAATAGATTGAAACCGTTGTTAATTGATAGTTTTTTTTTTTTTTTTTTTTTTTGGTCATATCTGCATTTGATAGACTTAATAGGTTTTAGAAATTTTGGTACTTTTCATGATTTTTGTTGTTGGTGAGTTTAGACAGATGAAAAGCTTCCCGGCCGTTGTAATCTGTAATCGTTTAATCTTCGTAAGATATTCTTAATTTGGGTTCATTTATATATTAGTATGATGGGTAACGATGTTTGCCAGGATAAATGAGTGTGCAGAATTGCTCCGGTTACCGCTTAAAACCAACAGGCGCTTACAATCATTGACTACAGGTACCTTGACCAACAGACCAAGGTCAGAAACAACAACAACAACAACAACAACACTAATAAGGTTTTTCGTGAACTAAGTGATGAGGCAAAAAATGAAACGTTTTTAGGGGGTCATTTTAGCCCGGATTCAAATTTATTTGATCAAATATTGCCCTAAATCGTTCCTTTTGTCATTTTAGGTACTTTTGGAGTGAAATCTGGAACAGGAAGCATTTTGGACGTTTTTTGAGCATAAAAGTGAAGAAAACGGCAAAGTCTTAATTTTCCTTGCTGGAACAGTACCTGACGGCGTCACTTGCTTCTTAATGACGGCGTCAAGAGTAATACAAGAGATGGAAGTGGATGGTGCACGTGACGATCCAGAAAGTTTTTTACTAGGGACATGACGGCGTCACCCAAGGCCGTCATGGTCCAAATGTTAGTGACGGCCCAGAATAACTTTACACATGACGGCGTCAAAAGTGGATCTAGGCAATCCGATTTCATTATGGGCGGCGAGTTGACGGCTTCACAATTTTCTTCTTGACGCCGTCACCCTGTAAAATCTATATATAGTTTTCCAATTTTTATTCATTAGGGTGTAACTTTTAGGGTGCAACTTTGGAGAAAAACCCTAGTCCGATTTTCACAGCTTTTTCAAGGGTTTTTACCCTTTGAAACCTCTTATGTTCAATTGAGATAAGTACTCTTTCAATTCAATCAATATGCCTATGTGTTGCTTGAATATATCTTACACTTGTCTTCAATTTAACATGCTTGGCTAGATTTCTTGTGTGTTTGCTTAGATGTAGTGAAACCTAGATGTTAGTTATAGGTTGATTGTTTGTTTATAGTTGTTACGGATGATTGTATTTGATGTTAGGCTTAAGAAAACTGGCAGACTTCCATTGGTAACATGCTTGAACGTCTTAAAAAACATGATCAGAGGTGTACTATGATTTTTGGTTGTATTTAATGCATAGGAGAATTCTTGATCCCATGTTAGGAGCTTCTAACGGCTCGACATAGGAGTGAAGTAGGATCCTATAGAGTTATGGAATATTGTACACGGCCCTACGACTATTAAGGAATACGACCTCTCATCCATGCAATTGTAACAAATTATTAACCTGTAAAAGATATCTATGGAGTAATGAAACCTAAGTAAACACAACTTTCCCTATCATTGTTTACACCACATTAGTAATTAGATTTAATTTCATTTTTGTTATTTTATTTTGATTGCATCTTAGTTATATTGGGTTAGTTGACTAGCAACTAATTCCGCCCACTCTTCCAAAAACCCGAGATTTTAATTGCTTTTATAAAATATAAAAATACAAAAAGAATCATCCCTCACCTCTAGACCTAGTTTTTAGGCTTTCTAATCCTAGCGACACTATTTGTCACACCCCCAAAATCGGGTCCAGCGGAAGCATACGTGTAGCTGGGGTGTAACTCAATTGGTATTACAATACAAGTTCAAAAATGGTTTTCACTTTAATCATTTAGAATAAAATCGTTTAATCAAAAATGTTGAATTTACATCGTTAAAATTTATGCGGAAGTAGGCCCTTAAAATAGTTTAAAACGGTCCCCATATAAATAATCAGAGTCTTCTATGACCATGCCATGCCCTGCCAAAACCTCCTGTAGTGTGCCATTGGTTAAAACCTGAAAATACATGCTAAAGTGTCAACACGAGGTTGGTGAGTTCATAGAGTTTGTTTAACAAATAAAGTCTATAAAAAAAATGATCACACAGCAAAGGCATCGTAAATCCACTCAGTTACAAGTCCCGCCATAAGAGGCTTGTAACCTGTGTGTTCACAACCCACTGCTAAAATAGTTTGTGTCTAGTAGTCAAGTACACGTGGTCAATATAGTTCACAATATGGGCACATAGTATATAATAAAGAATGTGGCAAGGCTCCTAAAATAAATAATATGCGTTCCGTAGACAGGGGAACGAGAGGTTGGCCGACCTCTAATAGCGCTATCCATACTACCTACTGCCCCACACAAGGAGGCCGCACGAACGGTACGTATAAACTGGAGTGCGAACGGCAAACCAGCAGGAGACTAACAATTGCAGATGCACGAACAGTACATCATTCACAAACTATTACATAGTAATCAGTTACTCCGTTGACAGGGGAGATTTTATGTTGCTCCGTACATGGGAGACTTTATAATGCTGCTCCGTCGACAGGGGAGACTTTGCACTGCTCCGTACATGGTAGGTTGCTCCGAACAAGGGAGGCTTTATAATGCTGCTCCGTAGACAGGGGAGACTTTGCATTGCTCCGTACATGGGAGACTTTAGGTTATAGCATGTACGGTGCATTAAGTTCAAAAGTTTAAGTCAATTTCAAAAGTCAATTCAAGTTCAAAAGGTCAAAACAAGTTATAAGGTCAAATGAGTTCATAATAGTTCAAGGTTCAAAACAATGTTCAAAGAGTCAAGTAGTAATTCATGTAAAAAACGAGCATGTATTCTCCCCCAAAAAGTTAACAAAACAAATTAAAAGAGTAGGGGCTATGACTCACCTGGTACGATAGTTACGAAGACAAAAGTGGTTACACAGAAATGAGGTTCGATCTCTAACCGCGACCTATAATGAACGAATGATACGATCTACTTAAATTATGAGAGGATGCGATGAATGTACATGCACATGAAGCCTATACCACTCGTAGTTTGAAAATAAGCGTTGGCGTTGATTTATAGTGTTTCCATAACTTAAGAGAATATTTGCTATTAGATGTTGTCAAATATATATATAGTTCGCCTAGTTTCAAAAGTGTATAACTTGGTCGTTTTAAGCTCGTTTTCTACGTTCTTTACATTCCCGGAATCGTGGGACAACATACTAATATATTTTCAATAGCTCGGCTCCTCTAGGTTACGTTTAACGCCTCTATTTATCCGTCTAAAAATGCCAAACAGCATGCAGTTTTCAGAAAATATAGTTTTCGTCGTTAAACCCGTTTTTGGCGTATCTCCTTCGTTATTAACTCGTTTTCATCCCCGTTTTCGGCCATAGTTCCGTCTCGGAAAGTATTTTCTAAATATTTGGTCAAAAGTTACCCCAAACCCACTGAGTTGGCCACGTTTTCATTTTAAGGACAGTAGGTTTATATATATTTTCAAAAATCATTTTCCTAGTTTCAAACTTGTTTCAACTTCAACCAAATCACTTTCAATCACCACAAATCTAGTCTAATCTTACCATACACCTTCTTAGGGTGTCATGGGTTCCTAAACATCATAAATCAAGTGGATCTAACAAGGATCTAACAATAATCCATTTCTAGGAATCAAAAGTTATATATATATATATATAAATGAGTGGTATATACTAACATATGCATGTAAACCTTGTATGAAATCATATGAACATAATAAGAACATGAAGAAATTAGGAACAAAAGTTTGACAACTTACATAGAAAGATTTGTGAGCTTATGGAGATGAAAACTTATAAAACCTTGGGTTTTTATCACAAAACCCAAACAAGAACAACAAAAGGGACAAGATTAACACTTGATCTTGGAAAAATTATGGTTTCTTCTTGGTTGTGTTCTTGGCCGAAAATGAGAAGAAGAAAAAGGAAGGAAGAAAAAAATTGCTAGTTGTTTTTGGATGAAAATGTGATGAATTGAATATGTTAATGCATTATAAGAAAATGATACAAGACAAGATCCACAATTTTGGAAAATCAAAGAGGGGGGGGCGGCAAAGTCAAAAGAGTAGGAAGAAAAATGAATAATTTTGTTGAAATGTGGAAGATTTTTGTAAGATATTATGTGTTTATTTGTAGTTTTAAGGTGTACCGGGTACCGGGTTAACTAAAAATAAATATTAACGGAGTTAACCGGGATAAAATAAAGTTGTAGAAATTATGAAAATATGTTGGGTATAAATATTGGGTGTTCGGGTGATCATTGTTTAGTTTTTACGAAAACCGTCGTAATTAAATTAGGCGTACGATATAAATTAAATAAATTTCCAAAACACCGGGTAAATTAATAACATAATTTTTATATTATTATTATAAGTATAAAAATATGTTAGGACCATAGTTGGGATTGTCGGATAATTATTCAAAATAATAGCTCATAAGATAACGTTTATTAGGTTGATAATCGTACGTGTACAGAAATGACGCAACTCACGCATAAATGACAAATTTTCTCCGGAGGTGAATAGTGTTTTATGAATAGTAAAATTTTTGAACGCTTCTCAGAATCACAAACTGACTCCGAAAAAGATGAATAGTAAAATGATGAATAGTGATCGATGAATAGTAACCGATGAATAGTAAATGTGAAAGTTTCGGGAAAAGACCAGAATTTACGAGTTGTGACAGTCTCTACCCCTTAAGGGAACTTCGTCCCGAAGTTCAGTTAACGTTGGTCTCCGAGGTGTTATAAAGGTGAAGATCCACGAGATGAAATGACCAGTTGACGTACTTCCAGGCGGCGGTTTACGAGGCGATGAAAAGTATAAACGTTCTGACAACGAGGGTATACACACACATGAATGAAACATTTGGAAATTGAGTAGAGGATTCAATCCAGATAGAATTTTATTATAACCTTTCTCAGTGTTGCAAAATTCATTTCTGAGTCGGATATAGGTAGTCAGCCTATGTCCCACTATCCCGGGTTGAATATAGGTGACTAGTCTATATTCCACCGAGGTTCCGTGAATTTTGAAATACTCAGCTCAGTTATACTAATACTATGTCCTTCACAAAGACCAAGACGTTCAGAAAGACTAAGGCAGGTGACCAAACTCGAGGTCAAATGATGAGACTATGCAAGGAAAAACATAACAGGGTGACATATATGATACGTGAACATGCTTATATGAAAGACAATGATAGAGATCAATTAGAACAAATGAACATAATATACCAGATAATGAGACACAAATCTCATCACCTAAGTCAGCAACAAACCACAAGTGAGGCATCATCTTGGCAGGCAGGCACGTGACGGTCATAGGGTTAAGTTTTCGTAAAAGTAGCTATAGTCTAGGTTTTAAAAACACTTAGTTCGCTATAGCCGAAGCTCTGATACCAATCTGTCACACCCCCAAAATCGGGTCCAGCGGAAGCATACGTGTAGCTGGGGTGTAACTCAATTGGTATTACAATACAAGTTCAAAAATGGTTTTCACTTTAATCATTTAGAATAAAATCGTTTAATCAAAAATGTTGAATTTACATTGTTAAAATTTATGCGGAAGTAGGCCCTTAAAATAGTTTAAAACGGTCCCCATATAAATAATCAGAGTCTTCTATGACCATGCCATGCCCTGCCAAAACCTCCTGTAGTGTGCCATTGGTTAAAACCTGAAAATACATGCTAAAGTGTCAACACGAGGTTGGTGAGTTCATAGAGTTTGTTTAACAAATAAAGTCTATAAAAAAAATGATCACACAGCAAAGGCATCGTAAATCCACTCAGTTACAAGTCCCGCCATAAGAGGCTTGTAACCTGTGTGTTCACAACCCACTGCTAAAATAGTTTGTGTCTAGTAGTCAAGTACACGTGGTCAATATAGTTCACAATATGGGCACATAGTATATAATAAAGAATGTGGCAAGGCTCCTAAAATAAATAATATGCGTTCCGTAGACAGGGGAACGAGAGGTTGGCCGACCTCTAATAGCGCTATCCATACTACCTACTGCCCCACACAAGGAGGCCGCACGAACGGTACGTATAAACTGGAGTGCGAACGGCAAACCAGCAGGAGACTAACAATTGCAGATGCACGAACAGTACATCATTCACAAACTATTACATAGTAATCAGTTACTCCGTTGACAGGGGAGATTTTATGTTGCTCCGTACATGGGAGACTTTATAATGCTGCTCCGTCGACAGGGGAGACTTTGCACTGCTCCGTACATGGGAGACTTTAGGTTGCTCCGAACAAGGGAGGCTTTATAATGCTGCTCCGTAGACAGGGGAGACTTTGCATTGCTCCGTACATGGGAGACTTTAGGTTATAGCATGTACGGTGCATTAAGTTCAAAAGTTTAAGTCAATTTCAAAAGTCAATTCAAGTTCAAAAGGTCAAAACAAGTTATAAGGTCAAATGAGTTCATAATAGTTCAAGGTTCAAAACAATGTTCAAAGAGTCAAGTAGTAATTCATGTAAAAAACGAGCATGTATTCTCCCCCAAAAAGTTAACAAAACAAATTAAAAGAGTAGGGGCTATGACTCACCTGGTACGATAGTTACGAAGACAAAAGTGGTTACACAGAAATGAGGTTCGATCTCTAACCGCGACCTATAATGAACGAATGATACGATCTACTTAAATTATGAGAGGATGCGATGAATGTACATGCACATGAAGCCTATACCACTCGTAGTTTGAAAATAAGCGTTGGCGTTGATTTATAGTGTTTCCATAACTTAAGAGAATATTTGCTATTAGATGTTGTCAAATATATATATAGTTCGCCTAGTTTCAAAAGTGTATAACTTGGTCGTTTTAAGCTCGTTTTCTACGTTCTTTACATTCCCGGAATCGTGGGACAACATACTAATATATTTTCAATAGCTCGGCTCCTCTAGGTTACGTTTAACGCCTCTATTTGTCCGTCTAAAAATGCCAAACAGCATGCAGTTTTCAGAAAATATAGTTTTCGTCGTTAAACCCGTTTTTGGCGTATCTCCTTCGTTATTAACTCGTTTTCATCCCCGTTTTCGGCCATAGTTCCGTCTCGGAAAGTATTTTCTAAATATTTGGTCAAAAGTTACCCCAAACCCACTGAGTTGGCCACGTTTTCATTTTAAGGACAGTAGGTTTATATATATTTTCAAAAATCATTTTCCTAGTTTCAAACTTGTTTCAACTTCAACCAAATCACTTTCAATCACCACAAATCTAGTCTAATCTTACCATACACCTTCTTAGGGTGTCATGGGTTCCTAAACATCATAAATCAAGTGGATCTAACAAGGATCTAACAATAATCCATTTCTAGGAATCAAAAGTTATATATATATATAAATGAGTGGTATATACTAACATATGCATGTAAACCTTGTATGAAATCATATGAACATAATAAGAACATGAAGAAATTAGGAACAAAAGTTTGACAACTTACATAGAAAGATTTGTGAGCTTATGGAGATGAAAACTTATAAAACCTTGGGTTTTTATCACAAAACCCAAACAAGAACAACAAAAGGGACAAGATTAACACTTGATCTTGGAAAAATTATGGTTTCTTCTTGGTTGTGTTCTTGGCCGAAAATGAGAAGAAGAAAAAGGAAGGAAGAAAAAAATTGCTAGTTGTTTTTGGATGAAAATGTGATGAATTGAATATGTTAATGCATTATAAGAAAATGATACAAGACAAGATCCACAATTTTGGGAAATCAAAGAGGGGGGGGCGGCAAAGTCAAAAGAGTAGGAAGAAAAATGAATAATTTTGTTGAAATGTGGAAGATTTTTGTAAGATATTATGTGTTTATTTGTAGTTTTAAGGTGTACCGGGTACCGGGTTAACTAAAAATAAATATTAACGGAGTTAACCGGGATAAAATAAAGTTGTAGAAATTATGAAAATATGTTGGGTATAAATATTGGGTGTTCGGGTGATCATTGTTTAGTTTTTACGAAAACCGTCGTAATTAAATTAGGCGTACGATATAAATTAAATAAATTTCCAAAACACCGGGTAAATTAATAACATAATTTTTATATTATTATTATAAGTATAAAAATATGTTAGGACCATAGTTGGGATTGTCGGATAATTATTCAAAATAATAGCTCATAAGATAACGTTTATTAGGTTGATAATCGTACGTGTACAGAAATGACGCAACTCACGCATAAATGACAAATTTTCTCCGGAGGTGAATAGTGTTTTATGAATAGTAAAATTTTTGAACGCTTCTCAGAATCACAAACTGACTCCGAAAAAGATGAATAGTAAAATGATGAATAGTGATCGATGAATAGTAACCGATGAATAGTAAATGTGAAAGTTTCGGGAAAAGACCAGAATTTACGAGTTGTGACACTATTCCTGAGTTGAACGATCAATCCCCCAGTACTTGTCACTATACTATACTACAACGATCAGGTACACTGCTTGGTGGGGGTTGTAAGCTTCTCGAGATCCCTCGAGAGGTAAAGCCTGATGCGATTCCAACGCATCACTAAGCTAATACTTACATAGAGTATGTAGTCTCATAAGTTTACTTCTATTGACTTTTACTTTGAAGTAATTATGTCCTGAAAGATTGAAGCTTTTTGATATGCGGGGTTTTGCTTTTTTAAGTGTGATTTTTTTTAGGTTCGGCGCTATTAGGGTCAATGAGTTTGATATGGAGGATAAGCTTCAGACGCTTGAGCCTGTGAATTTGGGTGAGTTTTTATTTAGTTTAAGATAGTTTCATACAAAATTTAAATGTTTTTGGACATTTGAGTTTTTTATAATGGAATGTAGGTTAGCGAACTCAAGAGATGAGGACGTGAAGAAGTAGAAAGTGGGCAGGGGAAAGATGCAAAACAACCTGCTACAGCTGATTTGATATCAAGGCTCAATAGCCATGGGTTCTATTCCGAGGTATGTCTTTTCTCGAGTGCACTTAAAGTCAGCATAGCATATAATGATGGACATTTTTACAGCGTGTTAGCTGTGTATTTGTTTTTTTAGGTTTATATGCGGAGCAGGTTCGTTGTCCCAAGATATTTTGCGTCGAGGTAGTTTTAGACTCATATCTTGGATTTTATATTGCTTCAATTGTTTTTTTATTACTTTTGTTGCTATATGTACCCTGGTAGTAGCTATAGGCCTATAGCAGAGCGAGCAGACATAGCCTTTTCTTCTTTGTAGATGGTTCTAAGCATACCAACTGTATCTGAGTGAAATCGAAGTGAATGTTACGGTAGTTTATATGTGTTCTATCGTTTACACTTTCTTTTGGTTGATTTAGATATCAATGTTTTCAGATGTATATTTGTCCTTTTTGTATATAAGGTCCATACGAATTCAACTTTTTGTTTTTATACATACTTATCAGAACATACTGTATTATTCGTGCAGGCGTCATTGTTTGCAATGTTCACAAGGTTTGCAGCCTCACTACGTGCTCAATGATGTACACGATTCCTGTTGGTGCAACAAGATAAATTTCTGTTACAAACGCGTCTCTATCCTTCCACAGGTACCCATTCACCACTCATTCGCATAAATTTTCATTTGATTATCAGCTAATCTTATGCTAATGCACTAATAGAGCTGAACACAAGAAGCAGGTTGTTGGGGAAGTGAGTTATGATCTACTGCATACTCAACTGAACCCTGCTGCTCGGGAAAAGGGGCATCCAATAACCTAGGCACTAACGCTAGCTGGTCAGTCTATTTTTATCTCCTGTTTTCGTGGCGCTCTCTTAGCTTAATGGTGTATTTGTGGTATTTAAACGTATGCTCTATTTTATAGTTGTGCTCATGTGTTTAAAAAAACGGATTATGCTGAATCAAATTGCTCCTCGACTTTATAACAGTGGCCTCCACACAATTGAATCAATCATATGATTAGAATTTCCGTTAGGTAACAAGCTAAATAGACTTTAAAATCTACTTATGCGCACATTTGAGAACCATATTTACCCATTCCGCAAGGCAACAATTTTTATCTGCTTACGCGCACATTTGAGAACCATATTTACCCATTCCGCAAGGCAACAATTTTCTATCTCTATTATATCCGATTCAAAGTTATTGATTTAAAAAACGGATTGTTTTTTGTGATTTTGCAGTCACAACCATTCTTGGAGGGGGTAGTATTACAGTTGCTAAACTGAGCAGGCGAGCCGGATGAGGTTTTAGTTAAAAAGAGAGATGCAGGAAACGTTGAGCCAGTGCAAACTTCTGCAGCAGGTAATACTAGCCATATCTGGCACTTTTTTGCCCATATAAGTTATACGTGATATGGGAACATGTCAGATTGGTTTTATGACGTATTCTTTAAAATTTAATATTGAATGACTTTTTACCTGTTTGATCCATTCCTCTTTGCCAGTTTACTTTTTACTATTTAAGATTAAAATGCAATCTCGACGAGATTACTTTTAACGATGAGTGACCAACATTATTTAATGCTCATTATATGAACATGGATTATGGGTAATATTTTATTTGATTATTAGCGTGGGGATTGCACCAGGTTTTACCTCTCAAGGGATCTCGAGAAGCTTACAACTCCCACCAGGCAGTGTACCTGATCGATGTAGTATAGTATAATGACAAGTACCGGGGGATTGATCGTTCAGCTAGGAATAGTGTCGCTAGGATTAGAAAACCTAAAGACTAGGTCTATAGATGAGGGATGATTCTTTTTGTATTTTTATATTTTTATAGAAGCAAATAAAAATCTCGGGTTTTGAAGAGGAGTGACGGAATTAGTTGCTAGTCAACTAAACCAATAACTAAAGATACAATCAAAATAAAATACTAAAAATGAAAATAAACTAAATTAACTAGAGGTGTGAGCAATATATGGGAGAATTGTGTTTACTTAGGTTTCACTACTCCCTATATATCTTTTACAGGTTAATTACTTGTTACAGTTGCGTGGATGACGGATTGTATTCCTTAATACCATTAATGGGGTGGCGTACTTACTTCCCCAATCCTATAAGCGCCTACTTCACTCCTATGTCGAGCCGGCTAAGAAGCTCCTAACATGGGATCATTAGAATTTGCTCATGCATTAAATACAACCAATAAAACCTAGTACACATCGGTTCATGTTTCTTAAGACGTTCAAGCATGTTACACAATGGAGATCTGCCAATTTTCTTAAGCCTAACATTGAAATCATTCATCCATTACAACTATAAACAAGTAATCAACCTATAATTAACATCTAGGTTTCATTACATCTAAGGAAACACATGATAGATCTAGCCTAGCATGTTAAAATCAAGACAAGCATAAGATATATTCAAACAACACATAGACATATTGAATGAATTGAAAGAGGACTTATCTCAATTGAACATGAAAGGTTTCAAAGGGTGAAAACCCTTGAAAATACAGTTAAAAACGGCCTAGGGTTTATTAGGTTCGACCCTAGTATTCTCCACACAAGTTCCTCTCTTAATGAATGAAAAATAGAAAAGTATATATAGATTCTGAGAGGTGACGGCGTTAAGAACAAATTTCTGACGCCGTCATCTCGCCGCCAAATAAATTCTCGGACTGCCTAGATCTGGGTTTGACGCCGTCATGTGTATACCAATTGCAGGTCGTCACCAAAAATACTCTTGACGCCCTTCTCTTGACGCCTTCAGGTTTTCTCTGGGTCGTCACGGATTTTACTCCTGACGCCGTCTTAATTTTCTTCTTGACGCCGTCAGGTACTGTTCTCAGCATGGAAAATTAAGTCTTTGCCGTTTTCTTCACTTTTATGCTCCAAAAACGTCTAAAATGTTTCATTTTCCAGAATTCACTCCCAAAGTACCTAAAATCACAAAAGGAACGATTTAGGGCAATATTTGATCAAATAAATTCAATTCCGGGCTTAAATGACCCCCTAAAAACGGTTCATTTTTCGCCTCATCATATACCCTTACACTTGAGATTTGCTTGTCCTGAAGCAAATGCGCTTTTATTATAATCAAAATACAAGTTAGGGGTCATTTAACACTAATATAAAAGTAATTATAACAAATAATCGTCCACTAAAGACCAAAGACAAGCACGGAGGTCATACACTAGCACTTCACAAATAGTGTTTAGATACTCACATCTCTCGGGTGTAATAAAGTAATATCACATTATGGAAATGGAAAACATCTCTCACTACCTGTCATAGCAAAATAGATTACCATAGGCTTGGGAAAGGATCAAACCTCCACCACATGGCGTAAGCACCTAGGATAAACTATCAAAGAGGTCTTTTAAAGGGTTGTAACGTTAGGTGTAGGGATATGGAATACACGGTTTTGTTGGATATAGGCAGTCTTTGCTGGTGGCGAGTTAACAATCTTGGTTAATTACATGTACAATATGGCGTTGCTAAGCCAAGACTAGACTCGACTTAAGATAATAAATGAAAATAACAAAAACATAAAACAAACATAGAATGAAACGGGATGGTAGTCCGTATGTTTTTCTCTTTTTCTCTTTTTTTTTTCTATATTTTTTTTCTTTTTCTTGATTTTTCGATTTTTTTTTTTTTTTTTTTTTTTGTGCATACACTCTTACCCTACCGTCCAAAATAATACATCATAGGGAATGAACATTCCTCTTACACTTGAATTTTTACATACAATAAACTAATCTAATGGCTCGAATTAAGAAAATCAAAACACTTGGAGTACTTTTAAAACTAATGCACATATGGGGGTAATAAATGATGTTCTTCCCCATTACTCCATAACATAAGTACTTTACCCATGAGTCTCAATCGTCCCAAAACAATATGTACAAGGATATGACTCGACTTAGCAACCATGTAATCAATTAGATAATTAACTAAGGGTTTAACATGTAACAATAATGCACTAAAGATGAGTGCATACACGGAAGGCTAAGGCGATTTAGGTGTACATTTAAGTGGGGTGTAACAAATTCTTCCTTTAAGTAAGATGCTTAAAGTTAGAAACGAAAAGATAGGCTCGGAGGGGTGTACTAGGGGTTTCGTGTACTAAAAATGAGTATAACGCTAAGGGTGTGGGAAAATTAATTGACTTAACTAGCCAAGTAATATGACTTAAATGGTCAAGTAATTATGATACGGGTTTAACACAAGAGTGATCCTAATGCCTCTTATCATGTAGTAAATCCTACTACACGAATGTAGTCTCACTAGCGGTCTCGGGATGCATCACTAACGCGAGTTCTAGAATCTAAATGCTACTGGTACACTCATAAGCACTAATAGTAAATGCTTTTCCTATCAAATCTAAAGGCGAACCTCACATATTTGGGTGAAAAATTTTTCTGAATAGTACAGTTTTGTGCTAGTCATACAATCTCCTATCCATGAGACGCTTGCTATGGCTAAAGTTTCACTCCTAAATGTTGTAAAAAAATTTAAATTTGGCGCTAAAATTACACTAACAAGTATTTCTCATAGTTTTATTACACATCTACTATCAAACAAACAAACTCAAGCGAAAGTGTATCTGTAAGGTATCATCATTTTACTCTCCCCTTACACTTAGGATGAACATTGTCCCCAATGTTCAAGTAAAGAATGTAAAAGTGAAATAAGTAAAACGAATGAAATCAAATACTCCCCTAATTCGCTCGGTATGGTTAATAAGGTGGCCAGGTTAGATCTTCCTCCAAGAAAATGAACAATCAAAGCTTCCCTTCCAGAATATAAATCATATTCTTGTCATACATAACCTGTTAAAACCTGAGAAAACAGACAAAGAAACCTCGCATGAAATCGGCGGCAATCTATATATGCTAACAAAACCTAGAAAACAAAATAAGATATAATGCTTGTGGAATGATGTTTGCAGATTTCCTGGAGATTATAAAATTAATGATTCATCAAAAACTTTAAGACTCCGTTAGAAAAACAAAACTGGTAAAATTTCCAGAATTTTACACGTGACGCCTTCAAGAGTAAACTCGTGACGCCGTCAGAAGTGACCTGCAGAAATTCTTATGTTAAGTTTCCGGAAAATTTTTGGAAAAACTTCGTCCTACTTCCTGGAAAATCCTGCAAAACATCATTATGACTCGATACAAGCATTTGACTCTAACAAATACGAATATACATGTTCATTTAATATCGTGGAGAATCATGATCGAGTTTTGTTTCTTAAAAACATATTTGGGGTTTCCCCTTACACTTATCTTTTGCAAAAATACCTTTGGATGAAGTTAAGACTAGGCCAAACAACAAAATAAAGTATTCTCATCATTTTAGTTTTGAAACATGATTTACAAATAATAAAAATAAAGCATGCATACGGAAGCAAATAACAAACAAACAAAAATAAAAATCACACAAAACATGGGTTGCCTCCCAAGAAGCGCTTTTCTTTATTTACGAGTCTTGTAGCTAGACTCAAGGTCATGGGTTACTACGTGACCTCATTGTTGGTTTCACTCTCTAGGTCATCTCCTATACCAGTCTTGTATTCTGGACCTAATTGCAGGCATTCTTTCTAGAAACCAAGCATCCTATTCTTCACATACTCTACTCCTCTACGTCTATCCTCATCATTCCTATAATAAGCCACTTGTTTGTGTTCCTTCTGTATATTAGACAGGAGGCGGTACTGCTCAATCTTATAGGGCATTTGGTAGGCAATCTCATCATTCTCCTCCTTGAACCTAACTATCCCTAAAGTCGGATCATAACTCATATTAGTGGCCTCAACAAATGGTTTTCCGAACACTACTTGGCTTAGGCAATCATCTATCACCGGACGAGTATCCTCTACTATCATAAAATCGATCTCATAAGTGAAATTTCTGACAATCACATGCAATCCTTTCACTCTTCGTACAAAATTACTTATCAAATTCTTATTGGGCATCATCCTATAACCAAGTTGTTTCTTCATTACCCAATTATAATAAGTCTTAGTCATGATGTTTATAGGAGATCTAGGATCGATATAAGCTTTCCATATATGCATATGCCCGATGTTGCATGGTATGTTGATGTTAGAGGGGTCTCCCATTTTGATAAGGGGTGTGCCAAGGATATATGGTGTCTCGGGGCCATCGAATAAATCCTTATGATATTCCCGCTCTTCCTTGGTGGGCAACTTATCAAAGTACTCTTCTACGGTCTCTACCTCCTCTAACTCTTCTCCCTTATTAACCCCAACTTCCCTAATTTCATCCCTAGTCTCGGTTTCTACTTCAACTTCATCTTTGTCACTTTCTTTTGTATCCTTATCTTTTGGCTTAATGGTGACAACATTGACAAAGTGGAAATGTTTGGACGACGAGGGGTCCTTAGTTTGGATTCCGTTATTGGCGTCCCTAGTGTCCTTCCTAGGTGTAGTTAACGCTTGGTTGTTGAGGGCTTTCAACAAGTTGTCAATCTTGTTGGTCATCTCCGTTTGTTTTTGGTTGAATTCGGTTTCAAACCTAGCTATGCGAGCCTCTTGAGATGCCATAAACTTGGACATCAATCCTTCAAGATTGTTGGTACTACCATAGTTGTTAGAAGGATTGTTGTTGAAAGTACGGGTGGATGGTGGACCGTTTGGTTGGTAACGATTAGGCGGATTGGAATAATTGGCTTGGTTTTGTCTCCACCTAAGGTTTGGGTGATTTTTCCAAGAGGGGTTGTAGGAATCACCATAAGGGTTTAGCTCGGGTTTGAAAGTGTACCACTTATCTCCCGCTTTGTCGGTACGCGAGGATGCGTAGTCCGCAAAAGCTGTTCCGGGGAGTTCCACACAATCACGAGTGTCATGGGGACCACTACATAATTCGCATGAAGAAGTGATTTTGTTCACTTGGCTTGAAGGCTTAGGAGCTTCGTAAGATTTCATGAGAAACTTGACTTGGTCCTCAAGTTCCATGATCCTACGGTCGGGAGTGCTCGAATTATTCGAAGGCAAAGATATTGCCCTGACCATTTTGTTCAAATCACGGGGATCATTCCAACTTTCGTTGTCATAGAGAGTAAGATCTTCTATGAGTTCCCATGATTGTTCCGCACTTAGAGCACGTAGCTTACAACCGGCCGATTGGTCAATGGCTCGCCTTATGGAGAGATCGATATGGCCATAAAAAATTTGGACTTGGAGCCAAAGATCTATGCCATGATGAGGGACTTTTTGGAGTAAGTCCTTGAATCGAGTCCATGCTTCATATAGAGTTTCACCTTGACGTTGTTGGAACATCAAGATATCATTTCTAAGCTTGGTAGTTCTTCCCGGTGGGAAAAATTGAGCAAGGAAACGAGTGGTGAGATCATCCCATGAGGTGATGGATCCCGCAGGTAAACGCTCAAGCCATTGACTAGCTTGATCACATAGAGAGAATTAGAATAGGCGTAATCGGGTCGTCTTTATAGTTGCAACATCTAGGTCTATGGAATCTACGATTTTAAGGAAGTCCTTGAGATGTTGATTTGGATCTTCGGAACGAAGTCCATGGAATGCACATCCGCTTTGCACCAACCGGATGGT
Source organism: Artemisia argyi (assembly GCA_030686995.1). Taxonomy (NCBI): domain Eukaryota; kingdom Viridiplantae; phylum Streptophyta; class Magnoliopsida; order Asterales; family Asteraceae; genus Artemisia; species Artemisia argyi. Next base: position 107,581,015 of record CM060685.1, read on the forward strand.
GTCGGATCGCAAGGGAGACACATTGGCTCCTTGGGTGAGCTCAATGGTGTTTCGATAGCCTTGGTGGCTAGGTCGGGAGTACTCTCCTAGGGTTCGGGGCATAAGAGGTTGGTTAGCTAGTGGTGGGTTTTGTGGGTGGTCTTGTTGTGGTGGGATGATGAGTTCAAAGATATTACCATCGTCCATGATGTCGGATGGCAAAGAATTACGAACAAAAACACGAAGAAATAAGATAGACTAAAGAGAACCTAAAAAATAAAAATAAAATCCTACTATAAAGGAATCTAGCAAGTAGACCTAATAAAAAGAAATTCTAACCTAGACAATAACTATTCCCCGGGCTGCGGCGCCAAAAACTTGGTAGCGTGGGGATTGCACCAGGTTTTACCTCTCAAGGGATCTCGAGAAGCTTACAACCCCCACCAGGCAGTGTACTTGATCGATGTAGTATAGTATAATGACAAGTACCGGGGGATTGATCGTTCTGCTAGGAATAGTGTCGCTAGGATTAGAAAACCTAAAGACTAGGTCTATAGATGAGGGATGATTCTTTTTGTATTTTTATATTTTTATAAAAGCAAATAAAAATCTCGGGTTTTGAAGAGGAGTGGGCGGAATTAGTTGCTAGTCAACTAACCCAATAACTAAAGATACAATCAAAATAAAATACTAAAAATGATAATAAACTAAATTAACTAGAGGTGTGAGCAATATATGGGAGAATTATGTTTACTTAGGTTTCACTACTCCCTAGATATCTTTTACTGGTTAATTACTTGTTACAGTTGCGTGGATGACGGATTGTATTCCTTAATACCATTCATGGGGTGGCGTACTTACTCCCCTAATCCTATAAGCGCCTACTTCACTCCTATGTCGAGCCGGCTAAGAAGCTCCTAACATGGGATCATTAGAATTTGCTCATGCATTAAATACAACCAATAAAACCTAGTACACATCGGTTCATGTTTCTTAAGACGTTCAAGCATGTTACACAATGGAGATCTGCCAGTTTTCTTAAGCCTAACATTGAAATCATTCATCAATTACAACTATAAACAAGCAATCAACCTATAATTAACATCTAGGTTTCATTACATCTAAGCAAACACATGATAGATCTAGCCTAGCATGTTAAAATCAAGACAAGCATAAGATATATTCAAACAACACATAGACATATTGAATGAATTGAAAGAGGACTTATCTCAATTGAACATGAAAGGTTTCAAGGGGTGAAAACCCTTGAAAATACAGTTAAAAACGACATAAGGTTTATTAGGTTCGACCCTAGTATTCTCCACACAAGTTCCTCTCTTAATGAATGAAAAATAGAAAAGTATATATAGATTCTGAGAGGTGACGACGTCAAGAACAAATTTTTGACGCCGTCATCTCACCGCCAAATAAATTCTCGGACTGCCTAGATCTGGGTTTGACGCCGTCATGTGTATTCCAATTGCAGGCCGTCACCAAAAACACTCTTGACGCCCTTCTCTTGACGCCTTCAGGTTTTCTCTGGGTCATCACGGATTTTACTCCTGACGCCGTCTTAATTTTCTTCTTGACGCCGTCAGGTACTGTTCTCAGCATGGAAAATTAAGTCTTTGCCGTTTTCTTCACTTTTATGCTCTAAAAACGTCCAAAATGCTTCATTTTCCAGAATTCACTCCCAAAGTACCTAAAATCACAAAAGGAACGATTTAGGGCAATATTTGATCAAATAAATTCAATTCCGGGGGGCTTAAATGACCCCCTAAAAACGGTTCATTTTTTGCCTCATCAATTATGCAATCATGTCAGGCTTATTTGCTGGCCTCAGTCATGGACGAAGTATATTGGCAGATTACCGATGGAATGGGTCAAAAAAAGGACTCCGGTCTTTGATCTTCAGTAGATGCAATTCCAACATACAGGGAAGAGCTAAAGCTTTGGCGGTGGTTTAGTATATTAAAGAATATAAGCACCAGGGGAACTGTGAAGCAGCAGCAATACACACTCAGTGGTTACTTGGATAATTTGATTATTTTAGTTGGAATTAAGTTGAGGATATTAAGGATTAGAACTAGGGATATGTGACTTCTTCCATGGACAAGTTCCTTAAATCGATCCAGGTAACAATTGTTCTTACTGGGACTCATTAACACACTTTTCTTCATTTTAGTTGGAATTAAGGTGAGGATATTAAGGATAAGAACTAGGGATGTGTGACTTCTTCCATGGACAAGGTCCTTAAATCGATCCAGGTAACAATTGCTTTTACTGGTACTCATTAACACACTTTTCTTCATTTTCCTTAAAGGCAAACAGGTAAGTGGTAATGGTTTATTTTTTTAGGAAGCAAAGCGTATAGCTGATAAAGCAGTTGCTGCTGCTACTGAATTATATTTGGGCGAATCGTCTTCTGTCCATGTTGGAATTGGACACACCCGATGTGCGACACACCAAATACCGGCTGCAAGGAATTGTCATCCACAGTCACGTCGCGTATGGAACGTGCAAGTTTTGTAAGTTGTGATGTATAGGGACGACTATTGTATTGGCTAAATCTGACGTATGAACGAGGTGTGATTGTTAAATTTTATTGGTCATTTCATGCATTATCGATTTATCATCACACACAAACTAAAATTTGAGATTTTTTTAGCAACGTTTATGCTACTATATTAAATATTATGAACTGTTAATTACAGTAAGTCAGTCAACCTTTTGTATGCACCAAACTAGACTTATAATTTACTAAGTTATGTTGTATTTGACCTGGTATTGATTAATGTTGGTAGTCACCAGATGAGCACGAAAGAAGTGGTTAAAGTTATTATTAATGTTTTATTGAATACACTCTATTGTGAATTGCCCCATGTTCAGGTGTAGTGGCAGCTGGAGTAGCTGCAATTCTACTTATTGTTGGACTTACCTTTGCGGTGTTTACACAATGAAGGCTACTGCTAAAAACTCAAAACCAATGCAAATATTTTTCACCATCTTTTCCGGTTGATGAGTATTCTTAGAGAATGTTTGGACAGAAGCCTATCAAAGGTTTTCCTCATCCGAGGTACAGACCCGCCCGCAACGCGGCGGCCGTATTTTGTGAGACATACATCTCATGTTGCATGAGGTTTATGTGTCACAAGATAGCATTTAACAGCCCAGGGGCATTGTGATTATTTTCTTTACCGTATATATGCCATGTCTACTTGCTTAATACAAGGTATGCAACCCTTTCTTTGTATAAACAAATATTCAGGTTGAAATCCACTTTTTTTTAGCTTATTAGTTATCTGTATTTTTTGCAGGAACCGAGGAGGGTTTGTTTTTTTCAGTTTCTAGACACTGCTGCTCCCATACCATCAAAATATCAGATAGATAGTCACGTTTACTGATCTCTTTGAAGAGGAGAGCGGCATAAACAACGATTCGTATATAGAAACGAGCATATCATTTCAGATAGTACTCCTAATTAGTTGTTTCATTATGCCGTTGAAAGTACAGGTAACTACACATGACTATTGATACATTTTACAACTTTTGTTCCTGTTAGTTTACTGTGAACAAATACAGAATTCTACTTTGTGCAAGCACTTATAAGTGATCGTTTGTTGTACAAAGACGCAATAAGTTGACGAGTTGTCAAATAAGCTTACCCAAATTCCCCTAGATAGTTAGAAGCCCGCTGTAATTTTATACATCATTATGAAACATGATTTAGACTAAAGACCGTTAATGACAATTTTATTTACATCTGCAGCCTATGTTGATTAAGAAAAAGACAGACACACAACCTGAGGAAGTTATTGGAATCAAGAAGCTAATTGCAGACGCTTATTCGGTTATTGACAAAGCAAATCAGGTGGGAACATTGCACGGAACACTGGAGCTAGAAGGAAGTCCCGACTTGCTAGAAGAAAGGAACCTGTAGAGGCTCGCCGTGGCTGATATACACCTAAACCTACTCCTGCAGCTGTTGTTTGATGCTATCCCGTTTTGGCTTCTGTCATATTGTAGATTATGTATTTGCAAGCAGTTTAACTGGTTTTCAGTATTAGTAATGATGGTTATCGTTTGTTTCCATCGCCGATATTTCTATTCACAATGTTTTTTTCTGTTTGGTTATGCATTGTAGCTACTAACAACATTAAAGATTATTGTTTCTGCAACCAATACGTGATAAAAAATCGTATTACATCTGCCAAAGTATTCTACATTATTTATAGATAATCCTCGACAAAAACATGCCCAAAACGTCGCAAAATAAACAGGCGAGCCCGCAACGCGGCGTTCAGCGCCAATCTCGTATTTCAAAAAACGATTATTTTCTTATTATGTAATACTTTAATAATTATTTTTTAATTTATAAATTTGTTTTGTTGATATACTACAAATAAATACAAAACTATAAATAAGATGCAATTAACAATATGATTAAAATTTTTAAATGATTATCTTTAATAATAAAAAACTATAATTAAAAATCACAAATCAAACAAAACAAAAATTAAATTATTTGTTTTTTAATAAATAAAAATATATCAATAAAAAAATTTTTAAAAACACGTGCGTATGCGGACATTATAACTAGTAATATACTTTGGGGAAATATAGAGAAGTAACGGTTAGCAGTAGATGTTTGTTTTACAAAACAGTTTGGTAACATAACATTAGTTGTAATTATAAATAGTTAAATGGGCATATAAACATTGGTGATTTTAATTCCCATGATTTAAAAATCTTGAACCAAACACCTCTTTACTTAAAATTAAGGTTTTATAATTCATATGATACCATCATTTTGATCCATCATATATACTTTCCCCAAAATATTTATAAATCAAAACTATATACATTAAAAAATGTCTCAATAAAACCCATGATTTCTTCATAACTACATATCAATGCATGATCATCGTTCACGATTGCATGAAGAAAATTTACGTTAAAAATGTCGTGGGGATTAGGTTGGAAAAGACTATCAGATGTGTTTCATTTATCTTTATATTACGGTACAGACGAACCACTCGATGATCAAAACCGATCACATGAATCATTACCACCACCACCTTTGTCAAAAGATAATAATCGTATATGTAAAGATCATGAATCAGGTTTTCGTATTGATCTGGATTGGAATGCTAATGATGACGAGGCTCAAGTTGCATTAAGGCTGCAGTCTCAGGTTATGGTAGCGTTACCTTTGCCACAAGATAAGGTGGTGATCACGTTGAAGGAAGGTCATGATAATGGTGATCATTTTGTTAGTATGGGGATGAAGGTTGTGAAGCAAAGGGATCCACTTAAGGCGGTTGCTATGAAACGTGTTGGAGGATCGGGTCAGCACTACGATGGGATGGGGGTGTTTAGTAAGTTGATGAAATCTGATTTTGCAGCTGAGTCTGGTTCAGGGTCGGGTATGGATTTGGGCAATGCTGGAGGGATGGGTGTGAGAGTTTGTGGTGATCATTGGATGAATGTTACTGTTGTTAGCGTCTGTAGGTGCGGTTTGTCTGTAAGTTTTTTATTTTTTCTTGAGAAGTTGTTTATTGCATTCATATAGTATGTACCCAGGTGCTTATTTTGGGTTATATGCCTTTCATTGGATGTGCGCGTTGTGATTATCTGGTTGTTGCAGCTTTATAGTATCTAGTGTTTGTCCTGGAAATTAGTATCTAAATAGTCGTTTTTTATCATAAAAAAAGATGCTGCAACATTACTTATATACCCTTATACTATATGTTGTAATTGTATACTTAAACATTGCCAAACGCCCTATACATCATTAAGAGACACATTACAGTTTTGAGCAACCAAAGTAGATTAAAACACTATCTCCCCACCTTGTTTTATGTTGTCTAATTTCTGAAGGGCTACGCAATGTAGATTTTCTATGCTCTGTATCCTATATGCCTTAAATGAGATCTACTAACAAATGTCGAAGAATAGTCCTTCAATCTGTGCTATTTTCCTCTGTGGTTCTGTATGTTGAATACATATGTACTTAATGGCCTGGACATGTAACAACAGTCATGAATGCTATGATGTTGGTACAATGGAAAAACTTTAGATTTTGATGGTTAAAATGTTTTGCATCACAGCAGAAGTAATCTGTAAAACAAAGAAATATGTATTAAAAGTGTAAAGATGGTCTAAGTCAAAACTCAAACGTAGGAGTATTGTTTTGTAAGATTAATTGCAGTGTGTTAGTCCTTTTCTAATTACTGAACCAATGAACAGATGTTTCCCGTTGAGTTGACTAAATTGCCACTTCTTGAGAAGCTATATTTGGATAAAAATAAGTTGTTAACCTTGCCCCCTGAAGTTGGCGATCTGAAAAACCTTAAAGTACTCACTGTGGACTGCAACATATTGGTCTCGGTACCAGGTAAGCTTGTATTATAATTTTCACTTGATGTCATTTTCCCTTCAACCTCCTGAGATGTTATTTGCATTTTATGTAGGTGTAGGACAGATTTACAGCTTGTGACATCTACCTTTTTTGTTTGAACAACAAACAGTTGAACTAAGGAATTGCGTTGGACTCCAGGAATTATCACTTGAACACAATAAGCTGGTCTGTCCTCTTCTTGATTTCAGGTTGTTCATTCTACAAGCTAATTGTCTTTTTATATTACTTAGTAAAAGGTTTATGTATTCAGATATTCTCAAGCCGAAATCAAATAATTACCTTAATGTCTTTATGCAGGGCAATGTCTGAGTTACGTATTCTTAGGCTATTCGGTAATCCACTTGTATTTCTTCCTGACATTCTGCCTTTGCACCAACTTCGCCACCTTTCTCTTGCAAACATTCGGGTCGTCGCTGATAACTATCTAAGATCAGTGAATGTGCAGACAGAGGTAATGAATAGTGACTTGACTTTTTTAGTGCTATGTGGATATATAAATGCTTTATTCATGCATGGTCACTTTCGGTTGTGTTTTATCTCAAATGGGTCAAATAAGAATTTTTAGCTAAAAGTGGAATGGGTTGAATGGTTGAAGCAAGGCATCCAACCTCCCATATCGCTTATCTGAAGATTTTAATTTTTTATTTTAAAAATATTACTGTAGTTCATAAGTATAATTAACACATCAATCATGTGTAGTTATGCACAACGATGTTTTTGCAGGTCAACCTGACCGAGGCAAAAAATGACCCATTTTAACCTGTAATAATTTTTACTTGTTACCTAAGTCACCCATTTTGCTATCTCTACTTAGTGCTATCATGTAACTAAACCTAGCTTCCATTAAGTGGGATGCAGATGGAGAATAGTTCTTACTTCGCTTCGCGGCACAAGCTAAGTCCATTTTTTGCCCTTATATTTCGTTACTCTTCATGCCACCATCCTTTGCTTGCATCTGCGCTTTCAAAGATGATGCAAGATGGAGTCAACCGTGTTGTTATTGGTAAAGACGAAAACGCAGTTCGACAGCTCATAAGCATGATAAGTAGTGAAAATCATCATGTGGTTAGTTGGCATCTCTATCATACTATTTATGTGTCTGATTCTCATTTAGTTTTGGTTCCAAGTAGTTGTACTTTCTCCCACCCAGGTTGAACAAGCTTGTTCCGCACTTACTTCTCTTGCCTCAGATGTATCCGTGTCACTTCAGTTGATGAAATGTGACATCATGCAATCCATTCAACGAGTTCTGAAATCTAACGGCCCTCAAGAACTGAAATCTGTTTTGCAAGTCGTGTCAACATTGGGGTTTGTTTCTGATACAGTGGCCCAAAAGATGATGAACAGAGATGTGATAAGATTATTGAAATCGTTATGTGTACATAAAGATCCTGAGGTAACTGTAAAGCTTGTTTATATTCATGTCGGTTAGCTTAACAGTTTGTTAGGGGTGTATGGATTCATTAATTCTTTACTGTATCAATTAGTCAAATTTTTTAGTGTATGGCAACCTTTTATTATTTGTACAATCAATAGATAAATTAACATAAGCAAGTTTATCTTACCCTTGGTTAATATTATTGCAGCGCATATGAAACTTATTAACCAAAACTGATCATTTGACGTCAAGTATACAAATAACCAGAAGCAAATTGGTTATCCAATCATTCAAAAAGTTGATATTAAAACTTTATGACACCCTCTAAGCATCTAGTGCTCTTGTAGCATTCATGTGTGGCCATCTTAATTGATTTTTGAATCATTAGGTACAAAGGTCTGCTTTAGTAGCTATTGGAAACTTAGCCTTCTGTTCGGAGAACCGCAAAATTCTTGTTGCTTCTGAAAGTTTGAGGGATCTTCTTTTGCGACAGACAGTCACATCTGAGGGACATGTGAGGAAAGCAGCAGCTCGTGCTCTAGCAATTCTCGGTTGGTTTTCTTTAATTGTTTCTATAGCAATATGTTTTATGCATGAGCCATCACAGTTCCCTTTTAGGCTTTTAGCTTATATATTTGTTCAGTGTACCAGTTTGAGCCTTCAAATATCAAAGTATAAAACATAACCCGAATAGACCCATTGAGAGATACTAGAAGGGTACCCGCGCAATGCGGCGGCGGGTACCCGGTGACTATTTTTGTGGCGACCAAATATTTTTTCAAGGAAATTGAAAATGGTACAGGAAACCTTAAATAACTATAGTATCTGACAATAGGAGAGAACGAGAGTCTGCGGCGTTCCATTAAAGGACGCCAGGTGGCACAGCAAGGACTGCGGATACTTACAATGGATGGAGGTGGGATGAAAGGTCTTGCTACTGTGCAAATTCTCAAGGAAATTGAAAATGGTACAGGAAAGCAGATACATGAGATGTTTGACCTTATATGTGGCACATCAACTGGTGGCATGCTAGCAGTTGCACTGGGAATAAAGCTCATGTCCTTGGGAAAATGTGAAGACATATACAAAAATCTTGGTGAGCCAGATAACCATTATGTAAATGACAATGTTACTAACTTGTTCATCTTGATAGTCATGCTGGATTTTGCTGTAAAAATTAATAGGAAAACTTGTTTTTGCGGAATCTGTTCGAAAGGATAATGAGGCAGCAACTTGGAGAGAGAAGTTTGATCAGCTTTACAAAAGTTCATCGCAGAGTTATAGAGTCGTTGTACATGGATCCAAAGTACGCAATTCTCCATTTTACCACCTTCATTTATGGTCCTTAAAAAGAATTTTTGGATTTATTTTCCAGTTAATAACTGTAGGGCTAGATCCTTAAGAAAGGTAAACAACTTCGTCCAATTTCTATTTCGAGTAACTATCTTTTTTCCCAAACAGTTTCCTTCAAACTTTCTACACTTTCAATTTAAGGTTAACTTGTACAGGATAGTAGGTCAAAACATTGACACGGTAATTGATGTGTCAGTAAGTTGACCAAGTTAACATTTTTTGACGTGGCACTGAGATGCCGGTTACACAAGGTTGAAGATTACATTAAATCAAAAAAAAAAAAAAAAGGTTACTTGACATAAAATTGGACCAAATTTGGTTATTCTTTTTTATGCTACTTCTCCATAACTAGATACGAAAGCTGAAGACAAATGCCACCGTAGTCTGCATGTATAACGATGATTTAGTTGCATAATTTGCTAAATCGAGTTTCATCTATATCCAGCACAGCGCTGACGAGTTTGAGAGATTGTTAAAAGAGATATGTGCTGAAGAGGATGGAGACCTTTTAATAGACTCCGCTGTGAAAAGAATTCCAAAAGTTATCGTCGTATCAACTTTAGTCAATGTGGCACCAGCTCAGCCATTTATATTTCGTAATTATCAGGTTTTTGCCATTGCCTTATTTATTGACTAGCTAGATATAACATAGCATATCATCTAAGATAGATCATTGCTATTAATATTTCCTCTTTTGAACTGTAGTACCCTGCTGGCACTCTTGAAGCCCCTTCGGCTATATCTGAAAATCTAGCAGCAGGTGGATCAGTAACATCAACTAATGGTGCTAAAATTGGATTTAAACACGGTGCTTATATGGGAAGCTGTAGACATCATATATGGCAAGCTATACGAGCATCATCTGCGGCTCCATATTACCTTGATGATTACTCTGATGGTATTAGTTTCTGGTATCTCTTTATGCAGCATTTCTGCTCTTATTTTCTGGAATATGATTCAAAAAATTTCTTGTAAACAAAACATGGTGGGAACTGATAAAGTCCACTTCAATCTGATAGTTAAGCATTTTGCTACAATCAACTTGTCAGTTGAAGAGCTTAATTCTTAAATATCTGACTTCTGCAGGTGTATATCGGTGGCAAGATGGTGCTATTGTTGCAAATAACCCTACTATGTTTGCGCTACGGGAGGCACAACTCTTATGGCCTGATGCAAAAATTGACACCTTAGTTTCAATTGGTTGCTGTACTGTTCCAACTAAGGTAATTGTTCTTTTAAAGATAATTCATTATCAATTTGGAGAATGTTCAGTCTTGAGAATACACTAAATAACAAAAGCTCATAGCAAATGTTAATACTTTACATAATATATTGGTATCTATACTAAGGTAATTGTTCTTCTAAAGATAAGTGAACTGTGCACATAAAAAAGCTCCAAATGAAAATATTTCTTTCATAGATAGTTTGTTGAATTTAGGGATCACATATATTATCAGACGGAAGAGTGAGTGCATTTTGTGAAAATGTTTGGATAAATTTGTTTATTTATAACATTTCTTCACATGTTTTATCTGTGTTTGATTCTAGGTTCGAAAAGGTGGGTGGCGTTATCTGGACACGGGGCAAGTGTTGGTTGAGAGTGCATGCTCAGTTGAGCGCATTGAGGATATGTTAAGCACATTGCTATCCATGATTCCACATACTCAGTATTTCCGGTTCAATCCAGGTGGGACGTTTATCTTTAATTTTGTCCATAAATTGTGGTTGCTTGATGGTATGTATTTTCTGTCATTCAGAAATATTAATAGCAATGAATGTACTGGATAAGTGTTCAAAACAAGTTGGGGCTCAAAATTATACTTATTAACTATGATTGCAAAGCTAATATTATTACAATAATGTTAATAAATTACAAGAACGATCTAAATCTTTTAATAAAATGATTCTTGAGGTTGTTGCATTAGAAATAGACTTTGGGTAGATTTACCCCGTTTTCCGGTTCCCTTGCTAGCTAACTCTTTTGCTTCTACCCAACTTCGCCCATTCACAATTAAATGGGCCACAATGCCACCTCTAGTTACATGATAGCATCTAGAGTTCTGATGAATTAAGTGTTGCACATTGTGGTTATAAATTTCTTTTAACTATCCTTTTACAGTTGACGAAAGATGTGATATGGAGTTAGATGAGACTGATCCCACAATTTGGCTTAAGTTGGAGTCAGCCACTAATGACTATATCCGGAACAATTCTGCTACTTTTAAAAAAGTGTGTGAGAAATTGGTGCCGAACCACAATGATGACGAATTACCTGACAATCTACAGTCACAACAGTTCTCAAAGGCAAAGCATCCAAATACAGGTGTGATGTGTGCATTATTTTGAAGTATTATGGGTTAGGTGCTAATAATTAGTGAAATGATAAATGTGGAAATAGTACCTTGGCTTAGTTTAGTCATTTATTCTACTTGTTATTCTTCTAACACCATTTTAGTAAGGGAAAATTCCCAAAAGGGATCAAAACCAAAAGGTCTATTAATATACATGATTTTAACTTAAGTGGCAAGATTAGTGGGTCAATAGCGGTACGGGTTGAAGGAGGTCATTTTAGTACGATATGTAGAATGGACGGGTCTGGTTAGCCCGTACCCTTATTTTTTCCTTTCACATCTCAACCTCTGATTATCATATTTTACAGCAGTAGGTGAAAACGGGCCTTCTTTAGGTTGGAGACGCAATGTACTACTAGTGAAGGCTTCCAATTCTTTAGATTTAAAGAAAAACTTCAACCATGTTCAATCACTTGAGACATTTTGTTCTGACAATGGAATACGAATCTCGCTTGTGGATGTGACATCAGCAACACCTAAGCCACTACAAGAAACATCATTTCCATCGCCATTACTCACTGGTTTTCATTCGAACCCACTTGATATAGGGCCTCGTAGCACTGGTGGAAGGGACTTAACACCACATTTTAATCTTGGTGGAAACCATACTGCAAAAACTTCGTACCCCCAAGAATCAGCAATAACACCTAGAAACCTTTCAAAGCCTATTCAGTTGTTGCATGAGAAGTTACAAAATTCACCACAGGTTGGAGTTGTTCACTTGGCTCTTGAGAATGATTCAAATGGCTCAATATTAAGGTCAGTTATTTCTTCCTTCATTATAATCATTCATTTTGTGGAAAATTGTGTGCTGTTCTATAATAGTTCTTCAAGATAACTTATGCTGAGTTTTTGTTTCGTTAAATGGTCTTTGACATAGTAGTGAAATGGGTGGTTTGGGTAACTGGTCAAAAGGGTTGGGTGGACCTCCAACTATGTTACTATTTGCCTCGTTTAAGTAAAATGAGTTGAATTTACAACCTCTGCTATTTTACCATTGACTGAAATTTCCCATTTTACTCTTGGTTGTGTCCATCATTTCCATGAAGGAGGTGTGCGCTATCAGTTCTTCATCTAAGATGCTGTATCTTTAATGTTCCAGTTGGCAAAATGATATTTTTGTGGTTGCTGAACCGGGTGAACTCGCGGAGAAGTTTCTGCAAAACGTCAAATATAGCTTTCAGTCAATGTTGAGGGGCAGGCGAAGGAGATACATGTCTGACATTTTGAACATATCTACTGTTGCTGATTTGGTTGCCTCTAAGCCTTTCTTCCAGATTGGAGCTGTTGTGCATCAGTTCATGGGACGTCAAACTCAGGTATGCTCCTTAGTAAAGGAACAAAACAGGCAGGTTGGAAACGGTCAAAATAGGTTGGGTCAAAACGGACCAGGTGGGAGTTAGGCTGATCCAAAAATAATTTTTATTTATATCCTTTTTAGAATTTTTTTTATAGCTCGGTGTCATATATATATATATATATATATGACTACAAAATATGCAACAATAATATTTCTGGAAGGTTTACTTAATTTGAATCCACTTTGGTTTTGCTTGACCCTTTTGACCTGTTTTCGATTCGTTACTGAGTTAGGCATAAATCATAACCCCAAATGAACGTAAAACATGTATTGTCACCTCTTCTTTTATTGTTTGACTGCAAAGTGGTACTATAATGATGTGCTTAATGGTTAACGAAGGTCAATGATGACGATCAAGAAATTGGGGCTTACATGTTTCGCAGGACAATTCCTTCTATGCACTTGGCTCCTGCCGATGTTCGTTGGATGGTATGCTCTAGAATTATACTCAGATATCTCATTTTATATCATCTAAGGAAAAAAAAAATGTTGCAGGTCACCCTAAACCGACCAATTCCAATAACTATCCCTTTTGATCTCTCTTACCCAAGTTGTGCTCCCGGCCCATTTTTGACACCTTTAAGCTAATAGAATATAAAGGACGTTAATCAATATTTAAAAAAAGACGCAATCAATCAATTTATAAATAATGATGGAAATATACAGCTTGGTGCTTGGAAGGACAGAATAATAATATACAGCGGTTTATACGGGCCATTTCCCGCTCTAATAAAGGCATTTCTAGACTCGGGTGCTAAAGCAGTGATATGCCCTTCAACACAACCAGAGCCTGAAACTAAGTTAACATCATTCCATGGATCATGCGATTTTAGTGTGCTTGAAAATGTCAAATTCGAGATCGGATTGGAGGAAGCAGAAGAAGAAGAAGATTGCGGGACCACAACTACAAGTCCTAACAGCGACTGGGAAAACATGACTCAAAGAGGTACTCCTGGTAAAGATCAAGGAACAGTAATATGGGACGATGATGATGAAGAGGACCTCTCAAAATTTATCTGTCAGATATATGACTCGGTTCATCTAAAAGGAGGCAGAGTTGATGTTGCTTTACAACAAGCTGTTGCATCTCATAGAACAATGAGGTATTTGTGTCATCTCCCGCGTATGGTTTGAATTAAATTTTGTAAATTCAAAAACCCCATCACTCAGAAAAGTGTATTGGAATAATGAAAATACTATGATGTATAGAGTAAAAAGATATCGAGAGTATATATAGAGTATAAGAAACAACGAGATGCAATAATGTTGCATGTTTATATAATACATGTATATGCTGTAATAAGTTTTTCTTGTCTAATGCCAAATCTTGTGTTTCTGCACCATGTGTTATGTTGCAACTGTGTGTGTTGTCGTTATGATTTACCATAACCAGTCATACTGACAGCATGTCATACTCTGGTCTTTATATCACAAATTTTACAGCAACAACATAGTCATTGCATATGCTTTATTGTCACAATTCCAAACATAAAGGGAATGACAAGTATTCCATTTCCTCACCACTTCAACAACATAAAAAGTATTATCGAGGTATCATTTGGTTTGTTGTTACCTTGAAGGCTTGAACCATAACCAAGTATTTGAGAGCATTAACGAAATCGCTACTCTATGGACTCCTCTTGTAGACCTCGTCATGGCTTGATTTATACCTTTGGATACGTGGCACAAAACCATATGCATAATGTGAATTACCAACAAGGAATTGCCACACCTTCATACGCTCCTCACACAATATTACTCGTGATATTATAATTCGTCCAAATAAACTCTGTTATAGTAAATGATAGTAGACGTAGGAACCAGGTTATGATGATGTAATAAAAGACCTACGTCCATGGGTGGAGATACAAGGGGTGCACAAGGGGCATGTGCCCCCATAGCGAAAAAAATGTAGCGTCAATTTTCAAAAATAGTTTTTTTTTTTTTTTTTTTTTTTTTTTTTTTTTGTAATTTGCCCCTCTTATGTACCAATTTATAGTGTAGTTTCTAAAATTTATTAAAGTGTGCCTCCTCGACAAAAAATTCATAGCTCCGCCCCTGCCTACATCCATAATCTTGACCTGTCATTCTACGCTCCATCAGGTTACAAGATAAACTATATGAGATAAACTTCTTATACATATATGGAGTTGAGCAGGGCCGTCCATGAATTTTAGGTGCCCTATTCCGCTATATAAAATTGGGCCCCTAAAGATAACTAACTGACTAACTAATACTTTAAACTTATTCATATGTATTTATTTGTTGATTTTTTTTATTTATTTATTTTTTTTTTTTTTTATGTTTTCAATTATGGGGTATGTGTGACTTACTTTCTTAAAACCTAAGAAGGTCTATTGTCTAGCATATATATATATATATATATATATATATATATATATATATATATATATATATATATATATATATGGGTTTTGCTAACGACAACCCTTAGGGCTGTCATTAATATAATTATTTTTATTACAATTTGTTGTAAGAAACTAATTCACTCAATGAGAATGAAGTATTTGATATATATCCAGATTTTTAGGAATTTCATCCACTTTTATCGGAAATATCATCCAATAAGAATCATTCATTTATTCATATGTAATAAAATCAAACTCTTAACAACAACCCTTAGGGCTATCATTAGCAAAACCCTATATATATATATAGAGTGAAGCGTTCAAATGAGAAGCCTTATTTTAGTGAGAACGCAAGAAGTAATCCTGACCCTGCATCTAATCCTCCTCCTAATTTCAATCAACAACTCAGATCAATCCTCCTGATTTTGACTTTTTAGTTTTCACACTACTATAAAAAATTAAAACACACACACATCACACATTTTAAGTGTGAAACCCACTGAATTCTCTCAAATATTCACCTCACTAATCACAACTGACCATCCCGTTGTTCATCACCCTCACCGCCTAATCACCATCGATCACCACTCTTCACCGTTCACCACCGATTATCATGATCCTCACCATCACTTATAGCAATCATCGCTAACACTCTCTTGAGATTCATCAGCACCACCAACCACCAGTATGTTCGCCACCGTCCGCCACCACAATCATCACCGATCACCACCATCTCTATCGATCATCATCATCATCATCAGTAAGTGCTAATTAAGCTTTTGATTCATAATTTCTTTTGATTCAATGATTATAAATAAATTAATTTTTGTGTTCTATATATTTAGTAATTAGCTAGATATTCTACAAACTGATGATGAAATTGAAGATATAGATCTAGATGAATATGTCTTTCAAGATTTAATATTTAATTTTCACATGTGAGCAAGTTGTTCGAATTTAATTTTCAAGTCGAATTTAATTTTGTCAACGCACACTAGGTGTTCGCTGAAATGCTAGAAGACCTTGAAATGCTAATTGTTGTATTGTCTACATCAGCTTAGGCAAATAGTTATTTCTTCACATGTGAAGAAATTTGCTTATAACTCGATTTGTGTCGATGGCTTGAAATAAGGTATTGATATTTTGGAGTCTTTAAATAAGGTTTCAAATACCTTCACATGTGAAGAATTTAGGTATCGAATACCTTCACATGTGAAGAATTTAGGTAGAGGTGGCAATTTGTGCCCAAAATCAAAAAAATGGGCTAAATGGGCAAATTTTTAGAAGATTTGGGCACATTTGAGCCCCTCTTTTTTATGAAATGGGCATATCTTGCCCATTTAGAAGTTAAATGGGCATAATGGGCACATATTTTTCTCTAAATTGGAGAACATTAAATTATTTTTAATAAAAAATTTATGGATACAGTATATTTTAGTTACTTAAATATAAATGAGGTGTTACTTAAATATGCGCCCATTTTGCCCGCGCCCATTTAGCCCATGCCCATTTAGCCCGTGCCCGTTTAGCCCATCGCCCGTTTAGCCCATAGCCCGTGCCCGCCCGGCCCGCCCGTTTTGCCACCTCTAAAATTAGGTATCGAATACCTTCACATGTGAATAATTTAGGTATCGAATACCTTCACTTGTTAGTTTGTTATTTTCGGAAAATGTTGATTTGGTAGGGAATTCTCACTTGAATCCGCCCAAATTGATACCTTCACATGTGAAGAAATTAGGTATCGAAACCTTCACATGTGAAAAAATTAGGTATCGAAACCTTCACATGTGAAGAAATTTGCTTATTGAAAGTTAAAAGTCTGTTTCATGCTTCTCTTACAAAATTTCTATTTCAATCATATTACCGATACACTTGTTATGTTTGTTTACATTTCTGAGTATGTGATCATTTTTTCAAGTAGTTGATGAGTTGCTCCTCGTTGATGTGGAGTTAAAGAAGGCTTCTTGTAGGGTAGAAGCTTGGAAGGTAATTCTCGCATATGTAATTTAGTTATATTTTGCAAGAGACCGAATAGGCCGACTTGAGTTCGGTTGACTAGATACACTTTTTATCCAGATTTTTTATTCATATATAGGACTAGTTGTCAAATATTATAGCAAAATATATCTAATAATATGATTTTTTGAATAAGGAGTTTTTATGCATAAACTTACATTTTGGGAAACTACAATCTATTTTCTTTGGGATCGTAATCTCATCTACTCTATTTCTATTTCTACAAGTGCTTTGCAGTAAAATGCCTTTGGAATCAGTACAGCAAGTCATAGTTGTGGCCACTGAGTAAGAGTTCTTGGCTTGATACTTGCAGCATTTTTTACTGTTACATCTTTATTAATATTTGTAATTGTATGCTGATGTCATTCAGACTACAAATTGAGAATGAGAAGGTGTTCAAGAAAATTTCTGGTGTCCTTGCTCAAGCTGTGCGTTTAGAAGAAACAGCAAAGCATATTTTATCTAGTGAGGTTCAGATGTCTGAGTTTGAGGATGTTGTAAGGTTTGTTAACGAGTGAACCTTGCCACATGTAGTAGATAGTAGTACATTATGGCAATAATACACTTTACTATGACGGGCTATCTGATTTTATTTGTTTCCGTATCGCGTACTTACTTTTTAAATACACCTACAAACACCCCTATGATCTAAGTGGCATCTGTTCTTTTTTAAGGTTATAACACCAAATCTAGAATATGCAACAGTTGACACAACAATCCTGGAGGCATTGCATATAATGCATGATGGGAAATTCTTACATCTTCCAGTTGTAGACAAAGGTGTGATATGCCTTTCAACTAACGATATAAGTATCAATTTGCATTGGATTCTTATCCCATTTTTTGGCAGATGGGAACGTCGTAGCATGTGTGGATGTCCTGCAGATAACGCATGCTGCAATTTCAATGGTAATAATAGTGTATTTATATCTGTTTGATATCTATCACTTTATTGTCTTTTATATTGTGTCAGTCGCATAGTGATATCACCAGGTTAATTAAAGAAAATACTAGTTATGCCTTGATATCCAAAGATCCAGCTTATTCATCAAAGCTTGTATCTGTATCCGCTGTAAGCACATGTAGACATCCTAAAATCCAGCATATATCAATATACCATCATCTTTACATTAATGTATTATTTTCTCTATCTAGTTATCTGTTAAATAAGCTTGTATTTGACAATTAAACTAGTCTAGCTATATAGGTGAGCACCTAGCCCCTTAGGCCATGTGGACTGTAACATGTTCGTGTGAGGCGACTTTAGTTAGATGTATGCCACTGTTAGTGAGGTACTTCGTTTGATGTGGTTGCCTGGTTATATTCCTTGAAACTAGTTACGTAGTATAACTTTTCAAGAAAATAGGGGTTGGGCCGTTGGGCTCCACTTGAAATATAAAATATAAAGGTTTTCTTTTCTCTCCCCTATGGTTCTTCATCTTTTACAAGAAAATTTTATTCCCAAGGTAATGGAAAATGGCAAACTTTATAGTTAGTTTAAAACCTCTTGTTCATGGTGATTTATTATCATGCATTATTTTCCTATTTTGAAGTTGGTATATATGTTTAAGCACCACTAATGTGGCCTGGTGGTAAGACACCTGATTTCCTCACAAGAGGTCCGGTTCAAACCTCGCCAGGTACTCATTTGGGTGGCCAGGGAGAGGTCGACAACGGTCAAGGGGATACTCTGGTTAGGTCGCGTACATTTGAGTCAAAGACTTGCCCTCCCCGGGTAACATGAACAGGAAAACCTCATATTTTTTATATTATGCTCTTGTTCTGTGTTCAGATTGTATCATATTTTTTATATTACATCTTCAGGATCGTAAATCTGAAGACAATTTTCTCTATTGTTTTTGTAATTGGCATATAATAAAGCTACTTATAAGAAGAT
The DNA here is from genome assembly GCA_030686995.1 of Artemisia argyi. NCBI lineage: Eukaryota > Viridiplantae > Streptophyta > Magnoliopsida > Asterales > Asteraceae > Artemisia > Artemisia argyi. The sequence goes on from CM060685.1 coordinate 107,600,139, forward strand.
ACTATCTATAGTACGATCAAGTACAGTTTGGGCAAGTTTTGACCTGTTTTGTTTAGCTGGCTTTCTACATTTGACGTGTTATTATTGAAATACAGCCCTTGTTAAATGATGTCAAGGAGTGAAAAATGTTGTTTATATGCAGGTAAAGAGAAGAATTTTATGTATAGTCACCTGCATGCACCTGGTTATGAGGCGAAGCCAAAGCCTGTAGGACTTGCATTTGGGGAATCCATGGGGAACGAGAGAGTATTTATAGACGAAGATTTCTCCAAGATTATTATGCGTCATCATGCGTATGACAAAACTTACCAACCTGGTCCCCTTTTTCCAAATCAGGTACATTCTTGATGCGCATTATTGTTGTCTATCTCTTATGATAATGAGTTATATACAGTGATCGACATCCATTTTCAATGTAAAAATATATGTTTAGAGACAGCAATTTCGACTCATTTATACATAAGGATGGGTCTATTTATCTCCAACAGTCAAAGGTCTAAAGTGAACAAGAAAATATAAAGGAAACGGGCCAGGACCATATGTCTCTTTATTCAAATTTTCACAACCTCCTAAATTGTTTTTTTAAAAAATAAAAAAGATTTCTATTACAATTTTATAGTACTGGACTACTGGTAATCATATTCAATACCTTACATCTATACAAAATTAATTAATTAAAAAAAGAAATCAACAAAAAGTATTACTCCCAAGTGTTTACAACCTCCCTAGTTGACTTATGAAAAGATTGGTATAATTATTTCAATGGACAGTTATATTGATCATAGTTAATATATTGCTTATTCCAGAAAATGGGGAACATATGAAATAGAGTGTGTTGGTGGGTAAAATCAACCTCGTGTTATTGTGTGACCAACACTTGTTACCAAGCCCACTCGACGTGTCCAGTTTGCCTCATATTATGTAGATTGTCGAATCTAGTTTCAAAAATGATATTATTTTGAATAAACTGATTTAAAAGGTTTTTTTGTGTTAAGGCTTTCTACCGACATGTTCCCTCTAGCTATTATTTTATATATGTTTACGGTTGTTCTGTTATAGAAAACATAAACTGAATTGATACATATATAAGTAAATATTGTGAAATTTCTACCTTTTTACCTACACTTAATTATAACTCATGTATCTGGTTTCTTGTAGGGGTACTTGCTTACAGAAGCTCATGTTTTGGATGTCGAAGTATGGGGATTAGGAGGCGAAAAGATAGAGCAACTTCAGAATTCATTCCAGAAGAGAGAACAGCTTTTCACCGAACAAAGGCGAAAGGTAAATGTTTACGCCTCGTGTCATCATATAAGATTGGATCAGACGTAAATATGGGAAAATAAAGGGACCGGAAACCAGACCGATCTAAACAAGTCTGGTTTCAGTTTAGTTGGTCCCAAAATAGGCCCTAAACAGAATAAGAAAGTTAGGGTTTCTATTGAAAACTATAAATGTTAAACATCATCATTTCAAATTCAAATAAACATTTTAAAAAGAAAACTTCTGGTTGGTTCCAACCCAATGATTTTTGAAAACCAGGGAAGTGGAACCAAGAACTTAACTAAATGTCTAAATGTAGCCGGTATTTCAGTTTTGTGGATCCAGAATTGCGCTATCAATTCATGATATTCTATTCCTTATGGTGCATTTCTTACGACTTTGTTGCTGTTCATTGTAAGTTGACTTAAAAACTTTCTCAAACTGGGAGGACTCGCCTGAGAAGATGATGATGGACATTGTCTCGAATCCTGTTCGGCGTGAAAAGAGATAAATCAAATGCATGTGATGATATCGACGGTTTTTCTATTGTATAGTTGAATAAAGACATTCGGGTGTGACGTCAAAACCGGGTTATCGGCTTTTTTGTTGCTTGGGCTTGGTTGAGGCTAACTGATCATACGATCAACAGCACTCTTGGTTTGCAATTTATGCTATAGTGAAGTGAGATTAAAGACCATCTATATGTATATATGTAATTCTATTATGAAAGTATACAACTGAAATATAGATGTTTTGTATTTCTAAATTTCACCTGGAAACATATTTTACGAAGTCTTGCCTCATTACATCAGAGTTCAAGCTCCCAAAAACCCAACCATCTGGAACCGGGCTAGATGGCAAGCTAACTATGGTGTGTAGCTTCTTAACTTGCAAGGTCAGGGAAGGATTTGTGCTTTGTACAGGGGATGCTCCTAACTTGCAAGATCACAATGCATCCACCCAACCCAGATATGCACTTCGCACCTACGGCGACCCTGTTATAGTTTGTGGTTACTCGTTATCATACTAATTCGTGCGTTTGTACATCAACGAACTAACAAAACACAATATCTTCATGTATAAATATTGTCTCATTTTTTATCTTGTAGCTTTGCAATTGATGTCCTGGTTAAGTATGGTGTGATTACGCCTAACAACTTACGTAAATCCTTCTACAGATAATGCTACAAAAGATTTTTAAAACTTGCTAAAGACACTAATACTTTTGCTATCACCAACCTCTTTATCTAGATCTCTAGTTTCCTTTACATATTCAACGTTTCCAGCCTCAGACGGATCTGGTGAGTCGAGCATGGATGTGACTGAAAGTTCAGTTCCGCATTCTGAACCACCGGTTCGACCCACTCTTAAGCTCTCATATACAAACGATTCTGCTGGTTCAACATTTCTTGTTTGGATCGAATTTGCAGGGGAATCCACACTGACAGAAGTCAGTGTATCTTTCTTAGAAGTCAACTCCTCGAATCTTGAATGAGCAGCAATGAACGATGGATTACTTGCTTTTCTAGATCCAAACACAGACTTCCTTCCATCAGAATCTGCTTCTTCAGTGGCAACCCTTTTGGAAGAGCGTTTGGGTTGTTCAGCCTCCATTGCGGGCTTCTCGGGAAGTAAAGGGGGCTTACTTTCATCAAAAATGATATCAGACTTTTGTTCAAGAATCACATTTCCAGCTTGGTTTTTGGTAACATCAATCTTGTCCTGCTCGCATGGTGATTTATTTGGTTCCATTACTTCAGGAGAAGAGACAGACGTCCACCTTTCCATCCATTTCCAGGATACACTTTCCTCGGAAGGACTACATTTGATGTTGATTTGTCTGGTGCGTGGTGTGGATTCCAGTAGCTATTGTAGAAATTACATTGTTACTTTTTTCATCACTCAAGTAAATTATAAAAGGCTATGAAATACAGGGTGCCGATTTCAACCCATTTATGAGTAAAAAGATAACTTTAGCTGAATCAACGGGTCAAATTGGTCGAAACCGCCCAAAAGTGTACACAATATACAGGAGACCTAAATCATTTTAGTCAAGAAAACTACATTATATGATTGTGTCAGTTTTCGTACTCGTGCTTGAAGATTTATTAGCAAAAAAAGAGCATGCATTTGACCAAACCCAGCCGATACCAAAATATGGCCACTTTGACCTTTGCAACCGTTACCCAGCCAAGCTGACCCACCCATTTTGCCACCAATTTATGAATAGTCAAATAGTTTCAGAAACAAATATCCAGCTCAATTACCTGGATAGCAAATCGGTTACTGAGTAGCTTTTCAATGGAGATATACATTGGATGTGGCTTGTTTCTGGTATCTTGTATTCCCTGGAATAAAATAGAAACAGCATACAATAGTTAGTGCATGAACCAAAGGCAGAAGATGGAACAACTTTTTTTCGAAGACAATAACTTGGATTCGCTTACCACTTTTAACATAAACAAAATATTCAGACATCAAAGTAAGTAAGGTAAGTAACTCCAAGTTACCAGTTCTATTCAGATATTCAAATTTATTTAGATCAATAAAAGAGATAATAGTGGATTCATGCGCCAAATCAAACGATGGGACCAGCTGTTGATCAGTCTTGAGTTGGTAAATTAGTCATTTTAACTTTTAAGTTTACAAATCGTAATAGGAAAGTTATGTATATGATATGCGAAATCCAATCCTAAAATGGAAATTGCTGCATCAATTGTAGCAAGGATTAATGTTCAGTTGGATGTATTAGAGAATCCCAGCTACATAATGACTTCAGTAACTTATCTGATCTAACCTCTAGAGCAAGTGTGTCTGATATAGGCCTAGGTTCACAAACTTAAAACAGGAGATCTTATCAATGACCTTAAATACAAGATGGCTCATAATAACATTCATGCAGAAAATGCGTTACAGTTTAGGAGACAGCATAGAGGCAGTTATTATGCTAAAGGTGCAAGTGATGCTCGTAGAGATGATATTGCCTATTTATTTCAACATTATTGCGTTACAATACTACTTTAATAAGCATGATACCCAAGTTGAATATTTAAAGTAAAGGGGCTAGTTCTGCATAACTGATTGTACTGTATACACCTTTATAAATGCATGTGATATGTAATACTAACAACTTTTACCTGAAATCAGAAATATGCTAGTTTCGAAAAGGAATACTTTACAAAAATGTCACTTGGCAAGTATCAAAATTGGTAACTTTGACCTATTTACTCATAAATGAGTACATGTTTAACAAGTCAAGAGGACAAATAGCTAAAAGGGGATCCAGTCATATGAGGGAAATGGGTCAAAAATTGCCAATGTCTTATAATTTCAATTAAATTGGATGTTCAAGGGCAATCCATTCCATAAAAAAGTTAACCAATCATTATACTAAAGCACATTTCAATAGACGTAAACATTAACAAAAATATCTATATTGTTGAGATAAAAGAAGGCGAAAGTATAATGAAATGTAAAGACAATTATTCCAGATTTCATATGCTTATATATACCTTTTTTCCAGTAGAAACTTTTCCAACAGACAGATTAGCATGACGAGCACGAACAAGAGTTTGCATCTTGACAATGGCTTGAACGCAGCGCAAAGTTCCAGCGGCCTGACAATGGCTTGAACGCAGCCCCCGTACTGCAGCTTGCAACTGTACAACTTTTTGAAGTCTCACCAATTCTTTCTGAGCCTAAACATGACATGCCATATTAATGTCAAAACTAAAAATACATTATATCAATTAGAACTAATTAACTTGTAACATAAGTATTTTCCCAGCCTTTTATTTATTTGTTTGTTGATATTTGGAATTTGGGAGTGTCAAATGCAATTTTAAAATTTACACTAATTATTCTTACCTACTATAAAAATTATAAAAAAAAAAAAAAAAAAAAAAAAAAAAACAATAAAAAACTTGAATCATGACTCTAAACGCATGTAGCATGCGTCCTGGTCAGTGAATAAGCCTAGCATTTTTTTTGAAAATTTTATTTTCGTCACATGTGAAAAAAAATTTGAAAATTTTCGCGAAATTTTTTTTTCATCACATGTGAATTTTTTTATCTGGTCACAAACTCACTTGTGAAAAAAAAATCGTCACACGTGAAAAATAAAAATTTGTCACATGTGAAAAAAAAATTCGTCACATGTGAAAAAAAAAATTCCGTCACATGTGAAAAAAAATCGTCACATGTAAAAAAGTTTTTTTCTTCACATGTGAAAAAAAAATTCCGTCACATGTGAAAAAAAAAATTCGTCACATGTGAAATTTTTTTTCTTCACATGTGAAAAAAAAAATCAGTTATCTACAGGTCCCTAAAATAAGCAATTAATTCAAATCCCTAGTAATAAAACCGAAATAAAAACTCGTTCTCAAGTTATATAGTGTTCTTAAAATAACCCAACCCATGATTCAACCGAAGTATGGCATAAGAATCAATCCATGGCTTCCCACATAAGGTAATAAAGTGATACATATAAACTATATTTGTATTCAAAAATTTGAGTTACTATTTCAATACCACAGTTTTTGGTAATAATTGCTCAATGCATTATTTCAGATAAAGTAAAAAGTTATCAAAAGCGCTGTGGGTCAACCCAATCCAATCCAGCCCATTTCAACCGACCCATCTAGCCACTTCTACAATGGATCGTGTTGAGTTAATGTAATATAAGAAGATGGAAAAGTAAATCAGCTAAGTGAAAGACATTCTTACTGTAGAAAGAGTATGCCCATTGGAGATCAACTCTCTCAATTCGTTTTCCAGCTGACCCTTTGATGGAGTTTCAACTTCACAAATCGGCTTTCCTTCGATCAAAAATGTGATTTCACCTTTTGGCTGCGATCCAAGAATGCTGATTGAAGTTGTGATAATCAGATGAACAGTTGGCTTAAGTGCTTGACATATTCTAATTATTTATGAATTTTCATATATACTTGTGTACACTGTCCGCCTGCAAAACCTACACATTTTTGAAATTAAAAGAGATTAATGCAGTTTCATGGGCATGTTTACAAGAACGGGCTCGAAGATGATGTGTTTGTGAGAAACAGTTTGATAAATATGTATGGGAAGTGTGGTGAGATAACACAATCTTGTTAAGTTTTTAAACAAATGGATGGTTTTGACAGAAGTTTAGCTACCTGGAGTGCAGTGATCGCGGCTCATGCAAGTAAAAAAATGTGGAGTGAATGCCTTAGTTTATTTCAAGAGTTGACTAATCAAAGATGTTGGAAAGCTGAAGAGAGTGTGTTGGTTAGTGTTATATCTTCATGTACTAATTTGGGTGCGTTAGATTTGGGGAGGTCTGCGCATGGGTTTTTGATAAAGAACTTAAGTGGATTAAATGTGATTGTCGAGACTTCTTTACTAGACATGTACCTAAAATGTGGATCTTTAGTCAAAGGGTTGACCATCTTCGAAAGAATGAAGGTAAAGAACCAATGGACTTACAGTGCCATGATTTCAGGGTTGGCACTGAATGGATATGGCAATGAAGCTTTAAGGGTATTTTCGGAAAGGGTTGAAAAGGGTTCGAACCAGATGAAGTTGTTTATGTAGGTATATTGACTGCTTGTAGTCATGAAGGCATTGTTGAGAAAGACCATTGGATGCAATACTAAGGGTTCGAACCAGATGAAGTTGTTTATGTAGGTGTATTGACTGCTTGTAGTCATGAAGGCCTTGTTGAGAAAGGTCTTGACTTTTTCAACAAGATGAAAGTCGACCACAAAATCGAGCCTACAATTCAACACTACGGTTGTTTGGTGGATCTAATGGGTAAAGCGGGAAAAGTCAAAGAAGCATTTGACCTCATAAACAACACACCAATGGAAGCAAATGAAGTGTTATGGTACAGTCTCCTTAATGCTTGTAAAATTCACCAAAATTTTGAATTAGGGGATAAAGTTGCAAAAAAGTTACTAAACTTAAACTCCCTTAGTCCTAGTACTTATGTGATGCTATCAAATATGTATGCAAAAGCTCAAAAATAGGAACATGTTGCTTTGACCCGAAAAGATATGACTCAAAACGGGTTGATAAAAACACCCGGTTATAGCTGCATTCAGGTGAAAAGAAAGGCTTACAAGTTTGTATCGAATGACATAATGCTTTCTCATTGTCAAGGGGTGTCTCATATGATTTACCAGATGGAATTGCAGCTGAAATTTGAAGGATATTTTCCAGACACATCAGATGTGTTTCTTGATGTAGATGACAAAGAGAAGATAGAAAGGTTGAGTAGACATAGTCAGAAATTGGCGATTGCCTTTGAGTTGATAAATACTTCAGAGGGTTCACCAATTAGGATTGTTAGAAACTTACGAATGTGTAAGGATTGTCATACTTATACAAAAATGATTTCATCAATTTATGAAAGAAGTATCGTTGTTAGGGATAGAAATAAGTTCCATCATTTTGAAGATGGAGAATGTTCTTGTAAAGATTATTGATAATTAATTCACTTTATCCACAGCTCATCTGTTCCTTTCGTTCACTTTTAGTAAACATTTTGCAGACTTTGTATGCCAAATTCAAACTTGCTTTTGTAAAACGTTTATTTTTTTTGTTATATCAATAAATTTTCGTGATTCATAACATGCAACAAATGCTTTGAAATTCATTCAACACTAAATCGTACTCTTTAAGCAAAATAACTCAGCTATTTTGAAGATGGAGAATGTTCTTGTAAAGATTATTTTATTGATATTAAAAAGGTCATTCCATCTAACTCTCAAAACAATAACATGGTAAACTTTAATGCATGAATTAAATAAAAAAATGGCAGTTTACACGATCCCAACTGAAGAAATACCTGACGTGATTTGATTGGTCCGAGGATCGGCATTCTCTAAAGAAACACCACGAGGATCTTCTCTTACAAGCAAGGCCAAAACCTTGTGTTAACTCCATGCGTTAATCAGGTTATTGCCTGAATCTCCTAATGTAACTGCAAATACAGCATCAAACCCCCTGCTCCGGGAACTCCTGCGAACAAGACCCCAGGCATGTTCATGGTAGCATCCAAAAGCTGAGTTTGTGATTCAGGTTCTATCTGCAAAATCCATTCAGTCAAGCAAAATCAATCGCAAGATCAAGTGAATTATTGTAGGTTAAACACTTAAACACACGTAGCTACATGCTCATTTCATCTGGTACGGAAAGCAGAAGGATGCCAATTTTAAGCCAAACAGTCAGAATCTAGCTACACTGGAATGGGGGTTGAAAGTCGCTTATAAACCGCATTCAAACAGTTACATATTATTTTTTAATTTTAACAAGGACAAAAATATATCGGTCAACTAGAGCGACCCTTTTAACTATCATGAAAATGCCTGTTTTGTCGTAAAAAGGGCAAGTCTTGACCCGAACACACCAACATGCAACCTCTAATAAAAATTAAAGAGCATGAAAAATTTCTACAGGAAAAAAGAATTTACAGGGATTCCAGCGGCCTTCCCCATCTCCCGCATGTGACACCTGATGTTAAGCATGGCATCCCTAGCTCCATGTAATGCTTTAACTATTTCCAGGCTGATTGCTTCACTGGCTTGTTCTATCCACTGTCACGCAGCAGGGGTTAAGAGATCATATACAGAAAAGAATAGAAAAAAAAAAAAGTATTTTATAACAATTTATATATTACCTTATCTGATTGATGCATGCCGCAGCTATAGATGACACCATTGTATGTATCCCAATGTTCTTCTGCCAATTTGCTCAACAGATTTAACTGATGTTCAAGTGTTGTATTTGCCACCGATAACTATCTCCATGTGTCTAAGGACTTCTGAGGGTCGGATTTTTGCCAATTTTTTACAGCGCCAACCATAGATGGGGTGGATGATCCTCCTGTACCAGGCTCACCTAGTAACTGAATATTCAACAAGGTCACTAAGGTGCAGTAAGATAAAACTGAATGCCAATCACACTATAAAATTTATTTGCAAAGAGGCTTGAATAAAAATTACGTTTGTAAGAATATAGTGATAATTTGCCTAAGGCTAGAAGTTTAAGGATGCTAAATGTAACAGATGAAAGTACAGATGAAATGATCTACGAGTTAACTCGGTTATTTTACCAGATTCATTAATGCCATATAGTGTTCACTGTCCGCCTGCAAAACCTACCCATCTCCTCATCACTTGATCGATTCTCCGGCAATACTTCACCTACAAATTTATGTCACTAGTAAATACACGTACATTTTTATACTTGATTATCTTCACATGCGAAGATACTATAACCAAAGTTTTATGCACTTATAACATCAAAAATCCATTACTCACTGATATTTTTTCAATCGAAGATAATGTAATCCAAACTTAAATTTGCTAATCACGTCAAAAATTCATTCCTAATTGATTATCTTCACATGTGAAGATAATGTAATCGAAACTTAAATTGGCTAATAACGTCAAAAATTCATTCCTCATTGATTATCTTCACATGTGAAGATAATGTAATCCAAACTAAATAAGCTCATAAATCATTTACTAATTAACCAAACCGAACAACACAACAATTAACAGATAAGTAAGGTACCTCAACACCATATGTAATAGCAACACCAACAATCTTATCAAATCTCGTAACAATATGCTCAATACCACCACCATTACACATACTCGAACCAGCACCGACACCCGAAAAACCATTGCCGATGCTCGTACCACCACAACCACCATGTGAATGGCGGTGGCATAATGCAGTTGAACGGCGGTTGAACGGCGGTGGTTGTTGAATGAAGATAACCTGTGGTTGAACGACGGTTAAGATCGGTGATTGCGGTGGTTGAACGGCGGAGATGATCGAAGATCGGTGGTTGTGGTTGAATGGCAGATATAAAAAAAAAGCGTTATATTTATTTTTGAGAGAGAATTTTGGTTTTTCCACCTTCAATTTTGTGTTTGTGTGTGTGTTTTTTTTTATTTTTATAGTAGGTAAGAATAACTAGTGTAAATTTTAGGCTAATCTTAGCCATTAGATTTAAAAAAAATGAGGGATTAGATGGATGGCTAGGATCTCTTCTCGCGTTCTCATAAAAATTAGATTTCTCACATGAATGACCCCCTATATATATATATATATATATATATATATATATATATATATATATATATATATATATATATATATATATATATATATATATATTAGATCCTTACATTCCAATAACTAGAATTAGTTGTTTTAGATATTCAAATTACTAATAAAGGAAAGACAAAAATACGCTGTTGGTTCCTAAACTTTTCACGAAACATCGCCAGACACCTTAAATTTTGAAAAACGTCTCCGTGTGTCCCTCCTCAAATTTTTTTTTTTTTTTTTTTGAGGCTGATTACGTCCTTTGACCCGTTTTCCGTTAGTCAACACCGTTATTTGGTATTATTTTTTTTTTTAGTTAAGGGCATAAGGGTCATTTCATATATTTGGATTATAACACATATAAATCTTCTCCTTTACTCTTATTCACCAAACAATCACAAAAGCCCACACACACACATCATCTTTGAATCACTGACTCGAAAAAGGACAATCTCAATCACAAGAACAATATGATTATCACTAAGATCAACATGAAGAACAAGCAGAATAAGAACCTTAAGCAGATTCATACCAAGCAGTAAAGTGTGTTTATAAAGTGGGATAAAGTATGTTCTTGTGTTAAAGTCTGGATTTCAACATTTAAATATGTTCGAACTTATTGCCCTGCTCATCATACACCACTTCATAACTAGTGAAAAGGTTGATGCTAGTATACAACAGGATGTAAAGGCTTTTGAGATTATCATTCGTATAGACGAAGATGAACAGATGGACAATCTTCATAAATGTAGCAATGCTTTGGATAAAAGGAGTATGGAATTTGACAGAAAACTGAAATGATGGAAAATGATTATGATTTCATTACTTGATCAATGGAACAGTACATGAGTATTTATAGAGTAATGGGTCAAAAGACTAGACTGACCCAAACAGACTAACTAAGCTATTCTATGCTACATTACAACATCTGTAGCAACAGCTTTGTTTGTTTGTTGACTTGAGCATTGCAGGCTTATTTGTTGATGTTATTGACTTTATGACTTGAGCCTGCATTGCCTCCTTTAGTGAGGGAGTGTAGGAATGAAGCAAATCTATTCCAGTATAACCATACGATCCATGTGGAGATCAAGGACCACACATTCTTCCACCTAAACGACAGGTTTGCATCCTCAAATGATGATTGCCAAAATTCATCTATACGCAGATCAATACAAAGCTGTTGGTTGTTTACAAAACCACCATCTAATAGAGAAGAGTCTTGGGATTCTGTTGAATATCTAGAATTTAGTGGTGTTACTGAAGCCATGCTGATCACAAGGCATCGGCATCAAGCCATAGAGACATGTTTATGAACTTTAGCACAGTTGCTATTAGATAATTTCGGGTTCTTCAAATGTTTTCTCATTTTCTCGTTTATCTCCTCAAGTGCTTCTAATCTATGGATTGTCTCTAGTATTTGGATATACTTGAAAAGATACCTGCAACAAGCAATAACATGTGTATCAAGTGTGGCTAGAAGAACAGGTCAAGCAGCTTGGATAATGAACCAAAATGAGTTCGGGTCAAAACAGGATGTGTTTTGTATATGTTGTTTTATATGCAGCCATGCTATGAAAGATCAAAAAAACAATCTTAGTACGCGAATAATCAAAATACTTGAATAAAATGATCTTGGAGGCTGTACAAATTAAAACTAAACGTTGGACGCCTTTCAACCTGTTCGGCTCGTTTGACCCGTTCCCTTGGTAGCTTTTTCTATTTTAATTGTTTGAGATTAAAAAAAATGAGCAGCTTATTTATAAGAGCATGGATTACACTTGCTACACATAGTATCAATTATAAGCAAACCGATACTAAGAGAGAGCAAATTGAGGTGTAACTTACCCAAATAAGCTGTTTTGAGATAAATCTGCTCCATGTACAAAGCGAACAGTTTTTCTAGAAGATGCTCCAAAGCAATAATGTTATCAGAGCTTGTGCCAATCTCAATCTGATTGATGGAGGACACTAGGGACTTTATGTACCTCCCCAAGAGCTATAGGAACAAGATCTTCAAGGCACAACGAGAACTGCATTTGTATAAAATCCAGTACAAATCATTTTAATTTGGAATAAGTTTAGAAAATTTGGAATAAGATTAGGAAGAGTATAGGAAATTGAATATTTTGTAAACATTAGAAAGATGTTATACATGTTTAGATTCTTAATGTCAAACAAACTACGCTTTTTTATGTATTATAACATTATCGTACTGCATAACCCCATGAAATTCCAACTCTAAGATTTCTGTTATGGTAGATTTTAAAGAGAGCTTTGACAATTGTATTATTAAAATGGTTCACTAGAGCAGAATATACTCAGGGCCGGTCCTGAGCTTTATGATACCCTGGGCGAAACGATCAAAAAATGGCACCGACTAAACAAAATATGCCCTTGGTCGTCGAAATTATAAGTATTTTAAAACTAGCCGACTTCTATTTGATCCCACATTGGGACGGAGGGAGTAGTTCATTAGCTTATAAAATCTATTTCTCCATGATAAACACCACCAAATTTGATGCCCCTCGATTTGTTTGATGCCCTGGGCTGTCGCCCGCGCTGCCCATAGCTAGGGCCGGGCCTGAATATACTTCCTAATGCATGTTATAAATTTACGAGAACTTTCTGTTAAGTTAACTTCAAGAGTTCTCCTATTCCCAACCAAGGAAGGTGTTTTGCGCATGAAACCCAAAAGCAGCAGATTAGGTTCCAATTGTTGTATATACCATTGTAGCTACATCTAGTTTGTGGTTGTCAACTGATAGAACTCGAGTACAAATAATGTACAAAAACATGCCAATATAAGAAATTATCTATGCAAGTCGCCAACTTAGGATCCTCACCCATTAAAGCTACTAGTTCGTCCTGATATTAATATCAATACTAAAATAATATATCAACAAATAGTAACCCTAAACTACAAACACATATTGTCCTCAACGTTTCGATCAATTCACTTTTTTTTTCTATTGCACGGGTTATATAGTTGTATACAAAAATAACTGTTAATACCAATATCGTCTAAAAACGTTATTTATATTTTACGATCTTTGCTAATATTTTGTAGTGGACAAAGTATAAACTTTATTTTCTAGCAAAGTATAACTTTAGTATAAGTCTCGCACACAGAAACTTTATTTATAAACATTACATTTGCTATATGATTCATTGTTTGTCTAACAATGTTGATAGCATGTTAAGTGTCAAAACATATTTAGTAAAGTCTACTAAATATAGTGTCATATTGAGTTACATGTCTTCAAACATCTTTGGTAACTCAATCACTTAGTAAAAACACATCGTACAAGCATTAGTCTATATTTCTAAGTAAATACTTTTACATGTTTACTTTCCCAATAGTAAAAGTCTAGAATTAGAAATATACATCATGCATTGTATCATACATGTCTTGTCAAAACTTTTTACATATCTATCTAAAAGGTCTCATGCATTCTTGGAAAGATTCTTACTCAATATATTTGACTTAAAAGATCTTGAGTGAACTTTTCATTTGATTTGGAAAGATTTCTTACACAAACTATTTTGTAGTTGACTTAAGAGATCTTGATTTGACATTGCATTGATTTGGAAAGATTTCTTACACAAACTATCTTGTAGTTCACTTAAAGGATCTTGATTTGACATTGCATAGATATGGAAAGATTTCTTGGTGATTACTGTCAGCATCTGGCAGAACCCGGTGGATACAAGGGCGGAACCCTTGCTTTGGTTCCGCCGGGTCCGCCAGCCTGCTGTCTTGTTTGGCTATAAATACCAAACCACACTCAAGAATTCTTTCATCACTTTTAGATATACATTACATACATACTCTCAATTCTCTTATCTAACTCAGTAGCAACTCACTTGTGTGATTCTCTTTTGTAGCTAAGAAGTTCACAAGTTCATCCGAGAAGTTACAAGTTTCAATTCAACGTTGCAAGACTTGTTAGCATTGTATTGTATAAACTCTTATAGTTTATACTTCATTTGTATCGTGTATTGAAGTGATCGGTTAGTATTTTAGGCCTTAAAATACATAGTGTGACGAGAGTGGTTGTACCCTTGTAAAAGAACTCAACATCTAGCTTAATGTCGGAAATATTGGATAGCCGACGTTAGGATGGTTCTACCTTGAACTAGGACCCGGTATTCAGCTTTGTACCGGATAAAGTGTAAGCTACGTGTAAGGTTTTCTCCGCCGGTGAAAGGAGCTTGTTGCTAGTGATTAGTAACTCTCGAGTTGGATACTCGGGGCGTGGAGTAGGGCAAGGAAAAAGAGTCCTTGTAGCCGAACCACAATAAACATCTGTGTTGTGGTTTGATCGTTTCTTTCTTTACTCTTGCATATTACTTATTGTCTATTAGTTTCAATTGTCTATTTACACGCAAAGTTTTCAAAGATAAACAAGTTAAAAAGCGGTAAACTATTCAACCCCCTTCTAGTTTTCCTCAATTGGCATCAAGAGCTACATTACTCAAGATCGTTTAAATATATTGTATTTTAAAACTTGAATTGATCCATGGATTTTAAAAATCTCAAAGAAGGGCAATCAACTCAAAGACCACCGCTATTTGAAAAAGAAAATTTCCTTGAATGAAAAAATAAATTTGAAAACTATGTGAGATCAATTGATCAAGATCTTTGTCATATTATTTCTATTGGTGATTTTAAATCAACAAAAAAAGTTTTGAAAATCAGGATAACTATCTCAAATTTGATAAAAATACTAAAGCTAAGATAATGATCTATAAAGCTTTACCAAGGATTGAATATGAAAGAGTGTATTTTTGTCAAACGGCTAATGACATTTGGAAAGATTTATTAAACTTTCATCAAGAAATATGTCAAGTCAAAAATGATCAATTTGATCTCACGTATGAGTTAGAAGACCTAGAAAAACTAATAGATAAACACTTAGTTGAAGTAAATACAAGTGCTACGAGTTTAAATGTTTTAAATGAAGGTATTAGTAAAGATGAAAACTTGGGTCAAGCTCCAAGAGGACTTGCTTATGAATCATGGAGCGACACGGATGAAGATGAAGACAACTATCCGGTTTGCAATTGTATATTGGATAAAACTACAAACAAGGTACAACTTGAAACCGAACACTTTTGCTTTGACACATTATCTTAGAATTCTCTAAATTAGAAAATGAGTCTAAACATTTGTGTAGCATGGACCTAAAAGCAATCTTCAACAATGATCCTTCAAAATCTCTCAAGGACAATCTTGAAATGGAAATCATGTTGGAAGATAAAATGTCTAGGCTTGAGAGTAATGTTGAAATTGATCTAGAATGCAAAATATGTCAAGATTACAAACATGAAATTAAAAGATAAAATGAAAAAAGAAAAATGTTAGTTAAATTTGAAGAAAGTTCAAAATCTCTTGAAAACTTGTTGAAAAGTCAAAAGTCATTTAGAGACAAAACCATATTAGGATTTAACTCGAATGCATCACCAACAAGTAAAACAAAGGAAGTAATGTTTGTTAAGCCTAGAAGAAAAGTTTAGAAGTTACTCAATCTCAAATAGAAGCTTATGTTAAAAGGACAAAGGTCATTTTGTTCTATGCTTTAATAAATTTGACTAACCACCTCGGATTCATGAGTACTTGAGTTTCCAAGCTTTCCTACAAGTTAAGATGAAATGCATATTGTATATCTTTCTTGGTAGCATTTCTTTGGAACTTAAAAGGTATGCTTTCCTTCAAACTTACCTTTTGTTGTCTCATGTTTTTAGCTTAAGACTTATCATGTGTAGTATGAGTCGTTAATTCCTTAAGTAGTCATTCTTACTAGTTGGTTATAACGAGGATTGGATCCTCTGTGGTCAAAGGATTTCCACATAACAATGTATAGGAGACATAAGGTGCTTCAATCCATTAAGCTCTTGGGCATAGACAATAGAAACTCTTGTGTGAGTCTTACTTAATGCTTGTCTATAAGTGAGCTAACTAAGAATTTCCTAAGTGATAAGATGACCAACACTTTTGTGATGCTTGCAAATTTAATAAAGAAAACTCCTCACAAATGAGTGTGATATAACGTCTTTTAACACAACAACTAATATTTTCAACCATGTATTAATTCAATCACTCTTTAACAAAACTTCATATGGAGTATACAAAAGTTAATAGAATACATTTGAATATCTTAGAGTGTTTGGGAGAAAATGCTTTATGTCAAAAAACCAAGGACTCACACACATCAAATTCGACCCAAAGTCTTATGACGATGAATGTCTTGGATATTCACAAAACAACAAAGCCTATATTGTTTTTGAAACTAAGAAACCTAAAGAGTCGAGGAATCGTTGAATATAACATTTAACGAAAGACTACCTCCTTTTAAGGCATCATCTATGGTAGATAATGTCCTAGTCGAAAGTTCAAGACAAGTAAGCCCAGTTAATGACATGAAAGATGGACTATTAAAAGGAGAAAATATCAATGTTTAATCTAAACGTCATTCACTAACTAGTGTCATTAAGAACGTTAATGATGAGGCGAAAAATGAACCACTTTTAGGGGGTCATTTAAGCCCGGAATTGAATTTATTTGATTAAATATTGCCCTAAATCGTTCCTTTTATAATTTTAGGTACTTTGGGAGAGAAATCTGGAAAAGGAAGCAATTCAGACGTTTTTGGAGCATAAAAGTGAAGAAAACGCCAAAGTCTTAATTTTCCTTGATGGGAACAGTAGGTGACGGCGTCAAGAGTAAATTGCATGACGGCCCAGTACAAACATGAAGGCGTCACAAGTAGAGCGTCAAGAGTAAAACACGTGACGGCCTGGAAGACCCTAACACATGACGGCGTCAAATGTAGATCAAGGCAGTCCGAGAAGTATTTTGGCGGCGAGATGACGGCGTCACCTATTTGGTCTTGACGCCGTCAGACTCAATTTCCTATATATAGTTTTCTAATTTTCATTCATTAAAAGAGAGAGAAGTTTTGGAGAAACCCTAAGGTCGAACCTATTACGAATTTTACAGGTTTTTCAAGGGTTTTCAGCCCTTGAACCCTTTCATGTGTAATTGAGATAAGTGTTCTTCTAATTCAATCAATATGTCTATGTGTTGGTTGTCTATATCTTGTTCTTGTCTTAATTCCATCATGTTAGGCTAGATCTATCTTGTGTTTGCTTAGATCTAATGAAACCTAGATGCTGATTATGTGTTGATTGCTTGTTTATGGTTGTATTGGATGAATGATTTCGATGTTAGGCTTAAGAAAACTGGCAGATCTCCAAATGGTAACATGCTTGAACGTTTTAGGAAACATGAACTGACGTGCACTAGGTTTTATTGGTTGTATTTAATGCATGAGTAAATTCTAATGATCCCATGTTAGGAGCTTTAGTTAATTTAGTTTATTTTCATTTCTAGTATTTTATTTTGATTGCATCTTTAGTATTGGGTTAGTTGACTAGCAACTAATTCCGCCCAAATCCTTCAAACCCGAGATTTTTACTTGCTTTCTAAAAAATATAAAAATACAAAAATAATCATCCCTCATCTTTAGAACTAGTATTTAGGTTTTCTAATCCTAGCGACACTATTCCTAGCTGAAAGATCAATCCCCCAGTACTTGTCACTATACTATACTACAACGATCAGGTACACTGCCTGGTGGGGGTTGTAAGCTTCTCAAGATCCCTTGAGAGGTAAAGCCTGGTGCAATCCCTACGCTACCAGTTAATGTAGGAACATTAAAGAACAAAAGTTCAAAGTGAAAATAACTTTTTCGTCTTGAGTCAACCATTGAATCAAATAATATAAACAAGGTCATAAAACATGAATCATGGGTCATTGTTATGATTAAAAAAATTTGATAAAAATAGTGTTTAAACATTAGTTCCTCAACCAAAAAGTAAACCAACAGTTGGAACAAAATGGATCTTTTCAAAATAGATAAAGATGATGTCATAAACAAAGCTAAACTAAAAGCATATGGTTGTGAAAAATGTCTTGAAACCTTAAGCAAGCTACAAAAGCAAGGAATAATCACTTAAAGTCATTCCTAGTTCTTCACAAGTACAAAAGGATTTAAGTTTTCTATGACTCACCAAGAATGAGATTAGTGAATCCGTAGATAATACTAAACATAGAGAAATGTTTGGAAGTTTACTTGTTCTCATAACTAGTAGATCCGACATTATGACTAGTACTTGTCTTTGTGCTCATTTTCAAGAAGATCCTAAAATAATTCATTCTAAAGGGATTGTTTGGATACATCAAAAGGTACTACACGCTTAGGATTATGGTATTCCAAAGGAACAGGAATAGAAACCATAGTTTATACCAACTTGGATCATGCCGATGACTAAATGGATAAGAAAAAGCACAAGTGGTGCTTGCTCTTTTGTTAAACACTTTCTCATCTCATGGTTCACTAAGAAACAAATGGCTCTCGCTACCTCAATAACTGAAGCATAATGCATGTCGGCAGGAAAAACTTGTCAACAAGCTCCTTTGGATCAAGCATATCAAACAACGAAATTCCACTTGACGACATCTTCATCCTTTACAAAGAAACCATAGACATCAATTGGAATCCAGTTCAACTCTCTCATAATTGTTATCACATAATCTGTTATCACTTCGTGCGTAATAATGTTCATAGAGGGAAACATCTCTATCAAGAAGATATCCTTTTTAAACAACGTTGTCGATATCCTTACGTATATTTCCAACCTACAACCACTTAACCTTCTTAGACTTAGACTAGATCTTATGGAACCTACTTTGTAGTTTTGAGCGTTAGGATTAAATCACAAAAATCAAAACAAATCGTTTAAGTTTTTCTACTACTAAACCGGCGAAACCCTTCGTCATAACGGGCGGAACCCTCTTTTTGGTTCCGCCTGGTCCGCCAGTTATGCAGATTGTTTTCTTTTAAATCATAAACCAAACACTCCCTAACTCATAACTATAACCCACAAACAGCCACCATTCACTCATAAACACTCACACACTCGAAAATTAGGGCTCTCTTTCAAGTACTCTCCTTTTCAATCATCATTGTTAGTCTCCTTTATATTAATTGCATGTTTAATCCATGTCTGGGATTTCCACTCATTCACAAAAACTAAAATCTTAGGGTTTATGCACAAATTTGTGAAAAACCTTGGTCATGAACTAATCATGTTTACCATTAGTTAGGAATTGCATCTTCTTAATTACTATCATGATTTACCAAAAACCCCAAGTAAACTTTTTGAAAATAATTTCCCACAATTAGAACATAACGCTTCGTCACATTGTTAAAACAAATGAAAAATGTTACAAAAACATCATTTGCATAAAATCTCTTGAATGCTAAAGGGAATACATAACTAATATGTATTTTCGGGTACATTCAAACGAAGCCACATTGAATTAGGAGCATTTGGGTTATCTTATGGTTTTTGACAAAAACTTGCATTATAAAATGTTTTGAGCATAAAAATGAGTCAAGATAACCAAGTCTCCACATTGTTTGCATATAGGCAAATACTAGAACATCCACATTGCAATAGTCATCAACTTATACTAAAATGTGAAATTTTGTATTTTCTAGGAATCAACATGCCTCCCGCAACATTCTCCGATCACAAGGACACCCTTAAGTATCTACCCAAACACCATATGACCAAAGGTCTTACTACAACCCAAGTCAACATCTTTAAGGGCTTAGAAAAACGGTATGTCCATGAGGGAAGAACCATTGATCCATCCTTCCTAGAAGGAACTTCTATTCGTCAAGAATTAGCAACCATTAACTTCGATTGTCTTCTAGACATTGATGAACAAATTTGTCCTAGGTTTATTCTAGAGTTCTATCCTACCGTGGTTCTCTATAGTGATGAATACGGTCAAATCTCCTTAAACTTCACTACCAACCAACTTCAAAACACCATTCTTTTAGAACAATTTGCTCAAATCCTTGGTATCCCAAGTAATGGAACGTGTCTCTACACAGATAAGTGGCACCTTACAAGTATTGACTCCATTAATTGCAATCCTATTTATGCCTCTCTTCTTATTAGTAAAGAAGCACTTCATGATCATCTTTTCATAAGGACCACAAACACTAAGAAAAATCGTTCGGGGAATGAAGTTAATAAAGACCCGTTTGGAATGGAACTTAATGAGCTTAAGCCTCAATTTAAGATATGTGAAGAAGTTCTTAGAGCTAATGTCATAAGTTCTGTAGGAAATAGGGATTATGTGAACGCACGTCTTTGTTACATGCTCTATAGTATCTCCATTAGACAACCCTTCAATTTGGCTTATTACATGGCTAGAAGAATGGTCGACATACCTTTGAATGGAAAAACCACTCTTCCGTACGGGATGCTTCTCACCCATCTCTTTATAGCCATCTCACCTATTCCACCTAATGACAAAGGAATTTGCCTCGACTACTCTCTTGTTCCTCACATCTTTGTCCCTCTTAGTGGTAAGAGAGTCTCTAAGACCAAAGGAAAACGTCTTCGCTATCCCTCGACTTCATCTTCATCAATGAGTGATGATGATGGACTTCCTAATTCTAGGCTAGCCCCACTTGACTACCTCCAAGAACTTCCCTATATTAACAATGAGTCCGAAGAATTCAAGCAAACAAAAGGAATGTGGAAATGCTTGGAAGGTATCTTGGAAAGCTTAAAAAGAAGATGGATCGCTTTTGAGATAGTTGCATAAGGAGCGTTTGGATTTACTAGGTCTTAGAACTATGTAGTCGTTAAACTATGAGTATTGTGATGTTTTATGGTCTTATGTTTTTCCGTGGTCTATTATTATCTTTGGACAATGTATTGGCTTAACATTTATGCAGGATGATGACATTTTAGATGTTGTCAAATTTTCATGATTATGGAAAATTTCACTAAGTATAGTGAATTTCGTTAGCCCCCGGTCAAAGTCTAATGGTAAGAGTGTTTCCATATCAAATTTTTACATTTCCTAATCAGATATAAATTTAAGTTTATGTTCCAAGAATTTTCGGAATATTTGGAAAATGTCTCGCCCACGAAAAAAATGGACTGCATACCTTTTTGGCCTGGCAGATCTGGTGGAACCAAATATTGAGTTCCGCCAGTGCATTTCCTGCGTAAAACTAGTTTGGCCCAACGAATCAGACGGAACCCAAAACAGGGTTCTGCCCTTGTATGCGTTTGGTTCCGCCAGTCACCTGTAGAAAATTTTTCATTTTTCTTAATTTCACACTTTCTCAACACACCAATTCATTTTCTTTAGTGAGAAACATCTTCCCTAACTTCTGATAAACATATTAGGATCCATTAAAACCAATAGGAAGCCACTTCCCGCCAAAATTCAAATTCTAACATACTCTACCCAAGGAACCCTTCTACACAAAGGAAGGAACCCTCTAAAAGGTTCCTTGAATTCCGTGGAATATCCAAACCAAATCAGTTGACATGACCACATAGCATTTAGTGTATATGTTGGTCATCTTACTCCATCAAACCTCATTGGGTTGACTTCTAGTGAAGTGACAACCTTCATAAGCCTTCCTAATAATTAGAAACCTCCATCTTTGTATGGAAGAACATCAAATCCAAACACACTTTTCAAAATTCTTCAACTCTATAAATTAGTCCATCTTGGATAGTTTGTACACACATCTCACCATCACCCTCTTACATCTTTGTCATCTCCCTAACATCCTTGTTTCACCGTGACTAAGTCAAACCACTCATCACCACCATCTCGACCCATTAGAAGAACCGCTAGGATTAGTGTCAAACCTTGTTGCTTCAACACCAAAATCAACTTAAGATCATCATCTTCGGATGAATCACCCCTCATCATCTCATCACCAATTCATGAAGAAAATTTCCTTGACCTTGTAACTCCTACACCATCTCATAGATCACAAAGTGTCACAACCACTCGACCACTAACAAAATCACCAATTGATCCAACACCAACATTGGCACCAACTCAACCATCAAAATCACCATCACCTCCAAAATCACCTAAGAGTGAACCCATGGAACTTTTTGGTATGGCACTATCATCACCGCTTTCATTTCTTGAGGGCTTGGAAAATCTTCCTCCAAGATCACAAAATCCACCAATAATTGAACCACAACCACTTGAAACTCCATCATCTCAACCATTCAAAACACAACCACAACCAATGTTGTTTCATCCCATTCACAACAACATCCATGGTCCTCTATATGAAGAACCTAATTTCCAACAAAACAATCAACCTCAACCTCAATCACCACCTCAAGAACCTCATCCCAATCACACCACCTTGAATCCTTGTTTTCTTCCTTTGAGGAAATAGAGAAATCCTTATGGAATGACCCACCTAACACAAACCAACAAACAAATAGTGTTCCACCACCACCATAATCAACCACAAATCTAATCCTACCTAATCCTCGTCATGGTTGTGAGCAATGTAAGCGAACAACCAAAATTTGTGAAAGCATAAAAACCATGCTTCATCAAGTTCAAGATGAAACCCGCTTCGTCCTCCAACACATTATCAATCGTCTAAACACTCTTTCTCATCCTCACCAACCTTACACCTTAACTTAGGAGGATGTTTCTCATCAAGGACAAATGTTGGTCTTTTTATAGACATAGGACTTTTTCTTTTCTAAGTTACCTTTTCACTTTTATTTTTCAAAAGTAGGACTTCTTATTCCATATCTTTTCTTTGACCTTTGTCAAAATGAAATTTTACTAAGAATATAAGTAGTTCTACTATATCTTATGCATTATGGGTTGATTATCTCTTTGTCATGAGTATGATGTGGTCACTCATCTTTGCATGACTTATTGCGGGTTATCCTTTTTCTATACTTGTCTCGCTCGACAACTAACTTTCTTTTGTAGGATCAAAATCCATATATCCTTTCTTGGCACTCCATCTAAGGGGAGTATTGTCCAAGGGGGAGCACTTGGAATGCATCATTCCGCTATGCAACTCTTCTTTTTGTTTTGACAAAAAGGGGGAGAATTAGTATTAAACTCATCTCAATCTTAACTTTTACATATCAAGTTGCATCAACTTGAACCATCATTCATTCACAACAAAAAGGTTAAGTAAAACATGGTCTAATATTGATTTTTAAAAGACTTGATACTACAATTATCTTGTTGCTTAAAAATAAAATTTATGTTTTGTCCTCAATAAAAAAGGGGAGATTGTTAATACAAATATCGTCTAAAAACGTTATTTATATTTTACGATCTTTGCTAATATTTTGTAGTGGACAAAGTATAAACTTTATTTTCTAGCAAAGTATAACTTTAGTATAAGTCTCACATATAGAAACTTTATTTCTAAACATTACATTTGCTATATGATTCATTGTTTGTCTAACAATGTTGATAGCATGTTAAATGTCAAAACATATTTAGTAAAGTCTACTAAATATTGTGTCATATTGAGTTACATGTCTTCAAACATCTTTGGTAACTCAATCACTTAGTAAAAACACATCATACAAGCATTAGTCTATATTTCTAAGTAAATACTTTTACATGTTTACTTTCACAATAGTAAAAGTCTAGAACTAGAAATATATATCATTCATTGCATCATACATGTCTTGTCAAAACTCTTTGCATATCTTTCTAAAAGGTCTCATGCATTCTTAGAAAGATTTTTACTCAACATAGTTGACTTAAAAGATCTTGAGTGAACTTGTCATTTGATTTGGAAAGATTTCTTACACAAACTATTTTGTAGTTGACTTAAGAGATCTTGATTTGACATTGCATTGATTTAGAAAGATTTCTTACACAAACTATCTTGTAGTTCCAATTGATGGATGCAGTTATACTTGGAAGTTAGGGTTTGTAAAAACCTTATTATTTGCTATGATTTATCATGCTGCTGCTGGTTGCTTATGACAAGGATCATGGTGATTCTTGTCGATGTGAGTTTAATTCCTATTCAATGTTGCTGGTTGTAGTTATTCGATATTGATGTGTTGTAAGGGAGTTAGGGTTTCTTAAGCCTAGGTTTGCTGGTTCGTGCATGCCTTATGGTAATGATTACTCACCCTTGTATTAGTCCATGGCAGATTATGATACCGTTGATTTGCACTCTGATCTTGGTTGCATGGCAGCCTAGTGGTACTTCAAATCTTGTTATAGTTTTTGTTGTGATCACATGAGTTCTTTGTGTGATCATATGAGGTGTGGTGCTGTTGTGATTTGACCCTTGTTTATCTTCTTGTGATTCATTCGACTTGTTTTGAAGGTTGGCTCAAGTTACCATATGCTGGAAGTTAAGTTTCTGGGGACTCTTGTTCAAAACCCCATATTATGCCATGCATGTTTCATTCGTTATCTATTGATCATGGCTATGCTTTGGTTGCTGGAAGTTAGGGCTTTGACCCTATGAAGATGGCTGGAAGTTCTACATGACTACAAGATTGTGCTGCAATAGTGAAGAATTTTATGTTCATTATTTATATTCTATTGTATAGTCATGGTAGGTTGTAAGTTCTATTTTGTTAGTTATAAGAATGGCGTGTCATTCTTATATAGGTTGTTTTGTAAGTGTCCTAAGGGACTGTGTTGAGGGATTCACCCTCAACCTTTGTACCTCAACGTTTTTTGGAGTAATGAATTTTACCTGGGTAAATTAACCCTTTTACCCAAAACTATCTTGTAGTTCACTTAAAGGATTTTGATTTGACATTGCATAAATATGGAAATATTTCTTGGTGATTTGCTGTCAGCATCTGGCGGAACCCTGTGGATACAAGGGCGGAACCCTTGTTTTGGTTCCGTCGGGTCCGCCAGCCCCAGCCTGCTGTTTTGTTTGGCTATAAATTTCAAGCCACACTCAAGAATTCTTTCATCACTTTTAGATATACATTACATACATACTCTCAATTCTCTTATCTAACTCAGTAGCAACTCACTTGTGTGATTCTCTTTTGTAGCTAAGAAGTTCACAAGTTCATCCGAGAAGTTACAACTTTCAACTCAACGTTGCAAGATTTGTTAGCTTTGTATTGTATAAACTCTTATAGTTTATACTTCATTTATATCTTGTATTGAAGTGATCGGTTAGTATTTTAGGCCTTAAAATACATAGTGTGACGGGAGTGGTTGTACCCTTGTAAAAGAACTCGACATCTAGCTTAGTTTCGAAAATATTGGATAGGCGATGTTAGGATGGTTCTACCTTGAACTAGGACCCGGTATTTAGCTTTGTATCGGATAAAGTGTAAGCTACGTGTAAGGTTTTCTCCGCCGGTTAAAGGAGCTTGTTGACTAGTGATTAGTAACTCTCGAGTTGGATACTCGGGGCGTGGAGTAGGGCAAGGAAAAAGAGTCCTTGTAGCCGAACCACGATAAACATCTGTGTTGTGGTTTGATCGTTTCTTTCTTTACTCTTGCATATTACTTATTGTCTATTAGTTTCAATTGTCTATTTACACGCAAATTTTTCAAAGATAAACAAGTTAAAAATGGGTAAACTATTCAACCCCCCTTTCTAGTTTTCCACAATAACTTTGGAGTAACTAAATATATTAATTCGCCAAGAAAAACTTCTGAACATGGAGTCCATCTATCAGATTCAAATTGGCCTTGGACAATTGTACATAACTACATATACTCAATGGCAATTGATATTTACACGGACACAATTACTACCTAGACAGAAAGTTAGTGCTTCATTTACTAAACTACCCTCGAATAATTTCCCCCACCCATTTTTTCCTTTCAATTCCAAAATCACAAAATACCATACCCGTTTCAGAATCCTATCTACTATCGACCGCCATGGCACCAGCACCAACACTTGGTCGTGATACTCATCGGAATCAAAGCAAATAGATCTGTAGTTATTCCTTAAATAAGCAGGCCATTGTTTACCGTACACCTACCGGGCACCACAAATTCGTCCATATTATACTTTTGCTATACTTTACTACATCTTGGTATGGCGGTGTTTGAGTTTTGTGATCCTATTTCTCTATTACATCTAGTCGTTGCTTACATTAACTCATGCAAGAACATCATTATATTATGTCGCTCAGCTCCTTGTTGTTTGGTTTTATGTAGGTTCTTAAAATCATTGTTGAGTTTAGTGAATTTAGAGAATTCTTCACTTTCAGTTTCCAGTTATATTTTGTGGCGTTTGCACAAACAATTTTTGGTTGATTTTCGAGTATGAGTGCCCGTTGCTAGTTGAAGTTTTGTGGTTTGTTATAAAAAAATACTGTGTCACAATTAATGCAAGGCTAAAGATCAAGCAGAAAGTATGAGTAATTGCATTAATTGAAATCATTCCGTGGATATGTTGATTTGGGGGTGTCGCAATAACATAGAAGGTCAAACTAAATGACTGCAATCATGGCAATGGTGGTGGAAAAATGCCGGATAAACCAAGATATAGGTGATAATGGAAGACCAGTAACGGAGAAAGTGAGGAGGTGGTTGGCGAGAGACATTTTGGTACACTGGAGTAGTGGAGTTTTAAAAAACACTAGTTAAAACATAAGAGTAGAAGTGTCCAAGGGTATAATAGTCAATGACTAATAATTTTCTGTGAACCTATCAAACTCATCCGTGTATTTATCATCGCCCATACTAAATATATTGTAAGTGTAAAAGCCTACAAAATCAATAGCCTTGTGTAGTAACACCGCCTGCACAGGCTAGGCCTTATCACCTACATGTATGGAAGTGCTATCTATTTAGGGGCATGTCAAATTCATGTTAAGGATCAAATCTGTGAATCAAATAGGTTGCGCTCGTCAATAATGTATTTGCATTCCTCAATATTAGCAAGAAAAATCAATCACATAGGCCATAAGTCTCTACAATCACCAAATAGGTTTCGTCACTATAATCTTATATAAGCTTCTTATGATATAATAAGTTTATATAAGCCCATAAGTTGAAAATTAAGCCAAAAAAAATGAGCTTATAAAACAGATTAACATAGATATTTGAGCTCAATAGTGTTTCATACTCAATATAGTAAAAGCCTTTATTATAACCACATTTTCGTCGCCTCCTCGTGCCGTTCTCAATAATAAGCCTAAACTACAAACAAATATTTTCCTCAACGTTTCGAAAACAGTAGAACCCTAAACTATAAATATTATCCTTGGGGCAGCGTGTGTGGACTCGTTAGCATTTACAGTTCTCAACTTCTTTTCCAAATAGCAGAAGCCTAAATCACACATACACACTAACTAACTAACTAACTAAATGAATGAATTATATGTTAAAAGCAACAAATTAATAAAGCAAGTATAGCACAATTCAACAACTAAATATAAATGCATCAAATCGATCATAAACTATAGCAAATAGTGGAGCCTAAATTAAAAACAAATTGCCTTATTGCCGCTATCAACGTTTTTCGAAGAAGCCTAAATTACACACACACTAACACTATATTAAGTCAAAATGAACCAATTAAATGATTAATATAGCACGTTCGCAATTAAACTTATTAAACAAGGATCACATATATTCATTATAAATGATTTAATAATAAATAGTAATAATTTGTTCTTACGGTTTCTAGAAGTGATAAAAGGCTCATCGTCATCAGGTGGCATAGGTACGGTGACTGACATCTCGTTCTCCGACGGTGGTGAGGATAACTTGCGGCGATTAGTGCGACGGACTCCGGCGGAGATGATGACGGTAGGTGGTGATTTGGACGAGATCTGATGAGAGAGATTGGTAGTGAAGATGATATGTAATTATATATATTGAAGAAACATTTTGACCCTTTTGCCTTTAACTAAAAACAAAATAATATACCAAATAACTGTGTTGACTAATGAAAAACGGGTCAAAGGACGCAATCGGCCTCAAAAAAACTTGAGGAGGGACGCACGGAGACGTTTTTCAAAAGTTAAGGTGCCTGACGATGTTTCGTGGAAAGTTTAGGGACCAACGATGTATTTTTGTCTAAAGGAAAACAAAGCGTAAAACAATAAGTAAATAGAAAAAGATACCTTGCGAAAAAATTTCTTGAGATGATGTCACAAAGACTTTTGAGAAGTAGTATTGGTCAATCGCGGTTATAATGAGTAACAAAAGAATTGGGGACAAAAGAAAAAAGGATATGCCAAAACAAAATTGAGTTAGACACTTGGACTTGAACAACACTTGGCCCATCCTTTATATACTTAATAATTTTTTGGTGCCCCTACAAGGAACTGGGCCTGTGCCATCGCACATATTGCACAGCCCAATATCTGGGCCTAGAGTTGAGATTAATTTAGATGTTATATTATTCATAGATCCAATGAACCAATATTAGCTATTCATTTTTCATCAAAATTAACAAAAAAACCAATTTTCATCATTTTTTTTTTAAATCAAATATTTTGAGAGATAAATCATTAAGTTAACAAAAATACACTATCGCGACGAGAATTTTTCAACGCTTTCTTACTTATGTTATGAGCAAAAAAGGTTCTAAATAATAAGCCTGTCGAATTTAAGCGAGGCTTTCCCGATAGAAAGATTTAACATAAATCCAGTAGCCCAAACAAGATGTCCAAATAAAAACATCTATGCCCAGACTAAGAAACTATTTATACAAAAAGGGTAGAAGGTTCAACATCTACTACAAAAGAGATAATCCACTTCAGATAACCACGCCTTTGATAGGCATAGTGTGGAATGGCCGAGAGCGGACCTTATGTTTCAATAGATGGGCACTTCGATATACTTTCGACGATTTTTTTTTCGAGTTTTGTTTTGGTGTTAAAATTTGCGTCTTGAAAAAATCAAATGTGATTTATATGTTAGGAATCATGTGTACAACAACAACAACAACAACATACCCAATCCCGCCAAGGCGGGGTATGGGGGAGGTGGGATGTAGACAGATCCTACCCCTACCCCAGGGAACCCTGCAGGTAGAGAGACTGCTTCCAGAAAGACCTCCGGCAAGTGTGTGCAAAGTGTGCTCGAAGTAAATAAAACGCGGAAAAAAAAAATGCAAAACAAGGAAAAGCATAAAAGCAAACAGAGTAAAACAAACATATAGGCAATACGACACAACATGCATATAAGCAAACATAAAAGCAAACCGACACAACAAGTAAAAGAGCAAACAAAGCATAACGACAAGACAACCAAGACAAAACAACCAGAACAAAACCACCTAGACAAGCGCCAGCAAAAAAAGGGTGCGAGGGGGACACAAGACCAAGGCCAAACCAAGCAGCTAAGACCAAAGAGGGCAACGCAAAGGGCCTAAAGCTAAGGCAAAGCAAAAAGAGCAAGCAAAAGGCACAGGCAAAGGGCCTAAAGCCTAAAGGCACAACAAAGACAACACCACAACACTAGCCGAGGCAAAGCAGAAGCACCTATCTCCTAAAGGGGGCAAGCCAAGGGACCCTAAAAAGCCTAAACCACAACAAACCCCAAACCCAACCGAGCCCCAAAACTAACCACGAAAACTAATCCTATCTCTCCACGCGTTCCTATCTGAGGTCATGTCCTCGGACAAGTGAAGCTCCTCCATGTCGAGCTTAAGCCTATCCTCCCATCTAAGTTTAGGTCTACCCCTCCTTCTCCGACCATCGACTATAAGCGATTCGACTCTCCTTACTGGCGCTGTTTGTGGTCTTCTCCTGACATGACCAAACCACCTCAACCTTCCTTCTCTCATCTTCGCGATAATAGGTTCTACTTCAAGTGCCGATCTGAACACCCCGTTAGGAATCATGTCAGACATAGTTTTACCACAAGTCCATCTGAGCATTCTTAGTTCCGCTACTTCTACCCTGTTTGCTTGGGCTTTTGTGATAGGCCAGCACTCTGACCCGTACAGCATAGCCGGTCTAATAGCCACCCTATAAAATTTACCCTTAAGCTTAACTGGTACTTTCCTATCACATAGCACCCCTGACGCCGCCCTCCATTTCGCCCAGCCTCTTCCGATGCGGTGGGTTACGTCGTTGTCTATCGTCCCTGATTTGTGAATCACCGAACCCAAATATCTAAAAGACTCCTTAGGTGGGAGGATCTGGTCTCCGATGCAGACTTCCGTTTCTTCGTTGTGGCTGATATCGCTCCTACCGAAAGCACATCTCATGTATTCAGTCTTCTCCCTACTAACCCGAAGGCCATTCTCTTCAAGAGCCTCCCTCCAATGCTCAAGTCTGTTGTTCAACCCATCCGCAGACTCTGCCACCACTACAATATCGTCTGCGAATATCATGCTCCAAGGGATGCCCTCTTGGATCCCACGTGATAGCTCATCAAGAATCACACGTGATTTTATGAAATCACACATGATTCCTAACTCCCCATATGTTAGGAATCATGTGTGATTTCATAAAATCACGTGTGATTTGAAAATAGCAAATCACATGTGATTTCTCTAGACGTAAATTTCAACTTACATAACAATGTCGAAAAAAAGTTTCTCAAAAGTATATAAAAGTGCTCATTTATAAATAGATGATTTAATTTCTGTCCTGCTAGTATGATTTTTTTCACGGTTTCAATATATTTAATTTAAAAATGTGTGAATGTTATTTTCTTTTTAATTTTTTTATAATTATTTTATTAATAAATAGATGCCAATCATATAATTTTATACCAGTATAATCTTTTATTATATAATACAACAAAACCCTTAGTGGGGACTTTCGTTTTAAAAAAAAAAAAAGATTATTTCTTTATTAAGTAATATTTTAATTAATTATTATTTTTTAATTTATAAATTTTTAAATTCGTTTTGTTGATATATACTACACAAGTTGAAGATAAATACAAAAAATATAGATAAGATGCAAAATTTTTAAATGATATCTTTAATAATAAAAAACTATAATTTTAAAAAATATAATTATTTATTTTAAAAACTATAATCATAAATTAAACAAAACAAAGATTAAATTATTTATTTTTTAATAAACAAAAATATGTTATTCAAAAAACTTTAAAAAAAATTCACGCGTGCGCATGTACTATAACTAGTATTATTATATCTACATTAAACTTGGCTTTGTACCCGAATAATCAATAACTATCATTTGGGATCTTTGCTATGAATAAATTTGTTTAAAAGTAAAAAAAACAGGAAAAAAAATCTTACCACTAGTAAATGGTTTAAACTTGATGAACACACCACGTGTAAGCGTAAACACACACGTGTCAACCTTTCTTCTCCACTCTTGAACCCGAACACAAAACCCCTAAAAAAAACATTAATTAATCAATGGCACTCTTAAGATCACTCATCAGAAACCTTACTAGAAAAACCACCTTCAAAACCCCAAACCCCAAACCATACGTCATAAACACTACCAAAACCAATCCAATCCTAACATCTCGTGCATCATCACTCCATGCCCCACTTTATCCACCGTGGAAACTGTTGCACTCTGCTACTCCGTTTTATTTTCGATCCGACGTCGTTTCCAGACGGCAGGTGCATTTTCTCAGAGATGATAAGTTAGGGTTGAATAAGGATGTGAAGGAGGAGGTTGTTGGGACACGTGGCGGCGGGGGAGTGGTTGGGAGTTGGGTGAATTGGCCGAATTTTATTTCGGTTAGTAGATTGGTTTCTGGGCCTGTTCTTGGATGGTATGATGCACATTGCTACTTGCTTTTCGCTTACGCCTTTTTCGGATTTGTATGTTGGAGAGTGTTTATGCAAACTGCTTGTTACGTATTTTTTAGAAACCTAGTATGCTCGAGGGGTTATTGTTTTACCTTATTTGTCCTGCTTAGGGGTACTTGAATAACCAATAAGCACATTTGTATATAAGCAACTTATGAATTGGGCTTATGCTTATGCAGCTATCGCTTATATGAAGTTGACTAGAAAGGACATGGGTTGAAAAATATGAATGTTAGATTAGGTATGATCAAGGTTAAAATTGTAATTAGCCCAACACCTTTAATAAAAGCCACACTTTTGGGACTTATCAAAACCCCTTATATAAGCTCATAAGCCCACTCATAGAAGCTTAGCCAAACAATTAGTTTAGGTTTATGTAACACATATAAGCTAATAAGCTCACAAGCCTATAATACAAGCTTAGCCAAACACCCCCTAAGAGCTTATTAATTCGAGCTTATGTCTTATTATAAGTTCTTAAGCCCAGAAAATTTAGCTTATTGGCTTTTTCAAAATCTCAATAAGCTAAACTAAAAAAATAACCCTTATGCTGATTAGATTTTTAGATTCTTATATATGGATGGAATATAGATAAAATGGTACATCCTATAACCGCATAAAGATGGAATATTATAGCAACTTCTTTCAGTTGGTGAATGTGTAGTTTTGTGATTAAACCGTGTAACTCATTAACGGGGATCATTAGCAAACAATCCGATTATTGGGAAATGAAGAAAATGCTAAATTAAACTTCTCTAGGTTTTATGTAAATGCACTAAAAGTGAACCATTTTTTTGTGTACATTTAAGTGTGGCAGTGTGGAATAGAAGATTCCAGTTTTATGTAGGCTACTAATTAAATGTGTTAGAAAAAAGAGTTTTAAAAGCCTCTTCAATGGTACTTGATGAAAGAATTGAGCTACAGGGAAATTATGACACCTTACTATATTCCAGTTTCTTGTGACACATTTAGCATTAATTTTGAAATTTTGCATGCATCGTGAGTCTATATTGTGACACCTTACTATATTCTACTTTGTAATTAAAGAACTCTAGAGTTTCTTTATTATTAAGATTTGCAAGTTGTAATGAATGCGACCTAAATACAATATCGGTTTTGTAGCAACAATCTTTTCCGTTTTCTTTAGCCTGTTACACATGTAGGCTAAACCCCACCAGTTGGGTTTTTATTTAATAGACATGACATCCTTGTTTAAAAAATGTTACTTGCTAGGTAATCCCGTTTTTATTCCACTAGACACGTCTAAGAATGTCATTTTTTCAAAAACATGACGTCATATCTGTACCTAAAGTATTGTCTTTTGATTTGCTTCAGAAAACATAAGTTTGCAGTTAGGTTGTTAGGGAAATGTGAAGGTAGTCAGATTGTTAGAACATGTGGCGGTGGTGGATTGGCGTAGAGGTTTGTTAATTTGTTAATTGGCAAAATTTTAGTTCAATCACTAGATTGGTGTCTCGACCTGTGGTTGGATGGCATGACGTTAAATTTAATGATTGATTCTCTCTCTCTCTGTGTATAGTGGAAATTCGGTGAGGTAGTTAATGGCTTAATGCACATTGTTGATTGTCCCATTTAGTAACTATTATCTCTTACACATTATAATTGGTAGATTTCAATTGAGAAATTTGTTACTCTTATTTTGAAGCTAATATAGGTTTGTTTACTAAATGTTAAAACTGCTTATGCTAATCTAAAAGCAAAAGCAGATCATTTAGCACTCAATATTTCAGGTACCTTGCAGTTGTTTCTTATCTGAATGCCCAAGTTTTTTATCAACTAATCTATACTACATTATAATGCATTTGGGACTATTCTATAATTAGAAAGGCTTAAAATTCAGACTTTTTTCTTGCTTATTATGGGAAGATTTCAAAATTAATTTGTTAGGAAGCAAGTTGGTTAGGAAGTTTGTTAGGAAGCGGTTGGTTGTTCAAACTAAAATTATTTGACTTAACCATCTCTAATATCTCTACTTATAAAGCATGAAGACAACTAAACGTGTAACCAAATAACACAAAATATAATCACACTACCGTTCTAGTGTATACCAAAAGATTTAAGCATTATGTATTAATACATATTAGCTACTTTTAGCAAGTAATCCTATATGGGTATATCGTTAGCGAAGGTGGAATGGAAAGATGTTACGCCCTAAAGTGCCTAAACATGAGAAGAGTTGCATTTAGATATTGATGGTGTAGATTTTCTGTAGGTTGGTTAGTGTTTATATGTCTAGTTGGAGTCATTAAACAAAGTAATCACATAGCTTTGAAGAAAATGCTAACTTTGAACTTCTTTAGTCATTACTAGGGATACAAATATTTTAATTTCTCTTTATGCTTAGACACAAACATTTGCACAGAAGTGCTTCATCTTTTAGGTATAATTAACTTCTTGATGCTGTGGAATTTAAGATTTTTAATTTTACTAGCATGTTTCCGACTCAGTTTTTTGAATTGCAAGTGTAGAAAACAAACTCCACACGCACTTAAAAGGGTTTTACAAAGTTTCAAATGTTACAAGGAGGAGGAATCGAGTTAAATGCACTAAAAAGGGTTTTACAAAAGAGATTAGCTTGACACGTTTAGCATTTAGTTGTAGAGATGTATTGCATGAATTCAAAAGTTAATGTAACTAAAGTTCACGTATAAATGTTACTACTTATTAAGGTACGAATATGTAGTGTTTCTTTTAGGACACATGAAGACACAAATTTTCTAGTTGTAATGCGTAGGAACTGAATAAGATAACAGGTTTTAGGATATATGAAGACACACAATTTTTTCTAATATTTACTTAAATTTATTTTGTACATATAAATATATATTTACCTATTGAAACTTATATAAGTTTGATTATATGAATATAACTAGATTAATTATTCAATTTATATATAGAAAATCTCAATCCGCCGAGGCTCCGACTAGACCAATTCATAGCTCGAAGGTGGTCAACCGCCCGACTACCACCTAGCGATTTTTGCAACCTTGAAGGCTATTGGCGCAACCCCACAAATTGGTTAGATCTCTATACGGATGGTGTCTTTTCTGATAACTTTTTACTAACTAGGTAAATCTAGTTTAAAATTGACTTGGCACGCTAAGGCCATAGGCGCAACCCCACCACAATTGGTTAGGGTTTCTTTTCTGATAACTTTTTACTAACTAGGTAATCTAATCATAGTTGTCAAAAGCGAATGCGATTGCAAGGCGCAAAGACCCAAAATCTCGCCTAGGCGAGAGGCGCATAAAAAGCGCGGGCCCGAAAAAAAAAGCGCAGGGTTGCAATAAACTTTGATTTTGATTCATTTTGTGTTTCTGGTTAAATTCTAGGGTTGCAATAAGATTCATGCTGCATTCTAACACTATCCACTAACTTAATTGGATTAAAACACTAATCAAAAAATCCCAAATCGTACCATGAACCCTAATTTCCAAAATCAAACCAAACGTGTTTCTGGGTATGATTGGATCCTTGTATCATGTTTATAACATGATTCCGACCAAAACCCACCCATTTAATCACACTCCTAGGCCCAAATCGTCGCTTTAAATGTCTGTGAGCCTGAGCCTAGGGTTTTGGGCGCTGTGGGTCCGCCTCGCCGTCGCCTGTCGCCTAGGCGCACAAGGCGCTCGCCTTTGACAACACTGAATCTAATTTAAACTTGACCTGACTCATGATGTATGTATGAGTGATTGATTTAGGTGTCGCGAGAAGAGAGAAATTTAGCTCTACAAACATCTATTGCTTCTTGTTGCCTTTACCGACACATTATTTGAGTCTGTTGTCATCTTATGGAATTAACTCTAGAGACGAGAGAATTCTGAATGTTTAATGTGTATTCATGCGGGCATTGGTTTCATAACTTGTAGATAAGCTACATTTTTCTTGATCAAGTGATTCAGTAATGTGCAGCATGCCCTTTGATTGTAGTATGTTATCTCTTCTGTAGTTCTGTAACCCTTGGAAAAGATATTTCGGTTTTACTTACAATTTAACTTTATCAATGCAGGATGATCATGCAGGATATGTATCTTCCTGCGTTTATTGGGCTTGCTGTTTCTGGAGCAACAGACTGGGTATGACTCTGAGCCGGTCTTTGGATGTCTGGTACCAAGAACATCCAATATTTCTTACTGTGTGTCTTACTTTTTCTTGCAGCTAGATGGATATGTAGCTAGAAGAATGGGGATCAATTCTGTGGTTGGATCATACCTTGATCCTCTTGCTGACAAAGTAAGTGCTTTCAATTAGGTCTTTCACTCTTTCATGGCAATTTGTGTTCTAGGTGCGTACCGAAACATGGTGGTTAGATTTGTTTATAATCATATGGAAACTTGTTAATATAGGTTTTAATTGGATCTGTTGCGGTGGCCATGGTAGAAAGGGGTCTTCTTAACTGTAAGTATGCTTTCAGCTTTCCCCCTTGTTATTGTTGCAGGTCTAGAATACGTCAAGAATTTTCTCTATTCAAAGATTATAGGTGTGTTTGCTAGGAAGGTTTTAGATTTGGGATTCGGTTTGATTTCTAAACTTGTGTGTTTGGTGTTGGGGGTTTGGAATAAAAAAGTATAATAGTGTCACAAAACTCGGCCTTTGTCCTCTGTTTCTGTCACACACATACTTCTTTTCGCTCTTATTCTTATTTTTTATTTTTTATTTTAAATATTAAGCTTATATTCTTCTTATTCCTCATTTTCTTTCACACCTATACCCATTAACAAAACAAGCACACCCTACGTTTCCAAATTCAGTGTACTTTTAATCTGAGACTTGCAGAGATGTTAGTGCCCTTCACCGTAGCCTAATTACATCGATGTCGAGAAGGGCACATTTATGAAGAAACTTTTCTTTTTGACTGATTTTCATGATGATCCATTTACAACTCATCATGCCTAATTGGTCGCACTCGCACCATCTGTTACTATGTCCGGGTAGCCACTCACCTTGCAATTCACTAATGTCATGTTTTCCACCATTGGCACATCTTTATTTATTTCATAATTTCTCAGCAGGACTGGTTGCACTCGTTGTGATGCGAGATCTTGCTCTAGTTGGGGGTGCAGTGTATGTAAGGGCTAGCCATTTAGGTTTCAAGGTGGGAATTTTAAAGTTATTTCAGCGAGTTATTGGTTTGAATTTTGTATTTATTGTTGATCTTGTGTGTATATTTTGCAATAGTCAAGGACCTGGTCAGAGTTATTCAATCTTGATGGAATTCGCCCACAGAAAGTTGAGCCCTTAATGATCAGTAAGGTGAACATTATGATCTTTTCCCTCATACTATAATTCATACATTCAAGAATTTCAGGATATATGATCATTGATCTCATAGTCATTTTTGTGACATTTTATTACTTTGGATAGAAGGATTTCAGAATGTTATTCTCTTGGCTCCTTTTATCTATATAGAACATTGCTCCATCCATATCCGTTTGTTTACATGATTTAGTAGTTCTTTTATTAATAATCAAATCCTAAAATACCCCTTCAGCCCTGCGTGTAAGACTTAAGTGAGGAAACCTGCGGACCACCATCAGTCACAAGATACCCTTTAAAACATGTGTACACGTGGATAATTAGTAGTGAAACTAGCGGTGGCGATTCGACAATGGTTTACATTTAAATGGGTAGGTCCCATGTCAAATGCACAAATCAATAAATAGCTGAAAGGGTCAAATAATTTGAAAATTGGCCACAATCTATTTCAAATGCAAATAACATCCTAGACCTGACTTGTTCAGATACTCATGTTATTTCTTTAATTTGCGATATTATTGTTTTTGTAATCATGATTTAGGCACCCGTTCATCTTGCCACCTATAAGTGAAACCGATGCATAATTTTGATTTTCTAAATGCTATTTCTCCACAGGTTAATACATGCCTTCAACTAGCCTTGGTTGCAGGAGCACTTCTGCAACCTGAGTTTGGTACTCAAGAAACCGAATCATATATCACATACCTAAGGTACATTTACTTATCTGCATAATGATTTTATCAATTTTACTTTCCATGTCTTGAAAGAATTGCTAAAGCTTTTCGATATTGGTCGAATGTAGTTGGTTGGTGGCTGCAACGACGATGGGCTCTACTGTAGCTTACGGCAGACAGCATCTGAAGAACAAATCAATTTTCATTCAAAAGAATGCCTAATTTGAATACCGCTTGTAAATAGTAGATGAGTTTTTCCAATGAGGCTTAGGTTCAATTGTAACTCACCATATTTTGACATACAACACTCGGGATTAGACTGAAAGTAGTTAAGTTCACGTGATCGAACATTGTAGGGGTGTACTCAGTGGAGATAATTTAATAAAATGAAATCAAGTTTATT
Source organism: Artemisia argyi (assembly GCA_030686995.1). Lineage (NCBI taxonomy): Eukaryota > Viridiplantae > Streptophyta > Magnoliopsida > Asterales > Asteraceae > Artemisia > Artemisia argyi. Next base: position 107,638,466 of record CM060685.1, read on the forward strand.
TCAGCAGTCTTGAAATTTGGCTTGCTTATCTATATCGCTATAGATCTGCCCAGCTGCATATCAGCATTACTAGTTTGTCGTTGACGAATTTATATTGTGATATGGTTGTCATATAACAACAGATTAACATGCTTTATAAGGTAATTCCTCTTTTCACTTTACTTTATTTAATGATTTACCTAAGTAAATAACGCTTGGGACATCTGATAAATGTTCAAGTGTTGGTCTGAGAATTTCGAAGATGGAACCAAACCGTGAAACACAAACAAATGCAGACTTGCCCTAGTAAAATAATTGTGTTAGGTCACAGGAAAAGAGTGGAGCTTGCCCTGGTAATTATTGTGGAAAATATATCTTGTTACGAGTTGTTTTACACAGCATTTGCAAGTTAGTAACACGGACGTTTTAGACTTCTGCCCAACTATATATTTCAGATAGGACCGTAATCGAGTAAAGCCGAGATCGAGCTTGACAGGGCTTGAGCTTGGCTCGAAAACTATAAGCCAGGCTTGAGCTTAGCTCAATAAACCAAAGAGCTTTAATCATTAAGGCTTGAGCTTGGCTCAAAAAATATTCGAATAAAGCTCGTGCTTGGCTCAAAAAACTTGAATTTATATATAAACATAGTATAAGATTGACCAAACTCATCAATAAATTCTAGAAAATACGCGATAAACTTAAGAGCATAGAATTTATACAAAACATTCGGGAGCATTAAGTTTATGTAACACTGGAGCATTAAGGTTTTACGGTCTTGCTATAGTAAATATATAATTATTATATGAATATTCACATTAGCTTTTAGTAGGGATGGCAAAAAAATCCGAACCCAACAGGGAAATCTGAAACCCGAACTAATTGGGTTGGGGCGGGCATGCTAATCGGGTTACGGGACGGGTTTGTGGCTTAAACGAGGATTTTAATCGGGTTTGAGGCAGGGAGCGGGGAATCCTCGCCCTGACCCGCCCCACCCGAATAATATATACACATATACAAATATATCTATACCTATATAGTATTTTATTTTAGTATTTACATAATAAAAATATTACTCTAACATTGTTAGTATTTTTTATTTTTTTTATTATTTTTTTGAAAGAATGCAAATAGTGATTATAGAAACTCGGTTAGTGTCATATTTTTATATTTTAATTTTTGGCGGTGTAATTTATCATTATTTAATTATAATATTATCGTTGAAAACTTAATAAGTCTTGTTTGTAACTATTTATTAATATGTTTTTAGTTCTTCAATTTATTGCAACAGTTTAAAAATAATAATAAATGTAAAATGGTGCGGCTTTTGTTGAGAATTGCATCCAAATATGATACCACGATAAGATCCCCGATTAATACTAGGCGGGTTCCCCAACGAGGCGCCCCGATGAGGATCGGGGCGGGTTTGGGGAGAACTTTGGTAATCAGGTTTGGGGATGGGGATGGTCGCCCAGCCCTAAACCCGCCCCGTTGCCATCACTAGCTTTTAGGTTATTTATATAAATATGTATAATAAAAACTATATATGTACATGAAGGCTTAAAGCTCGATAAAACTCGAGCTCAGCTCTTTATGTGTTTCGAGCTGGTTTTATTGGGGTTGGGCTTGGGCTCGAGTTCAATATAAAATCCTTACTTGATCGAGTCAAGCTCGTGCTCGAGTTTCTTGATAAGCACGTTATCTGAAATTACTTTAATTTGTCTTCCGCGACCGAGTGCAAATTCAGAAAGAAAGGATGTTTTTATAGGGTTACAACAACTCACCGGGGTAAACTACACAAACTTTTTAGTCAAAGAATGTTGCACACAAATCCACCTTCCTACACTTCGTATAGGGCTAAGCAGAATTACTAGAAAATTGATCCGAACTAACAAACCGACCAAAACCGGGCCGAATCGAACCACCTTATTCAGTTCGATTTTTAGTTTTGTATAATATTTCGGTTTTACTTGGTTCGGTTCGGTTTCGGTCCTAGTCAAAACACACTTATTCAGTTCGAAATAGGTAAACCGACCCGAACTGAACCAACCTTATTTGGTTCGGTTTCGGTTTCAATAGCTTGTACTTGGTTCAGTTCTCGGTTCACATTTTAACTTTTCGGTTTTCATGTCGGGTTGGGTTTGGTCGGTATGGGTCATGTTTGACCTGTTGCTCAACTCTAGCCTGCTGTGAGTTGTGACTAGTTAATTGTCATGCTAGCAATCACATGCTTATCTTTAACCCTGAGATGTAAGAGGGCATGGTGCAATGTGCCATTCATGTGTTATTGGTATCTTTGAGTACTTATGGCTCACCAATAATATGCCATTTTGCACCGCTTCTTGCACGCCATTCGTCTCTAGCCATTATACTAACTAGCGCCATTATTATTATTATTATTATTATTATTATTATTATTATTATTATTATTATTATTATTATTATATTTTACTTTTTTTTATTATAACCTTCACTTTTCATTGAAACGATGGAAGTTACATAAAATTGGAGGGGAGTCTAGACACAATCTGTGCTCCCACTCCTTTTTTTAATACAGAAACTAACTCGATGAAAAATAAAAGCACCACTCTTAATATTATTAGAGTGGCTGCTAGCAATAGACTTGATACGAGAAAGTGTATTCAAAGCTTCCACCTCAAGTTCCCCAAACGTAGAAAAAGCAAAAGGGACGAACTTGTATCCATTGTCTTCACACTTAGACGCATACTTCTTCCTTTTTTTCCACAACATTACTCAAAGCTACCCAGGGGCCCATGACGTCACCCCAGTCCCAGCAAACGGAGAGACCCTAGTCACATCCAGGCATGCATCCTTACCTTGGAGTCAGTTGAATAATAGCACATCTGCAGGACGTAATTCTCTCCTTTCCTCCGAAAGAAACCCCATTGGAGCCTCCTCACGCACCATGATCCCTGCCTTGAAACATATATCAACAAGGATATCACGCACCAGATTATGCCTGAACTTAACACCCACTTCGCTAGAATAGTGGACCGCGTGATCTCCCCATTGGTCCATACGGTGTACATTGCAACTCGGGCATAGGCTGCCTTCAGAGAACATATGAATCGTGAGCCTGTAGCATAACACATACCGAAATTGGCGATAATTCATCATCTGTCCCAAACCGTCGATAAGGATGGTGAAAAGAAAATCCTGTTATTATTATTATTATTATTATTATTATTATTATTATTATTATTATTATTATTATTTTAGTGAGTGGTTATTTTTTATAGAGTATTTTTGTGGACTAACATGCACCAATAACATTTTGTACTTTGGTAGTTTGGTGTGTTATTAGAGGAGTGAGTGTGGTCTCGCCACAGCTCCTCGTCGTCCGACGTGGAGCTCGTTGGAGCTCGCCACGATACCAGCTTACCCTCATTGCAGCTCGTTGTTGGAGACCTCCTCGTCTGCGTGACGAGGGTGGTTCTCTGCAAACTCGTTTTTTTTTTTTTTTTTTTTTTTTTTTTTTTTTTTTTTTTTTTGGGCTTTAATATTGTTTGGGTAATTGTTTTGTAGAATGATTTGTAAAGGGTTTATGAAAGGTGACGGGGGTGATGAGGTAGGAGATGACGAGGGTGGTAATGGAGGTGTGTGGGTGGTAGCTTAAGGTGGTGATGGAGGTGTGTGTATGGAAGCTTGGTGTTTGAGGAAGTGATAAAGGGTGGTGTTGTTTAGGGTTTTAAGGTGGTGATGGAGGTGTGTCGAGGGGTGATGGATGTGTGGTTTTGTAGCTGATCTGGTCGTTGCACAGTAGGAAGAAGAAGAAAAGAAAGAAAAGGGTCACGTTTGGTTTGTTGGTTCAGGCAGAAACAAGAAAAAAAGAAAATGAATAAAAAAATAAAGGTGTAAGTGGTGGGCTCTAAATGAGTAAAGTGAGATTAGTTTTGAGTGAGGAGGAGGTTAGTTGTGAAAAGGTGTTTGGGTGATGTGGCACCCGTAGGCCCCAAATGAGTAAAAAATACTCGTTGCCATACACACTCCTCTTAGAAGAATGACGTGGTGGCCATGAGATGATAATCAATTCTTCATGATCACTACTTGAACTTTATACCTTGGAAACATTGTCTTCTACCGTCTTTCCTTTTTTCAAAGATGCCATGTCGACTAGTTGTAATTAGGGGTGTTAAAAATCCCGACCTGACCCAGACCCGAACCCGACTAAGGATATTCGGGTCGGGTTAATCGGATCCAAAATCCAACTCGGGTTAATTGGGTCAACCCGATTAACCCGAATATGAAATAGGGTCGGGTATCGGGTTTAAAATATTTGGCTATTCGGGTTCGGGTCAGCCCGACTAACCCGAGTTCAAATAGGGTCGGGTTCAGGTATATTATTTTTAGCCTCGACCCGACTTTGATCCGACCCGAATTGACTCGAACCCGACCAACCCGACCCGATTGACACCCCTAGTTGTAATAAGGACTGGACCTAACAAAACATACCCCACAGAAAAAGGTAAATCCCGACAAAACCACATTAAGGGTCCGTTTGGTTCGTAAATGGGTTTGGATTAGGATTTAGATTTGGTATAGGTTTTGGATTTGAGGTAGGTTTAGGAGAAAGAAATTATATTTATTTATATATATTTTATAATAAATCTTGAATAAAATATACTACTCCCTCCGTCCCACAATAAGTGTCCACTTTGAATTTTCAAAGTCTTTCTCATTCAACTTTGACCATAAATATTATTATTTGTGTTATATAATACTTGATAAAAATTATATCAATGAAAATGCATTTAAAGCTCAATCTATTATATATTTTTCATCAAGTATTACATAATACAAATAAAAATATTTATGGTCAAAGTTGAATGAAAAAGACTTTGAAAATTCAAAATGGACACTTATTGTGGGATGGAGGTAGTACTATATTATTTGAATGTTAAAATTGAAAAAGAAAATGTGAGAAAATATAAAGGGGTCCACCATATAGAAAGAAAAAGGTGAAATGGCCCCACAAAAATACACAAACCCATCTCAATCCCACCTATGTTGCCTACTATCACTTTTTGAACCTATGTTGCCTACTATCACTTTTTGATTTCAACTCCCATTCATTTTTTCAAAAGAGTGAACCAAACAAATGATTAAAGTCTTTCCAACGTAAAACTCATTCCAAAGTGCCTAACCAAACGGATTCTAAAACTTAAGGATAAAATCGAAAAATAACAATGGTTGTAATTAAATATTCAAAGTTAAAGTCGAAAGCTAGTTCGAGATAGAGTGCGTGTATGGAAATGAACAAGCAGGTAGGAAAAGCAGTGATTGTAGGAGGGAGCATAGCAGGAATATGCTCAGCACACGCCTTGTTATCAGCTGGTTGGGAAGTTATTGTAGTTGAAAAAACTACATCTCCACCTACTGGAAGTCCAACAGGCGCTGGTCTTGGTCTTGATCCTTTTTCTCGTACTATCATTAACTCATGGCTTACATCAGCAAACCAACACCAACAATCTCTGCTCAACAATCTTACTCTTCCTCTCACTATTGATCAGGTATCTATATAGTTTCATTTTTAATTATTCATTACTTGTTTCAATTTTAATGGGGTAAAAGCCGTAAAATAGCCACGTACTTTCAAAAATGCATCGACTTGAAACACTTACTCTTTGATTAGCACGGAACCCACATACTTTCAAATTTTGTTCCGGCTCCACCAATACGACCGGCTTATATTATTATAATATTATATTATTAAACTTGTATGAAACGGTCACATTGGTGAAGTCAGAACAAAAGTTGAAAATACGTTGGTTTATGTGTTAATAAAAAAGTAAGTGTTTCAAGTTGGTAGATTTTTGAAAGTACGTAGCTATTTGATGGCTTTTATCCATTATAATTTCAAGCTTAGAAATAAGGGTTAATCCATACGGATGTAACTCTACATTTGTGTTTGTTTTTACTTCTGTAATTTACCCTTTTTTTCATTTACTAAACCTGCTATTTCGTGAATTTTAGAGACATGTCACCATCTAAATGAGTGATTTAAAATGTCTAACGTATAACTCGTATAAGTTAAGTAACTTAAATATTGTGTTTAATAAGTTCAATGGCCTAAGTGAACGAAACCCCATACCTGCTCCGGCGAGATTGGGTATTGTTGTTGGTGATGTTGCTTAAGTGAACGAAAAAATACTAGACAGATCTAAGGGAACAAAATGCAAAGTATAGTAACCGAATAACATCCCTATGTATTCGCCGTAATTAGAATTGTTAAAGCTAACAAATTAAGTCCTAGTGTCTGTATTGGGACTGTAATGTAATCTTATAATAAGAGTTTGGATGAATGTAGTGTTTACTTTAATTCACACATATGGTATATATTGCAAATTGAAAAGAAAAAGAAATAAAGGAAAAATAAAAATAAAAGACTAGATGCTCTAATTTCTATCTCTTTAGTCTTTATTATTTGGTGTTTTGTTTGAGTTGTTAACATTAATTAGGGGATTATAAAAATGTTAAGAAGTTGGTGTTGAACACTCTTCTAATATGGATATGCGATCGCTCAAAAACACCCCAAAAATGTTTCAGCGATAGGCGTGTCCATATTTAGAAGAGTGGTTGAGTGCCAACTTTCTAACATTCCCCTTATAAATATTAAATATTAATTAAAGAAACTGCTTATTTTTTTAGTATCTAATCCAGCATAAGCAGAGAGAATAACCAATCCCAAACGGCCAAACACCTTGAGACAGAGCATGTTGACAATATTATTAAAACTGCAGTATTTATTTATTTATTTAATACATAATTAACACCCTATGTTAATGATTTAGTACCAGTTATCAAGATCAAGGTTAATATTTGAACTTCTCAAAGTGGTTGAAAATATCATAATTGCTATTATATAATATATCACAGAACCAAGCTACTGATGCAGAAAAGAAGATTAGTAGCATGTTAACAAGAGACGAAAACTTCAATTTCCGGGCTGCATACTGGTCTGATCTCCATGGTCTCTTATACAGTGCACTACCTCCGCATATATTCCTCTGGGGACATGTGTTCCATTCCTTCAGTTTATCCGATGACAAGAAAACTATTCAAGTTCAAAGTAAAGTTGTTCAATCGGGTAACATTTTCGAGATTGTAGGTGATTTGTTAGTCGCAGCAGATGGTAGTTTGTCCTCCATTCGCCAAACTTTCCTCCCTGACCTTAAACTGAGGTTGGATGTATAATCCAAAATGGTCATAAATAACATAAACATACTGCTTCTGAGTTTTATTTATATATTAATATTAGTGTAAAGTTAACAATGATGCAGGTATTCGGGTTACTGTGCATGGAGAGGGGTGTTGGATCTTTCTCATGACGACAAGTCAGATATTCTTGTGGCCCTGAAAAAGGTTTATCCTGATTTAGGGAACTGTCTATACTTTGATTTGGGTTCTGGAACTCATACCGTCTTTTATGAGCTCTTGAACAAAAGGATAAATTGGATCTGGTACGTCAATCAACCAGAGCCTAAACTTAAGGTAATTACTTCTAAGCCCGTCTTTTTTGAAGTACCTTCTTAGCTTGACAAAATCTTCACTATACACAGTTACACACATGTGACACAGGAGAATACTAATATGTTCCATATAAGTCTAAAAGTGTAAAGTTTGCTTACTAGTATACACCTGAATATTCCTCAAACTTCAGGGGTTGTGAATCTGTAACTAACCAACGGAACAGGTAAATACGTTTAGGGTTAATAAGTACATGAAAGTAGTACTGTAGTAAATCAATGGAGTTCAGATAATAACACTCAAATGATTTGAATGCTCATATATACTATGGTTCTTATGCTCAGATTAAAGTTTTTGGATCAAGAATTCAAGATAGTCGATATATCGGGTTTGGCGGGTATCATCAAGTAGGAAATTATCAATTGTGGGATAATCTTTACATCATTTTTAGCTTAGTATCTGCTTCTGCAGTACAGCAGTAGTGCAGCTGAAGATAAATCCTTTGAGTTTTGGGTCAATTATACTGATCTATTAATTGCCATTCAGTAAATTACCATATAAAAAAAAAAAACGATCCCACTATTTTTTATATATATTAGTTTAGAAGTGCTCTAAATCGATGCAATATGTGTAGACATATGATATCGGAATGTTTATAATACACATTAAAATGGTAAGGTTGTCTGAATTCTATACTGTCGAAAGGAACATTGCAGTAAAACATAAGCTTTGAATGCTAGGTTTTTAAATTATACATTTGTTAGATATCATCTGTTCACTCCTTCAGGAATCTGAATATGATGAAAATCCAGTAATCCACATCTTTTAAAATCAATATCTAATATTCTCCACATCTGCATCTCATTAAAGTATATGCTGTTATGTATATAATCAAACTTGTTGTGCTTAGACCATACTCTAAACTAGCTGCTACTTTATATCACCCTTTTTGTTTTTTGTTTTAGATTCTCAATTATCAACTTTATTCATCTACACTGAGATCCAAACCAACTTAGAATTATGTAACAGGTCAAAACGGGTATTACTATTGAATGGTCAAATTGAGTCGGGTTGGGAAGACCCAAAATTTTTTTATGCCCAAATCTCAAAAAATACTGGGTGTCATATTACCTCAGTTCAGTAATAGTTTATATTATAATTGAAATGCTATTATGTGGTTTATGCATTGGAAAAATTCAGTTTGCAAGACCTTTGACCAATTTGACCGCTTACAATTTTAGCTAACCTTTTCTAAGCATAACGTATATTGAGTTCTTAATGGATAGGTTAAAACTGTACCTGGTTGGTTTATATTCGTCTTTCCTTTTATTAATTCAGTTTGTAAACTACGTGTTTATGTGATGCATGATGGATATCTGGACATTAATCTCCCTACCTAATTTGTTCACTTCGCTTTAATTCTCAGGGGAATTCCGTAACTATGAAAGTAAGCAGAAACATGATCAAGAAAATGCAAGAGAAAGCAGAGGAAATATGGGTGCCCGAACTCGTAAGAGTCATAAAAGAAACCAAAGAACCTTTCTTGAATGTCATATACGACTGTGATCCTCTACAACAGGTAGTTTGGGAGCGTGTAGTTCTTATTGGAGATGCGGCCCACCCAACAACTCCACATGGTGTAAGAAGCACAAACATGTCTATTATGGATGCATGGGTTCTAGGTCAATGTCTTATGAAATGTGGAGTTCAAAACTTAACCATGGGTTTAGAAGAATATCAGTCTATTCGGGTGCCAGTCACCTCAAAACAAGTTTTACATTCACGAAAGATGGGTTGGATCAAACAGGGTCTTGTATTGCCTGATGGGAAAGTTTTTGATCCGAAAACTGCTACTCCAGAGGAATGCAGAGATCTTCAACAGAAACATATGCCAGGGTTCAGTTATGTGCCTTCGGGTTTGAGTACAGCAGTCACTAGTAAATATAAATCCAACTTGTAGAAGTCTTATGAATCTTTTGTATAAGCAGTAAAAAAAGCTTTAAGATGGGAAGTTCTTCCTATTATCATGAAACTAGTAAGAACTTGCGTGTTTCATTTACCATTTCTTTGTAAATGTAAAATGTACAAAAGATTATAGATCTTCTGTCATTCTATAACACACTTAAAGTAATAATTTACGATGTTTTTGTAGCATCGCTATGGTGCGTATTACAAATGAATACTTTATTTGCTCTTCTAGTTGATAAGTAAGCTGCCACTTCTTTGATAGAACTATCAGTTCACAGCAGGAGAGGTGAAAGCCTCTTTGGGGTTGGTAGAGTAAACAATACTTAAAATTTCAATTATGGGGCTTTACTATAATCTCATTTGAAGATAAAAGTTATGAATACTATAGCCAAATCTTCTTGAAACACTCTTTGTTGAACAGTAATGCTTCTAATGCTTTCACTAATGGCTTCCATAGCACTTTGCAACCCACCAACTCTCTAATGGATTCCATTGACTCAACTGGAACCATTGTATTATAGTTCTTGTATTCACCATTTGTTGTCTCAATAACTGCCACTCTTCGTCTACAATTAGCAACAAATTATTAGACTATTAATTGTTCTTGATCACCTTTAACCAAACACCACTGACCATAGGTTCGTTAATAGAGAATTTAACCACTAATGGGCTATTCACGTGATCACTATGAGTGTTAAACATGTGATCTTATTGAATTTTAAGAACGATAAGAACAGTCGCCTGAGAGCTACCCAACTTTATCAAGAATCGTAGCTAATCAATCTAGAACTTCAACTGACTTAACTAACACGTTTTTTCGATTGGGAAATGGAAAAGATTTGAGTTTGGTAAGTATTTGAGATTGGGCGCGAAAAGTGAAAAGAATGAAATGAATGAATGATATGATTTGACTAGTAAAATAACATAATTTTGTTGCCAAGTTCACAACTCTGATACCAATTGATCGACTTGGTTTAGAAATCACTTAAGAAATGTTAAACCAGATTAACAACTAAAAATCCAAGAATAAAAACCGGAAATGGTAATTGTTAATTGGATAGATTGAACAAATGTGTTTGTTACAATTGAGAGGAAATGATAAGAGAAAATTGTTATTAAAAAGCATGACCAACTTATAGTGATCAGCTGGTTTATATAAAAGAAAACAAGCTAACAAACTTTGGCGGGAGTTAGTTATTCAAACTATCTAATGAAAAGCTGACATGTCCTGATTTGAACTTCTCATTTTGGCGTGTATCACTTTATTTTTGAGTTTTTTTAGAGTGTCAAAATTTACGAAAAAAAAAATAGATGTGATTATGTGAAATCATATTGGATTGTGATTTGAACATTAGAACTCACATGACAAATCACATGTGATTCGTATTGTGTAATACACAATACTTATAAAAAGACAAATTTTTTTTGTCGAAAGTATATCGAAGTGCTCGTTTATCAGAAGATGAAAAAATTATCGTCACGATAGTGTATTTTTTGGCTCAACAATATAACCATGGTTCTAAAAGGCGAGCCATGGCGGCACTAAGCGCCACTAAGGCGCGAGGTATGACCTCTACTTTACGAAATAGACTAACGCGTCGACTTTAGGCGTAGCATGAGATGATGCGGGAAAAGGCGCGATAAGCCGTGAGGCGTGACGGGTTTTTTTAATTCAACTTCAATAATTTTTTTAAAATGAAGAATATTACATGCAAAGATAGTTTCATAACCTTATTCATTATATACAACGTTTTTTGTAAACTTGATATATATTAAATATATAAATATTTTCATATTTTGTGTCGTCTTATGTCACATTTTAAAAATGCAAAAGCTTCACCTTAGCCACTAAAGTGTGAGGCTTGCTTATGCTGCCACGATACGCATCGCGTTATTTATAACCTTGGATATAACGTTTGGTAGATATTTTGGTTTTATAAATAAAATGTGAAAACTGAGTTTTTAAATTTTGATTGAAACATGAGTAGCTAGTATATCAATTTGATCTTTGATTTTTTATTTTATTTATTTATTTATTATTTTTTATAAAAAATGAACTCACCTATGAATAAGAAGTATTTGGGGTTGAAGTGTAAGTCCTGTAAATTGAAGGGATGAGAAGTATTTGGGGTTGAAGTGTAAGTCCTATAAATTGAAAGGGATGAAAATATCCAGGATGATGAAAGTAGAGGAATAAAACTACAAATAAAATAAAAAGCAAGGGTGGTTTAAAAGGATTGAACCTGACGTGAATCGAACACGCAACCTTCTGATCTGGAGTCAGACGCGCTACCATTGCGCCACAGATCCCTTGTATCATATACGATCCCGTTTTGTTATAAATAAGTTATTTGTGGCAAAAAATTTTCAAGGTGTTTATGATACTACCAACTGGCTTGAAGAATGTTAATGATATTGGTTTCTATAAATATCATACTGATATTGTATTAGTTCTGGTCAAACTATGAACACTGAAACCCATCTATAGAGTATGTTTGGCAAAACTAGTTGTAAGCTGTTAACTATAAGCTCTAAACTGCAAAGCTGTTAACATGAGCTACAAGCTGTATCTTTTTTTCAATAAAAGTGTCTTATAAATTAGCTGTTAAATATAATTATAAGATGTAAAATGAAATAAAATGATATATTTATAATTGTAAACAAATATTTGGAGGGTCAAATTAAAAATAATAATAATTATAAATAACTAAATATTATTTTTTTTTTGGTAAAAGGGTTAATTCACCCCGGTAAAATGCATTACTCCAAAAAACATTGAGGTACATAGGATGAGGGTGATATCCCTCACCTCAGTCCCTTAGGACACTTACATACTCGAATATAGGAATGACACACCATTCCTATAACTTACAATAAAATGAACCTACCAATAACGACACAAGTACATAAAATTTGACATTACTACTCAAGAAAAACACTTGAGCCTTCTATATCACTATTGCGGTCCATCTTAACATCCATGAAGAATCCACGTAGAAAATTCCAAGCGATCTTCAACTTAAAAACAGTTTGTAGTAGCAGACACCACAAACAAAACCACCACAATCGCCATACCAACATATAATCATATGATCCCAAAATACATGGCATCGTGTGTATGGGTTTTGAACAAGTCCCCACAAACTTAACTTCCATACACTCTATCCAAACGCTACAACCAGCAAATGTGAATAAGAATGAAACACATCAACAAGGTGAAAGGACCTTGTAATCTTCAAACCAGTAGCAGCAATAAATCGTAACAACCATGCAGCATATCTGCAACGTACATATCATGATCCCCCTTCAACAGCCAAATAACATCAATAACATCTTGAATAGGGTCACATGCAACAAACATAGGGTAAAAAAACCCTAACCAGTAAACCGAATGTGCAACAAACCAAGATCCAGTCACACCAATCGATCCATAAACAAACATAGGGCTGAATAAACCCTAACATCCCATCACCTCGTATACCAGACCAAAAACCAGGAAAGATCACATAAACAATAGGCTTGCTGGTACTACGAACCAAGATCAACCATAGGGTGAGATCGCACCCTAACCCTCCTCGACAACCATCACTTACCCTCTCTCTAACCCACTACCACGACTTAATATCACAAACCAGAAACATAACCACGATCAATCAGATCGACATTCCATAAACGAATGGACAAACGTCCAACTTACACCAAAGTAATATACGAAACCCCAAAAATTAGGGTTTCGTTACATTCAAAGCATTATCCAAACAAACGCCTTACGCAAAGAATAATAAACATGATCAGATTTGCAGCAAGGCAGGACCAGAATCGAATGAGTAAAAACCAAAAAAGGTTTTATAAGCAGTCAGCGCAACAGACCCATCAAACCCAACGATTAAACCCATAAAATACGAAACCCTAAAAAAAAGGAATCGTTCTTCAAAGAAACCCAAACAGCCGATGTTAAGGAAAGGTCTTGACCGCCCATATTATCCCAAAGAACACAGAAGATAAAACAATAGAAACGTCGGTTAGGGATAAATATTGATAGCCCAAAAGAATCGGATAACGATTAATAATGATAACCATAATAGTAAACGTTAAACGATTATTTGGATAACCCTAAAACAATAGATCGAAGCAGTAGGAACCATATATTAGGGTTATAATCGACAGATCTAGGGACGATTTTCAAGCATTCCACTCCAGTGAATACACAACATAAGGAACGATTGCATACCATAAGGTAGAGAGGCGTTCTTAGAGGTTGGTTAGGCCGGAAAAATTAGAGATGCATTGATTTGAATTAGATGCATCATTAATCTTTTAGATACACCATAATATATTTTCTAGTTAAAAATTAGATGCATATACATTTATTATATACATTTAATCAAGTTAGAAGAATCTTATATATTTTTCGTTCTCTGAGGGTCAAATTTATTGCTAGCACTACTTTGCATCTTTTTCACTTCAAAATCACTTTCAAAACTAAATGGGACGCATATAAATGAATAGAGATGCATCTAATTCAAGTCGATGCATCTCAAATATTTTGTAATATTTATTTCTCATTCTTCTCATTTCAAGTTTTCTTCTCATCGGATCCTTACCCAAACTTTGAATACACTAAATAATTACTAAAACCCTTTCAAATTTGCATGCCACATAAAGAGAATGCAATAAACTCAACTATATACTTCCTTCATTACAAATGTATCATAACAGTACACTTTGGGTCTTCTGGATCATCCTTCCATGATGATACTCTACTAAAGGATACTAAATGTTACCTCTTTACCATGATAGTTTCTTTTGTACTAAAGGATTTCGAATTGTAATGCACGGGCTTTGTTCACCGTAAAGAATCATCAGCTTTGCAAGGATTATGTGTATTTAGTTACTATGCTTAGTTTTGATCAAGGTTAGTCGACCGAATAAATGAAGTTCATTTAACTAACTTTTTTCTTAATAAAATTGTTTGATGAAAAAAGTATAAAATGCATGAGAACCGTTAAGTAAGCAAATCAAACGTGCAATTACTACCTACAACCATGTGTACTAGTAAAACAAATTTTTTAATTTAACGCTTTAAGTTTCGCGACTAATGTTAATACACCTAATTAACCGTTGCCAGACAAATGTTAGTTCATGGTAATCGAAGCCCGTGCATTGCACGGGCAAATGCTGTCTCGTTTAACCAAAAATAGTGTCATGTCACTAATGCTATGTCATAACTAAATGCGCAGGTGCCATTCCATGTCATCATTCTTGCGCCATGTCACATATAAAGATGTTTATTTGTATATATGTGTGACACCGAAAGCTCACATATACTAAACCATATAATTATATGTTATACCGAGAGCATATTTTAAAAAAACATATATATATTTAATATATTAAACTACACAACGCTAGGGGAGTTTTGGTATTTATAAAATTCATAGTTTTAACAATATATCACAAAATTGATTGAAGTTGTAAATGAATGTAATCTTTTGTCACAAAAATGCAAATTTCCGAAGTAATAGTATTATCTTTTTTTTTTTTTTTTTTTTTTTTTTTTTTTTTTTTTTTTTTGAAGAAATAGTAATAGTATTATCTTACGGGTTTACATTATTAAACAAGTATATTTCGGAAACGCTCCTAGTAAAAGAATTTTTAAACATGGTTTTTAAATTATCACATGGTGCATAAAATAAGATAGTTCATAACTTAAATTTGATTGGTTAGTCTTTGTTGTTTTAGTACTAAAAGAAAAATGTTTATTCAGGAAATGCAATATGACAAATTCATCTTTGTTGTTATTATTAATATCAAAATGTTAGTACTAAAAAAAATGTTGTTATCATGCAATATGACAAATTCACATGGTGTATAAAATATTCAATAGTACGTTCATAACTTAAATTTAATCGGTTATTCTTTGTTGTTTTAATACTAAAAGAAAAATGTTTATTTGGGAAATGCGATATGACAACTTCATCCTTGTTGTTATTATTAATTTCAAAATGCTTATTTGGGAAACATGATATTCCCCGATGATTTTCACATGCTATTTTGTTCCGACTTTCAATGATTCCAGATGTATACTTTGTCTATGAATGATGATATATAGAAATTTAATTGAGTGATCGACAAATATTGGTTCAGGATATATTTGTTTAATTGCTTCACAAACATGTGAGTTAGGATCACATTAGTTTATTTTCGTTCCAGGACGCCAACAACGACTATTCCTTGGTTCCCAGGCTCTATAAATTGCATTATACTTCCCGAATAACTCACAACATAAAACATTTTATTAAACACACCTTGTAGTTTGGTTAACTCTCCCAAACTTATAAGTTATTCACAAGCTGCATGCATGTGTGTTGGGATTTAACTTATAAAGTTTCTGATTAATTAATTAGCGACGTAAGTCCCGTTCAATTGGACAAGTCCAATTGAGCGAAACCATCTCACGTACTTAGTAAATACATTGATAAATTTTTGAATGGCGTATGTGTCAGGAAGGGTTATCATACCTGTTTTGGTATTCGTTCTTTTTTTCCATGAGTTTTGTTTCTCAAAAACAGGTATATACAGTCTTCTTTATTATTACATGCTTGTTCCTTATAAGTTACTAATGTCAATGGCTTTGTGTGTTTTTTACTACAGCTCCCAAGTATACATTCATGCATGAAGCAAAGAAAGCTCCAAAGATTTCATTTTACGATTACATTGTCATAGGGGGTGGTACCGCTGGAATTCCACTGGCCACCACTTTATCTAGCAAGTACTCGGTACTATTGCTTGAACGGGGTGGGTCACCTTATGAGAATACTAACATCACGACTCTAGCTGGTTTCGGTAACAACTTTGCTGATACATCACCTGATTCTCCCTCGCAAATATTTACTTCAGAAGGTGTTATAAACACGCGTCCACGAGTCTTGGGTGGTGGTACAAGTATTAATGCAGGAATCTATTCTCGTGGTGAAGCGCAATACATTAAGGAGGCTAGATTAACTGATAAGAAATTGGTTCTTGAGTCTTACGAATGGGCAGAAAAAGTAATGGTTTTTAAACCTCCCCCGCAAGAGTGGTCAACAGTTGTACGTACCGCACTTGTCGAAGCTAATGTTACACCGGACAATGGCTTTACTTATGATCATAAAATTGGGACTAAAGAAGCTGGTACCATATTCGATGAAAATGGGACACGACATACCGCAGCAGATTTGCTACAGTATGCCAACCCCAAAGGCTTGTCTGTTCTTTTACATGCAACCGTTCACAAAATTTTATTTAAGACCAAAGGTAGGTACCAATTAATAATCAATATATGGCAAAATTTTTGTTAATTTTAAATTGGCTAAATGTTATTCGTACAGGAAGATCAAGGGCATTGGCATATGGAGTAGTGTTTGAGGACTCATTTGGGAATAAGCACAAGGCATATCTGAAAGGTGGAAGGAAGGATGAAATCATACTATCTGCTGGTGCACTTGGAAGCCCACAACTATTGATGTTAAGTGGTATTGGTCC
This sequence comes from Artemisia argyi, assembly GCA_030686995.1. Classification (NCBI taxonomy): domain Eukaryota; kingdom Viridiplantae; phylum Streptophyta; class Magnoliopsida; order Asterales; family Asteraceae; genus Artemisia; species Artemisia argyi. The sequence continues at coordinate 107,655,422 of CM060685.1, forward strand.
AAAAGATCAACTTGATGCCCTTGGGATCAAAGTCGTGCTTCAGCAGCCTTTAGTTGGTAAAGGCATGGCTGATAACCCGCTGAACGCAGTCTTCATTCCATCTCCCATTGCCGTTGAACCATCTGGAGTCCAAACTGTTGCTATTACGCGTTATGGTAGCTACATTGAGGCAGCTGGTGGCGTTAGTTTTATCTTTACAAAGGATCCTAACTATCAAGGATTTTCCCCTCAGGTAATTAGGTTCTATTTCAATCTTCCACGTAAGAAATGTCATGGATTTCTTTAATTGAAAAACTAATAATTTTAAAAACAAAGACTCCATAAATCTTAATACTATTTTGTTTACAGATGGGCGGGTTTATATTTGAAAAAATTAATGGCCCTTTATCCAAGGGTGAGTTAAAGATTGAAAACCGTAATCCAGGTGACAACCCATCAGTAACGTTCAACTACTTCAAGGAACCCGAAGATCTGAAGAAATGCGTTAATGGGGTTAAAACAATTCTAAAAGCAGTTGAATCCAAAGCATACTCGAAATACAAGTATGCCAATATGACGATCAAAGATATTCTTGATCTAAACATGAAACTACCTGGACCCGGCTTAGAACGTGGTAATACATATACATCCTTAGAACAATACTGCAAGGATATGAAAAGGACTATGTGGCATTATCATGGTGGATGTCGTATTGGTGAAGTAGTTGATTATGAATATAAGGTTGTCGGTGTGGATGCTCTTCGAGTTATTGATGGATCAACTATAATCAACTCTCCAGGAACTAATCCTCAAGCCAGTGTTTTGATGCTTGGCAGGTACTCCGTAATTAATTATATTTGAAAGTACATCTACAGTCTACACTATCAATTTGATGTTTATTAGCAACCTGTACCAATATTTGGTTTCAATGTGATGCAGGTACATGGGAGTTACAATCCTAGGCCAACGGATTGCAAGTGAAGAAACACAATAGGAATTGATTATGATCAAGGTTTTTAAGATCGAGATCCTACTCATGATCGTTTTCGTTTTGCAAGATCGAGATCGTAAGATAGGATCAGGATTCTAAGATCCTACTATAATTTCTTTTTCTTAATAGTCTTTGTAATATTATTTAAATCTACAATTTATTATATATAATAAACTCAAAATTATATGAATGTTTTATGAAAATATTGTCTTAAATTACGAATATGAAATGTATAATAATATTAAAATGTTGTGTTTTTAAATTCTATTAAACATAATCCACAACTTTGTAGTATTTTAGTTAACAGTTCGAGAAAAGAAAAATCGGATCTGATTAAATCTTAAGATCTTATAATCAAGACCGAGATCTTAAAAGATCTTAATCTTGCTAAGATCTTACATATGATCCGGATCGTTTTTGCTTTGTAGTATCGTAAAATCCGGATCGACACTTTATGATTATCATTTTGAGCTACGAGACACTTCTTGTTTCTAATAAGTAGAAGCTTCTTTCTCGCCTATGGGTCTCTCTTAAAATTAAAAGGCCTTGTTTGGATAATAAAGCTTCAAGCTTATATGTAAAAAATAATAATAATAATAATAATAATAATAATAAAAAAAAAAAAAAAAAAAATCTAGCTTAAAATGAAACGTTTTTTGATGAAGCGTCCAAAACTCCAAAATCTTAAGCAGCTTTTTAAAAATTTAATTACCTAAATGCCCTTCGTGTAATACCATGCCACTACAGTTTTCTTTTATCGTTGATTAGGCTGCCCACAGTGGGCCGGAGCAAATCGGTTGGAAGGGGTAAACGACCGATATCGAAATCGGTTGTCACCGATGTGGCCTAGTTTGTCAAGATCGGTCGTGGATCAAAAATACTTGCTATCGGTTAAGATAGCGACCGACATTGAAAGCACACAAAAGTTACAAGTATTATTTGACCGTTTGAAAAAAAATAATACCGTTGGTATATTAAAAAAAAAAAAAAAAAAAAAAAAAAAACTTTTTCTTTTTAAAAAAAATATATCACTTTTCATCCTATAAATAACAACATCAAACCCACTTTCAAACACAATTAAGACTTAGGATCAAATGAGAAGAAAACTTAAAATGAGAAGGATGAGAAATAACTATAATCAAATATTTAAGATGCATCGACTTAAATTAGATGCATCCCTAATCTTTTAGATGTACCATAATATATTTTCTAGCAAAAAATTAGATGCATATACATATATTAGATGCATTTCATCAAGTTAGACAAATCCTATACATTTTTCGTCCTCTGCGGGTCAAATTTGTTGTTAGTACTACTTTACATCGTTTTCACTTCAAATCACTTTTCGGAACTAATTGGGATGCATCTAAATGAATAGAGATGCATCTAAATCAAGTCGATGCATCTCAAATATGTGGTTATAGTTATTTCTCATCCTTCTCATTTTAAGTTTTCTTCTCACTGGATCCTTACCCACACAATTAAACCAAATTCTCATCAATATTCATAATGTCAAAGAAAAACACTCTGACATAAAAAAACCGATGATCCCGACTACCCCAAAATGCACCGGATTTGAATTTCTCTACGCAAAACAACTTTTAATTAACCGGCATAACACCACCACAATAACGGGGTATTCACTTTCGTCCACCCGCTTTTGAATACTCATCACGACTAACACAACATAATCCAAATGAAAACCCATTTTACGTTAATAAACTATTTGTCTCACCGCAACAACCAAATATGGATTATCACCAAGAACCAAGTAGGTCGTCGTATCGGCCTAACATGGATTTCTTGCATTGTTCCCAACCATACCAAGATTATTCCCCGATTCGTAGTACTAATCTTAATATGAATTTGGATGATTGGGGAGACTATCCGAGTCAACAATACTCTAACTACCCGAGTCAAGATGCTTCGATGGGGAAAGGTTCGGGTCAGGTTCTTACCACGGTTCCATGGTCGTTGATGACGATGACGATGTCGAAGAGACATCACCCGTCAAGCCAAAGAAGGCTTCGCGGCGTGCTACAAAAGCGAAGGACAAAGGCAAACAACCTGAACCGGCCAAAAAGGTCGAACCATGGACAATCAAAGAAGAGGTCGCGCTTTGTAGAGCTTTCATCTTTATTTCGGAAAATAACAAAAAAGGAAACTGTGACAACCGGTAATTTAGGGACCCTTTTTAAATCTACCGCATTACATTTTCATAAACGTAAACTTTAAACTATCGATGATTTTACCGAGTCTCGTGAATTTTTGAGGAAACTAGAAGTTTTTATAACGCGTTTATCACTTTGCGTACTATTTAGTTTACCTATACACCTTAAATTAGGCACTACGTGACTTTGACACTAGAAATCCTAATCAAACGCGAGATAAACAATTTACGAATTTATTTCTTTTGACGAAAGTATTTATAGTCAAATATTTGGAAAACTTAAACTACGAACCATGAAACAACATAAATGAACCCGAGAGTGGTGATGACACATTTTTCTAGTACCAATTTAGTTTTGTCAACAAAAATTTAGAAAATATTACGTTTTATTTTATAAGCGTATTTATTATCACCTTTACGGAAAAACGTATTTAAACTCAACGCTAATGTATAAAAACACATTCGGTGCCATCTAATATTTTTACGAAAATGAAAATAAGTTAAACTGGGTGAGACTATGATAATTACACCACTAGTCCCTACACCAAACCCTCACTTTGCAAATAAATAAGAAAATGGGGACCAAAGTGCAATTTTATTAAAATACCACCTAATAAACCCTACTCTAACTCATCTCCTTCATCTTCATCTTTCCAAAACACTCACCTCACCCTCTCCCTTGCTCCTTGCCGCCGGCCATCACACACACACACACACACACACACACACACACACATAGACACATACACACACACAAAATCCATTTTTTTTCATCATCCAATATTACCAAATCAATCCCCATCACTTTCTTATCATCCAGTATAATTTGTTTATCATCAAACAACCTCCATCACCCCTTTCTTGAAAAATTCGAACCATATTTCATCATATATACCATCATTGTTGTTAAAATCTTGAGAAACTAAGAAGAAAAGGTAAGCTAGTGAGTTTTTCCTGTGGGTTTGACTTTAACCCGAGTCAAACTTACAATAATCTTGTAATTTTGGGTTTAAAATAAGTGGGTTTTTATATTTTAATGATTCTTGGTTAATAAAAACATGAAACAAACAAGTCTGATATCAATTTGGGTGTGTTTGGATTCGGATTTGATGTGAGTCGTGGGTTATACCCACGATTTTTGTTGGGTTTTGTTGTTTTAGACATAGTTTGATGCTTGTGGTTGATTCTTGTTTCATATTTGATGATTTGGTTATGTTTTGGTTCAAGTTTGACACATTTTGGGCGTGTTTGGATGCTTGGCCAAAACCCACAAGGCCAAATGGCCAAGTGGTTGGCTCGTTTGGGGTCTAGCCGAGACCCTAAGGTCACGGTTTTGATCCTTGTGGCTGACTTGTGTTGTTATTCTCGCTTGCTTTCATAGCTTGGACTTTGGTGGAGTGGCATGGCTTGTGCATGGTTTGAGGCATCGATAAAACTCTGATATTTCTTTTCATGGACGTAATTACTTTTATCTAATATGGGCTTTCCTTTTTCAAGATTTTGGATGAATGTAAACTTTGACTAAATGTTGACTTTTGTTTACATTATATCTATGCTATCTTGCTTTCTATACTTGTGGCGTTACCAATCCCCGTAGCACCCCGAAAGCTTGTAAGTCTTACGCTATACCAAATTTTGGGGGTGTTACAGATTGGTATCAAAGCCAGGTTATAAAGAACTAGGTGCATATTAAACCTAAACTATAACCATTTTCATAAAAATCGATCCTCGACTGACGCCTGCCAGCTACCGAGCCGAAGCCTTTTCTTTTAAGATGAGGTTTGAACTATATGAGAGTATGATACGATTATTTTGGGATAGATGCGAGAACTTAAGTATTTGATTGGAACTACACACTATGATTTATACGGTGATGCGTGGAATTGCACCCTCGCAAAAGGTTTTACCTCTCAAGGGATCTTGAGAAGCTTGCAATCCCCACCAGGCAGTGTACCTGACTGTTGTAATATAGTATAGTGACAAATACCGAGGGATTGATCGTTCAACTCAGGAATAGTGTTCGCTAGGATTAAAAAGTCTACTAAACTAGGTCTAAAGGTGAAGGATGATTCTTTTTGTATTTTTATATTTTTATAAAAGTAAGTAAAATCTCGGGTTTTGAAGGAGTTGGCGGAATTAATTGCTAGTCAACTAACCCAATTAACTAAAGATGCAATCAAAATAAACTAAAACTAATTTGTGGTGTAAACAATAATAAGAGAAAATGTATTTACTTAGATTTCATTACTCCTTAGATATCTTTTACCGGTTGATTAGCTTGTTACAATTGCATGGATGATGGGTTATATTCCTTAATACTAGTCGTAGGGCCGTGTACAAAATTCCCTAACACTATAAGCTCCTACTTCACTCCTATGTCGAGCCGACTAAAAGCTCCTAACATGGGATCACTAGAATTCGCTTATGCATTAAATGCAACCATAAATCGTAGTACACCTCCGATCATGTTTCTTAAGACGTTCAAGCAAGTTACCAATTGGAAGTCTGCCAGTTTTCTTAAGACTAACATCGAATACAATCATCCACACAACTATAAACAAACCATCAACCATTAATCAACATCTAGGTTTCATTACATCTAATCAAACACAGTAAAAACGTATCCTAGCATGTTAAAAAGAAGACAAGCATAAGATAGAATCACACAACACATAGACATATCGTATGATTATTGGAAAACTTATCTTCAATTGAACATGGATGGAACAATGGTTGAAACCCTTATTATTACAGAAAATTCATCTAGGGTTTTCACAAAGAAGCTCTCCAAAAGTTCCACCACTTAATGAATGAAAATTAGAAAACTATATATAGATTTTACACCTTGACGGCGTCACGTTATAGCTTGTGACGCCGTCAACTCGCCGCCAAGATAAAATTCGTATTGCCTATATCCACTTCTGATGCCGTCATGTATAATTTTACTTTGGCCGTCACATGTATTTGACCCTGACGGCCTTGGTGACACCATCAGGCCAAATTGCCTTGAAAATGTTCTGGGCCGTCATGTGTATTTTCCACATCCACCTCTTTTGCCAATCTTGACTTCGTCACTTGCATTGCCTTGACTCCGTTAGGTACTGTTCCCAGCAAGGATTTTGAGACTTTGTCGTTTTCTTCACTTTTTCGCTCCAAAAACGTCCAAAATGCTTCCTTTTGTAAATTTCATCTCAAAAGTACCTAAAATGACAAAAGGAACGATTTAGGGCAATAATTGATCAAATAATTACAAATTCGGGCTTAAATGACCCCCCAAAAGTGGTACACTTTTTGCCTTATCAAATACCCTTACACTTGAGATTTGCTTGTCCTCAAGCAAATGCGCTTTTATTCTAATCAAAATACAAGTTAGGGGTCATTTAATCACTAAGATAAAAGTAATTACGACAAATAATTGTTCCACTTCAACCAAAAACAAGCACGGAGGTTATACACTAGGACCTCATAAATAGTGTTTAGATACTCACATTTCTCGGGTGTAATAAAGTATATATCACAATAAGGAAATGGAAAACATCTCTGACTACCTCTCATAGCAAATAGATTACCATAGGCTTGAGAAAGGATCAAACCTCCACCACTTGGCGTAAGCACCTAGGATAAACTATCAAAGGGGTCTTTTAAAGGGTTATAACATGAGGTGTAGGGATATGATAAACACGGTTTTGTTGGATAAATGCAATATTTACTAGTGGCGAGTTAATCATCTTGGTTAATTACATGTACGATATGACGTTGCTAAGCCAAGACTCGACTCGACTTAAGCTAATAAATAAAAAGTAACAAAAATTTAAAAATAAACATAAAGGAAACGGGATGGTAGTCCGTATGTTTTTCTCTTTTTCTTTTTCTATTTTTTTTCTTTATTATTTTTTATTTTTTTATTTTTTCTTTATTTTTTTTTGCATACACTTTTACCCTACCATCCAAAATAATATATCAAAGGGGATTTGCATTCCCCTTACACTTGAACTTTTACATACTTTACAATCAACTATTGTAATGACTTGAATTAAGATAATCAAAACACTTGGAGTACTTTTTAAGATTAACGCACATATGGGGGTAATATATGATGTTCTTCCCCATTACTCCATAACACAAGTACTTTACCCATGAGTCCCAATCGTCCCAAAACAATATGTACAAGATATGACTCGACTTAGCAACCATGTAATCAATTAGATAATTAACTAAGGGTTTAAACAAATAACAATAATGCATTAAAGATGAGTGCATACATGGAAGGCTAAGGCGATTTGGTTGCACATTTGGGGTGGATTGTAAACAAATTCTTCCTTTAAGTAAAATGCTTAAAGTTAGAAACGAAAAGATAGGCTCGGAGGGGTGTACTAGGGGTATCGTGTACTAAAAATGAGTACAACGCAAAGGTGTGAGAAAAATTAATTAACTTTACTAGTCAAGGTAATTGACTTAAATGGTCAAGTAATTATGATACGGGTTTAACACAAGGGTGATCCTAATGCCTCTTATCATCTAGTAAATCCTACTACACGAACGTAGTCTCACTAGCGGTCTTGGGATGCATCACTAACGCAAGTTCTAGAATCTAAGTACTACCGGTACACTTATAAGCACTAATAATGAATGCTTTTCCTAACAAATCTAAAGGCGAACCTCACATATTTGGGTGGAAAATTTTTCTGAGTGGTACGGTTTTTGTGCTAATTATACAACTCCTATCCATGAGACGCTCATTAAGGCCAAAGCTTCACTCCTAAATGTTGTAAAAAAATTTAAATTTAGCGCTAAAATTTCCCTAACAAGTATTTCTCTTAGTCTTATTACACACCTACTATTGAACAAACAAACTCAAGCATAATTGTATTCTCTAAAGTATCATCATTTACCCTCCCCTTACACTTAAGCTGAACATTGTCCCCAATGTTCAATAAAAAGATGTAAAAGTAATGCAGGTAAAAGAATGAAAAAAAATACTCCCCTGATTCGTTCGGTGTGGATAGTGTGTCAACAAGGTTAGATCTTCTTCCAAGAAAATGAACTTTGAAAGCTTCCCTCCAGAAATATAAATCATCCTCTTGTCTAATGTAACCTGTTAAACCTGAGAAAACAATGAAGGCAAACCTCGCATAAAATCGGTGGCAATCTATATATACTAAAAATCCTAGAAAACAAATTAAGATATAATGCTTGTGGAATGAATGTTTTCAGATTTCCTGGAGTTTATAAAACTAAAGAATCGACAAAAACTTTAAGACTCCGGTATAAACAAAACTCGCAAAATTTTTCAGAATTTTAGTACTTGACGCCGTCAGGTTATAACTCCTGACGCCGTCAGAATGTTCCTGTAAAAATCTCATGTTAAGTTTCCGGAAAATTTCTGGAAAAACTTGTGCCTTCCTGGAAAATCCTGCAAAACATCATTATGACTCGATACAAGCATTTGACTCAAACAATTACTAATACACATGTTCATTTAATAGTGTTGTGGTTCATGCTCAATTTCGTTCTTATAAACAAATTTGGGTTTCCCCTTACACTTAGCTTTTGCAAAATACCTTTATATGTAATTAAGACGAAGTTAAAATCAAAATAAAGCATTTTCACAATTTACTTTGAACCATGATCCACAAACAATAAAAATAAAACACGCATATGTAAACAAATAAAATCAAACAAACAAAACAAATAAAACATGGGTTGCCTCCCAAGAAGCGCTTTTCTTTATTTACGAGTCTTGTAGCTAGACTCAAGGTCATGGGCTATTACGTGACCTCGTCATCGGTTACGGTCTCTAGGTCATTTTCCAAATCTATATCGGGGTCGCTTTCATAATGCAGGTATTTTGTGTCTTCAAACTCAAATACATCTTCCCGATACTTGGAACCAAGCTTACTGACATCCTTAAAGAACCCACATGACAAATCAAAGGTGTTTTTACATCCTCTCCGAACATCATCATCACATAAAATAAGTTGGGACCCTAGCTTATCAAGTCCGTCACAATCTACCCCTTCGAAATCTTTCATCTTTTACGGCGTTTGGTATGAAATTCTCCTAATCCCATCTGTGAAAGTCATGATTCCGTTCCGGTTGTCAATCATTAAGCTAGTGACTTCACAAACGGGCGCCCCGAAAACAACTTGTGATAACCTCGGGTCGATATAATCCTCAATATTGTCTACGATCGTAAAGTCCATTGTGAATGTCATATTTCCTACGAATACTTGAGCTTCATGATCTCTACCGACAAACTTTTTTCCTTTATAAATCATTCCCCATCTGCAAATATTGTTGTAGTCGAATAAGGACATAACATTCTTAGGTAGGCATATGTCAATGTAGACATTATAAAAATACTTGTGACCTATCATACAAGGGATTTTGAGGTTATCCGGATCACGTTGCTTTATCTTTCCCGACCTTCCGCCCCGTAATCCATTTGTATCACAATCTAATGATGTCGGTATTCATACACTTCCTCATTACCCTTACGAAAAATTACTTTCCTAACACCATTGGTAAATAGTGCACTACCATCGCTCTTATCTAGGGTCACCCCTGTTTCTTTTACAAATGGTTTCCCAAGGACGAGGTTAGTTAATTTTGGATTAATGAACGAGTCTATGTCATCGATCACGGTTAGATCAATGTTATAGATGAATCCTCCAATCATAACTAATAACCTTTTCATTATCCTGAAGTCATCGAGTCCTTTACACGTAATTTGTTCAGGGAAGGCTTCGTTGTAAAGGGAGAGGGGGATTACGTTTATAGGGAGGTTAGGATCTATGTAAGTATTGGTTATGAACTTTTTCCTAGTGGTGCAAGAAATCTTAAAAACTTCAGAGTCGCTTTCCTTAATCCTATCACTATATCCTATAGTAATGTCTACCACGTTTTCCTCGAGTTTCTCTATAAAAGATTCACCCAAAATCACTGGATTTTCCGTGTGCCCTTTTGATTTTTCTTTCGACTCATCCCATTTGCTTGACTCTTGTGTGATGGAGCCCTCGAATAAGTCGGAAAGGCTCTTAGCCACCTCGTGGTCTTTCTCTGGGGTCTCACCTTCAACTTCATGATCCTCATTCCCAGTTGGCTGTTGGCTTTGATCGAGTGTAGGAGCAAGTATTTTGCGTTTACAAAGTGGATTGGTCCCGAGGAGTTAACATGGTCCCTAGCTTCCTTCACCTCTAGTGACAGATGTTTAAAGAGTTTACTAGGGCTTTTTATTTTCACAGGGGAGGTTGGCCGATTCATGATGGTGGCCGATTTGACTTCTTCAGCCTGAGTCGATTTACTAGCAGCGTGCTCTTTAATAGCGTTTAACAGATCAATAACCTTGTTATTCATATCGACTTGCTGTTGTCTAAATCGGGTCTCGAGCGTGGAAAGTTGTAATTCTTGAGAGAGAATGAACTTTCGCAATGCATCTTCATAGCTTTGCTTAGGAGTGTTCTGCGGTGGAAAATGCTCGGACCATGCGAGTGGAGGAGAATCATCGAAGGATACGCTCCGAGTTTGGTATCCTCTGAAATTTGGCTTATCCTTCCATGCATCATACGCCTCGCCAAAGTTTCGAGGACTTCGATTAGTGGCGAGCCCTTTTGATGAGGCGAATGATCCATTTTTAGGGGGTCATTTAAGCCCGAATTCGAATTTATTTGATCAAATATTGCCCTAAATCGTTCCTTTTGTGATTTTAGGTACTTTGGGAGAGAAATCTGGAAAAGGAAGCAATTCGGACGTTTTTGGAGCATAAAAGTGAAGAAAACGCCAAAGTCTTAATTTTCCATGCTGGGAACAGTAGGTGACGGCGTCAAGAGTAACTCCCTGATGGCGTCAAGAGCAAAATTCCATGACGACCCAGTACAGATTTGACGGCGTCACAAAGGTAGGGCGTCAAGAGTAAAAGTCATGACGGCCTGGAAATGATTAAGTCTTGACGGCGTCAAATGTAGATCAAGGCAGTACGAGAAGAGTTTTGGCGGCGAGGTGACGGCGTCACAAGGTTGGTCTTGACGCCGTCAGACCCCTTTTCCTATATATAGTTTTCTAATTTTCACATTAAAAAAGGAGAGAAGTTTTGGAGAAACCCTAAGTACGATTTTGGTGCGAATTTTATAGGTTTTTCAAGGGTTCCAAACCCTTGATACCTTTCATGTGTAATTAAGATAAGTGTTCTTTTAATTCAATCAATATGTCTATGTGTTGGTTGTCTATATCTTGTTCTTGTCTTAATTCCATCATGCTAGGCTAGATCTATCTTGTGTTTGCTTGGATCTAATGAAACCTAGATGTTAATTATGTGTTGATTACTTGTTTATACTTGTCTTGGATGAATGATTTATATGTTAGGCTTAAGAAAACTGGCAGATCTCCAATTGGTAACATGCTTGAACGTCTTAAGAAATATGAACCGACGCGCACTAGGTCTTTATTGGTTGTATTTAATGCATGAGCCACTGTTTACAATCCCTATAGTTGTGCTGAGCATGGTGTAGGAGGAGATAAGAGCTCATAGAATTGGGGAGTTAAGTGTGCCACCCCATGAAGGGTATTAAGGAATACGATCCGTCATCCATGCAATTATAACAAGTAATTAACGTGTAAAAGATGTCTAGGGAGTAGTGAAATCTAAGTAAACACATTTTCTCCACTTATTGCTCACAACTTTAGTATAATTTAGTTTATTTTCATTTCTAGTATTTTATTTTGATTGCATCTTTAGTATTGGGTTAGTTGATTAGCAACTAATTCCGCCAAAATCCTTCAAACCCGAGATTTTTACTTGCTTTCTAAAAAATATAAAAATACAAAAATTATCATCCCTCACCTTTAGAACTAGTATTTAGGTTTTCTAATCCTAGCGACACTATTCCTAAGCTGAACGATCAATCCCCCGGTAGTTGTCACTATACTATACTACAACGATCAGGTACACTGCCTGGTGGGGGTTGTAAGCTTCTCAAGATCCCTTGAGAGGTAAAGCCTGGTGCAATTCCCACGTCATCAAGTTTTTGGCGCCCTTGCCGGGGAATAGTTATAGTCTAGGTTAGAATTTCTTTTTATTAGGTCTACTTGCTAGATTCCTTTCTAGTAAGATTTTATTTCTATTTTTAGGTTTCTTTAGTCTATCTATTTCTTTGTGTCCTTTCTTCGTAAACTATTTCGATGGATCACAATAACATTGATCGTTTGATTCCTGTTATTCATGTTTTTCGTCGTAGGATCTTCCAAATGCCCGCCCCACTTCCTTTAGCAGAAAATGAGAACCCACCTAACCTCTCACTAACCACCACTTTGACAATAATTCTGAGTTAGAAGAGTCTGATCATGATGATGACCGTAGGGCTAGTCCTTTCTACTATTCAGACTCCGATGAGGATCTTGATGATGGTGATGTGATTAATGAGAATAGGATGGAAGAAGAAATAAACCCTCTTAGGTTTGTTGACCCTAGAACTAGGATTGAGTGTGATAGTTCATTTAACATGCAATTCCCTTGTAAGATCGGATTTAAGAGCTTTAACGCCTATCTCAACTCATCTCTTCCAATGAACATAATCTCACGTAATGAATACAATCAAATCATGGTAGATGAGTTAGAATACAAAGGAGAAAACATTATTGATAAGGCAATACCATTGCATGTGTTTGTAGGAAGCTTGGTTTATCTTGTTGAGTTCATGGTTATGGAGAATCTAGGAGAGTTTATTGATAATAAGTTGACCCAAGTTGTGTTTAGAAAACCCTTCAAACGGTTGACCAACCTCGATGAAAAACTCATAGAAGGGCTAATTACATTCTCGGATGGGGATGAAGATTTTGTCTATCAAATGCCCCGCACACACCCTTGGTTCAAAGATTTTTCCATGGAAAAGTGTAGTAGGTATCCGCCCATGGAAACGTTAAGTGAGAATGATAAGAGAAAAGGACTTAAGTACACGCATGAAAAGAATAAAAGATACTATCGCGGATGCTTAGAGTTAGGAGACGAATATAAGAAAGATGAAGCGACTATTAGATGGCTCACACTTGGTTATGTGAGCATAAGCGATACACGTTAACCCATGACCTTGAGTCTAGCTACAAGACTCGTAAATAAAGAAAAACGCTTCTTGGGAGGCAACCCATGCTTTGTGTGATTTTATTTGTTTGTTTGTTATTTGCTTCCGTATGCATGCTTAATTTTTATTGTTGGTAGATCATGTTTCTAAACTAAATAGTGGAAATACTTTACTTTGTTGTTTTGGCCTAGTCTTAACTCCACCTAAAGGTAATTTTGCAAAAGATAAGTGTAAGGGAAAACCCCAAATATGTTTTTAAGAAACAAACCGATCATGATTCTCCACAATATTAAATGAACATGTATATTCGTATTTGTTAGAGTCAAATGCTTGTATTGAGTCATAATGAAGTTTTGCAGGATTTTCCAGGAAGTAGGACCAAGTTTTTCCAGAAATTTTCCGGAAACTTAACATAAGAATTTCTGCAGGTCACTTCTGACGGCGTCAAGTGTAAAAATCTAGAAATTTTACCGGTTTTGTTTTTCTAACGGAGTCTTATGGTTTTTGTGAATTATTAAGTTTTATAATCTCCAGGAGATCTGCAAACTTCATTCCACAAGCATTATATCTTATCTTGTTTTCTAGGATTTAGTAACTTATATAGGATGCCGCCGATTTTACGCGAGGTTGTCTTGTCAATTTTATCAGGTTTTACAGGTTATGTATGACAAGAAGATAATTTACATTCTGGAAGGGAAGCTTTGATTGTTCATTTTCTTGGAGGAAGATTTAACCTGGCCACCTTATTATCCATACCGAGCGAATCAGGGGAGTATTTGATTTCATTCTCTTTACTTTTTAACTTTTACATTCTTTACTTGAACATCGGGGACAATGTTCATCTTAAGTGTAAGGGGAGGGTAAAAAGATGATACCTTACATATGCACTTTTGCTTGAGTTTGTTTTGTTTAATGGTAGATGTGTAATAAAACTATGAGAAATACTTGTTAGTGCAATTTTAGCGCCAAATTTAAATTTTTTTACAACATTTAGGAGTGAAACTTTAGCCATAGCAAGCGTCTCAAGGATAGGAGATTGTATGATTAGTACATAACCGTATATTCAGAAAAATTTTCCACCCAAATATGTGAGGTTCGCCTTTAGATTTGATAGGAAAAGCATTTACTATTAGTACTTATGAGTGTACCGGTAGCATTTAGATTCTAGAACTTGCGTTAGTGATGCATCCCGAGACCGCTAGTGAGACTACATTTGTGTGGTAGGATTTACTACATGATAAGAGGCATGAGGATCACCCTTGTGTTAAACCCGTATCATAATTACTTGACAATTTAAGTCATATTACTTGGCTAGTTAAGTCAACTAATTTTTTCCACACCTTAGCGTTGTACTCATTTTTAGTACACGATACCCCTAGTACACCCCTCCGAGCCTATCTTTTCATTTCTAACTTTAAGAATCTTACTTAAAGGAAGAATTTGTTACACCCCACTTAAATGTACAACCAAATCGCCTTAGCCTTCCGTGTATGCGCTCATTTTTAGTGCATTATTGTTATTTGTTTAAACCCTAAGTTAACTTTCTAATTGATTACATGGTTGCTTAGTCGAGTCATATCCTTGTACATATTGTTTTGGGACGATTGGGACTCATGGGTAAAGTACTTATTGTATGGAGTAATGGGGAAGAACATCATATTATTACCCCATATGTGCGTTAATCTTAACAGTGCTCCAAGTGTTTTGATTTTCCTAATTCGAGTCATTAGATTAGTTTAATGTAAAGTATGTAAAGATTCAAGTGTAAGGGAAATGTTCATTCCCTATGATGTATTATTTTGGATGGTAGGGTAAGAGTGTATGCAAAAAAAAAAAAAAAAAAAAAAAAAAAAAAAAAAAATCGAAAATCAAGAAAAAGAAAAAAAGAAAATAGAAAAAGGAAAAAGAGAAAAAACATACGGACTACCATCCCTTTTTATTCTATGTTCATTTTATGTTTTTTGTTATTTTTCATTTATTAGCTTAAGTCGAGTCTAGTCTTGGCTTAGCAACGCCATATTGTACATGTAATTAACCAAGATTGTTAACTCGCCACCAGTAAAAGTTCCTTTATCCAACAAAACCGTGTATTTCATATCCTTACACCTAACGTTACAACCCTTTAAAAGACCTCTTTGATAGTTTATCCTAGGTGCTTACGCCATGTGGTGGAGGTTTGATCCTTTCCCAAGCCTATGGTAATCTATTTTGCTATGACAGGTAGTGAGAGATATCTTCCGTTTCCATATTGTAATTTACACTTTATTACACCCGAGAGATGTGAGTATCTAAACACTATTTGTGAGGTGCTAGTGTATGACCTCCGTGCTTGTCTATTGGTCTTTAGTGGAATGATTATTTGTTGTAATTACTTTTATATTAGTGTTAAATGACCCCTAACTTGTATTTTGAGTAGAATAAAAGCACATTGCTTGAGGACAAGCAAATCTCAAGTGTAAGGGTATATGATGAGGCGAAAAATGATCCGTTTTTAGGGGGTCATTTAAGCCCGAATTCGAATTTATTTGATCAAATATTGCCCTAAATCGTTCCTTTTGTGATTTTAGGTACTTTGGGAGAGAAATCTGGAAAAGGAAGCAATTCGGACATTTTTGGAGCATAAAAGTGAAGAAAACGCCAAAGTCTTAATTTTCCATGCTGGGAACAGTAGGTGACGGCGTCAAGAGTAACTCCCTGACGGCGTCAAGAGCAAAATTCCATGACGACCCAGTACAGATTTGACGGCGTCACGAAGGTAGGGCGTCAAGAGTAAAAGTCATGACGACCTGGAAATGATTAAGTCTTGACGGCGTCAAATGTAGATCAAGGCAGTCCGAGAAGAGTTTTGGCGGCGAGGTGACGGCGTCACAAGGTTGGTCTTGACGCCGTCAGACCCCTTTTCCTATATATAGTTTTCTAATTTTCACATTAAAAAAGGAGAGAAGTTTTGGAGAAACCCTAAGTACGATTTTGGTGCGAATTTTACAGGTTTTTCAAGGGTTCCAAACCCTTGATACCTTTCATGTGTAATTAAGATAAGTGTTCTTTTAATTCAATCAATATGTCTATGTGTTGGTTGTCTATATCTTGTTCTTGTCTTAATTCAATCATGCTAGGCTAGATCTATCTTGTGTTTGCTTGGATCTAATGAAACCTAGATGTTAATTATGTGTTGATTACTTGTTTATACTTTTCTTGGATGAATGATTTATATGTTAGGCTTAAGAAAACTGGCAGATCTCCAATTGGTAACATGCTTGAATGTCTTAAGAAACATGAACCGATGCGCACTAGGTCTTTATTGGTTGTATTTAATGCATGAGCCACTGTTTACAATCCCTATAGTTGTGCTGGGCATGGTGTAGGAGGAGATAAGAGCTCATAGAATTGGAGAGTTAAGTGTGCCACCCCATGAATGGTATTAAAGAATACGATCCGTCATCCATGCAATTATAACAAGTAATTAACGTGTAAAAGATGTCTAGGGAGTAGTGAAATCTAAGTAAACACATTTTCTCCACTTATTGCTCACAACTTTAGTATAATTTAGTTTATTTTCATTTCTAGTATTTTATTTTGATTGCATCTTTAGTATTGGGTTAGTTGATTAGCAACTAATTCCGCCCAAATCCTTCAAACCCGAGATTTTTACTTGCTTTCTAAAAAATATAAAAATACAAAAATAATCATCCCTCACCTTTAGAACTAGTATTTAGGTTTTCTAATCCTAGCGACACTATTCCTAAGCTGAACGATCAATCCCCCGGTAGTTGTCACTATACTATACTACAACGATCAGGTACACTGCCTGGTGGGGGTTGTAAGCTTCTCAAGATCCCTTGAGAGGTAAAGCCTGGTGCAATTCCCACGTCATCACCTCTATCCTCCGCTTTATCAGCACGTGAAGATGTGAATTCCTCAAAAGCATGTTTTGGAAGTTCCATGCAATTATGAGATTTTTGAGGACCATTACACAATTTACATGAGGAATGATTTTGTTCACTTGGCTTGAAGGTTTAGAAGCTTCGTAGGATTTCATGAGAAACTTGACTTGGTCTTCAAGTTCCATGATCCTACGGTCGGGAGTGCTTGAATTGTTTGAAGGCAAAGATATTGCCTTGACCGTTTTGTTCAAATCACGGGGATCATTCCAACTTTCGTTGTCATAGAGAACAAGATCTTCTATGAGTTCCCATGATTATTCCGCACTTAGATCACGAAGCTTGCCACCGGCCGATTGGTCAATGGTTCGCCTTGTGGAGAGATTGATATGGTCATAGAAAATTTGGACTTGGAGCCAAAGATCTATGCCATGATGAGGGACTTTTTAGAGTAAGTCCTTGAAACGAGTCCATGCTTCATAGAGAGTTTCACCTTGACATTGTTGGAATATCAAGATATCATTTCTAAGCTTAGTAGTTCTCCCCGGTGGGAAAAATTGAGCAAGGAAACGAGTGGTGAGATCATCCCAAGAGGTGATGGATCCCGCGGGTAAACGCTCAAGCAATTGACTAGCTTGGTCACATAGAGAGAATTGGAAGAGACGCAATCGGGTTGTCTCTCGAGTTACAACATCAAGGTCTATGGAGTCAACGATTTTAAGATGTTGATTAGGATCTTTGGAACAAAGTCCATGGAATGCACATCCGCTTTGCACTAACCAGATGGTGTCGGATCGCAAGGGAGACACATTAGCTCCTTGAGTGAGCTGAATGGTGTTTCGATAGCCTTGGTGGCTAGGATGGGAGTACTCTCCTAAGGTTCAGGGTCTAGGATGTTGGTTTGGTAGTGGTGGGTTTTGTGGGTGGTTTTGTTGTGGTGGGTTGATGGGATCAAAGAGATTACCACCTTCCATGATGGCGGATGGTAAAGGTTACAAACAAAGGAACAAAGAAATGAGATAGACTAAAGAAACCTATAAAAATAAAATAAAAATCTTACTAGAAAGGAATCTAGCAAGTAGACCTAATAAAAAGAAATTCTAACCTAGACTTGATGCGAGGAATAGCACCCTCGCAAAAGGTTTTACCTCTCAAGGGATCTTGAGAAGCTTGCAGTCCCCACCAGGCAGTGTACCTGACCGTTGTAGTATAGTATAGTGACAAGTACCGAGGGATTGATCGTTCAACTCAGGAATAGTGTTCGCTAGGATTAAAAAGTCTACTAAACTAGGTCTAAAGGTGAAGGATGATTCTTTTTGTATTTTTATATTTTTATATTTTTATAAAAGCAAGTAAAATCTCGGGTTTTGAAGGAGTTGGCGGAATTAGTTGCTAGTCAACTGACTCAATTAACTAAAGATGCAATCAAAATTAAATAAAATAAACTAAAACTAATTTGTGGTGTAAACAATAATAAGAGAAAATGTGTTTACTTAGATTTCATTACTCCCTAGATATCTTTTACCTGTTGATTAGCTTGTTACAATTGCATGGATGACGGGTTATATTCCTTAATACTAGTCGTAGGGCCGTGTACGAAATTCCCTAACTCTATAAGCTCCTACTTCACTCCTATGTCGAGCCGACCAAAAGCTCCTAACATGGGATCACTAGAATTCGCTTATGCATTAAATACAACCATAAATCGTAGTACACCTCCGATCATGTTTCTCAAGACATTCAAGCAAGTTACCAATTGGAAGTCTGCCAGTTTTCTTAAGCCTAACATTGAATACAATCATCCACAACAACTATAAACAAACCATCAACCAATAATCGACATCTAGGTTTCATTACATCTAAGCAAACAAAATAAAAACCTAGTCTAGCATGTTAAAAAGAAGACAAGCATAAGATAGAATCACACAACACATAGACATATCGTATGATTATTGGAAAACTTATCTTCAATTGAACATGAATGGAAAAAGGGTTGAAACTCCTATTATTACAGAAAATTCGTCTAGGGTTTTCACAAAAAAGCTCTCCAAAAGTTCCACCACTTAATGAATGAAAATTAGAAAACTATATATAGATTTTACACCTTGATGGCGTCACGTTATAGCTTGTGACACCGTCAACTCGCCGCCAAGATAAAATTCGTATTGCCTAGATCCACTTCTGACGCCGTCATGTGTAATTTTACTCTGGGCCGTCACATGTATTTTGACCCTGACGGCCTTGGTGACGCCGTCAGGCCAGATTGCCCTGAAAATGTTCTGGGCCGTCATGTGTATTTTCCATTTCCACCTCTTTTACCAATCTTGACGCCGTCGCTTGCATTGCCTTGACACCATCAAGTACTGTTCATAGTAAGGATTTTGAGACTTTGTCGTTTTCTTCACTTTTTCGCTCCAAAAACGTCCAAAATGCTTCCTTTTGTAAATTTCATCTCAAAAGTACCTAAAATGACAAAAGGAACGATTTAGGGCAATAATTGATCAAATAATTACGAATTCGGGCTTAAATGACCCCCCAAAAGTGGTACACTTTTCGACTTATCATACGGTATTTTTGATTGATTGATTTCGTATGATGGTATGTTTCGGGAACTTATATGAGCATTGAGTTTTGACAAACATGATAATTTGAAACTT
The DNA here is from genome assembly GCA_030686995.1 of Artemisia argyi. NCBI lineage: Eukaryota > Viridiplantae > Streptophyta > Magnoliopsida > Asterales > Asteraceae > Artemisia > Artemisia argyi. Next base: position 107,675,173 of record CM060685.1, read on the forward strand.
AAGCGGTTTTATGATTTTAAACATGTTAGAGTAATGCTGTACTTGTTTACATTATTTTGAAACATGATTGATTCTATGAGCTATGCTTTGACTGAACTGTTTGATTTGATATTGAGTTGTGCGGTTTGATTATTTTTGAAACACTTATACCTACCCCTACGCCGTTGTCATAGACATGCCTTTATTCGCTTACAACGTATCTGAGGATATCCTTGCTGGCTCTGACCGCCTGGCCTGGATTCTGATGATCCCTGAATAAGCCGATCCCTGTGAGATTGTCCGCCGTTCAGCCATTGCTTCATCTTCTTCATCCATTCCGGTGTTACCTACTTAAGTTTCCTCTTAGATGTCTAATCCTATGGCAGAGCATTCTAGCTCTCCAGACAGCTTACTTTGCATCAGGCTCTAGCACGGTTGTCTCCTCGATTCACTCATCGTGTTATAGCCCACATGTCAGTACGACTGATGAGGCGAAAAATGAACCACTTTTAGGGGGTCATTTAAGCCCGAATCCGAATTTATTTGACCAAATATTGCCCTAAATCGTTCCTTTTGTGATTTTAGGTACTTTGGGAGAGAAATCTGGAAAAGGAAGCAATTCGGACGTTTTTGGAGCATAAAAGTGAAGAAAACGCCAAAGTCTTAATTTTCCATGCTGGGAACAGTAGGTGACGGCATCAAGAGCAACACCTTGACGGCATCAAGAGCAAATCTCATAAATTTCCATGACGACCCAGAACGGATTTGACAGCGTCACGTAGGAAGGGCGTCAAGAGTAAAAGAGTCGTGACGGCTTGGAAGTACTTAAGTCTTGACGGCGTCAGAAGTGGATCTAGGCAGTCCGAGGAGAGTTTTGGCGGCGAGGTGACGGCGTCACATTGTTTGTCTTGACGCCGTCAGACGTATTTTTCTATATATAGTTTCCTATTTTTCACACATTAGAGAGAAGTTTTGGGAGAAACCCTAAGTACGATTTTGGTGTAACTTTACAGGTTTTTCAAGGGTTCCAACCCCTTGATACCTTGCATGATTAATCAAGATAAGTGTTCTTCTAATTCAATCAATATGTCTATGTGTTGGTTGTCTATATCTTGTTCTTGTCTTAATTCTATCATGCTAGGCTAGATCTCTTTTGTGTTTGCTTAGATCTAATGAAACCTAGATATTGATTATGTGTTGATTACTTGTTTATTCTTGTCTTGGATGAATGATTTATATGTTAGGCTTAAGAAAACTGGCAGATCTCCAAATGGTAACATGCTTGAACGTCTTAAGAAACATGAACCGAGGCGCACTAGGTCTTTATTGGTTGTATTTAATGCATGAGCCACTGTTTACAATCCCTATAGTTGTGCTGGGCATGGTGTAAGAGGAGATAAGAGCTCATAGAATTGGGGAGCTATGTATGCCACCCCATGAATGGTATTAAGGAATACGATCCGTCATCCATGCAATTATAACAAGTAATTAACATGTAAAAGATATCTAGGGAGTAGTGAAATCTAAGTAAACACATTTTCTCCAATTACTGCTCACAACTTTAGTATAATTTAGCTTATTTTCATTTTTAGTATTTTATTTTGATTGCATTTTAGTATTGGGTTAGTTGAATAGCAACTAATTCCGCCCACTCTTCCAAAAACCCGAGATTTTACTTGCTTTCATAAAAATATAAAAATACAAAAATAATCATCCCTCACCTTTAGAACTAGTATTTAGGCTTTCTAATCCTAGCGACACTATTCCTAAGCTGAACGATCAATCACCCGGTACTTGTCACTATACTATACTACAACGATCAGGTACACTGCCTGGTGGGGGTTGTAAGCTTCTCGAGATCCCTCGAGAGGTAAAGCCTGTTGCGATTCCCACGCATCAAGTTTTTGGCGCCGCAACCCGGGGAATAGTTATTGTCTAGGTTAGAATTTCTTTTTATTAGGTCTACTTGCTAGATTCCTTTCTAGTAAGATTTTATTTTTATTTTTAGGTCTTCTTTAGTCTATCTATTTCTTTGTGTCTTTGTTCGTAAACTGTTTCGATGGATAACAATAACATTGATCGTTTGATTCCTGTTATTCGTGTTTTTCGTCGTAGGATTTTCCAAATGCCCGCCCTACTTCCCTTGGCAGAAAATGACAACCCTCCTAACTTTTCACCCAATCACCACTTTGACAATAATTTTGAGTTAGAAGAGTCTGATCATGATGATGACCGTAGGGCTAGTCCTTTCTACTATTCAGACTCCGATGAGGATCTTGATGATGGTGATGTGATCAATGAGAATAGGATGGAAGAAGAAATAAACCCTCTTAGGTATGTTGACCCTAGAACTAGGATTGAGTGTGATAGTTCATTTAACATGCAATTCCCTTGTAAGATCGAGTTTAAGAGCTTTCATGCCTATCTCAACTCATCTCTTCCAATGAGCATAATCTCACGTAATGAATACAATCAAATCATGGTAGATGAGTTAGAGTACAAAGGAGAAAACATTATTGCTAAGGCAATACCATTGCATGTGTTTGTAGGAAGCTTGGTTTATCTTGTTGAGTTCATGGTTATGGAGAATCTAGGAGAGTTTATTGATAATAAGTTGACCCAAGTTGTGTTTGGAAAACCTTTCAAACAGTTGACCAACCTTGATGAAAAACTCATAGAAGGGTTAATTACATTCTCGGATGGGGAAGAAGATTTTGTCTATCAAATGCCCCGCACACACCCTAGGTTCAAGGATTTTTCCATGGAAAAGTGTAGTAGGTATCCGCCCATAGAGATGTTAAGTGAGAATGATAAGAGAAAAGGACTTAAGTATAGTCATGAAAAGAATAAAAGATACTATCGCGGATGTTTAGAATTAGGAGATGATTATAAGAAAGATGAGGCGACTGTTAGATGGCTCACACTAGGTTATGTGAGCATAAGTGATACACGATAACCTATGACCTTGAGTCTAGCTACAAGACTCGTAAATAAAGAAAAGTGCTTCTTGGGAGGCAACCCATGTTTGTGTGATTTTATTTGTTTGTTTGTTATTTGCTTCCGTATGCATGTTTTATTTTTATTGTTGGTAGATCATGTTTCTAAACTAAATAGTAGAAATACTTTACTTTGTTGTTTGGCCTAGTCTTAACTCCACCTAAAAGTATTTTTGCAAAAGATAAGTGTAAAGGGAAACCCCAAATATGTTTTTAAGAAACAACCGATCATGATTCTCCACGATATTAAATGAACATGTGTATTCGTATTTGTTAGAGTCAAATGCTTGTATTGAGTCATAATGAAGTTTTGCAGGATTTTCCAGGAAGTAGGACCAAGTTTTTCCAGAAATTTTCCGGAAACTTAACATAAGGATTTCTGCAGGTCAATTCTGACGGCGTCAGGGGTTTACTCTTGACGGCGTCAGGAGTTAAAAATCTGGAAATTTTACCGGTTTTGTTTTTCTAACGGAGTCTTATGGTTTTTGTGAATTATTAAGTTTTATAATCTCCAGGAGATCTGCAAACTTCATTCCACAAGCATTATATCTTATCTTGTTTTCTAGGATATAGAAACTTATATAGAATGCCGCCGATTTTACGCGAGGTTGTCTTGTCTATTTTGTCAGGTTTTACAGGTTATGTATGACAAGAAGATGATTTATATTCTGGAAGGGAAGCTTTGATTGGTCGTTTTCTTGGAGGAAGATTTAACCTGGCTATCCTATTATCCATACCGAGCGAATCAGGGGAGTATTTGATTTCATTCTCTTTACTTTTTCACTTTTACGTTCTTTACTTGAACATTGGGGACAATGTTCATCTTAAGTGTAAGGGGAGGGTAAAAAGATGATACCTTACATATGCACTTTCGCTTGAGTTTTCTTTGTTTAATGGTAGATGTGTAATAAAACTATGAGAAATACTTGTTAGTGCAATTTTAGCGCCAAATTTAAAATTTTTTACAACATTTAGGAGTGAAACTTTAGCCATAGCAAGCGTCTCATGGATAGGAGATTGTATGACTAGCACATAACCGTATATTCAGAAAAATTTTCCACCCAAATATGTGAGGTTCGCCTTTAGATTTGATAAGAAAAGCATTCATTATTAGTGCTTATGAGTGTACCGGTAGCATTTAGATTCTAGAACTTGCGTTAGTGATGCATCCCGAGACCGCTAGTGAGACTACATTCGTGTGGTAGGATTTACTACATGATAAGAGGCATTAGGATTACCCTTGTGTTAAACCCGTATCATAATTACTTGACCATTTAAGTCATATTACTTGGCTAGTTAAGTCAACTAATTTTTCCCACACCCTTAGCGTTGTACTCATTTTTAATACACGAAACCCCTAGTACACCCCTCCGAGCCTATCTTTTCATTTCTAACTTTAAGCATTTTACTTAAAGGAAGAATTTGTTACACCCCACTTAAATGTACACCCAAATCGCCTTAGCCTTCCGTGTATGCGCTCATTTTTAGTGCATTATTGTTATTTGTTAAACCCTAAGTTAACTTTCTAATTGATTACATGGTTACTAAGTCGAGTCATATCCTTGTACATATTGTTTTGGGACGATTGGGACTCATGGGTAAGTACTTATTTTATGGAGTAATGGGGAAGAATATAATATTATTACCCCCATATGTACGTTAATCTTAAAAGTGCTCCAAGTGTTTTGATTTTCTTAATTCGAGTCATTAGATTAGTTTAAATGTAAAGTATGTAAAGATTCAAGTGTAAGGGGAATTCTCATCCCCTATGATGTATTATTTTGGATGGTAGGGTAAGAGTGTATGCAAAAAAAAAAAAAAAAAAAAAAAAAAAAAACATACGGACTACCATCCCTTTTTATTCTATGTTCATTTTATGTTTTTGTTATTTTTCATTTATTAGCTTAAGTCGAGTCTAGTCTTGGCTTAGCAACGCCACATTGTACATGTAATTGACTAAGATTGTTAACTCGCCACCAGTAAAACTTCCTTTTTCTAACAAAACCGTGTATTTCATATCCCTACACCTAACGTTACAACCCTTTAAAAGACCTCTTTGATAGTTTATCCTAGGTGCTTACGCCATGTGGTGGAGGTTTGATCCTTTCCCAAGCCTATGGTAATCTATTTTGCTATGACAGGTAGTGAGAGATATCTTCCGTATCCATATTGTAATTTACACTTTATTACACCCGAGAGATGTGAGTATCTAAACACTATTTGTGAGGTGCTTGTGTATGACCTCCGTGCTTGTCTATTGGTCTTTTGTAGAACGATTATTTGTTGTAATTACTTTTATATTAGTGTTAAATGACCCCTAACTTGTATTTTGAGTAGAATAAAAGCGCATTTGCTTGAGGACAAGCAAATCTTAAGTGTAAGGGTATATGATGAGGCGAAAAATGAACCACTTTTAGGGGGTCATTTAAGCCCGAATCCGAATTTATTTGATCAAATATTGCCCTAAATCGTTCCTTTTGTGATTTTAGGTACTTTGGGAGAGAAATCTGGAAAAGGAAGCAATTCGGACGTTTTTGGAGCATAAAATTGAAGTGTAAGACCTTAGATATATCAACTTTAACACAAATATAAGCACTAGAAGAAGGAAAGATGGTGACTTGGTGATTAATATAGATCGTATATGTGTTAACTAGAGAGATGGAAAATGAGAGAATATTATTAAGAAAACACACACAATACACACACAAGCACACACCTCAAATGAGCCTTTGAGGTGTTTAAATAGTAAGATACATGAGATGCCCTATGGGCTTTCTATGGGCTTGGGCTTGGGCTTGGACTTGGTTACATGATAAGATAACAAGGCTTATGAAACATAGCAAATAACATATTAGCTTGCCAAGTCCAAGGCCCAATGACTAAACTATTACTAATCTTAACCAACGACACAAAGTTACAATAAATGAAAATGACCATCACTTTTTAATATAATTTTTAATGCTAACAATCTCCCCCTAAGGGGTGGTCATTCGAATGATGCTCCACGTGAGTGGGTCTTCCGTGTTCTTTGTCTTTAACTTTGTGTGTCGTTGTAGAATAGTCTTTAGTCTTTGTTCCTTCATGCTTTGTGATCTTTGATAACTGATTTTTCATCGTTCTTTGTTCCTTTGTGATGTGGAGTTATCTGCCTTTCGTCACTTCTGCGTCTGTGGTGGTTGTTTGCCATTCCAACATGCTCATACATCTTTGGACTTTGATATTCATATGCACGTAGTTCCCTTTCTTTCACTTTGATCTTTAGTCTTTATACTTTGTAGATTCTTCTTTTTGGCGTAGAATCTTTCTTTGAACTTTGTGTTGTATAGATCTTTGAGGGAGCTTTCTTTAACTTTCAGATGTATGTATGAGCATGTGGAATCTGTCGCCATGGAGATGAAGTGTCCCTGCATATAAATAGTTAGCAATAAAACATCCGGTACTTACAGATAAGAATTAGAGATCGTCAACAGCATAGTGTGGAGACTCCTTCTAACCCTTACCAAGGCCGTTCCCATGTCAGATACTCTCGAGAGAGCTTACAAGACCTACTTAGTAGCTCAATGACTGGGTGAGTCGCTGGGGATCACTCCACGACTGTAGACTGTTTGAAACCACCGCGAACACTAAGCGTAACCCATAAGGAATTACCGAAGTGACCTGCTGTCAGGGCTGTTTGATGTTGACCCTGGCAAGAGTTTCCATTCAATCATTGAGAAACACTTGTGTGAATTCTCTCATAAATGTTCTGGCAGATTGCTAAGATCTGCGTAGGACTCTAAAGTTTACATCTGGCGTCCTTAAAGATGAACAACCAGTGTAGAAATATCATGTGTTCCTATGAGATCTTTTGATGAATCTCGTGGCTCTAGACTCGATAAGTGCACATTTGGTTTCCTATGCGGAGATTAGGGAGAGGTCTCCTGCTTCAATATCAACCATCTCTAAAAGATAGGTCGATAGATTACACCGGTTTCCCGTGAGAATGAAACAAGCTCTTTTAAGAGAACTTGAGTGGTTAAGAAGGTTTAGTGCAGTGCGTCACTGGGTCCATGACGTCTTTGTCTTCAATACCGGTGTCACCTTAGTAACAACCAGTAGCATATGAATTGTACCCGGTGTCTGCCCTAAGGTTGAACATATGGAGGGCTATTTCTTTTCACCCTTTTTCATAACTTTTCTTTTTAATTCTTCAACCCCTTCTTTCTCCTTTCTCATTTTCTCCTTTTTTCAATCATACCTAAGGACTTCTAATTCTAATCTATTGGATTTGTCCTTGGGTAGATCCCTCCGGCTCTGGCGGATCATAGGACGGTTTTCCCTAACCTTAGTCACCTTATAACTTCATGACTATCCTATTGTTGCCATAAAACCATTTATAGAAAATCTCTCAAAGTGTTTATGATACTAAAACACATTGTTGATACTTCGAGAGTTTTGCATTTCTTTTGAAGGACTCCCCCTTCACATGTGCTCATGTAATTTTTAAGAAATTTGCACATGCGGGAGGAGTTTTCACTTTTTGAATTGATCCACTTTCAGTGAACATGACCGATTCGAGACACGCTTACATCACTAGTTAGACTAGCTTGAAGTTATTACCCGTCCTGGTCAAGTCCAAAGAAAGTCTCTCGATACGGTACATTCTACTCAGACAAGTCCTATTCGAGACACGCTTACATCACTAGTTAGACTAGCTTGAAATTATTACTCGTCCAGGACAAGTCTTTTCGATTACTAACATTTTAAGCTTCGTCAATTCATTGGTACTTACTGAGTCGAGCTCTTCTGAGATTCAGTCACAAACTTTAAACATCTTTGATCATATTTTAATCATGTCTTCTCCCCCTCAAAAATAGCATATCGTGATATTTTTTATATCAACTGATTAAGAAAAAAGCTTTTTGGAGAGAAAGACAGATTCGATTTAGCATGAATTTGGAACATTTTGTTTTTGAACTCCCCCTTAATGATAGCACATTTTAAAATCAATTAAGGGTTTAGAGGGAGTTATCTTGAGCACTCATTTTGAGAGATTTTGAGAAATCTTTTGAACAATCTTGAAAAAGTGCTCAAGAATTCTATTTTGAAAACGAGTTTATGCTTGAAATCTTTTTCGTTTGTTTAGACTCGAACTTTTTGAAAAAGAGTTCGACATTGAACGTACGAGTCCTTGATTTGAAAATAATCAGAAGTTATCATTGAAGTCCGGGTTTCGTACTGATGTATACGAAAGCCATTGTGAAGAAACTTTTGAGAAACGACATGTTTTAGAGAAACATTAAAAAGAACTCCCGCTCAAGCATCTGTACATGTCCGTATCATTGTTGAATGACATTTCTAGAAACGTACAGAATATTGATTTATACGAGAGACATGTCGTGAGAAGAATATTTTTGGATTTTTTGATTTTATATTGTTTTTGTATTTTTTTTTTGAAAATTTTATATTTTTGTATTTTGTTTTTGTTGGTTTTTCAAATTTTGTATTTTGTTTTTTCAAAAATATTTACAGCGAAGCGATTTTGAAAACATTTTTCAAGAAGATTCGAGAAGACGTTCTAGCTCCTCAGGAGTTAGGTTTCGCATGCCAATTCGTCGAACTAAATAGTCAAACCTTTCTTTTGGAAGGGCTTTAGTAAATAGATCGGCGAGTTGGTAATCAGTCTTAACGAAAAATAATTCAACAGTACCCTCTTCCACGTGTTCTTTGATGAAATGGTAGCGGACTTTGATATGCTTCATCTTAGAGTGATGTACGGGATTGCACGAGATGGCTATGGCACTTTTTGAGTCACAATACATAGGTATTCTGTCAAAAGTAAAGCCATAATCTGTGAGCTGTGTCCGCATCCAAAGAACTTGGGCACAACATGCAGATAGAGACACATACTCGGCTTCGGCGGTTGATAGTGCAGTACAATCCTGTTTCTTTGAAGACCAGCTTACAAGCTTTTCACCCAAAAATTGTGCTCCACCTGATGTACTCTTTGCTGTAACTTGATCACCAGCATGGTCTGCATCTGAAAATGCTGTTAGATTAAACCCCGAATCCTTCGGATACCAAAGTCCCATGTAAATGGTGCTTCGTAGGTACCGAAAGATCCGTTTAACCTCTTTGAGGTGAAGTTCGGTAGGCTTTGCCTGAAACCGTGCTAACAAACAAACAGCAAATTGAATATCGGGTCGGCTAGCAGTTAGGTACATGAGAGAACCGATCATGCTCCGATATTTTTTCGGATCGATGGGTTTCCCAAACAGATCAGCACCTATTTTTGGTGAAGTGACCATTGGTGTACCAACAGAATCACAATTTTCCATTCCATGTTTTTTCAAAATCTCTATTGTATATTTAGCTTGATTGATAAAAATACCACGTGGGGATTGATGTATTTGTAAACCAAGAAAGAATTTTAGTTCCCCCATCATGGACATTTCAACTTTACTTTTCATGTGATTTTCAAAATGTTTTGAATGGTTAGGATTGGTTGATCCAAAAATAATGTCGTCCACGTAAATTTAAACGATCAAAATGTCATCTTTGAATTTTTTGATAAACAAGGTGTCATCAACCGTTCCTTTTGTGAAATTGTTTTTGAGCAAGAAAGATGATAGTTTGTCATACCACGCTCTTGGAGCTTGTTTTAAACCATAAATTGCTTTCTTAAGCTTGTAGACGTAGTCTAGATGATCTCTGTCGATGAATCCCTCTGGCTGACTCACATACACTTCTTCTTTCAGAGTTCCATTCAAGAAGGCTGTCTTAATATCCATCTGATAGACTGTGATGTTTTTGTGAGCTGCATAGGCTAAGAAAATCCGGATTGCTTCAAGTCTAGCTACAGGCACGAATGATTCCTCGAAATCTATCCCTTCTTCTTGTGGATATCCTTTAGCCACGAGACGAGCTTTGTTGCGAATGACAGTCATTTCCTCATCCAGTTTGTTCTTCCACAGCCACTTGAGATCAAGAATTCGTTTATCAAGTGGTCGTTCAACAAGTTCCCAACTGTCATGTAACAGGTATTGAAGAAATTCCTCCTGCATCAATTCAATCCATGGGTTTTCTGCCATTGCTTCCCGAATGTTCTTAGGTACTTTGGTGCTTATTGAGCAAATGTAAATGCACAATTCTAGATCGGTGGCAAGTTGTCTCCTCGTCTGAACTGGCATTGAAAGATCACCAATAACATGTACTAACAGATGGTCTTTTGTCCATTGAAACGTAGAAGGGTACCTTTGGTTGAACGAATGTGTGTTAGATGGTTCTTGTAACCTTGAAGAAGATTCAGCAGAGTCTGATGCAAACGGGTTTTCAAATACTTCTTCTTCTCCTTCTAACGCAACATCGTTTGAATTCGATGTAGGTTCTTCTTGAAAATTTGTAGTTTGATTTTGCTCATCAACTCTTGGTAGAACAGATTCAATAACTGGAGTTGCTTGAGTAGATGTTGATGATGTTGAGGTCGTTGGTGCTTCAGCTTCAACTGTTGTAGATGCATCTTGAGATGGTGGTGGTTGATGGTTTTGAGCGGGTGCAGTGGAATGTAGATGAGATGCATTTGTCGAAGTTCCACCATAGTATTCATCAAACATTAACTGGAAGAAATTTTCCAGTTCTTGTTCTGAAGGTTTGTCCGTGTTTGTTGACTGAGCTCCTTGAGGCACGAGTCCTGAACGGATGTGTCCAGAAGTCTGCTGGTTTGGTTCGGGTCCTAATCCGTTTTGATTAGAAGCCATCGGATTAAGCGCGGGTTCTAGAGCATATCTCTCAGAAGCCATTTGTGAAATCTCGTCAAACTTCACATTCATCGTCTCCATTATCTTTTTCGTTCTTCTATTATACACCCTGAATGCCCTCGAGTTTTCTGAATATCCAATGAAGATTCCAATATCACCCTTAGCTTTTAACTTTCCTAGATCTTCTCTATCATTCGTCGGATAGCACAAAGCGCCAAACACGTGAAGGTAAGAGATGTCAGGTTTACGGTTGTTCACTAGCTCATATGGGGTTTTATTGAATCTCGGATGTACTAGGGATTGGTTTTGAGTGAAACAAGCAGTGGCTACAGCATCAGCCCATAAGAATAGTGGTGCACTAGAAAAAATCAGCATTGTGCGAGCAGCTTCCACAAGAGTTCGGTTTCTTCTTTCAACTACCCCATTATGCTGTGGAGTTCTAACAATTGACGTTTGATGTGTAATTCCAACATCTTCGAGGTAAGTTCTTAACTCCTGATTTGTGAATTCTGTGCCATTATCTGTTCTTATAATCCTTACTGGAGCTTGAAGTAGAACTTGAATACGCTTCAGAAAGTTGATGATGATGCCTGGTGCTTCGTCTTTTGATCTCAAAAACTTTACCCAAGTATATCTTGAATAATCATCAACAATAACAAGAATATACTTCTTCCCATTAATGCTTTCAACTCTCATTGGGCCATATAAGTCCATGTGCAACATATGTAACCTTGCTTCCGAACTAGGTACGGTTTTGGGTTTATATGATGCTCTTTTGCTTTTTCCTTGTTCGCATGATGGACATAGGTGTTCCTTGGTGTATTTGAACTTAGGAAGTCCGGTGACGATGTTGTCTTTGGCAAATTTGTTGATCGTGTCGAAGTTGAGATGGGATAAACGTCTATGCCACAGCCAGGACTTAGTTTTGGTTGCCCTTGTCATAAGACAAATTGGTGATGTAGAAGCCATTTGGTTGATGTCGATAGCATACAAATTTGTACCACGATTACCAGTTAAGAGATCATCACCAACCAAATTTATAATAAAAACCGTGTTTCTCCTGAATGCAACTTCTAAATCTGCATCACAAAACTGCCCAACTGAAAACAAATTGTGTCCCAACCCTTCGACGTAGTAAACTCGAGTGATTAAAAAATTCCCAAACTGAAGATCTCCATAACCCTGAATAGCTGCTACATGATCATTTCCAAAGCGTACAGTTCCCATGAATTTCCAGATGAAATTGATCAGCAGCTTTAAATTCCCGGTCATGTGCTTGGAGCAACCCGAGTCGACGATCCAAAGACATATTTCGATAACCTGCCAAGAACAGAAGAGTTTGTATTTGGAAACCGTTTTGAATTTGGTTCCATGGGGTTAGGAGTAAAAGCAGAATCACACTCATAGACAGTTGCTACTTGTTTAGCTTGAGCTATTTCTAATTTGCCGTCCTGAATAGTGAACTCTCTACCCGTCGGAATCCACATACAAAACTTAAGATAGTTCCTAGGCATTCGACTAATAGTGGTAGTCCTAAATCGTGCAACTAATCTTTCTATAGATCTGGATCTAGCACTAGGTCTTTTTGGAACATTCTTCTGTTCAGGCGTAACATTCACATTCTTAGAAACACATTCATCATGAACATCATGAATTAAACATTTCTTGCATATTAAACAAACAGAGTTATTACAAGCATTAGAAACAGTACTCTCGACATTACATTCAGATGAAACATGTCTCTTATTACAAAGCGATAAATTCCTAGGGTGTTCTTCTACTTCTTCAACTTTATTCTTGCTACTACTCTTAGATGCAGGCGAGACTCTATTGTTCCTTGTATTGCTCTTAGGCTTTAGTCTGCTGCTCCTAGAGGTGCTTTCTAGTCCTGTAGAAGGTAAGACACACACATTAGGATTTATATTGTTGTCCTTTTTAGCATCCCTAGATTCTTTAGAATTAGCCTTAATGCACTTGTCATTTGTCTTAGATGTTGAGGCAGACACACTAGTGGGACTAATCCTAAAATGGCCAGGTGCTATCACTTTTGGTGTTTCGACAACCGCTTTTCCTTTATCAACAATCTTTTCATTTTCATTTTTCTTGGGCAAGGGTGTTGGAGTGACTGGTTTTGTCAAATCCTTTTTCTCATCGACTTTTGGAGCAAACCGTGAAATTGACATTTTTGGTTTTTGAACCGTGTTTGAAACATTTGGTTTTTCCGAAGTCAATGGTTTTGCAAACTTAGTTTCCTCACCCTTTCCTTTTTGACTTGCAAGCTGAGCCCTCAAAAGATCATTTTGCTCTTTCATATTCTTTAAGGCACGCTCATACGACAATTTGTCATACTTGCATTCTTCCTTTTTTCGATCAAGTTGTTTAAAATATGACACATTTTCTTTTTCAAGCTTTATAAGAGCATTTTCATATTTGGAAACAATTTCGGAGGTCTCAACTCTCAGTCTTTCATCGTCTTGAACAGAGTATGTTTGTAAAATGATGGACATAATGTCAGTGGTCATAACAGCTTCGAAGATAGAATCATTTAGGTTTTCCAAAACATTCATGTTTTCACGAGTATCATTAGCTTCGGTTACCAGGGATTTGTGGTCCTTGACAAAGTCGGCCGTTTCTTTTAAGAAAGCTTTTTCAAAATGGATTACCCTCGCACTGATGTTATTCAGTGGGATAGTAATTTCGTTTTCAAAAACTTTTTTCTGCTCAATATGAAAACTGGAATGCCAGTTGTTAATATCGATTGTAGTTTTAGAAGCAACAATATTTTGAAGTTCTTGAATTCTCTTTTTAACGTCATCCAAAATTTCTCTAGCCTCACTTGAATTAAAAGTGTTGTTAGAAGAAATTTGTTCCATTTTTGAAAGAGATTTGGAGACAATTACTTTCTTAGAAAACATTTTTGAGAATGGTCGTTTTATGGAAAACACAGATGGTTCTTTTTGTGGAACAAAAGTAATTCCCGAAAGTTTTTTCAATTTGTTGTAATCAATGGGTTTCAAATCCTTTTGTTTCATTTTAGTAATGCTCTCTTCGACATGTTCTATCGTTTGCACAGAATCCCGAATGATGGGAGGATCATGTTTAGTGTAAATCATATTACCATTATACAAAACATTCTGTTCTTGCTGAGCTTTCTTGAGATTACTGGGGGTGTTGTTACCGAGAGCCACTTTATGTTTCGTATGGTAAACCGGATTAGTTTGATTTGAAATCATTTTCATTGTTTGACTTGACTGACCCGACTTAACCACCAATTCTTCTAAGTGAGCAATCATGTGTTCTGACTCTACGATTTCTGCCAAAAGTTTGTCTTCTTTCTTTGCAAAGTCCTTTTTCAGCTCGTCCCTCTCTTTTTCAAGATTGGTATAAGCTGATTTTTGTTTAGAAAGTTGGTTTTGTAAATCAGAAATTTCCGCGTTTAAAGATTTTATCTTTTTGAAAGAATTAACATCAAGTGTGTCAAACTTGAGTTGCAATTGTTTTTCTCTTGAAACGGAATTTTGATAACCAGTTTCTAATTCAGACAATCTTTTGTTATGAAATTCAAAAGCTTTAACGTTTTCTTTGTAACTCTCAAGCTCAGCGGTCAATTTAACATTCGCGGCCTTAACATCGCGATTGACCTTTTTCACATTCTCAATTTCAATACGACAATTATTCAATAATGATTCAAATAAAGCACGTGTTTCCTCATCATTCTCAGCATGCTGTGAAACGAAGCCTTCATTATGATTCACATCTGGAGTTGCTGAAGGAGTATTGCTACTACTTGGCGTGTCCAGGTATGTATCATAAGTGGGTGCTAGCTTCTCAGAATGCTGTTCCTCATGAGGAGACATATCAAATATATCATTATTGTGACGTGTGTTGAAGTTGGATACCTCAGATGGTGCATTGGTGTCATAAACAGGAAGTGTGTCAGAATCCGTGTCATACTTAGCTTCCTGAAGATTCGCCATGAATATGCAGTTCGCATCGATATCCTCTCTATCTTCCATGTCATCCATAAGAGCCATAAAATCATTCTCCTCGGCATTCAACTGAAATCCTGCCTCTGCCTTTTGTGCCAACATCACTGCTTTCTGCAAGTACGCTAGATCTTTCTTGTTCGGCTTAGTAGGACAGTTCCTTGCCATATGACCTACACCCTGACAGTTGAAACACTTTACCGGATTACCCTGATTCATATTTCCCAAATTCCCAACTACTGGAGCTGCAACATTTCTATTCTCATTACCCATTGCCTGATTACCAACATTCTGACCCCTCTGATTTCCAACAAACTGACCCAACTGATTCCCTGCATACTGACCATACTGATTTCCTGCATTCTGATTCCCTACATTCTGCATATTCTGGTTACCCATGTTAATTCCAGTAGCATATCCTTGCTGATTCCCATAAACTCCAACCATTTGGCCTCCGTTGCCCATATTGAAACTCGGCTGAGCAATCTGCTTATTGCGAGTGTTCGATGAAATCCTTTGGTTGTTGTTTGTTGGTGTAGAATAGCGTCCTTGGAATGCCTTTGACAAAAAAGCAAACGATTGGGTCAATGCTACAGTAGCTTCATCATTTTCAGTGAATTCTGGTTCTTGGAATTGTTGGTATTGCTGTTGTGGAATAACATGTTGTTGTTGCTGTGGGTAGAACTGTTGTTGGTAGACCGGTGTTGGTTGTTGAATGTATGATGGTTGCATGTAGTTGTGAGTGGAAGATGATGATGGTTGTTGTGTGTTCACTCGTAGCGGTGTTGGTGTAGTAGCAATTAATGCAAGAGGATCATGATTCTTTGCCAATCTTTCTTTCCTTACTTCATTAGCCTCAGCTTGGTTTTGCTTCAAAAAGTCATAGAGTTGATCATAATTCACCTTATGTAAATCCTTTGTTTGATTGACAATTGTAACATAACGACCCCATTCTTCTGGAAGGTTATTGATGAATTTGATGTTTGTTGCAATTGTTCGAGGTGTCAACTTGTTTCTGATTAACTCATTCATCAGAGTGCAAAACCTTGTGTAGTAAGATTCAATCTGTTCACCTTTAGTGGATGTGAAATTCTCCCATTCAGTAAGAAGTTTGTTCTCAACATCCTGTTGTCCAATCTCTGTTCCATGACATATCCTCCTAACACGTTCCCACATAGCATAAGCAGTTTCACAACTGTCGACCGCAGCAAAGATCTCCCGTGGTAATCCAAGTTGGATTAAATGCATTGCCATATCATCTGCGGCGATCTGCTTCTTGTCTTCCTCTGTGTAATCTGCTTCTGTTTGTTCACGCACGAATGGTTGAGTAGGAGGTGTTGCATTTGGATTACCTTCAATTTGAACTTGTCGTGGCTTGAATGGACCATTTGTAATGGAGTTGATCATTAATTTACCATCAGGCTTGGTTTTGATGTAACGAAGCATGCGGCTTGTCCATGAGAGATATCCACCTTTTTCAAGCATTGGAGGTCGGTTTTCTGCACCGGCTGCATGAATATCTTGCTGAGTAGCCATTGATGAAGTCTAGATTGATAAAGTTGATTCTTGGATCGTTCCAACGAAGTAGGAGTAGTGTTTAGTGTAAGTTGATGCAAGTTTTTATGGTGAAGAATTTGATCTGAAACCTTAAAACCTCAATAACTTCCGTTCAGAGTGGATTTGGACCTCAATAACTTCCGTTCCGTTTTGACAGCTGATTCGTCGAAAACGGAGTTACGGTTCAAAAGTTATGGCCGTTTGAAGTTTGGTTGTCAAAAAGTCAAATTCTTACGCGTAAACTCCTGAACTTATGCGTAAACAGTGAATCTTACGCTTAGTTTAGAATCTTATGGTTAACTTCAAATCTTACGCGTAAGAAAAGTTATGCGTAAACTTTCAGGTTATGCGTAAAAATTAAGGTTATGCGTAAACAAAATGTTTATGCGTAAGCTTTGATTTTTACGCGTAAACTTTGAGTTTATGCGTAAGAAAAGTTACGCGTAAGGTTTTTTCAACCAATTTGATCTCTCAAACTTGTCCAAGCTTGAAAGATATCCCGTGTCGAAGTATTCCACAAACTTATCCAAGTCAGGGAAGTACTGAGTCACCGTAGCACGAAGAGAGAACCTTTGAAGAAACTTAAGCGTAGAAAGTAGGTACTTACGCGTAAGATTAAACTTAGGCGTAAGTTTTGACTTATGCGTAGAACTTAGGCGTAGAAACTCTTCTGCGTAGGACTTAGGCGTAGAATCTTCACTTAAGCGTAGGATTTAGGCGTAGACTTCCAACTTATGCGTAGAAAGAGGGTTTTGACTAAAGTTACGCGTAGGAAAAGGGTTTTGACCAAATCTTATGCGTAAAAAGGACAGAAAGTACTGTTCACAGCTGTAGATTCGTACTATTCACCCAAGTTACGCGTAAGGAGACCAGAAAGCTTGAAAAATCCGATTTTTTCAACCAAAAACACTTTTTCCACTTGTTTCTTTTGATCAAATCTTTCCCAAAACACTTAGAATCACTAAAGCTTCAAGAAAAACAACAACTTTAACACTAAAACACTTAAAGATCAAGACTTTTTGCAAGAAAAGTACACGTTAAATAAGAAAAACGCAACTTTAGACACAAAAAACTTGATACAAACGATTTCCACACACTCCTAAATCATTGTTAGGCGAGTGATACCACTTGTAAGACCTTAGATATATCAACTTTAACACAAATATAAGCACTAGAAGAAGGAAAGATGGTGACTTGGTGATTAATATAGATCGTATATGTGTTAACTAGAGAGATGGAAAATGAGAGAATATTATTAAGAAAACACACACAATACACACACAAGCACACACCTCAAATGAGCCTTTGAGGTGTTTAAATAGTAAGATACATGAGATGCCCTATGGGCTTTCTATGGGCTTGGGCTTGGGCTTGGACTTGGTTACATGATAAGATAACAAGGCTTATGAAACATAGCAAATAACATATTAGCTTGCCAAGTCCAAGGCCCAATGACTAAACTATTACTAATCTTAACCAACGACACAAAGTTACAATAAATGAGAATGACCATCACTTTTTAATATAATTTTTAATGCTAACATGAAGAAAACGCCAAAGTCTTAATTTTCCATGCTGGGAACAGTAGGTGACGGCATCAAGAGCAACACCTTGACGGCGTCAAGAGCAAATCTCATGAATTTCCATGACGACCCAGAACGGATTTGACGGCGTCACGTAGGAAGGGCGTCAAGAGTAAAAGAGTCGTGACGGCCTGGAAGTACTTAAGTTTTGACGGCGTCAGAAGTGGATCTAGGCAGTCCGAGGAGAGTTTTGGCAGCGAGGTGACGGCGTCACATTGTTTGTCTTGACGCCGTCAGACCGATTTTTCTATATATAGTTTTCTATTTTTCACACATTAGAGAGAAGTTTTGGGAGAAACCCTAAGTACGATTTTGGTGTAACTTTACAGGTTTTTCAAGGGTTCCAACCCCTTGATACCTTGCATGATTAATCAAGATAAGTGTTCTTCTAATTCAATCAATATGTCTATGTGTTGGTTGTCTATATCTTGTTCTTGTCTTAATTCTATCATGCTAGGCTAGATCTCTTTTGTGTTTGCTTAGATCTAATGAAACCTAGATATTGATTATGTGTTGATTACTTGTTTATTCTTGTCTTGGATGAATGATTTATATGTTAGGCTTAAGAAAACTGGCAGATCTCCAAATGGTAACATGCTTGAACGTCTTAAGAAACATGAACCGAGGCGCACTAGGTCTTTATTGGTTGTATTTAATGCATGAGCCACTGTTTACAATCCCTATAGTTGTGCTGGGCATGGTGTAGGAGGAGATAAGAGCTCATAGAATTGGGGAGTTATGTATGCCACCCCATGAATGGTATTAAGGAATACGATCCGTCATCCATGCAATTATAACAAGTAATTAACGTGTAAAAGATATCTAGGGAGTATTGAAATCTAAGTAAACACATTTTCTCCAATTACTGCTCACAACTTTAGTATAATTTAGCTTATTTTCATTTTTAGTATTTTATTTTGATTGCATCTTAGTATTGGGTTAGTTGAATAGCAACTAATTCCGCCCACTCTTCCAAAAACCCGAGATTTTACTTGCTTTCATAAAAATATAAAAATACAAAAATAATCATCCCTCACCTTTAGAACTAGTATTTAGGATTTCTAATCCTAGCGACACTATTCCTAAGCTGAACGATCAATCCCCCGGTACTTGTCACTATACTATACTACAACGATCAGGTACACTGCCTGGTGGGGGTTGTAAGCTTCTCGAGATCCCTCAAGAGGTAAAGCCTGTTGCGATTCCCATGCATCAACGACCTCCATCTTCTCCAGTACACTTTACTGCTTGCTCTCTTCTGTCATCGTCACCTTCTTCATCACCTCATCGCCATTCCAGATCACCGACCTTACCCCTACATGGTTCACCCTCTCAGAGGCATCGACTTATGGGTTCCTACTCTGATGATGATGATGCTGACCCTCCTATGGAGGAGGAGGAGGAGGATGTTGACCCTTTCGAGGAGGAGGAGGAGGAGGATGTTCTGAATGATGTTATTGCACCAGCTCATTGCCCAACCCACTATGCCCATTCAGATGAGGCAAATTCCCCTCCATTTTTGCCTTTATCTTATGTTCCAGGACTGCCAGTTGAGATTGATTCACCTCCCCTCTCACCTGGATCAGACTTTCCGTCTGTGGTATCATTAGAGGCGGCTGAGTATAGAGAGCTAGGTCGAGTTTGGGAGCGACTACAGGTTCAGGGAGCTAGAATTAGTGCATTGATTACACGGATGGGGGATGAGTCGGCAGATAGTATTGATGAGTTGAGGGATGATATGGGATTTGTTCTTGATAGGACTAGGGCATTGAGAGATAACCAGATGGATCTGCGAGAGCAGATGGATAGTCTTCAGAGAGGTTTCCTCACAACTAGGGATGCGGATAGGAAGCTGTGAAGGAGGATTGCTGATTTAGAGAGAGGTGTCGCCGACATCAAGAGCGACCGAGATACTCAGAGTGTTGAGATTGGCTCATTGTGGAGAGAGGTTAGGAGCCTACAGGATGAGCTGAGAGGTCTTCTCCAGAGTCGTGGCTAGTGGTTGTCGACTTATGTAGCTGTTTCACTTTCTAAACCGAGGAGTCCTTGGTTAGAAAAGCTAGTTATCTTATCATCTTGTTTTCTATTTCAGTCATATCATATCGTTTAGCCCGTTATTATCTATTACTCTACCGTATCTTGAAACGTTGTATTGAATCTCTTATATGTATGGATATTGATTTTCGTATTCGTATTGTGATATTCTATGGGTTATGGCATATTTGTAGTTGGTATTCTGTTGGTATCCTATCAGTTGCTCATTGACTCCACTATCGGACGTTATGATATGTGTCGTAGGAATCTCATGAAATCTTGTATCATGATTCAGATTGATGGCTCCATGACAAAACCCAATCAGACCACCCGAACTGGCCCTTTTGTGGCTCCTACTTGTCGTTGAGGACGACGTCCTCAGCGAAATACCGAGACTCCTACTCCCGACAACCATGAAACCACCAATCACAATGCCAGAAACCCGAACGTTGATGTTCAGGGTGACAATGGTCACATTCCACCTAACACTCCTACCGTCGATCAGGATATGATCAACCAGCTCGTAAATCAGCGTGTCACCGAACTGTTAGCGGAATCGAACCACTCCAATACCTCTGCTGGGACTCCACTACCTATCCGAACTCCAGGTTGTAACTACAAGGAGTTCCGTTCTTGCGGACCCATCCAATTCTGTGGAACTGAAGGAGTCGTTTACTTGGTGAGATGGATAGAAATGACCGAGTCAGTATTTACTGTCAGTAACTGTGTTGAGATTGCTAAGGTGAAGTTCACAACATTTACTCTGAAGGACGAAGCGTTAACTTGGTGAATAACTATCGTAAATCGGTTGGAGATGAAGTGGCATATGCTATGACTTGGGAGAAGTTCAAGGATATGTTGATCAAACCTTACTACCCAAGGAATGAGATTAAGAAATTGGAGATTGAATTCTGGAATCACAAGGTGAAGGGCATTGATTTGATGGCTTACAACCGTCGTTATCAGGAATTGTCATTGCTTTGCCTAGACATGGTCAAGACTGAATCACTTAACATTGAGCATTATATCGATGGTCTACCTCTAGCAACGAGGAATGATGTGATCGCTGCAAGACCTACAAATCTTCATGAGGCCATCTCTATAGCTCAGAGTCTAATGGATTCCATTGTGTTAGAGAATGATGAGAAAGGAAAGAAGGATAAGAGGAAAAGCAATGGCCATGCTAAGGGACATGACAACCCTAACAAACGGCAAGAGACTTCTAAGGTGTATGCAATTGGCAATGGAGAAAAGAAGGGCTATGAAGGGAACAAACCATTGTGTGAACGATGAAACCGACATCATTATAGACAGTGTGCTGTGGTGTGCAAGAATTGCTCTAAGCCAGGGCATCTTGCTAAGGATTATAGGTCCCGACCACTTGCCATGGTGCAAACCGCACCGGGAAATGATTGGAAGGCAAAGGTTACCTGCTTTGGATGTGGGAAGAAGGGACACTACAGAAACAAATGCCGTGAGTCATTGAATGGAGGAAATACTGGAAATGGAGAAAACTGGGGAAACAGAGGAGCAGGAAGTGGTGGACAACCCCATAATCACCAAGGAGCAAGAGGAAACAGAGGAATCCAAGTTGCTGAAGCACAACCATCATATAAACATGCCTTTATTTAAATCATATTCCCCCTCAAGTTGTGACTAAATGTTGGGTCCTGACTTTTATGTATTTTCACACATATGAGATATGTTTAGATCTAGAGAGAGAAAGATGATATGTTTTAGAGAGAGAGAGAGAGAATGGGAAAAGAAATAAGAGAGGTTTCTTATTCCAAATGAACCAACACCCTCCTTGGAAGGTTACATCTCTATTTATACTAGTAGTCTAGGGCTTCACATAACTTTCTACTTATAACATAACTAGCCCTTAGACTTTAACAAAACATGTAAACATAAATAAACTAGCATAAAACATAATATTGCAACCTATTACAAGACTCATTGACTCGATAATGATCGTCACTTCAAGCGTTCCCAACAATCTCCCCCTAAGGGACGATCATTGAGATCTCTCTTTGATTGCTTTTATGATCATCACTTTTGCGTTTCCAACAATCTCCCCCTAAAGGGGTGATCATTGAGATCTTTTTTGCGACCTGTGGGTTATGGGTCCACCAATAAAAATGACTGATCTTTTGACTTCTTTGATGCTTGTTGTTTTGAACTTTGAGTCTTTGTGTAATAGCTTTGCTAGATTCTTTGTTCCAATCATGCTTTGTGATCTTCGTTCTTCGTTCTTGTTGTTGTGATCAAATCATGGTGTAATCTGCCTTTCGCCACTTCTGCGTCTGTGGTGGTTGTCCGCCATTCCAACATGCTCATACATCTTTGGACTTTGACTTTCACATGCACGTAGTTCCATTTCTTTCACTTTGATCTTTAATCTCTTTACTTTGTAGATTCTTCTATTTGGCGTAGAATCTTTCTTTGAACTTTGTGTTGCTTATGTAGGGATCTTTTAAGCCCAATCTAGGATTATAGAAACAATGATTATTTGCACAGCGGAATAACAATAACAATCAAAGTTTCACAAGGTTTTTCTAATATCAATGATCCTTTATGGATCTAATAAAAGTGTTTTTCTTGAAGTGTCACTAAACAATAAAACATGTGTTCCTTTTATAAGCATAAGGAACCCTAAAATACAATAAATATAAAATCAATGCATATCACTACCTAATATAGCTCATGCATATCCTAATAAATAAATACCAAAGATACGGATTAATAATATCTGTAGAAATAAGTCTTCAGCAGGAACACTATGTCAGCAGAAACCATCTATAGCTTCTGCAGAATCCTGTCAGTAGAACTTCATCAGTAGGAACTTCCAAAATTCCTTACAATCCTCCCCTAATCTTGAATTTGACATGGTTAAGTTCAAGATTCCAGATAGAGCTTTAGCATCAAAAGTGTGAGGATTGAAACTTTAATAAGTGCAGCAAAATAAAGTAACCAGTAGCAACCAACCCTATATATCAGCAGCAACTAGTAACCATCTTTGAAGAACAAGGAACCATAAGCAACTTCAACCTATCAGCAACAACAAGAACCAGCAGCAACAAGAGTAGATTTGATAAGCCTTTACCAAGTAGCTACTCACTCTTGGGCTAGCTAGTCCTTTAGTGGAATCATGACATCACCCTGGTGAACTAATAACCAGTTCAACACTTAGAACGTGAATCATCGGTGTGTTGAAATACACTAATGATTTTTGGCAAATCATCACAGCCATAAACGGATTTGACATGTCTTTACCTGTAGCTGTTTGCTCAGGACTAGCCAATTCTTGGGTTACCCAATAGAGCATCACCCATGGTGAATTGATGACCATTTCAACTCTCAGCAATGAAGCATGGGTGAGTTGAGTAACCTATGGTTTTAAGCAAACCATTACAGCTATCAACGGAATTGAGATGTCTTTACCAAAAACCGTTTGCTTTTGGACTAGCCAACTCTTTGATGGAATGCCGTCATCATCATGGTGAGCTGATTACCATTTATGGATTTCTGCAGCCTTTACCACAAGCCATAATCTTGTGGGTAGTCAACTCTTGTGTTAGTAAGACATGGTGAGCTGAGAACCATATGTGTGGTAATTAACCACTACAAGTACCTGCAAATAAGATAAAAATAAATCTATACAAATATATGTTTTTTTTATTTATTATTTTTTGTTTTATTTTTTTTATTTTTTTTTATTTTTTATTTTTTTTTATTTTTTTTATTATTTATTATTTTTTTTTTAATTTTTTTTACCAAATAAAAGAAAGAAACAAATAGAAATATGAAATATATAAAATATACCATCAATCAGCAGGAACCAAAGAAACATGTAGTGTTAGTAGAAACACTAAGCCTCCCTTTAGGCGTATGAGAATCTAACAGCTGCAAAAATGGTTAGTATACATAGAATACAACAATAAGCCTCCCCTTAGGCTTATGCCTCCCCTCAGTCAGTGCACCTGACAAAGACTATTGTTCTTGGGTACCCAGAATGAACCTTTTCTTTTATTTGTCCAAGAACAACCTGTTGAGGGCTTAACACCAGTATCCCATCTTGACCTCCACCCCATATACATTGGGTCAAAATTACTGTAACAATTCACATTTTCTGGATAACTTCTATTCCCGGAAAATTCACTATTCACTTTTACTATTCATGTTACTATTCATTTTTACTATTCATTTCTTTCCGAAATTTTCCCGAAAGTTGATTTTTATTTGATATTCTCAAGTGATAAATCATTTCCATGGCAAATTAAATGTTTGACATTCGTCAGATCATTTTCGTGAAAGTTATTAAGGAATTACACGGAATTACACGTTTTAGGGTAAAACGTCAATCAGAAATTCTACGCACAACGAAATTCAACCCCGTCAGGTGACCCCACATCGGAAAAATGTTTGACACACTCATGATTTATTTGAGAATTAATCGTGACTGAGAAAAACATGACCAAAGACTTCCCAGCAAGTCACCCAAGCCTGTACTACTCTCGCATGAGCACGCTTAACCGTTTGGGCGATTAACCGTTAGACCACAAAACGCGTTTCTAAGAAGATTTGAGTTTTCAACTTATTAGAAAAAGTCAACATATTCTTTCCCTCCCCCATTGACCAAAAATCATCCCTTGATTTTATAAGTCATTTCGTGATTTTTAGGCTTACGGTTTGATGTCTAAAAGACATTTAATACCAACCGACACTAGACTGAGCCCAGTCTAGACATTATAAGTCATTTTAAATCATTTTTATCACATTAGAAAAGTAACATTTTACTTTTCCCAATATTACGCAATATTCAGCGTTTTACGCGAATTACGCGTTTTAGACCCGTGTTTCCAGTTTTTAGCAGGGTTTTAGCACCCGATAGAACCTACCACTCATTTTATATTTTATTATGGACTATATGGACATGTTTAACCATACTTTCAAATTCCATAATTTTACGATACCCGGTTTTACGTTTTGAGGCTTAATCATTTACGATTGGCATTTCCCGGAGTCAAAACTAACCAAGTATCTTGGATAATACCAAGAAAAGTCCACACCCTTGCTCTCCAAGCTTACAAACCGACCTAGGAGGGGGGGAGTCATCCCATGTGGCTTCATCTCATGAAATTACCCCTAGATCATCTCTAAATTACAACTTGGTCACCAAGTTTTGGTAATTTCCTACTAGTTTCCTAACCTCCTCATTTTTGACTATAAATAGCCCCTCTCCCTCCCCTTCTTGGTGCCGTGCATCCCCAACCCCAAATCCCTCTCATCCTTAGTTCATTTCCTTCTAATTTCTAGCAAGATTCAAGTGAAGTTCAAGTATAGAAACCCTAGCTTAGTTTCTAGTAATCAAAACTCTTCCAAACTCTAATATAATTGGTGATTTCTCTTGAGTTTAAATCCACTCAATTCACTTTAACCTTCATCATCCATCTTTCAAGAATACCAAGGGTAGAAAGATTGCATGAAGTGAAAAAGGGTTGAAGCAAGTCTATCAATGTCCTATCCTTACATGTTAACTTCCTTTCATCTTTGAAAGCCAAAAGTTGTGAGCCAAACCCTAACTTGATTCTTGTTAAATAATCATGTTCATGTTATTTACATATTATTCTTGCTATATTATGTCTTGTAGTTATGTCCATGATGTATAAAAATGACCAAAACAAGTTATTGTTATTGATTGTTAAAACAAGTTACTAAAACAAGTAAACTAGTGACTTTCTTGGAGAACCACGACCAAAATGGTAAAATTATGATATTGGATTATTACATATTGTAGTAGAGGACTTAAAAAGGAAACCATAGCAATTTGAACCACCCAAAACGAGTATACGAGTCAAAAGTTACGCCCATTTGAAATTACCAAAGATTTCCGGCAAAACTGCCAAATAGCTTCCTGATCAAATTTGGGTTTTGAAAGTCCCACTTCTAGTCCGATTCATCAAAAAGTTAAAACACGAAAGTTGTCCGGAACGACGTTTTCGTTCAGGAACAAAGAAGCTCGAGACCTAAAAATGCTTTCCGAGTGATAAAATTCTTCAAATTCTAAACAGCCCATTTTTAGGCAAAAGTCACTAGATTATGGTTATACTTTGAAAGGAACAAGAGGTTTTATGACCTATAATCAAGACCACAACCATGGCTAGAGCCAAGGTTGTGTCTCATGACCTTGAAACAAGGACCAAAGGTCATGGCTAGGACATGACGAAATGACCATACCAACTTACATAGGCATAAACATGAAACAATGAATTAGGCGATAATATGAACAAGCAATTTGGATCTACTTCACTAAAAGGAAACCATGAGATATTACCAAGATAAAATGGTCATTCAAGACTTATGAAACTACCCCTAATAACAATCTTCATGTACTAATAAACTTTCCTAAGTTTATTCAAATATCGGACATGTAACTTTTCGAATCAAAACTTATATCTATATATTTCATCAACTACTACAATAGTAGGGAGCCTCATGTGAGGAGTTCATTATGTAAGCCGTCGAGTTGAGTTGTGGATTTACGAGTTAAAGTGTCCTGGCTCCTCGAACGCTTACTAACATGACTTCTGAATTATGTCGGCCCGAACGGTAGTAAACGATATACAAAACATACATGTTCATGAATCTTTCTTTCAACGACTTACATTATACATCATACCACATCATGGACTAAATGCAAGATATATATATATAGGCACTACTTCATATTCTTTACTCCGATCCTAAGTCGCGACATTCTATTATAGGTTGCTCGTAGAAACCTTCACGATTCGACCGTTACATTCATTACTTGCTATCTTACTTAAGGTGAGTTCATAGCCCCACTTTCCATTACTTAATTGTTTTACAATTCCTTGGGGGGAATACATGCTATTTCTAAATCGAATACAATGCTTTCTAATGTATGCTTCACGACGATGTTTTATTATCACTAAGTACCAGCCTTGCTAAACCGATATCCTTGATTATGAACCATTTAATCACTAGCAATAGTGAGCGCGAATATTAATAATAGGCCTATTGGGATTGACGAATCCCATTTGTATTGACTAAGTTCAAACAAATGCATTAATATTTGAGATTTAGGTATGTTAGCAAAGTACCTACCAGGATAAATCTGCCGATCGATATTGGTACACGTTAACGTTATGGTGTCATAAGCTTAGTGTATAATACATGTTCCAGGCGTATAATAACGTAGCCTACCTGTTTTGTTTTCCAAACATTGGTGTGAGCCTATAACTCACACTACCAACATATTGTGTTCAATCGATTTAACAAACTCTATGAATATCACTCAACCTTTGTGTTGACCTCTCAAGCATGTATTTCAGGTTCATGACGATCAAGGATGGCACGGAAGGACATGGATACTCAAGAGGGCTATAAATTTTATTATCATTCAAAACTCATTTATTATACATTGTAAACATGGAACCAATTGGGACCTCATTTTGAAATCTCTGATATTTATATAATTTGAATGATACATCTTTTAAAACGACTCAATTGGAGTTCGTTTTCTATTATTGTGACTATTGTGCCGTCGAGTAACACCCAGTTCGAATTCCGCTGCAACCATGAATTGGGGGTGTTACAGATTGGTACCAGAGCCATGGTTATAGAGAAACGGGTCTAATTGAGACCTAAACTATAACTACAATCACAAACAAAAACATTTTATAGCCTTCCGCTCTCCGTGTCTTCCATCCTCCAGACGATTATGGATTTAGTAAGCATGTTATGATATACAAACATGTTAGTATATTCATATATACCCATTTTGAGCATTTCCCCGTAAGCATTAGTATATTGATATATAAACTTGGTTTATTTTCAATCATTTTATCTAAACATATCTACACATGCCTATTCTATGGCATTTCGACACAACCACATTCTCCCAACCATGTTCCTACTCCAACATTTTATATCCAAGATATTGTAACGAATTACGATGGTCTTTTCTATTTCCCGAACATTGTATGACACAATGGTCTTAATCATTTCTCAAATGTTTTGAGTCACACAATGGTCTAATCTACTTCCGAGACATTGTGATTTGTGCAATGGTCTCTCGAATTATTCCACCACCTCATCAATATCATTTCATATGATATCAAAAACCCATCACAATCTATCGATTTCCAAACAAGAAATATGAGATTTCTAAAGGACAAACTAATCCATCATCGACAAAAGTTGAACTTTCTCTACATCCATCAAAATTTTCTTCTGAAACCTTCATTGTTAAAAGTTTGTAATTCTAGCCCAGTATAGACTGTTTTAGAATTACTTCAACTTCCTTTCCACACATATCTACCCGTACTATCTTCTATGCAATGGAATGTGAAAACATATGTTACAAGTCTCTTATGGCGGGACTTGCAACTGAATGGTTTGACATCGCCTTTGTTTAGTGGACAGTTTCCCGAAAGCAACGGACGTATCACAAGTATACCTAATTTAGGTATTTGAAAATTTTATCGAACCTTGGCTAAATATAGACTAGTCACCTATATTTAACCTAGGGACAGTGGAATATAGTCTGACTAACTATATTCGACTTAAAATTTTCAAATACTGAGAATAGTTGTACTAGGGTTATGTTTAGATTGATTTCCTACATGAACACGATAAACCACCAAAATACATTAAAACAATCTAGAGACACGATAGTGTCTTACCACTCAGCAAGATCTTAACACCTTATTTGTATGATCTAAATTTCATTCTTGAAATTTTTCGTTTATGAGATAATCCGAACTACTATCTTGGGATAGTTATCAATTATTCTCTTCATCCTGTAGAAGTACTATCCTGTTTAGGTCCTAAGGATACCATTCCATCATAAACTTTTAAAATCTCTTAAGATTTTTAAAGCAAACTCAACATCTATACCTAAGAGTATTAATGTTAAGCATACACTAAGCACTTTTGTTCATCAACATATCACAACATTACCTTCACAACCGTGGCAAACACAAACTCATTAACAAGATCTTGATGCACTTTTAAAGCTCAAATCATCCTTAGTTACACCACAAGCACCCTCACCGGCTTTACAAGATTGAATATTCATCTTGTACTTTTGGAACACCTGTATCATCTCATAATACACTACCTTGTAACTCACCGACTAAGTATGAATGTTGTGTAGGATGATTTGTAATTATTTGAATGGATTCGGATGCCTTTTCATTTAAATAAAGACATTGTAAATCACTAAACCATAAATTTATATTTCCTTATCTACATTGTTTGGGATGCCTCTCTATGTAAATAAAGAATTATAAACAAGTGGGCTTATTTGTATCCGAAATAACATAAGTATGAAGTCAAGGTACAACAACCGATTACCTACTAGGCTATGATTGCAATTACTATCTCAATTCCTATTAATATTCGACAGCTATATCAATTTCCTTTGATATTCGACTATTACCATACCTTTCCTACATAAAAGTTATGCCGACACATGACGCAGACCCCTAGAATTCCAAGTTGGAGACAGGGTTATGCTAAAGGTATCGCCTTGGAAAGGCTTGATACGATTCGGTAAACGAGGAAAACTAAACCCAAGATACATCGGACCATTCAAAATCCTAGCCAGGGTTGGCCATGTGGCGTACAGACTTGAGCTTCCATCAGAACTCAGTAGTGTACACCCCACTTTCCATGTATCCAACCTAAAGAAATGCTTGTCGGATGAATCACTCGTGATTCCACTCGATGAAATTCAACTCAATGACGATCTTCAATTTATTGAGGAACCCGTAGAAATCATGGACCGAGAGGTCAAACAACTCAAGCAAAGCCGTATTCCAATTGTCAAAGTTCGTTGGAACTCACGACGTGGTCCTGGATACACATGGGAACGAGAGGACCAGATACGTAAGACATACCCACATCTTTTTACCAACAAAGTTTCTACTCCCAACACAAATTGATCTCCGGGACGGAGCTCTCATATGGGGTGGAGACTGTAACAATTCACATTTTCTGGATAACTTCTATTCCCGGAAAATTCACTATTCACTTTTACTATTCATGTTACTATTCATTTTTACTATTCATTTCTTTCCGAAATTTTCCCGAAAGTTGATT
The DNA here is from genome assembly GCA_030686995.1 of Artemisia argyi. Lineage (NCBI taxonomy): Eukaryota > Viridiplantae > Streptophyta > Magnoliopsida > Asterales > Asteraceae > Artemisia > Artemisia argyi. Next base: position 107,705,172 of record CM060685.1, read on the forward strand.
TTTATTTGATATTCTCAAGTGATAAATCATTTCCATGGCAAATTAAATGTTTGACATTCGTCAGATCATTTTCGTGAAAGTTATTAAGGAATTACACGGAATTACACGTTTTAGGGTAAAACGTCAATCAGAAATTCTACGCACAACGAAATTCAACCCCGTCAGGTGACCCCACATCGGAAAAATGTTTGACACACTCATGATTTATTTGAGAATTAATCGTGACTGAGAAAAACATGACCAAAGACTTCCCAGCAGGTCACCCAAGCCTGTACTACTCTCGCATGAGCACGCTTAACCGTTTGGGCGATTAACCGTTAGACCACAAAACGCGTTTCTAAGAAGATTTGAGTTTTCAACTTATTAGAAAAAGTCAACATATTCTTTCCCTCCCCCATTGACCAAAAATCATCCCTTGATTTTATAAGTCATTTCGTGATTTTTAGGCTTACGGTTTGATGTCTAAAAGACATTTAATACCAACCGACACTAGACTGAGCCCAGTCTAGACATTATAAGTCATTTTAAATCATTTTTATCACATTAGAAAAGTAACATTTTACTTTTCCCAATATTACGCAATATTCAGCGTTTTACGCGAATTACGCGTTTTAGACCCGTGTTTCCAGTTTTTAGCAGGGTTTTAGCACCCGATAGAACCTACCACTCATTTTATATTTTATTATGGACTATATGGACATGTTTAACCATACTTTCAAATTCCATAATTTTACGATACCCGGTTTTACGTTTTGAGGCTTAATCATTTACGATTGGCATTTCCCGGAGTCAAAACTAACCAAGTATCTTGGATAATACCAAGAAAAGTCCACACCCTTGCTCTCCAAGCTTACAAACCGACCTAGGAGGGGGGGAGTCATCCCATGTGGCTTCATCTCATGAAATTACCCCTAGATCATCTCTAAATTACAACTTGGTCACCAAGTTTTGGTAATTTCCTACTAGTTTCCTAACCTCCTCATTTTTGACTATAAATAGCCCCTCTCCCTCCCCTTCTTGGTGCCGTGCATCCCCAACCCCAAATCCCTCTCATCCTTAGTTCATTTCCTTCTAATTTCTAGCAAGATTCAAGTGAAGTTCAAGTATAGAAACCCTAGCTTAGTTTCTAGTAATCAAAACTCTTCCAAACCCTAATATAATTGGTGATTTCTCTTGAGTTTAAATCCACTCAATTCACTTTAACCTTCATCATCCATCTTTCAAGAATACCAAGGGTAGAAAGATTGCATGAAGTGAAAAAGGGTTGAAGCAAGTCTATCAATGTCCTATCCTTACATGTTAACTTCCTTTCATCTTTGAAAGCCAAAAGTTGTGAGCCAAACCCTAACTTGATTCTTGTTAAATAATCATGTTCATGTTATTTACATATTATTCTTGCTATATTATGTCTTGTAGTTATGTCCATGATGTATAAAAATGACCAAAACAAGTTATTGTTATTGATTGTTAAAACAAGTTACTAAAACAAGTAAACTAGTGACTTTCTTGGAGAACCACGACCAAAATGGTAAAATTATGATATTGGATTATTACATATTGTAGTAGAGGACTTAAAAAGGAAACCATAGCAATTTGAACCACCCAAAACGAGTATACGAGTCAAAAGTTACGCCCATTTGAAATTACCAAAGATTTCCGGCAAAACTGCCAAATAGCTTCCTGATCAAATTTGGGTTTTGAAAGTCCCACTTCTAGTCCGATTCATCAAAAAGTTAAAACACGAAAGTTGTCCGGAACGATGTTTTCGTTCAGGAACAAAGAAGCTCGAGACCTAAAAATGCTTTCCGAGTGATAAAATTCTTCAAATTCTAAACAGCCCATTTTTAGGCAAAAGTCACTAGATTATGGTTATACTTTGAAAGGAACAAGAGGTTTTATGACCTATAATCAAGACCACAACCATGGCTAGAGCCAAGGTTGTGTCTCATGACCTTGAAACAAGGACCAAAGGTCATGGCTAGGACATGACGAAATGACCATACCAACTTACATAGGCGTAAACATGAAACAATGAATTAGGCGATAATATGAACAAGCAATTTGGATCTACTTCACTAAAAGGAAACCATGAGATATTACCAAGATAAAATGGTCATTCAAGACTTATGAAACTACCCCTAATAACAATCTTCATGTACTAATAAACTTTCCTAAGTTTATTCAAATATCGGACATGTAACTTTTCGAATCAAAACTTATATCTATATATTTCATCAACTACTACAATAGTAGGGAGCCTCATGTGAGGAGTTCATTATGTAAGCCGTCGAGTTGAGTTGTGGATTTACGAGTTAAAGTGTCCTGGCTCCTCGAACGCTTACTAACATGACTTCTGAATTATGTCGGCCCGAACGGTAGTAAACGATATACAAAACATACATGTTCATGAATCTTTCTTTCAACGACTTACATTATACATCATACCACATCATGGACTAAATGCAAGATATATATATATAGGCACTACTTCATATTCTTTACTCCGATCCTAAGTCGCGACATTCTATTATAGGTTGCTCGTAGAAACCTTCACGATTCGACCGTTACATTCATTACTTGCTATCTTACTTAAGGTGAGTTCATAGCCCCACTTTCCATTACTTAATTGTTTTACAATTCCTTGGGGGGAATACATGCTATTTCTAAATCGAATACAATGCTTTCTAATGTATGCTTCACGACGATGTTTTATTATCACTAAGTACCAGCCTTGCTAAACCGATATCCTTGATTATGAACCATTTAATCACTAGCAATAGTGAGCGCGAATATTAATAATAGGCCTATTGGGATTGACGAATCCCATTTGTATTGACTAAGTTCAAACAAATGCATTAATATTTGAGATTTAGGTATGTTAGCAAAGTACCTACCAGGATAAATCTGCCGATCGATATTGGTACACGTTAACGTTATGGTGTCATAAGCTTAGTGTATAATACATGTTCCAGGCGTATAATAACGTAGCCTACCTGTTTTGTTTTCCAAACATTGGTGTGAGCCTATAACTCACACTACCAACATATTGTGTTCAATCGATTTAACAAACTCTATGAATATCACTCAACCTTTGTGTTGACCTCTCAAGCATGTATTTCAGGTTCATGACGATCAAGGATGGCACGGAAGGACATGGATACTCAAGAGGGCTATAAATTTTATTATCATTCAAAACTCATTTATTATACATTTTAAACATGGAACCAATTGGGACCTCATTTTGAAATCTCTGATATTTATATAATTTGAATGATACATCTTTTAAAACGACTCAATTGGAGTTCGTTTTCTATTATTGTGACTATTGTGCCGTCGAGTAACACCCAGTTCGAATTCCGCTGCAACCATGAATTGGGGGTGTTACAATTACTAGGCCAAAAACCAGTCTGAAAGTAAGTGCTAGTAGGTCTATAAAATGGTCTAGCAACATGTCTTTTCCAACCGACTGGAAAAGGTCTACCAGTAGAAACTGGCTTACCAGCAGAAACTGACTTATCAGTTGGATTGGGTCTGCTGGTTTTTACATGTGCTTGTGGAACATATGGGGGAATAACACTAACATTTTTCCACATTGGTCTAGGTCTCTTTTGGTCAGCATACATACCCATTCTTTTCTCATGATAATCACAATCTTTAATAAGATGAGACTTACTACCACACACAAAACAAGTTTTCTTCTTAACATTACCAGCCTTTTTATTAGAACAACCATGCTTATTACAAGAAGTCCTAGAATTGTATGTATTCTTATCAGATTTATTACAAGTGAAACTAGGTAAATCTTGAACAACAATGGGTTCTTGCTTGGGTGCCTTAACTTTGGATTCAATCTCAACTTTACTCTTGGATGTGGAAACACTAGAAGTAGAATTAAAGGAGGTAGACTCAGTTGAGATGGACTCTGAGCTTTTGACACTAACAACAATAGGGACAGGGACATTGACCTTGGAAGACTTGTCACTTGAATCACATGAGGCATAGTCAGTAGACTTACAATCAGGGTCTGGCAAGTCACTTGACTTTTTGCCATATAGATGGTGTGATCCATCAAAGTCTTTTTGAGGAGAGCTAGGCATAAACTCACCTCTAATAGGTCCAGGGACATCATGCAATTCTCCTTCTTTAACATAATTTGCTAAGCCTGCTGGTGTAGATTTACCCATATGTGTGGTAATTAACCACTACAAGTACCTGCAAATAAGATAAAAATAAATCTATACAAATATATGTTTTTTTTTGTTTTTTTTTTATTTTATTTTTATTATTTATTTTTATTATTTTTTTTACCAAATAAAAGAAAGAAACAAATAGAAATATGAAATATATAAAATATACCATCAATCAGCAGGAACCAAAGAAACATGTAGTGTTAGTAGAAATACTAAGCCTCCCTTTAGGCGTATGAGGATCCAACAGCTGCAAAAATGGTTAGTATACATAGAATACAACAATAAGCCTCCCCTTAGGCTTATGCCTCCCCTCAATCAGTGCACCTGACAAAGACTATTGTTCTTGGGTCCCCAGAATGAACCTTTTCTTTTATTTGTCCAAGAACAACCTGTTGAGGGCTTAACACCAGTATCCCATCTTGTCCCCCACCCCATATACATTGGGTCAAAATTACTAGGCCAAAAACCAGTCTGAAAGTAAGTGCTAGTAGGTCTATAAAATGGTCTAGCAACATGTCTTTTCCAACCAACTGGAAAAGGTCTACCAGTAGAAACTGGCTTACCAGCAAAAACTGACTTATCAGTTGGATTGGGTCTGCTGGTTTTTACATGTGCTTGTGGAACATATGAGGGAATAGCACTAACATTTTTCCACATTGGTCTAGGTCTCTTTTGGTCAGCATACATACCCATTCTTTTCTCATGATAATCACAATCTTTAATAAGATGAGACTTACTACCACACACAAAACAAGTTTTCTTCTTAACATTACCAGCCTTTTTATTAGAACAACCATGCTTATTACAAGAAGTCCTAGAATTGTATGTATTCTTATCAAATTTATTACAAGTGAAACTAGGTAAATCTTGAACAACAATGGGTTCTTGCTTGGGTGCCTTAACTTTGGATTCAATCTCAACTTTACTCTTAGATGTGGAAACACTAGAAGTAGAATTAAATGAGGTAGACTCAGTTGAGATGGACTCTGAGCTTTTGACACTAACAACAATAGGGATAGGGACATTGACCTTGGAAGACTTGTCACTTGAATCACATGAGGTATAGTCAGTAGACTTACAATCAGGGTCTGGCAAGTCACTTGACTTTTTGCCATATAGATGGTGTGATCCATCAAAGTCTTTTTGAGGAGAGCTAGGCATAAACTCACCTCTAATAGGTCCAGGGACATCATGCAATTCTCATTCTTTAACATAATTTGCTAAGCCTGCTGGTGTAGATTTACCCATATCATTCCTTGCCTCTAAACCAACATATTTTTTAAAACCTAAACCTATCCCAGAGTTTACAGCTTGACTACCATAAAGACAGTTAGCTAAATTATCTCCTAAAATTAACCAATTTTTATGTAAAGCTACTTCTTTATCTAACTTATCTTGCAAAACATCTTTCTCAGACTTAATTCTAGCTTTTTCTTTTTTAGTAAACTTTAATTCATTGCTAGTATTCTCTAAATATCTATTTAAAACTCTAATATTTTCCTCATAAGCCAATTGATTACGTTGAAACCACACCTTCTGTTGTTCTAAAGTTTTAAAAGCTTCTTTGTAAGTTTGAGCTTCAATAAAACAAGTATTATATTTTGGTTTCATCTCATCATAAGCTTCTTTAAGAGTTTTATATTTATAATCACAATCACAAGGAGAATTATGTACCTGAGAAATGCCCATAAAAGCAACTTGATCATGCTGATCCTTTGTAGGACAGCTTGCCAGCAATCCACTCTACTCAGAACCAGAAGCTTCATCATTATCAGGCTCATGTTCCTCACCTTGTATCTTATGTCCAGCAACCTTTTCCCTCACTTGAGTGGCACATCCTTCCTTATCTTTTCCTTCATCTTGTGACCTGTCTATCCTAGAACGAATAGGTAGCAAGTTTCTAACTTTCATGACAAATGTCTCAAGAGAATCATCTGATCCGAATGAAGTCATTTTACGAAAATAAAAATAACCCTCATTTTATTCCTAGTTGAGTACTAGAGATTAGTCTCACAACAAACCACAAGCACAAGCAGCAATAAATTCAACCAAACACCAGGCAATAAATATACCACAACGAACCCACTGATATAGCAAAATTAAACCTTTTGACTTTTAGTTGGAACCAAACCAGTAGCAATAGATCAGCAGTAACGAGAACAGTAGGAAGGATCAGCAGAAACAAAATAATCTTATCAGCAGAAATGAAAACTTAACGTAGTAGCTCACTCATCCAATTGCCAACACCAAACTTAATATACTGTTCGACCCCAAAACTTTATATAATATCACAACAGCAACGTGCCAAATTAATTCACGTCAACAGCAGCAAAATAAAATACTCATCAAAACAATTGTCATTAATCAATTAGTATTCGTGAATCAAACTTCAACTAAAGTAATATTAACCAATCTCCACTTCACCTTAAACAAACTCTCCAATATTAAATTGATACCACAATTTAAATTGGTACACGAGATTTAAGCCATACCCATTAATTCTACTGACCAATCAGAAATCAGCCATAATACCTCATTGAATTAATATGTTTGACCCATGATCATTATAGTACGAGGAAAGTCACCAACCGATCCAGTTAATGAATACTATTAGCAATTATGAGTATTAATTGTACCAAACAACAAATCAATTTGAATAAAACCACACCATGATTCGGCCAATTACAATCTTTCTCTGTAATCTGTATGTGGCAACGACAAATCTTAAAAAGAATTAATTTGTTACCTTTTGATGCCTTTGTCGCCACACAAAAAAAAATCAAACAGCAAACATTTTCAAAACCAATTCGTACCCTTTTACGAATCTGCTACTGTTCAATAATAAAACCCCTTGTATCAACTAGAACATATCATCAGTATACGACAAATCCCAATCACCCCAATTAACTAATTTACCAAATTTAATATTAACCTAATATTGTAGTAGCAGCACTACTATTCCATTGCATTATTTACTCAACAAAGTCGACCCAAAAACAATCATAATTTAATGGAACGTGTGACAGATGAATAAATTAAAGAATTTACCACCACCGACACCAACTTTGTAAAACTTCAATCAAATAATTCGATAATAAATAGGTACGAGATTAATTTTGCTTTACCAATCAGATACTGCTTGCGTTGACCTTTTTCCGATCTGCTTTCTTCGGATCTGCTACTCTTTGACAATGAAAACCTTGTAGATCCCTAGAAATCGAGCCCCCTGTGCTCTGATGCCAATTGTAGGGATCTTTTAAGCCCAATCTAGGATTATAGAAACAATGATTATTTGCACAGCGGAATAACAATAACAATCAAAGTTTCACAAGGTTTTTCTAATATCAATAATCCTCTATGTATCTAATAAAAGTGTTTTTGTTGAAGTGTCACTAATCAATAAAACCTGTGTTCCTTTTATAAGCATAAGGAACCCTAAAATACAATAAATATAAAATCAATGCATATCACTACCTAATATAGCTCATGCATATCCTAATAAATAAATACCAAAGATATGGATTAATAATATCCGTAGAAATAAGTCCTCAGCAGGAACACTATGTCAACAGAAACCATCTATAGCCTCAGCAGAATCCTGTCAGTAGAACTTCATCAGTAGGAACTTCCAAAATTTCTTACAGCTTAGATCTTTACGGGAGCTTTCTTTGACTTCAAGATGTATGTATGAGCATACGCAATTTATCGCCATGGAGGTGATGCGTAGCTGCAGGTAAACAATTAGCAATAAACAACCGGTACTTACAGATAAGTGATGAGGCGAAAAATGAACCACTTTTAGGGGGTCATTTAAGCCCGGAATTGAATTTATTTGATCAAATATTACCCTAAATCGTTCCTTTTGTGATTTTAGGTACTTTGGGAGTGAATTCTGGAAAAGAAGGCATTTTGGACGTTTTTGGAGCATAAAAGTGATGAAAACGGCAAAGACTTAATTTTCCTTGCTGGGAACAGTGGAGACGACGTCAAGAAGTAAATCTTGACGGCGTCAAGAGTAAAAGTGGTGACGGCCCAGAAGAAACGTGAAGGCATCACCAAAGGCCGTCACGTGTTAACTTGTCAAAACTTGCGTGCGGAGTAGCTGATATTGTTTTGGTCATAACTTTTCCATACAAACTCGGATTTAGTTGATTCAAAAGCCCACGCGAAGAGGACGAAGAAATCTTCGATTTGGTGAAAACGGCGGGCTGACGCCGTCATGTGTTAAAGCTGACGTTGTCAAGCCTTGCCGACAGAAAACATGCCTATAAATATAATATCATAACTTCACTTTTTGTCAGCCCTAAACCCTAAGGTCGATTCCTGGGTTTAGGTGGGTGTTTTTCTAGCAACTTATAGGGTTTCAATCACTCCATAAACATCATTATTGGTTTGATGATTCTATCTCAATTATGTCTTTGATTATTATTGTTGATTGTCCTTCTTTGATTATGTTTTGCTAATTCACCTTGTGTCTACTTATGATTGTGTGAAACTTGTGTATAATTGATTAGATCTCATTGATTTCTTGTTGATGTTTGTGTCTATCTCCATCAATGAGGGGCTTGTTGATGTGTGTGTCTATCTCCATCAATTAAGGCGTGACAACTTCAATAGATCTAGTTGGTTTAGTTTATAATTCTTGTTTCCTATTGATTCTTGTTTTGATTGAATGTCTCATCAATGTTAGGCTTAAGAAAATTGGCAGACTTCCATAGGGTAACATGCTTGAACGTCTTAAGAAATATGAACCGATGTGTACTAGGTTTTTATGGTTGTATTTGATGCATGAGCGAATTCTAGTGATCCCATGTTAGGAGCTTCTTAGCCGGCTCGACATAGGAGTGAAGTAGGAGCTTATAGGATTGGGGAAGTAAGTACGCCACCCTATGAATGGTATTAAGGAATACAACCCGTCAATTAAAGCAAGGTGTAACAATTCAATAGGTAGAATTGGATAGCTAGCAAGGAGTAACATATCATAGGTAGACATGCTTTACTTATCTTGTAGAACCTTAGTTTATTTTCTTGTTTATTAGTTTAATTAGTAGCTTTTGGGTTAGTTGATTAGCAACTAATTCCGCCCACTCTCCCAATATCCGAGATTTTTACTTGCTTTTCATAAATTATAAAAACATAAAAAGAATGAACCTTCACCTTTAGACCTAGTTAGATTAATTTCAATCCTAACGACACTATTCCTAGCTGAACGATCAATCCCCCGGTACTTGTCACTATACTATACTACAACGATCAGGTACACTGCCTGGTGGGGGTTGTAAGCTTCTCGAGATCCCTCGAGAGGTAAAGCCTGGTGCAATTCCCACGCATCAAGTTTTTGGCGCCGCAGCCCGGGGAATAGTTATTGTCTAGGTTAGAATCTCTTTTTATTAAGTCTACTTGCTAGATTCCATTCTAGTAAGATTTTTATTTTTAATTTTTAGGTTCTCTTTAGTCTATCTTAATTCTTTGTGTTTTTGTTTGTAACTCTTCACCACCCGACATCATGGACGATGGGAACATCTTTGAACCCGTCATCCCACCACAACAAAACCCACCACTAGAACCTCTTAGGCCCCAAACCTTAGGAGAGTATTCCCGACCTAGCCACCAAGGCTACCGAAACACCAGTGAGCTCACCGGAGCCAATGTGACCCCCTTGCGATCCGACACCATCCGGTTGGTGCAAAGCGGATGTGCATTCCATGGACTTCGTTCCGAAGATCCAAATCAGCATCTTAAGGACTTCCTCAAAATCGTAGATTCCATAGACCTAAATGTTTCAACTAGAGAGACAACCCGATTACGCCTATTCCAATGCTCTCTACGTGATCAAGCTAGTCAATGGCTTGAGCATTTACCCGCGGGATCTATCACCACATGGGATGATCTCACCACTCGTTTCCTTGCTCAATTTTTCCCACCGGGGAGAACTACTAAGCTTAGAAATGAGATCTTGATGTTCCAACAATATCAAGGTGAAACTCTTTATGAAGCATGGACTCGTTTCAAGGACTTACTCCAAAAAGTCCCTCATCATGGCATAGATCTTTGGCTCCAAGTCCAAATCTTTTATGACCATATCGATCTCTCCACGAGGCGAGCCATTGACCAATCGGCCGGTGGTAAGCTACGTGATCTAAGTGCGGAGCAATCATGGGAACTCATAGAATATCTTGCTCTCTATGACAACGAAAGTTGAAATGATCCCCGTGATTTGAACAAAACGGTCAAGGCAATATCTTTGCCTTTGAACAACTCTAGCACTCCCGATCGTAGGATCATGGAACTTGAGGACCAAGTCAAGTTTCTCATGAAATCTTACGAAGCTCCTAAGCCTTCAAGTCAAGTGAAAAAAATCACTTCTTCATGCAAATTATGTAGTGGTCCCCATGACACTCGTGATTGTGTCGAACTCCCCGGAACAGCTTTTGCGGACTACGCATCCTCGCGTACCGATGAAGCGGGATATAAGTGGTACACTTTCAAACCCGAGCCAAATCCTTACGGTGATTCATACAACCCTTCTTGGAAAAATCACTCAAACCTTAGGTGGAAACAAAATCAAGCCAATTCTTCCAATCCGCATAGTCGTTACCAACCAAACGGTCCACCCTCCAACCGTACTTTCAACAACAATCCTTCTAACAACTATGGTAGTACCAACAATCTTAAAGGATTGATGTCTAAGTTCATGGCATCTCAAGAAGCTCGCATAGCTAGGTTTGAAACCGAATTCAACCAACAACAAACGGAGATGACCAATAAGATAGATAACTTGTTGAAGGCCCTCAACAACCAAGCGTTAGCCACACCTAAGAAGGACACTAGGGACACCAACAACGGAATCCAAATTAAGGACCCCTCATCATCCAAACATGTCCACTTTGTCAATGTTGTCACCATTAAGCCAATAGATAAGGAGATAGAAGAAAGTGACAAGGATGAAGTTGGAGTAGAAACCGAGACTAGGGATGAAAGTAGGGAAGTTGAGGTTAATAGGGGAGATAAGTTAGAGGAAGTAGAGACTATAGAAGAGTATTTTGATAAGTTGCCTACCAAGGAAGAATGGGAATACCATAAGGATTTATTTGATAGTCCCGAGAGACCATATATCCTTGGCACACCCCCTATCAAAATGGGAGACCCCTCTAACATTAACATACCATGCAACATCGGGCATATGCATATATGGAAAGCTTATATCGATCCTAGATCTCCTGTAAACATCATGACTAGGACTTATTACAATTTGGTGATGAAGAAGCAACTTGATTATTGGATGATGCCCAATAAGAATTTGATAAGTAATTTTGTAGGAAGAGTGAAGGGATTGCATGTGATTATAGGTAATTTCACTTAGGAGATCGATTTTATGATAGTGGAAGACACTCGTCCGGTGATAGATGATTGCCTAAGCCAAATAATATTCGGAAAACCATTTGTTGAGGCCACTAGGATGAGTTATGATCCGACTTTAGGGATAGTTAGATTCAAGGAAGAGAATGATGAGATTGCCTACCAAATGCCCTACAAGATTGAGCAATACCGCCTCCTCTCTAATTTAGAAAAGGAACACAAACAAGCGGCTTATTATAGGAATGATGAGGATAGACGTAGAGGAGTAGAGTATGTGAAGAATAGGATGCTTGGTTTCTACAAAGAATGCCTGCAACTAGGTCCGGAATACAAAACTAGTTTAGAAGACGACCTAGAGAGTGAAACCAACGATGAGGTCACGTAGTAACCCATGACCCTTGAGTCTAGCTACAAGACTCGTAAATAAAGAAAAGCGCTTCTTGGGGGGCAACCCATGCTTTGTGTGATTTTTATTTTGTTTGTTTGTTATTTGCTTCCGTATGCATGCATTATTTTTATTGTTGGTAGATCATGTTTCTAAACTAAATAGTGGAAATACTTTACATTGTTGTTGTGGCTTAGTCTTAACTTCACCTAAAAGTATTTTTGCAAAAGATAAGTGTAAGGGGAAACCCCAAATATGTTTTTAAGAAACAAACCGATCATGATTCTCCACAATATTAAGTGAACATGTATATTCGTATTTGTTAGAGTCAAATGCTTGTATCGAGTCATAATGAAGTTTTGCAGGATTTTCCAAGAAGTAGGACCATGTTTTTCCAGAAATTTTTTGGAAACTTAACATAAGAATTTCTGCAGGTCACTTCTGACGGCGTCATGAGCTTGCTCTTGACGGCGTCACGTTTGAAAATCTGGAAATTTTACCGGTTTTGTTTTTCTAACGGAGTCTTAAAGTTTTTGTTGAATTATTAAGTTTTATAATCGCCAGGAAATCTGCAAACTTCATTCCACAAGCATTATATCTTATTTTGTTTTCTAGGATTTAGTAACTTATGTAGATTGCCGCCGATTTTATGCGAGGTTGCCTTGTCTGTTTTCTCAGGATTTACAGGTTATGTATGACAAGAAGATGATTTATTTTTCTGGAAGGGAAGCTTTGATTGTTCATTTTCTTGGAGGAAGATTTAACCTGGTCACCTTATTATCCATACCGAGCGAATCAGGGGAGTATTTGATTTCATTTGTTTTACTTATTTCACTTTTACATTCTTTACTTGAACATTGGGGACAATGTTCATCTTAAGTGTAAGGGGAGGGTAAAATGATGATACCTTACAAATACACTTTCGCTTGAGTTTGTTTGTTTGATAGTAGATGTGTAATAAAACTATGAGAAATACTTGTTAGTGCAATTTTAGCGCCAAATTTAAAATTTTTTACAATATTTAGGAGTGAAACTTTAGATATAGCAAGCATCTCATTGATAGGAGATTGTATGACTAGCACATAACCGTATCATTCAAAAAAATTTTCCACCCAAATATGTGAGGTTCGCATTTAGATTTCATAGGAAAAGCATTTACTATTAGTGCTTATGAGTGTACCGGTAGCATTTAGATTCTAGAACTCGCGTTAGTGATGCATCCCGAGACCGCTTGTGAGACTACATTCGTGTAGTAGGATTTACTACATGATAAGAGGCATTAGGATCACCCTTGTGTTAAACCCGTATCATAATTACTTGACCATTTAAGTCATATTACTTGGCTAGTTAAGTCAATTAATTTTTCCCACACCTTAGCGTTGTACTCATTTTTAGTACATGAAAACCCTAGTACACCCCTCCGAGCCTATCTTTTCGTTTCTAACTTTAAGCATCTGACTTAAAGGAAGAATTTGTTACACCCCACCTAAATGTACAACCAAATCGCCTTAGCCTTCCGTGTATGCGCTCATCTTTAGTGCATTATTGTTATTTGTTAAACCCTAAGTTAACTATCTAATTGATTACATGGTTGCTAAGTCTAGTCATATCCTTGTACATATTGTTTTGGGACGATTGGGACTCATGGGTAAAGTACTTATTTTATGGAGTAATGGGGAAGAACATCATATATTACCCCCGTATGTGCGTTAATCTTAAAAGTACTCCAAGTGTTTTGATTATCTTAATTCGAGTCATTAGTTTAGTTATTTGTAAAGTATGTAAAAATTCAAGTGTAAGGGGAATGTTCATTCCCTATGATGTATTATTTTGGATGGTAGGGTAAGAGTGTATGAGCTATGAAACAAATATCGAAAAAAAACAAGAAAAAGAAAAGAAAAAAAAAGAAAAAAGAGAAAAACATACGGACTACCATCCCGTTTCATTCTATGTTTATTTTATGTTTTTGATATTTTTCATTTATTAGCTTAAGTCGAGTCTAGTCTTGGCTTAGCAACGCCATATTGTACATGTAATTAACCAAGATTATTAACTCGCCACCAGTAAAGACTGCCTATATCCAAAAAAACCGTGTATTTCATATTCCTACACCTAACGTTACAACCCTTTAAAAGACCTCTTTGATAGTTTATCCTAGGTGCTTACGCCATGTGGTGGAGGTTTGATCCTTTCCCAAGCCTATGGTAATCTATTTTGCTATGACAGGTAGTGAGAGATGTTTTCCATTTCCATATTGTGATATTACTTTATTACACCCGAGAGATGTGAGTATCTAAACACAATTTGTGAGGTGCTAGTGTATGACCTCCGTGCTTGTCTTTGGTCTTTAGTGGAACGATTATTTGTTGTAATTACTTTTATATTAGTGTTAAATGACCCATAACTTGTATTTTGATTAGAATAAAAGCGCATTTGCTTGAGGACAAGCAAATCTCAAGTGTAAGGGTATATGATGAGGCAAAAAATGAACCACTTTTAGGGGGTCATTTAAGCCCGAAATTGAATTTATTTGATCAAATATTGCCCTAAATCGTTCTTTTTGTGATTTTAGGTACTTTGGGAGTGAATTCTGGAAAAGAAGGCATTTTGGATGTTTTTGGAGCATAAAAGTGAAGAAAACGGTAAAGACTTAATTTTCCTTGCTGGAACAGTGGATGACGGCGTCAAGAAGTAAATCTTGACGGCATCAAGAGTAAAAGTGGTGACAGCCCAGAAGAAACGTGAAGGCGTCACCCAAGGCCGTCACGTGTTAACTTGTCCAAACTTGCGCGCAGAGTAGCTGATATTGTTTTGGTCATAACTTTTGCATACGAACTCGGATTTAGTTGATTCGAAAGCCCATACGAAGAGGACGAAGAAATATTCGATTTGGTGAAAATGACAGGCTGACGCCGTCATGTGTTAAAGCTGATGCTGTCAAGCCTTGCCGACATAAAACATGCATAAATATAATATCATAACTTCAGTTTTTGTAAGCCCTAAACCCTAAGGTCGGTTCCTGGGTTTAGGTGGGTGTTTTTCCAGCAACTTAGAGGGTTTCAATCACTCCATAAACATCATGTATTGGTTTGATGATTCTATCTCAATTATGTCTTTGATTATTATTGTTGATTGTCCTTCTTTGATTATGTTTTGCTAATTCACCTTGTGTCTACTTATGATTGTGTGAAACTTGTGTATAATTGATTAGATCTCATTGATTTCTTGTTGATGTTTGTGTCTATCTCCATCAATGAGGGGCTTGTTGATGTGTGTGTCTATCTCCATCAATTAAGGCGTGACAACTTCAATAGATCTAGTTGGTTTAGTTTATAATTCTTGTTTCCTATTGATTCTTGTTTTGATTGAATGTCTCATCAATGTTAGGCTTAAGAAAATTGGCAGACTTCCATAGGGTAACATGCTTGAACGTCTTAAGAAACATGAACCGATGTGTACTAGGTTTTTATGGTTGTATTTAATGCATGAGCGAATTCTAGTGATCCCATGTTAGGAGCTTGATGAGTGCTCAAACACTCATCATTTTTGTCGTATTTAAACTGCCAAAACATCCGAAAACGCTCAGAAATGCATCAAAATACTTAAAATATCCCAGGGATTGTATTTTATACGTTTCTAATGCAAAATGAGCAAAAACAATAAAAAATGAACAAAGTTTACACAATTGGCAGTTTTAGTCCCCCGACTTTCAAAAATTTACAAAACTAGTCCCTACGCATTTGCCTTGAAAGAAAAGTCAACCTAAGGCGTTTAAAAGTCAAAAGTCATTAAATTTAATCCTTAGGTGACAATTTTGGAAAAATTACACTTTTGATCCCTGCAGTTTGGGAAATTGGCAGAATTAGTCCCTGGGTACTTTTTAAATGGAAAATATCTTTTGTGACCCTTATGTTTTTGGAATGTGACAATTATGGTCCCTTGGAATACTTTGGAATGTTGGCAGGATATACCCCTAAACTTTCAGTAAATGACATTTTTGGTCCTTGTGATAATTAAACAAACCAAATGGACCAAGTGTTATTTTTATCCAAATCCCACCCCAACCCAAAACTTAAAACCAGATCCAAACAATACCCAGCCCACCAATTAGCCCAACCCACCCCATTTATTTAATAAAACCAGATACGGGGTCAAACCCCCAAGTCAACCCTCAACCTCCTACCTCCTTTTTGCCCGCCAAACACAAACACAACCCAGACACCACCTCTGCTACTCCAACAAACTTGTCCCCTCCCCTCCTCTCTCCACCATCCTACCAGCCCCCCTACTCCACCATAACATCCCAAGTCAACCCCCAACAAATCTGTCCCCCCTCCTCCCACCTTATATTATTCCTAGGTCTGCTAAGTAAAGATGTGGTCTAATCAAGCTAAGAAGTGTTTTCCAGGGTACAAAAGCAACAAAAGGGCAGACAAGCAGAAGAAAAAAAGACAAAAAAGAGAAAAAGAAGAAAGAAAGCCTGGTTCAGTGATATTTTTCCTCTTTTTTATGTATTTTCTCTTTTAGTATTTAAGTATCTCAATTGTATGCCTGAGGGCAAGTAGTTAGTGAAGTTAGAAAAGTAGAAAAGTAGTGTTTAGAATATCTTTTCAATTCAGTTCATTAGTGTAGTTTGTAATCTCTTTTATTTTAATGAAAAGGCTTCAGTTATCAGTTACTTGACTGTGTTCTCAATTTCAAAATTTTCTTTAGTATAAGTTTGTTCAAGCTTATTAGTGAACCATTAATCTTTCAGAAAGGCACTTAAGTTCTAAAAAAAAAAAAAAGACAGAAAAGAAAACATAAAAAAAAGGGTTAAACAGGTTCATATCATACCTTTGCTAGACATTGTGGAAAGCTCTTGGGAAGTTACCTGCCATGGATGGGGTAAGATGGACATTACTAGCTTGTCATTTGACAAGCTAGAGCTTGTAGCTGCCATTTATTTGGTTCCCTTGTTCAGCTAGGGTCCACAAGTGAGTTTAACTTTTCTAATTTTAGCTTAATTGTTGTGTTTATTAGCTTAGTAGTGTAGATCTCAGTTAGATACTTGTTTACTGTTTGGTTAGTGAATTTAGTCATTATAAAGCTTAATATCAGTAGGATTAAGTATAATTAAGTAGTTGCATTCATTTAGAGTAAAACTGTCTCATATTTGTCTAATCTGCATATTGTCAATCTGTGGTGATATTTGTATTTGTATCTGAGTTTTCGAGCTTCATTAGGATTTTAGCATCATATTACATGCTTGTTTTATGAATTCATGGACTAGATACTGCATTTGCTAGTTAATCATCAAAACAGATTGTAAAAGGTGTGTTTGGATTAGTGTGGTTTGCTGTCAAAAGTAAGGTCTCAGAAGTGGTGTTTGGTTTAGCTCAGTCATTTAGGTTATAACAAACTCAATCCAGCTTAAATTAGTGGTCACTTTGTCTTAAAGTCAAAAACTCATTGCAGTTGCTTCACACAGCAATCTGTGGTGAATCAAAGTGCTCAAACCCTCAGTTTTAGTAGCAAAATTGTTAAGTTTGTTTATTTTGGATTCCATTAGTCACTATATATCATTTTCAGTTCAGTAGGGTGGATTAAAATTCAGATTAGTCAATGTTTTTCAAGTGAACAAAAAGTCAAAGATTCTTACTTGCTCAGTTTTTCCAAAAGTTTGGAGATTTGTTCTGATTTTTGTGGGTTGATTGGGTATTTGGAATTTTGTATGCTTGAAGAATACCACTTAGTCTATTGAAACCTGCAAATGTTATATTTTTTAGAATTTTTATGAGGCTTGTGCAACCTTGTGTTTGGGGTTGCAGGGCATGAAACATACCCTGCACCATCAGTAACACCCAGTCTCTTTGACCCATTTCTTAGACACCCAGTGGACCCCACACCTTAGGATTTAGCTTATTTGTAGCTTGTCACCTTATCTTTCATTACCAAGGCTCATTTTGGATAGTAGCTTATTCTAGAGTAGCTTATTTGACCACCTAGTGGCCTGTTTTCATTACACCAACACTGACCACTCAGCTTTTGAGTTGAAGTTTCAAGGTCTTCCTAGAGTTCATCAATAAGCTAATTGCTTAGCTTATTGGCTTATTGGATAGCCTGTGAGTCCAACTTGACAGGCCAACTCTTAATTTGGACCCTTGGACACTTAATGGACCCCACACTTGGTTTGAAATCCCCTAGGTGGACTGTTTGGATCCTGTGAATTCTCATAAGTGCTTATTTGATATGTGGCTTATCTCAGTTGCTTAATTGCTTGCTTTATGTTTGTCTCTTATCATATTCATTGTGTATAAGCTTATTTTAAGCTGTGGTTGACTTTTAATCCATAAACAAGCAATCTCAAGTTCTTAAAGCCATTGGCTTATTTCTGTCAACTCAATAAGCTCACCTACTGCTTATTAGACATATTCAGCTAAACTCCCTTCACAAATAGTGCTTATTTTCACTTCATAACAAGATCTGAGAAAGGAATTTGCTAAAAAGTCCAATTTATTAGAAGTGATAGCTTCTATTTAAGCTATCTTAGCTTATTTTCTGCTTATTCATAAGCAAAAGCTGTTTTTAAATTTTTCTTAGGCTTCTGGTTTCATAAAATATTTTTAGGAATTTTTTCAGAATTTTCTGTAATCATTTAGTATTTTTTATAATTTATTTTAATTTAAATTAATTAATTAAATAGTTTTTAATTAGTGATAATTAAGTAAAAGTTAGGAAAAATAGTTTTTCTGTTTTAAAATTAGTTTTATATTATTTTAGATTTTTCTAAATTTTATTTTCATTTTTCTAGTTAATTTTCATAATTATTTGTAATTTAGGGTAATTTAGTTAATTAAAAAAGTAATTAATAATTAGTAATTAATTAATAGTAATTAATTAAATAGTGTAAAAATTATTTTTCTTTTTCTAAAAATTTTCTTAAGTTATTAGGATTGTAAAAATATAAATTTCACGTTCGTAGGACTTTGTTTACTCCCGTTTCACTTTTTTATTTGCGCGCTCGCGTTTATTTGTAATTAAAACGCGCGTTTTTAGGTTAAATTGCGTTTTAAAATCATCTGATCATCAGTAATTATTAGTTAAGTATTTCTAAATCATTTTCCATCATTATCTCGTAGTGTAACCATAATAATTAAATTCCTGACCTTTCTGATCAATCACCCGATCCTTTAAAACGTTCACAAATACAATTGCACGCCTCGCTGGGACAAAACGACCCGGGGATTCCCTAAACTCCTTGGTTAGTTGGTTTTTGACATTTGACTTGGTTGACCATTACCTGGTGAACTTAGTTGACCGTTAAGAACCAATCAATTTTTGGCGCCGCTGCCGGGGAGGCTGCTGCGTATCTGCACACGTTCTTTAAGATTAGTGGTTTTTCACACATCACTGTATAAACTCACCCACTTTTTGTAAATCTTAATCATAAAACAAAAACGTCATTAACACTTTTCCTAAAGTGTTAACAACACCAAAAAATAAAAAACAAACAAAACAGATCGTTGCGTTTTCTATATCGGGTTTCTTTTAAGGTGATTCTTAAAGAAATACGATTTTGGTAAACGAAACGATACCAAAAATATTGTCCAAAAGTTTTTTCACCCATTCACAAAAACCCAAAAACATTCGTCTTTTCTTGTGAATAATTCTACATAAAAATAAACCGTCGCAAACCAAGACTGAACACCTACTAACTGGGGGTGTGAACAAATAAGTTCCCAAATCAAAAAGATTAAAACTTGCCTTTGTATCCATGTAGGTGGTGTACCTTTCTTAAAGAAGCCACTTACTTGCGATTATTGGTTTAAGTTCACTGTGGTTTTGCCTCGACTTTGTTTTGATTGATTTTTGGTTACTAGTGCATGCGCACCCGCTCTTCTAGGTCTACTAGCCCATTACGTGAGCTTGTACGAAAACCTAGAAGACCTCGTAGACGTTCCGCACCAACAGTCGGATCTGAGATCCGTACTGTTTCCACTCCAGCTGTCACCATGGCGGAAGACCGCCCTATGTGTGAGCTTCTCCAAGCACCCATCGAGGGTTACGGAGACGCTATTGTTGTCCCAGCCATCGTGGCTGATAGTTTTGAGCTCAAAACCGGGTTACTTAATCTTGTAACCTCAAGTCAGTTTTACGGTTTTGAGAGGGACGATCCTCATGCTCATATTCGATGGTTCAATAAAATCACATCGACCATCAAGTACAAAAATGTCCCGTGTGAAGCAATTAAGCTTCTTCTCTTCCCATTCTCCCTCGAGGGTCAAGCCCGGATTTGGCTTGAGAAACAACCCCCTCGATCTATTGAGACCTGGGAGGATCTGGTAAAAAAGTTTGTGAATGAATTCTTCCCACCTTCTAAGACCACGAGTCTTAAAAACGAGATCACCAAGTTCACTCAGAAATATGATGAATCATTTGGTGAAGCGTGGGACCGTTTTAAAGAATTACTTCGCAAGTGTCCACATCATGGTTTCTCCGAGTTGATGCAACTCGATACTTTCTACAATGGCGTGAGCCAAGTTGATCAGGATTCTCTCAATGCCTCCGCGGGAGGTAACTTTTTGAGTAGAACCACCAAAGAAGCCTTAACAATCATCGAGAACAAGTCTAAGGTCCGCTCTACACGAAGCAAGCCGGTTGTTTCACAAATTAGTGCGGGTCCTTCCACTTCATCTCCTTCGAGTCAGTCTAGCACCGATGCTAAGATTGACAAGCTTACTGAGGCTATTCAAGCTTTGGTTCTCGCCCAGACTAAGAAAGTCTCATTTCCACAACATCCTCCACCTGCTGAGATTAAGAAAGTGGAAGTTTGTGTAACTTGTGGTGGGCCGCATGCCTACTACAATTGCACAGCTACTGATGGTTCTCCGTTTGAAGCTCATGCTGTAGTTGGGTCATCTAATCAAGGAGGCAATCAATATCGCCCTCCTATGGACCCGAACTACCGTCCTAATCATTATCCTGGACCTCCTGGTTTTCATCAAAACCAAAATGTCCAAAACCGTGGCCAGAATCAAAACAGAGGAAACCAAGGTTTTCAAAACCAAGGTAACTTCAATCAAGGTCATGGTTTTCATAATCAAAACCAAGGTAACTTCAATCAAGGTCATGGTTTTCATAATCAAAACCAAGGTTTTCAAAATCAGGGTTTCCAACAACAAAATCAAGGAAACTTTAATAGAAACCAAGGTCAGGGTAATTTCAATCCCGGGTATTTTCATGGAAACAACAACCCTAATCAGGGTAATTTTCAAAATCAAGGCCCCAATCAGAACAATCGCGCTCAAAATTTTAACAACCAAAATCAAGCCATTGTTCCTACTGGGCCTTCATCCGACGAGTTGTTAAAACAATTCATGAAGTCCCAAGAAGAAATGAACAAGTTGTTGGTCAGCCAGATTTCTGAAATTAAGAAGTCTTTAAATGAACGACCCTTGGGCTCAGGAACACTTCCGAGCAATACGATCGCTAACCCGAGGGGCGATGCTAAGGCGATCACAACTAGAAGTGGTGCTTCTTATGATGAACCCGCGATTCCTACTACCTCTTCTTCCTCTCCTTCAAAGGTAGTGAATCGTGAACCTGAGGTGACAAAGGACAAAGTGCAAAATCCTAGCCCACGAAGTACCGCACACGTCCAACCTCAGGTCATTCCAGAAACCAGATGCAATCCTGGAGTTGTTTTTGAACCACCTGAAACTCCAGTGGACAACCCTAAATCCAAAACTTCTATCCCCTATCCATCACGTCTCAATGAACAAAAGCTCCGCGAAAAAGCTAGTCACCAAATGGATAAATTTTTCCAAATCTTTCAAGATTTGCACTTTGACATTAGCTTCGCGGATGCTATTCTCTTGATGCCCAAGTTTGCATCAACAATCAAGAATCTGTTAAGTAATAAGGAAAAACTCTTTGAGATGGCTAGAACTCCCTTGAATGAGCACTGCTCGGCAGTGCTCTTGAAAAAGCTTCCTGAAAAGCTTGGAGACCCCAGAAAATTTCTCATTCCTTGTATTTTTCCGGGTATGGTTGAATGCTTCGCCTTGGCCGATCTTGGTGCTAGCATTAACCTGATGCCATATTCTGTGTGGAAGAAATTATCCCTTCCCGAACTTACTCCCACGTGCATGACATTAGAGCTTGCCGATCGATCGATTTCTCGTCCACTTGGCATAGCCGAGGACGTATTCGTTAAAGTGGGAAAGTTCCATTTTCCAGCAGATTTTGTGATTGTTGACTTTGATGCCGATTCAAGGGTCCCTCTCATTCTTGGAAGGGGATTCCTTAGAACTGGGCGCGCTCTTATCGATGTATTTGAGCATGAGATCACATTGCGTGTTGGAACTGAAGCAATCACCTTTAACCTTGATCAAACATCGAGGTACTCCTCCAATTATGACTCTGAATCGGTAAACCGAATAGATGTCATCGATGTTGCGGCTGAGGAGTACGCTCAAGAGGTTTTAGGTTTCGTTGATGATTCTACGAGTGAAAATTTCACTCCGTCTTCTTACCCCATCATTGCTAATTCTGATCCTTCCCTCACTCCGTTTGAGGGAAGTGACTTCATCTTAGAAGAGATTGAGTCCTTTCTTAAAAGTGATTCGATTCCCGATGGAATCGATAACCAAGAGATTGACCCAGAGAGGGATATTCTTCTCCTTGAGAAATTGTTAAACGAAGATCCCTCTCCTCTTCCCGTTCTACCACAACAACTTCATAATCAGGAAATCAAATATGTTGAGGAAACTGATGATTTTCCTGAGGTCGAGCTTAAGGACTTGCCGCCTCATCTTGAATACGCATTTCTTGAGGGTGATGATAAATTGCCCGTCATAATTGCTAAGGATTTAAGTGATGAGGAAAAGGCTGCTCTAATAAAGGTTTTGAAGTCACATAAACAAGCAATTGCTTGGCGTCTCTCCGACATAAAGGGCATTGACCCTGAATTCTGTACACATAAGATTTTAATGGAGGACGACTTCAAACCGGCAGTCCAACAACAAAGAAGGGTAAATCCAAAAATTCATGAGGTAATCAAACAAGAAGTTTTAAAACTCCTTGATGCCGGATTGATTTACCCTATCTCGGACAGTCCTTGGGTGAGCCCAATTCACTGCGTTCCAAAAAAGGGTGGCATTACTGTTGTCACAAATGAGGAAAATGAGTTGATTCCAACTCGTTTGGTTACGGGGTGGCGTGTCTGTATTGATTATCGCAAGTTAAATGACGCCACCCGTGAGGATCATTTTCCTCTGCCCTTTATGGATCAGATGCTCGAGAGATTAGCGGGGAATGAGTACTATTGCTTCCTCGATGGTTTCTCGGGTTACTTTCAGATTCCCATTGATCCGCAAGATCAAGAAAAGACCACGTTCACGTGCCCCTATGGAACTTTTGCGTATAAACGTATGCCATTTGGCTTATGTAATGCTCCGGGCACGTTTCAACGATGTATGATGGCCATATTTTCCGACATGATCGGGAAAACTATGGAGGTCTTCATGGACGATTTTTCGGTCATTGGGGATTCGTTTCAAACATGTCTCTCCCATTTAGACAACATGCTTAAACGTTGTGAAGACACAAGGTTATGTCTAAATTGGGAGAAAAGTCACTTTATGGTCAAAGAGGGCATTGTCCTCGGCCATAAAATTTCAAAGAGTGGGATTGAGGTCGACAAAGCCAAAGTTGATGTCATAGCAAAATTACCTCATCCCACTACCGTCAAAGGTGTTAGGAGCTTTTTGGGTCATGCCGGTTTTTACCGTAGGTTCATTCAAGATTTTTCTAAAATCGCCCGGCCTATGACCCATCTCCTCGAGAAGGATGCTCCTTTTATCTTCTCTCCCGAGTGCATCGAAGCCTTTGAAACATTAAAGAAAAGGCTTACCAAGGCACCGATTCTTGTTGCCCCCGATTGGGACTTGCCCTTTGAGCTCATGTGTGATGCGAGTGATTATGCTATTGGGGCAGTCTTGGGGCAACGTAAAACAAAACACTTTCAGCCTATACACTATGCGAGCAAAACAATGACCGAGGCTCAAAGTCATTACACCACCACTGAAAAAGAATTATTAGCTGTGGTGTATGCCTTTGAGAAATTTCGGCCATACTTGATCCTTACAAAAAGCATAGTGTATACGGATCACTCGGCTTTGAAGTACCTTTTTGCAAAACAAGATGCAAAGCCGAGACTTCTACGTTGGGTTCTCCTCCTACAGGAATTTGATATCATAATTCGTGATAAAAAAGGAGCTGAGAACCTAGCTGCTGATCATCTCTCCCGTCTTGAAAACCCCCACCAAGATGCTTTCGAGAAAAAGGAAATAAATGAAACATTTCCTCTCGAAACCATCAATGCGGTTTCATTTCGTGGAGACTCGATTACCCCTTGGTTTGCCGACTTTGCAAACTATCTTGCGGGTAACTTCATTGTGAAAGGGATGTCGTCCCAACAAAAAAATAAATTTTTCAAAGATGTCAAACATTACTTTTGGGACGACCCCTACTTGTTCAAGATATGCGCGGATCAAGTCATCCGGCGGTGTGTTTATGGCCAAGAAGCCTCTGAAATTCTAAAGGCTTGCCATGCTGGTCCCACGGGGGGCCACCATAATCCAAATTACACCGCCAAAAAGGTGTTTGATTCCGGGTTCTTTTGGCCCTCGATTTACAAGGATGCCCAAGAATTAGTCAAATCTTGTGACGCGTGTCAACGTCACGGGAATATCTCACAAAAGAATGAAATGCCTCAAAATGCAATCCAAGTTTGTGAAATATTTGACGTTTGGGGCATCGACTTTATGGGGCCATTTCCATCATCTCACGGAAATAAGTACATACTCGTGGCTGTTGACTATTTGTCAAAATGGGTTGAAGCCAAAGCTTTACCCACCAATGATGCCCGAGTAGTCGTGAAATTTTTGAAAGCTCTTTTTGCTCGATTTGGAACTCCACGTGCTATAATTAGCGATCGTGGTACGCATTTTTGCAATGACAAATTCGACAAAGTCATGCAAAAGTATGGTGTAACTCACCGCCTTTCTACTGCGTACCACCCTCAAACAAGTGGACAAGTAGAAGTTTCCAATCGAGGCATTAAGAGAATATTGGAAAGAACTGTAGGTGAGAATCGTGCATCGTGGTCGGATAAGTTAGATGATGCACTTTGGGCTTTCCGTACGGCGTATAAAACACCCATTGGGTGTACGCCATATAAGCTTGTGTACGGGAAAGCATGCCATCTACCGATCGAGCTTGAGCATAAAGCCTATTGGGCCCTCAAGCATGCCAATTTTGACCTAAAAACGGCGGGTGATCACAGGAAAGTTCAACTGAATGAATTAAATGAACTTCATGATCAAGCTTACGAGAACTCTTTGATCTATAAGGAAAAGACAAAGAAGATTCATGACTCAAAAATCAAGAACCGCGTTTTCAACGTTGGTGATCGAGTCCTTCTTTTCAATTCTAGACTCAAGATCTTCTCGGGAAAGCTTAAAACCCGATGGACTGGTCCATTCACTATCGCAAAAGTTTACCCTTATGGCACCGTCGAATTATCTCAAAATGACGGTCCTAATTTCAAAGTGAATGGACATCGGTTGAAACACTACTTTGGAGAGGACATACCATCCATGGTTGTCCCGGATCTCCAAACGTTCCCCAAGGACAATTAAATTCGGGGATCGAGTCAAGCTAGTGACTCGGTGAACAAAAATTAGCAACACATATGGGTTTTCACCCGTATCTCTGATTTTCTTTCTACTTTCTACCACCCTAGTGTGGGGGAATGGCCAACCCCCCGCTATTTGAAAATGTATATATGTATATAAGGTTTCATCAAAAAAAAAAAAAAAAAAAAAAAAAAAAAAAAATGTGTGATTGTATGTACAGATTAATAAAGTGAAAAATACAAAACGATCTTCCCACAGTTAGTTTTTAATATTATCTTTTTACGTTCAAGGATTCGGCATAATAGCCGGGACTTTGAATATTGAGGACAATATTCAATTCTAAGTGTGGGGGAGGGGAAAATTCTAGCGAATTTTATCACATTATATCCTAGAATCCCCGTTTTTGGCCTAAAATTTTAAAAATTTTTCACTTTATTTCAAAATTTTTGTGGTAATCAGTCCGCCTTGTCTAAACGACAAAAGGGATTGGCTAATCCAGGAGCAAACGGCTCTTGGTAAAGATATCTCAAATCCGTTGACGGCTGGCAATTTGCCCAAAATTGTATGGTTCCTCAACTCCCCGAAAACAAATGAGTTGGCTAGCCCGCAAGATTATGGCTTGTGGTAAAGGCCGTGGAAAATCCATAATTGGTAATCAGCTCACCAAGATGTTGACTATTCCATCAAGAGCTGGCTAGTCCAGAAGCAAACGGCTTTTGGTAAAGACTACTCAAATCCGTTGACAGCTGGTGGTTTGCTCAAAATCACACGGTTATCAGGTGTGCCACAGTTCTTACACCTGGCTACTCCAGAAGTGATGGCTTTTGGTAAAGAGTTTAAAATCCATCAAGTTTTCCAAAAATATTGCTAGGGACTAGCAATAGTTTAGTGTGGGGGATTGATGAGTGCTCAAACACTCATCATTTTTGTCGTATTTAAACTGCCAAAACATCCGAAAACGCTCAGAAATGCATCAAAATACTTAAAATATCCCAGGGATTGTATTTTATACGTTTCTAATGCAAAATGAGCAAAAACAATAAAAAACGAACAAAGTTTACACAATTGGCAGTTTTAGTCCCCCGACTTTCAAAAATTTACAAAACTAGTCCCTACGCATTTGCCTTGAAAGAAAAGTCAACCTAAGGCGTTTAAAAGTCAAAAGTCATTAAATTTAATCCTTAGGTGACAATTTTGGAAAAATTACACTTTTGATCCCTGCAGTTTGGGAAATTGGCAGAATTAGTCCCTGGGTACTTTTTAAATGGAAAATATCTTTTGTGACCCTTATGTTTTTGGAATGTGACAATTATGGTCCCTTGGAATACTTTGGAATGTTGGCAGGATATACCCCTAAACTTTCAGTAAATGACATTTTTGGTCCTTGTGATAATTAAACAAACCAAATGGACCAAGTGTTATTTTTATCCAAATCCCACCCCAACCCAAAACTTAAAACCAGATCCAAACAATACCCAGCCCACCAATTAGCCCAACCCACCCCATTTATTTAATAAAACCAGATACGGGGTCAAACCCCCAAGTCAACCCTCAACCTCCTACCTCCTTTTTGCCCGCCAAACACAAACACAACCCAGACACCACCTCTGCTACTCCAACAAACTTGTCCCCTCCCCTCCTCTCTCCACCATCCTACCAGCCCCCCTACTCCACCATAACATCCCAAGTCAACCCCCAACAAATCTGTCCCCCCTCCTCCCACCTTATATTATTCCTAGGTCTGCTAAGTAAAGATATGGTCTAATCAAGCTAAGAAGTGTTTTCCAGGGTACAAAAGCAACAAAAGGGCAGACAAGCAGAAGAAAAAAAAGACAAAAAAGAGAAAAAGAAGAAAGAAAGCCTGGTTCAGTGATATTTTTCCTCTTTTTTATGTATTTTCTCTTTTAGTATTTAAGTATCTCAATTGTATGCCTGAGGGCAAGTAGTTAGTGAAGTTAGAAAAGTAGAAAAGTAGTGTTTAGAATATCTTTTCAATTCAGTTCATTAGTGTAGTTTGTAATCTCTTTTATTTTAATGAAAAGGCTTCAGTTATCAGTTACTTGACTGTGTTCTCAATTTCAAAATTTTCTTTAGTATAAGTTTGTTCAAGCTTATTAGTGAACCATTAATCTTTCAGAAAGGCACTTAAGTTCTAAAAAAAAAAAAAAGACAGAAAAGAAAACATAAAAAAAAGGGTTAAACAGGTTCATATCATACCTTTGCTAGACATTGTGGAAAGCTCTTGGGAAGTTACCTGCCATGGATGGGGTAAGATGGACATTACTAGCTTGTCATTTGACAAGCTAGAGCTTGTAGCTGCCATTTATTTGGTTCCCTTGTTCAGCTAGGGTCCACAAGTGAGTTTAACTTTTCTAATTTTAGCTTAATTGTTGTGTTTATTAGCTTAGTAGTGTAGATCTCAGTTAGATACTTGTTTACTGTTTGGTTAGTGAATTTAGTCATTATAAAGCTTAATATCAGTAGGATTAAGTATAATTAAGTAGTTGCATTCATTTAGAGTAAAACTGTCTCATATTTGTCTAATCTGCATATTGTCAATCTGTGGTGATATTTGTATTTGTATCTGAGTTTTCGAGCTTCATTAGGATTTTAGCATCATATTACATGCTTGTTTTATGAATTCATGGACTAGATACTGCATTTGCTAGTTAATCATCAAAACAGATTGTAAAAGGTGTGTTTGGATTAGTGTGGTTTGCTGTCAAAAGTAAGGTCTCAGAAGTGGTGTTTGGTTTAGCTCAGTCATTTAGGTTATAACAAACTCAATCCAGCTTAAATTAGTGGTCACTTTGTCTTAAAGTCAAAAACTCATTGCAGTTGCTTCACACAGCAATCTGTGGTGAATCAAAGTGCTCAAACCCTCAGTTTTAGTAGCAAAATTGTTAAGTTTGTTTATTTTGGATTCCATTAGTCACTATATATCATTTTCAGTTCAGTAGGGTGGATTAAAATTCAGATTAGTCAATGTTTTTCAAGTGAACAAAAAGTCAAAGATTCTTACTTGCTCAGTTTTTCCAAAAGTTTGGAGATTTGTTCTGATTTTTGTGGGTTGATTGGGTATTTGGAATTTTGTATGCTTGAAGAATACCACTTAGTCTATTGAAACCTGCAAATGTTATATTTTTTAGAATTTTTATGAGGCTTGTGCAACCTTGTGTTTGGGGTTGCAGGGCATGAAACATACCCTGCACCATCAGTAACACCCAGTCTCTTTGACCCATTTCTTAGACACCCAGTGGACCCCACACCTTAGGATTTAGCTTATTTGTAGCTTGTCACCTTATCTTTCATTACCAAGGCTCATTTTGGATAGTAGCTTATTCTAGAGTAGCTTATTTGACCACCTAGTGGCCTGTTTTCATTACACCAACACTGACCACTCAGCTTTTGAGTTGAAGTTTCAAGGTCTTCCTAGAGTTCATCAATAAGCTAATTGCTTAGCTTATTGGCTTATTGGATAGCCTATGAGTCCAACTTGACAGGCCAACTCTTAATTTGGACCCTTGGACACTTAATGGACCCCACACTTGGTTTGAAATACCCTAGGTGGACTGTTTGGATCCTGTGAATTCTCATAAGTGCTTATTTGATCTGTGGCTTATCTCAGTTGCTTAATTGCTTGCTTTATGTTTGTCTCTTATCATATTCATTGTGTATAAGCTTATTTTAAGCTGTGGTTGACTTTTAATCCATAAACAAGCAATCTCAAGTTCTTAAAGCCATTGGCTTATTTCTGTCAACTCAATAAGCTCACCTACTGCTTATTAGACATATTCAGCTAAACTCCCTTCACAAATAGTGCTTATTTTCACTTCATAACAAGATCTGAGAAAGGAATTTGCTAAAAAGTCCAATTTATTAGAAGTGATAGCTTCTATTTAAGCTATCTTAGCTTATTTTCTGCTTATTCATAAGCAAAAGCTGTTTTTAAATTTTTCTTAGGCTTCTGGTTTCATAAAATATTTTTAGGAATTTTTTCAGAATTTTCTGTAATCATTTAGTATTTTTTATAATTTATTTTAATTTAAATTAATTAATTAAATAGTTTTTAATTAGTGATAATTAAGTAAAAGTTAGGAAAAATAGTTTTTCTGTTTTAAAATTAGTTTTATATTATTTTAGATTTTTCTAAATTTTATTTTCATTTTTCTAGTTAATTTTCATAATTATTTGTAATTTAGGGTAATTTAGTTAATTAAAAAAGTAATTAATAATTAGTAATTAATTAATAGTAATTAATTAAATAGTGTAAAAATTATTTTTCTTTTTCTAAAAATTTTCTTAAGTTATTAGGATTGTAAAAATATAAATTTCACGTTCGTAGGACTTTGTTTACTCCCGTTTCACTTTTTTATTTGCGCGCTCGCGTTTATTTGTAATTAAAACGCGCGTTTTTAGGTTAAATTGCGTTTTAAAATCATCTGATCATCAGTAATTATTAGTTAAGTATTTCAAAATCATTTTCCATCATTATCTCGTAGTGTAACCATAATAATTAAATTCCTGACCTTTCTGATCAATCACCCGATCCTTTAAAACATTCACAAATACAATTGCACGCCTCGCTGGGACAAAACGACCCGGGGATTACCTAAACTCCTTGGTTAGTTGGTTTTTGACATTTGACTTGGTTGACCATTACCTGGTGAACTTAGTTGACCGTTAAGAACCAATCAGAGCTTCTTAGCCGGCTCGACATAGGAGTGAAGTAGGAGCTTATAGGATTGGGGAAGTAAGTACGCCACCCCATGAATGGTATTAAGGAATACAACCCGTCAATTAAAGCAAGGTGTAACAATTCAATAGGTAGAATTGGATAGCTATCAAGGAGTAACATATCATGGGTAGACATGCTTCACTTATCTTGTAGAACCTTAGTTTATTTTCTTGTTTATTAGTTTAATTAGTAGCTTTTGGGTTAGTTGATTAGCAACTAATTCCGCCCACTCTCCCAATATCCGAGATTTTTACTTGCTTTTCATAAAATATAAAAACATAAAAAGAATCAACCTTCACCTTTAGACCTAGTTAGATTAATTTCAATCCTAACGACACTATTCCTAGCTGAACGATCAATCCCCTGGTACTTTTCACTATACTATACTACAACGATCAGGTACACTGCCTGGTGGGGGTTGTAAGCTTCTCGAGATCCCTCGATAGGTAAAGCCTGGTGCAATTCCCACGCATCAATAAGGAATTAAAGCTCTTCAACAGCATAGTGTGAAGACTCCATTTAATCCTTATCAAGGCTGTTCCCATGTCAGATACCCCCGAAGGAGCTTACGAGACATACTAAGTAGCTCAATGACTGGGTGAGTCGCTGGGGATCACTCCACGACTGTAGACCACTAAAGAACCACTGCGTACACTAGGCGTAACTCGGGTGGGGTTACCGAAGTGACCTGCTGTCAGGGCTGTTAGATGTTGACCCTGGCAGGAATTTCCATTCAATCATTGAGAAATACATTTGTAATTCTCTCATAAACATTCTCGGCAGATTGCTAAGATCTACGAAGGACTCGATAAATCATAGCTAGTGTCCATTGATGTAGAACACCAGTTGTAGAAATACTAAGTGTTCGTAAGAGATCTTTGATGTATCTCATGGCTCTAGACTCGATAAGTGCACACTTAGGTTTCCTATGCGGAGACTAGGGAGGGGTCTCCTTCTTCAATATCAACCATCTCTAAGAGATAAGTCGATAGATTACACTGGTTCCCCGTGAGAATGAAACAAGCTCTTTTAAGAGAACTTGAGTGGTTAAGAAGGTTTAGTGCGTTGCGTCACTGGGTCCATGACGACTTTATCTTCAATACCGGTGTTGTCTTTGCAACAACCAGTAGCATACGAGTTGTACCCGGTGTCTGCCCTAAGGTTAAACAAATGGAGGGCTATTTCTTTTCACCCCTTTCTTTACTTTTCTTTTTAATTCTTCAACTCCTTCTTTCCCCTTTCATTCTTTTCTCCTTTTTTTCATATCATACCTAAGGACTTCTAATTCTAACTATTGGTGATGTCCTTGGGTAGATCCCTCCGGCTCTGACGGATCATAGGACGGTTTTTCCTATCTTAATCACCTTATAACTCCATAATTATCTTACAATTGCCATGAAACCTTTGATTGAAAATCTCTCAAAGTGTTTGTGATTATCAAACATTTTGTTTAACACTTTGAGAGTTTTGTATTTACTTTTGAAGGGCTCCCCCTTCACATGTGCTCATAAGTTTTTAATAAATTTGCACATACAGGAGGAGCAAGCACTTTTTGAATTGATCCACTTTCAGTGAACATGACCGATTCGAGACACGCTTACATCACTAGTTATACTAGCTTGAAGTTATTACCCGGCCTGGTCAAGTCCACAGAAAGTTTCTCAAAACGGTACATTTCTACTAAGACAAATCCTTTTCGAGACACGCTTACGTGGCTAGTTAAAGAGTTCCATTGTCAGCTTTTAGGTGACAACTAGCTCTAGTAACTAACTTGATGTTATTACCCGTCAAGGATAAGTATTTTCGATTATTAACTTTTATGTTTCGTCAATTCTTGGGTCAATCTTGAGTCTAGCTCGCATGAGATTTGACTATTAGCAACATTGAACTTTCATATTTTAATCACTTTCACTTTTCTCCCCCTAAGTGTTGGTCATCAAAGGTTGCCTGACGTCGTCATCTTCTAAACTTTGACTTTGTTGTTGACGTCCTCAAAATTTGTTAGCAAAATTTTCATCGTTCTTTGTACTTTCACACATATGAAAGGGAAAGAAGGAGTTGAAGAATTAAAAAACAGTTAGTGGTCTACAGTTGTGGAGTGATCCCCAGCGACTCACCCAGTCATTGAGCTACTTAGTAGGTCTCGTAAGCTCCTTCGGGAGTATCTGATATGGGAACGGTCGTGATAAGGATTAGAAGGAGTCTTCATACTATGCTGTTGACGAGCTCTAATTCCTTATCTGTAAGTACCGGTTGATTATTGCTAACTGTTTACTTGCAGGTACATCACCTCCATGATGGTAGATTCCAGCATGCTCATACATACATCTTGAAGCAAATGAAAGCTCCCCCAAAGATCTTAGCACCACAAAGTTCAAAGAAAGATTCTACGCCAATAAGAAGAATCTACAAAGTATAAAGACTAAAGATCAAAGGGTATGCAAAGGAACTTCGTGCTTTTGAAAGTCAAAGTCCTAAGATGTATGAGCATGTTGGAATGGCGGACAACCACCACTGACACAGAAGTGACGAACGGCAGACAACTTCATAACATGATCACCATCAGATCAACAAAGAACGAAGTACAAAGAACGATGAAAGATTTTGCTAACTATTTTTGAGGACGTCAACTACAAAGTCAAAGTATATAAGATGACGACGTTGAGCAACCTTTAATGACCAACACTTAGGGGGAGATTGTTGGGAATAGACTTTATTATTTCAAGTGTCAGTCATTGAGTTTTGTTATAGGTTGCATTATTAAGTTAGTACGTTAGTGAATTAATATGTTTTATTAAGGTTATGCTAAGTTTATTGATTTGGTAAAGGTCTAAGGGGTTAATATGTCATATTGTCTAAGTTATGAGAATCCTTAGTCCTCACCTATAAATACTCTTGTAACCCCTCATTAGAGGGTGTTGGTTCACCTAGTAATATCATTAGTCTTTCATTTCATATTAAGGGACGCTCTGATACCAATTGTTGGGTCCCGACTTTTATATATTTTCACACATATGAGATATGTTTAGATCTAGAGAGAGAAAGATGATATGTTTTAGAGAGAGAGAGAATGGGAGAGGAAATAAGAGAGGTTTCTTATTCCTAATGAGCCACCAACCAACCGCCTCAAATGAGAGGTTTACAAGACTATTTATAGGCCATGTCTAGGGCAACTAACATCTTTCACATTATATCACTTATAGTCCTTAGACTTTGGCAAAACATGAAAACATTAATAAACTAGCATAAAACATATTAAATCTTTAACGTACAAACATAATATTGTACCCTATTACACGACTCGTTGACTCGATAATGATCGTCACTTCAAACGTTCCCAACAATCTCCCCCTAAGGGACGATCATTGAGATCCCTCTTTGATTGCATTTATGATCATCACTTTTGCGTTTCCAACAATCTCCCCCTAAAGGGGTGATCATTGAGATCTCTTTTGCGACATGTGGGTTATGGGTCCACCAATAGAAATGAAATATCTTTTGACTTCTTTGATGCTTGTCGTTTTGAACTTTGAGTCTTTGTGTAATAGCTTTGCGAGATTCTTTGTTCCAATCATGCTTTGTGATCTTCGCACTTTGTTCTTGTTGTTGTGATCAAATCATGGTGTAATCTGCCTTTCCTCACTTCTGCGTTTGTGGTGGTTGTCCGCCATTCCAACATGCTCATACATCTTTGGAGTTTGACTTTCATATGCACGTAGTTCCCTTTCTTTCACTTTGATCTTTAGTCTCTTTACTTTGTAGATTCTTCTTTTTGGCGTAGAATCTTTTGGTGAACTTTGCGTTGCTTAGATCATTGAGGGAGATATCATTGACTTCAAGATGTATGTATGAGCATGCGGAATCTATCGCCATGGAGATGATGCGTAGCTGCAGGTAAATAGTTAGCAATAAACAACCGATACTTACAGATAAGGAATTAGAGATTGTCAATAGCATAGTGTGAAGACTCCTTCTAATCCTTATCCAGGCCATTCCCATGTCAGATACTCCCGAGGGAGCTTACGAGACCTCCTAAGTAGCTTAATGACTGAGTGAGTCGCTTGGGATCACTCCACGACTGTAGACCGCTATAGAAACACCGCGAACACTAAGCGTAACCCATGTGGGGTTACCGAAGTGACCTGCTGTCAGGGCTGTTTGATGTTGACCCTGGCAGGAATTTCCATTCAATCATTGAGAAATACATTTGAAAATTCTCACATAAACGTTCTCGGCAGATTGCTAAGATCTGCGAAGGACTCGATAATTTACAACTAGTATCCATTGATGTAGAACACCAGTTTACCAGTTGTAGAAATACTAAGTGTTCCTAATGGATCTTTGATGTATCTCATGGCTCTAGACTCAATAAGTGCACACTTAGGTCTCCTGTGCGGAGACTAGAGAGGGGTCTCCTACTTCAATATCAACCATATCTAATAGATAAGTCGATAGATTACACCGGTTCCCCGTGAGAATGAAACAAGTTCTTTTAAGCGAACTTGAGTGGTTAAGAAGGTTTAGTGCATTGCGTCACTGGGTCCATGACAACTTTATCTTCAATACCGGTGTCGCCTTAGTAACAACCACTAGCATATGAATTGAACCCGGTGTCTGCCCTAAAGTTGAACATATGGAGGGCTATTTCTTTTCACCCTTTTCTTTACTTTTCTTTTTAATTCTTCAACTCCTTCTTTACCTTTCATTCTTTTCTCCTTTTTTCATATCATACCTAAGGACTTCTACTTCTAACTATTGGTGATGTCCTTGGGTAGATCCCTCCGGCTCTGGCGGATCATAGGACAGTTTTTCCTATCTTAATCACCTTATAACTCCATGATTATCCAACAATTGCCACGAAACTTTTGATTAAAAATCTCTCAAAGTGTTTGTGATTATCAAACATTTTGTTTAACACTTTGAGAGTTTTGTGTTTACTTTTGAAGGGCTCCCCCTTCACATGTGCTCATAAGTTTTTAATAAATTTGGACATGCGGGAGGAGCAAGCACTTTTTGAATTGATCCACTTTTAGTGAACAAGACCGATTCGAGACATGCTTACATCACTAGTTATACTAGCTTGAAGTTATTACCTAGCCTGGTCGAGTCCACAGAAAGTTTCTCGAAACGGTACATTTCTACTAAGACAAATCGTTTTCGAGACACGCTTACGTGGCTAGTTAAAGAGTTCCATTGTCAGCTTTTAGGTGACAACTAGCTCTAGTAACTAACTTAATGTTATTACCCATCAAGGATAAGTCTTTTTGACTATTAACTTTTATGTTTCGTCAATTCTTGGGTCAATTCTGAGTCGAGCTCGCACGAGATTCAATCTTAAATCATCCATTGTCATCCATATTTTAATCACTTTTACTTTTCTCCCCCTCAAAAATAGCATACTAGATGTTGTTTTTGATGAACTTTTGATTAAAATATGCTTTTTGAGTTTTATGGGGAGATTCACCAAGAACTTATCATTTTGAACAAAGATCATTTCAAATACTCCCCCTCAATAAGTGAAATAACTTTTTGAGGTTTTGATTACGAGAGGGAATACTTGTCCTTTTGAGTAGAATTTATGAAAAACTTATAAAATTTGATTAATTCTACTCAAAAGTAAGAAGCTTTCGCTCCTTATGTTAGGATTGAGGCAATGAAGCGTACCTCAGGGTCCTTTAATTTCAAAGAACGGGTTGTACATAGCTATATGTACACAAGCAATTAAGCATGATTTTGATGGAACATTTTGTTTTGGAAATACTTCCCCTCAAAACTCGCATATGTTTTGAGAATTTTAAACTTTTATGATTTTGGGGGAAGGAATTGTTGGGAATTATACTAACAGTTACCACGGCTAGTGAAGACATTACAACTGCTGAAGAATGTACTTGCAGTGGAAACTCATTACCACTTCAAGAACATATATTACCACTGCTGTTTAGATAACTGTTAGGAAACGTGTTTAGATAAATATAGAATAGATCTTGTGTATATCTTATTCTATTAGCATTATATTTATCTTATAGAAGAGGACTTCTTGTGCTATAAAAGGAGATCCTAGGTTAAAGGTTAGATATACATTTTCTAGAGCTTCAAGGTGTAACCCTAGTGATACCAAGATCACTCGTATTATTATCATTAATAATATTGAAGCTAACCGTTTGTTACATACATTGTTCTCATTCATAAACAACTGTTTCATTCACAATCAAACTTCTAAGTGTTACTAAGTAGATTCCGCATACTTAGTGATAAACTCAAAGTATCAATCTAACACAGTTCAAGGTGTTTAGATCCATCAAGTGGTATCAGAGACAGGCTTCGATACTTTGATTTAGAAGACCCTAGTTCACTCAGAAGAATCAATGGAGATAGAAACCAGTCAGTCAAACATTGCTGCTAAGCTTCCAAAGCTTAAGTTGAATGACTATGAGATGTGGAGGCTAATGATCGAACAATTTTTTATGGTCCAAGACTATACACTCTGGGAGATCATTATGGTTGGAAATTCCTTCAAACCAAGTTCTACTTTAGAGATGGTTGGTGGCAAGGAAGTAATAAAGGTTAACACTTGACCTATTACTAATGATGAAAGACTTCAGATGAAGAATGATCTGAAGGCCAGAGGTTTGTTGCTGATGACACTTCCCAGAGATCAAGTTCTAGCATTCAGCAAATACAAGACTGCAAAGACTCTGTTTGAGGATATCTGTAATGTTTTTGGTGGTACACCAAAAAGACTCAGAAGACCCTGCTTAAACAGACTTATGAAAACTTTGGTTCTACAAGTAATGAATCTATTGATAGCATTTTCACAAGTCTACAAAAGATTGTTACTCAACTCACTGTTTTAGGAATTGAAGTAGAAAGGGAAGACCTCAATCTAAAGTTCTTAAGAAGTTTACCCTCTGAGTTTGGAACCAATGTTGCTGTATGGGAAGATAAGCCAGCTTTAGAGACTATGAAACTTAATGATTTGTACAATAACTTCAAGGTTATTGAACAAAGATTGAAGAAAGCTGGCAAACTAAGCACAGGTTCAGGGAGTGTAGCACTTATATCATCATCTGTTGATGATAGTTCAGATGAAGAAAGTGATAGTGATGATGACAATGCTAACATTGTTGTTTCCACTGGTAGTGGAGGTGTTTCCACTGGTAGTTCAAAAGGCAGATTGCAGGACTTAGTGATTC
Source organism: Artemisia argyi (assembly GCA_030686995.1). NCBI lineage: Eukaryota > Viridiplantae > Streptophyta > Magnoliopsida > Asterales > Asteraceae > Artemisia > Artemisia argyi. Next base: position 107,742,719 of record CM060685.1, read on the forward strand.
TACCTTTTATGCCTTTATATCAAGTCAAGTGGGTGGTTCAATTATCAATCATGAGGATTTGGATCAAATTGATGAGGATGATATGGAGGAGATGGATATTAAATGGCAGGTGGCATTACTAAGCTTAAGAACAAAGAAGTTTTGGAAGAAGAGTGGAAGAAAGATTAACATTAATGGTAATGAGACAGTAGGTTTTGACAAAAATAAGGTGGAGTGTTATAATTGTCATAAGAAGGGGCACTTTGCCAGGGAGTGCAGGAAACCAAGGAAACCTGAAAACATGTCAACTTGGTATAAGCAGGACAAGAAGAAGGAACCTACTACTGATAAGCCAAAGGTGCTATTGGCTATTGATGGAGTCAGCTTTGATTGGAGCTTTATGACTAAGGATGAGGAAGATGATTCAGAGTCTGCAATGGTTGCCACTGAGCTTGCCCTAATGGCTTTTTCTTACTCTGAGGTACAAATTAATAATGCTTGCTCTAAAACTTGTAAGGCCTTAAAAGAGTATGAGAAAATTAAAGCACAATATGATGAATAATTGCTAGAGTTAAATCAAACTAATTATAACTTAGCAAATCATAAAAGAGGCCTAGGTGTTTTAGAAACTCAATTAGAGCATTATAGGGCAAATGAATCTAAGTTCAATGATGATATTGCAGTGTTAAAAAGAGACTTAGATCATCAGGTTGCTATAAACAAGGTTCTTAGGGAAGAACTAGAAAAGGTTAAAAGGGCTAGTGAGAATATAAAGATAACATGTAATACACTGGATCACCAATCCAAGTGTATTGACAAAATTTGGGAAGCCCAAGTTGTGAACAAAGCCAAGTCAGGAGTTGGATACAAAACTGTTCCACCACCTCTAAGAGGTGTTCCATCACCTCCTGGCATTGACTTAGCTCACACAGGATTAGAAGAATTCCAGGAACCAACCATGACCTATGAACCAAAATTTGTTAAAGAAACTGTTATTGAAAAGGTTCAAGTTGAGGTTGATACATTTGATAGTGCTAGTGACTCATCTCTTAAAGATGAAAATTTGAATGTTGAGTTTAAATCTAGTGTTCCTGAGAATGTAAAAGTGGAGGTTAAAAACAGTATTCCTGATGTTGTCAAAGAGAAGCCTAGGTCACAACCTAATTTCACTAGGCCCACTACTAGATATGCAGAGATGTACATAAGTAGGTCAACAACTCCTAGGGGTAATATGAGGAGTTGGAATCATGTTAAATCTAGGCAATTTGGTAGTGACTTTGTGTTCAACAACAAACCCTGTCATATATGTGGTAGCTTTGACCATCTGTCTTATAGCTGTACCTATCACATGGGTAGAAGGGAAGTGTTTGGGAATACTAGGGTGAATGGCCTTAATGCTAATAACTTAACTCACCCAAATCCACTTAGCAAGATGATTCCCAGGTCTGTTTTGCTTAATTCTGACATTAAACCTATTTCCACTGCTAGACCAGCAGTTGCCACTGCCAGAAATAAAAATAGAGTTTACCCTAAGTCCCCTGTTGCTACTTTTGTTAAATCTAATCAAACAGGGAAAAAGACCAATTTTGAAAAGAAAGTTTACAATAATCACAAGTGGGTACCCAAAATTTCAAAACCAGTAGTTTCCACTGCTAAGCCAGCAGTTACCACTGCAAGGCCAAAGGTTTCCACTGGTGGGTCTGTGAACAATAAAAGGGTAAATATGGGAAATGATGTTAAGGCCTCAGCATGTTGGGAATGAAAACCAAAAGGAACCATCACCTTAAACAATCCCAATGGTGTATCAATGACCTTTGATAGATACAATTATATTGATACACGAGGCAGATCCAAGTCATTTGTAGCTTGGGTCCCCAAAAGGAACTAATTCCTTTATTTTGTGTGCAGGAACATTCAAAGACTACAAATGATCAAGGATACTCAGACAGTGGATGTTCCAGGCACATGACTGGCAATAAGTCCTATCTTTCAGACTTTCAACCTTATTATGGACAATTTGTCAGCTTTGGACGAGGAATTGGTGGCAAAGTTTCTGGAAAAGGAACAATTAAGGCTGGAACTATAGACTTTGAGAATGTGCACTATGTGAAAGAACTCAAGTACAACCTTTTCAGTGTGTCACAGATGTGTGACAAGAAGCATAGAGTTCTATTCATAGAAGATGAATGCTATATCTTAGCTAAGGATTATAAGCTCCCTGATGAAAGTGACATTTTGCTTAAAATCCCTAGAAAAGGTAATCTGTATAGCATTGACATGAAGAACATAGTGGCTAATAATGATGTTACTTGCTTGCTTGCAAAAGCCACTTTAGATGAATCCATGCTTTAGCACAGAAGACTTGGTCATGTTAACTTCAAGACCATCAACAAGATTATGAAAGATGGACTTGTCAGAGGTCTACCAGAGAAAAGATTTGAAAATGACCAAACTTGTGTTGCCTGTCTCAAAGGAAAGCAACACAGAACTTCATGCAAGACCAAAGCATTCAATTCTATTGATCATCCACTTTTCATGCTGCATATGGACTTGTTTGGTCCTACATCTGTGAGCAGCATCAATTTGAAGAAGTATTGTCTTGTTGTGACTGACGATTTTAGTAGATTCACATGGGTTTTCTTTTTAAGAACTAAGGATGAAACCACTGGCATCCTTAAGACATTCATCACTGAAGTTGAAAATCAAGTTGAAAAGAAGATCAAGATCATCAGGTGTGACAATGGGACAGAGTTTAAGAATAAAGTTATGGATGATTTCTGCAGAGACAAAGGTATTAAGAGAGAATTTAGTGTTGCAAGAACTCCTCAACAAAATGGAGTTGCTGAAAGAAGAAACAGAACACTAATTGAGGCTGCTAGAACCATGTTAGCTGACTCAAAGCTTCCAGTGACTTTTTGGGCTGAAGCAGTTAACACTGCTTGTTACATACAGAACAGGGTTTTAGTGGTCAAAACAAAGAACAAGACACCTTATGAGTTATTTAGAGGAAGACCTCCTACTTTGGAGTTTATGAGGCCATTTGGATGTCATGTTACTATTCTCAATACCATTGATCATCTGGGTAAATTTGAAGAAAAGTCTGATGAAGGCTTCTTTGTTAAATATTCTATGGTTAGCAAGGCTTTTAGAGTCTATAACCTAAGAACAAAGAAGATTGAAGAGAATTTGCATGTTGAGTTTCTTGAAAATAAAGCTAGCATGGCAGGTTCAGGATCAGAATGGCTATTTGATCTTGAAACATTATCCAATACAATGAATTATGTACCTCTTACTTCAAGTACAGGAGACAAAGATCTTGAAGATTCAGAAGAATTCATTGATGAAGATGAAGCTTACAAAGATGATGAAGATCAAATTGTTATTCCACTTTGGGACTTTGTTGATAATTCTGAAAAGAAAAGTGATGCAGATGGTGTGAATTTTGATGTATTGAATCAAGAAATTCCTTCTAGCAGTGGTAACTCAATTCCCACTGCTACACCAGAAGTTTCCAGTAACAGCCCAAATGTGGAACATACATCTCAGGAATCACCAAGTGATGATGTAGAGATCTCAAACATGCCTACAACATATGATATTCCTAGCACATCACAGACTTCAATTCACAAAGTGCATCCCCTTGATAATGTTATTGGTGAACTTCAATCAGGTGTGAAGACTAGAAGACAGACAAAGAAAGATGATATTTATGGGTTCATTAGTGAGGTTTATGAGTCCAAGAAGCATAGGAGGAAGAATGAGTGTTTGTTTTTCTGTTTTCTCTCACAAGTAGAGCCTAAGAATGTTTATATGGCTTTAGAAGAATCTAGCTGGGTTGAAGCAATGCAAGAGGAGTTGTTGCAGTTTAAACTTCAAAAGGTTTGGGTTCTTTGTGATTTGCTTGATGGTATGAAGGTCATTAGTACTAAATGGGTTTTCAGAAATAAGAAAGATGAAAGAGGTATTGTAATCAGGAACAAAGCTAGATTGGTTGCTCAAGGATACACTCAAGAGGAGGGTATTGACTATGAAGAAGTTTTTGCTCTTGTTGCAAGGATTGAGGATATTAGATTGTTTCTAGCCTATGCATCATTTATGGGCTTCACTGTCTATCAAATGGATGTTAAGAGTGCCTTTCTATATGGTACTATTGATAAGGAGGTATATGTCTCTCAACCTCCAGGCTTTGAAGATCCTCAACACCCAAATAAAGTGTATAAAGTGGTTAAGGCTCTTTATGGCTTACATCAGGCTACAAGGAAGTGGTATGAAACCTTAGCTAATTATTTGTTGAAAAATGGGTTTCATAGAGGCAAGATTGATCAAACTTTGTTCATCAAGAAAGACAAGGGTGATATTCTACTTGTTCAAGTATATGTTGATGATATTATCTTTGGGTCTACTAAACAAGAGATGTGCAAAGAGTTTGAAAAGCTGATGAAAGATGAATTAAAGATGAGTTTTATGGGAGAACTTACATTCTTTTTGGGGCTGCAAGTACAACAGAGTAAAGAAGACATCTTTATTAGTCAACACAAATATGTGACTGAGATTATTAGGAAGTTCAAGTTTACTGATGTAAAACCTTCAAATACCCCTACTGACAAGACCACTCATCTATTGTTGAAGAATGTTAGTGGTGCTAATGTTGATGTTCATACTTACAGGTCTATGATTGGTTCTTTGATGTATCTTACTTCATCAAGGCCAGACATTATGTTTGCTTTATGTGCTTGTGCAAGATTTCAAGTGACTCCAAAGACATCACATATGACAGCAGTGGAAAAGATTTTTAGGTATTTGAAGACATATCCTAATCTAGGATTATGGTATCCAAGAGAATCCCCTATGGAATTGATTACATACTCAGATAGTGACTATGCTGGTGCAAACTTGGATAGAAGGTCAACTACAGGAGGATGTCAATTTCTTAAATGTAGATTGGTGTAATGGCAGTGCAAGAAGCAAACTATGGTTGCTACTTCAACCACTGAAGCAGAATATGAAGCAGCTGCCAGTTGTTGTGCTCAGATCTTATGGCTTCAGAATCAATTATTGGATTATGGGTACAATTTCATGAACACCATTATCTATATAGACAATAGTAGTACCATATGCATTATTAAAAATCCTGTGCAAGACACTAAACTTAACATATTGAAATTAGACATCATTTTATTAGAGATTGTTTTGAGAAAAAGCTTATTAATGTTGTCAAAATTCATACTGATGACAATTATGCTGATTTATTAACAAAAGGGCTTGATGTGGGTAGGTTTCAATACTTGGTAACAGGTATTGGAATGCTAAATCCATAAATCTTTGATGTCTAATACTTTTCAGTGTTGCAGGATAGTTTTTAGGTACTAGTATTGTTTGTATATGTATGTATGGTTTTCTACTAACTTGTATGCAGAGTTATCAAAAGCACAGTGGAAATAATCATACAACAGTGGAAAGATTGGTGATAAAAGCATAAAGAAAAAGTACTTTTATTGATATTAAAGAAAGTCCATAACAACCATTCAGATTACATTATCACCAGAACTGAAAAACATCACAAAACATAACCCAACAACCTAAAATCTACTCCATAGGCTTCTTTCCCTTTCCCTCATAATCATGCTTGCCTTTGGAAGCTCTCTTTCTCTTGTCATCAAAAGAAAGTTGCTTCCTTGGACAAGCAAGTCCCATAACTTGCTTGGGAGGCCTTGGTGCTTGTGCAGGCTTCTCAACAGCAGGCCACTTCATGTTGCTTATGGCAGACTTCAATGCTGTGGTGAGGGCCTTTGGAAGTTCTTTGGAAAGATTGAAAGTTGGATCATCATCATCATCAGAGGAAGAATTGGAATAGAACTCCAAGGATGGAGCAGATGAAGCTTCAGTCTTTTTGGATGTCATGTTGGATGCTGTGGATGTGGTTGCACTTGGAGGAAAGTAATCACTCCACCCTGTAGAAAGTTCCTCTGAGTTTGTGCAATAGCTGATCTCCTCATCAGATGAATCATCTGAGGATATGTAGACTAATGGAAACCAGCTCATTGTGTTGGTAAAGGGTTTGTGTTGATAACATGTGTTGATGAAAGATAAAGGATAATGAGCCCCCTTTTATAAGCAAAGTCAAGGTCGAATTCTAATTAATGTAGAATATTTACTCTTACCTGTTTTGGTAGGTTGGAGGAGTAAATTTGGTTATTATCGGGTTGACTTTTGGAAGATATTTTTGAATAGTAACTTGGTTAAAAAGTTACCTTGGGTTAATGTTTATGGGTTAAGTTGAGTCTACAACCCATCTTATTGGAGTCATTGGAGTTATAGGGTATGTATTATAGATACACAACAAATGGTTATTGATTCACCATGTCTAATCCACATAAGAATCAACTAGTCTAGAGCAAACGGCTCCTGGTAAAGACTTATCAAATCCGTTTATGGTTGATAGTTTACCAAAAACTATATGGTTATCAACTCACCATACTCCAAGTGATTAAGAGTTGGCTAGTCCATAGCAAACGGCTCAAGGTAAAGACATATCAAATCCGTTGATAGCTGGTAGTTTGCTAAAAACTATGATAAGAGCAGCTAATTTTCATGTTTTACTTACCACTGCTCTTTGATATGTTGTGAAAATTTTACCACTGCTAGTTCATTAGTTACCACTGCAAGAGTAATTTTTCCACTGATGAACTAGCCGTTACAACTGTTGTGTCAGTAATCTATTTTTTTTACTAGCCGTTATAAATATAACCGTCTTTCCTTATTAATAGGATAAATCTTTTGTGAATTATCTTCTTGCCTATTATAATTTATTCTTTTTCAAAGATAATTCTTTCTAATGATAATTCACATTACGCAACCTCCTCAAACCCTATTAGTATAAATTGATTCTCATACGGCTTGATTTTTATCTTGATTACTAACACTTTTATTCTCTTTTCACACATAATGGCGATTCTAAAATTTGTCGAGGAGCACAACCAAGTGGCCTACCTACAAAAGTCAAACGAGAAGAGTGGCCCTGTTTTACATCAGATTGTGGATTTTCTAAATACAACTCACATACGATATGCCTTAACTATTAATCCCACAATCTATGTCTATCATATCAAACAGTTCTGGAAAATTGTGGAGTCCATAACTATTGAACAGGGAGACACACATGAATCTGTGGAAGCTCTTAGAGCCACAGTGGATGGGGTAACTATTGATGTTACTGAGTAATCCTTGAGGAGAATTCTCCAATTGGATTATCTCAATGGTATCATCACATTACCCAATTCAGATATTTTTGAAAATATTGCTTTAATGGGGTATGATACATCTGAACAAAAAGTAACTTTTAGAAAAGGATGTTTTTGTCCCCATTGGTGATTTTTCATTCATACTCTTTTACATTGCCTAAGTCCTAAGAAAACATCATATGAAAAATTTGCATCAACCATGGCTTATCCTTTGGTTTGTTTGGCAACTGATAGGACTTTCAATTTTTCAAAGTTTATTTTCAATAATATGAAAGGCAATGTAAAGAGTCCCTATAAATTTTTGATGTATCCAAGGTTTGTGCAAGCAGTGTTAAATGAGTTTCAATTGCAACCTCACAATAGAATTTATGAAACCTCCTGTCTTAAGCCAAAAGTTTTTCAAAACATGAGTAAGGCTTCAGATCTTTAGAATGGGGAGGTTCATCCACTTTTTCCTCAAATGCTTGCTAAATTTTCCCAAGTACAGGGTGAAGATGCAACTATCCCAGTTGTATCCCATAACACACCCAATATTGTTGTTCCACCTATTCACCATACCCCTGCGGTAACTCACACTTGTGAGAGAAGGCATAAACAGCCAACTTCTCTCATCTCAACATTGCATGTTGTTGAACCTTTTGGTTTAGGGACAAGCAGTGGTGGTTCAAGGCTTAATCCTAGTCCAACTAGGGAAGAGCCTGAATCAATGCCCCATGATTCACCTCTCCCAACAGGTAACACAGTTGGAAGTGTTGATGGCAGTGTGCAACTACCTAAATTGATGGACATCTGTTCAAAATTAGTCAAGCAGGTTCAAGCTCTAGAGAAAGATCTGGCATAGACCAAAGTACAACATGCCACAGAGCTGAATCAACTGAAGGCAGAGATTCAAAGGTTACAGTATGAAGTTGAGAGTTTCAAAAAGAAAAGACCTGCTCAAGTTGTGTTCTCCTCTTCATCTTCACCTCAGGATGAATTTTCTGCAAGTTCTAGTAAAGATTTGGGAGATTCTTCCAAACAGGGGAGGAAATCAGATGCAGAGTTTAAGGGGAGGAGACTTAATTTTGATAAGGAATTTGCTGAGTTAACTGATTCTGACAATGCTCAAGCAAAGGAAGATGCAACTGAGATTAAGGGGAGGAAGTTAGATTTTGAAGATATGGATGCTAATGCTGATTTTGATTTTGATGATACAGTTGGAACTGCTCAACCAATTTCCACTGATGCAGAACAAGTTCCCACTTATCAACATATTTCCACTGCAAGTGAAAACATTCCCACTGATAGTCAAAATGTTACCACTGCAGAGGAAGAAGCTGCCAGAATAAGAACAGTCAAAGGAAAAGCTATTGTGACTGGTTCAGAACAAGAGCAAACAAGAAAGATTTCTAAGAGAGATCAAGCTCAGATTGATTTTGATGCAAGATTGGCACAACAATTAGCTGCAGCAGAGAATGAAAAGAAGAGAAAGCTAGAGGAAGATGAAGTTGCTAGTTTTATGGAAGCAAAGAGGTTGGATAAACTTGAAGCAGTAATGGCAAAACCACTTTCAGTTGTTCCACCAACTGTCATACATGAGAAACCTCCAATGTTCACTTATGTGCCTACAGAGGAAGAGATTGATTACATGATTAAAAATGATCCTATTATCAGAAAGAAGGCTATTGAACTTATTGCAAATACAACCTTAAATTAAGAACAAAAGTCTGCTCAACTAAAAGATTTTATTCAAATGAAGAATCAGCAGGCTCTTGATGATGTCATTGAGGATGTTAGAAAAGGTCAAAAGAAGCCAAGGAAACTTACAAAGGCACAGATCATTGCTGAGATGAAGACTTTTTGTTGTCATGTTGGCAATATGAAGATGGCTCAATTCAAAGGAATGTCACATGATCAAATTGAAGGTATTTACTACAGGATTAAAAGACAAGATAGTAATTTCATTCCAATGGATCAAGAACCTGTAGTGATGAAGACAAAAATATCAGGAGTGAGTCTTGGATCAAAAGATGCAAAGAAATTGAAGACTCAGGAATCATCTCAAGCAGAAGAGGGTCCTAGCAAGTTGACAGAAGAGCAAGTTACAAATATGATGTTTATAGAGACTGATGTGCTTAATATTGAACCTTTACAAACAAAATAACCAGTAGTTGGTTGGGAGATCTATTCTGATGATTTTGGAGTTGCTTGGAAGATCATTAGAACTGGAAGTATCACAAGTATTTGCAGAGATTTTGAAGACATTGTTAGATCTTGTGATAGAGAAGACTTGGATACTTTGTGGAGAATTGTTCAAGATCAGTTTAAAAAGGATGAACTTGTTGATGTCAAAGCTAAGGAGTTATGGTTTCACTTCAGAAGATTGTATGAACCTGACCCAAGTGACAGATATTGGAGATTTGAAGCTCACAACCTGAATACTTTGTGGAAGTTTTATGACTCAAGTGCTGTACATCATCTTTCTACTCAAGATGGAGTTGATGTGTTTATGCTTGCAGAGAAAGAATATCCATTGAGAGCTGGAGTATTGACTGTGATGATGTCAGTGAAGCTTAGATGTTGGGAAAGAAGTGAAGTCATAGAAGATCTGCTGCAAAGAATTTATGATCAAAGTGTGAGAACTGATAAAGAGTTAAGAAGAAGAAGATAAATGTTTGGAAGAATTCCCATATCCTCATGTTTGCTGATTACTTGAAGAAACTTATTGATTTACTTATTAATCATAAGTTTAGGGGAGGATTGTTGGGAATTATACTAACAGTTACCACGGCTAGTGAAGACATTACAACTGCTGAAGAATGTACTTGCAGTGGAAACTCATTACCACTGCAAGAACATATACTACCACTGTTGTTTAGATAACTGTTAGAAAACGTGTTTAGATAAATATAGAATAGATCTTGTGTATATCTTATTCTATTAGCATTATACTTATCTTGTAGAAGAGGACTTCTTGTGCTATAAAAGGAGATCTTAGGTTAAAGGTTAGATATACATTTTCTAGAACTTCAAGGTGTAACCCTAGTGATACCAAGATCACTCGTATTATTATCATTAATAATATTGGAGCTAACCGTTTGTTACATATATTGTTCTCATTCATAAACAACTGTTTCATTCACAATCAAACTTCTAAGTGTTACTAAGTAGATTCCGCATACTTAGTGATATAACTCAAAGTATCAATCTAACACAATTCAAGGTGTTTAGATCCATCAGGAGTCTTCTTGAAGCAAAATTCTGAAAGATTTAGAAATTACTGTTTGAAATATTCTTGAATAAATTTTGCTTCAAGGTAACTAAAACTTTATACACAGAAATACTCCCCCTCAAAACTAGCATTTGATTTGACATTTTTAAACTTTGGAGCGAATTGGGGAGTAAAGATTTGAAAAATCTTGAGCAAAATTTTGAAAAGTTTTGAAAAACCTTTTGAATAAATTTTGCTCAAGATTAAGAAGTTTTTGATAAGCTTTGCATGAGAATTCTTCTTGTTTTCAAGGATAAGTGCACGTCTGGGTTTAAAGGATGGTTTAGAAAGGCACTTTCCTTTATTTGAAACCCGAGTTGTACACTGTAATGTGTGCACAAGTCGTTATGTTTAAGCTCGGGTTGTAAGCTGAAATACTTACAAGCTATTAAAAATTTGAGATTAGACAACAACCTTGGGAACCCATTTAAGCACGGCGCCAACGGGTTTACCAAATTTTGAAATCCATTTGTAGGTTGTGTCAATCTGATTTAAAGATGTTGAATTCCAACGAGGACTGAAAACCGGTGTTTCATTTTGAAATAACAATCGTGGAATCAATGGAGATTTAAAACTCTTTTTCTGTTGAAAATTGTTTGAGAAACCCGGTGTTTCTCTTGGAGTTTTAAAATCTGAAGAAGAAGATTTCGATCTAGAGTTGAACCTCATGGGTTCTCTTTGTAGATTTGTTTTTGTGATAAATGGAAACCTTCCGGTATTTGGAATGTTCAAAGCAGAGTCGTTCTTATGTTGTAGCGAAAGCAATTCTGGTATGGAATATTTGAAAGGTTTTGAACAACTTTGCTTTGGTTTCCACACTTGCTTTATCGGTGTAAAACGAGAGTGTGTAGTTTGAAAAACATGATTCTTTACTTTTGAAGCATTTCGGGTTTTCAAAAACCTTTGTTTTGGTCTCCACACTTGCTTTACCGGTGTAAAACGAGAGTGTGGAGTTTGAAGAACTTGTTCCATATTACTTGAAGCATTAGGATTTGAAAACCTTTTAGAAGTAAATGTTTCGGAAAAACTTGATCTCTTGGAAAACTTCCTTCCTTTTTCAAAGAATAGGTTGTAAACTGTGAAACCCTTTTCGAAAATGGTTTTGAAGATTCACCCGTGTAAACCTTCTTCAAAACACTCACTTCAGGTGTTGAAACATTTGAAATTGGAGCTTTTCTCTTTGATCGGTTAAGATTATCAAACTTCACTTTTAAAGCATTGTATGAAGTTCTCAAATCATTGTATTCTTTTTGAAGAGAAAGATGATCTTGGGATGCCAATTTTGATTCTAAAGAAGCAATTTGTTTCAAAAGTTGATCCTTTTCGGCTTTAGAATCATCCATTTTACGAGCCAATTTTCGTTCGAACTCAACATTTTCTTTTTCAAGTCTTTCAAAATAATTTTCAAATTTGGTTACTTTGTTGAAAAAGTCGGTTTTGGCATCCTCAAAATCATTTGTTTGTTGAGCCAAAAGAGTTTCAAGCTCAACCACTTTCGTTTGAAGCACATGATTTTCATTTTCAAAAAGATACATTTTCTCCCCCGTTTCCTTTTCAAAATCTGGAGTATTAGAATCGAACAGGGGTTTTGGGAAGGAAACTTTTGTGATTTGAAAATCAACATTTTTCTGTTTCATTGATTCAATCTTTTGCAAAACATTTTCAAACTTTTTATCTGCAAATTCATTCAATTGAGACTTCAAATCTTCAGTCTCTTTTTGTTTCAAGTTTGAGTTTTGTTTCTGAACTCGTGAACTTTTGATTGAATCAAACAGGTTTTTGTAAATCTGTTTCAAACGCTCAATCTCTTTTTCGTATTTTGAAATTTGACATTTCATTGACACGTTTTCATCTTCAACTTGTTCAAGCTTTGACATACAGGGGTTTTCAAAAGACTGCTTTTCAAGATTGTGTTGTAAAGCTAGCTCAAAGTTAATGCTTTGTGCTTGATATCTTTGAAAAATTTGTTCAAGAGAAAATATTTGACGTTTAAGTTTCTCTTGGATGTCGCTTGATTCTTTTAAAATCTTCTCATTTTCGTGTCTCAACATCCCATTTTCCACTCTTAAGTTTTCAGACTCAACAATCAACGATTTATCACAAGCAGATTTTTCAAAAACTTTCAATGTAGCTTCTAAATCAACAATGTCGTTAAGATACGAGTCTTCCTTTTTCCTTTTTCTCACTTTATGTTCACAAAATTCCTTTTTGCAAGTTGACAACTCTGTTTGTGTTTTTGAAGTTTTTCAACTTGTTGTTTGAGTTCACATTTTTCATTTTCGAGTTTTGAAACCAATTTTCCGTTCGACTCAATTAATTCGCGTATTTTGTGTTGAAGATCTTGTTCTTTATTGTAATATTATTGAAATCCCACTTCAAAACTTTTTTCCCGTTTGACTTTGTTTTCATGATTCAAAAGTTGTATTTTATAGCACTCAATGTCCCTTGTTGATGACATAACTTTTGCTTTTAGTTCACAGTTGAGCCTGTTACTTCGATCAACTTCGTTTTGCATATTCTTAATCATTAAAGCAGTTGAACCACATTCTTGATCATGATTCACACTGTTATGTTCAACCGTACCTCCATTAAGATCCACATGTGGAGTTTCAGGAGTAATATTTCTATCATCCTGATTCACCACATATGTGTCGTTAATGTACTCAGGTTGTCCATGACTTTGTGTCTCATGAGCAAACACATTTTCAAATATATCATCATCATTAGATTGATGTACCTGAACGAGTGCGACTGAACTTCGTGAAGGACTGACAGCAGTTGCATTATTCAAACCATCCTTACCTTTGTGTTTCCCGCCAGCATCTGAATCATTCTTTGAAGTGCTGCTTTTAGTCTGCAGTTCTGATAATAGATTGTTACCGGTAAATACCAAACTATCATTCAACATCCCTTCATTTATGACTGTTCCTTCATGTGTCTGCCTTTTACTTCCATTCTCCCGTACATTTTCTTTTAACTCTCTTTTCTGCATCTTCAGTTCTTTGATAACACTCAGATGAAGTGATCTTTCATTAAGCATAAATTCTAAGTAGCTCAGTCGTGAAACAAGCTGATCTCTAAAAGCTTCAACCTCCATACTATTGATGTTCTCTCTCCATAACCTGCTTTGAGATTCATAGTCTCGAGAAGTTTTGAACACTTTAAAATCCATTGCCATGAACTCTTTGAACTGTGTCTTGAGCGCTCTAAATTCTACCATGCAATCACTTCCCTGTTCAATTTGATTTTCAAGTTGAACTATGTTTTCTCGGAGTTTCCTTTGAAAGGTTAGAGCATCCGTATCTGTTCTGAAGAATGCAGTAAAGGTACTCAACGAAGGAAACCTTTGTAACACCCCCAAAATCATCACGTCAGCGGAAGACTTAAGATGTCAGCGGAAGACTTTTTGGGTGTTACTTAGAGGATCTTTATCACAATCATAGAAAACGACACAAAAGTGACGCTTTAAAGTTTAATTCATTCAAAATACCAAATATTCGAGACATCAAGATGTTTCATAATTTGAACAACATGTTTATTTGAAATGTGTCAAAACGTTTATTTAAGCCCATGCTGGGTTACAAGCCCACTCCGTGCCTTCAAGTTCCTTCTTGTTTAGTTACCTGAGATAAACACATGCTAAAAAGTGTCAACACAAAGGTTGGTGAGTTCATAGAGTTTATAGTTTAAATCGTTAATTAGAAAATGAATGATTTCCTTATCAATTCAATACAAATCAATCCGTTGGTTTGCCCTTCACTGGGTCAACATCAAAAATAGTAATTGGTTTATAATTCCATTTAACACGAGATTCGATATTTGGGCCACGTTATTTCATCCATAACATAAACAGTTTACAGGGAACCGTATTTAAACAGTTGAAACTGTATCCGAACAGTTTGTAGAGAACTGTATTTAAACAGTTGAAACCGTATCCAAACATTGTGTGGAGAACCGTATTTAAACAGTTGAAACCGTATTTAAACAGTTTGTTCCATAATTCCAAATATCGATAGTAAAATCGTTAGAAAAGTTGTTACACATGCATCTCTTCCAAAGAGTTTATAAACAGTTAAATGATAGAAAGTGTAGCTCTGAACTTATAGTAATATGTAAATAGTTAACGAGTACTTGTAAAAGTATAAAGCAATAGTTAAGCATGTATCTCCCCCAAAAAACGTTTATAAATCATTGTAAAACAAGTAAGAGTAGGGGCTATGACTCACCTTAGTAGTACGGTAGACAGAGTATAAGTAATGTCAGAAGTGAAGATGGAATTGACTTCAAAGAGATAAACTGAATGATACGGAAGTCCGTGATAAGTTCGACTTATCGAGAATCGTGATTTGAATAGTGTTTGATGACAAAATGACTTTCGTGGCAGAGGTGGCTTGCGTGGCAAAACGCTTAATAGTTCAAGAGCAAGTTATATACAATATAACTTGTCTTTAATATCGTTTATTATTTTATATTTCTTGTCATGAATTTATAATATGTATCGAAAGTTGGTGAATGATAAATTATAGTAAATTTCAAGTTTACGCCTGGTTAGGTGAACCAATGAGTTTTATTGGAGGAATAGTCAATTCTTAACGTGTATTCATGTTAACCGATAATATTGTCAAGTTATATAATTTACGTTATAAATTATATATATTCATAAATATATAGTTATTCATAATTATTACTTCATTATCGTCTCAAAATGTAGATCTCGGTATATGTTTTATGATATAGTCATAAAATATTAACTTGCCAACCGTAATTAAGTTGTTATGTAAACCTTTAAGTTATGCCTACGTTACTCTGTTAGTAGTTACATGATTTTCGTATTTAATCCAAAATAAATATGTTTACCAACTTATAAAAGTATTTAAGAAAATGATAATAATGTCAAGTCGTTTATATATTTATTATAGTCTCAAAATGTAGCTTCCGATATCTTATATTATGATGACGTCATAAAAACATTACCTTGTCAATTTATATTTATCATTTCGTTAGGTCTCGAGGTGTGAAGGTATATATATATAACCTATATTTATCGAAGTCATGTTTAACCAATATATATATTATGACAAATTTATTATTTATAGTTTACGTCGATGCGATTGTTAAATAAAATATATATTAACATATTTATCTTGACAAAACTTGGTAATATAAGTTATATAAAACTTATAAAAGTTTTAGGATGTAAAGTGTCAAAGTATTAAGTTTGGGGACCGAGGTTGTAAAAATAGTATAAGTTGTTAAAACTTATGAAAGTTTTAAGAAAAGTGTTAAATGGTTTGAAGTTGTGGGGTTAAATGTGTAACCATTTATATATGTTATAAAACTTGTAAAAGTTTTAAGAAAACGGATATGTATCTCAAAGTTGAAGGGCGGAAATTGTCAAATCATGAAACTAGTAAAAATAATAAAAGAGTAAAAACGTCAGGTGTAGGGTTCGAACACCTGATCTCGCGTTCAAAATCCAAGTGCTCCAACCAACTGAGCCAAGGGCTCGTTTTTGTTATGTTATACGTTAAGCTCAGTTTAAAGTTAAGTTTATGTGTTATATTTTTGCTATATATTTCTCAGTACATACTAATCAAATGAACAAGTTTTAGTTGTTTATTATCTGAGCCTTGCCATCATTTCCAACAATGTATTTCTAAATAAATGCAAGGCAACGAGAGTCACCAAAATACGTCTCGACTTATAGCTTATCGTCACAGCTTATTTTCCAGCTTATAAAGAAATGGTTTGGACTCACAAAGTTTTGCATGGTTCGTTATGTAGCGAAAATAGAGCCCGATCTAGGAGAGTTTTACAAGGGTGCGCTTAGTGTGTTACAATTGTATATGTGAGCTAAATCATGAGTAGTTATTAGGCGAGTTCATTAAAGTGTTGTGAGTTGAGTTTGAGGTTTGTATGTGAGCTAGGAAGCTCCTGAAATATACCGAATCATATTTAGTTGTATACGTCCAAATGTTTATAATCTCGATAGGTTTTAGAAAGTGTTCATATTTTAACGAGAGCATGTAAATATTGAAAATGAATATAGTTTGCATTTGAGTCGAAAATAAGTTCGAGTTTATAACCATTATTAGTATTAAACGTTTAGGACAATTACCACACAAGTCTTGACAATGCCACTCTAATTATGTTACTGATGCATGAAGTAGAATATATAGAGTATGGGTACGTATAAAAGGAAGTTAGAGGATCTTACTACACCCAAAAGGTGGTGAGGGATGAACGACGGGTCGAAAGAGAAACGAAGCCAAAGTAACTTCAACGCCTTTGAAGCTTTCAACCTTGTCACCTACTAGAACTAGAGAAGCTTTAGAACTCGAGAACCATGACCTGCTCCTTTGGCTTTCCTTCGATGGGCAGTAGTAAATAAATGGAGTGTTGTGTTTTGCTTTCAGTTTTTGATCGCTTTCAGTGGTGATGAGGAAGAGTGTTTCTTGAATGGAAACAAGAAAGTGAGCCGAACCATGTGACTCGTATGCAGACTCGACCATGAGCCAAGACTCGTACCTAGTCGACTATAGGAAACGTATGAAATCTTTTGTGTTGGCTAGTTCTTCTCGTACAGTAACACAAGAGAAAAGACTTGGGAATATATTTGTTGTGAGATGTGAAATGTTTGTGTTTGAGTGTGAGTAACTTGTCGATATGCATGGCTCCATATATACCCAAGTTTGAGCTTGGACAAATGGCAAAAATGGAGCAGAGATCATGTGAGTTTTGGAGGGTGATATCAAGATAAGATCAAGAGGTGGAGCGATGGATTGAAATGAATGCTTGTCACCTCTCACCATGCCCAATCGAGACCCTTGATGTGTGAGATTATTCCTGACAGCTGACATACATTTCGTGATGATTGGGGGGCAAGGGTGGTCGGTGTAAGGGTTTGCACATGGGTTTTCTTAGGTATACCTGGGGCAGTAAGAGTGAGGGAGGTGGTTCTCTTGTTCTTGCCTCGTCGACCAGGAGAGGGGAACAAGAAAGAAAAGTGGCTTAGTTGTATTTGAAGTGGAAAGTTATAAGCTTTTGGCTGAAGGTGAAAACTTGTGGGCGTATAAAACATGTTTGTCCCTTTCGTTTGGTCTTCCTTGTATGTAGCAGTTGTACACAAGCTTGCGAGATAAATGACGTTCTTGAGTACATGAAGCGGGGTTAACTAGGAAACGTAAAACATAGGTGTGTTGTGTGTCGAAAATGTGAGAAGAAGGAGCAATGTAACTATGTTAGCGACTGAAGAAAATGAACTAAAGGTCATTTTGAGGTTTGTTGGTGGGCTTTGTAGTAATTGGTAGATCAGGGCCAAAAGAAACTCTACATGAAACTGAATATAAATAAGGGTCCGTTTGGTGCTGCTAGTCTGCTCGTGTAACACTCACAAGGAAACAATTTAGTTTTGTAGTATATTGGAAATGTGTTATGTACGTGGGATATCTAGGAGTTTAGGTAATATTCTTGGACATCAATGGTTATATGAAATGTGTGATAGCCAAGGGAATGAAGTTAGTAGCTTACTTGGGAACTTAAGAGCTCGGTGATGATAGGATTTGGTTTGCGTTGTAACATATCAAATGGTAACTAAGATTGATATATGTGTGAGGTATGAGGGGAAATAAACTGAGCATGGTAAAATACAATGAGTATAGTTGTTAGTTATTTGGAACTTATACGAAGTAATTCACTTGGCAAAGATATATTCTTAGGTTGTTTGGACGAAATGTATATATAAACGTTTTTAGTTATTTATGATATTTAGATTTTTAAAGCACATGATTGAATACCGTTTCAAGGTAAATGGTGAAAATGTTGTGATCATCAAAAGTGTATAAAAAAAATTTTGTCATGGGTAAAAATGGTTATTTTATGTTATAATAATGTGTTAATCGTAGGAAAATTTTAAGGGATGTTATATTACCTACCCGTTAAACGGAATCCCGTCCCGGGATTCTAAGATAAGGTAGCTATAAAGGTGAGTGGAAAGGGGTGAACAAATAGTCATTCCTAACTATCTAACCCCTGAGCGGTTTTAAATTTTTTTTTTTTTTTTCGAGCTTAACGTATCTACTACTACATTAGCTTTTTACTTGATGATAACCGATCTTAGTATGATTTTGAAAGAAAAACTTGGGGGAACTTTAGTCCAAAATTATAATTGTTATGTGGCAGTATTATTTGTAGTTTTTAAGGTGTAAACAGTATTTTACCACAGTGGTGTACAGTACCCAACTCTTATTCCCTTTAAATAACCCACTATTACACTCCTTTTTACCTAACTTTTCTTTCACTTTATCATTTTCGGTAGACATGCCGCACTTCATCACCAATCTTGAAATCATGTATGCCATTGTTACTGCTATCTATCTATTGTATGTTCCGAACGAAGATCGTGCTATGTTGGTTGGGATCTTAATGTTTCTTGCACCATTCGTGGTTCTATCGATCATCATTGACAAGTTTTGGAAGTGAGGAATAGTGTCGTAGTGTAGTGGTTGGAATGTTGAAATAAGGTTTGTTGTATTTCCATGTAATTTCGAACGTATGAATGAAATTTTTATTTCGCTTTATGCTGTCTTAGTTTATGTTAATTTCTCGCTTGTTTTTACCACTTATCAATTGTCAGATTAATATATAGAAGGTTATTAGGTGTCAAAAATGTTTTAGAGTTGGTTGGTCAAGTTTACAAAGGTGGGTTTTAATAAATTTATAATCGAAACTATATATGGAAGTTTGCCTGTCTTTGTTTGGAACCGAGTATTTAAATACATATGATTTTTGGTATAGTTGGATATGGCAATTGGGTTGAGCTTTGATGAAAATTTGATCATCGAAGGATCGATTAATTGGAAAAGATTCGTCACACTTGTTTCTTGGGTACTTGATAATTTGAGATGCACAAAAAAAATATATTGATAAGATGCTTAGAAATGTCATGGAAAAGTGGTTCGAAACTATAGGTCATGAGACGGTTAGGAGTAGTATTTAGATTTTGGGCTTGAGTAATGTCGGGCTTAAGTTGTTGGATCAAGTCCAATGATAATACAACGGTGCGTTTGGTTACTGAAATCCTGTGGCCCAAAGGTGTGTTGGTATATGGAAGCAGTGGGTTAAGGCCCAATGTCATTAGGGTGGTTTGTCATACGAAGCAATGGCCAAAGCCCAAGTTAAGAAGGTGTATTTGGTTTAAACGAGTATGAAGTCTTTTATCCATACGTCTTTTAGAAGGTTACGAGATAGTTGGAGTTTCGTATAATATTCGAGAGTTTGTATAGATTATTGATAAGTTCAAAATTCTTAGAGGCTGAGGGGTCAATTCGTGTGAGAGTGTATTATTTATAGGTGGCGCGTTCATGATTTAAGTTATGTTGTTATGTATTTACGGAATCTGTTCCTGCCACTTGTGTTGAAATGCGAAGGCCAAGATAGAATTTTATCACATATCTCAAAAAAAAAAAAAAAAATTGTTGCTGGTTTAAATAGACACAGGCTTTTTGAAAATTTTTACCGTTTGAAAACAAACGGTCACATTTAATACAATAATTGAGAATTATTTTTTTTTCAATTCTTTATAAATACCATTGGTACGTGTTGGGTTATCCATTCACACACACAGAACAATCAATGGCCTGCAGGCTACCACATACCGCTGAACAATTTCGACAATTTATCAAGGCAGAAACCGAGAATAGTGATTTGGATCGCCAAAATGCTATTGTGAAGGTCATCCTGAAGTTTGAGGTCACGAAACAACTGAAACAACGGCTTAGAGAATGCTACGTAGGGTGTACAGATATATCAGCTGCTAGAAAATATGTGATCGACACGTTCTTGCATGACGAATATCGTAAGGATGCTGCGGTGATTGAATCGTTATGGGCTTGTGTTCATCAGGTAGAGAATCAAATTTCCAACAAAATCCGTTGGAGTTTTGAAGAGAATGTTGAAGTTACTAGGGTTGAATTACAACAACAACAACAACAACAGCAACAGCTACAACAACAACAACAACAACAACAACCAAATCCACTACCACCACCACAACAACCACAACAACAATCACTACAACAAGGTGCATCAAGTTCTTCTGCACCAAGAGTGGTTGTGCAACAACAACAAACCCTCATCTGGATCAATTCCAGCCAAGTCTTGAGGAAAATGTGGCGGCCGATGATGGTGGTTGGACTTCTGACATGGAGCGGGAGCTGAGTAGGTTGGAGGCTCAAATAGAAGAAGAGAGGTTGGCAAGCTTCGACCCTTATGATGATGGATATGATTCTAACAATTCTCAGACTTGGGATCACCCAGACTACCGCTGAAGTGTGATGTTTAATTTAGCGTTGTTTGTAATGTTTTTATGTATTTCAGTTCAGTCTGCTTTTTAATAATATGGTGTTTGAATAAAATTCCTTGTGATTATACTCTGGGTGAGAATTTATTCTGTTACGTTTAGATAAATTAATAATAAAAAATTCTGTGCGGGTAACCTACCCGTTAAACAAAAGAGTTTTGTTGATATAGGTTTTTACAAAAAGGAAGAGGGTAGAGAAATTTCTTGAATTATCAGTTTTTGTGGATAGAAATTTAGTTTGGGGAAAAGTGAGTGCACATGGTATTTTCATCAGCTGGGAGGATCAATCGTTTAGTGATGTCAAGGTTTACCTAATGATCTTGGTAACTTTAGCATTATCGATGTTAGTCATATCGTTGTGTATCAATATTCGTGGTTTCTAGTGAGATTTAGGGGTTCGTGGTTTCATATGCCTGTTAACTCAGAAGTAATTATACCTATTTATCTATATTTCGTTATTTACATAGAAAAGCGTCCCAAACTATGTAACTAAGGAAATATAAACTTATGGTTCAATGATTTACAATTTCTTGATTTGAATAAAAGGGCGTCCCAATCCATTCAAATTAAGACGTTGTAAATCATTTTAAGATTCTGACTTAACATCCGTACTAATTGACAACATAATTTATGCGCGGATTTTCCGAGAGTACGAAAAGAGTATGTCGTAAGCATCTATAAAGATGAAAGCGAGACAATTAAAGAGGATTTGCACAGTACTCAAAATAGTTGGGGGGGGGGAGCATATAAATATATATATTAATATACTAGAGTGTAGTTGTACCATAATCTATTTAAAGTTACATAATCGTCGGGCGAAATGGAATTATAAAGACACGGTATTTGTAATAAACCCGATTAGTAGATATAATTCATTAGCATAATTATAACATGTAAACATGTAAAAGAAATCATGTAAAAGTAATGTATCTACCATATGTTGGAAACGCGTAGGCACGGAGGGCATAAGGTGGTATTTTGTAAAAGTGGTCCGTTTTAAACGTGTAGTTATAGTCCAATGTTCAAAACACTTGGTTCCCTATAACTGTAGCTCTGATGCCAATCTGTAACACCCCCAAAATCATCACGTCAGCGGAAGACTTATGATGTCAGCGGAAGACTTTTTGGGTGTTACTTAGAGGATCTTTATCACAATCATAGAAAACGACACAAAAGTGACGCTTTAAAGTTTAATTCATTCAAAATACCAAATATTCGAGACATCAAGATGTTTCATAATTTGAACAACATGTTTATTTGAAATGTGTCAAAACGTTTATTTAAGCCCATGCTGGGTTACAAGCCCACTCTGTGCCTTCAAGTTCCTTCTTGTTTAGTTACCTGAGATAATCACATGCTAAAAAGTGTCAACACAAAGGTTGGTGAGTTCATAGAGTTTATAGTTTAAATCGTTAATTAGAAAATGAGTGATTTCCTTATCAATTCAATACAAATCAATCCGTTGGTTTGCCCTTCACTGGGTCAACATCAAAAATAGTAATTGGTTTATAATTCCATTTAACACGAGATTCGATATTTGGGCCACGTTATTTCATCCATAACATAAACAGTTTACAGGGAACCGTATTTAAACAGTTGAAACTGTATCCGAACAGTTTGTAGAGAACCGTATTTAAACAGTTGAAACCGTATCCAAACATTGTGTGGAGAACCGTATTTAAACAGTTGAAACCGTATTTAAACAGTTTGTTCCATAATTCCAAATATCGATAGTAAAATCGTTAGAAAAGTTGTTACACATGCATCTCTTCCAAAGAGTTTATAAACAGTTAAATGATAGAAAGTGTAGCTATGAACTTATAGTAATATGTAAATAGTTAACGAGTACTTGTAAAAGTATAAAGCAATAGTTAAGCATGTATCTCCCCCAAAAAACGTTTATAAATGATTGTAAAACAAGTAAAAGTAGGGGCTATGACTCACCTTAGTAGTACGGTAGACAGAGTATAAGTAATGTCAGAAGTGAAGATGGAATTGACTTCAAAGAGATAACCTGAATGATACGGAAGTCCGTGATAAGTTCGACTTATCGAGAATCGTGATTTGAATAGTGTTTGATGACAAAATGACTTTCGTGGCAGAGGTGGCTTGCGTGGCAAAACGCTTAATAGTTCAAGAGCAAGTTATATACAATATAACTTGTCTTTAATATCGTTTATTATTTTATATTTCTTGTCATGAATTTATAATATGTATCGAAAGTTGGTGAATGATAAATTATAGTAAATTTCAAGTTTACGCCTGGTTAGGTGAACCAATGAGTTTTATTGGAGGAATAGTCAATTCTTAATGTGTATTCATGTTAACCGATAATATTGTCAAGTTATATAATTTACGTTATAAATTATATATATTCATAAATATATAGTTATTCATAATTATTACTTCATTATCGTCTCAAAATGTAGATCTCGGTATATGTTTTATGATATAGTCATAAAATATTAACTTACCAACCGTAATTAAGTTGTTATGTAAACCTTTAAGTTATGCCTACGTTACTCTGTTAGTAGTTACATGATTTTCGTATTTAATCCAAAATAAATATGTTTACCAACTTATAAAAGTATTTAAGAAAATGATAATAATGTCAAGTCATTTATATATTTATTATAGTCTCAAAATGTAGCTTCCGATATCTTATATTATGATGACGTCATAAAAACATTACCTTGTCAATTTATATTTATCATTTCGTTAGGTCTCGAGGTGTGAAGGTATATATATATAACCTATATTTATCGAAGTCATGTTTAACCAATAT
Source organism: Artemisia argyi (assembly GCA_030686995.1). NCBI lineage: Eukaryota > Viridiplantae > Streptophyta > Magnoliopsida > Asterales > Asteraceae > Artemisia > Artemisia argyi. The sequence continues at coordinate 107,766,334 of CM060685.1, forward strand.
ATATATTATGACAAATTTATTATTTATAGTTTACGTCGATGCGATTGTTAAATAAAATATGTATTAACATATTTATCTTGACAAAACTTGGTAATATAAGTTATTTAAAACTTATAAAAGTTTTAGGATGTAAAGTGTCAAAGTATTAAGTTTGGGGACCGAGGTTGTAAAAATAGTATAAGTTGTTAAAACTTATGAAAGTTTTAAGAAAAGTGTTAAATGGTTTGAAGTTGTGGGGTTAAATGTGTAACCATTTATATATGTTATAAAACTTGTAAAAGTTTTAAGAAAACGGATATGTATCTTGTAACACCCCTAATTCATGGTTGCAGCGGAATTCAAACTGGGTGTTACTCGACGGCACAATAGTCACAATAATAGAAAACGAATTCCAATTGAGTCGTTTTAGAAGATTTATCATTCAAATTGTATAAATATCAGAGATTACAAAATGAGGCCCCAATTGGTTCCATGTTTACAAATCACATTTAGTGAGTTTTCGAATGATAATAAAATTTATAGCCCTCTTGAGTATCCATGTCCTTCCGTGCCATCCTTGATCGTCATGAACCTGAAATACATGCTTGAGAGGTCAACACAAAGGTTGAGTGATATTCATAGAGTTTAGTTAAATCGTTTGAACACAATGTGTTGGTAGTTAAATCGTTGAAACAATAATCGTAGTGTGAGCTATAGACTCACACTCATAGTTAGAAAACAAAGATGGGCTACGTTGTTATATGCCCGGAAAGGTTATTAATTCACTAAGCTTATGACACCAAAACGTTAACGTGTACCAATATCGATCGGCAGATTTATCCCGGTAGGTACTTTGCCGTCATACCTAATGTCTCAAATATTAATGCATTTGTTTGAACTTAGTCAAAACAAATGGGATTCGTCAATCCCAATAGGCCTATTCACAATATTCGCGCTCACTTGCAAGTAACCCTCGCAAGTGATTAAATGGTTCATAATAAGGGATCTTGGTTTGGCAAGGATGTTACTTAGTGATAATAAAACATAGTCGAATAGCATACAGTAGAAAGCATTGTGTTCGAGTAGAAAAATAATAGCATGTATTCCCCCCATGGGTTTGTAAAATAGTTAAACAATAGAAAGTGGGGTATGAACTCACCTTGAGTTGGATGATGTATAATGAGAATGATGGATATGCCGTAAGAACTTCTACGAGCAACCTAGAATAATTGTTGTAACTTAGGTTTGGAATAATGTCTAAGGAAACATAAACACGCCAATATATGTGTCTTGCACTTAGTCCATGATGTGGTATGATGTATAGTGTAAATCTTTGAAAGAAATGATTCATGAAACATGTATGTTTATATATCGTTTACTACCGTTCGGGCCGACATAATTCAGAAGTCATGTTAGTAAGCGTTCGAGGAGCCAGGACACTTTAACTCGTAAATCCACAACTCATCTCGATGGCTTACATAATGAACTCCTCACATGAGGCTCCCTACTATTGTAGTAGTTGATAAAATATATAGATATAAGTTTTGATCCGAAAAGTTACATGTCCGATACTTGAATAAACTTAGGAAAGTTTATTTGTACATGAAGATTGTTATTAGGGGTAGTTTCATAAGTCTTGTATGACCATTTTCTCTTTGTAATATCTCATGGTTCCTTTTTAAGTGAAGTAACTCCAAATTGCTTGTTCAAGTTCTTGTCAACTCTTTGTTTCATGTTTACGCCTAAGAAAGCTTACATGGTCATTTCGTCATGGCCTTGCCATGACCTTTGGTCATTGTTCCATGGTCTTGAGACTCAACCTTGGCTCTAGCCATGGTTGTGGTCTTGATTCTAGGTCATAAGACCTCTTGTTCCTTTTAAAGTATAACCATAATATAGTGACTTTGGTCTAAAAATGGGCTGTTTAAGAATTTGAAGAATTTATCACTCGGAAAGCGTTTTCAGGACTCGAGCTTCTTTGTTCCTGAACGAAAACGTCGTTCCGGACAACTTTCGTGTTTTAACTTTTTGATGAATCGGAACAGAAGTGGGACTTTCAAAATCAAAATTTGATCAGAATGCTATTTAGGCAGTTTTGCCGGAAATCTTTGGTAACTTCAAATGGGCGTAACTTTTGACTCGTATACTCGTTTTGGGTGGTTCAAGTTGCTACGGTTTCCTTGTTAAGTCCTCTACTGTAATATGTAATGATCAAATATCATATTTTTACCATTTTGATCAGGTCTTACCAAGAAAGTCACTAGTTTGCTTGTTATAGTAACTTGTCTTATCAATCATGTACAATAACTTGTTTTACTCACTTTTATACATCATGGACATGAATACAAGACATAATATAGCACAAATAATATGTAAATAACATGAATATGATTATTTAACAAGAATCATGTTAGGGTTTGGCTTACAACTTTTGGCTTTCAAAGATGAAAGGAAGTTAACATGTAAGGATAGGACTTTGATAGACTTGCTTCAACCCTTTTCACCTCATGCAATCTTTCTACCCTTGGTATTCTTGAAAGAGATGTAATGAAAGTTGAGGTGAATTGAGTGGATTTAAACTCAAGAGAAATCACCAAGTATATGAGGTTATGGAAGTGTTTTGATAACCTAAGATCAACTAGGGTTTCTACCTTGAACTTGCTCTTGAATCTTGCTAAAATTTGGAAGAAAATGAGCAAAGGAGATGGTGTTGGTGTGTGTGGGTCGTTGGAATGGCCAAGGAGGGGAAGAGAAGGCTTAAATAAGGTCTTGAGGAGGTTACATGTATGACTAGTCAACCCTTGGAGGCCAAGTTCTACACATGTAACCATCTTAAAGCCTTAAGCACAAGATCAAGCCACCTAGTGTGAATCCCCCCCCCCCTAGTGGTGGTTCATATGCTTGGGGAACAAGGTGTGGACTTTTGATGATATTATCCAAGATACTTGGTTAGTTTTGACTCCGGGAAATGCCAATCGTAAATGATTAAGCCTCAAAACGTAAAACCGGGTATCGTAAAAATACGAAACTTGGAAGAATGGTTAAACATGTCAAAATACTCCATAATAAAATATAAAATGAGTGGTAGGTTCCATTTGGGTGGTAAAACCCTGCTAAAAACTGGAAACACGGGTCTAAAACGCGTAATACGTAAAACGTACGAATATTGCGTAAAATTGAGAAAAGTAAAATATTACTTTTCTAATAGGATAATATTGATTTAAAATGACTTAAAATATCTAGACTGGGCTCAGTCTAGTGTCGGTTGGTATTAAATGTCTTTTAGACATCAAACCGTAAGCCTAAAAATCAAGGAATGACTTATAAAATCAAGGGATGATTTTTGGTCAATGGAGGGGGGGAAAATATGTTGACTTTTTCTAATAAGTTGAAAACTCAAATCGTATTAGAAATGCGGTGCAGGTATAGGCTAAGGTTACGGCTGAGTAAAAACGCTTAAAAACTGAAAATTCCAGTTTTTCACAGCCGAGGCTTATTCTGGTCACATTTTTCTCAGTCATGATTTATTCTCAAATAAATCATGAGTGTGTCAAACATTTTTCTGATGTGGGGTCACCTGACGCGGTCGAGTTTCGTTGTGCGTAGAATTTCTTAATGACGTTTTACCCTAAAACGCGTAATTCCTTAATAACTTTCACGAGAATGATCTGACGAATGTCAAACATTTAATTTGCCATTGAAATGATTTATCACTCGAGAATATGAAATAAAAATCAACTTTCGGGAGATTTTCGGGAAAAATGAATAGTAAAAGTGAATAGTGAAATTTTCCGGGAATGGTAATTAACCTGAAAATGCGAATTGTTATATATCTCAAAGTTGAAGGGCGGAAATTGTCAGATCATGAAACTAGTAAAAATAATAAAAGAGTAAAAACGTCAGGTGTAGGGTTCGAACACCTGATCTCGCGTTCAAAATCCAAGTGCTCCAACCAACTGAGCCAAGGGCTCGTTTTTGTTATGTTATACGTTAAGCTCAGTTTAAAGTTAAGTTTATGTGTTATATTTTTGCTATATATTTCTCAGTACATACTAATCAAATGAACAAGTTTTAGTTGTTTATTATCTGAGCCTTGCCATCATTTCCAACAATGTATTTCTAAATAAATGCAAGGCAACGAGAGTCACCAAAATACGTCTCGACTTATAGCTTATCGTCACAGCTTATTTTCCAGCTTATAAAGAAATGGTTTGGACTCACAAAGTTTTGCATGGTTCGTTATGTAGCGAAAATAGAGCCCGATCTAGGAGAGTTTTACAAGGGTGCGCTTAGTGTGTTACAATTGTATATGTGAGCTAAATCATGAGTAGTTATTAGGCGAGTTCATTAAAGTGTTGTGAGTTGAGTTTGAGGTTTGTATGTGAGCTAGGAAGCTCCTGAAATATACCGAATCATATTTAGTCGTATACGTCCAAATGTTTATAATCTCGATAGGTTTTAGAAAGTGTTCATATTTTAACGAGAGCATGTAAATATTGAAAATGAATATAGTTTGCATTTGAGTCGAAAATAAGTTCGAGTTTATAACCGTTATTAGTATTAAACGTTTAGGACGATTACCACACAAGTCTTGACAATGCCACTCTAATTATGTTACTGATGCATGAAGTAGAATATATAGAGTATGGGTACGTATAAAAGGAAGTTAGAGGATCTTACTACACCCAAAAGGTGGTGAGGGATGAACGACGGGTCGAAAGAGAAACGAAGCCAAAGTAACTTCAACGCCTTTGAAGCTTTCAACCTTGTCACCTACTAGAACTAGAGAAGCTTTAGAACTCGAGAACCATGACCTGCTCCTTTGGCTTTCCTTCGATGGGCAGTAGTAAATAAATGGAGTGTTGTGTTTTGCTTTCAGTTTTTGATCGCTTTCAGTGGTGATGAGGAAGAGTGTTTCTTGAATGGAAACAAGAAAGTGAGCCGAACCATGTGACTCGTATGCAGACTCGACCATGAGCCAAGACTCGTACCTAGTCAACTATAGGAAACGTATGAAATCTTTTGTGTTGGCTAGTTCTTCTCGTACAGTAACACAAGAGAAAAGACTTGGGAATATATTTGTTGTGAGATGTGAAATGTTTGTGTTTGAGTGTGAGTAACTTGTCGATATGCATGGCTCCATATATACCCAAGTTTGAGCTTGGACAAATGGCAAAAATGGAGCAGAGATCATGTGAGTTTTGGAGGGTGATATCAAGATAAGATCAAGAGGTGGAGCGATGGATTGAAATGAATGCTTGTCACCTCTCACCATGCCCAATCGAGACCCTTGATGTGTGAGATTATTCCTGACAGCTGACATACATTTCGTGATGATTGGGGGGGCAAGGGTGGTCGGTGTAAGGGTTTGCACATGGGTTTTCTTAGGTATACCTGGGGCAGTAAGAGTGAGGGAGGTGGTTCTCTTGTTCTTGCCTCGTCGACCAGGAGAGGGGAACAAGAAAGAAAAGTGGCTTAGTTGTATTTGAAGTGGAAAGTTATAAGCTTTTGGCTGAAGGTGAAAACTTGTGGGCGTATAAAACATGTTTGTCCCTTTCGTTTGGTCTTCCTTGTAGGTAGCAGTTGTACACAAGCTTGCGAGATAAATGACGTTCTTGAGTACATGAAGCGGGGTTAACTAGGAAACGTAAAACATAGGTGTGTTGTGTGTCAAAAATGTGAGAAGAAGGAGCAATGTAACTATGTTAGCGACTGAAGAAAATGAACTAAAGGTCATTTTGAGGTTTGTTGGTGGGCTTTGTAGTAATTGGTAGATCAGGCCCAAAAGAAACTCTACATGAAACTGAATATAAATAAGGGTCCGTTTGGTGCTGCTAGTCTGCTCGTGTAACACTCACAAGGAAACAATTTAGTTTTATAGTATATTGGAAATGTGTTATGTACGTGGGATATCTAGGAGTTTAGGTAATATTCTTGGACATCAATGGTTATATGAAATGTGTGATAGCCAAGGGAATGAAGTTAGTAGCTTACTTGGGAACTTAAGAGCTCGGTGATGATAGGATTTGGTTTGCGTTGTAACATATCAAATGGTAACTAAGATTGATATATGTGTGAGGTATGAGGGGAAATAAACTGAGCATGGTAAAATACAATGAGTATAGTTGTTAGTTATTTGGAACTTATACGAAGTAATTCACTTGGCAAAGATATATTCTTAGGTTGTTTGGACGAAATGTATATATAAACGTTTTTAGTTATTTATGATATTTATATTTTTAAAGCACATGATTGAATACCGTTTCAAGGTAAATGGTGAAAATGTTGCGATCATCAAAAGTGTATAAAAAATTTTTTTTGTCATGGGTAAAAATGGTTATTTTATGTTATAATAATGTGTTAATCGTAGGAAAATTTTAAGGGATGTTATAACCTTGTATCTGAGAGAATCGTGCATTGAATCTTAACTGAATGAAAATATGCTAAACAATCTTCTATAGAATAGATGGCTCTTTTCTCAACTTTAGACATCTTTCTCTCTTGTGAACTTGTTTAATACATTTTCTCTCCCCCGTGATTGTTGCGATGTATTCGGAATAATCAAACTAAAATGTATAGTTAATATATGACACACAAGGTGAAATAGTGATTTTTTTTCCCTCCAAAAATAATTTGAAAATTTTTCTCTCCCAAAATTTGAAAATCACTATGAAATGCTGTCACACCCCCAAGATCGGGTCCAGCGGAAGCATACATGTAGCTGGGGTGTAACTCAATCGGTAACACAACACAAGTACAAAAATAGTTTTCACTTTAATTATTTAGAATAAAATCGTTTAATCAAAATGTTGAATTTACATCGTTAAAAGTAGTGCGGAAGTAGGCCCTTAAAATAGTTTAGAACGGTCCCCATATAAATAATCAGAGTCTTCTATGACCATGCCATGCCCTGCCAAAACCTCCAGTAGTGTGCCATAAGATTAAAACCTGAAAATACATGCTAAAGTGTCAACACTAGGTTGGTGAGTTCATAGAGTTTGTTTAACAAATAAAGTTTATAGAAAAAGTTCACACAGCAAAGGCATCGTAAATCCACTCAGTTACAAGTCCCGCCATAAGAGACTTGTAACCTGTGTGTTCACAACCCACTGCTAACATATATATAGTAAGATTAAAACATGTATAAGTTCATCACAACAGTTAAGCAATTAGTCGTGAGTCTACACTTCATCTCCGAAGACCTCACGTTTGTATGTATGTCTCCATGGTTGTGCCCAGAAACTTAATCTGGGGCCATTGGAAGTATGTATGTCTCCATGGTTGTGCCCAGCAACTTAATCAGGGGCCATTGGAAGTATGTATGTCTCCATGGTTGTGCCCAGCAACTTAATCTGGGGCCATTGGAAGTCTCAGTGGCTCAAGAATACACATCACAGTTTAGTATAACACAGTTAAGTATATCACAATCACGTATGTATGAAATCAAGTATAAAACAATCAAGTATAAAACAATCAAGAATAAATGTTTTGAGTATCAAGAAAGTATGTTTTGAGTATTTATACTAGTAAGCAAGTAGTTGAGCATGTATCTCCCCCAAAGAGTTAAAACAAGTATAAAGAGTAAAAATGGGGCTATGACTCACCTGGTGCGATAGCTACGATGACAAAGTGGATACACAGAAATGAGGTTCGATCTCTAACCGCAACCTAATATGAATGATAGTGATCTACTTAGATCATGAAAGGATGAAGAGAATATGTATGCACATGATACCTATACCACTCGTAACTTGGAAATAATTGTTATTGTCAAAGTAAAGTATTTTCCATACTTAAGAAAAATAAGTCCAATTAGAATAATAAAAACTTGTCGTAATATATCATATATAAAAACGTTAGTGTTATATTCCTCGTTTTGAAAACCTTAAGATATCGTCTAGTAGTCGCATAAATAAACCTTGGGTCGTACGTATTTCGTTAGTTAAAAAAATAAACTCCTTGAATAAGAAATCTAGAAAATATATTATTTAGTACGTAGTTATAATATTTTCTAGTAGTGACTATATATATATATATATATATATATAGTTTTGACGATTTTAAAACATGTATAACTTGGTCGTTTTAAGCTCATTTTACTCGTTCTTTATATCCACGGATTCGTTTTAGTATATACTAATATATTTTCGATAGCTCGGCTCCACTAGGTTACGTTTAACGCCTCTATTTGTCCAACGAAAATCATCCAACAGCATGCAGTTTTTTAGAAAACTAGTTTTCGTCGTTAAATTCGGAAAATCATATCTCCTTCGTTATTAACTCGTTTTAATCCGTTATTTCGCCAAAAGTTTCGTTTTTGAAAGTATTTTCTAAATCTTTGATCAAAAATTACCCATCATCCACTGATTTTCCCACGTTTCACAAATAGGGACAGTAGGTCAATATGTAGTTTCAAAAATCATTTCTAATGTTCCAAACTAGTTTCTAATCCAACCAAACCACTTTCAATCACCACAAATCTAGTCTAATCTTACCATACACCTTCTTAGGGTGTCATGGATTCCTAAACATCACCAACCTTGGTGGATCTCATGAGGATGTTAATAAAACTTATGGATCTACTTATATTAAGTATCTAGGGTTCATAAGTTATAAAAAGTATAAATAGAGTGGTATAAACTAACATATGCATATAGATCTTGAATAAACAACATGAAACTAGAAAAATGAAAGTATGGAAAGATCAACAAGTGATCTTGAAGCTTACTTGATGATTGGATGAGTTTTGAAGATGATGGTGTAAAGAAAACTAGAGTTTTATCACAAAACCCTAACTAGGATGGAAAATAGAGCTTGATTGTGACTTGATCTTCAAAAATTTGATGTTTCTTCTTGGTCTTGTGGCTTGGCCGGTTCATGAGAGGAGAGAAAGAAAAGATGAGAACTTTTCTAGTTGATATTTTGTGGAAATGAAGGTAAGTATATAATGTATGATATATATATATAGTAGGTTATACAAAGTTTTGGACAAACATTAAATGGTTAGTAATATTTTTAATTGTGTAAGGTTGATTGGTATGGTAGGGTGGATGAGTATGTAAGAATTCTTGGACTTTGGTGTAGTTTTAGGTATATATTATTAGTTTTAGTTGATACCGAGTACCGAGTTAACTAAAAATAAATTGTAATGAGATAAAATAAAATATAATGAAGTTGTAAAAATTGTAAAATAATATTCCTGATGAGAATCGGAAGTTAAAATAATGATCGGGTTGAAATATCGCAAACCGACGGAGTTATAAGCTTCGACCGGAAAACGTAACAGTTGATTTGAAAACACCGGGCAATTTAATATATAATTTTTATATTATTATTATGAGTATAAAAATGTGTTAGGACCATAGTTGGGATTAACGGATCAATTATTTAAAATAATAGCTCATAAGATAACGTTTATTAGGTTGATAATCGTACATGTACAGAAATGACGCAACTCACGTATAAATGACAAATTTTTCCGGAGGTGAATAGTGTTTTATGAATAGTAAAATTTTAAAACGCTTCTCAGAATATCAGACTGACCTCAAAAATGATGAATATTGATCAATGAATAGTAACCGATGAATAGTAAATGTTGAAAGTTCGGGAAAAGACCAGAATTTACGAGTTGTGACAAATGCAATTATAAGGTTGCAGGAAAAATTTGAGTTTTAAAAATTTTGCGGCCAAATTTCACCAAAAAGAATTTGAATTTTGGCCTAAAAATTTGAATTTTGGGCCAAAATTTTCAACGTTATACCAAAATTTGAATCTCGCGTAAAAATTGAACGTTTAATCTCCAGTAAAAAAAATTTTACTCATTTTTTTTTTTTTTGAAAATATGGATCTTTGAAGGATAATAAGGTCATTGTTGAGTTTTTGGTTTTTTCACATTTGCAGACTTGATATAACAATCTCTTAACTCAGTATAGTTTTCTGAAAAACTTAACTTGGTAAAAACCTTGTCTGCTAACTCGGTAACAAACTTGAGTATCAAACTCGATAAGTTGATTTGCTAGCTCGGTAAAGCTTACTTGAGACCTTAACTCGATAAAGCAGCCACTTAACCTAACTCAGTAACAAGGTTTAGTCTTTTAACTCGATAAACTTTCAGAAAGTCGTAACTCGGTAACAAGGTTAGCTGCTAACTCGGTAAAGCTTGATTCTGTCTAACTCGGTAAGTCCACTTTGAGAGTTAAACTCGATAAATCAAACCAATTCCTTAACTCGGTAACTAGACTCAACTTGGGCAGAGTTTCCCCTAGGTATTGGCCACAAAGAACCTTACTCAATATACGATAAAGTAAGGCTAACTCGCCAAATTGTTGCTTAACTCGCAGGAACTGACCCTAACTCGAAAGACTAGTTCCAACTCGCTAAAGCTTAAAGTCCTAACTCGCTAAGAATGGTTCTAACTTGCTAATTTCAGAAACCCAAACTCGATAAAAACTGCTAACTCGCCAACTTGGCGATGAACAGTAACTGATGCCTAAAAATCGCGTCAAATCCAAGTTTTTCTGACCAAATCTAACCTAAAACAACCCATATTATCCCTTGGCTCTGGTACCAATTGTTGGGTCCCGACTTTTATGTATTTTCACACATATGAGATATGTTTAGATCTAGAGAGAGAAAGATGATATGTTTTAGAGAGAGAGAGAATGGGAGAGGAAATAAGAGAGGTTTCTTATTCCAAATGAACCAACACCCTCCTTGGAGGGTTACATCTCTATTTATACTAGTAGTCTAGGGCTTCACCTAACTTTCTACTTATGACATAACTAGCCCTTAGACTTTAACAAAACATGTAAACATAAATAAACTAGCATAAAACATAATATTGCAACCTATTACAAGACTCATTGACTCGATAATGATTGTCACTTCAAGTGTTCCCAACAATCTCCCCCTAAGGGACGATCATTGATATCTCTCTTTGATTGCTTTTATGATCATCACTTTTGCGTTTCCAACAATCTCCCCCTAAAGGGGTGATCATGTTATGAAGTTGTCTGCCGATCGTCACTTCGAGCGTTCCCAACACTAAACAATCTCTCAGTACCAGGTCAAAGCAAATTCACAATCTAGTGGAAATCTTGGTGGTTCACTCAGGGGTTACATTGAGAAAACTCAGATTGGCGCAAAATGAATCTCAAGGTGAGATTCATCCTACGATGTACTAGAATATAGGCTAGGAAGGTTGTAACACACAAATTGTTTAAAGTGACACTTGTGGTTCTCATGATAACCTTTCACACTAACTGTTTATCAGTGACCGAAGAATTAATATGAAATATAATTGGTTTGCGAAAAGGAAAGTTCACATAAAAACCCAACATTATAGACTAGATAAGATAGTACTAGTTTTCTACAGTATCATCTACTACAAATGAGTCTCTTTAAGTCTTTATGTTATCAGCAACGTACCTTCTAAATGAAATAACCATTTCGTGCATATCAATTTTCTCTGAGAATAAGATCGTGATAATTTGTTACATAAAAGAGAAGTGTTGAAGAAACAAAAAAAGAGGACGATAAATGTCATGATCCTGTTGATAATGTTAGAAAACCCGTGAGAGGTATTGTATTATTGATATATATTTGTAGTGCAACATATAAGATAATAGAAACCCTAATAAACCCAACCTACATCCAGGCTTTGGCCGTTATATTGTCTAGTACTCTCCGCAATCCGAACGGCAAATGTCTAACTATCCATTTGAAGCTTTTGATTTGAATATCTTGTACAATCTTATTAACACTTGAGACTTTATTTCCGAACACACGAGCATTTCTCTCTTTCCAAATGAAGTAACTGGAAGTTCAAATTACCGCTTGCCAAATAGACGCTAGAAAGATAGGAATATTAACATTTCCACTATGAGATAGAATATCATCAATAGTAAAAATGTTAGCATTTCCCACCTTCCACCAATTGAATACTTTGGACTACACTGATGAGGCGAAAAGTGTTACGCTTTTAGGGGGTCATTTAAGCCCTAAGTTGTGATAATATGATCAAATATTGCCTCAAATCTTTCTTTTTGTCATTTTAGGTACTTTTGAGAAGAAATCTGGAAAATGGTGCATTTTTGGACATTTTTGGAGCAAAAAGTGAAGAAAACGACAAAGTCCCAAAACCAAGCTGGAATTTGTACCTGACGGCGTCACAATCCAAGGGTGACGGCGTCAAGCTTTGACAAAGAGGTGGATGTGAAGTTTACACGAGACGTGCCAGAGAAGAATTTACAAGTTAAGGCATGACGGCATAAGGCATTAAACCACACAGGCCGTCACGTTATAAGTTAAAGAGAGATGGCCCAGAGCATGCTAACACTTGTAGGTGTCAGAAGGGGATATAGGCAGTCTGAGAACAAGTTTGGCGGCGAGTTGACGTTGTCAGAATTTACTCTTGACGCCGTCAGACTGTAATCTCTATATATAGTTTTCTATTTTTCATTCATTAAAGAGAGAACTTTTGGGAGGGCTTAGGGTACGAACCCTAGCCGAATTTTATAGATATTTTGGGGTTTCAAACCCTCTTTTCTTCCATGTTTAATTAAAGATAAATATCCCATTAATCACTCAATATGTCTATGTGTTGTTTGATTCTATCTTATGCTTGTCTTTTAATTAACATGCTAGGCTAGGTTTGTTTGTGTTTGTTTAGATGTAATGAAACCTAGTAATTGATTGTTTGTTATTAATTGTTGGATGAATGATGTCAATGTTAGACTTAATAAAAATAGCTAATCTCCATTGGTAACTTGCTTGAACGTCTTAAGAAACATGAATCCTATGTGTACTGCGATTAGTTGGTTGTGTTTAATGCATAAGTGAATATTAATGAGGCCATGATAGGATACTTGACGTGTCGTCATAGGAAGAGATAGGATCTTATAGAGTTCGGGAAGGATGTAGGATCTACCCTTGATAGATCTTGAGCCAATGGATCGATAACCTACTAATGTAATCACTAGCAAGACAATATGGACAATCTCTATGAGCTTGTATCTATTGCGGAATACAAACGATATACTAAATACTTTAATCCTCTATGGATCGTTATTATTCACTAAGAATTGTTTTTGACACGTACATAATACAATGACCTTGGGTTCCTTTTATACTACAAGAAACCCTAATCTCTGTTACAAGAAACGTATATTCATAAAACTTTAGAAGATATTCTACATATCATATCCTAAAATAACTAACTCTTATCTACGGATTAACTATATCCATAGAAACTAATGCATCAGCAGAATCCAGATCATCAGCATAATCTATATAAGCTTCAGCAGAATCCTGTCAGTAGTATCCATCAGTAGTATCTATATGCTGACTTCAATAATTCCTTACAATCCTCCCCTAATCTTGCAGTTGACATGGTTAACTCCAAGATTCTTGATAGATCTTTAATTCCAAAAGAAGAGGATTGAACATGAACTTCAGCAGCAAAGAATCTTCATCAGCAGCATCTCTATGATCAGCAAAAACTTGTAACCACCATTCTTTGCAGCAACAAATGACCAAATGTACATCAAAACATAAGTTTCATACTATTCTCATTACTTCCAGGTGTGTTAACTCCTGTGAGAGGTGAATCATTGAAAATAATGGATTTGAAGTCTCTTTACCAATAGCCATTACTACTGGAGTAGCCAAATGTTTCAGTTCATAAACTATGGTACACTGATAACCATATGATTTTTAGCAAATCATCAGCTATAAACGGATTTGAGATGTCTTTACCTGTAGCCGTTTGCTCAGGACTAGTCAATTATTTTGGTTGATTGAATCACCTTGGTAAATTGAATACCAAATATGGTTTTCCACTGCCTTCACCACAAGCCATACACTTATGGGCTAGCCAATTATTGGGAATCCATAAGGAAAAATCCATGGTCAATTGACAACCATCCAACTCTCAGCTGTTAAGCATGGGTGAGTTGAGGACCCAATAGTTTTTAGCAAACTATTACAGCTATCAACAGATTTGACTTATCTTTACAAAAGTTGTACCCTTTGGACTAGCCAACTTTTTGATGGAATAGTCAACATCATGGTAAGTTGATAACCAGATAAGGTGTGGAAATAACCAACACCAAAACCTGCATACAACATACATAACACTATACAAATCTGTTAGTTTTTTTTTTTTTTTTTTTGTTAAATAAAATAAACATACAAAAATATACAATACCATACTTCAATTAGCTCTGGCCACCCTGATCCTAGATTTGAACAAACGAATCAAAGATTCAGCAAAGAGTCTAGCATTCCAACTGGATCAGGAGGAATCTTCAAATGATGTAGAAGCATTTTCTCCATAAGAGGCACAGTCAGAGGATAATCCCTATCTATAAACATAGCCACCCTTATACCAGATGTAGTTTCCAAGAAATGAATATAAGGAAGAGGATAAAACCTCTAACTTAATACTTTCCACCGATGATTCTGATTCCATACTGCATAACCAGAACCAGTGGAAGACTCAGAGTCCATGAGTACTTGAAGATCACCCAATAGATACAACCCAACACCTTCAGGAGTATGATTAGCATAATACTTGGTAACCAGGTCATAGAGAGTAAGTAAATCATGATGATCCACAAGATGCAAAATTTCTTGTAGAAATGTGAAGGACAGAGATGATCCATCAAGCCTATAAATAGTATTAGACTGCCCATTACTAGAAACCTCCCATCTAACCAAGACATCTCGAGATCCCTCAGGCCAATATTCAGGAGACCTTTCCTCAAGAAAAGAAGCATCATCAGCATTAAAATCCAACACCTTCTGCACATGAGGAGATTTTGAGACTTTCATTCTAGCCATTCTGCCAGGAATAATAGCAGAGGAAGGTGAAGATGGTTCATTAATGGTCAGTGGAGGCTCAAGAGTAACTTCTGAAGGATCATGTACAGCAACTGAAGAAGATGCTGATGGGGGAATAGCAGAATCCATTGCAGAAGGTGAGACAGGGACATGTTGAGCCTCCATATTTAACCTAGCTTGTTTAGCTCTAGCAGCTTCAAGTTCTATGAGTCTGACCTTTCCCTCATGAATTTGATCCTGATGCAATCTTTGTGCTACCTCCTCACCTAATCTATCTTCCTCCATCTGTCTTCTGGACCTCTTCCTAGAAGGAATATCTGCTTCAAGAACCTTAGCTTTACCCTTATCCAGAGAAGAAGTTTTATCAGCAGGAGTATGAGCAGTAGAAACATCAGTAACAGTATTAACAGAAACAACATGTGAAGGAGCAGCAATATGTGCACCCTGGTCAGCAGATGCAATCTTATCAGCTGAATGAGAAGGTTCTAGAACAGGAGCATCACCAATCTGAAGACCTTTTGGATGAGGT
Organism: Artemisia argyi; assembly: GCA_030686995.1. Classification (NCBI taxonomy): domain Eukaryota; kingdom Viridiplantae; phylum Streptophyta; class Magnoliopsida; order Asterales; family Asteraceae; genus Artemisia; species Artemisia argyi. Next base: position 107,781,683 of record CM060685.1, read on the forward strand.
TGATGAGAACCAAGAAGTCCATCCTTGTGAAGTCTAGTCTTAATCAAGTTATATTCGTGAATCAGCTGATCATCTGATAAGGACCAGACCTGAGTCTTAGCCCATGGTTTATTATACACTACACTACTCTGATTCTTCACAAATTCTCTCATCATCTTCTTTTGTTGTGCTTGAGTAGGAGGTTTATCCCTCTTTGCTTTGGCTATCTTCTCAGCATCAGCTTTCCTTTTGAGTTTCATGAGCTCAACCATTCTAGGAGCATAATCAACTTCAGAAACACTATCTCCAAGAATCTCTTTAGCAAGAATAAGATTAGAAACCACTTGCTGCCCAATGTGCATCCAATCAGCTTCATCAAAGTTTGAACTGCAGCATCTAATTCTCTTTGTCTTGCAATAGGCAAAGTAGAAACATACTTGTGTGTAGCAGAGTGGATCTCTGAGTCATATTTAGCCTGTAATGCCTTAGCCAAATCTGCACTTTTCTTCTTATTTGCACATTCCTTCAAGAGTCTTTCTTGCTCAAGTTTTTCTTGTTCTGAGACAAGATCACCATCAAAAACTCCAGTAATGTCAGGAGAATCATCCTTAGGAATGTCTGACTCCTCCATAGGATCAGCAGTTAAAGCTTGAACAGCTGAATCAGTAGTAATATCAGCAGATCCTCTGGTATAGGAAGTATCAGGTGTGTATCCATCAGTAGTATGCTCTTGAACAGATGGATCAATGCTAGGTGAAACCACATACTCTTTACCAGCGTATCAACTGATGTATGAACACCAACAGTGACCTTCTCAGCAGCAACATCACTCATATCAACATTGATCTGCTCAGCAGAAACACCACTCATATCAACTTTAGTAGAATGAGCTTCAGCAATATCATCACTTGGTGTAGGACTTCCAAGAATAGCAGCAACAGGTTCACTAAGAGGCATCCCTGAGTCAGCAGCCGCATTCTTATCTTCAACAGACACTTTTGATTTCTTTCCAATATAAGATCTGGTATGCCTTCTTTGATACTTAATAGGTCCCTAAGGCTTAAGTGGTGTAGCAGATGTAGATGCAGGTGGAGGTGGTGGCTGAGCCAGAGTCACATCAGCCAAGACATGAAAAGACTCAAACTGCACATCATCCTGCTCATATTCTGATTCAATGACCACTTTCCTCTGTTTCTTTTGTCCAAGTTGTCTTTCCAAATCCTGAACCTTTGCTGTGAGCATATCTATCTTACCACCCAAATTAGCTTTTGTGTCTTTGAATTCTTTCTCCAAGTCATCAACCCTCTTTACATACCTATCAAGCAAAGTACATATGGAGGTGAGAGTCACACCGTCTCCACAAACTTTCGGAATTCATCAAGCTGGGCGAAATGCTTGCTCCTATTCTCTTGCAAGTATTTCAGCCCCCAGACGCAGTTTGACCTGTACTGCTCAGCGGCAGCACACTCGCACTTTACCTCCACCATCAAAGCCAACCTCTCATCCGTGAGCCTCCTGGAGTATGCAGTGGTTGACACTACCTCCGCCTGTGCACTCACCAACTGTGCCTTCAGCCGCGCAATCTCCTCATCCTTCTGCGCGCTGGCACTACCTTCACCCAGCATACTTGGTCCTGAGCTGGGCAACCAAAGAAGCCTGGTGCACAGTAGCCACACTGAGCTCTTTTATTAGCTCCTCAGTAGACAAACCCTCGTAGGCCTTCAACGGCTCCTCCACGGGAGAACGAGTCACTTGCGGAGACACCTGCTCCACATACGCTGCATCACTCCCTGCAGCCTTGTTATTACATACAAAAAACAACGAGTCAAGACATTATATCAATAGTTAAAGAAGAATGAAGAAGGACTGCGACATTATCACTTACATAGGAGAGGAGGTCTCCGCAGTGTCATGCACAGTCACAGATTATGAAGCCTCATCCTCTGTAGACTCATCCACAATGATAGTATGGCGCCTGCGCTTTGAAGTACCTTCTCCTCCATCATCTGAGGCCTTGCGCTTGGCACCCTGGCGCTCCTCTTCAGAATCGGTATCCACCTTGAGGATTCCAGCACCCTCAGACGATTCAGTGCGCGCAGGCTCGGAAACTGGCACTCCTTGCGCAGGAACAGTCTGCACTGGAGTGGCATTCAGAAAGGGATGCGCAACATCAGACGATTCCTCTTGCACAGGCTCAAAAAGACGTCCGGCTGTGGCTTCCAAAATAGGTACTTCACCTTCCCTCAGAGAGCGCACACCCACAGTCACCTGCGTGGGCTTTGTCAACTTCACCACTCCGAACAAGTCCATCTCTGCGCAACACATGAACAAACAGCAGAGCACAAATTAGTTGATAAAATTACAACATGCAAGAGTGCTTACACTATAGATGCGAGGATAAGAAAGGATAAGCACCCACCCCGGCCGCTCTCATCTAGAAATGTTGGCACTTCATCAAAACCTTGGAAATAGTTGCGACTAAGTCCCATGTGAACCAAAAACTCCTCAGGATAGGAATTGATAGGGATGCGGTTATCATTAATGGTTTCCGCATCCTCTGTGCTATACGAACTGGGATTTGGACGCTCATCCTTTGGAAGCGTCCTTTGAGTATAAAACTCAAAAATCGAAGGGTACACCGTATCATCTACCATAAAAAAACCTCTCCCTCCAGCTCCTAAGCGCATCTACTTTATCAGTATAACATTGGTAGCGCCCTGGGCGCTTGGAAAAAGAAACCCACCCGTTTGACCACATTGTGTGGTAAAACGTGCGGAAGAGATTAATGGTAGGGTTTATCGCAAGTAAATGACAGTTTACTTCAAAATTTGTTATTTTTGCCGCACCTATACAATGCAGCTGAGATATATGCAAATGGTAGAAGTTGAGCACGTCACTGAAGAATAGGGATATAGGCACGCGCTGGTTCGCAAACTCAAAAAAGCGCGTGTATACCCCTATTTTCCCCTCAGGGAAGTCTGCGATACATGCGTCCGCATCCGGTACTTCCGGATGCACCGCGAAAGGGATGAAATAGTCGGAGGTGAACTGACGGAGTTCATCCTCGTCAATCTCGGACACAAACTCATTTAATTGTCAAACCATCTTCTATACGAGCTTTGACTATGGTGTGCATGCGCAATTACCTTAGAAGATAATGGTCTTTTCTTGATCAATGATTCTTAATATGGAGAAAGTGGTGTTTTTACTGTGATAAACACAGTGAAAATGAGAACCCTTTATATAAGGTTTCCCCTTGCCTTGGATGAACGCCACGTGGATCCCACTACCTTCATCGTTTGGCTGGAATACAAACAGGTACAAGCACTTTTTCACATATTTCAAGAGATACGTGGGATGCTTTAAGGATAGATACACCGTATCTCATTTTTGGCGGGAAATACTAGAATCTTCCCCGCCATGCTTACCGCTGACATTACTAGTCTAGCATCCGCGGTTAATACCTACGCATACTAGACTGGGGTGACATGATGACGTACAGTCCATATCCGGGTCACGAACTCGATTAATGAACATAACTAACGCCCAAACCCATCACGAGTGGGCTATCATAATAATGATTTGGGCTACCAAACTAACGGTTTGGGCTCACGAAAGCCCAAACCCAAAGTTATTTATGGTCTTGATATAGACATCTCTTATTTAAGGGATATATATCAAAACAACCGGATATTCCGAAGAGTAAGGAACACGTATCCAATAAGGATTTTGTGCCTATATAAAGAATATCATAACTCTCGTTAAAGGCACGATTTACAACCCTAACTCTTCTATACAACCCTAAAACCGATTACTTACTCTCACGCCGGAGGATAATCGTGGGAGACAATCCCACGATAAGCCTAACGGTGTTTGTTTGCTTTCTTAGTACGCAGGTCTCAAGCATTAAGATCTGATTGGTACGAGAACAGGAACCCAAATAAGGAACGCCCAACTTTTGTATCAACAATTACTAAGCAAATAAACTTACCAATAGGAGAGCCCTTAATGCAGCAGCAAAAGCATGATTAACCAATCCACACTTGAACTGGGATCTTGACTTAACAAACTGGTTTATTAGCAGATAGCTCTTGAACAATGGGAATATCCGTTTTGCCGATTCCTGCATTTTCTTGACAACTTTAGTTTTCAAAAGCGAAAGAGTTGCATTAAGCTATAGATATGCACACACAACCGCTCGACCCCCCAATTATTATTAGTCAAATCCAATATCTGATTTCCTGGATATCACAAATCTACGGACTATTTCTGATTCAATATTATTTGGATAACACATACTCTTATATATGCATAATGTAGGTATATGATATGTATCTGAGGTTTCTTGCCTGGAGCGCCAAATCCATAGATCCATCAAGATGGAAGCTATAAGAGTCCTCATTTCCTCGAACTTTGATGGTAATATATCGCCCCTCCATACCAATTAAAGCAGACAAAAGATCATCAATCACAATCAGTTCTTGCACATATGACATATCAAGACATTAGGTATAAACACATAACTGCAAACATCCTAAATTTTGGTTGTCAAGTTATATACATTTGAGACATCGTGCAAAAGTTTCATCAATTGGAGGGGTCAAGAATATTTTAGCAATGTATACAGCAGATATCCCAGTTACAAATACTGGTTCCTAATGAGGGGGTGGTATAAAACTATAAACTAGAAGGCAACACTATTCATTAACAAAGCATAAAGTGGAAAAATCATTGAACTATGAAATTCTCTAGCAATGCTAATAGACTATAAATGGCCGCATTTTTTAAGTTTTGTTGGAATATGGAAACTTGAGCTAAAACATCAAATACGCTTCTGTAGTAAAACAACAGTGACCTTACTCGGGCCTCTCAGAAGATGAAGTTGACATTGAAGTCAAGTATTTCATTACTCTAAAAGTCCTAAAATGGTCCCTACAAATTCCGAAACTGCCTGCCTTTTGAAAAAAGTAGTAAAATATGTCCAAGTTGAAAGGCTGAGTTTGCACATAATATCTACCATACAATTTGTAAAGGTAATTGCTCACTGTTATATTAATTGATGATGGGATTCCCAAGCAAAAGTAAAGGTTAATCACTTATTAACATATAATTTTTTTAGTTTTTGCATACAGTGGGCACGTTACTTAGGATGCCAATGGCTAAGAAGTTAACATTTGACGAGTGTTGTAAAACAAGGGTTACAAGTCCGAGTAATCAACGATTACTCGCTTGCAAGGTCACTCACTACAAGATCAAAACTGAATCAAAACTTGGGGTTAAACTCAGTTTGAAGTATTTGAACGGGTAAATTCCTAGGAGGGCAAGTCTTTGGCTCAGATTTACGTGGCCTAACCAGAGTACGTTTCCTGGCCACCCCTAAATGTGAGGTTTGAAGTATTTGAACAATTGTGTAAATGTTTCTAAACATATTTCTATAGTAATGGTTCTCCCTAATAACATATAATTTGGAAATTACAAGCTATACATAAATTAGAGAAGTAAATAAAGTTTAAATAGAAAATACCTGAAGTAAATAAAGTTTAAATAGAAAATACCTGAACGGAAGCATTGTAGCAGCCAATAACATTATCGATTTCCAAGCTATGTATTTATTAACAAACTAAAAAAAATGTACAATAAGTATAAGTCCAACAAAATTACATTAAATTAGATAGAGATACAGAGAGTGTGGGTAAGGTAAAGATGAATGAATACCGACCCAGCTAAATCGAGTGAATTAGGCTTAGTTTCGTCGGAAGTGGTTGAAGCTTCCTGGTGGAATTGACCGGTGAGAAAAGGTCTATTGAGATTCCATTCAGGACTAGTAGTAGTGGAACTCATTGTGTTCACAAATTAATTTCCCCAATTCAGGAGTAGTAGGTTATTTTGCCCTAACAGAAAGATATACTAAAAATTAGATCTAAGTCGGAGTACCTTCAATTCAAAGCACAACACAACACAGAGATTCTACTATCAAGTGAGGTTCTCTACTTCAAATATTCGCCACTGAGTGTTAATGGATCGGGTTTACTCGCTCGTTTCGGGTTATTTCGGAGTTCCGAATTTCTTATTTTGGTATCTCACTTTATAGTGTCTTGTTTTTACGAGCAGGGTGTATTTGGTAGAGAAAGGTATTTGTTACTAAATAAAATAATTTGGGTATTTGTTACTCGTGCACAAACTCAATTTTAGCAATATATAATCATTGGTTGGTTAAGGATTGCAAAGAACTCCAACAGAGAAAACTCACTGGCACATTCAGCAACATATGCAGAAACCTGTAACCCTTGTTATTACTAAGCAAATTAACTTACCAATAGGAGAGCCCTTAATGCGGCAGCAAAAGCATGATTAACCAATCCACACTTGAACTAGGATCTTGACTCAACAAACTGGTTTATTAGCAGATAGCTCTTGCACAATGGGAATATCCGCTTTGCCGATTCCTGCATTTTCTTGACAAATTTAGTTTTCAAAAGTGAAACAGTTGCATTAAGCTACAGATATGCACACACAACCACACGACCCCCCAAATATTATTAGTCAAATCCAATATCTGATTTCCTGGAGATCACTAATCTATGGACTATTGCTAATTCAATGTTATTTGGATAAAAATTAACACATGCATATGTAGATATATGATATGTATATGATGCTTCTTGCCTGGAGCGCCGAATCCATAGATCCATCAAGATGGAAGCTATAAGAGTCCTCATTTCCTCGAACTTTGTTGATCGTAATATATCGGCCCTCAATACCAACTAAAGCAGACAGAAGATCATCAATAACAATCAGTTCCTGCACATATCAAGACAGGTATATAAACACATCATTGCAAACATCCTAAGTTTTGGTTCCCAAGTTATATACCTTTGAGACATTGTCAGATGACAGCAAAAGTTTCCTCAATTGGAGGGGTCAAAAACATTTTAGTAATGTATACAGCAGCTATCCCTGTTACACATACTGGTTCCTAATAAGGGGCGGTATAAACTAGAAAGTAGTAGCACTATTCATTAACAAACCATAAAGTGAAAAAAATTATTAATTCTTTAGCAATGCTAATAGACTATAAATGACCGCATTTTTTAAGGTTTGTTGGGCTTTGGAAACTTGAGCTAAAAGATCAAATATGCTTCTGTAGTAAAACAAGGCATCACAGAAGATGAAGTCGACATTCAAGTCAAGTATTTCATTACACTAAAACTCCTAAAATGGTCCCTACAAAATCCGAAATTGCCTGTCTTTTGAAAAAAGTAGTGTCCAAGTTGAAAGGCAGAGTTTGCACATAACATATACTAAACAAGTTGTTAAATTATTTGATGATGGGATTCCCGAGCAAAAGAAGGGTGAAAGCTGAAAACACGCAAAATAATATATCAAAACACACGATGTACGCAACGAACTTTCAAAAAGCTGAAAACACGCAATATACTTTCAAATTTGGAACAATGTACGCAATATGACCTGGAACCAGCAGGTTACCAGGTTTCAAACTTTGAAAATTGACAGGAATAGTCCCTGTGGCTTGCGTTGACTTTCGCTGGTCATCCTTGGACTTTTTTTCACCTACAAAAGGTACAATAACGGTCCCTATGGTTTGCGTATACTTTCACATTAGTCCGTTTTTATACTTTTTCACCCGTTCTCTTACGTTTTTATCCGTTTTCGTCCGTTTTTTTACGTTTTCGTTCGTTTTTATACAATTTCATCCGTTCTCTTACGTTTTTGTTCATTTTTTTTACGTTTTCGTTCGTTTATAAATGTTTTCACACACGTTTTTACACTTGTTTCTGCACACGTTTTCACAAACAATTTTACACACGTTTTTACATACGTTTTCACACATGTTTTTACACTCGTTTCAACACACGTTTTCACAAACATTTTTACACACGTTTTTATATACGTTTTCACACGCGTTTTTACACACGTTTTTACATACGTTTTCACACTCGTTTTTGCACATGTTTTTGCACACGTTTTTATATACGTTTTCGCACACGTTTTTATATACGTTTTTACAGACGTTTTCACAAACATTTTTACACACGTTTTTACATACGTTTTTACACTCGTTTCTACACACGTTTCTACACACGTTTTCACAAACATTTTTACACACGTTTTTATATGCGTTTTCACACACGTTTTTACACACGTTTTTACATACGTTTTCACACACGTTTTTACACACGTTTTCGCACACGTTTTTACACATGTTTTTACACACGTTTTTATATACGTTTTCGCATACGTTTTTACACATGTTTTTTACATGTTTTTATACACGTTTTTACACACGTTTTCGCACTCGTTTTTATATACGTTTTTACGCACGTTTCTATAAACGTTTTTACACACGTTTTTACATACGTTTTTACACACGTTTTCGCACACGTTTTTACATATGTTTTTACACACATTTTTATATACGTTTTCGCATACGTTTTTACACATGTTTTTTACACGTTTCTATAAATGTTTTTTCACACATTTTCGCACATGTTTTTACACACGTTTTTATATACGTTTTCGCATACGTTTTTACACATGTTTTTTACACGTTTTTAAACACGTTTTTACACACGTTTTCGCACTTGTTTTTATATGCGTTTTTACGCACGTTTCTATAAACGTTTTTACACACGTTTTTTGGAATTTTTTTTAGAAATTTTTTTCGGAATTTTTTTCCGATTTTTTATTTCTGATCTTTTTTTGAAATTCCTTACAATTTTTTTTGTCAAAATTCTTTTTCTAATTTTTTTTATGGACGAACACTTAAAAAAATGGATAAAACGTGTGTAAAAAGTTCGGAAAAAAACCCAAAACAAATTATGAAAAAAGTCCCGAAAAACGTGTGTAAAAATGTGAACGAAAACGTGTGTTAAAACGTGTGTAAAAATGTGTGCGAAAATGTATATAAAAGCCTGTGTAAAAACGTGTGCGAAAACGTGTGTAAAAACGTGTGTGAAAACGTATGTAAAAACGTGTGTAAAAACGTGTGTGAAAACGTATATAAAAACGTGTGTAAAAATGTTTGTGAAAACGTGTGTAGAAACGAGTGTAAAAACGTGTGTGAAAACGTATATAAAAACATGTGTAAAAACGTGTGCGAAAACGTGTGTAAAAACGTGTGTGAAAACGTATGTAAAAACGTGTGTAAAAACGTTTATAGAAACGTGCGTAAAAACGTATATAAAAATGAGTGCGAAAACGTGTGTAAAAACGTGTATAAAAACGTGTTAAAAACATGTGTAAAAACGTATGCGAAAACGTATATAAAAACGTGTGTAAAAACGTGTGTAAAAACGTGTGTGAAAACGTATGTAAAAACGTGTGTAAAAATGTGTGTGAAAACGTATATAAAAACGTGTGTAAAAATGTTTGTAAAAACGTGTGTAGAAACGTGTGTAGAAACGAGTGTAAAAACGTATGTAAAAACGTGTGTAAAAATGTTTGTGAAAACGTGTGTAAAAACGTATGTGAAAACGTATATAAAAACGTGTGTAAAAACATGTGCGAAAACGTATATAAAAACGTGTGCGAAAACGTGTGTAAAAACGGGTGTGAAAACGTATGTAAAAACGTGCGTAAAAACGTGTGTGAAAACGTATATAAAAACGTGTGTAAAAATGTTTGTGAAAACGTGTGTAGAAACGAGTGTAAAAACGTGTGTGAAAACATATGTAAAAACGTGTGTAAAATTGTTTGTGAAAACGTGTGTAAAAACGTGTGTGAAAACGTTTATAAACGAACGAAAACGTAAAAAAAATGAACGAAAACGTAAGAGAACGGATGAAATTGTATAAAAACGAACGAAAACGTAAAAAAAACGGACGAAAACGGATAAAAACGTAAGAGAACGGGTGAAAAAGTATAAAAACGGACTAATGTGAAAGTATACGCAAACCATAGGGACCATTATTGTACCTTTTGTAGGTGAAAAAAAGTCCAAGGATGACCAGCGAAAGTCAACGCAAGCCACAGGGACTATTCCTGTCAATTTTCAAAGTTTGAAACCTGGTAACCTGCTGGTTCTAGGTCATATTGCGTACATTGTTCCAAATTTGAAAGTATATTGCGTGTTTTCAGCTTTTTGAAAGTTCGTTGCGTACATCGTGTGTTTTGAAATATTATTTTGCGTGTTTTCAGCTTTCACCCGCAAAAGAATATTAACTTCAGTTTTTGCATACAGTGGGTCAAGGGCAATGGGTAAGTAGTTAACAACATTTGACGGAGTGTTGTAAAACAAGGGTGAGTAATTAGTAAGGGTTGAAATTAATATTGATGATCAAGTAAGTTTAAATAGAAAATACCTGAACGGAAGCATTGTAGCAGCCAATAACCTTATCGATCTCCAAGTTATGTATTTATTAACAAACAAACAAAATGTACAATAAGTATAAGTCCAACAACATTACATTAAATTAGATAGAGATAGAGAGAGTTTGGGTAAGGTAAAGATGCATGAATACCGACCCAGCTAAATCGAGTGAATTAGGCTTAGTTTCGTCATCGGCAAATGCGGAATTGGCTTCCCGGTGGAATTGACCCGTGAGAAAAGGTCTATTCACATTCCATTCAGGACTAGTAGCAGAAGCCATTTACTACAACACAACTAGATAGATACCTTTAATTAAAATAATTTCCCCAAAATCAAAAATCATATAATAACAACAACTAGATCTAAGTCATACCTTCAATTCAAAATCACAACACAAAGATGGCACTGAGCATCTCTATTTCATTTCAGATATTCGCAATGGATCCGGTTTACTGGTTCGGGTTTTTTCATTAGGGTGTTATGAATTTCTTATACATTTGTGGTTTGGGAGGGGAGCTTAAACTTTTAAAATAAGGCTACTAAAAAAATGTTGTAAACAACCAATTGAATCTTAAACTTCACATTTACCACCTTTTAACTCTTTTAGTTTTACATATGATGTCCTTATTTTGAGTTTTTCCAACATAACAGCACACAACTTGCAGGGATCATTTTCTCTTTAAAATAAGCATACATATATTTGTTTGTCACGGTAACCCTTCATAAACCTAAGTCCATTAAAAGAGGTATCTGAGAGCTTATAGTGTTGGGAATACATTTTAGTAATATCAAGTGTTGGTCATTAATATTTTGTAATAGGTTGCTTATGTTATTCTTAGTATTATTATTTACATGTTATCATTTGTTATTACTTATTTTATATAGTCCATGGGCCTTAAGATAAAGCCCATTAGTGAACTTAGAAGGAACGAGGTTGTTAGTGCAAAAAGTGTGGTAGGTTAGGATTGGGCTTAGTTATGCGTTGGACCGTCCATGATGGACTGTCCATTGTGATGAATTCTGCACTAATCCAAGTGATAGATCGATTCCCTGAACAAATGAAAGTAAACTGTTAACCTTACTGTAGGGACGGACCCCACGATTAAGCTCCGGCATGAGAGTAAGTATTCATGTTGTCAGAGAAATGTGTATGTACAGAGGTGTGTGAGAAAGTCATACCTCGCGAATGAGTACTGAGATTACCTTTTATAGGTGGTTGAAATGCTAGGGTTTCCTAGTATTTCGAATATTGCTGTAGTGGTCGGGGTGGGACCTTTTTCGGGCAAGGGTTCATAGCTTAATCATGACTATGGACGCGGATCATCTGCCGGACCATGGGCCAGTCTGTAAGCTTACTTTGGAAGTGTCACTCAGACGATCCACGTGCGTTGTTAGTACTTCAGACCGTGCCCTACTCGAGGCCTGGGCTTTGATCTTGTCTGGTATTTTTGTTTCGTTAGGTCGGGGCCCAATTGTATATGATACGATCTAGACCCAGTGAGCTTGTTATCCGTATTATATGTTGTTACTTGTTTCGTTGGGCCGGGGCCCAGTTGTATAACACGGTCTAGGCCTATGATGAGGCGAAAAGTAAACTATTTTTAAGGGGTCATTTTAGCCCAGATTCGTGATGATTTGATCAAATATTGCCCTAAATCGTTCCTTTTGTCATTTTAGGTACTTATGGAGAGAAATCTGGAAAAGGAAGCATTTTGGACGTTTTTGCGCTATAAGCCTCTTGCTAACTTCTAAACGTCGACTCTCTAAATCCATAAAGACAAACCTTATACGAACAAATGCACGAAGAAATGAGATAGACTAAAGAGAACCTAAAAATAAAAATAAAATCTTACTAGAAAGGAATCAAGCAAGTAGACCTAATAAAAAATCCTAACCTAGACAATAACTATTCCCCGGCCTGCGGCGCCAAAAACTTGATACGTGGGAATCGCACCAGGCTTTACCTCTCAAGGGATCTCGAGAAGCTTACAACCCCCACCAGGCAGTGTACCTGGTCGTTTTAGTATAGTATAGTGACAAGTACCGGGGGATTGATCGTTCAACTCAGGAATAGTGTCGCTGGGATTAGAAAATATCTTAAACTAAGTCTAGAGGAGAGGGACGATTCTTTTTGTATTTTTATATTTTATAAAAGCAATAAAATCTTGGGTTTTTGGAAGAGTGGGCGGAATTAGTTGCTAGCCAACTAACCCAATAACTAAAGATGCAATCAAAATAAAATAACAGAAATGAAAATAAATCTAATTACTAATGTAATGTAAACAATGATGGGGAAATTTGTGTTTACTTAGGTTTCATTACTCCCTAGATATCTTTTACAGGTTGATAGCTTGTTACAATAGCATGGATGACGGGTCGTATTCCATAATACTAGTCGTAGGGCCGTGTACAATATTCCCTAACTCTATAGGATCCTACTTCACTCCTATGTCGAGCCGTTAGAAGCTCCTAACATGGGATCATTAGAATTCTCCTACGCATTAAATACAACCAAAAATCATAGTACACCTCTGATCATGTTTCTTAAGACGTTCAAGCATGTTACTAATGGAAGTCTGCCAGTTTTCTTAAGCCTAACATTGAATACAATCATCCGTAACAACTATAAACAAACAATCAACCCATAATTAACATCTAGGTTTCACTACATCTAAGCAAACACACAAGAGATCTAGCCGAGCATGTTAAATTGAAGACAAGTGTAAGATATATTCAAGCAACACATAGACATATTGATTGAATTGAAAAAGTACTTATCTCATATTGACATGAAAAGTTCAAAGGGTTGAAACCCTTGAAAAAGCTGGAAAATTCGACCTAGGGTTTCTCCCTCAAAGTTGCACACTAATGAATGAAATTTGGAAAACTATATATAGATTATACAGGGTACGACGTCAAGAAGAAATCTGTGACGCCATCAACTCGCCGCCATAATGAAATCGGATTGCCTAGATCCACTTTTGACGCCGTCATGTGTGATTTTTTTCTGGGCCGTAACTAATATTTGGACCATGACGGCCTTGGGTGACGCCGTCATCTCCTTACTACAAAACTTTCTGGATCGTCACGTGTATCATCCACTTCCACCTCTTGTATTACTCTTGACGCCATCATGTTGAATCTTGTGACGCCGTCATGTACTGTTCCCAGCAAGGAAAATTAAGACTTTGTCGTTTTCTTCACTTTTATGCTCCTAAAACGTCCAAAATGCTTCCTTTTCCAGATTTCACTCCAAAAGTACCTAAAATAACAAAATGAACTATTTAGGGCAATATTTGATCAAATAAATTCGAATTCGGGCTTAAATGACCCCTTAAAAACGGTTCATTTTTCGCCTCATCGAATACCCTTACACTTGAGATTTGCTTGTCCTCAAGCAAATGCGCTTTTATTCTAATCAAAATACAAGTTAGGGGTCATTTAACACTAATATAAAAGTAATTACAACAAATAAACGTTCCACCAAAGACCAAAGACAAGCACGGAGGTCGTACACTAGCACCTCACAAATAGTTTTTAGATACTCACATCTCTCGGGTGTAATAAAGTATATATCACAATAAGGAAATGGAAAACATATCTCACTACCTGTCATAGCAAAATAGATTACCATAGGCTTGAGAAAAGATCATACCTCCACCACTTGGTGTAAGCACCTAGGATAAACTATCAAAGAGGTCTTTCAAAAGGGTTATAACGTTAGGTGTAGGGATATGGAATACACGGTTTTGTTGGATATAGGCAATATTTACTGGTGGCGAGTTAATCATCTTGGTTAATTACATGTACAATATGGCGTTGCTAAGCCAAGACTAGACTTGACTTAAGCTAATAAATGAAAAATAACAAAAACATAAAACAAGCATAGAATGAAACGGGATGGTAGTCCGTATTTTTTTTTCATACACTCTTACCCTACCATCCAAAATAATACATCATAGGGAATGTAGATTCCCCTTACACTTGAACTTTTACATACTTTACAATAAACTACTCTAATGAATCGAATCAAGATAATCAAAACACTTGGAGTACTTTTAAGATTAACGCAGATATGGGGGTAATATATGATGTTCTTCCCCATTACTCCATAACACAAGTACTTTACCCATGAGTCCCAATCGTCCCAAAACAATATGTACAAGATATGACTCGACTTAGCAACCATGTAATCAATTAGATAATTAACTAAGGGTTTAAACAAATAACAATAATGCACTAAAGATGAGTGCATACACGGAAGGCTAAGGCAATTTGGTTGTACATTTAAGTGGGTTGTAACAAATTCTTCCTTTAAGTAAAATGCTTAAAGTTAGAAACGAAAAGATAGGCTCGGAGGAGTGTACTAGGGGTTTCGTGTACTAAAAATGGTTACAACGCTAAGGTGTGGGAAAAAATAATTGACTTTACTAGCCAAGTAATATGACTTAAATGGTCAAGTAATTATGATACGGGTTTAACACAAGGGTGATCCTAATGCCTCTTATCATGTAGCAAATCCTACTACACGAATCTAGTCTCACTAGCGGTCTCGGGATGCATCACTAACGCAAGTTCTAGAATCTAAATGCTACCGGTACACTAATAAGCACTAATAATAAATGCTTTTCCTATCAAATCTAAAGGCGAACCTCACATATTTGGGTGGAAAATATTTCTGAACGGTACGGTTTTGTGCTAGTCATACAACTCCTATCCATGAGACGCTTGCTAAGGCTAAAGTTTCACTCCTAAATGTTGCAAAAAAATTTAAATTTGGCGCTAAAATTACACTAACAAGCATTTCTCTTAGTTTTATTACACACCTACCATCGAACAAACAAACTCAAGTGCAATAGTATCCTATAAGGTATCATCAATTACCCTCCCCTTACACTTACGATGAACATTGTCCCCAATGTTCAAATAAAGAATGTAAAAGTGAAATACGTAAAAGAATGAAAGCAAATACTCCCCTGATTCATTCGGTGTGGACAGTGTGGTAACAAGGTTAGATCTTCCTCCAAGAAAATGAACATTCAAAGCTTCCCTTCCAGAAAAATAAATCATCTTCTTATCATACATAACCTGTTAAACCTGAGAAAACAAACAAGGCAACCTCGCGTAAAATCGGCGGCAATCTATATATACTAACAAGTCCTAGAAAGCAAATTAAGATATAATGCTTGTGGAATGAATGTTTGCAGATTTCCTGGAGTTTATAAAACTAAAGAATTAACAAAAACTTTAAGACTCCGTTAGAAAAACAAAACTCGCAAAATTTCCAGAATTTTACACATGACGCCGTCAGGAGTTAACTCCTGACGCCGTCAGAAGTGACCTGCAGAAAACTTTACGTTAAGTTTCTGGAAAATTTCTGAAAAAACTTATGTCCTACTTCCTGGAAAATCCTGCAAAACATCATTATGACTCGATACAAGCATTTGACTCTAACAAATACTAATACACATGTCCATTTAATATTGTGGCGAATCAAGATCAATTTCGTTCTTAAAAACAAATTTGGGGTTTCCCCTTACACTTAGCTTTTGCAAAATACCTTTATATGAAGTTAAGACGAAGTTAAACAACAAAATAAAGCATTTTCACAATTTAATTTGAAACATGATCTACCAACAATAAAAATAAAGCATGCATACGGAAATAAATAACAATCAAACAATTAAAAATCACACAAAACATGGGTTGCCTCCCAAGAAGTGCTTTTCTTTATTTTACGAGTCTTGTAGCTAGACTCAAGGTCATGGGCTATGTTTTCGGTTCCCACTTTTGTGCTAACTCAAAACATCTAACCCAATTCTCATCACGCTTGTACTCAGGGCCAAGATTCATGCAACCCGAATAGTATGTTCGCCTCCTCTCATAGTAAACATCGTCACCAATTTTGTCATCCTTAATCTCATAAGGTCGAATCTCATCAATTGGTAAATTCTTGATCTCCTTTAATTCTTCCCTCATGTGAGGCATCATAAAAGTGATCTTTTCTATCCATCAGTAAACTGAACTATCCCCTTCTCATGGTCACAATACATCTTAGTCATATCAACAAAAGGTTTCCCTAGGACCATTTCTCCTAAGTGTGTATCTATAATGCCTCTAACATCTTCTAGGATTACAAAGTCGCATTGATAAGTAAAATTTCCTACAAAGATGTGTACCCCTTTCACTCTCCTGACAAAATTACATAGTCGATTAGGGTTGTAGGGGTCTTTTCTAGGGCTTAACCTTTCATTCATTATCCAATGGTAGTAGAGCCTAGACATAATATTCATAGGTGCTTTTAAATCAATGTATGTGTGCTCTCTAGACATGTACCCAATCATGCAAGGAATTTTTATGTTCCTAAAGTTATGCCTCCTAATCCATGGTGTTTTTCTATATTTTGAGGGGCAGGGGTGTTGTAAAAGGAATCTGTGGTAACTCAATTCCTCAGGGGTTGGAGAGAAGTCGGTAAACTCAATTTTGATCTGGAGGGGTTTATTAAATTCCTTAAATGTGTCAACTTCCCTCTTTCTTCTTTTATGCGCTATAAGCCTCTTGCTAACTTCTAAACGTCAACTCTCTAAATCCATAAAGACAAACCTTATACGAACAAATGCACGAAGAAATGAGATAGACTAAAGAGAACCTAAAAATAAAAATAAAATCTTACTAGAAAGGAATCTAGCAAGTAGACCTAATAAAAAGAAATCCTAACCTAGACAATAACTATTCCCCGGGCTGCGGCGCCAAAAACTTGATACATGGGAATCGCACCAAGCTTTACCTCTCAAGGGATCTCGAGAAGCCTACAACCCCCACCAGGCAGTGTACCTGATCATTGTAGTATAGTATAGTGACAAGTACCGGGGGATTGATCGTTCAACTCAGGAATAGTGTCGCTAGGATTAGAAAATCTCTTAAACTAAGTCTAGAGGTGAGGGATGATTCTTTTTGTATTTTTATATTTTATAAAAGCAATAAAATCTTGGGTTTTTGGAAGAGTGGGCGGAATTAGTTGCTAGCCAACTAACCCAATAACTAAAGATGCAATCAAAATAAAATAACGAAAATGAAAATAAATCTAATTACTAATGTGGTGTAAACAATGATGGGGAAAGTTGTGTTTACTTAGGTTTCATTACTCCCTAGATATCTTTTACAGGTTGATAGCTTGTTACAATTGCATGGATGACGGGTCGTATTCCTTAATACTAGTCGTAGGGCCGTGTACAATATTCCCTAACTCTATAGGATCCTACTTCACTCCTACGTCGAGCCGTTAGAAGCTCCTAACATGGGATCATTAGAATTCTCCTATGCATTAAATACAGCCAAAAATCATAGTACACCTCTGATCATGTTTCTTAATACGTTCAAGCATGTTACTAATGAGGCGAAAAATGATCCGTTTTTAGGGGGTCATTTAAGCCCGAATTCGAATTTATTTGATCAAATATTGCCCTAAATCGTTCCTTTTGAGATTTTAGGTACTTTGGGAGAGAAATCTGGAAAAGGAAGCAATTCGGACGTTTTTTGAGCATAAAAGTGATGAAAACGCCAAAGTCTTAATTTTCCATGCTGGGAACAGTAGGTGACGGCGTCAAGAGTAACTCCCTGACGGCTTCAAGAGCAAAATTCCATGACGATCCAGTACAGATTTGACGGCGTCACGAAGGTAGGGCGTCAAGAGTAAAAGTCATGACGGCTTGGAAATGATTAAGTCTTGACGGCGTCAAATGTAGATCAAGGCAGTCCGAGAATAGTTTTGGCGGCGAGGTGACCTCAAGGTTGGACTTGACGCCGTCATACCCCTTTTCCTATATATAGTTTTCTAATTTTCAATAAAAAAGAAGGAGAAGTTTTGGAGAAACCCTAAGTACGATTTTGGTGTGAATTTTACAGGTTTTTCAAGGGTTCCAAGCCCTTGATACCTTTCATGTGTAATTGTGATAAGTGTTCTTTTAATTCAATCAATATGTCTATGTGTTGGTTGTCTATATCTTGTTCTTGTCTTAATTCCATCATGCTAGGATAGATCTATCTTGTGTTTGCTTGGATCTAATGAAACCTAGATGTTAATTATGTGTTGATTACTTGTTTATACTTGTCTTGGATGAATGATTTATATGTTAGGCTTAAGAAAACTGGCAGATCTCCAATTGGTAACATGCTTGAACGTCTTAAGAAACATGAACCAACGCGCACTAGGTCTTTATTGGTTGTATTTAATGCATGAGCCACTGTTTACAATCCCTATAGTTGTGCTGGGCATGGTGTAGGAGGAGATAAGAGCTCATAGAATTGGGGAGTTAAGTGTGCCACCCCATGAATGGTATTAAGGAATATGATCCATCATCCATGCAATTATAACAAGTAATTAACGTGTAAAAGATGTCTAGGGAGTAGTGAAATCTAAGTAAACACATTTTCTCCACTTATTGCTCACAACTTTAGTATAATTTAGTTTATTTTCATTTCTAGTATTTTATTTTGATTGCATCTTTAGTATTGGGTTAGTTGATTAGCAACTAATTCCGCCCAAATCCCTCAAACCCGAGATTTTTACTTGCTTTCTAAAAAATATAAAAATACAAAAATAATCATCCCTCACCTTTAGAACTAGTATTTAGGTTTTCTAATCCTAGCGACACTATTCCTAAGCTGAACGGTCAATCCCCCGGTACTTGTCATTATACTATACTACAACGATCAGGTACACTGCCTGGTGGGGGTTGTAAGCTTCTCAAGATCCCTTGAGAGGTAAAGCCTGGTGCAATTCCCGCACATCAAGTTTTTGGCGCCGCAGCCCGGGGAATAGTTATTGTCTAGGTTAGAATTTCTTTTTATTAGGTCTACTTGCTAGATTCCTTTCTAGTAAGATTTTATTTTTATTTTTAGGTTCTCTTTAGTCTATCTATTTCTTTGTGTCCTTTGTTCGTAAACTATTTTGATGGATCACAATAACATTGATCGTTTGATTCCTGTTATTCGTGTTTTTCGTCGTAGGATCTTCCAAATGCCCGCCCCACTTCCTTTAGCAGAAAATGAGAGCCCACCTAACCTCTCACCCAACCACCACTTTGACAATAATTCTGAGTTAGAAGAGTTTGATCATGATGATAACCGTAGGGCTAGTCCTTTCTACTATTCAGACTCCGATGAGGATCTTGATGATGGTGATGCGATTAATGAGAATAGGATGGAAGAAGAAATAAACCCTCTTAGGTATGTTGACCCTAGAACTAGGATTGAGTGTGATAGTTCATTTAACATGCAATTCCCTTGTAGGATCGGATTTAAGAGCTTTAACGCCTATCTCAACTCATCTCTTCCAATGAACATAATCTCACGTAATGAATACAATCAAATCATGGTAGATGAGTTAGAATACAAAGGAGAAAACATTATGGCTAAGACAATACCATTGCATGTGTTTGTAGGAAGCTTGGTTTATCTTGTTGAGTTCATGGTTATGGAGAATCTAGGAGAGTTAATTGATAATAAGTTGACCCAAGTTGTGTTTGGAAAACCCTTCAAACGGTTGACCATCCTCGATGAAAAACTCATAGAAGGGCTAATTACATTCTCGGATGGGGATGAAGATTTTGTCTATCAAATGCCCAGCACACACCCTTGGTTCAAAGATTTTTCCATGGAAAAGTGTAGTAGGTATCCGCCCATGGAAACGTTAAGTGAGAATGATAAGAGAAAAGGACTTAAGTACATGCATGAAAAGAATAAAAGATACTATCGCGGATGCTTAGAGTTAGGAGACGAATATAAGAAAGATGAAGCGACTATTAGATGGCTCACACTTGGTTATGTGAGCATAAGCGATACACGTTAACCCATGACCTTGAGTCTAGCTACAAGACTCGTAAATAAAGAAAAGCGCTTCTTGGGAGGCAACCCATGTTTTGTGTGATTTTATTTGTTTGTTTGTTATTTGCTTCCGTATGCATGCTTAATTTTTATTGTTGGTAGATCATGTTTCTAAACTAAATAGTGGAAATACTTTACTTTGTTGTTTTGGCTTAGTCTTAACTCCACCTAAAGGTATTTTTGCAAAAGATAAGTGTAAGGGGAAACCCCAAATATGTTTTCAAGAAACAAACCGATCATGATTCTCCACAATATTAAATGAACATGTATATTCGTATTTGTTAGAGTCAAATGCTTGTATTGAGTCATAATGAAGTTTTGCAGGATTTTCCAGGAAGTAGGACCAAGTTTTTCCAGAAATTTTCCGGAAACTTAACATAAGAATTTATGCAGGTCACTTCTGACGGCGTCAAGAGTTTACTCTTGACGGCGTCAAGTGTAAAAATCTGGAAATTTTACCGGTTTTGTTTTTCTAACGGAGTCTTATGGTTTTTGTGAATTATTAAGTTTTATAATATCCAGGAGATCTGCAAACTTCATTCCACAAGCATTATATCTTATCTTGTCTTCTAGGATTTAGTAACTTATATAGGATGCCGCCGATTTTACGCGAGGTTGTCTTGTCTATTTTATCGGGTTTTACAGGTTATGTATGACAAGAAGATGATTTACATTCTGGAAGGGAAGCTTTGATTGTTTATTTTCTTGGAGGAAGATTTAACCTAGCCACCTTATTATCCATACCGAGCGAATCAGGGGAGTATTTGATTTCATTCTCTTTACTTTTTCACTTTTACATTCTTTACTTGAACATTGGGGACAATGTTCATCTTAAGTGTAAGGGGAGGGTAAAAAGATGATACCTTACATATGCACTTTCGCTTGAGTTTGTTTTGTTTGATGGTAGATGTGTAATAAAACTATGAGAAATACTTGTTAGTGCAATTTTAGCGCCAAATTTAAATTTTTTTACAACATTTAGGAGTGAAACTTTAGCCATAGCAAGCGTCTCATGGATAGGAGATTGTATGATTAGCACATAACCGTATATTCAGAAAAATTTTCCACCCAAATATGTGAGGTTCGCCTTTAGATTTGATAGGAAAAGCATTTACTATTAGTGCTTATGAGTGTACCGGTAGCATTTAGATTCTAGAACTTGCGTTAGTGATGCATCCCGAGACCGCTAGTGAGACTACATTCGTGTGGTAGGATCTACTACATGATAAGAGGCATTAGGATTACCCTTGTGTTAAACCCGTATCATAATTACTTGACCATTTATGTCATATTACTTGACTAGTTAAGTCAACTAATTTTTCCCACACCCTTAGCGTTGTACTCATTTTTAGTACACGAAACCCCTAGTACACCCCTCCGAGCCTATCTTTTCGTTTCTAACTTTAAGCATTTTACTTAAAGGAAGAATTTGTTACACCCCACTTAAATGTACAACCAAATCGCCTTAGCCTTCCGTGTATGCGCTCATTTTTAGTGCATTATTGTTATTTGTTAAACCCTAAGTTAACTTTCTAATTGATTACATGGTTGCTAAGTCGAGTCATATCCTTGTACATATTGTTTTGGGATGATTGGGACTCATGGGTAAAGTACTTATTTAATGGAGTAATGGGGAAGAACATCATTTATTACCCTCATATGTACGTTAATCTTAAAAGTGCTCCAAGTGTTTTGATTTTCCTAATTCGAGTCATTAGATTAGTTTAATGTAAAGTATGTAAAGATTCAAGTGTAAGGGGAATATTCATTCCCTATGATGTATTATTTTGGATGGTAGGGTAAGAGTGTATGCAAAAAAAAAATAATAATAAATAAATAAATAAAATAAAAAAAAACGAAAAAAACGAAAAAAACGAAAAAAAATAAAGAAAAAGAAAAAAAAATAGAAAAAGGAAAAGAGAAAAAACATACGGACTACCATCCCTTTTTATTCTATGTTCATTTTATGTTTTTTGTTATTTTTCATTTATTAGCTTAAGTCGAGTCTAGTCTTGGCTTAGCAACGCCATATTGTACATGTAATTAACCAAGATTGTTAACTCGCCACCAGTAAAACTTCCTTTATCCAACAAAACCGTGTATTTCATATCCCTACACCTAACGTTACAACCCTTTAAAAGACCTCTTTGATAGTTTATCCTAGGTGTTTACGCCATGTGGTGGAGGTTTGATCCTTTCCCAAGCCTATGGTAATCCATTTTGCTATGACAGGTAGTGAGAGATATCTTTCGTTTTCATATTGTAATTTATACTTTATTACACCCGAGAGATGTGAGTATCTAAACACTATTTGTGAGGTGCTAGTGTATGACCTCCGTGCTTGTCTATTGGTCTTTAGTGGAATGATTATTTGTTGTAATTACTTTTATATTAGTGTTAAATGACCCCTAACTTGTGTTTTGAGTAGAATAAAAGCGCATTTGCTTGAGGACAAGCAAATCTCAAGTGTAAGGGTATATGATGAGGCGAAAAATGATCCATTTTTAGGGGGTCATTTAAGCCCGAATTCGAATTTATTTGATCAAATATTGCCCTAAATCGTTCCTTTTGTGATTTTAGGTACTTTGGGAGAGAAATCTGGAAAAGGAAGCAATTCGAACGTTTTTGGAGCATAAAAGTGAAGAAAACGCCAAAGTCTTAATTTTCCATGCTGGGAACAGTAGGTGACGGCGTCAAGAGTAACTCCCTGACGGCTTCAAGAGCAAAATTTCATGACGATCCAGTACAGATTTGACGGCGTCACGAAGGTAGGGCGTCAAGAGTAAAAGTCATGACGGCCTGGAAATGATTAAGTCTTGACGGCGTCAAATGTAGATCAAGGCAGTCCGAGAATAGTTTTGGCGGCGAGGTGACGGCGTCACAAGGTTGGTCTTGACGCCGTCAGACCCCTTTTCCTATATATAGTTTTCTAATTTTCACAAAAAAAGAAGGAGAAGTTTTGGAGAAACCCTAAGTACGATTTTGGTGCGAATTTTACAGGTTTTTCAAGGGTTCCAAGCCCTTGATACCTTTCATGTGTAATTGAGATAAGTCTTCTTTTAATTCAATCAATATGTCTATGTGTTGGTTGTCTATATCTTGTTCTTGTCTTAATTCTATCATGCTAGGCTAGATATATCTTGTGTTTGCTTGGATCTAATGAAACCTAGATGTTAATTATGTGTTGATTACTTGTTTATACTTGTCTTGGATGAATGATTTATATGTTAGGCTTAAGAAAACTGGCAGATCTCCAATTCGTAACATGCTTGAACGTCTTAAGAAACATGAACCGACGCGCACTAGGTCTTTATTGGTTGTATTTAATGCATGAGCCACTGTTTACAATCCCTATAGTTGTGCTGGGCATGGTGTAGGAGGAGATAAGAGCTCATAGAATTGGGGAGTTAAGTGTGCCACCCCATGAATGGTATTAAGGAATATGATCCGCCATCCATGCAATTATAACAAGTAATTAACGTGTAAAAGATGTCTAGGGAGTAGTGAAATCTAAGTAAACACATTTTCTCCACTTATTGCTCACAACTTTAGTATAATTTAGTTTATTTTCATTTCTAGTATTTTATTTTGATTGCATCTTTAGTATTGGGTTAGTTGATTAGCAACTAATTCCGCCCAAATCCCTCAAACCCGAGATTTTTACTTGCTTTCTAAAAAATATAAAAATACAAAAATAATCATCCCTCACCTTTAGAACTAGTATTTAGGTTTTCTAATCCTAGCGACACTATTCCTAAGCTGAACGATCAATCCCCCGGTACTTGTCATTTTACTATACTACAACAATCAGGTACACTGCCTGGTGGGGGTTGTAAGCTTCTCAAGATCCCTTGAGAGGTAAAGCCTGGTGCAATTCCCACGCATCAATTACCAATGGAAGTCTGCCAGTTTTCTTAAGCCTAACATCGAATACAATCATCCGTAACAAATACAATCATCCGTAACAACTATAAGCTAACAATCAACCCATAATTAACATCTAGGTTTCACTACATCTAAGCAAACACACAAGAGATCTAGCCGAGCATGTTAAATTGAAGAAAAGTGTAAGATATATTCAAGCAACACCTAGACATATTGATTGAATTGAAAGAGTACTTATCTCAAATTGACATGAAAAGTTCAAATGGTTGAAACCCTTGAAAAAGCTGTAAAATTCGACCTAGGGTTTCTTCCTCAAAGTTGCACACTAATGAATGAAATTTGGAAATCTATATATAGATTATACAGGGTGACGGCGTCAAGAAGAAATCTGTGATGCCGTCAACTCGCCACCCATAATGAAATCGGATTGCCTAGATCCACTTTTGACGCCATCATATGTGATTTTGTTCTAGGCCGTCACTAATATTTGGACCATGACGGCCTTGGGTGACGCCGTCATCTCCTTACTACAAAACTTTCTGGATCGTTACATGTATCATCCACTTCCACCTCTTGTATTACTTTTGACGACATCATGTAGAATCTTGTGACGCCGTCAGGTACTGTTCCTAGCAAGGAAAATTAAGACTTTGCCGTTTTCTTCACTTTTATGCTCCAAAAACGTCCAAAATGCTTCCTTTTCTAGATTTCACTCCAAAAGTACCTAAAATGACAAAATGAACGATTTAGGGCAATATTTGATCAAATAAATTCAAATTCGGGCTTAAATGACCCCTTAAAAACGGTTCATTTTTCGCCTCATCAAGTACCAATAATCTCGAAGGATTGATTTCCAAGTTTATGGCATCTCAAAAAGCTCGCATAGCTAAGTTTGAAACCGAATTCAATCAACAACAAACGGAGATGACCAATAAGATTGACAACTTGTTGAAAGCCCTCAACAACCAAGTGCTAACTACACCTAGGAAAGACACTAGGGACACTAATAGCGGAATCCAAATTAAGGACCCTTCGTCATCCAAACAAGTCCACTTTGTCAACGTTGTCACCATTAAGCCAATAGATAAAAATATAGAAGAAAGTAACAAGGATGAAGTTGGAATAGAAACCGGGACTAGGGATGAGATTAAGGAAGAAAAGTTAGAGGAAGTAGAAAGCGTAGAAGAGTACTTTGATAAGTTACCCACCAAGGAAGAATGGGAATATCACAAGGATTTATTCGATGACCCCGAGACACCATACATCCTTGGTTCACCCCTTATTAAAGTAGGTGATCCCTCTAACATCAACATACCATGCAACATTGGGCATATGCAAGTGTGGAAAGCTTATATCGATCTTAGGTCTCCTATAAACATCATGACTAGGACCTATTATAATTGGGTAATGAAGAGGCAACTTGGATATAGGATGATGCCCAACACGAATTGGATCAGCAACTTTGTAGGAAGAGTGAAGGGATTGCATGTCTTTGTAGGAAACTTCACTTATGTTACCGACTTTGTGATAGTAGAGGATATTCGTCCGGTAATAAATGATTGCCTAAGTCAAGTAGTGTTCGGAAAACCGTTTGTTGAGGCCTTTAAGATGAGTTATGACCCGTCCCTAGGGATAGTTAGATTCAAGGAAGAGAACGATGAGATTGCTTACCAAATGCCCTATAAGATTGAACAATACCGCCTTCTATCAAACATAGAAAAGGAACACAAGCAAGCGGTTTACTATAGGAATGATGAGGATAGACGTAGAGGGGTAGATTATGTCATGAATAGAATACTTGGTTTCTACAAGGAATGTTTGCAACTAGGTCCGGAATACAAAACTAAGATTGGAGATGACCTAGAGAATGAGACCAGCGATGAGGTCACGTAATAGCCCATGACCTTGAGTCTAGCTACAAGACTCGTAAATAAAGAAAAGCGCTTCTTGGGAGGCAACCCATGTTTTGTGTGATTTTTATTTGTTTGATTTGTTTGATTATTATTTGCTTCCGTATGCATGCTTTATTTTTATTGTTGGTAGATCAAGTTTCAAACTAAATTGTGAAAATGCTTTATTTTGTTGTTTAATTTTGTCTTAACTTCATATAAAGGTATTTTGCAAAAGCTAAGTGTAAGGGGAAACCTCAAATTTGTTTCTAAGAACGAAATAGATCATGATCCATCACAATATTAAATGAACATGTGTATTAGTATTTGTTAGAGTCAAATGCTTGTATCGAGTCATAATGATGTTTTGCAGGATTTTCCAGGAAGTAGGACATAAGTTTTTCTAAAAATTTTCCGAAAACTTAACGTAAAGATTTTTGCAGGTCACTTCTGACGGCGTCAGGAGTTAACTCCTGACGGCGTCATGTGTAAAATTCTGGAAATTTTGTGAGTTTTGTTTTTCTAATGGAGTCTTAAAATTTTTGTTAATTATTTAGTTTTATAAACTCCAGAAAATCTGTAAACATTCATTCCACAAGCATTATATCTTACATTGCTTTCTAGGATTTGTTAGGATATATAGATTGCCGCCGATTTTACGCAAGGTTGCCTTGATTGTTTTCTCAGGTTTAAAAGGTTATATATGACAAGTAGATGATTTATTTTCTGGAAGGGAAGCTTTAAATGTTCATTTTCTTGGAGGAAGATCTAACCTTATTGCCACACTATCCACACCGAACGAATCAGGGGAGTATTTTTTTTTCATTCTTTTACCTGTTTTACTTTTACATCCTTTAATTGAACATTGGGGACAATGTTCATCCTAAGTGTAAGGGGAGGGTAAATGATGATACCTTATAGGATACAATTGCACTTGAGTTTGTTTGATTGATAGTAGGTGTGTAATAAAACTAAGAGAAATACTTGTTAGTGTAATTTTAGCGCCAAATTTAAAATTTTTTACAACATTTAGGAGTGAAACTTTAGCCTTAGGAAGCGTCTCATGGATAGGAGTTGTATGACTAGCACAAAACTGTACCATTCAGAAAAATTTTCCACCCAAATATGTGAGGTTCGCCTTTATATTTGATAGGAAAAGCATTCATTATTAGTGCTTATGAGTGTTTGGAATACTAAACACGACCTAGTTCATTTTCTGTAATTGTATGATTTTGGACAACATATGAATCGATCTTTCTTTTAGTTGTTGAATCTCTCTTTGATTGATCAATGTGTGATATTCCGAATCCTCATTACTAATGGAATCAAAATGATCTCTGGATTGATCAGAGGATCCTTTCAATTGGCTAGAATCCCTTACTTGAACGAAACTAGATCTTGTGGAATCATATTGAATATTTGACGATATATTCCGTACCTTGTGAAAAAACCGATCCTTGTTTACCAACCACACATTGTCTAACCAAATCAAATTCTCTCTCGATACGTTCCTCAAAAAAACCGATTCGGGCAGATTCTTCCCCCAACTAACGAAGAGATCTTGGCGGAATTGCCACTGTAATCTAGCCATACCGTCTTACCAGTCTAAAAATACTTCTATAATTTTTTTTATTTATTTTTTTTAATCTATTTTGATTGAGATACTCGTATTTGATTGAAATCAAAGAACACTTTATTAATTGGAGCACATATAATGTTACATTTTAATAAACCTCATGCCATTACGAGTTACAAAACAATGCATTCTAATAAATCTATCATAGTGGATGCCTTGAGATAAGTGACTTACCAAGGTCAAAAAACCAACCACCCGCTACATTCAACCTCCATCATAACAGTTCATGTTATTCCTTTGTTACTTCTTCCTGGAAAACCCAAATAATGGTGTTACACATTGGATAACAGATACTAACTCGCACAGTGCTGTCTTAGTGAACAATGAAAAATAAATTTTCCAACTATTCTTGACACACTTTTCTTGGATTTTTGTAATTTTTAACAAATGTCAAAATCAAGAATTCTAATAACATAATATTTGGTACTTTTGAAAGCCTTATTCATATCTTACATAAGCTTTAGCTTCTAAACTTCTAGGTAATGAAATATAGAGGAATTGGCACTAATCATGATACCTCTCACTATGTTGCTACATAACATATATATCATACATACGAAAGATATGTAACCCAATGATACACTACAACGAAGCATACAAAACATTCCAAGTTAAGCTTTATAAACCCAACAGAGATCTAACTATAGCAAGAGAGGATGGAAATCTGAGGTAGATGAACTGCTAAATGGTCCAGTCCAAGTAGACGTTGTGTCCCAAATCGCAGATTGTTCAGGTACACCGATGCCATATTCAACCTCATCACACTCTTCAGTAGTAGGTGCTTCACTTGATGTTCGTATAAGTTCCAATTCTATTGTTACTTCTTTCATTACTGGCCTTTTTCTCCCATCCAAATTCAAACATCTATTCGCCAGCTCAGCAAATCTCTTTATTTGATTTTTACCACCTTCTTTCATCACATAGGGATCAATAACTTTAAACAAACGATTATTCTCCATTGCAGACAAAAAATATGTTGCCAAGCTACGTGTTTCACCATCCTTAAATGACGATATTGGTTTTTGTCCAGTTAATAGCTCAACAAGAACTACTCCAAAGCTATAAACGTCACTTTTTTCTGTAAACTGGCTTGACCGGAAGTACTCTGGGTCCAAATAGCCGAAGGTTCCTTGTACTTTTGTCGTGAGATGAGTTTGATCATCCGCAATTGTTCTTGAAATCCCAAAGTCTGCTACTTTTGCTCTATATTTCTCATCCAAGAGTATGTTTGTAGACTTGATGTCCCGATGAGAAATGGGCATTCCAGCAGATGAGTGAAGGTATGAAAGTGCTCCAGCAATTTCAGTAGCAATTCGTAAGCGAATTTCCCATGCTAGAGGGAAATATTCATTTTTATCATGTATATACTCATAAAGAGTTCCATTCGGGATGAACTCGTAAACCAAGAGAGGCACTTCAGTTTCCAAACAACAACCATGTAGCTTAACCACATTTCTGTGATTAATTTGTGATAAAATGACAACCTCGTTAATAAAGTGTTCAATTTTGCTCTCATCTTCAATTTTTGACTTTTTGATAGCTACAATGTTTCCATCAGCCAACATTCCCTTGTAAACGGTTCCTTGCCCTCCTTGACCCAAGATTCGGTTCTCGTTAACGTTATTTGTAGCTTTCTCAAGCTCCTTTGAGGTGAAGAGTCTAGTTTTATCTACATTACCGTTATTACCAGACGACATTTGTTGTTGCAATAGTAAACCACCGTTTCTTTTGAAGAAAATATCCTTGAGCATATCTTTCTTCCTTCTCTTCATAATTTTATACAACCACCATGCAACAAGTAGTAAAAGCAACCCTCCCAAACCACTGAAACAACCTACATTGTAATTAATTAGTAATGATCAGTGCCTTCATATCTTGATAGGCGGATGCGGTGGATTGAGTAGCTGGTAATGGGTCAATGTGGGTTTGGTGCATGACATGCTGCCACTTATTTGTACATTCTTACATAAATAACTAATGTGTCATGATGCGAAAACAATATTATTAGAAATATAATCTTGCTCTCCGGATAAAAGCAATTTTGTTGGTGTGTGCATTAAGTACATCCTTTGGGGGACGTTTAACCCACTCAACCAGTTTGACTCCTTCTCATTCAGCTATTTATATATTAAATATGACCAGTTTTAACTACAACACAGCCAAAATTGATTAATTATGAAAAGGGTTTAAATTTAAAATATGACCTCTACGTATGGCAGATACAACAAGATTTTGCATAAGCAGGCTCCTCCTAACAAAAAAGAGTTTGCTTAAGAAGAGCATGTATCACTGTCACCCGTTAGTAGCCCCCATTTCATATGTTCATGCTTTCATGCATATTATCATACCTATAAGAATTGTCTTTATTATGTTGTTCTCTTGTATTTTCATATACGAATTTCCAGCGAGTAAGTACCCAGTGGGGCAAGAACATCTGTAACTTCCTGGTGTGTTTGCATAGTAAAATTCACAATCATTTGTAGAAGGGTCGGCACATTCATTGATGTCTGCAAAATCAAGTTTAGTATTCTGCAAAAAGGATTGTTCGAGGATGCAATGCAAGTAACGGGTCAAATCTAGAAACTTAGTTTTTCTAACAACCAATTTTCTTGTACGGGTCAAAATGGGTTCAGCCTGGATGACCAGCAAACGTTTTTTATCCATGTTTAAAATCTTTCTGTGAATAATTAGTGTGCTAACTATGATTAGAAAATTATTATATCACGATGATAATCTATAAATCACTGAATAAAATGATGCAGGAATTTCTATACTTTACGGGCGACATCAGCCTGTTTGACGTCTTATATTTTTTTAGCTACTTATTTTCTGTATGACTCGTTTGAGTAAAACATAACCTGAAAGGACCAACTCATAAGTAGTAATATGGTAATATATATATATATATATATATATATATATATATATATATATATATATATATATATATATATATATATATATATATATATATATATATGTGTGTGTGTGTGTGTGTGGTCAAAATTGCATACCTTGACAACCACCTGACAAATATGGGTTTCCTTCATACCCTGGGAAACACGAGCATACACTTTGATTTGAGCAGAAAGCTGTATCATCACAAACAGATATAGATGTATTACTTCTGGAAATCAACGGTCCAAATGAATTTCAATTCCCAGACAGTCTCCAATCTAGAACCGCAGGAACACTTGGCATGTTTTGCACCTCATATATATCTGTCAGGTTACCAAACCAATCAACATCCACCATAAACGCATACTTACACCCATTCTGATCATTTGTAGACTCTATGCTACCAAGAGACGTGTTAATAAACTTTAACGAAGGTGGTATGTTGGTCTGACAACACAAGATCCCATAACACGTGTTATCAGGAACAGTAAAATTGCAAAGTGATAGGCAACCTCCAATAACCGTTGTGAGCCTGCTGATTAATGCAAGATTATTGCAACCAATGGCTGTGAATCTAGTGGAAGTTGATGAGTATGTAAATGGGGTATTTGTAAAGTTTACATCCAAGCGGTCTGTCCTGCCAGAACAATTGTATGTAAGTAACGGATTGTTGACACGAGCTGTGCCATCAAGTGAGATTTCTAACACCTCTAAATTGATGTTGGTGATAAAGGGTCTTGGAGGACTAAAACTGGTGTTGCAAGTTATGGAGTAGGTGTCGTGGGCTGAACAATTTGGTCCGATTCCAAACGGCCCTTCAAAGACTAGCTTGTGAACTTATTATCAATCCAATGTTGAGCATAGAATGTATCAGGGGTCTTTTGCTTTTAATATTTGACTTTTCGCCATTTCTTGGACTATTTGACTTGTTCAAGATAGTTGTCCAGAAGGAGACTACTAGTTTATTTGTTTTGATAAGAAAACTATATGCCTGTCATACATGTGATTGGCCTGCCATTAAGTCATGTTATGGGTACTTGACTTTTCTCAAGATGTCACATATTTCAGCTACAAATTGTCATGTGGTCGTAATACTACATAAAAAATATGAAATGTGATTTTAAAGTCGTTATTTTACAAAAGCCATGTATATAGATAGAGTCAGTCACACAAGTTTTTCAGTCATCACATCTAGTGTTACGATTTTAAATGGCCATAGTTTGCTTAAGCGGGTAAATAAACGAGATTTTTGAGTCTTTTTTATTCAAAGTCTTAAACTTTCTAAAAATCCAAGACCAATATTCAATGTAGATAAAAGGTTCCAACATATTTAGGCGTGTTGTTTTCTTTTTTCTTTTTTTTTTTTTTTTTTTCTTCTCATTTTTAATCTCTATTATCAAAACGTATTCTTAAGTCACTCAATTAGCTTTCCATCAATACAAGAGAGATCCAAAGTATAACAAAAGAATCAAATATCAAAAATAATAATAACAATAATAATAAAAATATAATATATTTGGAGAGAGAAGATAAATTAGGATTGAAAGGAGATACATACATTTTTTCTACTCAATCAAAGATTTTACATTAAATAAGGAGTAAATTACATAAATGGCCAATATTGTTTGTTCATTTTTTCACATTTAGTCATTGAACTTTTTTTTTCTTTTTTTTTTTTTTTTTTTTTTTTTTGATATACAGTCACTGCAGCTTCAAATCATTACACATCCAGTCACTAAAGTTTCAATTTCGTTACATAAATGGTCATTATGATTTGTCCATAAATTACATAAATGATCACTGAGGTTGACTAAATATGTAACGATTCAGTGACTATATATGTCAAAAACAAAGTTCAATGACTAAATGTGAAAAAATTGACAATTTATGTAATTTACTCTAAAATAAGTTAAAAAGATAAGATAACTTTAAAATATAAGGCGTCATTTTAAAATTTCATTTTACGCGTCCGTAAATATTGAGTCGCTCCTGTTTTAAAATTTATATTAGAATTGATAATAGCATTGAGAATTTCATTTAAGAACTAATGCAGTCAACGTATTTGTGCCACTTGCTACGTACATTAGAAAATTGAATGCAGAAAAAGACTAATAAAGAGGCCGGCAGCTAATTGTCAAATTTAGACAACTTGAGCCAAAAATAAAATGCACCACAATTTACTTCTAAAATGATAACCCGAAAGCTACATATAGCAACAAAACATCATACAACTATTACGTGTCTTTTATCTAAATGTCCCTATTCAAAAGATTCCAGCTAATAGCATGAAGCAACTCATGTCCACAAAATAGCACCATGTCTTCGTGCCACCATGTTTAAGTGAGACACTTGTTAACCACTTCTTACCTGATAATCTTTAGTTCTATACGTTTTAGCTTAAAACAGAAGAAATTTTCCCAAGCCTAATTTAAAAAGAGCAAGACGGGTTTTGTAGATTCAAATCAACATGCCCCATTGTAGTACTACCAAATCTATACAAGTGGTTAATCATGCAAAAACATGCAGCACACGTCATTCTGAACTAGTTACAATACAGCACAATAAATGAAGCCAGGAGGAAACACACATCACTTAGAAAGATACAAAAAATTCTACATTTGTTGATCCATACCAACACCAAGAATCAACTGTGCAAGGTGAGTCAAATATGGTTCAGCCTGTGCTCTGCTGCTCAGTATTGGCCTTAAACTTTGAAGCTCAGCAGTGAACTCCCGTTCAAATTTCCTGCAAATCACTCCAATTGTGAGATACGTTGACCAAAGGTGACAAGAAAGATGGGTAGGGTAGGTCAAACTTTTTTGGGTTCAGACTAGTCATTTATGTAACGATTTAGAAGAACAGATTACACACTTTTCTGTCCATTTTTATAGATTATTATCAATCAGTATGTTCCAATTTTTAACTTTTTTAGTTTATTAACACTACCCAAATCAACCCATTCATATGTATATGGGTCAGAAGTGCCACATCTAACAATGGCAAGGAACTTTTGATTTTGGATCTTACAGGACACATTCAATGACAGATGACTCTTCGGTCGGTGAGTTGGGCTTCTTAGAAGGCTTCCTTAGCTTCAAAATCTTTAAACTTTCTAGGGAAGGAGAATCATCAAACGATTTATTTGTATCAGGAGCTTCAATGGAGTTCATCAGCCACTGTGTCGCCGCAGCATATTGAAGGCATACAAGTTTCAGTTTCTCAAACTTCTGCATTAACCAGCACAAAACATTCGTTATGTTACTATAATTGCTACTTTTGTATTATCTAGTCAGCTACTATAAATTCTTACAATACAAAACAAATAATAGTAGAGCTCATATTCGACAAGCCAACAAGGGTCCACATTGAGATATATATTTTACAAAAGGGTAAATACAATACTCGCGTCAATGAGGTTGTTCATTCGTGTGAGAGTACTTCCAATAGAAACAACTGAAGATATTATGTATTTTGATCTTTTGTCATTGTTCTCACTTTACCTGGACATAACTAGTCTACCTTTAATACAAACATGGATGGTCCAGACTAATTCTAATTACATTTCATTTGAAAATTATGTAAAATCACATGTGAATGAACTTAGACAAATTTTAATCAGCTGATTTTATATATAATCACATGTAATTTAGATGTTCTAGATTTTTTTAATGTTCTTAAACAAACCTCCCACATAGAATAAAATCGTCAAGTTTAGAGAAGAACAATAACCAATCCCGCCTCAGCGAGGTATGGGGAAGTTAGGATGTAGACAGTCACACCCCTAGAGGGAGTCCTTCCAGAAAGACCTCAGGCTATCAAGTTTAAAGAAACTAATTAAATAATAATAATAATAATAATAATAATAATAATAATAATAATAATAATAATAATAATAATAATAATAATAATAATAATAATAACAATAACAATAACAACAATAATTAAAAAAAAAAAAAAAAAAAAAAAAAAAAAAAAAAAAAAAAAAAAAAACATCCTTAAGCAATCTTGATGAGCCTTGACCCTCAGTAAAATGGTAGGGCAAAGAGAAATTAGCCATTCATTAGAGGCAGTGTTGTACAAGAAGGACTACAAGGTCTAGTGATCGGCAATTACTCGCTACAAGGTCAAAACTCGATCAAACTCAGTCAAAACTTGGGGTTAACTTGGACAAACTCTTTCCAGAACTCGATTTGAAGTATGATAACATTAGTGTTAATGTTCTAAACGTATTTTTAGGGTCCTATGAGTAATTCTATGGTCCTAACATGTCATACATATAATTTTGAAATATTTATATCTAAAAATTCCAATCCTATTAATCCTCGCAAAATACTAGGTACAAGGTAGTCGACCGCCCAACTAGCGCCTAGTATTTTTACAGCATTGATTAGAGGTTACACATAGTATACTATCATAATATGTTCCTAATTGTTTGGAGGAAACCAAGTTGTTTCATAATATCACTGAGTGGCCTTGCATTTAAGACTTCTCGAGTGTTAGATAAGAGGACTTCTCAAAACATTATCCATTCAGCAATTAAATCTCGTTTTAATATCTAAACCTATCTTGTTACATTTTTCCTTATCATGATGCATACAAGGATGTGTAACTTGATGAAATTATACTTTATCAAAACATATCATTTGTTTTCATACTTTTTGAAATTTAGAAATGCAAATTTCAGAATACGTAACAAAACACATATTTTGGTTATACAGAAGCTAGGGCTAATTATGAATAAAGAATTATGCCAACCTTGAGAAGAACCGGTGAAAGAAGCAAACATTCCTTGAGACACTTCTCCATGAAAAAGTCGTGATATTGAATTACCTATTTTCATAGAAATATTTTGTTACGGAAAAGACTAGAAACACATTCCAAGAAAAGATGATATAGAAATTAAAAATAAAATGAAAGAAGAGAAGAATTTTAAATATAGAACCAAGAGATTTATAGGAAAAGTTGAAGAATCGTAAATTTTATACACATTATATAGTAAATGTTAAAAGTGCAAAGAAATCGCAAATACCTCATCTATGCTCTTTGCAGTCTCAAGTTTATTATGCATAACATGCCAATTTGGTTCAAGAACCTATAAAAAGACAAATCTGCTACTCATCATACTATCCTTTTTGTAGTTGGCAAAAGAATTTAAGAACCTTAAAGAAACACTGATAATATCAGAGGACTAATTCCATAAATATCAAAATAGTGATTTAAAGGTCCAAAAACAATGGGTTGGCAATGCATGTGGCAAAATCCGCAGTCAAAACAGTCCATTTCAGAATGGGTTTGCACAAAACAGCTTTTGTCCAAATTTCTTGATAATTTCATAATTTAGTCAGTTAAATATGATATTTAATTTTTAGACAAAACGGTTAAGAGGTTTTATTCTTTAAAATATACTTTCCCTGAACTTCAATCCTTCAAAATAAAGTATGACCCGCATTGACCCAGTTATATAAGAACGAACTCAAATCGCCACCTATAGCTAATGATGTACTTTAATTATAAGACACGCAGCTAGAATTTAAAGGGAGAGTGAAAAGTTATTGTTTTACCTCAAACGTTAGATAATGCAGAAGACTGTTTATAAACTTAAGCATATTACGGCACAATATCGATGAAGTAGAGATTGCAGTTCCATGCCTATCTCGTGCACGTGCACCCTAAATAATAAAGCATAATTAAAACATAATCCATGAAAAAGGAAGGAGTATTTTCACAGATAGTTGATGCTAGTGACACTTAGTCCATACTTGATGTACTTGCCATGCTGCACAGAGTTGACGATGCACGTGTTTGCAGTGAAACAGGAACCGAAAAATCAACTGGTATTTTGTCAATGCTTTTTTGGATATCACGAGTGATAACGGCCACTGAGCCTGATAAAGTGTACAAAAAAGCAAAATGCTGATCATTAAGTTAAAGGTCAAAATGGTCTAGTCTGGAGAGGTACCAAAATCAATCAGTGTTAACATGGTTCCAGATAGGATATTTGTTCGAGACGTTCAAAAAAATACAAATTGGTGCAAAATGTCAAAGAATCGTATTAGTCTAGTCATGATTAGAAGTCTAACATCGAAACCTCTTAAATGGACGGAAGGGCAATAGCATTTATCCAATCACATTAGAGTTTAGACATCATCAAATTATGAATCATGATAAATATCCATGATTAAGCAATGTAATCAAACATCAAATGATATCTGTTAATGTGTTATCATGATCATTATTTATATATTTGTTGACTCATTTCTTCTTTTAGGCAGGGTAGTGTAACAGTGAAAGTAAAAGTAAAGTAAAGTAAAGTAACTCCCAATACCGTCTTCCACGGGTTATGGATCCCAATACCGTCTTCCACGGTGTATCGGGGAGGTTGAGACATAGACAGCCTTACCCCTACCTAAGGTATCGAGGCTGCTTCCGGTTCTACCAAAGGTAGAAAAGGACCTCCGGCCTAGCAAGGGGTGAGGATCGAACCCTTGACCTCTGTCTCCAGAGGCAAGGGTGTTAACCACTTGATCCAACCTTGCTCTTTCTTGTAACAGTGAAAGTGTGTAACAGTTAATAAACTGAGTTTCTCTCCAATACAAAAGAGCAAAATATCTTAAGAGATATGAGTTTCGATTCCCATTTGAGGTTTCCAGTTTGCTATCTCCATTTTTTATATAGAGAGTGATAAGACTCGTAGGGTGGCAAGACGAGCAGCGTGGTCAGGTCAAAACTGGTCAGGCCACCAACATGAAGATTTTTGTAATTGTAACCATTTTACCTTTTTTTTTTTTAAATAAAACGATTTGAGACAACGTGAAGATTTTAATACACATTAAAATACTTATGAACTGTTTAACTTTCAGTTCTTTTCCTGCGTATGACCTTTTTCAATAAAATACAACCCAGATCAACCTGTTTCCATAGATATGGGTTAAAACTGGCACCTCTAATTTATTAGCTCAATGGGACACTGAAAAGAACTCTGTGTATGGCTAAATCAGATTGGTAAAAATAAGTACTGTGACAAGAAGTTCCACCCATGGACGTGATAAAATAGCTTTTATATGAAAAAAAAATAATAATAATAAAATAATAATACTAATAATAATAATAATAATAATAATAATAATAAAGAAAATATATATATATATATATATATATATATATATATATATATATATATATATATATATATATATAAGGGGAGACAGGTTTTAGAACCAGCAAACCCTAGAAGGAAAAATAAGGTTAGGTTCTAAAGCAGCTATCCCAATAAGGTTAGGTTCTAAAGCAGCTATCCCGAGGTAAGAGTCTGAGTAAGCCTCATTCTGGTGCAAGGTTCTCTTTTAAGTAATTACTGAGGATAGCACTCTATTTAAGTAAGCTCATCGCTCTATCAAGGAAGTTAGGAGCTAGTCTGCCAAGCTTAAGAAAAAGTTCAAAATAAGCAAGGTTGTCAGCGAGTTAGAAAAAGAAAAGGTAGGCTTAGAACCACTGAACCAGTATACCCTATACTTGTATCCAGTAGTTAGTAAGCCTATGAAAAGAATGCTTTGGAATTGTATAAGAGCAGGCTGTGATGGGAGGACTCTCAGGGACCTATTTAAGTCTACGATCACTCTAAAAGCGGATAGCGCGCGCGCGCGCACACACACACACACACACACACACATATATATATATATATATATATAGCAATAATAGGCTTTTAAGAAAACTGCAATATGTAGATCTCGCTAAGAAAAGATGAGTACTTACCTTATAATTAACAGAAAATGTTTCCACACCAGTAATACTCAAGGATTCTTCAAAAGTATCAGTCTGTGACACTGCCTCACTAGTTTGAAGATCTTTGAGAGTGCTCAATCTCTTTAGTAAAGAACATGCGTCCTAAAAGCAGAATGTCATGTCTCATTAACATAATATTGATAAAATTATTTAGCTAACTTTTTACTCCAAGAATATTTGTAAACAAAAGATAGTTACTGACCACAGAACATGTAACGTCCTCATGCAAAGGATCTGCTGCAGCTGCTGTCGAGCGAAGTGCAAGGTCCAAGAGAGACTGAAAATAAAAGCCAAATTTATACCTAATTTGTACCATGCCACACGAAAGTTCTACTGTGTACAATGACAGAACTTATAAATGTTGTGAAATTAGCAAAAACAGCTCTATATATACAGGTTTTCAAAGATATTAGCTGGTCACTAACAGCAACCAGTTATGTTGCAGCAAAGCAAGTCACAACCAAGACTTAATGCAGCAGGCCAAATTGCAGAATGTTTTATATTGTTTTCCGAGATTAGGGCATAGAAGTTGTTTATAGGCTAAAAATATGTATTTCCTATGAATCTATGATAAGCCTATTGGTAGCCAGATGATAATACTAACAATTGTAGTATAGATAATAGTAGATAAATACCTGAAGCTTCTCAACGGAGATCTCATTTGGTGCTTTAGCAAGTTCATCCCGGGCAATGTCCATAAAGTGAACCAAGAAATCACCCTGTAAGTCAACCCACGATCCTTACAAGATAGCCATCATAACTAAAACAAGACTCCCACATATAAATTTCTAATATAATGACAATACGAATTAACGCGAAAAAGTTTCAATCAAAATATTGGTAATACTTTAGTTGATAGCGCATACCTGATCTAAAAGAAGATAATGCTTAATAGAACGCAGCTTTCCAATGAGGTCATACTATCAACATTAGAGATAACTATTAATGTTTCTAAAGTGAAAACAAATTAAAGCACTGATCATTTGCAATGAGAAAAGTAATTCAAGATACAGCAATCAATAATAAGATTTCAAATAACAGAGAATATAACCACACCTTATCCTTCATCAGATTTAATAACTCGCCACTGGCAAAATCATATGCAGATTTGATGCATTCAAGGTAGTGATCATTGGATCCGAAGTTCATCAATTTTGAATTTTCCAATGCAGGAACCTACAGAAACAAGCCAATATAGGAGCAAACATTAGCATTAGCAGTAGTGGTGGTGGTAATAACAACAACAACAACAATGTTATATTTGTCTTTTCTTAATAATGGGAAGTCGCAAACTCACCTGAACACTGTGCCCACATTCTCTCATGACATTTAGATATTTCCCTGTCGTTAAAATGGTTTCCGCTGAATTTGCAAGGAAGGAAGGAATGTCATCTTTGAGACTGTACCGCTGTCTCCAATACATAGCATCGTAATCTTGGGTGAGACTCTCCTATAATAAAACACGCTGTCAAAAATCATGATGAGGATTTGTTCTCAGCAATGCAGTGCTCGTCACAAAGATCATCTCCATACCTTTTGGAGAGATTTGTCCTCAGCAATGAAAAACTCGTCATGAGGATCATCAATAACTCCTTCATACACCCACCTGCACATTTTAGAATTAACTGCCTCAGTAAGAGAATCTAGATGGAAACATAGAACTTATTCAATTTGTTAAAGGTGTATTCCAACAAAATCTTAGGAATTCAAAAAGTAACAGCTTTGTGACGGAAAATAAAATTTTGAATTACATTTCAAGCAGAAGTTAGAAACTTTCATTATATATCATCTTAACTTTCATTATATATCATTTGATCTTCTGAATTGCATACCTTTCTAGTATGCCTAGATAAGCAGAATTTGCAGATTCTATCATCTTCTCCAGCAAGGACCGCACTGAGTAGTTACCAGCCATTACCTTGGCCTGTTTAAATTTTAATAAATAGATAAATAGCATAAAGGGGATTTGGAGGATAGCTGGATAGGCAACTAAAAGTTGAGAAATTTACCTGGCTCTGTAAAAGATTAAGAACTGCTGAACCTACAAAATTTTGTGCTGAAGCTTTTTTTATCACTATTGACAATGCTTGCATTGATCCCATCATTGGCTGCAAAAAATAACAAACGTAATAAAAGTTAATATAGCAAATGAAGATAAGTAATTAACTACACACATTTCCATTGTACTTTAAGGCAGGTTGCAATAAATCCATATATTCTCAGTTGCATAAACACCATGAACTGCAAGATAATACACAATTAATACTACCGACTTGACTCCAACAACAGATTATGGTAATTTATCAAGTTCCTACGTTTCTAGATAGAACCAGTCAAGATATGATCTGTTGCCCATCTTGTTGTGTTGAAAAATTAGAGGGTTTGGTGTGATGACCACCATGCTAATGAATAAGATTGTTGGTGGCTCATTTTGAATAAACTAGCTGGTGGTTGCATGTTATATGTATGTGTAAATATGGAGTTCATGGGGTTCATCAAGTCACTATTTTCTGCCTGAAGAAGAATCATATTGTACGTAGTTATATACGGAGTAATAAAATTAGGTGTTTTTTTTAGTTAACAGACAGTACCTGGCAATAGAACCATAAACCTTGTATTGACAGTCTTCCAAGTCGAAACTGATGTTCAAGCTGTGCCACCATTGCTTGGTGATCCTGATAAGAAAATATGTACCACCATCATTATGAAGGGTACAAAGCATCTATCCAATAAAATTCGAAAACTGGAAAATGGAAAACATATACCAAGGTTAAAACTACCTTTCTAGTGTTCTAAATTTGGTGGAAAAAAGCTCATGACTTTCTTTTTAATTGGAAGATACTCCCAAGAGATATTTATTGCAAAGTCTAAAACCTTTCTAGAGTCACAAAACTAACGTTACAAGATTTGCAAAACAAACCAGGGCCATGAAGGACAAAGAGGATCCGGCAAGGCTAGAACACATAATCCAACCACACAAAACGTGCTCAAACCATGACTCACAAATCAAGAAGCAGATATGAAACTCTAGCATAGTTGTGCCTGGTTCTAACTTAAAGCTCCTGAAGACTCTTAGGTTAAGTTTTGTTATGTCTACACTCTACTGTCCAATTCAAAAAAGTCCAGTGTCCAATTCAGAAAAGGTCTAATGTCCAATTCAAACCAAGTGTGTCTGATCATGTTCAATATACAAAAGATCCCCCCTCTCAAATTATCTTAATATTGTTCAATAATTTCCTATTTTGCCTAAAATAACCAATTCAACCACTATTATGTGTGTGCTTTCTACAATAGGGAGAATATGAATGGCCTAAGCGTCACGAAATTTACTACGTTGACAAAGAGGATAATTTCCAATCAAAACACTCCAGTGACGAATTCCATTGATTGTTTATTAGTCAACTATACAGAACTTTTTGTGTCACTTTGTCCAAAATCATTTTATAAAGTGATAGCATCAATATTAATTACATGAGGGTCCAATTTACTAAAAAAATCCATTACATAAACTTGTACTTGTGTCCAAACTCCAATGCACTTACAATGTCTACTGTTTGATTCAAACATACTTGTATATGATTATGTTCAATATACAAAAGACCTCCCCACTTAAAATTCCCCAAATGTTGATTTTAATTCTTTTCATAAAGAAAATTGCCCTAAGCTAAGCACTTCCATCACTCCTATAGTTCTATGTGTATGCTTTCTGCAGGAGGTAGTTAATAAATAAAATAATTTGGGTATTTGTTACTCGTGCACAAACTCAATTTTAGCAATATATAATCATTGGTTGGTTAAGGATTGCAAGGAACTCCAGCAGAGAAAACTCACTGGCACATTCAGCAACATATGCAGAAACCTGTAACCCTTATTATAACCCTTATTATTACTAAGCAAATAAACTTACCAATAGGAGAGCCCTTAATGCAGCAGCAAAAGCATGATTAACCAATCCACACTTGAACTGGGATCTTGACTCAACAAACTGGTTTATTAGCAGATAGCTCTTGCACAATGGGAATATCCGCTTTGCCGATTCCTGCATTTTCTTGACAAATTTAGTTTTCAAAAGTGAAACAGTTGCATTAAGCTACAGATATGCACACACAACCACACGACCCCCCAGATATTATTAGTCAAATCCAATATCTGATTTCCTGGAGATCACTAATCTACGGACTATTGCTAATTCAATGTTATTTGGATAAATATTAACACATGCATATGTAGATATATGATATGTATATGATGTTTCTTGCCTGGAGCGCCAAATCCATAGATCCATCGAGATGGAAGCTATAAGAGTCCTCATTTCCTCGAACTTTGTTGATCGTAATATATCGGCCCTCAATACCAATTAAAGCAGACAGAAGATCATCAATAACAATCAGTTCCTGCACATATCAAGACAGGTATATAAACACATCATTGCAAACATCCTAAGTTTTGGTTCACAAGTTATATACGTTTGAGACATTGTCAGATGACAGCAAAAGTTTCCTCAATAG
Organism: Artemisia argyi; assembly: GCA_030686995.1. Taxonomy (NCBI): domain Eukaryota; kingdom Viridiplantae; phylum Streptophyta; class Magnoliopsida; order Asterales; family Asteraceae; genus Artemisia; species Artemisia argyi. Next base: position 107,824,478 of record CM060685.1, read on the forward strand.
GAGGGGTCAAAAACATTTTAGTAATGTATACAGCAGCTATCCCAGTTACAAATACTGGTTCCTAATGAGGGGCGGTATAAACTAGAAAGCAGCAGTATTCATTAACAAACCATAAAGTGGAAAAAATTATTGAGCTATGAAATTCTTTAGCAAAGCTAATAGACTATAAATGACCGCATTTTTTAAGGTTTGTTGGGCTTTGGAAACTTGAGCTAAAAGATCAAATATGCTTCTGTAGTAAAACAAGGCATCTTAGAAGATGAACTCGACATTCAAGTCAAGTATTTCATTACACTAAAACTCCTGAAATGGTCCCTACAAAATCCGAAACTGCCTGTCTTTTGAAAAAAGTATAGTCCAAGTTGAAAGGCTGAGTTTGCACATAACATCTACTAAACAAGTTGTTAAATTATTTGATGATGGGATTCCCGAGCAAAAGCATATTAACTTCAGTTTTTGCATACAGTGGGCACGGGTCAGGGCCAATGGGTAAGAAGTTAACAACATTTGACGAGTGTTGTAAAACAAGGGCGAGTAATTAGTAAGGGTTGAAAACAATATTGATGATCAAGTAAGTTTAAAGAGAAAATACCTGAACGGAAGCATTGTAGCAGCCAATAACCTTATCGATTTCCAAGCTATGTATTTATTCACAAACAACAAAATGTACAATAATTATAAGTCTAACAACATTAGATTAGATTAGATTAAATAGAGAGAGAGTGTGTGGGTAAGGTAAAGATGAATGAATACCGACCCAGCTAAATCGAGTGAATTAGGCTTAGTTTCGTCATCGGCAAATGCGGAATTGGCTTCCTGGTGGAATTGACCGGTGAGAAAAGGTCTATTCACATTCCATTCAGGACTAGTAGCGGAAGCCATTTACTACAACACAACCAGATAGATAACTAATCAGCTATTAAACCATTATAAAACTCCATAGAAATAAATTTATTGCAAAAAATCACTAAAACGCGTATAAATAGTTTATACCTTAGCTGCTCGCGTTAACTACCTACCGAATCGCTCAAACCCTAGCTTCTGCTGCAAACCAGTTAATTGAATTCCCCAAACTCAAACCTGGTTCACATCATCCATGAATTGAGGATTTATAACGAATAACAAGTTTTCTGGTAAATGAAGAATAATGAATTGGGGATTTATAACGAATTGGTCATGAACTGGCTGAACGAATTGGTGATGAATGAATACAGACTATTTTTAAGCTTATTGTGATTTTGGGGATTTATGTTTTGAAAATAACTGGTGTAAAAAAAATTTATATATTTTCTTTTTATAGTGTAAAAAAAAAATTATATGTTTTTAAGCTTATTGTGATTGACATGTTTACGAGCATGTCTATATTTCATTTTTATAGTGTGACAAAATGCAAGCGACTGATACAATGGGTCTTTTCCGGGATTCAAACACCAAACGAATGTACGGGATTTTTAAGGTTAAGAAGATGATAAACTTTGGTAAAATACTTAAGCATTTGAAATAGTCATAGTCCGCATCTAACTTTTAACAAAGGAAAAAACATTTGTTTTTATGGTTACAAAACATTAAAATCGCATAAAACATTGACTTTTTAAATGCTCACAAAAGATTTTTCTAATGCATAAGTAAAAAAATGTTTATAAAAGATATATACCTAGACATTTGAAAAAATGTTTATAAGAGTGATTAAGTCGTAGAATAGCAATGTATTTTTCAAAGTGTTCCGTTTTTATACGTTTACTTTTTTTAAGTTGTAGAATAGCACAATATTTGGAGGCAAAAGTTGTGAAACTTTCAAAGACCTCGAGAAAAGGCATGAACACATCTAAACATTTCTTGTGGAATACCGTCGCCTATTGAACAAAAATCGAAGTTAAAGTTGCGGTTTGGAATCAGTCAAAAATACTTGATAACATATTGTAACATGTTTATCATGAAATGAGTCGCATATTATGAAAATATTGTATTCCAACTAGATTAATGATATATACATACTTTTGGATGTTATGCCTATTGTAATGTTTCCTTCATTATTCTATGTGGTGTATAATACACATTCAATATTGCCCATCACAAACAATAATTTTTAAAAACACAATTGCTATGGTGTTTAAAACTTGGAACAAGTAACGATTAATGTGAACCGGTAATCTAAATATAGTCCATACCAACATTATTCATAAACATAGACATTAAAATGCTAGGATTATAAGTATTGATTATATTCAACTCCATTAACAAGGCATACACAAGTTTTATTTTTAAGAAAGGATAAAAAAAAATGTGAAAAGAAAACAATATAAATATATGCTCCGGAGCTTTTTCAGAAGAGAAGCGAAGGGAAGACGCGAGAAAATTTTATTCAATTTATCTCCGAAAATTCTTCCATTATCTCCCAACTCAAGAACACGATATACAAAATGAAATTGCATTCCTCTCTCAATTTCTTTTCCGCTTATTTTTTTTTCCATTCATTTCAAAACGCATAAATATATTCTAAGTAAAATCCTTTTTTAATACTTGCCATTTGAAAGGATGAAGCTTTTCGTAGCCAGTAGTACAAAAGTCGCCCACACATGTAAATTATCAATAGAAATACTATACCTAATACCATATTTAATTGAGAATAGACATGTTTTTAGTCATCCCAATTATTTCTCTTCGTACTTTATATAGTAGTGGTTTGTGAAATATGGGTTGTTATGCGGTAAGTAATAAAATCATGCCACCTATTTTTACGCATAAGAATATACATGTTTTTAGTCCTCCCAATTATTTCTCTTCGTAATTTTACGAATATAAATGGTAGCTACTTTTATTTCTAAACATATTTGATTTTTATTTTTCGAACATCCGCCTTAATGCTTCTAAGTCCTGTATACGGAGTGTGCGGGAAGATTGCTTGCCATTGAGTTTGCTGCTACTCAGCAACGTAAATAAAGACTCTACAAGTTTGATTTGTCCTCACAATGATCTTATTGCTTTGCTTCGAAAACTCAAACTAATCATTTAGGATGAAGTGCTACTGACTAACAAGCATTTCTTTGAGGCACTAGACCAGATTCTTAAGGGACATACTGCGTAAGTTACGGCACAGAACATTAGACACTCCATTTGGTAACATGATTATTATTACTTATTTATTTTGTGATGAGTTCATGTATGTGCTGCCCGTTTTTCCAAAAAGGTCCCGATAAGACATTGACAGTGACTCTTTTTAAAACAATACTACATATGGGATCACTGTAAAGTGTGGAGGTTGACCACAAATATGTGATTGATTGTGGGTTAGGATTGATATACCTGATGAAATCCTACTTACCCGATTATGCTGGATAACTTTGATGACTAATGACATTTTTAGAAAAATCCATATTGTATCCTACAAACCAGGTTGTAGACACTACAAATGATCATTTTCTCTCGGTTATTCCTTTCAAAAAGGTCATTTACTTAAGTTACGACAATGTCTGTAAGCATGAAAATGGTACAAGTATAAACTAAGAAGTATTCCCTAATGAATTTATTAACGCTATGAAATTTTCTGGCCCAAACACAAACTTACATGAAAGTTGGTGTTCCGATAATGCTTTTATGGCACATGCATTGATAAATTTAAAAGTTTGTGCAATGGAACAAGACTTCGTGTGACTCAAATTGATGAGAACTTACCTTGAGGCAAATATAATAAGAGGAAGCCAAGATGAGAAACAAGTGTTTATCCTATTTCTAAGGACATCAATTAAGCGTTTGGCATTAAAGACAGTGAGGAAGCAGTGTCATGTGTTCGCATCTTTCACTATGACGATCAACAAAAGCCATGAATAGTCGGTCGGGCAGGGCAGGTGGGTTTGTATTTGCCAAGGCCTGTTTTCACCCTTGGCCAACTATAAGTGATCGTGTCTAGCGTTAAGAGCAAACAAAGATTAAAAATGATTATTTGTGGTACAGACAACAACTTTACGAATAACACAATAAACATACTATACACTTTGTTGTTTTAAAATTAAACAAAATGAATTAATGCGCAATAAGATCATGAAACTACAAGGAGCTCCACCCCAAAAAGAAGCTTAGGACATGTCTTTAATGAACTTATTATTATTATTATTATTATTGTTATTATTGTTATTATTATTATTATTATTATTTTGTTATTTGGCTATTTTTTGATAGAAGACATGTTTCATTAGTACAAAATTTCTATTTTATAATTGCTTTTACCAATGTGATTCTTTGTAATGTCATGCTTCGCAATACACAAGTCATTAACTATTTTTTTGACGACTCTTTAAAATACCTGTGAATTTCACGGGTCTTTTAGCTAGTTTTTTTTATATAAAAGAATTTATTTAATTTGTACACCTTTTAAGTATCTACTAATGTTTTATACAAGTATACAATTGTGGATATTTTATACACACGTATTTTGGTGTAAAAAGCCAAATTAAAACTCCACCCTTTTCAATGCGTGTAGAAATAAATGTGAAAAATCAACTCTTTTTTTGTAGTGTGTGTTTCTTTTTCATCCGAATGACCCATCCCAAAAAATCAAAAAACCCAATTCAGCCTTGTTTTTATATTGATGTGCAATTATTTTTTTATACTTACGATCAATACAAATTACACCCACAATCAGAATTATCCAACAGATCCTTGATGATTTCCAATCAAAGTGAATATCTTATAATCAAATCAATTTTAACTAAATACATCATCTCTTGTGTAACAGCCATAATCAAAGATTGAACAACAGTAACAAAATTAAACTTCACTTACTATAGTAAGTAGTAACGTGGGGGGGGGGGGGGGGGGGGCGGGCTAACCGAACCACGACTGCTAGCGAACCGAAAAACCAAACCAGTCAAACCCGGTTTTGACCTAAACCGGTCCGGTTTTTCCCCAAACCGCCGGTTTGGAACCGGTTATTGACTTTAGAAAATAGGCCGGTTTGGACACCGGTTTTATTAACCGGATATAGGAACCGGTTTGGGTTAACCGGTTAGTGTGTATGGGCCGGGTTTTTTTGGAATTTTTGAAATTTGAATTCAAAGTTGTCAGGTTGAATCTGAAACAATAGTAAGTAGTAACGTGGGGGGGGGGGGGGGGGGGGGGCTTTTAATTAATTAGTCTCAAAGTTACCATTTTACCATTTATTATTTAGTATAAATAGAAGTGTTCTTTATTAGTTTTCACCACAACTTTCAAACAAAGCAAAAAACACTCTCAAAATTACTAATGGATAGTTCAACTTCAAATACCACCCCCCCCCCACACCACCGCTGCTGGTTCATCAAATGTACCAACGGTTGTCAAAATTTTACCATGTAACCGTGTCAACGATCCTTGGGATCACTTCAACTACGTCCTAATGTCGGACGACAAGAAAAAGGCTCAATGTAAGCATTGCTTGAGTATAATGTCGGCGGGTTCCAACTCGACGTTGAGGGCTCATATCAACCAGAAGTATTGCAAGGCACTAAAAAATGTTCCGGAAGCGGGTCAATCTTCTATGGCTCGTGATGGGAGTATTTTTGCATACGATCATGAAGCAGTCCGTCAAGCATTTGTCGGTTTGGTGATCAAAAGAGGTTTGTCGTTCAACCATTGGGACGACGAGGATACGACGGAGGTGATGCAGACTCGTGTCCAACCAATGTACACTCATGTAAGTCGTATGACTCTAAAACGTGATGCAATGAGCATGTGGAAAGCGGTCAAACAAGAAATTAATTTTTTTTCTTCATAATTTAGATACTTGTGTTAGCATGACAACGGATGTTTGGTCCGCTCCTCATGGTTCGCCATATTCGTACCTTTATGTTACCGCACATTGGGTTGAACCCGAAAGTTGGCTAATCATGAAGCGGGTCATATCATTTGAAGAGTTTCCGGTTCCTCACACGGGTGTTGCGTTATTCAAAATGTTGAGAAAAGTTTTTACTAAATATCATTTGCAACAAAAAATCTTTTCAATTGCGTTGGATAATGCTAGTAACAACACCAATTCAATGGGTAGATTGAAAATGGAATTTGAGCCACCTTTGAATGACGATTTTTATCATTCTCGATGTGTTGCACACATCATAAACTTGGTTGTGCAAGCGGGATTAAACCATCCCGTAATGCAACAAATGAAAGATTGTTTTAAACAAATGTTGCATGATATTTTCCAAAAGGGTTCTAAAAGATTTAATGCTTATGTTAGGATGTGTTCGAAGGCGAAAAAACATTGGTTGTCACCCAATATAGATTGTGATACAAGGTGGAATTCCACTCTTATCATGTTCCTAAGTGCTATAAGACAAAAGTGACTTTACAATATTTTCATGACCAATTGGCACAAAAGGGTTATGTTGTTCCATTTAATGTCGAACATTGGGATACTATTGAAAGATTAACCCGATTACTCGAAGTTTTTTATAACGTCACAAAAAAATTATCGGGAGTTTATTATCCGACATCCCATTTGGTACTCGAACAACTTTACTACATGTGTTCAAGTTTGTCATCATTTAAATTAAGTGGTGGTGTATTTTCAAACATGGTTATACCAATGAAAGAAAAGCTCATTAAGTATTTTGAATCTTTGCCACCGGTAATTACTTGTGCGGCCGCATTAAATCCATGTTATAATTTATGCAGGGTAGAGTTACTTATTGAATCGATTTCAAATGATTTGGGGTTAACCGCGGATAAAGTGAACTTTGTTGAAGATGCACAAAAGTATTTTAACAATTCTTTTAAAAGTTTGTGGAATTATTATTTTGAAAAATATGGGAACCTGGCTTCTTCTATGGATGAGGGGTATTCATCATCGAGGTCGTCGCATAGAGGGAATCCGATTCAAGGCTTGTTACAAAAGTTAAGAGAAAATCCCAACAAACGGGTAAGGAGTGATCGTCTCCAAAACAATGAATATACAAGGTATACCGGAACCGATTTTATCTCATGTATTCCGGCTGAGCAACAAGTGGACTTTGATGTTTTGGCGTTTTGGAAATCAAAGGAAACAATGTTTCCCGTTCTATCCAAAATGGCTCGGGATCTTTTTAGCGTACAAGCTACTTCGGTAGCTTCTGAATCCGCTTTTTCAACAAGTGGAAGGGTGCTCTCAAACAGAAGAACAAAACTCACACCGGCTTCTTTGGAAATGTGTATGTGTTTGAAAGATCATTTGGACGCAATCAAGTGAAGACAACACAAAACAAGTCTTGAAGACCCCTTAGAAATGGAAGGAGGGGTCTACGAGGTAGAAGTGCAAGAGGGTACCTGCGAGTTGCTTTCCGATGAAGAAATAAGAGAAGATGAAGCTGCTGCCGCGGCTAGGAGGTCCATCGATTCCGAATCCGAGGAAGAGATTTACGAGTAGCTTTTCCTTTATTATGTTTATGTATTATGTGTGTTTCATTTCCATGTGTGATTTATTTCCTTTCATTGTATTTCCTTTCAGTATTAGGTGTGTAAGGGTGTTGTATTTCGATGTATCACGTTCTAAGTTTATGTATTATGTGTGATGTATTCCCGTTCGAATTATTAAATAAAAGTGTTTGTGAAATATATGTGATTTTTTTTATGTATTAAATAGAAGTTAACTTTGTGTAAATGACGAAAAACGGAAAAAATAATAATAATAATAATAATAATATTAAAAAAAAGGTTAACCGGTCCCAAACCGGTCCAAAATATTCAAAATTTGCAATAGGCGCCAAGGCGGGAAAATAAATATATAGAGGTTAACCGGTTTTAAAACGGTTCAAACCGGTCAAACCGCCCACTTCAAAAAAAATTCAAAAAGGTTGTGCTAATAATTTTTGCATTTATTGCTTCTGAATATGTCAGATACGTATTGTCGTACTCTAAAAACTTCAACAAAGTTGTGCTATTAACTTCTACCATTGTATGATTGCATGTCCTAATATACTATAAACAAGTATGTTGTGTAAATTAGTAAATTTGCAAACCGAAAGTAAATCACAAATGGCAAATCAAGGACAGGAGCCAGTTGAACCAATTGCACTGCCATCACCACCAGTGATTGTTGAGATTTTACAATGGAACCGTAATGATCCAACTATTACGAATAACTTGAACTACGTCCGAATGTCGGATGGCACGAGAAAGGCTCAATGTAAGCATTGCTCTTTTTTAATGAATCCCGTTTCCAAATGTGCATTGAGGGCTCATTTGTTCAAGTATTGCTCAGCACGAGAAAGGCTTAATGTTTGATCTTGTATTTTCTTTAAGTGTATTTTCGTTGTATTAAATAAAAGTTGAATTTTATTCAGTTTACTTTGTAATTTCCACCTAAACTAAAACAAAACTACGAATCACATTAAACGTTAAAGTTAAAACACGGATTACATTAAACATTAAAGTTAAAACATGAAATACAAAGTACGATTAATAGAAACTACGATACGATAATTAAAATAAAACTACGAATTAATAAAATGAATCATCGGAGACCCAGCCATCCTCCTCACTCGAAGAAGACTCTGATGGCTGATGGCCTAACCCCAAGGCCCATCGGTGTGGTGCTTCTCTGTTTAGCCGCTCCCTACGAGCATTTTCCCGAGCCGTACGAGCAGCTACCTCACGTTCTTCAGCTTCTATAGCCTCTCTCATGACTTGCATATCTTGCTCAAAGAGTTTTTCATCAGTCAACGCTCGTTGTTCCACCGGTGGATTGTTTACCGGTTCATTCTCAACTAGAGTGTTTTGTTGTTGATTTTCATTTTCTGCAGGTGGTGGAGTGTTCACAATCACCACCGGTTCGTTTAGAGGAATTGGGAATTGTTGTGAGAAATCTTTATAAGGACTTGGGAATTGTTGCGAGAAATCTTTGCGAGACATCGAATTTTGAATGTTGAGAAGTGAGAACTGATAATTATGTGAATGGGACAATGGGTAGTAAGTATACTAGTATTTATAGGCTCAAAAAAAAAATAAAAAAAAATAAAAAAAAAATACAAACCGGTCCAAACCGGTTAACCGCGACCAAACCGCATATAACCGAAACCAAACCGGTTCGGATAGGTTTGGGTTTTTTCCTCTCGAGGCCGGTTTGGAACCGAACCGGTTAACCGCCTCGACTGGTTCTTGACCACGTTGACTCAAACCGGTCACACAAACCAGTCCGGGTAAAACCGAACCGGTTAACCGAAATGTGCACCTATAAATGGAGATAAGTGAAACAAGGGATAAAGATTTTGGGATAAAAAGTCCCTTTTTGGCCCCTTTTGCATTTAGGATTTTGTTTTGTATTAAGCAAAAAAGAAACAATGTCTTTTACAAGTTAGGTTAAGGAAATGTTTCCATTTACGATATTAAGCCAAAAAGAAACACCCCTAGGGTGCGTTTGATTTATAAGTGGGATTGTAATTGAATTCAAATTTGGGAAAGTTTAAATATATATATATATATATATATATATATATATATATATATATATATATATATATATATATATATATATATAACAGGAGGCATTTGAAGGATAATGCCACCTCATTGCCCAGTCAATGCCCAGTAATTCATTATCAGCCATGTCAGCATCCATGTCATCACATTCTGTCCATGTAAGCAATTTTTATAATTTATTTTGTATTTTTTTAAATTTATTTCGAAATTCCGTAGGCAATATTTTAGGCAATTAAAATTCGGATTTGTTAAAAAAGTGACATTTGCAAGAATCGAACATGAGTTATTTAATTCACATAAACAAATATCTCAACCATTGAACCAATCCAACTTTTGTGATTTAGTTTCCAACTAAAAATTGATAAAGGTAATTAGAAGCAAAAAAAAAACAATAATATTCTAAAACATATTATCCATTTTTAATTTAACGTAAAAAAATTCTCGACTGATTCATAATAACTTTTTAACAAAACCCTAATATCATGTTTTCCTCTAATAAACATAAGAAAAAACCAATCGTCATAAAAAAACATCAGCTAACCATGGCGGCTGAGGTATATACGATCGTTTCATTATGTATGTTTTTCTCAATGTTAACTTGACATAAAACTGCAGGGACGTTTGAAATTGTATTACTATATTACTTGCATGTTTTATTTTCCTCGACAAAAAGGAGATGTGACAAGTAAAGATGATTGAAGAGGATGCTTTTTTATATCTTTTGATGGTGGATAGTTTGTGTTTTGTGATCGCCGGCGAGTGCCGTAATTTATAGTTTCTTTCAGTTTCTAGGGTTTAAATTAATTGTATATTGATGGTCTTTCTTTTGCAGTCAAATTGTGATGTGAGAACAAAGCTTTGGATAAAGTACCTGTTAAAACAGAGATATAAAGCAATTTCTTATAAGCAACCCCAAACACCCTAACGTAATGCAATAATTGAATAGTCAGTTTGCAAATGCAATCCCAGAAGCCTTTTTGATTTGACCAAATAAGGTTCTTTTGTATTATTTATTTCAACATATTAGTTTCAACTAAAATTTACACCATAATATATTATATACTACTGTAACCATTAAAGTTTTCTATATTATTTTTTGTTTCTTTCCTTTGTAATCTGCATTTTCTAATGCAATAAAGTTTGCAGGGGAATTCAATTCTGGGACATCAATGTTCATTAACGCTCTTTTCATAAAAAAGTACATAAAAGATGGATTTGTCCCAACGACAGCCGAGATAGCATTCATACGTTATTCTGAACTTATTCTGACGAACAACAACATTGTCAAAGGCACCAAGATGGCAAATATATATGTTATATACCTCCTGAAATACTTGAGCATGTGAGTACTTATGTTCATTTATGATCCCGTTTTGGTTTCAATGCGTCGGATGTGTAAATTGTCTGTCACATCTTGAAATTCTATGTTGATTTCGGTAATGAGCTACCGGTAACTTCTTTCATTGCTAGATTTTTGTTTTTGGTAATACTATTGATAATTGTTGAACCACCAGGAACCAATGTGATTCTCCAAAGACAACAACGCATGATTGAAGAATTTGTGACATGAGCGGATCTACTTTTTGTTATTTCCAGGGATCGCCCACAGACTGAAAGTAAGGGATAATATTCCATATGACATTCATGTGATGTATCCTGTTCAATGACATGGCTATGTACCGCTTCAGAAGAGTTTTTTTATTTTAAAGATTAAGCCACATGTTACATAACAGAGTTTCAAAGTTGGAGGTCGAAATGGAAGCAACTCAAACATGCCTGAGGAAATGAGCATTATATTTGAACATAACCTTGCAAAAGAGGAGTGAAATAAAAGAGAATAAGAGTTACAAGCAAATTTCTATTAATTAAAGACACCTTGGTAACATTTTCTATGTGTATTTGATGAATATCTTTGAATTTTATATCAAGGGGCAACTTTTAATGCTTTTTCTTATGAGTGGGTTGATATGGGTTGTATGAGTAAGGGTAGCTTGAACCCTGTTGCATTCAGACAAAAAATCACCACAAATGTGGAGATAGTTATCGGCCGAATCAATGGTATTTCACCTCAGTTCATAACAGAGTAGGTATATATATTCATACAAGCCATTTTTACATTCCACTTTCATCTACTCAGTACTTCATATGCATACATTTGAATCAGATTCTATGTATTTGATGGGGTATTGAATTCAGGATGAGAATTCAGTTGATCCACCACAATCGTTGCAAAGAGTTGTGACTGAACTTGTCGAAGCTGCTCTTTTGCTAAGAAACTAATGCATGATGTTAGTTTTGAGTCGTACATACGCAACTAATAGTTATTGTTAGAGCTTATCTTACTTGATTCCAATATGATTGGTTACTTGGGATTTAGATATCATATTTTGCATACACATGTTTTTCCCATTTACTCATATTTTCGTGCTAAGTCATAATGAAACTAAGATTCTAATCTGCATTACTTTGGTTGTAATATTGCAGGATATAAATTTTTATTGCATTACTTTGGTTGTAATATTGTAGGTGAAAAAGCGAGAAATGATGGTAAAGCTTCGAGAGGAAATTGCTTAGGGAGAGTGAAGTTCATAATCAGGTTTAGTAATGTTCAAGGATACCTTTGCATTTTATTGTACTTATAATGGCAACTGAAGAGATTGTGTTTTATTTGATTTTGCAAAATTGAAACATGGTGATGTAAAATGTGAACAACATGGTATTGATGCCATTGTTATTTTGAGAACAAGCTTGCCACACATGAGTTGTTTCTTTTATTTGTTAAACGTACTTAATCTATCATCTAGACTTGAGCATCTCCGTACTTCAGTTAGCAACTAATGTCAATAAATATGTGAATTGGAGGCTATTTCTTTAAATTGTATAGCAAATTTCCGAAATCAATAAATGAAGATGTAAGGGGTGTACTACTAAGAAAGTGTGTCATTCATGTAATTCACTACGGCTTTTTTGTGTTTCCATGATTCTGTTGTCCATGTTATATAACTTCGAGGTTCCCAATGCGTTTAAAAGGGCTGCTGGAATTGAAGGGCAGCTATAGATGCCCATACACTTGCAGAAAAGTTCATTTTGGCTCACTAATTCTGATGATAACCATCTTTTTTCTTGGTAAGCTCTTCATCCGATCCGCTTTTTCGTTAATTATGTGATTCCATACAGGGGCGGAACATAGAAGGGGCAGGGAGGGGTCATGCCCCCTCTCCCAAAAAAAAATAATTGGAGCTACAGTAACTGTTTTGATTATTCAGCAACAAAAATTATATGCAATTTACCTTTTGGTCTCTAAGTAATTTAACAAAATAAACCCATAGTGAAAAAGTCAGAGGTGAGAAAGCCTATCAACTCCCATGCTCATAAACTTTCGGAGGTAAACAACCCACGATTTTTACTGTATTGTTTGTGCTAATCTTTTGTATCTTTAATTTTTTTTAAATTTCATGTGTTTTTGGTTTAAAGTTTGATTATGTTGTCTCTTAAATTCTCTTATCTCAACATATAACTTCTCCAATACTTAGACTTCAGAAAAGAGGCTAAGTTGTAATCATTTTAGTGTTTATTCTATTGCATTTTGTATTTATTTTATATTTAACCATATCGATGGCTATACGACAGTTTAAGGTAGCATGATCTCTGATTCTCGGCCCCCCCAAAAAGAATCCGCAAGTTCCGCCACTGATTCCATAGATGTTATAGTTTTCTTACATGAGTGTGGGAGCGTGAGTTGTGATTAAAACATTATGAAGTTGATGATTTCAACCAAGAATTTGATTGTTACATGTTTGCTAATTTAGGTCATTAAATTTACAAGGTTCTACTTAAAAGTTTAAAATATTATTTTCTTGCTTTTTACCATTATCGTGGTTAACTGCATTAGCTGATAAGAAAGTGAGCCTAATACATTGTATTGCTTCTCTAAACTTAGGTTGAGTAGATTGAAGTAAAATTGAATCATCCTGTGTTGTAGGATGAAGTGACGAACATATTACCTCATATGACATAGTCATATTGATGGATAGTTTATTGAAAGACATAAGCTTGCCTATTTGTGAACCAAACCATTGTTAACAAAGAAATGAAACCATTGGTCCACTATTACTTACCAGCTTGCCTATTTGTAAGCATGGTTGTGATCTTTCTTGACATATATATACTATGACTTTCAAACTTTTCATGACGTTTTTTTAGATTTGTTCAAGAAATCCAGATAAAAAAAATTCTTGCATAAGCATGCTACTGAAATTGATGTAGGTCAAAAGGATAAGGGTTAGGCTGAAGTATCAAATTCATATGTAGGTCAAAGAACATGAATTTTGGTTTTTTTGTTCATAAATCATCACATTATGGTAATATATTATTTATTAACTCATCTCTTAAGTTGTGTAAGTATTGACCTAACTGTAAATTATCAGAACTACACCATTCATTGGAGTCCTACTGAAGTTGTATAAGTATTGAACTTCTTAATATTAACATAAAGTTGTTAATTATTCAATTTTTTAAAGTATATTTTCTTGTGTTAATGTTTTGCAGATGGTATGTTGATAGTATCCCTATTCGAGTCTTTAGAAACTATCAAACTGAAGGGATTGGATACCCAAACCAGCAAGGGACGCGAGTCTACTCAAGTTTATGGAATGCCGATAAATGGGCTACAAGAGGTGGTTTAGTCAAAATTGACTGGACAGCTACACCTTTTGTGGCTTACTACCGTCGGTTCAGGGCTAGAGCTTGCAAGTGGAACGGCCGGCCTGTTAGTATTAGCCAGTGTGTCATTCCATCCAAAGCTAAACTGGTGGACATCTAATGTTTACAAGCAACTGACAATGAGTCAATAAGGTCAGCTCAAATGGGTATAGATAACCGCATGATCTACAACTACTATACAGATTTCAAGCGTTTTAAGGGACAAATGGCACCTGAATGTTCTAAGCCACGATACTAAAATTATTGAAGTCAATTCTTATACGGAAATCCAAGTATTTTGTTTCAAATTTTTAAAAATTAATTAATTAGTATTTTTCCTAAAAGACGTACTTAATTAATTGTATATTTTTAACCGTGACGCAAGGTGTTAAAACTATACATATATTTCTTTGCTAACCAGGTGTTAACCCCTACTGGAATCAAATTAGTCCACCACAACTATATATATAAATACATATATTTCTTTGCTAACTAGGTGTTAACCGCTACTGGAATCAAATTAGCCCACTACAACTATATATATAATCAGTGATATGGTTGAGGATGTTTCTCAAGGGTACAATTAGCGATATAGTTGATGATTCTTATAAAACGGTAAAAGGAAAATGAGGAAAGCAACATAGCATAAGTAGCTTAGAGACCGAGGCTCCAGCTTAAGGTAAATATTGGATTCAGGGCAGTCACAACTCCAGGAGGAACTGATAAAGAAACTTATTGTACCACCCAAAAGAGAGCAGTTGTCTCCTTAAACTTATTGCAAATGAGACCAAGTTCAAGTTAAGGGAAGATGAAAAGGAAGAAGACAAGGCAAAGGTGTGGCCCGAGTAGCTGTCTAAAAGAAATAGAAAATAGTTACAGTCAGGGGGAGTGACTTCAAATGTGATGGCAGCGGATGTAGAACTTTCAAATTCCAAGCAGCAAAATGAATTTATATTTATATAGGCGACAGAAGGACACCATCATTACAATGTTTTAACAAAACAAATCTTGAACCACTAACTTAATTAGATTTTATTCATGTCTAAACTCCATGTATGCAATTACTTTTAGAAAAATAGTTTGTATAATACTTAAATACAAAGAATCCTAATTTATTAAAAATTAGATTCTAAGCTGATTTGTGTTGTTTCTCACGATTGATCATGGTAGCTATATTGATGAAGGCTTAAATAATGACTGCCATATGAGTAACTTTGAGGTAGTTTACGTACATATTTTCGTAGATAAGTCGTCTCAAGAAGACACTCAACTTCAAGCCTGACTCCAGGGTAGCCAGGTAAGCGGTTTCCTAATAACACCAGACCCACAAAGGTCAGTAATGGGTTGTGTGATGATGGGTATGTGGAAGCAACACTTACGTCTTCCTTACTTGATAGGTTTCAGCTTTTGGGATTGCCAAATTTGGTGTTGATATTCACACTCACGTGACAAACACGCGTATCTGGGACCTTTGGGTATACTAATGGCGGATAAGATTGGTGTCAAGGTCCTTAGTCTCGCACTCTTAAACGAGGTACGTATTATAATATTTCTCACACTACTATTATTTCATTTTTCAACTTCTCTATCCCTTAACCATCACCTGCTACCGCCACTTTAACCATCGCCATCTGCCGAAATAACCATCAACATGACTAAAATAAAATCTTAAATTACTCTAAAAAACAAATAAATTAAAATGTATGTATGCATTAAATTGTATATATGCATGTCTCTTTATCAATACATAAAAAATAACTATAAAACATCACTCATATCCGTACATGATTGACTTACAATGTAAAAATACATGTCATGGCCGCCCATCGAGCGGATTGATAAAAAGTAACTATAAAATATCACTGATATCCGTACAACATTAGAGTAAAAATACAAGTCATGTCCACACGTATGGTGAATACATAGAAATAACTATAAAAGATCACTATTATCCATACATGATCAAATTAAAATATAAAATTACAAGTCATGGGCGGGCTTTGAAACTAGTATATATATATATTATAAAAATAATTATTTTAACCAATGTAATAAATAATTTTTTATTTTTTAACATTAGCCGAAGCTAGAAACATCAAGCAAAATCACTCCTCGCAAAAGAATAAAATATTTGACCAGTGATAAAAGGTTTATTCACATTCCATTCAGGACTAGTAGCGGAAACCATTTACTACAACACAACGAGATAGATAGATACCTTTAATTCAAATAATTTCCCCAAAATCAAAAATCATATAATAACAACAACTATATCTAAGTCATACATTCAATTCAAAATCACAACACAGAGCTTCTCTACTTCATTTCAAATATTCGCAATGGATCCGGTTTACTGGTTCGGGTTTTTCGTTAGGGTGTTATGAATTTCTTATACATTTGTGCTTTGGGAGGGGACCTTAAACTTTTAAAATAGGGCTATAGGGTGCGTTTGATTTATAAGTGGGATTCGAATTAAATTCGAATTTGAGAAAGTTTTTTTTTAAAAAAAAACATAATAATATTTTATTAAAATAATTATTTTAATCAATGTAATAAATATTTTTTTTTAACATTAGCCGAAGCTAGAAACATCAAGCAAAATCACTCCTCGCAAAAGAATAAAATATTTGACCGGTATTCACATTTCATTAAGGACTAGTAGCGGAAGCCACTTACTACAACACAACCAGATAAATAGATACCTTTAATTCAAATAATTTCCCAAAATCAAAAATCATATAATTAATGTGTTGAGGAGTAGAACGTTAGAAGGTTGCATATCTGTTTCTCAAGGTTAAATTGTAATTTTTCTAGTTTCATAAAAAAAATAAGTACTTTGAAATACGCAGGTCCCAACCTGTTTTTATTGAGAACTGCTTATAAAGAAGGTCCCAACCTGTTTTTATTGAGAACTGCTTATAAAGAAGCAGCTAAACGGAAGTAGTTTGGTTTATCCAAACATCCCAAATTGCTTATCTGCTTAACACTTGACTGACTAAAAAACTATAAAAGCACAAAATATAAGATGGTAGTAAGTACTCGTAGTAGCTAGAACTGAAGCTGATTAACCAGATGACTAGTATACTTAAATCTTGAACCATTGTTTCTGGAATTACCAACATTATCCATGTGATTTGGGCATGTAAAAAACCAATGGCATTTATAGCTATCTGTATTTTCAACAACTTGTATGTAGGTGCGAACTTTGGAAGAGAAAGTAAGAAAATTGCAACAGGATAACGATGAAATGAGATTAAGAGAAATTGAGATGCAAGTGCAGTTACAGCGATAGGTGGAACAACAAGTGCTGGAACACATGCATCAACAGGAATTAGAGGCGAATGCTCGTGAAGAAGCTCGATCGAGAGAGTGGCAACAAAAGATGAACGACATTAACTCGGTGCTAAGGAAGTTTAACAATCCAGGTCCCCCAAAGTAGTTGGATATTGTCACATCATTATGAATATTTGGATTTTAAACTCTAATTTCTGTCTTTTATGTCTTTGAATGCTTTTGTTTGGATTTTGAAGCTTGAACGATATAACTGATGGCATTTGGTGATAGATATATGATTATCATTTCAACGGTTCTATGTTTTATTATAAATTATCATTTTAATTTACTAGTTTCATTTATTCAAGCTATTTAAATACACGTTTTTTTCATTAATTTTAATTTTACAATTTTCCGACTGATTTATGACAGACATTTTACCGACGACTTTCCAATAGAATATTTTCTGACTGACTTACGACAGAAAAAATCACCAACAGAATTCTGACACAGTGCTCTTCGTCGCTATTTCCGACAGAATTAAGACAGAAACTAATTACCGACCATAGATTATGCGACGCACTGTTTTTGTCACAAATCCGTCGGAAACCACTTATACCGACGGATTTCCGACAGAAACATCCGTCGCTATAGCCTTGTCATGTAGTAGTGGGAATGAACAAATACCGTATGATTTTTTGGGAGCCGTATATATTGATAATACTGGATTTAGTTTGCTAAATATTTAGCCATATATTTACTTTGTTTTCAGTTATCGATCACAATTAATAGCTTGCTTCCATTGGTTGGGACGTTTTATTATAACCTAAAAATGTAGGTTCGAATCTTACTACGGTCATTTTTTAAATCCGAAATTTATTTAATAAAAATGTAAAAAAAATCTGAAATTTTAATATAAATGAAAAAAAATCCGAAATTATTATGCAAAAAAAATTCGGATTTATTTAAATGTGACATGGAAAATGCAAATAAAATAAATTTAAAAAATTGCTTACATGGCGACAATGTGATGACATGGCCGATAATAAATTACTGGGCAATGAGATGGCATATTCTTCAAACGCCACCTGTTATATATATATATATATATATATATATATATATATATATATATATATATATATATATATATATATATATATATATATATATATATCATAGTAATACTAACAGGGTACCCGCGCGATGCGGCGGCGGGTACCCTGTGATTATATTTTCTGACAATGTGATGTTATGCGGCCATACTTTTATTAAAAAAAGGCATCGGTATAATTGCATCTCATGTTAACTGAAGATACCACAAACAAAATCTTGATTCTTTCCTTCAGCACAATCACCCTTCGTCAATTTTAGAGCTGACCCCGACCCAGTTCGACTCTCATTCTTCGGTCGGCACAGCGGCGACCGAACCGGTCGACCGACCACTGCGAGCAACCTAATGGCTTTATTTTTAATTGCCTCGCTTAATAGTTTGATTAGATTGTACATTGTGGTTAAACGATTATATATTTTGGTGAAGGGGTGAATTAAATAGTGTATTAATTGTATATGTTGAATAATGTTTTATTAGTTGTATTTGTGCTTCAAATAGTTTGTACATTGTGTTTGATTAATTATACATTTTATCAAATGGGTGTTTTAAATATGACATTAATTAAAAATGTTGTCCAGTCAATGTGTGTAGGTGTTTATGCATAAATTAATTGTACATATAGCTTAATTAGTTGTATTTAATTAAAATCTATATATGAAAATCTTAAAAAATTAGAAGAGAGAGGGTGTTAAATGCTTTATAAGTAGTATAGATAAATTTAGTTATAAATAAAAAGAGAAGTTAAACAAAATGATGTCACAAATGTTAAAGCATACATAACGTTTGATAATAGATTGAAGCAGTTGTATTTTTATTTTTGGCTATTTGTATGGTAAATGTCACATATTACCTTCATGCCAACAACAACAACAAAAATAGATTAAGCTTTTACAACTTATCGATTTTGAACTTTTAAGCTTAAAACGTAAAAAGATTTGCAACTCATAATTTTACTACCGAGTGAAAACAAATCCAACCTGGAAAAAATAATGCAAGAAACAAATATCCTTGTAAAATATTTTTAAGGAATTGAATAGAAAAATGTTGTGAGACAACCCCTATGTTCATTACCATCTTAATCTATGGAGACCATGAGGACCTAATACCCCTGATCATAATATGATTATCTCTTTGTTTTTTTCCAAGTCATTTGTTTTATATCAAACGAAATGAAGATACTATAATCAGGTAGTACATATACCTATGCCAACATTAAAAGAAACAAAGCATATGAATAAAAATATACATATAAGTATACACAAAACCATGAGTTCTAAGAAGTGAGACAAATGCTTTTACATGCATA
Organism: Artemisia argyi; assembly: GCA_030686995.1. NCBI lineage: Eukaryota > Viridiplantae > Streptophyta > Magnoliopsida > Asterales > Asteraceae > Artemisia > Artemisia argyi. The sequence continues at coordinate 107,844,295 of CM060685.1, forward strand.
GGAGAAAGCCTTCTAGAACTACGTATATGAGCAGCCATAAATATGATTTTGATATTGTAAGAAAAAGAGAGAAACTAATTATCAATTAGTGATGGCTAGCAATTTATAGTATAGATTATCTTTATATTTGATCGGAATGCAGTCAAAATATGCGGTAGTTACGGGCATACCAGTATTTGGAATTTTGGATAACCAAACTTCACAGATGACACTTTTAACTGAGCAATTAATTATGAATTGTTTTTTTTTTCTTACTTAGGTTTGTAACAAAGAAAAGCGCTTAATTTGCATATTAGCATTTTGAAAATTCAGGCAAACAGGATAAGTTTAAGCTTCATTTTAAAGGGTCAAGATTTATTTTTACCTTGATCAGATGGTGTTAAGTTAATCCCAGGTCACTATTTTTTATCATTGCCATGTGAACAATAAATAAGTATAATTTTTATATAAGTTAACTTGTTGTTGCTTAAAATTATTAAAAATTAAAATTGTCGTCATCCGTAAAGCTATTACTACGTATATCTTATAATTTAGAACTGACATACTTTTTTCGCTGCAAAATTTAATTGCATTGTACCTGTCACTGCAACGCATGAATACCATGCTAGTATGTGCATATACGTGATTATTCAGCTTTGTAAGGACATCTACGCAATTCCTCTTCGATTTTAAATTTGTATGTTCTTGAATACGTTTGTCACAGAAATGCAAGGTATCACACTGCTCAATTTGTTGTTTGGTTTTGCTCTTATTAAAAAAATCGATGGCTCTATGTATTAATATTTTATTGACCATGTGTAATACCTTGAATCATTTATTATAAGATTAAATAAAATATGTAAAATGCTATCAACTTGGTTGTGATAATTGACCATAAAAAAAGACAAATACTCAATGCTAGCAAGTCTTGTTAACAAAAATCGTATTTGGCAACGATGTACATAGTATTCAGATGGTGTTAAGTTAATCCCAGGTCATTATTTTTATCATTGCTATGTGAACAAGATTTATTTTTACCTTGATCAGATGGTGTTAAGTTAATCCCAGGTCACTATTTTTTATCATTGCTATGTGAACAATAAATAAGTATAATTTTTATATGAGTTATCTTGTTGTTGCTTAAAATTATTTAAAATTAAAATTGTCGTCATCCGTAAAGCTATTATATCTTAAAATTTAGAACTGACATACTTTTTTCGCTGCAAAATTTAATTGCATTGTACCTGTCACTGCAACGCATGAATACTCTTCTAGTATGTGCATATACGTGATTATTCAGCTTTGTAAGGACATCTACGCAATTCCTCTTCGATTTTAAATTTGTATGTTCTTGAATACGTTTGTCACAGAAATGCAAGATATCACACTGCTCAATTTGTTGTTTGGTTTTGCTCTTATTAAAAAAATCGATGGCTCTATGTATTAATATTTTATAGACCATGTGTAATACCATGAATCATTTATTATAAGATTAAATAAAATATGTAAAATGCTATCAACTTGGTTGTGATAATTGACCATAAAAAAGACAAATACTCAATGCTAGCAAGTCTTGTTAACAAAAATCGTATTTGGCAACGAAGCACATAGTATTCAGTTCAATGATCGGATATTTATATCCTCAATGATGGTAGGCATAATATATGCACTATCACATTATGTAAAATTTATTTCAAAGCGTCATCCGTGCACGAAGGTATATAACTAGTTGGTTCACAAGTTTAAATTTTTACCATAGTACCCATATTTTCTCACAAGGCGAGCATGTTTATAGCGACGCAAATTTAAAACGACAAATAATTATAGCTGTGAAATTGTTGTTAAGTGTTTCATGTGCATGGAATGACTTGGGTCAAACATTTTGACAACAAATAAAAGATAGCAGGGTATAATTTTTGAAACTGGTAAAACATATTTAAAAACTACGTAATAAACTTGCCATGATATATAAAAGGTCTCCTCTTATTTTACGAGGTTTTAAACAAATTACTTTTCGCATACCAAGATTATCAATTCAACAGTATTCATAATAGTTATTCAACATTGTACCAATTCTTTTTTTAAAGATACCAAAATTATCTTATAACGACGTTGGATGTTATGAATTTAATATTATTTATTTAATTAAATATCATATCAGCCTAATAAACAAATTAAGTCATTGAAGCATCTATAAAACCACATTTCTATGCACAAAGCGAACCACACCAAACATTTAACACCTCAACGACAATCATAACCTTTGCAATGGATTTAAGTTTCTTAACTTATCTATTCATTATAGTTACACCTTTCTTCTTGTCGTATGTTACTAGCATATATTTCACGTCTGAAAAAAACCTCCCACCAGGGCCACGACCATTGCCAATCATCGGCAATCTTCACCAAATTGGCAAGAAGCCACATGTCTCCACCGCCATGTTCGCTAAAAAATATGGCGCCATCATATCTCTTCGCATAGTATCTCAAGTTCTTGTGGTGGTCTCGACTGCTGAGGCAGCCATGGAAGTTCTCAAGAGTCAAGATCGGAATCTTTCTGGTCGCATCGTGCCGGATGTACTGAGACAAACCGTAAAAGACTACTACCTAGTATGGGCACACGACTGCAACGATTACTGGAAATCACTAAGATCCCTTTGCCGAACTAACATGTTTTCGGTTAAAGCAATTGAAGCGCAGTCTAAAATGAGAGGTGAAAAGTTGGCCCAAATGATGGATTTTTTGGAGAAGAAGCAAGGAAAAGTTGTAAGAATCGAGGAAGTTGTTTTCACTACTATGTTTAACACTATGAGCAATATTTTGTTTAGCAAAGATTTTCTTAATTTGAATGATGAACATGGAACTGCTCATTGGTTGAAACTAGCACTCCAAAAGACACTGGAGAATGCTATGACACCAAATGTAAGTGATCTTTTCCCTGTGTTAAGGGGATTAGATATTCAAGGATTAAGGAAGGACTACGTGAAACATCTTAACGAGATATCCAGCTTTACGGATAAGATAATCGATGAAAGGAGAGAACAGAATTCGACAGGGGCCAGGGAAGCTTTGGTGGAAGAGGAAAAGGATTTCTTGGATCATATGCTTGAAAACAATATGACCAATGCTCAAATCAACATCTTGGTTCTTGTAAGTCTTTCAAAATCCTCTTTTCTTATTTAATTGTTCAATAACTCACATAGTAGACGCAAAATAATTGATGTTTCTAAGGGCACATATTCCACAATTCATTAGTGAACAATACATATAACTATTTTGGTCATCGTATCGAAAAAACTATGGTATGAATTGGGTCTTGAAGTAATAATATTTAGTCCCGCATAAACATCTAACTTGAAGACATTGGTTTGTTTATAAACCAAGTGATCGTTGAACTTGATGTGTATAACAGCAAATTTGTAAAGATCTATTTAACTTTTTGTTTCATATAGTATGCCCTTAATTTTTATTTTTATTTTTATTATTATTTTTTATTTTTTATTTTTATTATTATTTTTTTAATCCTGAGATGAACTTCAACTCACAACATGTATTTCCGACACAATTTAAGATACTTTTTGAAATATGTAAATTTGATACAATCAAAAAAGTAAAGGGTTTCTAATTAATTAACAGGAAATACCCTTATGCGTTTAACTTATATACACGTAATTTAAGTTTTAATTTTTCACTACATGCAGGAATTGTTCATAGCAGGTACAGATACTGTTGTATCAACCATCGAATGGTTTATGGCCGAGCTATTAAAAAACAAACAAATCATGGATAAACTACAAGACGAGCTAAAAAACGGAATTAAGTCCAACAGTCACAACTCCATCATGGAGACTGATTTTTCTACGTTTAGTTATTTCAACGCATGTATCAAAGAAACACTAAGGCTCCATCCAGTTGTTCCTCTACTACTTCCTCGACGAGCCATTCAAACTTGTGAAGTTATGGGTTATACTATTCCTAAAAATTCCCAAGTATGGGTAAATATTTGGGCCATAGGTCGAGACCCAAATGTCTGGGAGGATCCTAACAGTTTCACTCCAGAAAGGTTTCTTGGTACACACTTGGATTTTACAGGCCATGAATTCGAGTTCATACCCTTTGGCGGTGGGAGGAGGATGTGTCCTGGCTTACCCTCAGGCATTAAGAGCTTGGAAACAATATTAGCTTCTTTGATTCTTGGATTCGATTGGGTTCTTCCAAACGACGAGGATCCAACAAAACTTGACATGAATGAACGTTTTGGGGTCGTACTACAAAAAGAGAAGCCTCTTGAGCTTATCTTTAAAAAGAAAAATTAATCAATGATTCTGTCGTCACTTAATTAAGTTTTCATTGTTTGGCATTTTATATATAATACTACTAGAGTACTGGTAGTATATGTGTTTTATATATTCGAGCAAAATATTACTATGTTAAACATGTTAAAATGAACCAACATCTTAATTGTTATGTAAATGTTGGTTGCATTTGTTTATGTTTGTTTTCTTTTCTTTTTTTTTTTTTTTTTTTTCTCTGAATTAAATAAAGTATTGTTAAAATATTAACGATCATGAACCTAGCGAATTATATAAGTGTGCATTTGAAGATCTTAATAAGATCGTTGCTGTATAAAATAGATTGAGGCTCATCACTGAAATTAAGACTCAAAACAAGTCAATCTTTTATCAAGCAATTCGAGTTCGAGCTTTAGCTTGAGCTTGACTCGATCAAGTCGAGCTTTTATCAAGTTCAAGCCTAAGCTCAATCCTAATAAATTGGCTCGAGATATATAACGAGCCTAGCTCAAGCTTTTGATAGCTCGGCTCAAGCTTTAATTAAGCCTTAATATATATATTTTTTTCATATTAAATTCATATAAGTAACTAAGGGCTAATTTGAATATTAATCTAATTATAAGAACTTATTTCATTTATAATGTATTTATAATTTCTAAGTTTATATGTTTTAGTCTCTTTCAATGAGATAACAATATTTATAAAATTTACTAATGCAAGTTCCTTTTTTTCCTTACACTTTCCTCTGACAAAAAGTAAAATTTAGTAATAGTTACCTATAATATTAGAGCAATGATTTAAAAAAAAAAAAAAAAAAATGACTAGGCATTATCTGATTGGTGTATTTTAGATATATGTTCTCTTTCTTATTAACCAATCAAACAATGATATATCATTGTGTCGATTTATTTACAAAAGTTTTTTTTGTGAGTGCATCATTACTCGTGTGTAAGGCCTCTATAGTAAGAAATGAAGCCCACTTTAAAAAAATTACGAAAGCTTATCAAATAATAAAAATTGCACATACATTAAATTCAAGACCATACTTTACAAACTCAACACTTTACCACCAAGCCAAATGATATTTTGTTAATGTTTTGTAATTCTTCAATATATTAGCAGCCTAAACTTTTTTAATCATTCAAATACGACAACGTTCGGTATGCCTAATGCATATATATCTAATAATATAATCAATGAATTGTTGTAAGTGCATGAAGCCAATATATCCCTTATATATGGTGCATTGAACTTGTTGCAAGTGCAAGTCAAGATATCCCTAAATATGCATGCATGGACGGACCCGCATGTATGCCCGGTATAGCACGGGTTACACCTAATTTTAAGCCACGAAGTGCAAAAAGATTTCAAAATTGTTGCTTTTGTGGTATGTGCAACCCCCAAAAATTTTTTGCTACTTTCGTTTCTTATAATGTAACTTTAGTTAGCCCAATATTTCTTTTGTGCAACACCCAAGGTTGTAAATATCGCTCGGCGGTACCGTGGCGGTCGACCCCCAAAATCCGCCATATCGGTCTTCGCGGTGCCATGGCGGAGACCATAAATTATAAAGGAATATGAAAAAAAACCCAAGATCTAAAGTGAATATGAAAAAAAAACCCTAGATCTGAAGTTAAACGGCGTTGACCGGCGTTAATCTGAAGAATCAAAAACCTAGATCTGAAGTTGACCGGTGTTAATCTCGTTGACCGACCGCCGCCAAGGCCGATTTTGACCGCCAAACTCCGATTTTGACAAAAAACGCCAAGTTACACCGATATGGGAAATATCGTGGCGGTGGACCACCGAAATCCGCCATGGCGCCACCATATCGGCCGCTATGGCCGATTTTTACAACACTGGCAACACCCTCTTAAAATTCCTGGGTCCGTCCCTGCATGCATGAGTTAACTTTTATTCATTTATTAAGTAATCAAGTGGGAAGGCGGTTTCAGCGGGAATTTTCAAGAAATTTTTACGATAATTATTTATAAACAATGTTTGGTCGGGGCTTCTCGTTGTAAGATCGTGACATGTTTTTTGTGACTCGTGGTGTATTTGTTTGGAATAAATATTGTGTTAAGCTATATTTGTAGGTTGTACTACGTCGTTTTTGGAATGAATGTTGTGTCGGGCACCAGTGTGTTGCGCTGCGGCTAATTTTTACCCTTATAGTTTTATAAAAATTTAAGATAATTTTTAAAGTTATTTAATAGGTTAAGGGTGCATTTTGAAAGTTATTTTATTTAAAAATTATATATATATATATATATATATATATATATATATATATATATATATATATATATATATATATATATATATTAAACTTCAACATTTTTTATAAAACCGTACGCACGTCAAAAGTATATCAATATTTGGCTTGTTTTGTTCGTTATCGACAGACCTTTTTGCAAGTATTTTTTTATTCAAGAAACCGCTAGTTCTCTGCTAGATATTTGCTAAATAAAGTTTTTTATATAAAAAGATCGTAAATAATGAAAAGTTCAGGGGCGCGATTTGTATTTCCTTTATTTGTTTTTACTAATAATCGAATAAACGAACTTTTTTTGTTTTGCATGTCGCTACTTGGTGATTTTATGTATTATTTATTCAAATATAATTTGTTTAGTCTCTTCACTCGAGGAAAATGAATAAATAAATAAATAAATAAATAAATAAATAAATAAATAAATAAAAGAGCACCCAAAAAATGGGCTAAAGATGTTAGTGGGTTGGGCTAAAATGGAAAAGGCGTTGCTGACACAAAGTTTATGTCACCGATTGATGCTCTATTATATAGTGTATCATAAGTAATAACATAACATCAACTCCATAAGGTTCTTATAATAAGATGCTAAAGAAGTCATCAAGTTAGGGGATCATTTTGCTCAAGAATTCAAGATCTGTGAACTTTATGAAGTCTCACGAGATATATTTTATTTTAGACATTTGAACATTAATTAGTACTTTGGCTTATGTTCCATTCTAATATTGGACTTGGGGTATAAGAATGCTATTCTTGGTTTTATTACTGTTAAATTAATCTAATTTGGTTTTCAAATGCTGTTTTAGTTTGTTTTACTTTATAATTTTATTCATTGATGAGTTTGATATTAAACACAACATTTTTGTATACATTCAAGCTTTTCAAGTTAGGCTCAAGCTTTGTTTGAAACCAAGCCAAGCTTAAGTCTGGATGATTAAAGCTTGATGAGTTATCAAGCCAAGCTCAAACCTACTGTTTTTGTTTCAAGCCAAGCTCAAGCCTTGTCGAGCTCGAGCTCGGCTTAACTCGAGTACAACCCCACTGAAATAGCTTACTAGTACAGAAAATAGAATAGCCCTTTCAAACCCTAGGTTAGATGAAAAATGGACTCTATAAATGGTTTCAAGCCCTGTTAATTACAATAAAGCCATGTTAGGTGTCAGAAACCCGATTGTATCATATATAAAGCCTGGTTATATTTAATGATTCGGGAACTAACATATGCTACTTTTGGGCGGTTTCTTTTTCACCCTTTAATCTTCTTCAAAATATTCAACAACAACATATTAACACCTAAATTCTCCATTGTATCATAGCCACTTCTCCCTCACCACACCATAGCTATGAGTCTGTGATAGGTTTGGTTTAGAAATCAATTAATAAATGTTAAACCAAAGAATTGATAACTAGAAATCCAAGGAACGGAATTGGAAATTGTAGTTATCAATTAGTTGAATTGTTCAAACGAATTTGTTACAACGAGAGTGAAAGGATTAAGAGAGAATTTGTGATTGAAAAGCATACCAAGTGATAACACTCAATTTGGTTTATATACAAAGAAATAACAAGAAACTTTCGGCGAGAAAATTAATTACTCAAAACTACTACTAAGAACTTGACACATGTCCTTATTTGAGCTTCACATTTTGGCGCGTATCAACTCTATCCCTCTTAGAAAATTTCTTGCCTCAAGAAATTGTGTCAAAATCTGGAAACCTCGTAATCAAATCAGTATATACCTCCCAAGTAGCTTCTTTTATAGCACTATTTGTCCACTGCACCAGAACATACATCATAGCTTTAGATATTAGGAGTACATTAACCGTAACCAAGTATCCCAAGTGTAACCACACATAACCATTGAATGAGGTATTTGAAGCATCCTAATAGTATTAGTTAACAAAGGTAATTAAATGGTTAATATACCTCCAATGGTTGATAAAAGTAGATACTCAAAGGACCTATTTAGGATAATGGGATTGCTAATAAAAATTGCTTATCTTATATAGATGGTGTTTATGACTCGTCCCATCGTCGATAATTATGTTAATTTGTCTATTTTAATTGATACAGATTTTGCAATGGTGAGCAGCACAAATTCACCAGAAGGTGGTTATTTTGAGGAAAAGATGCACGTCAAGAACTATTAAAGTGTAGGTAACTATATACTTAGAAATAATGTTTACTTTTTTGGTTGTGCTTTGCTTAGAATGAGGTTTTATGTTACTTATATTGTTAGATACCACGCCTATAGGGTGCTTCCATTAATGTCAACAAGTAGCTGCACTAACTCAACTGCCGTAGAAGCATGCCGAGATGAAACAACTGCTTTCTTTTAAAAAAAACTTAGTTGTAGCTTTTAGCTGGATTCATGGAGTAGGAGTAGCGGTTATATTGGTTTGAAAAAGATGGTGACTTCAAAGTGTAAATGGTAAATTAAGTTTGTTTTAGTTTCTACAGGTGGTCAATGTAGTGTTTTGCTCTTTTTCAACAGTTACTTTTGTAGTTAAGAGCGTGTACTAGGATAGTTAAAGTCAAGACTTTATTATGTATTTTTCATATGGTGTACTTCTCAAATATAAAGACAAATTTGAGACGTCATCAACTTCATCAAACTCCATATCTTTTAGTCAGTTTACTCAAAGGCAACATAATAACAAGACTTCACAGCAACACGATGCTATATTTTTTACTTTCATTTTTGTTCAAGTAGTCAATTATGTTAGCTTGTAGCTTTTTCAAATGTGTTGTTTGCAAGAGTAGTCACAAGATTAATCTCAATGTATCAATAGAAAGTAAGATGTAATATCAGTCAATCTCCTTTCTCTGAATCAATACAATGTTCATTTTGCCTAAAGGAATTTGATTTCATGTCAGGAAGGATTTTTTTTAATTCCTTTTGTTCACATGTTCACATTGAGCCACATTATTTGATAGAAAATCTAGCTAGGACATATAAAATTAACGCACATAGGGTTTTGGTAAACTTAGATAAGCCTTTTCTAGTTCCTTAAGCAATCTGCTTTCTATGTGATTTTTTTTTTGTAAAGTCGGGTTTCCAAATTTAGTTTTAGCATATTTTAGAAAAGTTTGCACTTTACCAAAAGTATCTAAAACCCTAAATAACAAAAAGATTGACTTTTTCCCAAAACAAGAAAAATTAAGTAAACCATAGTTTTTGCTATTACTTTAAATTAGGATCTTTTCGTGTTTAATCTCGGATACCCTCATAAAGTCAGCATCTTTTTGGAAACGATAATGGCTCAACTTTATGTAATCTTAACATACGAAACCCTAACTTGATTACAAGAACCCATATTATGTAATCTTTATGACAACACGAATTAGGGTATTTCAGGTTTGATCCTAGATACCCGGTATCTAGCAAGAATCGACTTCATTAGGGTTTAGAAAACCCTAACTGGTCGATCCACAGTGATAACAAACCCTAAATCTAATTCCAAGGGTAATGAAAACTCCAATTATCAAAAAGAACAAAAACCCTAAAACCTTAGCTACACAAAATCGACCATCATGCATAACCAAATTTAAAGTTTTATTTTTTATGACAACAACATCAATTACTAAGAACCATAAATAGGTTATATATGATTAGGGTGGTTCTGATACCACTGTAGGGATCTGGTGGTTACCTACATGTTCGATAAAACAAAAAATATGCAGCAGCGAAAGTAAACACATGTAACACCCCCATTTTTGACAGATTGTAGCGGATTTAGATATGGGGTATTACCTTATGGAATCACACTTACAGTAATAGAAAACGACTCGAAAAGAGACGTTTTTATAAAATGAGTTATCATTCATTAAATTATCAAAGTTTTATTAACAAGAGGTCCCGTGAATCTAAGTAGTAAAATGTTATGTTTTGAATGATAACGGGGTTGAAAGTCCTCCAAGTTCAGTGCCGCCTAGTGCCATAGATCCGTAACAGCTATACCTAGGATACATGCTTAAAAGTCAACACTAGGTGTTGAGTGAGAGTCATAGGTTTAGGTGTAGTGTGAATACAAGTTTCCCTAGGGTTTAGATGTTAAATCCTTCCAGGAAAAATGTAGGGTTTTTGATAATTGCAATGCATATACAATTATCATGTGAAAAGTGTTATTGCACTAAGCTAATGAAATCGCACGTTAACAGTCTAGATCATGGGGCACTGCAAACCCTTACATGATGGGACAAAGATAAGGTTAACTTACCAAAGTTAAACCTTGTGAGATTTCAAGTATAGTACTTATTGGTGGCCCGGCTGAGGCAAACCAACAGGAGTTTTCAAACTCCAATAGATCTATCAACTATACTCGCGTTCACTCGCAAGTGATTATGGTTCATGAATTTTAGTTATGTAATGGTGGCAGAAAGTAACACTCGTGCAATAACCAGAGAAAAAGACTTGTATTCGGTTTAAAGAAAAGAGTAAGCACGTAACCCCCTTACAGAGTTTATAAAGCATTTAGAAAGAGTGAGGCTATGAACACACATGTGCTTAGGGATGATGTGATTGATATGAAAAGTGACTCAGAAATTAGATGGCCTTACTCTCGTGTCCTGAGGGTTTTGTAGGTGTGTTTTGTGTGGTTAAACTCTTTAGTTGTTTTAAGTTTCTTAAGTAATTACTCCCAGGATTTCTATGTTTATAACATAACACCGTTCGGGCCATCGTAATCCAGAAGTATAACTCCTCACATAAAGCTCCCTACTATTGTATTATGCTGCCAACATAATACCGTTCGGGCAATCATAATTCAGAAGTATATAACTCATCACACGAAGCTCCCTACTATTGAGTTAAGTATGTTTAGATTTAATTATAACATAACACTGTTCGGGCCATCATAATCCAGAGATCATGTAGTATACGTTTGAGGAGCCAGGGCACTTTAACTCGTAAACCCAACAAACTCGTCAAAACGAATACCAAAACCCTCACATGAAGCTCCCTACTATTGTGTCAGGCTTTTGTTTTTAGGTAATACATTACTTAATAACCTTTAAGTTTCACATATTTACACTTTCTACCCTAGACTTATATACTTTATGTTTATATAGATTTCTAACTATCTAAACTTTACACAATTAGTCCATATACTTATGTATTTTATGAAAATAACATAAATGACCCTTAGACTTATTAGATTTCAATATTTACCATTTATACCCTTGACTTACAAATATTTGCAAAACTAGTCCTTATAAGTTTATAACTTTTATAACTTTTATCCTAAGGTTATGTAACTTTGCAAAAAGGGTCCTTATACCTAATACTTCAAAGAAATGTCAAAAATAGTCCCTAGACTTAATATTTTCATAAAGTTACCATTTATACCCCTATGCATGGAAAACTTTGCAAAACTAGTCCTAATTCCATCTAACTATATTTTTATGAAACAAAAGAGTTTCCTAGCTTATGCTTTACTAATATTAGCTTATCTAAGTTGCCTAAACTAAATTATAGCTTAAGTTAAGGTATTATAGCGTGTATTTAGCAACTAGTCTATAATTAGGGTTTTAAAATGAAAAGTTCTAAAAGAAAACGATCAAGGCTCAAGCAAGGGTTCATAGGCATCCTATAACTATACTAGTACTATAATAAAACTATTAAAACAAGTATGTAAGGCTTACTAGACCAGAAATAGGTGAACGAGATTTTAGGGTTTCTAGGTGGAAAAATGATTTCGATAAGGCTTCTAGGATTATGGTACTCGACTTCTAGGACTACAAGTGCTCTACTAATACTAGTAGGACTAGAGTATATGAGGTGAAGAGATGTGAATGGGATGGTTTGATATGGAGGGGTACGGGACCTTATAAAGGGCTCGTTTGGTTTGATGAGTAAGCATAGGTTAGTGTGGTGTCATGAGGAAGGGGAGTGACTATCTACTGCTACTAGGTGACTATTTGGAGCTATAAGGGTGACTAGGAGGGGCTATAGGGCAGTGTAGGGTTTTTATGATGGTGATGAGGCCACGGGTTGAAAGAGGTGACAAGGTGGTGATGCACCACCTTATGTGCTAGATTGGGAGGTGCTAGGGTGTGTGCTTAGGGTGACCAAGGTGCTAGGCTAGGTGCTTGAGGTGCTTATGTTTAGGTTTTAGGTTTAGTTTAGACCTAATCATGCTTAGTGAGAGATTAGGGTTTAGCTTAAGGTTTAGTGCCTAGATTAGGTTCCTATGAGTGCTTAGTGACTGATATTAAGTCTTAAGAAGCTTATACTAAGTGGTAGTAGCTTATGGTGAAGTTTTGGGAAGATTTAACCTAGTTTTGGGACTTGTAAGACCTAATTAGGGTTTTGTGCTTAAGAGACTTGTACCTAAGCTTCTAAAGGGTTGTACTAAGGTCTAGGGAGTCTAAGATATCCTAAAGTTTCTAATGTAACTCCTATATAAGCCTTGAGTACTTTCAAACTAGTTTAGATAAGCAATTAGGGTTTATAAACACATAGAGCTCAATTAGGGTTTCTTTGGTATTGTGGTAGATTTAGTGTTTTGTGATGATAGATTACTTATTATAGTGTTGTTGTGATCTTAGATTAGGACTTCAGCTGTTGTGGTTGTAAGGATATTTGGCTTGAGAGGATACGTGAGTAAGTCTAGTGAGTCATCACATGCAATGCAAAAGAAAGAAAAGCAAAAATTTACCTGGGAGGATACCTACTATTTGTATTGTGGAGGAAATGATGTTGATGGGATTTTATGGGTGTTTACAGTCTTAACCCTTTGGAGAAAATCTCGTCCCGAGATTTTTTAAGTATAAGAGTAGAGGCAGAGAAAAAGAAAGAATGAGGGAAAGAAAGGGTGAGACTGACAGAAGAAAGGAATTGTTTTGTATAAACGGATTGAGAACTGTTTGTACAGATGCCAAATACTTAGACTCATTTGTTTATATATCGTTGCTTACAAGTAAAGGCGTCCTAATTCTTGTAGGCAAGGATTTATAGATTCATAGTCTAGTGATTTATAACTTTCTTTTCAAATGAAAAAGCGTCCTGATTCATTTTAGTAAGATGATTATAAATCATTCTTGGATAGTACTGGCAAGAAAACAGAGAATTGACCATACTAAGGAAGTATGGTGCGAAAGTGTTTTGGGGACAGAGTAGAGAAGTGTTTTGACTCAGAATTGAAAGTGAGAGACTCTATGAGATTGCCTCACGAAGTTCAGGAAAACATTTTGGATTTTACAATGTTTAGTTTAGAAACCTGTAAGCTATGTGCTTACGGGTTGGACAGAGGATTTTTACCGGTATTTTAGTCATGCTAAGAGCTCAAGTTTTCTAGTTCTACAGTTATTCTGTCAGCAACTAGTTACTTGGTTGTACCCCGAATCATGACTGGAGTAAGGAACGTTGACGATCTCAATCTTGCAACTTTTGCAAGACAAGATGATTTAATTTCATAGTCGAGTATAATGAAGATTAAAACTCGGTATAGATATTCTTACAAGTTCTAACTAATAGAAACTTGTGAAATGACGAGAAGTTAGGGAATACAAGTTCTAACTCTTAAAACATTATAGGAAGACGGTGGGAAAGAGTATGAGAGTAGGGTGAGAGAAGGTGAATAATGACGGAAAAATGGAACGGAGGGATACGAAGGAAAGGGAAAAAGAGAGTGAAGTGAAGAAAGAGAAGAGGAGAGAAGAATGGAGGAATGGGAAAGAACGAAAGGAAGAGGGGAAAAGGACGGAGGAGTAGAAAAGAATGGGAGAAGTGAAAAAAATGGAGGAGTGGGAAAGACGGAAAAGTAGGAAGAGTATGATTTAAACGGTAGAATGAGGGATGACAGGAGAATAGGTTTTAACGGTAGAGTGCGGAGAAGATGGGAGAATAAGATTAAGCGGTAGAGGCAGAAAACACGAGGGAATAGGTGATGCGTGGGAATCGCAACAGGCTTTACCTCTCGAGGGATCTCGAGAAGCTTACAACCCCCACCAGGCAGTGTACCTGATCGTTGTAGTATAGTATAGTGACAAGTACCGGGGGATTGATCGTTCAGCTTAGGAATAGTGTCGCTAGGATTAGAAAGCCTAAATACTAGTTCTAAAGATGAGAGATGATTATTTTTGTGTTTTTATATTTTATGGAAATCAAATTAAAATCTCGGGGTTGAAGGATTTGGGCGGAATTAGTTGCTATTCAACTAACCCAATACTAAGATGCAATCAAAATAAAATACTAAAAATGAAAATAAACTAATTTATACTAAAGTTGTGAGCAGTAATTGGAGAAAATGTGTTTACTTAGATTTCACTACTCCCTAGATATCTTTTACACGTTAATTACTTGTTATAATTGCATGGATGACGGATCGTATTCCTTAATACCATTCATGGGGTGGCACACATAACTCCCCAATTCTATGAGCTCTTATCTCCTCCTACACCATGCCCAGCACAACTATAGGGATTGTAAACAGTGGCTCATGCATTAAATACAACCAATAAAGACCTAGTGCGCGTTGGTTCATGTTTCTTAAGACGTTCAAGCATGTTACCAATTGGAGATCTGCCAGTTTTCTTAAGCCTAACATATAAATCATTCATCCAAGACAAGAATCAACAAGTAATCAACACATAATCAATATCTAGGTTTCATTAGATCTAAGCAAACACAAGATAGATCTAACCTAGCATGATGGAATTAAGACAAGAACATGATATAGACAACCAACACTGTTAGGTCACACTTTATGTAAACACAAGTATAAGAATGATAGAAAAAGAGATGAGAGTGAGAGATGGTTGATTAAGATAATAAGAGAAATAGAAATGAAAGAGTTTTCTTAGAATTATGAATTAACCAACAAGTTTACAAGAGACCTAAGCATCCTATTTATAGGGAAGGAGCTAGGGCAACACACCCTCTCCTTCCTTTCATGAAAACGTGGGCTAGGAGGCCCATGGATTACATTACTTAAGCCTAGTAAACTTAATACATAACATATATGAAAGTAAATAATAACTAAGCAACCTAATATTATTACAAATGACCGAGACTTGATAAAATAGTGAAACTTTGATCCCAACAATCTCCCCCTAAGGGTCGGTCATCAAGGTTGCTTGACGTCTTCGTCTTGATCTTTGGCTTTCAAAGCTCTAGACGTCTTCTAAATCATTCATCGTTCTTTGTTCTTAGTTGATGTAGTTGTGATCATCTTATTACAAAATGTAATGACCGAGACTTGACTAAATATAAAAGTATGATCCCAACAATCTCCCCCTAAGGGTCGGTCATCACGGTTGCTTGACGTCTTCATCTTAATCTTTGACTTTCAAGGCTTTAGACGTCTTCAAAATCATTCATTGTCCTTTGATCTTTGTTGATGAGGTAGTGATCATCTTATGAAGTTATCTGCCATGCGTCACTTCTGCGCCTGTGGTGGTCATCGGCCATTCCAACATGCTCATACATCTTTGAACTTAGACATTCACATGCATGGAGTTCCCTTTCTTTCACATAGATCTTTAGTCTTCAAACTTTGTAGATTCTTCTTTTTGGCGTAGAATCTAACTTTGAACATTGTGTTGCTTCGATCTCAGAGGGAGCTTTTGTTGACTTCAAGATGTATGTATGAGCATGCGGAATCAGTCTCCATGGAGATGATATGTCCCTGCAGTTAAACAGTTAGCAATAAAATATCCGATACTTACAGATAAGGAATTAGAGTTCGTCAACAGCATAGTGTGAAGACTCCTTCTAATCCTTATCAAGGCCGTTCCCATGTCAGATACTCCCGAAGGAGCTTACAAGACCTACTAAGTAGCTCAATGACTGGGTGAGTCGCTGGGGATCACTCCACGACTGTAGACCGCTATGGAACCACCGCAAACACTAAGCGTAACCCTTGTGGGGTTACCGAAGTGACCTGCTGTCAGGGCTGTTTGATGTTGACCCTGGCAGGAGTTTCCGTTCAATCATTGAGAAATACATATGTAATCCTCTCATAAACGTTCTCGGCAGATTGCTAAGATTTGCGAAGGACTCGATAGTTTACAGCTGGTGTCCATGTAGAACACCAGTTGTAGAAATACTAAGTGTTCCTAAGAGATCTTTGATGTATCTCATGGCTCTAGACTCGAAAAGTGCACACTTAGGTTTCCTATGCGGAGACTAGGGAGGGGTCTCCTGTTTCAATATCAACCATCTCTAAGAGATGAGTCGATAGATTATATCGGTTCCCTGTGAGAATGAAACAAGCTCTTTTAAGAGAACTTGAGTGGTTAGGAAGGTTTAGTGCAGTGCGTCACTGGGTCCATGACGTCTTTGTCTTCAATACCGGTGTTACCTTAGTAACAACCAGTAGCATATGAGTTGAACCCGGTGTCTGCCCTAAGGTTGAACATATGGAGGGCTATTTCTTTTCACCCTTTTCTTTACTTCTCTTTTTATTTCTTCAACTCCTTCTTTCCCTTTCATTCTTTTCTCCTTTTGTCGTATCATACCAAAGGACTTCTAATTCTAACTATTGATGATGTCCTTGGGTAGATCCCTCCGGCTCTGGCGGATCATAGGACTGAATTTCCTATCTTAATCACCTTATAACTCCATGATTATCCGACAATTGCCAAGAAACCTTTGATTGAAAATCTCTCAAAGTGTTTGTGATTATCAAACATTTTGTTTAACACTTTGAGAGTTTTTGTGTTACCTTTTTAAGGGCTCCCCCTTCACATGTGCTCATAAGTGTTTAAATAAATTTGCACATGCGGGAGGAATAAGCACTTTTTGAATTGATCCATTTTCAGTGAACCCGACCGATTCGAGACACGCTTACATCACTAGTTAGACTAGCTTGAAGTTATTACCTGGCCTGGTCAAGTCCACAGAAAGTTTCTCAAAACGGTACATATCTACTAAGACAAATCCTTTTCGAGACACGCTTACGTGGCTAGTTAAAGAGTTCCATTGTCAGCTTTTAGGTGACAACTAGCTCTAGTAACTAACTTGATGTTATTACCCGTCGAGGATAAGTCTTTTCGAGATTACTAACTTTTATGTTTCATCAATTCCTGGGTCAATTCTGAGTCTAGCTCGCATGAGATTTGACTTAAAGCAACTTAGAACTTTCATATTTTAATCACATTCACTTTTTCTCCCCCTCAAAAATAGCATATAAGATGTTGTTTTTGATAAACTTTTGATTAAAATATGCTTTTTGAGTCTTATGGGCAGATATCAACAAGAACTTTTGGTTTTCAAACGATGAATTTTTCAAGTGCTCCCCCTCAACAAGTGAATACTCATTGAGGTGAAATACTTGCCTTTTGAGCAGAATTATGAAAATTAGAAAATGTTTGATTAATTCTACTCAAAAGTAAGAAGCCTTCGCTCCTTATCTAAGGATTGAGGCACTGAAGGGTACCTCAGGGTCCTTTAATTACAAGCATAGGTTGTACACTGTTATGTGTGCACAAACCATAAAAAACATGATTTTGACAAAGCATTTTGATTTCAAAATACTCCCCCTCAAAACGAGCATGTGTTTTGACATTTTTTAAACTGTGGATCGACTTAGGGAGTAAAGATTTGAAAAATCTTGAGCAAAATTTTGAAAAGTTTTGAAAAACCTTTTGAAAAATTTTTGAATAAATTTTGCTCAAGATTAAGAGAGTTTAAGATAAGCTTTGCATGAGAACTTCTTGTTTTCAAGGAAAAGTGCACGTTTTGTTTTTAAGAAATGGTTTCGCAAGGCACTTTCCTTTCTTTGTCAACCAAATTGTACACTGAAATGAGTGCACAAGTCGTTGTTTTAATACAAAATTAGTTTTCTTTAAACAAAATACTCCCCCTCAAATAATGAATGTTATTTGAGAGAAAGTCTTCCTGAGCAGAATTTTGAATCGTATTATAAAATACTTTTTGAAAATTCGTGAGACGACTCTGCTCAAGGTTTTAGAAAACATAATCAAGTATTATACAACAAAGAATGCTTGAAATTCAAAACTCTTTTACTGTTGAAAAGTTGTTTGAGACCCGGAGTCTCTCTTTTGAGTTTTAAAATCTGAAAAAGATTTCCATCTAAAGTTGAACCTCATGGGTTCTTTTTGAAGATTTGTTTTTGTGATGCATGGAAAACATCCGGTATTTGGGATGTTTAGATCAGAGACATTCTTTTATTGTGTTAAAGCATTCCAGATTGTGAAAATTTGAAAGGTTTTGAATGACTTTGCTTTGGTCTCCACACTTGCTTTACCGGTGTAAAATGAGAGTGTAGAGTTTGGAAAAATTTGTTTCTCACCATTTTGAATCCTTTTACCAGTTTAACCTTTAAACACATTTTGCCCTTTGACCTCAAAATATGTTCCATAAGAAACATTTTGTCGAATGTTGAAATTTTACTTTCAATGGGATGACATGTACTTGCACACAGAGAAAATGCATCAGGCACAAACAAGTATACAGATGAATCAAGAAACTCATTCTAAATCTAGCAAAAATGCTCAGAATTCTCTAATAAACACACAAGCTCACAGATTAACTCATCCTATCACTCGAGATTATCCAATTATGATAATGGTTAGGGGTTATGATTTGAGACTTAGCACGCATGTTAGCATCAAAATGCAAGAATATTGTACAAAAAAACGCCCTAGTAGTAGCAGCAAAGACATCGACATCTTAAACCCTAAATCACTTGATTTCAAACCTATGTTGTATCTAATCGTGCAAACACACCAATCGAGCATTTTTTAGTGTTCTCTAAGGTTATATGAAATGATTAATTAGACTAAACACATAAAAGAAAATGCCCCGATCGATAATTACTTGAACCCTAGTTTCTGATTATGCCTTTTTGACTGTTGAAAAACATTTGAAAAATTTAGGGAATGATTAGATAACAACAATGAAGAAATTAGAAACTCACAATTGAAAAGAAATCGAGGATAAAAAATTGTTAGTCTGATTATGTGTGAAACTTTTGAGAACATTTGTGAAAAACATTGATGCGAGCCTATTTTATTTTTTCATGCAATGTCCTTTTACCTAAGTTTAAGACTTTTGTTCACTTTACTCATTAAAGGTTAACTACTTTTCCATTTGAAGTCTAAACATGGTTAAATTGGAATCCTTGCCGAAAAAAATGAGTTTTTAATCCGAATGATGAAGAAACATTTTATCCTTGAAGAATAATGATTAGGTGTGCAAACTTCATGATTTTGTGAAAAATTTTCTCCCCCTCAAAACATGTTCCATTTTGACAATGTAAAGCAAAATATGTTTTAATGTAGGAACATAGTTTTGAAGATTAGAAGTTTGTACACAGAGAAAGAAGATTCTTTTTGCAGTTTTTGTATTTTCTTTATGATAGAATATTTACAAATTTTTTTTTTTGATGTTTGACTCTCTTAGTTTTAAAGAAAGTTTTGCAAATCATCTGGAGTCAAACACCGCATACCAATATGGTGAACTAAATCAACAAACCTTGATGGAGGTAATGGCTTTGTAAACAAGTCCGCGAACTGGTATTTAGTACCCACAAACTCCAATTCAATTGTACCCATTTCGACATGCTCTTAGATGAAAAGGTAGCGGAGAGCAATTTGTTGGGCTTTGGAATGATGAATGGTGTTGCATGAGATTGCAAAAGCACTTTGTATCGCAGTACATTGAGATCTAGTCAAACACATAACCGTAGTCCATGAGCGAAGTTCTCATCCAATGGACGTGAGCATAGAAAGCAGACATGGCTATATTCTAAGCTTTTGTTGATGACAGTGATGTACAATCCTGCTTCATTGACTGTATCCCTTTGTAACTAAACAAGATTAGTTGCGAAACACTGTGCCTTCTGCATCCAGTATGTTTTTCCAAATCCATTTAATTCCAATGTTGTGTCGAAGGGTGATATTGGTAATTATCTCTCATGTGAGCAGGATCCAAATTGCGTGTAGACGACTCAACAATGTCAGTAATGAGTTGAGCCATTGCAAATGGGTTAAAGAACGCCTCTGGGTCATGCTCTGCGGTTTGTGGAACTGATAAAGGTATGTAATCTCTAGTTGATTGTCGTGAGTTGGACCCGGTTTGTTCTGTTGTTGTAGGTGATATGACTGGAGAACCATCTCTTCCAACAGTAGTTGTTGTTTGTTGAGGTGTATCAGGTACTTGATGTTGATCAAGCTGTGCAGCGGAAATTGCTGAGACCTCAGAAAGATGGTTTTCAATCGTATCATCAAACAATGGAGCAAACATGGTTTCCAATTCTTTTCGGTTTAGAGGCAATGGTTCAGCAGAAGAATCCGGAAAGTTTAGACGGTTGGATGCGGGTCCTAAGCTGTTGTGCTCAGAAGCCATACCATTAAGCTCGGGTCCGAAACTGATTTGTTCCGAAGCCATACCTGTTGAATCTGCACAGAAAGAAAGAAGAGACAAGAAAACAGAGAACAAGGATCCCTAAGAGTAACTGGGTTCCAGATGTTAGAAGCATAAAGATGTAGTGTCAATTATCTTCTTGACACTCGAACACACAATACCGATGGTTTTCATTCTACTCTCAGAGGTAGAAGTTGTGGAGATCACATTAGTTTTGGTGCAAATGTCTAAAATCTTTCCTGTAGGAATCCACTTAAGGCCAATTGATTTGAAAATTCTACCCGTGGGTACCCACCTAGTGTTAGATCTAGGAGATGTTTTCCTTTTAGATGCAGTGGGAGCATCACTTGGTTGAGAAAACCTACGTCCTATATTGATCCACTTCTTAGGTTTCTGACTTATGACTTTTGGTTCAACGGGTTTGTATGTCTTAGTCAATTGAGCCTTTTCAAGTGAATTTCCCTTTTGAAGATATTTTAAAGCACAAACAACATGATTATTTACGCAACTACTCTTAGAAGCTAACCAATTCCTATTAGTTTGTTGATTACTCTTAGGTTTTGGTGTGCTACTGCAAGCAGTTTTGTGTACTACAGTGGAAGGCATCACTTGAGGTTTTGAACCTAGAATTCCATCCTTTTGAAGTAGCGCCTTTTTCCTAGCCTTTTCTAGATCATAGTTCTTGTACATGTCATATGTGTCATAAGACTTTTTACTTTTAATGCTCGTTTTAGACACTGTGGTTGAACTAATCCTAGATGAGCCAGGTATAATCACGTGTTGAGATTTAGCAGACACAGATGCATTTTCCTTAGGCCAAGAATGTGGAGTGACTGGTTTTGTCAAATTGTTTTTCTCAACAACTTGGGAGGCAAACCGAGGTTTTGAAAATTTAGATCGTTCAGATTTAAATGCAGTAGGTTGTCTAACCACTGCTTGTTTTCTGATTGTTTGAGAAGGCGATTGATGGTTTTGCAGACTTAGTATCCACACTCTGGCCAGTCAGTCTTCTTAATTTGTTTTGTAATGCAGCATGTGCAAACACCTTTTCTTGAATTTGACCTTTTAAAAGCTCATTTTCTTTAACTAATGTATCCACACGTTTTCTTTGTTCATTCAAAAATTGACCATTGTTGCCCGAATTTAGAGATTCGTTTTGCATTTGAAGTTCAAGTGAGATGCAATGTGCCTCTAGTTTTGAAATTTTTTTATGACACTGGGCAATGGTCTTTTTGAGAAGAAGGTTTTCAGACTCAAGAGTTTGATTTGATGTTTCAGTCATTAGATTATCATGTAAAGACTCAGACTCAGAACGTTTGTTAAGACATTGTACAACATCCTGGTCAACCTCTCCTACATTACTGAAGTTAGGTTGCTCAGATTGTTGTTTCTCATTTGCAGGCATAATACGATCAACAGTAGATTGTACCTCAGCCATTTGCTCCTTGTCAAAGTTTGGTTCTTTGTCATAGATGGGTATGACATCTTCCTCATCCATCTGTCCTTTGTCAAAGTTGGGCTCTGAGTCACAGAAGGGTCTGATCTCTGCAAAATCTGCATCTTTATCATTCCCCAATCTGCTGTTGTCATCCTGCACTTCTGATTCTGTCCCTTTGCATTCCATGGCAACCAAATTATCTTCCAATGTATCAACTTTATGAACTTGCTCTTCTTGAGTCTGCTGTTTACTTCCATTCTCCTGTACATTCAATTCTCTTCCTCGTTTTTGCATCTCCAGTTCTTTGATAACACTCAGATGAAGTGATCTTTCATTGAGCATATATTCTAAGCAGCTCAGTCGTGAAACAAGTTGATCTCTAAAATCTTCAACCTCCACACTAGTGATGTTCTCTCTCCATACATTGCTTTTATATTCATAGTGTATAAGAGCTTTAAAATCCATGGTCACGAACCATCTGAACTGAGTCCTGAGTGCTCTAAATTCTATCATGCAATCACTTCCCTGTTCAATTAGCTTTTCTAGTTGAACGATGTTTTCTTGGAGTTTCTTATGGAAGGTCATTTGGTTCATTTCAGTTCCGAAGAATGCAGAAAAGGTACTCGAGAAAGGAAACCAATGATCTGAGAGAATCTTGCATTGAATCTTAACCGATTCAAAATGTGCTAAACATTTATCAGTAGAATTGATGGCTCTTTTCTCAGCTTCAGTCATCTTTATCTCAAATGGGTCTTTGGAGTCATCAGATGCATTTGTGTCGTATACTGGGTCAGTATCATCCATGACACCCAAATTATCTTCCAATATTTTAACCTCATTGCCTGCATTAACGACATCTGCAGTATTCCCAATAGTCCTTTCAGCATTCCTTCCTTGTCTATCAACTCTTTCACCTTGCACAACAACTTGATTCTTTATGTTAGAAGAAGAATGAAGACGGTTGTTTGTCTTGTTGGAGATTTTGCTGAGGGCACGAGCAATAAGTGCGAGTTCTTGATTCAGAATTTTGAAATCCTCATCGTCATCTTTATTGGTTTTTGAATAGTACACTGCATCACTGTTGTCATATGGAACAAGTTGAGTTGAAGTCTGCTGCGGAGATGAATCATATTGGATCATGATATTTGAAGTAGCAGGTTCTTGAACATAATCATGATGTGACATTAACATGACATCTGCTGTATTGGCTTCCAAATCTGCATATTCATCATCAGATGGAATATCTCCCATGACACTTTGCAAAACTGCATTGAGATTACCCCCTTCAACTTCCATTTGACTAAGTGTGGCATTGTATTCAACATTATCGTCAGAGAGTGAGGTTGAATCATAATCTTGAGCTTCCTCATCTGCAATATTTTCCGTATATGCCATAAATGCCATGCTTGGTTCGATAAGATATTCTTCATCATCAATATCTTTCATTGTGTTTAAGCATTCAGCAGTTGAAGTCATAGCGTCATTGCCTTTCTTAGTAGATACTTGACTAAGCTTCACTAGATTTTGCAAAAGAGATTGCACATTATTATGTAGTGTAGTAGGATGGTACTGAGGAATGAAGAAAGGCTCAGGTGCATTTGGAGGAATGAAGAAGAGACCATTTGGAGTGTAAATTAAGGATCCATGGTCAACAGCTGGAGATGGTGGAGCAGGGAGAATGGTCTTCAGTGGAATAATGTTGAGCAAGATTCAATAATTTGCTTCATTCTGATGTGATGAAGTTCTACTGTACGATGCATAACTTCAAGATATTTCCACATTTCATAAGCACTGGCTTGAAAGTCCATATTCATGTAAATTGAGTTGGGAAGGGCTAGTGTCATGAACCATGCAGCTTGTTGGTCAGCATCGTACTGAGCAAGTTTAATAGCATTCAAATCTTCATCATTTTGTAGTCTGATAATGCCTTTTGAGTCAGCAAGAAGTATCATTTTGTATGGACCATCTTGAATGGATTTAAGCATGAGATCTGCAGCAGGACGATCTGTGAGCCATTGTAAAAATCTCTGTTTCCAAACAGTATACGTTCCTGGTAGCAACATCGGAGGCCTTGATTCATTGCCAAAGAGCAGAACATGGCGAATGAGGGAGCTGTGACTATGTTGTTGATGATACTGTTGCTGATGAGAATATTGGTGAGGAAGGTAGTTGGAAGAAGGTCCTGTTGCTGATGACTGTTGCTGATGATAATATTGGTGAGGAAGGTAGTTGGAAGAAGGTCCTTGAGACGTTGTAGATGACATTGCTCTCCCCCTTGATTGTTGCGATGTAATCGAAAAAATCAAGCAAAATGTCACACACAAGGTCGAAATAGTGAATTCAGATTTTCCCTCCAAAAATTATTTGAACAAATTTTCTTTCCCAAAATTTGAAAATCACTATGAAATGCAATTATAAGGTTGCAAGAAAAATTTGAGTTTCAAAAATTTTGCCGCCAAATTTTACCAAAAAAATTTTGAATTTTGGCCTAAAAATTTTGAATTTTGGGCCAAAATTTTCACTGTTAAACCAAAATTTGAATTTCGCGTAAAAATTGAACGTTTAGACTCCTGTAAAAATTAAATTTTACTCAAATTTTCCCGCCTTTTTTTTTTTTTTTTTTTTTTTTTTTTTTTTATTTATAAATTTAAGAAGATAGTAAGGAGAGATTTAGAAAGATACTTGTGTAATTATGGATCTTATAGAAGGTATAGATGTAGCCAAATCTCGAAAACTTGCAAAACTTGTAATTGCGAAAAATTGTCACTTGAGATTGCGAAAATTGAGAGATTGCGAAATAAAGTTTTCGAAAAATAAGTGATTTCGAAACTTTTGCTGATTGCGAAAATGTTGGAGATTTCGAAACTGAAGATATTCTCGAAAACAGTGATTTCGAAAAATTGTGATTTCGAAAAACTGGTCAAAAATTTTGAAAAATTGTGATTTCGAAAAAATTATGATTTCGAAAAATTTGACAAAAAATTTCGAAAAATTGTGATTTCGAAAAAATGAGTGATTTTCGAAAACACAAAAGTCACCAACACACTTTTCGAAATTATACAATTTCGAAAGTTTACCAAAAGTCGAAGTACTTTTCTTCCTTATACAAGAGAGAAAAGACTGAGTCCACAATTCGTAAGTCGATTTGAAGCACCTTCTTGTGATTTCGAAACTTGGTCAAATGGGTGATTTCGAAAATTTGGCAGATTTTGTTTTTCAAAGAAAGCAATCCAAAAACTCGTTTTTATTTCAAGATTCTTGTACTTTTAGGTATAAAATGATGAGATCTTTAAGAAAGTTGAAAACTTTATTAACTTTTTCAAAAATGAAAAAGATTTCGAAAAATAGTACAAATCACCAAATCGATTTTTTTGATAAAAGTTTGGAACTTTTTGGTTTGTTTTGATTTTTAACACAAGTTTGTAAGCAAATATGTGTTAGAAACCAAGAAACAAGCAAGAAAGTATTAAAATTTTAACAAAAAAATTCGATATAAAAAACAAATTTAAGATCAAAATCAATGAAAAACAATAACACCTTCTTCTAGCGAATGATACCACTTGTTAGGTCACACTTTATGTAAACACAAGTATAAGAATGATAGAAAAAGAGATGAGAGTGAGAGATGGTTGATTAAGACAATAAGAGAAATAGAAATGAAAGAGTTTTCTTAGAATTATGAATTAACCAACAAGTTTACAAGAGACCTAAGTGTTAGTCGTATTATTCTATGAGTCCAATTATTGTTTATTAGGCTAAGGCCCGTATGTGTCTTGTTAGGGTTAAGGCACGTATGACTCTATATGTTGTATTATTCGGATTGAATGAAACATATGAAAACACTGATTACCTACATGGTATCAGACACCAGGCAATAACCAATCCTATAAACCCTATCTTCTTCTCCCATCTTCCTTCTTCAAAGTTTCTCTTACCAGTTGACATCTTGTTTGGTTAACACAGGCGATTGTTGGTTCTCTCAATAACCAGTCGCCCTGAATTATATCTTATTCTTTTCTGTTGCTCGTTGGTGTTTAGATCTCTGCTACTTCTGTTGCATTAAACCCAAGTTTACTTAACTGAACCCTATAACTTTACAATGACTGGCGATTCTACACCCCCTCCCCCCGTTATTCTTTTGTCTGATAAACTCTCTACAATCAACAATCTCACCACTCGTGTTCCCGTCCTTTTGGATGTGGATGAGATGAACTATTCCTCTTGGACATACTTCTTTCAAAACCTATGTCGCGGTTACCATATTTTGGATCACCTCATCCCTGCCAAAACTGATGAAGCTGGTTCAAGTACTTCGCCGCCTCCAACTGAAGAGTGGCTAACCATTGATACTATCATCTTAACGTGGATCTTTACTACCTTGTCTAAGAATCTTCAACAGCGGCTTGTTGTTGAAAACCCTAAAACGGCTAAAGAGGCTTGGGATAAGCTAGCTTTGATTTTTACTGACAATAAACGCTCCCGGTCCATTGCGTTAAAGGCGGAATTGCGAATGATGAAGCTCGGGGATTTGAGCATAGATGCTTACTTTCGTAAGATCGAGTCCGTCGTGACTGTTCTTGCTAGTCTCGGGTCCCCTCTTAATGATGATGATATTGTTAATATTGCTCTTGATGGTTTACCGGATCAGTACACTCATGTGGCTGACATTATCATTCACCGCGAACCCTTCCCGGATCTCAAAACTGTTCGTTCCATGCTTACAACAGCCGAGATGCGTTTGAAGTCCAAAGCTCAGGCCACGTACGTCAACTCTACCTCATCCTCGCCTATGGTTTTGTTGGCCAACAATGGTGGTCCGAATCGTCATTCTTCTAATTCTACGGAAAAGATATACAAACCTTGCTTAAATTTTAGTAAGGGCCCGTGTCGGTTTGGTGCGAATTGCAAATTTTTACACAATGGGGTACATGGTTTGACCACTGGTAATAGTCGGTCGCTTAATTCGTCTAATTTGTCCACCAGTTTGACATCTAATGATATTGCTACCTTGCAAGCTTTGTTGGCTAAAATAAATATGCATGGGCATACTGTTGGGAACACTTTGTCTAATCCATCACCTATGGCTCTTCATGCTAGACCAGTGCATGCTTCAAGTCACGGCCCACCTGGTTTCTCTAACACAGCAGGTATATTGGGTCCTTCACCATATGCTTTGGAGGCCCAAACTTCTAATTTTTTGGCAAGTAGTAGTGCACAGCCTGGTCACGTGGGACAGCAAGGGGGTGTGGGTCCCACAGGTCAACTATCCGGTCAAGCCACTCTTTTGCCGAATGCATTTACTGCCGGGACTCTTCAAGACCCTATTACCGGAAACTGGAATATGGATACAGGTGCATCATCTCATCTTAATGATAATGTCAATTGTCTTAGTGATGTTTTTAATTCGTGTATTTACCCATCTGTTGCGGTTGTTGACGAGCATTCTATTCCCGTTTTCAACTCTGGCCATAGCATTTTGCCAACACCTCATCGACCTCTTCATTTAAATAATGTTTTAATCACACCTAATATTGTCAAAAACTTGATCTCTGTTCGTCAATTTGTTCGTGATAATTATTGTACAGTTGAGTTTGATCCTTTTGGTTTTTCTGTTAAGGAGTTTCAGACGCGTCGGGTGCTCCTCCGTTGTGATAGCGATGGAGATCTTTACCCAGTCACTCAGCCTTCCACCATTCCGCATGCTTTTCTAGCGAGTCAGTATACGTGGCATCAACGACTTGGACATCCAGGAAGTGAAGTGTTACGTCGTGTCCTTTCAAGTAGTTCTATTTCATGTAATAAAGAGAAGTCTCCCGCTCTTTGTCATGCTTGTCAGCTTGGCAAACACGTGAAACTTCCGTTTGTTAGTTCTAATAGTTTGGTTCAGTCGTCATTTGATATTGTACACTTGGACTTGTGGACTTCCCCAATTTCGAGTCTTTCTGGTTTTAAATACTATGTCTTATTTTTGGATCATTATTCTCAGTTTGTTTGGGTTTATCCTTTAGTTAATAAATCTGATGTTTTGTCTAAATTTATTTTGTTTCGTACCTTTGTTCGTACTCAGTTTAAGTGTGAAATCAAGTCCTTTCAGTGTGACCATGGTGGGGAATTTGATAACCATGATTTTCATAAGCTGTTTTCTGATAATGGGATTAACTTTCGTTTCTCTTGTCCTCGTACCTCACAACAAAATGGGAAATCTGAGCGGATGATTAGAACTATCAACGACCTTATTCGTACCTTATTACTTCAGGCTCACCTCCCACCCAATTTTTTTACTGAAGCACTTAATATGGCTGTCTATCTATTAAATATTTTACCCTCACGTGCCATTAATAATGAAGTGCCATTTACTCGCCTTTTTGGTTTAACCCCAGACTATAATCTCTTACGTACCTTTGGGTGTCTTTGTTATCCACACCTTGATACTAATAACAAACTGGGCGCTCGTGCAACACCTTCCATTTTCTTAGGTCATGCCACCAATCATCGTGGTTATCGTTGTTTAGATTTGAACACAAATAAAATTATCATTTCACGCCATGTTACGTTTGATGAGACTGTTTTCCCGTTTGCCTCAAAGACACCCAATGTCACTCCTACTGCGAGTCCATCTTATGATTTCTTGGAGGATACGTCTAATATCATCTCCAACATTCTCAGACTGTCTCCCACCACTTCACCCAATGTACAAACTGCTCCTCAAGATGTTCCTCCTCTTATAAACACGCCTCCTACATCTGATGCGCCCATTGAGCCACCACCTTCACCACCTGCACCACAACATCAATCTCCCACTACTCCTATTTCTATTCCATCACAATCTCCTTCCATTTCCGTTTCCCCCGATCCACCAATTCCATCTGTTAACCCGAACCCGGTTTCAATTCACCCCATGGTCACTCGTGCTCGTGTCGGGACTACTCGTCCTAATCCCCGTTATGCTGGTCATGTGTCTACTATTTCTCCTTCCCCTCGGTCATATAAAGATGCTTTTCAGAATCCCAATTGGCGAAATGCTATGTATGATGAGTATAATGCACTTATTAAAAATAAAACTTGGATTAGTGTACCGCGACCTGAGGGTGTCAATATTGTTCGTTGTATGTGGTTATTTCGACATAAGTATTTGGCTGATGGCACTCTTAGTCGGTACAAGGCACGTCTTGTTGCCAATGGTAACACACAGATAGAGGGAGTTGATGTTGATGAGACCTTTAGTCCGGTTGTTAAGCCGGGCACCATTCGGACTGTTCTTAGTTTAGCTATTTATCGACATTGGCCTGTTTACCAGCTTGATGTCAAGAATGCCTTTTTACATGGTGATTTAACTGAGACAGTTTATATGCATCTGCCTCCCGGTTTTTGGGATCCAGAGCATCCGGATCATGTTTGTTTATTGCAGCGGTCTCTTTATGGTCTTAAGCAGGCACCTCGGGCATGGTTTCAGCGGTTTGCTTCTTACATTACTACTGTTGGGTTTACTTCTAGTCGTTGTGACTCATCCTTATTCATTTACAGACAGGGTGATGATACTGCATTTCTGTTACTATATGTGGATGACATTGTGCTCACTGCTTCATCTGATAGTTTATTACAGCGGATTATTGCTTCTTTACATACGGAGTTCTCTATGACTGATTTGGGTGCTCTTAATTATTTTTTGGGTGTTTCAGTTACGCGTGACTCTTCTGGGATGTTTTTGTCACAGCGTAAATATGCTATGGAGATTTTGGAGCGTGCACATATGGTTGGTTGTAACCCTTGTCGGACTCCTGTTGATACTGAGTCTAAATTAAGTGATGATGGTGATCCGGTTTCTGATCCTAAGTTATATCGTAGTCTTGCTGGTTCTTTACAGTATCTTACCTTTACTAGGCCGGATATCTCTTATGCAGTGCAGCAGGTTTGTCTTTTTATGCATGATCCTCGTGAACCTCATTTCTCAGCTCTTAAGCGGGTTTTGAGGTATGTTCGAGGCACATTAGACTATGGTTTGCAATTGTTTTCGTCCTCTACTTCCTCTTTGGTTGCTTATTCTGATGCTGATTGGGCTGGTTGTCCTACTACAAGACGATCTACTTCTGGCTATTGTGTTTTTCTTGGCAACAATCTCCTCTCTTGGTCCTCAAAGCGTCAGCCGACTCTTTCTCGTTCTAGTGCAGAGGCAGAGTACCGTGGTGTTGCCAATGCTGTTGCTGAGACCTGTTGGTTGCGAAACTTGTTATGTGAGTTGCATACGCCTTTGTCTTCTGCTACGCTTGTCTACTGTGATAATGTTAGTACCGTATACTTATCTTCCAAGCCGGTTCAACATCAACGTACAAAGCATATAGAGATTGATATTCATTTTGTGCGAGATTTGGTTGCTGCTGGTCAAGTTAGAGTTCTTCATGTGCCGTTGCGATATCAGTATGCAGATATATTTACCAAAGGTTTACCTTCAGCATTGTTTGAGGAGTTTAGAACCAGTTTAAGTGTCCAGTGTCCTCCCGCTCAAACTGCGGGGGAGTGTTAGTCGTATTATTCTATGAGTCCAATTATTGTTTATTAGGCTAAGGCCCGTATGTGTCTTGTTAGGGTTAAGGCCCGTATGACTCTATATATTGTATTATTCGGATAGAATGAAACATATGAAAACACTGATTACCTACACTAAGCATCCTATTTATAGGGAAGGAGCTAGGGCAACACACCCTCTCCTTCCTTTCATGAAAACGTGGGCTAGGAGGCCCATGGATTACTTTACTTAAGCCTAGTAAACTTAATACATAACATATATGAAAGTAAATAATAACTAAGCAACCTAATATTATTACAAATGACCGAGACTTGATAAAATAGTGAAACTTTGATCCCAACAAACACATAGACATATTGATTGAATTAGAAGAATACTTATCTTGATTAATCATGCAAGGTATCAAGGGGTTGGAACCCTTGAAAAACCTGTAAAGTTACACCAAAATCGTACTTAGGGTTTCTCCCCAAAATTTCTCTCTTTAAATGTGAAAAATTAGAAAACTATATATAGGAAAAGGGGTCTGACAGCGTCAAGACCAAATAGGTGACGCCGTCACCTCGCCGCCAAAACAATCCTCAGACTGCCTAGATCTACATTTGACGCCGTCAAGAACAATACATTTCCAGGCCGTCATGACTTTAACTCTTGACGCCCTACCTTCATGACGCCGTCAAAACTCTTCTGGGTCGTCATGGAATTTTACTCTTGACGCCGTCAGGAAACTCCTCTTGACGCCGTCATGCACTGTTCCCAGCATGGAAAATTAAGACTTTGGCGTTTTCTTCACTTTTATGCTCCAAAAACGTCCGAATTGCTTCCTTTTCCAGATTTCACTCCCAAAGTACCTAAAATCACAAAAGGAACGATTTAGGGCAATATTTGATCAAATAAATTCGGATTTGGGTTTAAATGACCCCCTAAAAACGGATCATTTTTCGCCTCATCATATACCCTTACACTTGAGATTTGCTTGTCCTCAAGCAAATGTGCTTTTATTCCACTCAAAAGACAAGTTATGGGTCATTTAACACCAATATAAAAGTAATTACAACAAATAATCGTTCCACTAAAGACCAATAGACAAGTACGGAGGTCATACACAAGCACCTCACAAATAGTGTTTAGATACTCACATCTCTCGGGTGTAATAAAGTATAGATTACAATATGGAAACGGAAGATATCTCTCACTACTTGTCATAGCAAAATAGATTACCATAGGCTTGGGAAAGGATCAAACCTCCACCACATGGCGTAAGCACCTAGGATAAACTATCAAAGAGGTCTTTTAAAGGGTTGTAACGTTAGGTGTAGGGATATGAAATACACGGTTTTGTTGGATAAAGAAAGTTTTATTCGTGGCGAGTTAACAATCTTAGTTAATTACATGTACAATGTGGCGTTGCCAAGCCAAGACTAGACTCGACTTAAGCTAATAAATGAAAAATAATAAAAAACATAAAATGAACATAGAATAAAAAGGGGTGGTAGTCCGTATGTTTTTTTCTTTTTCCTTTTTCTATTTTTTTATTATTTTTTTTTTGATTTTTCGATTTTTTTTTCTTGCATACACTCTTACCCTACCATCCAAAATAATACATCATAGGGGATGAACATTCCTCTTACACTTGAATCTTTACATACTTTACATTAAACTAATCTAGTGACTCAAATTAAGAAAATCAAAATACTTTGAGCACTTTTAAGATCAACGTACATATGGGGGTAATATATGATGTTCTTCCCCATTACTCCATAAATAAGTACTTTACCCATGAGTCCCAATCGTCCCAAAACAATATGTACAAGGATATGACTCGACTTAGCAACCATGTAATCAATTAGAAAGTTAACTTAGGGTTTAACAAATAACAATAATGCACTAAAAATGAGCGCATATACGGAAGGCTAAGACGATTTGGTTGTACATTTAAGTGGGGTGTAACAAATTCTTTCTTTAAGTAAAATGCTTAAAGTTAGAAACGAAAAGATAGGCTCGGAGGGGTGTACTAGGGGTTTCGTGTACTAAAAATGAGTACAACGCTAAGGGTGTGGGAAAAATTAGTTGACTTAATTAGCCAAGTAATATGACTTAAATGGTCAAGTAATTATAATACGGGTTTAACACAAGGGTGATCCTAATGCCTCTTATCATGTAGTAAATCCTACCACACGAATGTAGTCTCACTAGCGGTCTCGGGATGCATCACTAACGCAAGTTCTAGAGTCTAAATGCTACCGGTACACTCATAAGCACTAATAATGAATGCTTTTCCTATCAAATCTAAAGGCGAACCTCACATATTTGGGTGGAAAATTTTTCTGAATATACGGTTATGCGCTAGTCATACAATCTCCTATCCATGAGACGCTTGCTATGGCTAAAGTTTCACTCCTAAATGTTGTAAAAAATTTTAAATTTGGCGCTAAAATTGCACTAACAAGTATTTCTCATAGTTTTATTACACATCTACCATCAAACAAAACAAACTCAAGCGAAAGTGCATATGTAAGGTATCATCTTTTTACCCTCCCCTTACACTTAAGATGAACATTGTCCCCAATGTTCAAGTAAAGAATGTAAAAGTGAAAAAGTAAAGAGAATGAAATCAAATACTCCCCTGATTCGCTTGGTATGGATAATAGGATGGCTAGGTTAAATCTTCCTCCAAGAAAATGAACAATCAAAGCTTCCCTTCCAGAATATAAATCATCTTCTTGTCATACATAACCTGTAAAACCTGACAAAATAGACAAGACAACCTCGCGTAAAATCGGCGGCATCCTATATAAGTTTCTAAATTCTAGAAAACAAGATAAGATATAATGCTTGTGGAATGAAGTTTGCAGATCTCCTGGAGATTATAAAACTTAATAATTCACAAAAACCATAAGACTCCGTTAGAAAAACAAAACCGGTAAAATTTCCAGATTTTAACTCCTGACGCCGTCAAGAGTAAACTCCTGACGCCGTCAGAATTGACCTACAGAAATTCTCATGTTAAGTTTCCGGAAAATTTCTGGAAAAACTTGGTCCTACTTCCTGGAAAATCCTACAAAACTTCATTATGACTCAATACAAGCATTGACTCTAACAAATACGAATATACATGTTCATTTAATATTGTGGAGAATCATGATCGGTTTGTTTCTTGAAAACATATTTGGGGTTTCCCCTTACACTTATCTTTTGCAAAAATACCTTTAGGTGGAGTTAAGACTAGGCCAAAACAACAAAGTAAAGTATTTCCACGTTTTAGTTTAGAAACATGATCTACCAACAATAAAAATAAAGCATGCATACGGAAGCAAATAACAAACAAACAAATAAAATCACACAAAACATGGGTTGCCTCCCAAGAAGCGCTTTTCTTTATTTACGAGTCTTGTAGCTAGACTCAAGGTCATGGGTTACTACGTGATCTCATCATTGGTTCCATTCTCTAGGTAGTCTTCTAAACCAGTTTTGTATTCTGGACCTAGTTGTAAGCATTCTTTATAGAAACCAAGCATCCTATTCTTTACATATTCTACTCCTCTACGTCTATCCTCCTCATTCCTATAATAAGCCGCTTGCTTGTGTTCTTTTTCGAAATTAGAGAGAAGGCGGTATTGCTCAATCTTGTAGGGCATTTGATAGGCAACCTCATCGTTCTCTTCCTTAAATCTAACTATCCCTAAAGTCGGATCATAACTCATCCTAGTGGCTTCAACAAATGGTTTTCCGAATATAATTTGGCTTAGGCAAGCATCTATCACCGGACGAATGTCTTCCACTATCATAAAATCGATTTCATAGGTAAGATTCCCTATAATCACATGTAATCCCTTCACTCTTCATGCAAAATTACTTATCAGATTCTTACCGGGCATCATCCTAAAATTAAGTTGCTTCTTCATCACCCAATTGTAATAAGTCCTAGTCATGATGTTAACGGGGGATCTAAGGTCGATGTAAGCTTTCCATATATGCATGTGCCCGATATTGCATGGGATGTTAATGTTAGAGGGGTCTCCCATTTTGATAAGGGGTGTGCCGAAGATATAAGGTCTCTCGGGACTATCGAATAGATCCTTATGGTACTCCCGTTCTTCCTCGGTGGGCAACTTATCAAAGTATTTTTCTATAGGCTCTACCTCCTCTAACTCCTCTTCCTTGTTAACCTTAACTTTCCTACTCTCATCCTTAATCTCGGCTTCTACTCTATCTTCATCCTTGTCACTCTTCTCTATCTCCTTATCTATCGGTTTAATGGTGACAACATTGACAAAGTGGACATGTTTGGATGATGAGGGGTCCTTAATTTGGGTTCCACTATTGGTGTCCCTAGTGTCCTTCCTAGGTGTGATTAACGCTTGGTTGTTGAGGGCTTTCAAAAAGTTGTCAATCTTGTTGGTCATCTCCATTTGTTGTTGGTTGAATTCGGTTTCAAACCTAGCTATGCGAGCTTCTTGAGATGCTATGAACTTTGACATCAATCCTTCAAGATTGTTGGTACTACCATAGTTGTTAGAAGGATTGTTGTTGAATGTACGGTTGGATGGTGGACCGTTTGGTTGGTAACGATTAGGCGGATTGGAAGAATTGGGTTGATTTTGTTTCCACCTAAGGTTTGGGTGATTTTTCCAAGAGGGGTTGTATGAATCACCGTAAGTGTTTGGCTCGGGTTTGAAAGTGTACCACTTATCTCCCGCTTCGTCGGTACGCATGGATGCGTAGTCCGCAAAAGCTGTTCCGGGGAGTTCCACACAATCACGAGTGTCATGGGGACCACTACATAATTCGCATGAAGAAGTGATTTTGTTCACTTGGCTTGAAGGCTTCGGAGCTTCGTAAGATTTCATGAGAAACTCGACTTGGTCATCAAGTTCCATGATCCTACGGTCGGGAGTGCTAGAATTGTTCGAAGGCAAAGATATTGCCTTGACCATTTTGTTCAAATCACGGGGATCATTCCAACTTTCGTTGTCATAGAGAGCAAGATCTTCTATGAGTTCCCACAATTGTTCCGCACTAAGATCACGTAGCTTACCACCGGCCGATTGGTCAATGGCTCGCCTCGTGGAGATGTCGATATGGTCATAAAAAATTTGGACTTTGAGCCAAAGATCTATGCCATGATGAGGGACTTTTTGGAGTAAGTCCTTGAAACGAGTCCATGCTTCATAAAGAGATTCATTTTGACGTTGTTGTAACATCAAGATGTCATTTCTAAGCTTAGTAGTTCTCCCCGGTGGGAAAAATTGAGCAAGGAAACGAGTGGTGAGATCATCCCATGTGGTGATGGATCCCGCGGGTAAACGCTCAAGCCATTGACTAGCTTGATCCCGTAGAGAGAATTGGAATAGGCGTAATTGGGTTGTCTCTCTAGTTTCAACACCTAGGTCTATGGAATCTACGATTTTGAGGAAGTCCTTAAGATGTTGGTTTGGATCTTCGGAACGAAGTCCATGGAATGCACATCCGCTTTGCACCAACCAGATGGTGTCGGATCGCAAGGGGGTCACATTGGCTCCGGTGAGCTCAATGGTGTTTCGGTAGCCTTGGTGGCTAGGTCGGGAATACTCTCCTAAGGTTCAGGGCCTAAGGGGTTCTAGTGGTGGGTTTTGTTGTGGTGGGATGACGGGTTCAAAGATGTTACCACCTTCCATGATGTCGGATGGTAAAGAGTTACGAACAAAGGCACGAAGAAATGAGATAGACTAAAGAAAACCTAAAAATGAAAATAAAATCTTACTAGAAAGGAATCTAGCAAGTAGACCTAATAAAAAGAAATTCTAACCTAGACAATAACTATTCCCCGGGCTGCGGCGCCAAAAACTTGATGCGTGGGAATCGCAACAGGCTTTACCTCTCGAGGGATCTCGAGAAGCTTACAACCCCCACCAGGAAGTGTACCTGATCGTTGTAGTATAGTATAGTGACAAGTACCGGGGGATTGATCGTTCAGCTTAGGAATAGTGTCGCTAGGATTAGAAAGCCTAAATACTAGTTCTAAAGATGAGAGATGATTATTTTTGTGTTTTTATATTTTATGGAAAGCAAATTAAAATCTCGGGTTTGAAGGATTTGGGTTGAATTAGTTGCTATTCAACTAATCCAATACTAAGATGCAATCAAAATAAAATACTAAAAATGAAAATAAACTAATTTATACTAAAGTTGTTAGCAGTAATTGGAGAAAATGTGTTTACTTAGATTTCACTACTCCCTAGATATCTTTTACACGTTAATTACTTGTTATAATTGCATGGATGACGGATCGTCTTCCTTAATACCATTCATGGGGTGGCACACATAACTCCCCAATTCTATGAGCTCTTATCTCCTCCTACACCATGCCCAACACAACTATAGGGATTGTAAACAGTGGCTCATGCATTAAATACAACCAATAAAGACCTAGTGCGCGTTGGTTCATGTTTCTTAAGACGTTCAAGTATGTTACCAATTGGAGATCTACCAGTTTTCTTAAGCCTAACATATAAATCATTCATCCAAGACAAGAATAAACAAGTAATCAACACATAATCAATATATAGGTTTCATTAGATCTAAGCAAACACAAGATAGATCTAGCCTAGCATGATGGAATTAAGACAAGAACATGATATAGACAACCAACACATAGACATATTGATTGAATTAGAAGAACACTTATCTTGATTAATCATGCAAGGTATCAAGGGGTTGGAACCCTTGAAAAACCTGTAAAGTTACCCCAAAATCGTACTTAGGGTTTCTCCCCAAAATTTCTCTCTTTAAATGTGAAAAATTAGAAAACTATATATAGGAAAAGGGGTCTGACGACGTCAAGACCAAATAGGTGACGCCGTCACCTCGCCGCCAAAACAATCCTCGGACTGCCTAGATCTACATTTGACGCCGTCAAGAACAATACATTTCTAGGCCGTCATGACTTTAACTCTTGACGCCCTACCTTCATGACGCCGTCAAAACTCTTCTGGGTCGTCATGGAATTTTACTCTTGACGCCGTCATGCACTGTACCCAGCATGGAAAATTAAGACTTTGGCATTTTCTTCACTTTTATGCTCCAAAAACGTCCGAATTGCTTCCTTTTCCAGATTTCACTCCCAAAGTACCTAAAATCACAAAAGGAACGATTTAGGGCAATATTTGATCAAATAAATTCGGATTTGGGCTTAAATGACCCCCTAAAAACGGATCATTTTTCGCCTCATCAATAGGATACCTGGAAGGATGGCATCCCCAGGAAGATAAGATTTACTAGATTCCTTTGAAGTTAGTTTCCCTCCTAAAGGTTTTGGTATATTTCATAATGAACTATCTAGTTTCCTATAGACTTAAAATCTAGGGGTAGAGTATTTGATCTAACCGGTGAAGAAGATCCAATAGTGGGAAGAGGGCTAGATAGAGAAAAAGTTTCTATGGCTAAGGGCTTGATAGAAGTATCACTAGTTCTAGGTGGAGCTTCTTGCTTAGTTCTTTTGGTAGATTTTTCTATCTTATGCCCTAGGTACTTAAAACCAGGTAGGGTAATATCCATAGTATCTTCCAAGATAAAATCCTAATATGGGACATATAGCTTAAGAAACTAGGTATAGGTAAACTAAAACTTCCTATTGACTTATATGGTGAAAACTTTAATGGATGCCCGTACAACTAACCTATATAAAATTCTAAGATTCTAAATAATTTATTATTCTAATTCCTTGGGGTTTTCTTATGGATTTCTTTTACCTAATCTTAACAACTAATTCTAACATCCTTGATATAATATAGTGATCCTATCATAGACTAAGTTTTATCTATTCGTAATATCTTACTTATTTCTTACTTATCAGGTATAGATTCTCTAATTTAACTCCTAAAAAAATTTATTCTTATTTTCTATTTCCTTGATATTTTCCTAAAGATGTTTCACCTAGGGGATTTAAGGTATCTTCTATCTATTTCTATGTTTCTAAGGGTAATCTATTTCTAACCTCGAATATAGGGAAACCTAGAGAGTGGGTATTACGGGTTCTACTAAGAGGGGAAAACTACTTCGAAAGTCATAGTAATCTTAAGGGAATAGGGAGTAAAGAGGGAAAGATAGGAGTATGCTTGTATATAACCATTATATACTTGCATATAGGGATAGTTAGGGAAGACTCTCTAACTAGGGGAGATTAAGAGATTTTGGAGAAGAGAGGATTTTGAGACGGGGATGAATGAGACCAGATCATTATGATGTAGAATAAGGATTCTCATCATCAGTATCATATAAAATGATAGAGGAAGTGATCTAAAGTGTCGGAAGAGGGTAGGGAATAGAATATGGGAAGAGTTGTAACACATGGCATACAATGTCATAGGACAACTAGAAAGGGATCACAATCACATAAAGTCATAAATAATTTGTTATAACTAAAAGTTTAACAAGCATCTCTATTTATGCCATATGTGGTTGGAAAAGATAGAGGTTTTAGGCAGATTGCCGGATAGGGAAGGGAAAGGAGTTTTTATGGGGAGAGGTAAGTATGGGGAGTGGATTTGTTTTCCCTGGGAGCCTACTCTATCAACACTTACTAGGTATCTAAAGGGTAATATCCTAGTCTTAACCATAAAATGCCTAAAGTTCAAGAATAATATTCCTAAGGAATATTTCTTTATCTTATAGGGGTTTGGGTAAGGTATCAAAACTATCTATCCTAAATAATTAGAGGTCATACTAGGTAGGGCAAAATCTAGAGTGGATTATAACAAGTACCTAAGGAATATTTATCTATCTTATAGGGTTTTGGGGTAAGGTATCAAAACTATCTATCCTAAATACTTAGAGGTCATACTAGGTAGGGCAAAATCTAGAGTGGATTAAAACAAGTACCTAACTTGTTATGTTTCTTAGGGATGGATACTTTCTAAGGTTCGGGAGATCCTAAAGTAACTTAGGGAAGAAGGTAGTATTTCTATTCTAGGTAGTACTTGAAGATTTCTAACTCAAGGTAAAGTATCATAACTTATCTTATAGGCATTTCTATATTCCATACCTAACTAGTGCCATTATTTATAGTACATATCCTAAGGTGAAATTCTAACTTAAAACTTATGGGGCAACAAAAGTGTACCAGTGGAGGGTTTCCCTAAAACTTAGGGGTTAAGATCGGAAGGACTTCCTATATCTAATCGATGAAGGACCTGGTTATCATCAATTATCTTTTTTAAGGTAGTGATCCTAAAGCGAGAAAAGGCTATCTTATTGTTATGTTTCATTTGATCCTTTTGAATTTTAGAGATTTGGGTACGGGTTTGTCTAAGCTTATCCTTAAATTTACTAAAATCCTATTGATGTTCTACTTGCCTATTACTATGACATTCTTCTATCTTCTCTAGAGGATCAATAGTAAGTTCATCTAAACTACTTAATATGTTCTCAACCTGATCTTCCTGATTTTCTGAAGGTGTCCTATGGGAATCTCCTCCAACCTCAAATTTCCAAGATGAGGTAGGAAGATTTGTGGGGAAAATACGAAGGTGCTAAGTCATAAGGTTGTCTCCTAAGTAAACTAGGCTCATAACTAGCTAAGTGCGATAGAGGACGTGTGGGTCTCCTAGGAAACATTGATCCTTCGGGATTAAAGAATCCTTGGGGATCAAATGTTGATGATGGTATAATAGTAGGAAAATGAATAAGGGTTGGTGAAGGAATAGGTGGTGTATTAGCATAGAATTCGCTTAGGTGTTTTAGGTGTGGGTCTTCTATAAAAGGTGCAAATTCTAAGGGTGATGGTGTAACTATATTATTCCTAGAGTCATCTAAAGAGTTAGGGAAAAGGTGTTTTGAGGAATAATTTAGTACACTCGGAGAGGGAAGAGTGATTCGCCTTAAACTAGTTATCTTTTATTTCTCAACCACTTGTGAATGGTCAATAGTAAAGTCAAACTAATCTAAGGCAAATGCTTCCGTGAAATACAGTGTTTTCCCGGGTCGTAATGTCCCAAAAAGGTTGTGATGGTATTAAAAACGAATATGTGATTAGTGAATGTGAACAGGAAAGGGTATAAAGTGTGTGTGTGTGTGTGTGTTTTAACTAGGGTTTATAAAGTAAAATGACTTAAATAAACTAAATTAACGATTACGTGAAACCTAGATATCTAAAACGTTAAAACGTACACCAATTTAAAATCAGACGCGACTGCGTACTGAGAAAAAGGTGAGTTTTAAGGAAAAATAAACTACAAGGGTTAAAATTGAAAATTCTACAAACTTAAACTTGAAATAAAATTAAATTAAAAAGAAAATTATTTTTTAGATTATTTTATTATTTATTATTAATTATTTAATTAAAAACTTATTTAATTATTTAATTAAAACTAAAAATAATAAACACTACAAATTAAACTAAAAACTTATAAAAATATTTTCTAAACCTAAAATAGAACTTGAAGAAAGTATAAAAAATAAAAATAAATATTTTTGACTTTTTATAGATTTTTTTATTAATTAAAAACTATTTATATTAATTATACTAATTAAACTATTTTAAATTACAAATAATACTAAACTAACTTAGAAAATTATGAAAGTTTTTATATATCTAATTAACCATCATGGGAAACCTAAAAAATTATAAAAACTTTATTTTATGTAATTTTAATTTAATTTACTAATTATTATTCTATTTATTAATTAATAATCAATTAAACTATTTAAATTATAAAAACTACAATATGAACAGTAAAAATTCTAGAAAAATTAATAAAATTATATTATGACTTATAAAAGCTAGGAAAAATATAAAATATAGGTATTACTATATAAAAACTAATTATGCTATTTAAAATTTATTTATTGATTAATTACTAATAAAACTATTTTTAATTCTAATTAATACTAAAAGACAAAATTAAAATCTGAGAAAATTATTATAATTACTTTAATATAAAAGGAAATTAATAAAAATATAAAATTACAAATTACTTAATAAAAATCTAAAAATGAAAATTAAAATTAAATTAAATTAAATAGAAACTATCACTTACTATTATATTGGTTTTTCTTGAATTTTCTTTTTCCAAACTATATTATACCTAAATATAACTAACTTTTGTAAAAACAATAATTTTATAACTTATTAATAAGCTAGTTATAAGCTACTAACCAAAACAGTTGACCAAAGTTGACCAAACAAGCAAATAAGCTCAATTGAGCTTATGTGGGACCCA
The DNA here is from genome assembly GCA_030686995.1 of Artemisia argyi. NCBI lineage: Eukaryota > Viridiplantae > Streptophyta > Magnoliopsida > Asterales > Asteraceae > Artemisia > Artemisia argyi. The sequence continues at coordinate 107,886,324 of CM060685.1, forward strand.
CTATGGATGAAACTAGTTCCAATAAGTTGTGTGAACTAGTATAAGCTAGAAAAAGCACAAAGTGTACACTGAATAAGCCAATAAGCTCAGAATAAGCACTTGGCTTATTGGAATCTGAGACAGATTAGGGACAAAGTACAAGGCCCAATTCAGGTGGGGTCCACTGAGTATCTGGTCAAACCAAGGGTCAACTTTAAGAGTCTGGTAGGAGGGGGTTGAGGGAACCTAACTAGAGGGTGTGGGACCCACTGAGGTGGTCACAAAACCACCACAAAGTTGGGGTGGTGACCTGATATCTGGTGCACAGGGCAATACCTTGCCCTGCAGGTATGTTTGTAGGTCTGTGGGCCCCAATAAAAAAATCCTAAAAATATGACAATTGTGGAATCTAAAATTTGGGCTGGTAGAGTGTTAAACCTAAAAAGCTCAAAGCCTAAAGCCTTATACTAAATTCTATAAAAATCCTAGAAGTTTTGGTATTTTCTGAAAATGGATAAATTGACTTTTGATAAAACTTTGCTAGTTTGACTTTCTTGAACTTCTAAGGATCACTACAGATTGTATAAGTTATATTAAGCTATTGTAAGGCTAAAATAAGCTATATGAGTTACTTATAAGCTATTGGGTGGGTTTTTGAGACAAATATCCTTGACAGTTAACAGTCAAGTAATTTGGAGTTGGATTTTGACTTTATTACTAATAACCTATTGATTTTATGCCTAATTTGTGATACTAAGACCTAAGCAAACATGTCTGAACTGATTCAACTTTTGAAAGCAACAATTACACTGAGTAACACAGATGTCCAAACACCCCTTTAACTTGAATCTGTTTTGAGTATTCACTACTACACACTAATTTAATCCAAACTATTGCTTCCTAACTAATTATTATCCTATTATAAACTTAATTAAACACTAAATTAACAACAAAAACAGCAGAAACTAAGAATTACAATTATTCATGAAATAACTTACAAATGGTATGTGACTGAGATGAATGAACCAAGACCAAGATCACTTCCTACTGACTTCCACAAGTCTACTAACCCAGAAGCAATCCAAAACACACCTTCTTCAATGCTCAAATTTCTTTACCACAGATTTTTAATTTTCTTTTTATTTTTCTTTGATTTTTAGTATTTTTATTATTTTCTAAGCACAACTGTTATTTATTGATTCTAAAAGCTTAAATAGGCTTTGTCAGAGCTTATATGAGCTTAAGCTTCAATAACAACAACAACTAACAACATACAAACCTATTGAGATTTTTGAGAATTTAAGAAAATGCATAAACTGAGAATGATACTGAAACTTGAAACTAACTTTAATTAAAGAGTGAAATACATGAAACTAACTGAGAACAAGTTTTTGGAATTGAAAATACAACTGAAAAATAAAGATTACATTACCTACGATTAAGCTATTCTAAAACTAAACTAATAATACTTCTCCTCAGCTTTTTCTTCCATTTGTAGAGACTTCTGAGGTTAGTGGGACCCACTGGACCAATTCCCACTTCTAATCTGAGCCATTGGTTGGCTGAATCACTCTGAACCTTTGATTTCACCTTTTGGCGCCAAAAGTCTCATTCTGACAATTGGGGAACTGTGGATAGCGTGGAGAGGATTTCAAAGGTTTAATTGAGTTTCGAATGTTGTGGTGAGGTGGAGGTATTGCGTGGAGAGGTGGGAGTGTGAGGTGGAAGGTGGTATTGAGTTGCAGTGGTGGAAGTGGTGGTTTGGGAAGAAAGGCGGTAAAGGGGTGGTTTTGTTTGTGTTGACCGGGTTTTGACCAAAGGGGTGGACTGGGCTAAGGGGGAGTTGGGCCTGGTGGATTGGATCAAATAAAAAAGGGTGGGCTGGGTAGGTTGTTTGGTTTATTTATTTAAGGGTCCGGTTTGTAGTTATAGTTTGTAAACCCAAGGGACCAAAATTGTAAATTGCAGAAACTTGAGGGGCTGTTGTGGCATTTTCCAATTTTATTTTATGAGGATCATATTTGCCAATAGTAAATAACCCAAGGACTATAATTACATATTTTTCCATTTTTAAATATTAAATGACTATTTATGTAATTTTCGGATTTTTGAGGGACTAAATATGTAATTTCCCAAAATAGTATCAAAAGGTCCAGTTTTGTAAAAGTTGAATAGTATAGGGACCTTAAATGATAATTTTTCATTTATTGCAATTTAAAACACCCCGGGGACCATTTCTGCCAAACTTTTAAACTCCAGGGACCAAACATGTAATTTTACCAAACTTCACACCAAGGACCATTCCTGCAAAAGATTATTAGTATAAGGACCAAAATTGATTTTCCTCAAAGTTTTTACATCCCAAGGACCATTTATGTCAAATTCCAAAGTACAGGGACTAAACTTGTAATTTTATGAAACTTTGCACCAAAGGACTAAATATGTAACTTTAAGATTAAAAAGTACCTTTGGTGACTTTTTCATGTTTTTAGAATAACCAGGGACTAGTTTTGCCAATTTATGAAACTTGAGGGACTGAAACTGCCAATTATGCAAACTTTGTACGTTTTTCATCTGTTTTTGCATATTTTGCATTTGAAACATATAAAACACACCTTTAAGATATTTTAAGCATTATGATACATATTTGAGTGTTTTTTGTATGTTTTGGCAGTTCAGATTGGTATAAAATAATGAGTATTTAGACACTCATCAAAGAGCATTCTCCGTATGTAAACTAGATGAGGCAGGGGTAGGATATTGGGGAGTAGACATAACTAGGTATTGAAATAAAGCATTTAGCAATTAGGTAATATCTACTATACTAACCTTTTAACACGTATTGTTGCGGAGGATGGCAGTGGCACTGAGGACTTTCTTGGACTTTAGAAAATTAGTTGTAGTTTTAGGTTTTAGATCTGGGGTATTCTCTACAATTGAAGCTCTGATGCCAATCTGTAACACCCTCATTTTTGATAGATCGCAGCGGATTTAGATCTGGGGTATTACCTTATGGAATCACAGTTGCAGTAATAGAAAACGACTTGAAAAGAGACGTTTTTATAAAATGAGTTATCATTCATTAAATTATCAGAGTTTTATTAAGAAGAGGTCCCGTGAATCTAAGTTGTGAAATGTTATGTTTTGAATGATAACGGGGTTGAAAGTCCTCGAAGTTCAGTGCTGCCTTGTGCCATAGATCAATAACAGCTATATACCTAGGATACATGCTTAAAAGTCAACACTAGCACTGCGTTCCCGAGTTTTATTTTTGAAAGAAGAGAAAAGAAGTGGAAAGAAAACAAAATAAATTTGTGTTCCCGAGTTTAATTTAGGAGAGAAGAGAATAGAAGAGGAGTGTAATTTTGGCTAAACTTCTCTCCAAAACTTTCTTCCCAAAAGTGGGATGATTTGGAGAGAAGTTATATATGGAAGCTTTAAATAAATAAAATTGCTTAACTAACCTAATATAAAATATAACTTTTATATATAACCAAGGGTATAATTGTAAAATTATATGTTATCTCTTCTTTTCTCTCCTAACTCGGGAACATGATATAAAAAATTTAATTTCATTCATCTCCTCTTCTTTTCTACCCATTTTTAACTCTTCTCTTCTCTTCTTTCATTTCAAAAACTTGGGAACAGAGTGTAGGTGTTGAGTGAGAGTCATAGGTTTAGGTGTAGTGTGAATACAAGTTTCCCTAGGGTTTAGATATTAAATCCTTCTAGGAAAAATGTAGGGTTTTTGATAATTGCAATGCATATACAATTATCATGTGAAAAGTGTTATTGCACTAAACTCATGAAACCGCACGTTACCAGTCCAGATCATGGGGCACTGTAGACCCTTACATGATGGGACGGAGATAAGGTTAACTTGCCATAGTTAAACCTTGTGAAATTTCAAGTATAGTTTTTATTGGTAGCCCGGCTGAGGCAAACCAATGGGAGTTGTCAAACTCTAATAGATCTATCAACTATACTCGCGTTCACTCGCAAGTGATTATGGTTCATGAATTTTAGTTATATAATGGTGGCAGAAAGTAACACTCGTGCAATAACCAGAGAAAAAGACTTATATTCGGTTTAAAGAAAAGAGTAAGCATGTAACCCCCTCAAAGGGTTAATAAAGCATTTAGAAAGAGTGAGGCTATGAACTCACCTGGGCTTAGGGATGATGTGATTGATGTGAAAAGTGACTCGGAAACTAGATGGCCTTACTCACGTGTCCTAAGGGTTTTGTAGGTGTGTTTTGTATGGTTAAGCTCTTTAGTTATTTTAAGTTTCTTAAGTAGTTACTCCTAGGATTTCTATGTTTATAACATAACACCGTTCGGGCCATCGTAATCCAGAAGTATAACTCCTCACATGAAGCTCCTTACTATTCTATTATGCTGCCAACATAATACCGTTAGGGCTATCATAATTCAGAAGTATATAACTCCTCACATGAAGCTCCCTACTATTGAGTTAAGTATTTTTAAATTTAGTTATAACATAACACCGTTCGGGCCATCATAATCCAGCGGTCATATAGTATACGTTTGAGGAGCCAGGGCACTTTAACTCGTAAACCCAACAAACTCGTCAAAACGAATACCAAACCCCTCACATGAAGCTCCCTACTATTGTGTCATGCTTTTGTTTCTAGGTAATACATTACTTAAAAACCTTTTAAGTTTCACATATTTACACTTTCTGCCCTAGACTTATATACTTTATGTTTAAATAGATTTTAACTATCTAAATTTTACACAATTAGTTTCTATACTTATGTATTTTATGAAAATGACATAAATGAACCTTAGACTTATTAGTTTTCATAATTTACCATTTATACCCTTGACTTATTAATTTTTGCAAAACTAGTCCTTATAAGTTTATAACTTTTATAACTTTTATCCTAAGGTTATGTAACTTTGCAAAAAGGGTCCTTATACCTAATACTTCTAAGAAATGTCAAAATTAGTCCCTAGACTTAATATTTTCATAAAGATACCATATATACCCCTATGCATGGAAAACTTTGCAAAACTAGTCCTAATTCCATGCAAACTATATTTTTATGAAACAAAAGAGTTTCCTAGCTTATGGTTTACTAATATTAGCTTATCTAAGTTGCCTAAGCTTAACTTAAGGTATTATAGCAAGTATTTAGCAACTAGTCTATTATTAGGGTTTTAGAATGAAAAGTTCTAAAAGAAAATGATCAAGGCTCAAGCAAGGGTTCCTAGGCATACTATAACTATCCTAGTACTATAATAAAGCTATTAAAATAAGTATGTAAGGCTTACTGAGCAGAAATGGGTGAACGAGAGTTTTAGGGTTTCTAGGTGGAAAAATGATTTTGACAAGGTTTCTAGGCTTATGGTACTCGACTTCTAGGACTACAAGGGCTCTTCTAATACTACTAGGACTAGAGTATATGAGGTGAAGAGATGTGAATGGGATGGTTTGATATGGAGGGGGTACGAGGCCTTATATAGAGCTCATTTGGTTTGATGAGTAAGCATGGGTTAGTGTGGTGTCGTGAGGAAGGGGAGTGACTATCTACTGCTACTAGGTGACTATTTGGAGCTATAAGGGTGACTAGGAGGGGCTATAGGGCGGTGTAGGGTTTGTGTGGTGGTGATGAGGCTGCGGGTTGAAGGAGGTGACAAGGTGGTGATGCACCACCTTGTGTTCTAGCTTGGGAGGTGCTATGGTGTGTGCTTAGGGTGACCAAGGTGCTAGGCTAGGTGCTTGAAGTGCTTATGTTTAGGTTTTAGGTTTAGTTTAGACCTAATCTTGCTTAGTGAGAGATTAGAGTTTAGCTTAAGGTTTAGTGCCTAGATTAGGTTTCTATGGGTGCTTAGTGACTAATATTAAGTCTTAAGAAGCTTATACTAAGTGGTGGTAGCTTATGATGATGTTTTGGGAAGGTTTAACCTAGTTTTGGGACTTGTAATACCTAATTAGGGTTTTGTGCTTTAGAGACTTGTACCTAAGCTTCATAAGGGTTGTACTAAGGTCTAGGGAGTCTAAGATATCCTGAAGTTTCTAATATAACTCCTATATAAGCCTTGAGTACTTTCAAACTAGTTTAGATAAGCAATTGGGGTTTATAAATACATAGGGCTCAATTAGGGTTTTTTTTTGATATTGTGGTAGATTTAGTGTGTTATGATGATAGATTACTTATTATAGTGTAGTTGTGATCTTAGATTAGGAGTTCAGGTGTTGTGGTTGTAAGGATATTTGGCTTGAGAGGATACGTGAGTAAGTCTAGTGAGTCATCACATGCAATGCACAAGAAAGAAAAGCAAAAATTGGTATTGTGGAGGAAATGATGTTGATGGGATTTTATGGGTGTTTACAACACATAATGGCCATGGAGCCAGAAAACCTAAGTTATAAGAATTGCGTTGCATTTTTATTGATAGAATAAGGAAGAACATGTTGTGTTGTTTTTGCGAATAATTAGAGCAAAAGAGATATTAAGGTTTGCTTGGATTAGCTTATTTTATCTTAGGCTTAGGTTGACTATCTGGTATAAGAATCATGTTGTATTTGTTTTGAGAGAAAAAGGAAGAAAAGTGGCGGATGTGTGTGCGAATATTTAGGCTAAAACATCCAAGTATCAAAGATGGAATAAGTATCAACATGGGTGAACAGACACCACTTTCAAGTATGAACGTAAACTTGTTATGGTGTTATTCATCCATTGTTGATTCATCTTTGCTCTTTGTCAAAATACATAAACAATTATCAAGTATAATTTGTACGTTTGATTCTTGAATTTTGCGTCTTCGTCTTCCAGCATGTTGGTAGGTTAGAGATTCAAGGCTGAATAATATGTTGTTGTTGGCTAGGGTAGAAAGGACGGTAGTTCATTGCATTGTTAATATAAATTTAATATGATTTCATTTATGTACAATTAGCTCTCTAATGTCGTAGAATCTACATAATTAATATGTATGTTCGTCACATCTAAGGGAGCAATATAAATGATATTAAGAATCTGTTTTCTAATAACTTAAAGCTCAATGATTAGGGCAGATCTATCTAGCGTTGTAGATGGTTCCATTGCTTAATTTGGAAAATGTCTACTACTGTTTGTGTAGTTATTAGACGGTGTCCAAAAATCAAAGCAACGGAACCTTTCTGCAACGATAGATAGATCTGGCCTGATCATTGAGACGTCTTCAATGCGATAATGATATAGTGTGTACTATTCATGACATGCCACTTCATTATCGCATTCAAGACGAGTGATGTTACTTAGACTCTATTCTTTACTCAACATTTGTAGATTGTTTGTATTACTTTGAGTGTGGAATTTCAACATACCTTGCCATTCTAAGTTCCCATACTGTTTCTTTTGTTTTTTCAACAATCTAGCAATGCGACTAGTGCAGTCCTTTGCTCAAAGGGAGTTGAAACGACAAAAGGAGCAGTAGCGGGAACTTAGAAGGGTTACGTATGTTGGTTTATTGCATTCCATTCTTTTTATGATCTAAAACCAATCATCGACCAAGTAATGTGGCCATTGGAGTTCAAAAAACAAAGGTTGTTTCAAACACACCCTAAATTGTAACATAATCTTTTATTTCATTTACACTATATTTTTTTAATTTTAATATATTTTTAATTTTTTTGCAGAAATCATTAAAATTGACAGCAGTGACTCAAGTTCATTTCACATATCAAGCAGTTCTGAAGGTCCTCCAAATACATGGACAGACTACTTTCCAAAGGGATATTCTAGATCAGGCACAAAAAGGAAGATGCTAGGAAGGTTAAAACTCCAAAAAAGACTGCCAAAGAGCTTTTTGATGAGAGGGTTCAGGTGCTAGGCCTGCCCAATGCTAAGACTTGTGAAAACAAGGGTATATAACCATGGGAACCAAACATGCCCAAAGTTTTTTCAAAAGGGAAGGGTAAAAAGAAAATAATCCTACGACAAAAGACACGAATAACAGGAATCAAATGATCAACACTATTGTTATCCATCGAGATAGTTTACGAACAAAGGAAACAAAGAAATAAGATAGACTAAAGAAACCTATAAAAATAAAATAAAAATCTTACAAGAAAGGAATCTAGCAAGTAGACCTAATAAAAAGAAATTTTAACCTAGACAATAACTATTCCCTGGGCTGCGGCGCCAAAAACTTGATGCGTGGAATTGCGCCCTCGCAAAAGGTTTTACCTCTCAAGGGATCTTGAGAAGCTTGCAAATCCCCACTAGGCAGTGTACCTGTTCATTGTAGTATAGTATAGTGACAAGTACCGGGGGATTGATCGTTTACCTCAAAGAATAGTGTTCGCTAGGGTTAAAACTTACTAAAACTAGGTCTAGAGGTGAGGGATGATTCTTTTTGTGTTTTTATATTTTAAGGAAAGCAAGTAAAAATCTCGGTTTTGGAAGGAGTGGGATGAATTAGTTGCTAGTCAACTAACCCAATTAACTAAAGATGCAATCAAAATAAAATAAACTAAACTTAAACTAATTTGTGGTGTAAACAATAATGAGAAAATTGTGTTTACTTAGATTTCACTACTCCTTAGCTATCTTTTATAGGTTGATTAGCTTGTTATAATTGCATGGATGACGGGTTATATTCCTTAATACCATTTGTAGGGCCGTGTATGATCTTCCCTAACACTATAAACTTCTACCTCAATCGTTCGGTGTGGATAAATCTTTAACATGGTTAAATCCTCCTCCAAGAAAATGAACGTTGAAAGCTTCCCTTCCGAAAGAATAAATCATCTTCTTGTCCAATATAACCTGTTAAACCTGAGAAAACAATCATGGCAACCTCGCGTAAAATCGGCGGCAATCTATATATATATATATATATATATATATATATATATATATATATAAGGATATAATGCTTGTGAAATGAATGTTTGCAGATTTCCTGAAATTTATAAAACTAAAAGAATTAACAAAAACTTTAAGACTTCGTTAGAAAAACAAAACTTGCAAAATTTTTTGAATTTTACATCTGACGCCGTCAAGTGTTAATCTTGACGTCGTCAGAGTGTTCTGGCAGAAATCTCATGTTAAGTTTCCGGAAAATTTCTGGAAAAACTTATGCCTTAATTCCTGGAATTTCCTGCAAAACATCATTATGACTCGATACAAGCATTTGACTCAAACAAATACTAATATACATGTTCATTTAATATTGTTGTGGGTCATGTTCAATTCCGTTCTTAAAAACAAATTTAGATTTCCCTTACACTTATCTTTTGCGAAATACCTTTTTATGAAGTTAAGACAAACAACAAAGTAAAGCATTTTCACAATTTAGTTTGAAACATGAGCCACAAACAATAAAAATAAAGCATGCATACGGAAGCAAATAAAATCAAACAAACAAACAAGCAAAACAAATAAAACATGGGTTGCCTCCCAAGAAGCGCTTTTCTTTATTTACTAGTCTTGTAGCTAGACTCAAAGTCATGGGCTACCGTGTGTCGCTTATGCTCACATACCAAAAATTGAGCCATCTAATAGTTGCCTCATATTTCTTATAGGCATCACTTAGCTCTAAGCATCCGCGATAATACCTTTTATTCTTTTCATGAGGATATTTAAGACCTTTCCTTTTATCATTCTCACTTAGCATATCGAGAGGTGGATACCTATGACATTTCTCAATAGAAAAATCCTTGAACCTAGGGTGTGCACTGGGCATTTGGTAAACAAAATCTTCATCCCCATCCGAGAATGTAATCAACCCTTCTATAAGTTTCTAGTTTGGTTAACCTTTTAAAGGGTTTCCAAAACACAACTTGGGTTAAGTTACTGTCGATAAATTCTCCTAGATTTTTCATAACCGTGAACTCAACCAAATAAACAAAGCTTCCTACAAACACATGCAATGCCTTTGCCCTACAAACCATATTATCTCCATTGTATTCTAACTCATTTACCATAATTTTATTGTATTCACTACGCGATATTATGTTCATTGGTAAAGATGAGTTAAGGTAGGCATCAAAGCTCCTAAATCCAATCTTACAAGGAAACTGCATATTAAATGAGTTGTCATTCTCAATCCTTGTCCTAGGGTCGACATACCTAAGAGGGTTCATCTCATCTTCCATCCTATACTCATTAATTACATCACCATCATCAAGGTCCTCATAGGAGTCCGAATAGTAGAAAGGACTAGCCCTATCGTCATTATCATGGTCAGATTCCTCCATCTCATAATTACTGTTAAAGTGATGGTCAGGCGAGAGGTTAGGTGGGTTCTTATTTTCCACTAAAGGGATTGGGTCGGGTAGTTGGAAAATCCTACGACGAAAGACACGAATAACAGGAATCAAACGATCAATGCTATTGTTATCCATCGAGATAGTTTACGAACAAAGGAAACAAAGAAATAAGATAGACTAAAGAAACCTATAAAAATAAAATAAAAATCTTACTAGAAAGGAATCTAGCAAGTAGACATAATAAAAAGAAATTTTAACCTAGACAATAACTATTCCCCGGGTTGCGGCGCAAAAAACTTGATGCGTGGAATTGCGCCCTCGCAAAAGGTTTTACCTCTCAAGGGATCTTGAGAAGCTTGCAATCCCCACTAGGCAGTGTACCTGTTCGTTGTAGTATAGTATAGTGACAAGTACCGGGTAATTGATCATTCAACTCAAAGAATAGTGTTCGCAAGGGTTAAAACTTAATTAAACTAGGTCTAGAGGTGAGGGATGATTCTTTTTGTGTTTTTATATTTTAAGGAAAGCAAGTAAAAATCTCGGTTTTGGAAGGAGTGGGCGGAATTAGTTAATAGTCAACTAACCCAATTAACTAAAGATGCAATCAAAATAAAATAAACTAAACTTAAACTAATTTGTGGTGTAAACAATAATAAGAAAATTGTGTTTACTTAGATTTCACTACTCCTTAGCTATCTTTTATAGGTTGATTAGCTTGTTATAATTTCATGGATGACGGGTTATATTCCTCAATACCATTCGTAGGGCCGTGTATGATCTTCCATAACTCTATAAGCTTCTACCTCAATCCTATGTCGAGCCGACTAAAAGCTCCTAACATGGCATCCTTGGAAGTTACTTATGCATTAAATATAACCAAATAATCGTAGTACACATCCGATCATGTTTCTTAAGACATTCAAGCAAGTTACCAATTGGAAGTCTGCCAGTTTTCTTAAGCCTAACATCAAATTCATTCATCCACAACAATTATAAACAAACAATCAACAAATAATCAATATCTAAGTTTCATTACATCTAAGCAAACACGAAGAAAACCTAGCCTAGCATGTTAAAGAGAAGACAAGCGTAAGATATAATCAAACAACACATAGACATATTGAATGATTTGGTAAAGTACTTATCATCAATTAAGCATGGAAGAAACAAGGGGTTGAAACCCTTGAAAAAGCTGTAAAATTCGTCTAGGGTTTATTCCCACAAAATTGCACCCAATAAATGAAAACTAGAAAACTATATATAGATTTTACATCATGACGGCGTCCAGAGTTAAGTCTGACGCCGTCAACTCACCGCCAAAATAACACTCGTATTGCCTAGATCCACTTCTGACGCCGTCAGTCTATATGGGTTCTTGGCCGTCACTCTTTATGGTTACTCTTGATGGCCTTGGAATTTTTGTACGTGACGCCGTCAGACCCCCTTCACAAAACATTCTGGCGTGTCATGTGTAATTGATTTGTCCACCTGTGTGTCAACTCATGACGCCGTCACTAACACCTTGTGATGCCGTCAAAGGTAATTTCCAGCATGCTTTTGAGAGTTTGTCATTTCTTCACTTTTTCGCTCCAAAAACGTCCAAAATGCTTCATTTTGTAAAATTCCTCTCAAAAGTACATAAAATGACAAAAGAAATGATTTAGGGCAATATTTGATCAAATAATCTTGACTTTGGCCTTAAATGACCCCTCGAAAGCGGTACACTTTTCGCTTCATCATCAACATCAGAACAGGAGATGTTATGAATGACAAAATCAATCCACCTTGCTCCCTCAACAACACACTTAAATTGTGAGACTCTCCTTACACGAACTTTCCATCTAAACCCCCCCCCCCCCCTATAGTTAACTAAGAAAATAAAACCATTGCCAGTATAGGAACCTCCTAGAACATAATCATTATGCAGCTCCTGTATATGAAAATAAATTTTTAACCATTGTGAATTAAATACTAATACATCCGTCCCACATTAAGTGTCCACTATGACTTTTCTAAGTCTTTTTTCGCCAACTTTGACCTTGAATATATTTATTTGTGTTATATAATACTTCATGAAAATTATACAAATGAAAACAAAAATAAAAACTTAATCCATTCATATATCTTGCATCAAGTACTATATAACACGGACAAAAAAATTTGAAGTCAAAGTTGAAGAAAAAATACTTGAAAAAGTCAAAGTGGACACTTAATGTGTGACTTTTTAAGTCTTCATTTGGCAAATTTGACCTTATATATTTTTATTTATATTATATAATAGTTGATAAAAATTATACCAATGGAAAATGCATTCAAAACTTAATTCATTCATATATTTTGCATCAAGTAATATATAACACAAATAAAAATATTTAAGATCAACGTTGAAATCCAAAGACTTCAGAAGTCAACAGTGGACTATAATTATGGGAAGGGGTAATTAAACTAGTTTCTTAGAAAAATAACAGCTTGTCAAGAATGGTGTTAACTTACAAACTCATCCAAAACATTAGGATTGTCCACAACGCAAATAAATTGATTACCAAACATGGTTACTGCATTAACGATTAAGGTTATAAAAAAATGCAAAATACCGTTTGAATGAAGTAAAAATCAGTAAATGTGGTTACATGGTACATGTGTTTTTTGAAGAATCACGACTACTAAGCACCGACTGTATTGTTTGAGATATTGGGTTGAAAGAAGATAGAGCGTTTATGTGTGTGTGATTTTGTTGTGTTAAACACGACTTAGTTTTGTTATTTGCAAAAAATGTCCTCGTCGATTTTCGTGAAAGGGAGGTCTAAAGTGTGTTATAGTTGGGAACAGTGAAATGACGAAAATACCCTGACGTGCAACGCACGTGAGGGCTCACTAATGGGCTAGCAGCATTAAGTTCCGAGTTACTAGCATTAGCAGCATTAAGTTCCGAGTTACTAGCATTCACCCAAATTCCAATCCAAACAACCTTTTCTTTGCTTTTCCTGCAAAATGTTAGTCTATAAACAAAGAAAATACAAGCCATAACATATGCACAATGATCCCAACATCAAAATATACTTAATAGTTCTAAGTATAACTAGGAGCATTGTAATGGGGCAAATGAAGAGTCATGACTAATAGTCTTAACTGAATTCATGCAGTGAATATCAAATTAGACTCAAACTAGATAGAGTATACATAAGTTATCAGAAATGTGTGACCATATGTATCGAATTGTGACTACATTTAAATAATGTGTGACAAAATATGATACTATGATTTAGACACCTAGAAGGATCAACATATTTATTGGATCTTGGGTGGCTTAATTTAATGTGCAAGAGGATTTGTGCACAAATGGTAGTACGGTACAAGGTAGTTTAAGTAACATGAAAAGTACTCCCTCCGTCTCAAAATTATTGTCCAGTTTGAATTTTTAAAGTAAAACTGATTCAACTTTGACCATATTTTTTTTTATTATATAATACTTGATGAAAAATTATACCATTAAAAAGTACACTTAAAACCAAATCCATTTATATATTTTGCATCAAATATTATATAACACCCACAAAAATATTTAAGGTCAAAGTTGAAGAAGAAAGACTGAAAAAGTCAATAGTGGACAATAAATTTGGGACGGGGGGAGTATATCTTCTATACTATCTAAAGGTTAGAGTGCTTAATTTAATGCGCAAGAAGCATTGTGCACAAAAGTTTGTACCGTACAATATGTTTTGCATGAGGAATTGTGCACAAAAGTTTGTACGGTACAACATGTTTCAAGCCATCTCTAAACCTCAAAGAATACAAACCAAAAATGCCATGAATGCATAAATTAAACACACCAATTAGTGGTTAGTCTTTTTACCTTCCCGTCCATGAGTTACAAATATTTTATCAACTATATAATGTGTCAAAAATCACACACAATAAACCACAACTTCCTTCACACCGCGTGCACATTGGGCTACAACTTATTATGGTGGTAAAGTAAGCATCATATCGTCTTACTTATTTAACATATTGATTTATATTGTTTTATCCAAATTTCACGTGTGTTTTGTGTTGCTTAGGAGGTTTGGTAGTGACATCATCTTCTCTAATGGTTTAAGAGATCCTACACATTGTTGTCTTATCAATTAAGTGGAACATGCACGAACATTTTCACTTTGATCGAAAATGCAATATATTGATTAACTGTATTTTTAAGTTACTAACGATCAACTATATCTAATTGTTTTTTGCAGCGCGTCAAGAAGCATTAAAGAAAGAGATCGAGAAGTCACAAAAATTTTATCAATAACAAAACATGCAAAAGGCTAATGAACAACAACGAAAAAGACAATAACAAGAACAACAACAACAACAAGAAAAACAATGTCATGGCCACCGGTGGAATGAGTACTTAGCATTAATATTAATAGTACGTTGCAAATTAAACATGCAATATTTTACTTCATGTAATACCGATAAACGGGCCAATACTATTGATTCGTTAGCAAGTAAGTTTATTAAAATTAATGTGACGAGCATTCAATTTTTAGTCAATAATTATTACTACACTTTGTTGGTGTATTTTAATATTTTTGCTCTTAATGTAGTTTTTTGTCTTGCGGTGTGTTAATGTCACTTTCTTAATTAAACGTTTTGGAATATTACGTGACTTTTATATTTGGTATGACTGTAAATTATGTCGATGTTACATATTGAAAATCGTCGTATATAATAAAAATATAATAAAAAATATCTTCACATTATCATCTTAACAATGGGAATCTTCTAAATTGAAGAAGTATATAAAGGAGAAGAAAATTGTGTTTAGTTAAATGTCATGTCTATTGATTGATTGGAGCGGGTTTATGATTCGGACTTGGGTCATTGGATCTGATTTTTTATTATACGAGTTATAATTTATACTCTTGAATATACTAATTACTTTAATATTTTATGTTTTTATAGTTTTGTTAAAAAGGAAAATTGTTTTATAGTTCGCTTTTAATAGTGTAAATTATTTGAACAACGAAGTCCGTCTTTCACAAATAATGAGAGTTTCAAACATGAACAAAAAATTAGTCCCAAACATTACGAAAAAAACAATTAGATTCAACATGTATGCATTGCATGGGTCCTGAGGCAGTCCAAACATGTGTGCATCGCACGAGGATGAATATAAAAGGTCTCCAACATTAATGTCATCACTTCATATTTAAAATAATTTATGTAACTTATACATATTAAAAAATTACATGCGAAGAGACTCTTTTCAATGTAACATCTTGAAAAAAGTCTTTCCACATATACCCTTTTAATGTCAATAAACTATTTTAAATGTGTGACATGCTTAGAAATGTGATACCATCACAACTTAGATACATAGTGATAAAAATAAGTGCCGAAGATTACGCTATAAAAACTTATATACAACCAATGTGCAACTCAATAAAGTATTTTAAATATGTATAAAGCTTAGCAAATGTGTGACACCATGACAACTTAAATATAAAATGACGAAAATAAATGCCGAATATTACGCTATGAAAACTTCTATACAGCCAATGTGCATCGCACGTATTTTAAATCTGTGAAAACTTCTATACAGCCTGCAGTTCATTTTTACTTCAAGTAGATTATCATGATCACGATCTACACATGTACATACGAAAGTATAAAGCTGTAATAACATTATGCAGTTGTTATCACCAAAATTCATCAATTTTTATATTAATACTCTTACAAAGATATTATACCTATATACTAATAGCCATGGTTTCCTGTTCCCTTTTAAGCCAAACGACGTAGTTTTTATCTATAGTGATTGTACAAAACTTCTCTCCCCTCTCTCACAAATTCTAGATCCGTCCATTTTCCACAAACCACAAACACACACAATCCATGGGTGAATCTACTGTAAATCAAAAGAATTTTTTTTATACAATCATCGAGTAACCCTAAATCAATTTATGAATTTCCAGAGAAAGAAATACCACCATACGCTTTTTTTGTAGCTATAATTGGAAAGGTAATAATCTTTAGTATATTTTTATAATTCATATTGAAGTTTTTATTTTTATCTGTTTTCTAGGAAGCCGTTGTGATATGATGATGTATAGGTGCAGAAAAAGTGGAAAGAGTTGGTGTTCATAATTTTGAGAATAAGCTTGGTCAAGAGGTTTTTGGACCTGTTTTTAAGGTTAGATTGTAATATTATTTTTTAGGATTTCACTTCTATAATTTCAATTAAAGATTGTGATTGTTGGTTTGAGCAATTTTTGATTTAATAAAATTTTGCAGGTGCCTATATTTTGGGATAGGATCATCAACAACAACGATTACACAGTGTGTGTTGTTTATTAATGATGTTTAGGATAAATTGGGAATTGGGGTTATGTCTGATTGGTGTGGAAAAGGTAAGCGGAAGTGTGCCTACCCTGTGTTTGATGAAAGTTTTGACACAGGTTAAAGTATTTGATGAAATTCATGAACTTAATTTTTTATAGTTGAATGTAGTAAAAAATGTATGATAAAATTGTATATGAAGGACGTCGACGTCTTGAGCTGTGTCGGCTTATTTTGTAGAAAAATGTATGATAGAATTGGAGATGTTAATGCTATGAAAAAAGAAAAGGTACTTTAAAAAAAGATGTCATCCTGATGTATAACATTGTTGGTTTTGGTTTTTGTCTTGAGATTCAGTTGTTTTACTATGAATCTATACAATGCAAATGTTAAAGTAACTAAACAAACTGAAAGTCATTTTTGAGTTGTGTCATCCAGTTTTTAAGCGTGAATTAAGGTTTGGATAGTATGGATTAGATGTTTTGTTGGTGGATGTTTGGATTACCTTAATTTCCCGACTACTGAGCTTATTTGATTTTGGGATATAAGCTCATAACCAAAAAAAAAGTTAGCTAATAAGCTTTTTCAAATTCAAATAAGCCCTTAAGCCGAAAAAAATAATATAATTCAGACGGCCTAAAATGTATGCATTTTTCATTTTCATGGGATGATTTGATTTTTGTTTTTTTGGTATGGCCTAAAATAATCTACACAAGTTCTTTTTCTTTTTCATATGTACTAGGCTGCACGTTGCACGCTTCTGATCATGTAGACGTTGATGTAACGATGTCAGTTGTGTGTGCTGGTGTTTCTGCTCATGATGGCGCTCTCTCGGGAGGTGAATGGTTTTTTATACATGTTTATTTAACATTTTCACCAATTGTGGAGAATCTTTTTTGTATACCCTTGATGCAACTAACTCTATTTATGTATCGTTTTCTTTTTTTATATAACAGATGGTAGTAGATATCAACAACAAGGTGTGAGCGCTTTGTGTGGGAATATTGCACATGTACCTCCCATCAATGGCCATAAGTTTCTTTAGATTGAGTAGCTTCTCAAACTGGTCCGTACATGGTGATTCATATTGTATTTGGCATATGGTTTTTTCTATTGCAGCATCTACTATCATGGGTGGTAAGAAATCAAGAAACAATTATTGTTTAATAGCATATGTGAATTGTGAATTGATCACTTTACAATGTTCATTTTGAGGTCTAAATTGAATCGCCATTAGAGGATAATGTTGATTCTATAATTTTATTGTTAATATGCTTGACGTTACCTAATATTTGTTTTTTCATGAATTTCGTCTGCAGGTAATACAGAACCAGGGAGTCCATTGCTTCCAGTGTTAGCTGTGTACTTTCCTGAAGTTATGCTACCTGATGGAGTCACCGGGTACATCGGTTCATCAATTGTTGGTAACATCTTTGTTATGTGTAGGGTTAATCATATTGGGCTTAAACAGGGCAGGGACATTCGTAAGAATATAATCGAAATCTATTTAGAATTGTTGATTTGCAACCACAAGCACCCGCTGTTCATTCTCAGATACGTATCTCAGTCATAGACTCATAGTTATCAGCTAGGTTATTAATGGGTTAATGAAATAGGAGGTATGATAATATGGTTGGTTCAATTTGTATGAAAACTAATAACAAAACTTTTTGTAGTCTGATTTGAGGTGAAGATGTGATGTCAAGGGATTTACAACAAAAATGGAAAGTTGTCTAATGACAACAAACCATGGTCTTTGGAGTTATGTCATGTTCGTGTTCATCAGCTTCGAAGAGGCACATCAAGTACCATTTTTTCCTTACTGACTGCACTATAAATAATAAATAATTGTAATATTGATAATGTGTGCTCATTTCTATTCATTTTCTTACTTCTTGACAGGAATTTTACTTTGTCGAAAGACAAAGGTCGCAAAAACTCGACTTGCTGCACTTTTCAGTCACAAAACATCAACAGTTGTTGCTGATAGGTTAGGGAAAAAAATTTCTGTTAACAAATTGGTGTGTTTGGTCATATAGTCAAGTATGGTTATCTGTTAGGAATACAAATATTCATGTAAAAGTCTCGGTCACCTGATTATTGTAATAGCATTAAGTTAGCTCGTAGTTAGTTTATATAATAGTTAGTTAGTATTAGTTTAAGTAACACCGTGGAAGAAGGACGGGTCTTCACCCACTGTATGCCTGATCCACAGCCCGGGTGTGGGCGTTTATGTTGTAAGTATAAATACCCCTCTCCACATGTGGAGAGGGTTGGACCTTCATTTCACCATAATCTAATATCTCTATTTCTCTCTCAAGGTTCCACTCTCACTTCTTCTATATCACATTCAACGCCACACAAACCACAAGGAAATCATGTTTCCAACTTGATTAGTATTCTACAATTGCTATAAAGAGTCAAGGTTTCATCTTAGGGCCTTGTAGAATCGGATTTGAGGTGGTTTTGTGTAGCTTTTGTGAGTTTGAAGTCACTTTCTTGAAAAACATCTTGGTTTGATCTTTCTAGTGTTATTAGACATGTTAGTGATGTACTTTTATGATCCTTGGTGTTAGTAGAACATTGTGTTTCAGTTGGTTATACCATATCTTTAATCTATTTGAAGTTTGGATTAGGTTTTGGGCGTATTTCATAGTTGCGATTAGTTCCATTGTTGCATTGCTTGTCTGCGTTTAGTTTCAGATCTCTGTGGTTAGTTTGCCTGCATTTACTATTTTGGGAATACAAACAAATCGCAAGGAAAGTGACAGTTTTGGACTTTTGTCTCTGCGATTAGCTCCTGCGGTTAAGTGGGCTGCGATTAGTTCTTTGTGTTTAGCTTTCTGCGGTTAAGTGGGTTGCGATTAGTTCCTTGTGGTTAGCCTCATCTGCGGTTTGAATATTCTGCGGTTTGCTTATTCTCCGTTTGGATTATTCTTCGGTTTGCTATAGTCTGCGGTTAACTATCATGCGGTTTGGTCATCTATCATTGAGGTTAACTATTCTACGGTTCGGTCAATTTACGGTTAACTATCTCTGCGACTTGTGCACTTCATTGCAAGTATCTCCTACTCTGCGGTTTGGTTGTTTCAGTTGCGGTTTTCTCTTTTTTAGCAATTTAGTAAGTGATGAGATTCATGTGATAGGACAATCATTTTGCAATTCGTGAATTTTTGTAACTTTAGTCGTTTCAATTAGTCTAATTTTGATCTGACGTTGTAAGTTAATCCTTACGACTTGACTAATCTCAATTGGATAGATTGCAACTTGACTTGTCACAACTCTACACTTGATGCAAACTGTCACTCACCTGGTATCTCTCTCTTAGCTTAATCTGCTGAATATATCATCCGGTTTCTTTTGTTCGTTTGAAGATTTTGTGATGTCGACATCCTCTGATGACATTCAAGCTGCTGGGTCAGACACCCGACCTCCGATGTTGGACAGAACCGACTATGAATCATGGGCACAAAGGATTCATCTCTACTTTTTGGGTAAGGAAAATGGAATCAAAATTTTGAAATCCATCGATGAGGGACCCTTTCAAATGGGTACTACTAGAGACACGGTCGCAGCAACTGATCAAAAACTGGCTGTAGCTGGTCCAGATAGACCTCACACTTACAATGAGCTGTCGGATGAAGAAAAGAAACGCTATGATGCCGACATCAGAGCATCGAATATTGTCATTCAAGGGCTTCCTAAAGATGTCTACAAACTTATCAACTACAACACTGAAGCCAAGGCTGTCTGGGATAATGTGAAAATGCTCCTTGCGGTGTCTGAGTTAACCAAAGAAGATCGGGAGTCTCAGCTATACGATGGATTTGAGCATTTCAAAATGAACCCAGGTGAAAGCATCACTGATTATTACGTCAGATTTCACAAGCTGGTCAATGATATGAAAGCTATCAAGATGATAATGCCCAATATTCAGCTTAATTCCAAATTCGTGAATAACATGGCACCAGAATGGGATAGTTTTGTTACAGCCGTTAAGCTCAACAAAGGTCTCAGGCATACTAATCATGAACAACTCTATGCATATCTCCTACAACATGAGAAACATGCGGCTTGTGATCGGGTAATGCGAGAAAAGCTCAATCCGTCAACATCAAATGAATCTCTTGCCTTTGTCTCTAATGTTCAACCACTTACCCAAACTTCAAATGATCAATCTTAACCATTACAACCATCTTCCAGGTCTACGCCAACAAATGGTCAATCATCAACTACCTCACCATCTGCTTTGAACTCACAACTGGATTCTGGGTATTCTCACACTGACATGATGATTGATAATCTCTCCAACTAAGTTTCCTTACTGGTCCAACAGTTCAGGGCTGCACTTCCATAAACTAATAACCAACTTAGGACTTCGTCTAATCCACGTAATCAGGCAGTCATTGAAGATGGTAGGGTGGTGGTGCAGAATGTGCACGGAAGACAAAACTTCAATCAAAGAAATGCTGGTAGAGAAAATGGGCAGTACAGAGTTGGGAATGCTCTTCAAGTACAAACTAAGCAGCCTAAGTGTTATAACTGCGGAGGGTTGGGCCATATAGCTAGGAATTGCACTCTCCCAAAGCGTCCTCAAAACTCTGAGTACTTCAAGGACAAGATGTTACTAATGCAGGCGCAAGAGAATGGGACTGTGTTGGATGATGAAGCTCTGCTCTTTCTGGCTGGTAATGACGGGAATAAATTTGATGCTGATGTGGATGATCAGCCTGTTCAGGACGTGGCTCTAAATGATCCGAATATCTTTCAAGTTGAAGAATGTGATGCATTTGACTCAGACGTAGATGACGAACCTACTGCTCAAACCATCTTCATGGCTAATCTGTCTGCAGCTGCATCCTCTCCACAACATCCTAACTCCTCCATCACATCTGCTATCTCTGAGGTACCAACATCACTTAATCCTGATCTGAATACTTCTACAATTTTGCAGGGGGTGTGTGACTCGGTACAAATCAAGAATATTGTCAACACAAACACCACTGATATGGGAAATACGATTAATATTGATGAGGCAAAAAATGAACCACTTTTAGGGGGTCATTTAAGCCCAGAATTGAATTTATTTGACAAAATATTGCCCTAAATCGTTCCTTTTGTGATTTTAGGTACTTTGGGAGTGAAATCTGGAAAAGGAAGCAATTCGGACGTTTTTGGAGCATAAAAGTGAAGAAAACGCCAAAGTCTTAATTTTCCTTGCTGGGAACAGTAGGTGACGGCGTCAAGAAGGAAATTCTGACGGCGTCAAGAGTAATTTCCATGACGACCCAGTACAGAATTGAAGGCGTCACAAGGTAGGGCGTCAAGAGTAAAATACGTGACGGCCTAGAAAATGCTATAACGTGACAGCGTCAAAAGTAGATCAAGGCAGTCCGAGGAGTATTTTGGCGGCGAGATGACAGCTTCACCAATTTGTTCTTGACGCCGTCAGCCTCAATTTCCTATATATAGTTTTCTAATTTTCATTCATAAAAAAAGAGAAGTTTTGGAGAAACCCTAAGGCAGAACTTAGTACGAATTTTACAGGTTTTTCAAGGGTTCTCAGCCCTTGAACCCTTTCATGTGTAATTAAGATAAGTGTTCTTTTAATTAAATCAATATGTCTATGTGTTGTTTGTCTATATCTTGTTCTTGTCTTAATTCTATCATGCTAGGCTAGATCTATCTTGTGTTTGCTTGGATCTAATGAAACCTAGATGTTAATTATGTGTTGATTACTTGTTTATGGTTGTATTGGATGAATGATTTCGATGTTAGGCTTAAGAAAACTGGCAGATCTCCAAATGGTAACATGCTTGAACGTCTTAGGAAACATGAACTGACGTGCACTGGGTTTTATTGGTCGTATTTAATGCATGAGTAAATTCTAATGATCCCATGTTAGGAGCTTCTTAGCTGGCTCGACATAGGAGTGAAGTAGGCACTCATAGGATTGGGGAATTAAGTGCGCCACCCCATGAATGGTATTAAGGAATACAATCCGTCATCCACGCAACTATAACAAGTAATTAACGTGTAAAAGATATCTAGGGAGTAGTGAAATCTAAGTAAACACAACTTCTCCACTTATTGCTCACAACCTTAGTTAATTTAGTTTATTTTCATTTCTATTATTTTATTTTGATTGCATCTTTAGTATTGGGTTAGTTGACTAGCAACTAATTCCGCCCAAATCCTTCAAACCCGAGATTTTTACTTGCTTTCTAAAAAATATAAAAATACAAAAATAATCATCCCTCATCTTTAGAACTAGTATTTAGGTTTTCTAATCCTAACGACACTATTCCTAGCTGAATGATCAATCCCACGGTACTTGTCACTATACTATACTACAACGATCAGGTACACTGCCTGGTGGGGGTTGTAAGCTTCTCAAGATCCATTGAGAGGTAAAGCCTGGTGCGATTCCCACGTATCAAGTTTTTGGCACCGCAGCCAGGGGAATAGTTATTGTCTAGGTTAGAATCTCTTTTTATTAGGTCTACTTGCTAGATTCCTTTCTAGTAAGATTTTATTTTTTATTTTTAGGTTTTCTTTAGTCTATCTTATTTCTTTGTGTTTTTTGTTCGTAACTCTTCACCACCCGACATCATAGACGATGGGAACATCTTTGAACCCGTCATCCCACCACAACAAAACCCACCACTAGAACCTCTTAGGCCTCGAACCTTAGGTGCGTATTCCCGACCTAGCCACCAAGGCTACCGAAACACCATTGAGCTCACCGGAGCCAATGTGACCCCCTTTCTATCCGACACCATCCGGTTGGTGCAAAGCGGATGTGTATTCCATGGACTTCGTTCCGAAGATCCAAACCAACATCTTAAGGACTTCCTTAAAATTGTAGACTCCATAGACCTAGATGTTGTAACTAGAGAGACAACCCGATTACGCCTATTCCAATTCTCTCTACGGGATCAAGTTAGTCAATGGCTTGAGCGTTTACCCGCGGGATCCATCACCACATGGGATGATCTCACCACTCATTTCCTTGCTCAATTTTTCCCACCGGGGAGAACTACTAAGCTTAGAAATGACATCTTGATGTTCCAACAACGTCAAAATGAAACCTTTTATGAAGCATGGACTCGATATAAAGACCTGCTCCGAAAAGTCCCTCATCATGGCATCGAACCATGGCTCCAGATTCAAATCTTTTACGATAAAGTTGACTATCAAACAAGGAGAGCCATTGATTACGCAGCCAAGGGCAGGCTAAATAGACTTAGCATTGACGAATGCTGGAAAGTTCTTGAAGGGTTGGCACAATACGAAGAAGAAGGATGGGAGGACCCGATGTTCCCAAGCAAGGGAAAACTTGACTACACACACGCCACCCAAGAGCATTTGTTAGGAAGCATCGAGAAGCAGGTAAAAGAGTTAATGAGGATTGAGAAACCTGCTACTGAAACCGTTTGGAATCCTAGTTTACGCAGGAATGCGGTTATCAACCATAGTCTTCCTGAACGTTCATGACAAGAGGAATTCGAAGGGATAATGGTAACCTTCATGAATAATCAGGAGAAACAAATCCAACACCTAGAAGCACGCATGAAAAGCACTCGCAATGCTTTTATGGATTTAGCAAATCAATTCATAGTAAGGATCAAAGAGAAGATTAAAGAAAATTCCGCACCAAGAAAAATCAAAAAAGTCTTTGAGGTTTCAACTCCTTTGGTGTTTGACCAAAAGGATAATGAGAAATTTTCCCCAAGTGCTTCACCGTCAATCACCCCCCACTTTTGTGAGCATCTTCAGGAAGAGAAGAATTTACAATTTCATAACATTTTCGTTGGATGCTTGTGAACCACGCTCCCAAACTTGTGCAAGAGACGTTCTTTTGGTTTTAAACTCGGTGTGAAGGGGTTACACCTCAAAAACACCACAGATTTGAAACCCTCTATGGAACAACACCTCTTTGTACACACTAGTGACCCGTGCAAAGATTACAACTTAACCAGAACGTCACCCACTCCTTTCTACAACCACACCTCTTTCCGTGATAGTAATGAAACGTTCGACCCTGGTGGACTTCACTAATGGGATAGCTACTCATGGTTTTACTTGTGTTTAGCTATTCACACAAAATGCAGGGACCAAATGTGGAATTGCTCCATTTCTCACCTCACACGGACATCTGACAGCGTCAGGAATTAACTCTTGACACCGTCACCTTGCTAATTCAGCAATATTAACCCAAATCCAATCACTTTCAACCCATACCCCACAATTCTCACCCAAAGTGCTACTACTACTCCGAATCTCCACCCTTCAATTCGACGTCTTCCGCAACCAATCTTCACTTGGTAAGTGATTTTTCTTCACTCTTTTTCGATCAATTGTCCTTAGGATCAATCAATTTTGAAAACCCCTTTCGCACGAAACCCCATTCTTGACCCATCATTGACAAATCGTAATGCCATCCATTTGGTGATTTTTAAACATGGGGTTATCCTTTGATGATGTTATTCCACTCGGATCATGCATTAGTTTAGGAAAAGCCCTTCATGCCACAGATTTTTTGACCCCCCACCCATGTTTTCCGATTAAAGGAGCGTTTGGGTAATGGGTTAAGAGTTTGAAAATTGATTTTTCCCTCGCATTTGCATGATTCGGATTCTGCTAGGTCTGACGGCGTCAGGACCACTCCTGACGGCATCAGATGTGTCTGACAGCACAAAAATTCATTAAAATTCTCGTTCTAATCGTTTCCGTTCACTCTATCTTTTTCCAGGAAAATGAGCAAGCGATCTTGTCAACATCGTGGCAGTTCCTCTAGGTCCCAAAGAGTTAACTATGGAGAATTGGTCCATAGTTGGAGCGAGTTTGACACTGTTGGCGCCACCACTAAGTATGTGAAGCTTTGTAACCACCATATTGATGCTGGGGCCATGGTTGATTGGGAGTTTCTTATGTCCCAAGGGTTGGAGGCTGCGTTTCTGGGGAGGATCCACACTGATGGATTTGCGGGTCCTCAATGGGAAAGGTTGTTCAGGATTAGGGAGATGGTGTATAGTGAGTTAGTGAGGGAGTTCTTTGCGACCTTCCATTTTGATCAGGTTGAGGCTAGGACGGATATGGGGGGCACCACTATCTATTTTAGGCTAGGAGGTGAGGTGCGATCATGCTCGGTTACTGAGTTTGGTTGGAGGATAGGGTTGTATACTAGGGAGGAGACGGTTGATGGAGGTTTTATGCAGAGGTTGTTGAATGGGGAGACTCAGAGGAGTGGTATGAGGTGTGTCACTTTTTGGCCGACTATTAGGGACGGGGTTTACACCTCGACTACTAGGGCAGCATCCATCAGGGACCCCATAGTTAGGTTGGTCCACAGATGCATCACATACAGCTTGTCAGGATGCCATGGCACCACTCACCGTGTCACTGCTTCAGATCTTTTCTTCCTGTACACCATCTTTTCAGCGGATGTCTACTGCAACATCCCATTTTGGGTAGCTAGTTATTTAAGGACCAGTGTGGGTGAGAGGGATATCGATAAGGTGTATGGGGGGATGTTCGTGACCCGGTTGGCTCATTCCTATGATCTTCTTACTCCTCCGATCATGGGATACTTGAGCGATTGTGGGGCTTGCAGGGAAGTGAGGGCTAAATCCCTCAGGCAGATGGGCATCGTGATGCTAGAGAGGAATGCGACCTATAACTGGTATAAGGCAGGGGGGGCCTGATGATGAGGATGATGATGATGATGAGGTAGGGCCCCAGCAGCATCAGTTCCAGGGTTATGAGGATGGGATAACTGACTACTACCGACACATGAGTCGAGGAGACTGGCAGGCACACCAGGGTGCCTGGATGGGTCAGGTGGACGCATGGCGGACCACCACTGACCAGCGCTTTGATTGGATTTATGATCACACCATCCGCCAGATGCAACACCTCTCCACCCATGATCAGCTTGAGCCTCATCTGCAGATTGACCCATTCCCCGGCCGTGAGACTGACTACCCTCCCTACGGGTACACCGGACACCTCCCTCCTGGCTATGACTACCGTTTTGGTCCTCCTCTCCAGTGATTTCTCCTGATATCTGTTATTTCTGAACAATTTATTGATGGTTGTGTAATTTGAAACATTTGGTATTGTAATAGCTTAGGATGCGGCCTCTGTTGGCCTTGAACAATTTGTTTTTATGTTTACGTTTGTTTGAAATAATTGAATGTGCTCATGGTGACATTCTTCATTTTGTGTGATTTTAATTTGTTTGTTTATTATTTGTTTCCGTATGCATGCTTTATTTTTATTGTTGGTAGATCATGTTTCTCAAGTAAATAGTGGAAATATTTTACTTTGTTGTTTTGGCCTAGTCTTAACTCCACCTAAAAGTATTTTTGCAAAAGATAAGTGTAAGGGGAAACCCCAAATATGTTTTCAAGAAACAAACCGATCATGATTCTCCACAATATTAAATGAACATGTATATTCGTATTTGTTAGAGTCAAATGCTTATATTGAGTCATAATGAAGTTTTGCAGGATTTCCCAGGAAGTGAGACCAAGTTTTTCCAGAAATTTTCCGGAAACTTAACATAAGAATTTCTGCAGGTCACTTCTGACGGCGTCACGAGTTAACTCTTGACGGCGTCACGTGTAAAAATCTGGAAATTTTACCAGTTTTGTTTTTCTAACGGAGTCTTATGGTTTTTGTGAATTATTAAGTTTTATAATCTCCAGGAAATCTGCAAACTTCATTCCACAAGCATTATATCTTATTTTGTTTTCTAGGATTTAGTAACTTATATAGGTTACCGCCGATTTTATGCGAGGTTGTCTTGTATATTTTCTCAGGATTTACAGGTTATGTATGACAAGAAGATGATTTATATTCTGGAAGGGAAGCTTTGATTGTTCATTTTCTTGGAGGAAGATTTAACCTGGCCACCTTATTATCCATACCGAGCGAATCAGGGGAGTATTTGATTTCATTCTTTTTACTTTTTCACTTTTACATTCTTTACTTGAACATTGGGGACAATGTTCATCTTAAGTGTAAGGGGAGGGTAAAATGATGATACCTTACATGTACACTTTCGCTTGAGTTTGTTTTGTTTTACAGTAGATGTGTAATAAAACTATGAGAAATACTTGTTAGTGCAATTTTAGCACCAAATTTAAATTTTTTTACAACATTTAGGAGTGAAACTTTAGCCATAGCAAGCGTCTCATGGATAGGAGATTGTATGACTAGCACATAACCGTATATTCAGAAAAATTTTCCACCCAAATATGTGAGGTTCGCCTTTAGATTTGATAGGAAAAGCATTTACTATTAGTGCTTATGAGTGTACCGGTAGTATTTAGATTCTAGAACTTGCGTTAGTGATGCATCCCGAGACCGCTAGTGAGACTACATTCGTGTAGTAGGATTTACTACATGATAAGAGGCATTAGGATCACCCTTGTCTTAAACCCGTATCATAATTACTTGACCATTTAAGTCATATTACTTGGCTAGTTAAGTCAACTAATTTTTCCCACACCTTAGCGTTGTACTCATTTTTAGTACACGAAACCCCTAGTATACCCCTCCGAGCCTATCTTTTCGTTTCTAACTTTAAGCATTTTACTTAAAGGAAGAATTTGTTACACCCCACTTAAATGTACACCCAAATCGCCTTAGCCTTCCGTGTATGCGCTCATTTTTAGTGCATTATTGTTATTTGTTAAACCCTAAGTTAACTATCTAATTGATTACATGGTTGCTAAGTCGAGTCATATCCTTGTACATATTGTTTTGGGACGATTGGGACTCATGGGTAAAGTACTTATTTTATGGAGTAATGGGGAAGAACATCATTTATTACCCCCATATATACGTTAATCTTAAAAGTACTCCAAGTGTTTTGATTTTCTTAATTCGAGTCATTAGATTAGTTTATTGTAAAGTATGTAAAAATTCAAGTGAAAGGGGAATGTTCATTCCCTATGATGTATTATTTTGGATGGTAGGGTAAGAGTGTATGCACAAAAAAAAAAAAAAAAAAAAAAAACCATGAAAAAGAAAAAAAAAGTAGAAAAAAAGGAAAAGAGAAAAAACATACGGACTACCATCCCGTTTTCATTCTATTTTCATTTTATGTTTTTGTTATTTTTCATTTATTAGCTTAAGTCGAGTCTAGTCTTGGCTTAGCAACGCCATATTGTACATGTAATTAACCAAGATTGTTAACTCACCACCAGTAAAGACTTCCTTTATCCAACAAAACCGTGTATTTCATATCCCTACACCTAACATTACAACCCTTTAAAAGACCTCTTTGATAGTTTATCCTAGGTGCTTACGCCATGTGGTGGAGGTTTGATCCTTTCCCAAGCCTATGGTAATCTATTTTGCTATGACAGGTAGTGAGAGATATCTTCCATTTCCATATTCTAATTTATACTTTATTACACCCGAGAGATGTGAGTATCTAAACACTATTTGTGTGGTGCTAATGTATGACCTCCGTGCTTGTCTATTGGTCTTTAGTGGA
This sequence comes from Artemisia argyi, assembly GCA_030686995.1. Taxonomy (NCBI): domain Eukaryota; kingdom Viridiplantae; phylum Streptophyta; class Magnoliopsida; order Asterales; family Asteraceae; genus Artemisia; species Artemisia argyi. Next base: position 107,915,356 of record CM060685.1, read on the forward strand.
ATGATTATTTGTTGTAAATACTTTTATATTAGTGTTAAATGACCCCTAACTTGTATTTTGACTAGAATAAAAGCGCATTTGCTTGAGGACAATCAAATCTCAAGTGTAACGGTATATGATGAGGCGAAAAATGAACCACTTTTAGGGGGTCATTTAAGCCCGGAATTGAATTTATTTGATCAAATATTGCCCTAAATCGTTCCTTTTGTGATTTTAGGTACTTTGGGAGTGAAATCTGGAAAAGGAAGCAATTCGGACGTTTTTGAAGCATAAAAGTGAAGAAAACGCCAAAGTCTTAATTTTCCTTGCTGGGAACAGTAGGTGACGGCGTCAAGAAGGAAATTATGACGGCGTCAAGAGTAATTTCCATGACGACCCAGTACAGAATTGAAGGCATCACAAGGTAGGGCGTCAAGAGTAAAATACGTGACGGCCTGGAAAATGCTATAACGTGATGGCATCAAAAGTAGATCAAGGCAGTTCGGGGAGTATTTTGGCGGCGAGATGACGGCATCACCAATTTGTTCTTGACGCCGTCTGCCTCAATTTCCTATATATAGTTTTCTAATTTTCATTCATAAAAAAAGAGAAGTTTTGGAGAAACCCTAAGGCCGAACTTAGTACGAATTTTACAGGTTTTTCAAGGGTTCTCACCCCTTGAACCCTTTCATGTGTAATTAAGATAAGTGTTCTTTTAATTCAATCAATATGTCTATGTGTTGGTTGTCTATATCTTGTTCTTGTCTTAATTCCATCATGCTAGGCTAGATCTATCTTGTGTTTGCTTGGATCTAATGAAACCTAGATGTTAATTATGTGTTGATTACTTGTTTATGGTTGTATTGGATGAATGATTTCGATGTTAGGCTTAAGAAAACTGGCATATCTCCAAATGGTAACATGCTTGAACGTCTTAGGAAACATGAACTGACGTGCACTAGGTTTTATTGGTTGTATTTAATGCATGAGTAAATTCTAATGATCCCATGTTAGGAGCTTCTTAGCCGGCTCGACATAGGTGTGAAGTAGGCACTCATAGGATTGGGGAATTAAGTGCGCCACCCCATGAATGGTATTAAGGAATACAATCCGTCATCCAGTCAACTATAACAAGTAATTAACGTGTAAAAGATATCTAGGGAGTAGTGAAATCTAAGTAAACACAACTTCTCCACTTATTGCTTACAACCTTAGTTAATTTAGTTTATTTTCATTTCTAGTATTTTATTTTGATTGCATCTTTAGTATTGGGTTAGTTGACTAGCAACTAATTCCGCCCAAATCCTTCAAACCCGAGATTTTTACTTGCTTTCTAAAAAATATAAAAATACAAAAATAATCATCCCTCATCTTTAGAACTAGTATTTAGGTTTTCTAATCCTAGCGACACTATTCCTAGCTGAATGATCAATCCCCCGGTACTTGTCACTATACTATACTACAACGATCAGGTACACTGCCTGGTGGGGGTTGTAAGCTTCTCAAGATCCCTTGAGAGGTAAATCCTGGTGCGATTCCCACGTATCAAATATCCCATATGAAATGTATGTGAATGACAATGGACTGCCTGTTGTACCAAGTGACATGCCGTCTATTGACTCTAGTGAACATGAGGTACATGAGCACACGATATACAACCCTGATGATTCCTTGATTACTAGAGTTAACACCCTTAAGGATCAAGTGAATATTTATGAACAGCGTGCTAGATTTGAGCTGAATGAACGTGAGCAGAAAATGGAATGGCAAATGCGTACTTACATATCTGAAAACAATTCCAAACAAGAAACATTGAAAAGGGAGTTAGTTTCTTTAAAAAAACAATTAGATCAAACCGTTAAACAAAAACAAGAATTTCAAAAAGGTTTGACTTCAATCAAACTCGAATATAAAGATAAAGAGACTAAACTTCTAAATGATTTCTCAAAACTCAAAATGTTGAAATATAAATTGGAAGATAAGTTGTACACACAAGGCCAAACCATTCAATCTGCTCAAATGATGCAAAACCATAGGAAACTAACTGATGAATTTAGTGAAAAGGATGCCTCTAAGCCCAAAGCAAAATTCCTTAGAAATGGTTTATGTGCTCAACCAGCATCATATGATGGAAACACTATACTTGAACCTAACCATGCCCCTCCTGATATGAGATCCTATGACGAGATTGATGAGGCGGAGGATAGAACTAGGGTAAAACTTGCTGAACGATTAAAGGATCCTAAGTGCATAGCTAATAATATTGTGTTTCACTATGATTATGCGAATGATAATCATTCTGCCATTTTTGTTCCTCAGAAGAGAATCCTTTCTGACAAAGTGTTTTGGAATATAGACATTGAGAAAATGAAAGCTGAAAGATTTATGGGTAGCACACGCACTATCTTTAGAATTGCTGACCCACACAGTGTAATACTCTAATTGGGTTGTATGTTCTAGGTCAATTGTTTAATGACTTTGAGAAAACATGTAAAATGAGAATTACACCTACAGGGATTACAGAAGGGGAAAGGGATTTTGAGAAAACAAAACAGTGTTACCTAACTGAAGTTATGCCATTTTTCAAACTTCTCAAAGAACATTTTGAGGGCCTTAAAAACACCATTAATGATGATGTGACTCAAATGAAAAAGGTTTTTAATGAAGTGGAAAGTGATGGTAACCAATTAGCTATTGATCTCAAATACAGTGAAATTGACAGGAAAAACATTCTCATTATGAATGAAAACTTGATTGCTAATTGCATTGCAAAAGATGTGTTTTACACTGTAACCGACTCAACATTATCTGCTTGACAATTTCATGAAATGTCGGTTACTTTGAATGTATTCCAGAATCGTGTAATTGAGCTTGAGGGGGAGAATTACAAACTTACTGAAAAAATTCAAAACGACGACCATGATAACATGGTCAGGAATTTCTCAAAACTAGAAGTTGATAATCTTAACTTATAACTAAAATATCAACATCCAGAAGAAAGCATAAAAATATCAAATGCCAAGACATCTTCGGATGCTCCTGAGTTTGACACATGTTTTGAATTAGCCAAAAAGGATGAAGTAATTCAAGCCCACTCAAACACGATTCAGAAATTGAAGGTCCAAATTGCACAATTAAAGTCGAACATAAGCGACGTGACCAATACCAATTACCAGAAGTCGATAGATTCTCAAAAATTTCAGAAACAAGGCATTATCAATGATTTACAACATGAAAACGAGTGGCTTCGTGCTGAAATGTCAAACGCTAAAAAACGTTACAAAGAGTTATTTGAGTCTATTAAAATAACACATGACCAAAACAATGAAAGAGTCACTTCTTTGTTAAACGAAATTGAGAATCTAAAGACTATGGTGAAGGGTAAAATGCCCGTCGTTTCATGTGATCATGCAATTTCCAATGTACATGCTTTTAAGAAATATGCTTCCGATGCTATGAATGTCTCTCTTCCCCTTAGGAACAATAAGTTAGTTCATAGCAACTATCTTAGATGTCTTAAGGATTGTCTGGCCATACTTAGAGAAACCATTGAAGATGAGAGGATACCTAAATCACATGATGATGCTATTGTTGGTGCTTGCTTCCTCACTAATAGAGCCCCAAGAATGATAACAAGTCAGATAGGTCATTTGCGTCGCACCCTAACAGTGGCAACAAACATGTTACATTAGATTATCCCCAAACCATGTCACAATCCACCATCATGATCACCGGTAAACAAGTAGCAACTAATCATACTAATGTTTCCATCATTGCTTCTACAGGAGTAAAAGGTGTATATAATGCTAGCAAGTCACAGCCTAGGTGCAATACAAAGAATGATAGGACTTTGCCGGCTAAGAGTACACTTATGAAGGAAGTAGAAGAATCCTCTAGGAACAATAAAGTTATGCTTAATGAAAGGAATCGAGTTGAATCAAACATTTGTGTTAACTATGATGTAATTAATTCGAATTCCGGTGCTATTTGTAAGACTTGTAATGAATGTTTATTTTATGGTAATCATGATGCTTGTGTTGTGTCTTTTATAAAATCAACTATGAAATCTCCGGTTATGAATGTTTCGAGTGTTAAAAGGGTAAAACAAGTATGGAATAAAACAGGAAAAGTGTTCACTAATGTTGGTTATCAATGGAGACCTACTGGTAGGAAATTCACCCTAGGAGAAAAGTGCCCAATGACTAGGATCACTAACTCCAAAGTTGTGCCAATTAAGAAGTGGAGACCTACTGGTAGAATGTTCCCTTTAGAAGCAATTAGTACCACTCCTAGTTCTAGTACAACAAAATGTTAAAATTCCAGTGATATATCTGTAACATATGATAATCCAATATTTGTGTATGCTAACCAAATGGACCCCAACTGTTTGTGGGGCTCCAACTTTTTCAGTTATCCACCATTGTCTGGTTTCAATTGCAGGTCGTACAAATCGTCCTTTGGTATTTGGACTCAGGCTGCTCAAAACATATGACTGGAGATCGCTCGCGGCTCAAGAATTTTGTGGAAAAGTTCATTGGTCCGGTCAGATTTGGGAACGACCATTTTGGATCTATAATGGGTTATGGTGATTACGTCTTTGGAGACAGTGTAATATCCAGAGTATACTACGTGGAAGGACTTGGGCACAATCTATTTTCTGTTGGTCAATTTTGTGACTCTGATCTTGAAGTTGCCTTCAGAAAGCACGCCTGTTTTGTTAGAGAATTAGATGGTGTTGATCTCCTCAAGGGGAGTCGGGGCACTAATCTTTATACCATCTCTATCGAAGACATGCTACGGTCCTCTCCAATTTGCTTGCTTTCAAAAGCCTCTAAGAACAAATCATGGTTGTGGCATCATCGTTTAAACAATTTGAACTTCGGTACCATCAATGAACTCAAACGTAAGGATCTTGTTCGAGGCTTGCCCAGACTTAAGTACGAAAAAGATCATTTGTGTTCCGCATGTCAAATGGGCAAGAGCAAAAAGCACACCTATAATCCCAAGACTGTCAATTCCATCATGGAAGTTCTACATACTCTTCACATGGATCTCTGTGGACCAATGAGGATTCAAAGTATCAATGGAAAGAAATATGTGCTTGTTATTGTCGATGATCACTCTCGATTCACGTGGGTAAAGTTTCTACGATCAAAAGACGAAACTCCGGAAACCATCATCAAACTCATCAAGATGTAGCAAGTTCATCTCAACAAAACAGTTAGATTCATTCGTACTGATAATGGAACGGAGTTTGTGAACAAACAACTTACTTAATTTTATGAATGTTTCGGCATTAGTCATCAAAAGACATTCCACGTACTCCTTAACAAAATGGAGTTGTTGAAAGACGCAATCGAACCTTAGTTGAAGCCGCAAGGACTATGCTCATCTTCTCTAAAGCTCCTATGTTTCTTTTGGCTGAGGCAATTGCAACTGCATGTTACATACAGAATCGATCCTTGATACATCCTCTCCATTGCAAGACTCCATATGAACTGGTTCATGGCAAAAAACCAGACCTTTCGTTTCTTCGAGTGTTTGGTGCATTGTGCTATCCAACTAATGATAGTGAAGACCTTGGGAAACTCAAGGCCAAGGCCGACATTGGTTTCTTCGTTGGCTATGCTCCAGAGTGAAAGGGGTACCGAATCTACAAAAAACATACCAGATACATAATGGAAACAATCCACGTTACTTTCGATGAGCTGACTGAGCAACCGGTTCCTGGACAATCAAGTTCTGGACCCGTACCTAATATTTTGTCTCCTGGACCAATAAGCTCCAGGCTTGTACAAAATCCCACTTCTGCTACTCCTTTTATACTTCCTACAAGTGAAGATTGGGAGAAACTGTTTGACCCTATGTTTGATGAATACTTTGAACCTCAACATGTGGATGCTCCAGAAGCCACAGTCGTTCAACAACCAGCTGGGGTAGCAAATGTCCTAGTTGATAATGCTGGGCCATCCACTTCGTTGTCATGGGATCTTGAAGCCCCCACCATCAGTCACTCAGTTACCACATTAAATGGTCAACCTTCACTTGTACAACGAGTAGCAACTGTGGATAATTCATTTGAAGTAAATCCTTTTTCTCCACCTGATAATGAGCCATTTGTTAACATCTTTGCCCCTGAATCGTCAAATGATGCTACATCCTCCGACGAATCTAACATGGCTACATCAGTTCCCTATCCTCAACCCCATGAATACCTTAGGAAATGGACAAATGATCACCCAATTGACAACATTATTAGAAACCCTTCGCGTCCGGTATCTACCCGTAAGCAACTTGCAACCGACGCATTGTGGTGCTTCTTCAATTCTTTCCTCTCTAAAGTTGAACCAAAAGACGTCAAGGATGCAATGTCTAAACACTCATGGTTCACTGCAATGGTGGACGAGATTCATGAGTTTGATCGAATGGATGTGTGGGAATTAGTACCGCCTTCCGATTGTGCTATGATCATTGCTCTCAAATGGATATTTAAAGTTAAACTTGATGAGCATGGAGACGTATTGAAGAAAAAGGCAAGGCTTGTGGCAAAAGGATACCGTCAAGAAGAAGGTATAGACTTTGAAGAATCCTTCGCACCTGTTGCTAGAATTGAAGCCATAAGAATATTTCTCGCAAATGCTGCAAGTCAAAACATGGTGGTTTATCAAATGGATGTCAAGACTGCATTCTTAAATGGCGATCTACAAGTGGTGGTGTATGTAAGCCAACCCGAAGGTTTTGTAGATCCAGAATGCCCTAATCATATGTATCGTTTGAAGAAGGCTCTCTATGGGCTTAAGCAAGCGCCTAGGGCGTGGTATGACACCTTGTCTAAATTCCTTCTTGCTAACAAGTTTTTCAAAGGGGCTGTTGATCCTACACTCTTTACCAGAAAAACGGGCAAAAACCTTCTTCATGTACAAATCTATGTTGATGACATCATATTTGCCTCCTCTGATCCCAAAGAGTGTGATTGTTTCTCCCAAGAGATGAGTTCTGAATTCTAGATGTCTATGATGGGTCAAATGTCTTTCTTTCTAGGATTGAAAATTTCTCAAAATCCCAATGGCATCTTCATCAATCAATCCAAGTATGCCAATGAAATTTTGAAGAAATTTGGATTCGATTCATGTGACTTAGTTGATACTCCTATGATTGAAAGATCAAAACTAGATGAAGATGATGTTGGAATCCCTTTCGAAAAACCAAGTATCGAAGCATGATTGGTTCCTTAATGTATCTTACTGCCAGCAGACCAGATCTTCTATTTGATGTTTGCATGTGTGCTCGGTATCAATCCAAACCCACCAAGAAACATCTGGAAGCTGTCAAGAGAGTCTTTCGGTATCTTAAACGTACAATCCACATGGGCCTATGGTACCCCAAGGACAGTTCTATGGCTCTCACAGCATATTCTGATGCTGACCATGCAGGATGTCAAGACACTCATCGCAGTACATCTAGGGGTGCTCAGGTTTTGGGTAATAGGCTAGTCAGTTGGTCGTCAAAGAAACAAATGAGTACCTCCATCTCCTCCACAGAAGCTGAATACATTGCCATGTGCTCGTACTGTGCTCAGATATTATGGATGAGATCTCAACTTTCAAACTATGGCTTCGTATACAACAAGATTCCCATGTACTGTGACAACAAAAGTGCAATTGCACTCTGCTGCAACAATGTCCAACACTCAAGGACTAAGCACATTGACATTCGACATCACTTCATCAGGGAGCAAGTTGAGAAAGGAATTGTGGAACTTTACTTCGTGAGGACTGAGTTCCAGTAGCTGATATCTTCACCAAAGCACTTTCTAGGGACCGATTTCAATTCATCCTCCCACGCCTTGGTATGAAGTGTCTCACGCCTGAAGATCTCTTAAGTCTTCAGGAAGATTAGGAGGAGTAAAGGGGTTGCTTCACATATCCTTTGTACATAATATTAACACAAAAAGAAAATAGAAAAATATAAAACCTATAAAAACCATAAAAATCTGAAAAATCATATAAAATAAAAAAAAATATTCTTCTCACGACATGTCTCTTGTGTAATCAATATTATGTACGATTCTAGAAATGTCATTCAATAATGACACGGAATCATACATATGCTTGTGCAAAAGTTTTTCGGTTTCAAATAAAGTTTTTTTTCTAAAACATGTCGTTTCTCAAAACATTCTTCAAAATTATGGCTTGTAGTCATTTCAGGCTGCAACCCAGACTTCAAAATTATGGCTTACTATTACTTTAGATAGCAACCCGGTTTTCAAAAATGAGGAAAACACGTCGCCAAAAAGACGGTTGTTCCTAGCAAAGGGTGTCGTTCATCCGATCGTGAATTACTTTATATTCATGCACCCTTTATCTAATGTACGTTTCAGTGCATTATTTATTGATAAAGAAGAGAAGTCTTCTTTTCATCGCCAAATACTTTCCCTTCTATGATTTTTCCGGAAAGTATTTGTGTAAAACTTGGTGGTACCATGAGATTTTGATTAAAAATCAAATTGAACTCAAATGTTTGATAAAATTTTCTCTCAATCAATGACTTTCATATTTTATGAAAAATAATTCAGTTTTAACATCCGTCATTGATTGAGGGGGAGAATGATTTCTCAAAATTTTATGTATCATCAAAACTCTCCACTTTGTACAAAAGCAACAAAACGATTGGTGATGGTTATGTGTCATAATGAGTACATTTTAAAAGTGTTTTCGTTAAAACTTTGAATCTTTTGTAAACTCTTCAAATCTGACACATAACAACCTCCCTCACAGATTGAGGGGGAGCAAGAAAAAGTTCCTTTTATCAGAAAATATTAAAATTGACCGCATTTCTCTCCCAAAAGCTTTCTAACTTAAAAAATCAATTGAGATCCAAAATCTCAAAAGATTTGAAATTTTTTATCGGGGGAGAGAATGTGATTTAAATATGAAATCTTATATTCAAAATGTGATCTTTTGGAGTCAATGTGCTCCCACATATGTGCTAAACTCTTTCGAATATCGATGCACATATTGAGGGGGAGCAAAAGGCGTTTGTGGAAGTTATACCAAAGACCGACCATTTATCTTTATGCATGGAGTTATAAGGATGGTTAAGGTTAGGTATGAGTTCCTATGATCCACCAAAACCGGAAGGATCTTCCCAGGGACAATCCATAGATAGATTAGAAGTCATTAGGAATGATTGAAAAAAGGAGAAAAGTGAGAAAGGGAAGAGTGTGGACTGAGATAGAGCTAGGACTGGAACAAACCCAACAAGGTTCTGGTGATGAAGTCTCGGTAAGCACTGAAGTGGTTGAAGAATGAAAAAGAAATGAAATGTGAAAAGGGTGAAAAGAAATAGCCCTCCATATATTCAACCTTAGGGCAGAAACCGGGTTCAATTCATAATCTACTGGCGGTTACCAAGGTAACACCGATATTGAAGACAAGACGTCATGGACCCAGTGACGCACTGCACTAAACTTCCCAACCACTCAAGTTCTCTTAAAAGAGCTTGTTTCATTCTCACGGGAAACCCTGTGCAATGTATCGACCGCTCATTGCGAGGTATGTTGATACCTAAAACAGGAGACGCCTCCCCAGTCTCCAGGAGCGGATCAAAATGCAATATTGAGTCTAGAGCCATGAGATCATCCATAAATCTCGATAGGACACATTCCAAATATGCTTATTGTCTCACACTATGTGGAAAATAAGATAAAATATTTAGAGTCCAATGCATTATCCTTGTGGTATTGCCAGAGCATCCGAGTGATATGAAAATATTCACAATGAAGATGGAAATCCTTCTAGAGCGAACATCTTTCAAGCTCTTGGTAGGTGACATGTGAGATCCATCTTGGATCAATGCTCAAGTGACAACTGGAAAGCAACAATGGTGCGATTCAACATTGAATCAAACTTGTTCCAGGATATGGATTGACGGATACTTTTGCAAAAAACCTTTCAGTGTGCTCACAAACTAATTTTTGAGCACATTGATTGTGTACATTATTTCAAACAAAAGTATTTTTGATAGAAATATGATTCAAAGCTTAAAACTCTCGTCGTGTCTCAAAATGCTTATCATATGACACGCGAGTGATTTCTATAAATCAATTTCTCATCAATCCATGAATATTTATTCACCGATTCACTCTATCGTGCTGTCTGCTTTGAGACGTTCCAATATGAGAACATGCTAAGTATAAAGATTCCAAAGTGGATTCTGTAGAAATTTCATTACTACAAGCTGGAAATTCCTGTCAAGGAGAGTCCTCTTTAAAAGAGTCTCTACCTGATCACAAATCGGTTTTCACAAAACCGGAGGGTAGTCTGTCCTCACAGAACGAATGACAAAGCCATATTCGTTCTCTATCTTGATTGCTAACTATTTTATTTCAGGGACACATATAAAGATGGCGTTGATGGCTCCAATTTCCAGCTGAATCGGGTAAATCCATACCTCATGCTCACACATCCTCCACACTATCAATGAAGATGAGAGGCTTGCTACAACAAATGTTGAGAGACTACCAACAACATTTCCGCAACTCTGATGAAAAGGTCTCCTGACCCACAACTCTAATGTAAAGTCTCCAGATCCAGAAGGGTGTGAGCATGATGGTCCTAAAGTCACTACATCACATGAAGGCGATACTGCTATGGATGAGCTTGGAGATTTACAGTGGCTGATGATCTCAAAGAAGCTCAACGATCACATATCACTAAGGAATTCAAATCACAAGTTCGCTTGCTTGAAGTACAAAGTGTGTAGAAAAGTGAAGAATCAGATCCTACGAGCTACAGAGACGAAAGAATGCTTAAAGACCAAAGAGCTTAATTTCAAAGATGACCTCGCTTAGGGGGAGATTGTTAGGAATACAAATATTCCTGTAAAAGTCTCGGTCACCTGATTATTGTAATAGCATTAAGTTATCTTGTAGTTAGTTTATATAGTAGTTATTTAGTATTAGTTTAAGTAACACTGTGGAAGAAGGACGGGTCTTAACACACTGTATGCCTGATCCACAGCCCGGGTGTGGGCGTTTATGTTGTAAGTATAAATACCGCTCTCCACATGTGGAGAGGGTTGGACCTTCATTTCACCATAATCTAATATCTCTATTTCTCTCTCAATGTTCCACTCTCTCTTCTTCTATATCACATTCAACGCCACACAAACCACAAGGAAATCATGTTTCCAACTTGATTAGTATTCTACATTAACTCCTTTAATTTGCAGACTTTAATTCCACATGCTTGAGTCTTGAAGTTATATAGGCAAACTCTCAGAGTCCCTAAAAGAGTACATGCTCCCAGTAAAGGCGAATTAACAATTATATAGGCAAGAACAATTAAACTGTAATGTGGCAACAGAGTAATCTATTTAATCTATTTATTGGAGCTTTACATGTCGGATATTGTTGATGTTGCGCCAAGTTAATTGCTAGTAAATTGTAACACATTGAGCACCAAAATCTGCTTCTTTGTTGCGCCAAGTTAATTGTTGTTGTTATCAGTGTAATTTGGGTCAAAATAAGAAGTTTTCAAAAAGTAGTCATCTTGGAATTGGTTCTACTACTAACCTGCTTATTAGGCAACAGTTTACTACATTCTCAAATGCCTTTTGAGATGCTAATTGGAGTCAACTTAATAATATAGTTTCTTGGTTTTGCAGCAATCATGGGATTTGACTTTCAAAGTCGATACTAATAAAGATGGATTGCATAAGACCTGGAAAGAAACCTGATGGTCATGTTTGTGGAGAATAGAGACCACATTTTGCTGACGTAAGAAAACTTCTAATTAAGTATTATATTAGTGATTGAGTAACAAAACTAATAATCATTAACAAAAAGACTAAAAGACTGCAACAGTAGCTAGCTTTACTCTATGATTTGATTCCAAACGTAATAGCCAACATTGGCCTGTATTACACCCCCAACAATTGCTTTTGAACCATGATATCTTATCTTAAAGGTTCCTGTTCACTTTAACTAGCCATGATACCTTAACATCATTAGGTAAAACTTTGCAAAGACACTACTGTCATAACCACTCTCCAGTATCCATTATGCTTATTTCTGAATCAACAATCGCTTCTTTGTGAAGGTGCCTCTATAAAGCGGGTGGCAACATATACATGGTTCATAATTGTGGCAGCGAGGAATCACATTTGACGATTGAGACCAGTGGCAACGGAGCAACAAAAGGAGTCTTGATACACATGTCAAGTTATTAAAAGGATGTGTATCTGCTAGAGTTTTAGGTACGCGAAACAAATGCTTTGTACTTAGTCATTTGAGTTCAATGGTTTAGTTGCTGATTCATAGGCTTCTTTTCTTTCTTTATATGTGATGCGTGGAATTGCACCCTCGCAAAAGGTTTTACCTCTCAAGGGATCTTGAGAAGCTTGTAATCCCCACCAGGCAGTGTACCTGTTCGTTGTAGTATAGTATAGTGACAAGTATCGGGGGATTGATCGTTCAACTCAGGAATATTGTTCGCTGGGGTTAAAAAGTCTACTAAACTAGGTCTAAAGGTGAGGGATGATTCTTTTTGTATTTTTATATTTTTATAAAAGCAAGTAAAATCTCGGGTTTTGAAGGAGTTGGCGGAATTAGTTGCTAGTCAACTAACCCAATTAACTAAAGATCCAATCAAAATAAAATAAAATAAACTAAAACTAATTGTGGTGTGAACAATAATAAGAGAAAATGTGTTTACTTAGATTTTATTACTCCCTAGATATCTTTTACCGGTTGATTAACTTGTTAGAATTGCATGGATGATGGGTTATATTCCTTAATACTAGTCGTAGGGCCGTATACGAAATTCCCTAACTTTATAAGCTCCTATTTCACTCCTATGTCGAGCTGACTAAAAGCTCGTAACATGGGATCACTAGAATTCGCTCATGCATTAAATACAACCATAAATCATAGTACACCTCCGATCATGTTTCTTAAGACGTTCAAGCAAGTTACCAATTGGAAGTCTGCCAGTTTTCTTAAGCCTAACTTCGAATACAATCATTCACAACAACTATAAACAAACCATCAACCAATAATCAACATCTAGGTTTCATTACATCTAAGCAAACACAATAAAAACCTAGCCTAGCATGTTAAAAAGAAGAAAAGTATAAGATAGAATCACACAACACATAGACATATCGAATGATTATTGGAAAACTTATCTTTAATTGAACATGGATGGAACAAGGGTTAAAACCCTTATTATCATAGAAAATTCATCAAGGGTTTTTATAAAGAAGCTCTCCAAAAGTTTCACCCTTAATGAATGAAAATTAGAAAACTATATATAGATTTTACACCTTGACGGCGTCACGTTTTAGCTTGTGACGCCGTCAACTCGCCACCAAGATAAAAGTCGTATTGCCTAGATCCACTTCTGACGCCGTCATATGTAAATATACTCTGGGCCGTCACATGTGTTTTGACCCTGATGGCCTTGGAGACGCCGTCAGGCCAAATAGCCTTGAAAATGTTCTGGGCCGTCATGTGTATTCTCCACATCGACCTCTTTTGCCACTCTTGACGCCGTCACTTGCAATTCCTTGACGCCGTCAGGTACTGTTCCCAACAAGGATTTTGAGACTTTGTCGTTTTCTTCACTTTTTCGCTCCAAAACGTCCAAAATGCTTCCTTTTGTAAATTTGCTCTCAAAAGTACCTAAAATGACAAAAGGAACGATTTAGGGCAATAATTGATCAAATAATTATGAATTCAGGCTTAAATGACCCCACAAAAGCGGTACACTTTCGCCTTATCAAATACCCTTACACTTGAGATTTGCTTGTCTTCAAGCAAATGCGCTTTTATTCTAATCAAAATACAAGTTAGGGGTCATTTAACACTAATATAAAAGTAATTACAACAAATAATCGTTCCACTTAAAATCAAAAACAAGCACGAAGGCTATACATTAGCACCTCACAAATAATGTTTAGATACTCACATCTCTCGGGTATAATAAAGTATATATCACAATAAGGAAATGGAAAACATCTCTCACTACCTGTCATTGCAAATAGATTACCATAGGCTTGGGAAAGGATCAAACCTCCACAACTTGGCTTAAGCACCAAGGATAAACTATCAAAGAGGTAATTTAAAGGGTTATAACGTGAGGTGTAGGGATATGGTAAACATGGTTTTGTTGGATAAAGGCAAAATTTACTGGTGGCGAGTTAATCATCTTGGTTAATTACATGTACAATATGGCTTTGCTAACCCAAGACTCGACTCGACTTAAGCTAATAAATCAAAAATAACAAAAACATAAAACAAACATAGAATGAAACGGGATGGTAGTCCGTATGTTTTTCTCTTTTTCATTTTCTATTTCTATTTATTTATTTTTTTTGCATACACTTTTACCCTACCATCCAAAATAATACATCATAGGGGGTTTGCATTCCCCTTACACTTGAACTTTTACATACTTTACAATCAACTATTCTAATCACTCGAATCAAGATAATCAAAAACACTTGGAGTACTTTTCAAGATTAACGCACATATGGGGGTAATATATGATGTTCTTCCCCATTACTCCATAAGACTAGTACTTTACCCATGAGTCCCAATCGTCCCAAAACAATATGTAAAAGATATGACTCGACTTAGCAATCATGTAATCAATTAGATAATTAACTAAGGGTTTAAACAAATAACAATAATGCACTAAAGATGAGTGCATACACGGAAGGCTAAGGCGATTTGGTTGCACATTTGGGGTGGATTGTTAACAAATTCTTCCTTTAAGTAAAATGCTTAAAGTTAGAAACAAAAAGATAGGCTCGTAGGGGTGTACTAGGGGTATCGTGTACTAAAAATGAGTACATCGCAAAGGTGTGGGAAAAATTAATTGACTTTATTAGTCAAGGTACTTGACTTAAATAGTCAATGTGGAAAACTAGAAGGGGGGTTGAATAGTTTTACGTCCTTTTTAAATTTATTACAAAAATATTTTGTAGCTTATTAAAAACTTTCGATTCGATCTCAAGTGAATTCAAGTGACAACCAATATAAGCAATTCTAATCTAATAATGAAAGTATTGAAATGTAATGAAGAAAAGATAAAGTTAGAAAGATCAAACCACAACACGTGAATTTATAGTGGTTCGGCTACAAGGACACCTTCCTTGCCCTACTCCACTCCCCGAGTACCTCACTCGAGAGTTTTCTTCACTATGTCAACAAACTCCTTATGGTGGAGAAACCTTACACACCTTGGCTTACACGAGTAAACGACACTAAGCAAAATGTCGAGTTGTCACAACTCACCATTTCACGTCATTTACCATTTCAGGTCATTTTCCCAAACTTCGACTTTTTACTATTCATAAATCACTATTCATCAAAACACTATTCATCGTTTTACTATTCATCATTTTCGAGGTCAGTTTGATGTTCTGAGAAACTTTTTGAAAATTTACTATTCACCGAACACTATTCATTTCCGGAAAAGTTTTCACCATTCACTTGCATTACGCATTTCATCGTAAATTTAGTTTACGGGTATTCAAATTCGCGTAACAGGATTTGTTTAGGTGCGAATTCATTTCATTAGTGTTAAGTACACTGCATACGGACTGGGGATAGTCTGCATATCATCATAACAGCATTTTCATGTTATACCACTCTCAGGATTTTCAAATTTCCATATTCAGTATATTTAACGTTTTTACGTATACGTAATTATAATAAACGTTAACACCCGGTTTATACACGACGAATATATCTAAATATTCCCACAATGGTCCCGACATATTTTTATATCCATTTTAACATCATAAAAGTTATAACATTCAGTTACCCAGTATTTTGGAAATTTATTTTATTTTTAACGTACGCGTATGAATATAACGACGGTTTTCATTAAAACTAAACAATAATCACCCGATCACTCAGTAAATGTACCCAACATATTTTTAATATGTTTTAACATTATTATAACATTATTTCATCCCGGTATACTTTGTGAACATTTATTTCTAATAAAACCGATACCCGATCGTAACTAAAAACCACAAACTAGTGCAAATTCAAGCAAGAATTCCTAATTAACTACCAAGTACCCTAACCCCCCCCCCCCTCATACCCTTTGAAAACCAGCCCAAGACCACCCCTTTAACCCCTAGCATTAACTCCTAATTATTTAACTAATAAACCTATTATTACATACTTTACCAAATTTCTAAAAATCATAATACATACTTTTCTAGCTAAGATCAAACTTGCTCATCTCTTCCACTCCATCTTGAAACCCACGACCCAAATCACTCTCATAGATCAAGTGATCATTTTTCATGAAGTAAAATACAAAAGTTGTTCATTTTACAAGTCTAATCAAGATACAAGCAACAAAAACACAAGAACATCAAGCATAATCATCCCATAATCATCTCATTTTGTCAAGTAAGTTTTCATCTTTATTTTTTCATGAATCATCCTATTTTTACATGTATTATATAAGAATCATGCTAAAAACCATGTATAAGTAGCTATACTACACTTTATTTTGGCTAAAAAGTAACATACAAACCCTAACTTTCTTGTTATGAATCCCCTAGCTCTAATAACTTGGTTAGGAGTCCATGGCACCCTAAGAAGGTGTATGGTAAGATTAGATTAGTCATGTGGTGATTACAAGAGGATTGGTGATGGTAGAAATTGGTTTTTAACCTTGGAAACTTGATTTGGAACCCATTTTAGACATGCTGTCCCGTTTTGTAAAAATCTGGAAAATCAGTAAACACCAAGGAAACTTTGGCAAAATTTTTAGAAAATACTTTCAAAAACGAATCCGTAGGCGAAAGAACGGATTAAAAAGAGTCTATAACGAAGAAGTTATGATTTTTGCAAGATTGTAGACGAAAAGTATTTTCTGGAAAAATAGTTGCTGTTGGACATTTTTCATTGGACAAAAAGAAACTTTAGACGTAACCCGGAGGAGCCGAGCTTTCCAAAATATATTACTACATACTAAGACGTAACCGTGGACATAAAGAACAAGTAAAACGGACAAGTAACGACAAAGATATACTCGTTTGAATATCGGCTAAAACCATTTTATAATTGACAGCTTTTATAAAATTTGGCGCAAAAACTACGAAGTACATTTTTGAGCTAAACATAATATCAAGTACCGAGCTTTATAACTAACGTAGTATTAGTTATTATGAGTATGTTTTCATCAATTCAAGGATTACAACCCGAGTATTTCAACGTCAACATGAGAACTTACGTTATATATATATAAGTATATATATATTATAACTAGCTATTTATATTTTCTAATAGCAATATTTTCCAAATTCTTGGATTATATATTTTTGACAATACAAGTGTTTTTCCAAAGAGTAGAGTGGTATAGAAACATGAGCATGGTCATTCATAAACATCATTTGGTGATCTAAATGAGATCATTCATCATTCATTATAGGTTGCGGCAGTTAACCGATCATTGTTGTTCACTTCATTTCATATCAGTATCATCAGTTGAGGTGAGTTTTCATAGCCCCGTTTTCAATTACTTATTTGATTTCAAATCCCACGGGGGAGAATACATTGCATCAATTACTTTCGTACATGCCCAAGTATTACAAATTCCATACATTGCTTAAGTTGCCTTACTACCACTTCATAACAAGTCCCCTTTCAATATCATGGACCGTTAATTTCAAGTACTAAGCGAGAGTGAGTGAATAGATCTATTGAGGGTGACGCCTCCATTCGTGTTTGGGTTGCTCCAACGGGACGAATGCATTTCATGTCTTATCAAGTGAGTGTCTGGTAAACACTCTGTTGGGGCATTACAAAGTCTAGCTTCGGGGTCATGAGCTTAAGGGACAATGTAGCATTTTGACATTTATGTCGGTTTACTTTATACTTGTGGCTTATGTACATACGATTTAATTTACAAACCTATGATTATTCACCAACATTCGTGTTGACCGTTTTCGCAATGTATTTTCAGGTAACTAAGGTATCATCATATTACATGCATGGAGTCATTAGGGTGTGCCAGGGAGGATGCACTACATTTTGGATTTTCATGCACTTGTGTAAATTATCGTTTGACATTTTCAGAACTTGTTTTCTGTAAACGTTTCAACACTTTGGGGACCTATGTATTATACTCTGAATGTTTTTATAAATCAAACGATATGTATTTTCCAAACGACACTTTAGGTCGTTCAATATTTCCTTGTTATGGTGCTATGACAGTTACACTCCCAGGCATTCCATTCCGCTGCAAGTCAGGTAAATTGGGGGTGTGACAGATTGGTACCAGAGCTAAGGTTATAGAGAACTAGGATGTATCATTGACCCTAGACTATAACCACATTATCATAGCATCTCATCATTTCATCATATGTGCATGTTCATTGTTTATGGTGATTTCATTTCGAGTTATTTATTTTATTTCACCTTGATTATCACAGAACCATGTCTGCAAACCCAAATGTTATACTGTACACCATCACAGACTCCGATACTGAAGACTCTACGTCTTCTACTGCCCGTTCACCACCACCTATTGAAGACACTATGTCTTCTACAGTCCGTTCACCACCACCTAGTCCTATTGTACCTGAGTTGCCACTTTTGGCATCAGATGATGACACAGAGCCTTTCGAGGAGGAGGAGACGGCTCCTACTCCTCATGTCTATCCTATTGTACCATGTGACATCCTCACCCGTGTACCCACAGACACACCATCCCCTACCACCACTATCCAGTCTGAGCCGAGACTTATGTTTCGTAGGGAAAAGACTATCCAGGTTGCTAGTAAGAAGGTTCGTTATGCCACATCTACTTATAGGACCCTACCTAGTCCCACAGTGCCTACACCACCACCAGCCATACCCACTGCTACCCCTATATCCACCTCACTCTTGCCACTTAGGAAGCGTGTTAGGTTTACCACTCCAGATTCACCTACCACTACAGAGTCAGAATCAGCAGAACCACCACCAGTATACCACGTAGGTGAGAGTTCTAGAGCAGCTGCGGCTAGGAGCCCTACAGCTGTCACTTTAGAGGATCAGTTGGGTGCTCAGCAGGAGCAAGTAGATAGGTTGGGATATAGAGTTGATGAGATCATCACTACTCGACTTGAGACTGTCGAGGAGCAGGTGGAGGATCTAGTGCAGGGCAGGGTTGGCATTGATACGACATACCATGGACTTGAGGCCCGGCAGTTGAGGCATCAGGAGCAGCTCAATCTGCTTAGGGATGAGTTACCTGAGATTAGAGATAGAGCTCAGGCGACACAGGAGACTCAGTGGGAGCAGGTAGATCAGTTAGCATTGCTTCGAGAGAGGTTGGTCATTTTGGAGGGCAGGGATGTTTCTTCTCAGTTACGAGTTCAGCATCTGGAGGAAATCGTGGTTGCGATGGATCGTGAGATTCGCCGCTTGAGGGGAGAGCCTGGAGCATCTGGAGCTCCTGGACCGTCTAGAGCACCTGGAGGAGCATAGACATAGACTAGTATTATATTAGCTTTTACTATTTCCTAGTCCCGAGGTGTGGGACGTAGTTCAAGAACTTGTAGTCTTTTGGTTGTTGTACAAACAAATATATCAAGTGCGACTCTACTATGTTGGAAATGTTGTGCTATATATATATATCGGTCCATGTAGGCCGAAATTTGCATAATTATATTTATGATGTTTCATGGTTGCTCTTTATGGTTAATGTATTTATTACAGGTTGTGGTTGTACTCGTACATGTCGTGGTTGTATTTATACTTGTTGTGGTTGTATATATACATGTTGTGGGCGTATATTTTTGTACGATGACTATTTCTATTATAGTTTTCTCATGGTTGTTGTCGATTATTATTTATCAGAAGTATGGCGCCAAAGAAGGCAAAGGCTACATCGGAAACACCCGTTATGACACAAGCAGCTATCCGCAAGTTGGTCAGGGATAGTGTAGCAGAAGCTCTAGAGATTGAAAGAGCTGAAGTTGCTGCTAGGACTGCTGAGGTTCCACCTACTGCTGAAGTGGTTCAACCCACTATTAGGCGTGAATGTACTTGGAAGGATTTCAAGACTAGTGATCCTATCAAGTATAAGGGAAATGAGGGAGCGGTTGCTTTAATCCGCTGGTTTGAGAAGACTGAGAACGTTTTTCTCATGTGTGGTTGTCAGGAGGTTAACAAGGTAAAGTTCGCTACAGGAATGCTGCTGGATGAAGCCATGTCTTGGTGGAATTCGTATGCTCAGCCCATTGGCATGGAGAATGCTTACAAACTCACATGGGCTGAATTCAAAAAGCTGATGACCAAGAAGTTTTGCCCTCGTACTGAGGTGCAAAAGCTAGAAACAGAATTCTACCAGTTGGTAACTCAAGGAGATGATATTGAAACTTATATCAGGAAGTTTCAGGAGTTGGCTACACTGTGTCCAACTATGGTTCCGGACGATGAGAAAAAGATGGAGAATTTTACTGGAGGACTACCCGAAAGCATCCGAGGGGATGTGATGTCTTTCGACCCACAAACAATGGAGGAGGCCATTCGTATAACTCAGAAACTTATGGTCCAAGTGTTGAAAGGAAAGTCTGCTGCAAGTAACAACAATAACCGTTCCAACAACACCAACTACAACAACAACCGAAACAACAACCCAAACAACAATAACAACAACAAAAGGAGGTTTGACGATAACCAAGGTGGAAATAAGAGGCAAGAAATGGCAAGGGCCTATGCTGCAGGACCTACTGAAGGGAGAGGGTATGCTGGAAATCTACCCAAATGTGATAAGTGTCAGAAACACCATAACCCAGGACGTTGCCCAGATATATGTGGCAACTGCAAGAAGGCTGGTCACTACACCAGGGATTGCTGGAATCCAAACTTGGGTGGAAATCAGAAACCACCAGTAACATGTTTCGACTGCGGAGAAATTGGACACTATAGGAGTGAGTGCCCAAAGAGGAAGAATCAAGGAGGAGTAGCTCGAGGAAGGGCTTATGTTATGGGAGGAGAAGATGCCCGTGAGGACCCGAATGTTGTTGCGGGTACGTTCCTCGTTAATAATTGTTATGCATCCATTTTATTTGATTCAGGAACGGATAGAAGTTTTGTTTCTATTACATTTGCACCTTTACTTAACATAGAACCAACTACTTTAGACATTCCCTATATTGTTGAATTAGCCGATAGGTCTTTAGTTAACACCAACACCGTTATCCGTGGTTGCACCATCAATTTCCTAAATCACCCATACAATATAGACCTTATGCCCGTAGAACTTGGAAGTTTTGACATTGTTATCAGTATGGATTAGTTGTCTCGAACCTTAAGAAATGCCTTTCAGATGAGTCATCCGTTATACCATTAGAAGAGATTCAGTTAGATGACAAACTTAACTTTGTAGAGGAACCAGTTGAAACCATGGACCGAGATGTCAAACAGTTAAAGCATAGTAGAATTCCGATCGTTAAGGTTCGCTGGAATTCTCGAAGAGGAACCGAGTTTACTTAGGAACGAGAGGACCAAATGCAACGCCAGTATCCACACCTTTTCACCAAACCTATTACCGAGACCAACACTAGCTGAATTCAGGGACTGAATTCCTATTTGGGTGGGCGGATGTCACAACTCACCATTTCACGTCATTTACCATTTCAGGTCATTTTCCCAAACTTCGACTTTTTACTATTCATAAATCACTATTCATCAAAACACTATTCATCATTTTACTATTCATCATTTTCGAGGTCAGTTTGATGTTCTGAGAAACTTTTTGAAAATTTACTATTCACCGAACACTATTCATTTCCGGAAAAGTTTTCACCATTCACTTGCATTACGCATTTCATCGTAAATTTAGTTTACGGGTATTCAAATTCGCGTAACAGGATTTGTTTAGGTGCGAATTCATTTCATTAGTGTTAAGTACACTGCATACGGACTGGGGATAGTCTACATATCATCATAACAACATTTTCATGTTATACCACTCTCAGGATTTTCAAATTTCCATATTCAGTATATTTAACGTTTTTACGTATACGTAATTATAATAAACGTTAACACCCGGTTTATACACGACGAATATATCTAAATATTCCCACAATGGTCCCGACATATTTTTATATCCATTTTAACATCATAAAAGTTATAACATTCAGTTACCCAGTATTTTGGAAATTTATTTTATTTTTAACGTACGCGTATGAATATAACGACGGTTTTCATTAAAACTAAACAATAATCACCCGATCACTCAGTAAATGTACCCAACATATTTTTAATATGTTTTAACATTATTATAACATTATTTCATCCCGGTATACTTTGTGAACATTTATTTCTAATAAAACCGATACCCGATCGTAACTAAAAACCACAAACTAGTGCAAATTCAAGCAAGAATTCCTAATTAACTACCAAGTACCCTAACCCCCCCCCCCTCCTACCCTTTGAAAACCAGCCCAAGACCACCCCTTTAACCCCTAGCATTAACTCCTAATTATTTAACTAATAAACCTATTATTACATACTTTACCAAATTTCTAAAAATCATAATACATACTTTTCTAGCTAAGATCAAACTTGCTCATCTCTTCCACTCCATCTTGAAACCCACGACCCAAATCACTCTCATAGATCAAGTGATCATTTTTCATGAAGTAAAATACAAAAGTTGTTCATTTTACAAGTCTAATCAAGATACAAGCAACAAAAACACAAGAACATCAAGCATAATCATCCCATAATCATCTCATTTTGTCAAGTAAGTTTTCATCTTTATTTTTTCATGAATCATCCTATTTTTACATGTATTACATAAGAATCATGCTAAAAACCATGTATAAGTAGCTATACTACACTTTATTTTGGCTAAAAAGTAACATACAAACCCTAACTTTCTTGTTATGAATCCCCTAGCTCTAATAACTTGGTTAGGAGTCCATGGCACCCTAAGAAGGTGTATGGTAAGATTAGATTAGTCATGTGGTGATTACAAGAGGATTGGTGATGGTAGAAATTGGTTTTTAACCTTGGAAACTTGATTTGGAACCCATTTTAGACATGCTGTCCCGTTTTGTAAAAATCTGGAAAATCAGTAAACACCAAGGAAACTTTGGCAAAATTTTTAGAAAATACTTTCAAAAACGAATCCGTAGGCGAAAGAACGGATTAAAAAGAGTCTATAACGAAGAAGTTATGATTTTTGCAAGATTGTAGACGAAAAGTATTTTCTGGAAAAATAGTTGCTGTTGGACATTTTTCATTGGACAAAAAGAGACTTTAGACGTAACCCGGAGGAGCCGAGCTTTCCAAAATATATTACTACATACTAAGACGTAACCGTGGACATAAAGAACAAGTAAAACGGACAAGTAACGACAAAGATATACTCGTTTGAATATCGGCTAAAACCATTTTATAATTGACAGCTTTTATAAAATTTGGCGCAAAAACTACGAAGTACATTTTTGAGCTAAACATAATATCAAGTACCGAGCTTTATAACTAACGTAGTATTAGTTATTATGAGTATGTTTTCATCAATTCAAGGATTACAACCCGAGTATTTCAACGTCAACATGAGAACTTACGTTATATATATATAAGTATATATATATTATAACTAGCTATTTATATTTTCTAATAGCAATATTTTCCAAATTCTTGGATTATATATTTTTGACAATACAAGTGTTTTTCCAAAGAGTAGAGTGGTATAGAAACATGAGCATGGTCATTCATAAACATCATTTGGTGATCTAAATGAGATCATTCATCATTCATTATAGGTTGCGGCAGTTAACCGATCATTGTTGTTCACTTCATTTCATATCAGTATCATCAGTTGAGGTGAGTTTTCATAGCCCCGTTTTCAATTACTTATTTGATTTCAAATCCCACGGGGGAGAATACATTGCATCAATTACTTTCGTACATGCCCAAGTATTACAAATTCCATACATTGCTTAAGTTGCCTTACTACCACTTCATAACAAGTCCCCTTTCAATATCATGGACCGTTAATTTCAAGTACTAAGCGAGAGTGAGTGAATAGATCTATTGAGGGTGACGCCTCCATTCGTGTTTGGGTTGCTCCAACGGGACGAATGCATTTCATGTCTTATCAAGTGAGTGTCTGGTAAACACTCTGTTGGGGCATTACAAAGTCTAGCTTCGGGGTCATGAGCTTAAGGGACAATGTAGCATTTTGACATTTATGTCGGTTTACTTTATACTTGTGGCTTATGTACATACGATTTAATTTACAAACCTATGATTATTCACCAACATTCGTGTTGACCATTTTCACAATGTATTTTCAGGTAACTAAGGTATCATCATATTACATGCATGGAGTCATTAGGGTGTGCCAGGGAGGATGCACTACATTTTGGATTTTCATGCACTTGTGTAAATTATCGTTTGACATTTTCAGAACTTGTTTTCTGTAAACGTTTCAACACTTTGGGGACCTATGTATTATACTCTGAATGTTTTTATAAATCAAACGATATGTATTTTCCAAACGACACTTTAGGTCATTCAATATTTCCTTGTTATGGTGCTATGACAGTTACACTCCCAGGCATTCCATTCCGCTGCAAGTCAGGTAAATTGGGGGTGTGACACGAGTTCTAATCGTAGCTAGAACCAATCTCACAACTTCTTCAAGGCTTCACACCTTCTTCACACCTTCACAACTTCTTCAAGACTTCACACCTTGTCAACTTCACACCTTCTTCTATGCACAACTAAGTCACAACTACTAAACTACTTTACAACACACCTAGTTTCTACAATCAAAAAATTCACACAACACTTTTACAAATATCTAACACTACTACAATATGAAACTAGCTAATCACAACACTACTACAATTAGATGGATGTAGAGGAGTGTTATTCTTCTTGCACTTGAGTGGATGAAGCTTTGGATCACTTGGAAACAAAGACTTATGAATTATATGATCAAAGGATTTTAGATCTGGAAATGGAGGTTGGATCAGAAAGTTTATAGCGCAAAAAGGTGAGAAAAATATGTGAAATGATCCAATATTTATAGGGCCAGAAAACACTGTTCTGGAGCGTGCCGGTCCCCTTAATGATTAAGAGGGCCGCCTAGTAAAATTAAGGGGGCCGCCCTCCTGAACGTTGGAAAAGTTTTTCTAGATAAAATTTGCCCTTTTTGGTTGGAAATTTGAAATCATATCTTTGTAGTTTAATATGACAATACCAAAAATGATTTACAAATATATATAAAATGTTAATATCATTTTATAAAAAGTTATGTCTTTAAGACAAGGTTTCCTTTGATCATGTAATGCATAAGATGCTTAGTTTATGCATATCTTAAGTGATATTAGATGTAGAGGTAAATATTTGTTACCAAATACTTGTTTATGTCTTAATCTTGACTTAATTTGATTTGAGTTTTGTGATTATCAAAACATAGGTTTATTGAGAGATATTAATAACATTTTTAAACATTATTTATATCAACAATCTCCCCCTTTTTGATGATTACAAAACTTAAACTCGTTAACTCAAAAATTAGTTTTTAAACAAGTATTTTAGTGAGTTTATATTTACTTCTCCCCCTTTTTGTAGAATCAAAAAGGTTATGCCGACAATTTTCAAACGTGAAAATTTGACGGGAAGTTACCTCCCCCATGATGTGTACTCCCCCTCGTTTGGGGGCACCAAGAGAACGAGCTATGGAATGCTTTGCAACACAGAAATATTAGAAGCACAAGTATATTCATGCAAACATATATTAGGTGATAAGAAAAAAATAAGCGTGGTTGAAAGAAAGCATTCATATATAAGAAATGGTTGTGTCAAGACACAACATACAAGTAGCAATAAGGATTACAAGTAGAAAAGCTAGTACACAAATAAACAACTAGGAAAATACATCATCATGCAAAGAGTACATGGTCTTCATAGAGCTTGCAAGCAAAAGGGTGGTAGAGGCTTTATTTATTAAGCATATCAAATGCTTAATTTGAAGAGCATGATGGTGATGGTGGAGGAATGGGTGAGAATTGTGGTGAAGGAATGATTGGAGAGGATGGTGGAGTTGGTGGTGGTGGTGGGTTGGTAAGCAAATGTTCAATATATGAAAACATATATTGAATTTCATCTCTAAGGCCAAAGATGACGGTGCGGTTGTGGATGCAACA
Organism: Artemisia argyi; assembly: GCA_030686995.1. Taxonomy (NCBI): domain Eukaryota; kingdom Viridiplantae; phylum Streptophyta; class Magnoliopsida; order Asterales; family Asteraceae; genus Artemisia; species Artemisia argyi. The sequence goes on from CM060685.1 coordinate 107,941,528, forward strand.
AAGACAAGTATCCCCATGGGATTCAAGTAGCCTCCAAGGCACGGGATTGGCAAAGAATGGTGGGGTAATTGGTGGAGATGAAAGATGAGTATCAAGAGGTGTTATTGGTGAAAGTGAGATGGAAAGATGGGTGGAGATAGGTTCTTGTGTAGGAAGTGATGATGATACTTGTGGTGACAAGTGTGACTTGATGTAGTCATTGATTGATGAGGTTGAGGGTATGGAGGATGAGGAAGTTCCATGAGTGGAAGGTGTTTTAGATGGTGCATTGGGTGCACTTGGGGATGAGCATTTGGGTGGAGGTGATGGGGTTTTGTTGTCTTCATTTGTTAAGTCAATGAAGAGTTATTTTGGGGGGATGATGTTGGGAATTATTCTATCAGTTACCACGGCTAGTGAAGATATTACAACTGCAGAAGATTGTACTTGCAGTGGAAACTCATTACCACTGCAAGAACAAATATTACCACTGCTCACTTGTTAACTGTTAGAGAAACGCGCATAGATAAACATAGAAAAGATTTTGTGTATATCTTATTCTATTAGTATTATACTTATCTTGTACAAGAGGACTCCTTGTTGTATAAAAGGAGATCCTAGATCATAGTTAGAATATATCTTTCTAATACGTTTTCTTAGAGCTTCAAGGTGTAACCCTAGTGATATCTTAGATCACTCGTATTATTATCATTAATAATATTGGAGCTATTTGTTTTGTTACATACATTGTTCATACATACAATTGTTTCATTTACAATCAATCTTCTAAGTATCATTAAGTAGATTCCGCATACTTAGTGGTATCACTCAAAGTATCAATATTAACACAAGTTCAAGGTGTACACGATCCAACAAGTGGTATCAGAGCAAGGCTTTGATATTTTGATTTAGAAGATCCTATGGCAGACTCAAAAACTCAAAAGAAACAATGGAGACTGAAACAAGCCAATCAAACATTGCTGCAAAGCTTCCTAAGCTTAAAATTAATGACTTTGAGATGTGGAGGCTTATGATAGAACAATTCTTTATGGTTCAAGACTACACATTATGGGAGATCATAATGTGTGGAAATTCATTCAAACCTGGTACAACTGTAGAGCAGGTTGGTGACAAGACAGTAACAAAAGTTAACACTGGTGACAAGAAGAAAGAAGCCAACTAAAGAATGATTTGAAGGCTAGAGGTTTGTTATTAATGGCTCTACCCAGAGAACAAGTTCTGGCTTTTAGCAAATATAAGTCTGCAAAGACCCTTTTTGATGAGATCTGTGAAGTGTTTGGTGGTAATGACTCTACCAGGAAGACTCAAAAGACTTTACTGAAGCAGACTTATGAGAACTTTGGTTCAACAAGCAATGAATCTCTTGATAGCATATTCACAAGGCTACAAAAGATTGTTACTCAGCTCACTGCTTTTGGAATTGAGGTGGAAAAGGAAGACCTCAATCTTAAATTTCTAAGAAGCTTACCTTCTGAGTTTGATACCAATGTTGCTGTTTGGGAAGATAAGTCAGATCTTGAGACTATGAAGCTTAATGATGTGTACAATAACTTCAAAGTTATTGAATAAAGATTAAAGAAAGCTGGCAAGTTAAGAACAAGTTCTGCAAGTGTAGCACTCATATCATCATCAGGTAATGATAGTTCAGATGATGAAAGTGATAGTGATGATGACAGAGGTAACATGATTGTTTCCACTGGTAATGGAAATGTTTCCACTAGGAGCTCAAAGAAACAGGTTGCAGGACTAAGTGATGCTACTTTCTATGCCTTTATATCAAGCCATGTGGGTGGTTCAATTCTCAATCATGAGGACTTGGATCAAATTGATGAAGATGATATGGAGGAGATGGACATTAAATGGCAGGTGGCATTACTCAGCTTAAGATCAAAGAAGTTCTGGAAGAAAACTGGGAGAAAGATACATATAAGTGGTGATGAGACTGTAGGTTTTGACAAAAAGAAGGTGGAGTGCTATAATTGTCACAAGAAGGGGCACTTTGCAAGAGAATGCAGAAAACCAAGGAAATCTGACAATAAGTCAACTTGGTACAAGAAGGAAAAGAACAAAGAACCTACAACAGAAGAACCAAAGGTGCTATTGGCTATTAATGGAGTGAGCTTTGATTGGAGCTTTATGTCTCAGAATGGAGAAGATGATTCAGAATCTGCAATGATAGCCACTGAGCATGCACTCATGGCTTTCTCTGACTCTGAGGTATATACTGATAATGCTTGTTCTAAAAATTGTAAGGCTGTAAAAGAGTTAGAGGTTTCTAAAACACAATATGATGCACTGATGCTAGATTTACATCATACTAATTATAATTTAGCAAATCATAAAAGAGGTCTAGGTGTTTTAGAAAAACAGATAGAGCATTATAGGGCTAATGAATCTAAGTTCAGTGATGACATTGCTGTTTTAAAAAGAGACTTAGATTTTTATGTTGAAGTAAATAAAGCTCTTAGGGAAGAGATTGAAAAAGTAAAAAAGGCTAGTGAGAATATTCAGATAACTAAGCAAACACTAGACCATCAATCCAAGAGCATTGACAAAATTTGGGAAGCCCAAGTTGTGAGCAAAGCTAAATCAGGTCTTGGATACAAATCTGTTCCACCACCTCTAAGAGGTGTTCCAGCACCTCCTGGCATTGACCTAGCTCACACAGGCTTAGAAGAGTTTCAGGATCCACCCATGACCTATGGACCAAAATTTGTTAAACCAGTTGAAACTGAAAAGGTTCAGGTTGAGGTTGAGACTTTTGATAGTGCTAGTGACTCATCTCTTAAAGATGAATGTTTGAATGTTGAGTCTAAAACTAGTGTTACTGAAGATGTTAAAGTTGAGGAAAGAAATAGTATTCCTGAAGAAGTCAAAGAGAAGCCTAGAACACAGTCAAATTACACTAGGCCTACTACTAGGTACGCAGAAATGTACAGGGATAGGTCTAAATCTCCTAGAGGGAACATGAGAAGTTGGAATCATGTTAAAACTAGGCAGTTTGGTAGTGATTTTGTGTTCAACAATAAGGCTTGTCATATATGTGGTAGCTTTGACCATTTAGCTAAAGACTGTACCTACCACATGGGAAGAAGGGAAGTTTTTACAAGGGTGAATGAACATAATTCTAATAAAATGACTCACCCAAACCCCCTAAGCAAGATGGTTCCCAGGTCTGTTATGCTTACCACTGGCATCAAACCAATTTCCACTGCTAGACCAGCAGTTACCACTGCCAGTAGTAAAAACAGAGTTTATCCTAAGTCCCCTGTCACTTCTTTTGTTAAATCTTATCAAACAGGGAAAAAGACTTATTTTGAAAAGAATAATCACAAGAAACAAATATGGAGACCCAATTTTTCTAATCCAGCAGTTTCCACTGCTAGGCATGCAGTTACCACTGCAAGACCAAATGTTTCCACTGATGTTCATGTGAATAAGAAAAGGGTAAACTTGGGAAAAGCTGTTAAGGCCTCAGCTCGTTGGGAATGGAAACCAAAAGGAACAACAACCTCAAACAATCCCAATGGTGTATCAATGACCTTTGATAGATACAATTATATTGATACACGAGGCAGATCCAAGTCATTTGTGGCTTGGGTCCCCAAAAGGTACTAATTCCTTTATGTTGTGTGCAGGGACAGTCAAAGACTACAAATGATTATGAATGACTTGATATTATTCCCTGAGTTTAACTAATATGTTTTCAAGTTGTTTGGTATATGTCTGTTCTGCAAATGTTAATGAAATTGCAAGAAGTGTGTTACAGTCACCAAGAGGTGTAGCCAAGGAATGTGGTCAAATAAGCTGAATTTAGTCTCTACTGCAAACATAATAATGTTGAAGGTCTTACATATTGAGTAAATTAAGAAGATCTTTTCATTCATTCCATGACATAAGTTACAGCTTACATTCAAAGTTCCAACTGGATTACAAAGATCATTCCTAATACATTTGGCTAATTGTGTACTACTAGCTTCTATCAATTATTACATAATACTTGAGGCTATGACAAGTACAATGAAGAAGCTGAAGATGAAAATGGAAAAAGAAGAGAAGGAAGACTGTGAAGATGCTCAAGTACCAAAGTCAAGAAAATACTCACAAACTTTGGTCCTTGGCAACATTCATCAATCATTTACTTCTGCTTCTCCTTTCCCTTATGTGTGATTTGAGCTTTATTGCTCTGTCCAATATGTTCTTGATGCAGAAGACAAGGTTCTGGAGCAGGAAGATCCACCATCAAGTTTGATGATGTTGGGAGAGATGGATCTCTCTTACTTGATCTTGGTTGGGATCTCTCTGGTGTGGAAGGAGGAAGAAAGGTTGGATCTTCATTCTCTTCCTCTGAAGATTCTTCATCAGATGTCCAGATGAAGGGAGAGACAAGCTCAGCAGGATTTGGATTATGGCTTGATTCACCCTCTATGTATGCATTCCACTTTTTGTCTTCTACATCCCATCGTTTCTCTATCTCTCTCTCATAGTCAGAACCTTCAAGTCCCCATGGATATGGTGGTACCTCTTCTTCTGATGTTGGAATAGAAGAGTGTTGATCAGAGGACTCAGGGTTTGATGACATTGTTTTGGAAGAGAATTGGGTTGATTGGGGTATTAGGGTTTGAAAGATTATTGGTGACTGAGATGTGGTGTTTGGAGGAGGTTAAATAAGCCAAGGTTAGGTGTTATACTAATTAATGAAGATTATTTACTTCCATCTGTTTTGGTTGGTTTGAGGAGTAACTGTGGTTTGACTTTTGAGAAGATATTTTTGTGTATAGTAACTTGGTTAAAAAGTTACTTGGGTTAATCTTTGTGGGTTAAGATGAGACTTATTTTGTGTTGTCGTATATCATTGGAGTAATAAGGCGTGTATCTTAGACACACAACAAATGGTTATTGATTCACCATGCCTAACCCACATAAGAATCAGCTAGTCCATAAGCAAACGGCTTCTAGTAAAGACTTATCAAATCCGTTGATAGCTGATAGTTTGCTAAAAACTATGATAAGAGCAGCACATTTTACATGTTTTACTTACCACTGCTCTTTGAAATTTTGTTGATTTTTACCACTGCAAGTTCATTGTTTCCACTGATAGTGTAAATTTTACCATTGATGAACTAGCCGTTACAACTGTGTGTCAGTAATCTTATTTTTACTAGCCGTTACAAATATAACTGTCTTTCCTTATTAATAGGGTAAAATTTTTGGGAATTATCTACTTACCAAATTGTATTTCTTAAAGATACATCTTTCTATAGATAATTCTCCATACGCGTTTTTCTCAAAACCCTATTAGTATAAATTGATTTTATACGGTTTGCTTTTTATTCACGATTACTAACACTTTCATCTATCAAATCACAAAATCATGGTGACTCTCAAGTTTGCAGATGAACACAATCAAGTGGCTTACCTACAAAAGTCAAACGACAAGAGTGGACCTATTTTTCATCAGATTGTGGACTTCCTAAACACAACTCATATAAGGTATGCCTTAACTATGAATCCCACAATCTTTGTTTCTCAAATCAAACAGTTTTGGAACTCTGTGGAGTCCATCACACTTGAACAGGGAGACATACATGACCCTGTGGAAGCTCTTAGAGCCACAGTCGATGGGGTAACTATTGATGTTACTGAGTCATCTTTAAGGAGAATTCTCCAATTAGATGATCTCAATGGTATCATCACATTACCTAATTCAGACATATTCCACTACATTGCTTTGATGGGGTATGATACATTTGACCAAAAAGTAACTTTTAAGAAAGGATGTTTTTGTCCCCATTGGAGATTTTTGATACACACTCTGTTGCATTGCCTAAGTCCTAAGAAAACTTCTTATGAACAATTTGGATCAACCATGGCTTACCCTTTAGTTTGCTTGGTTTCTGATAGGACTTTCAATTTTTCAAGGTTTATATTTAATAACATGAAAGGCAATGTAACAAGTTCATACAAATTTTTGATGTATCCAAGGTTTGTGCAAGCAGTGTTAAATGAATTTCAACTGCAAAATCATAATAGGATTTATGACACTCCATGTCTTAAGCCAAAAGTATTTCAAAACATGTGTAAGGCTTCAGATTTTTGGAATGGAGTGATTCATCCTCTTTTACCAAACATGCTTGCAAAGATTTCACAGGTACAGGGTGAAGATGCAACAATCCCAGTTGTATCCCATCACACACCCACTATTTCTGTTCCACAAATTCAACATATTCCTGCTGTAACTCACACATATGAAAGGAGGCAAAAACAGCCAACACCTTCCATGACAACATTGCATGTTGCTGATCCTTATGGTTTAGGAACAAGCAGTGGTGGTTCAAGGCTTCAATCTAGTCCAACTAGAGAAGAGCCTGAATCAATGCCTTATGATTCACCTCTCCCAACAGGTAACACAGTTGGAAGTGTTGAAGGCAGTGTGACACTAACTGAATTGATGGAATTATGTACCAAATTAGCCAAACAGGTTCAGACTCTGGAGATTGATCTGGCACAGACCAAAATCCAACATGCCACAGAGTTGAATCTATTGAAGACTGAGCTTCAAAAGTTGCAGAATGAAGTTGTGGATCTCAAGAAGAAAAGACATGTTCAAGTTTTGGTTTCTTCCCCATCATCATCACATGATGGTCTTTCTGCAGGTTCTGGTTATGCTTTGGGAATTTCTTCCAAACAGGGGAGGAAAACAGATGCAGAAATTAAGGGGAGGAGTACTAATCTTGAAGATATGGATGCTCAAGCATATGATGATGTAGCTGAGATTGAGGGGAGGAAGTTGGATAAAGATATGGTTATTGAAACTGCTCAACACATTTCCACTGAAGCAGAACATGTTGCCACTGATCACATAATTTCCACTGCAGGTGAAAAAGTTACCACTGATGTTCCATCATTTACCACTGCAGAGGAAGAAGTTGCCAGAAAAAGATCAGTTAAAGGTAAAGCAATGGTGTTTGGTGCAGAACAAGTTCATACAAGAAAGATTTCTAAGAAAGATCAAGCTCAAATTGATTTTGATGCAAGATTAGCAGAACAATTTAAAGCTGCAGAAAGAGAAAATATGAAAAAGCAAAAGGAGATGGATGTTGCTAGTTTTATGGAAGCACAGAGGTTAGGTAAACTTGAAGAAGTAATGGCACAACCACTCTCAGTGATTCCACCAACCATCTTACATGAGAAACCCCCTATGTTCTCATATGTGCCATCAGATGAAGAGATTGAGCATATGATTAAGCATGATCCAGTTGTAAAGAAGAAAGCTATTGAGCTTGTGGCTAACAAGACTTTAACTGAAGAACAAAGAACAGCTCAATTGGTTGATTTCATTCAAATGAAAAATCAACAAGCACTGGATGAAATTATTGGAAACTTCAGAAAAGGTCAAAAGAAACAAAGACAACCTACAAAGGCACAGATCATTCATGAGATGAAAGTATATTGCTGTCATGTTGGAACCTGGAAGATGGCTTATTTCAAAGGTATGTCTCATGAAAGAATTGAAGGTATTTACTACAGTATTAAAAGGCAAGATAATACCTTCAGACCTATTGATTTTGAAGAAGTTGAAAGATTCAAACAAAGTAAAAGGAAAGCTTCAGCAGTTGAAGATCATGTCACCAAAAGAATGAAAGTTCCTCAAGAGAAAGAATCTGAATCTGAGAAATGTGCAGAAGATCTACAGAGTGCAATTATCATTGTTGAAGAAGAAGAATTCTATCCAGATCCTTTACAATCAAAACATCAAATTGTTGATTGGGAAGTGTACACAGCAAAGAATTTTGCTCCCACTTGGAAAATTATAAGACTGGGAGGAGAATCTTCATCATTCATTCAGTTTGAAGATCTTCTTAAAGCATGTGACAGAGATGATCTTGATACTCTTTGGAAGCTTGTCAATGAAAGATTCAACGCTGATACTCTCAAGGATATGAAAGAAATGCAGCTCTGGATTGACTTAAGAAGATTATATGAACCAGATCTTAATGATAAGTATTGAAAGTTTAATTCATCAAACTTGAATACTACATGGACATATTTTGATAAATGCGAGGTTCATCATGTTTCTACAACAAATAAAGTGGATGTGTTTATGTTTGCTGAGAAGGAATATCCACTTAAAGCTACAACTCTGTCTGCAATGTTGAAGTCAAAGTTAAGAGTTTATGTAGATAACGAGAAGGTTAGAGCTTTGATTCAGAAGATTCAAGATCAATATGCAAGAGCTGATAAAGTGTTGAGAAAAACAAGATAAGTGTTTGGAAGAATTCCCATATCCTCAGGTTTATTGTATACTTGAAGAAACTTGTTGATTTACAAATAAATCATAAGTTTAGGGGAGGATTGTTGGGAATTATTCTATCAGTTACCACGGCTAGTGAAGATATTACAACTGCAGAAGATTGTACTTGCAGTGGAAACTCATTACCACTGCAAGAACAAATATTACCACTGCTCACCTGTTAACTGTTAGAGAAACGCGCATAGATAAACATAGAAAAGATTTTGTGTATATCTTATTCTATTAGTATTATACTTATCTTGTACAAGAGGACTCCTTGTTGTATAAAAGGAGATCCTAGATCATAGTTAGAATATATCTTTCTAATACGTTTTCTTAGAGCTTCAAGGTGTAACCCTAGTGATATCTTAGATCACTCGTATTATTATCATTAATAATATTGGAGCTATTTGTTTTGTTACATACATTGTTCATACATACAATTATTTCATTTACAATCAATCTTCTAAGTATCATTAAGTAGATTCCGCATACTTAGTGGTATCACTCAAAGTATCAATATTAACACAAGTTCAAGGTGTACACGATCCAACAGATGACCACAAGTTTTTGTTTCTTGGAGGCTTTGGAGTGTTAGGTGCTTGGTGGAGTCATGATGATTTAGATGATGAATGATGAGATGAAGAATGGTGATTACGAAGGGAATGTATAGTATGGAAATGGTTGTTTTAGGTATGTATTTGAAATGGTTGAATGAGATTCTAAAATCAGTTGGGTTAAAATGGGAAATGGTAGCTGATACTAGAGAAAGGGTTCACAAGATGCAAAAGAAAACAGTGAACCCAGTTTTAGATGGCCGGTCCCCTTAATTGTAGGCCGGCCCCCTTAATGATTAAGCGGACCGCCTAGGGAATTAAGGGGGCTGCCCATCTGGTGTTTTCCCAGACGACTAGAAACCCAAAATTTGTAGAATTTGGTAATTTTTCAAGTATGTTTTTCCAGCAAGCTCTATTAGAAGTATATACTCTAGGAATGATGATATATAAACATATATATATATATATATATATATATATATATATATATATACATATATATATATATATATATATATATATATATATATATATATATAACCAAATTTTGCATGCAAATTAACATATTATAATCCATATTGAAAAGAAGCATAGCATAACATTAAGATAGTAGCATGATAATAGTTAAAAGTCTAAACATCATTCAAGAGATAAACAAGAAATATCACAAGTATTTCCGAATAAATCGGACAAATAGCAAACCATACAAATGTATAATAGAAACAAACAATAACAAGTACAAATGTAAAATATATATATATATATATAAATATATATATATATATATATATATATATATATATATATATATATATATATATATATATATATATATATATATATATATATATATATATATATATATGCAATATTTGTGGAACGAAATTCTACTTCGACACAAAAAAAATATTCTATGAAGTAGTTTCACAATGTTCCGTGTATTTTTGATTTTAAACTCGTTTAGAATATATGACGTCAAAGAGTATGATATCATAATTCATTTTGAAGTAAGGCTAGATATATATTAGATTATATATCTTCCATTTCATAAGAGTTTGACACAACATAAGCTTGTTTAAAAGATTAAAATGCGAATTTTAGTTTTCAAAAATATCTTTTTCGAGATAAACCAAACGCTTCCTTAACTAGATAAAATTATCCTAAATGTTAGGACCCTTGATCTTATATCTAACACAAGTTATATTGAGAATAGAAGAGAAAAGTAGAGAGAGAGAGAGAGAGAGAGAGAGAGAGAGAGAGAGAGAGAGAGAGAGAGAGAGAGAGAGAGAGAAGAGAGGAATGGGAACTCTTGTATGTGAAATGAATAACCTTGATATTACCAAGAGAACCAACCTCTAAATGAGGCCTTACATGGGTATTTATACTTGTAGTCTAGGGCTTCACATATCTTTGACCATATTACATAGCTAGCCCTTAGACTTTATACAAGCATGAATAATACACATAAACTTAATAAACTAGCATTTACTAACTATTACATGAATATATTTAACTAACTGTTTGATTCAATAATGATCGTCACTTTTAATGCTAACAATCTCCCCCTAAGGGACGATCATTGAGATCTCTCTTTGATTACATAAATGATAGCATTTACTAACCATTACATGAATATATTTAACTAACTGTTTAACTCAATAATGATCGTCACTTTTAATGCTAACAATCTCCCCCTAAGGGTGATCATTAAGATCTCTCTTTTGTGACGTTGATCTTTGATCTTTAAAGCTTGTTCTTTTAGAACTTTGAGTCTTGTTGTGTAATAGTTTTGCTAGTTCCTTTGTTTCAATCATGCTTTGTGATCTTTCTTGCCTTTGATCAACATCTTCAAATATGGATGTCTTTACGTCTTTTCCAACATGCTCATACTTTGTTTGACTTTGAATCCTTGTGAAGTTCTCTTTTCTTTGACTTTAATCTTTGTTTCTTTAGTTTGTAGATTCTTTGACTTTGACTTAGAAACGTTCTGAACTTTGCTTTGCTTTGATCTTTGAAGAGAGCTTTGCAGAGTATGAGCATGTGGATCTTTGAGTGATGGTAACGGTCTTTCTCCAAGGAGCATTCATTAGTACCTGCATAAAACAGTTAGCAATAAAATATCTGGTACTTACAGGTTCGGAATTAGAGATCGTTAACAGCATAGTGTGAAAACTCTCTCTAACCCTTGCCAATGTCGTTCCTGAACCAGATACCCCCGAGAGGGCTTACTAGATCCACCGAAGTACATCAATGATTCAGGTGAGTTGCTGGAGATCACCCCACAACTGTAGACCGATATGGAACATAGTAACCATCATGATAGATAAGGCAAGATCCATAGATCTCATAAAGACTCTTACAACTTGTGTCCTTTTTGGCAAACACAAGTGTAATCATAGGAAGTGTATCCTAAGAGATCTTTTGATGTATCTCATGGCTCTAGACTCGATAAGTGCATAATTTGGTTTCCTATGCGGAGACTAGGGAGGGGTCTCCTACTTCAATATCAACCATCTCTAAGAGATAAGTCGATAGATTACACCGGTTCCCCGTGAGAATGAAACAAGCTCTTTTAAGAGAACTTGAGTGGCTTAGAAAGTTAAGTGCAGTGCGTCACTGGGTCCATGACGTCTTGTCTTCAATACCGGTGTCACCTTAGTAACAACCAGTAGCATATGAGTTGAACCCGGTGTCTGCCCTAAGGTTGAACATTTGGAGGGCTATTTCTTTTCACCCTTTTTCATTTGCTTTTCCTTTTAATTCTTCAACCCCTTCTTTCTCCTTTCTCATTTTCTCCTTTTTTTCAATCATACCTAAGGACTTCTAATTCTAATCTATTGGATTTGTCCTTGGGTAGATCCCTCCGGCTCTGGCGGATCATAGGACGGTTTTTCCTAACCTTAGTCACCTTATAACTCCATGACTATCCTATTGTTGCCATTAAACCATTTGTGAAAATCTCTCAAAGTGTTTATGATCATAAAACATACTTTGTTAACACTTCGAGAGTTTTGCATTTCATTTGAAGGACTCCCCCTTCACATGTGCTCATGGATTTATTAATAAATTGGCACATGCGTGAGGAGTTTGCACTTTTTGAATTGATCCACTTTCAGTGAACATGACCGATTCGAGACACGCTTACATCACTAGTTATACTAGCTTGAAGTTATTACCCGGCCTAGTCAAGTCCACAAAAAGTTTCTCGAAATGGTACATTTCTACTAAGACAATTCCTTTTCGAGACACGCTTACGTGGCTAGTTAAAGAGTTCCATTGTCAGCTTTTAGGTGACAACTAGCCCTAGTAACTAACTTGATGTTATTACCCGTCTAGGATAAGTCTTTTCGATTACTAACTTTTGTTGTTTCATCAATTCTTGGGTCAATTCTGAGTCGAGCTCGCATGAGATTCAACCACAATCTTAAACACATTGATCACATTTTAATCACGTCTTCTCCCCCTCAGAAATAGCATATCCATGGTATTTTTGATACCAATTGATTAAAACCTTTTCTTTTTGGATAGCTTATGGGAGAAACGGATGTTTTTAAATTCCGTATAAGTTTCCTTTAAGCAAAATCATTTTGGAACATCATTTTATTACTCCCCCTCAAAAATAGAACATTTTGATTAAATTAAGCTATTTAAGGATTTGTGGGAGTAATATCTTGAGCTACATCGTAAAAAGTTTTAAAAACCTTTTGAAACATTTATCAAAATTTTGCTCAAAAAGTTAAGAAGACATTGATAAGCTTTTTGGTGAGAAGTCTTCTTTTTAGGATTGTCGCACAGAAATGTTCAACATGGTCCTTTCTTTTGAAAAACACGGGTTATACACTGTTATGTGTGCATAAGCCATAATGTTTTTAGGATAAGTGCTCAAAAAATATTTAAAACCTTTGTTTGATTTAAGCACTTTTCTTTCTTTGAAGAACGAGTCCTTAGCTGAAATACTAAGAAGTCATCATTGAAGCCCGGGTTTCGTACTGAAGTATACGAAAGCCATCATGAATTTGGATTAGACAACAACTTTTGGAACCCATTTAAGCACGGCGCCAACTGGGTTACCATATTTTAAAATCCATTTATAAGTTGTGTCAATCCGAGACAAAGAAGTTGAATTCCAACGAGGACTGAAAACCTGTGTTTCATTTTGAAATAAAGCTCGTGGAATCAACGGTGATTTAAAACTCTTTTGCTTTTGAAAGTTGTTTGAGAAACTCGGTGTCTCTCTTGGAGTTTTAAAACTTGAAGAAGAAGTTTTCCATCCATTGTTGAAACTCGGTGTTTCATTTCGAAAATTCGTTTTTGAGATGAATGGAAACCTTCCAGAATTAGGATTTTTCCAAGCATAGCCATTCCTTTGTTGTAGCGGAAGCATTTCAGAGTATAAATATGTCAAATGTTTTGAACGGCTTTGCTTTGGTTGCTACACTGGCTTTACCGGAGTAAAACGAGAGTATGGAGTTTGAAAACCTTGATTTTTTTCTTTATGAGCACTTGCATTTGAAACCTTTTGAGGAGTAAATGTTTTAGAAAAATTAGGTCTCTTTGAAAACTTCCTTCCTTTTTGCAAAGAATAGGTGGTAAATTGAGAAACCCTTTTAGAAAATGGTTTTGAAGATTCACCCATGTAATCCTTTTCTGAAACACTTACTTGTGGTTTAGACTCGTTTGAAACTTGAGATTTTCCTTTTGATCGGTTAAGAACATCAAACTTTGCTTTTAAGGCATTGTATGACGTTCTCAAATCATTGTATTCTTTTTGAAGAGAAAGATGATCTGATGATGCCATTTTTTCTTGCAAAGAAGCATCTTGATTTTCAAGATGTGCAAAATATTTTTCATATTTGTCAGTTTCGATTGAAAAATTATTTTTGGCATCACCAAAATCCTTGGTTTGTTGTGCAATCGTTTTTTCTAATTCAGCAATTTTCTTTTGAAGCACAGACTTTTCTTTTTCAAAAAGATGATTTGGTGTGATCTGAGAGTCAGATTTGTTTGAAGTTTGATTCTGAACTCTTGACCGCTTGATTGAATCAAACAAGTTTTTGTAAGTCTGTTTCAAATGCTCATTTTCTTTTTGTAATGATGCCACAGTATGTTCCAATTCAAGATTTTTTGTATCAAGTTCATCGAAATCAAACTTGACATTGGTATCATCACAATTTTCTACAAAAATCTTTTCTTTTTCTTTAAGCACTGATGTCAAAGAGTTTTCAGAAGACATTTTCTCATTCTTCTCTTGCAGTTTAAGTTGGAAAGAGATACTTTGTGCTTCGAGTTTTGCAAGATGTTTCTCAAACTGAGCTGTTCTTTTTGACAATTCTTCTTTGACATCAGCTGCTTCTTTTGAAAGCTCGGTGATTTTCTTTTTGAGACAAAGATTTTCAGATTTCAAGAAAGATGTTTGTTCAAAATTCTCATTCACTTTCTTATGGCAAACAGATTTTGATTTGAAAGACTCTATTTGATTTGTGAAAAATTCCTTTTGAATGTCAAGTATTAAGCATTTTTCATCAAATTCATCTTCAAGAGAATGAACGTACTTTAAATCTTCTCTCATTTCAGTGACAAGATGTTTTTCAAAGTACTCAAAACTTACGTTGAGATTTTTCACATGAGGTTCAATCTCATCTTTCAAAATCTTTTGGACTTCAATCTTAAGGTGTACATCTGATGAAATAGGATTGGAGAAAATGCTGGTATCGATGTCTACTTGCTTAAACCAAATGGCCTTTAACGTATGCTCAATGTGATGTTTAAGACTACAAAATTGTTTCCTTGCTATATTTTGCCATAACGTAGCATCATAAGTAGCAAGTTGAGCTTCTTTGAAAAATATTTTCACATTTGTGTCTTTTCTTTTGAAAGGTGCTTTTGGAAAATCTGTCAATTATGTACAACCATACACAAAGCCGTGGTACGAGAGTGGGTTTTTTGTTTGTTTCATTTTCAAAAGTTTTTCCTCTTCAGATTTTAGAATATCTTGAGATTCAAACAAAATATCATCTGACAATTCTTTTCCCATATCGTCAGCGTTATACAAAATAGGTGTTAGCTTTCGCACTTTGTTTAAAAAACACGGTTTCCCATTTTCAAAACCAATTCCAGATGTTTGTTTAGAAATTTCCTCATCTTTAGTAGGCAACATGTTGATTGTCTGAGAAGTTTGTCCCAATTTTCGAAGTTTGTTTTCAAGATCGTTTGTTCGTTTCGAAAATTCTTGATTTTCATTCTCAAGTTTTGTATTTACAATCTCAAAATTTGAGGTGGTTTTCTTAAGCCTTGAATTTTCACTTTTTAAGTCACTGTTCTCTTTTACAAGTGCTTGAACCTTTCTGTTGTTAATAACCATTTGAGCATCCAGATTTTGAATGGAACGTTTTTCACGAAGAACAGCTTCTCTATAACCAACTTCAAGTTCTTCATTTCTTTTTAAAAGTGGTTTGACAGACTCTCCATTCATTTCAAACTTCCGAGCTTGAGATTTAAGGTTTGAGTTTTCGAATTCAAGTTCAGCTTTTCTTTTAGTTACATTTTGAAAACCTTTTTCCATTTCTTTAAATCTCTCAAGCTCTTTTGTCAATAAGACATTCGCTTGCTTAGCTTTGCGATTGTCCTCATTGCACTTTTCAAGTTCATGTTTGAAATTATCGATTAAAGAAGCAAATAAGGCACGATCTTGTTCATAATAAGATCCATCCTGGGCAGGCTCACCTCTATTAGGATCCATATCTGGAGTAACAAAAGTGATATTACTATCATTTTGTTCCACCACATATGTATCACTAATTGACTCAGAATGCTCAGGATGTGTCTGATTATGAGCAAACACATTATCAAACACAACACCATTATTGTTTGAATGTTGTACCTTAGTGAATATCTCTATTTCTGATGAAGGTCTGATGTGATCATCCTCAGTATCCCAAACTGCTTCATTCCTTTGTGTACCATTAGCATCCGAATCATAGCTATGACTGCTGCTTTCAACCTGTTGTTCTGAAGATGAATCACTGCCTGTGAAAACCAAACTGACATCTGATGCATCACCCTCATTGACTATTTCCTCTTCATTTTGAACATCTTTCTCTGTCTCTTTTTCAATCATCTCAGTTTCCTCTAACTGCATCTCTTTGTCCTTCTGCGCTTTTTCCCGTTTCAGCTTCTCAATCTCATTCCCTGAAGTGCTTCTTCTTTTTCATTTGAATCCCTCTTCTTTTTCTGCATCTCCCTCAGATGAAGTGATCTTGCATTAAGCACCATTTCCAGTATGTTCATAAGATTAAGCAATTGATCTCTAAAGACTTCAACTTTCATGCTAGTGAAGTGTTTTTTCCATATACTGCTTGCTGATGCATAATCCCAAGAATTCTTAAATGCTCTAAAATCCATGGACATGAACCCTTTTAACTGTGTCTTGAGCTCTCTAAATCCTACCATGCAATCACTTCCATGTTCAATTTGCATTTCGAGTTGAATTATGTTGTTTTGAAGATTCCCTATGAAGGTAACAATGTCCATTTCAGATCCGAAGAATGTCTCAAAAGTTCTAAGAAATGATGAATCCCATAATGGTTGACTTGCTTCTGAGAGGGCCACACATTGAAGCTTAACTGATTCAAAATGTATTAAATAATTTTCTTTGGAGTGCATTGCGAGCTTTATCCTTACTTGCGTCTCTCTTCTTTTTGAACTTGATTCCATTATCAAATGTATAGTTGATATATCACACACAAAGGTCGAAATACAGAATTCTGATTTTCCCTCCAAAATAATTTGAAAAATTTACTCTCCCAAAATTAGAAAATCACTATGAAAGGCACTTCTAAGGTTACCAGAAAAAATTGAGTTTTGAAAAAAAATTATGTCAAAATTTACCGAAAAATTTTGAATTTTTGGCCTAAAAATTTGAATTTCGGTTCAAAACTTTCACCGTTATACCAAACTTTGAATCTCGCGTAAAAATTGAACGTTTAATCTCCAGTAAAAAATAAATTTTACTTAAAATTTCCCGCCAAAAATATTTGAATTTTTGGCCTAATTTTTTTTTTTTTTTTTTTTTTTTTTTTTTTTTTTTTAAGATAGATGTGTAGATGAATGGATCTTTCCAACGAAATAGGAGGTGTGTTTGATCGTCAAAAATTTCGAAACTTAGGTGGGTTCTCGAAAATTTTAGGTGATTTCGAAACTTTAGAGAGATTGCAAAACTTAGGATTGCGAAACTCTTGAGATTGCGAAACTTTGTCTTTGCGAAACTTAGGATTGCGAAACTCTGGAGATTTCGAAACTATTGTAGTTTCCGAAACTTAGTTGTTTGCGAAAAAATGTGTTCTCGAAAAATAAATTTTCGAAAATACAATCTCACAAAAAGAATTTCAAAATTATCCAATTTCGAAATTAGGCCAAAAGTCGAAGTATTTTCTTTCTTATACAAGAGAGAAAGTACCGAGTATCCAACTATGATCACGAAAGGAGCCGATTCTTGTGTTCTCGAAAACAACCTTGATTTCGAAAACAAGTACTTATGGGATTTCGAAACAAAGACAGTTTTTTGATTTTTCAAAAAGCACTCACAAATGAAGTTTGTAATCCAAGATTCTTGTACTTCTATGCTTAAAAACACCAAAACTTGAAGAAAGTTGCAAACTTGATGATTTTTATTAAACTTTTTCGTGATCTAGAAAACAAGTACAAGAACCAAATCGAGTTTTTTAAGCTAGAATTTTTCAAAAAGATTGAAACTTTCTTGTTAGAGAAGGTTTATAACACTAGTTTGTAATAAAAAAAAGTGTTAAAAACCAAAAAAACAAGAAAAGTAAGAATTTTTGATAATAAAATCATGATAAAAAGCTTAAAAACACGAAACCAACAAACCCTCAACCCTCCTAAATCATTGTTAGGCTCTTGATACCACTTGTTAGGACCCTTGATCTTATATCTAACACAAGTTATATTGAGAATAGAAGAGAAAAGTATAGAGAGAGAGAGAGAGAGAGAGAGAGAGAGAGAGAAGAGAGGAATGGGAACTCTTGTATGTGAAATGAATAACCTTGATATTACCAAGAGAACCAACCTCTAAATGAGGCCTTACATGGGTATTTATACTTGTAGTCTAGGGCTTCACATATATTTGACCATATTACATAACTAGCCCTTAGACTTTATACAAGCATGAATAATACACATAAACTTAATAAACTAGCATTTACTAACTATTACATGAATATATTTAACTAACTATTTGACTCAATAATGATCGTCACTTTTAATGCTAACAATCTCCCCCTAAGGGACGATCATTGAGATCTCTCTTTGATTACATAAATGATCAACACTTCTAATGCTAACACTAAAACATCAATATATATATATATATATATATATATATATATATATATATATATATATATATATATATATATATATATATATATATATATATATATATATATATATATATATATATATATATTGATTATATATCTTGATGACATCTATTGATTCTAGTAGTATTAACAAATTTTATGAGCTAGTTTTAAGTTTCAAATAACCACATATAGTTATAGTTTGTTCATGAACCAAACGCTCATGTTGTCTTAATGAACTATTTTATAACGAACTGAAAAGTATGTTTTGATTGCTTATAACATTAAAACAATGTAATGTAGTAGGTTTTAAATAGATTTTAAGAGTTATATCAACAATGTGCCTTTTGAAAAATAAAATTCAACTAGGGTTTATGGGCGATTAATGATTTTGAGAAAATGATATGTTATACTAAATTTGAGTTGCAATACATCATCCTAATCCTATGGGAAGCATTTGGTAGTTCAATTCCTAGCTTCTATTTCACTAAAATTTGAATTAAAATAAATTTTAATAAAATGCTTAATTATTGATTAGACACCAAATTGAATGAAATGTGATGAAATGCATGTTGGAAAACTTACAAAAGAAGTTGTTATATGTTTGGTTAGCGTTTGCCCCTTGCAAATAACCCCGGATTGGTGATATGGTTGAGGATTTTGATGGTTTTGGGTGTTTTGGTTCGTACTCAGCAGTGGTGGGGAAGAAATATATGAGCAAATGGAGTGTTTTGGAATAGAAATAAGGTGGAAAACAGATTTGGGAGTGTCAGATGGCCGGTCCCCTTAAACATTAAGGGGACTGCCCCCAATAACAAGCCGGTCCCCTTAATCTTTAAGGGGGCCACCCTTGAAATTTTTGAATTTTCGCGGAATTAGTTTCTGGAACAAATATATTTATACGTATATAATTAGATTTATAATATATCAAAAATACGTAAACGTTTATTGGCATGATGATAAAATACTTAACAATTTTTAATTACCGTTTCGATAATTAAAATGTACCTTTGACAATTTTGGATAAAATGATCAAAGTGTTAAGTTGATGAGGGGTTTGAGGTGTGTTCGGTAATATGTGAATAAGTGTATATATGTATATATGTATATAAGTATAAATGTGAGTGAAAGATGGGTTGATGGGTGAGGTTTGAAAGATAATAGCGGAGATAGAATATAGTCGGCGAAAGGAGTTTGTTTCATCCATAGTGTTCACGTGCGAAGGCGTTCTTGCATGATAAAAGTCCACTTGACTCATATCCCTTCATCATCATGAGTCTTCTAAAAGAGGACTTGATAGAATAATGCGAGGGGGAAGGAAAGGGTTCAGCTATATCTATGCAAACAACGTAATCAAATAAAGCATATTTATCTTAAGCATGGCAATGAGTTATGAAAGAATGGCGTACCCGGTGGTCTTCAAAAAAATCTTCAAAATCATCAAGATGACATATAGACTTTAAAAAAGTCTATGTTGAGAGAAACTTCAAGATTGCCTCAAGGAATGTTCATCTAGCTATTCGATCCCCATTGTCTCTTTGGTCCAAAGTTGTTTGGTCCAAACATGTTTAACATTTGACTAGGATGCATGAAAGGTGGAAGTATACCCCAAGGATTGTAGCTTTGTTGGTAGTTCCACATTTGATTACTATTGTTATTATAGTTTTGCTTATTTTGGTTTCTTTTTGGTTGAGGTGTTTTAGACCTAGGATTAGGATTATTTGATTTTCTAGGTGGTGGTGTTTTAGATCTTGTCTTAGATTTAGAAGATCCTACCTCGTTTTTCAAAGACGGTTTATAAAAATCTTTTACTTCTTCATTGTTGGCAAGAGGTATTTTTCTATCATTAATAAGTATATACTTAGGATTAGATTTTAGAGGTTTTTGTTCATTAGGTTCATTTTCGAGTTTGACATTTTTAATCTCACTTGTTGAAGCTTCATTTGAATTAAATCCTAAACCGGTTTTATCTCCGGATGTTCTTTGAATACTTATTATTTTACTAAGTGAGTGACTACTATTTTCAAATTTATCAAGTTTGCGAATTTCTTCCCTAAGTATTTCGTTTTCACCTTTAAGCTCTTGACATGATTTACATTCTTCAAAAATTTCTTTACCTTTTTCAAGTTGATGTATTTTAATTTTTAGTTCTAGTACTTCATTTTCCAATAGATTGTTTATGTATTTTAGTGATTTGTTTTTGGCCATTACTAGTTGTCCTAATTTGCATAGCCTATTATATTCATTATCTAAGTCTTTTTCATCTAACGATAAGCGTTCATCACTAAAATATTTGGTTTCGGAACGTACCTCATTTGATGTATTCGCCATAAGACACTTCTCTTCTTTTGTCGTTTCTTTCTCATCTTCATCATTATCACTCCAAGTGCCTCCAACAAAAGCTCTTTGATTTTGATCTCTTGTCATCATTGGACATTTTCCAATGAGGTGATTTCGATCACCACACTTGAAACATTTCCTTTCAATCTTGTTGTTCTTGTCATCCTTACTCTTTTGAAATGTTTTCTTTTCATCATGCAGTTGTCTTACGAATCTTCCTCGCCTTTTGAAGAATTTCTTGAAATCTCTTACGGCCATGGCGTATTCTTCGTCATCACGTTCAGAAGATGAGCTATCTTCGATACTAGATTCCTTTCTAGCTTTCAAGGCGATTGACTTGCTTTGCTCTCATTTTTCTTTGACCATTTCGGAATCCTTCTTAATGATAACTTCGTAAACTTTTAGATTTCCAATTAATTCATCAAGTTGCAATGTTGACAAATTCTTTGATTCTTCAATAGCCGTCACTTTAGCTCGCCATTTTGGATGAAGAGCCCTAAGAAACTTCCTAACAAAATTCTTACTAGAAAAATTCTCATCAAGTGCTTTTAAACTTGTGTTGATAGTGTTAAATCTAGCAAAAGCATTATCAATTGATTCCTCTTCCGGAATCGTGAATTGCTCATATTGTTGAACAAGTAGATCTATCTTATTATCTTCGACTTGACTATTACCTTGGTGAGTTATTAGTAAAGAGTTCCAAATTTCTTTTGCGGTTTCACACATAAAGATCCTTTCTTACTCTTTACGTGGTAGCGCATTATAAATAACCATTTTTGCTTCATTATTTTTAGCAAGTTTTCTTTTTAAATCATCATTTTGTTTTTCAAAAGGTACGATTTCATCTTTCTTTGTTTCGGGGTTATTTTGAATAGGTAAAAAGTCACCATTAGTAATAACATGCCAAAGATCTAGATCTTTTGACTTCACATAAGTTTCGAATCGATTTTTCCAATATAAAAATCCATCACTTTCAAATAGTTGTGGTCTTTGCATAGATTGCCCTTCTAAATATTTTTCAGATTCCATAGATCCTTACTAGTTTTAAAATACAATACATTTTAAAGATCTTGCTAGATGTGGCTCCTGATACCAATTGTGGAAAACTAGAAAAGGGGTTGAATAGTTTTACGTCCTTTTTAAATTTATTACCAAAATATTTTTTAGCTTATTAAAAACTTTCGATTCGATCTCAAGTGAATTCAAGTGACAACCAATATAAGCAATTCCAATCTAATAATGAAAGTATTGAAATGTAATGAAGAAAAGATAGAGTTAGAAAGATCAAACCACAACACGCGAATTTATAGTGGTTCGGCTACAAGGACACCTTTCATGCCCTACTCCACTCCCCGAGTACCACACTCGAGAGTTTTCTTCACTATATCAACAAACTCCTTATGGTGGAGAAACCTTACACACCTTGGCTTACACGAGTTAACGACACTAAGCAAAATGTCGAGTTCTAATCGTAGCTAGAACCAATCTCACAACTTCTTCAAGGCTTCACACCTTCTTCACACCTTCACAACTTCTTCAAGACTTCACACCGTCTTCACACCTTTTCAACTTCACACCTTCTTCTATGCACAACTAAGTCACAACTACTAAACTACTTTAAAACACACCTAGTTTCTACAATCAACAAATTCACACAACACTTTTACAAATATCTAACACTACTACAATATGAAACTAGCTAATCACAACACTACTACAATTAGATGGATGTAGAGGAGTGTTCTTCTTCTTGCACTTGAGTGGATGAAGCTTTGGATCACTTGGAAACAAAGACTTATGAATTATATGATCAAAGGATTTTAGATCTAGAAATGAAGGTTGGATTAGAAAGTTTATAGTGCAAAAAGGTGAGAAAAATATGTGAAATGATCCAATATTTATAGGGCCAGAAAACACTGTTCTGGAGCATGCCGGTCCCCTTAATTAGGGGGCAGTCCCCTTAATGATTAAGAGGGCCGCCTAGTAAAATTAAGGGGGTCGCCCTCCTGAACGTTGGAAAAGTTTTTCTGGATAAAATTTGCCCTTTTTGGTTGGAAATTTGAAATCATATCTTTGTAGTTTAATATGACAATACCAAAAATGATTTACAAATATGTATAAAATGTTAACATCATTTTATAAAAAGTTTTGTCTTTAAGACAAGGTTTCCTTTGATCATGTAATGCATAAGATGCTTAGTTTATGCATACCTTAAGTGATATTAGATCTAGAGGTAAATATTTGTTACCAAATACTTGTTTATGTCTTAATCTTGACTTAATTTGATTTGAGTTTTGTGATTATCAAAACATAGATTTATTGAGAGATATTAATAACATTTTTAAACATTATTTATATCAACAGTCAAGTAATTATGATACGGGTTTAACAGAAGTGTGATCCTAATGCCTCTTATCATGTAGTAAATCCTACTACACGAATATAGTCTCACTAGCGGTCTCGGGATGCATAACTAACGCGAGTTCTAGAATCTAAATACTACTGGTACACTCATAAGCACTAATAATGAATGCTTTTCCTAACAAATCTAAAGGCGAATCTCACATATTTGGGTGGAAAATTTTTTTAAGTGGTACGGTTCCTATCCATGAGACACTCATTGAGGCTAAAGCTTCACTCCTAAATGTTGTAAAAAATTTTAAATTTGGCGTTAAAATTGCCTTAACAAGTATTTCTCTTAGTTTTATTACACACCTACTATTAAACAAACAAACTCAAGTATAATTGTATTCTCAAAAGTATCATCATTTACCCTCCCCTTACACTTAAGCTGAATGAAAACAAATACTCCCCTGATTCGTTCGTTGTGGATAGTGTGTCAACAAGGTTAGATCTTCTTTCAAGAAAATGAACTTTGAAAGCTTCCCTCCAGAAATATAAATCATCCTCTTGTCCAATGTAACCTGTTAAACCTGAGAAAACAATCAAGGAAAACCTCGCGTAAAATCGGCGGCAATCTATATATACTAAAAATCCTAGAAAACAAATTAAGATATAATGCTTGTGGAATGAATGTTTGAAGATTTCCTGGAGTTTTTAAAACTAAAGAATCAACAAAAGCTTTAAGGCTCCGGTATAAATAAAACTCGCAAAATTTTTCAGAATTTTAATACCTGACGCTGTCAGATTTTAACTCCTGACGTCGTCAGAATGTTCCTGCAAAAATCTCATGTTAAGTTTCTGGAAAATTTCTGGAAAAAACTTATGCCTTACTTCCTGGAAAATCCTACAAAACATCATTATGACTCGATACAAGCATTTGACTCAAACAATTACTAATACACATGTTCATTTAATATTGTTGTGGTTCATGTCTGATTTCATTCTTATAAACAAATTTGGGTTTCCCTTACACTTATCTTTTGCAAAATACCTTTATATGTAATTAAGACGAAGTTAAAAACAAAATAAAGCATTTTCACAATTTACTTTGAATCATGATCCACAGACTAAAAAATAAAACACGCATACGGAAACAAATAAAATCAAACAAACAAAACAAATAAAACTTGGATTGCCTCCCAAGAAGCGCTTTTCTTTATTTACGAGTCTTGTAGCTAGACTCAAAGTCATGGGCCATTACGTGACCTCGTCATCAAAGGTTATGTCCTCCTCATTGGTCATTTCATTGCCATTTTCTTGATAATGCTTAACGCGTTGTATATTCACAGTGAGCTCTCTATTCTCATCGTCCATTAACATAACAGCGCCCGTTTTAGAGGAGCTTTTCACGGTAAAAGGTCCATACCATCTAGACTTAAGTTTCCCAAGAAACAATCTTAAACGTGAGTTATACAGCAGAACTTTGTCTCCTTCTAAAAAATCCGTAGGTTTCTTAATTCGTCGGTCATGCCATCTTTTTGCTCTTTCTTTATATGTAACAGAGGATTCATATGCTTCCCGTCTTAGTTCATCAAGCTCCTGGAGCTGTACGAACCTGTTCGTTCCTGCAACCGTATAATCCAGATTACATGTCTTAAGTGCCCAATATGCCTTATGCTCCAGCTCTACTGGAAGGTGACACGCCTTGCCATAAACCATGCGGAACGGGGTCGTCCCAATAGGTGTTTTGTAGGCCGTTCAGAATGCCCATAAAGCCTCGTCAAGTTTAAATGACCAATCCTTTCTGTTCTGATTGACCGTTTTTTCAAGTATTCTCTTAATCGATCTATTGGTGTTTTCAACTTGACCGTTGGTTTGAGGGTGATAAGCGGTGGAGAATCGGTGGGAGACTCCATATCTTTTCATGACCTTTTCCATTTGTGCATTGCAAAAATGGGTTCTTCTGTCACTAATAAGAGCTTTAGGGATGCCGAACCTAGCGAACAGTTTTTTTAAGAAATGAATGACTACCCTAGCGTCATTAGTCCTAAGGGCTTGTGCCTCTACCCATTTTGAAACATAGTCAATGGCCACCAAGATATATTAGTTCCCCCTGAAGACGAGAATGGGCCCATAAAATCTATTCCCCAAACATCAAAAACCTCACAAACTTGTATAAAATTCTGAGAGGCTTCTTCCCTTCTTGATATATTCCCAGCTCATTGACATGCATCACAAGCATGTATCATTCCCCTTACATCACGAAATATTGTATGCCAATAAAATCCTGCATCGAAAATTTTTCGTGCAGTGGTGTTCATCCCATGATGCCCCCCTGAGGGCCCTAAATGACATTCTTTCATTATCTTCATCGCTTCTTTTTCCGAAACACAACGTCTGATTATTTGATCAGGGCATCGTCGAAATAGGAAAGGTTCATCCCAAAAATAATATTTCAATTGGGCAAAGAATCTTTTCCTTTCGTGTCTGTTCAAGTGTTCTAGAATAATTCTACTTGCTAGATAGTTAACATAATCCATGTACCATGGCTCAGAATCATTTATTGACATGAGTTGTTCTTCAGGAAATGATCCCGAATCTTACTCTTGTCAGATTCGTTAAGACAGGGATTTTCGAGATGAGAGAGATGATCAGCAGCTAAATTCTCTGCCCCTTTCTTATCATAAATTTCAACATCGAATTCTTGTAACAACAAGATCCACCGAATTAGTCGTCGTTTAGCATCTTGCTTAGCAAAAAGGTATCGAAGAGCTGAATGATCAGTAAAAACGACCGTTTTTTAGAGGACAAGATATTGACGAAATTTATCAAAGGCAAATAATATGGCCAAAAGCTCCTTTTCATTGGTGGAGTAGTTCTCTTGAGCAGGATTCATAGTTTTGCTAGCATAGTATATTGGTTGGAAGTGTTTGTTAAGCCTTTGGCCAATACTGCTGCAACAGCATAGTCTCTAGCGTCGCACATGATTTCGAAGGGCAATTCCCAATTAGATGTAACCATAATTGGGGCTTGCGTGAGTTCCTGCTTCAGTCGATCAAACGCATCCTTGCATTCTTGGGAAAAATCGAAAGGAGCATCTTTTACAAGTAGCTGAGTCATCGGCCGAGTTATTTTAGAGAAGTCTTTAATGAATCTCCTATAGAAACCGGCATGACCCAAGAAAACGTATTGCTTTGACTGTAGTTGGATAAGGTAGCTTAGATATGGCTTCAATTTTTTGCTCGGTCCACCTCAATTCCGTTTCCTGAGACCTTTTGCCCAAGCACAATTCCTTCTTTTACCATAAAATGGCATTTCTCCCAGTTCAGAACCAAATTGGTCTCCTCGCAACGTTTGAGCATTTTCTCGAGGTTAGCAAGAAAGCGATCGAAAGAGTTTCCAAAGACTAAGAAGTCATCCATGAAAACTTCCATGCTATCTTCCAGTAACTCATGAAAGATTGCGGTCATGCATTGCTGAAAAGTAGCGGGAGCGTTACATAACCCGAAAGGCATTCTTTTATAGGCGAATGTCCCATATGGGCAGGTGAACGTGGTCTTTTCTTGATCCTTTGGGGCGATGGCGATTTGGAAATACCCTGAGAAGCCATCCAAGAAACAGTAGTACTCGTACCCTGCTAATCTTTCCAACATTTGGTCTATGAATGGGAGAGGGAAATGATCTTTTCTGGTGGCACCATTTAGCTTCCTATAATTGATGCACACACGCCAAACAGTGACTGTTCTTTGGGGCACCAATTCACCCTTATCATTTTTTACCACAGTCATTCCTCCTTTCTTTGGTACGACCTGTACAGGACTAACCCACGGACTATTTGAGATTGGATAGATTAACCGTGCATCCAAGAGTTTGATGACTTCCTTTACAACTTCCTTGATATTGGGATTTACTCGCCTTTGGAGTTTCACGGCGGGTTTATAATTTTCTTCCATAAGGATTTTATGTGTGCAGAAGGTCGAATCAATCCCCTTGATGTCAGCTACACTCCAAGCAATGACTCCCTTACATTTCTTTAAAACTTCTAGGAGCTTATCATTTTGCTTATCTTCAAGGGAAGAATTTATGATTACATGCAATTGATCTTCTCCTTGAAGAAAAGCATATTCTAGATGGCCTGGGAGCTCCTTGAGTTCTAACTTGGGTGGCTCGATAACAGAGGGTTTCAATTTGTTTTCGGGTTTACGAAGCTCAAGTGGTTCAGTGGCCTCTTGTCTAGGATAGAAGGACACTGCGCTAACGCCCTCTGTATTTTCTTTCTCCATTATGGGAAGGAAAGCCTCATCCCGTAACCATCCTTCTTCGATTTGTTCATCAACACAGTTGTCAATGAGATCGATTAATTCATCGACCTCTCCAATGAAATATAGCCGGTTAGCTGCTTCGAGAGAAAGGTTCATTGTACTCTTAATATCAAAGGTTAAGCTGTCGGCCCCTACTCGCAAGGTTAACTTGCCGTCATGAACATCAATGATGACACAAACGGTGGCAAGAAATGGTCTTCCTAGGATGATGGACACTAAGTCATCCTCCTCCATTTCCAAGATCAAAAAGTCAACTGGAAATTTGAACTTCCCTACTTTAACTAGCACGTTCTCGCATATCCCTACGGGGTATTTGACCGATCTATCAGCTAGTTGGATGTTCATACGGGTTGGTGTTAATCCGAAATACCCTAGTTTGAGGAACATGGAATAAGGCATGAGGTTGATGCTTGCTCCTAAATCAGCTAGAGCATTCTTTACCGATAAAGATCCAATGGAACAAGGCAAGGTGAAGCTACCCGGGTCGTCTACCTTTTTTGGTAGACCTCGTTGGGTCACCACCGAGCATTCCTCTCCTAGGGTTACAAGACCCTCGAGTCTCTTTCGGTTAGCAAGTAATCTCTTGAAGTATGTTCTATACTTGGGCATATGGTAGCACGCATCAAGGAGGGGTATAGTGACTACCGAATCCTTCAGATATGACAAGAATCTTTTATTATCATTCTCAATCTTTTGATTCTTGAGGCAGGACGGAAAGGGGACTTTCACAGGATGGTTGGGAGGAGTAAGTGGAGAGGAGGTCATCTGAGGGGGTTGTTCGGGAGTCTCATCACTCACATCACCTCCTTCCTTGTGAGAAATGTCTGGCTCGACCACAATGGGGTGTTGATTAGGATAAGGGAGTCCTTGGTTGTTTTTCCGGCCCGATTAGTAATCGCGAGTAGGGGATCTGTTTGGTTTACTTGAGGCTTGTTACGACCATCGACGGCGGCATTGAGCTCTTGGAACCATTTTCCCGTGTCATTTTGTTGTTCAGTAATGAGCTCGTCAAGCCCTTTCAATTGTAAGCTTTTTTCATGGGTGAAATGTCCAAGATCATCCTCAAAAGTGCTCCTAATTTTGAAGTCATGACCTTTCTCTCCCTCCTATTTTCTTAAAAGATTTCCCCAAGGGGTAAAATCATCGTTCTGGTAGAAAATTAACAGGGAAGGATCATCGAAAATGTCATGGCTTGACAGGTATGCGCATTCGGTAGTGGGCTCTCCTCCGCATTCCTCTATTTCATGCGGGCCCCCACAGTGGTCGCAAATCAAGTGTGGATTTGATATTTGTTTAGTTGTTCGCGACCCTACTAGGTATGATACCCTTTCGTGAAGCTTCCTTAGCCGATCCTCAGATGAGAGTGTTTGCATGACTTCGGATATACTCAAAGTTGAATCGATCCCAGGTATCGTCTTGATCTTGAGCATATTCCTCAATCCTATTCCATCCTTCCTCGGCGCTTAGATTGGCTATTTTCCCTTTTATCAAATTATTGATCCCATGCTGATCATTTTGGGAGACGTTGTCATAGAAGATTTGGAGAAGAAGCCAAAGTTCGATGCCATGATGGGGAACTTGCCTTATTAGATCCATGAATCTAATCCATGATCTATATATGGGTTCGTCTTTTCCCTTACGGAAATGGAGGATCCTATCCCTAAACACTGAGGTTTTCCTGCAGGGAAGAATTTCTCGTAAAACTTAGAGATAAGCTGCTCCCATGTAAAAATGGACTCATAGGGAAGTTTATCGTACCAATCCTTGGCTTTTTATTGAAGGGTAAAGGGAAAGAACCGTAGTCGGGATGTGTCTCTAGTGACCCCATCCGCATGGAGAGTGTCCATTATCTTTAAGAAATCCTTAATATGTTGTATTGGGTCATCAGTTTGCAATCCACGAAACCTGCATACACTTTGGACAAGCCAAACATCATTTGCATGCAAGACCTCATTGGTATGTTCGTTTGGAAGGATAATGGCATTAGAGAATCCGTGAGGGTTCGGGGAAAAATAATCCTTAAGGTGCTTAGGTGTGGCAATTTCAGGAGTATCCATATCGCGGCTAGATTGGGAGCTAGGGGATGTAAGGTGATGATCTGAATTTTCTTCAGAGAGGGCTTCATCAAAGTTGATGGTTGTTCCGGATGGTTTTGGTGTTGGAAGAGATTGCCTTAACCTATGCATTTCCCTTTTAGGTTCTGCACAAGGAGAGAAAAGATTTCTTAAGGAACTACGACTTCTAGTGATTCTAAGATTAGAAAGATCTTCATTTGCCATGATGGCGGGTGGCAAAACTTACGAATAAAGAAATGAAGAAATAAGATAGACTAAAGAAAACCTATAAAAATAAAATAAAAATCTTACTAGAGAGGAATCTAGCAAGTAGACCTAATAAAAAGAAATTGTAACCTAGACAATAGCTATTCCCCGGCAGCGGCGCCAAAAACTTGATGCGTGGAATTGCACCCTCGCAAAAGGTTTTACCTCTCAAGGGATCTTGAGAAGCTTTCAATCCCCACCAGGCAGTGCACCTATTCATTGTAGTATAGTATAGTGACAAATACCGGGAGATTGATTGTTCAACTCAGGAATAGTGTTCGCTAGGATTAAAAGTCTACTAAACTAGGTCTAAAGGTGAGGGATTATTCTTTTTGTATTTTTATATTTTTATAAAAGCAAGTAAAATCTCGGGTTTTGAAGGAGTGGGCGGAATTAGTTGCTACTCAACTAACCCAATTAACTAAAGATGCAATCAAAATAAAATAAAATAAACTAAAACTAATTGTAGTGTGAAGAATAATAAGAGAAAATGTGTTTACTTAGATTTCATTACTCCCTAGATATCTTTTACCGGTTGATTAGCTTGTTACAATTGCATGGATGACGGGTTATATTCCTTAATACTAGTCGTAGGGCCGTGTACGAAATTCCCTAACTCTATAAGCTCCTAGTTCACTCCTACGTCCAGCTGACTAAAAGCTCATAACATGGGATCACTAGAATTCGCTCATGCATTAAATACAACCATAAATCGTAGTACACCTCCGATCATGTTTCTTAAGACGTTCAAGCAAGTTACCAATTGGAAGTCTGCCAGCTTTCTTAAGCCTAACATCGAATACAATCATCCACAACAACTATAAACAAACCATCAACCAATAATCAACATCTAGTTTTCATTACATCTAAGCAAACACAATAAAAATCTAGCTTAGCATGTTAAAAAGAAGAAAAACATAAGATGGAATCACATAACACATAGACATATAATATGATTATTGTAAAACTTATCTTCAATTGAACATGGATGGAACAAGGGTTGAAATCCTTATTATCACAGAAAATTCGTCTAGGGTTTCTACAAAGAAGCTCTCCAAAAGTTCCACCCTTAACGAATGAAAATTAGAAATATATATATATATATATATATATATATATATATATATATATATATATATATATATATATATATATATATATATATATATATATATATATATATATATTTTAAACCTTGACGGCGTCACGTTTTAGCTTGTGACACCGTCAACTCACCGCCAAGATAAAAGTCGTATTGCCTAGATCCACTTCTAACGCCGTCATGTGTAAATATACTCTGGGCTGTCACATGTGTTTTGACCCTGACGGCATTGGTGACGCCGTCAGGCCAAATAGCCTTGAAAATTTTCTGGGCCGTCATGTGTATTCTCCATATCCACCTTTTTTGCCACTCTTGACGCCGTCACTTGCAATTCCTTGACGCCATCAGGTACTGTTCTGTCACAACTCGTAATTTCCGATCATTTTCCAAACCTCGACAATTTACTATTCACAAGTTACTATTCATCATTTACTATTCATCGATCACTATTCATCGTTTTTGAGGTCAATTTGACATTCCGAGACATATTCAGAAATTTTAATATTCACTTGACACTATTCATTTCCGGAAGAAATATCACTATTCACGTGCATTACTCATGTCATCGTAAATTTAGTTACGAGTATTCAAAATTCGCGTAACCGTATTGGTTCAGGAGCGAATTCATGCATTATCATTGGGACACTTCGTACGGACTAGAAATAGTCTTCATCTTATCATTATGGCACTTGCATACTATTCCACTCGTATGATATTTAAATTAATACTTTTGATATAAATTTACTTTTTAAGTATATCTATTTCTAAATAAACGATAACGCGCGACCAATAATGTGACTAACATGTCCGACACACCCGACTATGATCCCAATATATTTTTATATTCATTTTAATAATATAAAAATTATAATATTAATTTACCCGGTATTTTGGATATTTATTTTAATTATTAACTTAAGTTTACTAAAACTTCGACGGTTTTCGTGGAAATTAAACTATAATTATCTAAACACCCAATAATTTTATCCAACCTATTTTTATAATTTTTATAACTTTATTATGACCCGGTTAACTCCGTTAAAATTTATTTTTAGTTAACCCGGTACCCGGTACATTTTAAAACTACACAAAACACTTAATAATGCATTTTTAACACCAAAAGTCTTACCCCATTTCCCCCCTTGACTTAGCAGCCCCCCCCCCCCCCCCCCCCCCCATACCCCCTATCTTACATTACTTACTAAATCATCCAACACATTAATGCTATTACTAACTCTTGTATATAATAATAATAACAATAATTCACATCTACTTTACTAAACCATTTCTATCTCATTTTTCACTTTGAAATCAAACTCATTCTCTCTTTTTCCTTCTCTCTACACACGGCACAAACACAAAAAGGGGAAGAACCAAAATGTTTTTCAAGAATCAAGTCATAAACAAGCTTCATTAGTGATCCTTGTTAGAGTTTTGAAATAAAAACTCAAGGATTATTAGGTTTTAATCATCTTAACTTCACTAATCTTACAAGTAAGTTTACTAAACTCATTTCATAATTTTTACAAAGTTATTACTATGTTTATACATGTTTCTTGCAAGATCTCATACATGCATTAACTTATACCACTTTATTTTTGTAAACTTTTGATCATACAAGCCCTAGAAGTGATTTTTGGTTAGATCCTTGTTAGATCTACTTGGTTTTGGTGATTAGGAACCCATGACACCCTAAGAAGGTGTATGGTAGGATTAGATTAGTTTTGTGGTGTTTGAAAGTGGTTTGATGGATGATGGAACTAGTTTGGAGACTTGAAAATGGTTTTTGAAACTTTTGATATATCTACTGTCCCTATTTTAATTTCGTGGGAAAATCAGTGGTTGATGGCTAATTTTTGACCAAAGATTTAGAAAATACTTTCAAAAACGAAACTTTAGGCGAAAGAACGGATTAAAACGAGTTTATAACGAAGGAGATATGATTTTTTGCAAAGTTAACGACGAAAACTATTTCTTATAAAACTGCTTGCTGTTTGGCAGATTTCAATGGGTAAAAAGAGGTATTAAACGTAACCTAGAGGAGCTGAGTTATCAAAAATATACTAGTATACACAAAAACGAATCCGTGGACATAAAGAACAAGGAAAACGAGCCTAAAACGACCGAGTTATACCCGTTTTAATATCGTCAAAACTATATATATATATATAGTCACAAATAAAAATAATAACGTACGTACTAAATGGTATATTTTCTAACAACGTTACTAATGACTATTTTCTTAACAAATGAATACGTACGACCCGAGGAAATATTTATACGACATGACGACGTCATTCTAAGGTTTTGATACTTGGAACATAATGCTAATTTTTTTTTTTTTTTTCGTACGAGTTAATATGACAAGTTATATACTTCTCTAAATGGACCTATTTTTCCTAAGTATGGGAACTATTTTACCATGACGATAACTAGTATTTCCAAATTA
The DNA here is from genome assembly GCA_030686995.1 of Artemisia argyi. Classification (NCBI taxonomy): domain Eukaryota; kingdom Viridiplantae; phylum Streptophyta; class Magnoliopsida; order Asterales; family Asteraceae; genus Artemisia; species Artemisia argyi. The sequence goes on from CM060685.1 coordinate 107,974,629, forward strand.
CGAGTGGTATGAGTATCATGTGCATGTGCATTCACTTCATTACGGCTTGATCTTAATTAGATCGCGATTATTCATTTAGGTTGCGGCTAGTGTTCGCGCCTTATTGTCCCGATCACTTTACTATCTTTGTACTATCACTCCAGGTGAGTTTCATAGCCCCGTTTTAATTCTATATTTTGATTTCAAATCCCACGGGGGAGAATACATTGCATTACTTATTTTTGTGTACATGCCTAAGTATAAAAATTCATACATTGCTTAAGTTTCCTTATTACCACGTCTTGAAAAGTCCCCTTTTATTATCATGGACCGTTAATTTCTGGTACTAAGCGGGAGTGAGTGGATAGATCTATCGAGGGTGACGCCTCCATTCGTGTTTGGGTTGCTCCAAATGGAACGAATGCATTTCATGTCTTTATTATTAGAGTGTCTGGTAAACACTCATTGGGGCCAAGTATCGTCTAGCTTCGGGGTCATGAGCTTAAGAGCCAATGTATATACTTCCCGGACATCCTATTTCTTGGCATTACTTATGGCATATGTACACTAGATTTTACTTATAAACCTATGATTATTCACCAACTTTATGTTGACCGTTTTTCGCAATGTATTTCTCAGGTTATTAAGGTAGCTCATGTGCATACATTTGGACCTTCATGGAGTCGCGGAGTCGACGCGTCTCACCATATTTTATGCACTTATGAAACGTTTGATCTTGTTGAACTTACTTTAACTATATTGGCAAACTCTTTTGGGACCTAAGCTTTGTAACTCTGAATGTTTTAATGATCAAACGCTGTATTTTCTAAACGACACTTTAGGTCGTTCAATATAACTGTAATTATGGTGCTATGACAGTCACCCCCAGGTATTCCATTCTGCTGCCATTCAGGTATTTTGGGGGTGTGACAGATTGGCATCAGAGCTAAGGTTATAGCGAACTAGGATGTATCATGGACCCTAGACTATAACCACATCATCATAGCATCTCATCATTTTATCATAGGTGCATATTCACTATACATGTTGCTTTACGCACACACTGTGCAAGTTATTCATACCCATACTCATATATATATATATGATTATATTGACCTGGTTCACAAGTGACATGTCTTCAGATACCCACGCTATTATCCTTTTATCGGATTCCGACATTGAAGATGCCTTGTCATCTTCCACTACCATTATATCACCAGTTGCACGTATACCACCGTTAGCACTATTGAATTGTTATAGGAATAAGGTTTTCCTATCATTCAGCCTATACATAGAATGCCGTTTGGTAGAGTATTCAGACTTAATTTTAATGGACTTATTAGGATGCTTATTACAAGGGAGATAGCATGTTTTCTTTCCTCCATTGGTAGGACGCTTACTACTCAGGTACTACCACCACCGTCAGTTACTTATTTCACTATTGGTCGTCCCATAGTGCGTACTTTAACTTTACCTCTTAGATGTCGCGAGATAGCGCGAAAGAGGGTAGTATTCCATTCACCATTATCACCATTATCTCCTAACTCATCACTAGGATCTCATTGTCATCAATGTTATTTTCATCCTTTAGAATACCACCATTGTCATTTCCCTTTTCCATTTTCACTTGCCACGAATTAGATAACACCTTGTGGATAATACCAAGATTACGGACTCAACAGGAACATCTGCAGGTTCCTCAAGAATGGCTTAGAATCTACACTATCTAGGACTTGATCGATGCACAACTTCAGACACTCCTTCAGGACTATCTCGACCTTATGATGCCATAAACCTGATTTCACTTAGAGGGACTACAGGAAATCTCTAGACTAGACTTATATCTTTACTAGCTTTTACTAATACCCTAGCCACGAGAGGTGTGGCATAGTTCAAAGAAACTTGTAGTATTTTGATTGTTGTACAAACGGAATCACCAAGTATTGACTCTACTATAGGGGAATGGTTGTGCTATCTATGATATTGGTCCATATAGACCGAAACCTTCATGTATTATATTCATGTGTTATGAATATGATGATTTTTATTACCTATAGATTCTCATGGACTCTTATGATTTGATGGAAATAGATTTAAGCAAACCACTCCAAGCATGACGCAAACCGCTGTTAGACAATTCATTGCCAGGAACGTAACTACCGTCCTCACCAAGGAACTTACTCACGTGGAATTTATGGATTGTAATCCCTCCTTCTTTAGCGGAAATGTAGACACAAGAGAATTTCTCAAATGGTTCGAAGAATTAGAAACAATCTTTCAAAGTGGTGACTGTCGTAAGGAAGACAAAGTTAAGTTCGCCACTTGCACTTTTCAGAAGCATGCCCAGAAATGGTGGACTAAGTATGTCCAGGTAGTAGGAGTTGATGCTGCTTACTCACACTCTTGGGAGAAACTAAAAAGGATGATGAGTTTGAAGTTCTGTGTGAAAAGCGAATTACAAGCAATTGAACAAGAAACACTAAACCTTACCATGGAAGGAGATGATGTTGTCAAGTATACTGCTTATTTTTATGATTTTGCTCGACTAGGCTCTGCAATGGATGAACCGGAAAGCAAGAGACTTGAAAGGTACGTCGGAGGACTTTCTCCTGAAATTCGTAGGATGGTCATCACATGTGAACCCAATACCATGTCTGAAGCTATCCAGATGGCAATCGAAACAAAGGAACTCATAGTTCGCGACAAGACATCGGGAGACAATAATAACAACAAGAGAAAAGAGGTCGGTAATCAGGATGCTAATGCTACTCAACGACCATTTAAGATACAACAAGTGATGGAGACCTGTGCTGCTGGGTCAAGCCAAAATAAAAGGTATGTTGGTAAATTACCCGAGTGTAACAAGTGTCAGTTTCATCACAAAGGATCTTGCCCCTCTCAATGTAAGAACTGCCAAAAGCTTGGACATGAAACCAAGGATTGCAAGGCTCCCACCCTCGCAAAACATCAGAAACTCTCGGTAACCTGCCGCGAGTGTGGAGTAGTGGGACACTTCAGGAGCGAATGCCCAGAGTTGGGAAGCCAGAATTGGAAGAAGAAGTTTATGTTTTAGTTATGTGAACCATAGTTTGAGCCCTCTAGGGTTGTACTTTCTTTTGGTACTTTCCATAAGTACGTGGATGTAACCTAGTTATATTAAGCACTTTCCTATCTAATGTAATGACTATCTTTGTTATCTCAGCGATAATCGTAACCTTCGTTTACTCCGCTTTCTATCCCAATTGTTCAATTTTCAATCGTTTAGCAACATTATACCATTGTCTTATTAAGGATTTGACCGATTTCGTAATTGACGGATTAGTAGATTATTACCAATCCATAGTATTTACCCATGTATCCAATAAACCATTCAACGAGTTTTATTTCAAATTATTTTACTACCTTATGGGGAAATTGTTTTTACCGAATTTCTAAAATAAGCCGTTTTGTTACCATACTATAAACTGATTTTTCCGATATTACGCCAAATATTTACTATTATTACGCGAAACAATTTTTATATTACTTTGAAAGGAAATGACTAGAATACCATTCTTCGAAACAAAACGTTGAACACCATCTAAAGCTTTTGAGAAAAATAATATTATTTTGATTAAATCAAGCATCGCATCATTAGTCCTCAACTATACATAGCCTGATCACCTATGTATACTTCAGGAAAGATTATGCCATGAAGGAAATAGTTACTTTATAAAGTATTGTTAATAACAATCTTCATCCAAAAGCGTTTTAAACAAATAAACTCTTTTATGAATATTTCTTTCTGACAAATTTTCTCTGGATACTTACCCCACCTGTCACCCACTTAGCCATTAAGTTGGATTGTTCCATTGATTTCTCTAGGAGAGACTTTCCATATAAATTAATAGTAGGATTCCTCGATACCAGAAAAGCAATGAAAGGATTTCAGAACTATTAACCTAGACTAGAAGTATACACCAAGACAATTTATAGCTCAACAACAGTTCTAAGATGCCACTGGACCATCCGACTCACCATCTCTGACCTAGTTGTCCAATTTATTATTCAAAGTTACTAGCTAGACTGAGCTACAGGATCAAACACATTGTGAAGGTACGCTAAGCAACACCATGGGAATAAACCAAGCCTCCTAACCGATACTGTAAAGTGTTTTGAGTTAACATGGTCTCATGCATACGCAAACTTCCCTGCAGTGAGTTTACGACAAGAATGATTGATTCGAATTATGGATATCGATATAGATTCCTCTAAAGCATTATGTTCTCTAGAACTTCTGGATAACCTCACCTATACATCGAGAAAGGCATCAGACTCAAGAATATCTCCCCAGCTACATGTGAAGACAATACGGAAATTCATCGACATGGTATCAATTGAAACCCTCATATTGCCAACATGATGGCAATTTCAACGATAAACCATTTCAGGACTTAAGTTGGTTGAATACCTAGGCTTGTAGTTTTGCCAGATAACCACCAATAGGCATTTTCTAATATCAGAAACCGAACGTTAGACATCTATGCATTATGCGAACATTGCCTATCCTACTATTTTATCCTTGTTAGTATTTTCACTTTAAGTAAAGTCGATTTAAAATTTGTGTTTATACGAATCACATATCTCGTAGAAAATAATTTTTAAATTGCCTATTTTGAACAAATACGATCCTTTTAATCAATATTTAGCTAAACCATTGTACAATGGGAAATTATAAACATCAAACTTTGGTAAACAGTCCTATTCACAACCTATTTGAAAACCGCGTCACATTTCCTAACTATTGAATTTTGAATCATCAAGAAAGATATTATTTAGTAAACCAATTGCTCCATTTTCTAAATTCGTTTATTCAGAAAAAGATTTCGACCAAAAACTCAAAAAAAAAAAAAAAAAAAAAAAAAAAAAAAAAAAAAAAAAAAAATCGCGAGAGAAATTTTGAAAACAAATCACCATACTATATCGCTTATGCATTTAGGGCTTTGTGATTTGACAATAAGGAATATTGGAATATGTGATGAAGGAAATTAGGAGGAACACCATAGAACAATTACAAATGTCAGTAATGGAGACCAAGCACCGTAGGCAAAGAATGACACATGCCTTAGCAATCCATTAGACCAAAACACGAGGAATCAAAAATTATTACCCATATTTTATCTTCTTTGAGTAACGCCGAATTCGGAAGACGTAATGTTGTAGAATTAATCATCAGATTCATTGTAACCGTCTCAACTATTCCCGCTAAAGGTGGTCGAATCACCTCAGACTTCTAACAATCATTCTAAGATTTCCTTCGGAACCTCATTAAGATGTGAACACCGCCTATCATCCTCAGATCGATGGTCATAACGAGAGAACGATTCAACATAGGAAAGTTATACTCAGAGTATGAGTGATTGACTCTAGAAATGTTTAGACTAACCATTTACCATAAATCAGATTCGTTTGCAACGATAATTATCGCACGAGCGTAGAGACTACACCATTTGAGGCACTTTATGGTCGAAGTACCAATTACCCATTTACAGACCAAAATCGGAAAGTTAAATTCACTGGTCTAGAACTAAACTATGGAACAACAAAGGAAATTTCACAAGTCAAGAATCGGTTACAAGCAACGAGAAACTGGTAGGAGTTATGTTGGTACATGACGCACATCATACGGATTGGGTATCCTTGAACAACAAACTAACTAGATTCACGTGAAAGAACGAGCTAAGTTAAAAGCTTTGCCTTGGAGAGGCATGATACGATTTTGGTAACACGAGAGATTGAACTTTTAAGTATATTGGACCATTTCAGATTCATTTTAGAATCGACCAGCTGAAATATAAGATTTGAGTTCTGACAGAGTTCAGCAACATATATTATCCATATTACATTATAAACCTGAAGAAGCACTGATCATCTATTGACGAACCAAACTCGGAAAAAGCCAAACTCACTATTCCAATAGGCATTCATGAAATAACCAGAAATTTCCTACAAGTCAAGGATCAATTACAAATTCTATAAAGTTGTAAACCATTAAAACCTCAAGTTGGTAGCCAGATCACGTTGAAAGTTCTGCCTAAGAAAGGCATGATATTATTCGGAGAAGATTTGGAAAGTTAAAACCGATATACACTGGACCATGTAATAATTCAGACAGAGTAGGCCTAGTAGCCTTCAGACTTGAGCCTTGTTAAAGAACAGCCGGATTACACAACTATGTTTTTCCTATGCAAATCCCAGGAAATGACATCAGATTAGTCACTCATAATCCCATTTGGAAGGGAATCCAACCTTGAGACAAACGTAAACTGGGTAAGAGGACCAGTAGAAAGCATGGACCATGAGGTCGAACGGTTGAAGCAAAGTCGAATTCCTATCGTGAAAGTTCGCTGGAATTCTTGAAGAGGACCCGAATTTACTTGGGAACGGGAAGACCAAATGCAACTCAAGTATCCACGTCTTTTTACCAAATATACTTCAGAGACCAACCAAAACTGAACTTCGGGACGAAGTTCCTGTTAGTGGGGAAGACTGTCACAACTCGTAATTTCCGATCATTTTCCAAACCTCGACAATTTACTATTCACAAGTTACTATTCATCATTTACTATTCATCGATCACTATTCATCATTTTTGAGGTCAATTTGACACTCCGAGACATATTCAGAAATTTTACTATTCACTTGACACTATTCATTTCCGGAAGAAATATCACTATTCACGTGCATTACTCATGTCATCGTAAATTTAGTTACGAGTATTCAAAATTCGCGTAACCGTATTGGTTCAGGAGCGAATTCATGCATTATCATTGGGACACTTCGTACGGACTAGAAATAGTCTTCATCTTATCATTATGGCACTTGCATACTATTCCACTCGTATGATATTTAAATTAATACTTTTGATATAAATTTACTTTTTAAGTATATCTATTTCTAAATAAACGATAACGCGCGACCAATAATGTGACTAACATGTCCGACACACCCGACTATGATCCCAATATATTTTTATATTCATTTTAATAATATAAAAATTATAATATTAATTTACCCGGTATTTTGGATATTTATTTTAATTATTAACTTAAGTTTACTAAAACTTCGACGGTTTTCGTGGAAATTAAACTATAATTATCTAAACACCCAATAATTTTATCCAACCTATTTTTATAATTTTTATAACTTTATTATGACCCGGTTAACTCCGTTAAAATTTATTTTTAGTTAACCCGGTACCCGGTACATTTTAAAACTACACAAAACACTTAATAATGCATTTTTAACACCAAAAGTCTTACCCCATTTCCCCCCTTGACTTAGCCGCCCCCCCCCCCCCCCCCCCCATACCCCCTATCTTACATTACTTACTAAATCATCCAACACATTAATGCTATTACTAACTCTTGTATATAATAATAATAACAATAATTCACATCTACTTTACTAAACCATTTCTATCTCATTTTTCACTTTGAAATCAAACTCATTCTCTCTTTTTCCTTCTCTCTACACACGGCACAAACACAAAAAGGGGAAGAACCAAAATATTTTTCAAGAATCAAGTCATAAACAAGCTTCATTAGTGATCTTTGTTAGAGTTTTGAAATAAAAACTCAAGGATTATTAGGTTTTAATCATCTTAACTTCACTAATCTTACAAGTAAGTTTACTAAACTCATTTCATAATTTTTACAAAGTTATTACTATATTTATACATGTTTCTTGCAAGATCTCATACATGCATTAACTTATACCACTTTATTTTTGTAAACTTTTGATCATACAAGCCCTAGAAGTGATTTTTGGTTAGATCCTTGTTAGATCTACTTGGTTTTGGTGATTAGGAACCCATGACACCCTAAGAAGGTGTATGGTAGGATTAGATTAGTTTTGTGGTGTTTGAAAGTGGTTTGATGGATGATGGAACTAGTTTGGAGACTTGAAAATGGTTTTTGAAACTTTTGATATACCTACTGTCCCTATTTTAATTTCGTGGGAAAATCAGTGGTTGATGGCTAATTTTTGACCAAAGATTTATAAAATATTTTCAAAAACGAAACTTTAGGCGAAAGAACGGATTAAAACGAGTTTATAACGAAGGAGATATGATTTTTTGCAAAGTTAACGACGAAAACTATTTCTTATAAAACTGCTTGCTGTTTGGCAGATTTCAATGGGTAAAAAGAGGTATTAAACGTAACCTAGAGGAGCCGAGTTATCAAAAATATACTAGTATACACAAAAACGAATCCGTGGACATAAAGAACAAGGAAAACGAGCCTAAAACGACCGAGTTATACCCGTTTTAATATCGTCAAAACTATATATATATATATAGTCACAAATAAAAATAATAACGTACGTACTAAATGGTATATTTTCTAACAACGTTACTAATGACTATTTTCTTAACAAATGAATACGTACGACCCGAGGAAATATTTATACGACATGACGACGTCATTCTAAGGTTTTGATACTTGGAACATAATGCTAATTTTTTTTTTTTTTTTTCGTACGAGTTAATATGACAAGTTATATACTTCTCTAAATGGACCTATTTTTCCTAAGTATGGGAACTATTTTACCATGACGATAACTAGTATTTCCAAATTACGAGTGGTATGAGTATCATGTGCATGTGCATTCACTTCATTACGGCTTGATCTTAATTAGATCGCGATTATTCATTTAGGTTGCGGCTAGTGTTCGCGCCTTATTGTCCCGATCACTTTACCATCGTTGTACCATCTTTGTACTATCACTCCAGGTGAGTTTCATAGCCCCGTTTTAATTCTATATTTTGATTTCAAATCCCACGGGGGAGAATACATTGCATTACTTATTTTTGTGTACATGCCTAAGTATAAAAATTCATACATTGCTTAAGTTTCCTTATTACCACGTCTTGAAAAGTCCCCTTTTATTATCATGGACCGTTAATTTCTGGTACTAAGCGGGAGTGAGTGGATAGATCTATCGAGGGTGACGCCTCCATTCGTGTTTGGGTTGCTCCAAATGGAACGAATGCATTTCATGTCTTTATTATTAGAGTGTCTGGTAAACACTCATTGGGGCCAAGTATCGTCTAGCTTCGGGGTCATGAGCTTAAGAGCCAATGTATATACTTCCCGGACATCCTATTTCTTGGCATTACTTATGGCATATGTATACTAGATTTTACTTATAAACCTATGATTATTCACCAACTTTATGTTGACCGTTTTTCGCAATGTATTTCTCAGGTTATTAAGGTAGCTCATGTGCATACATTTGGACCTTCATGGAGTCGCGGAGTCGACGCGTCTCACCATATTTTATGCACTTATGAAACGTTTGATCTTGTTGAACTTACTTTAACTATATTGGCAAACTCTTTTGGGACCTAAGCTTTGTAACTCTGAATGTTTTAATGATCAAACGCTGTATTTTCTAAACGACACTTTAGGTCGTTCAATATAACTGTAATTATGGTGCTATGACAGTCACCCCCAGGTATTCCATTCCACTGCCATTCAGGTATTTTGGGGGTGTGACATGTTCCCAGCATGGATTTTGAGACTTTGTCATTTTCTTTACTTTTTCGCTCCAAAAACGTCCAAAATGCTTCCTTTTGTAAATTTCCTCTCAAAAGTACCTAAAATGACAAAAGGAATGATTTAGGGTAATAATTGATCAAATAATTATGAATTCGGGATTAAATGACCCCCCAAAAGCAGTACACTTTTCGCCTTATCAATATGCCTTATGTCCTTTAGAGTTTTTTTTTTTTTTTTTTCTTCTTCTTCTTCTTCTTCTTTCCTTCTCCCGGCCAGTGGCATCTCACTCAAAAAATGGTTGATATAATATATAGAGTCTATAAAATTAGTAGGGAAATGTAACATGACGAGGTGCAGCCGTGCAGGACGTACCGTCTAAGTTGCCTTTATGTTTCACTTTTATAGATACAAATCAATTAAAATTTGTGCTACTTAACAATGGCCGTTTAAGTCTTTTTTAGTATAAAAGTGAGAATCTGAAAACACATGATTTTCTAACAAAAGAGTACATATCAGTTACCCAATCCCTTTAAGTTGCATGTATGTAAATATGAGGCCCTTTAGACTAATTTTGATTAGGCTATTGCAACAATATGGTGTGCTTGGATTAGGATACTACAACAATAGGGAGTGTTTGGATCAAGTTATAATAAGAATGAAAAGTGTTGTCTTAGGTGTTGTCACGTTGGCCTCAGAGACCTGTTCGTGTTATGTTTTTTGTTGTTGTTTGTAACATTGCCTTTGTATTATGTTGTTGTTGTTTTGTATATATACATAAGTTTCCATTCAAGAGAAAAGGACTGCACATGTAAACTCTTGCCCTTTTACAATAGATATTAGTCTAAGATTTAATAGGCCCGAAAGTTCACTAATCATTTGTACAGCATGTATGTGTAAAGAATAATAATTATCCAGCATGCTACTTCGATACAACACACAACTAACAGATGCGTATGTAGTTAACTCATTTTTTGGATATTCATTATTTTTTTCTTCTTATTTAGTACTTCATTACAGTTTCTCAATGAAAATGTTGCATATGTTGTAAAGCACTGCTACTTATTTATATCATAGTATGATATAACCTTTGAAATCCATTTTAAATAAGGCGAACAAATACTAAAACTCAACCCCATCTTCTGTATAGACTGTAAATATGCTAAGTGGTTTTGTTGCTGTAGATCATAATTTAATGAAAGTGTAAATTTAAATTACAAAAAATAATGTTATTACAACATTAATCATCAATTTGAATTAAACATAAGAGGCATGTTCAATGAAAACAGGCTTTGGGGGATTTTTAACCCACTTTATAAGTTCATATTCTAATACATGATGACTTATATGTTAATTGCAAGATACTCACTTTAGCAACACAATGCTCAAACAAGGTACGTGTTTACGATATTTTTTCATTACTCTGTAGCTACATAATCAAAGAAATTGAATTAACTTGGTGGGGAAATTTAAAATTTACAGGTGGTTGTACTAATATTACTTGAATTGAAACTTAGATAATGTATGCCGAAATGTTGATTATAGAATCAGGTCGGGTTAAGATCTTAAGGCGAGTTTAAAAATATCAACTATGTTATTAGTATACTTTATTGATGTTCTTTTGTTCTCATAACATTCTAACAGCGAAAAATTGTCGGTTGAAGACAATCTACAACCACTGATGACATCCAACAGCCGATAAAACACGTAGTCACATAATCAAGGTTTGCACCTTCATGGATCTTCATGTTGGTGAATAATGTTGATACAAAAGTTGGGCGTTCCTTATTTGGACTCCTGTTCTCGTACCAATTGGATCTTAATGCTTGAGACCTGCGCACTAAGAAAGCAAACAACACCGTTAGGCTTATCGTGGGATTGTCTCCCACGATTATCCTCCTGCGTGAGAGTAAGTAATTGGTTTTAGGGTTATAGTGAAGAGTTAGGGTTTTTAGATGATACCTCAATGAGAGCCGTGATATTCTTTATATACACACGAAATTTTTGTTGGTTTCGTGTTCCTTACTCTTCGGCGTATCTCGCCTTATATGGTCTATTGATCTTTATCCATAAATAAGAGATCATTATCAAGACCATAAATAATATATTTGAGTTTGGGCTTCCGTGAGCCCAAATCGTTATTATGATAGCCCACGTGTGATCGGCTTGGATGTTAGTAGTGTCCATTGGTCGGGCTCATGACCTTAGTGCGGACTATACGTCATCATGTCCCCCTAGTCTAGTATGCGCAAGGTGCAACCGCGTATGCTAGACTAACAAGTGTAGCGAAAAATTATCTAGAATGTGTGGCGGGGAAGCTTTAAGCATTTCCCGCCAAAAAGAAATATACGGTGTATCTAGTCCAAATTAGTCCCAAGTATTCCTCGAAAATCGTTAGGAGGTCGGTGAAAAAGTGTTGTACTTGTTGATCCCCCAGCCACACGATTAGAATTAGTGGGATCCACATGTCAAACATCCAAGGCCAAGGGTAACCCTATATAAAGGGTATCTCCATTTTCACTGTGATTATCACAGTAAAACTCCATTTCCACCATTGTTAAATTCTTCAATACCCCAATCAAGAAATCAACTTTATACTAAGGTAATAACGCGTGCGCATCTGAAACCATCACATTTTAGGAATGGTTCTCCAGTTATCCGATTTTACCTCCAATATAACTGAGGATGATCTTCGTGAGTTCACCTCAGATTATTATATCCCCCTCGTGTTGCACCTGGTATTACCGGTGGCGACTGCATCTATGGCTGATTTTCCTGAGGGAAAGGTAGGGGTATACACGCACTTTTTCGAATTTGTGAATCAGCACGTGCCCATTTCACTATTTTTGTGCGATGTACTCAATTATTATCGCCTTCATATATCCCAGCTGCATTGTATAGGCACAGCTAAAATAACCAATTTTGAAGTAAAATCTCGTTTGCTAGCAATTAACCTGACCATCAATCTCTTCCACGCGTTTATCACACAACGTGGTCAAACGGGTGGGTATCCTTTTCCAAGCACGCAGGGCGCCTTCAATGCTACACGGAAAGGTTAGACGCACTTAGGAATTGGAGGGAGAGGTTTTTCTGGGTTGATAATATAGTGTTCCCTTGGACTTTTGAGTTCTATACCCAGAGGACGTTACCAAAGGACGTACAACGCAGATGACGCGGAGACAATAAATGCCAACCGCATCCCAATCAACTCCTACCCATAAGAGTTTTTGGTGCATATGGGGATCGGTCGCAACTACTTCCAAGGCGCTGACGAGGTGCCAACTTTTCTGGATGAGGACAACCGGGGTGGGTGCTTGTCCTTCCTTTCCTTCGCATCTGTAGTGTAAGCACTCTCTTGTATTGTAACTTTATGTAACTCCATTTTGTTTATTGTTTGTTGTTTGTTGCGCAGAGATGGATCTGTTTAGCGTAGTGAAGCTCCAAAGCCTACGTTGGTAACCGTAGGGGTGTGCCCTTTGAGAGATGGTGAGACACCAATTTTGGAGGGGATAGCAGGGCGCACCATGGAGTATGTACAGGAGGAGCCGGCGAATGCCTCCCCACCACTATTGGATGCGACCCTAGTGTGTAGTGTTCCATCTCAGTAGGTGCCATCCCCGGAACCATCGCGCGCGGATTCCTCAGAAAGTATGGGGATCCTTAGCGCTGACAGCGAGTCGGAAGAGGCGAGCCAGGGAGTGACGCTCAAGAAAGCTTCTGGCGATGGTGCTGTGGGCACATCCAAGCCAAGACGCCACATTATTACTGTGGATGTGTCATCAGATGAGGATGCGTCGCCATCCATTACTGCGCAGGACACAGCTGAGACTCCTTCCCCCAAGTAAGTAATGGAACCTATGCCTTGCATATTATTTATTTTTTTATTTTTTTATTTTTTTTGTATCCTAGAAGATAATAACCTTGACTTCTTGTCCTTTGCATGCAGTGATGAAGCTGTAGGGGTGATGCAGCACATACTGGGAAATCGCCACCTGAAGCGAGTCTTCCTCAAATGGATGAGCCTTCGAAGGCATGTGAGGATATGCCTGCAGAGCAGCTGATAGAGGAGCTTAGCTTGGCTGCTGCACACCAGGCCATGTTGGTTGCTCAGCTCAAGGCTAAGTATACTTGTGAAGGGAGCAGCAGTGCGCAGAAGGATGAAGAGATTGCGCTGCTGAAGGCGCAGTTAGCTAGTGCTCATGCTGCAGTAGAGTCAATAAATGCGTACGCCCAGAAGCTCGCTGATGAGAAGATGTCACTATTTGCCCAGGTGAGCCAAGAGCGTTCTGCTTTTGATCAGTATAAGTCTACTTGCCTTTGGGGGTTGAAGTACATGGAGCAGAACAAGAGCAAACACTTCTCTCAGCTAGATGAGTTTCGCAAGACTGTGGAAGAGGCGTTGGAGAAGCAGGAGGGTAACCTGCGCAAGCTTAGTATAGAGTATGATGAGGAGCTATACCCACACTTGGTATCCTCCATTGCTGAGCGCAAGTAGCATTTGATTCCTTTGATTCTTTTGGATTTCTCAAACTTGCAGCATTTGATTTCTTTGAAATTATTGTCTATAATGGGAATGGTGTATTATTCGCAGGTGGCTAATCAGCCATGGTCTTCGTCTAGCTGCTATGAGCACGTTAGAGTCCCAAGAAGTTATAGAAGCTTTTGGGAATGTTGTTCAATGCGCCTTGGCACGTGGCAAGGCGGAAGTTGTGGATGAGCTGCACGAGAGCCAAATATTGACGGTACCCATCGCGGAAGTGTCAGGTTACAATGGCGATGCCTACCCTGAGCTTGTCGCTGCTATGGAGAAGATGAAGCTGTTAGAGCTTCCTCATATTGCTCAACTGGAGCGTGACCAACACTACCCCGTAGGTGTTATCATGGAGGGGTTGACCTTGGCGAGGCACACAGTAGAGGACGCAGAGGCACAACTTGATTATTTCCTCAAGCCTGATGTGTCACAGTTGTAGGTTCCTGTTTTTACACGTCTGCACGACATTCTTAACCCTTTTGCCCTTGAGAAGGAGATCCCTTTGAAGGAATCCTTAGAAGCCTATGCCATGAGGCTTGCTAAGAAGAAGGGTGTGAAGGGGAAAGCCACCCTTTGTGGTCTAGGTGCAGCGCACATCCCGAGGTCTGATGGAGTACCTGTTAGTATGGCGACGGTGTCACCCAGGGATATTGATCTGCTGAAGAAGCTTGAGGAAGCTGGGAGGGATGTGCACCGGGTTGGCAGCTCAAAGCTTGAGCGTTCCCATAGTATGTAGGTAGTTTTTGTTTTGTAATTGATTAACAATTTTGTTGCACATGTGCATGTTAAATCAATGCTTTGTATAAACTCGTAGTTTATAATAAAATTGAAGTTAGTTTGTACGCATATTTGTATTATAATGTTTGTACTTAGTTTTTTGTCTTTGGATAAAAGACATCCAAGAATCAAACTATTATCCAAACGTACTAAAAAAAGATTACAGAATCTATAATCCTTTATAGTTATATATGAAGTCCATAACTTAATATATATGCGAATATAAAATTCATAAGTGTATGGGTTAACTTGCAGCGTACTGCAAATACCATATCAAGGAGTCAAGAGTCTTGACTCCTAATTTGTTAAACGCGCACAGTGAGAATTGTTGCATATCCGTCGTGGGATGCGCATTGAACTTACTCCAACGTCTTAAGAGTAAGGTTTTTAACAAGGATGCGTGATCCAATGTTGATGGGTTTGCAACCCTCTTACTCAATGAGTTATTTAGTAGGTTTACTCATCCTTTAACCATCATGGGTTTTAATAAATGCATGTTTCCATGTAGGCAAAAAGATGAATCAACAATATTGAGACATAAATGAGATGTAAACAATAAAGTTAAATGTGTCGCGGAGTTAGCTAGAAACTACGATATTTAATTAATTCTTGCAAGTTTTTGGAAAAAGAAAAACATTTGCCTAAACAAAACAAAATGTAAATACACGGACATTTATTGAGCACTTACTAAAGTGCAGAGGTGTCTGTGCACTGGCCGTAGCCTTTTCTAAAGATAGCATCTCTTAAGATTGCAAATATTCCATGTGCATTGTAGCTCACGGCCATCCATATCACGCAGCTTGTATGCGCCTTTTCCTAGTGCTTCTGTGACCTCATAGGGTCCTTCCCACTTTGGTCCAAGTTTTCCTGTATCTTCTCCGTGGCTTGCATCATTAGCGCGATATACAAAGTCGCCTGGTCTGAATGAGGTGCTTCTGACTTTAGCATCATAGTATCCCTTCATTTTTGACTTAGCTCTTGCCTCACATATAGCTGCACGTTCGCGTCTTTCTTCCAATAGATCCAAGTCTATACGTCGCTCGTCGTCATTGGTTGTGACATTGACTTCCGCCGTACGAATAGTTGGCATCCCAATTTCAGCTAGTATGACGGCTTCTGTCTCATAGACAAGAGAAAAGGGGGTGTCTCCAATGCTAACTTTGATTGTTGTGCGGTGCACCTATACGACGTGCGATAATTCATCCACCCATCTACCTTTGTGTTTATTGAGGCACGCTTTAGTTCCTTCGCCCAGACTACGATTCACGCGCTCAACCAAACCATTGGTTTGTGGGTGTTTAACTGACGCGAAGTGTTGTGTATATTTAGTTGCGCGCACCAGTCTTTGAACGGGTTATCGCAGAATTGTTTTCCATTGTCTGAAATAATCTCTCCAGGTAGTCCAAAGCGGCATACAATGTTTTCCCAAAAAAATCATTTTACTTGATTGCCTGTGATTGTTGCCACTGCTTTTTCCTCAATCCATTTAGTGAAGTAGTCTATAGCCACAAAAATAAAATTCAATCCCCCTGCTGCAACAGGGAAGGGGCCCACAATATCGATGCCCCACTTATAGAATGGCCATGGAGAAATGATAGGCATTAGCTCTTGTTGTGATTGGCGCGGGATGGGTCTATGAACTTGGCAGTCGCTACATTTCTTTATCATATCCCGCGCATCGCGATGCATAGTAGGCCAATAGTATCCTGACCGCAAGGCTCGTGCTACAACAGACCGTGGTCCTGAGTGCATACTGCATGAACCGGCGTGGATTTCTCGGAGTACGTAATCTGCCTGAAGAGGTCCAACGCACCGAAGCCATGGTTGTAAAAATGAACGTCGGTATAGGATATCATCTCGAAGTTCAATCCTCTGCGCTGTGCGCCGTATTCGTCGAGCGTCCTTCTGCTCATGGGGTAATATACCATTGCTTATGAATTCGATGATAGGGTTCATCCATGTAGGATCATGCTCTACTATCATCGTGGAGATCTCCATCTCCGAGATGGATTTGTTTTTCAGGGTCTCCACCAATACTTGTTTTGACAGGTGCGCAAAGCTTGAAGATGCAATTTTGCTTGGTGCATCCGCTTTCCTGTTTTCTCCTCTAGGAACTTGTTTAATGGTGAACCTGTCAAAACCCTGAATTAGGGACTTGGTCTTCTCGAGATATTGAACCATGTTATCCTTTTTAGCCACATATTCGCCCAACACGTGATTGACTACTAATCGGCAATCGACATTTACTTCTAGGTTGCGTACACCCATTCGAGTTGCAATGCGTAATCCAGCAATTAGGGCTTCATACTCTGCCTCGTGGTTTGTGGCTGTGAATTCAGTACACAGTGCGTAAGTGAATTCCATTCCTTCTGGGCTGGTGAGGATAAGGCCTGCACCTGACCCGTCCACGCACAAAGATCCGTCCATGAATAGGACCCATGGTTCATGTAGTTCTACCTTGCTTCTTGAAGGTGGAGCATCAATATCTGGTTTCTCAATGATGAAGTCTGCTAGTATCTGCCCCTTAACCGCAGTACGTGGTCTATAAGAGATGTTGTGCTCGCTTAACAATACACTCCATTTTTGTAATCGCCCCGATGCGTTGGGTTTGGAGATAACTTACTTGATAGGTTGGTCCATGATCACGACTATTGGGTGTGCTTGAAAGTATCTGCGCAGTCTTTTAGCTGCAAATACTAACGCTAGGACCAACTTTTCCATTGCAGTATAGTTAATCTCTATCTTCTTGAGTGCTTTGCTTACAAAATATACCGGTGTTTGTATGGAGTTCCTATCTGTTAGTAGCACCGCGTTGACTGCTCCATGAGTTGCAGACTAGTACATAATCAACTCTTCCCCTGGTCGGGGTGCGACTAGTGTGGGAAGTGCTGCTATATGTTGCTTAAGCTGTTGAAAGGCTTCTTCCGCTTCCGAAGTCCAACAAAAGTCTCCCTTTTTTTTTAAAGAGAGGAAGTGACTTATCCGCTGATTTGGACAGGAATTGATGAGGCGAAAAATGATCCGTTTTTAGGGGGTCATTTAAGCCCGAATCCGACTTTATTTGATCAAATATTGCCCTAAATCGTTTCTTTTGTGATTTTAGGTACTTGGAGAGTGAATTGTGGAAAAGAAGCCATTTTGGACGTTTTTGGAGCATAAAAGTGAAGAAAACGGAAAAGTATCAATTTTCCATGCTGAAGACACTAGGTGACGGCGTCAAGAGTTATACCCTGACGGCCTCAAACATCAAGAATAAAACACCGTAGCTGATGACGGCGTCAAAAGTCATCCTGACGGCGTCAAAGTACCAAGAATAAAATATCGTGGTTGGTGACGACGTCACATAGGCCGTCATAAGTAGATCAAGGCCGTCCGAGGAAGTATTTGGCGGCGAGGTGACGGCGTCACATGGTTGTCTTGACGCCGTCAGCCCAGTTTTCCTATATATAGTTTTCTAGTTTTTTCATTAAGGGAGAGAAGTTTTGGTGAAACCCTAAAGACGAATTTGGTGTATCTTTTACAGGTTTTTCAAGGGTTCCAAACCCTTGATACCTTGCATTGTAATTGAGATAAGTGTTCTTCTAATTCAATCAATATGTCTATGTGTTGGTTGTTTATATCTTGTTCTTGTCTCAATTCCATTATGCTAGGCTAGATCTCTTTTGTGTTTGCTTAGATCTAATGAAACCTAGATGTTGATTATGTGTTGATTACTTGTTTATTCTTGTCTTGGATGAATGATTTTATATGTTAGGCTTAAGAAAACTGGTAGATCTCCAAATGGTAACATGCTTGAACGTCTTAAGAAACATGAACCGAGGCGTACTAGGTCTTTATTGGTTGTATTTAATGCATGAGCCACTGTTTACAATCCCTATAGTTGTGCTGGGTCATGGTGTAGGAGGAGATAAGAGCTCATAGAGTTGGGGAGTTATGTATGCCACCCCACGAATGGTATTAAGGAATACAATCCGTCATCCATACATGTATAACAAGTAATTAACGTGTAAAAGATATCTAGGGAGTAGTGAAGTCTAAGTAAACACAATTTCTCCAATCACTGCTCACAACCTTAGTATAATTTAGTTTAATTTCATTTTCATTATTTTATTTTGATTATATAGTAGTTTTGGGTTAGTTGAATAGCAACTAATTCCGCCCACTCTTCCAAAACCCGAGATTTTACTTGCTTTCATAAAAATATAAAAATACAAAAATAATCATCCCTCACCTTTAGAACTATTAATTAGGTTTTCTAATCCTAGCGACACTATTCCTAAGCTGAACGATCAATCCCCCGGTACTTGTCACTATACTATACTACAACGATCAGGTACACTGCCTGGTGGGGGTTGTAAGCTTCTCGAGATCCCTCGAGAGGTAAAGCCTGTTGCGATTCCCACGCATCAAGTTTTTGGTGCCGCAGCCCGGGGAATAGTTATTGTCTAGGTTAGGATTTCTTTTTATTAGGTCTACTTGCTAGATTCCTTTCTAGTATGATTTTTATTTTTATTTTTTAGGACTTCTTTAGTCTATCTTATTTCTTCGTGCCTTTGTTCGTAACTCTTTACCATCCGACATCATGGAAGGTGGTAACATCTTTGAACCCATCATCCCACCACAACAAAACCCACCATTAGAACCCCTTAGGCCCCGAACCTTAGGAGAGTATTCCCGACCTAGCCACCAAGGCTACCGAAACACCATTGAGCTCACAGGAGACAATGTGACCCCCTTGCGATCCGACACCATCCGGTTGGTGCAAAGTGGATGTGCATTCCATGGACTTCGTTCCGAAGATCCAAACCAACACCTTAAGGACTTCCTCAAAATCGTAGATTCCATAGACCTAGGTGTTGAAACTAGAGAGACTACCTGTTTACGCCTATTCCAATTCTCTCTACGGGATCAAGCTAGTCATTGGCTTGAGCGTTTACCCGCGGGATCCATCACCACATGGGATGATCTCACCACTCGTTTCCTTGCTCAATTTTTCCCACCGGGGAGAACTACTAAGCTTAGGAATGACATCTTGATGTTCCAACAACGTCAAAATGAATCTCTTTATGAAGCATGGACTCGTTTCAAGGACTTACTCCAAAAAGTCCCTCATCATGGCATAGATCTTTGGCTCCAAGTCCAAATCTTCTATGACCATATCGACATCTCCACGAGGCGAACCATTGACCAATCGGCCGGTGGTAAGCTACGTGATCTTAGTGCGGAACAATCATAGGAACTCATAGAAGATCTTGCTCTCTATGACAACGAAAGTTGGAATGATCCCCGTGATTTGAACAAAACGGTCAAGGCAATATCTTTGCCTTCGAACAATTCTAGCACTCCTGACCGTAGGATCATGGAACTTGAGGATCAAGTCAAGTTTCTCATGAAATCTTACGAAGCTCCGAAGCATTCAAGCCAAGTGAACAAAATCACTTCTTCATGCGAATTATGTAGTGGTCCCCATGACACTCGTGATTGTGTGGAACTCCCCGGAACAGCTTTTGCGGACTACGCATCCACGCGTACCGACGAAGCGGGAGATAAGTGGTACACTTTCAAGCCCGAGCCAAACACATACGGTGACTCATACAACCCCTCATGGAAAAATCACCCAAACCTTAGGTGGAAACAAAATCAACCCAATTCTTCCAATCCGCCTAATCGTTACCAACCAAACGGTCCACCATCCAACCGTACTTTCAACAACAATCCTTCTAACAACTATGGTAGTACCAACAATTTTGAAGGATTGATGTCAAAGTTCATGGCATCTCAAGAAGCTCGCATATCTAAGTTTGAAGCCGATTTCAAACAAAAGCAAAGCGAGATGACCACTAGAATTGATGCATTATTGAAAGTTCTCAATGACCGAGAAATGGGAGCACTCCCAAGTGACACGATCAAGAATCCGAAACTAACCGTTAATTCCATATCATCCATTTCGTCACCCACTTCGTGTCCACAATATTACTCAGTCAAATCAACGAGCACGTGTTTCAAACAAAACCAAGTTCCCCAAAAGGACCAATCAAATAAAACACCCATTATAGAACCGGTCAAAAGCATTGTTGAAACACCTCTTACGCAAGACCTTGACGCTGAATTCAAAGAACTTCACCTAGAACGCCCCGTCATTGATGTCTTAGCGCGTGCTCCCTACTATAGTGCCCTCCTAGAAAAATATGAGAAGTGTAAGCTAGGTAAAAATGGGACCGCCTTCGTTCAAAATAAGTTGCCTAAAAAGCTTGATGACCCGGGTATATTTGTTTTGCCTTGTAAGATAGGAAGATCCGAAGCTTTCGACACATTAGCCGATTTAGGGTCAAGCCTCAACTTGATTCGCTTATCCTTATTCACCGCACTTAAGCTAGGAAAGTTAGAGGAAATGGAGGTATTGATAGGGCTAGCGGATGGGAGTATTGCACACCCGGTTGGAATGATTAAGGATGTAGTTGTTCACGTAGGGAAGTTAACTATATTAGCGGATTTTCACGTCCTAGACATGGTTAGTGACACTACATGCCCATTATTGGTAGGAAGAGGATTTTTAGCAACCGCTAGTGCCATGATAGATTGCAAGGAATCAAAGATAACGGTAGGTGAAGGTGATACTTGGTCGGTGTATGATGTTAAGAAGCATAGTTATGATTGTGATGAGGAACCAACACCGTATTGGGTAGAGATGAATAGGAGACCATCTAGATATGGGCCTTGGATAGAAAGGAACTTTATAGGACCTCAATGCCCATTCTATCTAGAGAAGGACTTTGTTGAGAAGACACATTCGGTAGAACAACTCATAGCTAGAGATGAGGAGCTAGACCCCTTTGAGGACCCCTTAGTCTTTAGGAAGATGATTGAGTTATTAAGCGTAATGCCCATCAACATAGAAAGGAATAAATGGAAAAGAGAGGGAGATAAGTGTAAATGGAGGTGGGACAAGCCGCCTAAAGAAGGTGACGGGTCATGGCATATTAGAATGACCTTGTATGATCCGGATGGAGAAAAGTTTGAAAGGTCATACCATACTAAGGAAATTGATAGAAAGTTGAAACCTAAGTTTGATCCCAAAGATGTCCTCAACGAGGAACTCACCCGAATCACATAGTAACCCATGACTTTGAGTCTAGCTACAAGACTCGTAAATAAAGAAAAGCGCTTCTTGGGAGGCAACCCATGTTTTGTGTGATTTTATTTGTTTGATAGTTATTTGCTTCCGTGTACATGTTTTATTTTTATTGTTGGTTGATCATGTTTCTCAATTAAAATGTGGAAATACTTTATTATGTTGTTTGGCCTAGTCTTAACTTCAACCTAAAGGTATTATTGCAAAAGATAAGTGTAAGGGGAAACCCCAAATATGTTTTTAAGAAACAAACCGATCATGATTCTCCACAATATTAAATGAACATGTATATTCATATTTGTTAGAGTCAAATGCTTGTATTGAGTCATAATGAAGTTTTGTAGGATTTTCCAGGAAGTAGGACAAAGTTTTTCCAGAAATTTTCCGGAAACTTAACATAAGAATTTCTGCAGGTCCATTCTGACGACGTCAAAGTATTACTCTTGACGGCGTCAGGAGTTAAAAATCTGGAAATTTTACCGGTTTTGTTTTTCTAACGGAGTCTTATGGTTTTTGTGAATTATTAAGTTTTATAATCTCCAGGAAATCTGCAAACTTCATTCCACAAGCATTATATCTTATCTTGTTTTCTAGGATTTAGTAACTTATATAGGATGCCGCCGATTTTACGCGAGGTTGTCTTGTCTATTGTTGTCAGGATTTACAGGTTATGAATGACAAGAAGATGATTTATATTCTGGAAGGGAAGCTTTGATTGTTCATTTTCTTGAAGGAAGATTTAACCTGGCCAACCTATAATCCATACCGAGCGAATCAGGGGAGTATTTGATTTCATTCTCTTTACTTTTTCACTTTTAGATTCTTTACCTGAACATTGGGGACAATGTTCATCTTAAGTGTAAGGGGAGGGTAAAAAGATGATACCTTACATATGCACTTTTGCTTGAGTTTGTTTTGTTTGATAGTAGATGTGTAATAAAACTATGACAAATACTTGTTAGTGCAATTTTAGCGCCAAATTTAAATTTTTTTACAACATTTAGGAGTGAAACTTTAGCCATAGCAAGCGTCTCATGGATAGGAGGTTGTATGACTAGCACATAACCGTATATTCAGAAAAATTTTCCACCCAAAAATATGAGGTTCGCCTTTAGATTTGATAGGAAAAGCATTCATTATTGGTGCTTATGAGTGTACCGGTAGCATTTAGATTCTAGAACTTGCGTTAGTGATGCATCCCGAGACCGCTAGTGAGACTACATTCGTGTAGTAGGATTTACTACATGATAAGAGGCATTAGGATCACCCTTGTATTAAACCCGTATCATAATTACTTGACCATTTAAGTCATATTACTTGGCTAGTTAAGTCAACTAATTTTTCCCACACCCTTAGCGTTGTACTCATTTTTAGTACACAAAACCCCTAGTACACCCCTCCGAGCCTATCTTTTCGTTTCTAACTTTAAGCACCTTACTTAAAGGAAGAATTTGTTACACCCCACTTAAATGTACAACCAAATCGCCTTAGCCTTCCGTGTATGCGCTCATTTTTAGTGCATTATTGTTATTTGTTAAACCCTAAGTTAACTTTCTAATTGATTACATGGTTGCTAAGTCGAGTCATATCCTTGTACATATTGTTTTGGGACGATTGGGACTCATGGGTAAGTACTTATTTTATGGAGTAATGGGGAAGAACATCATATTATTACCCCCATATGTACGTTAATCTTAAAAGTACTCCAAGTGTTTTGATTTTCTTAATTCGAGTCATTAGATTAGTTAAATGTAAAGTATGTAAAAATTCAAGTGTAAGGGGAATTCTCAACCCCTATGATGTATTATTTTGGATGGTAGGGTAAGAGTGTATGCAAAAAAAAAAAAAAAAAAAAAAAAAAAAAAAAAAAAAAATCGAAAAAATTAAGATAAAGAAAAAAAGAAAAAAAATAGAAAAGAAAAAGAGAAAAAATATACGGACTACCATCCCGTTTTCATTCTATGTTCATTTTATGTTTTTAGTTATTTTTCATTTGTTAGCTTAAGTCGAGTCTAGTCTTGGCTTAGCAACGCCATCTTGTACATGTAATTAACCAAGATTGTTAACTCGCCACCAGTAAAACTTCCTTTATCCAACAAAACCGTGTAATTCATATCCCTATACCTAATGTTACAACCCTTTAAAAGACCTCTTTGATAGTTTATCCTAGGTGCTTACGCCATGTGGTGGAGGTTTGATCCTTTCCCAAGCCTATGGTAATCTATTTTGCTATGACAGGTAGTGAGAGATATCTTCCGTTTCCATATTGTAATTTACACTGTATTACACCCGAGAGATGTGAGTGTCTAAACACTATTTGTGAGGTGCTTGTGTATGACCTCCGTGCTTGTCTATTGGTCTTTAGTGGAACGATTATTTGTTGTACTTACTTTTATATTAGTGTTAAATGACCCCTAACTTGTCTTTTGAGTAGAATAAAAGCTCATTTGCTTGAAGACAAGCAAATCTCAAGTGTAAGGGTATATGATGAGGCGAAAAATGATCCATTTTTAGGGGGTCATTTAAGCCCGAATCCGACTTTATTTGATCAAATATTGCCCTAAATCGTTCCTTTTGTGATTTTAGGTACTTGGAGAGTGAATTGTGGAAAAGAAGCCATTTTGGACGTTTTTGGAGCATAAAAGTGAAGAAAACGGCAAAGTATCAATTTTCCATGCTGAAGACACTAGGTGACGGCGTCAAGAGTTATACCCTGACGGCGTCAAACATCAAGAATAAAACACCGTAGCTGATGACGGCGTCAAAAGTCATCCTGACGGCGTCAAAGTACCAAGAATAAAATACCGTGGTTGGTGACGGCGTCACATAGGCCATCATAAGTAGATCAAGGCCGTCCGAGGAAGTATTTGGCGGCGAGGTGACGGCGTCACATGGTTGTCTTGACGTCGTCAGCCCAGTTTTCCTATATATAGTTTTCTAGTTTTTTCATTAAGGGAGAGAAGTTTTGGTGAAACCCTAAAGACGAATTTGGTGTATCTTTTATAGGTTTTTCAAGGGTTCCAAACTCTTGATACCTTGCATTGTAATTGAGATAAGTGTTATTATAATTCAATCAATATGTCTATGTGTTGGTTGTTTATATCTTGTTCTTGTCTCAATTCCATTATGCTAGGCTAGATCTCTTTTGTGTTTGCTTAGATCTAATGAAACCTAGATGTTGATTATGTGTTGATTACTTGTTTATTCTTGTCTTGGATGAATGATTTTATATGTTAGGCTTAAGAAAACTGGCAGATCTCCAAATGGTAACATGCTTGAACGTCTTAAGAAACATGAACCGAGGCGTACTAGGTCTTTATTGGTTGTATTTAATGCATGAGCCACTGTTTACAATCCCTATAGTTGTGTTGGGTCATGGTGTAGGAGGAGATAAGAGCTCATAGAGTTGGGGAGTTATGTATGCCACCCCACGAATGGTATTAAGGAATACAATCCATCATCCATACAAGTATAACAACTAATTAACGTGTAAAAGATATCTAGGGAGTAGTGAAGTCTAAGTAAACACAATTTCTCGAATCACTGCTCACAACCTTAGTATAATTTAGTTTAATTTCATTTTCATTATTTTATTTTGATTATATAGTAGTTTTGGGTTAGTTGAATAGCAACTAATTCCGCACACTCTTCCAAAACCCGAGATTTTACTTGCTTTCATAAAAATATAAAAATACAAAAATAATCATCCCTCACCTTTAGAACTATTAATTAGGTTTTCTAATCCTAGCGACACTATTCCTAAGCTGAACGATCAATCCCCCGGTACTTGTCACTATACTATACTACAACGATCAGGTACACTGCCTGGTGGGGGTTGTAAGCTTCTCGAGATCCCTCAAGAGGTAAAGCCTGTTGCGATTCCCACGCATCAGGAATCTATTCAACCCGGCAAGTTTTCCATTCAGGGACTGGACTTCTTTCAATGTGCGTGGTGAAGGGAGTTGGATGACAGCCTTTGTTTTTTTTCTTGGCATGGCTTAATGCCATCAGGCTCTATCAAGTATCCGAGGAACATGCCTTCTGTAGCCCCAAAAGTGCATTTCTTAGGATTTAACTTCATGTTGATCTTTCTCAGCGTGCTGAATGTTTCTTCTATGTCGCGTACCAACTCGTCTTCGGTATGGCTCATTATGACAAGGTGATGCGTGGGAATTGCACTAGGATTTACCTCTCAAGGGATCTCGAGAAGCTTACAACCCCCACCAGGCAGTGTACCTGATCGTTGTAGTATAGTATAGTGACAAGTACCGGGGGATTGATCGTTCAGCTAGGAATAGTGTCGCTAGGATTAGAAAACCTAAAGACTAGGTCTAGAGATGAGGGATGATTCTTTTTGTATTTTTATATTTTTAGGAAAGCAAGTAAAAATCTCGGGTTTGAAGGATTTGGGCGGAATTAGTTGCTAGTCAACTAACCCAATACTAAGATGCAATCAAAATAAAATACTAAAAATGAAAATAAACTAAATTAAACTAAAGTTGTGAGCAATATAAGGGAGAAATGTGTTTACTTAGATTTCACTACTCCCTAGATATCTTTTACACGTTAATTACTTGTTATAGTTGTGTGGATGACGGATTGTATTCCTTAATACCATTCATGGGGTGGCGTACTTACTTCCCCAATCCTATGAGTGCCTACTTCACTCCTATGTCGAGCCAGCTAAGAAGCTCCTAACATGGGATCATTAGAATTTACTCATGCATTAAATACAACCAATAAAACCTAGTACACATCGGTTCATGTTTCCTAAGACGTTCAAGCATGTTACACAATGGAGATCTGCCAGTTTTCTTAAGCCTAACATTGAAATCATTCATCCAATACAACCATAAACAAGTAATCAACACATAATTAACATCTAAGTTTCATTAGATCTAAGCACACACAAGATAGATCTAGCCTAACATGTTGAAATCAAGACAAGCACAACATATAGAAAACCAACACATAGACATATTGATTGAATTAAGAGAAGACTTATCTCAATAGCACATGTAAGGGTTCAAGGGCTGAAAACCCTTGAAAAAGCTGTAAAATAGGTACAAGGTTCGGCCTTAGGGTTTCTCCACACTTGTCCCCTTTTTAATGAATGAAAATTAGAAAACTATATATAGATTTCAGAAGGTGACGGCGTCAAGAACAAATGTCTGATGTAACAATTCGTAATTTTAGGTTAATTACTATTCTCGGAAAATTTACTATTCACTTTTACTAATCATTTTTACTATTCATTTTTCCCGAAAGTTGATTTTTATTTCATATTCTCGAGTGATAAATCATTTCCATGACAAATTAAATGTTTGACATTCGTCAGATCATTTTCGTGAAAGTTATTAAGGAATTACACGTTTTAGGGTAAAACGTCATTCAGAAATTCTACGCACAACGAAACTCGGTCGCGTTAATTTTCCCCGTATTAGAAAAATGTTTGACACACTCATGATTTATTTGAGAATAAATCATGACTGAGAAAAACATGACCAAAATAAACCTCGGCCGTGAAAAACTGAAATTTTCAGTTTTAAGCGTTTTTACTCAGCCGTAACCTTAGCCTATACCTGAACCGCGTTTCTAAGATGATTTGAGTTTTCAACTTTTAAGAATAATTCAACATATTTTTCCCTCCCCCTTTGACCAAAAATCATTCCTTGATTTTATAAGTCATTCCTTGATTTTTAGGCTTACGGTTTGATGTCTAAAAGACATTTAATACCAACCGACACTGGACTGAGCCCAGTCTAGACATTATAAGTCATTTTAAATCATTTATAACCTATTAGAAAAGTAACATTTTACTTTTCTCAATTTTACGCAATATTCGTACATTTTACGTATTACGCGTTTTAGACCCGTGTTTCCAGTTTTAGCAGGGTTCTACCACCCAAATGGAACCTACCACTCATTTTATATTTTATTATGGGACATATGGACATGTTTAGCAATACTTTCAAGTTCCATAATTTTACGACACCCGGTTTTACGTTTTGAGCCCTAATCATTTACGGTTGGCATTTCCCGGAGTCAAGTTTCATCCTAATACTTAGGATATTATCAAGACCAAGCACACCTCACCCCCTAGGCTTGTGAAACCGCCAATAGGGGGAGTCACCCCATGGTGTGGCTTGATCTTGTGGAAAATAGTCCAAGATGGTTACATGTGTAGTTTTGCTAAAAATATCCTAAGTAAACTAACCTCCTCAAAGGACTATAAATACTCCCTCCCTCCCCCTTTGTTGCCGTGCACCTCCAACACCAAAACCCTTCCATCCTTAGCTTATTTCCTTAAAAATTCTAGCAAGGTTCAAGTGCTTCTTCAAGGTAGAAACCCTAGTTTGATCATAGGTTACCAAAACACTTCCATAACCTCATATACTTGGTGATTTCTCTTGAGTTTGAATCCACTCAAGTCACCTCAACCTTCATCATCCATCTTTCAAGATTAGAAGAGTAGAAAGATTGCATGAAGTGAAGTGGGTTGAAGCAAGTCTATCAAAGTCCTATCCTTACTAGTTAACTTCCTTTCTTTATTTGAAAGCCAAAAGTTGTAAGCCAAACCCTAACATGCTTCTTGTTAAATAATCATGTTCATGTTATTTACATGTTATTCTTGCTATATTATGTCTTGTAGTTATGTCCATGATGTATAAAAATGAGTAAAACATGTTGTTGTAATTGATTGTTAAGATAAGTTACTAAAACAAGTAAACTAGTGATTTTCTTGGAAAGACCTGATCAAAATGGTAAAAATATGATATTGGATCATTACATATTATAGTAGAGGACCTAACAAGGAAACCGTAGCAATTTGAACCACCTAAAACGAGTATACGAGTCAAAAGTTACGCCCATTTGAAGTTACAAAAGATTTGCGGCAAAACTGCCTAAAATGTTTCTGTTACAGAAACTTAAAACACGCAAAAAGAGGCATTTCTGGTCTGTTTCATGAAAAAGTTAAAGCGCGAAATTTGTCCGGAATCACGTTTTCTTCAAAAATTCAGGAGCACGTCTCCAGAAAATCAATAACGAGTGAGATATTTCTCAGTTTCTTAACAGCTATTTACATATATATATATATATATATATATATATATATATATATATATATATATATATATATATATATATATATATATATATATATATATATATATATATATATATATATATATATATAAGTCACTATATATATTGGTTATGTTTTAAAAGGAACAAGAGGTCTTAAGACCTATAATCAAGACCACAACCATGGCTAGAGCCAAGGTTGAGTCTAATGACCATGGACCAAGGACTAAAGGTCAAGGCAAGGCCATGACGAAATGACCATGTAAACTTAAGTAGGCGATAACATGAAACAATGAATTGGCGATAAACTTGAACAAACAATTTGGATCTACTTCACTTAAAAAGAACCATGAGATAATACAAAGAGAAAATGGTCATACAAGACTTACGAAACTTCCCCTAATAACAATCTTCATATAAAAATAAACTTTCCTAAGTTTATTCAAATACCGGACATGTAACTTTTCGGATCAAAACTTATATCTATATATTTTATCAACTACTACAATAGTAGGGAGCCTCATGTGAGGAGTTCATTATGTAAGCCGTCGAGATAAGTTGTGGATTTACGAATTAAAGTGTCCTGGCTCCTCGAACGCTTACTAACATGACTTCTAAATTATGTCGGCCCGAACGGTAGTAAACGATATATAAAACATACATGTTTCATGAATCTTTTCTTTCAAAGACTTACAATATACGTCATACCACATCATGGACTAGATGCAAGATATATATATAGGCACTTATTCATATTCTTCACTCCGATCCTAAGTCGCAACATTCTATTATAGGTTGCTCGTAGAAATCTTCACGATCCAACCATTACCTTCATTACTTGCTATCTTACTTAAGGTGAGTTCATAGCCCCACTTTACATTACTTCAATGTTTTACAAACCCTTGGGGGGAATACATGCTACTTTTAAACTGAACACAATGCTTTAAAACTGTATGCTGCCTGATTGTTTTATTATTACTAAGTACCTACCTTGCCAATCCTAGGCCCCTATCATGAACCATTTAATCATTAGAATTAGTGAGCGCGAGTATTGTGAATAGGCCTATTGGGATTGACGAATCCCATTTGTTTGAGCAGATTAGTTCAAACGAATGCACTATATTTGAACATTAAGTATGACGGCAAAGTACTTACCGGGGCAACAAAACCGCCGATTGATATTGGTACCCGTTAACGTATTGGTTGCATGAGCTTAGTATATAATAATAACTGTTTTGTTTTCCAACATAAGTATGAGTCTAATTAACTCTTACTACCAACATATTGTGTTCAACCGTTAAACAAACTCTATGAATATCACTCAACCTTTGTGTTGATCATTTTAAGCATGTATTTTAGGTCCATGATAATCAAGAATGGAGCGGAAGGGCACGTACTAAAGGAAGAAGGCTATAAACTACTATGTCATTCGATAAAAACATCAAAGACTTTATATTGATGTATTTTGAAACATGGAACCTTTTTGGGACCTTACTATGTAAACTCTGATATATTTGAATAAATATGAATGACAACTCTTTTTAATACGACTCGGTTAGAGATCGTTTTCTATTATTATGACTGTTGTGCCGTCGAGTAACACCCAAGTTGAATTCCGCTGCATCATGAATTGGGGGTGTTACAGATTGGTACCAGAGCCATGGTTATAGAGAAACGGGTCTAAGTGAGACCTAAACTATAACTACAATCACAAGCAAAAACATTTTTATAGCCTTCTGCTCTTCGTGCCTTCCATCCTCCAGAAGATTATGGACTTATTACACATGTTATGCTACATGAACTTATTTGTATATTGTTATATACACATTGCCATAGTTTGAGCATTTTCCATAAACATTTGATTTATTTTTGACGTCATAATACTAATTGTAGACATCATGTCCGCACCTCCATCTCCCGATCATCTTCCTGCTATGCCTGAGTATTTACCAATTCTTCCCGGACCCGATGATCCTTACTTTGAAGCAATTGACTACGACGATGAGGAAGAACCTTACGAGGATCTAGACAATGAAGTAGATTCGGACGAAGATCCTGAAATGGATATGGACATAAACATCGATGATTACGAAGAAGATCCTGAAATGGATATTGACATCGATGACATTGAGGAAGCAGAGGAACAAATAATGTTGCCACATCTATCACCATTAACATCCCCACCTCCGGTTTCACTAAATTCATCCGAATCTAACCATAACACTCCAGCTCAAGTTCCGAAATCTACTTACCAAGTCGGCGGAACATCTATATCTACACCTATGTTCGTGAACTCTTCCCAATACGAAATCTACTCTTTGAAACAAGCCCTCAACCTAACCCAACTCAAAGTTCGAAGTATGGCTAGTCAAATGAATGACTATATATCCAAGGTAAATTCTGCCAAAATGGAGGCCATGAATGCTCGAGATGACCTCTATTTGTTTAAGCTTGACATGAACTACATGAAGAGTGACTTGACACATGTTGGAGAAACAGTCTTGAATCCTTTGACTGGCTTGGATGACGTAAAGGATAGACTTACATTGGTTGAGAGGGCCTAAGAACAGGATGCGGTACAAATTCATAAACTACTTAACTGCCCAAATACCGCAGAAATCCGGTTAGATGTTGCAAACTTTGACAGGTATCAACTCAGGAATGAGATGTATGGAATGCAATCTCAAATGTATGCCATACAACAAAGACTATACCAAAAGGATGTCAAAGAATACCGTCCCAATGATAGTGTTGATGTGTTAGCAACATACAGAAATAATAATCCGTCCGGACTACAACAACCTCCCAACCGATATTATACTAGTGTTATAGTACTAGTTATCTTTTGTACAACGTTGTAATTATAAACTGAAAGTATCAGTTAGTAAATTTTGAAGAAACTTGTAATAGGTTTTGATTTTGTAAATCAACCAACGTTATATGAATAGAATCCTTGTTTTATATACTATCATGTGTTATGCTTCAATATTATTATCCTATCATTCTTATCAAATTGTGCTCACTTCACAACTCTCTAATTACAACGTATCTTTTGAACAATAGAATCATGGCGCCAAAGAAGAAGACACCACCAGCAATGACTCAAGCTGCCATTCGCAAACTAGTTAAGGACAGTGTCAATGCAGCACTCACCACGGAACGAGCAGCCGTAGCTGCAGCAGCTGCCGAAGCCGCCACAGCTGCTGGTGCTGCAGATGCTACAGCTGCTGATGCTACAGCAGCTGCTGATGCTGCAGCAGCCGCTGAAGCCGCCATTGCTGCGGAAGCTGCTATAGCTGCAAAAGCTGCCCGAATTGCCAGCCTTAACATTAGAGGATCAAACCCAACTAACCCTCCGGTGACAAATGTTGCTGCAGTACCAAAGGGTTGCTCATTCATTTCCTACTTGAAATGCGAACCCATCAAATTTAAGGGTACTGAAGGAGTTGTAGGTTTGACCCGCTGGTTTGAAAAAGCGGAGTCGGTATTTTTGGTCAGCAAATGTACTGAGAGTGATAATGTTCAGTATGCCACGAGTACTCTATTAAATGAGGCATTATCATGGTAGAACTCAATTGCTCAACCCATGGGCATTGAGAATGCTTATAAGATTTCGTGGGATAATCTGAAGAAGATGATGATGAAGGAATATTGCCCTCGCAGTGAAATGCAGAAGTTGGAGGTAGAATTTTGGGATCATACGGTTAAGGGAAATGACATCATAACCTACAACCGTCGATTCCAAGAATTGAGGATACTGTGTCCAACGATGGTTTCTACCAAAGAGAAATTGTTGGAATGATATATCTGGGGACTTCCATCAAGTATACAAGGGAATGTAACTTCAGCAAATCCCAAGGAACTTGATGAAGCTATGCGGATGTCTCGCAGCCTCATGGATCAAGTGGTACGTATGACAGAAACCCAAAAGCAAAACAACACCAACAACACCAACAACGCCAACAATACCAATAACACCAACAACTCCAACTACCGTAACAACAACAACAACAAGCGACCATGGGATGGTAACCGTGGAAGTAACAACAACAACAACCAAACCCGAAACAACAACCATCACAATCAACAGAACAGAAGACAAGAAGCCGTGACGGCTTATGTTGCTGCACCAGCCAGTGGTAAATACGTTGGTACTCTACCACAATGTACCAAGTGCAACTACCATCATGAAGGTCCCTGCCCGGCCAAGTGCAACAAGTGTCAGAAGCCCGGACATCTTGCCAAGGATTGTAGAGGCAAGGCTGTAGCTACTGGGGCTAACACTCAGCCAATAGTTACATGTTTTGGGTGTGGTGAAAAGGGACACTTCAAGAACAACTGTCCACAAAACCAAGGACCCCAAGGCGGAGGTGCTCGTGGTAGAGCCTATGTCATGGGAAATGGAGAACCACACCAAGACCCGAACGTGGTTACCAGTACGTTCTTACTTAATAACGTTCTTGTTAAAGTCTTATTCGATTCTGGTGCTGATATGAGCTTTATATCTACTAGAATTGCGCCTTTACTTGATATTCCATCAATTACTTTAACCACTAGTTATAGTATTGAACTAGCTACCAGTGACTTAGTAAATACCAATACCGTAATCCCAAACTATACCCTTAATCTCTTAGACCACCCCTTTAACATCAATCTCATGTCAATCGAACTCGGAAGTTTTGATGTTGTTATTGGCATGGATTGGTTGTCTAAACATCAAGCTAACATCATTTGTGGTGAAAGAGTTGTGCACATTCCATGTGACAATGAAACTTTGATCATTCGTGGTGATCAAAGTGGAACTCGAATTAACATCATCTCATGTATCAAAACCATGAAGTACATTGAGAAAGGATGTTATGCCTTCTTAGCCCACGTAACTGAAAAGAAACCCGATGAAAAACGTCTCGAAGATGTTCCTATTGCCCGTGAGTTTCCTGAAGTCTTTCCGGAAGATTTACCCAGACTACTACCAAATCGTCAAATAGAATTCAGAATTGATTTAATACCAGGAGCGGTGCCAGTTGCCCGCGCACCATACCGGCTAGCACCTTCAGAGATGCAAGAGCTATCAAATCAATTACAAGAACTTTCGGACAAGGGATTTATTCGACCCAGTTCCTCACCTTGGGGAGCTCCAGTTTTGTTCGTGAAAAAGAAAGATGGGTCATTACGAATGTGTATTGACTATCGTGAGCTAAACAAATTAACCATAAAGAACCGTTACCCACTACCAAGAATTGATGATTTATTCGATCAATTATAAAGTTCAACCTATTACTCAAAAATTGACCTACGATCAGGTTACCATCAAGTTAGAGTTCGTGAAGAAGACATTCCAAAAACAGCCTTTAGGACACGATATGGTCACCATGAATTCCAAGTGATGCCATTTGGGTTAACTAATGCACCGGCAGTATTCATGGATCTCATGAATCGAGTGTGTAAGCCATATTTGGACAAATTCGTGATCGTATTCATAGACGACATTCTCACATATTCCAAAAACGAAGAGGAACATAAAGAACACCTGAGAACAATTTTAGGACTACTCAAGGAAGAGAAATTGTATGCAAAGTTTTCCAAATGCGAATTTTGGATTCAATCCGTACAATTCCTTGGGCATGTGATTGACAAGACCGGTTTACATGTCGATCCCGCTAAAATTGAAGCTATCAAAAATTGGCCAACACCTACCACACCTATAGAAATTCGTCAATTTCTGGGTCTAGCCGGGTATTACCGAAGGTTTATTGAAGGATTTTCCTCAATAGCAAAATCTTTGACCAAGCTAACTCAGAAAAACAAGAAATACGTGTGGGATGAAGACGAAGAAAAAGCTTTCCAAACCCTCAAACAGAAACTTTGTAGTGCTCCTATCCTAGCATTGCCAGATGGGATCGAAGATTTTGTAGTCTATTGTGATGCATCGCACCAAGGTTTAGGTGCCGTGTTGATGCAACGTGATAAAGTCATGGCTTATGCTTCAAGACAACTCAAGGTTCATGAAGAAAATTACACCACTCATGACTTGGAGTTAGGAGTTGTAGTCTTTGCACTAAAAATCTGGAGACACTATCTATACGTTACTAGATGTACTGTGTACACCGATCATAAAAGTCTACAACACATTTTGAACCAAAAAGAACTAAACATGAGACAACGTCGTTGGTTGGAATTACTAAGTGATTATGACTGCGACCTTCGTTACCACCCAGGAAAGGCAAACGTAGTAGCCGACGCCCTGAGCCGAAAGGAACGGGTTAAACCACTACGAGTTCGAGCGTTAGTTTTAACCATAAATTCAAACTTCCCTGCTCAAATCCTTCACGCTCAAGCTGAGGCGGTGAAACAAGAAGACATCCAAAAAGAGAAGTTGGATGGCATGATACAGAAGAAATTTGAAACCCGTTCAGATGGAACTCTATGCTTCCAAGGTCGAAGTTGGTTACCACTTTATGGTGGCCTACGAGACTTGATCATGCATGAGTCACACAAGTCTAAATACTCCATACATCCAGGATCTGATAAGATGTATCATGATCTTAAGTTACTTTATTGGTGGCCGAACATGAAGGCCGACATTGCAACATACGTTAGCAAATGTCTTACCTGCTCCAAAGTAAAAGCCGAACATCAAAAACCATCCGGTTCATTGCAACAACCAGGGATTCCTACTTGGAAATGGGAAAGAATTACTATGGACTTCATTACCCAGCTCCCAAAGACATCAAGCGGTTATGACTCCATCTGGGTCATAGTTGATCGTCTCACAAAATCCGCACACTTTATACCAATCAAAGAGACTTACAAAATGGAACAACTAACCCGACTGTACGTCAAAGAAATAGTCTCAAGACATGGTGCACCAATATCCATCATATCCGACAGAGATGGTAGATTTACTTCCAATTTCTGGCAGTCACTCCAAGACGCCTTTGGAACAAATCTAGACATGAGTACAGCGTACCATCCTCAGACCGATGATCAGAGTGAACGAACCATTCAAACACTTGAAGACATGCTTCGAGCTTGTATAATAGATTTTGGAAAAGGATGGGATACTCATCTACCATTAGTCGAATTTTCCTACAACAACAGCTATCATACAAGTATTAAAGCAGCTCCATTTGAAGCACTTTACGGTCGAAAGTGTCGTTCACCTGCTTGTTGGGCTGAAGTTGGAGAAGTTCAACTCACTGGACCAGAACTCATTCGAGAAACAACAGATAATATTGTACAAATCAGAAGTCGACTACAAGCCGCAAGAGATCGACAGAAAAGTTATGCCGACACACGACGCATACCCCTAGAATTCCAAGTCGGAGATAGGGTTATGCTAAAGGTATCGCCTTGGAAAGGCTTGATACGATTCGGTAAACGAGGAAAACTGAACCCAAGATACATCGGACCATTCAAATCCTAGCCAGGGTTGGCCCTGTGGCGTACAGACTTGAGCTTCCATCAGAACTCAGTAGTGTACACCCCACTTTTCATGTATCTAACCTAAAGAAATGCTTGTCAGATGAATCACTCGTGATTCCACCCGATGAAATTCAACTCAATGATGATCTTCAATTTATTGAGGAACCCGTAGAAATCATGGACCGAGAGGTCAAACAACTCAAGCAAAGCCGTATTCCAATTGTCAAAGTTCGTTGGAACTCACGACGTGGTCCTGAATACACATGGGAACGAGAGGACCAGATACGTAAGAAATACCCACATCTTTTTACCAACGAAGCTTCTACTCCCAACGCAAATTGATCTCCGGGACGGAGCTCTCATTTGGGGTGGAGACTGTAACAATTCGCAATTTCAGGTTAATTACTATTCCCGGAAAATTTACAATTCATTTTTACTATTCATTTTTCCCGAAATTTTCTCAAAATTTGATTTTTATTTCATATTCTCGAGTGATAAATCATTTCCATGACAAATTAAATGTTTGACATTCGTCAGATCATTTTCGTGAAAGTTATTAAGGAATTACACGTTTTAGGGTAAAACGTCATTCAGAAATTCTACGCACAACGAAACTCGGTCGCGTTAATTTTCCCCGTATTAGAAAAATGTTTGACACACTCATGATTTATTTGAGAATAAATCATGACAGAGAAAAACATGACCAAAATAAACCTCGGCCGTGAAAAACTGAAATTTTCAGTTTTAAGCGTTTTTACTCAGCCGTAACCTTAGCCTATACCTGCACCGCGTTTCTAAGATGATTTGAGTTTTTAACTTTTAAGAATAAGTCAACATATTTTTCCCTCCCCCTTTGACCAAAAATCATTCCTTGATTTTATGTCATTCCTTGATTTTTAGGCTTACGGTTTGATGTCTAAAAGACATTTAATACCAACCGACACTGGACTGAGCCCAGTCTAGACATTATAAATCATTTTAAATCATTTATAACCTATTAGAAAAGTAACATTTTTCTTTTCTCAATTTTACGCAATATTCGTACATTTTACGTATTACGCGTTTTAGACCCGTGTTTCCAGTTTTAGCAGGGTTTTACCACCCAAATGGAACCTACCACTCATTTTATATTTTATTATGGGACATATGGACATGTTTAGCAATACTTTCAAGTTCCATAATTTTACGACACCCGGTTTTACGTTTTGAGGCCTAATCATTTACGGTTGGCATTTCCCGGAGTCAAGTTTCATCCTAATACTTAGGATATTATCAAGACCAAGCACACCTCACCCCCTAGGCTTGTGAAATCGCCAATAGGGGGAGTCACCCCATGGTGTGGCTTGATCTTGTGGAAAATAGTCCAAGATGGTTACATGTGTAGTTTTGCTAAAAATATCCTAAGTAAACTAACCTCCTCAAAGGACTATAAATACTCCCTCCCTCCCCCTTTGTTGCCGTGCACCTCCAACACCAAAACCCTTCCATCCTTAGCTTATTTCCTTAAAAATTCTAGCAAGGTTCAAGTGCTTCTTCAAGGTAGAAACCCTAGTTTGATCATAGGTTACCAAAACACTTCCATAACCTCATATACTTGGTGATTTCTCTTGAGTTTGAATCCACTCAAGTCACCTCAACCTTCATCATCCATCTTTCAAGATTACAAGAGTAGAAATATTGCATGAAGTGAGTGGGTTGAAGCAAGTCTATCAAAGTATCCTTACTAGTTAACTTCCTTTCTTTATTTGAAAGCCAAAAGTTGTAAGCCAAACCCTAACATGCTTCTTGATAAATAATCATGTTCATGTTATTTACATGTTATTCTTGCTATATTATGTCTTGTAGTTATGTCCATGATGTATAAAAATGAGTAAAACATGTTGTTGTAATTGATTGTTAGGATAAGTTACTAAAACAAGTAAACTAGTGATTTTCTTGGAAAGACCTGATCAAAATGGTAAAAATATGATATTGGATCATTACATATTATAGTAGAGGACCTGACAAGGAAACCGTAGCAATTTGAACCACCTAAAACGAGTATACGAGTCAAAAGTTACGCCCATTTGAAGTTACAAAAGATTTGCGGCAAAACTGCCTAAAATGTTTCTGTTACAGAAACTTAAAACAAGCAAAAAGAGGCATTTCTGGTCCGTTTCATGAAAAAGTTAAAGCGCAAAAGATGTCCGGAATTACGTTTTCTTCAAAAACTCGGGGGCACGTCTCCAGAAAATCAATAACGAGTG
Organism: Artemisia argyi; assembly: GCA_030686995.1. Taxonomy (NCBI): domain Eukaryota; kingdom Viridiplantae; phylum Streptophyta; class Magnoliopsida; order Asterales; family Asteraceae; genus Artemisia; species Artemisia argyi. Next base: position 108,013,344 of record CM060685.1, read on the forward strand.
AGATATTTCTCAGTTTCTTAACAGCTATTTACATATATATATATATATATATATATATATATATATATATATATATATATATATATATATATATATATATATATATAAGTCACTATATATATTGGTTATGTTTTAAAAGGAACAAGAGGTCTTAAGACCTATAATCAAGACCACAACCATGGCTAGAGCCAAGGTTGAGTCTAATGACCATGGACCAAGGACTAAAGGTCATGGCAAGGCCATGACGAAATGACCATGTAAACTTAAGTAGGCGATAACATGAAACAATGAATTGGCGATAAACTTGAACAAACAATTTGGATCTACTTCACTTAAAAAGAACCATGAGATAATACAAAGAGAAAATGGTCATACAAGACTTATGAAACTTCCCCTAATAACAATCTTCATATAAAAATAAACTTTCCTAAGTTTATTCAAATACCGGACATGTTACTTTTCGGATCAAAACTTATATCTATATATTTTATCAACTGCTACAATAGTAGGGAGCCTCATGTGAGGAGTTCATTATGTAAGCCGTCGAGATAAGTTGCGGATTTACGAATTAAAGTGTCCTGGCTCCTCGAACGCTTACTAACATGACTTCTGAATTATGTCGGCCCGAACGGTAGTAAACGATATATAAAACATACATGTTTCATGAATCTTTTCTTTCAAAGACTTACAATATACATCATACCACATCATGGACTAGATGCAAGATATATATATAGGCACTTATTCATATTCTTCACTCCGATCCTAAGTCGCAACATTCTATTATAGGTTGCTCGTAGAAAACTTCACGATCCAACCATTACCTTCATTACTTGCTATCTTACTTAAGGTGAGTTCATAGCCCCACTTTACATTACTTCAATGTTTTACAAACCCTTGGGGGGAATACATGCTACTTTTAAACCGAACACAATGCTTTGAAACTGTATGCTGCCTGATTGTTTTATTATTACTAAGTACCTACCTTGCCAATCCTAGGCCCCTATCATGAACCATTTAATCACTAGAATTAGTGAGCGCGAGTATTGTGAATAGGCCTATTGGGATTGACGAATCCCATTTGTTTGAGCAGATTAGTTCAAACGAATGCACTATATTTGAACATTAAGTATGACGGCAAAGTACTTACCGGGGCAACAAAACCGCCGTTTGATATTGGTACCCGTTAACGTATTGGTTGCATGAGCTTAGTATATAATAATAACTGTTTTGTTTTCCAACATAAGTATGAGTCTAATTAACTCTTACTACCAACATATTGTGTTCAACCGTTAAACAAACTCTATGAATATCACTCAACCTTTGTGTTGATCCTTTTAAGCATGTATTTCAGGTCCATGATAATCAAGAATGGAGCGGAAGGGCACGTACTAAAGGAAGAAGGCTATAAACTACTATGTCATTCGATAAAAACATCAAAGACTTTATATTGATGTATTTTGAAACGTGGAACCTTTTTGGGACCTTACTATGTAAACTCTGATATATTTGAATAAATATGAAGGACAACTCTTTTTAATACAACTCGGTTAGAGATCGTTTTCTATTATTATGACTGTTGTGCCGTCGAGTAACACCCAAGTTGAATTCCGCTGCATCATGAATTGGGGGTGTTACATCTGACGCCGCAATCTCGCCGCCAAATAGTTCCTCGAACAGCCTAGATCTTGGTCTGACGCCGTCATGTGTACACCTTATACAGGCCGTCATGATTTTAACTCTTGACGCTCTTTTTGTGACGCCTTCACGTTTCTTCTGGGTCGTCATGGAATTTACTCTTGACGCCGTCAACACTGTTTCCAGCATGGAAAATTAAGTCTTTGGCGTTTTCTTCAATTTTATGCTCCAAAAACGTCTGAATTGCTTCCTTTTCCAGATTTCACTCCCAAAGTACCTAAAATCACAAAAAGAACGATTTAGGGCAATATTTGATCAAATAAATTCGATTCCAGGCTTAAATGACCCCCTAAAAGTGGTTCATTTTTCGCTTCATCATATACCCTTACACTTGAGATTTGCTTGTCCTCAAGCAAATGCGCTTTTATTCTAGTCAAAATACAAGTTAGGGGTCATTTAACACTAATACAAAAGTAATTACAACAAATAATTGTTCCACTAAAGACCAAAGACAAGCACGGAGGTCATATACTAGCACCTTACAAATAATATTTAGATACTCACATCTCTCGGATGTAATAAAGTATAAATTACAATATGGAAACGGAAGATATCTCTCACTACCTGTCATAGCAAAATAGATTACCATAGGCTTGGGAAAGGATCAAACCTCCACCACATGGCGTAAGCACCTAGGATAAACTATCAAAGAGGTCTTTTAAAGGGTTGTAACGTTAGGTGTAGGGATATGAAATACACGGTTTTGTTGGATATAGGCAGTCTTTACTGGTGGCGAGTTAACAATCTTGGTTAATTACATGTACAATATGGCGTTGGTAAGCCAAGACTAGACTCGACTTAAGCTAATAAATGAAAAATAACAAAAACATTAAATGAACATAGAATAAAAAGGGATGGTAGTCCGTATTTTTTTTTTTTTTTTTACAATAAACTAATGTAATGACTCGAATTAAGAAAATCAAAACACTTGGAGTACTTTTAAGATTAACGCACATATGGGGGTAATATATGATGTTCTTCCCCATTACTCCATAAATAAGTACTTTACCCATGAGTCCCAATCGTCCCAAAACAATATGTACAAGGATATGACTCAACTTAGCAACCATGTAATCAATTAGATAGTTAACTTAGGGTTTAACAAATAAAAATAATGCACTAAAGATGAGTGCATACACGGAAGGCTAAGGCGATTTGGGTGTACATTTAAGTGGGGTGTAACAAATTCTTCCTTTAAGTAAGATGCTTAAAGTTAGAAACGAAAAGATAGGCTCGGAGGGGTGTACTAGGGGTTTCGTGTACTAAAAATGAGTATAACGCTAAGGTGTGGGAAAAAATAATTGACTTAACTAGCCAAGTAATATGACTTAAATGGTCAAGTAATTATGATACGGGTTTAACACAAGGGTGATCCTAATGCCTCTTATCATGTAGTAAATCCTACTACACGAATGTAGTCTCACTAGCGGTCTCGGGATGCATCACTAACGCAAGTTCTAGAATCTAAATGCTACCGGTACACTCATAAGCACTAATAGTAAATGCTTTTCCTATCAAATCTAAAGGCGAACCTCACATATTTGGGTGGAAAATTTTTCTGAATGATACGGTTATGTGCTAGTCATACAATCTCCTATCCATGAGACGCTTGCTATGGCTAAAGTTTCACTCCTAAATGTTGTAAAAAATTTTAAATTTGGCGCTAAAATTGCACTAACAAGTATTTCTCATAGTTTTATTACACATCTACCATCAAACAAACAAACACAAGCGAAAGTGTATCTGTAAGGTATCATCATTTTACCCTCCCCTTACACTTAAGATGAACATTGTCCCCAACGTTCAAGTAGAGAATGTAAAAGTGAAATAAGTAAAACAAATGAAATCAAATACTCCCCTGATTCGCTCGATATGGATAATAAGGTGGCCAGATTAAATCTTCCTCCAAGAAAATGAACAATCAAAGCTTCCCTTCCAGAAAAATAAATCATCTTCTTGTCATACATAACCTGTAAATCCTGAGAAAACAGACAAGGCAACCTCACATAAAATCGGCGGCAATCTACATATATTATTAAATCCTAGAAAACAAAATAAGATATAATGCTTGTGGAATGAGGTTTGCAGATTTCCTGGAGATTATAAAACTTAATAATTCAACAAAAACTTTAAGATTCCGTTAGAAAAACCAAACCGGTAAAATTTCCAGATTTTTACACATGACGCCGTCAAGAGTAAACTCGTGACGCCGTCAGAAGTGACCTACAGAAATTCCTATGTTAAGTTTCCGGAAAATTTCTGGAAAAACTTGGTCCTACTTCCTGGAAAATCCTGCAAAACATCATTATGACTCGATACAAGCATTTGACTCTAACAAATACGAATATACATGTTCACTTAATATTGTGGAGAATCATGATCGGTTTTGTTTCTTAAAAACATATTTGGGGTTTCCCCTTACACTTATCTTTTGCAAAAATACCTTTGGATGAAATTAAGACTAGCTAAACAACAAAGTAAAGTATTTTCACTATTTTAGTTTTGAAGCATGATCTACCAACAATAAAATAAAGCATGCATACGGAAGCAAATAACAAACAAACAAAATAAAAATCACACAAAACATGGGTTGCCTCCCAAGACGCGCTTGTTTTTGTTCGAGTCACGAGCCTGACTCTACCCTTATTTAACAGAAATAAGGGAGGTTTTCCCTACACTTAGGATTAAGTGCGGGTGGAAGTAGTGATATACACCCTTAGGGTGAAAATATGTCACGTGAGGTAAGAGTGGTGGATGAATTATATGCTCAAAGTGGTGTGCTCCTATCATCATAACCTTAACAAATTCAATCGGGTTAATGGGTGGATTAAGATTTTCTCCTAGAAAGGGATCATTTTCTATCAACTTCAAGAGACTACTAGTTGGGGATCCATCTTGACCTAATAAACCCGGTTTAAACCCATAATGTTTCTTGTGATCAATCATAAATGGGTGATGTAAGCATGTAAGGTCATTTTCCACTCCTATATTGGCTGCCCCTCTACAAGGCTTAGAGTCCACTACTTTTATCCTAAGACTACCCGGACTACATGGGTTGATGGGTGGGTCGGCTCCTCTTTTGTCTCCTACATGTATATCTAAGGATGGAAAGTTGTGTGAAGATTGAGGTTCTGGTCCATCAACACTAGGTAATTCCCTAGAACTAAGAGTAAGGTTATCACTACAAGTATTCAAACCTATATCCTCTAGTGGTGTTTGGTACAAGGGTTCTACCTCTATTGGGACTCCTAATGTCTCATCTACTTCATCCGAATAAGTCACGGGTGGTGTGTATGCTTCAAATGATGGTAGGACTTGTGGGGTACTTGGTGGGCTTAAATTTTCAACTCTATCCTCCATCTTATCAAGATTACCAATGTGCTCAGCTTGTATTGTGGTGAAATCAAACCACCCCGTGCACCCAGTTATCTCATCTATACGCTTATCCCCAAACAATCTTCTTGCTTGTTCCCTTAAACTTGCTATCAATTGATCCGTAACAACGTTTGTTGGCTTGTCCATTTTTTTGGCAAGTATGGCACAATTCTCTATGGTTTCCCATGCTTTATCAACACTTAATCCCCAAAGGTCCCCATCTGCGGCATGGTCAATGTCCATTTTGGTATAGTGGTCGACACGATGGTAAAATATTTCAATTTGGGACCACAGATCGAAATTATGATGAGGGACTTTTTGGAGTAAATATTTAAAACGAGCCCATGCATCATAGATAGGTTCATCCTCATGTTGTTTAAACATCAAGATGTCATTTGGAGTGGGAGAATTTCGTGGTTGGTAGTATGGTGGATTCGCGTTCTCCATAATGGCTAACGGAATAGTCAATGGAAAGGTTTTTACAAACAAAGACACAAAGAAAAAGATAGACTAAAGAGAACCTAAAAATAAAAATAGAATCTTACTAGAAAGGAATCTAGCAAGTAGACCTAATAAAAAGAGATTCTAACCTAGACAATAACTATTCCTCGGGCTGCGGCGCCAAAAACTTGATGCGTGGGAATTGCACCAGGCTTTACCTCTCGAGGGATCTCGAGAAGCTTACAACCCCCACCAGGCAGTGTACCTGATCGTTGTAGTATAATATAGTGACAAGTACCGGGGGATTGATCATTCAGCTAGGAATAGTGTCGCTAGGATTAGAAAACCAAAAGACTAGGTCTAGAGATGAGGGATGATTCTTTTTGTATTTTTATATTTTTAGGAAAGCGAGTAAAAATCTCGGGTTTGAAAGATTTGGGCAGAATTAGTTGCTAGTCAACTAACCCAATACTAAGATGCAATCAAAATAAAATACTAAAAATGAAAATAAACTAAATTAAACTAAAGTTGTGAGCAATATAAGGGAGACATGTGTTTACTTAGATTTCACTACTCCCTAGATTTCTTTTACACGTTAATTACTTGTTATAGTTGCGTGGATGACGGATTGTATTCCTTAATACCATTCATGGGGTGGCGTACTTACTTCCCCAATCCTATGAGTGCCTACTTCACTCCTATGTCGAGCCGGCTAAGAAGCTCCTAACATGAGATCATTAGAATTTACTCATGCATTAAATACAACCAATAAAACCTAGTACACATCGGTTCATGTTTCCTAAGACATTCAAGCATGCTACATAATGGAGATCTGCCAGTTTTCTTAAGCCTAACATTGAAATCATTCATCCAATACAACCATAAACAAGTAATCAACACATAATTAACATCTAGGTTTCATTAGATCTAAGCAAACATAAGATAGATCTAGCCTAACATGTTGAAATCAAGACAAGCACAACATATAGACAACCAACACATAGACATATTGATTGAATTAAGAGAAGACTTATCTCAATAGCACATGTAAGGGTTCAAGGGCTAAAAACCCTTGAAAAAACTGTAAAATACGTACAAGGTTCGGCCTTAGGGTTTCTCCACACTTGTCCCCTTTTTAATGAATGAAAATTAGAAAACTATATATAGATTTTAGAAGGTGATGGCGTCAAGAACAAATGTCTGACGCCATCATCTCGCCGCCAAATAGTTCCTCGGACTGCCTAGATTTGGGTCTGACGCCTTCATGTGTACACCTTATGCAGGCCGTCATGATTTTAACTCTTGACGCTCTTTTTTGTGACGCCTTCACGTTTCTTCTGGGTCGTCATGGAATTTACTCTTGACGCCATCATACACTGTTTCCAGCATGGAAAATTAAGTCTTTGGTGTTTTCTTCACTTTTATGCTCAAAAAACGTCCGAATTGCTTCCTTTTCCAGATTTCACTCCCAAAGTACCTAAAATCACAAAAGGAACGATTTAGGGCAATATTTGATCAAATAAATTCGATTCCGGGCTTAAATGACCCCCTAAAAGTGGTTTATTTTTCACCTCATCACAAGGTCATCAACATAAACCTCCAGGTTGCGGCCCACTTGCTTTTCAAATGCATTATCTACTAATCGCTGGTATGTGGCGCCTGCATTTTTTAAGCCAAAAGGCATTTTTGTGTAACAATAAACACCCTGGATTGTGTGGAAGGCAGTTTTTTCCTCGTCTTCTTTAGCCATTTGGATTTGGTGGTACCCTTTGTATGCATCCAAGAAACATTTAAAGGGGTATCCGCACAAGGATTCTATCTTCCAGTCTATCTCTGGTAGCGGGTAGCAATCTTGTGGACATGCTTTGTTGAGATCAGTGAAATCCACGCACATCCTCCAACTACCATCACTCTTTTTTACCATCATTGGATTGGAGATCCAGTCATGGTAATAGACCTCTCGCATGATTCCTGCGTCCACAAGCTTGTGTACTTCCTCTAGAATGGCTTTTGCATGCTCTGGAGCCTGGCCGCGCTTTTTCTGCCGTACTGGAGGGTTCCTTGTTGGATTTTCAACTTGTGTTCTGTAATCGATTGTGGCACGCCAGTCATGTGCTTTGGTTCCCATGCGAAGATATATAGATTCCTTTGCAAGAGTGCGCATACGGCCGCTCTACCTTTGTCAAACAGCGATCCCCCAATCGATACATGATGTCTGCGGATGCCCCTCCATCAATATACATACGGTGGATATCGTGACCCCCCATATTTATCTCGATGGTGAGTGGCTCCGCTACTGCGTTGTCCGCAGCCAGAGTGGGGAAAGAGATTTCGCTCCCATCAGAAAACTTTTGGCTGTCCTTTTGCCTAGTCTTTCGCTGCCATGATTGTATCATGTAGATGGTGTCAGCCTTGTCCTTAGGTGTTTCTTTCTTGCTCCATCTCTTCTGTTTGTCTTTTCCATCCTTGATGTTCTTGACTAAGTGATCCAATTTGCCTTCTTTTACTAATTTATCAATTAGTTGGCGCAATTGGACACACTCATTGGTGGTGTGGCCCTTTTGTCTATGATATTCACAGTACCCGTTCCCTACGCGCCGATCCTCTGGGGTGCGCATAGGTGGGGGTTTCGGGAATTTTTCACCTTATGTTACAAATATCTCCCTTGGAGTCTTCGTTAGTGGGGTGTATTTGTCATTATCTCGTCCGCTCCCCTGACTGCGGTAGCTTTTGTTACGGTTGCTACTTTGGTCATTGGATTGTCTCCTAGGTTGTTCTTGTGACCTCTGATTTGAGTAGCCTTTCTTGCTATCCGCAGCGGCTGCTTCTCCCTGGATAAAGGACCTTGTGCGCTTCATAAGTTCATCAAAGGTTTGGGGAACCTTATCATTTAACCTTCTAATAAGTTCTGGGTTATTGATTCCGTTCATAAACCCTGAGATCTTTAGTATTTCGGGGCATGCCTTGACGTGTATGCACTCGTCCTTATAGCGCTCCACATAAGCACTTGTGGATTCCCATTGGCGTAGTTTTACCCTAGCAAGTTCGACAGGGTTCTTGGCGCACTTCTTTCTTTGAGTAAAGTTCAAGCGAAACGCCTTTCGCAACTCTTCAAACCCATCTATGCTTCTTCGTGGCAGCTTACTAAACCAGGTTCGCGCATTTCCAATGTAGAATTAAACATGTGGCACCACACGGGTTGTGGCCAATTTTCAATGGTGGCGCTGAGTCAAAAATTTTTAGGTGGTCATCAGGATCACCCGTCCCATCATAAGTTTTAACATTAGCGGGCATGCGCCTTCTATTATCATCTAAAAAATCGCTGATGCGCCGAGTGAATGCGTCAACCTTTTGGCGGCGCCAGGGACGATACACGTCTTCATCCTTTTTATCATGATATCTTCTCTTGGACTTCCAGTGTCCTGTTTCTTTGTCCTCGTTGTCCGAGGAGTCACTTGAGGATGAGCTTACCCTTTTGCGGTGCTTGCGCCGACTTTCCTCAGAATCCGAGCTTGAAGGGATTTCGCTTGGGGAGCGCTGTCACCCAAGTTTATCATGAACTCTTCGACAGCTAAACCTTGGAGGGCTTTCGCTTTTGAGTGTTGTCGCCCAAGTCTGTCATGAACCCTGCGACTACCAAGCCTAGAGTGGACATTGGTACGCCTTTCATCGTCTTCGTACTCCTCCAGGTATTGCAAGTCAGCTGCTTCATCATCCACAACTTTCTTCCCGACCCTAGTGAATACTGGGAGTCGGCGGCTATCCTTCTCGCGCCTCTCCTTTCGGTGGCGCGGTGGGGATGCTTCATACTTATGGCCAAAGTTGAGCCATGCTTGCAGGCTCTGACTTGACCTCCTTTTTGCTTCCTCTTGCATAAGGGCAGCCAAGGTTTCGTAGTTTGAGACACAAAATCACTTGGTGCTAGTTCAGGCGCGACTCCTTCTAGTGCAAGGATATCTGTTTCCATATTAGGACCCTTGTCTCGGTTAGGCGCACGTGGCGGCTCAGTGGGGTCTGTTTCTGGCACCGTTTGGTGGGGGTGGTGAAAGGAGTGCGTTGTAGATCTTCCGCGCTAGTGGTTGTCGTGGTGGCCTGGGTAGTCCCTGTGGGTAGTTCTACCCTTGGAAAGATCAGATCTGGGCCTGACCCTTGGTGCCTGGGCGCACTGGTTGTTCCAGAGGCCTGGTTAGAAGTTGAATCACTTTGTTGCTTCTTCCCCTGTAGGTCACCATATGTTTTCTTCACCTGCGGAGTCCGCTAGTTTACGTTTTCGTGCTTCGTCATTTTAGTTTTTAGTGTGTGGTCCCACGGATGGCGCCACTTGTTGATACAAAAGTTGGGCGTTCCTTATTTGGACTCATGTTCTCGTACAAATTGGATCTTAATGCTTGAGACCTGCGCACTAAGAAAGCAAACAACACCGTTAGGCTTATCGTGGGATTGTCTCCCACGACTATCCTCCGGCGTGAGAGTAAGTAACCGGTTTTAGGGTTATAGTAAAGATTAGGGTTTTTAGATGACACCTCAATGAGAGCCGTGATATTCTTTATATACACACGAAATCCTTGTTGGTTTCGTGTTCCTTACTCTTCGGCGTATCTCGCCTTATACGGTCTATTGATCTTTATCCATAAATAAGAGATCATTATCAAGACCATAAATAATATATTTGAGTTTGGGCTTCTGTGAGCCCAAATCGTTATTATGATAGCCCACGCGTGATGGGCTTGGGTGTTAGTAGTGTCCATTGGTCGGGCTCATGACCCGAGTGCGGACTATAAGTCATCAAATAAGATTCAGTACCTTAATTAATTAATACTTGACTACTGTTGTGTTTTGGGTTTCGCAGATTTGAAGAGTTACAGTGGCTGGTCAGCAATGTGGCGAGCATTCGGTTAATGAAATGCAAAAGGAACATGAATTAGGTGACCTTAGTTCAGTACAAGGTTACCATTGCATTGTTTTTTTCAATTGCTTGCCTTTCCTCATGTTTCGTTAAAGTTAAACTAAATGTTTTTGACATCATGTGCAGCCGCATCGACGGCTCCTATGGTGTTGGACTTTTGCACAAGAACGATTCAGCCTGAGGTTTTTGACGTTTGCATACTTGTTGATAGTTCGCCTGACCTTGCTTCAGTACATGGTTACCATCACAGTATCACACTGTCTTTTTCAGCTGCTTAGCTTTCCTTATGCTGCCTTAAACTTAAACTAAATGTTTTAAATATCATGTGCAGCCGCACTGACGACTCCTTTGTTATTGGACTTCCGCACACAAACGATACAGTGTGAGGTTCCTGAGCTTTGATACCTGTTGACAGTCTGGCTGAAAGGCATGTTTCTAGAAATAAGAAAAGGGGCGTCTTGGCTTTCAGTAACACCTTACAAGACCGCCACCGAGCTGCTTGCTGCTTAACTTGCTGGTGTCAAACTTAGTTAATAATGGGTGCGTAATAATTCCTAATGTTTATTACTTTTACTGTTTGTTTGGATCATACTTTTAAGTATGTTACATATGATTGCAAAAATGCTCTTAATGTGTATCAACTTTAGTACAGTATAGGTACATGATATCCTTTTAATTTGACATGGAATGTTAGGTTACATACTATCATCCGTAAGTTTTATATCCAAGGTTGTCAATATTTATGTGTAAGATTTTTTTTGAGTTAAATTTATCATATGGCTGCACCATTAAATCTGAGCAATTCACAGCGGCTTTGAAAGTTTTATGGATAGTAGTCTTGCAACATTGTATATAAAGGTGTTATATGGTAATGGTAAAATATATTTCGATCTTTACATATGTATGAGAATTAGTTGTATAAAAACACCCCGCGAGGGTTAGAAACCTCGTTATCAAACATTTTTGGTGGGCAAATACAGAACCCCGACGTAATCACCATACATGTTAATTTTCAACATCAAATGCAACAAATTATGCTAACAGGCTAACATGAATGATTACTATATATGTTATACTAACAGTTGGTTACAATGTTGAAATAGTTTTGGTTGTTGCTTAACCCGTGTTCCATTGATGACTTGATGCTTCAAATTAGGTGTTTAAATCATAGTACTTTAAGGTGTCGTTTGGTTGAGGTGATTTGAGTGTAAGTTGTATAAATTGAGTGTAACGGATTGAAACATTGAAATCATGTTATAACTAATGAAACCTGTGGATACTCGAGTGGTTCAAAATTGTCAAAATGGTTAATGGCTTAATCCATTCGATTCGTAAACAGACATCATATAAAAATTAGTTTTTGACAGTACTAAGAGTTAGAATTTCTAATGGTAAACAAAGACAATGCATCGCATGAGTAAGTGAGTTTTAGTACATCCAATTTGAACAGATAAATTTAAAAAGTTTGCTAAAATAACAAAATACGACATATTAAAAATATCACATTGAATAATGAATAGAAAGGAAAAATTACATAATTTTGGGTCACATTCATTTATAAATTATAATTACAAATAAAAAAGATATGTGCATCGCACGGGTCATGAGGCAGCCCGAGTCATATATTGTATTTTGAGTGTTTGACTCGACCTCAATTAAAAGTAACGAAATAATGTCATCAACATTTTTCATGTCATGCTAACAAACACAACTTAGAAACTTATTTACCAACAAAATCCATCCATGACCAAAATGACAAAAAAATTAGTGCTAAACAATACGCTATGAATATTAAGATCGAGCCCGTGTGCATCGTACGAGTCTGAATGACTAGTATAAATAAAAGTGGAACATTTTTGGGATTAAAATCCATTTCTAACCAAACAATTAAATTGCACTCCCTAAAACCATTTCCAAAAACCGAACAACACATAAATTGTTTATGGTACTGCTCAACATAAATAGGAGTAGAATACTAGTTTATTTTTTAACTGAAGGTAATATACGCGGAGGATACCAAACTTAGCATTTATGTTATGTTAAGTTATTGAACTATTATTTTTATTCACGTGGGTTACTAAAATTATAATAAATGACACTTAAATCACTAAAAAATACATTACTATATATATTATATATGATTTGAAACGTCGTCGTTCGATGAATAGTAACTCGCAGCCCATTGCTGGGCTGAATTTAGCCCGCGTAGTCCAATGAAATAACCAAAAAAATATAATAAAATCCTTAGATAAGTTTAGCGAGATCCAGAATCTTCACCAAGGATGGCAAAGAAACGTCAGTGATTTTGTTGAGGATGACGAAGAAATATTATTAACAAGGTGTGTTTTATTTTTCCTTTTGTTTGTTGCTTAACTACTTCTTCGGTTTCTGTTTTTTGCAACAACAATCAGGTATGACCATCATGTCATATTCATTCTTTGCTGATTTTTAGGTTTGTGGTGATTTTGTTGAAAACCTTTTGGTCATCAGTTTGCAATAGAAAAATTAGGTGGTTGAGGATGAGAAAAAAAATTGGGAAAAGGGGTTTTGTTTGTGAAATTGGTAAAAGACATTTTCTTAAAAGATAGGGTTAATCTAATGAAGTTAATTTAAGTGAATTAGGAATTGGGGTTGTTGTTATGGTTAGTGGTGTGGAAAGTGTAGATGGAGTTGTGCCTATAATGTGTTTGATGATATGCCTAAAAGAGTTGGAAATGTAGATATAGCTCACTTTCATTTTTTTCTTTAGTTTAAAGGGTGTCTTCTTTGCTCAACAAAGTTCTTTTGAAGGAAGCTGCTAAGGATAGTTCTTCGGGCTTTTTTTTTCCGGTTTAATTTTCTTTTTTCAATTTGGATAGATAGATTCAAGTATGGTAAAAAAAATTCTCTAAATTCTTGATTTTGATGTTTGTAGGTGTGGGAATGTAGGGATCTGACCCGAAGGTTGCAACTGAACTCGATAATTGATGGGATGGTGGATGACATACTTCGAAACTTGAAAACGTTGTAAGCTGTTCTCATACGATGTTTTCTTCTTTTGTATATATATAAAATACTTAAAAATGCAATAACTATAACCATTAATGAAATTATATACACTGTATTGCCATTGAATTTTTTAATAACTTTAGTCTTAATTTAGTTATGTCAAGTTAACATCTTTTATCCAATGTTTAATTTAGTATATATGTTATGCATAATGAAGGTTGCCAAAATTGTTCTACAATGCTGTTTGGAATTGCTATCCTTATTTTCCAACACCTTTATACGTGGAAATGTTTAGCTCTTTAAAAAGGTATCTTATACCACATCAATAGTTAATACCAAATTGATAACTGTTTCTGGTGTATAATTGATGGTCTTTTTATTGTAGGCCATTGTTTGACGGTATAAGAAGTCAACAGAAAAGCGCCATGTGCAGGTACCCATTCGGTATTGTTTTGTCCATATGTTTTAATTTTTTGGTATGAAGATTCTAATGGTGGCGATCTGGAACGAACTCAGTTTCATAATTAACATATAGTGCTAATAAATTAGTTATATTTGATTTAGTGACGTGCTAAATAGTACTTTCTTGCGACTCATACATGTTTAATTCATTATTATTGATTGCCACTTATTACTCTTTGTTTTAAAATGTAGCCTGATTGCTTAGATGATTTGGCTTTTGCGATAATGCAAGAGATGAGTAAACTCCGTTACAAAGTCGGACATGATGATGTTATTTGTGCTCAAAACCTGGTAATTTTAACTGTATCAAGGTTTATACTGGCTGTTTTTCATTTTTTGCCTTATATTTACCAATATATCTTCCAATATTAAAAAACAAGAACTAGAAATACTATGAATAGGTCAAAGAATATGTCTTAGTTATGATTTTGAAAATAAAAGGTCAGTGGCTCAATGTATATTAAGGTGCCATTACGTTTGGTAATAGGGTTATGTTTTCGCTAACGTACTATAATGAAAACACCTGACTATCGACCAGGTTACATGTAAATAACATGGCAGATTAACTAGATCCGAAAATTAGTAGCATGTTTGATTCTCTAAAGCAAAACAACAAAATTATACGGTTCAGAACAACCTGCAGCTATAAAATTCCAACAACAAGAAAATGAACTACATGAGAAAACGAACTACATGACTTTTAGTCATTGCAAGTTTCTCTATTGGTCAGGTTTCTTAGTTTCCAACATTATGTTAATTTTGTAACATGATTTCTGGAAATGTAATGGACAATTAACTATGTAGGAATGCAGGCCATTAACGGAATACTAACCAACAAGGTTCAGTATTTTACATTTGCCACTGCACCATAAGATGACGCCAACTCTGTTAGCAATGTACCAGATCCTCACATAAGAGGAAATTCATTGAGAGCCTGTTCCGTACGTGACAAGGAATCTCCTTCTTCTGGTATGTCAATGAATTGCGGTTACTTATTTGACAATAATTTGTAGTTTGCAGCTATCTATTGATAATAGTTGCTTGATTGCTTATAAGTTTGTTTGCCACTTCGATAATTTCATAAACCTGGCATGTAGTATGTTACATTCAACAGATTTTCATAGATGTTAGATGGGCAATTTGGGTGGGCGTGGTTAAAGGGTTGTCATTGAGGGATGTGGTGTGGTTCAGCGGTGTGGTTTAGGGGGTATACTTCATAGATATGGTTTAGGGGTTGTACTTCATGGGTGTGTTTCAAAGGGTGGGTTCGGAGGGTGTGGTTCGGAGGGCGTGGTTCACATGTTGTTGTTCAGAGGATGTGGTTCAGAGGATGTGGTTCAGAGGATTTGATTTCGGTAGAAGGTGTTGGCGACTTTGAAAGCATTGATGCGGCACTAAAAGGTCTATGTAAATATTAATTGGGAACTAAGATTGAAAGCATGCAGGTCGTTGGAACTCAAGGTGAATAATGTTCTTCCAATTTATTTCCTATCACATTGTACTCACGTAATTATATATATTTTTTTTTCAATATTTTGTGTACTACATTTTCTTTATCTCAGTATATGTTTTTATGGTTTTTATTTTTGGACAGCCGTTGTGGCAAAATACACTCTTGGATGAAGGCACCATGAAATGTCTTAAAATATGGCGAATTGGTCAATTCTATTTTGAGAAACTCATTGTGTTTATCAGGTAACTAAACATTTCATACATAGTATTTTACATGAATGAACTAATATCATGCATTGTTACTTACATGTGCGTTTTATAATACCTTTTTTTTTTTATATTTTGTCCTACTATAATACTTACATGTCGCCCCGCGTAGTCCAATGAAATAAGCTTGGCCCAAAAGGTTTTAATAAATTTGGTCCTTCGGATACGTATCTATCTCTCACCGTTTTTCTGGAACAATCGTCATTGCTTGCTGTTTTTTTTTCTCCAAAAAGATGCCGGCTGCGTTGCCTATGATCCTCCGACTTTTTACCCGCAGCCTGGTATGACCTATGTGTGTGTATTTATGCCATTAAAAACCATGTCTGTAAACCAAGAAAAAAAATAGTTGGTGAACTTTTATTCTCAGTTTATAATGACACTATGATGATGATCTATTCACACGATGTTTTGGGCGATTTTATGGCGGTTAGTGTTCGTGAAACCAACGTCTTCTACCCTGGAATGGATTTGTGTTGCACACATGTACCTTCTCCTGCAGCAAACTAATCCGGCAGCCATCAGAAATGACGTGGTAAATTTCGCGGTATGATGTTTTTAACATTCATAAAGCATTGTATCCTTCATGTGGTTTTCTTTCCTTTACTTGCGACTTGTGTGTTACCTTTTCATAACTTTTTTATTGCATACGCTTACAGTCATAGCTTACGTTGCCAACAGATGTGCCACAGTCGCAGTCAATGAACACCAAACAGTACTGCCAGCGAACACACTCGGTATTCCTATAAACACATATGTTAGATTGCAAGGGTATCGGTATTCCTATTATCTTCTTTGATGCTTGGTTCTGTTTATAGTTATTAGTAATATATCAGCTATTTAGTATGTGAATTTATATTCTTTTTTTATTTCCAGATGTTGGAATCCATTATGTTATATCGTTCATATAGTATCGTTCTTTCACTATCTATGAGCTGGTCCTTGGGAGCTTGCTTTAAAGAATGGTTTCTTATACATGATCAAAGTTTGCACAAACATGTTGTCTTATGCAGCGGGTCAAAATGAGTACTTAATTTTGAACACATTAGAGGTTGGCTGGTGAATTGACTAAAATGGTGAGGATGTATGTTTCTTGATACATAGTGTGAATATATTTCGAAGGATCCAGAGAGCTACGCTGTTGAGAGACTCGAACAGATTTCACTGTTTTAAGGACACGTGTTCTTCTTGTAGAGGGTAGCAGTCAAGCAGGAGGTGAGAAAAAAAATTTTAGCAACTCTTTTTGATAGATTTTGAGGTAATGTATTATAGCTACAGAATATTCGAACAAATTTGTTAAATAATAGTGTTGTTTCATGTTGTTATACAATGTTATTATCTTCTTTGATGCTTGGTTCTGTTTATAGTTATTAGTAATATATCAGCTATTTAGTATGTGAATTTATATTCTTTTTTTATTTCCAGATGTTGGAATCCATTATGTTATATCGTTCATATAGTATCGTTCTTTCACTATCTATGAGCTGGTCCTTGGGAGCTTGCTTTAAAGAATGGTTTCTTATACATGATCAAAGTTTGCACAAACATGTTGTCTTATGCAGCGGGTCAAAATGAGTACTTAATTTTGAACACATTAGAGGTTGGCTAGTGAATTGACTAAAATGGAGAGGATGTATGTTTCTTGATACATAGTGTGAATATATTTCGAAGGATCCAGAGAGCTACGCTGTTGAGAGACTCGAACAGATTTCACTGTTTTAAGGACACGTTTTCTTCTTGTAGAGGGTAGCAGTCAAGCAGGAGGTGAGAAAAAAAATTTTAGCAACTCTTTTTGATAGATTTTGAGGTAATGTATTATAGCTACAAAATATTCGAACAAATTTGTTAAATAATAGTGTTGTTTCATGTTGTTATACAATGTTATTATCTTATTTGATGCTTGGTTCTGTTTATAGTTATTAGTAATATATCAGCTATTTAGTATGTGAATTTATATTCTCTTTTTATTTCCAGATGTTGGAATCCATTATGTTATATCGTTCATATAGTATCGTTCTTTCACTATCTATGAGCTGGTCCTTGGGAGCTTGCTTTAAAGAATGGTTTCTTATACATGATCAAAGTTTGCACAAACATGTTGTCTTATGCAGCGGGTCAAAATGAGTACTTAATTTTGAACACATTAGAGGTTGGCTAGTGAATTGACTAAAATGGAGAGGATGTATGTTTCTTGATACATAGTGTGAATATATTTCGAAGGATCCAGAGAGCTACGCTGTTGAGAGACTCGAACAGATTTCACTGTTTTAAGGACACGTTTTCTTCTTGTAGAGGGTAGCAGTCAAGCAGGAGGTGAGAAAAAAATTTTTAGCAACTCTTTTTGATAGATTTTGAGGTAATGTATTATAGCTACAGAATATTCGAACAAATTTGTTAAATAATAGTGTTGTTTCATGTTGTTATACAATGTTATTATCTTATTTGATGCTTGGTTCTGTTTATAGTTATTAGTAATATATCAGCTATTTAGTATGTGAATTTATATTCTTTTTTTATTTCCAGATGTTGGAATCCATTATGTTATATCGTTCATATAGTATCGTTCTTTCACTATCTATGAGCTGGTCCTTGGGAGCTTGCTTTAAAGAATGGTTTCTTATACATGATCAAAGTTTGCACAAACATGTTGTCTTATGCAGCGGGTCAAAATGAGTACTTAATTCTGAACACATTAGAGGTTGGCTGGTGAATTGACTAAAATGGTGAGGATGTATGTTTCTTGATACATAGTGTGAATATATTTCGAAGGATCCAGAGAGCTACGCTGTTGAGAGACTCGAACAGATTTCACTGTTTTAAGGACACGTTTTCTTCTTGTAGAGGGTAGCAGTCAAGCAGGAGGTGAGAAAAAAAATTTTAGCAACTCTTTTTGATAGATTTTGAGGTAATGTATTATAGCTACAGAATATTCGAACAAATTTGTTAAATAATAGTGTTGTTTCATGTCGTTATACAATGTGTATATTAAAAACTTATGCTGAGATTTTACTTGAAGCAAAATTGCCAAAGAAACCAAAATTGGTTTAAGATTTTATAGCATAGATGTTGGCCTAACGAGAATGAATACCACCAAGTATGTTGATATGTTAACCTCAATAAGTTAAGAACCTGATATATTAAGATCGATTGAATTAATGTTGTCGTTTGTTTTGACAGAATGAAGGATGTTAAAAACCCGCAAGGCCGCAACGCGGCCGACCGGAGCCGGACTCGTTAGCATTAATACTAGTGACCTAAACGCATATTTCTTTTTAAGTTAGGAAACTTAAATGTCATATTTTATAAGTCGAGTAATCTTTACATAACCAAAAGACATAATTAACAATCCAAAAACTTGAAGAGGCAAAATACAAACCATGACAAACATAAAGCCCCAAAACCACAAAACCACAAAACTCATGTTTCATTATCCTACTTAAACTACATCACATCCTCAAACTCGATCTTTTATATCTCTACTAGGGTTTCTTAAACAACAGAAACCTAAAAAAACAATGGATCCACGGTACCAACAACAACAACCATGGATGATGCAACCACCACAACAACAAGTACCACCACTACCACAGCAGTTTCAACAACCACCACCACAAATGTATACATATAACCCACAACCACAACCACAACCACAACCACCTGTTGTTGTGCCTCAGTACACGGTTGCAGGTGGGCCTACTCATCAACCCGCTAGTGCTGATGAGGTTCGTACGTTGTGGATCGGTGATTTGCAGTATTGGATGGATGAACAGTATCTTGTTAGCTGTTTTGCTCAATCTGGAGAGGTATATTACTTTTCGTTGTTTGCGGTTTTGTTTCGCGTATTTTGTTTATCGGTTTGTGTTTCTTAGATGTGTTTTCCTTTTTATGCTAGACTATAATATAAATGTAATGAGAAAACAATATTTGTGATATATGCTATTAATCATGCCGCGGTTATTTATGTGTATTCATTGTACAATCAAATAAGATGCCTATATGGCTTATTTTATGGTAGCCATGTAAATGCTTAGCGGGTGTTTGTTTCGGCTTATATGGCCGGCTTATGGATAACTTTTTGGTTGATTATTTCGCGGTTATTTTGTTTGTTAAGAGGCTATGAGTTTGAATATGAATCGACATAAGAATCTGTGGCAGAAAACACTGAATGTGAATAAAAAAATGTTGTTTGTTTTTTTAAATGTCTGAATGATTAGAATACAAAAAATTAGTTTATATATCATTAAGAGGTAGTAAGATCCTCTTTCAAGTCTTGCTGGGCAAGAGTTTTAAACCTACTCATCTAGATGAGAGGAAAAAAACAAACACCTTTATTGTCAGAAGTTCTTAACGGTTCAGATTTATAAACCATTAAGAGGTATTGAGTGATTTTATTAAGAAATCAAACACAACCTAAGTTTAGAGTGATTGTTAAATAGCGTGCAATTAAGTATTTACCTCATTGGGTTAAGACTTACGTACTTTACTTATGTTCGCTAAGGTTGTTTTTGTAACCTGTAATCTCACTATTTTCATGCTATGATATTAAATTTGACATTTTATTGAAATTGAATATTTGATTTAAAAGTTATTAGTTCAGAAAGCTGTATTTTGGTTATGAGACGACCTAAACGGGACCCAAATCTATCTTATAAATGGCTCATAGCTACAAATGTAAGTACAATGGCTAAAACGAGACAATTAGAAACTATGCTGTTATTTTGCCCAAAAAACCTTCACCTCATCTGTCTAGAAGGCAAAAGTTACCTCTATAGTTCTAGCAGAAGGGTGGTTTGTACCTTTGTTTCCCAATATGTTACGGTCCAAGTTATTACAAATCTGCAAGATGGTAGCACTGTTTTTATGTCCTTAACTATGCAAATAAGTTTTGTTGTTGAAGTACATGTTTTCAGTTTTTGTTATATGAACTTCTGTTTCATAAATGATTTGCTGAATTTATTATGCTGAAAATATGAAGGGATTGTTGTTAGTTGTTACCATAATTGAAGTCATGTTATTGATTACAGGTGATTTCTGCAAAAGTTATACGTAACAAGCAAACTGCACAATCTGAAGGTTATGGGTTCATTGAGTTTGTTAGCCGTACTGCTGCAGAAAAGCATTTACAGACATATAACGGTGCTCTTATGCCCAACGTTGAGCAGAACTTCAGGTTGAACTGGGCTTCTTTTGGTGTTGGTGAAAAACGTGCAGATGGTGCTCCTGATTTCACCATATTTGTTGGAGATTTGGCAGCTGATGTCACAGATTATACATTACAGGAGACATTTAGAGCTCATTATCCATCTGTAAGGGGTGCAAAAGTTGTAACTGATCGAATGACAGGACGCACAAAGGGTTATGGATTTGTGAAGTTTGGAGATGAGACTGAACAGATACGTTCTATGACTGAGATGAATGGAAGATTATGCTCAACTAGACCAATGCGTATTGGGCCAGCTGCTAACAAAAATGCTGTTGGTGGACAACAGTATTCAAAAGGTACATAAAAAACCTGGTATTATCCTTTATTGTGATTTAATTCTTGAATTCTCTGTATATGTTTTTTCACCTTGAACTGTTAGAAGCATTTTGTGTAGTTTTGTTTAAGTTTAAGTTCTATTCATTGGCATTGCGTTTAAATTCTGAAGATATGTGCGAGCTTGCAGAGTCATTTCCTTCCCGTGCTTTGAGAATTTTGGGCATTAAAGTTTTTATAAAGTATTAAACATGCAACAACTTATTAGAACTGTTGTCTCAAAGCAGGGCATCAAGGGGCTCTATCATGTAAGGGTATCGCACTGATTTCAGCAGAAATAATTACCCCTATAGTGGGTGGCCTTGCGTAGGTCAGTTTTAATTTAAGCCATTAAATTGCCCTTACCGTTTAATTCAGTTCCTCAGTTTTTACTTTTTCTGTCAAGTCCATTAATATTAACCTTTCCTTCCATTCAAGTTTTTAATTTTCTGTCATTCAAGTTTTCAATTTTCAGTATTTTCTTTTCCGCAACAACCACAATTTACTTTTATGCTTGCTTACCAGTTACGTCTTTCTCTGCATCGTCATACTTTTTCTTTGATCTGTTTCTCGTTCATAGACTTTTATGTTCGTTGTCTTTGTCTCTCCACCTATAGTTCAAGTTTAGCAATTTTATGATGATTCCTTTTCACTTATATTATAAGTTTTTCATAATCACAATCTCGTTAGTTTCCACTTATCCCATATACTAATATAATAATTAGGAGTCTGGGAGAACAGGGCTTTAAGCTATTGTTGGCACTAGGCTTATGCTTTCTATCATAGTTAAGGCTACATCATTCTTAATTTTCAGTTTCGAAAACCATGACTAATAGTTGATATGGGAGGATTGTAGCTGAACAAACAGAACCGTAGAAGGATCTACAGTTTTATTGGATCTTTTGGTATTTATAGTTCCAAATACAAACTGTTTTGCGTTATCTGCCTTGTTGGAGAAGCAAATATTGGGATATGTCATGGGCCAGACTTAGATCTTTGGCCCTGTTTCTAATAATATATGGATATAGTCGTGACGTTTTCCGGATCCATCTATGAATTCAGTGAATTGTTTTGTCTGCCTATATTATTTTATGTAGGAGTAGGAAGATGTCTCATCATCACAGTTTTAATTCTGGTTTCGTAAACTTGAATAACAGCAGCTAACAAAATCATATTGTTTCTTGATTATGTTGACTTAAACAATATGCACAATTATGAACGAATAACTTCAGTGCTTGCTGTTTGTTCAGATACATGTACAAATGAATGTCTTGCCACCCCTGCTTACTTTTAAAACATGCATCACATTATTACAGGTTGGGCAAGGTTTGTCCATTTGCCTGGGCCGACTTAGTATTTTGCAGTCGCTTCTTGTACGATGCATGTACTATGTTACCTTTAAAGAACAATAGCTGATTAATTTTGTATATAAACGCTACTTTGTTTGGCTGAACGAGTAGGTAAATAATTATGACCTAATAAGCCATATCTTATCTGTTTGATGCTACAATGCTTGCAACATATCCCATCTGTTTGGTGCTACAGATATCTTATCTTTTTTATGCTACAATGCTACAGTTTTATAGATGTCTTTGACAGTCATTTTTATTGTGTTATGTTTTCTGCAAACCTTAATATGTAATATTTGTAATAGCGTAATACGTCAATGTCATTATGTGGTTACATATCTAAATTTTTATCATTCTGGTCAATTTGCAATATTCAAACCTGCTTTTGCATCTGAAACCTATCTGGAATTCTGGTTGTAACCATCAACATATCGGGCAGCAGAATGGTAAAAAAGAAGTCACTTGCTCCTTGTTTTAACATTATTAGTTTTCTTTACTTGCAGCTTCATACCAGAATACTCAGGGAATACAGAATGATGAGGATCCAACTAATACTACTGTCAGTAAACATTTTCATTGCCACATATTGCTTTCTGGAACCAAAATTCTCATTGGTTTCAATATAATGATTACAGGTATTTGTTGGTGGTTTGGATCCTAACGTCACAGACGACCATCTTAAGCAAGTATTTAGCCAATATGGACAATTAATCCATGTGAAGATTCCTGTGGGCAAACGGTGTGGATTTGTTCAATTTGCTGAAAGGTATGTGTGTTTATGGAAATTTTGCTAAATTAAGGTGGGAATATTAGAGGTGACGATGTCGACCTATTTACTTTTGTATCGGTAGTTTTGTGTTGTAACTTTTCTGAAACAAGTCAAAGCAAAAATTTAGTTGAAAGGGGAAGGAACCGGTTGGACATCGTCCAAAGTCCATTACTAATGCATAGGACCTAATATATCCTTTTTATTCGAAATCTGAATTATTGTTCGAATTATCTTGGTATTGTAATCCAAATTAATGCGTTAATTATATATAGAATTTGTAAAATAAATAAATAAAATAATAAAAAAAAAATGAGAAATGTTTGCACATATCCATGCCTTTTAACTGTATTGAAAATGATAAGTTACAACCTGAAATGGCTATACCCTGTCATTCAATCCCCCTGACCAGCCTATTTTGCAACTCTGATATAATTCTCTAAGTGCTCGGTTGTATCATGCTTGTACAGAAGCTGTGCTGAAGAAGCATTGCGGTCACTACAAGGAACTCAGTTGGGTGGACAAACTGTGCGACTTTCATGGGGTCGCAGTCCTTCCAGTAAACAGGTTCGTTTAAGTATTTCAGCTGTTTTTCTTATAATCATTTCACAGTTTAAGGCTGGATGGAACAGGACTTCTTGATTTAATGCTTATGATACAGAGCACTGCCTATCAAACTATAGAATAAGTTGATGAAATACCTTTTTGTATTATCTAGTAGGCTTTTCCATCAACTGATTTTATTAGAACCTAGTTTGCTATATTGTATGAGATTGTTATTCTAAATGAGATAACAAAACATGCATAGGATGCTATAAAACATTTGAATATGCTTTTGATGACTTACTACTTAAACTGTTTTTTCTTTAACTAAAATACAAATGAAGCCATTTTCACATTCTATTGGATAACCTAAAAGTAAAGACAACTTGAATTTCAAGGAACGTTAGTCTCTTGTATATCTTTTATTTCTCAGTCTCAAATTAATAAGCAACAAGCACTGATATATTATATCTGTTCAGCCTCAGGTAGAACAAAGCCAGTACAACGGTGCTGGATACTACGGATATGGACAAGGATATGAGACTTATGGTTATGCTCCAGTAGCACAAGATCCTGCTATGTACTATGGAGGCTATCCTGGATATGGTGGTTATCCGCAAGTCCAACAGCAGCCACAACCGCAACCTCAGCAGCATCAGGTATGATCAAATAACAGTTAAATATTCTTATTATTTCTGGATGTTTTGGTCGGTCAATTGAACATGATCTTGTTAGTGTGGACATTGGTTGCCTTTGCTGCTTTTGTTCTCAAATATAGCAGAACTTCATGGTGGCAGGGGATTTTGATATCTAGGATATTTAATGTAGTATATTTTAATCTATTAAAAATGTATTTTAATATAGTGTATTTTAATCTATTAGAAAATATATTTTAAAATATATACATTGTGCCCCCTTGAGTTCCGCCACAATTTTACTTTATTTATTTCAAAATACATGCAATGTTTTTCAAAAGAAGTTTAACTCCAACCCATTAATTACATACGCGTTAATACCAGAACCGTGGTTACATGTCATGTTGCTCACATGTTTTGATCACGATTAGATAAATTCATGTTTGATGTAATATTCTCATTGTGCAGTGATCTGATTGGTTTGGCGTGTCTGGGATTGCAAGATGAAGGCGTAGAGTTCCTAGCAAAGAAAGAAGGATCAAGTACTAGAGCTGCTAGTAAATCATTAGATCTTTACTATGAAACTCACTTTTGAGATATTTCCTGTAACTTTCTTAAGGCCCTTTTTACATTTCTAAACAGTTTGTCCGGTCCTGAGGATTTTGTCTGGTTTTAATGTTCATTTGAGTTGCATGCAATTTTGGTCAAAATGAGATAAGTTATCAGGTCTTTCTCAATGCAAACAATGGATTGCGAAATGGTTAAACCAGCTAGTTTTAGATATGGATGAATAATAATTGCTTGGTTGGGGTTGTCTTGTTATGGGTCAAAACAGGTTGAGGTAAAAATGACTAATTTTATTTTGTATAGAAACCTTCTTTTGCAATTTGATAAACAATCGGTCATAATGAACGTGTTTATTAACTAAAACATGCTTTGTTGATCCGATTCAACTATTGCCTAGCAGAATGGAGATAATATTGTTAGATATCATGTACGTATACTTTTCTGAATAATTTTAAGTTCTCGTTTCTGCAATTTATTTATTAAACTAATGCAATGCGATAATAGTAACTTATGTAAATATGAAACAAGATTTTTTTTTTTTTTTTTTTTTTTTTTTTTTTTTTTTTTTTTTTTAATATAACATATTTAATAAACATCAAATATATTATATTAACACAAGTCTTAAATCTCTTATCGAGTAAGAGGCAATAAGAAGCCTCCCACCTTGTATTGAGTAAGATGTAAAATGTCTAATCGGCTCTCACTCAAAAGAAAAAAAAAAACAAACAACGTTAATGTCTAACCACCTCTGACTTGGTAAGAGTAAAAGGGCTATTAAGGGTGGTGGGAGTACATCACTCACACCCCCTCCCTTCACTCACTCCCAACCAATCCCCTTGCGCCACATCATCACCCACTTTTTTCTTCACTCACCCTTCACTCACTTCTTTTTTGGAGGCGCCACCTTCACTCACCCTTCACTCACTTCCCTCTAACATGCAACAGTCAAAAAATAACATGCAACGTTCGAAAAATTTCTTCTTCCCGTGCATGAGCTCTTCACTCAAATCCCCTAACCGTGCGGGGTATAAGTGGAGGCGGCGGTGCTACCGTGAGTGAAGGCTTACCGCACCGCACCCTCATTCATGTACTCCCAGCTCTCTAAGACATTTTTAAAAAAAAACAAACACACTTGCGACGTAGGTCGTAAGAAATTGCCGTTAAAACACTTCTCGATATCTAAACTTCGCCAAACGGTAGTCTTCAACACTAGATCATTAATATGGCAATGTATGATTTGAATATATATAATAATCGACTACATCCTTATCGGGGAATTAAAAACTGAATCTTGTTTCAAGGACTTGAGAAACCATTCCAGCAAGTCACCAACTACATATTAGCTTGCTTAGACTAAACACAATAAGGGAGGGGATCGACCTTCATTTTACCCGCCACGTCAACTCTCTCTCTCCGGCGACTTACACGTGATTTTTTGCCACAATGAGAACAACCTGCACTAAAAAAATATATATATACCCACAAAAATACATTTTTATTTAATTTAACACACACACAACTAAGAACGACTATCGATCATTCCTGCGACCGATTCAAAGAAAAAAAAATTGATCGATCGTGACTTCATGCCACAATAATGCCGATCGATCGGGACCACAAAGTTGATCAATCATTTCATGGTTACTGCGTTCGGCCTTATTATAAGAAATTTCTATTAGCCTGATATATGGCTTACAAATATGTAACGGGCTCTAGCCCAATCTCTAGAATATTTTGTGAATGTGTATTAATATGTACGATGTATTTGTAGGGCAAATCAATGACCATTCAATACATTGACATGGTATCAGTAGCCAAGTCAAATGATCTAGGGGTGTCATATGGGTCGACCCGACCCGACCCGAACCCGATAAGGCCTTATAGGGTCGGGTTGATTCGGGTCCAATATACCTTATCGGGTTATCGGGTCAACCCGATAAACCCGATAGCCAAACCCGATAGCCTTATAAGGTCGGGTTGCGGGTCTTAATTATTTCGTTATCGGGAACCCGATAACCCGATAAGCTATAATAACCCATTAAAAGTTTTATAATTTTGAACTAAACCATGTTTCAAGCTTAATTATTTCGTTATCGGGTTATCGGGTTGACCCGATAACCCGATAAGCCCAACCCGATAAACCCGATAACCCGATAGACCCGAACCTGATAACCCGATTCCTTATCGGATCGGGTTGCGGGTTAATTTTTATTTTTCAAAAACCCGATAGACCCGATCCGATAGAGGCTTATCGGGTCGGGTTGACCCGAATGACACCCCTAAAATGATCCATAATAAACCCTAAAAACACCCTACTGCCTCCATAATTCAAATTGGCATCCTCCTTTTTGCCAGAAAATCAGTCGTCATTTCTTTTACTATTCCTCTCATTTGTGTTGGTGATTTGTGCTATAGGTCACAAATCCACACTTGTTTGTATGTGTTGCTCGTGCTAAGGTCATGATCTTTGGTGATTTCCTTTTGTTTTCTATTTACCAATCGTGTTGGTGATTGTGCAAAGGTCATTAATCCACACGTTGGCATAAGTTATTCGTGCCTAGGTCACGAATCGGTTCCCTTGTTTTATGCATTTACTTACTGTACGTACCTTCTAAAACCCAAACCACCTCGTCACCATGACCGGTAACAATACCAAGGAAGTTGTGCTTACGGTATTAAAGAGATTGGGGTTAACTGGGCATGTTGAGAATGTAACCAGAAATAACAGCAACATAAACGCACCGCCTGTTAGTAACACAGAAAATTTGGGTCGCTTGGGAGTGGAAAATACCAATGAGATACCCATTGGAACAAGTTATACCATGCTAAATAATAGCACACTCAAACCCTCAGCTTACTTTGTTACACAAAATTCAAGCCCACTTCCTGTTTTTGGCCCAACACAACCAACTGCACCACCCTTATATCCCCGCACAGTCATACAACCCACTAACCCAAACGGACCCTGATGTGTGTCAAGTTATAGTAGATAATTATTCCGAAGAAATACTCGTGAAAGTATTTCCCGGATCGTTCTCCCAACGAAGGATCGAATGGAATATCCGAATTATCGATTTGGGAATCGTGTAATGTAAGTGAATAGTGAAAAAGTGATTGTGAAATCAAAATATGAAATGAAATAATAAAATATGCACAAGTTACAAGCTAATAATGCACAAAAGTCAAAAACGTGAAAACGGAAACGCAAATGTAATTTTGAAACGTAACGTACAAAATAAAACGCGACTTTTATTCTAAAAACGATCCTACAAATGTGAAACAATTTTCTAAAAATCTTAAACTAATAAAAAGAATTTTGAGAAAAAGAAAAATATTTTTTTGAGTTTTTATTTATTTTCTAGAATTTATTTTCTATTTATTGAATTTAAAAGTAATTAAAAATAGAAGAAAAGGTGAAAAGTAATGAAAAAATTATGAAAACTAATTTGAAAAATCTAAAATATTATAAAAGAATTTTCTAAACTATTTTTGTAGTTTTTAAAGCTTTTTCTGATTTTTATTGGATTTTTGTTATTTAAAATTGATTTAAAAATGATTAATAATGAAGAAATATTAAGAAAAATAGTAAAATAACTTGGAAAAATCTGGAAAAATTCCAGAAAATCAAAAATAATATGGAAATGTTGCAGAAAAATTTTGGAATAAAAATGTTAAACAGAAGTGCTTATTAAGGCCAAAATCAGCTTATCACAAGTGCTTATTATAAGCACTTGTGTCCAAACTTGGTGAAACTTAAAACACAAGTTTCTACTATTCAATTATGCTTAAACAAACTGAATTCAGACCACAATTCCCAACAAAAACTAAAATGCAACAAATAGCAGGTAGTAATAAGCTCAAGCATTAAGTAAAATGATGCAAAAACAGTTCAAGAGATCCTATTACAAGTCAATCAAAAGCTAATAAACAAGCTAAAAAAATGAAAACCAAAAATGTATATTAGAAGCTGGAACTACAGGCTTGCTATAGAAACAAAAATTACGCCAAAAACTTTACTAGAATAGCAGATATGAAGCAAAGAAGAAGGCTTAGTGAGCCAAGGAGAATACTGAAACAATCGGTAAAAATGGGTCGAAAAGGTATGATAATGAAGCCAATTAAGCAGAGCAACCAAACAGGCCTACTAAGGCTACATAATACTAGTGATAAGCTGTCACAAGCTAGCTACTAACAGGCACCTAAAAGCTAAACTTAAGCTAAAATCATCATCTAAAAACTTAAGAACAACTAGACTACAGATCCAAATCCAAACAAAACAAGTTTCAAACAAACATGAACTTATGAGAAAGCGACAGGGATACTGAATCAGTAGGGCAGAAAACAGGTCACAAGGGCGAGTTGCAGCCTCCAAACAGGCTATCAATAATTTTCAAAAGCCAAAAGTAAGCCAAGGAAAGTTGGGACAATATCAATGGTGCAGGGGAACAATCTTAAGGGCTGATGGACAAGTACTACTTGTGCAGGGTAACAGACAAATGGCGCAAGAAACTAGTAAATGCACAAGCTAATTAACACAAACCAAGATTCTAAAAGCTGTAATACATAAAATCTACACTACTACAACTAGCAGAAATTCTCGGATCCAAACACCCTCTTATCTAGCAGTATAACTACAACATGCTGATATAAGTCTAGAGTAACCTAATCCACTAATTACTGAATCACAAAACCAGATCAGAACACAAATTAACAGCTATAATCAACAATGAACAATAGCAATCAGAATCACAGATTAATCAGATATGCAACTAAAACTCAGTTATGAATGAATAACTGCTAATCTACAAACAAAATAACACCACAATGATTAAACTTAGTCTAGTAAGCTTCAATTATCATCAATCAAAACCAATGGAACAGTAACAACTAGAATTAACAAATTCAAATGAAACTATGGAACTGAATGAAACTGAAATCACACTTACAAGCATTATAGAGCTAGACTGAGATGCAAACTCCTTCAAATCAACTTATATGAAAGCTGATTGAAATGATTGAACTACTTTTTAATATTTTTCTAATTTCTGATTTGAATGAAGACTTTTGAACAAAATGAAAGCTGAATTTAAATGTAAAAGTTGTATAAAATGACTTAAACTGATAAAGCAGAAATGAAAGTTAAACAATAAGCAGTAACAATAAAAAGCTAAATTGATTTAAAAGAACAACTGATTATATTGAAAATTAAAGATTACAACTAAAATGCTACTACTAATGAGAATTGAAATGGGCAGAGCTTCGCTAGCCTAGACTCCACCCAGTAAAACAGCTAGCCTAGCACCTCTATATATAGTACATGTGAGAAAGATCTAGTAGAAGGATAGCAACGGATTGCCAGCTTGGCAATCCGTGTGGTGTGTTTCTTCACATGCAATCTGAACCTTTTGATCACTTCCTAATGATTGCCCTTTGATAACAACCCTTGGATTAGCCTCATGAGGTGTTACAGCCAATCAAATGACTTCATTCTTCCAGCTTGGCATTCCCTATGCGTCTGACATTCACTGACACATGCGTCAGCTTCTAGAAGCAATTTAAATGAGGGTAAAATGGCTTGGAATCAGGGTAAATTGAAGTAAGTGGTGATGAACAGTAACTGGAAAGGGAGAAGGGCGCGTTTGGTTTTTTTAATTGTTATTTTGACCAAGTATTTGGGGTTTGACCTCCGGGTATTATTAAGAGAAAGATGGATCCGGGTTATGGGTAAATGGAGTGGGCCTTTGGTATTTGTTGTGGAAGTTGGGCTCATGGGTTAAGTATTTAGCAGATTTAGATTTAGGATTAAGGATGGTTTTAGGATTTAACTATAGGGACCAATGTTGTAAATTTATAAAGCACAAGGACCAATCCTGATAATCTCTGAAATGCACTTCCAAGGGCTATATTTGCCAATAGTTGAACTCCAAGGGTTGACTTTGCCAATTTAAGCTCAAATATAATCCAAACTCTTCCCGGCTCGGTGATGAGTGTGTAAATACTCATCATTTTTACCAATTCTGAACTGCCAAAATATCCAAAAACACTCAATAATGAATCAAAATAGTGAAAATATCCCAGGAAAGTTTTTTACATGTTTCAAATGCAAAAATACCAAAAACAGATGAAAAACACATAAAGTTTGCATAATTGGCAGTTTCAGTCCCCCAACTTTCAAAAGTTGTCAAATCTAGTCCCTGGAAGTTTAAAAAGCAAAGAAAAGTCAACCCAAGGCAAAGAAAAGTCAAAATTTATCAAAATAAGTCCTTGGGTGATAAAGTTTGAGAAAATTACACTTTTACCCCTCAAAATCCAAAATTGGCAAAACAGGTCCCTGGAGTTTGTGAAATTGGCAGATTTGGTCCCTGAGGTTTAAAATAATACTTGTGGTCCTTGTGCTAATGTTTAAATGCAGGTTTGGTCCTTATGTGAATTTTGGGAAAAGTTTCATGATTGGTCCCTGGAATTACAAGGTTTGGCAGATTTAGTCCCTGGGGTTTTTAAAAGTGAAAAATTTAAAATGAAACCTCACACTATTCATCCTTGGCATGTTATACCCTTGGAAACAAAATTAGAAAATTCCAAAACCCAACCCTTAACTTTCCCATAATTACATTTTAAGTCCTTGTGATTAATTCCTAAACAAAAACCAAATCCGGATCCAAATAAATAAGCAAAAAACCAAATCCATTTAATCCACTACTTGGGCCCAAAAATAACTCAGCCCAGTCCACTCCCAACCTTTGACCCGAGTCCAGTTGACCTCGGTCAACGCCTCCAAAAACAAAACCACCCCTGCTATCCTTTCCCTCCCAAACCACCATCACCACTCAGACCCAAAACCACCTGGTTTTGCCCACCACCACCCCCCACTTGTACCTCAATCATCACCATCCCACCCCCTACACCTACCCCTCACCTCCACAATTAATGCACCCCCCCATTACACGTTATCAGGTTCAATTTGAAGAGATTAATTTTGGCGCCAAATCCACGTGTAAGCTCATTAGTGGACCAAATTGATCAAGGCATGGTGGGATTTGCTCAGAGTGATGGGAGGAACCCTAAATTGCAGCTATAAAAGGAGGAGAGATGCAAGAAGAAGTTTAGTCTAGTTTTTTTTAATAAGTGCAATCGTATAAGTAATTTAAGCTATTGTAGTGTAATCACAAGCTTTTAAGCAGTTGTAGAATTTAATTCCATGTATTGTTAAGCTATTTTCATTAGTATATGCAAGTTTTCTCAGCTTAATTTGTTTATGCAATTTTCAAATTCCACTTTGTAATCTTCATGGTTGTCTGATAGAATTTAAGCTCTCATGATGGACTGAATAGGATCATATAAGCTCCCATAAGCTTATCTAAGCTTTAGAAACTTTAAAATTCAGCTACATTAGAAGAATAAACAAAAAGTTAAAAAAAGTCAACATAAGTCAACTGTTTGTATGTTTGTTGTTTGTTTCAGGTTTTGAGCACAATCAAGGAGCTGAATTGAGTTTGAGAGTGCCTATCTAAAGATAGGCTACAAAGGAAAATCCCTTGTTCATGCTAGGGATAATCTTGTAAGTGTTTCTAATTTCAATTTTCCAATCAAAATTATTAGTTCTGACTTCTGAGTAATCTTTGGTTTCTAGTGTTAATCTGTGCTTGTTTGATTTAGTTGAATATTGTTTGAGTAGATTTACAGCTTGATAATCAATTTTAGTTATTTGAATCTTTAGTTAACTCTTAATCTTAAATTTAACTGTCATTAAGTAGCATAAGTAGTGTAAGTGTGTTATGCATGTTATACATTGTTTCTGAATGCTTAATCTATGCTACTGAGTCACAATCAAAAGTTAGGAATCAAGTTTATATGCCTTAATCACCTTATGCTTTGAAAATCATCAAAACCTAAACATAAGGGTGTGTTTGGATTAACTGTGTTCAATGTGCTCAAGGGTAAATTGGTAGTAATTTCTGGTTCAGTCAAGTCACATTAGGTCTAAGTTAGTTAAGTAAGTCACAAAATTGGTTTAGTATAAAGCAAAAAGTCAAAATCTTACATCTAATTCCCCACACAGTCAACTGTGTAGGAATTTTGAGTCCATAAGCTCACAACCT
This sequence comes from Artemisia argyi, assembly GCA_030686995.1. Taxonomy (NCBI): domain Eukaryota; kingdom Viridiplantae; phylum Streptophyta; class Magnoliopsida; order Asterales; family Asteraceae; genus Artemisia; species Artemisia argyi. The sequence continues at coordinate 108,046,404 of CM060685.1, forward strand.
GATAAGGAGTAGGTGATTTAGCTTTTAGTAAACTTATTTTAGCTTAAAACATCATAATCAGTAAGTTAGATCACTTAGAATCTCACCAAAGTCAAAGATTGAGTGTTCTTGTCAAAAGTCAAAAACACTTGTTCTCAGTTTTCACCAAACTTGCTAGTCCATTTCTGAATTTTGAGAATTATTTGGGATTGTGAGAATTGGAGGTTTAGTTTTCTACCAGTTCAACTTTAAGAATATGCCTTCATTCCATTTTTAGAAAAATTAACCTGGGCCCCACAGACCATCAAAGTAACCTGCAGGGCAAGGTTGTGCCCTGCTCACCCAGACACCCAGTCACCACCACCACTTTGGTGGTGTTTTGTGACCACCTCAGTGGACCCCAGACCCCATAGATAGGTTTTTACATCCCCCCTCCTACCAGAGTCTCAGGTTTGACCATTTGTTTGACCTTGGGACAAGTGGACCCCACCTAGTTTAAGCTTTAAAGTTTGTCCCTAAACCTGGTTCAGTTTGAAATTGCTAAGTGCTTATTTCTCTTTAAACAGCTTATTTGTGCTTATTATTTGTTGTTCCTAGCTTAATTAAGTTTGTTAAACTTGTTGGTATCTGTTTTCACCATTGTGGACCCCACCCAAGTTCATTTGACCTTATTTGACCAAACAGTCAACCAAAGTCAACTGTTTAAGACAAGGGGGTGTCACAGCTTATTTATAAGCTAATTTTAAAAAGTGTTTTCATTAAAGTTTGTCATTTTAAGGTGTTTAGTAGTTCTGTAAAAGAAAAAATCAAAAAAATCCAAGTTAAATTAAGTGATAGTTTCTATTTAATTCAAGTTAATTTTAATTTTCATTTTTATATTTTAATTAAGTCACTAGTGTTTTTATATTTTTATTAAATACCTAATATAGTAAAGTAATTTTAATAAATTTTTCAGATTTTTATTTTGTCATTTAGTGGTAATTAGATTTAATTTTAATTTTCTTTATTATTAATTAATATCAAGTATTAAATAGCTTAATTAGTTTTTATAAGGTTAAATCTAGTTTTTATAATTTTCCTAGCTTTAATATAGTATAATAAGTTTTTAGAAAATAAATTTTGAGATTCTACTGTTCATTTTCTATTTTCCTTATTTTATTTGTTTAAAATAGACTTTAGTTAATTAAAAGGTAAATAATTAGTTGTTTAATCTTAAAACATAATTTTAGAGTTTTTATAATTTTGTAGGATTCCAGTGATGGTTAAGTAATTTTATAAATTTTATCTTAATTTTCCAAGTTAATTTAGTATTAATATAAATTAAAAGTAGTTTAAATAGTTTAATTAAGTTAAATAGTTTTTAATTAATTACAAAACCACAAAAAGACAAAAATATTATTTTTAATTTTTTATACTTTCTTCAAGTTCTAATTTAGGTTTAGAAAATATTTTTATAAATTTTTAGTTTAATTTAAATCATTTGTGATTTTTAGTTTATTTAAATTAGGTTTTAATTTAGATTTTAAATAGTTTAATTAATTAAATTATAGTTTAATATTATTTTAATCACTTTTATAATTTCTTTTTCATTTTTAATTTTAAGTTTTGAAAAAGTGTCAAAAGCACCCCCTGTAGTTTGATAATTACCAAAATCCCACTTTTCCAGTCCGATACGTGATCTTAATTGTGAATTTGTGCATATATCTGATATCTGATTATTGTGAATATTATATCTGCTTGTCAATACCAAAATAACAGTAGCAATATCATTCCCACATCATCTGGCTACTGTCCTCAGTGCCACTTTCTCATAAACGATTCCAAAAGCACCATTTCAATCTCGCTGGGACTTTTACGACCCGGGGAAACACTACACTATCACCGGAGTATTGATTCTAGGCTATCTTTGACTTGTTGACCTTGGTCAACAATAATTAGACGGTTTAGGCTCAATCAAAATTTGGCGCCGCTGCCGGGGAGGTTGTTGCGTGTTTTAAAATCGTTTTAAGTTTAGTGGTTTTCAAAACCCTCCCTGTAAAAAGTTTTGTAAAAACATAATCATATCAAAAACGTTCATTAACACTTTTCCTAAAGTGTTAAAAACACCAAAAAAATCAAAAACAACAAAACAAACTGTGAAGTTAAATTACTTCGTTTTCTTTAAGATTACAACCTGAAACAGTTGGTTTAAGGTAAGTTCTGACATTAAATTGCGAACTGAAGAGGAAACCTATTTACTTCCTCCCGCCAGCCTGCGAGTAATCTTAAAAGAACGATTTCGGTTAACGAATCAATTCCAAAAATAATTCCCAAGTTTTCTGCACACACACCCGTAAGCCTAAAGCAGATTTTTCAAAATAATAAATACATAAAATCTTACCACCGCAAACCAAGGCTGAACACCTACCAACTGGGGGTGTGAACATAATAAGTTCCCAAACTTAAGATTTAAAACTTGCCTTTGTATCCCTGTGAGTAGTGTACCTTTTTCAAAGAAGCTACTCACTTGTGATTATTGGTTTAAGTTCACTGTGGATTTGCCTCGAATTTGTGTTGAAAAATTGTTTTTAGTTCATGCGCACTCGGTCTCAAACAAAGAATAAAAAACAGAAAGACGTACCCGAGCTACGTTCTAACACAGAAACCGAAATGGCCGCTGGCCTACCACCACCATTACCACCCCCTGACCCTAATGAGCCAGCTCCCGATCTCCGAACTATGGAGGAGCTGTGCCAACCTACCATGCAAGGGCGGGGTGGGCCTATTGCACCACTCACTATTGGGGCTGCGGACTTTGGCCTCAAGCATCACATGATCCAACAAGTCCAGAATTCGTGTCAATTTCACGGATTACCGGGTGACGATGCCAACAAGCATCTTGACAAATATCTCACGGTCACCCAAAGCATGAAACAGCATGGTGTCACCGATGATGCCCTTCGGCTGTACCTCTTCCCCTATTCTCTCGCTCATCATGCCACTGCATGGTTTGACCGACTTCCAAAGAATTCTATTCGAACCTTTGATGAAATGGTAACCAAGTTTTTAGCAAAATATTTTCCACCATCCATGGTTACCAAGTTACGTAATGATATCAGCAACTTCCGGCAACTTCCCGATGAGTCTCTTTTTGAGGCTTGGGAGCGTTATAAGCTAGCCATTGATCGGTGCCCTAATCACAATATGTTACAAGTTACCATAATAGATACCTTCTATAATGGTCTAACATTGAGGCACCGAGACATTCTCAATGCTGCTGCTGGTGGGACCTTTATGAAAAGGCGTCCCGAGGAGTGCTATGACTTAATCGAGAACATGACTGCCCATCATAACTTTTGGGATTCCTCTGCGGAGAGGGAAGCGTCATGTCATTCCGTTACTCCCTCATCATCATCTCCTAAAATAATCGCTCTTACCAAAAAGATGGATGATATTTCTACGGCTGTGTTGAGAATGAACCAAACGATACAACATCAGGTTCAAAATCAACAAGTGAAAGCCGTGGCCCGAAGTTGTGAAACTTGTGGGGGCCCACATCTGTATTCCGAGTGTCCAGCTACTGCAGAATTTTCTCAAGAGAACGTTTATGCTGCTAACGGTTCCTACAACACGGGGGGTAATTCTTACCAACCGCAAGGGGACCGTAATCTCTTAAGCTATCGTTCCAACAATTTTCTCGGACCTCCCGGTTTTAACCAAAATCAAAACCGTAACACGAATCAGAATTTTAACCAAGGTCAAAACTCAAATTTCCAAAACCCGAACCAAAATCAAGGCCAGTTTAATCAAAACAATTTGCAAAATGGCAATCAAAACCAAGGTTTTCAAGGAAATTTTCAAAGAAACCAAAATCAAGGGAATTACAATCAGGGTAATTTCAATCAGAGAAACAATTTTCAGGGTAACAACAATCAAAACCAAGGGAATTTTCAAAACAACCGTGTTCAAATTCCCCCTGTTCAAAATCAAAACGTTGTTCCACCCCCGTCTTCCTCAGATGCTGAAATTAAACAATTCATGAAAGCACAAGAGGAAACAAATCGGTTATTGATCAAGACTATCTCTGAACTTCAGAAGTCTTTAAATGATCGACCCTCGGGCTCTGGTACATTACCGAGCAACACGATCGCTAACCCGAGGGGCGATGTCAAGGCGATCACTACCCGAAGTGGGGTATCATACAATGGACCCTCGATTCCCTCTACCTCTTCTTCTCCTCCTAAGGTAGCGGAACGTGAACCTGAGGTCACTACGGATAAAGTACTTCCTACTAATAACGGAGGTACCAACAACGTCCAACCTCAAGTTGTCCCGGTCCCGGCTCGTAAGCCAAAAGTTGTATTTGATCCTCCTGTGTATCCTGATGAAATCTCAAAGAATAACCCTAAGCCGTCGATTCCATATCCTTCACGAGTGACTGAACAAAAGAACCGCGAAAAAGCTAACCATCAGATGGAAAAATTTTATCAAATTTTCCAAGAATTACACTTTGATATTAGCTTCGCGGACGCTCTTCTTCTCATGCCTAAGTTTGCTTCAACAATCAAAAATCTGATAAGCAACAAAGAAAAACTTTGTGAGATGGAAAAAACTCCTCTTAACGAGCATTGCTCAGCGGTGCTCTTGAAAAAGCTTCCCGAAAAGCTTGGAGATCCCGGGAAATTTCTCATTCCATGTATTTTCCCGGGGATGGTTAAATGCTTTGCCTTGGCCGATCTTGGCGCAAGCATTAACCTGATGCCTTACTCAGTCTGGAAAAGGCTTTCTCTTCCTACTCTCACTCCGACCTGCATGACACTCGAGCTTGCAGACCGTACCATATCCCGTCCTCTCGGCATTGTCGAAGATATCTTTGTGAAAGTAGGAAAGTTCCACTTTCCGGCAGATTTCGTGATTGTTGATTTCGATGCTGACCCACGAGTCCCTCTCATTCTCGGGAGAGGATTCTTAAGAACGGGTCATGCTTTGATCGATGTATTCGAAGAAGAAATCACTCTACGTGTTGGTGGCGAAGCCATCACATTCAATCTTGATCAGACCTCAAGATACTCCTCCAACTATGACGCTGAAACGGTTAACCGTATTGATATCATTGATGTTGCGTCTGAGGAGTATTCTCAAGAGGTCCTTGGTTTCTCATCCAGTGGCAGTCTTTCTACTGACCCTATCATTTCCGACTCTTCCCCCTCCCTCACTCCGTTTGAGGGAGGTGACTTCCTTTTGGAAGAGCTCGAGGCTTTTCTTGCTCAAGATAGCTCAATTCCCGATGGAGTTGATGAAAACTATCTTGACCCAGAGGGGGACATTCTTCTCCTTGAAAGATTGTTAAATGACGATCCTTCACCCTCTCCGTCTCCACAAATACTTCATAAAGCGGAAGTCAAAAATGTTGAAATAACTGAAGACTTTCCCGAGGTTGAGCTCAAGGACTTGCCTCCTCATCTAGAATATGCATTTCTGGAGGGTAATAATAAATTACCCGTCATTATTGCCAAAGACTTAAAAGATGAGGAAAAGGCTGCACTCCTAAAGGTTCTTAAGGCAAACAAACAAGCAATTGCTTGGAAACTCTCCGACATTAAGGGCATAAGCCCTAACTTTTGTACTCATAAAATATTAATGGAGGATGACTTTAAACCAGCTGTGCAACATCAGAGAAGGGTAAATCCCAAAATCCACGAAGTTATTAAACAAGAAGTTCTTAAACTTCTTGATGCGGGATTGATTTACCCTATATCTGACAGTCCTTGGGTTAGCCCAATTCATTGTGTTCCCAAAAAGGGTGGCATTACCGTTGTCACCAACGAGGATAACGAGTTGATTCCAACTCGTTTGGTCACGGGTTGGCGGGTTTGTATTGACTATCGAAAGTTAAATGAAGCCACCCGTAAAGACCATTTTCCTCTCCCTTTTATGGACCAAATGCTCGAAAGACTTGCGGGGAATGAATACTACTACTTCCTCGACGGCTTCTCGGGTTACTTCCAAATCCCCATTGATCCCCAGGATCAAGAGAAGACTACCTTCACATGCCCCTACGGAACTTTTGCTTACAGACGTATGCCTTTCGGCTTATGTAATGCACCAGGCACGTTCCAGAGATGCATGATGTCTATTTTTTCCGACATGATCGGGAAAACTATGGAGGTATTCATGGATGACTTTTCAGTCATCGGGGATTCATTTCAGACTTGCCTCTCCCACTTGGAACAGATGCTTAAACGTTGCAAAGAAACGAATCTAAGTCTCAACTGGGAGAAGAGCCACTTTATGGTCAAGGAGGGCATTGTCCTCGGCCATAAGATTTCAAAAAACGGGATCGAGGTTGACAGAGCTAAAATCGATGTCATTGCCAAATTACCTCATCCCACCACCGTAAAAGGTGTTAGGAGCTTTTTGGGTCATGCCGGCTTCTACCGTAGGTTTATCCAAGATTTTTCTAAGATTGCCCGGCCTATGACCCATCTCCTCGAGAAGGATGCTCCTTTCATCTTCTCTCCTGAGTGCATCGAAGCTTTTGAAACATTAAAGAAAAAGCTTACCGAGGCACCGATTCTTGTTGCCCCCGATTGGGACCAACCTTTTGAGCTTATGTGCGATGCTAGTGATTTTGCCATAGGTGCGGTCTTGGGGCAACGAAAAGCAAAATACTTTCAGCCCATACACTACGCAAGCAAAACTATGACTGAGGCTCAAGGTCATTACACCACCACTGAAAAAGAACTCCTAGCTGTGGTGTATGCCTTCGAGAAATTTCGGTCATACCTAATCTTGACTAAATGCGTAGTGTACACAGATCACTCGGCTTTGAAATACCTATTTGCAAAACAAGATGCAAAGCCGAGGCTTCTTCGTTGGGTTCTCCTCCTTCAGGAATTTGATATCATTATCCGTGATAAAAAAGGAGCCGAGAACCTTGCTGCTGATCATCTCTCACGATTAGAGAACCCTCATCAAGATGTGTCCGAGAAAAAGGAAATAAATGAAACATTTCCTCTCGAGACACTCAATGCGGTTGCTTTTCGTGGTGACTCTACTACCCCATGGTTTGCCGACTTTGCAAATTACCATGCGGGTAACTTCATAGTGAAGGGGTTAACGTCCCAACAAAAGAAAAAATTCTTCAAAGACGTTAAACATTACTTCTGGGACGACCCCTTCCTCTTCAAAATCTGTGCCGATCAAGTCATCAGGCGATGTGTATACGGACATGAAGCCACTGATATTCTCAAGGCTTGCCATGCTGGACCCACCGGGGGCCACCATAGTCCTAACTACACCGCCAAAAAGGTGTTTGATTCCGGTTTCTATTGGCCCACAATCTATAAGGATGCCCACGAGTTAGTCAAAGCCTGTGATGCTTGTTAGCGTCACGGGAATATTTCACAAAAGAATGAAATGCCGCAAAATGCTATTCAAGTTTGTGAAATCTTTGACGTCTGGGGCATTGACTTTATGGGGCCATTCCCATCTTCTCGTGGAAACAAATACATACTCGTGGCTGTTGACTACTTGTCAAAATGGGTTGAGGCTAAGGCCTTACCCACTAACGATGCCCGAGTAGTTGTGAAATTCTTGAAATCCCTCTTTGCTCGTTTTGGAACCCCACGTGCCATCATTAGTGATCGCGGTACTCACTTTTGCAATGATCAATTTGCAAAAGTCATGCTGAAATACGGTGTTACTCATCGTCTTTCCACCGCATATCACCCCCAAACAAGTGGGCAGGTGGAGGTTTCCAACCGTGGTATTAAACGGATTCTTGAGAGGACAGTAGGTGAAAACCGTGCTTCCTGGTCGGATAAACTAGATGATGCACTCTGGGCCTTCCGTACAGCTTACAAAACACCCATTGGGTGCACTCCATACAAGCTTGTATACGGGAAGGCGTGTCATTTACCGATCGAGCTCGAGCACAAAGCCTACTGGGCCTTGAAACATGCTAACTACGACCTTCATAAAGCGGGTGATCACCGTAAGGTTCAAATCAATGAATTAAACGAACTTCGTGATCAGGCCTACGAGAACTCTTTGATCTACAAAGAAAAGACAAAGAAGATTCACGACTCTAAGATTAAGAACCGAGTTTTCAACGTCGGTGACAGAGTCCTTCTTTTCAATTCAAGATTAAAGATCTTCTCGGGGAAATTAAAAACCCGATGGACCGGACCATTCACCATTGCTAAAGTTTACCCATACGGGACTGTTGAGTTATCTCAACCCGAAGGTCCCAACTTCAAAGTGAATGGTCACAGATTGAAACATTATTTTGGAGAGGACACACCACTCATGGTTGTCCCGGATCTCCAAACTTTCCCCATGGACCAATGAATTCGGGGATCGAGTCAAGCTAGTGACTCGGTGAACAAAAATTAGCAGCATATATGGGTTTTCACCCGTATTTCTGACTTCTTTCTACTTTCTACCACCCTAGTGTGGGGGAGTGGCCATCCCCCACCGTTTCAAAAGTAAATATTTTTCAAAATTCAATAAACATGTTTTGTATGTATATTATGTCATTCAAATCCCGGGCTGTCAGGACAAATTTACTACAGTTAATCATTCACAAGTGATTAGCTAGCGTGGTAAACTTGACACAAGCCTGGGAAGTGTATGTATATTATATACTTTATTATTCATCTTCCAGGCTGTCAGGACAGATTTATTACAGTTAATCATTCACAAGTGATTAGCTAGCGTGGTAAACCTGACACAAACCTGGAAGGTGTATGTATATTATAAACTTTATCATTCAACTCCCGGGCTGTTAGGGCAAATTTATTACAGTTAATCATTCACAAGTGATTAGCTTGCGTGGTAAACCTAACACAAGCCTAGGAGGTAGTGAGCCAAAAAAAAAAAAAAAAAAAAAAAAAAAAAAAAGAAAGATTGTATGTACAGATAAAATAAAGTGAAAAATCGAAATTTCCACAGTTAGAATCGAATATTAGCTTTTCCATTCAGAGATTCGGCATAATAGCCGGGACTTTGAATATTGAGGACAATATTCAGTTCTAGTGTGGGGGGGGGGGGGGGATAATTCTTACGAATTTTATCACAAAACTCTCCAAGTACCCCCATTTTAGGCCAAAATTTTTCAAAATTTTTCACTTTATTCCAAAATTTTTGTGGTTATCAGTCCGCCAAAGTCTAAATGACAAAGGGATTGGCTAGTCCAGGAGCAAACGGCTCTTGGTAAAGACAACTCAAATCCATTTACGGCTGGCAATTTGCCAAAAATTGCATGGTTCCTCAACTCCCCCGCATCCTTATAAGCAAATGAGTTGGCTAGCCCACAAGATTATGGCTTGTGGTAAAGGCCGTGGAAAATCAATAATTGGTAATCAGCTCACCAAGATGTTGACTTAGTCCATCAAGAGTTGGCTAGTCCAGAAGCAAACGGCTTTTGGTAAAGACAAATCAAATCCGTTGACAGCTGGTGGTTTGCTCAAAATCACACGGTTATCAGGTGTGCCACAGTTCTTACACCTGGCTACTCCAGAAGTGATGGCTTTTGGTAAAGAGTTTCAAATCCATTAAGTTTTTCTCAAAAGATTGCTAGGGACTAGCAATGTTTTAGTGTGGGGGATTGATGAGTATGTAAATACTCATCATTTTTACCAATTCTGAACTGCCAAAACATCCAAAAACACTCAATAATGAATCAAAATAGTGAAAATATCCCAGGAAAGTTTTTTACATGTTTCAAATGCAAAAATACCAAAAACAGATGAAAAACACATAAAGTTTGCATAATTGGCAGTTTCAGTCCCCCAACTTTCAAAAGTTGTCAAATCTAGTCCCTGGAAGTTTAAAAAGCAAAGAAAAGTCAACCCAAGGCAAAGAAAAGTCAAAATTTATCAAAATAAGTCCTTGGGTGATAAAGTTTGAGAAAATTACACTTTTACCCCTCAAAATCCAAAATTGGCAAAACAGGTCCCTGGAGTTTGTGAAATTGGCAGATTTGGTCCCTGAGGTTTAAAATAATACTTGTGGTCCTTGTGCTAATGTTTAAATGCAGGTTTGGTCCTTATGTGAATTTTGGGAAAAGTTTCATGATTGGTCCCTGGAATTACAAGGTTTGGCAGATTTAGTCCCTGGGGTTTTTAAAAGTGAAAAATTTAAAATGAAACCTCACACTATTCATCCTTGGCATGTTATACCCTTGGAAACAAAATTAGAAAATGCCAAAACCCAACCCTTAACTTTCCCATAATTACATTTTAAGTCCTTGTGATTAATTCCTAAACAAAAACCAAATCCGGATCCAAATAAATAAGCAAAAAACCAAATCCATTTAATCCACTACTTGGGCCCAAAAATAACTCAGCCCAGTCCACTCCCAACCTTTGACCCGAGTCCAGTTGACCTCGGTCAACGCCTCCAAAAACAAAACCACCCCTGCTATCCTTTCCCTCCCAAACCACCATCACCACTCAGACCCAAAACCACCTGGTTTTGCCCACCACCACCCCCCACTTGTACCTCAATCATCACCATCCCACCCCCTACACCTACCCCTCACCTCCACAATTAATGCACCCCCCCATTACACGTTATCAGGTTCAATTTGAAGAGATTAATTTTGGCGCCAAATCCACGTGTAAGCTCATTAGTGGACCAAATTGATCAAGGCATGGTGGGATTTGCTCAGAGTGATGGGAGGAACCCTAAATTGCAGCTATAAAAGGAGGAGAGATGCAAGAAGAAGTTTAGTCTAGTTTTTTTTAATAAGTGTAATCGTATAAGTAATTTAAGCTATTGTAGTGTAATCACAAGCTTTTAAGCAGTTGTAGAATTTAATTCCATGTATTGTTAAGCTATTTTCATTAGTATATGCAAGTTTTCTCAGCTTAATTTGTTTATGCAATTTTCAAATTCCACTTTGTAATCTTCATGGTTGTCTGATAGAATTTAAGCTCTCATGATGGACTGAATAGGATCATATAAGCTCCCATAAGCTTATCTAAGCTTTAGAAACTTTAAAATTCAGCTACATTAGAAGAATAAACAAAAAGTTAAAAAAAGTCAACATAAGTCAACTGTTTGTATGTTTGTTGTTTGTTTCAGGTTTTGAGCACAATCAAGGAGCTGAATTGAGTTTGAGAGTGCCTATCTAAAGATAGGCTACAAAGGAAAATCCCTTGTTCATGCTAGGGATAATCTTGTAAGTGTTTCTAATTTCAATTTTCCAATCAAAATTATTAGTTCTGAGCAATGTTCTGAAAGGCTCAAGGCGCACTAAGGCGCAAAGGGGATCAAAGAGCCTCGAGTCGAGGCGCAAACCAAGGCGCGAGATTCATAAATATGAAGCGCACTATACATTTAGGTTTTTTTTATAACATATGTGACAACTTATGCAGCTTAAATAACGCAAAAATATCAATATTCAATGCATAATGCCACTTAATAATTATTACATCTAACAAAGGTTGCATTTAAGCCCAAAATATTAAGCAAGCAACATATCAGAATCCATGAACTACCCTAAATTTCTGAATATACATTACAATATATGAGTTTATGACTTATAAAATTTAACAAATTATCATGTATCAAACTATCAACTATCAACAACAAAAAATTGATAGTTGTTTGGTAACACTTAACACTAAAGAAACAACATTTGTATCTGTTAATAAGCTACTATTCTTAGACATTAGATTGTAAAAAAACATAGTTCTCTGTTGATTGTGTGTTTTAGTTATTTTCTAAAATATTAGGGTTATTAGATACTTTATAACTTAAAGGGCCAAATGTATATAACACATAAGCCCAAAATGTATCTTACTATTAAGAAAAAAAGGCCAAAACCCCATTACATCTTCTAGGCGCACAAATCCCCAAGGCGCTAAAGCGCAAAAAACCCCAAGGCGCTGCGATTTTTACGGGATTCATGCATGTCGTGAGCCTCGATCTAAAAAAATCCCAAAGGCTGGAGCCTCGTGGGATTTAGGGAGTAGGCGCGCCTTAGGCGCGATTTTTAAAACATTGGTTCTGAGTAATCTTTGGTTTCTAGTGTTAATCTGTGCTTGTTTGATTTAGTTGAATATTGTTTGAGTAGATTTACAGCTTGATAATCAATTTTAGTTATTTGAATCTTTAGTTAACTCTTAATCTTAAATTTAACTGTCATTAAGTAGCATAAGTAGTGTAAGTGTGTTATGCATGTTATACATTGTTTCTGAATGCTTAATCTATGCTACTGAGTCACAATCAAAAGTTAGGAATCAAGTTTATATGCCTTAATCACCTTATGCTTTGAAAATCATCAAAACCTAAACATAAGGGTGTGTTTGGATTAACTGTGTTCAATGTGCTCAAGGGTAAATTGGTAGTAATTTCTGGTTCAGTCAAGTCACATTAGGTCTAAGTTAGTTAAGTAAGTCACAAAATTGGTTTAGTATAAAGCAAAAAGTCAAAATCTTACATCTAATTCCCCACACAGTCAACTGTGTAGGAATTTTGAGTCCATAAGCTCACAACCTGATAAGGAGTAGGTGATTTAGCTTTTAGTAAACTTATTTTAGCTTAAAACATCATAATCAGTAAGTTAGATCACTTAGAATCTCACCAAAGTCAAAGATTGAGTGTTCTTGTCAAAAGTCAAAAACACTTGTTCTCAGTTTTCACCAAACTTGCTAGTCCATTTCTGAATTTTGAGAATTATTTGGGATTGTGAGAATTGGAGGTTTAGTTTTCTACCAGTTCAACTTTAAGAATATGCCTTCATTCCATTTTTAGAAAAATTAACCTGGGCCCCACAGACCATCAAAGTAACCTGCAGGGCAAGGTTGTGCCCTGCTCACCCAGACACCCAGTCACCACCACCACTTTGGTGGTGTTTTGTGACCACCTCAGTGGACCCCAGACCCCATAGATAGGTTTTTACATCCCCCCTCCTACCAGAGTCTCAGGTTTGACCATTTGTTTGACCTTGGGACAAGTGGACCCCACCTAGTTTAAGCTTTAAAGTTTGTCCCTAAACCTGGTTCAGTTTGAAATTGCTAAGTGCTTATTTCTCTTTAAACAGCTTATTTGTGCTTATTATTTGTTGTTCCTAGCTTAATTAAGTTTGTTAAACTTGTTGGTATCTGTTTTCACCATTGTGGACCCCACCCAAGTTCATTTGACCTTATTTAACCAAACAGTCAACCAAAGTCAACTGTTTAAGACAAGGGGGTGTCACAGCTTATTTATAAGCTAATTTTAAAAAGTGTTTTCATTAAAGTTTGTCATTTTAAGGTGTTTAGTAGTTCTGTAAAAGAAAAAATCAAAAAAATCCAAGTTAAATTAAGTGATAGTTTCTATTTAATTCAAGTTAATTTTAATTTTCATTTTTATATTTTAATTAAGTCACTAGTGTTTTTATATTTTTATTAAATACCTAATATAGTAAAGTAATTTTAATAAATTTTTCAGATTTTTATTTTGTCATTTAGTGGTAATTAGATTTAATTTTAATTTTCTTTATTATTAATTAATATCAAGTATTAAATAGCTTAATTAGTTTTTATAAGGTTAAATCTAGTTTTTATAATTTTCCTGGCTTTAATATAGTATAATAAGTTTTTAGAAAATAAATTTTGAGATTCTACTGTTCATTTTCTATTTTCCTTATTTTATTTGTTTAAAATAGACTTTAGTTAATTAAAAGGTAAATAATTAGTTGTTTAATCTTAAAACATAATTTTAGAGTTTTTATAATTTTGTAGGATTCCAGTGATGGTTAAGTAATTTTATAAATTTTATCTTAATTTTCCAAGTTAATTTAGTATTAATATAAATTAAAAGTAGTTTAAATAGTTTAATTAAGTTAAATAGTTTTTAATTAATTACAAAACCACAAAAAGACAAAAATATTATTTTTAATTTTTTATACTTTCTTCAAGTTCTAATTTAGGTTTAGAAAATATTTTTATAAATTTTTAGTTTAATTTAAATCATTTGTGATTTTTAGTTTATTTAAATTAGGTTTTAATTTAGATTTTAAATAGTTTAATTAATTAAATTATAGTTTAATATTATTTTAATCACTTTTATAATTTCTTTTTCATTTTTAATTTTAAGTTTTGAAAAAGTGTCAAAAGCACCCCCTGTAGTTTGATAATTACCAAAATCCCACTTTTCCAGTCCGATACATGATCTTAATTGTGAATTTGTGCATATATCTGATATCTGATTATTGTGAATATTATATCTGCTTGTCAATACCAAAATAACAGTAGCAATATCATTCCCACATCATCTGGCTACTGTCCTCAGTGCCACTTTCTCATAAACGATTCCAAAAGCACCATTTCAATCTCGCTGGGACTTTTACGACCCGGGGAAACACTACACTATCACCGGAGTATTGATTCTAGGCTATCTTTGACTTGTTGACCTTGGTCAACAATAATTAGACGGTTTAGGCTCAATCACTCGGCTTTTATTCACTCTTTCCAAATCCCGTGCTCGTGTTTGTTCGGTTTTTCCATGATTTTTATCCTTTTCTTTAATATCCGTACCTGCACTTTCTAAAACACAAAAACAAAAAATATTTGGCATTTTTAGTTAGTTTTTGGTCTTTTTGGTCCAGTTTTGGTCGAATAAAAGGTGTGTAAATTAATACACACCAGACCCCCACCTGGATTTGGTTATTATCCCGCAAGCCCAACAGGCCCAACCCTATATACCCGTTGCCCATTTTTATTCAGCTCAAACTCAAAAAGCTGGCTCACTTCACTTTACTACTACACCGGCACTCCTCGGTTGTTCATCAGGCCCCACAGGCTTACTCCGGGTCAATGCCTACTGCTCTTGGGTCAATGGGACCCACTGGTACATTGGGTCAGGAAACTATTTTACCTCGTGCATTCACCGCCGGGACACTTCATGATCCCACAACGGGTGCCTGGAACATGGATACAGGTGCGAGCTCACATCTTAATGCCTCAGTCAATAGTCTTAGTTATGTTTTTAATACGTGCATGTATCCGTCCGTCTCGGTTGGTGATGGGCATTTTATTCCTGTCACCAATACGGGTCATAGTATTTTGCCAACTCCCTTTCGGCCTCTTCACCTAAATAATGTTCTTATTACCCCGCATATTGTCAAAAACTTAATATCTGTTCGTCAATTTGTTCGTGAAAATAATTGCACCGTTGAATTTGATCCTTTTGGATTCTCTGTTAAAGATTTCATGACACGTCGGGTGCTTCTCCGATGTGATAGCACGGGGGACCTTTATCCTGTCACACCTCCGTCTCCCATTCCTCAAGCACTCTTAGTCAGTCAACATACGTGGCATAAGCGTCTTGGACATCCAGGAAGCAAAGTGTTACGTCGTCTAGTTTCAAATAAATTCATTTCATGTAATAAAGAGAAGCCTCCCGTGCTTTGTCATGCCTGCCAGCTTGGCAAACACGTTAGACTTCCATTTGATAGTTCCAATACTGTCGTTACTGCTTGTTTTGACATCATTCACTCGGATGTATGGACGTCACCAATTTCGAGTCTTTCGGGTTTCAAGTATTATGTATTATTCTTGGATCATTATTCGCATTTTGTTTGGGTTTATCCCTTAATTAACAAATCTGATGTTTTGTCTAAATTTGTAATATTTCGTAATTATGTTCACACTCAATTTAAGTGTGAAATCCGGTCATTTCAGTGTGATCATGGTGGTGAATTTGACAACTGTAACCTACATACACTTTTTGCTGACAATGGCATTCAATTTCGCTTTTCATGCCCCAAAACATCACAAAAAAATGGCAAGTCTGAACGGATGATTCGCACAATCAATAATCTCATTCGGACCTTACTTTTTCAAGCCAACCTTCCACCAACATTTTGGGTTGAAGCTCTCAATATGGCTGTTCATTTACTCAATATCTTGCCCTCAACTGCCATTTCCAACGAAATCCCTTATACCCGACTATTTGGCCAAAACCCGGATTATAGCCTTATACGCACATTTGGCTGCTTATGTTACCCCCACTTATATCCTAATCACAAACTTGACGCACGCGCCACACCCTCCATCTATTTGGGTCAAGCTTCAAATCATCGTGGGTATTGTTGCCTCGGCTTAAACACCAATAAAATAATCATTTCTCGCCATGTAACCTTTGATGAAACTGTTTTTCCATATGGCACTTCTAAACCAACATCGGCACCCAAATACAATTTCTTGGATGACTCACCCGATATAAATCCTCCATTTATTCAAAATGCCCCCGTTATGCAACCCACTGTCCTTCAACCCATAAATGAGCCAACGACACCAATTCCCACCAGTCACAATACAACCCAACATGATGTCACCCATGACCCATCACCATCCACACCACCACCCGCCGCCCAACAACATACACCAAATCCATCACCACGTGCGAACCAATAACAACACATTATCCCGGATCCTCTTCACAACCCAAACCCTGCCTCGATTCATCCCATGGTCACACGATTTCGTGTCGGGACTAATCGTCCTACTAAGCATCTCAATATGCATGTGTCTGCGGTGTCACCATTACCAAAAACCTTCCGTGATGCATTTATTGATCCAAATTGGCAAAATGCTATGCGTGATGAATACACTGCACTTATTAAGAATGGAACTTGGACTCTTGTGCCTAAACCCACGGACACCAACATTATTTGCTCTATGTGGCTTTTTCGCCATAAATATTTGGCTGATGGCACTCTTAGTCGCTATAAGGCTCGTCTTGTGGCAAATGGTAGTAATCAATTAGAGGGGGTTGATGTAGATCAGACCTTTAGTCCGGTGGTTAAACCGGCACTATTCGGACTGTTCTGAGTTTAGCTACTTCTCGTCATTGGCCGATTCATCAGCTTGATGTCAAAAATGCTTTCTTGCATGGTGACTTATCTGAGACAGTTTATATGCATCAGCCTCCGGGGTTTCGGGATCTTGTACATCCGGATTATGTGTATTTATTGTAGCGGTCATTGTATGGGCTCAAGCAGAGCATGGTTTCAAAGATTTGCATCTTATATCACTCGGGTTGAGTTCTTTCATAGCCGTTGTGACTCATCATTATTTATTTTCAGACAGGGGACGAATACGGCTTACCTATTGCTATATGTTGATGATATCGTACTTACTGCTTCTTCTGAGACTTTGTTACAGCAGATTATTCATTCTTTGCATTAGGAGTTTTCCATGACAGATCTCGGTCCACTTAATTATTTTCTGGGCATTTCAATTACACGAGATTCTTCAGGGTTGTTTTTATCTCAAAAGAAATATGCTATGGAGGTTTTGGAGAGAGCACATATGCTTAGTTGTAACCCTTGTCGGACTCCTGTTGATACTAAGTCCAAACTGGGGGATGATGGTGATCCGGTATCTGACCCAACTTTATATCAAAGTCTTGCAGGTTCTCTGCAGTATCTTACATTTACCAGACCTGATATATGTTATGCAGTTCAGCAGGTTTGCCTTCATATGCATGATCCTCGAGAACCTCATTTCTCGGCTCTTAAACGGATTTTGCGGTATGTTCGTGGTACATTAGACTATGGGCTACAGCTGTTTGCATCTTCTACTACATCATTGGTTGCTTATTCGGATGCGGATTGGGCTGGTTGTCCTACCACTAGGAGATCAACTTCTGGGTATTGTGTATTCCTTGGCAACAACTTATTATCGTGGTTCTCTAAGCGTCAACCGACGCTTTCTCGCTCTAGTGCAGAGGCAGAATATCGTGGTGTTGCAAATGCTGTTGCTGAAACTTGTTGGTTACGGAATTTACTTCGTGAGCTACACATCCCTTTGTCTTCCGCTACCTTGTCTATTATGATAATGTTAGTGCTGTCTACTTATCTTGTAATCTGGTTCAGCATCAGCGTACGAAGCACGTTGAGATTGATATACATTTTGTTTGAGACTTGGTTGCCACTGGTCAGGTTCGGGTTCTACATGTGCCTTCTCGCTATCAGTATGCATATATCTTTACTAAGGGTTTGCCGTCAGCTCTATTCGAGGAGTTTCGTTCCAGTCTCAGCGTCCGGTGTCCTCCCGCTCCGACTGCGAGGGAGTGTTAGCCCGATATATGATTTACAAATATGTAACGGGCTAGCCCAATCTCTAGAATATTCTGTGAATGTGTATTAATATGTACGATGTATTTGTAGGGCAAATCAATGACCATTCAATACATTGACAATTTCCTCCTTTATATTTGCTAGAGTTTTTCATTTTTCTAGTTAAACTTTGAAAAATGAGATTTTATTTTATTTTTTCCTTAATTTTTTTATAAATGTGAGTAAACGGTTTTTAGTTATTTCATTTTCTTATGAAAATTTTCATGGAAAAATAGGATGTTCCCAACTAAAGGCTACATAAGTTTTTCATTTTAAGTCTTCACCTTTTTCATCAACTATTAAAAAGTTGAGAATTAATATAGATATTCCAGTTATATACGCATATAGGTTGTTAAAGCTCACAGCCTTATACGCGAAATATCTGAACAATTACATTAATCCAAACACGTATGATCCATATACATTGTGATATATTAGCTACAATAGTTTCTTTTCTTTAGCCAATGTGGGATTTAAAGTTAAGGTCTTCACAAAATGTTACAGTACTAAATTTGAAATAGCAACGTAATCCGCTTCACTAGTTGTAGGCAATTACTTGCATATCAACACCAATACACGAGGATTTGAGAAGGTTGACTGTCATTGAACCATGCTCTTTAATACGTATGGCTTTGGATTTGAGATGTATCTTTGAGTATTCACTCCTGCCAAAATAAACACAACACCACCGTTTCAAACGATATGCATATTGACTCATTCAAAGATTTTTAAATGACGGATTAAGTGGGATGGGCCTAATAATTCTTTTTCGATACTCGTTGAAGGAAAATTTGAAGCCGATGCAATAAGTTTGACGTATCTTAGCTTTTATATGGCTTACAAAGCTTTCTAACGCCCGGATTTAGAAGGTCCATTGATAGAAGCTTCTAAAAAGGGCTTTGTATGATGTCAATAAGTTTAGCACAGTTGATAAGTCAATAAGTTTGACGTATCTAGCTTTTATACTTTCAATTAGGGGTGACAATTTCTGACCCGACACGAAACCCGACCTGAAACCGACATGAAAATTAACAGGTTCGGGTTGAGCTAAATAGATTGTGGGTCAGGTTTGGGTCGACAAATCTAACCCGTTTATTAAACAGGCCAGGTTCGGGTTGGGAATAAAATAAACGGGTCGACCCGCAAACCCGTTTAAGTTTTTTTTCTTAATTAAAAATTATTTATATTTAATTATACGGGTTAAATGGATTAAACGGGTCGACCCACTAACCCGTTTAACCCATTTAACTCGTGTAATGTGCTAACTTTTATATATAAAACGGATTAAATGGATCAACTCGAAACCCTTTTAACATATTCAACTCATGTAACCTGTCAATCTAAGTATGTATACGGGTTAAATGGGTCAGGTTCAGGTTATGTGTAAACAGGTTAGGGTTGACATAGCTGACCTGACGATTTAAATGGGTCAGGTTCAGGTTGGGGTTTTCTGACCCGCCAACCTGACAACCCGAACCCGCCAACCCAAACCCGACCCGAATTGTCACCCCTACTTTCAATATTTTTACAATTTGTTGGGCAACTAGTGCTGTTGTTAGAAAAGGGCTTTGTATGATGTCATCAGTTCTTTATCTTGTAGATATGTTGTGCGCTGCTAATCTATGCAAGTTTAGTGCTAGAAAAAAAAAATGTTTCACATTGTTATCTTGTATATATTCAGTTATGTTTTCAACTTTGAAAACCAAAAGCTCCAAAGTCCAAATCTTCCAAATTAGAGTTGGAGTATTTCTTTTCCACTTAATGAGTCAGAGCCCAAACCCTTGTTTCATCTTTATGGAGAGGTCCACAAAAATCTATCTTTCAATTAAGTGGCTAATCTATACTACATATAAAGAGAAAATGGTCAAACCTTGAAAAGTGAAATCTTGAAAGTCAATGGTGAGAGAAAATGAATTGTGTAATTAATACTTTTATTAAAACACCCTATAACTTAAATTACAATAATTTATTCATATGGTACAACCGATTAAAAGCATCTATATCAAATTAAAAACAATCAATTAAAACACCCTTACTAAAAAGTACAATAAAAATTTCACAATATACAATTTAAACAAGCTACAAAATAATATAAAATATAAAATAATTAAACACACTAATTAATGTTATTTTTAAAACACCCTAAAATGAAAAGTATATGCTATTATACACATTATACAAATTAATAAAACACACACAACTTCATACAAGCTAACAAGTTGATGTTGCATGTAGTTTTGAAAATTAGACCGGATCAACGGGTTCAACTGGGAAAAACATATAGTTTTGAATACAAGGACTAATACACGACGGGTTCAGTTATTAAAAGCATGACTCGGCTTAAATCGACCCGTTTTTCGACCGGAACGATTCAACCGGGTTTCAAAACATTATGTTTAATCCCTAAATCTTCAAACTTTTATTAGAGGTGGCAAAACGAGCGGGCACGGGCACGGGTTAAAACGGGCACGGGCTAAACGGACAAATTATAAATCGGGCCAAACGGGCACGGGCTAAAACGAGCAAATTATAATTCAACTATTAAAAAACATTCGAAACAATCCTAAAACCCCCTTTGAAATTCAACTATTAGAAAACATTCGGAACAATCCTAAAAACCCCTTTAATTCATCTTATAAAAAAAGATCAAGCATCTAAGTTTTAACTATATTTAATTATTTTTTCTTAAAATATATATATATATATATATATATATATATATATATATATATATATATATATATATATATATATATATATATATATATATATATATATATATCTGACTGCAAATTTGAGAAAATCTGCTGGGACAAATGAATAAAAATGCAACTAATTAAATATATCTATCAATTAATTAGAGTATTGAATAATTATGCATAAAACAGTTAATAAATGAGATAAATTAAAATTAAAATAGTTGGAATGTTTTATAGTTATCAGTGACAAGTGAATTGGTCGGAAAAAAAATGAGAGCAATTGCTTGAAAGTTGAATTATGTTATTCGAAAGCCCATCTAATAATATCTGTTTTTATCTTTTACCTGTAAGAGCACATCAAATAAATGCAAGGGGGCAAAAAACGCCCCAAACTTTTAAAAAAGTGTCAAAAATTGCCCAAAAATTACAAATTGGGCAAGATTTGACACTCCTAACTTTTATTATTTTTCATTTATAACCCATAAACTTTCTTTTATCACTAAACAATCTGTCGCTATAAAATCCCGTTGCTATGCACGGGTATTCATCTAGTCAAGTAATATATCCAAACCACTTAATTTAGTAAACAACATCGAATCCATTACGTGACCTGAGGAGCAGTATGGGAGAGCCAAATGCTCAGTTTGTAGGCCTTTTTGGCTACATGTTTTAACAGAAAGTCCATAACAAATCAAACCAAGTTTAAAGAAGGTCCTTTTGCACTCAAATTTCATGGTTAATCGGCTTTAATTTGATAATGAATCCAACAAGTAACCACTAAAGTGAACATTTTGCCTACACAAATACAAAAAGATACAAAGATTCCAATAATCATGAGTCTGGCTTCTTCATATTGAGACAGTTATCTGCAGCTTCATTGAACAGCTCCTGCACTTGCTTCAATTCCTTCTCTGATATCAACAATAACATCTCAAAATAATTAAATCAGAAAACCACATTCTCTATATACTCTCTTATGTTAAGACACTCTAGAAAGGAGTTCCTTTTTATTTTTTTCATATGTCAATCATTTAAGCCTAGAAGCATTTTCTGATTACTAATTTGATGCGGTGTTTCCGTAATTAGTTTACTTTTAGTTTCTAGTACCAAGAAAAGAATTTCCAAGTTTGGCAGCACACAAAATATACAACAGATGTTTGTGCAGAGACAAAAAAAGGAGATCTTCTGAAGCATACTTATTATGATAACACGCTTTCTACTCTCGTTCATGCAAACAAGCAAACAATATCTCATCCAAGGAAAACAAGAAAAAGTCATGGTTCGATGAAAAAGAAAATCAAGAAGGAGCATATCAAGACATACATTAAGTGGAGGGTAAATAACATTAGCTTCATTAGCTATAGAGAAGGCGATGTAAAAGAAAACATAATAATTGATGATAATCCATAGTTCGTCTATTTCTTCTGTCATTCAGTTCATTACCACTGACTGGATGTTAATGGGTGAAACTGACTGGATGTTAATGGGTGAAACCCATAATTTTATATTGGCTCATATCAAATCTGGTAGTTTTTTCTTACCACAGTTTGTGATCCTTCATCATTGTTATATCCATTTACCTTGGTTTTCCCCAACCAATTACTTTTTTTTTTTTTTTTTTTTTTTTTTTTTTTTTTTTTTAATTGAATATACATCTTAAGTTAAGCGAAAATCCAGATAGCAAAGTAAAGCGTGCGCGCGCGCACACACACACACACACACAAAAAAAAAAAAAAAAAGAAAAATCAAAAAATCAAAACGGAAACCTTGACTGCAAAGTATTCAAACTTTGTTTCATTCTTAAAATTTTGCAATATATCAAGATTTGCTGAAGGGAATTCCCCGCAACGTGGTAATCCACTCAAGCTGACCCTTGACCTGTTTTTACAGGTTTTAAAATCCACCCTATACAAACCATTATACGATCCACCCATTTTGCTAGTAACAACGAGCAAAAACGAATGTTCTCATTATTTGAAGATTGAAGCACTTTGGATGCTAAAATACAATAGGATTGTGTTCATATTAAATTCATTTAATGAGTTATGACCAAATAAATCAGATACGAAAAAAGGTGAGAAGTTGCTGCAGGAAAGTTACTTTTAAAAGGCATGTGGAGAAGGATTATCTAATTCAAGAAGTTGCAATAATCCCTTTAAAAACAGAGGAGGGTTTAGAACAGTCTTATTTAACCTGCCCCCTTGCCACACCTCTACAAGTTTTCTACAAAATTTGACCACAAACCAACATATACTGACCATGATTAGGAAAGTAATTTTTTGACTTATTGTAATTAAATTTGTTTACACTGCATCAGAACATGATTAGGAAAGTAAAATATCCCCTAAAAGGTCAACGTGCCAAATTGACCCTTGACTAGTTTTAGAATCCGCCAATTTCTGTACCAAATCCACACGACCTACAGGTATTATGACCTCAAGCGATGGGCAAAAGCAAATGTTTGAGCATAGATGTTTAACAAGGCTATCAGATGTGCAAAGTTTGACAAGACTATTTATAATTTCTCCAAAGTCGCACAAATATTCAGTTACAGTGCTCGGTTAAACTGTTTTCTGTCTTCTGATTTTGAGGTCAGTTTAAATCGGATACGTAGATACTAGTACGAAGTTGCTGCAAGAAAATTAATTTTCTAAGGGTAAAGGAGAACATCTAATTCAGAAAATTGGTACAATCACTTTGGAAACACAAATGCAACTCAGTATTTTGAATCACTACCCTACCAACCAAACACCCAATTGTAACCTATACAATATACATCTCACACAAAATCTGATAAAAGATCAACTTATAGTGACCAAATGCAAATCCTCTCACTATAGCAAACTAGCCCTATAGTCAAATGTAGTTGTCAAATATTTCAGAGCTTACAAGTTGAGATTCAGAGATTGTCAAAGTGATTTTAAGCATAGGAATAACCCTAAATACCGAAATGGTGAGCCATGGGCAATAAGAAAACAGAAAGAAATTGTAATCCAATGCAGAGGTAAATATGGGGAGAAGTGATTAACCTGCAGCCTCAAGTTGCTTTTGAAGTTCTTGACCAACAAGATCATTTTCAGCCTACAGACAAAAGTTCATGAGTAGTTCTTCTTAATAGACACTTATAACGGGCTTCACTACAATACCAAACGTAAATTTTTTATTTTTATTTTTTATTTTTTTTATTATTTTGTATTTTTTTAACACTATGTAACATGAGATCTTTCATGGGTAATGCACGTGCGTGGCCATACTTACATGTAAATTTGCAAACTGCCTATGATGCTTAATTCTGGAGAACAGGCAGTGTGGAGTAGTTGTGTAAGAATTATACCTGAAGTTCTGCGATTCTTTTCAGTTGAGCTTCCTCACCTCCTTCTGACAAAGGAAGGGCAGTGACAAGTGCATCAAACTACACATGTAACAACATATACTAAGTTAATCGCAGGCACATAAAAGAATTAATTGACGACGCAGAAGTGCTATACAGGGAGCATGATAGTTAATGGCTTTATTCACAAAAATATAGAAGAAGTATCTTTATATTTCATATTCAATGTCTTGCGACTAGAACTATGATGCAAATATATAACTCTAGTATGTCCTATGTGTTTATGCCAATTAACCATTTCATAATGCGCGTCTCATTTATGTCATGTGACAAGAAATGAAAACGTATCTATGAAGCCCAATTTCTTTATCTAAGGGAAAATGAAGATAGGTCCGCAAGATGGAAAATGAATGAGCATG
The DNA here is from genome assembly GCA_030686995.1 of Artemisia argyi. Classification (NCBI taxonomy): domain Eukaryota; kingdom Viridiplantae; phylum Streptophyta; class Magnoliopsida; order Asterales; family Asteraceae; genus Artemisia; species Artemisia argyi. The sequence goes on from CM060685.1 coordinate 108,070,929, forward strand.
TCATAAGCGAATAGAGCCTAACAGAAACTAGACACCTACATATTTAGGCTTGTACGAGGGAGGTATTGGCTTACACAGCACTAGAGAGTCCAAAGAATCCTAATTCCAAAGGAGGTGTTTATATCGGCGCTAAACTGACAATCGAGGTACACGGAAAATTACCTAACTATCAAAACTAGAGGAACTAATTATCCACACCAAATTCTCGAGTTGCAATAATCACTTTAAAACGCGCATCCAGAACACCCCTTAAGAAAGTGACTTCTTTGGAAATCAATTAATGTCAATAATCAATTTAAAACCCCACAAATATATGCGTTTCTTCTATCAGAGAAAGATTGCAATTGTTACCATTACCATTCCAACTTACAACAACAACAACAACATACCCAATCCCGCCGGGGCAGGGTATGGGGGAGGTAGAATGTAAACAAATCCTACCCCAACCCCCCGAGGGTAGGGAGACTGCTTCCTGGCAAGTGTAAGTGTGCGAGTGAGAGTGCTCAGAAATAACTCTATTAGTTATCTTCATTAGTTTCTGTTGTTATTAGTACGCATATGATTTTAAACAATCCTAATTCCTAGATACGTGTTTGGATGGAAATTACACGTAATGCCTAACTATTGATAGTTAAGCAACTGATCCTAACTCTCGAGTCACAATAACCACATAAAAAACAAACAACCAAACACCGTTTATGGAAGTGACTTTTATGTAAGCTACGCATCTCAATTATCAACACCCTTATAAACTTTTCGTCTATCACAAACAAAATAGTCATCACAATTAGCATCTAGACTTTCTAGAACAATTCATATAACATACCCATTAAACCAAACAACATTTCCAACATCATTAAACAAACCCACAACAACCTTAAACACATCAAACCAACAAACCCAACAACCAAAACAACATTAAAAAAAAAAAAAAAAAAAAAAAAAAAAAGAAGCAAGAACACCTGTTTAGCAGCTTTAACAAGTTCAGCACTAAGAACCTTAGGAACTTCAGATATATTGGTATTAGTATTAGTATTGTTGGGTGATTCTTCAGTGGTGGCGGCGGCGCCGTTAGCGGCGGCGGGAGTGGCGGCAGGGGTGGCGGCTGGGGGTGTGGGTTCAGGGTAATTAGGAGAAAGACGAACAGGTGGGGCGTCTCTTTGTAAAGTGCCGAATGTGTTGAAGGAAATAGCTGCTATTGTGTTTACTTGTTCTTGCAGTTGTGATATTATGTCCATTTTTTTTTTAAATTGAATTTGGATTTGATTTGGTTTGATTTGTTTGTGAATAAATACGAGTGTATACTGGATTTATGGAAAATAAGTGTTGATAAATAGAACACAAAAGAAAGATGGACAGCTATGCGCTTTCTTTGATGTTTAAGGGGTCGAAATCTTGAGTTCGAGCTATCAACGAGTGCTTCTTTTTATCTATACTACATATAATGCACAAATGAATCTCTCTCCAAAAATTTAAAATGTACAAAAAATTATGCAATGTTTACAACACTTTAAAGCAAAGAATCTTCATAATTACAACAAGTAAAGCATTGTGTACAAGCAAAACATGCATGACACGAAATTCAGACCAAAATACATAAATATATACATTAAATAGCCTTTAAAACACCCCTACAACTAAATTTACAATGATTTAAACCTAAAGTACAACCCTCTATGAACATGCCAACCTTATATATACACCCATCTGATCTCAATCTTCACACCCGCGAATATCTCCTCCTTTTTCAGCCGTCCGATCGAAAACGACCTCTCCATCTGACACACCCCTCTAGAAACCGAGTAACAAAAACCACTTTCACACTCCTCATTGAAAAAAAACACACTCACAAACACTATTTTTTCGATGCAATATTTCTCTTTCTTTCTTTTGGGTTTTGAAGAAGAAGTAAAAAAGTCAAATATTTTTTGGTCTTAGGAAAATAATACAGTACGTAGTTGTTGAGGTTTTAAGAAGAACAAGAACATTAATCTTTGTCTTTGTGTCTCCACCGACAACCGACAAGAACAACAATGTTTATGGCGTAACTCATATTAAAAAAAATAAAAAAAAATAAATAAATAAATCAGTCAACATAAAAACAACTACAACAATATCACAATCATCTCATCGGATAGAACAAACCACAAAAAATAATCCCATCCTCCTCAAGATCTTAAACGAAAGCAAAAAGAACAACAAAGATACACTCAACTCCACACTATCCCAACCCATCTCCTTCAATCATCATAGATCAATGTGAAGATGAACTTCTTTATTATCCGAAAATCTTTAAAGAAAAGAAGAAAACAACTTGTGTTTTATTCTTACACGAGACCTTATGCTAAGATCTTGAAGCCGTGTGCCAAGTGCTTTAAACAAAGAAGGTAGGGTTAAGGTAGGGTTTGTATGGTTTGTGATGCTTTGCTGGTTGCTGCGATTTTTGTTTGGAGTTGTGTTAATCAGATTGAATTTGATGAGAGATGAGATTTGGTGTTGGGAGAAATAAGCACAGATGGGGGCGGATAAAATTACAAGTGTGTTTTAGGGTTGTTAGGTTGGGAGAAATAAGCACAGTTTGGTTATAAGTTTGGGTGTTGGATTTGGTTATAAGTTTGGGTGTTGGATTGGGTTTATGGACTGGACTGAGCTTGTATGTTATATCATCCGTTAATCCTAAAATAATAGGATGTTATTGGACTTACAAAAAGTGTTATCCGAATTATTTATAAACAAAATTTTTGGATACAAAACTTTGATATTATTGGCATAACGAGTGGTATAAATTTGTATGTCCGGAATACCACTCAGTATACCAATTACCAATAATATTATTGATATTATAAGCAGAAACAAATGTTCAAGCTCGAACGGGCAACGGGCCGAATGGGCTCGAGCCCTAACGGGCACGGGCCAAACAGGCTCGAGCTTGAACAGGCATGGGCTAAACGGGCATGAGCCAAACGAGCTCATGTTATACGAATAGCTTTAAAAAAAAAACCCAAAAAGACGAAATAAATTTTTTAGTTAAGGAGTCGAAATCGTCACGTGAAATTCTTGATATCCGTAAATTTATTGTCCAAAAGAATATAATAAAAAAAAATGCATGATTCACTGGAAAATATTATTCAGGATACCCGCCGCTACAACGCACATATACATTACTATAAACTAAAATACATGATTCACTTTTATTTCAGGGTACCCGCCGCCGCAACGCGCGGGTACCCTGCTAGTTTATGTAAGTTTAAAGATTGGTCCAATTAAATATTCTTACAAAATGCAACTTAAAACACTTTAATAAAAGATAAAAATACACCGTTGGTTCCTAAACTTTCCACGAAATATCGTCATGTATCTTAACTTTGCAAAATCGTCGCTATGCATCCAAAACTATAGATTTTGAGGCCGAATGCGTCCCTTGACCCGTATTGGCTTGGTCAACGCGCAGTTTTGGTTACTTTACCAAGGGCAATATAGTCTAACCACATTTATAACTCGCATATGGTTAATGTCTAACACGACATTCAACTTCAGGGACCAACTGTAATCTAATATAGTTTTTAACTATGCAACTTGACCAAAACTTCTTTGATACGCTTATTAATTTTTTCGCAGGAACCATTAAACCCACAACTAACTGTTGATTTTTTAGTAAGTTTCGATGATTTTTACAACATATACTCAAAACAACCCTCAACAAGCTACCCATATTTGTTTCATAAAAAAAAAAGAAAAAAATCCAAAGAATGGCAGACATGGAGCTTAGTAAGCCACAAGTGACGGATAAGATGGTAAAGTATGTGAAGGCAAAATATGGTGATAGTTGGTTAGAAAGTGATGAAATGTTTGATGAGATGTTTGAAGATTTATGCAGATTTGCCAAAGAAGCCGAAGTGATTAAATGTAGTTTAGTTTTCTCTATTTGTGTTATTGACATAGTGATTAAAAAGTAGGATAGTAGTAATGGTTAAAATCTGATGTCCTTGTGTTTTTATTGTATTTTCATATACCAATTTTAAAGGAAAAGAGGTTGATGCATCTAATGCACAACCTGTTAGCACCCTTATTCATAAAAGTCCAAAACCAAGTAAAATTGTTACAAATGTTGTACTCGGTCTTGTTGTGGCAACGGTAAGCAGCAGCAATAAGAGGAAACATTGGTATATGCCTCCCCCTAAGGACCTCAAGTGTCCAACTATGAATATCAAGTCTCCCATCAAAAAGTTCACTTGTTATTTTTAGTGGTTTATGTAATGAAGATGTAAATTTTTTAGGATGATGATGGCTAATAAAATAGTTGGATTTTACATTTTTGCTTTACTTGTTTACGGTTTTTAGTTTGCAATCGCATATGTAGTATATTGTAGTGTTTGGAATAACTTAATTTGGCTATTAAAGTCAACATATACCAAAACACAAAATAGTAACCAAATTGTATTATTATAACATATGAATTACAACATATCAGTTAAATTACATTTAAACTGAAAGACAACATAGAATTTCTTGCTCGTTATTCACTTAGGTAAATGACTAGCAGGTTCATCAGTTGGTTTATGAGTTGTAGGTTTTTCAGTAGGTGTTTCACTTGCAGACTCTTCACTTGCTTTTTCAGTAGCAGGTTCTTCACTAGCTGCTTCACTTGAGCATACTCCACTTGTTGTTTTAGTTGTAGTTGCTTCACTTTGTTCATCACCACTGCCCATGTTAGCACGACCTCTACTAGAATAGTTAACACCAAAGCCAATCACATACCCACTACGATCGGTTGTAGTTGTCTTTTCCCCTATAACATCAGCTCTTGTGGTGTAAGATGAGGTTCTTCTTTTTTCAAGGCACGATGGACAAGTATACCACGTGAAATCTTTGTAAGGGGGACGCCTTGCAAAAAACATCAATCCAGCCCTGTTTTCCCTTTCAACCCAACAGTCATTGCAGACCAATTGACAACCATTTTGTGGATCCATTGTGAAAAGCAATTGAATACATAAAGAGTTGATGATAAGGTATTATATAATAGATGAAAAAAGGATAAAGGTTCAATGAGGTTGTTGAACAAGTAGGTAGTATTAAAGACACGAGTAAATGCATATAATACAGACAAAAGACTACAAGTTTTTGAAATTGTTGACTATTGCAAAGTACCACCATCACATTAAAAAAAAGACAGTTAAACTTCAATTGTAATTCGGGTGATCCCAGGTCTGAGAGTTGTTTAAGTCGTAACCGTCGTCGTAAGGATCAAAGCAAACCTTTCTGCATCTAACTGAGCTTCCAACCTGCTCAGCTCCCGCTCCTTGTCAGAGTTCCAGCCATCATCATCAGCTACCACATTTTCCTCAAAACTTAGCTAAAAGTGATCCAGATGAGCTTGCTGTTGTTCTTCAAGTTGTTTGTACATTCTCTCTTCTTCCAAAAACGCTGGAATGCTTCTTCTGCTAGGCTTAACTGCTCATCATCTTCATCCAACCTTTTATGTTCTTCTTGAAAAAAAAGAGATTCAAGAAACTCTGATTCCATAGCCTGCCTTATGTCCTCTTCATCCATCCACTGAAAAAAAATTTAATATATGCATACATCATATCCAATGTAAACACAATAGATCGTCAGTCAATCACACGATAAATGTTTCCATACCTGCTGCCTTCTGCCATCAACACGCCTTTTTCTTCCTCGTATGTTACTTTCCTTTGGCGGTTGTGGATCTTGTTCTTTGTGACACCTTCTCTTATTATGTCCAACGGTCTTACAATTAGAGCGTTTCATCTGTTTATGATATCTAGATTTACCCATTGATAAGCAATTTCAGGGGAAAAATACTAGACTAATTTTGAATTTGAATTTGGGATTACTAATGGTCAAAATACAACCGTACTTATAAATGCATCAATAAAGCTTTATGGTAAACATAACATGTGGTAAGGGACGAAACATACGAACTATGTATGTTTACACTATTTCACAAAGGACCAAACATATAACATCAATGTGAATATGTGATTAAGCTATACAAGCAAAACAACAACAACAACAACAACAACAACATCAAAAGTGGATTAAGCTCAACAGATCTTCATTTCATTCAATAACATAGATCAAAAGTACATGATAGTGTGATAGTATATGATCAAGCAAAATACATAATTCATAAGGCCCAAAAGACCACAAACATTACACGCTAAATGTTTCACCATTAGTGATTAACAACAAAATCAAGTTTTCCTAAGAAAATCAATGAAGTTGTTCCTGTCCCACACCTGAGCATGGGTTTCAGAAATCAACTTATTAATCTCTATAGCCTTGATGACAATTTTCTTTTGGATATTTTTAAGATCTTCTAGAAGCCTCCACGACATAAGGGAAGTACGCCATCCTTCAACTTCAGCCATAAATTCTTGGGTTTGGTGGGTGTCATGAACCAAATCCACATAACACTTAAGGAGTCCATTTGCAAGCTTAATATCCTTGTCGTTCTCGCGTTGATAGTACAAAGCAATGCTAGCAAACAGTTCGTGAGAACCAGTGGCGGTTGCAAGTTCCCGTAGGCGTGGGAATTCTGACATTTTTTTGTTGTGTTTTAGGTTTGAGAACTAACTTAATTGTGTGTTGGGTATGCAACACCTATGGGGTATGGTCCCTTAAATACTAACTAAACTGATGAAGTTACAAATTCAGGGACCAAATGTAATATTAGTTTATCGTAAAGAGTAATGTTATTAAATGGCGGGAAATTTAAATATACAAACGGCAAGCTTGGCAAGGTTGGGGACCAACGGAGAAATTAGACAAAACTTCTCCAATATGCTTAAGTTTTTCATTTGGGTTATGCCCCAACAAACCCGACCCAATGACCCAACCAACATAACCTTAAAAAGTTTCATAATACCCAATACATAGAAAAGCCAGTCATTCCACATTGTGAGAAACACCGTTGATGCAAGTTATAGGAAAATGGAAAGGAACATATTTGTGACAACATTTAAATGTACAGAACTAGAAAAAGAAGGAGAAGTGTTGTTCTGGATTTACACAAATAGGAGATTCAAATATACCCCACTCAGGTATGAAGGAGGATCCATTATTAATGTTAGTGCTTTTAGGTATGATAGGGGTATCTTTAGTTCAACCCTAGATAATCTATTATCAGAGATTAAGGAACCAAAACAGGCGGTGTTTTTCTGTGATCCAAATAAATCTCTAGAAAATGGTTTGCAATTGATTTATAGGGACCATGATGTCCTTAAGCTATGTGAGTTTGCGAAAACACATGAGTCAGTTGATATCTTTGTTATACATAGGCCCCAGATGTTAGCAATATTTTATTTGGAAAACATTGGTTTTGAGGTTGTGGGTTGGGTAGAGGAAGATGCTAACTTCATAATGTCAAGTGGGAGACCTTTTAGGACTCGCCGTAAATAGAAGGGTATAGATAAGAACATATTGCAGGTTGGTGTTGTTATCCAACAGGAAAAAGATGTTATCCATGACAAAAGCATCAATAATAAGGGAAAGGGTAAGCTGACTCTGGAAGAGGACGTTTTGCAAGAGGAAAAAGGTGAGGAAGTTGCAAGAACTTATAAGCGAGGTTTTGATGGGAACGAGAAGGCTATAATGGTTGAATTTACTGGTTTCAATGGTGAAAACATTGCTGATGGTGCTAGTGGTTGTGATGTTGTGCCTAGTGGTCCTAACAAACATTTTAAAAGCAGTGGAAAGATTACCAATTGAGTACTGGCCCTTTTTTCCAACAAGCTATCCTAAGTAAGGTTTCAATTTTGAATTGCATGGCTTGTGTTTTTTATTATGTTACAGCAATTATACCTTATATAACTTGAATATTTGGTGTTTGTATACTTGTTTTTCCAAGCACATTTGTAGTTTGACCATCAGTGACAGGATGAATGTTTTTGTATGTTGATCATCGAGTTGCAGTATGTACATCGTTAGAAAGTTCATCAGGTGAAGGTTGTGCAGTGGAGGCCGCATCGTCTTTTCCATTTTTTGTTAATTATCAGTAGAACCTTGTATCAGACAATGTTTTAACTCATTTCATGTTGTATCAGACATTGTTTGCCCAGTTGACTACTATAAGTCAAACTAACCAAATGCTAAATGCTAATAAGTTAATGTGTTAAGTCATTTTCATGTTGTCTTATACATTATATTTTATGGCTGTACATATTAGATAGTCGCTGACCTTTAAAAAGTCAAACTAACCAAATGCTAAATGTGATGGTATACTCACCACAATCGATCACACCTTTGTATCAGCAAAACCAAAAACAGTGGTCATGTAACATTTGATGAACCTATGTTCAAACAATACCCAGTAATTGTAAAAGGTTACATGTGTTAAAAATGCAAATGCTTTACATATTTTAACATGTAACTCCAATATGCAAATGCTAATCCAAACACCCACTATAGTTAAAAAGGCAAATCGTTTAATTACTTAGACATCTAATAATCAAAATGCCAAATTGACTTGTAACAGTCAAACTAAAGAATTAACAACAACAAGCAAAATATTGATTGCCAAACACTATCATTTATTCAAAACCCAAATTTTTATTGATTGATCTCATGTTGACAACCATTACAAACTTCACTACCATCTAAACATACACTTAGCTAGACCCACAACTTTCCCTATCGCTATTTTCCTTCATTTCCTTCCTTTACTTTAGATATTTAAATAGAGCTCCAAGTTTTTGTAATCCTTGTTTCCAAATCATCAAACTTTGGTAACACATTGTCGGCAGCTTCTTCCTTCTCCTTCTTAGCGCTCAAACAGCCTTCCTTGGAGCAATCCTCTTTCCTCAACCCATTATACAAAACCTTCCCCTTATCATTTTGTGCCATTCTTAGTTATTTTGATTGAATGTATGTGTGCTGCGTTGTTGATAGTTTAGGATTTTATATAATTTAATAGAATGTCGTGTTAGAGATTAACCATATGTGAGTTATAAATGTGGTTGGACTATATTGCCCTTGGAAAAATAACCAAAACTGAGCGTTGACCAAGACAATACGGGTCAAGGGACACATTCAACCTCAAAATCCATAGTTTTGGACGCATGGCGACGATTTTGCAAAGTTAGGGTACATGGCGATGTTTCGTGGAAAGTTTAGGGACCAACGGTGTATTTTTGTCTTAATAAAATGTGAACTCATTTTTTGAGAAGTTTGAATTTTTCCTTGAAAGATCTTGCTAAGTTTTTCTTTTGGTTAACTCTATTTATTAGTAACGTACTTTCATCGTTTTACAAATTTAGGTAACCAACCTTTTTTTATTACCAATATAGTCATTAAAACTTTCAAATTGTGAACATTATGGCTAAATTTCTAGTGAACCGACTAAAATAACCTTGTGTTCATAACATACACTTGCATCGTTATATCATATGAGGCTATGGGTGTGGAAATGAATAAAGAAGTTTTAGAAACAACTGGTGCGGCGTAAACTGCACCTATGTTTGTAGGCAATACGATATCTGAGCCAAAACACAGTTATTTTGTATCTCCATCCTATTATTTAGGCTATCCATGATACGTCAAATGTTGAAGGAGAGTGGAAGAAATCAATATAGATATTCTCTATGATGCTTGCAACGAGATGTTATGTGACGAGGAAACTGTTATCGATCTTTTTTCGTGACAAATAAAAATCTCCTTGCACATTTCCTAGAGAACCTTTACACTAATTTCTCCTGTCCTCCTTACCCTAATGTTAGTATGTACATTTTACATATCCAGTGTATTCTAAATAGAAAATGAACAATATCCCAGGTAACACACCTGTTGGATCGTGCCACCCTTCTACACCAGGTTTACGTGCAAAGTGATTATGCTCTAAATAGGGGGCTGGTTCCTATAATATCGTTGGTTTCCTTTCTGACCTGCTCAACAAACTCATGTACTCCGTAATTTTATTATTAAAGGTTTTGGCTTGTGGGGTTTTTTCTTTGTATTATTATTTTTTCTAGAATAGCGTTGTTGATTTGAGTTCTCATACAATTTATTGGTAAAATTCTAATTGTTTTCAATGTTTCTACATGAAATCATCAGATAAATACCCCGGGATTCCCACCGGAGTCAAATTTGATCCATCTGGCATCGAGTTGTTGGAACATCTAACAACTAACTATTCTAGTACAGAATGTGGAGTCCTGAAGATCTTCCTGGTTAGAATAACAATCTAAGATTTTATTTTATAGCATGTTTCTATAATTTCATACCGCACTTTATGAATGAGCTAAGTTGTATTGTTATTTATTAGGCGCGGGAAAATATGGAAACAATTTCCGTCTATTTGACAAGCCCAATGATGCATATGCTAGCGGTGATGATTATTGCGGGTATACCAAAAACAAAGAATATCCTTGGTTTCTTCCATAATACATTATATAGTGAAACCCTCCTATATCCGGTAAAGCAAGCCGACTGGTCCAAAAGAAGTTCGGACAAAAGTTATACTATGGAATCGTAGATATTATGGCATCATGTTTAAAAGAAATGACATCATCCATATCTTGAACAACAATCCGGTCAGCCATGCTCATTTACTTTATTTAGAAAATTCCAACAAAGCAATACTGAATAACATGATGACCACTAGGATACGTAGCCAATCTAGCACTGCAAATGGCCGGGTGATACATTCTCAATTCTTCCATTGTTTTTTTCAGAAGGCTTCCAAAGAGGTGTCAAGTGATTGACATTTTTACCAAGCAATGTCGTATATTAGCTCTCATGCTCTCCATCCCATTTCTTCCAGTTTGTGCACTTCCTGTAAATGAGAAATGTAACATCCCCATTTTCACAGACTGCAGCGGATGTTAGGTCTGGGGTATTACCTCATGGAATCATAGTCACAATAATAGAAAACGACTTGAAAAGAGACGTTTTTATAAAATGAGTTACCATTCATTAAAATATCACAGTTTTTATTAAGAAGAGGTCCCAAAGTTTATGTGAAATGTTGTGTTTGAATGATAACCGGTTTGAAAGTCCTCCAAGTCCAGTGCCACTCCATGCCATAAGTTGTTCAGTTACCTAGGATACATGCTTAAAGAGTCAAACCAAAGGTTAAGTGATATTCATAGGTTTTAGTTGAAAATGGTTGAATACAAGTTTAGTAGAGCATGGGCTACGTTGATATATATTCATGTAAAGTGAGTAGAAACCATATTTAAACAGTTTGTATCAGTATTGTATGATCAGTACAATACTGGGGAAGAAGTGTTGTTGCACTAAGCTCATGAAACCACATGTTAACAGTCCAGGTCATGGGGTCTGCAGACTAAACCATGAGGGGACGAGAAGGATAACTTGCCAAAGTTAATCCTTAGAGGTTTCAAGTATAGTACTTGATGAGGCAAAAAATGATCCGTTTTTAGGGGGTCATTTAAGCCCGAATTTGAATTTATTTGATCAAATATTGCCCTAAATCGTACCTTTTGTGATTTTAGGTCCTTTGGGAGTGAATTCAGGAAAAGGAAGCATTTTGGACGTTTTTTGAGCATAAAAGTGAAGAAAACGCCAAAGACTTAATTTTCCATGCTGAGAACAGTACCTGACGGCGTCAAGAGCACTTTGGTGACGACGTCAAGAGTAAAAGTGGTGACGGCCCAGAGAGAACTTGAAGGCGTCACCCAAGGCCGTCACGTGTTAACTTGTCAAAACTTGCGCGCGGAGTAGCTGATATTGTTTTGGTCATAACTTTTGCATACGAACTCGGATTTAGGTGATTCAAAAGCCCACGCGAAGAGGACGAAGAGATCTACAATTTGGTGAAAAAATGGTCGTAACGGCATCAAGAGAACGAGCTGACGCAGTCATGCCTTGCCAACAGAAAACATGCCTATAAATATAACATCATAACTTCACTTTTTGTAAGCCCTAAACCCTAAGGTCGATTCCTGGGTTTAGGTGGGTGTTTTTCCAGTAACTTAGATGGTTTCAATCACTCCATAAACATCATGTATTGGTTTGATGATTCTATCTTAATTATGTTTTCCATTATCATTGTTGTTTGCTCTTCTTTGATGATGATTTGCTAATTCACCTTGTGTTTACTTATGATTATGTGAAACTTGTATATAATTGATTAGATCTCATTGATTTCTTGTTGATGTTGTGTCTATCTCCATCAATTAAGGCGTGACAACTTCAATAGATCTAGTTGGTTTAGTTTATAATCCTTGTTTCCTATTGATTCTTGTTTTGATTGAATGATTTATATGTTAGGCTTAAGAAAACTGGCAGATCTCCAAATGGTAACATGCTTGAACGTCTTAGGAAACATGAACCTATTGCACTAAGGTCTTTATTGGTTGTATTTAATGCATGAGCCACTGTTTACAATCCCTATGGTTGTGCTGGGCATGGTATAGGAGGAGATAAGAGCTCATAGAATTGGGGAGTTATGTGCGATACCCCATGAATGGTATTAAGGAATACAACCCGTCAATTAAAACAAGGTTACAATTCAATAGGTAGGATTGGATAGCTAGCAAGGAGTAACATATCATGGGTAGACATGCTTCACTTATCTTGTAGAACCTTAGTTTATATTCTTGTTTATTAGTTTAATTAGTAGCTTTTGGGTTAGTTGATTAGCAACTAATTCCGCCCACTCTCCCAATACCCGAGATTTTTACTTGCTTTTCATAAAATATAAAAACATAGAAAGAATCATCCTTCACCTTTAGACCTAGTTAGATTAATTTCAATCCTAACGACACTATTCCTAGCTGAACGATCAATCCCCCGGTACTTGTCACTATACTATACTACAACGATCAGGTACACTGCCTGGTGGGGGTTGTAAGCTTCTCAAGATCCCTTGAGAGGTAAAGCCTGGTGCGATTCCCACGTATCAAGTTTTTGGCGCCGCTGCCGGGGAATAGTTATTGTCTAGGTTAGAATTTCTTTTTATTAGGTCTACTTGCTAGATTCATTTCTAGTAAGATTTTATTTTTAGGTTTTCTTGTAGTCTATCTTTTTCTTTGTGCCCTTTGTTTGTGAAACCATTTTCATTTGTCTCCATGGCGGATGAAATTCCATTTAGATCATTAACTATAGAGGAACAATTAGTTTACTCGGATAGATTTGCCTCCTGTTGTTCCAATGAATTTTTAAGTGATCTTACATATATACAAGAGGAGATGGGTGTAAAGTTAGATGGGTTTGATGAATTTTATGCATGTGTGTTTTCTATTAGACGATCATTTTTAGGATCAATTCCTTTTAGTGAGACCCTTTGGACGAATTTTGAGAAAAGCTTCCTAACCATAACCCATAAGTTCAACGAATTGGTGGATTTATATGAGCAAGATGACCTAGTTTCTAAGAACATGAACTTAGAATCAAACCAAGATTATGATATGGTTAGTGTTGAACTACCTAGTTGCATGAGCGGGATAGATTTCACCAAAACATACGACACACATGAGGTTAGAGTTGAGCCACCTAGTTGCATGTCATGGTTAGGCACTACCATAATACAAGATGAACACATAGGTGATATTGATGCGATGGAAGAGATAGTAGAAAACCCAAGCCCACTAAGTACCCCACAAGTCCCACCATCATTTGAGGTATACACACCGCCCGTGACTCACCCGGAAGAAGTAGAAGAGACTATAGGAACCCCAATAGAAGTAGAACCCTTGGACCAGGCACCACTTGAGGATATAGGTTTGAATACTTGTAGTTATAACCTTACTCCTAGTTCTAGGGAATTTCCTAGTGTTGATGAACCGGAACCTCAATCTTTACACACCTTTCCATCCTTAGATATATTTCTAGGAGACAAAAGAGGAACCGACCCACCCATCAACCAATATTATCCGGGTAGTTTTAGGATGAAGGAAGCCATTCACTCACCCCCTTTACCTCACGTGGCATATTCACACCCTAAGGGTGTGTATCGCTACTTTCACCCACACTTAATCCTAAGTGTAGGGAAAACCTCCCCTATTTCCGTTAAATAAGGGTAGAGTCAGGCTCGTGACTCGAACAAAAACAAGCGCTTCTTGGGAGGCAACCCATGTTTTGTATGTTTTTATTTGTTTGTTTGTTTGTTTGATTTTATTTGTTTCCGTATGCATGTTTTATTTTTATTGTTTGTGGCTCATGTTTCAAAGTAAATTGTGAAAATGCTTTATTTTGTTTTTAACTTCATCTTAATTGCATATAAAGGTATTTTGCAAAAGATAAGTGTAAGGGAGATCCAAATTTGTTTATAAGAACGAAATGGAGCATGAACCACAAAAATATTAAATGGACATGTGTATTAGTACTTGTTAGAGTCAAATGCTTGTATCGAGTCGTAATGATGTTTTGCAGGACTTTCCAGGAAGTAGGACGAAGTTTTTCCAGAAATTTTCTGGAAACTTAACATAAGAATTTCTGCAGGTCACTTCTGACGGCGTCACGAGTTTACTCTTGACGGCGTCATGTGTAAAATTCTGGAAATTTTGCTAGTTTTGTTTATACCGGAGTCTTAAAGTTTTTGTTGATTCTTTAGTTTTATAAACTCCAGGAAATCTGCAAACATTCATTCCCCAAGCATTATATCTTTAATTGTTTTGTTTCTATTCTTAAGTCTGGAATTACATTTAGTTGTGAGTTATCTTTGTTCGGGTTGATGCTTTGGGTTTTTGTTTGTTTTCTCAGGATTTACAGGTTATGTTTGACAAGAAGATGATTTATATTCTGGAAGGGAAGCTTTGATTGTTCATTTTCTTGGAGGAAGATTTAACCTGGCCACCTTATTATCCATACCGAGAGAATCAGGGGAGTATTTGATTTCATTCTTTTTAACCTTTTCACTTTTACATTCTTTACTTGAACATTGGGGACAATGTTCATATTAAGTGTAAGGGGAGGGTAAAAAGATGATACCTTACATATGCACTTTCGCTTGAGTTTGTTTCGTTTAATGGTAGATGTGTAATAAAACTATGAGAAATACTTGTTAGTGCAATTTTAGCGCCAAATTTAAAATTTTTTACAACATTTAGGAGTGAAACTTTAGCCATAGCAAGTGTCTCATGGATAGGAGATTGTATGACTAGCACATAACCGTATATTCAGAAAAATTTTCCACCCAAATATGTGAGGTTCGCCTTTAGATTTGATAGGAAAAGCATTTACTATTAGTGCTTATGAATGTACCGGTAGCATTTAGATTCTAGAACTTGCGTTAGTGATGCATCCCGAGACCGCTAGTGTGACTACATTCGCGTGGTAGGATTTACTACATGATAAGAGGCATTAGGATTACCCTTGTGTTAAACCCGTATTATAATTACTTGACCATTTAAGTCATATTACTTGGCTAGTTAAGTCAACTAATTTTTCCACACCCTTAGCGTTGTACTCATTTTTAGTACACGAAACCCCTAGTACACCCCTCCGAGCCTATCTTTTCATTTCTAACTTTAAGCATTTTACTTAAAGGAAGAATTTGTTACACCCCACTTAAATGTACAACCAAATCGCCTTAGCCTTCCGTGTATGCGCTCATCTTTAGTGCATTATTGTTATTTGTTTAAACCCTAAGTTAACTTTCTAATTGATTACATGGTTGCTAAGTTGAGTCATATCCTTGTACATATTGTTTTGGGACGATTGGGACTCATGGGTAAGTATTTATTTTATTGAGTAATGGGGAAGAACATCATATATTACCCCCATATGTGCGTTAATCTTAAAAGTACTCCAAGTGTTTTGATTATTTTAATTCGAGTCATTAGATTAGTTAATTGTAAAGTATGTAAAGATTCAAGTGTAAGGGGAATGTTCATTCCCTATGATGTATTATTTTGGATGGTAGGGTAAGAGTGTATGCAAAAAAAAAAAAAAAAAAAAAAAAAAAAAAAAAAAAAAAAATCGAAAAAAAAATCTAGAAAAAGAAAAAAAAATAGAAAAAGGAAAAAGAGAAAAAACATACGGACTACCATCCCTTTTCATTCTATGTTCATTTTATGTTTTCGTTATTTTTCATTTATTAGCTTAAGTCTAGTCTAGTCTTGGCTTAGCAACGCCATATTGTACATGTAATTAACCAAGATTGTTAACTCGCCACCAGTAAAACTTCCTTTATCCAACAAAACCGTGTATTTCATATCCCTACACCTAACGTTACAACCCTTTAAAAGACCTCTTTGATAGTTTATCCTAGGTGCTTATGCCATGTGGTGGAGGTTTGATCCTTTCCCAAGCCTATGGTAATCTATTTTGCTATGACAGGTAGTGAGAGATATCTTCCGTTTCCATATTGTAATTTATACTTTATTACACCTGAGAGATGTGAGTATCTAAACACTATTTGTGAGGTGCTAGTGTATGACCTCCGTGCTTGTCTATTGGTCTTTAGTGGAACGATTATTTGTTGTAATTACTTTTATATTAGTGTTAAATGACCCCTAACTTGTATTTTGACTAGAATAAAAGCGCATTTGCTTGAGGACAAGCAAATCTCAAGTGTAAGGGTATATGATGAGGCAAAAAATGATCCGTTTTTAGGGGGTCATTTAAGCCCGAATTCGAATTTATTTGATCAAATATTGCCCTAAATCGTACCTTTTGTGATTTTAGGTCCTTTGGGAGTGAATTCAGGAAAAGGAAGCATTTTGGACGTTTTTTGAGCATAAAAGTGAAGAAAACGCCAAAGACTTAATTTTCCATGCTGAGAGCAGTACCTGACAGCGTCAAGAGCACTTTGGTGACGGCGTCAAGAGTAAAAGTGGTGACGGCCCAGAGAGAACTTGAAGGCGTCACCCAAGGCCGTCACGTGTTAACTTGTCAAAACTTGCGCGCGGAGTAGCTGATATTGTTTTGGTCATAACTTTTGCATACGAACTCGGATTTAGGTGATTCAAAAGCCCACGCGAAGAGGACGAAGAGATCTACAATTTGGTGAAAAATGGTCGTGACGGCATCAAGAGAACGAGCTGACGCTGTCAAGCCTTGCCGACAGAAAACATGCCTATAAATATAACATCATAACTTCACTTTTTGTAAGCCCTAAACCCTAAGGTCGATTCCTGGGTTTAGGTGGGTGTTTTTCCAGCAACTTAGAGGGTTTCAATCACTCCATAAACATCATGTATTGGTTTGATGATTCTATCTTAATTATATTTTCCATTATCATTGTTGTTTGCTCTTCTTTGATGATGATTTGCTAATTCACCTTGTGTTTACTTATGATTATGTGAAACTTGTATATAATTGATTAGATCTCATTGATTTCTTGTTGATGTTGTGTCTATCTCCATCAATTAAGGCGTGACAACTTCAATAGATCTAGTTGGTTTAGTTTATAATCCTTGTTTCCTATTGATTCTTGTTTTGATTGAATGATTTATATGTTAGGCTTAAGAAAACTGGCAGATCTCCAAATGGTAACATGCTTGAACGTCTTAGGAAACATGAACCTATTGCACTAAGGTCTTTATTGGTTGTATTTAATGCATGAGCCACTGTTTACAATCCCTATGGTTGTGCTGGGCATGGTATAGGAGGAGATAAGAGCTCATAGAATTGGGGAGTTATGTGCGATACCCCATGAATGGTATTAAGGAATACAACCCGTCAATTAAAACAAGGTTACAATTCAATAGGTAGGATTGGATAGCTAGCAAGGAGTAACATATCATGGGTAGACATGCTTCACTTATCTTGTAGAACCTTAGTTTATATTCTTGTTTATTAGTTTAATTAGTAGCTTTTGGGTTAGTTGATTAGCAACTAATTCCGCCCACTCTCCCAATACCCGAGATTTTTACTTGCTTTTCATAAAATATAAAAACATAAAAAGAATCATCCTTCACCTTTAGACCTAGTTAGATTAATTTCAATCCTAACGACACTATTCCTAGCTGAACGATCAATCCCCCGGTACTTGTCACTATACTATACTACAACGATCAGGTACACTGCCTGGTGGGGGTTGTAAGCTTCTCAAGATCCCTTGAGAGGTAAAGCCTGGTGCGATTCCCACGTATCAGTACTTATTGGTGGCCCAACTGAGGCAAACCAACGGGAGTTGTCAAACTCTAATAGATCTATCAACTATACTCGCATTAACTCGCAAGTGATTATGGTTCATGAATTTTAGTTATGTAATGGTGGCAGAAATTAACACTCGTGCAATAACCAGGGAAAAAGGCTTGTTTTCGGTTTTAAAGAAAAGCAAGTAACATGTATCCCCCTCACAGGGTTTGTAAAGCATTTAAAATGAGTGAGGCTATGAAAACTCACTTGGGCTTAAGGATGATGTGATTGATGTAAAAAGTGACTCAGGGATTAGACTGCTGACTTACGTATCCTGGGGGAAGTGTAGGGATGTGTGTGTATGTATGTCAAGTCCTAGTTATTGTTTTTAGGTTTCTCAAGTAATCACACTTAGGGTTTCCAATTTTAGTTATAACATAACACCGTTTGGGCCATCGTAATTCAGAAGTATAACTCCTCACATGAAGCTCCCTACTATTGTATTATGCTGCCAACATAATACCGTTCGGGCCATCATAATTCAGAAGTATATAACTCCTCACACGAAGATCCCTACTATTGTGTTATGTTATTAAGTACTAGATTTAAATATAATGTATCACCGTTCGGGCTATCATAATTCAGAGGTCATATTGTAGTAAACGTTTGAGGGGCCAAGGCACCTTAAGTCGTATACCCAGCAAACTCGTCAAAACGAATACACAAATGAAACCCCTCATGAAGCTCCCTATTATTGTGATACATTACATAGAAAGGTAGTACTTTTATTTATTAAGAAAATACTTCATTTTATACCCTTAATTTTATAAGTTGATACTATTTACCCTACAAGTTTATATATTTACAAAATCTACACTATACTTATATATATGAGAAAACTGCAAAAATCGTCCTTGTGGTTTGGTCAAATTGCACGTTTCGTCCTTACTGTTCATTAATTGCAAAAATGGTCCGGATTTGGCACTGTTTCATTCACTTTTGGTCCTTCGTCCTTGCAACCACAAGGACGAAACGTGCAATTTGGCCGAACCACAAGGACGATTTTTGCAATGCCGAAGGACCAAAAGTGAATGAAACAGTGCCAAATCCGGACCATTTTTGCAATTAATGAACAGTAAGGACGAAACGTGCAATTTGGCCAAACCTCAAGGACGATTTTTGCAATTTTCTCTATATATACTAAGTATTAACTTCCTAGATTATTCAATTTTAGTCCTTATACTTATATATTTTAGAAAAATGACAGAAATGACCCTTAGACTTATATGTTTTCATAATTTACCCTTTATACCCTTAACTTATTAACATTTACAAATCTAGTCCTAAATGTTGATAACTATATTAACTTTTATCCTAAGGTTATAGAACTTTGCAAAAAGGGTCCTTATACTTAGTACTTCCAGGAAATGTCAAAAATAGTCCCTAGACTTAGTATTTTTACAAAGTTATCATATATACCCCTATGCATGAAAACTATTGCAAAACTAGTCTTAATTCCATGCAAATTATATTTTTATGAAACAAGAAGTTTTCCTAGCTTATGTTTAACTAATATAAGCTTATTAAAGTAACCTAGACTAGTTTATAGCTTATGAAAAGGTCTTATAGCATGTAAAAGGCAATTCGACTCAAACTAGGGTTTTAAAATGAAAACACTTAAAAGGAAAATGATCAAGGCTTAGGCAAGGGTTCTAAGGCATCCTATAACTATCTTAGGTTAGTACTAAAGCTATTTGAATGAGAAAGAAAGCTTACGTAGTCAAGGGGAGGTCTAATGAATGTTTTGCTAAGGTTTAGGGTTTCTCGGCAAGTTTCTACTTCGACAAGGGTTCAAGGTCTATTGTTCTAGATTTATTGACTTACTAGGGGTCTTATACTACTGCTAGGAATAAGTGAGGTGAGATGAAGAAGTGGTGTGGGATGGTTTTGAAAGAATGAAAGTCGAGGGGTATTTATAGGGCCCGTTAGCCCTATAAGCTAAGTAAACTTGGAGTGGTGACCAAGTTAATGTGTGGTGGTGATTTAGGATAGGAGGGGGTGACTAAGGAAGGCTAGGGAGTAGGTAGGGGGCTGGAGAGGCGGTGGTAGGGTGTTTGTGGTGGTGATTTTGCCATAATAAGACATAAAATGACAAGTAGCTTACAAAGCTACTTGTAAGCTACTTGGGGTGGCGCTTGGTTGCTTGCTTAGGGTGACAAGGAGGTGCATAAGCTGATAGGGTAGTAGCTTGAGGTGCTTAGGTTTAGTTTTGTACTAGTTTAGGTTTAGTTTTAAGCTTAATCTAGGTTTAGGGTTAAGTTTAGGATTAGGGTTTTAGATTAAGTATTAGTACCTATATTAGCGTCCTAAGAGTGATTAGTGACTAGGATTAGGGTTTAGGGATCATTTCCTAGGTGGTGGTAGCTTATACTAAAGATTTGGGAAGGTTTTGACCTAGTTTCGGGACCTAAATAACCTAATTTTGCTTAGTGAGAGATTAGGGTCTAGCTTAGTGCTTAGTACCTAGATTAGTGTCCTATGAGTGTTTATTGTCTAAGATTAAGACTTAGGAGGCTTATGCAAGGTGGTGATAGCCTATGGTAAAGATTTGGGAAGGTTTAACCTAGTTTTGGGACTTATAAGACCTAGTTAGGGTTTTGTGCATAAAGGAATTGTATCTAAGCTCTAAAGGGTTGTACTAGGGTTTAGGGGTGATAAGATATACTAATGTTGCTAAGGTAACTCATACATAATCCTTGAACACTTTCAAACTAGTTTAGATAACAATTAGGGTTTTAAAGATAACCGTCAACATATAGGGTTCAATTAGGGTTTGATTAGGGTTTCTGATAGATATAGTATACCAGAGTGATAGATCACTTAGTGTAATGATATTTAGGACCTAGAATTGACATATCAGGATCTTTACATGATGTAAACATAGTGGTGTTGGGCATAGGTGGATACGTGAGCAGGTCTAGAGAGTCATGCATGTAATAAAAAGCAAAAATTTACCTGTGGAATTACCTTGTGGTGGAAATGATATTGATGAAATTTTATTGGTAATTACAGTCGTACTCCCTAAGAGAAAATCTTGTCCCGAAATTTAGTAAGAGTATAGGTGGAGATAGGAGAACGAGTTATGATTTGAAGGAAAGGACGATATTGACGGAGGAAAGGAATTGTTTCGTACAAACGGATTAGGAAGTGTTTGTACGCGTGCCAAATACTCAGACTCATTTATTTATTTCTTATCACTTACAAGCAGAGGCATCCCAATTCTTTTACATAAGAGTTTATAAACTCATAATCCGCTAATTTATAATTTCCTATTAAGATGAAAAAGGGTCCTAATTCATTTTAATAAGATGATTATAAATCATCCTTAAGTAGTATCGGCGGAAAAATGAAGAGGGAGTTAACCTGACTTAAGGGAATGTGGTATGGGAATGTTTTGAGAGAGTGGGTTATCAACATTAGCCATGTTAGTAACTCGGGTTTCTAGTGCTGCAGTACTACCGTTAGCAACTAGTTTCCGGATGGCACCCTGAGTTATGGCTTTGCAAGATAACACGGGATTAAAAGGATAATATCATAAGTCGGTCATAATGAGGATTACGAAAACTTCGACTTAGATATTTTTACAAGTTTCTAACTAATAGAAACTTGCAGAGTGACGGAAGATTTGAGAATACAAGTTCTAACACTTAGAACGTTGTAGGATGACGGAAGGGGAGAGTATAAGGGTAGGGTAAGATAGGGTGGAGAATGACGAAGGAAAGGGGATGAAGGGATAGAAAAGAATGGAAGAGTAAGAAAGAATGAGAAAGGGAAGAATAGGAAAGGACGGGGGTGGGGGGGAGAAAGAACAAAAAAGAGTGGATTAAATTTTGACACCCCCAAAATTTTACAACGCAGCGGAATACCAATTTGGGTGTCACTTCATAGTTCATAAAAATAAGTTACATAAACGACCTCAAAAGAGACGTTTAATAAAATGTCACATTCGATTAGATAAATCAGAGTACAAAGGTCCCAACAATTTTTTTTTTAAACTTTAAGTTTCAAGAGTTCAAACATGACTCATTTGCATATTTAAAAAATAATAATAATAATAATCGAATGTGAAGAAAACAAGTCCTTCAATATTTGATATCCACGCGACTCCGATTGCTCCCAATGCTCAGCTAGCAAAATATTACCTGAGAAAATACATGCTAAAAAGTCAACATAAAGTTGAGTGAATTCATAGAGTTTAATAAGTAATAAGTTGAATACAAGCATTATTTATCGGGCGACAAGTATTGCAATTACATGTCGGTTTATTTGATTATAGTATTGAGTTCATGTAACCGAACCTTGACGATTTTTAATAATGCCCCGGAAAGGTAAATTTTGCCATTTACCACAATTCTAACTATTATGTGTCCGTATCCCGAACAAGGCCCGCCAAGCCTAATATGCATATCCATAATACTAGCGTTTACTACTCGAGTAATTAACGGTTCATGAGGGGACTTAATTGGCAAAAAGCATTCAATATCTATAATCGTATAATCGGGTCCAGCATACCAAAAACTACTTGTATTCAGTTTGTAAAAACTAGCATGTATCCCCCTCGCGAGGTTTATAAAACGTTTAAGTAAGTAAAAGCGAGGCTATGAACTCACCTCGAATTGAATGAGCAACCAACATAAGCAGATAATCAAGAAGCACAGCACAACAATAATCGGACGGCTCGATCTAGAAGATAAGGTTTACCTTAACGGTTAAGACACGCTAAGAATAGAATAATGAAATTTAGTTTTTGATGGATGGTTAAGTCAACACGATACATTGATAAAAGATTTAGTTTTCAATTTGTATTAGTTTGGTGGTTGGTTAAATAAAAATAAATCGGAAAAATAATACCAAGTATGTAATATATACATATGAAACATAAGCGAAAATATAATACACGGCATGTATTATATAAAAGAATGAGTAAATAAAAATAATCGATGTATATAATACATCGCATGTATTATATAAAAAGAATCAAGAAAATAAATAAATAGTAAAACAATACACTTCGACACGATCTGGAAACCTCAAAATAGAGCAAAAGAAAGTTTCCGATAAAAGAAAACATACTATAAAAGCATTCTAAATGATTTAAAAGAAAATCTAAATTTTTATAAATTTTAGTATTTTTCGTCTTTTTGTCGGGATTTAGGAAAGCGTCATTTTGTGAAAAATATTCTAAGTCTAGAATTTTTAGAAAATTTCGGCATGACCCATTCGTTTATTGGACGTTTCCATATTTTTACAAAACTATCATTAAGCAATTTAAAAGCATCCGACAAAACGACAATTATCCAATGTGACAAAAATAAACAATAACGGACTCGAGACGCCCCTTTTGGATCATCACATCCAAAAGTGCACTATAACCAAATACGGCTAATCCATAATCCAAAGATAATAAACAAAACAAGTAAGCAATTCCAAACAATCTTTTATATTTTTAATAAGCCTTTATGTTGTCTTTCCTACATATATATATATATATATATACTTTACTTAAATCTGACCCGGCCAAAACGACCCACTAAAACACATTTTCACGTCTCGGATATAAAAGAGATCTTATGGAAAACAACGTTTCGGACAACTTTTTAGTTATGGCCGAGACCTGAAACTCAACAGAAAATGACCAAATTGCCCTTACCAGATTCAGTTAACAGTTGACTTTTTATTAAAATGACAGCAGTTTGACCCAGTTTTTACCTGTTATAACCCATTTTCACAGTTTCGACTCTAAAGAGATTTTATGTAAAACGTCGATCCGAACAACTTTCGTGTTTCGCCGGAAGGCTGAAACAGCCTCGAAAGTACTCAAAATCGTCGTTTTAAATCTGGGTCTGATGTTATTATTTTATAAAAGCTGTCAAAAATATATTAGTTTCGTTAAACTTCGTTTGGTCATAACTTTCTTGTTTTAAGTCCGATTTTTATGTTCTTTATATCCCCGGAAAGGTAATTAAGTGTACTAACATATTTTTAAGATTTCAAAATGTCAAAAATACTTTATAGTTACTGTTCATCCTGAATACTATAATGACAGATTATATGTTCAAAATAAGCAGTTCGAAACACCCCTTTAGTGCAGAAAAAAAAAATAGGCAATCCAAACAGCCTTCGGGGCTGCGATACGCAAGACCAAATGCACCCTATGTGGGGCTGAAATGAGCATAACCAAATGCCCCTGATGGGCTGAAAAATAAGCAAAAGCAAGCGCACCCTTGTGCAGAAAAATAACAAACAAAACGCACCCTCTTGTGCAACAAATAATAACAAAACGCACCCTTTTAGGGGCTGAAAATCAGCAGCAAACGCACATTTTCTTAGGTCAAAATAACCAGATTCAAACGCCCCCCTTGGGCCTTGTTTAGTGGGCCGAGAAGTAGAACAAACGGACCCTATTTATTATAGAAAATAAGCAAACCCAAACAGCCTTCGGGGCTGTTTTGGTGGTCCGAGACCAAGCAACCAACCACACCCTGCTGGTGTGTTTTTAGTCGAGTAGAACCAATGAAACCAAACAAGCCAAAACCAAAAATAAGCTTAAACAACAACAATCGAATAAGCTAAAAGCCGAAATAAGCATTTTAGTAAAATTATTTTATTTAACCAAAACAACCACCATAAATTAACTATCAAATTTTATAAAAGAACCCATATGTCAATTCGAGCTAACTAAAAATTTAGAGGCCTTTGATTTGTTTCCAAAACTTCAAAAATTCATAACTTGCAAATTAACCATCCAAATGAAAAACTAAAAACATAGAATTGAAAGTTAGTGAAGAACCTACTTGATGGTGTAATATGACCCACGAAAATCATCACTAATCACACCCTTGATTCGTTGCAATTAAAACCCGAGGATACGAAAGGCTCTAGCTTCAATTCTTGATGGAGATGATGGTGGAAATTTGATGGTGATGTTGGTGTGGTTGTGGCAGCCGTGGAACAAGGAGAGGGAAGGAGATGAGATATTTTGTGTTCTTGTTTTTGATCCAAAATGATAGAGAGATAGGTAATAAAAGGTGTTAGTGAAACTCATATAATAGGTAAACTTGGACAAGTGTGGTGTGTGTATGTTGGGCGACACAAACAATAAAAGAAATGGATGAGTAGGTTTTTATTACTATTAGGTGCATTTTGTGTACTCCGTGTCCCGTTGAGTTAAAGTGTAATCGTGGTACCCTGGTTTGGCAAAAATGTGAAAAATACATTTTTTGGAAAGTTTTTATAAAAATATTATAAAAACAAAATTATTTACTTCGAAAAATAATTATTGGACTTAAGTTATTATTAATGTGGTGTCGGTACGTGCTGAGTGTCGTTTTTCACGTTTTACGAGATAATCTTTCGTTTTCAAATCAAATGAGTTCGGAATAGTTTAAAAAAATGAAATATAAGTAATAATAAATATAATTTATTATTAAAACGAGTCAGGAAAATTACGAGTGAGCTAAACGTAAATTTACTTAAAATATGGTAATAAGTAAAATGTAAAATGTATGAGGTTTACGTAAAAATGTCAAAATAATAATAGTACATATAAAATACGACTATTTAGAGGAAATAAAGTATATAGAACACCTAGACTGATCGTAGTCTAGTGTTGGTTACTAATTACGCATTACGCAATTAAGCTTTCTTGATTATACGTAAAAATATTTATTAAAAAAAATTAGACGTAGAAAATGGATAAGTATTCTTTCATTAGAATATTATATTAATTTAATACAAGGCGAAATTTACCAATGGTTACAGTACATACCCCTTAAATGGAATCTCGTCCCGAGATTCAGTCTGTGTTATCCGTCGAAGTGGTGTCAGTGAAGAGGTGTGGTTAGTCGTAAAGAAATGAAGTCTTGAATAACAAGCGATGTCGTTCGATTCTCGTTGACTCGGAATACAGTGTACGGTAAGGGTGATTATACGGAGTAAAGATAGAGAAAGAATCTGCTTAGTTGTTGTGCTTGATCGTATGAATACCGTTGAATTGTTTATGCTCACACAAGAATTTTGTAATTTTTTTGAAAACCAAGTCAGAACATAATCCTAATATAACTATTTCCAGTATCTTAAAATTCATTTTTAAGTCGAACATAGGTGGTCAGTCTATGTTCCACTGTCCCTAGGTTAAATATAAGTGACCAGCCTATATTTAACCGAGGCTTGATGAATTTTGAAATACTCAACTTAGTTATACCTGTAATATGTCCGTTGTCCACACCGGGCCAGAATCACGGAACTTTAACAATGAAGGTTTCTGAAGAAAACTTGATGAATATAGAGAAAGTTGCTGAACTTCAGCTTTTGTAGATAACGAATCAGTTTATAAGAATTATAGGAAAATGACGAATAATAAAACAATAACAAAATAGTTCATGAGGTAATAATAAATCAATGTTTTAAGTTAATGAGAGGGGTAGAGTAAATTTTATGAGGCAACAAAATGGTTTTTAGAATGGTGACAATTTCGGCAAATGACAAGATTATTTGTAAGATGATAACAAATAGTTTATTCGGAAGTAGTCCAAAACAGTTTATGTAATAGTAGTATATCAGTAATATAGTTTATAGATGATAGTAAAGTAGTTTGTAAGAGAGTGGAAAGCATTGTATTAAAATTTTAGCGAAAATGGTTTAAAAGATGGTAGTAAACTAGTTTTACAAGGTAATTTACCAAATAATTTGTAAAGGGGTGACAAAATAGTCAATTCTGAACTAGTCAGAGCTAAAATAGTGGTGAATCATGTTATTAGTTTGCAAGGTAGTAGTGGGGTAATTTATTGACATGGTGCTATAGAGACTGAGTGTAAAGAGTCGGATAAAACGTTTATAATAAATATCCTTTATACAAATAAGAAATAACGCTCAGGTAAATAGGTATAAAAAGTCAAGAAAAAAAATCAAGTATATATAGATAGTGTTTTATATAATTAGTAGCAATTCAGAAAAGGGTGCAGAAATGCTCAGAAAACATAAGTTTACGGGGAGTAAAGAAAATCAAGAGGAATTGATAAATTGTAACGAGTTTCCATCAGATGTAATGATAGTATATAAGGTTATGGAAGAGTTTATAGACCATTGTAATCACCTACAATGTCTGACAAATAGAAGAAACCATTGTGCAACTCACAATGTTAATGAAGTAAATGAGATCATTGTGTAACCCACAATGCCTTAATAGTGAATGAGACCATTGTAATCAACTACAATGTCTTGAAAAAAAAAAGTTTCATAGATCACAAGAATGTAAGAGTAGGTATGAGAGCAAAATCATGACTAGGGGATATATTCATTAGTCATATAATAGAAGTATAGATGCAAAATAGAGCATATAAGTTACCTGAGAGCAAGCGTACGCGGATATCGAACAATGATGAAAGACTTAAAAAAAATTTCGAAAATCAGTTATAGTTTAGGTTTTGAAAACGACCTAATTCGCTATAACTAATGCTCTGATGCCATTCTTTGACACCCCCAAAATTTTACAACGCAGCGGAATACCAATTTGGGTGTCACTTCATAGTTCATAAAAATAAGTTACATAAACGACCTCAAAAGAGACGTTTAATAAAATGTCACATTCGATTAGATAAATCAGAGTACAAAGGTCCCAACAATTTTTTTTTTAAACTTTAAGTTTCAAGAGTTCAAACATGACTCATTTGCATATTTAAAAAATAATAATAATAATAATCGAATGTGAAGAAAACAAGTCCTTCAATATTTGATATCCACGCGACTCCGATTGCTCCCAATGCTCAGCTAGCAAAATATTACCTGAGAAAATACATGCTAAAAAGTCAACATAAAGTTGAGTGAATTCATAGAGTTTAATAAGTAATAAGTTGAATACAAGCATTATTTATCGGGCGACAAGTATTGCAATTACATGTCGGTTTATTTGATTATAGTATTGAGTTCATGTAACCGAACCTTGACGATTTTTAATAATGCCCCGGAAAGGTAAATTTTGCCATTTACCACAATTCTAACTATTATGTGTCCGTATCCCGAACAAGGCCCGCCAAGCCTAATATGCATATCCATAATACTAGCGTTTACTACTCGAGTAATTAACGGTTCATGAGGGGACTTAATTGGCAAAAAGCATTCAATATCTATAATCGTATAATCGGGTCCAGCATACCAAAAACTACTTGTATTCAGTTTGTAAAAACTAGCATGTATCCCCCTCGCGAGGTTTATAAAACGTTTAAGTAAGTAAAAGCGAGGCTATGAACTCACCTCGAATTGAATGAGCAACCAACATAAGCAGATAATCAAGAAGCACAGCACAACAATAATCGGACGGCTCGATCTAGAAGATAAGGTTTACCTTAACGGTTAAGACACGCTAAGAATAGAATAATGAAATTTAGTTTTTGATGGATGGTTAAGTCAACACGATACATTGATAAAAGATTTAGTTTTCAATTTGTATTAGTTTGGTGCTTGGTTAAATAAAAATAAATCGGAAAAATAATACCAAGTATGTAATATATACATATGAAACATAAGCGAAAATATAATACACGGCATGTATTATATAAAAGAATGAGTAAATAAAAATAATCGATGTATATAATACATCGCATGTATTATATAAAAAGAATCAAGAAAATAAATAAATAGTAAAACAATACACTTCGACACGATCTGGAAACCTCAAAATAGAGCAAAAGAAAGTTTCCGATAAAAGAAAACATACTATAAAAGCATTCTAAATGATTTAAAAGAAAATCTAAATTTTTATAAATTTTAGTATTTTTCGTCTTTTTGTCGGGATTTAGGAAAGCGTCATTTTGTGAAAAATATTCTAAGTCTAGAATTTTTAGAAAATTTCGGCATGACCCATTCGTTTATTGGACGTTTCCATATTTTTACAAAACTATCATTAAGCAATTTAAAAGCATCCGACAAAACGACAATTATCCAATGTGACAAAAATAAACAATAACGGACTCGAGACGCCCCTTTTGGATCATCACATCCAAAAGTGCACTATAACCAAATACGGCTAATCCATAATCCAAAGATAATAAACAAAACAAGTAAGCAATTCCAAACAATCTTTTATATTTTTAATAAGCCTTTATGTTGTCTTTCCTACATATATATATATATATATATACTTTACTTAAATCTGACCCGGCCAAAACGACCCACTAAAACACATTTTCACGTCTCGGATATAAAAGAGATCTTATGGAAAACAACGTTTCGGACAACTTTTTAGTTATGGCCGAGACCTGAAACTCAACAGAAAATGACCAAATTGCCCTTACCAGATTCAGTTAACAGTTGACTTTTTATTAAAATGACAGCAGTTTGACCCAGTTTTTACCTGTTATAACCCATTTTCACAGTTTCGACTCTAAAGAGATTTTATGTAAAACGTCGATCCGAACAACTTTCGTGTTTCGCCGGAAGGCTGAAACAGCCTCGAAAGTACTCAAAATCGTCGTTTTAAATCTGGGTCTGATGTTATTATTTTATAAAAGCTGTCAAAAATATATTAGTTTCGTTAAACTTCGTTTGGTCATAACTTTCTTGTTTTAAGTCCGATTTTTATGTTCTTTATATCCCCGGAAAGGTAATTAAGTGTACTAACATATTTTTAAGATTTCAAAATGTCAAAAATACTTTATAGTTACTGTTCATCCTGAATACTATAATGACAGATTATATGTTCAAAATAAGCAGTTCGAAACACCCCTTTAGTGCAGAAAAAAAAAATAGGCAATCCAAACAGCCTTCGGGGCTGCGATACGCAAGACCAAATGCACCCTATGTGGGGCTGAAATGAGCATAACCAAATGCCCCTGATGGGCTGAAAAATAAGCAAAAGCAAGCGCACCCTTGTGCAGAAAAATAACAAACAAAACGCACCCTCTTGTGCAACAAATAATAACAAAACGCACCCTTTTAGGGGCTGAAAATCAGCAGCAAACGCACATTTTCTTAGGTCAAAATAACCAGATTCAAACGCCCCCCTTGGGCCTTGTTTAGTGGGCCGATAAGTAGAACAAACGGACCCTATTTATTGTAGAAAATAAGCAAACCCAAACAGCCTTCGGGGCTGTTCTGGTGGTCCGAGACCAAGCAACCAACCACACCCTGCTGGTGTGTTTTCAGTCGAGTAGAACCAATGAAACCAAACAAGCCAAAACCAAAAATAAGCTTAAACAACAACAATCGAATAAGCTAAAAGCCGAAATAAGCATTTTAGTAAAATTATTTTATTTAACCAAAACAACCACCATAAATTAACTATCAAATTTTATAAAAGAACCCATATGTCAATTCGAGCTAACTAAAAATTTAGAGGCCTTTGATTTGTTTCCAAAACTTCAAAAATTCATAACTTGCAAATTAACCATCCAAATGAAAAACTAAAAACATAGAATTGAAAGTTAGTGAAGAACCTACTTGATGGTGTAATATGACCCACGAAAATCATCACTAATCACACCCTTGATTCGTTGCAATTAAAACCCGAGGATACGAAAGGCTCTAGCTTCAATTCTTGATGGAGATGATGGTGGAAATTTGATGGTGATGTTGGTGTGGTTGTGGCAGCCGTGGAACAAGGAGAGGGAAGGAGATGAGATATTTTGTGTTCTTGTTTTTGATCCAAAATGATAGAGAGATAGGTAATAAAAGGTGTTAGTGAAACTCATATAATAGGTAAACTTGGACAAGTGTGGTGTGTGTATGTTGGGCGACACAAACAATAAAAGAAATGGATGAGTAGGTTTTTATTACTATTAGGTGCATTTTGTGTACTCCGTGTCCCGTTGAGTTAAAGTGTAATCGTGGTACCCTGGTTTGGCAAAAATGTGAAAAATACATTTTTTGGAAAGTTTTTATAAAAATATTATAAAAACAAAATTATTTACTTCGAAAAATAATTATTGGACTTAAGTTATTATTAATGTGGTGTCGGTACGTGCTGAGTGTCGTTTTTCACGTTTTACGAGATAATCTTTCGTTTTCAAATCAAATGAGTTCGGAATAGTTTAAAAAAATGAAATATAAGTAATAATAAATATAATTTATTATTAAAACGAGTCAGGAAAATTACGAGTGAGCTAAACGTAAATTTACTTAAAATATGGTAATAAGTAAAATGTAAAATGTATGAGGTTTACGTAAAAATGTCAAAATAATAATAGTACATATAAAATACGACTATTTAGAGGAAATAAAGTATATAGAACACCTAGACTGATCGTAGTCTAGTGTTGGTTACTAATTACGCATTACGCAATTAAGCTTTCTTGATTATACGTAAAAATATTTATTAAAAAAAATTAGACGTAGAAAATGGATAAGTATTCTTTCATTAGAATATTATATTAATTTAATACAAGGCGAAATTTACCAATGGTTACATAAATGGAAGAGGAGGAGTGGGAAAGAACAAAAGGATAGGATGATCGAAAGGAGTAGAAAAGAATGGGGAAGGGAGAAAGAATAGAAAAGTAGAAAAGAACGAGAGGGTAGGATTAAACGGAGGAGTAGAAAAGTACATGGGAGTAGGAAGGAACGGAGGAGTGGGATTAAATGGAAGAGTAGGAAAGGATTACCTCATAGGACGGAAATCCTAATGAGTGTAAGATTTACTAGATTTCCTCGAAGTTTGTTTCCTACTTAAAAGTCTCGGTACGATCTATAGTGAATTATCCAGTTTCCTATAGGTAGTCTTAAAATCTAGGGGTGGTATTTTTGACCTAACTGCTGGTGAAGTTCCTATAGAGGGAGGAAGGCTAGAGAAAGGAAAGGTTTCTAGGGCTAAGGGTTTTATAGAAGTATTACTATTTCTAGGTGAAGTCATTTCCTAGTTATAACTAGTAACCTTAAGTTCTAGGTCTGGGTTTGTAAAACTTATAGGCTCGGGATAACCTAATGGTGCAATATTCCTAGTAATTCATAAATCCTCAAAGATATAGTATGTGGGAAATCTTAATACGGGATAGGCAACTTATGAAACTAGGTATAGGCAAACTATATCCTCGAAACGGCTTGTTCATATATCTTATAAGGTGAAAACTTGACTAGTACCCATATCCCGCAACTAGACTAAGTACTAAAAGCTTAAGATTCTAAGTCAGTAGTTTACTAGTCTAATCCTTTGTTATTCTTAAGTTTCCTAGATTACATCTAAAAGACTCTTTATATCTGATCTATGATTAACTCTAATGTCCTTGATAATCATTTCAAGAGTAGAAAGCCTAACACGAACTAAAACAACCTTATTGGAATGTCTTTCTTATTTCTTACCTATCGGGGTATGGGTTTTCTCTAGTTCGGTTTCTAACCTATAAAAACCTCGAAGATTTCTACTCTTATTTTCTATTTCCTCGATACATTCTAGAGATAGCCTATTTAAGTGATTCAAAATATCCTCTATTTATTCTTAAGTTTTTCTAAGGGTGTCCTATCCAAAACTATTTCTAACCTCGAATATAGGGAATCCTAAGAGTGTAGTACGGGTTTTACTAAGAGGGGAAACTACTTCTGTCACAACTCGTAATTTCAGGTCCTTTTTCAAACGTCGAAATTTCATTAATCATCTCGGAAGTTACTATTCATTAGTTACTATTCATCATTTTACTATTCATCGATCACTATTCATCATTTTACTATTCATCGTTTTCGGAGTCACTTTGAGATTCTGAGAAGTGTTTCAAAATTTCACTATTCACAAAACACTATTCATTCCCGAAGGGAAATCACTATTCATGATCATCATGCATCTTCTTGTAAACCGAGTTTACGGGTTTTCAAATTCGCGTAACTAGTGTGGTTTAGCCGCGAAATCCCGCATCATCAGTAAGGACACTTCATATAGACAAGAATAGTCTACATATCATCAGCATATTAGGTCATGCACGGATATGCATTATTTTAACTTACGTATGTTCAAATATTAAATAAACGTTACCACTCAGTTTTACTACTAATATATACCCGATACTCCCGTCTACGATCCTAATATATTTTGATACTCATTACAATAATATAAAATTTATATTATTAATTTACCCGATATTTTGAATTTATTTAGTATATATATAGTTAAAAGTTTATAATTACGGCGGTTTACGAAATTTCATATGATAATTATTTATACACCCGACACTTATGAGAAATACATTTATACTTTTTCTTCATATATGTATGTCGACATACACATACAAGTCACCATGTATGACTCATCTATTTGACCAAATAATCACCATTATGCCATCACATGACTAACTAAATAGTAAATATCCTAGTTTTCTAAATAATAAACATATACACTTTAAGAACTAGCAAGCAATATCTCTTTCTCTCTCTCCTTGTGGTTCAGCCAAGTTAACAAGAAAAGTAGAGAAATCCATCATTTTTCAAGATCAAGTGATAAACAAGTTCCATTTACACTCCTAGTTAGGATTTTGAAATAAAAATCCTTAGGTTTCTTATACATTTTCATCCAAACCATCTCAAATCTTCAAGTTGCGGTTAGAGATCGTGCCTCATTTCAGTGTATCCACTTTTGTCATCGTAGCTATCGCACCAGGTGAGTCATAGCCCCTACTCTTTTAATTGTTTTGTAAACTCTTTGGGGGAGAATACATGCTCGTTTTACTTAAACGCATTACTCGGTTTACATGGTTGATTACTCAAATATTTTCAGCTTTATCTAAATACTTGTTTGATTATCCGAGTACAATACTATTCACTTGTTAACTACTTGCTATTTACTCATGGACATGAGTGCATAAATTTAAACTATTTATAGATTGCCGAAGTTAAGAACCGGTAGCTACATTTCATAGGTATGTGTGATTACCTACATTTCATAGGTATGTGATTACCTACATTACTTGGGAGCGTAACCTCCTACATATAGCTAGAAAACCTTTTCGGTGCCTTGAACTTAGTGCAATCAATTTTCTTTTCTAAACTGGTACTATGAAACTTTGTTCGATAAACTATTTATGCATTTTGCTTATGGTCAGATTCATTTATATGGCGACATCGCCATGGCTACGATAACACTATTACCTTTATATAGCGACATTGCTACACTTATCTTTGAATCTTGGTCCACATATTACTTTTATTTACACAAACCAAAACATATTTGGTAGTGGGTTGTAAACACACAGGTTGTAAGTCTTGTATGGGCGGGACTTGGAACTGAGTGGATTTACGATACCTTTGCTGGGAAATCTTCATTTAAATGCTTTACATTACATTCTTTTGCACTAAACTCTTTGAACTCACCAACCTCGTGTTGACATTTTTGCATGTATATTCAGGTATTAAGCAATGGCATTCTACTGGAGGCTTTTGGCAGGGCATGGTATGGTCATAGAAGACTCTGATATTTATTTTGGGACCGTTTTAAACTACTTTAAGGGCCTAATTCCGCACTAATTTTAACAATGTAAATTCAACACTTTTGTTAAACGATTTTATTCTAATTAAATGAAGTGAAAACCATTTTTTTTGCACTTGTGTTGTGATACCAATTGAGTTGCATCTCAGCGACATGTATGTAAAACCCTAAAATCTGAATTCATATTTTCGTCACTAATTTGAAATTTTACCCTAAGTTATATAATCAATATGAAATATTTATATCCATATATTATTAGTAAATAACCTAAGGTATACTGAACCAAACTACTAATTTAATTTGTTCCCAATTCATCTACTCCATAACACACGACCTTAACCTTTGGATGAAATCTCATACACATTCACATATTAAAATATCATAACCAATTTACATATATCCTGGAACTCATTTATTTAGAAGATTAGAACACAAGAGATATTGATACAACTTTAGAAGATATACATTCCTATCTTAGCCTAAACAGTACATCTTTGACTCATAAGAGCACACACATTTTCTTTTGTGATTTAGCACCGAAATTTCCTTTGCCTATATTATATTATGCTTTTAAATTAAAGGGAGATAAGGAAAACATTAACAATTGTGTATAACTAAATAAAATAGAAGGTTTGACTATATGATAGCTATCAATTTCTTTAAACTCGTTTAAAGCTTTCCTCCAATATGACGTATCCTCCGCTCTAATTTCCGCTAATTTCGAAAGGTGATATACCCACGCTCCATAATATAAGCACCTTCCATGCTCACTCTATTCCTATCCTTTCAAAACAACTTATGAACAAATTCTGAATTTATAACCACCAAAATTCGATTGCACCAGTTAGAGTATTTGAAGCTAGTGTACTTGTAGTGTCGGGTTAACATTAGCATTGCTCGTGTTCGAGTTTGGTTCGGGTTGTGGTTCATGCTGGGATATGGTTTGATCTGTTCGTGTGAGGGCTGCGGTTTTAGTTCGCGATTGGTACGAATTGTTGTTCGTGTGCACCTGATTCGTCATTTCGAACGTGCCTCATCGATTTCTGGCGTTCGTGTTCGAATTGGTTTCGTACTCGTATTCTTGTTTTCAGTTTCATTCTATTCTTGCCTAGCCTAGAGGTATATCTTAAACCTATATTTACTACATATAGAATCACACTATACATCAGTAGTATGTTAAGTATGAATTCTTGTATATACTAATAACTAATATGACACTATAAAAACATCACCATAATTAAGATGAGAAGTATGTCAACACTTGTAGGGACTGATTAGTTATAAACCATCTCATGAAACGGTATAAATACGTTTAAAAACGTCATCGACTATTACGTTTTGATAATAAAGAATTAAAAACTAGCTAGGATATAAAAATAAATAGTGAAGAGTGCGAAATCGGTTTCGGTTATACTATGTACTATGACATACGAAGAAGAAGGATGGCATGCAATCGTTAGTATAGTTAATTCTTAATTGTGATTAATATTATGAAGGATATAACAGTACTACAAATTTGGTCCTGTATGGAAGCTCTTTAAATTATTATTTTGAACCAAGAAGCTTTTAATTATAGGCAAGTATTACTTGTTGTTTTGTATAAACTAAGAAGTATTAAGCAAACTCATATTTGGGTCTTCAAACCGATCATTTACGTAATATGAAGAAAGTAATAAATAATCTATTTTATTTAACCATTATATTATGTGTATGATGCCGTATATGGTCTAGTGGCTAGTCGAGAGCGCTAGGGGGCTTATTAAAATAATTCCGATATATATGAATTAAATTCGATTAGAGTTAATTATTAAAATGAATCCGAGATACATTTAAATTCGGCTAAAGTTTTGTTTTGACATTCTGAGATTTTCGAGCCTCTAAAATATAGTAACCCTAATCTTTGGAAATTGTCATAATAAATCCTAAACTTTGGTAAGTTGCACTTTAAACTTTAGATTATGATAAGTTATCATTGTAACCCTAAAAGTTGGCTAATCATGAGTATTAACCTAAAGTTACTAATTTGGGAAAACGTACTAAATATGGAAAGTTACCTAATATGAAAAGTTACTTAATATGGAAAGTTACTTAAAATGGAAAGCCGACTAAAATGAGCAATCTAAGTTAAAATAAGTTATTAATAATAAGCCGGTCATTATTACGTGTAGATTCGCTGAAGAAGGAGTAACTTCTGATCTTTATGTCTTCTATATGTTTGCACTTGCGGTTAAGGTACAGACATTCTAACCTTTCAGTAAGGTTTCTTATGACTCATGATCCGTTCCATTGCCACTATTATGATTTCTTATCTCTATACGCCTGATATCCTTGGTTCATTTGATAGTATGATTTCTTATGAAGACCCTTTTTAAAATATAACCTGGTGACTTTTGAGAAAAACTATTTTTGAAATGATTTATGTGATTACGATACGATGCCAGTTTTATATGAATGTTTTATGACTTTTATGAAATGTGTTTTCAAAGGAATACTTTTACAATAAAAAGGTTTTAAATAATTTTCTAAGTCCTTAATCTGTTTTATTCTCTAAGATTTCTCATGACTTTCTTTAACATCTTTTGTTTATTTAAATTCAAAATTTGAACCTTTGCTATGAACCCTTTTGCTATTATGCACCTTCGATTTGAACCTCATGATATGAATCTTTGATTTCGACCTTCGACTTGAACCATTGCTATAATTCCTTTGTATGATCCATATTTGATCGACCCATTTTTGTCATGATTTGCTTGATATTTGTTGCATGCTATAGTTCTTATTCTTATAGCATTCCTATGCTCTATTTGTTGCCCATTATTTGATTAATTTGTAGCCAGTCATGGGGAGTCCATGGCCTTGACACTATCTGTGGAGGTGGGTTTTAGTCCACAGCGTTCCCTTTAAGCTAGTTACTCAGGCCTATATTTATTATTGTATATGTTTACTTAGCCTAGAGCTTTGTGCATATATATTTGTTTTTGCAGGGAGCGTATGGATGCATCCTAGGTACTTTGTTTCGTTTTGAATTTGGTGAATGGGTATGTATATGCAATACACTCCATTTCACATTTGGTACATTGAGCTAGCTACTCTATGTACAATTTGATATATGATTGTTGGGCATTTCTGTTACTCTACCATGTATGTGATACTTGTTGTTCTATCCTCTCTATTGATAGTGACTTATGCTTGTCTTATTTTCATTTGCTTACACTTATGATTCGTTTCATTTTCCTTTGATTCATTTGATATTCCTTATACGTATTCCCTTTGATCATATTCTGTTGATTCTATCATATGTTCGATATTCTTTGATATTCGTGTCAACAGGTTTGCTTGGATTCATTTCAGATTCACTTTCGTTTCCCTTTTGTTATTAGCTTTTGTTTGTTTATATCTGTTCACTGGGCTTTTTAAGCTCAGCCGCATTTCTTTTCCTGTGGCAGGTTATTTAGAAGGAAGCTGGGTTTGAGGGAAAAGTGCTTAGGAGCTTTTAGTGGACTACACTGTTGATAGCTCCCCATGGATTAGAGATGGACTTATAGATTCCTCTTTTGGTTCTTAGTTTGTAATCAGTTTGGAAGCTATTATGCTTAGATTTAGCACTTTATCATTTATTAGATTTGTTTCGTAATCCTTGTATTATTTAATGTATTCCGCTTGCTTGTGTTCTGATTTGACCCCGTAATGTTACACTTTAGCCCTTTTTGGGTTGGGGTGTTACAAAGTAAGCTTCCGCTGGACCCGATTTTGGGGGTGTGACAGATTGGTATCAGAGCCTTGGCTATACGGAACTTGGTGATTTTAAAACCTAGACTATAGCTACTTTCACGAAAACTTGAACCTATGACCGCCACGTGGCTGCCTGCCAAGCTGATGCCTCATTTGTGGTTTGTTGCTGACGTATGTGGTGAGATTTGTATCTCATTATCTGATATATTATACTCACTTATTCTAGTTGATTATTATAATTGTCTGCCATATAAGCATGCTCACGTATCGTATATGTCACCGCGTTACGCCCTTTCCTTACGTAATTTCATCATTCGACCTCGAGTTTGGTCACTTGCCTTAGTCTTTCAGAACATCTTTTCCTATGTGAAGGACATAGTATTAGTATAACTGAACTGAGTATTTCAAAATTTGTGGAACCTCGGTGGAATGTAGACTGGTCATCTACATTCGACCCGGGATAGTGGGATATAGGCTGACCACCTATGTCCGACTAAGAGATGAATTTTGCGATACTGAGAATAGTTATAATGACATTTTGTATGGATTGAATTCTTTACCAAATTTCCAAATGCTTTATTCATGTGTGATTACTGAAACATTGCAAGAACATTCACACCTTTCATCACCTCATGAACCGCCGCTTAGAAGTGCGTCAACTAATCATCACATCTCATGAACATTCACGTTTATGCACGATACACTTACATCACAGTACTCTCTTTCATCACAATCTCATTATGTCACATTTGTCACAATCTGTGACCTCCGAATCGCAGGAGTCCGCCCTACATTCTCACCATCACCATCATTCCCTTCTCCATTCCCATATATAAGGAATTGGATGACACTCTATAGATTCCTATGTCACTCATCCCTCACTACTCCCAATATTGATAAGTGGATATTATCAATGACCTCCCTAGGAAAGACTTTCCATACCATCTATGAGGAGGATCCCTCGGTACATTAAGACCATTAAAAACTCAACAGAAATCTCAAGATATCGCAAAACAATTCGAACTACTATCACTGGCTTGATCGCCAAAATTCTATCATCTAGAAAGTACTGGCTTGACTGAATTAGAAGATTCGTTTCGATGCGAATGCTCACTAAGCAACGCTATAGAGATAAATCCAACCTTCTAACCAAGACTATAGAACATTCAATTGAACATGACCTCCCCAATAGACTTTATTCAAACATGTTAGACATCTACGCATTTGTGCAGACATACCTACCTGGCTATTTTATCCTCTTAATACTTTCACTTTTAAATGAATTTTTCTCCAAACTATAGTTATACGAATCATATATCTTATAAGAAACACTTTTCTGAGGCACTTATTTTGATGAGCAAATTCCTTTTGGTTAATCTTTTACAAATCTATTGGATGTTAAGAAGTTTTAAACATCAATCTTTGGCAAACCATACTATTCACCTCATGTTGAAAACAGCCCTATATTGCATAACTACTAAATTTTGAAACATCAAGAAGAATGTTACTTAGCAAGCCGTTTGCTTAAAGTTGTAAATTCATTTATTTGGGGAAGGTTTATGAACAAAACACCCAATCTCAAACCAAACTTTGAAAATCAATCATCATATTACATCATTTATACATTTAGGGTTTTGTGATTTGACGATATAGTGCATGGGAAAAATCTTAGTAATGGAAACTAAACATCGTAGGTAGAGAACGACTCGATTCATAACCTTCATGCGGTGA
Source organism: Artemisia argyi (assembly GCA_030686995.1). NCBI lineage: Eukaryota > Viridiplantae > Streptophyta > Magnoliopsida > Asterales > Asteraceae > Artemisia > Artemisia argyi. The sequence goes on from CM060685.1 coordinate 108,110,860, forward strand.
ATCAAACCTTTTATCCTAATCTATTCTTTCTGATAACACCCTTTAACGAACTTAACCTTGTAAGATTTTTTCCACAAGATTCATGATACTCATTCCAATTATTCCTAATAAAGGAATTCGATTCCCTCAAACATTCTGGAAAATTTCATTAAGATTCCTTTGGAACCATACCACCTATCATCCTTAGACCAATGGTCAGAATTAGAGAACGATTCAAACATAGGGAGATATGCCCAAATCGGGTGTGATGGATTCTGGAGGTAGTTGGGCTGACCATTTGCTATGAATCGGATTCACTTACAACAATAGATATCACACGATTCGAAGGACAACATCATTGAGACACAATTCACAAACATGGAGAGATAAACCCGAGATACATTGGACCATTCAATATTTCAGACAGTATGGGCCTAGTGGCCTACAGACTTGAGCTCCCATTAGAGCTCAGTAGCTTACACAAAAAAAAAAAAAAAATTCACATTCCAATTCACAAGTATGGCTTGTCAGATGATCCACTCGTCATTCCAATAGAGGGAACCCAACTAGATAACAAACTTCATTTTTGTGGAACAACCAACTGAAATCATGAACCGAGAGGTCAAGCAAATGAAAACAAAGTCGGATTACTATCATGAAAGCCCCTTGAATTCTCGAAGAAATCCCGAGTTCACTTGGGAGCAGGAAGACCGGATGCGACTAAAATATCATCATCTTTTCACCGAGTACACTCCAGAGACCAACATAAACTGAACTTCGGGACGAAGTTCCTTTTAGGGGGAAGACTGTCACAACTCGTAATTTCAGGTCCTTTTTCAAACGTCGAAATTTCATTATTCATCTCGGGAAGTTACTATTCATCAGTTACTATTCATTGATCACTATTTATCATTTTACTATTCATTGATCACTATTCATCATTTTACTATTCGTCGTTTTTGGACTCAGTTTGAGATTCTGAGAAGTGCTATTCACAAAACCCTATTCATTCCCAGAGGGAAATCACTATTCATGATCATCATGCATCTTCTGGTAAACCAAGTTTACGGGTTTTCAAATTCACGTAACCAGTGTGGTTTAGCTGCGAAATCCCGCATCATCAGTAAGGACACTTCATATAGACTAGAATAGTCTACATATCATCAGTAACATCATCAGCATATTAGGTCATGCACAGATATGCATTATTTTAACTTACGTATGTTCAAATATTTAATAAACGTTACCACTCAGTTTTACTACTAATATATACCCGATACTCCCGTCTACGATCCTAATACATTTTGATACTCATTACAATAATATAAAATTTATAATATTAATTTACCCGATGTTTTGAATTTATTTAGTATATATATCGTTAAAAGTTTATAATTACGGCGGTTTACGTAATTTCATACGATAATTATTTATATACCCAACACTTATGAGAAATACATTTTATACTTTTTATGACTTCATTATGTTTTATTTTGTTCCGTTAAGATTTATTTTTAGCTAACCCAGTACCCACAACAAATTATATATACACATTACAAACTAAATGTAAGACATGTACACAAAATTCAACACAAAAATCGAATTCACTGTTTCTTCATATATGTGTCGACATACACATACAAGTCACCATGTATGACTCATCTATTTGACCAAATAATCACCATTATGCCATCACATGACTAACTAAATATCCTAGTTTTCTAAATAATAAACATATACACTTCAAGAACTAGCAAGCAATATCTCTTTCTTTCTCTCCTTGTGATTCGGCCAAGTTAACAAGAAAAGAAGAGAAATCCATCATTTTTCAAGATCAAGTGATAAACAAGTTCCATTTACACTCCTAGTTAGGATTTTGAAATAAAAATCCCTAGGTTTCTTATACATTTTCATCCAAACCATCTCAAATCTTCAAGTTGCGTTTAGAGATCGTGCCTCATTTCAGTGTATCCACTTTTGTCATCGTAGCTATCGCACCAGGTGAGTCATAGCCCCTACTCTTTTAATTGTTTTGTAAACTCTTTGGGGGAGAATACATGCTCGTTTTACTTAAACGCATTACTCGGTTTACATGGTTGATTACTCAAATATTTTCAGCTTTATCTAAATACTTGTTTGATTATCCGAGTACAATACTATTCACTTGTTAACTACTTGCTATTTACTTATGGACATGAGTGCATAAATTTAAACTATTTATAGATTGCCTAAGTTAAGAACCGGTACTACATTTCATAGGTATGTGTGATTACCTACATTTCATAGGTATGTTTGATTACCTACATTTCATAGGTATGTGTGATTACCTACATTTCATAGGTATGTGATTACCTACATTATTTGGGTGCGTAACCTCTTACATATAGCTAGAAAACCTTTTCGGTGCCTTGAACTTAGTGCAATCAATTTTCTTTTCTAAACTGGTACTATGAAACTTTGTTCGATAAACTATTTATGCGTTTTGCTTATGGTCAGATTCATTTATATGGCGACATCGCCATGGCTACATTAACACTTTTACCTTTATATAGCGACATTGCTACACTTATCTTTGAATCTTGGTCGACATATTACTTTTGTTTACACAAACCAAAACATATTTGGCAGTGGGTTGTAAACATACAAGTTGTAAGTCTCGTATGGGCGGGACTTGGAACTGAGTGGATTTACGATACCTTTGCTGGGAAATCTTCATTTAAATGCTTTACATTACATTCTTTTGCACTAAACTCTATGAACTTACCAACCTCATGTTGACATTTTAGCATATATTTTAAGGTATTAAGCAATGACATTCTACTGGAGGCTTTTGGCAGGGCATGGCATGGTCACAGAAGACTTTGATATTCATTTTGGGACCGTTTTAAACTATTTTAAGGGCCTAATCCGCACTACTTTTAAGAATGTAAATTCAACACTTTTTTAAACAATTTTATTCTAATTGAATGAAGTGAAAACCATTTTTTTGCACTTGTGTTATGATACCAATTGAGTTGCATCCCAACGACATGTAAGCTTCCGCTGGACCCGATTTTGGGGGTGTAACAACTTCGGAAATCATAGTAATCTTTAGGGAGTGGGAAGTGAAGAGGGAAGAATAGGAGTATGCTTGTATATAACTGTTATATACTTGTATATAGGAATAGTTAGGGGAAGATTCTCCAACTAGGGGAAACTAAGAGATTTCGGAGAAGTGAGAATTTAGAGTCGGGGGAAAATTCGGAATGATAGGGGAAATGATGTAAGGGGTTTTAAGGTTTTTAGGAAATGGAAGGAGATTGAGTACTGGGAGAGTTGTAATACATGACATATAATGTCATAAAATAACTAGGAAGGAGATCACAACCATATATGATCATAAACAACTTGTCATACACAAGGTTTAACAAGTGTCGGTATTTATCCCATATGTCTCGTGGTTGGATTTGAAAGGATCGGGGTTTTAGGCAGATTGCCGGGTGTATAAAGGTGGAGTGGAGAAGGAGAAATAGGAAATGGATTTGTTTCTTAGGGCCCACTTTATCAGCACTTACTGAGTATCTAAAGGGTAATATCCTAGGTTTAACCTTAAAATGCCTAAAGTTCAAGAACAATATACCTAAAGAATATTTCTCTATCTTAAGGGGTTTTGGGTTTTGGGTTTTGGATTACGGTATCAAAACTAACCTAAATACTTAGGGGTTATAAGTAATACATGTCCATTGGTATTGCTTATAGGGTAAAACAAAACCTAAGGTAGATTTTAACAAGAACCCAACTTGTTATGCTTCCTAAAGATGGATAAATTTTCTAGTTCGGGATATACTAAAGTAACCTAATAAGGGATGGTCGGGGAGTAGTGTTTCTATCCTAAGAAGTATTTAAAGACTTATGGGTTGTAGGTAACACATGTCCTTTAGTATTATCTTGTGGAATAGGATGGGATTTAAGATAGGTTATAACAAGTATCCAACTTGTTGGGTTTCTTAGTAGCTAACTTAATCTCTAGGGCTATAATAGGGCAGAATGTCTTAAGGTAATCTAGTAAAGGGAAGGATTGGGTGATGGTATTTCTATCCTAAATGGTGAATAGGGAATGACAACTAGAGATTTACATAAGGGGGAGGAAAGGCATAACTTATCTTATATTATAGGTATCCTATCTTACATATCCTATATCTAACTAGTACCATTATCTATAGTGCATATCCTAGGGTGGAATTCTAACCTAAAGGTATAGGTAATAAGGGTGTACTAGTTGATAATTTCCTCCTAATGATCCTAAAACTTAGGGACTAGAGTTGGAAGGGCTTCCTATATCTAATCTAAGTATCATCGATTATCTCTTCTAAGGTATAAATCCTATTGGGTTACTACCTAGCTATCGCTATGACCTTTTTCTATCTTTAATAAAAGGTCAATAAAGAGTTTACCTAAACTATTTAGGATATTCTCAACCTAATCTTCCTAGTGTTCTAAGTGTGTCCTATGGGAATTTTTCCAACCTAAAATTTTCAAGATGAGGTAGGAAGGTTAGTGAAAAAGGATAGGGGTGCTAAAGTATGTGATCGTTTCCTAAATAGGCTAGGCTCATTACTAGGTAAGTGCGATAAAGGATGTGTGGGTTTCCTAGGTAACATTGATCCTTCGGGAATAAAGAATCCTTGGGGATTAAATGTTGGTGCACTAGTACAAAAATTGGTATTCGGCACACATAGTTTTTTTTCGAACTGTCACATGGTAACATATTTATGTGACTAAATGTACCTGAATAAAATAAACAGCCACACTTGATCCGACTTGTGTGACCATTTTGGAATTCTATTGTCACACATTTGAATATTTATGTAACTAGAGATAACTGGAAATGGGATTATTTAGTCACTTATAATTTGGGATGTGTGACAAATACAAATGAGTTTGAGACATTAGTCACACTATATATATACGTATGTGAGTATATATTGTAAATTTCTGAAAATATGAAGTTTAGGGACTGTTTTTGACATTTCTTAGAAGTTAGTGTACTTTATGAACCATTTCTTTCATTTATTTAAAATTTATAAATATAGGGACTAATTGTGTTAAAGATAGAAAGTTATATGCTTAAATGTTATAAGTTTATAAGTATAGGGTAGAAAGTGTAAATATGTAAACTTGAAGGGTATAAACGGACTATTTTCATATAAAGTATAAAAACCGATTTTGAGTTAGAAACATAACACAATACTAGGGAGCTTCATGTAAGGAGCATCATGTGGATATTTCGTTATGACGAGTTTGCCGGGTTTACGAATTAAAGTGCCCTGACTCCTCAAACGATTATTGCATGACCTCTGAATTATGATGGCCCGAATGGTATATGTTATAACTAAAACTTAATAACAACATATCTCAATAGTAGGGAACTTCATGTGAGGAGTATTAACTTCTGAATTATGATGGCCCGAACGGTACTATGTTGATAACATAATACAATAGTAGGGAGCTTCATGTGAGGAGTCTTATACTTCTGAATTATGATGGCCCAAATGTTGTTATGTTATATCTAGAAACCTTAAGAGTGATTACTTAAAAACCTAGACTAAGACTTGACATATACACATACACACCTACACTACCCCAGGATACGTGAGTGAGCTCTCTAAACCCTACCCTACTTACCTTAGACCCAGGTGAGTTTTCATAGCCTCACTTTTAAATGCTTTACAACCATGTGAGGGGGATATGATGAGGCGAAAAATGAACCGTTTTTAGGGGGTCATTTAAGCCCGGAATTGAATTTTTTTGATCAAATATTGCCCTAAATCGTTCCTTTTGTGATTTTAGGTACTTTGGGAGTGAATTCTGGAAAAGGAAGCATTTTGGATGTTTTTGGAGCATAAAAGTGAAGAAAACGGCAAAGACTTAATTTTCCATGCTGCGAACAGTACCTGACGGCGTCAAGAAGGAAATTGTGACGGCGTCAGGAGTAAAATCCATGACAACCCAGAGAAAACCTGAAGGCGTCAAGAGAAGGTTGTCAAGAGTTATTTTGGTGACGGCCTGCAAATGGACTATACGTGACGACGTCAAACCCAGATCTAGGCAGTCCGAGAACTTATTTGGCGGCGAGATGACGGCGTCAGACATTTACTCTTGACGCCATCACCTCAAAAAATATATATATACTTTTCTATTTTTCATTCATTAAGAGAGGAACTTGTGTGGAGAATACTAGGGTCGAACCTAATAATCCCTAGGTCGTTTGTAACAGTATTTTCAAGGGTTTTCACCCCTTGAAACCTTTCATGTTCAATTAAGATAAGTCCTCCTTCAATTCATTCAATATGTCTATGTGTTGTTTAAATATATCTTATGCTTGTCTTGATTTCAACATGCTAGGCTAGATCTTTCATGTGTTTGCTTAGATGTAATGAAACCTAGATGTTGATTATAGGTTGATTGCTTGTTTATAGTTGTAATGGATGAATGATTTCAATGTTAGGCTTAAGAAAACTGGAAGATCTCCATTGTGTAACTTGCTTGAACGTCTTAAGAAACATGAACCGATGTGTACTAGGTTTTTATGATTGTATTTAGTGCATGAGCGAATTCTACTGATCCCACGTTAGGTGCTTCTTAGCTGGCTCGACATAGGAGTGAAGTAGGAGCTTATAGGATTGGGGAAGTAAGTACGCCACCCCATGAATGGTGTTAAGGAATACAATCCGTCATCCATGCAAATGTAACAAGTAATTAACCTGTAAAAGATATCTAGGGAGTAGTGAAATATAAGTAAACACAATTCTCCCATATATTGCTCACACCACTAGTATAATTTAGTTTATTTTCATTTTTAATATTTTATTTTGATTGCATCTTTAGTTATTGGGTTAGTTGACTAGCAACTAATTCCGCCCAACTCCTTCAAAACCGAGATTTTTATTTGCTTTTCATAAAACCGAAAAATACAAAAAGAATCATCCCTCATCTCTAGACCTAGTTTTTAGGTTTTCTAATCCTAGCGACACTATTCCCAAGTTGAACGATCAATCCCCCGGTACTTGTCACTATACTATACTACAACGATCAGGTACACTGCCTGGTGGGGGTTGTAAGCTTCTCGAGATCCCTCGAGAGGTAAAGCCTGGTGCAATTCCCACGCATTAAGTTTTTGGCGCCGTTGCCGGGGAATAGTTATTGCTTAGGTTGGAATTTATTTTGATTAGGTCTACTCATTAGATTCCTTTTTAGTGAGATTTTTATTTTCTTTTTATTAGCTTTCTCGTAGTCTATCTTTTCTTTGTGTATTTGTTCGTAGAAACCTTTCCATTGACTCTTTTGTTCACCATTATGGAGAACGCGAATCCACCATACTACCGACCACGAAATCCATTCTACCCTAATGACATCTTGATGTTCAAACAATATCGAGATGAACCCATATATGATGCATGGACTCGTATTAAAAATTTACTCCGAATAGTCCCTCATCATAGTTTCGCTTTAGCATCCCTAACCCAAACCTTTTACTATCGTGCCAACCGATGTGACCAAATGTGCATTGAGGATTTTGCCAATAGGGACTTTAGGGAATTAAATGCTGAAGAAGCAAGGGATGCCATAGAAGATTGTGCCCAATACTATTATAGATTAGACAACCCGACAAACAACATAACAAATCAATTGACAACAAATTTGAAGGATCATGAAACAAGTTTGTTGGGGGATGAATTGTCACACCCCCAGAATCGGGTCCAGCGGAAGCATACATGCAGCTGGGATGTAACTCAATTGATATCACAACACAAGTACAAAAATGTTTTCACTTCAATCATTTAGAATAAAATGGTTTAATCAAAAATGTTGAATTTACATTGTTAAAAGTAGTGCGGAAGTAGGCCCTTAAAATGGTTTAAAACGGTCCCTAAATGAATGTCAGAGTCTTCTATGACCATGCCATGCCCTGCCAAAACCTCCTGTAGCGTGCCATTGCTTAATACCTGAAAATAGATGCTAAAGTGTCAACACGAGGTTGGTGAGTTCATAGAGTCTTGTGAAAAAAGAATTGTAATGCATATGAATGAAGATTTCCCAGCAAAGGCATCGTAAATCCACTCAGTTCCAAGTCCCGCCATAAAAGACTTGTAACCTGTGTGTTTACGACCCACTGCCAAATATGATTTGGTTTACGTGAACAAAAGTAATACTTGTATCTAGATTCAAAGATAAATATAGCAAAACTGCTATATAAATAATTTTAACAATGAGGCCATATAAGCAAGTTTTGACAAAGCTGACAATGTCGCCAGGTAAACAACTTTGACACTCCTGACAATGTCGCCAGATAAACAGTTTTGACAATCCTGACAATGTCGCCAGATAAACAATTATGACAATGAGGTCATATGATAAATCAGTCAAGTAGGAAAACAACAGTATTACGTTTGACATCACAGCCAAGTGGGGAAACCACAATACGTTTGACATCACAACCAAGTGGGGAAACCACAATACCACATTTGACATATATGAACAATTGGTGACCATGAGGTCATATAAACAAGGATGGCAAATCCCATGAAATGCAGGTAATCAAACATATCCATGAAATACAAGTAATCAACCATGTAAAGCGAGTAATGCGTTTAAGTAAAACGAGCATGTATTCTCCCTCAAAGAGTTTACCAAAAACAATTGAAAAAGTAGGGGCTATGACTCACCTGGTGTCACAACTCGTAATTTCCGGTCATTTTCCAAACTCCAACAATTTACTATTCATCAGTTACTATTCACCGATTACTATTCATCATTGTACTATTCATCGTTTTTTAGGTCAATTTGATATTCTGAGAAGCGTTCAGAAATTTTACTATTCACTTGACACTATTCATTTCCGGAAGAAATTTCACTATTCATGTGCATTACACATTTCATCGTAAACTTAGTTTACGGGTATTCAAAATTCGCGTAACCGTATTGGTTCAGGAGCGAATTCATGCATTATCATTGAGACATTTCATACGGACTAGAAATAGTCTGCATATTATTATTATAGCACTTGCATACTATTCCACTCGTAGGGTAACTAAATTAATACTTTTGGTATAATTTACTTTTACGTATAATTATTTCTAAATAAACGTTAACAAGCAATCAATAATGTGACTAACACGTCCGACACTCCCGACTATGATCCCAATATATTTTTTTTATATTCATTTTAATAATATAAAAATTATATTATTAATTTACCCGGTGTTTTGAAATCAATTACTATATTTCACGGTCGGAGCTTATAACTCCGTCGGTTTGCGAAATTTCAACCCGATAATTATTTTAACATCCGATTCTCATCAGGAATAATATTTTACAACTTTAACAACTTCGTCGTATTTTATTTCACCTCGATAACATTTATTTTTAGTTAACTCGGTACCCGATAACACCCAATACACAACCAAAACTAACTAATACTTACATATCTAGACAAGTTTATTAATTAGCCCCAAAAATTCTCCTTTTTAATCCATGTTGCCGCCCCCCCCCCTATGCCTCCTCCACAAATTGTGGATCTTGTCCCTAAACTAAATATCTACTACCAAATATATACTTCATTTCCCACACTTCTTCATTAACACATCAAGAACTAGCAAACAACTTTCTCTCTTCTTCCTCCCTTGTGTATGATCGGCCAAACAAAGAAACACCAAGAAGAACCATTAATTTTCCAAGATCAAGTGATAATCAAGGTTATTTAGTACTTCTTGTTAGGGTTATGAAGTTTAAACACATGGTTTTGCAAGTTTTTCATCTCCACTAATCCACTAATCCTTCAAGTAAGTTGTCAAACTCATTTTCATAATTTCCTCAAGTATCTTTCAATGATCATACACTTTTATTCAAGATATATATGCATATGTTGATTTATACCACTCTACATACACTTTTTATAACTTACAAGCCTTAGATATATTATATAGGTGAATCCTTGGTAGATTGTTGTGATGGATGATATTTAGGAACCCATGACACCCTAAGAATGTGTATGGTAGGATTAGACTAGTTTTGTGGTGATTGAAAGTGGTTTGGATGAAGTTCGAAACTAGGAAAATGATTTTGGAAAATATACATATACCTACTGTTACTATTTTGAAAACGTGGGAAACTCAGGAACTCAAGGTTAATTTTTGACCCAATATTTAGAAAATACTCTTTGATACGAAACTATAGCCGAAAACGGGGATAAAAACGAGTTAATAACGAAGGAGATATGATTTTTGTAAATTTAACGACGAAAACTATTTTCTGAAAAACTGCATGCTGTTTGACAGTTTTCGACGGGCAAATATAGGCGTTAAACGTAACCTAGAGGAGCCGAACTACCAAAAATATATTAGTATATACTAAAATGAATCCGTGGATATAAAGAACGAGGAAAATGAGCTTAAAACGACCAAGTTATACGCGTTTTAACATCGTCAAAACTATATATATATTTTGTCACTACTAGAAAAATAATATAACTACGTACTAAATGACATATTTTCTAGATTTCTTATTCAAGGAGTTTATTTTTTTTAACTAACGAAATACGTACGACTCAAGGTTTATTACGCGACTACTAGACGCTATTTTAAGGTTTTCAAGACGAGGAATATAACACTAACATTTTTATACGATATGCTACGACAAGTTATATACTTCTATATTTGGACTTATTTTCCTAAGTATGGAAACTGTTTTACTTTGACAATAACTAGTATTTCCAAGTTACGAGTGGTATAGGCATCATGTGCATGTGCATTCAAATTCATCACGTCATGATCTAAAGTAGATCGTTATTACTCATATTAGGTTGCGGTTAGATATCGTGCCTCATTTCAGTGTATCCATTTTTGTCATCGTAGCTATCGCACCAGGTGAGTCATAGCCCATACTTTTTTAATTATTTTGCAAACTCTTTGGGGGAGAATACATGCTCGTTTTACTTAAATGCATTCCTTGCTTTACCTAGTTGATTACCTACATTTCATTGGTATGCTTGATTACCTGTATTTCATATGACTTGTCTCTTAAACATTATTACTTATTTTATATGACCTCATTGTCAGTATTATTTATCTGGCGACATTGTCAGCATTAGTTATCTGGCCTCATTGTCAGTATTATTTATCTGGCGACATTGTCAGCATTATTTATCTGGCCTCATTGTCAGTATTATTTATCTGGCGACATTGTCAGCATTATTTATCTGGCGACATTGTCAGCATTGTTGATATAACCTCATTGACTGAATTATTTATATAGCTATTTTGCTATATTTATCTGGGAATTTGGATACCAGTATTACTTTTGTTCACGTAGGCTTTAACATATTTGGCAGTGGGTTGTAAACACACAGGTTACAAGTCTCTTATGGCGGGACTTGCAACTGAGTGGATTTACGATGCCTTTGCTGGGCGATCTTTTCTCTATAGGCATTATTTGTTAAACAAACTCTATGAACTCACCAACCTCGTGTTGACACTTTAGCATGTATTCTCAGGTTTTAAGCAATGGCACGCTACATGAGGTCTTGGCAGGGCATGGCATGGTCATAGAAGACTCTGATTATTTATATGGGGACCGTTTTAAAACTATTTTAAGGGCCTACTTCCGCACTAATTTTAAACAATGTAAATTCAATACTTTTAGTTAAACGATTTTATTCTAAATGATTGAAGTGAAAACCAATTTTGTACTTGTGCTGTAATACCAATTGAGTTACACCCCAGCTACATGTATGCTTCCGCTGGACCCGATTCTGGGGGTGTGACAGATTGGTATCAGAGCTTTGGCTATAGCGAACTAAGTGTTTTTAAAACCTAGACTATAACTACTTTTACGAAAACTTAACCCTATGACCGTCACGTGCCTGCCTGCCAAGATAATGCCTCACTTGTGGTTTGTTGCCGACATATGTGATGAGATTTGTATCTCATTATCTGGTATATTATATTCACTTATTAAAGTTGATTACTATCATTGTCTTTCATATAAGCATGTTCACGTATCATATATGTCACCGCATTATGTTTTCCATGCATAGTTTCATCATTCGACCTCGAGTTTGGTCACTTGCTTTTGTCTTTCAGAACGCCTTGGTAATTGTGAAGGACATAGTCTTAGTATAACTGAGCTGAGTATTTCAAAATTCATGGAACCTCGGTGGGATATAGACTGGTCATCTATATTCAACCCGGGATAGTGAGATATAGGCTGACCACCTATGTCTGACTCAGAAATGAATTTTGCAACACTGAGAATGGTTATAATAAAATTTTGTCTGGATTGAATTCTCTACTTAATTTCGAAATGTTTCATTTGTGTGTGTGTGTGTATACACTCTCGTTGTCGGAACATTCATATTTTTCATCACTTCGTGAAACACCGATTGGAAGCAGGTTAACTGGCCATTTCATCTCATGAATCTTCACATTGATGCACAATACACTTACATTTTCTTTTATCACAATCTCGTTTTGTCGCATTTGTCACAGTCTTTTCCCTTCTCACCATCACTATCATTTCCTTTTCCCCATCCCCATATATATATATATAAGGAATTAGGTGACACTCTATAGATTCCTATGTCACTCATCACTCTTTACTCCCAATATTGATAAGTGGATATTATCAATGACCTCCCTAAGAAAGACTTCCCATACCATATATAAGGAGGATCCCTAGGTATATTATGACCATTTAAAACTCAACAGAAATCCCAGGATATCACAAAACCACTCGAGCCACGTCAACGCGTCATATCGCAACATCAACCTTTCATTCTATAATAATCCGCTCTCGAACATCTACTACTAGGAAACATCTTAATCATGTCTCAACCTTCTTTTCTCGTTTTGAAGAGCTATGCCGCCAAGGAAAGTTAAAGTTACTCCAACTATGACACCTGTTGCTATTCGGAAATTGGTTAAGGATAGTATCGCCGAAGCTCTAGAGATCGAGAGAGCTGAGGTAGCTGCAAGAGCTGTTGAGGCCGCTTTACAGACAGGGACAGATGGACAATCCGATAATAAGCACGAATGTACTTGGAAGAATTTTAAGGTTAGTGATCCCATCAAGTTTAAGGGCACTGAAGGAGCGGTTGCTTTGATTCGCTGGTTCGAAAAGACTGAGAATGTGTTCCTCATGTGCAACTGTCCTGATGGCAGCAAGGTAAAATTCGCTACTGGTATGCTTTTGGATGAAGCTATGTCATGGTGGAATTCTTATGCTCAACCGATGGGTATGGAAAATGCCTACAAGCTCACCTGGGAGCAATTCAAGAAATTGATGACTGATAAGTTTCGCCCTCGTACTGAGGTGCAGAAGTTGGAAACAGAGTTTTATAAGCTAGTGACAGCAGGTTATGATATCGAGGCATATATCCGAAGGTTTCAGGAGTTGGCTGTGCTATGTCCAACTATGGTTCCAGATAATGAAAAGCTGCTAGAAAATTTCATCGGTGGACTACCGTGCAACATCAGTGGGAACGTAATTGCTTCTAAATCAGACACGCTGGAGGAAGCTATCAGAATGTCTCAAAAGCTTATGGCTCAAGTGATGAAGCAAGAAACTACTGTCAACAACAACAACGAAAACAAGAGGAAAAGGGATGACAACCAAGGAGACGATCAAGTATGGCAGTCAAACAAACAACATGAAGTGGTTAGGGCCTACGTTGTGAAGCAAAGTGAAAAGAAAGGTTACCAGGGTACTCTACCTAAATGCAACAAGTGTCAGAATCATCATAACCATGGACCTTGTCTTAATCCATGTGGCAACTGTAAGAAGGTTGGTCATGCAACTTGGGAATGCAAATTTCCAATCATTACCGGAGATCAGAAACCCTCAGTGACATGTTTTGGCTGTGGAGAAATAGGCCATTACAGGAATGAATGCCCAAAACAAGGAAACCTAGAGAAAAGGAACCAAAGTGGAAGGGCTCGTGGGAGAGCCTAGGTCATCGGAGGAGGAAATGGTCCACACATCAACAACGCTGAGGATGACAACAATGTTCAAGAACCAAGAACTTCTACCTTAAAAATAAACTAAAGCCTTAACTCTCTAGTGTTGTATTTCTTTTGTGTTTAATTCTACGTTCTATCGTATAAGTTTCATGTACTATTAACGAATTCCGATCTAATGAATATTTTTTTTTATCACCGCAAACTCCTAGCGATTTCATTAAGATTCCTTTGGAACTACACCACCTATTATCTGCAGACTAATGGCCAAGATTAGAGAACGATTCAAACATAGGGAGATATGCTCAGAGCATGAGTGATTGACTATAGAAATGGTTGGACTAACCATTTGCCATAAATCAGATTCTTTTACAACCATAGTTACCACATGAGCTTAGAGACTACATCATTTGAAGCACTCTATGGTCGAAGTGCCAACATCCATTGACGGATCGAAATTTGGAAAAGCCCAACTCACTAGTCCCGTAAGCATTCATGAAATAACCTGGAATTTCCTACAAATCAAGAATCAGTTACAAGTTTGATAAGTTGTAAACCCTTAGAATTTCAAGATTAATGGCAGGATTATGTTGAAAGTTCTGCCTAGGAAAGGCATGATACCATTAAGAAAAATTTGGGAAGATAAACCCGAGATACATTGGACCATTCAATATTTCAGACAGTATGGGTCTAGTGGCCTACAGACTTGAACTCCCATTAGAGCTCAATAGCTTACACGATACATATCATCATCTTTTCACCAATACCTCTCTAGAGACCAACACAAACAGAACTTCGGGACGAAGTTCCTGTTAGAGGGGAAGACTGTCACAACTCGTAATTTCCGGTCATTTTCCAAACTCCAACAATTTACTATTCATTAGTTACTATTCACTGATTACTATTCATCATTGTACTATTCATCGTTTTTGAGGTCAATTTGATATTCTGAGAAGCGTTCAGAAATTTTACTATTCACTTGACACTATTCATTTCCGGAAGAAATTTCACTATTCATGTGCATTACACATTTCATCGTAAACTTAGTTTACGGGTATTCAAAATTCGCGTAACCGTATTGGTTCAGGAGCGAATTCATGCATTATCATTGAGACATTTCATACGGACTAGAAATAGTCTGCATATTATTATTATAGCACTTGCATACTATTCCACTCGTAGGGTAACTAAATTAATACTTTTGGTATAATTTACTTTTACGTATAATTATTTCTAAATAAACGTTAACAAGCAATCAATAATGTGACTAACACGTCCGACACTCCCGACTATGATCCCAATATATTTTTTTTATATTCATTTTAATAATATAAAAATTATATTATTAATTTACCCAGTGTTTTGAAATCAATTACTATATTTCACGGTCGGAGCTTATAACTCCGTCGGTTTGCGAAATTTCAACCCGATAATTATTTTAACATCCGATTCTCATCAGGAATAATATTTTACAACTTTAACAACTTCGTCGTATTTTATTTCACCTCGGTAACATTTATTTTTGGTTAACTCGGTACCCGATAACACCCAATACACAACCAAAACTAACTAATACTTACATATCTAGACAAGTTTATTAATTAGCCCCAAAAATTCTCCTTTTTCTTCCATGTTGCCGCCCCCCCCCCCCTATGCCTCCTCCACAAATTGTGGATCTTGTCCCTAAACTAAATATCTACTACCAAATATATACTTCATTTCCCACACTTCTTCATTAACACATCAAGAACTAGCAAACAACTTTCTCTCTTCTTCCTCCCTTGTGTATGATCGGCCAAACAAAGAAACACCAAGAAGAACCATTAATTTTCCAAGATCAAGTGATAATCAAGGTTATTTAGTACTTCTTGTTAGGGTTTTGAAGTTTAAACACAAGGTTTTGCAAGTTTTTCATCTCCACTAATCCACTAATCCTTCAAGTAAGTTGTCAAACTCATTTTCATAATTTTCTCAAGTATCTTTCAATGATCATACACTTTTATTCAAGATATATATGCATATGTTGATTTATACCACTCTACATACACTTTTTATAACTTACAAGCCTTAGATATATTATATAGGTGAATCCTTGGTAGATTGTTGTGATGGATGATATTTAGGAACCCATGACACCCTAAGAATGTGTATGGTAGGATTAGACTAGTTTTGTGGTGATTGAAAGTGGTTTGGATGAAGTTCGAAACTAGGAAAATGATTTTGGAAAATATACATATACCTACTGTTACTATTTTGAAAACGTGGGAAACTCAGGAACTCAAGGTTAATTTTTGACCCAAGATTTAGAAAATACTCTCCGATACGAAACTATAGCCGAAAACGGGGATAAAAACGAGTTAATAACGAAGGAGATATGATTTTTGTAAATTTAACGACGAAAACTATTTTCTGAAAAACTGCATGCTGTTTGACAGTTTTCGACGGGCAAATATAGGCGTTAAACGTAACCTAGAGGAGCCGAACTACCAAAAATATATTAGTATATACTAAAACGAATCCGTGGATATAAAGAACGAGGAAAATGAGCTTAAAACGACCAAGTTATACGCGTTTTAACATCGTCAAAACTATATATATATTTTGTCACTACTAGAAAAAATAATATAACTACGTACTAAATGACATATTTTCTAGATTTCTTATTCAAGGAGTTTATTTTTTTTTAACTAACGAAATACGTACGACTCAAGGTTTATTACGCGACTACTAGACGCTATTTTAAGGTTTTCAAGACGAGGAATATAACACTAACATTTTTATACGATATGCTACGACAAGTTATATACTTCTATATTTGGACTTATTTTCCTAAGTATGGAAACTGTTTTACTTTGACAATAACTAGTATTTCCAAGTTACGAGTGGTATAGGCATCATGTGCATGTGCATTCAAATTCATCACGTCATGATCTAAAGTAGATCGTTATTATTCATATTAGGTTGCGGTTAGAGATCGTGCCTCATTTCAGTGTATCCATTTTTGTCATCGTAGCTATCGCACCAGGTGAGTCATAGCCCCTACTTTTTTAATTATTTTGCAAACTCTTTGGGGGAGAATACATGCTCGTTTTACTTAAATGCATTCCTTGCTTTACCTGGTTGATTACCTACATTTCATTGGTATGCTTGATTACCTGTATTTCATATGACTTGTCTCTTAAACATTATTACTTATTTTATATGACCTCATTGTCAGTATTATTTATCTGGCGACATTGTCAGCATTAGTTATCTGGCCTCATTGTCAGTATTATTTATCTGGCGACATTGTCAGCATTATTTATCTGGCGACATTGTCAGCATTGTTGATATAACCTCATTGACTGAATTATTTATATAGCCATTTTGCTATATTTATCTGGGAATTTGGATACCAGTATTACTTTTGTTCACGTAGGCTTTAACATATTTGGCAGTGGGTTGTAAACACACAGGTTACAAGTCTCTTATGGCGGGACTTGCAACTGAGTGGATTTACGATGCCTTTGCTGGGCGATCTTTTCTCTATAGGCATTATTTGTTAAACAAACTCTATGAACTCACCAACCTCGTGTTGACACTTTAGCATGTATTCTCAGGTTTTAAGCAATGGCACGCTACAGGAGGTTTTGGCAGGGCATGGCATGGTCATAGAAGACTCTGATTATTTATATGGGGACCGTTTTTAAACTATTTTAAGGGCCTACTTCCGCACTAATTTTAAACAATGTAAATTCAATACTTTTAGTTAAACGATTTTATTCTAAATGATTGAAGTGAAAACCAATTTTGTACTTGTGCTGTAATACCAATTGAGTTACACCCCAGCTACATGTATGCTTCCGCTGGACCCGATTCTGGGGGTGTGACACCTGGAGCGATAGCTACGATGACAAAAGTGGATACACTGAAAATGAAGCACGATCTCTAACCGCAACCTAATATAAATGGTATGATCTAATGTAAGAAATGAAATAATGCTACACATGCAAATACGTATGTTATCGATACCACTCGTGAAACTTGAAAATAACGTTTATCGTCGAAAAATACATTTTAGACGTCTCTGATGAGTGTGTAAATACTCATCATTTTTATCGTATCTGAACTGCCAAAATGTCCAAAAACACTCAGTAATGCATCAAAATACTAAAAATATTCCAAAATTGTGTTTTATACGTTTTATATGCAAAATGTTTAAAAACAAATGAAAAACAAACAAAGTTTGCACAATTGGCAGTTTCAGTCCCTCAAGTTTCAAAATTTGGCAAAACTAGTCCCTGGAAGTTTAAAATGAAAGAAAAGTCAACCCAAGGCAAAGAAAAGTCAAAAATTATCAAAATAAGTCCTTGGGTGAAAAAGTTTGAGAAAATTACACTTTTACCCCTAAAAATCCAAAATTGGCATAAATAGTCCCTAGAGTTTCAGTAGTTGACAGATTTGGTCCCTGGTGGGGTATTTTTGAAAGAAAAATCATTTTTGGTCCTTGGAAACTCAAAAGTTATCACATTTGATCCTTGAAAGAAAAGTTTGTGGAAATTACATGTTTGGTCCCTCAAGTTTGGCAACTTGTCAAAGTTAGTCCCCGGGAATTTGAAAAATGAAAAAAAAAGTAGTTTTTATCTTTGGACTTATGAAACTTGTCATGTTTGGCCCCTTGAAACAGGTTTGGAAGACTGACATAATCAGCCCTCAACTTTTGCAAAATTACAAATTGGTCCTTGTTAAATACAAACACCAAACGGACCTTTCTTGTTATTTACTACCAAATAAACTAAACAACCAGCCCAACACCATTACCCTTTTTCCAAGCCCATCCCCACACCTTACTAGCCCACCTCCTCAAAACTACCCTCCCCGTTTTAATAATACTCCCCCCAGTCAACACTTTGACTCCACCTCATCCCTTCCACATCACCACCCCCTACCCCTTATCCCTGCAACACCTCTACTACTCTCATCATCACACCTTCCTACACACTCAACCCCCCTGGTACTCCAAACCAAACACAAACATCCAAACAACCACTGGCATCAATAACTTCGAAGAAAATTCCAAAAGTGAGTTTCCCGCCAATAATGAAATTGAAGGCTGGGATGAAAGTAAGCATATCCAATGGATGTGAAAGCTCAAGTGGGTCCCACTAAAACCCTAAAGGCTCAGAATAAAAGGAAAAAGAAAGAGCTGAGACCAGGAGTTAGTTAATTTAGTTTTAATAGTGTAATTTTAAATTCCTCATGTAATTCACATTTTCAGTTGTTGTTTTTAGTTTAAGAAATTCGTTTCTAGTATTCTCATTGTAATCTAAGTAAGTTTTAATATTAAGTTCAAATTTCCTTGGCATACTCAGTTTGTGCTCAATTTGAGTGAAAATCTAAATTGGCTTTAAGCTTGTTGAAAGTGGTGCTTTACTGTCATAAAAGCTTATCTAAGCTCATTATTAAGGATAATAAGTTCTTTTTAGTATGAAACTCAGCTCAATTTAAATTACTTAAAAATATTAGAAAATCATTGTAAAATAAAAAATCATTGAGAAAGATGGCATAAGCATTGGAACAAAGTGGATTTGGGATATTACTGGTTCAGTAGCCTCAGGGGAGGTGTGAGATTGGTTATTGGTTCTTGGATACTTGTTCTCTGCTTGGAATGAATTTGTAAGCTTTATTTTACTTTTTGGCAAAATACTATAGATGTGATTAATACCTGCTTATTTGTGTTTCTTATGTGCTTATTTAGTGTAATGAATCTGATTTGATGTAACTTGATGCCTTCTTACTCATTTATCTTCATGGCTACTTATTTTTCTCATTTAACTGTCAAAATGCTTGATGTTGATTCATGTTGTTTTCTTTGCTCTCAGTAGCATCCTTGTGCTTAAAATAGTCTAACATACCATCACGAGTCCTTGTAAATCAGTAACATGGATTGATTCCTTCATTTGTTTTGAAATCACATAAAACAGTCACATATAAGGGTGTTTGGATCAAGTTTGGTTGCTGAGTTCTTGTTGTTGATTTGGTGTTGTTTTAGCACTAATATATTGCATTAGGTTATTTGAGGTAAATTGAAGGTCTAAAACCTGCCTTAGTTAACAGAAAGTCAAAATTCCATATTAATCTCCATATTTGTTGACTGTGTAGGATTTAGGTTGTGGTTTTCATTATATCATTGCATAGTTAGGTAACATAGATCATTTCAGTTCTCTAGTAGCTTATTATAACATATCAAGTCATTAGGATCAATCATAAACTCACCAAAGTCAAATAAGCAAGTTTTTCTCAAAAGTCAAAATGTGCATGTCTCAATTTTTTCATCTTTAGCAAGAATTAATTAGATTTTTGTGTTTAGAGTTATGGCCTGAAAATTGTTGTGGTTATAGTCCAACACCTCAACTCCAAGTTCCCAACTTCCTTTCATTTTTGTAAATTTTCTTGTGGGCCCCACCATTGCCCAAAGAGGGCTGCAGGGGAGACCCCTGCTCTGCTGTGCAGATCAGACACCCAAACACCACCCTTTGGTGGTGTTTTCCAGCCACCACAGTGGGCCCCACTACCACCATTTGGTTTTTCCCAAACCCCCTCCTACCAGGTTACATAAGTTGACCACTTGCTTGACCTAGAACCTTGTGGACCCCACCTAAATATAGCCATCAAGTCTGTCCCAATTTTCAGTCCTCAAGCAAGGATCCAAGTGCTTATTTGTAGCTTTTTGGCTTATTCTGTGAGACTTATTGGCTTTTTCTTGCATAAACATGTTTCCTAAACTTATTTAGATCTAATTCATCCAGAGTGGGTCCCACTTTTGGTCATTTTAGCTCATTTCACCATTTGGTCAAACAAAGTCAACTGTTGGCTTTTTGCTTTCCATTTAGCTTATTTTCAAAGTTATAAAAAGTTTGTTTTCACAAAAGTTTATTGTTTTCTGTTGTAAAAAAGATTGGGAAAAGAAAAATCCAGAAAAAACAAAGTAATTTTAAGTGATAGTTTCTATTTAATTTTATTTAAATTTTATTTTTCATTTTTTTATTTTTATTAAGTACTTAGCTTTTTTATATTTTTATTAAATTCCTCATATATTAAAGTATTTATAATAATTTTTCAGATTTTTATTTTATCATTTAGTATTTATTAGAATTAATCCTAGTTTTATTAATTATTAATTAATAATTAGTTTAAAATAGCATAATTAGTTTTTATTAAGCAAAACCTAGTTTTTATATTTTTTATAGCTTTTATATGTTATAAAATAATTTTAGAAATTTTATTAGAATTTTGACTGTTCATTTTCCATTTTTCTTAATTTAAAATAGTTTAATTAGATAATTAATGTTTAATTAGTAATTAATTAATATAAAATCCACAAAAAGACAAAAACACGTATTTTTAATTTTAAAACTTATTTTTAGTTATTTTATAATTTTAGGAATTTTATTTTCATTTTTCTAGTGTTTAAATAATATTGTATTATATTTAAGTTGTTTAAATATTAATAATTAGTAATAATTAGTATTTAATTAATATTAAATAAATAATTAGTGTTAAAATTTATTTTCTTTTTCTAATTTTTTTTTATCTTTTAGTTTGTAAAAAAGTCATTTTCCCCCCCTGGGTGTTTTCAGATTTCCGTTTTCACTTTTTATTTTGTACGTCTACGTTTTATTTAAACGTGAACGTACGCGTTTTAAGTTTTAAACGTTTCTGGTTTTTCTTAGCTTCCAGTCTTGTTCATATAGTGTATTTAAGCTATTATCTTTCATATTCCATTAGCGTAATCATTCAAAACCTTTATTACCCCTTTCCTGTCCAAATTCACCAGATCACAAACCCGTTTTGATACCATCCACACCTCGTCGGGACATAACGACCCGGGGAAACACTATACTTCCGCGGAGATTGACTCTGAGCTGTCTTTGACTTTATTGACCTTGGTCAAAAATATCTGACTGTTTGGGCTCAATCAGTCTCATTAAGTTAATAACCACTTTTCATGTAATTAGGTTGAAACGGTACTCCACAATCCTCGTTTGGTGTTTTATCGGTAAATATAGTATTTTCGTCGTAAAATAACACTTTTTATTACTTGAAAATATGACCAAAATGGCCTCGCAAAACTAGTCGCAAAATATTGTACGTTAAGTGTTAATGGTCAAGCTCGGCGTTTTTGAAAACCTTGTAACATTATCTAGGTGTTGTCTCATTTAACTTTTGATCGTACGCGCCTTGACGGTTAAGAAATATGGCTTTCAATGTCATTACTTGGAAAATATAGTTTTCAACACTTAGCAAATTTTATTACCAAAAGCTGTCAATTTATTATAAGTTTTGTCGGGTTTCAAACACGTATATCTTGGTCGTTATGAACTTGTTTTCTACGTTCTTTATATCCCCGGAATCATATTAATATATACTAATATATTTTCAGTAGTTCGGCTCCTATAGATTAAGTCTAACGCCTCTTTTTGTCCGTCGAAAATTGTACAACAGCACGTTATATTTTCAGAAAATAGTTTTCGTCTTTAAACTTGCAAAAATCATATCTCCTTCGTTATAAGCTCGTTTTAATCCGTTCTTTCGCCCACGGATTCGTTTTTGAAATTATTTTCTAAATCTTTGGTCAAAAATTACCCACCATCTACTGATTTTCCCACGTTTTCAAAATAAAGACAGTAGGTATATATATAGTTTCAAAAATCATTTCTAAGGTTCCAAACTAGTTTCAACTTCAACCAAAACCCTTTCAATCACCACAAATCTAGTCTAATCTTACTATACACCTTCTTAGGGTGTCATGGGTTCCTAAACATCACCAATCTTGGTGGATCTCTTGAAGTTACTAATAAAAATTATAGATCTAAGATTAAAGAGTATTATTGTATAAAGTGGTATATATAACATATATATTTGCATGATCTACTACTATGACTTGAAAATACATTAAATGAAAGTATGAAAAGATTAAAAAGTTTACTTGAAGCTTACTTGAAGATTTGAGGTGATTCGAAGATGATTATGTTAAGAAACCTTGGGATTTTTATTTCAAAATCCAAGCAAGGAGTATAAATGAGACTTGATTATGACTTGATCTTCAAAATTTTATGGTTTCTTCCTTGATATTTGTTGTTGGCTGAAATTTTAGAGAGAAGAAAAAGATAGAGAGAAATTTTTGCTAGTTTATGTTGGTTAAAAGAAATGTGAAATGAGATACTAAGGTTATAATTCTTGGTGTAGATATTTAGGAGACAAGATCCCTAAATCAAGGTGGGGACGGTGGGTTTTAGTAAGAAAAGGATGAGTGTGTAAGTAAAATGAAGACTTTTGTGTAGATTAAGTTAGTTATTGTGTAGTTTAGGTGTTACTGGGTACCGAGTTAACTAAAAATAAATCGTGTCGTGTTGAAATAAAATATGACGAAGTTGTAAAAAAATTATGAAATTACATTCTTGATAAGAATTGGGTATTAAAATAATTGTCGGGTTGAAATATCGTGATTCGACGTAATTTTTAGCGTCTACCGGAAAATATTGTAAATGGTTTCAAAACACCGGGCAAATTAATAATATAAATTTTATATTATTATAATGAGTATGAAAAATATATTAGGATCGTAGACGAAAGTATCGGGTATATGTTAGTAGCAAAACTGAGTGGTAACGTTAATTACAAATTAAGCATACGTAAATTGAAATAATGCATATCCGTGCATGATCTAAAGTGCTGATGACGTTACTGATGATATATAGACTACTCCAGTCTATATGACGTGTCCCTACTGATGATGCATAAATTCGCAGCTAAACCTAACTGGTTACGCGAATTTAAAAACTCGTAAATTAGGTTTACGAAATGATGAACGACAATCGTGAATAGTGATTTCTTTCCGGGAATGAATAGTGTCATATGAATAGTAAAATTTTCGAACACTTCTCGGAATCTCAAACTAATTCCAAAAATGATGAATAGTGATCGGTGAATAGTAAATGATGAATAGTAATGGATGAATAGTAACTTCCCAAATTGAATAATGAAATTTTGACGTTTGAAAAAGGACCTAAAATTATGAATTGTGACAGTCTTCCCCTCTAACAGGAACTTCGTTCCGAAGTTCAGTTTGTGTTGGTCTCTGAAGTGTACGCGGTGAATAGATGTGGGTATTTGAGTCGCATTGCGGTAATAAAAGATAGAACATTCTTAGATCGGAATTCGTTAATAGTACATGAAACTTATACGATAGAACGTAAAATAAAACACAAAAGAAATACAACACTAGGGGGTTTAGGTTTCCGTTTATTTTTAAGGCAGAAGTTCTTGGTTCTTGAACATTGTTGTCGTCCTCAGCGTTGTTGATGTGTGGACCATTTCCTCCTCCGATGACCTAGGCTCTCCCACGAGCCGTTCCACCTTGGTTCCCTTTCTCTTGGTTTCCTTGTTTTGGGCATTCATTCCTGTAATGCCCTATTTCTCCACAGCCAAAACATGTCACTGAGGGTTTCTGATCTCCGGTAATGATTGGAAACTGGCATTCCCAAGTTGCATGACCAACCTTCTTACAGTTGCCACATGGATTAAGACAAGGTCCATGGTTATGATGATTCTGACACTTGTTGCATTTAGGTAGGGTACCCTGGTAACCTTTCTTTTCACTTGGCTTCGCAACGTAGGCCCTAACCACTTCATGTTGTTTGTTTGGCTGCCATACTTGATCGTCACCTTGGTTGTCATCCCTTTTCCTCTTATTTTCGTTGTTGTTGTTGACAGTAGTTTCTTGCTTCATCACTTGAGCCATAAGCTTTTGAGACATTCTGATAGCTTCATCCAGCATGTGTGGTTCAGAAGCAATTACGTTCCCACTGATGTTGTGTGGTAGTCCACCGATGAAATTTTCTAACAGCTTTTCATTATCTGGAACCATAGTTGGACATAGCACAACCAACTCCTGAAACCTTCTGATATATGCCTCGATATCATTACCTGCTGTCACTAGCTCATAAAACTCTGTTTCCAACTTCTTCACCTTGGTACAAGGGCAAAACTTCTTAGTCATCAATTTCTTGAATTGATCCCATGTGAGCTTGTAGGCATTTTCCATACCAATCGGTTGAGCATAAGAATTCCACCATGACATAGCTTCATCCAAAAGCATACCAGTAGCAAATTTTACCTTGCTGACATCAGGACAGTTGCACATGAGGAACACATTCTCAGTCTTTTCGAACCAACGAATCAAAGCAACCGCTCCTTCAGTGCCCTTAAACTTGATAGGATCACCAATCTTAAAATTCTTCCAAGTGCATTCAAGCCTATTATTGGATTGTTCATTCGTCTCTGTCTGTGAAGCGGTTTCAGCAGCCCTTGCAGCTACCTCAGCTCTCTCGATCTCTAGAGCTTCGGCTATACTATCCTTAACAAGTTTCCGAATAGCAGCAGGTGTCATAGTTGGAGTAGCTTTAGCTTTCCCTGGTGGCATAGTTCTTCAAAACAAGAAAAGAAGGGTGAAACATAAATAAGACGTTTCCTAGTAGTAGGTATCCTAATGTGGATTGCTATAGAACAAAAGCTTGACGTTGCGATATGACCAGTTGACGTGGTTCGAGTGGTTTTGTGATATCCTGAGATTTCTGTTGAGTTTTAAATGGTCATAATGTACCGAGGGATCCTCTTTATAGATGGTATGGAAAGTCTTTCCTAGGGAGGTCATTGATAATATCCATTTATCAATATTGGGAGTAGTGAGTGACGAGTGACATAGGAATCCATAGAGTGTAAGCTAATTCCTTATATATATATATGGGGAAGAGAAATGATAATAATGGTGAGAAGGGAAAAGACTGTGACAGCTGCGACATAATGAGATTGTGATGAAAGTAAGTACGCACACATGAATGAAACATTTGGAAATTTAGTAGAAGATTCAATCCAAACAAAATTTTATTATAACTATTCTCAATGTTGCAAAATTCATCTCTGAGTCAGACATAGGTGGTCAGCCTATATCTCACTATCCGGGGTCGAATGTAGATGACCAGTCTATATTCCACCGAGGTTCCATGAATTTTGAAATACTCAGTTCAGTTATACTAAAATTATGTCCTTTACAAATACAAAGACATTCTGAAAGACTAAGGCAAGTGACCAAACTCGAGTTCGAATGATGAAACTATGCAAGGAGAAGGCGTAACATGAGACGCATATGTTATGTAAGATGCTAATAGGGAAGAAAATTATGGTAATCAACTAGAATAAATGAGTACGATATATCTAATAATGAGATACAATTCTCATCACAAAAGTCAGCAACAACTACCAATGAGGCATCAGCTTGGCAGGCAGGCACGTGGCGGTCATAGGTTTAAGTTTTAGTGAAAGTAGCTATAGTCTAGGTTTTAAAAACACTTAGTTCGCTATAGCCAAAGCTCTGATACCAATCTGTCACACCCCCAGAATCGGGTCCAGCGGAAGCATACATACAGCTGGGGTGTAACTCAATTGATATCACAAGACAAGTACAAAAATGTTTTCACTTCAATCATTTAGAATAAAATAGTTTAATCAAAAATGTTAAATTTACATTGTTAAAAGTAGTGCGGAAGTAGGCCCTTAAAATAGTTTAAAACGGTCCCCAAATGAATGTCAGAGTCTTCTATGACCATGCCATGCCCTGCCAAAACCTCCTGTAGCGTGCCATTGCTTAATACCTGAAAATACATGCTAAAGTGTCAACATGAGGTTGGTGAGTTCATAGAGTCTTGTGAAAAAAGAATTGTAATGCATATGAATGAAGATTTCCCAGCAAAGGCATCGTAAATCCACTCAGTTCCAAGTCCCGCCATAAAAGACTTGTAACCTGTGTGTTTACGACCCACTGCCAAATATGATTTGGTTTATGTGAACAAAAGTAATTCTTGTATCTAGATTCAAAGATAAATATAGCAAAACTGCTATATAATTTTAACAATGAGGCCATATAAGCAATTTTTGACAAAGCTGACAATGTCGCCAAGTAAACAATAATGACAATGAGGCCATATAAAATAAGTCTGACAATGTCGCCAGGTAAACAACTTTGACACTCCTGACAATGTCACCAGATAAACAGTTTTGACAATCCTGACAATGTCGCCACATAAACAATTATGACAATGAGGTCATATGATAAATTAGTCGAGTAGGAAAACAACAGTATTACGTTTGACATCACAGCCAAGTGGGGAAACCACAATACGTTTGACATCACAGCCAAGTGGGGAAACCACAATACCACATTTGACATATATGAACAATTGGTGACCATGAGGTCATATAAAGCGAGTAATCAACCATGTAACGCAAGTAATGCGTTTAAGTAAAACGAGCATGTATTCTCCGCCAAAGAGTTTACCAAAAACAATTGAAAAAGTAGGGGCTATGACTCACCTGGAGCGATAGCTACGATGACAAAAGTGGATACACTGAAAATGAGGCACGATCTCTAACCGCAACCAAATATGAATGGTATGATCTAATGTAAGAAATGAAATAATGCTACACATGCAAATACGTACGTTATCGATACCACTCGTGAAACTTGAAAATAAAGTTTATCGTCCAAAAATACATTTTAGACGTCTCATTAAGTTAATAACTTTTTTTCATGTAATTAGGTTGAAACGGTACTCCACGATCCTCGTTTGGTGTTTTATCGGTAAATATAGTATTTTCGTCGTAAAATAACACTTTTCATTACTTGAAAATATGACCAAAATGGCCTCGCAAAACTAGTCGCAAAATATTGTACGTTAAGTGTTAATGGTCAAGCTCGGCGTTTTTGAAAACCTTGTAACATTATCTAGGTGTTGTCTCATTTAACTTTTGATCGTACGCGCCTCGACGGTTAAGAAATCTGGCTTTCAATGTTGTTACTTGGAAAATATAGTTTTCAACACTTAGCAAATTTTATTACCAAAGGCTGTCAATTTATTATAAGTTTTGTCGGGTTTCAAACACGTATATCTTGGTCGTTATGAACTCGTTTTCTACGTTCTTTATATCCCCGGAATCGTATTAATATATACTAATATATTTTCAATAGTTCGGCTCCTATAGATTAAGTCTAACGCCTCTTTTTGTCCGTCGAAAATCGTCCAACAGCACGTTATATTTTCAGAAAATAGTTTTCCACCCAAATATGTGAGGTTCGCCTTTAGATTTGATAGGAAAAGCATTTACTATTAGTGCTTATGAGTGTACCGGTAGCATTTAGATTCTAGAACTTGCGTTAGTGATGCATCCCGAGACCGCTTGTGAGACTACATTCGTGTAGTAGGATTTACTACATGATAAGAGGCATTAGGATCACCCTTGTGTTAAACCCGTATCATAATTACTTGACCATTTAAGTCATATTACTTGGCTAGTTAAGTCAATTAATTTTTCCCACACCATTAGCGTTGTACTCATTTTTAGTACACAAAACCCCTAGTACATCCCTCCGAGCCTATCTTTTCGTTTCTAACTTTAAGCATCGTACTTAAAGGAAGAATTTGTTACACCCCACTTAAATGTATACCCAAATCGCCTTAGCCTTCCGTGTATGCACTCATCTTTAGTGCATTATTGTTATTTGTTTAAACCCTTAGTTAATTATCTAATTGATTACATGGTTGCTAAGTCGAGTCATATCCTTGTACATATTGTTTTGGGACGATTGGGACTCATGGGTAAAGTACTTATTTATGGAGTAATGGGGAAGAACATCATATTATTACCCCCATATGTGCGTTAGTCTTAAAAGTACTCCAAGTGTTTTGATTTTCTTAATTCGAGTCATTAGATTAGTTTATTGTAAAAGTATGTAAAAATTCAAGTGTAAGGGGAATATTCATTCCCTATGATGTATTATTTTGGATGGTAGGGTAAGAGTGTATGCAAAAAAAAAAAAAAAAAAAAAAAAAAAAAACGAAAAAATCAAGAAAAAGAAAAAAAAAATAGAAAAAGAAAAAGAAAAGAGAAAAACATACGGACTACCATCCCTTTTCATTCTATGTTCATTTTATGTTTTTGTTATTTTTGATTTATTAGCTTAAGTCGAGTCTAGTCTTGGCTAAGCAACGCCATATTGTACATGTAATTAACCAAGATTGTTAACTCGCCACCAGTAAAGACTGCCTATATCCAACAAAACCGTGTTTTCCATATCCCTATACCTAACGTTACAACCCTTTAAAAGACCTCTTTGATAGTTTATCCTAGGTGCTTACGCCATGTGGTGGAAGTTTGATCCTTTCCCAAGCCTATGGTAATCTATTTTTCTATGACAGGTAGTGAGAGATGTTTTCCATTTCCATATTGTGATATTACTTTATTACACCCGAGAGATGTGAGTATCTAAACACTATTTGTGAGGTGCTAGTGTATGACCTCCGTGCTGGTCTTTGGTCTTTAGTGGAACGATTATTTGTTGTAATTACTTTTATATTAGTGTTAAATGACCCCTAACTTGTATTTTGATTAGAATAAAAGCGCATTTGCTTGAGGACAAGCAAATCTCAAGTGTAAGGGTATATGATGAGGCAAAAAATGAACCGTTTTTAGGGGGTCATTTAAGCCCGGAATTGAATTTTTTTGATCAAATATTGCCCTAAATCGTTCCTTTTGTGATTTTAGGTACTTTGGGAGTGAATTCTGGAAAAGGAAGCATTTTGGACGTTTTTGGAGCATAAAAGTGAAGAAAACGGCAAAGACTTAATTTTCCATGCTGAGAACAGTACCTGACGGCATCAAGAAGGAAATTGTGACGGCGTCAGGAGTAAAATCCAAGACGACCCAGAGAAAACCTAAAGGCGTCAAGAGAAGGGCGTCAAGAGTTATTTTGGTGACGGCCTGCAAATGGACTACACGTGAGGGCGTCAAACCCAGATCTAGGCAGTCCGAGAACTTATTTGGCGGCGAGATGACGGCGTCAGACATTTACTCTTGACGCCGTCACCTCACAAAATCTATATATACTTTTCTATTTTTCATTCATTAAGAGAGGAACTTGTGTGGAGAATACTAGGGTCAAACCTAATAAACCCTAGGTCGTTTGTAACAGTATTTTCAAGGGTTTTCACCCCTTGAAACCTTTCATGTTCAATTAAGATAAGTCCTCCTTCAATTCATTCAATATGTCTATGTGTTGTTTGAATATATCTTATGCTTGTCTTGATTTCAACATGCTAGGCTAGATCTTTCATGTGTTTGCTTAGATGTAATGAAACCTAGATGTTGATTATAGGTTGATTGCTTGTTTATAGTTGTAATGGATGAATGATTTCAATGTTAGGCTTAAGAAAACTGGCAGATCTCCATTGTGTAACTTGCTTGAATGTCTTAAGAAGCGTGAACCGATGTGTACTAGGTTTTTATGATTGTATTTAATGCATGAGCGAATTCTAGTGATCCCATGTTAGGAGCTTCTTAGCCGGCTCGACATAGGAGTGAAGTAGGAGCTTATAGGATTGGGGAAGTAAGTACGCACCCCCATGAATGGTATTAAGGAATACAATCCGTCATCCACGCAACTGTAACAAGTAATTAACCTTTAAAAGATGTCTAGGGAGTAGTGAAATCTAAGTAAACATAATTCTCCCATATATTGCTCACACCACTAGTATAATTTAATTTATTTTCATTTTTAATATTTTATTTTGATTGCATCTTTAGTTATTGGGTTAGTTGACTAGCAACTAATTCCGCCCAACTCCTTCAAAACTGAGATTTTTATTTGCTTTTCATAAAACCGAAAAATACAAAAAGAATCATCCCTCATCTCTAGACCTAGTTTTTAGGTTTTCTAATCCTAGCGACACTATTCCCAAGTTGAACGATCAATCCCCCGGTACTTGTCACTATACTATACTACAACGATCAGGTACACTGCCTGGTGGGGGTTGTAAGCTTCTCGAGATCCCTCGAGAGGTAAAGCCTGGTGCAATTCCCACGCATCAGGATACATGCTTTAAATTGAATACAAGTCTTTTTCTTTGGTTGTTGCACGAGTAAGCTATTTGCCACCCCTACATAACAAAATTCATGAATCTAATCACTTGTGATATATTACATAAGTGAACGCGAATATAATTGATAGATCTATTGGAATTTAACAACTCCCGGTGGTACTACCTCTCTCTGGAGGGTACCAATAAGTATTATATTTGAACCCTCTAAAGGATTAACCTTGGCAAGTTATCCTTTCTCTCTATCCCGTCATGGTATGGTCTGCAGACCCCATGATCTGGACCATTAATGTGTGATTCATTAGCTTAGTGCAATGTACCCGCTATCTCTAAATTTTTCCACACATAGGGTTTAAGCTGAACCCTGTGGAACTTGTATTCATACACCCTATCTACTTAAACCTATGACTCTCACTCAACATTAGTGTTGACTCTTTAAGCATGTTATCCTTGGTAATTGAGCTCTTTAGGAACCCTGGCACGGAGAAGTACTGGACATGAGGACATCCAGAATAGTTATCATTCATCTGTTTTTGCCTTAAAACGTATCTTAAGGGACCTCTCTTTTGGTAAAAGTATATCTTTTACTGTAAAAACTCTGATGAATAAATGTATGATAACACCTTTTTCAAAAACGTCTCTTTTCAAGTCGTTTTCTATTATCTTGTCTTTGTTTCCATGAAGTAATACCCCAAACACTTAATCCGCTGCGATCTGTGAAAATGGGGGGGGGGGGGGTGGTGTTACAGCAAGTTTCATGGATTGAAAATGGAAGACCCGATTCAACACATCAAGGATTTCTTGAAGATAGTCGACACCATCCATGCGGACGGAGCTACTCAAAATACATCGTGGCTACAGTTCTTTCCATTTTTCCTTCAAGGAAAAGCAAGAGAATGGTATGATAGACTTCCTTCTGAATCCATCTTTACATGGGAACAACTCATCGCAAAATTCTACGATAAATGCTTCCCACCCGGAAGAACTTCGGCAATTAGGGACAAAATCCTTCGCTTCCGCATTGGGCAAAACGAACCTATTCATAAATCTTGGATTCGATTTAAGGATCTCTTACGACATGCCCCCATCATGGCATCTAGCTTTGGCTCCTTGTCCAAGTTTTCTATGAAAATCTTTCTCAGAATGACCAGAATGGAATTAACAACTCGATAAAAGGAAGAATAACCAAATTAAGCGCTGAGGAAGGGTGGAATCGAATCGAAGAATACGCTCAAGATAAAGACGATACTTGGGATGAACCCAATTCGGTCATGAGTGTATCCAAGATCATAAAAACCCCCTCCCATGAGAGCCGTCTGAGAAAGCTGCAAGACAAAGTGTCATATCTAAAGGGGTCTCGAAGACTATCAAACCCCTACTTAATTTGTGACCAATGTGGAGGCCCGCATGAAGTTGAAGAATGTAGGAATGAACCATCCACTGAGCATGTTTGTCTGTCAGGTCACGATATCTTCGATGACCATACTCTTCTATTTTTCTATCAAACTGGCGACGACACCTCTTGGGGTAACTATGTAAAAAAGAAGAAAGGAGAGGAATATAATAACCCACAAACACCCATTACTATCATTCCCATTACAAATACCTATAGTAGGTATTTCACAGGTTAATTTTTGCTTTTTATATACATTATTACTTGCATGACTCACTAGACCTGCTCACGTATCTACACAAGCCAAATAACTCAAAACTCACATCCTATAAACCCCAGGTATGTAAAGCATAAACTCATAACAACACCATAATAAGTAATTCACTAATCTAAAACACTAAGCATAACACAAAACCCTAATAAACCCTAAACAAAAACTTAAGTAGGATTATGTGCTTATCTGAACCTATATGCTTAGCTTAACTAGTATAAATGTGTCCAAGGCTTAAGCATGAGTTTCCTTAGGAATATTAGGATACATTAGGACTATTAAGCTATAGAATAAACCCTTAGAACTGAGATACAAAGCCCCTAAGCCCTAAACCATAACTAGGTCATAGATAACTAGAATTAGGTCTAAACCCTCCCAAAACTTCCCCATAGGTCACTACCACTTAGTATAAGCCTTTTAGAACTTAGTAATAGTTATTAGATACCCTTAGGACAATAACCTAGGCACAAAACCATAGGATAAACCCTAGTCCCTCACTAAACACACTTAGGTCATTTAGGTTACAAAACTAGGTCAAACCTTTCCCATAAGTTACCATCACTTAGAATAAACCCTTTAGGTCTTAGGATTAGTCACTAAACACGCTTAGGAACTTAACTTAGGCACTAAACCTTAGGTAAAACCTTAAACACTTAATAAGTAGAAACTAGGTCTAAACTTAACTAAAACAAGTAAAACTTAAACATAAGCACCTCAAACACCTCAACCTAGCACTCTAACACCTTAGTCATACCCAAGCACACACCCTAACACCTCTAAGCACATACACCAGTAGGTGCATCACCTACTTGACTAATCTACCACTAATCCACCCTAAACCATCACTAATCCACCACTAAACCACAACTAATCCACCCCTAATCACCCTAAACACCCTAACTAGCTTACAAGCACCTCTAAGCTTCCAAGCTAGGAGGTGTGTAAGCTACTTGTCACCTCCTTTCCCCTAAACCGCCTACACGACATCACCACCACCACATACTCCCCAAACCGCCATAGCAGCCCCCTAGCAACTCCTCTAGCTCTTCCTTGTCATCTCTAGCTCATCCTTGTCACCCCTCCTTCCTCCTTACACGTTAGAAGACAACCATGTTAAGTATACTTGGCCACCACTCCTCTCGACCCCTATAAATACCCGCGACCCATGCATCATTCTAAACCATCCCACTCTTCTTCTTCCACCTCAAATTTTTGTACCTAGTAGTAGTTTAGAGATCATAGAAGAGCTAATAGTCGAGCTAGGAGGACCTTGCATGGTATCGAGTCTCATTTCTAGTCACAAAACTCTAAAACCCTCGTAAAAACCCTAACCCTAGTTCTAACCCACGTAAACCCCCTTAGCCAAGTAAGTCTTACATTTAGTTTATTTAGCTTTAGTTTAGTCTTAGGATAGATTTAGGATGCCTTAGATACCCTAGGAACCCTTGCAGGAGCCTTGAACCATTTTAATTGCTAGTTTACGTATTAAAACCCTAGACCGAGTCATAAACTTTCATGCATGCTATAAAATATTAGTATAGGTCATACACTAGTTATACATAACCTAGATAAGTTAAAATAAGTAAAACATAGGCTAGAAAACTTAATCACTAGATAAAATATAAGTTACATGCATATTAGGACTAGTTTTGCAAAACTTTACATGCATAAGGGTATATATCATAAATTCCTGAAATTATAAAGTCTAAGGACTGTTTTTGACATTTCCTAGAAGTTATAAGTATTAAGGACTAGTTTTACATAATATTCAAACCCTAGGATAGATAATAACATAAGTATAAACTAAAAAGGACTAAAAACGTAAATAGTATAAAGTTAAAGGTCTAAAATGTTAAATATCGAAAACTTAGGAGTCTTAGGTTAGTTACATAAAATATAGAAGTCTGGGGACTAGTTGTGTCAAGTATAGATAGTTATTAGTATAAGTAATATAAGTAATATAAATTTAGGGTAGAAAACGTAAATATATAAACTATAAGGGTAAAAAGTGAAAATATCATATAAGTATAAAACCTAAATAAAGTTAGAGGCATAACACAATAATAGGGAGCTTCATGCGAGGAGTACTATGTGGGTATTTCGTTTTTGACGAGTTTGTTGGGTTTACGAATTAAAGAGCCCTGACTCCTCGAATGATTATTGCATAACTTCTGAGATATGATGGCCCGAACGGTGATATGATTATAACTAATCCCTAATAACAACATAACTCAATAATAAGGAGCTTTGTGTGAGGAGTACTAACTTCTGAATTATGATGGCCCGAACGGTATTATTTTGATAACATAATACAATAGTAGGGAGCTTCATGTGAGGAGTCATATACTTCTGAATTACAATGGCCTGAACGGTGTTATGTTATATATAAAACATTAACAAACCTAAAAACAATAACTTGAGAAACATAAACATGATAACTAAAGCTTGACATACATACAAAACCAACCACATACTAGGATACGTGAGTAAAGCGGTCTAGTTCCCGAGTCGCTATTTGCATCACTTAGATTACTCTACACCCAGGTGAGTTTCGTAGCCTTACATCTTTTTAAATACTGTGAGTGTTCATAACCTCACACCCTTTTAAAATTCTTTCACTTTAAATGCTTCACAAACCCTGTAAGGGGGATACATGCTAAATGCTTTACTTAAAACCGAATACAAGTGTTTTTCTTTGGTTGTTTGCACGAGTAAACTAACAGCCACCACTACATAAACAAAATTCATGAATCTAATCGTTTGGGACGTTTTACCCAAGTGAACGCGAATATAGTTGATAGATCTATTTAAGTTTGACAACTCCCATTGGTATTAACATCCCACTAGGTGGTACCAATAAGTACTATATTTGAATCCACTCAAGGTATAACTTTGGCAAGTTATCCTTCCATCCCCTCATGTTGGGTCTGCAGCCCACATGACCCGGATCGTTAAGGTGTGATTCATGAGCTTAGTGCAACCTACTAAACTCCTGATAATTGTGCATGCATCACAATTATCACAAAAACTTGCATTTTTCCAGATGGGTGTAACAACTGAACCCAGGTAACTTGTATTCACTAACCCCTAAACCTATGATTCTCACTCAACACCTAGTGTTGACTTTTTAAGCATGTATTCTAGGTATATTACTTCTATGGATCCATGGCAGAAGGAGGTACTGAATTCGGAGGACTTTTCATGGTTATCATTCAAACACAACCAACCTAACTCTCAGATTTTTGGGACCTCATCAAAATTAAAAGTACGTCTTTTATAATTAAAACTCTGATAATTATGAATGATAACTAAATTTTCAAAACGTCTCTTTTCGAGTCGTTTTCTATTACTGTATCTGTGATTCTACGAAGTAATACCCCAAACACTTTATCCATTGCGATCAGTGAAAAATGGGGGTGTTACAGATTGGCATCATAGCTTCAGTTGTCGAGAACAAGGTCAAAACCTAAACTACAACTATTTTTCCTAAACCCGAGGAAGTCCTCAGTACCTCTGCCATGCTCCATTACTATATGTGCTAAGGTAGGTATAATAATTGCTTGCTTAACTGCTTAATGATTTACAGTATTTTTTTTTATTATATAGTTATGTCTACTCCCCTTTACTCTACCCCTATCTTATCTAGTCCACATCCGAAGAATGATCTTTCCTCTCCTAATGTACTAGATTGTTCCCCTAAACCCTATAACTTTGAAGACTCTAGGAATAGTTTAGATAACCCTCATTTAAAACACATAAGAGATTTCTATGCTAAGACATCACCCCTACCTCCCCTAAACCCTATTATACATCCACTTTTTCCTACCCATAAAACAGAATCCCATGGTTTCTTTCTTCCGAGAGAACCATATATACCTAAACACCCTATCCCCACCTATACCCCTAGATTTGACCTTAGGCAACCCTATACCTTAAACCCCACCCCTTACTTAATAAACCCTCCCATTCCATCTTGGAAAGATGAAATTGGAGAAAAACCCTCTAGGTTGACTCTAGAAGATGAGGAAAACCAATTAGAGGAGATTTTAAATAACTTAGATGAAATTTTCTTGATCTCCTTGAGAAGATAGAAAAAGGTCATAATAATAATAACTTAGATAATCAACCAGACTATAGTAGTTTAAGAAAGAATTTACAAGAAAACCGTTTTAAAATAGCTAAAATACAGAAAAACCAAATGAAACATCACCATACAATAGCTTTTGCCCGCTTTAGGATTTGCACTTTAGAAAAGATAATAGATAATGATGAGGAAAACTTAGAAAACACTAACTCATAGAATTAGGAAATTGGGAAACTTTAGAAAACCCTAAGTAGATAAATAACCCTAGGAAAATATGGCTTAGAATAGTTAGAGCCTATAGGATAAGTAGAATAGGAAATAAATAAAATAAGTTAGGATTCAGAAACTACCTGGTACCCCTCAATTAGGATAGATTTGATAACTAAACTTAGGACTACCTTTCACATTAGGACACCCTTAGAAAACCCTTATGAAAAACCTATAACCTACCCTTAACCCTTACCCTTAGGATCTTAGGAAACCCACCCCGATGTATTAGGTATATAGAATCTCGAAATTGTTTTAAATTTCTCTTACTCTAACCCTTTTCAACTCTTTTTCCCCTTACCGATGGTGAGAATCCTCATTCTTCACCATAGAGATCTGAATTCTTTCTCCTCTGATCTCTAAACCTTCACTTCTTTCCTTAGCTTTCTTAAGCTATCTTTGTTCTATTTAGAGATCTACCCCTACTATTCCATATGTAAATATATGATCCTCATATATAAGCATATTCCTAC
Source organism: Artemisia argyi (assembly GCA_030686995.1). Taxonomy (NCBI): domain Eukaryota; kingdom Viridiplantae; phylum Streptophyta; class Magnoliopsida; order Asterales; family Asteraceae; genus Artemisia; species Artemisia argyi. The sequence continues at coordinate 108,148,288 of CM060685.1, forward strand.
TCTTTATTCCCCTAGATTACTATGATACCCGAGCTAGTTTTCCCCAATCCCCTTTAGTAAACCCCAAAACCTTCGTTAGAATTTCCATACTTGAGGTTAGAAATAACATTAGGATTAGAAAACCTTAGACCATTAGTATTAGAAAACCTTAGACCATTAGGATTAGAAACCAAAACCCCCACCCCAATAGACATAGGATAAGACTTAATAGGAAAACATTAGGATTAGAATATAGATTAGGAAAAACTTAGGATTAGATAACCCTCACCCTAAGCCTTTAGACCCCTAGTTTAGGATAGACACACTTACCCCATAGGAATAAGTAGATTTAGGTCATAGATTACCCATACCTAGCCCTTAGGATAACCAAACTTATACACTTGAGGATTTTAGATTATACCTTAGGATTTGACAATTTTTAGAATACTCATTAGGAAATTTCACTTAGGAGATACTATGGATAGTGCCTTAGCTGGTTTCAAATCCCTAGGAATAGTAATACTCATAATAATAGTATTAATGGTAATAATAGACAACCTAAAACAAAAGAGAAAACCTGAAACAACACCTAAAAATAAGGATATACCTAGTCAACTCTTAGGAAAGAAAACACTTAAACCTAATCCCTCTTTAGAACCCTCTACCTCAATGGAACCAAACATCTCACCCTTAGAAATTAGGATTAGTTAGGAAAAACTAGAAGAACCTTAGGGGGAAAACAAAACTCTGGGAAGAAATCTAGTAAATCTAAAACTCCGTTAGGATATTCTCCTTCAGGTATCCTATACTCTTACTCTTCCGTTTAATCTCATCTTTTCATTTATCTCTTTCTACCATTTAAATCTTTTCCTCTCACTTCCTCATACTCTTCCATTTAAAATCCCATTTTCCCTCCTTTTTCCCCACTCCACAAATTAAAACCATACTTTTCCATTTTCCCCACTCCTATACTTTTCCCCACTCCACCCACTCCAAACTCCTTTTCCTTTTCCATTTCCCCTACTTTACCATTTCATCCTTTTTCCTTTCTCACTCCACCCCACTCCCATAAATCCTTTACTCCATTTCCCTTCATTTTTTTAATTCTCCATCATTTTACACTCTATTTTCTTCTCTCTATATTCTCTCCCTACCTCATCCTGCAATGCTCTATTAGCTAGAACTTGCATTTCTCGTCATAACTCAAGTTTCTATTAGTTAGAACTTGTAAGAATATCTACATCGAACTTTAATCCTCATTATGTTCGACTATGATATTAAATCTCGCTTTGCAAGAAATTGTAAAAATGAGATCTTCTACGTCCGTCATTCTAGTCTTAACATGGGAATCTACCATGTGACAAGTTGCTAAACCGGAGAACTTTAGAACTTGTCTCTATCATGACTAGAACTAGTCTCTATCATGACTAGAACTTGTCTCTACCTTGACTAGAATATTCCTCTACCGTATCTAGAACTTGTCTTCACTGAGATGAAAACTAGTTGTCATATCAGTTAAAACTTGTCTCTAAAATATTCCTTTACCATATATCTTAAATATGGTAAAACTCTCTTCATTTTCCACCGATACTACTTAAGGATGATTTATGATGACTATCCTCTTAAAATGAACTAGGATGTACCTACATTTTAATGAGAAAGTTGTAAGTCAAATAGGTTAAGAATTTATACACTCTTGTTTTCAAATATTGGGACGCCTTTATTTTCAAATAATGAGATAAAAAAACCTAAGTATCTGGTATCTGTACAAGCAATTCCTACTCCGCTTGTGCAAAATCTTCTTTCTTTTAACATCATTTTCCTCGATAATCCTCTTCTTTCTCTACTTTCTCGACTTATTCTCTCCCATACTCCTATAATCGTCAAAATCTCAGGACGAGATTTTTTCTAAGGGGGTAAGACTATAACAACCCACAAACACCCATTACTATTATTCCCATTACAAATACCTATAGAGGGTATTTCGTTTTGCTTTTTATATACATTATTACTTGCATGACTCACTAGACCTGCTCACGTATCTACACAAGCCAAATAACTCAACACTCACATCCTATAAACCCGAGGTATGTCAAGCATAAACTCATAACAACACCATAATAAGTAATTCACCAATCTAAAACACTAAACATAACACAAAACCCTAATAAACCGTAAACTAAAACTTAAGTAGGATTATGTGCTTATCTGAACCTATATGCTTAGCTTAACTAGTATAAATGTGTCCAAGACTTAAGTATGAGTTTCCTTAGGAATATTAGGATATATTAAGACTATTAGGCTATAGAATAAACCCTTAGAACTTAGATACAAACCCCCTAAGCCCTAAACCATAACTAGGTCATAGATAACTAGAATTAGGTCTAAACCCTCCCAAAACTTCCCCATAGGTCACTGATACGTGGGAATCGCACCAGGCTTTAACTCTCGAGGGATCTCGAGAAGCTTACAACCCCCACCAGGCAGTGTACCTGATCGTTGTAGTATAGTATAGTGACATGTACCGGGGGATTGATCATTCAACTCAGGAATAGTGTCGCTAAGATTAGAAAGCCTAAAAAGTAGGTCTAGAGGTGAGGGATGATTCTTTTTGTATTTTTATATTTTATAAAAGCAAGTAAAATCTCGGTTTTTGGAAGAGTGGGCGGAATTAGTTGCTAATCAATTAACCCAAAATGACTAATGATGCAATCAAAATAAAATAACAAAAATGAAATGAAATCTAATTAAACTAGTGGTGTAAACAATAATGGGGAAAGTTGTGTCACTTAGGTTTCATTACCCCCTAGATATCTTTTACAGGTTAATAATTTGTTACAATTGCATGGATGATGGGTCATATTCCTTAATACTAGTCGTAGGGCCGTGTACAATATTCCCTAACTCTATAGGATCCTACTTCACTCCTATGTCGAGCTGTTAGAAGCTCCTAACATGGGATCATTAGAATTCTCCTACGTATTAAATACAACCAAAAATCATAGTACACCTCTGATCATGTTTCTTAAGACGTCCAAGCATGTTACAAATGGAAGTCTGCCAGTTTTCTTAAGCCTAACATTGAATACAATCATCCGTAACAAATATAAACAAACAATCAACCCATAATTAACTTCTAGGTTTCACTACATCTAAGCAAACACACAAGAGATCTAGCCAAGCATGTTAAATTGAAGACAAGTGTAAGATATATTCAAACAACACATAGACATATTGATTGAATTGAAAGAGTACTTATCTCAATTGAGCATGAAAGGTTTCAAAAGGTAAAAACCCTTGAAAAAGCTGTGAAAATCGGACTAGGGTTTATCTCCAAAGTTACACCCTAAAAGTTACAGACTAATGAATGAAAATTGCAAAACTATATATAGATTTTACAGGGTGACGGCGTCAAGAAAGAACCTTTGCCGTTTTCTTCACTTTTATGCTCCAAAAACGTCCAAAATGCTTCCTTTTCCAGATTTCACTCCAAAAGTACCTAAAATGACAAAAGGAACGATTCAGGGCAATATTTGATCAAATAAATTCGAATCCGGGCTAAAATGACCCCCTAAAAACGGTTCATTTTTCGCCTCATCAAATACCCTTACACTTGAGATTTGCTTGTCCTCAAGCAAATGCGCTTTTATTCTAATCAAAATACAAGTTAGGGGTCATTTAACACTAATATAAAAGTAATTACAACAAATAATCGTTCCACTAAAGACCAAAGATAAGCACGGAGGTCATATACTAGCACCTCACAAATAGTGTTTAGATACTCACATCTCTTGGGTGTAATAAAGTATATATCACAATATGGAAATGGATAACATCTCTAACTACCTGTCATAGCAAAATAGATTACCATAGGCTTGGGAAGGGATCAAACCTCCATCACTTGGCGTAAGCACCTAGGATAAACCATCAAAGAGGTCTTTTAAAGGGTTATAATGTTAGGTGTAGGGATATGGAATACACGGTATTGTTGGATAAAGGCAATATTTACTGGTGGCGAGTTAATCATCTTGGTTAATTACATGTACAATAAGGTGTTGCTAAGCCAAGACTAGACTCGACTTAAGCTAATGAATCAAAAATAACAAAAACATAAAACAAACATAGAATGAAACGGGATGGTAGTCCGTATGTTTATTCTTTCTTCTTTTTCTATTTTTTTTTCTTAATTTTTTGATTTTTCCTTTATTTTTTTTATTTTCATACACTCTTACCCTACCATCCAAAATAATACATCATAGGGAATGTATATTCCCCTTACACTTGAATTTTTACATACTTTACAATAAACTAATCTAATGACTCGAATCAAGATAATCAAAACACTTGGAGTACTTTTAAGATTAACGCACATATGGGGATAATATATGATGTTCTTTCCCATTACTCCATAACACTAGTACTTTACCCATGAGTCCCAATCGTCCCAAAACAATATGTACAAGATATGTCTCGACTAAGCAACCATGTAATCAATTAGATAATTAACTAAGGGTTTAAACATGTAACAATAATGCACTAAAGATGAGTGCATACACGGAAGGCTAAGGCGATTTGGGTGTACATTTAAGTGGGTTATAACAAATTCTTCCTTTAAGTAAGATGCTTAAAGTTAGAAACGAAAAGATTGGCTCGGAGGGGTGTACTAAGGGTTTCGTGTACTAAAAATGAGTACAACGCTAAGGTGTAGGAAAAATTAATTGACTTTACTAGCCAAGTAATATGACTTAAATGGTCAAGTAATTATGATACGGGTTTAACACAAGGGTGATCCTAATGCCTCTTATAATGTAGTAAATCGTACTACACGAATGTAGTCTCACTAGGGGTCTCGGGATGCATCACTAACGCAAGTTCTAGAATCTAAATGCTACCAGTACCCTCATAAGCACTAATAGTAAATGCTTTTCCTATCAAATCTAAAGGCGAACCTCACATATTTGGGTGGAAAATTTTTCTGAATGGTACGGTTTTGTGTTAGTCATATGACTCCTATCCATGAGACGCTTGCTAAGGCTAAAGTTTCACTCCTAAATGTTGTAAAAATTTTTAAATTTGGTGCTAAAATTAGGCTAACAAGTATTTCTCATAGTTTTATTACACACCTACCATTAAACAAACAAACTCAAGTGCAATAGTATCCTATAAGGTATCATCATTTACCCTCCCCTTACACTTAGGATGAACATTGTCCCCAATGTTCAATTAAAGAATGTAAAAGTGAAATAGGTAAAAGAATGAAATCAAATACTCCCCTGATTCATTCAGTGTAGATTGTGTGGTAACAAGGTTAGATCTTCCTCCAAGAAAATGAACATTCAAAGCTTCCCTTCCAGAAAAATAAATCATCTTCTTGTCATAAATAACCTGTTAAACCTGAGAAAACAAACAAGGCAACCTCGCTTAAAATCGGCGGCAATCTATATATACTAACAAATCCTAGAAAATAAATTAAGGTATAATGCTTGTGGAATGAATGTTTGCAGATTTCCTGGAGTTTATAAAACTAAGGAATTAACAAGAACTTCATGACTCCGTTAGAAAAACAAAACTCGCAAAATTTCCAGAATTTTACACATGACGCCATCAGGAATTAATTCCTGACGCTGTCAGAAGTGACCTGCAGAAATCTTTATATTAAGTTTCCAGAAAATTTCTGGAAAGACTTATGTCCTACTTCCTGGAAAATCCTGCAAAACATCATTATGACTCGATACAAGCATTTGACTCTAACAAATACTAATACACATGTCCGTTTAATATTGTGGAGAATCATGATCAATTTCGTTCTTAAAAACAAATTTGGGGTTTCCCCTTTACACTTATTTTTTTGCAAAATACCTTTATATGAAGTTAAGACAAAGTTAAACGACAAAATAAAGCATTTTCACAATTTTAGTTTGAAACATGATCTACCAACAATAAAAAATAAAGCATGCATACGGAAGCAAATAACAATCAAACAAATAAAAAATCACACAAAACATGGGTTGCCTCCCAAGAAGCGCTTTTCTTTATTTACGAGTCTTGTAGCTAGACTCAAGGTCATGGGCACCGTTTTCCTTTCCCACTTCTATGCTAATTCAAAGCATCTAATCCAATTGTCATCACGCTTGTACTCAGGGCCTAGATTCATGCAACCCGAATAGTATGTTCGCCTCCTCTCATAGTAAACATCATCATCAATTTCTTCGTCTTTAAACTCATAAGGTCGAATCTCATCAATTGGTAAATTCTTAATTTCCTTTAATTCTTCCCTCATCTGAGGCATCATAAAAGTGATCTTTTCTATCCCATCGGTAAACCGAACTATTCCCTTCTCACGATCACAATACATCTTAGTAATCTCAACAAAAGGTTGCCCTAGGACCATTTCTCCTAAGTGTGGATCTATAATGCCTCTAACATCTTCTAGGATTACAAAGTCGCATTGATAAATACAATATCCTATAAAGATATGTAATCCTTTCACTCTTTTGACAAAATTACACAGTCGATTAGAGTTGTAGGGGTCTTTTCTAGGGCTTAACCTTTCATTCATTATCCAATTGTAGTTGAGCCTAGACATAATATTCATGGGTGCCTTTAAATCAATATATGTATGCTCTCTAGACATGTACCCAATCATGCAAGGAATTTTTATGTTCCTAAAGTTATGCCTCCTAATCCATGGCATTCTCCTATATTTCGTGGGACAAGGGTGTTGTAAAAGGAATCTATGGTAACTCAATTCTTCCGGGGTTGGGGAGAAGTCTGTAAACTCAATTTTCGTCTGGAGGGGTTTATTGAATTCCTTAAATGTGTTAACTTCCCTCTTTCTTCTTTTACGCACTATAAGCCTCTTGCTAACTTCTAAACGGCGATTCTCTAAATCCATAAAGACAAATCTTATACGAACAAAGACAAGAAGAAATAAGATAGACTAAAGTAAACCTAGAAAATAAAAATAAAATCTTGCTAGAAAGGAATCTAGCAAGTAGACCTAATAAAAAGAAATCCTAACCTAGACAATAACAATTCCCCGGGCTGCGGCGCCAAAAACTTGATACGTGGGAATCGCACCAGGCTTTACCTCTCGAGGGATCTCGAGAAGCTTACAACCCCCACCAGGCAGTGTACCTGATCGCTGTAGTATAGTATAGTGACAAGTACCGGGGGATTGATCGTTCAACCCATGAATAGTGTCGCTAGGATTAGAAAGCCTAAAAACTAGGTCTAGAGGTGAGGGATGATTCTTTTTGTATTTTTATATTTTATAAAAGCAAGTAAAATCTCGGTTTTTAGAAGAGTGGGCGGAATTAGTTGCTAATCAACTAACCCAAAATGACTAAAGATGCAATCAAAATAAAATAACAAAAATGATATGAAATCTAATTAAACTAGTGGTGTAAACAATAATGAGGAAAGTTGTGTTTACTTCGGTTTCATTACCCCCTAGGTATCTTTTACAGGTTGATAATTTGGTACAATTGCATGGATGACGGGTCGTATTCCTTAATACTAGTTGTAGGGCCGTATACAATATTCCCTAACTCCATAGGATCCTACTTCACTCATATGTCGAGCCGTTAGAAGCTCCTAACATGGGATCATTAGAATTCTCCTACCCCATTAAATACAACCAAAAATCATACTACACCTCTGATCACGTTTCTTAAGACGTTCAAGCATGTTACCAATGGAAGTCTGTCAGTTTTCTTAAGCCTAACATCGAAAACAATCATCCGTAACAAATATAAACAAACAATCAACCCATAATTAACATCTAGGTTTCACTACATCTAAGCAAACACACAAGAGAAATAGCCAAGCATGTTAAATTGAAGACAAGTGTAAGATATATTTAAACAACAAATAGACATATTGATTTTATTGAAAGAGTACTTATCTCAATTGGACATGAAAGGTTTCAAAGGGTAAAAACCCTTGAAAAAGCTGTGAAAATCGGACTAGGGGTTATCTCCAAAGTTACACCCCAAAAGTTACACACTAATGAATAAAAATTGCAAAACTATATATTGATTTTACAGGGCAACAGCGTCAAGAAAGAAATTCTGACGCCGTCAACTCGCCGCCCATAATGAAATCGGATTACCTAGATCCACTTTTGATGTTGTCATGTGTAATTTTGCTCTGGGCCGTCACTAACATTTGGACCATGACGGCCTATGGTGACGCCGTCATGTCCCTAGTACAAAATCTCTAGACCGTCACGGACTTTATCCACTTCCACCTCTTGTATTATTCTTGACGCCGTCATTAAGAAATTTGTGCGCCGTCAGGTACTGTTCCCAGCAAGGAAAATTAAGACTTTGGCGTTTTCTTCACTTTTATTCTCCAAAAACGTCCAAAATGCTTCCTTTTCTAGATTTCACTCCAAAAGTACCTAAAATAACAAAAGGAACGATTCAGGGCAATATTTGATCAAATAAATTCGAATCCGGGCTAAAATGACCCCCTAAAAGCGGTTCATTTTTTGCCTCATCAGTCACTACCACTTAGTATAAGCCTTTTAGAACTTAGGAATAGTTATTTGATACCCTTAGGACACAAACCTAGGCACAAAACCATAGGATAAACCCTAGTCTCTCACTAAACACACTTAGGTCATTTAGGTTACAAAACTAGGTCAAACCTTTCCTATAAGTTACCCTCACTTAAAATAAACCCTTTAGGTCTTTGGATTAGTCACTAAACACACTTAGGAACTTAACTTAGGCACTAAACCTTAGGTAAAACCTTAAACACTTAATAAGTAGAAACTAGGTCTAAACTTAACTAAAACAAGTAAAACCTAAACATAAGCACCTCAAACACCTCAACCTAGCACTCTAACACCTTAGTCATACCCAAGCACACACCCTAACACCTCTAAGCACACACACAAGTAGGTGCATTACCTACTTGACTAATCCACCACTAATCACCACTAATCCACCCTAAACAATCACTAATCCACCACTAAACCACCACTAATCCACCCCTAATCACCCTAAACACCCAAAGCAGCTTACAAGCACCTCTAAGCTAAAAAGCTAGGAGGTGTGCAAGCTACTTGTCACCTATTTTCCCCTAAACCGCCTCCACGACAACACCACCACCACATACTCCCCAAACCGCCATAGCAGCCCCCTAGCTACTCCTATAGCTCTTCCTTGTCATCTCTAGCTCGTCCTTGTCACCCTTCCCTCCTCTTTACACGTTAGAATACAACCATGTTAACTATACTTGGCCATCACTCCTCTCGACCCCTATAAATACCCGCGACCCATGCATCAATCTAAACCATCCCACACTTTTTCTTCCACCTCAAATTTCTGTACCTAGTAGTAGTTTAGAGATCATAGAAGACCTAAGAGTCGAGCTAGGAGTACCTTGCATTGTATCGAGTCTCATTTCTAGTCACAAAACCCTAAAACCCTCATAAAAACCCTAACCCTAGTTCTAACCCACGTAAACCCCCCTAGCCAAGTAAGTCTTACATTTAGTTTATTTAGCTTTCGTTTAATCTTAGGATAGATTTAGGATGCCTTTGATACCCTAGGAACCCTTGCATGAGCCTTGAACCATTTTAGTTGCTAGTTTACGTATTAAAACCCTAGATCGAGTCATAAACTTGCATGCATGCTATAAGTTATTAGTATAGGTCATACACTACTTATACATAACCTAGATAAGTTAAAATAAGTAAAACATAGGCTAGAAAACTTAATTACTAGACAAAATATAAGTTACATGCATATTAGGACTAGTTTTGCAAAACTTTACATGCATAAGGGTATATATCATAAATTCCTGAAATTATAAAGTCTAGGGGCTATTTTTGACCTTTCCTAGAAGTTATAAGTAGTAAGGACTAGTTTTGCATAATATTAAAACCCTAGGATAGATAATAACATAAGTATAAACTAAAAAGGACTAAAAACGTAAATAGTATAAAGTTAAAGGTCTAAAATGGTAATTATAGAAAACTTAGGAGTCTTAGGTTAGTTACATAAAATATAGAAGTCTAGGGACTAGTTGTGTCAAGTATAGATAGTTATTAGTATAAGTAATATAAGTAATATATATTTAGGGTAGAAAACGTAAATATATAAACTATAAGGTAAAAAGTGAAAATATCATATAAGTATAAAAACTAAATAAAGTTAGAAGCATAACACAATACTAGGGAGCTTCATGAGAGGAGTACTATGTGGATATTTCGTTTTTGACGAGTTTGTTGGGTTTACGAATTAAAGTGCCCTGACTCCTCGAACGATTATTGCATATACTTCTGAGATATGATGGCCCGAACGGTGATATGATTATAACTAAACCCTAATAACAATATAACTCAATAATAGGGAGCTTTGTGTGAGGAGTATTAACTTCTGAATTATGATGGCCCGAACGGTATTATGTTGATAACATAATACAATAGTAGGGAGCTTCATGTGAGGAGTCACATACTTCTGAATTACAATGGCCTGAACGGTGTTATGTTATATATAAAACATTAACAAACCTAAAAACAATAACTTGAGAAGCATAAACATGATAACTAAAGCTTGACGTACATACAAAACCAACAACACACTAGGATACGTGAGTAAGGCGGTCTAGTTCCCGAGTCACTATTTGCATCACTTAGATTACTCTACACCCAGGTGAGTTTCGTAGCCTTACATCTTTTTAAATACCGTGAGTGTTCATAATCTCACACCCTTTTAAAATGCTTTCACTTTAAATGCTTTACAAACCCTGTCAGGGGGATACATGCTAAATGCTTTACTTAAAACCGAATACAAGTCTTTTTCTTTGGTTGTTTGCACGAGTAAACTACAGCCACCACTACATAACCAAAATTCATGAATCTAATCGTTTGGGACGTTTTACCCAAGCGAACGCGAATATAGTTGATAGATCTGTTGGAGTTTGACAACTCCCATTGGTATTAACATCCCACTAGGTGGTACCAATAAGTACTATATTTGAATCCACTCAAGGTATAACTTTGGCAATTTATCCTTCCGTCCCCTCATGTTGGGTCTGCGGCCCACATGACCCGGATCGTTAAGGTGTGATTCATGAGCTTAGTGCAACCTACTAAACTCCTGATAATTGTGCATGCATCACAATTATAACAAAAACTTGCATTTTCCCAGATGGGTGTAACAACTGAATCTAGGGAACTTGTATTCACTAACCCCTAAGCCTATGATTCTCACTCAACATCTAGTGTTGACTTTTTAAGCATGTATTCTAGGTATATTACTTCTATGGATCCATGGCAGAAGGAGGTACTGAACTCAGAGGACTTTTCATGATTATCATTCAAACACAACCAACCTAACTCTTAGATTTTTGGGACTTCATCAAAATTAAAAGTATATCTTTTATAATTAAAACTCTGATCATTATGAATGATAACTAAATTTCCAAAACGTCTCTTTTCGAGTCGTTTTCTATTATTGTATCTGTGATTCTATGAAGTAATATCCCAAACACTTTATCCGCTGCGATCAGTGAAAAATGAGGTGTTACAAGGAAGGACCTGAATTCAAAGTCAGGAGTACTTTTGAAGAATATCTCGGGCACTTCACGCATGAAAAGAGCTTGTTACTAAAAGACCTTGATGGATTCATCAATGAGCAACAAAGAGAAATTAATGGCAGGTTTGCCGAACTTCATGCTGCCCTTGATTGCAAAAGTAAATCACCCCACAATCAACAAGACCCATTGTTCACCTTCAAAACTCGGGCTAGAATAACAACTAGGGACCTACCATACCCAACTCTGCATCCCATCACCACTGAGCCCAACACTTCCAATGAAGAAGAAGATAGGAATGGAGAAACCCCCGAGCCTCCTCCTCTCGTAACTCTTCCCACTCCACCCAAGCAACCTGAAAAAGTCCCGTATCCGTCACGCCTCAAGAATCAAAAGGTTGAGAATGTTAATAGGAGAATCTTGTCATACTTGAAGGATTCTGTTGTCACCATCCCCCTCATTGATGCATGTTACCATATCCCTAAATATAGTACATACTTCAGGAGGCTTCTTGCCAACAGAAAGAAGCTTGAGGGTCTAGTAACTTTGGGGGAAGAATATTCTATGGTCACCCAACGAGGACTACTGAAAAAGATGGATGACCCAGGCAGTTTCACCTTACCATGCTCCATAGGATCCTTATCTATAAAGAATGCACTGGTTGATTTAGGAGCAAGCATAAATCTTATGTCGTATTCTATGTTCCTCAAGCTAGGATATTCAAGGCTGAAGCATACGCGCATGAATATTCAATTGGCTGATAGATCAGTCAAATACCCCTTGGGAATATGCGAGAATGTGTTAGTCACGGTCAGAAAGTTCAATTTCCTGGTTGATTTTGTAATCTTGGAGATGGAAGAGGATGACAAGGTGCCTATCATCCTTGGTAGACCATTTCTAGCCACTACTCGCGCTTTCATTGATGTTCATGATTGCAAATTAACATTTCTAGTAGGGACCGAAAGCCTGACCTTTAGCATCAAGGATACGATGGATTTTTCTCTTGCACTAGATAACCAACTATACTTCATTGGGGAGGTCGATGAATTCACCAATATCATTGATAAATGTATTGATGAACAAATTGAAGCCGGTTGGTTACGAGACAACAATATCCTACCAATCCACAAAGAGAATGAAGAGACATAGGTTATCAACATGGTTACTTTCTATCCTAGAAAAGAAACCATTGAACCACTCGAGCTCTGTAAACCTGAAAACAAGCTCAAACATTCCATTATCGAGCTACCCAAATTAGAACTAAAGGAGCTCCCAAATCACTTAGAATATGCTTTCCTTCAAGGAAAGGATCAATTTCTAGTAATCATAAACTTGATGCGTGGGGATTGCACCAGGCTTTACCTCTCGAGGGATCTCGAGAAGCTTACAACCCCCACCAGGCAGTGTACTTGATCGTTGTAGTATAGTATAGTGACAAGTACCAGGGGATTGATCGTTCAGCTAGGAATAGTGTCGCTAGGATTAGAAAACCTAAATACTAGTTCTAAAGATGAAGGATGATTCTTTTTGTATTTTTATATTTTTTAGAAAGCAAGTAAATATCTCGAGTTTGAAGGAGTTGGGCGGAATTAGTTGCTAGTCAACTAACCCAATGCTAAAGATGCAATCAAAATAAAATACTAGAAATGAAAATAAAACTAAATTAAACTAAGGTTGTGAGCAATAAGTGGAGAAATTGTGTTTACTTAGATTTCACTAGTCCCTAGATATCTTTTACACGTTAATTACTTGTTATAGTTGCATGGATGACGGATTGTATTCCTTAATACCATTCATGGGGTGGCACACTTAACTCCCCAATCCTATGAGTGCCTACTTCACTCCTATGTCGAGCCGGCTAAGAAGCTCCTAACATGGGATCATTAGAATTTACTCATGAATTAAATACAACCAATAAAACCTAGTGCACATCAGTTCATGTTTCCTAAGACGTTCAAGCATGTTACCATTTGGAGATCTGCCAGTTTTCTTAAGCCTAACATCAAAATCATTCATCCAATACAACCATAAACATGTAATCAACACATAATCAACATCTAGGTTTCATTAGATCTATGCAAACACAAGATAAATCTAGCCTAGCATGGTGGAATTAAGACAAGCACAAGATATAGACAACAAACACATAGACATATTGATTGAATTAGAAGAACACTTATCTCAATTACACATGTAAGGGTTCAAGGGCTGAAAACCCTTGAAAAACCTGTAAAATTCGTAATAGGTTCGGCCTTAGGGTTTCTCCAAACTTCTCTCTTTTTATGAATGAAAATTAGAAAACTATATATAGGAAATTGAGGCTGACGGCGTCAAGACCAAATAGGTGACGCCGTCATCTCGCCGCCAAAATAATTCTCGGACAGCCTGGATCTACATCTGACGGCATCATGTATTAGCTTCTCCCAGGCCGTCACGTGTTTAACTCTTGACGCTCTCCTTGTGACGCCTTCATGTTTGCACTGGGCTGTCATGCAATTTACTCTTGACGCCGTCAGGATGTTACTCTTGACGCCGTCACCTACTGTTCCCAGCAAGGAAAATTAAGTCTTTGGCATTTTCTTCACTTTTATGCTCCAAAAACGTCCGAATTGCTTCCTTTTTCCAGAATTCACTCCCAAAGTACCTAAAATCACAAAAGGAACGATTTAGGGCAATATTTGATCAAATAAATTCAATTCCGAGCTTAAATGACCCCCTAAAAGTGGTTCATTTTTTGCCTCATCAAAACTCCTCCTTGGGTGATGGACAGAAGGATAACCTCTTGGCTGTCTTAAAGAATATAAACGGGTTAGCGCATGGAGTGTAGCTGATATAAAGGGAATCGACTCGACCTTTTGCTCACGCAAAATCCTCATAGAGGAGGATTATAAACCAACCGTTCAACCTCAAAGGCGAGTGAATCCCAACATCAAAGAAGTGGTGAAGAAAGAAGTCATCAAACTCTTGGACGCCGGTCTTATTTATCTGATTTCCCAAAATAATACATCATAGGGAGTGAACATTCCCCTTACACTTGAATCTTTACATACTTTACAATAAACTAATCTAATGACTCGAATTAAGAAAATGAAAACACTTGGAGTACTTTTAAGATTAACGTACATATGGGGGTAATAAATGATGTTCTTCCCATTACTCCATAAAATAAGTACTTTACCCATGAGTCCCAATCGTCCCAAAACAATATGTACAAGGATATGACTCGACTTAGCAACCATGTAATCAATTAGATAGTTAACTTAGGGTTTAACAAATAACAATAATGCACTAAAAATGAGCGCATACATGGAAGGCTAAGGCGATTTGGGTGTAAATTAAAGTGGGGTGTAACAAATTCTTCCTTTTAGTAAAATGCTTAAAGTTAGAAACGAAAAGATAGGCTCGGAGGGGTGTACTAGGGGTTTCGTGTACTAAAAATGAGTATAACGCTAAGGGTGTGGGAAAAATTAGTTGACTTAACTAGCCAAGTAATATGACTTAAATGGTCAAGTAATTATAATACGGGTTTAACACAAGGGTGATCCTAATGCCTCTTATCATGTAGTAAATCCTACTACACGAATGTAGTCTCACTAGCGGTCTCGGGATGCATCACTAACGCAAGTTCTTGAATCTAAATGCAACCGGTACACTCATAAGCACTAATAGTAAATGCTTTTCCTATCAAATCTAAAGGCGAGCCTCACATATTTGGGTGGAAAATTTTTCTGAATATACGGTTATGTGCTAGTCATACAATCTCCTATCCATGAGACACTTGCTATGGCTAAAGTTTCACTCCTAAATGTGGTAAAAAAATTTAATTTTGGCGCTAAAATTGCACTAACAAGTATTTCTCATAGTTTTATTACACATCTACTATTAAACAAAACAAACTCAAGCGAAAGTGTATATGTAAGGTATCATCATTTTACCCTCCCCTTACACTTAAGTTGAACATTGTCCCCAATGTTCAAGTAAAGAATGTAAAAGTGAAATAAGTAAAACAAATGAAATCAAATACTCCCCTGATTCGCTCGGTATGGATTATAAGGTGGCCAGGTTAGATCTTCCTCCAAGAAAATGAACAATCAAAGCTTCCCTTCTAGAAGTATAAATCATCTTCTTGTCATATATAACCTGTAAATCCTGAGAAAACAAACAAGACAACCTCGCATAAAATCGGCGGTAATCTATATAAGTTACTAAATCCTAGAAAACAAAATAAGATATAATGCTTGTGGAATGAAGTTTGCAGATTCCCTGGAGATTATAAAACTTAATAATGCAACAAAAACTTTAAGACTCCGTTAGAAAAACAAAACTGGTAAAATTTCCAGATTTTTACACGTGACGCCGTCAAGAGTAATCTCGTGACGCCGTCAGAAGTGATCTGCAGAAATCCTTATGTTAAGTTTCCAGAAAATTTCTGGAAAAACTTGGTCCTACTTCCTGAAAAATCCTGCAAAACTTCATTATGACTCAATACAAGCATTTGACTCTAACAAATACGAATACACATGTTCACTTAATATTGTGGAGAATCATGATCGGGTTGCTTCTTAAAAACATATTTGGGGTCTCCCCTTACACTTATCTTTTGCAAAAAAACCTTTAGGTGGAGTTAAGACTAGGCTAAACAACAAAGTAAAGTATTTCCACTTTTTAGTTTACAAACATGATCTACCAACAATAAAAATAAAGCATGCATACGGAAGCAAATAACAAACAAACAAAATAAAATCACACAAAGCGTGGGTTGCCTCCCAAGAAGCGCTTTTCTTTATTTACGAGTCTTGTAGCTAGACTCAAGGTCATGGGTTACTACGTGACCTCATCATTGGTTTCACTCTCTAGGTCGTCTTCTAAACCAGTTTTGTATTCCGGACCTAGTTGCAAGCATTCTTTGTAGAAACCAAGCATCCTATTCTTCACATACTCTACTCCTCTTCGTCTATCCTCATCATTCCTATAATAAGCCGCTTGCTTGTGTTCCTTTTCTAAATTAGAGAGGAGGCGGTATTGCTCAATCTTGTAGGGCATTTGGTAGGCAACCTCATCATTCTCTTCCTTGAATCTAACTATCCCTAGAGTCGGATCATAACTCATCCTAGTGGCCTCAACAAATGGTTTTCCAAATATTATTTGGCTTAGGCAAGCATCTATCACCGGACGAGTGTCTTCTACTATCATAAAATCGATCTCATAAGTGAAATTACCTATAATCACATGCAATCCCTTCACTCTTCCTACAAAATTACTTATCAAATTCTTATTGGGCATCATCCTAAAATCAAGTTGTTTCTTCATCACCCAATTGTAATAAGTCCTAGTCATGATGTTAACAGGAGATCTAGGATCAATGTAAGCTTTCCATATATGCATGTGCCCGATGTTGCATGGTATGTTGATGTTATAGGGGTCTCCCATTTTGATAAGGGATGTGCCAAGGATATATGGTCTCTCGGGACTATCGAATAAATCCTTATGGTATTCCCGTTCTTCCTTGGTGGGCAACTTATCAAAGTACTTCTCTATAGTTTCTACCTCCTCTAATTCCTCTCCCTTTTTAACCTCAACTTCCCTACTTTCATCCCTAGTTTCGATTTCTACTCCAACTTCATCCTTGTCACTTTCTTCTATCTCCTTATCTATTGGCTTAACGGTGACAACATTGACAAAGTGGACATGTTTGGATGATGAGGGATCCTTAATTTGGATTCCGTTATTGGTGTCCCTAGTGTCCTTCCTAGGTGTAGTTAACGCTTGGTTGTTGAGGGCTTTCAACAAGTTGCCAATCTTGTTGGTCATCTCCGTTTGTTGTTGGTTGAATTCGGTTTCAAACCTAGCTATGCGAGCTTCTTGAGATGCCATGAATTTCGACATCAATCCTTCAAGATTGTTGGTACTACCATAATTGTTAGAAGGATTGTTGTTGAAAGTACGGTTGGAGGGTGGACCGTTTGGTTGATAACGATTGGGCGGATTGGAAGAATTGGCTTGATTTTGTTTCCACCTAAGGTTTAGGTGATTTTTCCAAGAGGAGTTGTATGAATCACCATAAGGGTTTGGCTCGGGTTTGAAAGTGTACCACTTATCTCCAGCTTTGTCGGTACGCGAGGATGTGTAGTCCGCAAAAGCTGTTCAGGGAGTTCCACACAATCACGAGTGTCATGGGGACCACTACGTAATTCACATGAAGAAGTGATTTTATTCACTTGGCTTGAAGGCTTAGGAGCTTCGTAAGATTTCATGAGAAACTTGACTTGGTCCTCAAGTTCCATGATCTTACGGTCGGGAGTGCTAGAGTTATTCGAAGGCAAAGATATTGCCTTGACCACTTTGTTCAAATCACGGGGATCATTTCAACTTTCGTTGTCATAGAGAGCAAGATCTTCTATGAGTTCCCATGATTGTTCCGCACTTAGATCACGTAGCTTACCACCGGCCGATTGGTCAATGGCTCGCCTCGTGGAGAGATCGATATGGTCATAAAAGATTTGGACTTGGAGCCAAAGATCTATGCCATGATGAGGGACTTTTTGGAGTAAGTCCTTAAAACGAGTCCATGCTTCATAAAGAGATTCATTTTGACGTTGTTGGAACATCAAGATGTCATTTCTAAGCTTAGTAGTTCTCCCCGGTGGGAAAAATTGAGCAAGGAAACAAGTGGTGAGATCATCCCATGTGGTGATGGATCCCGCGGGTAAACGCTCAAGCCATTGACTAGCTTGATCCCGTAGAGAGAATTGGAATAGGCGTAATCGGGTTGTCTCTCTAGTTTCAACACCTAGGTCTATGGAATCTACGATTTTAAGTAAGTCCTTAAGATGTTGATTTGGATCTTCAGAACGAAGTCCATGGAATGCACATCCGCTTTGCACCAACCGGATGGTGTCGGATCGCAAGGGAGTCACATTGGCTCCGGTGAGCTCAATGGTGTTTCGGTAGCCTTGGTGGCTAGGTCGGAAATACTCTCCTAAGGTTCGGGCCTAAGAGGTTCTAGTGGTGGGTTTTGTTGTGGTGGGATGACGGGTTCAAGGATGTTCCCATCGTCCATGATGTCGGGTGGTGAACAAAAACACAAAGAAATAAGATAGACTAAAGAAAATCTAAAAATAAAAATAAAATCTTACTAGAAAGGAATCTAGCAAGTAGACCTAATAAAAAGAAATTATAACCTAGACAATAACTATTCCCCGGCAACGGCGCCAAAAACTTGATGCGTGGGGATTGCACCAGGCTTTACCTCTCAAGGGATCTCGAGAAGCTTACAACCCCCACCAGGCAGTGTACCTGATCGTTGTAGTATAGTATAGTGACAAGTACCGGGGGATTGATCGTTCAGCTAGAAATAGTGTCGCTAGGATTAGAAAACCTAAATACTAGTTCTAAAGATGAAGGATGATTCTTTTTGTATTTTTATATTTTTTAGAAAGCAAGTAAATATCTCGGGTTTGAAGGAGTTGGGCGGAATTAGTTGCAAGTCAACTAACCCAATGCTAAAGATGCAATCAAAATAAAATACTAGAAATGAAAATAAAACTAAATTAATTACTTAGATTTCACTACTCCCTAGATATTTTTTACACGTTAATTACTTGTTATAGTTGCATGGATGACGGATTTTATTCCTTAATACCATTCATAGGGCGCACTTAACTCCCCAATCCTATGAGTGCCTACTTCACTCCTATGTCGAGCCGGCTAAGAAGCTCCTAACATGGGATCATTAGAATTTACTCATGCATTAAATACAACCAATAAAACCTAGTGCACATCAGTTCATGTTTCCTAAGACGTTCAAGCATGTTACCATTTGGAGATCTGCCAGTTTTCTTAAGCCTAACATCGAAATCATTCATCCAATACAACCATAAACAAGTAATCAACACATAATCAACATCTAGGTTTTATTAGATCTAAGCAAACACACGATAAATCTAGCCTAGCATGGTGGAATTAAGACAAGCACAAGATATAGACAACCAACACATAGACATATTGATTGAATTAGAAGAACACTTATCTCAATTACACATGTAAGGGTTCAAGGGCTGAAAACCCTTGAAAAACCTATAAAATTCGTAATAGGTTCTGCCTTAGGGTTTCTCCAAACTTATCTCTTTTTATGAATGAAAATTAGAAAACTATATATAGGAAATTGAGGCTGACGGCGTCAAGACCAAATAGGTGACGCCGTCATCTCGCCGCCAAAATAATTCTCGGACTGCCTTGATCTACATCTGACGCCGTTATGTATTAGCTTCTTCCAGGCCGTCACGTGTTTAACTCTTGACGCTCTCCTTGTGACGCCTTCATGTTTGCATTGGGCCGTCATGCAATTTACTCTTGACGCCATCAGGATGTTACTCTTGACGCCGTCACCTACTGTTCCCATCAAGGAAAATTAAGTCTTTGGCGTTTTCTTCACTTTTATTCTCAAAAAACGTCCGAATTGCTTCCTTTTCTAGAATTCACTCCCAAAGTACCTAAAATCACAAAAGGAACGATTTAGGGCAATATTTGATCAAATAAATTCAATTCCGGGCTTAAATGACCCCCTAAAAGTGGTTCATTTTTCGCCTCATCAAAACTCCTCCTTGGGTGATGGACAGAAGGATAACCTTCTGGCTGTCTTAAAGAATATAAATGGGTTAGCGCATGGAGTATAGCTGATATAACGGGAATCGACTCGACCTTTTGCACTCGCAAAATCCTCGTGAAGGAGGATTATAAACCAACCGTTCAACCTCAAAGGCGAGTAAATCCCAACATCAAAGAAGTGGTGAAGAAAGAAGTCATCAAACTCTTGGACGCCGGTCTTATTTATCTGATTTCCGAAAGTCCTTGGGTTAGTCCGATACATGTTGTACCAAAGAAAGGAGGGATAACCGTTTTGAAAAAGATAAGGACGAAATGGTTCCCCAAAAAACAGTCACCAGCTAGCGTTTATGCATCGATTATAGGAAGTTGAATGATGCAACCCGAAAAGATCACTTCCTGCTACCATTCATCGATCAAATGTTGGAGAGTTTAGCTGGGCACGCCTACTACTATTTCTTAGACGGATTCTCAGGGTATTTCCAAATAACTATCGCCCCTAAGGACCAAGAAAAGACCACATTTACATGTCCTTATGGAACACTCGCTTACAAGAGAATGCCTTTTGGACTATATAATGCGCTCGCCACATTTCAACATTGTATGACAGCAATCTTTCATGAGTTAATGGAAGATAGCATAGAAGTCTTCATGGATGACTTCTCAGTCTTTCGAGATTCTTTCGATTGTTGTCTTGCCAACCTCGAGAGAATGCTCAGGCGTTGTAAAGAAACCAGTCTAGTTCTAAATTGGGAAAAATGTCATTTCATGGTAAAAGAAGGGATTGTGCTCGGGCATAAAGTTTTAGGGAATGGGATTGAGGTGGATTGAACAAAAATTGAAGCTATATCCAAGTTACCTTACCCCACCACCGTCAAAGCAATACGTAGTTTCTTGGGTCATGCTGAGTTTTATAGAAGGTTTATCAAGGACTTTTCAAAAATAGCCCGACCAATGACTCAATTACTGGTTAAGGATGCTATATTCGATTTTTCACAAGAATGTAGGGAAGCATTCGATCTTTTGAAGCAGGTTCTTACACAAGCTCCAATTATGGTTACACCTGATTCGGAGTTGCCATTCGAAATCATGTGCGATGCTAGCGATTATGCCGTTGGAGCAGTGCTAGGTCAAAGGTTGAACAAACACTTTCAGTCCATCTACTATGATAGCAAAACCATGAATCCTGCGCAAGAAAACTACACTACCACAGAAAAAGAATTCCTAGTGGTGGTATTCGCTTTTGATAAATTTTGCTAATACTTGGTCTTATAAAAAAAAAATCGTTTTCGCGGATCATTCAACCCTTCGGTACCATTTCTCAAAATAAGACACTAAACCGCGATTAATTCGTTGGATATTTTTGCTACAAGAGTTTGATATCGAGATCCGCGACAAGAAGGGCGCTGAAAATCTTGTGGCTGACCATCTCTCTCAACTCAAAAATCCCGAGCTTGGTTAATTAGACGATAGTGAAATTTAGTATTCATTCCCTAAAGAACAACTCATATCCATAAATGATTATGAACCTTGGTTCGCAGACTACGCTAATTACTTAGCAAGCCGAGTTATTCCAGAACACATGAGTAGACAAGAAAGGAAAAGGTTCTTCACTCAATTGAAATACTACTTCTAGGATGAACCTTTCCTATTTCGTAGGTGTCCTGACCAAACTATTCAGCGATGCGTATCTGAAATGGAGTCAATAAGGATCATGAGAGAATGTCATGCTGGTCCTTTTGTAGGCCATCATGGGATAGGCACTACATCACGAAATTTTTTTAACGCAGGATTCTATTGGCCAAAAATATTTCACGATGTGAAAGGGATGATACAGGCTTATGATGCATGTCAAATGGTAGAAAATATTTCAAGGAGGGACAAAGCACCTCAAAACTACATACAAGTCCGTGAAATTTTTGATGTTTGGGGAATTGACTTTATGGGCCCTTTTACGTCATTCGAGGGGAATGAATACATCCTAGTAACCATCGACTATGTTTCAAAGTGGGTGGAGGCACAATCCCTTAGAACTAATGACGCTAGGGTGGTCATTCATTTCCTAAAGAATTTGTTTACTAGGTTTGGAATCCCTAAGGCCCTCATTAGTGACAGAGGTACCAATTTCTGTAATGCACAAATGGAAAAGGTCATGAAAAGATATAGGGTTTCTCATAAGTTCTCTACCACTTACCAAGTTCAAACTAATATATGGCAAGGTCGAGAACACCAATCGAGCAATAAAACGCATATTAGAGAAAACAGTTAACCAAAACAGGAAGGATGGGTCGTTTAAACTTGACGACACCCTATGGGCATTCAGAACCCCTTATAAGACACCTATTAGGACAACTCCTTTTCGCCTAGTCTATGGTAAAGCATGCCACCTTCTAGTGGAATTAAAGCACAAAGCATACTGGGCACTTAAAGCTTGCAATTTGGACTATACGGCGGCAGGAACAAATAGGTTCCTACAACTTCAAGAGCTCGATGAATTAAGACTCGAAGCCTATGAGTCCTCAATAACATACAAAGAAAGGGCTAAAAATGGCATGATCAACGGATTAAGAGTCCCAAGGAATTATTGAAGGGGGATAAAGTGCTACTATATTATTCTCATTTAAGATTATTCCCTGGAAAACTAAAGTCTAGATGGTATTTGCCTTTCACTGTGAAAAGCTCGTCAAAAACTGGGGCTGTAATATTAGTAGATAACGAGAATAGGGAATTCACAGTAAATATACAACGTGTCAAGCATTATCAGGAAGATGGAAATGACATGGTTAATAAACAAGATATTCTCCTTGATGATGGAGTCACGTAATAGGGTGTGACGTAATAGGGTGTGACTTTGAGTCTAGCTACAAGACTCGTAAATAAAGAAAAGCGCTTCTTGGGAGTCAACCCAAGCTTTATTTCATATAGTTTGTTTGATTGCTTATTTGTTTTTATTCGTTTCCGTATGTATTTTTCATTCTTATTATTTATTGTTCATGTCTCAAATAAATTTCTAAAAATGTTTTTTTTTAACCTCGTCTTAATTACATATAAAGGTATTTTGCAAAAAAGATAAGTGTAACGGAAGTTCATATGTCAAATGCTTGTATCGAGTCACAATGAATGTTTTGCAGGGATTCCAGGTCTTTAAAGATGATTTCTTCTAGAAATTTTCCGGAAACAAAATATAAAAATTCTGTCAGGTCAATTCTGACAGCGTCAGGGTTAAAGCCTGATGACGTCAACTTTTATTTTCTGAAAATTTTTCTAGATTTTTTTTTCTACCAGAATTGTAAAGTTTCGTAAAGTCTAAATTTTTTAAACTCCGGGAATCTACAAACATTTATTTTTCAATTTTTTAAACTCTGGGAATCTACAAACATTTATTTTTCAAGCATTATATATTTATTTGCTTTCAAAGATTTATTTTTACATAGAGTTTACCACCGATTTTACGGGAGGTTTCATGTTTGTTTTCTTTGTTGAACAGGTTACATTGGACAAGAAGATGATTATATCTCAGGAGTGAAGCTTTACATGCACATTTTCTTGGAGGAAGATCTAACCATGTTACCATATTTTCCATAGTGAACGAATCAGGGGAGTACTAGTTTCTTTCACTCTCATTTATTTTTACTTTTACATCTTTTAATTGAACATTGGGGACAATGTTTGACTTAAGTGTAAGGGGTAAATTGGGTTACCTTAGAAACTACAACTTCGCTTGATTTTTGTTTTGTTTAATAGTGAATGTGTAATAAAAGTAAAAGAAATACTTGTTAGGGTAATTTTAGCACCGAATTTAAATTTTTTTGCAACATATAGGAGTAAAACTTTAGTCTTAATAAGCGTTTCGCCTTTAGATTATTAGGAAAAAATCATTTATCTTTAGTGCTTGTGAGTGTACCTGTAGTATTTAGATTCTAGAACTTGCGATAATGATGCATCCCGAGACCACTAGTGAGACTACATTCGTGTAGTTAGGATTTACTATATGATAAGAGGCATTAGGATAACCCTTGTTTTAAACATGTATTATAATTACATTGGCTTCATTGGTCAAGTAATTTTCCCACACCTTTGCGATGTATTCATTTTTAGTACACGATACCCCTAGTAGAACCCTGAGAGCCTATCTTTTTCATTTCTAACTTTAAGCATCTTACTTAAAGGAAGAATTTGGTTTCAATCCACCTAACTTTAAGCATCTTACTTAAAGGAAGAATTTGTTTACAGTCTACCCCAAATGTACACCCAAATCGCCTTAGCCTACCTTGCATGCACTCATCTTTAGTGCATTATTGTTATTTGTTTAAACCCTTAGTTAATTGTCTAATTGATTACATGGTTGCTAAGTCGAGTCATATCTTGTACATATTGTTTTGGGACGATTGGGACTCATGGGTAAAAGTACTAGTGTTATGGAGTAATGGTGAATAACATCATTTATTACCCCCCATATATGCGTTAATATTTTAAAGTACTCTAAGTGTTTCGATTCTCTTGATTCGAGTCTTTATTCTTAATTATGTAAAAGTTCAAGTGTAAGGGGAGGGAACTGACGAGACGAAAAGTGTACCGCTTTTAGGGGGTCATTTAAGCCCTAAGTCATGATTATTTGATCAAATATTGCCATAAATCGTTCCTTTTGTCATTTTAGGTACTTTGGATAAGAAATCTGGAAAAGGAAGCATTTTGGACGTTTTTGGAGCGAAACTGTGAAGAAAACGACAAAGTCTCCAAATCATGCTGAATTTGGTACCTGACGTCGTCAGGAATTGCATGTGACGCCGTCATTCATGGACAAAGAGGTAGATAAATTAAATACACGTGACGCACCAGAATGTTTTTGGAGGATTTACACGTGACGGCGTCACCAAGGTCGTCACGTACAAAATACAAGAGACGGCCAAGAGACAAGTTACACATGACGGCATCAGACCTAGATCTAGGCAATACAAGAGTTTTTATGGCGGCGAGTTGAGGGCGTCAGGATTTACACGTGACACCGTCAGACTCAAAAATGTATATATAGTTTTCTAGTTTTCATTTGTTAAGAGAGGAGAACTTTGGGATAGTTTTGGAGAAATCCTAGCACGATTTTTACCTTACTTTTAAGGGTTCCAAACCCTTGTTTCATCCATGTTTAATTGAAGATAAGTTTTCCAATAATCATTCAATATGTCTATGCGTTGTTTGATTCTATCTTATGCTTGTATTTACTTTAACATGATAGGCTAGGTTTTCTTTGTGTTTGCTTCGATGTAATGAAACTTAGTTATTGATTATTGGTTGGTTGTTAGTTTATAATTGTTGTGGATGATTGATTTCGATGTTAGGCTTAAGAAAACTGGCAGACTTCTAATTAGTAACATGTTTGAACGTCTTAAGAAACATGATCGGATGTGTACTACGATTAATTGGTTGTATTTAATGCATAGGTAACTACTAAGGAGACCATGTTAGGAGCTAGTAGTCGGCTCGGCATAGGAAGAGGTAGAAGCTTATAGAGTTAGGGAAGATCGTACACGGCCTTACGAATGGTATTAAGGAATATAACCCATCATCCATGCAATTGTAACAAACTAATCAACTAGTAAAAGATTGCTAGGGAGTAGTGAAATCTAAGAAAACAAATTTTCTCTTATTATTGTTTTTCTCCATATTTACTTTAGTGTCATTTTATTTTATTTACATTTGCAGTTATTTGGGTTAGTTGACTAGCAACTAATTCCACCCATTCTTCTAAAACCCGAGATTTTTACTTGCTTTCCATAAAATATAAAAATACAAAAAGAATCATTCCTCACCTATAGAAGTAGTTTAATTGAGTTTTAACTCTAGCAAACACTATTCTTTGAGTAGAACGATCAATCCTCCGGTACTTGCCACTACACCATCCTACATCGGTCAGGTACACTGCCTGGTGGGGATTGCAAGCTTCTCAAGAACCCTTGAGAGGTAAAACCTTTTGCAAGGTTGCAAAACCACGCATCAAGTTTTTGGCGCCGCAGCCCGGGGAATGTTTATTGACTAGGTTGAAATTTCTTTTTATTAGGTCTACTTGCTAGATTCCTTTCTAGTAATAATTTTATTTTTATTTTTTAGGTCTTCTTTAGTCTATCTTATTTCTTTGTTTCCTTTGCTCGTAACCATTGCCATCCGCCATCATGGAAGGTGGTAATCTCTTTGACCCTATCAACCTACCATAACAAAACCATCCACAAAACCCACCACAACCGAATCAACCTCCTAGACCCTGAACTTTAGGAGAGTACTCTCCCGTCCTAGCTACCAAGGCTATCAAAATACCATTGAGCTCCCTCAAGGAGCCATTGTGTCTCCCTTGCAATCCAACACCATCTAGTTGGTGCAAAGCGGATGTGCATTCCATGGACTTCATTCCGAAGATCCTAATCAACACCTCAAGGATTTCCTAAAAATCGTAGATTCCTTAGACCTTGATGTTGAAACTCGAGAGACGACCCGATTGCGTCTCTTTCAATTCTCCCTACGTGACCAAGCTAGTCAATGGCTTGAGCGTTTACCCGCGGGATCCATAACCTCTTGGGATGATCTCACCACTCATTTCCTTGCTCAATTTTTCCCACCGGAGTGAACTACCAAGCTTAGAAATGACATCTTGATGTTCCAACAATGTCAAGGTGAAACTCTCTATGAAGCATGGACTCATTTCAAGGACTTACTCCAAAAAGTCCCTCATCACGGCATAGATCTTTGGCTCCAAGTCTAAATTTTCTATGACCACATCAATCTCTCGACGAGGCAAACCATTGACCAAGCGGCCGGTGGCAAGCCACGTGATCGAAGTGCGGAAGAATCATGAGAACTCATAGAAGATCTTGCTCTCTATGACAACGAAATTTGGAATGATCCCTGTGATTTGAACAAAACGGTCAAGGCAATATCTTTGCCTTCGACAATTCAAGCACTCCCGACCGTAGGATCATGGAACTTGAAGACCAAGTCAAGTTTCTCATGAAATCCTATAAAGCTCTTAAATCTTCAAGCCAAGTGAACAAAATCACTTCTTCATGCGAATTATGTAGTGGTCCCCACGACACTCGTGATTGCATGGAACTCCCCGAACAAGCTTTTCCGGATTACGCATCCTCGCATACCGACAGAGCGGGAGACAAGTGGTACACTTTTAAACCCAAGCCAAACCCTTACGGTGATTCATACAGTCCCTCTTGGAAAAATCACCCAAACCTTAGGTGGAAACGAAACCAAAACATGCCCCAAAACAATTCTTCCACTCCACCTAATCGTTATCAATCAAGCGGTCCACCTTCTAACCGTACTTTCAACAACAATCCTTCCAAAAACTATGGTAGTACCAATAATTTTGAAGGATTGATGTCCAAGTTTATGGTATCTCAAGAAACTCGTTTAGCAAAGTTTGAAGCTGATTTCAAACAAAAACAAAGTGAGATGACCAATAAGATTGACACATTGTTGAAAGTTCTCAATGACCGAGAAATGGGAGCACTCCCAAGTAAGACGGTCAAGAATCCGAAACTAAACGTTAACACTATATCATCTGTTTCGTCTCCCATTTCTTGTCCACAATACTATTCGGTCAATGCTGTGAGCACGTGTTTCAAGCAAACCCAAATTTTTCAAAAGGACCAATTGAATAAAACACCCAACATCAAACCGGTCAATAGCATAGTTGAAACACCTCCTACACAAGACCTTGGCGATGAATTCAAGGAACTTCACCTTGAGCACCTCGTCATTGATGTCTTATCCCGTGCTCCCTACTACAATGCCCTTTTAGAGAAATATGAAGAGAAACTTAAGTTGGGTAAGAGTGGGACCGCCTTCATTCAAAACAAGCTGCCTAATAAATTAGATGATCCGAGCATATTCATTTTACCCTATAAGATTGTAAATTCTGAGGTTTTTGACACATTAGCCGATCTTTGGTTAAGCCTAAATTTGCTTCCATTATCTCTGTACACCACTTTTAAACCGGCAAAATTAGATGAAACAGAGGTAATCATAGGGCTTACGGATGGAAGTGTAGCGTATCCGGTTGGGGTAGTGAAGGATGTGTTAGTGCATATAGGAAGGTTGACAATGTTAGCCGATTTCCACATCCTTGATATGGTTAGTGACACTACATGCCCTTTATTAATAGAAAGAGGATTTTTAGCTACCGCAAGTGCAATGATTGATTATAAAGAATCAAGAATAGCGGTAGGAGAAGGAGAACTTGGTCGGTCTGTAGAATATACATAATCATAAGCTCGTATGGTGTTACATGTATGGATCAACTAGTGTAGTTTTAGAGAGAGAGATTAGAGAGAGAAAGAGATGGGAGCCTTGAGAGAAACTAGAAATGTATTAGCTTGTGAATGAAGGTCCAACCCTCTCCCTTGGGTGGGAGAGGGTATATATACTACAATACTTGGTGCTCCATGAAACGAGCTGTAGAGTGAGCAGACAGAGGGTAAAGACCCGACCCACTCTACGAATACTATTTACATATATTAACTACTAATAATCTACGTACTAACTATAATAAGGATAATTCTACGAGCTATGTAATGCTTAGCAATACTTGGGGTGACCGAGTTTTTAACTGAATAATCGTATTCCTAACAATCTCCCCCTAAGGGAGGTCACCCCAAAAGATAAGTACGGAAGTCATGCATCCATGAAATCTTGTAGCTCGTAGACTTTGATTCTTCAAACATGTCTTTGTACATTCAGCAGCAGACTCTAGATGGCTTGTTCAGTGAGTTGGATGATCATTGGCATTACTTCGAGTTCATCATCCAAATGAGTATCTGCAAGTCATCTTAGAGTAGTAATGTCTCCATGTGATTTGAACATCTTTGAGTTGACATGCTCACACTTTTCTGGATCATGATCTTCTGCATCAGAGTTGTGGAAGCATAGATGAGGCCTAATCAATGATCATGATTTCTTAGATAGTGATGTTGAAGTGCGAGCATGTGGTGATGGATCAGCATCTTTTCTGCAATCGACAGCAACCGTCAGAATTTTCTGCAAGCAGTCAGTTAGCAATAAATCGTCCGGTACTTATAGGTTTGGAATTAGAGATTGTCAACAGCGTAGTGTGAAGACTCCTTCTAACCCTTACCAAGACCGTTCCCAATTGGCAAACCCTGAAAGGATTCACACGACCTACCTAAGTAGATCAACGATTGGGTGAGTCGCTGGAGGTCACTCCACGACTGTTGACCGTTTGTAACCATCGTGACCGCTAAGCGTAATCCACAAGGAATTACCTAAGTGACCTGCTTTCAGGGCTGCTTGATGTTGACCCTGGCAGGAATTTCCATTCAATCACTGGGAGTTACAATAGTAACTTCCTTCATAAATGTTCTGGCAGATTGCTAAGATCTGCGTAGGACTCATAAGTTTACCACTGGTGTCCTTAATGTTGAACAACCAGGGTAGAAGTATCACGTGTTCCTATGAGATCTTTATATGTATCTCGAGGCTCTAGACTCAATAAGTGCATTTGATTTTCCTATGCGGAGATTAGGGAGAGGTCTCCTGCTTCAATATCAACAATCTCTAAGAGATATGTCGATAGATTACACCGGTTCCCCGTGAGAATGAAACAAGTTCTTTTAAGAGAACTTGAGTGGCTAGAAGGTTTAGTGCATTGCGTCACTGGGTCCATGACGACTTGTCTTCAATACCGATGTTCCTTTAGCAACCATCAGTAGATTATGAATTGAACCCAGTTTCTGCCCTAAGGTTGAATAATTGGAGGGCTATTTCTTTTCACCCTTTCTCATTTCATTTCTTTTTAATTCTTCAACCCCTTCTTTCTCCATTCTCACATTTCTCCTTTTTTCATAATCATACCTATGGACTTTCTAATACTATCTATTTGGTATTGTCCACGGGTAGATCCCTCCGGCTCTGGCGGATCATAGGACGGTTTTCCTAACCTTAGCCACCTTATAACTTCATGACTATCCTATGTTGCCATACACCAAATCATTGAAAATTCTCTCAACGTGTTTATGATAGAGAAACACATTTTGTTAACACATTGAGAGTTTTGTCATTTTCAAATGCTCCCCCTTAACATGTGCTCATATGTATAGTTTTGAAAATTTGCACATGTCGGGAAGAGTTGCACTTTTTGAATTGATCTACCTTAAGTGAATATGAACGGGCATTCGAGACACGCTTACATCACTAGTTAGACTAGCTTGAAATTATTACCCAGCCCAATCAAATCCACCAAAGGTTTCCCGAAACGGTACATTCTACTCAGACAAGTCCTTTTCGAGACACGCTTACATCACTGGTTAGACCAGCTTGAAGTTATTAACCGTCCAGGACTAGTCCTTTTGATTCAAGACAGTTGTGTTTCGTTAATTCATGAGTCAAATCTGAGTCTCGATCTCTTATAATGCAAGGATCCTTTTCCACAAGTCATTTGCTCCCCCTTAATATGTGCATTGATGGAGAGAGCAGATTTTTGTTTTCATGTTCTAAAACATCACTTTTGAATCAGTTTTTCATATTTAAATCACATCTTCTCCCCCGATCAAAAATTTCAAATCAATTTGAGATTTGTGATCCTAAGTGATTTAAAGAAGTATAAAGTTTTGGAGAAGGATGTGACATTTTTAAGAATGACTGATTTTGAGACTGCATTTAAGCTCCCCCTCAAACCTTGAGGGAGTATGTTATGTGTTAGAGATGATGAGTTTATAGATGATTTTGAGTTTAGCGATAAACTCATGAAAAATTCATATACTAACGCATAACAGTTGCACTTAATCTACTTGAAGTTATGCACAAAGATCATTGTTTTAATGATGTATAGTTTTTGAAATCATTCTCCCCCTCAATTGATGACACATTTTTAAAATTAAACATTTTGCATAAAGTATTAATTTTTATAGCATCGATTGAGTGGTAAATTTTAAACAACTCTTCAGGTTTGTTTGATCTTCAAAAATCATGGTACCACCAAGTTTAGAACAAATACTTTTCCGAAGAATCATTGAAGGAAAAGTATTCGTGATGTAAAGAAGACTTCTCTTCTTTTACAAAAAGTGATGCACTGAAACGTACATCAGATCGGAAAGGTACGAATATAAAGTAATTCATGCCTTTGTTAGGAACAGTCATCTTTTTGGCGACGAACTTTCCCCAATATTAAGACCGGGTTGCTATCTGAAGTAATAGCAAACCATTCTTGAAAGAATATTTTTAGAAATGACATGTTTTAGAAAAACATTATTAAAAAGAAAAACTCTTGATCAAGCATATGTATGTTTCCGTGTCATTATTGAATGACATTTCTAGAAACGTACATAATATTGATTACACAAGAGACATGTCATAAGAAGAATATTTTTGGATTTTAAGATTTTTCAGATTTTTTATGGTTTTTATAGGTTTTATATTTTTCTATTTTCCTTTTATGGTATAAGATATATACAAGGATATGTGAAGCAAAACCATTTCTCCTCATTTTCTTCCTGAAGACGTTTGAGAGATACTGGCGAAGGACTCTTCATTCCAAAGCGTTGGAGAATAAATTGAAATCGTTCTCTTAAGAGAGCCTTAGTGAAGAAATTTGCCAGCCGAAATTATGTCCTCATGAAGTAAAGTTCCACTACCCCATTCTCATCTTATTCCACCACACCTTAGGAGAATCCCTTTCCCAGGAGAGACTTTGAAAGTATATCAAACCATGCCCTAGGCGTCTGTTTTAGGCCAAAGAGAGCCCTTTTCAGACAATAGACATTTTTAGGACGATCAAAATATACAAATCTTTCCGGTTGACTGAAATAAAGAACTTTAATCAGCCCGCCATTTAGAAATGCAATTTTCATATCCATTTGATAGACCGTTATGCTCTGACTTGCAGCATTGGCGAGAAACATTCTGATAGCTTCCATACGAACAACCAGAGAGAAAAATTCCTCTAAATTAATGCCTTCCTGTAGACGATATCCCTTAGCAGCAAGCCTTGCCTTGTTTTCAGAACGACATAACGCTCATCTAGTTTCACTTTGAAGATCCACTTAGAGCTATAATCATTGCACAGTCTGGAGGAACTACCAATTCCCATACTTCAAGTCGATCGAAAGTTCTAGCTTCATTTTTGCATCGCATTAACCCAAGGCATGGGTGGTAAGTTTCCTTCGTGTGAACACCGGTTGAGAAGGATATCCAATAATGTTGTCAATCGGATGATCATATATTCCTTTTCTGAGATGTTCATGTGGATGTAGGTAGGAACATGAAGAAGCCGTGTTTGTATTCTTTGAAGAGGATGTCTCAGAAGAAGATTCATGAGCAAATAGGTGTTAGTACGGAGCATCTTCAAGAGGAGCAAATGAATTCACTTCAAAAGAATAGTCGACTGCAGTGCCTTGATGTACTGAAGGAGATTGAAGGTTTGACAATGATGGTGAGTAACCTGCAGATTGAGCATCTTGATCAATTCAAGTAGACACTGATGAACCATTTGAGTTGTACAGAACTGGAACAGCGGCAGCTGGTGATGTCAGTGTATCATCAGTAGGTGTCTCAAAGTATTCATCAATCATTTGGTCAAACTAGATCTTCAAATACTCATTTGTAGGTGATACATAAGGTACATGCAGGAGTGGGATTCTGTACAAGACCTGAACTGATTGATTCAGGAGACAAAAGTTTAGACGCGAGTCCTGCACTGATGTGTACAGGAGCCATTTGCTCAGTCAGCTCAAAGAATGTGACGTGAATGGTTAACAAGATTTATCGGGTTCGATTGTTGTAGATTCGGTATCCTTTACTATCTGGAGCATAACCAATGAAGAGTCCAATATCAGCTTTAGCTTTTAACTTTCCCAGATCTTGACTGTCATTCGTAGGGTAGCATAAAGCACCAAACTCAAATAGAAAAGAGAGATCCGGTTTCTTGCCATGAATCAGCTCATTTGGAGTTGTGTTGTGAAGAGTATGTATTAAGTGCGTTGGAGAATATTAGCATGGTTCGTGCAGCTACTACAAGAGAACAGTTTCATCTTTCAACAATTCCATTCTACTGAGGAGTGCATGGGATACTTTATTGATGGGTGATGCCAATACTTTCGTAAAATTGAACGAGTTGTTTGATGATAAACTCTGTTCCATCGTTTGACCGGATGATTCCATCGGTTTTGTTGAGTCTTGCTAGTAGCTGTTTGATGAGTTTTATGATTACCTCTGGAGTCACATCCTTGGTTCTCAAAAACCTTACCCATGTTACCCGAGAATAGTCGACGACTATCACTAGAACATACATCTTCCCAGTTATGCTTTGCATTTACATTGGTTCATATAGATCCATGTGAAGGGTGTGAAGAACCTCCATGATGGTATTGACAGTTCTGGATTTGTGAGTATGCTTCTTTCTTTTGCCAGTTGACAAGCCGAATGAAAATGTTCTTTTTCGAACTTTAAACTAGGCAGACCTCATACAGGAACATTGTGAGCAAGATCATTGATGGTACCAAAGTTCAAGTGATTAAACTTTGTTTCCATAGCCACGATTTGTTCTTTGAGGCCTTTGTGAGAAGGCAAATAGGAGAGGACCACTTCATGTCTTTGATGGAAAAAGGTGTATAGATTTGTGCCATGACTATCTTTAAGAAGATCAATACCATCCAATTCTCAGACGAAGCATGTGTAATTTCTGAAGGCAATCTTCAAGATCGGAATCAAGATATTGACCAACTAAAAACATATTATGCCCAAGTCCTTCCACTTAGTAGACCCAGGAAATTAGCTGTCACCAGAAACATAATCTCCATAACTTATAATTACCCCAAAATGATAGTTCCCGAATCTAACTGTCCTGATAAACTTATTAACGAAATTCTCAAGCCCTGAGCGATCCCCAATCATAGGTTTAGAGTAGCCTGAGTCCAAATATCAAAGGATGAAATGTACGACCTGCATTTGGAAACAGACAAGAGCAGAAAATTTGGAGCGTCGGATCCCCAATTTGAGTTGGGTTCCAGTTGGTTAGTGCAAACAAGTTCTGGAGCTACTAAGACCTTAGGTGCATTCGTTTCAATGGTGGAAATTTCACCAGTAGATGCAATGGGCCTAGTTAAAGGACATTGGGTCTCCAAAGGGAAAGTTCTACCAGTTGGCTTCCATTCCTTAATAGGCACTACTTTAGAGTTGGTTATCCTAGTTAAAGGGCACTGTTCTCCTAAAGTGAATTTCCTTCCTGTGGGCTTCCATTGATAACCAACATTGGCAAACAGTTTACCTGTTGCTTTCCAAATTTGCTTACATAGTTTAGCTCTCCAAACTTTCTTAACTGGGGTTTTGTTAAACGAATTCAGAAATTTCTCAACACATTTATCATGATTACTCGAAATTATGCATTCATTACATGTTTTGCAACGTGAATTAGGTTTTGAATTATGACTCATTTTGCTCAAGTTGGACTTAATGTTCCTCATGTGGTCATCTACTTTCTCTTTAGGAACACTTTTAGCAGGTGAAGTCCTATAATTCCTTCTATTTTTCCTTGTTTTAGACTCTCTAGCTTTAGTGTTACTATTTACTCCTGTAGACGGACTAATGGGAATTTTAGTCTTTTTCACTTCCGGCTGCTGAACATGTTTTGATGTGTTGGGATCTGAAGTTTCCAAGGGTACCTCAAAGGTAACATGCTTGTTCTTAGTCATAGATGATGATGCAGTAGACCTATCTCGCTTGCTATCAGTTTTAGGACATGTACCAATAGCATATTCTAAGAGTTCCTGAGATCTATTAGTGAGAAAGCAGGCACCTACAATAGCATCATCAAGTGGTTTTGCTATCCTATCCTCTTCAATGGTTTCACGAAGCAAGTCAAGGCACTCCTTAAGATGCTTAAGATAGTCTCTATGAACTAACTTAATATTCCTAAGGGGAAGAGGAATATTCACAGCATCAATTGCGTACTTCTTACAAGCAAAAACCTTTTGAACAACATTATCACAAGTGATGATTGGCATTTTCCCTTTCACCTGAGTCTTTAGATTCTCAATCTCATTAAGCAAAGAAGTTATCTTTTCATTGTTTATATCACGTGTGATCTTAATTGAATCATATAACTCTTTGTAATGTTGTTTAACTTTCGAATTTTCAGTACGAAACCAATCATTTTCATGTTGCAATTTATTGATGGTATCTTGAAGTTGAAAATTCTGAGAATCTATAGGCTGTGGTTTTTGGGTGCCAACCACATCACTCTCGTTAGACTTCAATTGGGAAATTTGAACCCTCAGTTTCCGAATCGTGTTAGTGTGAGCTTGAATCTTTTCATCACGTTTGGCTAATTCAAAATATGCATCAAATTCAGGAGCATCCGAAGATGTCTTGGCATTTGAGATTTTAATTCTTTCTTCTAAATGTTGACACTTTAATTGCAAATTAAGATTATCAACTTCTAGTTTTGACAAATGCCTGACCATGTTATCATGGTCATCGTTTTGAATTTTCTCACGCAATTTTAAATTCTCCCCCTCAAGCTCAACAACACGATTCTGGAAAACGTTCAATGCAATAGACATCTCATGAAATTGGCAGGCAGATAATGTAGAATCAGTAGCAGTGTAAAATACATCATGCGCAATACATTTAGCAATCAGATTCTCATTCATGATGAGAATATTTTTCCTCGCAACTTCACTGTATTTAAGATCAATTGCCAATTGTTTACCCTCATTTTCCACATCTTTAAACACCTTTTTCATTTGAGTCACATCATCATTAATGGTATTTTTAAGGCCTTCAAAATGTTCTTTGAGAAGTTTGAAAAATGGCATGACTTCAGTTAGGTAAGATTGTTTTGTTTGCTCAAAACCCCTTTCCCCTTCTGTATTCCCTGTTGGTGTAATTCTCATTTTACATGTTTTCTCAAAGTCATTAAACAATTGACCTAGAACATATAACCCAATTAGAGTATTACACTGTGTGGGAAGAGTAAATGGTACAAGGTGCCTGGGTGTATTCAGGGGATAAATCGTTGGGTCAGCAATCCTAAAGATAGTGCGTGTGTTACCCACAATTCTTTCAGCTTTCATTTTTTCTATGTCTATGTTCCAAAAGACTTGCTCTGGAGTAAATTTCTTTTATGGGACGCTAATTGAGTATCTTTAGAGTAATCATAATTGTACAAGATTTTATTAGCTATGCACAGGGGATCATTTAATTTATCAACTAGTTTTTCTCTGGTTCTATCTTCTATCTCATTGCCCTCATCATCGGATGTAGCATCAGGAGGGGCATGATTAGGCTCAAGCATAATGTTTGCATCATATAATGCAGGTTGTGCACCTATACCGCTTCTAAGGAAATTGGTTTTTGGCTTAGTAGAATCCTTCTCACTATGATCATCACTCAACTTCCTATGTTTATGCATCATTTGAGCAGTTTGAATGGTTTGGCCTTGCGTGTATAACTTATCCTCAAGTTTATTTTTTAGCATTTTAAGACTAGAGAAATCATTTAGGAGTTTTGTTTCCTTCTCTTTGAAATCATGTTTAAGTGTGTTTAAGCCTTTCTGAATCTCTTGTTTTTGTTTAACAGTTTGATCCAGTTGTTTTTGCAAAGATTATAACTCCTTTTTCAATGTTTCTTGCTTAAGATTATTTTCAGATATGTATGCACACATTTTCCATTCCATGTTCTGCTCACGTCCAGTGAGTTCAAATCTAGCACGTTGTTCATACATTGCCACCTGATCCTTAAGGATATTAAATCTAGTGGTCAAGGAGTCATCAGGGTTATAGGCAGTGTTCTCATGCAACACACAATCATAATTTAAAACAGAAGATGCACTACATTGTACAACATACACTTCATTGTGATTCATATGTTGTTCACATGGGTCAACATTGCTATTTCCCATGTCAACAACATCTGAATCGGCATCGTTTGTCGGTTGTACTTTGTTAGGAATCTTTTGTTCATCAACCATGTTACACAGTTCGAGTACCTTAGCACATGAGACATGTTCTTTTACCGGTCTGATATATGCATCCACATCACGTGTAAGAGTCATTGAACTGTTCGTTGTGTCAAGCTTATCAGTCTTTGATCCTCTGCCTTCGGTGACAACTGACCCAGCATCCGATGCTTTACCCGAGTCTACAATATTATCACTTGATTGCTCCCGACATGCCTTCACCTTGTCTTCATGCTTGAGTTTGTGTTGTGCTCTTTCCATAATGTACTCCTTCACATTACCCATGAGTTGGAGTAGTGTGACTCTGAAAACGTCAACTTCAATTCCCGTATAAGTAGCAAAGCTCTTTTTCGTCATTTGACACTCATGATCATACTCCTCAGTGAATCGTGAATCAATGAACGCTTGGAGTTGGTTGTTGATCACACAGAATGCAGCCATAGAACAACCTTCAGAAAATTCACCTGTTTCAAGTTGTTGTTGAAGTTGATCTAAGTGTAGAGTCATTTTGACAGTGAAGGTCTCAACATTTTGACCAAAAAGTGTTGCGAATGCACGATTGAAACCTCCCAAATATCCAGGTTTTGCAAAGAGAACCTTGAGATGTGAATGGAGTGATTGAAAACATTCAATGCGACTATAATTGGCTGATGAAGCACATTATCATTTGAATTCGAGCACGAAGGTTCCATAGCAGTGATTGTATGTTATTTAGTTGTAATTTGGTTAGGTTGATGCAAGTTGTTATGGTGAAATTTTTGGTCTGAAAGCTTAAAACCACAATAACTTCACTCCGGAGGTGATTTGGGCCTCAAAAAATTCGTTTCACGACTTTGTGGTGAAACCTCACAATATTCAGCCTGTTCCGGACGTTTTGACAAATAATTCGCTGAAAACGGAGTTACGGTTCAAAAGTTATGACCGTTTGAAGTTTCAACGTAAAAAGTCAACTATGGTCAAACAGAGTTAACCGCGGGATCAGGCAAGGTAACCGCAGGAAAGGTAACCAAAAGGTGAGTTAACCACAAGGTGAGATAACCGCAGGGAGCAACTAACCGCAGGGAGTTAACCGCAGGAGAGATAACCACAAAGATTTAACCGCAAACCACTTAATCGCAGAAACCTAACCACAATGAGCTAACCGCAGACCACTTAACCGCAGAAAGCTAACCACAATGAACTAACCGCAGACCACTTAACCGCAAGAGCTAATCGCAGTATACAAAAATCCAAATCTGTCACTTTCCTTGCGATTTGTTTGTATTCCCAAAATAGTAATCGCAGCAATCTAACCGCAGAAATCGGGAACTAAACGCAGACAAGCAATGCAACAGTAGACTTAACCGCAACTATGAAATACGCCCAAAATCAAGTCCAAACTTCAAATAGATTAAAGATATGGTATAGCCAACTGAAACACAATGTTCCACTAACACCTATGATCATAAAAGTACATCACTAACATGTCAAATAACACAAGAAAGATCAAACCATGATGTTTTCAAAGAAAACTCTTCTAACTCACAAAAACTACACAAAACCACACCAAATCCGATTCTACAAGGCCCTAAGATGAAACCTTGGCTTTGATACCAATTGTAGAATATACATAATCATAAGCTCGTAAGGTGTTGCGTGTATGGATCAACTAGTGTAGTTTTAGAGAGAGAGATTAGAGAGAGAAAGAGATGGGAGCCTTGAGAGAAACTAGAAATGTATTAGCTTGTGAATGAAGGTCCAACCCTCTCCCTTGGGTGGGAGAGGGTATATATACTACAATACTTGGTGCTCCATGAAATGAGCTGTAGAGTGAGCTGACAGAGGGTAAAGACCCGACCCACTCTACGAATACTATTTACATATATTAACTACTAATAATCTACGTACTAACTATAATAAGGATAATTCTACAAGCTATGTAATGCTTAGCAATACTTGGGGTGACCGAGTCTTTAACTGAATAATCGTATTCCTAACACGGTCTATGATGTTAAGAAACATGCCTACGATACTACTGAGGAACCAACGCCTCATTGGGTAGATATGAATAGGAGACCATCTAGATACGGACCTTGGGTAAATGGAGACTTCATAGGACATCAACGCCCATTTTATTTAGAGAATGAGTTTATAAACAAAACACATTTGGTGTAGCAACTCATAGCTAGGGATGAAGAACTAAACCCCTTTGGGGATCCCTTAGTCTTTAGGAAAATGATTGAATTCCTAGGAGTGATGCCTATCAACTTAGGAATGAACAAGTGTAAAAGGGAATATGATAAATGTAAATGGTATTGGGACAAGCCACCTAAGGAAGGTAATGGATCATGGCATATGAAGATGATTCTATATGATCCGGATGGAGAAAAATTTGAGAAGTCATACCGAACTAAGAGAACCGATAGGAAATTAAAACCTAAGTTTGATCCCAAAGATGTCCTCGATGAGGAACTCACTCATATAGGATAGCCCGTGACCTTGAGTCTAGCTACAAGACTCGTAAATAAAGAAAAGCGCTTCTTGGGAGGCAACCCAAGTTTTATTTGCTTTATTTGTTTGATTGTTTGTTTATTTGATTTTTATTTGTTTCCGTATGCATGCTTTATTTTTATTGTTTGTGGATCATGTTTCAAAATAAATTGTGAAAATGCTTTACCTTGTTGTTTAACTTCGTCTTAACTTCATAAAAAGGTATTTCGCAAAAGATAAGTGTAAGGGAAATCCAAATTTGTTTCTAAGAACGGAATTGGACATCGACAACAACAATATTAAACAAATGTGCATATTAGTATTTGTTTGAGTCAAATGCTTGTATTGAGTCATAATGATGTTTTGCAAGATTTCCAGGAATTAAGGCATGAGTTTTTCCAGAAATTTTCTGGAAACTTAACATAAGATTTCTGTCAGAGCACTTTGACGGCGTTAGGATTATACCCTGACGGCGTCAGGATTATACCTTGACGGCGTCAGGTATAAAATTCTGAAAAATTTTGCGAGTTTTGTTTTTCTACTGGAGTCTTAAAGTTTTGCTAATTCTTTAGTTTTATAAACTATAGGAAATCTGCAAATATTCGTTCCACAAGGATTATATCCTTATATATAGATTGCCGCCGATTTTACACGAGGTTTGCCAAGATTGTTTTCTCAGGTTTAACAAGTTATATTGGACAAGAAGATGATTTATATTTCTGGATGGAAGCTTTCAACGTTCATTTGTTTGGAGAAGGATCTAACCTTGTTATCACATTATCCACACCGAATGAATCAGGGGAGTATTTGTTTCATTCTTTTACCTTCATTACTTTTACATCCTTTTTATTGAACATTGGGGACAATGTTCAACTTAAGTGTAAGGGGAGGGTAAATGATGATACCTTAGAGAATACAATTGCACTTTAGTTTGTTTGTTCAATAGTAGGTGTGTAATAAAACTAAAAGAAATACTTGTTAGGGCCATTTTAGCACCAAATTTAAATTTTTTTACAACATTTAGGAGTGAAGCTTTAGCCTTAATGAGCGTCTCATTGATAGGAGTTGTATGACTAGCACAAAAACCGTACTACTCAAAATTTTCCACCCCAAATATGTGAGGTTCGGCCCTAGAATTGTTGGGAAAAGATGCTTATGAGTGTACCGGTAGTACTTAGATTCTAGAACTTGCGTTAGTTGCATCCCGAGACCGCTAGTGAGACTACATTCGTGTAGTTAGGATTCACTACATGATAAGAGGCATTAGGATCACCCTTGTATTAAACCCGTATTATAATTGCTTGACCAATGAAGTCATAATTACTTGACTAGTAAAATCAATTAATTTCTCCCACACCTTTGCGATGTACTCATTTTTAGTACACGACACCCCTAGTACACCCCTTCGAGCCTATCTTTTTCATTTCTAACTTTAAGCATTTTACTTAAAGAAATAATTTATTTATAATCCACCCCAAATGTGCAACCAAATCGCCTTAGCCTTCCTTGTATGCACTCATCTTTAGTGCATTATCGTTATTTGTTTAAACCCTTTGTTAGTTGTCTAATTGATTGCATGGTTGCTAAGTCGAGTCATATCTTGTACATATTGTTTTGGGACGATTGGGACTTATGGGTAAAGTACTAGTGTTATGGAGTAATGGGGAAGAACATCATTTATTACCCCTATATGTGTGTTAATATTTAAAAGGTACTTTAAGTGTTTTGATTATCTTAATTCGAGTCATTAGAATAGTTGATTGTAAAGTATGTAAAAGTTCAAGTGTAAAGGGAATGTAAATTCCCTATGATGTATTATTTTGGATGGTAGGGCAAGAGTGTATGCAAAATAAATAAATAAATAATAATCGAAAAATCAAGAAAAAGAAAAAAAATAGAGAAAGAAAAAGAAAAAAAACATACGGACTACCATTCCGTTTCCCTTTATGTTTATTTGATGTTTTTGATTAGTTTTTTATTAGCTTAAGTCGAGTCGAGTCTTGGCTTAGCAATGCCACATTGTACATGTAATTGGCCAAGATGATTAACTCGCAACCAGTAAAGATTGCCTTTATCTGTTGATCCCAGTTGAGCAAACGATAGTATAGAAGTTGACTTGAATTAACACTTAAGCAATAACGCGGAATATTAAAGCTTAACTTAAGAAGAACAGTTTTAAACACTTTCAACACTTCAATATATTAATTATACGATTACTCAACAATGCTAGGGTTTTACAACCTTGAAGTGAAACGAGAATAATAATAATACGTACCTACTCTAACCCTAGGTACCTCCTTTTATAGACCAAGGAGTCCTATTAGGTTTACAATAACTTTCTACACAAGATAATATCTTCCTAATCGTATAAGATATACACACTATCTATTCAATAATTATCCATTTGTGTATACAAGTTTATCTCTTAAGCAGCACATTCTTCAGCAACAGTGTCACACCACCAAAATCGGGTCAAGCGGAAGCATACATGCAGCTGGGGTGTAACTTAATTGATATCACAACACAAGTGCAAAAATGTTTTCACTTCAATCATTTAGAATAAAATAGTTTAATCAAAAATGTTGAATTTACATTATTAAAAGTAGTGCGGAAGTAGGCCCTTAAAATAGTTTAAAACGGTCCCCAAATGAATAATCAGAATCTTCTATGACCATGCCATGCCCTGCCAAAATCTCCTGTAGCGTGCCATTGCTTAATACCTGAAAATACATGCTAAAGTGTCAACACGAGGTTGGTGAGTTCATAGAGTCTTGTGTAAAATGAAATACATTGCATTGAAATAAAGATTTCCCAGCAAAGGCATCATAAATCCACTCAGTTACAAGTCCCGCCATAAGAGACTTGTAACATGTGTGTTCACAACCCACTGCCAAATATGATTTGGTTTGTGTAAACAAAAGTAATATGTGGTCCAAGATTCAAAGATAAGTGTAGCATTGTCGCTATATAAAAGTAAGAGTGATAATGTAGCCATGGCGATGTCGCCATATAAATGAATCTGACCATAAGCAAAACGCATAAATAGTTTATCGAACAAAGTTTCATAGCACCAGTTTAGGAAAGAATATTGATTGCACTAAGTTCAAGGCGCCGAAAAGGTTTTCTAGCTATATGTAGGAGGTTACGCTCCCAAGTAATGTAGGTAATCACATACCTAGGAAATGTAGGTAATCACACATACCTATGAAATGTAGGTAATCAAACATACCTATGAAATGTAGGAAATCAAACATACCTATGAAATGTAGGTAATCAAACATACCTATGAAATGTAGCTAATCTGTAATAGTTTAAATTATGCACTCATGTCCATGAGTAAATAACAAGTAGGTAATAAGTGAATAGTATTGTACTTACTCGGATAATCAAACAAGTATTAGATAAGGCTGAAAATATTTGAGTAATCAACCATGTAAAGCGAGTAATGCGTTTAAGTAAAACGAGCATGTATTCTCCCCCAAAGAGTTTATAAAACAATTAAAAGCGTAGGGGCTATGACTCACCTGGTGCGATAGCTACGATGACAAAAGTGGATACACTGAAAATGAGGCACGATCTCTAATCGCAACCATGAATGATATGGTCTAATGTAAGAAATGAAATGATGCTACACATGCAAATACGTATGTTATCGATACCACTCGTGAAACTTGAAAATAACGTTTATTGTCAAAAAATACATTTTTGACGTCTCGTTAAGCTAATAATCACTTTTCATGTAAATATGTTGAAACGGTACTCCACGATCCTCGTTTGGTGTTTTATCGGTAAATATAGTGTTTTCGTCGTAAAATGATACTTTTCACAACTTGAAATATAACCAAAATGACCTCGCAAAACTAGCCGCGAAAAGTTGTACGTTAAGGGTAAATGATGAAACTTGGCGTTTTTGAAAACCTTGTAACCATATCTAAATGTTGTCTCATTTGACTTTTAATCATACGCGCCTCGATGGTTAAGAAATATTGCTTCCAATGTTGTTACTTGAAAATATAATGTTCAACACTTAGAAAAATTCTATTATAGTAAAAGCTGTCAAAATAATAACTTTGAAAGGATTTTTGGGTAAAAATATGAGGCTGTAGTGTATTCGTTATAAGTGTATTCGACGAACGGCCAATTGATTTGAAAAGCTTGCTGGAAGATCTTGATTTCATAAAACTACGGCTCGGACACAAACCATACCAATCATGGAGAAAAACAGCCGAGATAGTGGTGCGTCGCAAAAACTGTTTAGTGGCAAAAATAATAATAATAGTGCTGAAGGAAATTTGTAAAAATCGTCTAAGTTCAAACGCTTGCATCTTTGTCGTTATAATCCCGTTTTCTACGTTTTTTATATCTCCGGAATCATGGGAACATGTACTATCACATTTTTAGTAGTTCGGCTTGTCTAGGTTACGTTAAATGTCTCATTTTGTCCAACAAAAGTTACCCAACAGCAACTATATTTTCTGAAAATACTTTTCGTCGTTAAACTTCGGAAAACCATATCTCCTTCGTTATTAACTCGTTTTTATCCCTACTTTCGGCCATAGTTTCATCTCGGAAAGTATTTTCTAAATTTTTGTCCAAAAAGTACACCCAACCCCCTGGATTTTCTGGAATTTACAAAAATGGACAGTAGATATTTTACTTGTTCAAAACTTAGTTTCCTAGTTACTAATTTGTGCAAAAACCTTCCAAACAACTTCAATACAACTCTTAAACTACCATACACCTTCTTAGAGTGTCATGGGGTCCTAAACTTCACAAAACATGGTAGGATTTCATGGGAATGATCATAGGCTTGATATGTATTCATAAAAACTATATAACTTGAAAAGTGGCATATATAACATGAATACTTGCATGTTTTGCTAATATAACTTGAAAATACATCATGTTACTAGTTAAATGAAAGTATGAGATGATTAGAAAATATTACTTGAGCTTACTTGATACTTTTGAAGGATTTGGAGATGATTATGTTAATAACCTTGAGATTTCTATTTCAAAATCTAAACAAGGATGATAAAAGAGACATGTTTATAG
Source organism: Artemisia argyi (assembly GCA_030686995.1). Lineage (NCBI taxonomy): Eukaryota > Viridiplantae > Streptophyta > Magnoliopsida > Asterales > Asteraceae > Artemisia > Artemisia argyi. The sequence goes on from CM060685.1 coordinate 108,192,914, forward strand.
CTTGATCTTGGAAAATGATGGTTCTTCCTTGTGTTCTTGATGTTGCCGTGAGTTGGAGCTAGAGAGAATGAGATATAAGATCTTTGCTAGTTTTTGGTACTAAATGAAGTATTACATCTTATAAATGTTGAAGTAGATATTTCTAGTCAAGATACTCAAGTGTATAAGGACTGGGGTGGGGGACATGGGGCGTGAAACATGGGATAAGTTGGAAGTTTGGTGCTAATTAATAAGTTTGTCTATTGGTTGTAAGATTTAGTTAGATTTTGAGGTGTATTAGGTGTTATCGGGTATCGAGTTAACTTGAAATAAATCGTAACGAGACAAAATAAAATATAATGAAGTTGTAAAAATTTTAAAATAATATTACTGATGAGAATCGGGTGTTAGAATAGGTATCGGGTTGGAATAACGCAAACCGACGGAGTAATAAGCTCCGACCGTAAAATGTAGTAATTGATTTGAAAACACCGGGTAAACTAGTAATATAATTTTTATATTAATATAATAAGTATGAAAATATATTAGGATCGTAATCGGGAGTATTGGGTATACGTTCGTAGTAAAAACTGAGTGGTAACATTAATTACAAATTAAGCATACGTAAATGGAAATAATGCATATCCGTGTAGGGCCTAAAGTGTTGATGATGTTACTAATGATATGTAGACTACTCCAGTCTATATGACGTGTCCCTACTGATGATACATAAATCCGCAGCTAAACCTAACTGATTACGCGAATTTGAATACCCGTAAACTAAATTTACGATGAAATGAATGACGAATGTGAATAGTGTTTTCCTTCCGCGAATGATTAGTGTCATATGAATAGTAAAATTTTCGAACGCTTCCCGGAATCTCAAACTAACTCCGAAAACAATGAATTGTAAAATGATAAATAGTGATCCGTGAATAGTAAATGATCAGTAGTAACTTTTCCGAAATGAATAATGAAATTTTGACTTTTATAAAAGGACCTGAAATTACGAGTTGTGACAGTCTTCCCCTCTAACAGGAACTTCGTCCCGAAGTTCAGTTTGTGTTGGTCTCTAGAGTGGTATTGGTGAAAAGATGATGATACTTATCGTGTAAACTATTGAGCTCTAATGGGAGCTCAAGTCTGTAGGCCACTAGGCTCATTCTGTCGGAAATATTGAATGGTCCAATGTATCCCGGGTTTATCTCTTAATGTTTGTGAATTGTGTCTCAATGATGTTGTCCTTGGGATCGCGTGATATCTATTGTTGTAAGTGAATCCAATTTATAGCAAATGGTCAGCCCAACCATTTCAAGAATAAATCACACCCGATTTGGGCATATCTCTCTATGTTTGAATCATTCTCTAATCCTGACCATTGGTCTGTAGATGATAAGTGATGTGGTTCTAAAGGAATCTTAATGAAATCGCTAGGAGTTTGAGGTGAATCAAATTTCTCTATTAGGAATAATTGAAATGGGTACCATGAATCTTGTTTGAAAGACTTACAAGGTTAAGTCCGTCAAAGGGTGTTATTGGAAAGAATAGATTAGGATGAGGTTGTGATTTCTCCGCAGGAATGTCATGAGTCGAGTCTCTCTCCACCTACGGTGCTTAGTCTCCATTACTAAGATTTTCCCCAAGCTCTATGTCGTCAATTCACAAACTCCTAAATGTATAAGCGATGTAATATAGTGATTGATTTTCAAAGTTTGTTTTGAGATTGTGTGTTTTGTTCATAAACCTTCCCTGAATAAATGAATTTACAGCTTTAAGCAAATGGCTTTCCAAGTAACATTTTTCTTGATGTTTCAAAATTTAGTAGTTATGCAATATAGGACAGTTTTTCAACATAAGGTGAATAATATGGTTTACCAAAGATCGATGTTTAAAATTTTCTAACAATCAATAGTTTTGTAAAAGATTAACCAAAAGGAATTTGCTTGTCAAAATAAATGCCTCAGAAAAGTATTTCCTACAAGATATATGTTTTGTATAACGGTAGTTTGGAGAAAAATCCATTTAAAAGTGAAAGTATTAAGAGGATAAAATAGCCAGGTAGGTATGTCTGCACTAATGCATAGGTGTCTAACACGTTTGAATCATGTCTATTGGCGAGGTCATGTTCAATTGATTGTTCTATAGTCTTGGATAGAAGGTTGGATCTATCTCTATAGTGTTGCTTAGTGAGCACTCGTATCTAAACGAATCTTATAATTCAGTCAAGCCAATACTTTCCAGATGATGGAATTTTTTTGGTGATCAGGCCAGTGATAGTGGTTTGAATAGTTTTGTCATATCTTGAGATTTCTGTTGAGTTTTGAATGGTCTTAATGTACCAAGGGATCCTTCTTATAGATGGTATGGAAAGTCTTTCCTAGGGAGGTCATTGATAATATCCGCTTATCAATATTGGGAGTAGTGAGTGATGAGTGACATAGGAATCTATAGAGTGTTAGCTAATTCTTTATATATATATGGGGATGGGGAAAGGAATTGATAGTGATGGTGAGAAGGGAAGAGACTGTGACAACTACAACATAATAAGATTGTGATGAAAGAAAATACTGTGATGTAAGTGTATCGTGCATAGACGTAAATGTCCATGAGATGAAATGACCAGTTGACGTGCTTCTAATCAGTGGTTCACGAAATGATGAAACGTATGAGTGTTCTGACAACGAGTGTTTACACACACATAAACGAAACATTTGGAAATTGGGTAGAGGATTCAATCCAGAAATAATTTTATTATAACCATTCTCAGTGTTGCAAAATTCATTTCTGAGTCAGATATAGGTGGTCAGCCTGTGTCCTACTGTCCCGGGTCGAATATAAATGACCAGTCTATATTCTACCGAGGTTCCATGAATTTTGAAATACTCAGCTCAGTTATACTAATACCATGTCCTTCACAAATACCAAGACGTTCTGAAAGACTAAGGCAGGTGACCAACTCGAGGTCAAATGATGAAACTATGCAAGGAAAAACTTAACGCGGTGACATATATGATACGTGAACATGCTTATATGAACGACAATTATAGTAATCAACTAGAATAAGTGAATATAATATAACTGATAATGAGATACAAATCTCATCACATATGTTAGCAACTAACCACAAATGAGGCTTCAGCTTGGCAGGCAGGCACATGACGGTTATAGGGTTAAGTGTTCGTGAAAGTAGCTATAGTCTAGGTTTTAAAAACACTTAGTTCGCTATAGCCAAAGCTCTGATGCCAATCTGTCACACCCCCAAAATCGGGTCCAGCGGAAGCATACATGCAGCTGGGGTGTAACTCAATTGATATCACAACACAAGTACAAAAATGTTTTCACTTCAATCATTTAGAATAAAATAGTTTAATCAAAAATGTTGAATTTACATTATTAAAAGTAGTGCGGAAGTAGGCCCTTAAAATAGTTTAAAACGGTCCCCAAATGAATAATCAGAGTCTTCTATGACCATGTCATGCCCTGCCAAAACCTCCTGTAGCGTGCCATTGCTTAATACCTGAAAATACATGCTAAAGTGTCAACACGAGGTTGGTGAGTTCATAGAGTCTTGTGTAAAATGAAATACATTGCATTGAAATGTAGATTTCCCAGCAAAGGCATCGTAAATCCACTCAGTTACAAGTCCAGCCATAAGAGACTTGTAACCTGTGTGTTCACAACCCACTGCCAAATATGATTTGGTTTGTGTAAACAAAAGTAATATGTGTTCCATGATTTAAAGATAAGTGTAGCATTGTCGCTATATAAAGGTAAGAGTGATAATGTAGCCATGGCGATGTCGCCATATAAATGAATCGGACCATAAGCAAAACGCATAAATAGTTTATCGAACAAAGTTTCATAGCACCAGTTTAGGAAAGAATATTGATTGCACTAAGTTCAAGGCACCGAAAAGGTTTTCTAGCTATATGTAGGAGGTTACGCTCCCAAGTAATGTAGGTAATCACATACCTAGGAAATGTAGGTAATCACACATACTTATGAAATGTAGGTAATCAAACATACCTATGAAATGTAGGTAATCAAACATACCTATGAAATGTAGCTGACGGTTCTTAACTTAGACAATCATAGGTAATCTGTAATAGTTTAAATTATGCACTCATGTCCATGAGTAAATAGCAAGTAGGTAATAAGTGAATAGTATTGTACTCGGATAATCAAACAAGTATTAGATAAGGCTGAAAATATTTGAGTAATCAACCATGTAAAGCGAGTAATGCGTTTAAGTAAAACGAGCATGTATTCTCCCCCAAAGAGTCTATAAAACAATTAAAAGAGTAGGGGTTATGACTCACCTGGTACGATAGCTACGATGACAAAAGTGGATACACTGAAAATGAGGCACGATCTCTAACTGCAACCTAATATGAATGATATGCTCTAATGTAAGAAATGAAATGATGCTACACATGCAAATACATATGTTATCGATACCACTCATGAAACTTGAAAATAACGTTTATTGTCGAAAAATACATTTTTGACGTCTCGTTAAGTTAATAATCACTTTTCATGTAAATATGTTGAAACAGTACTCCACGATCCTCGTTTGGTGTTTTATCGGTAAATATAGTGTTTTCGTCGTAAAATGATACTTTTCACAACTTGAAATATAACCAAAATGACCTCGCAAAACTAGCCGCGAAAAGTTGTACGTTAAGGGTAAATGATGAAACTTGGCGTTTTTGAAAACCTTGTAACCATATCTAAATGTTGTCTCATTTGACTTTTAATCATACGCGCCTTGATGGTTAAAAAATATTGCTTCCAATGTCGTTACTTGAAAATATAATGTTCAACACTTAGAAAAATTCTATTATAGTAAAAGCTGTCAAAATAATAACTTTGAAAGGATTTTTGGGTAAAAAGATGAGGCTGTAGTGTATTCGTTATAAGTGTATTCGACGAACGGCCAATTGATTTGAAAAGCTTGCTGGAAGATCTTGATTTTATAAAACTACGGCTCGGACTCAAACCATACCAATCATGGAGAAAAACAGCCGAGATAGTGGTGCGTCGCAAAAACTGTTTAGTGGCAAAAATAATAATAATAGTGCTGAAGGAAATTTGTAAAAATCGTCTAAGTTCAAACGCTTGCATCTTTGTCGTTATAAGCCCGTTTTCTACGTTCTTTATATCTCCGGAATCGTGGGAACATGTACTATCACATTTTTAGTAGTTCGGCTTGTCTAGGTTACGTTAAATATCTCATTTTGTCCAACAAAAGTTACCCAACAGCAACTATATTTTCTGAAAATACTTTTCGTCGTTAAACTTCGGAAAACCATATCTCCTTCGTTATTAACTCGTTTTTATCCCTACTTTCGGCCATAGTTTCATCTCGGAAAGTATTTTCTAAATTTTTTTCCAAAAAGTACACCCAACCCCCTGGATTTTCTGGAATTTACAAAAATGGACAGTAGGTATTTTACTTGTTCAAAACTTAGTTTCCTAGTTACTAATTTGTGCAAAAACCTTCCAAACAACTTCAACACAACTCTTAAACTACCATACACCTTCTTAGGGTGTCATGGGATCCTAAACTTCACAAAACATGGTAGGATTTCATGGGAATGATCATAGGCTTGATATGTATTCATAAAAACTATATAACTTGAAAAGTGGTATATATAACATAAATACTTGCATGTTTTGCTAATATAACTTGAAAATACATCATGTTACTAGTTAAATAAAAGTATGAGATGATTAGAAAATATTACTTGAGGTTACTTGATACTTTTGAAGGATTTGGAGATGATTATGTTAATAACCTTGAGATTTCTATTTCAAAATCTAAACAAGGATGATAAAAGAGACATGTTTATAGCTTGATCTTGGAAAATGATGGTTCTTCATTGTGTTCTTGATGTTGCCGTGAGTTGGAGCTAGAGAGAATGAGATATGAGATCTTTGCTAGTTTTTGTTACTAAATGAAGTATTACATGTTATAAATGTTGAAGTAGATATTTCTAGTCAAGATACTCAAGTGTATAAGGACTGGGGTGGGGGACATGGGGCGTGAAACATGGGATAAGTTGGAAGTTTGGTGCTAATTAATGAGTTTGTCTATCGATTGTAAGATTTAGTTAGATTTTGAGGTGTATTAGGTGTTATCGGGTACCGAGTTAACTTGAAATAAATCATAACGAGACAAAATAAAATATAATGAAGTTCTAAAAATTTTAAAATAATATTACTGATGAGAATCGGGTGTTAGAATAGGTATCGGGTTGGAATAACGCAAACCGACGGAGTAATAAGCTCCGACCGTAAAATGTAGTAATTGATTTGAAAACACCGGGTAAACTAGTAATATAATTTTTATATTAATATAATAAGTATGAAAATATATTAGGATCGTAATCGGGAGTATTGGGTATACGTTCGTAGTAAAAACTGAGTGGTAACATTAATTACAAATTAAGCATACGTAAATGGAAATAATGCATATCCATGTAGGGCCTAAAGTGTTGATGATGTTACTAATGATATGTAGACTACTCCAGTCTATATGACGTGTCCCTACTGATGATACATAAATTCGTAGCTAAACCTAACTGATTACGCGAATTTGAATACCCGTAAACTAAATTTACGATAAAATGAATGACGAATGTGAATAGTGTTTTCCTTCCGGGAATGAATAGTGTCATATGCATAGTAAAATTTTCGAACGCTTCCCGGAATCTCAAACTAACTCCGAAAACGATGAATAGTAAAATGATGAATAGTGATCGGTGAATAGTAAATGATGAATAGTAACTTTTCCGAAATGAATAATGAAATTTCGACTTTTGAAAAAGGACCTTAAATTACGAGTTGTGACAAACAGATTCACCTAGCAACAGTTTAATAACACTAGCAGCAGATTCATTATATCAGCAGTAGATTCCCATCAGCAGCAGTTTGACACTTAGTTAAATTCTGAGCAGTAGAATCTCAAAACCCAACAATCCTCCCCTAAACTTAATATTTACTTCTAAATGATTAAGTTTCTTCAAAGCTTGATTAAACACCAGGAGGATGCTTCCAAACACACTACTTCTTCTTAGATGACTGTTGACCAAGAATCTTCTTATATTTTGATAACAAGTCAAAAGCTTAATTATCATAAGCCTTTTGTAGTTTAAGCTGCCTAGTACCATTCACCATCTGATAAACAATTTCCAAGCAAGATGCCAATGGATAATCCTTTTCAATCAACATATATAAAGTGTGTCGCCCAATGTATAAAACATGAACCCCAGAACTTTGAAAAAGCATCTATTTTCTAACTTTGTATCTTCTGATCTCTGTCCATTCTGAGTCTTCCAAAGAAGGATCAAAGATAAGTTTCAAAGCTCTCCACATAATATAGTCAGACATAGCTTCTTGATTGTTATAGGTTACTGCACCAAACTTTGTAGCACCATACTTTTCTTTGAACAACCTCCATAGGGTACAGATATCCTCTCTATCAAAATAGTACAACATCTGTTGAAGTCTAAGAAATCTAGATGTCTTTCCATCAGATCTTTTGACATCATGAAATGTTCCAACAATGTCTTCATATCCTGTAGATATTTGAATAATTGGATATTTGATTCCCACTGGTTCAGCATCAACTACCTCAGGTTCTTCCCTCTTAGCAACCATAGTTAGAACCTGCATTTGTTGGTTTAAATGCTCAGGAGGAATATGTTCATAATCATCCACATAATCATCACTCCCTTCATCTTCAGATTCAGAATTGCTCTGCACTGCTACATTCTGCTTTTTCCTAGCAAAAGTTTTCTTTCTTATACTTTTCCTTTTTGTGCCTCTGCTAGAAGAAGTCTTTTCTTCTTCAATAATCTATGTTGCTTTAAGCTCTGCTTCACTATCATTCTTAGGTACCAACTTCTTATTCATTTGAGCAAAATGTTCTTCATCTCTTGCACAACCCATAGGAAATAAGGTATCCATTTCCTTTTTAGCTTGTTGACACAAATTAAACACCTCTTGATCTGTTTTGTGTTTCAATTGTACTAGTTTCCAACCTTTCATGTTTTTAAGATATCTCTCATGTTCTCTCCTTTGTTGAAGTGGAGTTGGTCCTCTGAGAATTTTCATCTCCCTTCTTATATCAGCAGTTTTTTTCTTTTTCCTTGTTGTGAATTCTTTCATCCAAGCTGCAACATCAAATTCCGGAACTGATAACGCTCAAAGTTAACATGTTTTTATAAGGGTTATTAGTGTTTTTGTGTATGTTATTTGGTTATTTTTATATGCTTTTGCCACTAAATCGTATCAAAGTATGTTTTGTAGCATATGTAGCCAAATGCAGGAAAAATGGAGAAAAAAGTGAAGAAAATGAAGTATACGCGATTACACGAAGATTCCCGAGCTCAAAAGTCCAATATATGAAGAAATTCATATGCGAACCTAAGTTTTGTCATCTCAAAGTTCCAAGTTCAGAAGTTAATCAAGTTTGGATAGTGCATAAAGAACTACACAAGGAAAAATCAAAGTCGAAAGAAGCCAGGATTTACCATCCGATCGGTTGGAGTTCAACCGATCGGATTGCCATAATGACCTTTCTCCATCCGATCGGTATCAACCCGTAACCGATCGGATGGCCACTACTGCATGATTTTGCCAACTCTTGTGCACGAATCTTGGTCTTTTGTCCCATGGTTCTAAGTCCTTTTTAGTGTCTTATTGTCCAAGTTCAAGCATTTAAGTCCCTATTTATTACCAAGAGTGTTGGACAAGCCTATAAGGACCTCAAAAGTGCATAACTCAACACACCATTCAAGATACCATTTACTCTCATTACTACACACAATTATTATCATCTTCTAGCTCTCTAAGGAGGAAAATTCGTGCAGAAAGAACCAAGAACTTTGGAGGACCAAGGAAGCAACATTTGGAGTCCGAAAATCTCAAGAAATCATCACCAACACTTAGGTTATCAATACCTTGTCATTTGTTATCAATTTCAAAGCATTGTAAGACTTATAACCATGGATTCTAATGTTAAATATTCTGAGTTTATTTGCATGTTTGCTATGAGTGGCTAGTAATCTTTTTACACTTGTTTTGATGATTTTTTATACTTAGTGATAGTGATGATTGTGATAACATGTTTTAATTCAATTTCAAGTCAATCCTAAGAACCAATTGTACCTTAAGTTTCATCGTGACATTTTTTTAGCCAAGGTTAACTAATTGATAATAGTTTCAAAGGTCGAAAGATTTGTTATTACTCAACTAGTTATAATCATTTGTGTATGAATGATTATTTTTCACCATAATTATTCTTGACTAAACAAAGAAACAAGAAGTATGATTGTAATGAGAATGCTTTTATAACATCAAATCAGATTGTTTGTAAACATTTAGTAGGACGAAAGTTTAAATGTTTATAAACGATTGTGACCTTTTTGTCTATGAAGAGGTTACCTTTTGTATTGACCATTTCCTAAGAGTATTTGATTTGTAATAAAAGTTTGTCTTGTGTTTAAGATATCCACCATACCTTATGAACCTTGGATAGATCTTGAATTGATTGGTTTACACTTAAAACTTGTTTTTATGAACTAAAATCTTGACGAAGGTTTAACTTGTAGAAACAATAGATTAGATCACCATCTAATTATCTCAACCAACATGTTATCAAAAGTTATCACAATCGTGTGTGTCATTAAGTAGAAAACTAGTCTAAACAAGTGTAGTTTTTAATTTATTGAATTTGCTTATTATCTTATTTGCATACATTAGAGATTTACTTTTAGACTTATATTTCGATGCACTCACAAATCCCTGCGAACGATCCCGACTTACCATCATATCTTGCTATAACGGACGAGTACACTTGCTCGTATGTGTTGTTTCTAGATTTGGTAATTCATCCTTATAAATTTAAAACTTGCACTAACAAATAGCACATCAAGTTTTTGGCGCCGTTGCCGGGGATTTCGATCGTGTTTCTTTAAGTTTTAAAAGTCTGTTTCTTTTCGTGTTCGTTTTCTAAAAATAAAAAATAAAAATAAAATAAAATAAAAAAATAAAAAAAAATCCGTAGCATCCATCCGATCGGTTTCACTTCCAACCGATCGGTTTCTCACATTTTAATTTTTACCGTAGCGTCCATCCAATCGGTTTGGTTCCCAACCGATTCGGATTGATTTTTCTATTTTTATTTTTTATTTTTCTTGTTCTTTTGTTTAGGAATTGACTCGATTCTCTTGATAGTTGTATGAACACTCGTTCTACTACTAAAAAGCTTAGTACACCTTTATCTGATCTCGAAAGTTTGCTTCGTAAGAAGAGATCTTCAACTATTCTTAATTGGTTTGATAATCTTTCCGAAGAACATCTGATTTCTAATCCTTTTAAACCAATACCCATGGCTGACGATTTACCCATGTGGGCCGCCAATAGAACCGTAGCACCCACTCCTGGAGCTGCTATTGTTGTCGCTGACCTTGGTGAAAACTTTACCGTTAAAGGTCACCATCTTTCTATGGTCAAAGACCGTCAATTCGATGGCCGTTCGCGGGCCGATCCGCATAAACACATTGCCGAATTCATTGAAATTTGTGGCATGTTTCGTTATGGAGACACTAATGTCGATGCTATCAAGCTCAAACTTTTTCCATCATCACTCACCGGAGATGCCAAAGTAGGGTATAACGAATTAACCCCAGGAACTATTAATACTTGGGAGGAGATGAGGCAAGCTTTTGTAAGCCGATTCTTTCCACATACCATGTATGATAGATTAATGGGAGAAATCCGTGCTTTTTCACAAAATCCTAATGAATCTCTTGTTGAAGCTTGGCTTCGCATGAAAGATTTGCTTCGAAGTTGTCATGGTCATAATTTAGGACGTGGAACAATAATCCAGATCTTTTATCATGGGCATCTCAAGCAATCCTTGATGCCGGAGGAATTTTCCTTTACAAAACACCAAATGAGGCATATCAACTTCTTGAAGATCGAGTACTTCTTAAACTCGATTGGTCAAAAGATTCCAAAACCAAACCCTTACGGAAAACCGTTGCTTTTGCCGAAAGTTCAGATAATTCAAAACTCATGGACAAAATAGAAGCCTTGTCTTCTAAAATGGACTCGCAATACAAAGATATAAAAGGAGAAATGAAATAAATGCGAGATGGCTGTAATAATTGTGGAGGAAATCACACATCATCCGAGTGTGATGACCAACCTATGAATGGACCCAACGAAGGGGAAGCCAATTATGTCCAAGGAGGATATCGTGGAGGAGGTTTTCATGGTAATTATTACGGAAGAAGTTCTGGAAATTGGAAAGATCGCCAACAAAGGGATAACAACCGTGATTTTCAACCTCGAACAGACAATCCAAACCTAACAAATTCAGATAAAAAGGAAGAATCTGATTTCGAAAAAATGATGCGAGAATTCGTAAATGCTCAAGACCCCGGATCCCTTGCAAAGTGTGATTGTTTTACAAAGTCTAAAAAGTAATTACAACCGTTGGATCATTATATAAGATCTGATCAAACAAAAGAGGAGCATATACACATAGAGGCATACCCGTCATTCTATCCCCTATTTATTTCTCATCAGAACCGATCTCAAATCCAAAAAGCAAAGAAGATCTCCGGTGATTTTCATCACCGTCACCACCGTTGCACCGTCACCATCACCGTCAAAATCACAACAACTACACAACTTCTCATTACCTCATCTCAAATGCAATAACCACCGCAAACGACCTCCGATCCGATTAAACCAAACAGCGACTCGCCTTCATTAGCACCACCTTGTTGCACAGCCGGATCTCGTGACGGAGATAACGACGTTGACGACGGAGTTAGATGGTAGATATGGTGTTTGTGAGATATGATTTTGAGTTTGGAGTCACGGAGCTCAGCTAAGATGCCGGGACAGAGGTAGCGGAGGTATGTGGCGGTAGCGGTGGGGGATTAGTTTCGGTGGATCTGTTGGTGGTTGGTGTGAGAAAATGGATGTGAGAAAATGGATGCAGTACTACTCGTGGTAAACAAAAGTAATATATGTATTTTATAATATGTGATAAAGTTTGTGAAGATTGCATTGTGAAAATTACATACTTACCTTTATAGAATAAATTAATTCATTAATCAAGCATAGTGCGTTTATTAAATTGATTTATTAATTTAGTTATCAATTTTATGAATACAGTTTGTCAAGATTGCATACTTACATTTTTATTTGATCCGCTTATTTTTTATATTAGTTCATCGGTTAATTTTGTTCATCAGTTACTATTTATAACGTTCATCACTTATTTTTTATATGGTTCATCAGTTATTTTTTATATGGTTCATCAGTTATTTTTGATATAGTTCATCAGTTATTTTTTATAATGTTCAGCAGTTTTCGAAAAAAATAACGTTCATCACTTATTTTTTATATGGTTCATCACTTATTTTTTATATTGTTCATCAGTTATTTTTGATAACGTTTATCAATTATTTTGTTCATCAGTTAATAAGGTTCATTAGTTAATAAGGTTAATAAGGTTCATCAGTTAATAAGATTAATAAGGTTCATCAGTTAGTTAATAAGGTTAATAAGGTTCATCAGTTAATATGGTTCATCAGTTAATAAGGTTAATAAGGTTCATCAGTTAATAAGGTTCATCAGTTAATATGGTTCATCAGTTAATAAGGTTCATCAGTTATTTTTTATAACGTTTATCAATTATTTTGTTCATCAGTTAATAAGGTTCATTAGTTAATAAGGTTAATAAGGTTCATCAGTTAATAAGATTAATAAGGTTCATCAGTTAGTTAATAAGGTTAATAAGGTTCATCAGTTAATATGGTTCATCAGTTAATAAGGTTCATCAGTTAATATGGTTCAACCAAAGTAACTGATGAACAAAATGTCTTTTTTAAAAATCAGTTAATAATATAGTTCATCAGTTAAAAAAAACAACAAAAAAAAAAAAAAAAAAAAAAAAAAAAAAAAAAAAAAACAAAACAAAACTTTTTGAATCTTACATTAATAAAATGACTAAAGGTGCATTGTTGTACAAAAATTAGTGCATTTAACTCGATTTTAAGACTAAAAATCTAAGCTAAACATTTTATCAAACACGTTGTGTGCAACAAATATGAGTAAAACGTCATCTTTAACATACGATATCTCACTCATATCATATTGGATTTGAGTGATTCAAATTTCTGGGTAAAGAATGACCAAGAAGCTACAACTTTCGTGTTTTAAGTTTTGCAAAATTCGGCCTTTAAACTAGATAAAATTAGAGCCGAAAATGCTAAAATTTTCAAGAAAATCATGACCCAATGAATATGTCAAAAAAAAAGTTTCGAAAAAATTAAAAAAATTTATACCAAATTAAAGAGGATTAAATTTTAAAAATTTTGGTGAAATCGGTTTTTTGTAAAAGTTTGTCATTTGAAAGTTATTTGCATTTGAAATTTAAGGTGGAATTTAAAAAATAGGTCAAATGACCAAAACACCCTCTAACTGAAAATATTAAAGAAAAAAGGGAGGGAGTGGGTGGGGGACACATGGCACTAGCTTAGTGGCTAAAAACCTTTTTAGCCTTTTTAATTTTGATCCCCTTTTTAGGGGATCGCACCTCAAATGCTCAAAGAACCACCAATGAGTTTGTAAAAACTCAATTTTTCAATCTCAAAACCAAAGTTGAGCAAGGTCAGAAAAATCATCAAACTTCTATCCAGGATCTTGAACAAAAATTTGGTAGACTTTTGGATCAATTTTCTTCTCGAATTCCTGGTACATTACCAAGTAACACCCAATCCAATTCAAAACCATCTGGATCAAACGATAAGAATTATCATCCACCACAAAACTGAAATGAGCATATCAATGCTGTATTCACTCAAAGTGGTCTCTCATATGATCCACCACCCATTCCTACCGATAACACTCTTATTCAAGATGAGGAGAAAGAAGCTGAAGAAGAAGCAGTGGAAGAAGAACCAACCCAAAAACCAACAGTTCCACCAATAAAGCCTTATACACCTAAAATACCATATCCACAAGCCCTAAGAAAATAGAAAAGAGAGGAGCGAAATAAGAAGTTTTTAGAGATGATTAAATAAGTTAGAATTAACGTACCCCTCGTTGATGTTCTAGCTGGAATGCCCAATTATGGGAAATTTTTGAAAGAACTTCTTAATAATCGAAACAAGTTAGAAATTTCCGCTACCGTTCTTAATGAAGAATGCTCTGCTATAATTCAAAACAAAATTCCACCAAAACTTGGAGATCCCGGAAGTTTTCTTATACCATGTACATTAGGAAACAACATCACATGTGATGCTTTAGCCGATTTAGGTGCAAGTATCAATTTGATGCCCTATTCGTTGTATTCTAAACTTTCCATCAATACATTGAAACCTACTAAGATGAGTATACGATTAGCCAACCATATATACCAATATCCTGTTGGGGTTGCTGAAAATATGCTAGTTCAAGTTGGTAAATTTGTTTTTCCTGTGGATTTTGTTATCTTAGAAATGGAAGAAGATAGTCGAGTACCCTTAATCTTAGGAAGACCTTTCTTAAACACTGCTGATGCAATGATTAAAGTTAAAGGTAAAGAACTCAATCTTGGAGTAAGAGAAGATCGAATCACATTCTTAATCGATAAAGCAATAAAATATCCAAATTCCAGTGATGACACATGCTATAACATCGATGTAATTGATGAAGTCACTGAAGAAGAATTGGATGCATTACTTGACGATTCGAAACCATTCATGACTACTTCAGAAAAAAAAATTAGTGAAACAGATTCTGATAAAGAATTTGAGGAATTCATGGAAATAAAATTAGAAGAAGAGGAAGAAGAGAAATTTGAAGATATCATTGAGAAAGATCAATTGAAAATCAAATCATCTCTAGAAGAACCACCCACTGATTTGGAACTCAAAACCCTTCCCAATAATCTCGAATATGCTTACTTAGAAGAAAATTCACTTCTACCAGTAGTCATATCGTCATTGCGCGAAACAAATCAAAAAGAAAGACTCGTTTCTGTTCTTAGGAAGCATAAACGCGCTTTTGCATGGAAAACTTCTGATATTCCAGGAATTAGTCCAGATTTTTGCAAATACAAAATCAATTGTGAAGAAGGTACTAAACCCGTTGTAGAAAGACAACGTCGACTTAACCCGAATATGAAAGAGGTTGTTAAGAAGGAAATCATTAAACTTCTTGACGCAGGAATTATTTATCCTATCGAGGATAGCCCATGGGTGAGTCCAGTTCATTGTGTTCCAAAGAAAGGAGGAATGACTGTAGTGACAAACGAAAGGAATGAGTTAGTTCCTACTAGAACTGTCACTGGATGGCGAGTATGTATTGATTACAGAAAACTCAACAAAGCCACCAGGAAAGATCATTTTCCTTTACCCTTCATGGATCAAATGCTCGAAAGATTAGCAGGAAACAAATACTTTTGCTTCCTTGATGGTTTTTCGGGATATTTCCAAATTCCCATCGATCCAGCCGATCAAGAGAAAACCACATTTACATGTCCTTTTGGAATCTACGCTTACCGGCGTATGCCTTTTGGTCTATGTAATGCACCTGCAACTTTTCAAAGGTGCATGATCGCAATATTTCAAGACATGCTTGAAACATCTATGGAAGTTTTCATGGATGACTTTTCAGTTTTTGGTGATTCTTTTGAAACTTGTCTTTCCAATCTCGATAAAATGCTTGAGAGATGTGAAGCTGCACATCTACTTCTTAATTGGGAAAAATGTCATTTCATGGTAACTGAAGGAATTGTGTTAGGACACAAGATATCAAGTTCAGGGATGGAAGTAGACAAAGCTAAAATAGATGTTATTACCAAATTACCACCACCAACTAACGTTAAAGCCGTTAGAAGTTTTCTAGGACATGCCAGTTTTTACCGTCGATTTATCAAAGATTTTTCAAAAATATCACGTCCTATGACTAAACTTTTAGAAAAGGATTCTGTATTTGATTTCAATGCTGACTGCATTAAAGCTTTCGAAACATTGAAAAATCAATTTACTAGTGCCCCAATTATGGTTGCACTTAATTGGTCACTACCATTTGAAATCATGTGTGATGCAAGCGATTTCGCTGTTGGAGCCGTTTTAGGACAACGTGAAGGAAAACATTTTCGTCCTATTTACTTTGCTAGTAAAACACTCAACAATGCTCAACAAAACTATACGGTTACGGAGAAAGAATTATTAGCCGTAGTTTTTGCATTCGACAAATTCAGATCTTATCTTGTGCTTTCAAAAACGATAGTTTTTACCGATCATTCCGCACTCAAATATTTGTTTACCAAACAAGATGCAAAACCACGTCTTATCAGATGGATTTTATTACTGCAATTTTGATATCGAAATAAAAGACAAGAAAGGAGCAGAACATCTTGCAGATCATTTATCACGTCTCGAGAATCCAAATTTGGAAGAATTAAAAGAAAATGAAATTAATGATTATTTTTCAGAAGAAACTCTCATGACGATAGATAAAGATGATGATGAGGAAATACCATGGTTTGCAAATTACGCAAATTATCTTGCAGGAGATATTCTTAAAAAAGGGATGAGTCACTACCAACGTAGTAAGTTCTTTTCAGAACTAAAACACTATTATTGGGAGAAATCTTACCTTTTTAAGATGTGCAAGGATGGAATGATACGAAGATGTGTTTCGGGTGCCGAAACAAGAAAAATTCTTGATGAATGTCATCATGGCCCAACTGGGGGACATTATGGTCCTTCCACTACAGCTAGAAAAGTTTTTGATGCTGGATTCTATTGGCCTACAATTTTCAAAGAAGCGTATACTCTTGTTCAAAACTGTGATGCGTGCCAAAAATCCGGTAACCTTTCTCGAAGAGACGAAATGCCTCAAAAGAGCATTCAAGTCTGTGAAATATTCGACATTTGGGGAATTGATTTTATGGGACCTTTCCCTAAATCACACAAATACGAATATATCATCGTTGCAATCGATTATGTTTCCAAATGGGTTGAAGCTGAAACTCTTCCTACTAACGATGCACGAGTTGTTGTCAACTTTCTCAAAAAGCTTTTTGCTCGCTTTGGAATTCCTAAAGCTTTAATAAGTGATAGAGGATCCCATTTCTGTAATAAACAAATGGAGAAAGTAATGAAACGATATGGAGTTCATCATCGTTTTGCTACAGCTTATCATCCACAAACTAGTGGTCAAGTCGAAAATACCAATAGAGCTATAAAAAGAATACTTGAAAAAACGGTTAAAGACAATCCTTCCGTTTGGTCAAGGAAATTAGATGACGCTCTATGGGCATTTCATACGGCATATAAGACACCACTTGCTACGACACCATACAGACTCTTGTATGGGAAAACATGTCATCTATCGTTCGAACTTGAACACCGTGCTTACTGGGCATTAAGAAGCTGAAATCCTGATTTAAAAATAGCTGGAGAAAAGAGATTTTTGCAATTACATGAACTTGATGAGTTAAGACTTCAAGCTTATGAAAACTCCAAGCTATATAAAGCAAGAACCAAAGCATATCACGATAGGAAGCTGAGAATTCGAAAACAATTAAAAGCTGGAGATAAAGTTCTGCTTTTCAATATTAAATACAAGTTTAAAGCTCCGAAACTCAAGCCAAAATGGTTTGGACCATATGTAGTGAAACATGGATTTCTATCAGGTTATGTTGAACTTTATGACAAACATGGTGGGAGTTTCATTGTAAATGGGCACCGAATTAAACTCTATTATGATAAGGAGCAATTAAACGTGATTTCCAATGAAGAAATTTCATCCGAATTTGAATATGAAGCTATCACATTCATGGCTCCACACAAGGAAATGGTTCCTTGGGCACACAGTAATGGTTTTATCTATGATGCTCTTCCTAGAGCATGGAAAAATGTTAAATTAGAAAACATAGATGAAACAGGAGAGGGAATTGTGATAGGAAATGTGTTGTATATCCCTAAAAGGAAACATAACACTAAAATTTCATAATCTATTTCGAAGTTTGAGTCCGGCTGAGGACTCGTTAATAAAACAAGCGCTTCTCGGGAGGCAACCTGTGTGTTTTAATTTTATTTTTGTTTTTGATTTATTTTAATTTCCAGTGTTTATACCCCAAAGTTTTACTACTTAGTCGAACTTAAGTGTGGGGGTGTGCCACTAATTTGAATAAAACTGCAATGCTTTTTGTTTGTTTGCTTTTGTTTCTAATAATGGAGGTGTTGATTAGAAAAAACAGAAGATTGGATAGAAACATAAAATGTCATGGTTTATTTTCTCATTTTTCCTACTTTCATACTTTTTCGTTTATCACATTGAGGACAATGTTTAACTTAAGTGTGGGGGGTGAGTAGGTAAAATAAGAAATTAAGTCTAATATCGATTTAATTTTTAAATTTTGTTTGTCCTTATAATCTAGTTGTTTTCACGCTTTTAGGATAATATATTAGAATAACTGGATCTATCCACTGGTGAAATTAGTAATTTTTGAAAAATTTGAGATGTGTCCCGATTAATATTGCAATCCATTTCTGGGATCGATAACATTTGCTAGCGCATATTATAACCATTTCCACTAAATTGTGAGGATTTGAGCCTATTTCATATCTAGCATACATCTTTTATGCTTGAATCTTTTGTTATGAGTGTGCCGGTGATTTTATTTATTCTAGAACTTGTACTTGTAAGTCATTACGAGACCGTTGTGAGATTACATTTTTGTAATATAAGTATACATACGTGATAAGAGGCAACCTTAGGATTTTAACCAAATAGCCTTCATTATTGATTTTTAGCTAGTCACATTGATTAGTTAATTTCCAATTTTTAACCCTTTTGTTAGCATTCATTTTTAACGCTAGATACCCTTAGTTACACCCTTCGAGCCATCCTTTTCGTTTTTGATAAATCCAGAAAAATACAAAAATATTTTACACTTTAAACCTTAGCCTAACCCTTGTCAAAGTCCAAATGGTGGGTTGCTATTTGCTTGGTTGTTGGATAGTTTCTGATGATTATTAGTTAGCCACACTTCACCAATTATGTGTGTACCATTCCGACAAAGACAGAGACTGTAGCTTCTTATTTGTATTGTTGTGGTGATGCTTATGCGAAGTGTGGGGGAGATTCAGATTTGCAAAAAAAAAAAAAAAAAAAAAAAAAAAAAAAAAAAAAAAAAAAAAAAAAAAATCGTAACTATAAGATGACAATTATAGCAAATGTGCTATATATGTGAATAAAGGAAATTTTGTGATATGTTGTTAGCCAATGTGCTACGTATGAAGAATATTATTACGGCGAATCGATGTATCGTTATTTGAAGAAGAGGAAGATTGTAACTATAATCATTTACGGGTTCGTGGTTTGTTTGGTGACTAGCAACAATGGGACTTAGACTTGACTTTATTTTTTTTTTAAACCAATTTCATAAATATTCCCATGCCTTATCCCTACCCTTACCAAATTACTCTATCTATCCGGATATAGTAATGGCTTTGTGAGAATGTCAAGTGCAAGAATATTGTAGTGATCATCCGGTTTTTAAGTAATCAAGAACTCGCGCCAGTAATCTATTGTGTTTTTGTATGAGATGTTTAAACATAAGCCTAGTACAACCCAAAGCCTTACATTACAACCCGAATAAAAGACCTCTTTGATATGTAGACTTGGTGCTTACGCCATTGCAGTGTAGTTTTGTTTCTTGTACAAGCTTATGGTAATAATTAGATCATGACTGAGCAATGAGTGTGATTTCTCTTATATATACTCCACTTCTTAAATAAATGAGTGATTACGTGAATTATACCTCCTTTTTCGTGAGGCGTTCAGAAATGTTAATCAAGCAAGAAAATCATTGGGTATTGTCAAACATCTCGATTTTTTACCATTCAAGCTTAAAAAGGATGAATCTTATCTTGTACTTGTACTTGGTGGATTTGCATCCCACTTTTCTAATCATTTTTGGTTACCATGTGGATATTCAGTTTTCTTCTAGATTTGCTTGAGGACAAGCAAAGTTTAAGTGTGGGGGATTTGATAACGCTCAAAGTTAACATGTTTTTATAAGCGTTTTTAGTGTTTTTGTGTATGTTATTTGGTTATTTTTATATGCTTTTGCCACTAAATCGTATCAAAGTATGTTTTTGTAGCATATGTAGCCAAATGCAGGAAGGAGAAAAAAGTGAAGAAAATGAAGTATACGCGATTACACGAAGATTCCCAAGCTCAAAAGTCCAATCTATGAAGAAATTCATATGATAACCTAAGTTTTGTCATCTCAAAGTTCCAAGTTCAGAAGTTAATCAAGTTTGGATAGTGCATAAAGAACTACACAAGGAAAAATCAAAGTCCAAAGAAGCCAGGATTTACCATCCGATCGGTTGGAGTTCAACCGATCGGATTGCCATAATGACCTTTCTCCATCCGATCGGTATCAACCCGTAACCGATCGGATGGCCACTACTGCATGATTTTGCCACTCTTGTGCACAAATCTTGGTCTTTTGTCCCATGGTTCTAAGTCCTTTTTAGTGTCTTATTGTCCAAGTTCAAGCATTTAAGTCCCTATTTATTACCAAGAGTGTTGGACAAGCCTATAAGGACCTCAAAAGTGCATAACTCAACACACCATTCAAGATACCATTTACTCTCATTACTACACACAATTATTATCATCTTCTAGCTCTCTAAGGAGGAAAATTCGTGCAGAAAGAACCAGGAACTTTGGAGGACCAAGGAAGCAACATTTGGAGTCCGAAAATCTCAAGAAATCATCACCAACACTTAGGTTATCAATACCTTGTCATTTGTTATCAATTTCAAAGCATTGTAAGACTTATAACTATAAATTCTAATGTTAAATATTCTGAGTTTATTTGCATGTTTGCTATGAGTGGCTAGTAATCTTTTTACACTTGTTTTGATGATGTTTTATACTTAGTGATAGTGATGATTGTGATAACATGTTTTAATTCAATTTCAAGTCAATCCTAAGAACCAATTGTACCTTAAGTTTCATCATGACATTTGTTTAGCCAAGGTTAACTAATTGATAATAGTTTCAAAGGTCGAAAGATTTGTTATTACTCAACTAGTTATAATCATTTGTGTATGAATGATTGTTTTTTACCATAATTATTCTTGACTAAACAAAGAAACAAGAAGTATGATTGTAATCAGAATGCTTTTATAACATCAAATCAGATTGTTTGTAAACCTTTAGTAGGACGAAAGTTTAAATGTTTATAAACGATTGTGACCTTTTTGTCTATGAAGAGGTTACCTTTTGTATTGACCATTTCCTAAGAGTATTTGATTTGTAATAAAAGTTTGTCTTGTGTTTAAGATATCCACCATACCTTATGAACCTTGGATAGATCTTGAATTGATTGGTTTACACCTAAAGATTGTTTCTATGAACTAAAATCTTGACGAAGGTTTAACTTGTAGAAACAATAGATTAGATCACCATCTAATTATCTCAACCAACATGTTATCAAAAGTTATCACAATCATGTGTGTCATTAAGTAGAAAACTAGTCTAAACAAGTGTAGTTTTTAATTTATTGAATTTGCTTATTATCTTATTTGTGTACATTAGAGATTTACTTTTAGACTTATCTTTCGATTCACTCACAAATCCCTGCGAACGATCCCGAATTACCATCATATGTTGTTATAACGGACGAGTACACTTGCTCGTATGTATTGTTTCTAGATTTGGTAATTCATCCTTATAAATATAAAACTTGCACTAACAAATAGCACATCAGGAACTTCTTGTTCTTCAGTTTTCACTAACATGGAAAATTCAATGTCAGCATCCATTCTTATTGTCTCATCTACCCGTTCCCCATACCTCTTCATATCCTCAGCTTCCTTATCAGCCTTTTCTTTTTGTTGTTGTAGTAGTTGTTGCTCAGCAATATACTCTTTCTCTTGTTCTTCCCTTGCAACAGCTGAATCATGCTCAGTTTGTCTCTCTTTAGGCAAATACACAAAAGGAATCTGGGAGTAATCTATTTCATCATCATCAGAATCTAGCATAGGTTCTTCAGTAACCTTGCCCTTCCCTTTATCAGCAGCAGTAGATGATGAAATTGAACTTGTATGTCTTTTTGGAGCTGCAGGTTCTTTGATTACTACTCCCTTTACAGATGGTCTTGGGAAGTGAGGTGTTATAGTGGATTTTAGTTGTTGTGATTGTGGTTGACTTGGTTGTGTTGGTTGAGATTGTGATTTAGTTTGAACATCTGTTGTCTTCTTGCTTAACAACACCATAGCCTCAGCAGCAACTTTGTCACTAGATCTAACAGTAGAACCTTGTGCATCAGCAGAATTGATTTTCTCACTAGCAGCAAGATCAGCAGAGTTTTGTGCAGCAGCAGGATCAGCAGAATCCTGAGCAGCAAAGTTTTGTGCATCAGCAGAGTCATTGGTCTTGTCAGTAGTAGCAGCAGTGTCCATATCCTTAGCCACATAATCACCCAAACTTTTCAAAGCTTCACTCATCAACCTTGTAGCCTTTACTAATTGTTCAGGCCCCAAAGTTTTGAGTTTTTCCACCACATTCTCTTGAACACAAACCAACTCTTCCATTACAGCTTCATTACCCTGTTTGTCTGTAACTACAAATACATCCATATCTTGAGGACTTTCAACCTCTATAGCATCATTCATTGTAACCTCCCTTGAAACCTTACCAAAATCCACATCCAATCCAGCATCATTTTTCACCACATTAGCCTCCCCTGAACCCATTTCTTCATTTTGTTCTTCATTCCTCCCCTATTTGGAAGCATCCTCTTCCAAATTGACAGAATGCTCAGGAGAACTGACAACTTGAGATGTGCCCACCTTCTTCAATCTTCTTAAAGAGGTTGAAGATCTAGATTTCTTTAAAGTCTTTATCTTTATCTATAACTTTGTAATCTTCTTAGCTTGTTCATTAGAAAGAGTTTGAAGACCAGCTATCTTATCCTCCAAAGTGTCACATTTAAGCTCCAGGTTGGTACATGTAACAATCAATGTCTGTAAAAGTTTCATACTAGTCTCATCACTTCGACCTGTGTGACCTGGTCCGAGAGGTGAATCATTGACATTGTCATTTTGTACATTATCATCCATCAATTCATTTGTCACTAATCTGTCCTCGTTACTTCGACCTGTGTAACCTGGTCCGAGAGGTGAATCTTGGGACTTAAACTCAGTATCAAACCTAGTTTGATCATCTGAGCCCCCTATATTTGCCATGTGGCTAGGGTTTCCATCATTGGATTCAGATTCATCAGAACCTTCCTCACTAGATGTTGCCTTGGTTTGGGTCTTACTTATGTTATCACTGTCATGCTCTGCTGCTAAGCAAGTAGCAGTAGTGACAGCCCTTGCCAACATGTCCTCTCCATCACCTAAGACAGCCTCATCTGGTACATCCATACTAAAACTAGCCTGAGGTAGCTTAGTGTTCTTTTTGGCTTTCCTACGGGTGTAGAGTATTTTGGGTTGTGTGACAGATGCAGTAAAATTGGGTGTTTTTTGGGAATCAGTGGGAGTTCCTGATCCGTCACCCTGAGTACTTTGCACATTTTGCACCATATAAGGTGTAAATGATGTAAGTGTGCCTGAAAATCCTTTTCCAATTTTAAGTAAGAAAGTAAACATTTTAGGAACCAACATAGGATATTCATAAGTGGCTTTATGTGTTCTTACTTTTGAAATTTGGTTTTCTACAAAGAGTTGAATAAATCTTGGATAAAGTAAGTATGAATCAGACTCTTTGATACTTTTAGCCATCCCCTCCAAAATCATGTTTGAAAAATTAAATGGGTCTCCTTTGCTCAAGCATATCATAGCAGATGCTATGGTAGAAATGAACTCATTCCACCCATAAGTTTTTGAACTCAAACAATGAAGAAGATTATGAACAAAAAATTTATATTGAGAATAGAGAAGCCCTTTTTGACATTTTAAACCCGAATGTTGGCCCTCATATCCCAAATCTTTTAAACCCTCAAAAATGGCAGTGTTAGCAAGACACTTGGTCTCTGTTTCATCATCAAAGAGAAGAAGTTCGCTTATAGAGGATTCAGTGACAAGTACTTGTTGACCATCTATCTGATACACCACAAAGTCTTTATATGAAGCATAAGCCAGAAATAATCTAATGGCCTCAATCCTTGCCACATGTGCAAATACTTCATCATAGTCAATACCTTCTTGTTGAGTGTATCCTTGTGCAACTAATCTTGCCTTGTTTCTGATGACAATGCCTCTTTCATCTCTTTTGCATTTAGTTCCAATCACCCTTTGCCCATTTGGCAAATCAACCAAGGTCCATACTTCTTGTAGTTTGAATTGCAGAAGCTCATCTTGCATTGCTTCCACCCAGCTTGGCTCTTGTAAAGCTTTATAAGTATTTTTGGGTTCTATTTGAGATAGAAAACAAGTAAACAAGCAATTTTGAAGATCTTTATGACTGTTTCTTTGATGAAGAGACCTTGCAAAGAAACTTTGATGTTGAATATCTTTCTTCTCTTCAGTCATCCTTCTTGTTTGAACAGATGATGTTGGATCACTGAGAATTTGATCTTTGGGATGATTCTTATGAACTCTTGTAGTAGGTGTAGGACTGACAGGAATATTGAGTTCCATGTTATTTAAATCATCCTCTACTCCAAACAATGTACCATCAAGAGCTTCATCATCAGTGTCATAGTAAATGTTCTCTAGAGGAGGCATGTTTGGATCATCAAGGTAGTTTGGATCAGCAAAAGATGTCCATGAATGTCTACTGAAGGAAACTTTGGTGAAGAAGTAGGATCTAATGGCTTAGCAGCAGAATTGATTGAAGCAGTAGTTGTGTCTTTTGGCCTAGCAGTAGAGTCTTCTGGTGCAGCAGTAGTGTCTTCTGGTGCAGCAGTAGACTGCTTTGGCCTTGCAGTAGAGTCATCTTCAAAAACTTTAGGTACTTCATTAGTTACCTTTTCAACATCAACAGGTATCTTAATGCCTTGTTCTGCTTCTTTGGGTTTCTCATGAGTAACATCATCTTCTTGTGAACTTTGAACCTTCCGAAAGGGTAGTAAAGTTGTACCAATCTTCAATTTCTCAACCAAAACAAATTCTTCTTGAGGTTTGTTAGTGTCTACACTTGCAATGTCTGGCTCATAATTCATAGTCATGGTTAGAATATCAATATTGAACAGCCATTCTGGTCCTTTCCTTTCAGCATTAGATGAATTTTCACTAAACTTGATGTGCAAAATTTCCTCTACATGTTTGGTTCTTTTATTGAAAACCCTGAAAGCTTTACTGTTTACGGAGTAACCAACAAAATATCCTTCATCCGCTTTCTCTTTAAACTTGCCTAACTAATCCTTAGTGTTCAATATAGTAACAGGACATCCAAATGGTTTAAAGAAATCAATCATTGGTTTCCTTCCACGAAATAACTCATATGGAGTCTTGTTGTGAGGCTTAACTAGCTTGCTTATGTTTTGCACAAAACATGCAGTGTTTACAGCTTCAGCCCAAAAAGGTATAGGTAATTTAGAATTAGATAACATTGTTCTTGCAGCCTCAATCAATGTCCTATTTCTTCTTTCTGCAACACCATTCTGTTGTGGAGTTCTTGCAACACTATGCTATCTTAGAATACCCTTGCCCACACAGAATTGATTCATCACACTATTCTTGAACTCAGTTCCATTGTCACATCTGATTATGTTCACCTTTTGGTTAATCAGGTTTTCAATTCTAGTTATGAATGCCTTAAGAATCTCTAGAGTTTCATCTTTAGAAGCTAGAAAGAACACCCAAGTAAACCTACTAAAATCATCTGTGACAACTAGGCAATAAGACTTCTTGTTCAAACTATTCACAAAAACAGGCCCAAATAAATCCATGTGAAGTAAATGTAAGGGCTTGGTAATTGTGTTTACTGTCTTGGACTTGAATGAAACTCTGTGTTGTTTACCCTTTTGACAGGCAACACAAGTTTCACAATTTTCAAACATCTTTGTAGGTAGCCCTCTCACAAGATTTCCTTTCAATAACTTGTTCATAGTATTGAAATTCAGATGTCCAAGTCTTCTATGCCATAATTTGGACTCATCAAGAGTGGCCTTTGCAATTAGACAAGTCAAAGCTCTTTTGGGAACAATGTTCTTAATATGGTCACTGTATGTATTTTCAGTTCTAGGGACTTTCAATAGCACAAATTTATCATCTGGTAACTGAAAATCAAGAGAAAGGATCATACATTCAGTGTCTATAAAAAGAACAAAGTTCTTCTTGTCACACATTTGTAAGACACTAAAGAGATTAAACTTAAGTCCTTTCACAAGGAACACCTTCTCAAAGTCCAAATTTCCTGTTTTAGTGTACCACTACCAATAATCTTTCCACCTTTTGGATCATTCCCAAAAGCAACATATCCACCTTCAAAAGCTTCAAAGTCTTCAAGTTCAGACTTATCACCTGTCATATGTCCAGAGCATCCACTATCAACAATAAAAATATCCTTTAACTCATCCTGTAGATTGCCCTGCACATGAAAATAGAGAAATTAGTTTCTCTTGGGGACCCAAGCCATTACTGACTTGGATCTGCCTTGTGCATCAACATAGTCAAATTTCTTTAAGTCTACTGATGCACTGCTGTTTTTGGAAACATGATTTGAAACATTTAATTTAGGTTTCCAAGTCCAGTAAGCTGAGGCCTTAACAGCATAAAAGTGATTTCCAACAATTGTATTTGTTATAACTTTTTGCCCGGAAGTAGAAAGTTTTGTACTAGCAGCAGAGCCAGCAGTAGAACTAGTTGTAGTCTTAAAAGCCCCATTAGATTTAGCAGCAAAAATAGATCTAGTTGCACCAGATCTTAGCAACACAGCCCTTGGAACCATATTCCTATTTGGATGAGGGTGAGTATTTTTTGAAACATATTTATGATTCACCCTTGAGTATTGATTCAAAACAGGCTTTTGGTGGTCTTTACAATTATTAATCAAATGCTCAAAGCTACCACACTTATAACAAGCCTTCTTCTTTAATTGAAACTCATTACCCAACTTATTTGAAACGAGTTTCTTAAAGTTTCTCTGATTACCCCTAGGCTTTTTATAAAAACTTTTCATCCATTCTCTAGGTATCTCATTATATTCTACCATTTTCCTAGAAATGTTCTTACCAAGCACAGGTCTCACAAACTTAACCTGTTCAACTTTAGGTTCAACTTTTGCAGGAATTTCTTCCTTTTTCACACTTTGTATTGGTTCATCTTGTTCCTCATCACTATCTGAATTCCAGTCTTCAATAATAGGAGCATCAGGAAATTTTCTAACATCAACCTTAGGTGTTTCTGTGACACTATTACTAGTTTCACCTACAGGTTTTTCCATGTCTAACTCACTTATAAAAGACAATTCTTTTCCTGGTGGAGCATAGGCACTCTTAACTGGGGGAGCAACTTCATTATATCCTATTCCACTTCCTTTTCTCATCAAAAGACTCTCAATAGACTTATTTACTAGATCTGAAGCAAATTGTTGTTTTTCAACCCTTACTATGTGTTTATCATTTTCAGTAAGAGCTGCATCCCTATCTTTTTCTGCTTCTTCTAGCTTTTTCTTGAGAAATTCAATTTCACTATTTTTTTTATAGATCTCAACATCCCGTTGGTTAATTATATCCACATATTCTAGATCACACTGTTTGAGATATACTAATCTTCTTTCCATATTTTGAATACCTACTTTATAACCTAAGTTATCAAGTTTTAGGTGTTCAACTTCTTTTCTAAGGCACTCATTCCTAGACTTAAGTTCTTCTACAGTGTCAACACATGATTTAAAAGAACACACAGATAGATCAGAATCATTAGATACCTCAGAGTCAGATCCAGAAGATGATGATGCATAGGCCATAAGTGCAAAGTTATGCACTTTAGGTTTGACTTCAGCCACAAGAGAGTAATTGGGTTCTTCCTCAGCCATGTCACTCCAATCATTATCACCCAACCCATCACAAGACACCAATGCAGTTGTGGTATTCTTTGATTCTTCAGAGGTCTTCTTTGGAGTTTCAGCATTCTTCTTTGGAGCCCTGCATTCTCTAGCAAAGTGGTCTTTTCTATTGCAATTGTAGCACTCCATCTTTGACTTATCAAAACCCAAATTTTCTTTAGACCTGTACTTGACTTCTCTTCCTGTCCTCTTCAAGAATTTTCTTGCTCTTATTGTCAACATAGGCATTTGCCATTTAAGATCAATTTCTTCAAGATCATCAGGATCAATATGATCCATATCTTGATTAAGAACCTGTGACTTTGTGTTTGATGTCAGATCTGCCAAGAATGCACATATGGCAGCATTACTGATGGAATTATTATCAGCAGATCCATCAGGTGTAGAAGCAGATACCTCATAAGCAGTAGAGTGGGATTCTTGAGATCCTTTAGTCGTTGAGGACACAAATGCAAGATTTTGAGTAGCAGAAGATGAAGTAGTTGTAGAATTCAGCTCTGGTTTATACACCTTCAAATTGTTGTAGAGGCTTTCTAACTTCATAGTTTCAAAATCAGGCTTATTCCTCCAAACAACTGTATGATGCTCCATTCAGGTGCTAGACTTCTAAGAAACTTAAGGTTTACATCTTATTGAGGAACAACATAACCCACAAGCTTTAAGTGACTAACAAGTTGATTAAGCCTGTTGTATGTACCATCTAGCTTTTCTCCACTTGTAGCAGAGAAGTTTTTGAACTTATGCTTCAACATATTCTTCCTTGACTTCTTGGTAGCATCATTACCTCCAAATCTGATTTCCACAGCATCCATCAGATCTTTTGCAGTCTCACAGCCATCAAAGTCCAATTGAAATTCATTCGGTATCCCCATCAAGAGAATACTATAAGCCTTGATCTCCATCTTTCTTACTGAGTTTTCTTCTGTAGATTTGATAGGAATTTCTTTCCCATCAGGACCTTTTTGAGGTAGAGAGTCGCCATTCACAATGACTTTCCACATGTTGAAGTCAATCATGCGAATGTACTGTCTGATCCTCATCTTCCATAGCTTATACTCTCCTTGCTTGAGCATGGGAACCTTTGAAGCAGTTACCATGTATGTGTCGTTACCCATCTTCAGCAGTAGATTTGGAACAGTTAAATTGTAAGGAACAAGTTCTTCTTGATTACAACTTCAGATCACAAGCTCTGATACTACTTGTTGATCCTAGTTGAGCAAACGATCTTATAGAAGTTGACTTGAATTAACACTTAAATAATAACGTGGAATATTAAAGCTTAACTTAAGAAGAACAGTGTTAAACAATTTCAACACTTCAATATATTAATTATACGAGCACTCAACAATGCTAGGGTTTTACAACCTTGAAGTGAAACGATAATAATAATAATACGTACCTACTCTAACCCTAGGTACCTCCTTTTATAGACCAAGGAATCCTATTAGGTTTACAATAACTTTCTACACAAGATAATATCTTCCTAATCGTATAAGATATACACACTATCTATTCCATAATTATCCATTCGTGTATACAAGTTTATCTCTTAAGCAGCACATTCTTCAGCACTAGATTCACCTAGCAGCAGTTTAATAACACTAGCACCAGATTCATTATATCAGCAGTAGATTCTCATCAGCAGCAGTTTGACACTTAGTCAAATTCTTAGCAGTAGAATATCAAAACCCAACATTATCCAACAAAACCGTGTTTATCATATCCCTACACCTCACATTATAACCCTTTAAAAAGACCTCTTTGATAGTTTATCCTAGGTGCTTACGCCAAGTGGTGGAGGTTTGATCCTTTCCCAAGCCTATGGTAATCTATTTGCTATGACAGGTAGTGAGCGATATTTTCTATTTCCATATTGTGATATATAATTTTATTACACCCGAGAGATGTGAGTATCTAAACACTATTTGTGAGGTGCTAGTGTATAATTTCCGTGCTTGTTTTGGTTGAAGTGGAACGATTATTTGTTGTAATTACTTTTATATTAGTGTTAAATGACCCCTAGCTTGTATTTTGATTAGAATAAAAGCGCATTTGCTCGAGGACAAGCAAATCTCAAGTGTAAGGGTATTTGATGAGACGAAAAGTGTACCGCTTTTAGGGGGTCATTTAACCCCTAAGTCGTGATTATTTGATCAAATATTGCCCTAAATCGTTCCTTTTGTCATAAAAATCTTAGGTACTTTGGATAAGAAATCTAGAAAAGGAAACATTTTGGATGTTTTTGGAGCGAAAAAGTGAAGAAAACGACAAAGTCTCCAAAGCATGCTGAATTTGGTACCTGACGGCGTCAGGAATTGCATGTGACGATGTAATTCATGGACAAAGAGGTGGATAAATTAAATACACGTGACGCACTAGAATGTTTTTGGAGGATTTACACGTGACGACGTCACCAAGGCCGTCACGTACAAAATACAAGAGATGGCCAAGACACAAGTTACACATGACGGCGTCAGATCTGGATCTAGGCAATACGAGAGTTTTTATGGCGGCGAGTTGATGGCGTTAGGATTTATACGTGACGCCGTCAGACTCAAAAATCTATATATAGTTTTCTAGTTTTCATTTATTAAGAGAGGAGAACTTTGGGATAGTTTTGGAGAAACCCTATCACGATTTTTAGCTTACTTTTAAGGGTTCCAAACCCTTGTTTCATCCATGTTTAATTGAAGATAAGTTTTCCAATAATCATTCAATATGCCTATGTGTTGCTTGATTCTATCTTACGCTTGTCTTTACTTTAACATGCTAGGCTAGGTTTTCTTTGTGTTTGCTTAGATGTAATGAGACTTAGTTATTGATTATTGGTTGGTTGTTTTTTTATAATTGTTGTGGATGATTGATTTCGATGTTAGGCTTAAGAAAACTAGCAGACTTCCAATTGGTAACATGCTGGAACGTCTTAAGAAACATTATCGGATGTGTACTACGATGAATTGGTTGTATTTAATGTATAAGTAACTACTAAGGAGGCCAAGTTAGGAGCTAGTAGTCTGCTCGACATAGGAAGAGGTAGAAGCTTATAATGTTAGGGAAGATCATACACGGCCCTACGAATGGTATTAAGGAATATAACCCGTCATCCATGCAATTGTAATAAACTAATCAACTAGTAAAAGATAGCTAGGGAGTAGTGAAATCTAAGTAAACACATTTTCTCTTATTATTTTTTTTTCTCCATATTTACTTTAGTGTCATTTTATTTTATTTGCATTTATAGTTATTTGGGTTAGTTGACTAGCAACTAATTCCGCCCATTCTTCCAAAATCCGAGATTCTCAATTGCTTTCCATAAAATATAAAAATACAAAAAGAATCATCCCTCACCTCTAGACTTAGTTTAATTGAGTTTTAACCCTAGCGAACACTATTCTTTGAGGTTAACGATCAATCCCCCGGTACTTGCCACTACACTGCCTGGTGGGGATTGCAAGCTTCTCAAGATCCCTTGAGAGGTAAAACCTTTTGCAAGGTTGCTAAACCACGCATCAGGAACGAGCCCCCTTGATATATTATTTTGGATGGTAGGGCAAGAGTGTATTAAAAAAATCAAAAAAACAAGAAAAATGAAAAAAAATAGAAAAAGAAAAGTAGAAAAAAACATATGGACTACCTTCCCGTTTCTTTTATATATATGTTGGTCATAGTTAGCTTTAACTGAGTCGAGTCTTGGATTAGCAATGCCGCATTTTACATGTAATTGACCAAGACAATTGACTTGCCACCAGTAAAATATCCCTTATCCAACAAACCGTGTTTTTCTATATCCCTACACCTAACGTTGTAACCCTTTGAAAGACCTCTTTGATCGTTTATCCTAGGTCTATGGTAATCTATGTGCTATGATAGGTAGTGAGAGATATTTTTCCATTTCCATTTGTGATATATAAATATATAACACCTGAGAGATGAGTGTATCCAAACACTATATGTGAGGTGTTAGTGTATAATTTTTGTGCTTGTTTTGACTAAGGTTGTTGATATGAATAATGCCTAAAAACATTATTAATACTTTTCGATATCTCTACGTTTTGATAATCACAAAATGTAAAATCATTAATCGCAAAAGTTAGTACGTAAATAAGTATTTAGTTGTTAATATACATTTCAACAAGTCAATCACTTAAGGTATGAATAAACAAAATGCCTAATGCATTTTATGATCAAAGGAATATTTTCTTAAACACTAGACTTTTTATAAAATGTCACAAAACATTTTATATATTTTAAAAAATCATTTTGGAAATAAAGAAATATGTTTATTAAAAAATAATTATATGAATTCAAATTTTCAACCAAAAATGGCAAAAATATTCTAGAAAAACCTTCCCCACAAAAAGATAAAGCTGGGCAAAGGATATAATGGACGGCTCCCTTAAATTGCTAAGCGGCCCCACTAATTATTAAGGGGGCCGACCACGCTCCTCCAGCTCCCAGCTTTTCCTATAAATACAGAACTATTCCTGGACTTTTTCCTCACCTTTTGCATTAAAAAATTTCTTATTCAAATCTCCATTTCTATTTTATAAAATCCTTTGATCATATAATCTTAAGCTTTTGTTTCCAAGTGATTCAAGCTTCCATCATCAAAGTGCAAAAGAAGAATACTCCTTCAACAACTAGAGAAGAAGTATTGTAGTCTAATCTATATTGTTTGTTAGTTGTGTAAAGTTGTTGTGTATTTGTAATAAGTAGATCCAAGTGTAAGTAAGTAGTTGTGTTGTAAAGAAGTAGTGTAGAAGTAGTGTGAAGTTGTGAGGTAGTTGCGGTGTGAAGAAGTCGTGAAGCCGTAGTGAAGAAGTCATGAATTAGTCGTGAAGAAGTCGTGAAAAAGTCATGAAGAAGTTGTTAGATTAGTTCTAGTTATTATTAGAACTCGACATTTAGCTTTGTGTCATTAATCGGTGTAAGCAAAAGTGTGTAAGGTTTCTCCACCACATAAGGAGTTTGTTGACATAGTGAAGTGAACTTTCGAATAAGAGACTTGAGGAGTGGAGTAGGGCAAGGAAGGTATCCTTGTAGCCGAACTACTATAAATCCGTGCGTTGTGGTTTGATCTTTCCATCCCTATCTTTTCTTTCATTACTTTACTTGCATCGTCATTGTTTACTTGCACATATTTGTTCATGTTTCTCAAGTGTTGAATTCACATAAGATCAAATAATATTTTTTAAAGTAAACAAAAGTTTTCACAATAAAAAAAAAAAAAAAAAAAAAAAAAAAAAAAAGAAGTAAAATTTCTTAATTTATTCATAATTTCTTTAATTAAAGTTCGAATTTAATGACTAAAATTCAGAAATTTTAAAAATTAATGCCAC
The DNA here is from genome assembly GCA_030686995.1 of Artemisia argyi. NCBI lineage: Eukaryota > Viridiplantae > Streptophyta > Magnoliopsida > Asterales > Asteraceae > Artemisia > Artemisia argyi. Next base: position 108,226,297 of record CM060685.1, read on the forward strand.
TTGCAAGGATTGAAGATAGGGTGCTAGAAATATTAACAAACATGATAACTACTAGACCAACACATTTTTTTGATTATATCTTGCAAACACAAATCTATAAACATATGCAATCAATTATTCACTATTTTAGTTTAATGAAATAACTATGAGAATTCCTACAAAAGAAAAACGTAATATATACGGCTCCCAAAATATCATAAAAAAAACACACGTATATTTTTTTTTCACAAACCCTAATCATCAAAAATCCCTCCATGAAGAAAACTCCATCATGATTTTAGGGTTTTAATGATTTTTAATGTGTTTTTGTGCAGGTTTTGTTGTTCTTGGAGTTTTTGTTTTTTTGATTCTTGGTTATAAAACTCCATCACAATTTTAGGGTTAGCTCTGAAGGTTATTTAGTTTTCGTTAGATATGGGTTTTAGAAGTGTTATTAGGTCACCGTATTGTATGTTATTATGAGTTTCCATTATTGTTTGTGCAGCTCAAGAAGACACTTATGAAGAGCATACATAATCAAATGTGAGTCTCTTTTCATTCCTATTCGTTAATATCAATTCCTTAACTTTCACATTATTAAGGTTTACATTAAACACTTTAATCTCTTTTGCAGTATGAGAATCCCTTTTTTAATGTAAGATACTTCACCCATAAAAATATCATAATGAGTTTTATAAATATCATTGTTCGATTATATAGTGCGGAACTGTCGTTTACAGAAAAATGTTTGGATCGCAAAAGGTATGCACCTATGCACTTGATGATCTTTAATCCATGTCCCTTTACATTGTCCATCTGTTGGATATTAAATTTGCTACTTTTGTCTATATTCACTAAGATTTATTTAGATTACTGAATCTTAACATATTTGTTTTGATGAAATAGTACCCTTGGTGGCCATGGAATGCATGAGGTTCACTGCAAAGTAAAGCATGGAGATTACCATGACATATTCTGATAATAAGGTTCGTGTTCGTTTAGACGTTCAAATTTGATTTATGTTGATTCACTGGATATTCACATAGTTCTATGCATTTTAATGAACTCTATTTTGAAGGTATCTCTTATTTCAGTAAAACCCCTAATACAGAATGTCCTCTTATAGCAAATACGTGAAAAAATATTATATGTCCTATATAATGGAAGCGGTAATCATATTGCTGGTGCGGTAATGCTTGGAAAGTAATTTTTTTCAATATACAGCTGCCAGTTTTTGTGTATCCGATGTGGCTGATGCTGCTAGTACAGGTAGAAGAGCTATGAGTTCCCTATTATATATTTATTTATATTGTATTAGAGGTGGAACCCTTCCTAATGGGCTAAAGTTAGTGACTTACTAAACCATTAACCCTTTTCCGTTCCTAGGTGCAATTCGAAGTTGTGTTATAGTTTTCAAGTTACTCCCTACAGGGGTGTCATATGAAGCATTCAATGTGACATGTTAATTCCTACTAAGTCGAATTTGATTCGTATCAAAATACATAATACTTTGAAGTTAATTTTTTCCACGTAATATGACTTGAAGGTCGGTAAAGGAGCTGAAGCTGTGAAGGAATCTTGGGTTGTAGTACGGTTTGTGGCTTATTTGTATTTTAGCTCTTTTTGGATGCTTTGACAATGTTAGAGACTGTATGTTACTATATAATCGGTTTGTTGTCTTAAATGATTAATGGGAATTAGCGTTTTCAAAATAATTTGATTTTATTATCTAGAGAAACAGATGTCACTTCTCATTATCTGATAATTTAAATCATGTGTTACAAGCTGCAAGAGAACTAATAATTTAAATCATGAGTTGTTACAGCAATATGATGCATGATTCATTTGTCTTTATTTGGTTTGACATGTGGCAGAAAAGTGGAGCAAATAGTGGAGGAGACCGATTCGCAAAGGGAAGGTTTACATAAGATCGGGTAAAGGGGCAGCTACTAATCCACAAAGCCTCTATGCAACGGTGAGTGTCTATACGTTGAACACTTGCTTCTATTGTTTCATTTACTATCCGATGACTTTCTTCTCTTATCAGATGCCGAGATTAGATTAATATTTCGTTTCTTTTGGTTTACAGAAAAGAAGAGAAACAATCGATGACAGATTGAAAGTACTTTTTATAGGTATCTGGGACATCCATTGCATACATTGTTAATGGAAACTTGGCATTTATATAGCATTGTCAGGTGACGGGGTGAGTTTTGAATATTCTTATCTAGGTGTTAGTTACACTTGAGCTAACAAATGTACAGCCATATTAAAGTGAGCACTAAAAAAATCACATGCTTATTTTCGACAGGTAAGCAGTTTCAATTTATAATCTGAAACACCCCTTAATATAGTTAACAAGGGTGCAACCTGATCAACTGTGCAGGCCTTTACAGTTGTTTGTTTTTTGGGCAAGTGACAGATTATTCTTAATTCGAATATATCATACATTAATAATAATAACATTATCTAATACTAACATAGTCTAATACTTTAAGTCTCTACAAGCTTCATATAACTTTTGTTTGTTTTTTGGGCAGTCTGTCGTTCCCTCAACAACATCCGTTGCAGACCTAATGTTTCTGTCATATGGGCTGGGCATATGTTTTGAACTCCAATAATTATCACTTTAGATCACATCTGCTGCCATATTGCTTTCAAAGGTTGACACTGTGGGTGCGGTTATTTTAACTTAGGTGACCGCTTTTTTAACCGTTTAATCAGGTTCATTAGGTGTATCAATTTTATCAGCTATGCAATTAGCTAATGTGTTTTTGGAAATAAAGATTCACTTACGAATTTCAAAGATGAGTTCTTAATTGCATTTTCTTTACTTTTATGCTTGCTTGGGGCTTCACATGATGAAGACGGTGTTGTTTTACTATAAACATTATAATAAGGTGATGAAACGAGAACAACAAAAGAGATTGAAGCAAAATTCCTGCGGATATTGGTTGTGTATTCTAATGATACGTGAAATACCAATTCCAAACACCCAAAAGCCTAAAGATTTTAATGACTCACATGTAATATCTGTACTTAAATTGATTTTTTTGCATTATTCTCATTTGTTTTCCTCTTTTTAATATGAGCCTTTTGTTGTTAAAGCCAAATGTAGCGTGTGAGTTTATGATATATTAGTTGTGAAATCAAGATTTTATTGATTAATCATTGATAAACATGCTTATTAATAAATATTTCACATTTCGGTGACTTTTATAAGAAGGTTATTTGGAAGACGCTGCCAACTATCAAAACTCCATCAACACAGGGAGGACCACACATGTGGGAAATAGGTCAATCAGATCTTTAATACTTGGATCAAGTAAAGACCAGAAAGGCAGAAAGTAAACAATTTCTGCAGTATAACTCCACAGAATGCCACAGTACTAACAATCAGCTATTCCAATTTCAAATTTTGATGAGATAAGTCAATGGCCATTTGATTAAAAATCAAGAATTTGATAGCGATTCTCCTTTATGTTGCAGATTTTTTACTCATCTTTGAACTATGCTAATGGGAAAAGGATGTCAAGTCAATCAGGTAGTTCTTTTTAAATCCAGAATCTGTCTCACGTAAACTCTATGAATTCGTGTTTCTCACAATTTTCGTCGTTAGTAGATAACGACGAGTACACAATCAAAACATCACAACATGTTAAAAGTAGGGGTCGGTGAGGCACAAAATTACCGATCGTTTGTTGTTTATAGTTTTGCTTAACTTTAATATGTTCTCAAAAATCCGAGTGCACCTTTAGGAGTCACATTAAAGAAGTGCCTCATATATAAGTTAAACATATTTTTACCGTATCAATTCAGACATAATTTGAACCCAAAGTAGCTTAGAGATGAGGATGTCTGTCTAGGTTTATTTTTTCAGCCTGAACTTGATTTTAGTAAGTAGCTTATGGCTTTATGATGGATAAGATTATAAACTCTTGCTAAGTGGTTAGGTTAGCTTTTGTATAATAAGTGGCAAACAAAGCTTTCAAGCCTTAATAAGCCATAACGTAGGAATTTATCCAAACCCAAACATCAGGCTATTGAAATTAATTAACAAAATAGACCAAAAAAGCACTAAAACAAGCACCTCTTAATTGTGAAAGAATATAATTATATATAACACATTACGAAATTTATGTTGAGGAGGTTGGCTCAAGTTCTAGGGTACCAACAATAGCTGAAATTATTACGTTTAACTCGAGTAACCCGGACTTGACCCGTACACATTAAACGACACACTACTACTAGCTATACACATCTGGCATGTTTGAGGTGTAACGACTTATATCATCCCGACCAAACCTGCCACTTCTAAGACTGAATTTTAAAAAGAATAATTGCTTTATAATGTTACAAACGGATCTGTGGTGGAGCTATTTAAATGAACTTTTACTTATCATAAAATTTGCTATGAGTAACAGTGAAAGAGTGATAAAATATAAATGCACTTAATATTTTAGTTGCAAGTACTAGCACTTAATATTATCAACGTGTTTCTGTATACATTGTGATTTTACTTTGTATATTTGCATTCAATATTTTAGTTGCAAGTACATTGTCATGTAGGTTGAGTTGATTCTAACTTATATTTTTGCATATTTTTTACTGTATTAATTGTTTTTCACTTTGTATATTTTGCAGTCATTCATTACAATGATACTGCTGCTGAATCAGTTTCCACTGTAAAAGAAAAGGGTTCAGCGGTACGCAAACACCAACAGAAAGGCAGATTGATATTTGTTTCAGCTAAGGTTGTTCTATTAGCATTCTTATTTAACCAAAAAAAAACAGTTATATTGTTGCAATTAGTTATTGAATAAAAAAGTCCATATTGCATGTAACCATATGGTTCGTTGGTACAAGTTTGTAAGGAGATGGATGTCAAAAAGTAGCAACGGAACATACTACAAAGCGAGAACTGTTAATTACATATCCCATATGTTCCTAGCAAATACATATTAAGTATGATGTTTTGTATCTACAAAAAATATATGAAAATATTTTAAATAGTAATGGTTGACTCTAAATCGAAAGCCCGATTATTAATGAATTGTGATAGTCAAGAAAGAATTTGTTCCTTCGAATTTGTTTTGGAGTTAAATACTGCTGGCCACTTGTAGGATTGAAAAAATATTTGCGTAGCCACGCCCAAATCTATATGAAATACGTTCAGATATTTTGGTGCTTTTGTTCAATTATTTACAAACGAGAAACAGAATTTTAATAAAGAATGACTTAAACTCATATCTTTATTAATTTGGTATTAGAAACAAAAGGATAATAATAATGATGAATCATTAAAGGTTTTATCCAGGAAACCTACCTCAAGTTGGTATAGGGGCATTGGCGTGTTGCTAGACGCTTACCAATGTCATTATGCTATTAATAGATATTCAAGTGAGAGCTGTTAGAGTTTGGATAAATATTAATAATCGTATGACTAAAATTGAACTCGACAACTCGGGATTTCACACATTACGTATGAAGGAATCAAAGAACAAGGACTAGAGTGTAATTAGATGCCAAGAAGGTTCTAGAATCCCTCTTGGTTCCTTATGGCCGGCCGACTAAGAGGGGAAGCCCAATCCTAAGCTAACTTGTCCTCTAAGTTTTACACACTATATATACAAAGGCAAGGGTTATTTGTTTCTCACATTTTATACACAAGCTATAACCCTAAATCTTGTTTTCTCTCCTCTTGGTTTTTGGCCGATCGTACACCCCACCACAAGGGTCAATTGGTTTGGTTTTTCATTAAACAAACCATTGTGTTCCATTAACTAGCATTAACTTTAATTAGGTTATAGTACATGTGTACAAGAACGAGGTAATAACTCATTATAGTTATTATCAAGGAATCGATCAATAAAACGGAAAGGGATTGATCATTGATTCTTATAAACCCTAATTAGGGTTCATCATCTTCTACTAGTTATTAAAGTTTGATTCTTGTTCAGCTAGAATCCCACGGTATGCTCTTATTATGTTTATTTTAATCTTTAATATGTTATAGATGATCATTCGCTTCCGCATATGTGTTTTACCTGTTTTATGATCGGCATGATTTATATATTCTAACAATTTCATAGTATAACAACGACAACTTCTTTAAGCAGCTAGAGGTCACTTCAGAAAGCAATAGCATATTCACACCACAATCACATAAGACAAACTCCCTGATTAAGTTGCCTCAATTCCCCGATAATGGAATATGGATTAGCTTATTTTACCGGCTGGATTATGGACTTACTTAGATTTCGAAAAGCTCTCAAGTCTACTGCTAGTGGTTTATTATCTATAAACATGGCTCGTATAAGTGTTGGAATTATAATATCATGACAATCATATAAATAAACCAAACACATCAAGTAAGCATATGCGGAAGCGTTATAACAAGATCATATAACATATAATTAATTAATCAATAATATATAGTAAACATACCTTTGTGATTCTAGCCCGAACAAGAATCAATTGCAATCTTCAAATCAAGAACCCTAATTAGGGTTTATGTGGATTATAAGAATTACCCCTTACCTCTTTTGTAATTCAATCCAAGAATCAAACAATAGTGTGTTTGAATCGTGTTCTTGTACACACGTACTAATTCAAGTAAAAGTTTATGCAAGTAAATTAAACACAAAACCTTTTAGCTTTATAAAAATCGAATCCCTTGGAAGGGATTGAGGTTGGATCGATTTTAGGGACAAAAGAAGGAAAGAAAAACACCTATTATGTGTGTACAAGTTATGAGAAAACAATAACCCATGAGGTGTTTATATACTTGTGTTTACTTGGAGCTCAAGGCACAAAGGAGGTGGAACTCCTTCTAGAGCTTTGTTGACCTTCCAATTATTCACAAGTAATACTTTCCTTTTCTTCGTCTAACGGTCGTTAGTCTTTTCCGTTAAATACTAACGGTCGTTACTAGTTTTGTGTTTATTAATAATTATATGTAACATTTATAAATAATTTTTCTTTTACTCTTCATACGTAAAGTGTGCAATCCCATGATCCAGAGTTCGATCCTAACATACGACTACTAAAATAATGTCCATAATCTAACAGCTCCCACTTGGACATATTTTAATAGTGTAATCACATCGGTTAGCATCTTGCAACACGCCGATGCCTCTAGTACGATCTCGAGTAAGGCTCCTGGACAAACCTTTTAATGATTTCTCATTATTATTATCCTTTTGTTTCTAATACCAAGTTAATAAGGATATGGATCAAAGTCATTCCTTAATTAACCATTATGTTTCTCGTTGTTTATGATTGATCAAGATTACCAAATCTTCTGAACATATTCAGGGGAGATCTTGGGTGCGGCCGCACATACATCTTACCAACCCTACGAGGGGCCCAGCAGTATTAAACTCCAAAAATAAATTTGAAGGAACAAATTCTATCTTGACTACAAGCAAAACCCACAAACTTTGTAACATTTCCGAAAACAACCCTTATGACTACCAGTTACGTATAGCGTTAAGTTGTTCCATAAAAATGTACTACATTCATGACACTTATCTTGCATCTCAAGTCTGAGGATAACTTCTCATGATTTACTTAATAACAAAATCCATAAAGTAACATCATGTAGTTGGGATAAGTCTTATATTCGGTATCATTGAATATCATCTAAAATGGCATGACTACACATCAATATACTTTAAGTATATTATTCCAACCTTCAGATTTGTCTTCATTTAATAATATTCTCATATTATTAACTGACAACGGACAATTTATAATAACATTTATTCATGGATTAAACATACAAATATAGGATACAATATATTATAAATTAAACATACCATGTATTTTAATTTATTATAATAATTGCTTAACATCCCTTATCCAAATACTAAATAGATCAATGCATGATAACTCTTGTTGATGAATTATGTCTCAAGTAATGACATTCATACTTGTTAACAAGACATAAATCATCCAACTTTGATCTGTTGGAATTTTAAGAATACTTATTTCAAGAATTCAACTATTGAAGTTCTTGTATATGCATACTCAACTATTTGATAATGCCATATTATAAAAATGTGTGACATCCTTAACCACCAATTTATGATAATTAAACTTCCAAACATTTTAAAGTTTAAAGTATTCTTATTCTCTTAATGTATAATGCAATTATGCTCTTATTAAGCATAACTAGTAATAGCCAAGGATGAAACCTTTACCATAACTAGTATTGAGTGTCGTCTCAATTTCATTAGCATCATTGTATGCAAACAACAATATGCTCTTAATAACTTCCCGTAAACATTAATATCTATTGTGTAATGTTTGATGCCCTTCAAACTTTCAGGTTTGTTGGCTATGACAATTTTCACAACAATTGAAAAATTGTTCATCTATAGAATTTGGAAGCTGTTCCAGATTTAGGATGTGATTCTATAATCAAACATATTCCTTTTAGAATATTACACAAGTTATCTAATAACTTTTAATTAGATATTAATATTGCCAAATCATCTTGTAATCAAGCATGATACAACAAAACATGATGTTCATGAAAAGTCTTTAAGTCATACTTAGATTTTGTTCATGTCATACATATCCATTTAGACTTTCTAAATGATATATCATGTTATATTAGATTCATTTACCGCACATGTTTCAACAATAAACATTCATTCCAAGGTTGTATGTCTTATTTTCTAAATCTTTAAAGTTTCATTCCAAACTAAGACTTAACTTTTAACTTATATGGAATGTTACTTTTAATATGTTCTACAACAAATATGATTTAAGAAATTAAACATAATACTCCCACTAGCTTTTAGAAATACTTTGAAATTATCTTATTTCAATTATAAATCAAAACATGAATTTAATAATTAAACATAAGAGTAATCTTCTAGATGCATGCATTTATCCATCCATGGATTATTTCACTTTGTACACTTCCAAAGATTTATTTGAATTCATGAACTCCTTTTGATTACTTATCGTCCTCGCTCAAGTAATCACTCAAGAAAGAGTTTTGATATTCCATTGTCAATTTCATAAATATGACAATCATAATCTTTATATATATTTAATGTATTTAAAAAAAGAATATTCAATCACAGTTAATTGCTTAAGTGTGATTAATAATCTTGTAATAAGACATGCATTAATACGTGCACAATTTTGTCCATATGATTTCTATACAAAGATTTAAACCACAAGGGTTACCATATCTTTAAAGAAACTCATCTTCATTTTCTAGTCTAACTATTTAGATAAAACAAGTTTCTAAAATTGATTATCTTTATGGACAACATCTTAATCATTCATATCATGTATACTTTACCCAATTTCATATTTGGTAATGTATCATAATGATTATCAGGTTTACAATAATCCTGTAATTCATAGCCCTCAGCATATTAATCAAATATCTGAGATATATTGCTATTCTATGAATGATAATTCCATCATCTTGAGATTTAACATTTAAATATCAAACTTTATTATCATGTTATTTACTAGTGTATTTTAGAAGATTATGTATCTTGTAATTTTATCTTTTAAAGATCAAAACTCCCACTTACTTTTAGTAATATAAAGACTATCTTTAAATACTTAGCAAATAAAGCAACAATACAATGTTCTCTTTTGGGATATTACAAATACATATTGACAGTTCCTGACTTTACTTTGTTAATAACCTCTTCATAAGCAGCTAAACAAATTTAGAACTTCAATTTAAGACTTAATGTAATTCATCACATTCATCACATTCCATCATATGATGATGTCTTATTAATCTTCTAGGTTGGAGTTTTATTAAATATGTCCAAGCCATACTCAGTATTTTAACCTTGATAACTTTGAAGTCATAGTTATCTTTAATCAAACAATATAACAAGAGTTTAATTTTCCTAATTGAACATACCATAAACATTTAGTATTTCATTAGTATTAATATTGTAAGACAATCTAACAATATTAAGATAACCATATTTCCTTTTGGCTTATCTATTTACCAACTAAGTCATTTTAATGGTATAATAGTATTTTCAAGTCAATTACATGCTTTATAACACAAGTACTTTTGACAAAGTCACTTCATGTTCATGTCTCTACAAGAAAACATAAACTGTTGTAATCCCACTATACGTTATAAGTCATTTAACAATTTAATAACTTGATGTATATGTCTTAATTAAAAAACATAACAAGATAATGTCTTACTTTATTATAAGTCTTGTAACAATTAAAAGACTTTATGTTTATATCTTTACAATGAAACATAAACATGTTTAAATAAAGTAATTATGAACACCATCTTTTGGTTTCAATAGTAATTTCAAGTTAATTTATTACTTCAAAATAATGTAAACAACATTATTTCTTCATTTATTTATGTCATTCCAAGAACACATAAATATTCAGATTGAAGCAGCATTAGATTACTTTATAAATTTATGTCATTCCATGAATTCATAAATATACTAATTAAAGTAGTCTTGATATCATATTGACATATGTTCTGATATGTATCTAATTTAGAAACTGCAAATTTTCATAGTTCAATTACATCAGTTGATCTGCTAGTAATGAAAATATGAAATTCACCTTGTTGTTGCAATCTAGCTAAGCTCTCACATAACATAAATTGTAACACCAAGTGTTTCTTGAATTAGATTAGTATAATTCATATTAGAACTTTATTCTCTTTACCTTGTAGTCAAGAGAATCCATTAAATCATATCTTTATGAGTTGTTACTTGCACACATTAAAGATAACATTTCTCCCACTTGTGCATGGAACAACCTCATATAGTTGATAAACAACACGCCATGCATTTGTTTATGTGTTCAATATGATTGTGTCATAGATTTTAGCATAACAAGTAGATGTAGAACAACAATGTCTAGTAAGAAAACGTACAAGACTATCGTTAAAAGTATGAGTGTCTACACTTGTAAAGTAATTATCTTTAGCTACCAAGATGTCAAAGCTTGTAACTCCCACTGAATTAACGATCATTACAATAATTCCTTATTCAGTAATAAGTACACAATACTCCCACTGAATTTGACAACATTGTAAGTGTTTCATATCCAGTAAAAGAAAATAGTGTGCTTTTAACTTTCCTACACCTTTAAATGTCCATACGTAACAATTACTTATGCATTAAAGAGTGTATTCTACTACGTAAATGATGGACTATCCACCAAATGCTATTAACTTGAAAGATTGGGCATGCAATTTCTTCCTTAATAGGTCTACCATCCTACAATGTATGTAGTACCTTTTAAATAGTCAAAACAACTAGTTTGTTTTTAAAACATTTTGCGGTAATTAGTCTAGCTTCTAATTATAATAACTCATAAAATGTCATACATAATTTTTTGTTAACCAAATATCATATTTGTTATTAAGAATTTAATCACCGAATGAAGATGATAAAATCTCTATGGAAAATATTTGCAATTTTCTTAACTATTAAAAAATTTGCTATGAGTTATATTAGAATTTAGACACATCTAATATTCCTATTATCCTTTCTCATTCATGAAAAGGAATAGAATTGTATCTCACTCTTCTTTCATAGAAAGGAGACTTCTTTTGTCTTTTAAGTAAATTATTCTTAATCAAACACTTGTTTGAAAACAGAATGGGATCAATTTACCAAAGTCCAAAGTGCGTTTACTGTTTGAACGTTGCATTAATACATTAAAACGAATTACAAAATTCAATTTCAGTATTTTCGATAATTAGATATTTAAGAAATAAAATACCCATTGGTAAATATTCATATAAACCATAGTATTTTCTTAAAGCTAGGATCCAAATTGACATAGTACTATTACATCAGTTTATCTGCTAGTAATGATAGTATTCAACAAGGTAATTGTCGAACAATAATTGCCAATATCATATTGCAATTCCTAGATCATTATGGGATTTACATTCACAAAACCTTTGTAATGTAAGCATATTTCATCCCCATCTGAATGCCTTGAGTCCAAGTTCTCACTTCCTACTCAATTTAAGTCGTCTAACTTAAAAACTGCAAACTCATAAATCCATTACATCAGTTGATCTGCTAGCAATGAATTTATGAAATTTACCTCTCCATTGCAATCTCGCCAAGTTCTCACATGACGTAAATTACAACTTCAAGTGTTCTTAATTAGATGGCATTTGACTTAATTTTATAAGGGTATTAAATTTTGACGTGTAATCAAAATAATGTATGAAGAAGCATGCATACAACTTCATATCATTGGTTTTATAAAACTATTTTATTACCAATTCACTAAGAGTAAAATAACAAAGTTTTGATTGAGGTATCGGGTTCACCAATTAAAGAATTACCAAAAATTATCGTCCACTATATCGTACTTTTGCATAAGCCCTAAGTCTTAGTGTTTCGGATAATCATTATGAAATTGTGGTCAATTCACCCTTAAGATGACAGTGTACATATAATGGTTGTTCGGTAAGTCTAATTTACACACAAACGAGCGTTAAGACAGAATGTTGTTATAACAACCCGTAATTTTTCCGACTATTATTTAATTGGTGAAAATATTTATTTTTATTTTCTGGCATTTACTGACGATTATAATTTATAAACGGAAAAATATCTCACACACAACACCACACACGTACCGACAGTACCTTAGTACCGGCATAAATCCAATATCTATAATTTGAAATCAATAATTGTGTTTTTATAAAACATTTTTTTTTTATGCTCATGAAAACTCAATTACACTGGAGCTCAACGGAACACGAGATACACATAATACCCATCAAATTACACAAAACTTAAATTAACTTCTTTTTATTCAACAAAACCCCCCACTTTATTTATTTATAAAACGTATAAAAAAATAATAATAAATAAATAAATAAATAAATAAGATAAACGTTCCTCTCTCTCTCTCTCTCTCTCTCTCTCTCTCACTTATCCTCACATCACGCTCCTCTCTGTCTCTCCCCTGCTGCTACGCCTCACCATCCCCACCTCCTGGCTCATCATCAGAACTGAACCCCAATGATGCCAACAAAACAACAAGGTTGTCCTACCCTTCGCAGGTCTGATCTCTTTTGTCTAACTCTTGAAGCCAACTCAAACCCACGAGGAGATGACGAGGCAGTGATGAAGCTTTTCTCTTTTTGGCTAATAGTCGACTGTCACTAGGAGGATTGGACGGGTCAAACTATCTATTTTTCTTTTTTTATATGCACCACCGATCCACAGGTAAAGACACCACTCTTATCAGAAATCAAAAGGGTATTTGGTGGTTCCTGCTTGGATTCGGGCTTGGTGGATTTGTGTTGAGTTTTGCTTTCTTCTCTGATCGATCCTTCCAGTTGTAAGGCTTTCATTGATCCTTCTTGTTCATTATGTTAATAATTATTGATAAAGATTGTTGACTTAAGATGTGTTGTTAAATCGTTAATGATAAAATATACCAGTCGACCCCTAATAACTTTTTGTGATTTGATCAATTTGGTCGAGGTTAAACTAAAACTTGTGTGGCATAATACTTATTGAAATCGATTGGCTTATTTGGCTGAGGCTGTGCTTAATCTTTTTGCTTATCTTGATTTTTGCTTTTCTTCGGTTTACGCGAGAATTATTGCCTAGTCGAAAGTTCCTTTAATCTGGTTGTTATAAAAGTATTACATGAATAAGTGAAATCAGGTGTGTTGATGAAACTGCTTACTAGGGTGTTTGGGTTTAGCCTTCATTGTTTCTTTTGACCCAAGTTCAAACCCACAAAGAAGTGAAGTAGACCTTCTTTGATTTCCCCGTTTGCGACACCATCACCACCACGAGAGGTCTCGAGCTTGAGCCTCGGTGTGGCCAAATTTACTCCTCAATAGTTGTGGTTCTTTTAATAGCCTTCGTATACTTTCTTGTGTTTCTCTTTTCTTGCACCTCGAAGATAAACAGATGGGAGTAAGTTCCCCTTTTCTTTTGGTAAACTAAAAACTGAACTAGGATTGCTTGACCCCTATATTGGTTTTCTTAGTGCTCCATATGTTAAATGACAAATTTAGTGAAATGGTTAAAAGTTAAATCTTTTATTATTTTTCAATGAGTACACCTTGATCTTTGATAAACTGTAGAGATTAAAAACATGTCTTTGGTTGATTCTTGGGAGACTTAGTAAACATGTGCTACTTTCTAAGTTTGAATTATCATTAAAGGGCTGAACTTACAAAAGGGTACGTTTAGTTGTTTTCATGTCGGGTTGGGCCTGTGTGGTTGTCGAGCCCACAAAAGTGAGTTGGGTTGAAACAAGATTTTACAAATAATTGGGTGCGTTTGTATTGGCACATGGGGAATTAGACACGTAAATTTTAAGACAAACGATATAAAATATATGGGGAAGTGCAATCCGAATTAAATCAAGTCGCTTGTTTTCTCATTCCATCTTGCGTCTCGCCGCGGTTCACTAGTTTACTCGCTCACAACATTATTTCATGACACATTTTAAATGTACTAAACATATTTTATACACGGATCATAAACTATACTCAAAACTTACTTTTTGGAATCATTAATCAATATAATGATACTAAACAAAACTTGTTTTAATAACAACGGTATATTATTCATCGTGACACATGGCCACCACGTATAATTAAAATTTGCCCGATATTTTTTTAATTTCCTACATAAAGTGTATCTTAATACAAACTTTTTTTTTTTTTTTTTTTTTTTTTTTTTTTTTTTTTACAAAAATATTACTTAAAATATAACTTTTACACACTTTTTATCATCAACTAATGTTGACTTTATATAAATACATACTTCTCAATGACATTTTTATAAACCGGAGTAATCTACTATTTATATGTGACTACTTCCGTACGTCGTCTCTCGGTTACTGACCAATCAAAGACTTATTCGTTTCGACGCTTTTTATTATTATTTTTCATTATATTTAAGCACTTCTGAAAGCCAATCCTAGCCAATGTCTACCAAAACTATTTCTAAACTTAAATGGTGCCACACAAGCAACAATGATGCAAACAATTCTAAACTTAATTAAGCTACGAGCTGAGACTTTGCCATACTATTATAGGTCGCGTGTCGGTACTGCGCAATCATATTATTTGACTTTACCTTATTCAGACAGCTTTACTTGAGGTGAGTATACACGAACCTCTTTTTACCGCTTTACTTATTTGGGGTAGAATGCATGAACTTAACTTATTGTTTGAACTCTATGACATATTTTGAACTCTTATGAATTGTTTTGAACTCTATGACATGTTTTGAACTTTTATGACTTGCTTTGAACCTTTTAACTTGTTTTGAGCTATATTGTGCCGTACGCACTCAAATTTTAAAGTCTCCCTTGTTCGGAGCAGCGCCGAGTCTCCCATGTTTGGAGCAGTCTTGATTAGATAGTATATAATAGTTGTTATGATGTATTGTCTGTACAAGCAGTACATTCGCATTGTTAGTCCCCGATTGGTTTGCCGTTCGCACTCCAATTTATACGTACTGTTCGTGCGGCCTCCTTGTGTGGGGCAGTAGGTAGTATGGATAGCGCTATTAGAGGTCGGCCAGCCTCTCGTTCCCCTGTCTACGGAATGCATATTATTTACTTTTGGGGCATTGCCGCATAACTTTATTATATACGAGGCATTATTATTGTAAACTGTCTTTTTCAAAACGGCTTTTGAACTATATAAAAAAAACTGTGTACTCACCAACTATTTTCATAGTTGACCCGTTTTCTCATGCATTTTAGATGATCGTTGGTAAGCTTAAGTTAAGGAGTCTTTCGAATAAAGGAGTCGTCACGAGTCATCATTTGTCATTTTGTAATGAATGCTACCTTTTGAAAACTAAATTTATGTTTTAATTGTCGAGGTCGGTTTGAATGACATTGTAATGTTGTACGTTTTCTTAAATTTTAATTATGGTATTGTACTATATCTTTTTGGCTATGTATATTGAATGTGTCGCACCTCGCGTTTCCGCCTCTGGCGGGGTGTGACAGTTGTCTATCTAAGGTCACAATTTAATGTGTAGCCAACCTTATACCCATCTTGTAGTGTGTAAACTTCGGTCGGGCCTAGTTAACCATTACGTACAAAAACATCAATCAACCAATTCTTTGAAATTTAAACTCTTAAAACCAAAACAATTTCGCCATTTATTTAGTCCATATTATTTTTCTATTCAAAATTGCCCTTTTCGTTTATAAACATGTCTAACATAATAATAAACAAAACAAGTAATATATAATAAAAAATAAACAACCAAATAAACATATATATAACATAACAATTAAATATGAATAAAACATGTAGCCACATGCAAATTTATTGAATAGTCCTCTTAATAATCATAGCTAGGTGTATTATGCATTTATTCAATTAAGGCTTTCTTCTTCAAAGGAAAAAGAGCCACATACATCGATAAATCGATTGCGTAAGCCAAAACTAAACAAAAACCACGTAGCACATAATTGATTACTTAATACTGGAGTCTTCCCCAATTCGACATCTATTAATAAATTTACATGTTTCGATATAACTTAACAATTAATTCATATATCCAATTTAAACCATTTAAATTTTCACAAAATAAAATCCATGCAAATATGCACTTTTTATGGATTATGCTTAACAATTAACATATTGCACCAAGATCGTTTACTAAAATGCATAACCAATTACATGACATCATAAGGTTTCTAATCATATTAAAAATCAAAACCAAAACCCTAAAAAAAACTAAATAAGGTCAATCGACCCAATAAAAAAAATTAGGGTTAGGAATCGAAAAACCCTAAAAAACATGTAATTAAACGAATCAAGATTCAATTTTTTATGCTTTTCGATAATTAATTACACATTATAACGGCTCTAGATGCCACTGTTGGAATTATAATATCATGACAATCATTTAAATAAACCAAACACATCAAGTAAGCATATGCGGAAGCGTTATAACAAGATCATATAACATATAATTAATTAATCAATAATAAATAGTAAACATACCTTTGTGATTCTAGCCCGAACAAGAATCAATTGCAATCTTCAAATCAAGAACCCTAATTAGGGTTTACGTGGATTATAAGAATTACCCCTTACCTCTTTTGTAATTCAATCCAAGAATCAAACAATAGTGTGTTTGAATCGTGTTCTTGTACACACGTACTAATTCAAGTAAAAGTTTATGTAAGTAAATTAAACACAAAACCTTTTAGCTTTATAAAAATCGAATCCCTTGGAAGGGATTGAGGTTGGATCGATTTTAGGGACAAAAGAAGGAAAGAAAAACACCTATTATGTGTGTACAAGTTATGAGAAAACAATAACTCATGAGGTGTTTATATACTTGTGTTTACTTGGAGCTCAAGGCACAAAGGAGGTGGAACTCCTTCTAGAACTTTCTTGACCTTCCAATTATTCACAAGTAATACTTTCCTTTTCTTCGTCTAACGGTCGTTAGTCTTTTCCGTTAAATACTAACGGTCGTTACTAGTTTTGTGTTTATTAATAATTATATATAACATTTATAAATAATTATTCTTTTACTCTTCATACGTAAAGTGTGCAATCCCACGATCCCGAGTTCGATCCTAGCATACGACTACTAAAATAATGTTCATAATCTAACAATAAGTTGATAAGCTCAACTGGTAAGTTGAAAATTGAGCAAATGTTAAAATAAATGTAAGAAATGGGTAACTTTTATGAAACAACTAGCTGGTGGAGGATGAAAACTTAAAAAAAGAAAATAAAAAATAAAATAAAATAAAGCGCCTAATATAATCACTTAAAAAGAAAGCAAAACATGTCCGCATCTAAATAATAATTGAATACATTATATATGTCATTGGGAAAATATAGGAACATGGAAAAGTGATTCACAAAAAAGAAACATGTGAAAAGAAGTATGGAGCTAAGTTAAAAAAAAAAAAAAAAAAAAAAAAAAAAAAAAAAAAAAAGTACGGAGATGTCAGGCGCTGAACGGTTTAGGGGCAACAATTGGAGGAATCGGTCAGTGCTATTTAAAACATTCAGTGATGCTTTTTTTTCCAAATCAAACACATTGCATGCTGTACGATTAAGCAATCAGTACTGACCCATTCTATTAAGAGGCAATCAAACACCCCTAGTCCGCAACTAAACGTATACATGTATCATTTTAAAGATTCAAACCCCAAATAGTCCATCTAATATTTGAATCAAAGTTTACTAGTCACCACTCACTGCCATAAACCTATACATATAGAGAGAAAAAAACAACATTTCGTAGAGCGCATGCAATTTCAAATTTCAAATACCCAAATTATTAGTGTAAAAAACTGGTGGGTCATCCATTACTAGAAGCATCCTACATAAATCAAACATATTGTTATTATTTATTTAATAAAATCGTGCCGTCATGTGGAATAATCCGCTGAAATGCCGTTAAGGTATCGAAAACATTGAGAATAACAATTTATTAAACGAAGACAAAAAATATGCGTCGTAAGCAAAACAGATGAGTGTTGTTTAGAAGGTGGGCTCAAGCCGGCGCGTGAGTTGACACATCACTAGTGTTCTCAATGGTATGAAGCCATGTGTGTCATTTGTGTATCTACTACGTACCAAACCTTAACAAACGTTTTTATTATTTTATTGAAACAAAGACTTGTTGATTATATAAACCTTAAAAAGTTGATAAATACTAGAAAAATGCTAATGTAACAAGTATGATGATGCTTTTATCAATCAAACAAAATATTAATGAATCGATACATAATCTTCTTATGTCGTAAAAATTGAAATAAAACACACAAATAGTAAGTATCCGAATTAATACGTAGTTGAGACACTATATAACCGTTAAAACTACACATTCTTGATTCTTTCTATCTTCATTTATGAAAATAGCTTAGAAATATGAGGATAACTTGGCTACAATTCCTCATATAAATTACATAAGAAAGGAATCACAGACCTGCTAAAAAGACTCAGGAACCCACAAAACTCACAAGTGTAGAGAGTTGGCTACAATTGCATTGTAGCTAATATATTCCCTAGAAATATATCACTTGTATTGGTTGGGCCAAATTCTTATTAGCTTATCAAATTGTCTGAGTTGTATATGTTAGATAGGCTCTTGTAGTTGTAGAGAACTTTGGGTTGGCTTTCGCCCACCTACACTCAAAATAACTCCGCTCCGAAAATATATTAAAAATATTTTATATTTCTTTATATTCACTTTTAGTTAAACAAATTAAATAATATTTAAATATAATAAAATATAACTTAACTATTGAATAATAACAACAACAAAAACAATAATATTATTAATACAGTACATAGTAATTGATTTTTCTTGGCAAAAACAATGAACTTCTGAAATTGTAAACATTGCTCTCCACTTTACTGTGAAATATTGAATAAACATACATTAGATTTTGAATTTTTTTTTTGTACTTTATTTCAATTTACAACCAAATACCCAAATGAATAGAATTCAGATTCTCAACATTTTTACTTTGTCAACCAAACACATTACGAAATAAAATCGGATTCCAATTTCTCTAAAATCCTAAAGATTTCGTGAGCCAAACGAGAGCTCATAAGTAAATATAAACTTTGAGCAAGTCCAAAATATTACATGGATCACATATAGATCAACCAAATACTTAAAGTATCAGCATTATATATTAATCCATAATTTTTAACATGAGAATGGAATTTAAAAATGAAATAATTCTCCCTCCAACACACCCCAACAATATCCTCCATTTGTCTCCCTATTAATATTTTAGATACACAAAAACAAAAACACAAGGTGAGAGAAACAAACTAACCTTCATACAATTCAAATTCAGTGAATAAAACCAGAAGAAATAAATAAAAATGGATTCACCATCAGCAACACCATATTTAGAAAAAAGAGGAAGTTGGAAAAGATCACAAATAAGTCCAACTAATTATGATTACTCCTTCAAGATTTTGGTGATTGGTGATTCTGGTGTTGGTAAAAGCAGTCTTCTTCTTAGTTTCATATCAACTTCTGGAGAACAACATGATGTTTCCCCTACTATTGGTAACTAATTATTTCCTTTATTTTTATACAGATTTTTTTCTATATATATAAACATTTTTTTTTTCTCATCTGGTTTTAGTTTCTTGGATATTATCTACAAAGTTTATTTGTTTTTGGAACTTAATAGTATCATAGTATTTTATAGTCTCTGTTTCTACTCATGACTCAGTGTTTAGCTATCTTTTAATTCCTTTATATACAGATTTTCTAGATTTTTTTAATTCATTTCAGGGTATATGTATCATTTTCAAGTTTTTGTGATGATATATCAAATTTATTGGATCATTATGCACTAGCACACTGTACACATTTCTTTTCTTCATGTAAATGTATTGTTTTGTTTGGATACTAAAGTAAATAGTTTCGGCTTGTCTCAAATTTGTAGGATTTTTTTTTACTGGATTCTTGATTCTGTATATAGATTTGTTCGATATTATTATTCATTACCATAGTAATCACAACACTTTTATGTATTCTTTGTGATTTATTCATTCATAGGAAATTGTTGTTCTTATTGAATATGACCCCTGTTTTTAAATATTTTTGCTAGATCTTTTTTCAGTGACCACAGTAAGTTTATGACATGTGGATCTCTTCTTGTTGATTATGCTGTTTGTGATATTTATGAACTAGTTATAATACCCGCCCACGCGCGGGTTTTTTAAAATTTTTTAAACCATATATTTTTATTTATTAAAAAACAAATAATCTAATATTTGTTTTGTTTGATTTATGATGTTTAATTATAGTTTTTATTATTAAAGATAATTATTTAAAAATTTTAATGTTATTATTAATTGCATCTTATCTATATTTTTTGTATTTATCTTCTACTTGTGTTAATTGCATCTTATCTATATTTTTTGTATTTATCTTTATAGATAAATATAAAATGTTACCTAATAAGAAAATAATATTTTTTTAAATACAATTATTTTTTTAAATAATATTTTTTAAATAATATTTTTTTAAATAAAGTATGAATGCATTTTTTTGAAATGAAAAATTCCCTATAGGGTTTTATTTTATTATATAAAAGATTTGATTTTATTTTCTATTAAATTTAATACAAATTGTTTTCGATAGTTTCTTACTATATTTACTTTACTGATTTACTAGTCAAATATGGTAGATATTTAGTGACTAAAATTTTCGTCAATTAACCGTTTAAATCATAAAGTTAGATTATTGTAGTAATTTGTTTGCTTTCTCTTTCTTGTGTTGTTGAACGGATAATAAGCCAAATCTAATATTGAAAAGCAAAACATGTGTAATGATTGAAGTTCTTTGTATTCATATGGTTGATTCAATGAAGGTTCCATTTTTTTGTTCTTCAAATAAGATAAATACTTTTGCATGTGGTAAGATGATACCATGTCATTGTTTAAATATATGAAATATGATATGCTATGAAGTACTCTCCAAAATTGTCCCCTTAATCAAGGTTTTCAAGATTCGGCTGCACATGGGTAGACCAAAAATCATGTTTGCATGTTTTCTTGTTCCTAGTTTGATGATTTATATGCTCAATAATTTGTACCTTCATAGGAAGCGTTATCATGTTTATTGATCATAATGTCAAGAATCGTCTGTAATAATATAGTCAAGACATGTAATCATACAAGGGGACATTAGTATATTTCGTGGAAATCTAGTTTAGTGCATAATCGTCTATTCGTCTGTAATAATTTTGAATCATTTCTATAGTTTTGACGTGCATGTAAGGTGTCTCGATGATATACCAACTTGTAAATCTTTACAAAAATATATTGGGTGATATGGTATTGATTTGTTAAAACCTGGATGTTTATTATAAACTTTATCATTTTATAATGGTGTAATTTGTGTCTCTAAATTGTATGTTGTTAGCTTGTTATCCTCCTGATACCGATGTTGAAACGTTTACATTCATTTCTGCATATTCTAGGAGTGGATTTCAAAATGAAGATGCTTGCAATCGAGGGAAAACGACTCAAACTGACAATCTGGGACACAGGTAGTAAACTCTATATTATTTCATGTCAAGTGTTTTCTATTCTATTAACACTTCATCAAAAGAAAAAAATAACAGAGTTTGGGAAACAATATTTCTATTGCAGCTGGACAAGAAAGATTTGGTACACTAAGCAGCTCATATTACCGAGGTGCACACGGAATCATTCTTGGTACGGCATTGTAAATACAACATTTTTACATCATCGTATGATGATGAATGAGTAACTCATGCTCATTATATTTCCCATTTTCAGTTTATGATGTTACCCGACGAGAAACTTTTACAAACTTATCAGAAATATGGGCACGAGAAGTTGACCTCTACTCCACGAACCCTGATTGTGTCAAGATTTTAGTTGGAAACAAGGTCGATCGGGTGAGTCAAATAACCAATAAAAGTCACTCCATTTTATCTTATTATCGTTCTCTATAGACCGATTGATGTACCAAACTAACATGATAGAAATTTCAGGATGTTGAACGGGCTGTAACGGTTGAAGAGGGAATGGCACTTGCAAAGAAGCATGATTGTTTATTTTATGAATGTAGTGCTAGAACTAGAGCAAACGTACAACAATGCTTCAAAGATCTTTCCCTAAAGGTGCGTGTTTATTGTTTTTGATTATCAACGGGCAGGGTAACAAGTCAAAATGTGTCGGGTCAGACAGGGGGTTGACTCAAGATGTTTTCTAAAATTATGGTTACCAAATTGATTTTATTAGGGAATATAATCTGATTTTCTGAATAAATTGATCTATGAGTTTATATGCTTTAAAAGTACAATTGGGTGGTTTTTTTCAACCCATTTCACCTATTTCATTTTACGTCACTCTTTTTTTCCCGCTTGACCCTTAGAAAGGAAAAGAACCTGAAAATGGGTCGGAATGGCCATGTCTAGTATGATTGCTTTAATATGTTGTGTCTTGCGTCTAATCTTTAAACTATTAAAATTGTGCAGATACTGGATAAACCTGGTCTATTGGAGCAAGGATCAGTGTTAGTACAGAGACTAATCTTGAAGGAGAAACAACTTTCCCAGAAAAAAGGAAGCGACAACTGCTGCTCTTAACCGAAACATTGTTTGACCCAAGATCCAGTGCTCAAAACTTGTACTCGCATGCTCCTCCATGGTCAACCAAGTAAGATGTTTAAAACATCTGGGCTGACCTTTGTTGTCTTTTTTATTGAGCTTGATAAGAAGTGGAGAGTCAATGTATAATGCTTAGTAGTTGAAGTGTTAAAAGGTTTATTTGGTTCATTATTTGTTGAAACCGTTGGTCCCTTGAAGTTTTGAAATGTTTAGACGTCCGAATGAAAACCCCGTTATGGGATGAAAGTAAATAGTTTTTTTTAGTTCTTAGAATCATTTGTAATACAACCTTTTTAAGTATATCAAATTTGCTTGCTTATGTATATAAGATTTATTATCAGCTGTTGTACAGAGGATATGAAGGTTGACATTTGGCGTCAAATTATATAGATTTAACATATAGAGATTCGATAAAGATTTTAAATTTTGGGATGCAAATTTCACGTTAATGATTATCCAACTATCCAACTTAATGGTATTTCATGTAGAGGAATGTTATTATGGATGTCTTGATGAAAATACAACAGATCTGCATTGATCTCGTGTTTGAAATTTTTTTGGCTATGCTGAAAAAGACATTGTTCACAATTTTCTCAGCAGTTGTACATTATAGAGTTTACTTTTTAGGTTCAAATTATGACCTGTTAAACCGAACGTAATTCTGATCCTTTTTCTTGATCTTAGGTTCAAATAATCTTCTACGGAGTAATGTTTTATTCAATGTAATATATGTAGATGGTAAGAAGATGAAACTTTTTTATGAACTCCATATTGATTAAGTAATAAAAACTTTAAATAAGTTGACCTTAAAGCCAAACTAATTAATTTTGACAGTGTTCTGCTTGAACAGGTCAAATCTTAGATAAATTTCAAAATACGGCTTTTGATCACAAGACAATGCATGACACATGGCTAAACCGTTCTTTCAAAAACTGTTAGTTTTAAGCATTTTGACATGTATGTAATGACAAAAAACAGTTGGTTCGTTGTATTCTACAGGTGGTATCAACTAGATTGTTGAAAACAAAGTTGCTGGCTGATTCTGCCAGGATGTATACAATGTCTATACCTTCAACATCTCGTTACGTAGACACAGAGAGGCCACTTTTTCTCCACCGCATCTCAAAATGGATTCTTCCGTATGGTCCATTGTAGCATTTATCGTGGTTTTACTTGCTACGGCGAGCGCAGAGATCATTGATTTACAGTGGATCGTTGCCGGTGATTACACACTCCAACCTTCAACCTTTAACCAAACGGTATGTAGACTTATATATCACATCAATTACGTAAACGCGTTTTTCTTCACAGCCTGTTAATTTTTTGTGTTCATGTGTATGACAGATTATAACTGTTAACGGTAAATTTCCAGGACCTCTTATAAACGCCACAACAAACGATATTGTCAAAGTAAACATCTTCAACAATTTGGACGAACCACTTCTTTTCACTTGGTATGTTTTTAGTGAATATATATCATATACTCTAAACTATTTTTAAATGCTTAAATGGGTAAGTGTGGACTTTTATCTACAGGAATGGTATTCAACAAAGGCTTAACTCGTGGCAAGATGGAGTTTCGGGGACTAACTGTGCTATTCAACCAGGTACTAATTGGACTTATGCATTTGTAGTGAAAGATCAGATCGGCACTTTCACTTATTTCCCATCTATCAACTACCAAAAGCTGGCTGGAGGGTTTGGACCTATTCGGGTTAACAACCGTATTGTCATCAATGTTCCGTTCCCAAAACCTGAAGCTGAGTTTGATCTTCTCATTAGTGACTGGTATTTTACGGATTATAAGGTATAATTGTAGTTCTGTAGTGATTCACTTCTCAGATATGGTACCTTGAAACTTTTAAGTGTTATGAAGCATACAATGATTTTCTAAAGATTGGAAAAAAAATGTATTGGGTCAATGACAACCCACCTGTTTTGAACCATATAAAAAAGTTTATCCATTTTGATACGTTAGAAAGTGACTTAAACTTTAAGGTTGTCTGGTAACTTTGATAATTTATTGAATTGTATCCTACATGTTTTGGTATGTGAAGTTGCTTAGAATTAGGAAACTATTTTGAATAGGAATCAATATCATTAAAAATCTTTGTACTTTTGAATTAGATTTTGGTAGCTCTAAATTAGAATTTTGTTCTTTGAATTTTGGTACCTTGGTATTTGATTTCCAATTTGCAAAGCTTTTGCTCCGTTTGTCGATTTTGTTTATTTGTTAATTTGATAACCAACATGCTAAATATATAATTATATATGATATAGTCAAACAATTGCATGATCATTTTTATGTTTTGGTTACATCTAACATTCATTGTTGTGGGACTAAAAAGTCCTTTAGGTCAGGGGTCGAATTCATGAGTGACACTCCTGATATGATCTTGATGAACGGCAAAGCTCCTTATGGCTACTCAACATCGCAACCTTACGAGTCCTTTGAAGTCGCAAAAGGTTCTCATAAGTACTCCTGATGACTAATGCAACACACTTTTTTTTTTTTTTTTTTTTTTTTTTTTTTTTTTTTAGGTTCTCATCTTTGATATGATTCAGTAATTACTGTTTTCAGGAAAAACATATCGCTTCAGAGTATCAAATGTAGGGACGACAGTGAGTTTCAACTTCAGGATTCAAAACCACAAATTGGTTATAGTAGAAACCGAAGGATCCTACACTAACCAAATCACCTTAGACTCACTCGACGTGCATGTTGGGCAGTCATATTCCGTTCTAATAACCACAAATCAAGACGCTGCCGATTACTACATTGTAGCCGCTCCTAAATTACTAAACACGTCAGACGACAGTCCACTTGTCGCTAAAGGTGTGTTACATTATGCCAATGCGGGGTCACCCGTCACTGGTCCTATCCCCGCAGGTCCTAACCCGTGGGACATTGAGTTTTCAATGAACCAAGGAAGATCAATTAGATGGAATTTGACTGTGGGGGCTGCACGGCCAAATCCGCAAGGTACATTCAATGTCTCAAACGTGACATTATCAGAAACGATAGTTCTTCACATGTCTGAAACCAATATTCGTGGCTCGTACCGTTACGTGGTCAATAATGTGTCGTATACCGCACCCGATACCCCGTTAAAACTTGCTGATTATTATGTCAATGGTTCTGGAGTGTATGGGTTAGGTGATTTCCCGACGCAATTTGTCAAGGATGTCGCTAGCTACGGTGTTTCGGTTGTCAGCGCGACACATAAAGGGTGGCACGAAATCGTTTTTCAAAATGATATGATGCTGATGGATTCTTGGCATTTAGATGGTTACGGATTTTATGTTGTCGGGTGAGTTAAAAAAAAGAAGATTATGTTACGTGAAAACAAATATACAGTACTTTTTGTGTAACGGTAATTATGCTTTTCTATTATAGGTTTGGTTATGGAGAATGGACCTCAAGGTCACGAAGTAGTTATAACTTATATGACCCTGTGGTTAGGTCTACTGTCCAAGTTTACCCTAGAGGATGGGCTGCGGTGTATGCCTTTCTAGACAACCCCGGGATGTGGAACTTAAGGTCACAACATTTGAAACATTGGTATTTAGGCCAAGAACTTTATGTTAGGGTTCACGATGATGATCCGAACCCTGCCAAAGAAAACCCTCCACCCGAAAACCTCCTTTTATGCGGTGAGTGAATTTTACTAAATATTAATTCTTGGTCATGTTTTGTTACTGAATAATGAGTTACAAGTTACGTACGATGTTTTTATCATGAAGGAATATTTGGTGGTTCGATAGCACCGGGTGGTGCACCCGAGCCTCAACCCGGAGGATGGTGAGAACGACAACGACATTGGAGCGGCAATGATGATGGTCCAAGAGCGTCAACTAACTTCTTCAATCTTTAGAACTTGCGGTATACTTGTATAAGAAGATACAACAAGTAATAAGGCGTTGCTAATGTTTTGTTGTGCATTGACAAATTTTTTATTTCGACAAATCTCTACATTTAAATAAAACGCATAAATCCAACACTATGTCTTGAACATACTATGTTCGAATATTCTTCTCTTTATTGCCACATATATACTTTTAGCGCCCTATTTGTTAGCTACTCTTCAGTCGACCTACGTCGTATTTATTTTACATTTCTTTATTTTCATACATTCTAAAAGACTAATACTCATCATATACATCTTTTGATATAATGGTCCCAATAATACATTAAAAAACATTCATTTGCACCATTCCCACCCCCTATTATACAATATATTATGGCGCGTTCTAAACGGCCAATTAACAGACTCAAAAAGTTGATGCCTTTTAGTTTGACCTGATAACGTTTTAGCATTTTTTTTCTTAATAAAGAAGTATAACAAATGTGGATGAAGCCTCCTTTCAAACCCTAGATCACACTGTCTTCTCCCATTTTCTAGAAACCTTATTTCAAACCCTAGATCACTCTATCAACTTACCTTCAGTTTCCTAACCCAAACCAAATTCCTGGTTTCACTTGGTATTTACGTTGTTGAATCCCGTTGTTTTAGCAGTTTAGCATGAGTGGGCTCATTCTTATCTCCGTTTAACATTTTCCTTTGTTATGAATATTTTAGAACTAAATGTTTACCGACGATTACATGCTTTACAAATAGTCGTTTCTATGTTTTTAATTGTCGTCCATGAATACTTTGCGTTTTTTTCTTTGTTTTGTGTTTTCTTTCATTGTTATAACATCTTTCATCTTGTGTTTGTTTTGTTTTATTAACTTGTTATCATTGAATGATAGTCTTTTTAACTTTTGCTTTGAAACTAAATCTTAATGTAGATCGGGAAATTTATCTTTTTTTAAAACATAAATTTTTAGGTAAATAATTTGTGTGATCTAGTATGACATAAAGGTTCTTGATTAGTAATTATTTATTTTCATAAGTATATGCTTATGTTATGGTGTTTATCTACGTGTACATATTGTTTGTAGCTGACTTTTAGTATATGCAAAGTCTCTTTTGCTGTTTGACGGCACATTGTCAGTAATTGTAGTAGCTAAATGATGGGTCCATGAAATGTTTGTTAGGCTAGTTGATGTGTCAGTCAGATTTGATGTAATCAATGACATTCGACATGAGTGGCATATTAGGTGGTCTGAAAAATGTGTCATATATATTTACCTTTTCATACTTTAGTTTTAAGCTTTCTTCATGTATTTTTTAGTGGTAATAATTGTTAGATTCATAGGTGTGTGTAACTATTTGATACTTCATTGTTTGTATATTAGGTATTTTACTAGATAATGTATAATTGTATAGTCATATGCATTAGCTCTATGTGTAAACAAACAGTTTTTTCTTTCGTGATATTGTTTTGCTGAAATCCTAGGTTGGTATATTATTTGATGCGTGATTTTATGTATTTTGGAGTGCTAACAACCGTGTCTAGGGGTAAAACATGGTATGTCACACTGGTATGTGTTGTTCTCAGGAGTTGTAGTTTCGGTATACCATATATACTACAACACAATGGTGTCTACATGTTAAACATGGTTTGTTGCACTGTTAATTATTCAAACTACAGGATTTAAAACAAGCCATAATATATACGTATATTCATTACATACATATGACATGAGAATGTTGTGCGCATTGGCATGGCAAGTTACTACATTTACAGGCATGGCTGACACAAAAATAATGTCATATGGAATGTTAAATGAATAATCATACTGATTATAAGAAGCAATCATGAATCATGACTACAGTGGTGGGGGCACATTAAACCTACAGCTGTTCGCGGCTTGGCACGAAAAATAACTAGATTTGCAACCATGGCAGAAGGACTTTTTTTTTCTTTCCTTTTTGGTGTGTTACCGGTCGTGCGGTCATATACAATTTCTTTTTGGGCTTCATTCATTGCCTTTGGTGTTCCTGCACTACACCTTTGATGCTATCCAATTAATGTTAAAGAGGATGTGATGAGCGTGTATGGGTTCGGTTAAAGGTGAAATTATCTACATCTTGGCAGGGCAACCTATTAGGTTTATAGCCATTTCGGCTGCATCCTCTTTTCTCGATGGGTTCCCTATCTGAGCCTGTACAGTTTCATTTGTTATTTGATTGATGACAGGCTTCCTACTAAGCCGGGCGTGAAATTCAGTTTAAAAATAATAATAATAATAATAAATTGTAATTCTGCATTGCATTAACATGGAACAACTGCTTGCTAGAATATATACATATAAGCTTTTTGTTTTAATAATGTCGTTTCGATAAGCCTATTAACTTGTGCAGACTGTAGACATCTTTTAGAATGTTAAAGTATTTTTGCTGATAAGAGCATTTCTAAGGGAATGGGTGATTCCTGGCCGCCACCCCATCCTCACTATTCCGGCCAAAATAATTCATAAAATCGCCTCTTTACCTCTGATTATTTAGGGGTATGCAATCGATTTCTTTGGGTTATTTTCTTTCGAAGGGGTGGTGTGTTCTTTCTGCTCGGTTGGCCTAAACCCAAACTATACTATACTTTCTATCGGTTCCCTATTAATTCGTCCTTCTTTTGACGTTCTTAGTGTATCGGTTTTTTTAACGCCGGTAAGTAAAAACTTTATTCACGACTTGAAATCGATAAAGGGCTTTAAGGTAGATAAAATAGGGGGTTCCAAAATGCCTCGGGACTACTACATGTTACATCATTGCAACATGACCAAATAGAGGCCATTCAAACGCATAACCAGTGCCCCGCCGCAACGCGTCGGATTGCAGAATAACTCATTTTTCTATAAATCTT
This sequence comes from Artemisia argyi, assembly GCA_030686995.1. Taxonomy (NCBI): domain Eukaryota; kingdom Viridiplantae; phylum Streptophyta; class Magnoliopsida; order Asterales; family Asteraceae; genus Artemisia; species Artemisia argyi. The sequence continues at coordinate 108,256,168 of CM060685.1, forward strand.
GATTTTTAATTTATTTTCATTGTTAATGCATTTAATATAAAAATGGGTACATTTATATTGATGGTATGTTTATATTGAATAATGAATCATGAACAAATTTTATATCAAACTATAGGCATACCATACTATATAACATATTGTAAATTCAAAGAACCATGTCCATGAACACTAAGATTTGCATTTGATTGTATCACGGATCCTCGGGCGGGCCAATTTTTACAAAAAGAAGATATAAACATACCTTTTTTATATTGAATACATTAACAATGAAAGTAAATGAATATCAAGATTTGTATAACACTTATAAACATTGGTACGTTTAAATCTTATTTTTGTTAACTCAATTTTTACAACGATATAAACAAGTCTAGCCTACGTCCATTCTTTACCACCCTTCTTGGCCGGCCTTCCAAAACAATATACAATTGCTTGCTGTGGTACACCTATTAATAAAAGTAAATGCAAATAAAATTCCACAAGTGTGCGTGTCTCTTCGGTGGTTAGTGTTCTCCCCTGACAAACAATATGCAAATGTCTCAAAAGTGAATAAAAAAACACTTTGAAATTATGTTTTGTCAAACTGTTTAGTAATTAATAAAGGTCAACAAATTTTCATACTAAATGCATTAACAAACAAGCCATACACGCAAAAACAACTACGATCGTTTGATACAATTAACAACCGATTTAAAATTCCCTTAAAAAGACGGGAAAAAAACTACATAATACTCAAAATTTTAAAATAACAAAACAAATCTTCTCAATTTTTTTTAGGAAAGATAAATAAATAAATAATGTACGTCAAGCTCGCCTTATCTTAAAAAAATTTAAACTTAAACAAACACCATAACAAAATTAAACAAACTCGACGCCATTTAAAATAATTTTCCATTAACTGACACCATAGAATTACTACAAATTTAAAAATAACAAAACAAATCTTCTTTTTGTAAATTTTAAAAAGAAAAAAAAAAAAAAAAAAAAATGTACGTCAACCTCCCATTTTCTTAAAAATTTATAAACATAAACTAATATTACAACAAAATTAAATAAAATCAATGTCCTTAAAAATAATTTTTCGTTAACTAAAACCATCCAAATTGTGAAAACCGTAGAGGGGGTGAATACGTTTCTGTTTAAAATTTAAAAAACTTTTGTACCAAATATAGCAAATCAAGTGTGACGTAATATGGAAAGTATCAATATTGGTCATACAACAACTAAAGATAGTATGAAGTGAACAACACCACAAACACAATCAAGCCATGACACAAACATAATCAACATCATATAAGCATCAAACCACACAAACATAAACGCAATGAAAATATCAATATAAAGCGGTAAATGCAAAGATAAACGTAAAGAGATAAGTAAAGAAAGCGCAAACCGGACATGATAATTTATAGTGGTTCCGTCACGAAGCTCCTCTTCGCCTTACTCCACTCCCTGAGTACCCAACTTGATAGTTACTTCACTAATCAACAAGCTCCCTTCACGGCAGAGTAAACCATATAACATTGCTTACAATATTTTCCGACACTAAGCTAGACGTCGAGTTCTTCTTCGGGTACAACCAAACCCGTTATGTTTTATGTCCCAACATAACAAACCTTGTGTTTTAAGGCCTAAACACACAAACCGCGTCGCTTACGTTATTTTCTGACACTAAGCTAGATGTCGAGTACTAATCTTAGCTAGTACCAATCTACCACGATCTACCCGATCCTCACAAATCACACAAGCTTCAAGATCCACATGATCTACACTTGATCTACCCGATCTACTAATGATCTACCCGATCTTCACAAATCAAACAATCAACACAACCTACACGATCTACTTGATCTACCCTTGATCCACTTGATCAACACATAAGCTCACTAGCTACAAGAGATCTCCAAGATCTCAACAAGATCAAAATGATCCACTCTCACAAGACTAAACAAAAGGTAATGACTAGTTGATGTATATCTAGATACAACAAGCTTACAACTAGTAATGCAAGTGCACTACTCAATGACTCTAACACTTTGTATCTTCTTGATACTTTTTGTTCTTCGCTTGGACTAGAAGAGGAATGAAGGTGATCACTTGAATGGATGATTAGATCACTCTAAAACAAACTAAGACTCTCTAAATGATAAAATAAAGTGATCTAACTAAGAAGAGATTAAACCAGAGAAAAGTGGCTGGAAAAATCAGGTTAGAAGTGGAAAATGGTCCATATTTATAGGCAAAGAGAAAAATTACCCTTACAGGGGGACGGTACCACTAAAATACCCGACGGTACCACTAAATTTAGTGGTACCGTGGTACCGTCCTAGACAAAGACTCTGTAAATTTTGTTTTTAGTGGTAAAGGTTTATTTGGGGAAGTTTGGAGTTGATTTGGGGGGAAAATTAGCTGTTAGGGATTTTAAACTTATTTTTCAAATTAAAACATTTCTTTTTAATTCAAAAATAATTTGTAAAATATATTTTTGAAAAAATGTTTTGTCACATTAAGAATGTGAAGTTTAGAAAAATGTAATCCTTTGATCATTTGTCAAGTAGTAGATTTGTTTGTCCATACCTTGAGTGATTTACGTCGGGATGAAAATCTACGACTTTGTTGAAGCATGCTTAAGACGTCTAGAGATGTTGATGTAAGTATGCATTGATGATTTGTGTAAACAAGTAACCAGCGTATTTTACATTATGCATTACAAGTTACATGTTTATCATCATTAAAACCAAAGAAACCGTTTAGTTTAAATATCGTAATATTTGCACTAACAATCTCCCCATTTTTATGATGACAAATATGTAAACCGTGATACATAGTAAAATGTACAAGTTACCCATTTACACTCCCTTCTCCCCCTTTTGTCGAAGCAAAAAGGGTAGTTGCCTCGAGCTCTCCCTTGAATTCACTCCTTACTCCCCCTTATTTCATTACTCCCCCACAAAGGCGAGCTTGCATCATCCTAGTGAAGTCTTCTATCACCACTATTAGAAAGACTCCGTGCTATGTATTCAAACACCTCCGAGCTCCCCTTAACTCAATGCTCCCTTATGGTGATTAAATCCCCTTATTCATTTACCTTAGTAACTAGCGATCCGTGGATCAAATTCATACAAAGGCTTTTCCTACATCAAGGGTTAGCTTCATGCAACATAATATGTAAAAGTATAGGAGCAACGTTATAGGCATAGAATACACATAACAAGACATGCAATGGTTAAACTATGTGAGTGACACATTCTAAAAGTGTGCCAAAAGGATAAAGACCAAAAAGGAAAGCCCAAGAAAGTTGAGCGACACAAAAAGATGAATGCATATTGCAATTCAAAGACACTTGAGTATCACAACCCGACCAATAACCTAAGGTGTAACTGTTCAATCGAACATACAAACAAGAACGAGATTCGTTCGTTGACTGACACACAAAATGACTTCTTCCAAGTTGTCATCGGGAAGGCAAGTTCTAATAAACCTTTAAAACAACATAATCATCTACCTAAGATGATTGATGTCAAGGATGGTTTGTTGATAAGACATACTCTAAATAATTACTATTATGACAAGTTATGCCATAAAGTAGACTCGATAGAAGATATGTCAAGAAAAATGAAAATGAGAACGATATGCACCTACATACGAATGGAAATGATTCCATAATATGAGAAAGTGTTGGTTTTGACCTTTAAGGAAAGGTGGAGAAAGATGGTTTAGATTAATATATCGTTTGCACTGACAATGAGATGCATGTTATATTTCGAAAGAGAAAAAGAGAATGTGAATGTGATCCTAACAGGATTTTTGGTGGCTATCTCTAACAGGGTTGGGTAACTAAGTTCTAGATTTCTAGTTTGGATGATCCTAGTTGTGTGTTAGAGATAATTTGGTGCACGAAGGGCTTGGTGTAATTGTGAGGATTGAAGGTTTTTAGACTAACTATCACTGTCAATAGTGAAGTGTAGCTAAAAGGTTTGAGTGGGATTGATATAAGGTTTGAAAGTTTTAAAACTAAATAACACTGTCAAGAGTGAAGTTTAGTAATAAGGGTTGAGTGTGATGAGATGCAAGATAAGCTTGCAATGGTGAGGCCTAAAATAGGCAAGAGTTGTGGGATTCAAATTAAGGTTGGTGGTAGTGTCCTATGATGTAGTGAGAGAATCTTAGGGTGTGTGTGAGCTTGCAAAATTTTGCAGGTTTGAGGTTAGGGATGCAGGGATCTAAAGGAAATAGTGAAAATTCATCAAACAGGGGCACGATACCACTAAATGCCGCATGGTATCATTAAATTTAATGGTATAGTGGCCTATTTAACGGTACCGTGACCTGGAAGTCACGAATTTTCTTGTGCAGCCTAGTTCTGGGTAGCTAAGGAACATTTTCTAAGGAATAAGAACTACATTAGTGTGTTCTTGAGAGTGTTTGTTGAAAGACTATATGAATGTATTTTCGCTCCCCTTAATCTATGACCATCCGGACAAGATGTATAAAAATAAAATACAGAGGAAAACAAACGTTGACGGAAGCGATGAACTAGTAACGTCATGACAAGTGGTGGATAGCATACAATTAACTTCACCTTTGAAGTCGTGTAGCTCTTCTCAATCATTGTGAATATTCAAAGAACATTCATATGATGAGGCATGTGATCATGTGGAGATATCCTAAGGGTTAAGAATATAAATTCTTCAAGGTTATTAGGATAGTGATAAAGTTCTAGTGGGGTTATCTATGATGATGAAGAAGGGTTATCTCCACTTATCCTAGCAGTTAGTCAATTGAGGTGTGAGGAAGATGAGTTGGATGTGGAAGCATTGGTAGTGTAGAGCAAAACTTGAAAAGTATAGATAAGTTGAGAAGATAATGGATACGGAAGTAACCAAACATATGATGTGTTTAGTACCATGCGGAAGTGAAATGGAAAAGGCTAAGGAATCATAAGATAGATTAGTGAGACTTTTCGACATGAGGAGAGAATTTATACCTAACAAATTCTTTTTACGAGATGAATGGTAGTACTAGACGAGATTAGATGACCTTTATATTTCTGAGGAAATATATAGGTATCATTAGAGTGATGTGAAGGATAACTTAATATTTCCAGTGAAATATTTAAAAAGTCATGAGACGAGACACAAGATATGATTTCAATATTTCCAGTGAAATATTCAAATTGTCATAAGAGGGGATGACTTAATATTTCAAGTGAAATATTTAAAAAGTCATGAGACGAGACACAAAAGATTACTTCAATATTTCCACCGAAATATTCAGATAGTCATAAGAGGGATGTGACGGATGACTTAATACTTCTAGTGAAATGTTAAAAAGTCACGAGAAGAGATGTAAGGGATGACTTTTATATTTTCAGTGAAATATTTAAGTGGTTATACGAGGGATGTGAAGAATGACTCACTTTCTAGTGAAATATTTAAAGAGTCATGAGACGAGACGCACGAGATGACTACAATATTTCTAGTGAAATATTCAAGTAGTCATAAGACACGATTCGGAAGAAAGAGAGTATCAACATACTCTTGAAGAGATAGATGGATATATCCAACGGGATTTGACACAAGATTATTGACAGTTCGAGATGACTTTAATATTTCCAATGAAATATTTAGATAGTCATAAGACGAGATTCAGAGGAAGGACAGTATCAACATACTCTTGGCAAGATAGGGTGATGGTTTGTTTTCTATCCTAAAGCTAATGGATAATTTCAATCCTCATTATCTATGAGGTGAGCTTGAAGACAGAACACGATGACAAACCTATATGGATAAGAGGAATTAACGGAGATGAATATGCTTGGTCTTAAGGAGTGTATATTCACACGAGGATGAAAGGAACTACTAATAACTTATGTAGTAACTCGTGAGTCCTTTGTCATCCAAAGGTTGATGTTAGTTTTGGTCATTTGGATGAGCGTTTTAACATATGTTGTTAAAAGGCTTTGAATAAGATGTTTCGGATATGACTTTTAACAATTGCGATTGCGAGTTAAAATTACTTGAATATTTCGGATGAAATATTGAAGTTGTCAAGCCTACTCAGAGTTCTACTAGGTTTGTATCTAACCTTCCCATGACAAAATGGTGTATTACTTGGAGGAAGGCGAAGTGATGACCAGGGAATTAGGGTAACTTTGCGACTACTTAAACTTATAGGTTTTGACACTAGTGTATGACTATATGACTTTTAAGGGTTCATAGTGATAGGCATACCTAATTCCTAATGTGTTAAAATAACGTAGTGTGGGTGCATAGGCACATCATCTAAAATGGATATAAGAAATAAATGAAAATGTCATTCAAATTATGTTAATCATTTAGCATTTAAGAGCATGTATCATAGATATGTATATCAAGAGGTATAATATCCAAATAGCTAATCAAAGATAAAACATTTCTAATAAACATGCATTCAATAATTAATCAATTAATTACTGAGCATTAAGAAAGCATGAAGGCATCTAGTCATATCTCACTAGAACATGTTATCAATTAGAAACACATATGTGGGATGCAAGTAATCTAGGTTTGCTAAGGAGAATCCTAAATCCTACTAGTTCATAATGCAATCCTAATGGGAGACAAAGTTCACAGATTTAAACTTTCTTTAGTCAAACATAAGAATGAAACTTTTTCAAGTTGGAGAATGAGTATGACACTATCACTAGTGGTGCTCAATTCAGGCTAAACACGACCATTTTTACGGGTTATACCACGAATCTAACTTCTCTCCTGGAAGCAATTCAACCATTAGGTTAAATTGAATTTCTAGTGCGATAGGTTCTCAAGTAGTCATTCTCATGTTAAAGTCAAATTCCTATATTTGCCTATCGATGTGTAGCAAAGATGATATTAACTTATTTTGCTACTACATAGCCTAGTATAACTTAATTAGACATATTTCAAGAGCATGTTCATGAAGGTGACATGCCTTACACAATATCCTAAGAAAGGCAAACAAAATGTTTCAATTTCATGATTGAGATTTAGAGATTATTTGGTGGAGATGGTGCATTTTATGATCTCTTGGATAACAATTTTGTTTGTTGAGTTGTTGCATGTTATTTTCACATGATTTGGTTTCCTAGAACCAAGAGATGCTCTAATGTGATACAATGTAGAATCAACTACATCGAGAGTGTTTCAAGAATGCTCCTTAGCATATCTTGAGAGAAGAATCTAGTGAAGGTTATTTACCTCAATAGATCTTGTGAGTATTCTATTTGAAATGAGACATATTGTATATTTCAACAAATATGCTTTTCTAAGAGGAAACTTTTACTATTACGAATGCTTAGTGAAACAAGTATTTTAGTGTATGACCAATTTTACTTGTTTATAAAATGACACATGTTGTATTTGGTTATTATTCAACTCTAATATCCTATATTTGTTAACAAGATGCAATGTATTCTCTTGTAACATAACCATTCATGTTACGACGAAAATAAGATGCATAGGATATAAGTTATCCTTTGTCAATCTTTTCATAAGTGATATTTTTAAAGATTGATGACTTACATAATAGTTAATAACATATTATGTGCGACACTTTTCCATGACATGTGATTTTGAGTGTTGAGTCGTTCATGAGCAAAGTTTACATATGTTGTTTGTCTGCTCGTGTTTGGTTTTTCAGAAATGACACATTTATTAATTGCATTGCAAAGTAAATTACTTGAATATTTCGGATGAGACATCTAAGTTGTCAATCCTACTTAGTTGTGTATTTTATGCATCTTTTAAACATATTAGTTTAATGTTTGGAACACAATCATCGGACAAGAAGACTCAATATGACATCTTTAACACAAGTGTGAGTTACGATCCGATGCATATTATTTTCGTCTTGATAGGACGCATTATTCTCATAACAACCGAGTGTGATTGAGTATGTAGATTCAAGATAATACATTTCATTATATTTTGATGTTATCTTGAAGCTAGACAAATAATGACTCCAATTTCATGTCCACACCTGAAAACTTGTCAATTAGATTCAATGATGATATCAATCATACTTTGAATAATTAATTGATATGTATTCAGAATCTTTCTTGACCCTCACGATCACTCCTTTTAAAAGGAAAATAAAAATTTAGGGAATATGTTCCATTTATTCTAATACTAGTAGTATGTGTGAGGTTAATGATATATTAAGTTACTACTTCGATATTGTCATTTATTTTTATTTGCAAAAAACTATTCATATTATTAAGAATTATATTCTTAGTTTTTCAACACCTCATTAGTATAAAATAATTATCTTAACTATTTTTATACAACATATGTAAACTACTAAATGTTTAAAACATTTGTATGTGTGTTAGATCAATGCAAGTTTAATATATTTTCTTTTTCTTAAATACTAATGTATTAATATGATCTTTTGTCTTGTTTGGACAACCCATGGTCAAGCAAGACACAAAGATATGATGTTTTAGAGATCATATTACGGATTTAATGAAAGTGTTAAGTATTTTGAGGTGACATACTTTTTATATACTTAAACCCTTTGAAAAATAATTGTGTAAGACAATATCTTTCGACGCACATGATCAACCAACTTAGTTCCATTCCTAAGAAGGTTACTAAGGCATCCTAAAATATGCAAGATGTCAAAAACACATATGCAAGAAAAGTGGTCTATGCCTATATGCAATGCAAAACCAATTACACAACTTAGTGCAACAAGTCTAGCCTAAGTCCTATTGACGTATAAACCGGAAAACTAATAATCAACACATAGCAACAAAGCATGTAAAACGCTTTTGATTATAGTTATAATTAGCTCAACTAAAGATAACTGTAAGTACTCAAAAATACCAACTAACAATACTAAGACACAAAGAAAAAAAACAAATAAACATTTAGCTTAACACATAAAAATACTTATAGTCATTTTGTGTATTAAGTATAACACTGTATACTAAGCTTGATTTTATTTGAAAATGAATTATTTTCCACCCCATTTCAAAATTTGATCTAGTTCAACATTTTGAAAATATAAATACATCAACATGTGATGTTCTCTTTGTAATTTGACCAAAAATTTGCGCAATCGGCATGACCGGAAAAGACTATCTGTTATGAATCAAGGACTCTTGAAAATTTTGCTTTACAATCATTTCCTAAAAGTATTGTTAAATGAAAGTAGACTCAATTACTTTTAAAACGATAGGTGTCACGACTCATACGGACTTACAATTGATTTTATACGAAATTTTGAAAATTTCTCAGTTCTGAAAAATAGACGAAGGTACCGTTAAATTTAGTGGTACCGTCCGTATTTAGTGGTATTGTACGTTATATTTAGTGGTGCCATGCCTGTTTTATAGATTTTGAACAAAACCAATTTTCTCATTTCAAACAAGTATTTGCAGTAACAAAAAGATGTAAGACTTAATAAACTAGATACCGGGTTTAAGAAAACCTTTAAGCTAGTATGACAAAGTATAATTAACAACAAAACTTGTAAGTATTAAGCAAGTAAATACTTTTCATATTTTATCCAACTTCATAGGTAATTTCATACATGGATCGTACTCAATTTTGAAAACCATTTGTTTTGAAAATATGAGCAACGTGGCTCTGGTACCAATTATGGAAACCATAGAGGGGGGGGGGGGGATGAATACGTTTCCATTTAAAACTTTAAATTTTTTTGTATCCAATAACCAATCAAGTGTGACGTAATATGGAAAGTATCAATGTTGGTCATACAACAACTAAAGATAGTATGAAGTGAACAACACCACAAACACAATCAAGCCATGACACAAACATAATCAACTTCATATAAGCATCAAACCACACAAACATAAACACAATGAAAATATAAATATAAAGCAGTAAATGCAAAGATAAACGTAAAGAGATAAGTAAAGAAAGCGCAAACCGGACACGATGATTTATAGTGGTTCGGTCACGAAGCTTCTCTTCGCCCTACTCCACTCCCCGAGTACCCAACTCGAGAGTTAATTCACTAATCAACAAGCTCCCTTCACGGTGGAGAAAACCATACAACATTGCTTACAATATTTTCTGACACTAAGCAAGACGTCGAGTTCTTCTTCGGATACAACCAAACCTGTTATGTTTTATGGCCTAACATAATAAACCTTGTGTTTTAAGGCCTAAACACATAAACCGCGTCGCTTACATGTTTTTCGACACTAAGCTAGATGTCGAGTACTAATTTTAATTAGTACTAATCTACCACGATCTACCCGATCCTCACAAATCACACAAGCTTCAAGATCCACATGATCTACACTCAATCTACCCGATCTACTAACGATCTACCCGATCTTTACAAATCACACAACCTACACGATCTACCCGATCTACCCTTGATCCACTTGATCAACACATAAGCTCACTAGCTACAAGAGATCTCCAAGATCTCAACAAGATGACAATGATCCACTCTCACAAGCTTAAACAAAAGGTAATGACTACTTGATGTATATCTAGATACAACATGCTTACAACTAGTAATGCAGGTGCATTACTCAATGACTCTAACACTTTGTATCTTCTTGATACTTTGTGTTCTTCTCTTGGACTAGAAGAGGAATGAAGGTGATCACTTGAATGGATGATTGGATCACTCTAAAACAAACTAAGATTCTCTAAATGATCAAAGAAAGTGATCTAACTTAGAAGAGATTAAACCAGAGAAAAGTGGCTGAAAAAATCAAGTTGGAAGTGGAAAATGGTCCACTATTTATAGGCAAAGAGAAAAATTACCGTTATGGGGGGACAGTACCACTAAATACCCGACGGTACCACTAAATTTAGTGGTACCATGGTACCGACCCAGACAAAGACGCTCTAAATTTTGTTTTTGGTGGTGAAGGTTTATTTGGGGAAGTTTGGAGCAGATTTGGGGGGGAAATTAGCTTTTGGTGATTTTAAACTTATTTTTCAAATTAAAACATTTATTTTTAATTTAAAAATAATTTGTAAAATATATTTTTGAAAAAATGTTTTGTCACATTAAGAATGTGAAGTTTAGAAAAATATAATCCTTTGATCATTTGTCAAGTAGTAGATATGTTTGTCCATACCTTGAGTAATTTATGTCGGGATGGAAATCTACGACTTTGTTGAAGCATGCTTGAGGCGTCGAGAGATGTTGATGTAAGTATGCATTGATGATTTGTGTAAACAAGTAACTTGCGTATTTTACATTATGCATTACAAGTTACATGTTTGTCATCATTAAAACAGAAGAAACCGATCAGTTTAAATATCGTTATATTTGCACTAACACAAATTATAATAATAAGTCATGCCCACCCATCGGGCGGGCATTGAAGATTAGTGTATATATATATATATATATATATATATATATATATATATATATATATATATATATATATATATATATATATATATACATATATATATATACATACATATATATATATATATATATATATATATATATATATATACATGTATTTATATATATATATATATGTATATGTATATATATATGTATATGTATATATATATATATATATGTATATATATATATATATATATATATATATATATATATATATATATATAGTGAGGATCACGTGCGAATACAAGTTTTTAGTGTGGACGTGCGGATGGATCTGGACCGCCCATTCCAGATCTGATCTTGACTTGATCTGACGCTAATATCACGGTAACAATTGATCATGAAAACGATTTTTTTGATTTTTTTTCCTTCTCAGCGATCCTTACTCTAGTTGTGTTCTTTTATTTTTTTTTTATTTTTTCTGATTTTTCTGAGCACTTTTTTCTTTTTTGATTATGAGTGCTAATGTGATATTAACGATATTATGAGTGGTACCGTGATATTAAGCTTTTTTACATGTAAAAATGAACCATGATATTACGATATTAAGAAAAAGTTAAAGTGATATTAAAAAAAATTAACTTTGATATTAAGCAAGCATGATAGTTACGGCGATATTAACAATTTTTATTAAGAAAAAGTTTTTACGATATTAAAAAAGTTATTGTGATATTAAATTTTTTATTAAAAAAAAAGTTTTCAGAATCTGATTTTGACTTTTTTACAAAAGTCAAGATCTGATCTTGACTTTACGACGATATTAACAATTTTTATTAAAAAAAAGTTTTTACGATATTAAAAAAGTTATTGTGATATTAAATTTTTTATTAAAAAAAAGTTTTCAGAATCTGATTTTGACTTTTTTACAAAAGTCAAGATCTGATCTTGACTTGTCAAGATCAGATCTTGACTTTTGTAAAAAAGTCAAAATCAGATTCTGATATCACAATACCTTTAACGATGAGAACGATTTTTTTTTGAAATTTTTTTCAGCGATTCTTAATTATTTGTTGTCCTCTTTATTTTTTTTTTTATTTTTTCAGATTTTTTTGAATTTTTTTCAGAAAAAAAACTAATACGATAGTAACGATCTTAAAAAAAGACGGGATATTTACGATATTGCCACTCTGCCTTTTTTAGATGGTTGACTAGATGGGAGGCTGAGATTCGTCCGTAACATCCGCACTAAAAGACAAAAACGTACCTGATCCTCACCATATATATATATATATATATATATATATATATATATATATATATATATGTATATATATATATGTATATGTATATATATATATATATATATATATATATATTTATATATATATATATATATATATATATATATATATATATATATATATATATATATATATATATAGTGTAACTTTCTTACGAGAACCACTTTTATCTGCAAGAACTGTGAGAACCACCTTTTGACCCTAGGATGATAAGATCAATGGTTATAAATGAATGTGACAGTTTTGTAATTAAAAGGGAAACAAATATAATTAATTAAATTAATAAGGGTATTATAGGAACTAACTAAATATAATTAAATCATAATTTTTTAGCATCGTACATAACTCCTCCATATCATTAGGGTAGATCTCACATCCACACCTCTCTCCACAAAACTGCCGCCCTCTCACCTTTTCTTCAAGATCCAATGAACGATCTATTTGATCAATGAAGATGAAGACAATTGTTCTTATATTATATCAATATAGTTGCATATCGTTGTTGATTGTGATGGTTTTATGATAAAAAAAGAAATCGTGTATGTTCGAGAATCGGTATCATATTAGTATCAAATAATAATTGACGATGATAGTGATTGACGAGGTTTGATTTCTTGCTATCTTTTATATTTGTTTTAGATATTGGTCTTGTTATCTAGCTATCTTAAAGATCTATGTGGCAGTATCAATTAATATGTAAATCTCACTATATATTGAAATTAGTTATATGTTATGTTAAAGTATTTGTTATTATGAAATTGAAAATAAAACAAAGATGTTAGCTGACAAATGACACACTTGATCCGAAAGTGTTTGCACCATATCAAAAATATGTTTATAATGTGGTCAAATCTCGTTTGAGAAATTTTGTGTGAGCGGTGGTTTTGTTTTGAAATCATCTATAGTTATTGGATTACTAATGAAAATTGCTTCTTAATTCTTCTATGTTTATATAATACTCCTGGTCTTGTGACCGGTCTTAATTTTGTTGCAAAATGTTCATTCACGGATTTTCATAATATTTTAGTATTAAACTTTTTTATTAAAAGATTTGCTTTTGCTTTTCATATGTTACTGATCATGTGTTTGTTTAGAAAAAAAAAAAAAACAAAACATAGATGATAATGCCCCCAAAGTCTTTAAGCTTTGTTATACGTGTAAATAACGAAGGTGGATAACAAGTATTGAATTTATCTTGTATTAATGTTGTATATTTCTTTTGATTGTATAATAGATTCAAGGATAAATGGATGCATATAGGTTTTAAACTGTGCAAAATACATATGTTCAAAACATGCATGTTCAAAACATATATGTTTTAATTAGTGGGATCTAATTAACGAAAACCATATATGTTTGAGAACATGTATGTTCAAAACATCTAATGTTTTAGAACAGGTATGTTTTAAAAAATGGTTGCTTAAAAACGGAATGCTGTATATGTTTAAAAAACAGGCATGTTTTTTGTTTAACAAGTGTAATTATTTTTTTTCCAAAGAATTCGTGTTTGCCAAAACAAGTATATTTCCTAAAACATACATGTACTCATGAACGTGTATAATTTTTAATAATATTGTTGTTGCTAATTTTTGTACTTTTCTTTGTATCAGGTGTAATTACAATAATTTTCACAGCTATGAGTGTGCATGTACGTCCGACTTTTGAAAAAATGTTGATGCCTACGCGTGTGCACACATATCCGACTTCTAGCAATGATGATAACAATGAGTGTGCACATATGTCCATTTTGTGTTGAATGTTTATTAGTGCTCACGTGTATAGATCGATTAGATTAATGTATTTATGCTTTTTAGAAATTTGTATTTTAATTGTATTTCAATCGATATCGAAGTTTGTGTATAACATTTATGTTCTTCGGTTGTTAATAAATTTCATTATATTAACAAAAAGAAAAAAAAAATATATGCACTAAATCTAGAAATATGTTATCTTAAAAAAAAACATATATGCACTAAACATGCTGCTACCTTAAAAACATATATGCACTAAATATGAAAAATACTATTTAAAAAAATGGGATTTAAAAAAAATCTTTTACTATTATACCCTTTCAAATTAAATAAAAAAGTTTAATATTTAAAAAAATACCATTTTGCATTGATATGTTGCACAATATGCATTATTAGGAGTACATAAGTGGTTCTCGCAGTTCTTGCAGATAAGGTGGTTCTCACAAGAAAGGGACTCTATATATATATTTATATATATATAGACACACTTCATCACTTTTCTGGAACTCGTTGTCAACTTGACGTCTTGATAATATTATCCAAAATTGTCGAGATACATTTTAATTTGACGAAATGTAAATCAAAAATTGTCAAGTACTACCTATTCGTGCCAATATACTCCAACGTATTTTTGATATATTATAAATCTAACTATATATGTATAAATACTTTGCTGTCAGAATCATTTCGCGAATTTCCTGATTTCTGGCGGGCGACCCCCTTAATGTTTAAGGGGACCGGCTTGTTGTCGAGGGAGGTCTCCTTAATGTTTAAGGGGGCCAACCATCTGACACTTCCAAAACTCGTTTTTCCTCCTAAATCTTTTACCAAACACTCCACAATTCACATTTCCTTTCCCTCTTGCTGCTGTGAACGAAACCCAACTCACCAAAACCACAAAAATCATCCACCAAATCACCAATTCGAGATTAAATCGCAAAGGGTAAACGTTAATAACACGATTAACAACATTTATTGTAAGTTTTCCAACACACATTTCATCTAATTTCATCCAATTTTGAGTCTAATCATTATTTGTCATATTATTCAATTTTCTTTAAAATTCGAATTTTGTTAAAATTAAGTCTAGGATTTCCTTAACTAAATGCTCCCCTTAGGATTAGAATGTAGAATTACCACTAAAACCAAGCCACAACAAAATATTACGTCTAAAATTTGAATCACCCATAAACTCTTATTCAAAAAATTTATCTTAAAATACATTGTTGATTTATTTCGTAAAACTAGTCAAAATTTGTCTCATTACTCTAACATTGATTCATATAAACTAAAAACATACTTTCGCACCATAAAAGATTTTTTTTTAAATAAGGGGTCGTTTGGTTCATATCATTAGGTAGTCTAAATCATGTCGATATGAATTTCAAAACAACATGTCAAACTCATAAACATATTACTAATTAGTCGAAGTCATCAAGATATATATATATATATATATATATATATATATATATATATATATATATATATATATATATATATATATATATATATATATATATATATATATATATATATATTTATTGGTCGATATTTTCTTTGCTAATGGTTAATCATAGAAATTAGTATTTTGAGTCAAAATCTATGTTTTTATCTTCTAAATGAGTCTTTTGAAAATCAAACTCGTAGGAAATAGCAAGATATATAATCCTACACTATATAATAGGCTAACCATGACATGTCATCAACCTCTAACATTTGCCACCTCATTTCCACATATTCAACTTTATGCCATGTCATTCCCTACATGGCACACACTTTTCATGCATGAATTGAACATTTTTAAAAAAATTGTAGCTAATAGGACTTGAACCCATGACCTCTTGAACAACCAACAAACACTCAACCACTAGAGCACTTGAGTGTTTGTGTTGAAAGCTTTGAAAACAAAATATAGATACTTAAAATAAACAGACAAAACACTCACTATTAATTAGGGATATCAATCCTATTTATTCATTTCCAAATTAGGCGCTCCATATCATTTACTTTGATAACAAAAGATGCCAGTTTCTAAGTAAAAACACGCAATTCAAATTCAAAATCCAGCAATCATTCATTCACGCATTCACACAAAACAAGAGCATTAAACGTTTGATTCAAATTAACCATCCTCAATCATTCCACAAAACACATAAAGCCTACGACGATCAAAATATGTAATCATGAAATCCAATTCGACACCCTAAATCATTCAAATCCCTTAATTTCATCCATTGAAACCTAAACCTTAATCCACGTCTTCCCGTTTAGGGTTTTGATTACCAAGTCATTGTAGTGCACAAAAGCTATCTGGCTTACTGGATCAAGAAGCAACTTTTACCCCAACTGTTTGGAATACGTACACTCTAGGTTCTTTTACTTTCCTCGATCATGTGTTTTACCCCAACTGTTTTCATAGTGATATAATGTGTTTGTGTTTATAATATGTTTGTTGTACACGCGTAGACTATATTACGAAGTATAACTTATAGTAGGAATGTTTGATATGTATTGAGAAAACATTTTTAATTTTTTTAAACAGATGCGATGTACCATTATGGTTATTGGACCCTTTAACTGACCAAGTATAATGATCTATGCTGGAAACGCAAAGGAATGTGGGTTCCCAGTTGAAGACTAAACCAAAAGGTATTATTTGATTGCTTTGATTTTAATTTGTTTCTTAATAGTTAGTGTTTATTACAACAAAGCTTATTATGAGAGCGAAGATGTTAAATTAGTAGTGCTTTACGTGAATATTTGATTATGTGAAATAATCAAGGGGTGTTTGCCATTATGTTTTCTACGTGTCAAAAAAATTCATATCAGTTTAAGGATTGGTTGCAAAAAAAAAAACTTTTATTATTTGATCATGAGCCTGTTTTTGATTGAAAAATGAGAAAACAGTGTTTGGCAATCGTTGAAAAATAAAGAGTCAACTAAATTTTGAAATATTTAATGAATGAATGTCAATCAATTCAGTATAGAGTGTTTGTCTATTTAAGATTGCGATTTGAGTTGAGTATCTGATGATTAATATGCCATGTTGAAAATCATTAGTTTATAGTGTCTGGGTAATACTAAATGTTTATGTACAACGAAAACAAACTATGGTGACTTCATTGTATAGTGCTTAAACAATCAATCTATATAGTGCTCTAGATAATCAATCTAAGATTGGCTGCAATAAAACTGTGGTTAATATATTATAAAAGCTTTTGGGGGATGTTTGGTATATAAGCTGTCTCTTTTACTAACATGCTTACCCGTGAATGAGATGATTTGTGTCACAATTTAATTCAGATGGGTCACAAACAAGTCTTTTCAATTACAAAAGAAAATGGGTCCAATTGGTCACACTTACAGCAACCAAAATGCATTTTTATTACTTAGTACATAAAAATCTGCTAAGTAATTTTACAAGCAGTTTACATGTTTAATCTCGAAGCCTATTTGTTGAACAAGTTATAAGCTTAAGGTTAGTTATAGGTAGCGGGGCAGCATACATATGTAGGAAATTACTTTACAAGCAGTTTGCATGTTTCATTCCTTTTTTTTTGTTCTCATTTTAATCCACAATCACTTTCATATCAGTAGATAGAATTGTTAGAAGGGACCAGAGATACAAGGTATGCAGTATACTCTCAACGACTCTGCATTCATCTCCATATCAGCTTACATATTGATTTCCTATTCCTGCTCAAAAGTTCCACATTTATAATGGAATATCTTTTGTATAAAGGAACACGGAAGAGAAGTACCATCTGCACCAACTCATTCTAATAAGAGACCTCGAAAGCTGAAGGCAACATATAGCTAATATGGTAGGTACAAGTACAATGCATACCTAGCTAAGTAGTTGTATTTTTTTGTATTGCCTTTAGAAAAGAGTTTATTACTTTTTGAAAATGATTATATAATATTGAATAGTCCAATTCTATTTAGCGATGTTCATGTCTCAACCTCTTAAGTGAACAATATAATGTCATAACCAGTGTCAAATAGTAAACACATGACCTGTCCTTTCCAATTATCTTAACAGCGTCAGTGCTTAAACCTCATAAGTGAACAATAGCAATGTCATAACCGGTGATAGTTTTGTATAGAATAGTAGTCGTATATTCATTCATGGTTTGTTGGATAATCATCGTTAGCTCATTGTTGCACTTTAATTTAGCGCACTGTCAAAGGCCAATAATTGCCTATCCCGTGGTTGTGTTTAATTAATCATTCTACAAAATTTGAAGACTGCTACTATAAAAGGATTTGTTTATTATGCTTTGGTGCTCGGGGATGCTGTCAAACAGTAGCAGTAAATGCGTGGGTTGGGTCTATAACAGTTAAGAATATTAATATGTTCCAGTCAATGCCCTACATGTCCCCTGAAACAGATAAGCTGTTCGTACAAGCTATATTTTTAGTTTGGGTTAAACTGAGGTTGTTATGCTTTCCAGGACATGTGGCTTTACCCAAAGGTAGAACTAATGAAGGGGATAGGGATGATATTTGAACCGCGCTAAAGGAGGCTGAGGAGGGAATTGGATGGCGAAAAAGTTGTGCATACATATAAGTATAAGGAGGGAATAGGATGGAGAAAAAGTTGTGCATACATATAGGTATGTGTATGCTTATTTATTTCTTTGAGGATGTTACAGGTCTGAAGCACCTAACGTGCTGGGTCTAAACATGTCACAATCTTTACTATTAATTTCAAATTTTTTTAACAACTGATAACAAGTGTCGATAGAATGAGATAAAAAAAGCCTGCGTATTGTATTTATTGATTAACATGTGTTTTAAAGTTCAATTGGAATTACTTTCTATGTAGGTGAAGTGGATCACGAGCCTCAGATATCTCGCTGAGAGAAAAATCCACTTAACAAGAAACATCATCTAAGCACATTCTTATTGCAAGTTTTCTCAAGTGGGGGAGACACTTTGCATTTTAGTCGTCATTGTGTTCGACAACGAAATATGGTGTTTACCAATGTTAACAAGAAACAAAACTCATTTTCGAACGCAACTTCTTTTTTTATAATTTTGCGCAATGTCTTAGTTTGGTTATTTTATCAACACGTGTACTGATTTACTATCTTATTGGAATTGCTTTTCACATTTACGTAAGATATTACAAGTATAAATTTACAGTTTGAATCTCCCATATACGTATACGGTAGATTGAAAATTATGAAGCGAACCCTCTCATATACTTTATATGCGTTTTTTTGTGCTACTTATCTGCTTAAGAATATGCATCCTACGATGAGTAAAGGCTTATTAAATTTGGAAAGATTCATGGTTTTCTCATTCTATACTAACATAGTTGTTTTGTTGTTCCAGGTCGGTGAGAGTGAGCCTTTTTCCTCAGAATTTAACACTTTCGTAACAATTATTGCATACCTTGAGCCACATCCGATATATTCATTCTATGAATTTGTAAGGTGAAGCTTCTGGGATCACTTGATATTTTGATGTACTTTGTGTATATTCTATAATCTTTTTCTTTTTTTTTTTTCTTTTTTTTTTCTTTTTTTTTTCTTTTTTTTTTTGTAGTTTAATATTTTGTTACTGAGATCTTTTATTCAATTCTTTCAAGATAATGCATAACACAAATTCAAAAAATTAACACCAGTTATTATAGATATTGATTGTAACAAGAAGGTATTTTCAGTAAGAGGACATGTTAAGTAATCTATTCTCTAACTAAGTCGACTATGTTAGTGAGAGTGGAAGTGATGAGTATTACGAAGAGGATGAGTACAATGAAGACGACGATGATGATGATGTAAATAACTCTGATGGTTCTGGCTATTACGAAGAAGAATCAGAACATGGTTCAAGTAGTTGTTACAGTGAGAGTGAAGATGATGATTATCACACAAAGGTTCGGTTTTTGGACTACAGATGTAAAACAATTGATAGTATTTTTTGTTTAAATATGTTATCTTAATTTTACATCTGTTTTGTAAATGCAGGGTTCTCTTAGTTCAAATGAATTTAGTAATCACTCTAAAGTTTCCGTCAGTAGGAAAAAAACAATTAATATGGAACCAGGAAGTTGAGTTAGTAAGGCTCTTCACTACTTCAGGTAATGTTCTATTGTTGTCGAGTGGCAGTTTTTTTTTTTTTTTTTTTTTTTTTTTTTTTTTTTTTTTCTCTAATACATGTTATGTTTCTATTAAAAGTGGGCACCTTATATAGGCCAAATGTCAAACACAAGGCTATGTGAGAGAGGATTAGCCTCATCTTTTGATATTTCATGTTCGGCATGTTGTATGCATGTACTATTCCTTGAATGGACAAAAATTTTTTTGCTATCAAATTGTTGTGGAAGTTCATGATAAGTTCAATTTCAACTTCATTGCCTGCGCCTGCGTTATTGTGTTATGTGCAGTGTGGATTATGCTAGACTTATATAACTATACTTTTTCGTGTTGGCTTTAGTAATGCTCTTATTATGTTTGAAATTCATATCATGCAAATGTTAGATGACTTAGATCTATCATATGTTCATAATGGAGTATTTTGAATTAGGCCAGTAGCATGATCATTATAAAACCTTTTAAAGTTTATATTTAAGATTGCAGAGAGGATTAGAATGATAGTTAGCCAAGTATCATGGTTGTAATTAATAGTTTAAGCTAGACCCCTATCTATGGCTGCAACTACGCCTGTCTAACTATAAACTATGTTTATAAGGATGAAGGCTTTTATTATAGTCCCTCATCTCATTTTCTATGGAACCAGGAAGTTCAGGTTATCAGTTTTTGTTACTTGCATTGATATTGGTTTAAACATGTATCCTCTATTTCCATTCACCATAGGTTTCAGCTCTCTTTTTCTTATTTACTCTTTTATATAATACTTGCTTTACCTCCTGGGTGGTATATTGGTTTCTGAATACAGAAATTTAAACGAGATTTGTGACAAAGGCACATTTTTACAAGTAGCCCTTAAGGGAAGAAGTCTGGCTGAGAGGTCAAGGAAGTCACTAAACTTCATATAGAAATACATGCATGTATAAATAGAGATAGAAAGTTAGGTCTAGAATGAACGAAGCAAAAGTATAGATACTTATAAGCGGACCAAAAAAACCCGGAATCGTCCCATGTTGGTCATTGGGAACCTCTTCTTATTTTGCACTATACTTTAAGTGATTACATGGAGTAATTGTATTGATAGAATTGTAGTTTTTTTGCTGAAGTTCTTGAATCATGTGTACACGGTATCATTCTTCAAAACTTTTGTATAAATAATGCTGAAAAAAATGTTTTAAATTGTTCACGTCTAGCTTCTTTTTTTTAAATAAATTGTTTTGTCACCTGATTGTCTTCAATTTTTTGGTGAATGAGAACCTATGCTTATAATATGTCTCAGTTTTATCAAGAATGTGTCACTCAAATTAGATGTGGCTTTGCATAAAAGACTTTTTGGCTCATTTTTGTAATCATTCTTGGATGTTATATAGTGATGTATTATATAGCCTATTATTCTCATGTCTCCTCTAAGGTTGAAGGCTTATCGGCTGCTTGGAGGCTTATTGGCTACAAGGATCGGTATTCAGTTACAGGTTGGCCTATTTCTACAAAAGCGGGTATTCTCACATGGACAACTATATGTTGATGTTTCACGGCTGAAAACGAAAAAAGGTCTGAAGATTCTTTGTTTTGACAAAAATGGGGAATAGCTAACTACACAACAAATGTTGTGTACAAAGAAGTCTTATTTCGCATATGAATACCCCTTATGTAATTAATTTATTATGTTACTTATGATTTTCATTTTTATATATAATACCTGAGCAGTATATTTATGATTTTCAATTTATTACCTTCAACATATTTGACTTATTTATTATTTATTTTACGCATAAAAAAATTCGACAAAAATTTTTATGAAGCGTACCCGGCCATCGGGCGGGTCATGAAGCTAGTCTAATATATATCTAGCTAAGTTTCAAAGATAACTTATGACGTCTAAAAGAATAATTGAATAACTTTGATATTATATCGTAGTAATTCTATAATCATTCCTTAACGTCATAAAATACATTTTAAGCGAGATAAAATTAAAACACAAGGAACGTTGTAAACTACTTCTTAGGATTGAGTTTTTAGAGTCAAAGTATGTTTACGTTCCACATATGTTGCATATAGGACATATGCATGTAAAATTACGTCTTGCCTAATTTTTATTTTTGTTGTTATCTTGTATAGGTGACGATGCCTAAAGCCACGGTTGGTGATGTTTCCAAAACAAAACAATATGTTCCAAAAGTCTCCAAAATTCCTGGCATCTCTCCTGCCATCGCTTGTTTCTATCATCCTATTGAGGATAGAAACATTCATGAAGAACGAGTTGTCGATTCATGCTATAACCAATCCAATCAAATCGAATGGATGTTTACTAACGTTCATCTCGATTGTCTTTTCGAAATAAATGAGCATATCATTCCCCGCTTCATCCTTGACTTCTATAGCCAAGTTATGGTTCAAACCGATAACTTTGGTTATATTCCTATCTCTTTCATGATCCAGAACGAATTCATCACTCTTACTCTTGCTCAGTTTGGTCAAATTCTCCAAATCCCATACAACGGTAAAGCTGTATTTTCAAATGAATGGGATTTATCATCTCTTGAAAGAAATTGTCCTCAGGGTGGTCCATACTACTCTGAGATTCCAACTCCTGATGACATTCGTCGAATGCTTGAGCTAGAATGTGGTACGACTAGCAGAAAAATCAAGTCGAAGAATGTCGATATTCATGCGAATCAAATCCTTCTCAAAGAACTAAGCCCCGACATGAAGCGTTGGGAAGAACTCATTCGAGAGAATGCGTTTGGTATAGGAGGCCACCGTGACCATCTCCCGGCTAACCTCGCTCACATGTTGTATTGTGTTGTCGCTGAAGAACAATACAATTTGGCTTATTTCTTTGTCGAGCGAATCAGATGTGCCAAGTCCACTCCAAATGCCAACCTTCCATGCGGTATGTTCTTCACTCGCCTTTATCATCACGTCATGGAACATTATCCCCATCTTGAGAGTGAAATATATGAGTTCGTTCATCCTGTCTTGCATCCACTTACTCTTGCATGTGCTCGACGGTCTCGAAGTGACAAGGGTAAATCTCGTGGCCCTATGCTCTTCGCACCTCGCGGTTCTACATCCCATCGGGGAGATGATGATGAGGAGGAAGGCACCTCACGTGTTAGTACCCCATCTCCCACGACTTTCGTTGATGATCTTCCAGAAATAAATTATACCGACTATCTAGTTCCCCTTCCTTCCCAACAAACCAACCAACTTCTTTTTAAATGTCAAACATCATTGATCAACACAAGTCAACAAATGCATCGGGAGGTTCGAATTGGATTCAAGTCTATCGGAAAATATTTCAGGAGGATACTCTGGAAGAAGAAATAGAGTTGTTGGTGTGGGTTTATTAGACAATTGAAGTTATCTTATTAGATAATTATGTATGGTATTATTGATCCATTTTGGTCGGATATACTTGACATTTATCTTGTTTGTTTTTTGGATTATGTTAGGAATATAACTATTTTCATGCTAAGAACTTGCTACTAGACTCTTGCTACTTGATATGCGTGATTTATGTTATGATTAGCATATATTATTTAAATGATATGCATGATTTCTTGTGATGTATATATATACATGTTATTATTTGATCATTCTCAAGTATATATGTTCCAGTAGAGCTTGCTGCAAACACACAACTCCAAATTGAACCTTTTCTGGAAATTTTGGAGCTTTAGTCGCCTGGGAAATCGTCAGATGGGCGTCCCCTTTAATTTACTAGGCGATCCCCTTAATATTTAAGGGGGCCGGCCCTTAATTTAGGGGACCGACCATCTGTAGCAGTGTTTTCACTGTTTTCTTTTGCACCTTGTGACCTCTTTTCCTAGTTTCTACAACCATTACTCTTAATGACTCAACTGATTTTTGAATAAAACCATACTAATTCAAAAAACATACCTTAACTAAACTTATTTTTCCATTATAAATTCCCTCCTAATACTTGCCTCTCATTCCATCATCTTCATCTCTACCAAATATCACCAACATCTACCATGTCATCACCAAAAACCTCCATCTCTAAGACCTCAAAGAAACAAAATATTGTCTTCATACCTACTAAACAACTCTTCATTGATTAAAATCAAGAAGACAACACCACTCCATCACCTCCACCTCAATGCTCATCTCCTAGTGCATCCAATGCACCATCCAAAGCACCCTCCACTCATGGAACATCCTCTTCTTCCATACCTTCATCCTCATCCATCAATGATTACATTAACTTACACTTGTCAGCACCATAAATGTCACCACCACCAAGAGTATCACCACCACCTCCTACCCAATAACCTCCTTCCACCGAACTTGCCATTTCACTATCCAATAACACCACTTTAAGCTCATTTCCCATCTTCACCAATCACACCACCATTCCTTGTTAATCCCGTTCCTTGGAGCTTACTTGAAGCTCATGGTGATACTTGTCTTTGTTGTATCTACAATCGAACCATCATCTTTGGTTTTAGAGATGAAATGCAATACATGTTTTCATGCATTGAACACATGCTCACCCAACCACCTCCACCACCATCCTCACCTAGCTCACCACCACCACCTCTATTTTCTACAAACTAAGCATGTATATTGCTTAGAAAAATAAAATTTCACAACCCTTTTGTTTGCAAGCTCTATGGGAATCAACATACTATACTAGGATTGGTGTAGTATTTTATGTATGCTTGTAGTTGTCTTTCTTTGTATGATGTATGCTACTTGTATGATGTATTTCATAATGAATGTTTCAATTATTATTTATTTTGGTTGTTATATATACTTGTAATTCTAACCTTTGTTTTGTAAGAATTCCATAGCTCGTTTCCTTGGTGCCCTCGAACGAGGGGGAGTACACATCAAGAGGGAGCTCTCATACCGTCTAATTTTACACATAAAACTAGCCGGCTTAACCTTTTTGATGCTACAAAATGGGGAGAAATGAATATAAACTCACTAAATACTTGTCAGAAATTAGTTTTTGATTTAATGATTTTAGATTTTGTAATCATCAAAAAGGGGCAGATTGTTGATATAAATAAGGCCTAAAAACGTTATTTATACTTTTCAATATATCTACGTTTTGATAATCACAAAATGTAAAATCATTAATCGCAAAAGTTAGTACGTAAACAAGTATTTAGTTGTTAATATACATTTCAACAACTCAATCACTTAAGGTATGAATAAACAAAATGCGTAATGCATTTTATGATCAAAGGAATATTTTCTTAAACACTAGACTTTTTATAAAATGTCACAAAACATTTTATATATTTTACAAAATCATTTTTGGAAATAAAGAAATATATTTATTCAAAAATAAATATATGAATTCAAATTTTCAACCAAAAATTGCAAAAATGTTTCGGAAAAACCATCCCCACAAAAAGACAAACTGGGCAATGGATATAATGGGTGGCCCCCTTAAATCGCTAGGCAGCCCCTTTAATTATTAAGGGGACCGACCCCTATTTAAGAGGGCCGGCCACGCTCCTACAGCTCCCAGCTTTTCCTATAAATACAGAACTATTCCTGGACTTTTTCCTCACCTTTAGCACTAAAAACTTTGTGATTTAAATTTGCATTTCTATCTTATAAAATCCTTTGATCATATAATCTTAAGCTTTTGTTTCCAAGTGATTCAAGCTTCCACCATCAGAGTGCAAAAGAAGAATACTCCTTCAACAACTAGAGAAGAAGTATTGTAGTCTAATCTATATTGTTTGGTAGTTGTGTAAAGTTGTTGTGTAGAAGTAGTGTGAAGTTGTGAGGTAGTTACGGTGTGAAGAAGTCATGAAGCCGTCATGAAGAAGTCGTGAATTAGTCGTGATGAAGTCGTGAAGAAGTTGTAAGATTAGTTCTAGCTATTATTAGAACTCGACATTTAGCTTTGTGTCGTTAATCGGTGTAAGAAAAAGTGTGTAAGGTTTTTCCGCCACAAAGGGAGTTTGTTGACATGGTGAAGTGAACTCTCGAGTAAGAGACTCGATGAGTGGAGTAGGGCAAGGAAGGTGTCTTTATAGCCGAACCACTATAAATCCGTGCGTTGTGGTTTGATCTTTTCATCCCTATCTTTTCTTTCATTACTTTACTTGCATTGTCATTATTTACTTTAACATATTTGTTCATATTGCTCAAGTGTTGAATTCACATAAGATCGAATCAAAGTTTTTAAGTAAACAAAAGTTTTCACAATAAATAAAAAAGAAGTAAAACTAGTCAACCCCCTTCTAGTTTTTCACAAAGGTGGAGCGATTATTTGTTGTAATTACTTTTATATTAATATTAAATGACCCCTAACTTGTATTTTGATTGGTATAAAAGCTCATTTGCTTGAGGACAAACAAATCTCATGTGTAAGGGTATTTGATAAGGATTTATTTGATACGCTTTTAGGGGGTTATTTAAGCCCTAAATCGTGTTTTTATGGTCAAATATTACCTTAAATCATTTCTTTTGTCATTTTAGGTACTTGTCACATGATTTCTGGAATATGGTGCTTTTCGGACGTTTTTATACTCAAGAATGAAGAAAACAAGAAAACCAAGAAAAGTCAAGTTTTTACACTTGATGGCGTCAGGCTTCAGATCTAACACCGTCACCTTATGCTGTGAAGTCATGGATTTTTTACACTATACGCCCCAAAAGAATTTTCGAAGCTAACACCTGACGGCGTCAGGTACAAAATATTTGAGGCTGTCAGGTACAAAGTTAAAGAGAGACGGCCCAGTGAAGTTTACACGGGACGGTGTCAGAGGTCTCTTATGCAATACGAAACCCTAAGACACGGCGATCTGACAGCATCAGAAGTTATAACCTGACGTCGTTAGAGTTTTAAATCTATATATAGTTTTGGTAATTTCATTCATTAAAAGGTGAAACTTTGTCTGTAACTTTGGAAAAACACCCTAGCACGATTTTCTCCGCAACTTTAGGGTTTCGAACCCTATTTTCTTCCATGTTTAATTGAAAGATAAGTTCTCCTTTAATCATTCAATATGTCTATGTGTTATTTGATTAATTGTTTATCTTTTCTTTTCATTAACATGTTAGCTTAGATTTCTTAGTGTTTGCTTAGATCTAATGAAACCTAGTTATTAATTATTGATTGTTAGTGTAGAAACGTAGAAGGGGGGGGGGGGGTTGAATACGTTCCTCTTTAAAATTTAAAATATTTTGTATCAAATTCCCGATTAAGTATGACTAAATATGAATAGTAGTTATGTCACTCACAACAAACATATATATCACTTAATAACAAGTATGCAAGTAAAAACATAACATAAGGTTTAAACGTTTTTAGCCAATTTAGATTGTACTGTGGACGGTCCCTAATATACACTAACGTCCCTTAAATGTTTGGGGACCGTCCCTATATAAAGGACCGCCGCCAATGAGCAGATTATTCTGTGTGATTAAGTTTTCTTGTATTTTGCGTTTCTGAGTTAACTAGTTTATATCACAAGCATGTACACAACAAACCACACAAACTTAAATGCAATGCAATTATGGAAAGTAACGAGATAGGAAAAGAAAACGCAAACCGGACACGATGATTTATAGTGGTTCGGCACAAAGCACCTCTTCGTCCTACTCTACTCCCCGAGTACTACACTCGAGAGTTACTTCACTAATCAACATGCTCCAATATGGCGGAACAAACCATACACAAGCTTACACCAAGTTTAACGATACTAAGCGGAATGTTGAGTTCTAATCGTAGCTAGAACCAATCTACACCAAGGCCCACGTGGCCACACGAACAAGCACTCTTGTCCCACTTATGTCGACACACGATCCAAGCCTTCACATAAACGAGCACTCCCGTTCACTTGAACCTTCACCCGATTTAAGTCTTCACACTAAGACATACTTGGATCTTCACCCAATCCAAAGCTTCACACACGACACACTTGGATCCTATCCTGATCCAAGCCTTCATACAATGACTCAACCAAGTTCTAACATAACCACTAGGACATCACTCTCTTCACAACAAATACATGAACTAATGTAGTTACAAGACTTCTTGGATCTTCATCTTCTCCAAGTTCACACACATATATCTCCATCCTCGACTCACACACAAGTCAGAAGTATTTACAATATTTACAAAACCTATAACCGTAACACTTGTTACGTTTGAGTGTGGACACCTATAACATCTCGAATCTTCATCTACGTCCAGAGTTCTTCTCTTGCACTTTGCGGAAGAGGAACACACTTCAACATCTTGAATCTTCATCTACTTTGAGAGTTCTTCTCTTGCACATGATTTAGTGGATGAGGGGATCACTTATAAACACATACAAAGAGTTATAGTGATCAAAGATAACGAAAGAAAGAAAAGGGAATTTTTGTGCTAAGAGGAATCAGTTTTTCTGTTGGAAATGGGTTAGTATTCATAGCTAGGTCGAGGAGCATCGGCGATCTCTTAAACTTTGTGGGTCCTTTATCAATAAGGGACCGCCACATAGATAAGAGACCTCCGCGACAGTTTTTGTCCTTTAGTGGTGAAATATTACCTGGTGAAATTTTATCTTATTTGGGCGGGAGAAATGGCCATTTTTCACATTTGAAATTTGAATTTTATTTCTTTAATAAAACATTTTCTTTTTAATTACAAAAATACTTTTGTAAAAATGTTTTGTCACATAAAATGTGAAGTTTAAAAAAATAAATTCTATGATCACTCTAACTAATTGGTATGGTGTGTTTGTACATACCTAAAGTGATGTCGACTGGAGTCGTCAAGAGACGTTGATGTATGAACGAGTAACCTGTGCACTTTACGTTATGTATTACAAGTTACGTGTTTGTCATCATTAAAACATGAAGACACTCTATAGATTAAACATCGTAATGTTTGCACTAACAATCTCCCCCTTTTTGATGATGACAAACATGTAAACCGTAACTCATAGTAAAGTGTAGAAGTTACTTGTTTACACTCCTCTCTCCCCCTTTTGTCGAAGCAAAAAGGTGTCGCCAATGTTGAGGTAGATAGAAGATCACGAGAACTTGAGATGTAGAAAATCCCGAACCCCATCATTTAAAGAATTGAGTGTGCGTCATCCTAGGGAAGCCTTGCTCCTACCGCCATGGTTTAACCAACTCCAAACCATGTAACCAACTACTTTCGAGCTCCCCCTAGCTCATTGCATTCCTAGTTTGACACTTGAAAAAGCTCCCCCTTGGTGTATGCTCAAAACTAGTTTTGGCTACCAAAGAATCGAGCAATGAAGTAATACTACAAAACAAAGTTAGTAGACAAGTGCACATATATAATAATGATGATATATATAGGATGAAATTATCTAGGATTAATACATACATGACTCAATTATGATTATTATAAAGCATGGCATGAAAGGGATTGAAACTAAACATATAATAGTTGATTAACACACCATTCTCTAACTTCTTCCAAGATAAGTGTCTAGTGTCTAGGTGATATGGGATGAGGATGATATACTCCTAGATAGGGATGAAGATGACTCTCTAATGGTGGAGAAGTGGGAAAGGATGGACTGAAATGAAGAGAGTATGTTTGAGCTAAAGTTTGGCAAAGATGGTGTGAAGATGAGAAGGAAGATATGAAACTTCATATTTGAAGTTGGTGGTTCAATTAAGACTTATGTTGAAGAGAATGAGAAAAGATGTGTGTGTGTGTGAGGAGATAACGAAATGAACGTTTGCACTTACAATGAGTGAGAAAAGAATTCAACAGAATACAAGCATCCTTAAAAGGGCATCGTCTATGTTGGAGAGAGGAAATAGATTGACGGATTATTATCATCCTTAATAGGGCATCATTGAAGAGATCGACGGAATACAAACTATCCTAGTTTTGTTGGGTAGATGAAGATGTAGGAATTTTGGATTTATCAGGACACTCTTTGTGATGGACGATTGGGAATCATGGAATTTTAAGGTGTTTTGTTGGTTGACGACCGAAGATGGATATGTGAAATGAGGTGGTGATGACTCGACAACACTTGAAGCTTGGATATCTTCTTTGTGTTCTTCACTTGCTAGAAAGTGGAAAAGACGCATTTCATAATGAAATTCACTTGACTATTGATGACCTAGACAAATATGTTTATGAGTGTATGGATATGACCGTTTCTCTTTGAATCAAAGAGCAACACAAGGGAGAATAGGTTTATGTATCATGAAAGGTGGTTTGATCTTCATGGATTAAGTTGTAGCCGTGATGACACATTTAGTAGAGTGTAGGGGATGGTTACATGGTTGAATCTTCTTGTAAAGATGACTAGGTGGAGTTATTGGTGAAGATTGATGAGAGCTAAAGAGCAATGTTCAAGGAAGGAATTTCTTAGGTAGGAGGTGGTGGTGACACTTTTGGTGGTGGGACTCATATTGGGGTTGTCAAGCAAATAAGGAAAGGATGAGGAAGATGCTTCTTTGTGAGTTTTCGATAAGGCATGATGTAGGATGGTTCAAAGTATTGCAGAAGAGGAAAAACAGTGAACCAGTTTGTGACACCTTTACTAGGGACAGTCCTTTAAAAGATAAGGGACCGCCGTCAGTAAGGTGTAGAGTCTCTCCAGTTTTCTGTTTTTCCCAGATTAAAGGATAGGAGTAATCAAATGATTAAGGAATGGTTTAGGTAATATGGCGAGATTGTGACAATAGACACCCTAAAGGAAGATTATAAGCTAGTGTAAGGATAAATAACCCTAGTTGCATAGTAATCAAATATTTAAGCATGTAAGCCATTTAATCATCCATCACATAATAATCAAGGATATTATCATGTAAGACTATATGACATCTAAGAGGTATCATGAAAGGCATACCTAGTCCAACAAAGTTTAGGTGCACAACTAACATGTAATTCATGTAAAGAGATGCATACAAAACATGATTACTATGAAGATAAGCATTAAGTAAAACATGTTGACATTTAGCACATAAGAACATGTATCATGGACATATATCAAGAATATGACATTAGAAAAGCTAATTTAAAGCAAGATCTTTGTAATGAGCATGCATTCAATAATTAAGCAAGTAGGCATTAAGCAATTAAGGAGGCATGAAGATATTTAATCCTATTATACAAGAGCAAGATGTTGTATACACGTATTAAACACATATATGCAAGTAATCTAGGTTTGTCAAGAAGTATCCTAATTACTACTTGTTTAAAGTGCACTCCTAACGGGAGACAAATATCATCCGTGTAAAATGTCTTTAGTCAAATGTAGGAATGTCAATTTTTCATGTTAGAGAATGGATATGAGACTATCACTAGCGGTGCTCAATTAAGGCTAAACACGACCACTTTACGGGTTTACCACAAACCCGACTTCTCTCCCGGAAGCAATTCAACCGTTAGGTTAAATTGAATTTCTAGTGCAATAAGTTCTCCAGTAGCCATTCTCATATTAGAAAAATTGGAATTCCTATACTTTCTCATCGAGGTTTTCCAAAGATGATATTGGCCGATTCCGCTAGAACATCTCCTAATATAACTCAACTAACAATATATTAAAAGCCAGTTAATGAAAAGGACATGTTTTACACAACATCCTAACAAGGCCAGATGCGTTATTTAAATCATGTGTTTGAGATTTATAATTTTTTTTGGTTTAGATGGGGCATTACATTATCACATCTTTGTTTGTTGAGTTCTTGTTTTAACATGTTTTGGCTTCAAGAATACTCCATAGTAAATCTTGAGAAAGAGAATCTAATTAAGGTTACTTACCTTAATAGATCATGTAATGTTTTATGTAGTATTATTGAGAGAAAACATATTGTATCTTTTGAAAAATATGCTTATTTAAAAGGACAAACTTTTCACTCTTATGAGTTGCTTATGACAACAAGTATTTTAGTTATTATGTGATTAACGAATTTTACTTTTTTATGCAATGACACACGCTGCATTAGGTTTCTTCAATCTAATATCCTACATTTTTCAAACAAGTCATTTGTAACATAACCATTCATGTTACAAAGGAAGTGGAATGCATAGGATATAAATTATCCTTTAGAAATACATGTTATCTTGTTGGAGATTATTGATGTATTATGTGTGACATTTTTACTTGACATGTGATTTTGAGTCTTGACTCGTTTATGAGCAATGTCTACATATGTTGTTTGTTTGCTCGTGTTTGGGTTTTCAGAAATGACACATTTACAAATTGCGTTGCAATGTAAATTGCTTGAATGTTTCGAAAGAAACATATAAGTTGTCAATCCTACTTCGTTGTGTATTTTAAGCATCTTTTAAACATATTAGTTTAATATTTGGAACACAACCTTTGGACAAGAAGACTCAATATGACATCATCAACACAAGTGTGAGTTATGATCCGATGCATATTCTTTTCGTCTTGATAAGGATGTCATTATTTTCATACCTATCAAGTGTGATTGAGTATATAGGTTCAAGATGATATGTTATGTTATATCTTGAAGCAAGACAAATAATGACTCCAATTTCATGTCCACACTCAAAATCTTATCAATTAGACCGATAATTATATCAATCATAATTCGAATAATGAATGGATATAAGTTCAAATCTTTCTTGACCCTAACAACTACTCTCTTTAATAAAGGAAATAAGTAAATATTTATGGAATGTGCTCCATCAAATTTAATATTTTTTGTATGTGTGAGGTTAATAATAATGACATGTTAACTTAATGATTAAAGATTGTAATTATTTTTGTATGCAAAAATTATTTATTATTACATATAATATGCATAGTTTTTGACATTTTATAAGTATAAAAATAATATTCCTAATCATTTTTATACAATACACACTTACAAAAAAATAGTTTATGACTACATGTTTGAAACAATTAGTGTGTGTTCAAATACATGGAAGGTTCAAGAATACATTTTCTTTTACTTAAGTACTAATGTATTATTATAATGCTTTATCTTGTTTAGGCAACCCATGGCCACTCAAAATAAGTGCATGTAATGTTTTTGAAATCATGTTTAAGAAGTGTTAAATATTATAAGTTGACACATTTTAACACTTAAACCTTTGGAGAGATAATTGTGTAAGACAATTATTTTAGACAAACATGATTAATCAAATTAGTCTAAATATTTAAGTGATTTACTAAAACATTATAACATACGCAAGCAATCAAAAGCACATAATCATTTAGCATGGCACACACAAAGATATTTGTAATCATTTTGTATGTTAGATACAACAATTTATACATAGCTTGATTTAGTTTTAAACCAAAATAGTTTTCCTCCCCATTTTAATAATTTAGAGAAGATTGATATTTTGAAAAGATAAACACTTAATTTTTCAAAGATTCATTTACTAGAAGTGTCCGACTCGAAGGTAAGAGTAAAATGCACGTTTTACGTTAAAACGTGACATACGGTTTTGACTATTATGTATTATTTTGCATTTACGAATCAATTAAGTTTGGAATCACTCCTTTCAATTATTTTTAAATGAAAGTACATTCAATTACCTTTAAAATGGCGGGTGGCACGACTCCTACGGACTTACGGTTGATTTTATATGAATTTTCAAAGTTTGACACTATTCTGGTGGAGGTCCCTTAAATACCCGACGGTCCCTTAGTGATAAAGGACCGCCCAGAGATAAAGGACCGCCCCTAGTATGGAAAAACACATTTTTTGTGAAAAAATTCATTTCCATCAAGCTAGAATACGAAGTGCATTCAACCAACAAAACTAGTATGAATTAAACAACAAACTACATGTTTAGCAACTAAACACTTTTCATATTTAATCCCTCTTAGTGAGAAATTTGATATGTGGACCGTACTCTATTTTAAAAACATTTGTTTTGAAAACTAGAGCGACGTAGCTCTGATACCAATTGTAGAAATGCAGAGGGGGGGTGAATACGTTCCTCTTTAAAACTTAAAATGTTTCGTATCAAATTCCCAATTAAGTATGACTAAATATGAATAGTAGTTATGTCACTCAAAACAAACATATATGTCACTTAATAACAAGTATGCAAGCAAAAACATAACATAAGGTTTAAATGTTTTTAGCCAATTCAGATTATACTGTGGATGGTCCTTAATATAAACTGACGGTCCCTTAAATGTTTGGGGACCGTCCCTATATAAAGGACCGCCACCAGTGAGTAGATTATTTCATGTGATTAAGTTTTCTTGTGTTTTGCGTTTCTGAGTTACTAGTTTATATCATAAGCATACGCACAACAAACCACACAAACCTAAATGCAATGCAAGTATGGAAAGTAAAGAGATAGGAAAAGAAAACGCAAACCGGACATGATGATTTGCTAGCCTCGCTTAATTATAAAGATAACGTCACATACGTGAATTGGACTAGATATGTAGCAAGTTGTGCCATTAGGGACTACTTATGTGCATTTGGCAAACATGTAATAGGATGAGCCTATAAATACCCCTCATGACTCTCCATGAGGGGTGTGGGAAATTGTGTAACTTTTATTTTTTTAATAATAATACCCTTTTTCTTCACCCTCTCTCTACTCTTTCTCTCTCTAAACCAAACATGGATTTCATCTATTTTGATCAACCTAGACCTCCCGAACCACATAAAAATCAATACTTTCGGTCCTACAATTGGCATCAGAGCTATGGTGTGTTACTTTGATTTATTTGTGGTTCGTATCACGTTTTTAAAGCTGTTTTTACCCTTTTTTCGGATCTGAAAAATTTTTCTTTTCTTTTAGGAACAGCTTTTACACAACTTTTTATGTATCCAAAATAAAAAAGTCTAGTGCTTTATTTAGTGGTTTCCAAATACTGTTTATGTCCTTTATTGTCCAAAACAACAGTATTGTGGTTACTGATATATCTTTAGCGACTTTTTGTACCATCCGTGAATATGTGGTCTCAAATTTATGGTCTATACAATGGTCTAAATATATGGTCAGAATGATACTTGGAATTTTTTGGCCGAAAAATTGGTCGGAAAAAGACGCCGGAAAATGGTCAAATGGTCAAAATCCTCATTTTACGAGTTAACTTATGCCAAAATCCCTCTTCTTACGCATATCTTCAGATCTGTTACGCATAGCTTGGAAAGTTATGTGTAAGGTTCATCTTAGGGATAAAACCCTTGTCTTGCGCGTAATACTTACGCAAAAGACAAGGTTTGCGCGAAAAGTTCATATTTACGCGTTAGATGTTACGCAAAAGGTCTGTTATGCGTAAGGTAATTTACGCAAAAGCCTCTCTACGCAAAAGTCATCTAGCAAGGTTACGCATAAGGTTAAGCGTAAAGTGACCAAATTGAAAAAAAAACAGAAGATAAGATGAAGAGAAGATGACCACAGTTGACCATAACCAAAATATATGCATTTGTGACTTCAGTTTAACCATCATAAGTCCAAAACAGTAGACGAAATCAAATAATATACAAATCGAAAAAGTTCAGTCTATCCAAAACAATTTCAACATCTATCCTAAACCTATAACTCCCCAACTCACAACTTATCTCAACTGTCACAATACCATATCACGACTTGGACTAAGTTTAACAGTAAAAATCTCAAATTATTTCGTGGTTCTCAATGAGATATATCCGACCCCTGAAGGTCCTTTTCATGACATCATTTCATCATTGATCAAGTTTGGAAGATTACACTTCACATTAACTATCCGAATCTAAAGATAAGAAAACTAACAAGAATGTTATTTCCTTTTCTTTGTTTCGTTCAAACTCAGACAAACAACACAAGCAACCTACCCGAGACCTTGTTGCAAGATCTTGAAGCCTTAAA
Source organism: Artemisia argyi (assembly GCA_030686995.1). Lineage (NCBI taxonomy): Eukaryota > Viridiplantae > Streptophyta > Magnoliopsida > Asterales > Asteraceae > Artemisia > Artemisia argyi. The sequence continues at coordinate 108,292,409 of CM060685.1, forward strand.
AACACATTCTTGATTTAGATCGAGTAGAAATTGAAGACCTCTTGGTGCGGTTATGTTGTGGTTATGAAGTACGATCTGCAGGATTATGGAAACTATGTTTTATGAGATTTAATCAATGATATGATGATAGAGATGGGGCTGAGATATGATTGGGAGCGTGTAGGAGAAAAGATGGGGGCAGAGATAATGACTGATGTGTGTTTAGGGTTAAGGCAATATGAGTGTCTTTAGGGTAACAATCTTATAACCGGGTTTTATCATTTGTACTCAAATTGGTGTTGGGCTTTGTATCCATTTTGGAACTGGATTGGACGAATTTGTAGTAGACTAGGCTTATGTTCTACTGGGTATATTCTTATTTTGGGCTGATATGGACTGATGTTATATTTGGACTAAATTGATTTAATTATCCAATGTGTTTTTAATACATTATGATACATTAGTTGATACAAAGTGGTATTTTGGGGTATAAATTTTCATGGGGATACATTGTTCACAGCTAGAATTGCTATGTTTAACAAAAATGACTACGGGGTTATTGTACGGTATTATTGATTTGATTTTGAAGTGGCATTTCACAATGTGTTCTTATTTATCTCAAAGTATAGGGGTGGTTAGATGCACAAATTTTGAAGAAACTTGTCTGCGCAATTCAGTCTCGACAATCTAGTTATTACTGATGTAAGGAGTTACGTTGTAGTGCTCACACTATAGCTATCACTTAAAGGAGTTACGTTGTAGTACTTAGTGTCACACGAAGTAGTGGATTGTTCAAGTGGTGAATATTTCGTGCAACCTCATACTTAAAGGAGTTAAGTTGTAGTGCTCAGTATAAGTATTAACTCACATCTATCGTACAAGCATTAAGTCACAAGATGGGATGATTACTTCTTTTTCAAGCTGGTCATATCGGGCTGTCTCCATATGTGGTCATTACTAGTAGCCGGTGAATTCAAAGGAGGTTCGATTACAGGTTGATTTGAGAGAAAAGTATTGAGAGTATTTTTGCGACATATACTCACAGAATATGCTTCAACGAGCTGTTATGGCTTCTAAATTGCATCAAGTACAAGGTGATTATACGGCATGTACACAACATTATGATGATTCCGATAACTCGCAACCATCAGGAGGGAGAAGAACATGCCGAAAGAAGTAGTGTTTCGTCATCAGTGATTGAATTGACTGAGATAATTGTGCTTAACATCGTGAATGGAGAAGTAGTGTGTGTACATCAGGGCTTATTACCAACTTGGATGCGATGTTATGTGAGTTATATTGTTTATATTTCTCCCTGAACGACAACCATGTTTCTACACTTTTGAATCTACTTTATCTGCTGCGTGATGAAAGAGAGTTGTCAGTTCAGGTGGGAGCAGGAAAAAGAAAGAAAAGGCTCACTAGTTAGGAGGGAGTAATAACCTAACTAGACCGTTATAGTTGAAGTTCAGAGCTACATGGATCTGTGCCTTCAGTGCCAAAGATCAAATGCTGAGATCGTCGGAAGAGAAGAACTTCAAGTCTGCCTCAGTATCTAGACTACAAAGACTCTGCGCTTCAACAACGTCAACATAGTTTATTATTATTGTAATATATTTTGCTTATAGGTCTCATTGTAACCATTCACGTGTGACGATATCTTGGAGGGAGATTGCTAGCCTCGCTTATTTATAAAGATAACGTCACATACATGAATTGGACTAGATATGTAGCAAGTTGTGCCATTAGGGACTACCTATGTACATTTGGCAAACATGTAATAGGATGAGCCTATAAATACCCCTCATGACTCTCCATGAGGGGTGTGGGAAATTTTGTAACTTTCATTTGTTAATAATAATACCCTTTTTCTTCACCCTCTCTCTACTCTTTCTCTCTCTAAACCAAACATGGACTTCATCTATTTTGATCAACCAAGACCTCCCGAACCACATGAAAATCAATACTTTCGGTCCTACATGATTTATAGTGGTTCGGTATGAAGCGCCTCTTCGTCCTACTCCACTCACTGAGTACCACACTCGAGAGTTACTTCACTAATCAACACACTCCAATATGGCAGAACAAACAGTACACAAGCTTACACCAAGTTTAACGACACTAAGCCGAATGTCGAGTTCTAATCGTAGCTATAAACAATCTATACCAAGGCTCACGTGGCCACACGAACAAGCACTCTTGTCCCGCTTAGATCGACACACGATCCAAGCCTTCACACGAATGAGCAATCCCGTCCACTTGAACCTTCACCCAATTTAAGCCATCATACTAAGACATACTTGGATCTTCGCCCAATCCAAGTCTTCACACACGACACACTTGGATCCTATCCCGATCCAAGCCTTCATATAATGACTCAACCAAGTTCTAATGTAACCACTAGGTCATCACTCTCTTTACAACAAATACATGAACTAATCTAGTTACAAGACTTCTTGGATCTTCATCTTCTCTAAGTTCACACACATATATCTCCATCCTCAACTCACACACAAGTCGGAAGTATTTACAATATTTACAAAACCTATAACTTTAACACTTGTTACGTTTGAGTGTGGACACCTATAACATCTCGAATCTTCATCTACGTCGAGAGTTCTTCTCTTGCACCTGATGTAGTGGATGAGGGGATCACTTATAGACACATACAGAGAGTTATAGTGATCAAAGATCAAGAAAGAAAGAAAGAAAAAGGAATTTTTGTGCTAAGAGGAATCAGTTTTTCTGTTGGAAATGGGTTAGTATTTACAGCCAGGTCGAGGAGCGTCGACTGTCCCTTAAACCTTGTGCGGTCCTTTATCAATAAGGGACCGCCACATAGATAAGGGACCTCTGCGACAATTTTTGTCCTTTAGTGGTGAAACATTACTTGGTGAAATTTTATCTGATTTTAGTGGGAGAAGTGGCTATTTTTCACATTTGACATTTGAATTTAATTTCTTTGATAAAACATTTCTTTTAATTACAAAAATATTTTTGTAAAAATGTTTTGTAACATAAAATGTGAAGTTTAGAAAAATAAATTCTATGATCACTTTAACTAAGTTGGTATGGTTTGTTTGTACATACCTGAAGTGATGTCGACTTGAGTCATCGAGAGACGTTGATGTGTGAACGAGTAACTTGTGCACTTTATGTTATGTATTACAAGTTACGTGTTTGTCATAATTAAAACATGAAGACACTATATAGATTAAATGTCGTAACGTTTGCACTAATAGTTGGTTTGTTATTGATTGTTTTGATTGATTGACTAACATTAGGCTTAAGAAAACTGGCTAATCTCTTATACGGTAACATGGTTGAATGTTTTAAGAAACGTAATCGGATGTGTACTACGGTTTTATTGATTGTATTTTATGCATGAGTAGTTGTTGATAATTCTATGGTAGGATATTAAACGTGTCATCAAAAGAAGAAATAAATAATCACAGAGTTGCGGAAGGACGTACACGCCCCCACGACTGGTATTACGGAATGCAACCCTTCAATCAACAATTGTAACAAACCAATAAATCAGTAAAAGATAGCTAGGGAGTAGTGAAATCTATGTAAACACAATTATCTCATATAAGTAATCCACCGCATTTATTTTCTTGTTATTTTATTTGTTGGTCCCTTTTACTTGGTTAACTATAACTACAAAGCTAAAGTAGCCATGTTCTATGACATTAAACAAAGATGTGTAAAATGATTAACAATAAAGTAATGTAAATATAAGAGACAATATTTTCCAACGTTTAATTCTTTATTAGAAGTTAATCAAAAAGAATCGTACCCAAGTGTTTGCGGAATAACACTTGGGATTGAAAACGACAAGTATGGTATAGACTCCTCACTAAACTCAATCAATGTTGAGTAACAACTTTCAGGACCCACTGAGCTATCTCAGGGGTTATGTTGTTATTTAGAGGAGTAAAAGTGGTTTGTGAATGCTTTGCATTAATTACACAAACTTGTCAACTTTTACTCCTCTCTTATGCTACCTATTTATACACAAATGTGAACAACTCTATTATACAATGGACCTAAGTGTTCCTCAATAAAATCTTGATAGATTTTATTCTCTCGCAAGGGAAACTTCTTTGGGTTAAGTCCAAAAGGCACTTTCTGATGACAGCCTGGTTTTAGCCATTTGAGGAAAGTTTGACCTTAAAGTGATAAAGCACTTTAGTGAAACAGATTAAACTTTCCCACCCAGTCCCGCCAAAACTTCAGTCTTCTAGTCATCAGTCTTCAGTACCATGAAGTTGTTGAGGAGTCATGGGGTTCAGTGAGTTATTGTCATCCTCACTGAACCCATCACCTTCTTCTTGGCTTAGATCACACTTCACTGAGTTCCGCCTCACTGAATGGAGAACCTTTCTTCTTAGGCTCGGTCTTAGCATCCTGAAGATGACTCACTGAGTTACTGTTCACTCAGTGACTTGTTTATACTTAGGTTATTTTACGTTCAAATCCTTGTTAGAAGAAGATTGGGGAATTCAGTGACCCAACAATCTCCCCCTATTTGAACATACAAATAGCCTAAGTGTTTCTTGATTCAGTGTGAGTTGGCAGGGGTCTTCATCTCTTACTGAATGTTGTTGTAATTATAAGTAGGATACATAATTTTAAACAAATCATCAAAGTTTATTCATAGTTATTACAAGTCCTACAAATTACAAAAAATAAAAAGATAGTAGTTGCAGATCAGATGTTCAGGTGGTATCCAAGGGCTTCAAGCTTTGCTTTCTTTGATCTGAGTAGGTGTCTTTCAGGATGTTCATTGATCATTGCTTCCAAGTCCTGGCATAATCTTTTGTTCTCATCACTCTGATTGGGGGACGCCAACATGAGGTATATGAGCATAGCTCTGATTCTTGCCTTATCCATACCAGACCACCTTTGGAAAGTGAAGCTTCCATATTCATCAGTGAAGCATAAGCCTCTTTCAGGAGCTTCAAGGACCGCATTGTTGACGAACGTGATCCCTTCAGGAAGCGACCTGTCACACTTTAGCCCTGGAACCTTGATCTCAGGCTCCAACTCTATTTGCTTCCTTTTCCTCTTGGAAGCCTTAGATGAAGCAGTCTCTTCTGCTGAGTCAGGAAAAAGTGAGGGAATGTTAAGAGCCTCAGGCATTGCTCTCAGTCTGTCATACCTATCCTTCAGTGATTCGAGAAGTTTAGGTACCATAATGTTGTTCTTTTTGGCAATGATAGAACGAAGCTCATCAAGCTCAGTGATGCCAAAGTCTGCAAACTTGAAAGGCTTATGGACGTCAAGTATTCTTTTATCATGTCCCCTGAAGACAGTGACCATTGCTGGATCAGTGTTCCTGTGGATTTGAATGTCAGTGATCTTTTCAGGTCTTAATCTCTCTTTCATCACCCAAGTATACTTTTCGATCCTATGTTTCCTGATTTGAGCATCTTTCCTGAGCTTGTTTTCCCTTTCCCTTTTGAGAGCATTTAGCTCTTCTTCCTGAGCCTTTTTAAAGGCTGCACCAGCTTGTTCAGGTGCTAGTGCCTCAATGTTCAACCCAATCTTTTCAGCTTCCTCATGAACAGCCTGAATGAGAACAGGCTTGCTCATTCTCTCCTCTTAAGCCACCTTGAGTAGTGTCTCAGTCCTTTCCATGTGAGCTTGAATTTCGTCATGAGTGAGAAGATGTACTACTCCATTGATTTCAAACGGGACCTTGATAGGTGCATCAGGGTCAAATCTGACCATGGTTGAGGCTGGCTTAAGAACTTTTTCAGGACTAGAGGTGGTAGCAATACTTTTGCCTCTATCCTGTCTGAGAGAAGAGGAGATTGGTTCCTCCTGGGGTGGAACTTCAATGATTGGTGTTGCTTCAGTGATATGCTCCCCCTCAGTGTGAGAGGGCTATCCAGCTTCTTGTTCAACAGTACTAGGGGCTTCAGTAGTATTCTCCCCCTCAACATTTGCCTGAGTGTCAGTGATGGCAAGTGTTGGCTGTACTGAAGATGAAGGAGATGCATCCTTGAAGGCTTGAAAAATTTCAGTTACCATAGACTTGATCTCCTGAGTATCCTGCTGAATGATGGACACCCTGGAGTCAAGTGCAGCCTGTGCATTATCAAGAGTTGTCATCCTGGATCCCAAGGTCCATGCCAGAGAAGTAAACCTTTAGGACTGAGCTGTCACTGATTCCTCCATTTTGATGAAGGAAGATTTGAGAGACTCCACTGTAATGGTGAGACCTTGAAGATTAGAACCCTTCAGCAAGTCAAGTAACTCAGTAAGAGCAACTGAGTTTACCTGATACGTCTCGGATGCCTGAAGTAGCTTCCTGGTGAGTTCAGGATCATCCTTGACTGATTCTTGAACCAACTGAACCCTTACATTCAGCTGGTTGAGGGTTATCAAAAACTGATTCAGGCGAGTGATCATCTGTGTCAGGGAATGGTTGACTGAGGAATTTTGTTCCCTGACATCTTCATCGAAGTCTTCGACAGCATCTTTGAGATTATGAAAGTGAACCGCCTGTTCAGTGTGCATGTCAAAAACCTCATGAGTGATCCCCCCTGTACAAAATGTTAGTAATCTTTTTGATGAATTTGGTGAAGGTCTTCACAGTGAGAGGAGCCTGATCATCTCCTGAGGACTCTGGCTCGGACTGAGTGTCACCATTGTCATGGTCAGAAGATTGAGGAGACTGTTGAATTGGTTCAGGGACTGTCTCCTCAACCTCTATATCATCTCCGACCTTTAAGACTTCCTCATCACTGTTGAATTCATCATCAGAGAACAAAGCAGCCTGAGCTTCAGCTAGGGACTGAATCTGCAAAATAGGCTTAGCCGGCTCCTCTTCATAAGAAGACTCGCCTTTGTTATGGCCAGGTCCTGACCCCTCAAATCCGGTAGGTTGGGTTTTACCTACCTGGTCTTCAGGGTCAGTTCCTGAGTTAGGCGCACCTTCAGGATTGGTTGTGAGTTCTATATCAGCGGGTGGTATGTTTCCCTCTGAGTCTTTATCCCTCGTGACCCCTTCAGGCACTGATGGGTGTTTCTCAGTACCATCACTAGGAGCCGTGATTGTTGTGTCCCTATCAGCGGGTTGTATGTTTCCCTCTGAATCTTTGGGATGAGTTGTTGTGCCCTCAGACAAAAGCTTTGATTGGCGAATGTCCTCATCAGGCACCTAAGTGGTTATGCCCCCCTTTCCAACAGGTTTGTACTGGCCTGTCGAAGATTTAGGGGCGAGAACTCCCTGTTGCTTGGGTTGTGATTTACCCGAGCCTTTGGCAGGATGTGATTGTTTGTGGGTCCCCTTCTCAGTGGAGTAGTGCTGCCCCACCGAGGGTATAGAACCCCTTACTCCCTGATACTCTGGTTGTGATTTGCCAGAGTCGTTAGCAGGATGTGAAGGTTTAGTTGGTTCCGACCCTACTGACTTGTTTATGCCAGCAGGGCCTTTGGGAACGGGTTCGCCCGAGGACACTGAGTGTGATGTCTCAGTGCCCTCTGTTGGCCGTTGTTTTGGGGCCAAAGATTGGCTTATGATCCTGAGGGTGTCGGCAGTCAGGGTCTGTTGTTGTTGCCCCCTTTTGTCGGGCTTAGGGGCAGAGGTCTAAGTGGCGGGTGGCTTGGGTTGAGCCACCTTCCTGGACCCCTTTCCCTTCTTCCTCTTCACCTTTTTGGTGGGAGAGGGAATTGGTGAAACAATGTTGTCACCCTGGATAGCAGTCAGCATATATGTGGTCAGGGCGACGGGTGTAACCTCATTAGGGTCACGTGAGTAGTTTGCCTTATGCAAGACATCAAGTTCAAATCCGACACTGTCAGGCTTGATGTACTCAGACCCTAGTAGGTCATTCAGGGCGCAGGAAATGAATCTAGGGTAAGACATGTGTTTTTGCCTAGACTTCCCACCCAATTTGCCTATGAGGTCCCTGGAGATAATTTCTCCAAGGTCAATCTTTTTACCCTCAATGAGACAGTACACTATCATTGATTGAGTAGTGTTCAGTTGCTCAGTTGAGGACTTATTCCCCCCAAGGACCTGAATAACGAATGTCATCAGGATCCTCCAAGGGGCAGGGAACCATGTTTTGATGATGGGGGCTTTGTTCAGTAGGGCCCCTGGTGCTATATCAGGATGATTCTTATCATAAGGCCCTAGTTCTAAGAGGAGTTGTTTAACCTCCTCTTCAGTGGGTGGGGCAACAAAAGTCTCAGTGTAGTCAAGGCCAGTGGCTTTGACAAAGGTTTTGTAGTCAAGAACAAGGGACTTTGTCCCATTCTTCGCTGAGAACTTGATTTTGGCCTCCTTTGGTGCATCAGGGTTTTCAACCACCACTGAGCACCAAAATTCCCTCAAGTAGTCATGATAGATGACTGAGGGGGTCTTTGTGAATGTGGTGGTGAGAAAACAGTTTTGTAGAAACTTCACCACATCCCTGTAAGCAGGGAACCTTTCAGGGTAGGCAAAGTTTCCCACCACATTGTTTTTGGTAAGGTCTACGCTTTCCATTTGGAATTCCACATTTCGTGCGTATTTTATGACTTTAGAAGATGCCATTTTTTTTAAAAGGTTTGGTTTTTAATAAAGAAGAAGCACACACAGATTTTGAAAGCAAAAGTTCTTGAAATGATTTTGCAAGAGTTTTGTTAAGATTTTTTAAAGCGTGTGTGTGTTCTTCTTTATGGGGGTATTTATAGGGTGGGAATTAGGGTAGTGATGTTGCGGATACCAAAGGTTTGATTTATTCAACCGAAATGGCATAATAATGTTGGTTTGATATCCGCATTAAATATCACGATTTCCATTACCCTATTTTCTCTCACATCGTGGGTGAACAGTTGTGCGCCTCTGCAAATGATGCACTTTTGCAAAGAAAAAATCATCACAATTTTAATGTGTGAGGGAGCATTTAATGCTCAGTGGTGTTTGGTGAGAGTGATGTGGGGGCCCAAGGAGTGGATGCCAGTTGTGTAAGTGACATATATTCCTATATTTAATAGGATTCAGTTACCTACCTAGGATATTAACTAACTAGATACTTAGAGCATTTAGTTAGGGTATTCAATGCCATTTTTCATCCTGAGCCCTAAAAAAAATTTTCAGGAAGGGTGTGATCAGGGACTTAGAGAATTTACATCAGGTTGGAATACTTTTGATCAGTTTCCTGATTCTATGTCCAACATGCCCTGTTCAGCTTTTAATCTTGTGAAAGTGGGTTCATCCAAAGGTTTAGTGAAGATATCAGCTAGCTGATATTCAGCGGGGATGAAATGTAGTTCAATTTCTCCATTAGAGATGTGGTCCTTGATGAAGTGGTATCTGATGTCAATGTGTTTGGTTCTTTGATGAAGTACTGGATTGTTTGAGATGGCTATGACACTTGTATTATCACAAAAAATAGGTACCATCTTATACTGAATGCCATAGTCACTCAGTTGGCTCTTCATCCATAGTACATTTGCACAACATCCTGCAGCAGCCATATATTCAGCTTCAGCTGAGGACATGGCCACTGACTGTTGTTTCTTTGTACTCCAACACACAAGTTTACCACCAAGAAATTGGCAGGATCCTGAAGTACTTTTCCTATCCATGTTACATCCTGCATAGTCAGAGTCAGTGTACCCTTTGAGATCAAATCCTGAACATTTTGGGTAATACAAACCAAGTTTTGGAGTACCCTTCAGGTACCTGATGATTCTCTTGACAGCAGTGAGATGTGATTCTTTAGGGTCAGCCTGGTATCTTGCACACAGGCAGACTGAGAATTGGATATCATGCCTTGAGGCAAGTAAGTACATCAGGGAGCCAATCATTCCTCTGTATTGGGTTTGATTCACTGATTTTCCAGTGAGATCAGGACCAAGGTTGTTTGGAGGAACCATAGGAGTTTTTAGTGAAGAGCAGTCAGTGAGCTCATACTTCTTCAGTAGGTTCCTGAGGTATTTTTCTTGGCAAATGGATATTCCTTTTTCAGTTTGTTTAATTTAGAGTCCAAGAAAGTATGTGAGTTCACCCATCATGCTCATTTCAAACTTTGTGGTCATCAGTTTCTCAAACTGTTTGCAAAGTTTGTAACTTGTTGAGCCAAAGATGATGTCATCAACATATACTTGGACAAGAATGACATCATCCTTTGTTCTGTAGATGAATAGTGTGTTGTCAATCTTTCCTCTGACAAACTTGTTTTGGATCAGGAAGGCTGAAAGAGTTTCATACCATGCCCTGGGTGCTTGTTTCAGTCCATAAAGGGCATTGTTAAGCTTGTAGACATGGTTAGGGTATTCACTACTTTTGAAACCAGGAGGCTGTTGCACATAAACATCTTCTTTGATGTTACCATTCAGGAATGCACTTTTAATATCCATTTGGTAAACTTTAAAGTTCATGTAAGTTGCATAGGCAAGGAAGATCCCGATGGCTTCCATTCTAGCAATAGGTGCAAAGGTTTCCTCATAGTCTATACCTTCCTGTTGTTTGTATCCTTTGGCAACCAGTCTTGCTTTGTTTTTGATGACTGTGCCATCCTCATCAGTTTTGTTCTTAAAGACCCATTTCATACCAATGATTAAAACACCCTGGGGGCATTCAACAAGGGTCATGACATCATTTCTGTCAAATTGTTCCAATTCATCTCTCATGGCCTGAACCCAACTTTCATAAGTCAGGGCTTTTTTGACATTTTTAGGCTCAATCTCTGAGATAGTCAGCATAAAGACATATGTTGGCAGTGGCAGCCTTGAGTTTAGCAGCCTTGCTTCTTGTGAGCATGCCTTCAGTGGGTTCACCAATGATGTTCACAAGCTCAATGATTTTGGATCTAGTCCAGCTATCCTGAGGTTTGGGATAAGAATTTGAGCTTGAAGGAGCCTGATTAGGTTCAGACTCAGGAACATGAGGTAACTCATCATTATGTGCTTCAGTGACTACTATAGGAACAATTTGTTCTGAGGGTTCCTGAACAATTTGTTCAGTGGTGTCAGTCTCATTTGAGACAGGCTGAGTTTCAATGATCTCACTGATAGGTGGTTGGGGTAGGTTGTGAGGGATGATGTAATAGGAGACGTCAGGATCAGCTTGGTATTGGGTTGAGGGATTGTTCTCAGGATGATACTCATCAGGAGGATACCTTGATGAGTCATCAATACCAATTTCTTCTACTGAGGAATTTGAGAACCTGATGGATTTACTGCTCTCATCAACAGTAATGTGATAAGTTTCCTCAGTTTGTTGTCTCCTTGTGTTGAACACCCTGAAGGCTTTAGAAACCAGGGAATATCCCAGGAAGTATCCATCATCAGCTTTGGCATCAAATTTACCTAAGTGATCCTTGTGATTATGTATAAACACAGGACACCCAATACATGAAAGTAGCTGATGTCAGGAATCCTTCCTTTGAATATCTCATAAGGAGTCTTGTTATGCCTTTTCACAATGATTGACCTATTTTGAGTGTAGCAGGCTGTTTTAACTGCCTCAGTCCAAAAGTGTTTTGAGAGGACTGAGCCATTTAACATTGTTCTTGCTGCCTCAATGAGTGTTCTATTTCTCCTTTCAGCTACTCCATTTTGTTCAGGAGTATAGGGAGAAGTGAAATTTTGAGAAATTCCTTTCTCATCACAAAAATACTCAAGGTCATGGTTTTTGAATTCAGTGCCATTGTCAGTCCTGGTCTGTTTAACTTTGACATCATTTTGATTTTCAATGTTCCTGACAAATGACATGATGGTATCAGCTGCCTGACTCTTCTTGGTCAGGAAGTAAACCCAAGTATATCTTGAGTATTCATCCACAATGACCAGAGTATACTTCTCATGGTGAATGGACATTGGACTGACAGGTCCAAAAAGGTCCATATGAAGAAGATGTAGGCAGCTTTTGATGGAAAAGGTTTGTTTGGTTTTGAATGATGCCCTGTGGTGTTTTCCTTTTTCACAAGCAGAACAAGGCTTGTCTTTGGTATACACCAGGGATGGAAGGCCCAGAACTTTGTTCTGTTTGGCCAGGTTGTTGATGCTTTTGAAGTTGAGATGAGAGAGTCTCCTATGCCATAGCCAGTTGATTGTCTCACTTGCCTTTGAGAATAGACAAGTCCCATTCTGTGTCAGGGATGACATGTCAAGGACATATACATCATCCCTTCTAGGGGCAATCAACACAACTTCCTTATTGGCATTAAAGATGGTCCCTCTCTTTTCATCAAACCGAACTATGTATTTGGCATCACATAGTTGGGAAACACTTATCAGGTTGTACTTGAGACCATTAACATAAGCAATTCTTGTAAAAACTATACCATTGTAGTTTACTGAACCATAACCTTCAGTGGGAGCTGATGAGTTATCACCAAATACTACTTTGGGTCCTGGTTCTTCCACATATTTGTGCAGAAAACTTTTCACACCAGTCATACTTCTGGAGCATCCACTGTCTAGATGCCAAGTAGGATCCTTGATGTGTTTCTGCACAAACAGTAAACTGGGTTAGTTTTTTTTGTTGACCCACTTTCTAGTGGGCTTGGTTCTCAGGGACTTTTTGAACTCAGTTAGTGAATCATTGTCTGAAGTTGTGTGACCTGAGCTTCCACATGTTTTACATTTTGTGGAGGTTGATGCCTCAGGTGACTGAGAAGTGTTGGTTTGGTTTTTCCTTCTGGATTGAATCACTTTGTCATGTCCCCTGGTTTCATGGGAGGGATCTCCACAGATGTCACAGCAATCTTTCATCATACAATCATCAGGAAGATGATCATTGAAACCACAATGAGGACATGGTGAGAAAGGCTTGGCCTTCAGTCTTTGTTTGGAAGGTGTGGCATACTGATAGCCTTGGTTTTTGTAAAGACCTCTTGCTTTTAAAGAAGCAGTGTGAGAGATGTGATCACAAGTTCTGTGGTCCTCTTGTTTGCATTTCATACAAAACAGGACTCTGTAGCATTTATCAGTGCTGTGATTTGGATAATTGCACAGCTCACATCTCCCTGAGGGTTTGGGTGTGGTCTTTGGTTTGGAAGAACCTGAGGATACTGAGGGCTTTGTAGATTTTGAGTCAGAGTTTTTCTCAGTAGACTCAATTTTCTCACTCAGCATCCTGACAAGTTCAGCAAGCTGATCAACCTTTGAATCAGTGCTTTCGAGCTTCACTTCAGTAGTTACTGAAGGTTTTTGGTGTTCAGTGGGTGCAAGAGTAGGTCTTTTCAGAATAGTCCTTCCTAACCCTGATTTCTCTTTAGGAGAATGTGGTTGACAGACTAATGGTGCAAGGTTAGAATTGGGTTCCGCTCCCTGAAGTTGTTTCAGTGGAGGGAGTGGTGAATCAGACTTAGACTCAGTGATGGACTCAGTAGGACTAAGTTCATCAGTGACTCCTAGCAGCTCCTTGATAGCCTGACTTTCAGGCTCCAGAATTCTTCCAGTATTAAAATTTGGCATTTTACTATCAGGATTGTTTCTTTCAATCCAATCACTGGGTTTGGGAGCAAGTTCTTTGCTAGAGAGTATGTTGGTAAATAGAAAAGTTGTAGAATGGCTACTCTCCCCAGAAACTTCAGTGAGTTGATCATCACCCAGACCTGCCTTATTGGGGCTGGGTGTGAGACTCAGTGTTTCATAAAGTTTGGGGTTTTTCTGAGTCCATTTCCAAATAATTTCCTTTTCTTTCTTAAGTTCTTCCTGAAGAGCTTAATTTTGTTTTACAAGTTCAGAGTTTTGAATTTGAAGTGTAACACTTTCAAGTTTGGCTTGTTTTAAAGCAAGTAATTCATCTCTACAATGATTTAATTCAAAACTCAGTTTGTTAAATTTTGAAAACAAATTAAGTCTTTGCTCTTCAACATACTTAAGATCAACATTAATATAATCTAAGTAAGATTTCCAATCGTCATTATCATCCATAGAAAGTAAAAGATTTACCTTCCTCATAGTGATGTTAACCCATTCACCATTTCTTGCATGACTCTTCTCCACAGCAAGTTTGTTGTCATCTGACAAAGCCATCAGGGCACTGATGTGAACCTCATCATCATCAAAGGACACTTCAACCTCATCCCAGTCATATGTTTCAGCAACAAGCCCTTTGTTCTTGGCTTGAGAAGGCTTTCGAGCCTGAGGAGGCTGAGAGACTGTTGAGGATGATTCAAGAAGGGCAAGTTTAGCTTTTGCCTTTCTGTTCTTGGCTTCAAAGTCAATTTGAGGGACTTTTTCAAATCTTTGACTAGACTAAAGTATTTTTGGTTGAAATTTGCTGGGGCCTGAAAAAGAGTTATTTCCTGAAAATTTGAAGGATGGTTCTAAGGTTGTTTTTTAAAAACAATCTTTAGCAAAATGGCCCATTTTGCCACATTTAAAGCATTCAGTGTAGTCATTTGCTTTTGAAGGAAATTTGTTTTTCTTAAAAAACCTTTTTGAATTAGCAAGGAGTGCCCTTTCATGAAATTCAATTTGAAGATCATTTAGGTACTCCTCACTGGTTCTTTGGTCAACCTCATCATCAGATCCATCCTGAAAAACCTGCACAACACCTTTTGAATAGAAAGCAGTTGATATGGGTGAAATTGTCAAGGCCTTTTTGGTCTCCTGAGCTTTACCAGGGTATCTCCTGGTGATAAGATTGTCTTCATAGACAAACTTCCCATAGATGGCAGGGAGCTCAAGGTTTTGAATGTGGTTTGCATTTCTCAATCCCTGAGAGAAGTTTAACCACTTCTCAGGGAGACTGTTGACAAAACCAACATTGATCTCATGTTTTGACAGTATAACACCATCATTGGTCAGCTCATTCAAGAGGGTCTTATACCAAGTATAAGTCTCAGAGAGGCTTTCAGAATCCTTGGCCCTGAAGGTATTGAATTCAAGCTTCAGGTCCATGATTCTATTCTCTTTGGTATCAGAAGGCCCTTCATAGCTATGAACCAGGCCAGTCCATGTCTGCTGGGCAGTGGGACAGTTTATCACTGATTCCATTATATCATCAGGAAGGCATGATATAATGATGCTTTTCAGGCGCTGGTCTTGATTGACCACCCTCCTTTCATCTGGGGTCCACTGAGCTTCAGGTTTAATTAAACCTTGGGCAGTTGTTGGGACATATGGACCATCATTAATCAACTTAATGTAATAAGGTTCCATCCCAGTTAAGTAGCAAAGCATTCGCTTTTTCCACTTATTAAATTTGCCAACTTCAAGTCGAGGGGTAGTTGCTGAATAACTTCCACCCTTTTTGTCGACAGGTTGGGGAACATCTATGTCAGTCATAGTGGGATCTTGATTTTAAAAACTTGAGCACTCTTAAGTTTTGAAAACGGGTTTAAGTTTTACAAATCAGATGCTCTGATACCACTTGTTGGTCCCTTTTACTTGGTTAACTATAACTACAAAGCTAAAGTAACCAACTATGACATTAAACAAAGATGTGTAAAATGATTAACAATAAAGTAACGTAAATATAAGAGACAATATTTTCCAACGTTTAATTCTTTATTAGAAGTTAATCAAAAAGAATCGTACCCAAGTGTTTGCGGAATAACACTTGGGATTGAAAACGACAAGTATGGTATAGACTCCTCACTAAACTCAATCAATGTTGAGTAACAACTTTCAGGACCCACTGAGCTATCTCAGGGGTTATGTTGTTATTTGGAGGAGTAAAAGTGGTTTGTGAATGCTTTGCATTAATTGCACAAACTTGTCAACTTTTACTCCTCTCTTATCCTACCTATTTATACACAAATGTGAACAACTCTATTATACAATGGACCTAAGTGTTCCTCAATAAAATCTTGATAGATTTTATTCTCTCGCAAGGGAAACTTCTTTGGGTTAAGTCCAAAAGGCACTTTCTGATGACAGCCTGGTTTTAGCCATTTGAGGAAAGTTTGACCTTAAAGTGATAAAGCACTTTAGTGAAACAGATTAAACTTTCCCACCCAGTCCCGCCAAAACTTCAATCTTCTAGTCATCAGTCTTCACACTTCACTGAGTTCCGCCTCACTGAATGGAGAACCTTTCTTCTTAGGCTCGGTCTTAGCATCCTGAAGATGACTCACTGAGTTACTGTTCACTCAGTGACTTGTTTATACTTAGGTTATTTTACGTTCAAATCCTTGTTAGAAGAAGATTGGGGAATTCAGTGACCCAACATTATTTTATTTTGTTTATTAGTAGTTTTTGGGTTAGTTGACTAGCAACTAATTCCGCCCAATTTTCCAAATACCTGAGATTTTTACTGTTTTTATAAAATTAAAAAATACAAAATGAATTGTCCCTCACCGTTAGACCTAGTTGACGTAGCTTTCAATCCTAACGACACTATTCCCCTAGAGAACGATCAATCCCCCGGTACTTGCCACTCACTATACTACACCAGTCAGGTACACTGCCTAGAGGATTGCAAGCTTCTTAAGATCCTTTGAGAAGTAAAACTTTTGCGAGTCCGCAATCCCGCATCATCTGCCGACAAGCAATAGTCTGGTTTTCTCCGCCGAGAATGGAGCTTGTTGATTAGTGAAGTAACTCTCGAGTTGGGTACTCGGGGAGTGGAGTAGGGCGAAGAGGAGCTTCGTGACTGAACCACTATAAATCCCCGTGTCCGGGTTTGCGTTTTATTAACTTATCTCTCTACGTTTACTTTCTCATTTATCGCTTTACATTTATATCTTGCGTAGCATTTAGTCTTGAGTAGTTTGTTGCTTATATTGTGTTAGTTATGTTTTGTGTTATAACATGTTATTTATAATATGTCTAAGTTTGTGTTGTTGTGATATGCCTGACTTGATGCTTTATATTATTACTAGTTCTTAAAAGACTTGTATTGACACTTTTCATATTACATCAAACTTGATTGGTCATTTGATAGTAAAGTTTTAGGTTTTTAAATGGAAACGTGCTCACCCCCCGCCCCCTCTACGGTTTTCACAATTTGTATTAGAGCCAGGTTACTCAAATTTTTAAAACAAATGGTTTTCAAAAATCGAGTACGATCCATGTATCAAATTACCCATGAAGGGGGATATAATATGAAAAGCATTTGCTTGGTTAATACTTACAAGTTTTGTTATTAACTATACTTTGTCATACTAGCTTGAAGGTTTTCTTGAACCTATAAAAGAATAGAGCTTGTAAGTGTCTGGTTATGTTTTTAGAACAAGTCGTAAAGTCATGCGGTTTTGAAATGAGCGTTTGGGACAACTCTTTGTTTTGTAGTAAAAGTATTGTTGTAAATGTTTTCTTATTCCTAAACACGGAAATGGTGCTTAACATACTCTACATATACCATATCAAGTTTAATAAGCTTTATGTTTCTTTGTTACGCCAAAACAGAAAATTAAACTGAGACAGAACTGTAATAACAGTTGACGACAACACTAAATAGGGGACGGTACCATTATATTTAATGGTACCGTGGGGTATTTAATGGTGTCGTGTATCTGCTTGTCTATTTCTCAGAACTGAGTAATTTTCAGAAATTCATTTTCAAATAAAATCAAGCTGAGTGTACATTGTTATACTTAATACACAAAATGATGATAAGTACTTTTGTGTGTTATGCTAAAAGACTATTTGCTTTTCTTTGAATTTTTGTATTGTTAGTTAATATATATATATATATATATATATATATATATATATATATATATATATATATATATATATATATATATATATATAAAATAGGTGGCGTTTGACCTTTTAATGCCAAATAAGCACGGCCAATGCCCTGTCATCAGTTTTCGAGTGCCATGTCATCAGTTTTCATCCACCTAAGCATAATTCCAATGAATTAAAATTCGGAATTTATTGGTGTAAAAATGACAGTGAAGGGATTCGAACATGGGGTGTTGATGACATCAACAAGGATGATAACCACTAGACCAACCCATGTTTTGAATTATATCTTGCAACTCCAAATCTATAAACCTTAGCAACCAATTATATGAGATAAGTAGGAGAATCCCTACAAGTTAGGTAACCATAATTAAAAATATAAACCTACGTAACAAAAATCAGAGGTTATTCATAAATATCCTTTTTCTCAAAACCCTAAACACGGTTTCAAGTTCATAATATGCCAGCTTTAGAAACTCTGTGTAATTTTTCTATTTGATTACAGTGTGTTTTATATGTTCGCTTTACGTTATATCATGTTGCCATATTTTAATAGGTGCGCAGGCAGAAGTTACTGGTGAACACGGTACGCCATTTTCAGACAGCCATGGATCACACACACACCAGATGCACAAGTATGCTCATGGTTTTTTTGGATTTTGTGCATTCTTATATTTAAGAACTTGAGTAACCTGTGTGTAAATTTTTAAAAAACAATGTTGCCATGACTTACCAGATGCAAATATGGAAAACACGTATGAACAACTCGGCCGATTTTTTATACTGTTAGGATGACTGTTGCGGTTGCAGGTGGCAAGGCATTGGGTTTTGTTTTAACTGTGTAGGTGTAAATGTGCAAGGGACTTTTGAATCAGCACACCTGCTATCCAGTATTCCTTATCTTTGATCGTTTAGCAGAAGATTCAAAACCAAGAACAGAAGTGTTTCCATATCCATCCCTGTGAACTCTATTGAATTAAATTCTGGTGCACCAAATCACATTTGCTTTGAAAGTTCTTTACGGAGTGATAAAATATCTCCCGTAGAGCCTACGGAACAAGACCAAAGTAAAAATTATAAACATCAAGATGCAGATGATGGTAAAGAAGCAAATAATGAACATTAACGTGAGCAACAAACTAAAAGAAGATCTATGAGTTAGAGAATAAAGAAGATATCTGTATCTATTTATTCATATGGTTGTCTATATGTTTTAAACTAACTTTGGGTTTTGATAACTTTTAGTCCCCAGATGGAAGTAGCATTGCAGATGATTGGGTTGAACGGTCTTAATGTGTAACGACATTAGCTTTAATCAGATATTATAAACTATACTCAAAGAAGTACATTGGTTCTTGGCCGTCATCAACAAGAAGGAAAAAAAAGTTTCAGATTTTTGGCCGTCATGAACAAAAAGGAAAAAAAAGTTTCAGTATCTCGACTCACTTGGAGGAACTGATATCAAAGTACTGAGAGCATTGGTAAGTCAAGCATACTTGATACATTTGACATGTGGTATTTCTTTGCACGTGATCTTACTGTTTGGTTGTTATCGTAATAGGAACTTCCAGCCATGTGAGTGACAGTGCAGAAGGGATTACCAATTCTTGGTGTATTCAGGTATTTGCAGCTTCGTTATATTTGTTCTCTTATGTCAATAAATTATCAGTATTTTTTATATTCAATGTTCTAAATTTTTTATCATTAACGGAGATCTGTTGTAGGTGCAAGTGGACGGGATCAGCAGGTGTAGTGGAATCCATGGTGCTTCTGAAATCACACGACTACATGCATGCTCCATTCACAAAGGGTCACCTCACTCACTTTCTCTCTTTATACATTTATATTTGATCAATAGTGAATTACTTGGTATTCATTTATTCATAGGATCAACCAATTATGACACAAGATATGCATGAAGAAAGGCTCAATGCAATTTAAGTCTGGGTGATTCGTTTTTAAATTCTTACTTCTCACATATTTGGGATAAAGGATCGTAGATGTTGTTTTTCTCTATAATGCTAATCTTCTACCCAGGTTAAATAATAATCTGACCCGGTTCTTTGAAGTTGCTGCTCTTAATTGTTTAAACCAGTGTGAGGTTCGTTTTACTATTTTTATCTTCTATTTCTATTGATGTTGTACTTTTCTTTATATGATAAATTTATATTTTTCAGGAACTTATGTGACACTAAATTTGTTATCCGTATTTTCTATTACGCTTGATAGACATCATATCGAGACTGCCCAAGCATTGGTATAAGTGTTTTAACACATACATGATTATTTGTTGATGTGTGTGTAAGACTTGAGATGGAAATGAAGAGAGTGGAGTTAACAATTCCGTGTTTTCATCTTATCGGGCTACTAATAGTTACGATTATGACTTTAATAAGAGAAAGAATCAATTATCCCTGTTGCAGGTGCAACAAGTGAGACCGCATCAGATGCCGCATTTTTAGTTTGTGCACCAAACCCTTACGTCAGTTATCTTCTCTACTTTGTCATTCAGTTATCTTCTCTATGCTTTCTTAATGAATAACTTTACTGATATCATTATTATTTATAGAAAGTTGATTTATTGCTACATGGTTTAATAGGACATCTAAACTTTCATTATGATTGTTATTAGGCATCTGACATAAAGCGACACATATAGTAGTAGACTATTGTGGAGGGTTTCAGCCGGGTTGAGCTGAAAGCACCAGAGTTTTTTTTTGATACCATATCATGTATTTGTACAGGTTCGTTTATGGCTTGACGAGATTCTGTGGGATAAGAAATACAACATGGATGACATGTATTTATACAAGTTCATTTATGGCTTAACGAGTAAGTCATAAAGGAACAGTAAGTGGTTACAACTACAAGGAGGTGAGCAACGATGTTTTGTTTGTGTATTGGTGGTGTTTGGCTAAAAAAGGATATTTTCATGTAATTATAATGATAGGGCGCAGGATGAAGAAGTGCGGAGTTTGAGGTTTTATGTTTCTGGGAGATCTCACGAGAACATGTGGTTGCAGCATCTCTTGGCCATGTCAATTGTTACCATACCTTTTCTTAATTATAATCGGTTTTATTCCCATATTTTTAAAACTCAAAAAATTACTACCAATAAGACTTCAAATTGTTATATTGTTTCTTTAAAAAACATTGTCGTTTCTTTTATCTGTTTTCTTCTGTTTCAAAAACTAAAAAGGCCTAATGTGGTGCCTTTTGTTGAAATTGAACGTTTCTTTAACTCCACAACAGGTACATAATACATTGCGTGACTACTCGGCTCATTACAGTTTGGAAAGGCCTAATGTGATCATATTCAACATTTTACTTTTCCCTTTTCTACGTTTCTCTACATAAAATGTGGAGGTAACGGCTGATGTGGTAATGCGGCAAACATGTTGAGCCACAATCTTTCTTTTTCTGTCATGCTTTTATGTGAAACAGCAACAGGTAAATATGCATATTCCTGTTTGTTTTGCTTACTGTGGTACTAAAGCAAACAATAACTGATGAGGCGAAAAATGAACTATTTTTAAGGGGTCATTTAAGCCCGAATTCGAATTTGTTTGATCAAACATTGCCCTAAATCGTTCCTTTTGTCATTTTAGGTACTTTTGGAGTAAAATCTGGAAAAGGAAGCATTTTGGACGTTTTTGGAGCATAAAAGTGAAGAAAACGGCAAAGTATTAATTTTCCCTTGCTAGGAACAGTACCTGACGGCGTCACAAGATTTTACATGACGTTGTCAAGAGCAATACAAGAGGTAGAAGTGGACTATACACGTGACGATACAGAAAGTTTTGTACTAAGGAGATGACGGTGTCACCCAAGACCGTCATGGTCCAAGTATTAGTCACGGCCCAGAACAAAATTACACATGACGGCGTCAAAATTGGATCTAGGCAATCCGAATTCATTATGGGCGGCGAGTTGACGGCGTCACAGATTTCTTCTTGACGCCGTCACCCTGTAAAATCTATATATAGTTTTCCAATTTTCATTCATTAGAGTGTAACTTTTAGGGAGCAACTTTGAGGAAAAACACTAGTCCGATTTTCACAGTTTTTTCAAGGGTTTTTACCCTTTGAAACCTTTCATGTCAATTTGAGATAAGTACTCTTTCAATTCAATCAATATGTCTATGTGTTGCTTGAATATATCTTACACTTGTCTTCAATTTAACATGCTCGGCTAGATCTCTTTTGTGTTTGCTTAGATGTAGTGAAACCTAGATGTTAATTATGGGTTGATTGTTTGTTTATAGTTGTTACGGAAAATTGTATTCGATGTTAGGCTTAAGAAAACTGGCAGACTTCCATTGGTAACATACTTGAACGTCTTAAGAAACATGATCGGAAGTGTACAACGATATTTGGTTGTATTTAATGCGTAGGAGAATTCTAATGATCCCATGTTAGGAGCTTCTAACGGCTTGACATAGGAATGAAGTAGGATCCTATAGAGTTAGGGAATATTGTACGCGGCCCTACGACTAGTATTAAGGAATACGACCCGTCATCCATGCAATTATAACAAACTATCAACCTGTAAAAGATATCTAGGGAGTAATTAAACCTAAGTAAACACAAATTTCCCCATTATTGTTACACCACATTAGTAATTAGATTTATTTTCATTTCTGTTATTTTATTTTGATTGCATCTTAGTTATTTCGGCTAGTTGGCTAGCAACTAATTCCGCCCATTCTTCCAAAAAACCGAGATTTTACTTGCTTTTCATAAAACCTAAAAATACAAAAAGAATCATCCCTCACCTCTAGACCTAGTTTTTAGGCTTTCTAATCCTAGCGACACTATTCCTGAGTTGAACGATCAATCCCCTGGTACTTGTCACTATATTATACTACAACGATCAGGTACACTGCCTGGTGGGGGTTGTAAGCTTCTCGAGATCCCTCGAGGGTAAAGCATGGTGCGATTCCCACGTATCAAGTTTTTGGTGCCGCGGCCCGGGGAATAGTTATTGTCTATGTTAGGATTTCTTTTTATTAGGTCTACTTGCTAGATTCCTTTCTAGTAAGATTTTTTTTAGGTCTTTTTTAGTCTATCTTATTTCTTCGTGTCTTTGTTCGTAACCATTACCATCAGACATTATGGAAGGTGGTAACATCTTTGAACCCATAAACCCACCACTAGCAAACCAACCTCTTAGGCCCCGAACCTTAGGAGAGTATTCCCGTCCTAGCCACCAAGGCTATCGAAACACTATTGAGCTCACTCAAGGAGCCAATGTGTCCCCCTTGCGATCCAACACCATCCGGTTGGTGCAAAGCGGATGTGCATTCCATAGACTTTGTTCCGAAGATCCTAATCAACATCTCAAAGATTTCCTTAAAATCGTAGATTCTATAGACCTTGATGTTACAACTAGAGAGTCGACCTGATTACGCCAATTTCAATTCTCTCTACGAGATCAAGCTAGTCAATGGCTTGAACGTTTACCCGCGGGATCCATCACCTCATGGGATGATCTCACCACTCGTTTCCTTGCTCAATTTTTCCCACCGGGGAGAACTACCAAGCTTAGAAATGATATCTTGATGTTCCAATAACGTCAAGGTGAAACTCTATATGAAGCATGGACTCATTTCAAGGACTTACTCAAAAAAGCCCCTCATCATGGCATAGATCTTTGGCTCCAAGTCCAAATCTTCTATGACCATATCGATCTCTCCACAAGGCGAACCATTGACCAATCGGCCGGTGGCAAGCTACGTGATCTAAGTGCGGAAGAATCATGGGAACTCATAGAAGATCTTGCTCTCTATGACAACGAAATTTAGAATGATCCCCGTGATTTGAACAAAACGGTCAAGGCAATATCTTTGCCTTCCAACAATTCTGGCACTCCCGACCGTAGGATCATGGAACTTGAGGACCAAGTCAAGTTTCTCATGAAATCCTACGAAGCTCCTAAGCCTTCAACTCAAGTGAACAAAGTCACTTCTTCATGCGAATTATGCAGTGGTCCCCATGACACTCGTGATTGCGTGGAACTCCCCGGACGAGCTTTTGCGGACTACGCATCCTTGCGTACCGACGAAGCGGGAGACAAGTGGTACACTTTCAAACCCGAGCCAAACCCTTACGGTGATTCCTACAACCCTTCTTGGAAAAATCACCCGAATCTTAGGTGGAAACAAAACCAAAACGTGCCCCGAAACAATTCCTCCAATCCACCTAATTGTTACCAACCAAACGGTCCACCCGCTAGCCTTACTTTCAACAACAATCCTTCTAATAACTATGGTAGTACCAATAATCTTGAAGGATTGATGTCCTAGTTCATGGCATCTCAATAAGCTCGCATAGCTAAGTTTGAAACCGAATTCAATCAACAACAAACGGAGATGACCAATAAGATTGATAACTTGTTGAAAGCCCTCAACAACCAAGTGCTTATTACACCTAGGAAGAACACTAGGGACACCAATAGCGGAATCCAAATTAAGGACCCTTCATCATCCAAATACGTCCACTTTGTCAATGTTGTCACCGTTAAGCCAATAGATAAGAATATAGAATAAAGTGACAAGGATGAAGTTGGGATAGAAACCGAGACTAGGGATGAGATTAAGGAAGTTGAGGTTAATAATGGAGAAAATTTAGAGGAAGTAGAAAACATAAATGAGTACTTTGATAAGTTGCCCACCAAGGAAGAACGTGAATATCACAAGGATTTTTTCGATGATCCCAAGACACCATATATCCTTGGTTCACCATTTATTAAAGTAGGTGATCCCTCTAACATCAACATACCATGCAACATTGGGCATATGCATGTATGGAAAGCTTATATCGATCCTAGGTCTCCTGTAAACATCATGACTAGGACCTATTATAATTGGGTAATGAAGAAGCAACTTGGGTATAGGATGATGCCTAACACAAATATGATTAGCAATTTTGTAGGAAGAGTGAAAGGATTGCATGTATTTGTAGGAAACTTCACTTATGTTATCGACTTTGTGATAGTGGAGGATACTCGTCCGGTAATAGATGATTGCTTAAGTCAAGTAGTGTTCAGAAAACCGTTTGTTGAGGCCTCTAAGATGAGTTATGACCCGACCCTAGGGATAGTTATATTCAAGGAAGAGAATGATGAGATTGCTTACCAAATGCCCTATAAGATTGAACAATACCGCCTTCTATCAAACATAGAAAAGGAACACAAGCAAGCGGTTTATTATAGGAATGATGAGGATAGACGTAGAGGAGTAGATTATGTCATGAATAGAATACTTGGTTTCTACAAGGAATGCTTGCAACTTGGTCCGGAATACAAAACTAAGATTGGGGATGACCTATAGAATGAGACCAACGATGAGGTCACGTAATTGCCCATGACCTTGAGTCTAGCTACAAGACTCGTAAATAAAGAAAAACGCTTCTTGGGAGGCAACCCATGTTTTGTGTGATTTTTAATTGTTTTCGTATGCATGCTTTATTTTTACTGTTGGTAGATCATGTTTCAAAACTAAATTGTGAAAAAGCTTTATTTTGTTGTTTAACTTCATCTTAACTTCATATAAAGGTATTTTGCAAAAGATAAGTGTAAGGGGAAACCCCAATTTGTTTTTAAGAACGAAATTGATCATGATTCTCCACAAAATTAAATGGACATGTGTATTAGTATTTGTTAGAGTCAAATGCTTGTATCGAGTCATAATGATGTTTTGCAGGTTTTTCTAGGAAGTAGGACATAAGTTTTTCCAGAAATTTTCCAGAAACTTAACGAAAAGATTTCTGCAGGTCACTTCTGACGGCGTCGGGAGTTAACTCCTGACGGCGTCATGTGTAAAATTCTGAAAATTTTGCGAGTTTTGTTTTTCTAACGGAGTCTTAAAGTTTTTGTTAACCCTTTAGTTTTATAAACTTCAGGAAATCTGCAAACATTCATTCCACAAGCATTATATCTTGCATTGTTTTTGTCACAACCCACAATTTCAGGTCATTTTTCAACACTTCGACATTCTACTATTCATAAATTACTATTCATTGATCACTATTTATCTTTTTACTATTCATCGTTTTTGAGGTCAATTTGACATTCCGAGACACATTCAGAAATTTTACTATTCACTTGACACTATTCATTTCCGAGAGAAAACCACTATTCACGTGCATTACTCATGTCATCGTAAATTTAGTTTATGAGTGTTCAAATTCGCGTAACCGTATTGGTTCAGGAGCGAATTCATGCATTATTATCAGGGACATTTCATACAGACTAGGAATAGTCTGCATATCATTATTAGGGCACTTGCATACTACTCCACTCGTAGGGTATTCAAATTATATTTTTAATATAATTAACGAGTTACGTATGTTTATTTTTAAATAAACACTAATACGCGAACTATAAATGTGACTAACACGTCCAACACTCCCGATTATGATCCCAATATATTTTTATATTCATTTTTATAATATAAAAATTATAATATTAATTTACCCGGTATTTTGGATATTTATTTTAATTATTAACTTAAGTTTACTAAAACTTCGACGGTTTTCGTAGAAATTAAACTATAATTATCTAAACACCCAATAATTTTACCCAACCTATTTTTATAATTTTTATAACTTTATTTTATCCTAGTTAACTCTGTTAAAATTTATTTTTATTTAACCCGGTACCCGGTACATTTTAAAACTACAACTAAACACATAATAATACAAATACACCAAAAGTCTTCACATTCATTCCCCCCCCCTTTGATTTGCCCCCCCCCCCCCCCCCCTTGCCAATCAACTTACAAAACTTACTAACTTACTCCAACTTCATTAATGCCTTATACTAACTTTTTATATAATAATAATAATACATAAAATACATATAACCTAAACTAGTTTCTTTTATCTCATTTCACAACTAGCAAAAATTTCTTTTTCTCTCTTGAACTCACGGCAACAACAAGAAGGAAGGGCAAGACCAAAATTTTTCTCAAGATCAAGTGTTATTTTAGTTTGGTTTAGTTATTCTTACAAGGTTTTGAAATATAAACTTAAGGATACTAAGGTTTTTATCATCTAATCACACCACCTTTCAAAGTAAGTTACCAAGTTAATTTTTATGTTTTCATCAAGTATTTACTTATATCTTATAGCTTTCATGCTTTGATCCATGCACAAAATAGTTATACCACTATATTTTTACAAACTTTTGGAACTTACAAGCCCTAGAAGTGATTTTTGGTTAGATCCTTGTTAGATCTACTTGGTTGTGATGTTTAGGAACCCATGACACCCTAAGAAGGTATATGGTAGGATTAGATTAGTTTTGTGGTGATTGGAAGTGGTTTGAATGAAGATGGAACTAGATTAGAACCCTAGAAACGATTTTTGAAACATTTGAAATACCTACTGTCCCTATTTTTATTTCGTGGGAAAATCAGTGGTTGATGGCTAAATTTTGACCAAAGATTTAGAAAATACTTTCAAAAACGAAACTTTAGGCGAAAGAATGGATTAAAACGAGCTTATAACGAAGGAGATATGATTTTTGCAAATTTAACGACGAAAACTATTTTTTTACAAAAACTGCTTGCTGTTTGGCAGATTTCGACGGGTAAATAGAGGCGTTAAACGTAACCTAGAGGAGCCGAGTTATCAAAAATATATTAGTATATACAAAAACGAATCCGTGGACATAAAGAACAAGGAAAACGAGCTTGAAACGACCAAGTTATACCCATTTTAACATTGTCAAACTATATATATATATATATATATATATATATATATATATATATATATATATATATGGACAAATAAAAATAATAACTTACGTACTAAATGGTATATTTTCTAGAAATATTACTAAGGACTATATTCTTAACAAATGAATACGTATGACCCAAGAGAATATTTATACGACTTAACGACGTCATTTTAAGGTTTTCGATACGATGAATTTAACCCTAACGTTTTCATACAAGATAGTACGACAAGTTATATACTTCTATATATGGACTTATTTTTCCTAAGTATGGAAACTATTTTACTATGACGATAACTAGTATTTCCAAATTACGAGTGGTATAGGTATCATGTGCATGTGCATTCATTTCATTACGGCTTGATCTTAATTAGATCACGATTATTCATTTAGGTTGCGGCTAGTGTACGCGCCTCATTGTCCCTACTACTTTTACATCATTGTACCATCTTTGTACCATCCTTTCGAGGTGAGTTCTCATAGCCCCGTTTTAATTACTTATTTGATTTTAAATCCCACGGGGGAGAATACATTGCACAATTATTTTTGTACATGCCCAAGTATATCAAATTCCATACATTGCTTAAGTTGCCTAATTACCATGTCGTGACAAGTCCCCATTTATTATCATGGACCGTTAATTTCTGGTACTAAGCGAGAGTGAGTGGATAGATCTATCGAGGGTGACGCCTCCATTCGTGTTTGGGTTGCTCCAACGGGACGAATGCATTTCATGTCTTAACGAATTGAGTGTCTGGTAAACACTCTGGTGGGGCATTACAAAGTCTAGCTTCGGGGTCATGAGCTTAAGAGCCAATGTAGCATTTTTGACATTCTTGTCGGTTTACTTATTACTTTTGGCTTATGTACTTACGATTTACTTATAAACCTATGATTATTCACCAACTTTATGTTGACCGTTTTTCGCAATGTATTTCTCAGGTAACTAAGGCATATTCTCATGGCATGCATGGAGTCACTTTGTGTATCAAGGATGACGCGTCTCTTTTGGATTTCATGCACTTTTGAACTATCATTTGATTGTACTAAATTATTTCCTTAAACCTTTTCCAACTTTTGGGACCTATGTTTTATAACTCTGAATGTTTTGAATGAATCAAACGATGTATTTTATAAACGACACTTTAGGTCGTTCAATATATCCTGGTTGTGTGCTATGATCCGTTACACTGTTAGGAATTAAATATCAGAAGAATCAAAGCGAGTTTCCACTGAAGGTGATTCTGCTGCTGAATCCTGCTGCTGCTTTATTCTGCTGCTGAATCCTGCTGCTGCTTGATTCTGCTGCTGAATCATACTACTGCTTGATACTACTGCTGCTTGATTCTGCTGCTAAATCATACTACTGCTTGATTCTGCTGCTGCTATGACTGTGCAGCTATGACTCATAACAAACAGCTGTGTAGATAAGACCGACTTATTCAACACTTGCATAAAAAGATAATATCTTAGTTCTAGTCATCAAATTGAACACTCCAAGTGAGTTGTTTATCTTAGATACATGATGTATCTTGTATGACTAAGCTAGAATAGTGATAAGTCATAAGCTAGTTATTTGTTGAGTCATGTAGTTTGTAAAAGATATTTCCTTGGACTATAAAAGGAAAATCTTAGATATGTAGATAAGAGAGACAATGCCATACACAACTCTCATATACAGACAATAGAAAGAACAAACATAAGATTCAAGGTCTTTGTAACCCTAGTGATAAGCAAAAGATCACTCGTATTATTTTTGAATAATATTGAATCGTTTGGTGTTAACTATTCCATTTCCATAACAATAAACATAAATCTTCTAAGTGTGGTTAAGTAGATTCCGCATACTTAATCATATTTACACAAACATATCTCATACACAAAGAACGAAGGTTTAACCACCTTATCGTGTAATCGGTCCCTCAACAAGTGGTATCAGAGCTTACAGGTTGATATTTTTGTTTTAGAAGAAGATGTTAGAAATGGATGTTGAGTCTATTCAAACAAATGTTGCTGCTAAGTTACCAATGCTCAAACAGAATGAGTTTGAGATGTGGAGGTTAAGAATAGAACAATATTTTCAAGTGCAAGATTATGCATTGTGGGAAATTATTGAAGATGGAGATTCTTACAAGCCTACAACCACTACATCAACAGTTGATGGTAAGGAAGTTGATAAGCTGCAAACCAAGCCACAAACTGCAGAAGACAGAATTAAGAAGAAGAATGACCTAAAGGCCAGAAGCATGCTGATGATGACCATTCTAAATGATCAACTTATAAACTTCAGCAAATTCAAAGATGCAAAGTCACTATTTGAGGCCATTATTGCAAGGTATGGTGGGAATGAAGCCACCAAGAAGACCCAGAAGACTCTTCTTAAGCAACAGTTTGAAAATTTCACATCAACCAACCATGAATCTTTAGACCATATGTTCAACAGGCTACAGAATATTGTGAGTCAACTTGCTATTCTTGGAGTTGAAATACCTCAAGAAGATTTAAACTCAAAATTTCTGAGAAGCTTACCTGAAGAATGGGCTATGCATGTTGTTGTCTGGAAGAACAAGTCAGACATTGACACCATGGATCTTATGGATCTGTATAGCAACTTTAAGATTGTTGAGCAAGATTTGAAGAAAACTGGAGGTACTAGTTCAAGCACTGGGAACATGGCATTTATGTCATCTCCTAGTAATTCAGTTCCAGTTACTAATGAAAAAGTTCATGATGTTGCAAGTGCTGCAAGTTCATCAAGCAGTACTTTTGCAATTTTGGATGAGAAAACATGTTGTGCTTTCTTCACAAGCAAACATAATGGATCCATGTTAACTCATGAAGACCTTCAAGAGATCAATGATGATGATCTGGAGGAAATGGATCTAAAATGGCAAATTTCTCTTCTTAGCATGAGAGCTAAGAAATTCTATCAAAGGACGGGGAAGAAGATCACAATCAGTAGCAATGATCCTGCTGGTTATGACAAGTCAAAGATAGAATGCTACAAATGTCACAAGATGGGACACTTCTCAAGAGAATGTAGAAGGCCAAGACAGCAAGATAGCAGAAATAGAGATGTTGGAAGAAAATCCAATACAGGGGAGATGTCTGAACCAAAAGCTATGGTAGCAATTGATGGATTAGGTTTTGATTGGAGCTTCATGGATGATGAAGAAATGGGTTCTTCACAGATGGCTCTTATGGCATTTACTGCACCTGAGGTACATGATCATAAAACCTGTTCAAATACTTGTACTGCTCTTAAAGACTTAAAAATCTTAATTAAACAGTATGATGACCAAAAGGTTCGATACGCCAAATCTGATCTAGATTGTTTCAATTATAAAAGTGGTTTAGAATCTGCAGAGAGACAAATCCTACACTATAAAAGGAATGAACTTACCTTTACTGATGCTAAAACTTTACTTGAAAATGATAATCAATTTAAAGATCAAATCATTGAGGCTTTAAAAGAAGCATTTGATAGGGTTAAGACTGAGAAAGAAAACATTCAATTGACTAAAGAGAAGCTTGAACATGCTTCTAAAAATGTAAACAAAATAATAGACAGTCAAGTGAATAATAAAGTTAAGTCAGGATTAGGATATAATGCAGCCCCACCCCCTTATAGAGGTATCCCAAAACCCCCAGGGATCGACCTAGAACATTCAGGATTGCCTGAATTTCAGCTACCTGAGTTACAATATGGAGTTCAACCAAACTCTAACATAGTAGCTGATGAGCCTAAGAAAGAAAGTAAATGTTCGTGTAAAACATTACTTTTTCAGGACAAGGTGTCCTTTGTAAATAAACAGGTTATGTCTAAACCTGAAGTGGTTAAGAAAGCAAGAACAAGAGTTCCTAAGATAGTCAAACACAATACTGATAGGCCTAAAACCAATGAAAAATATGTTAGGCAACCAGTTAGATATTGTGAACAATATAGAACCACAAACAAGCCCAGAGGTAACCAAAGAAATTGGAATAACCTCAAGTCTTACCAATTAGGTGATGACTTTGCTTTTCACAATAAAGCTTGTTTCATTTGTGGTAGTTTTGACCATCTTGCAGCTTTCTGCAACCAATGGGTATCTGGGTATGAAAGTAATAGAGTGAACTACAAAAGGCAAACACCTAAATCTCATTTTCACTCTAATTCTAAAAGATCAAAACCCAAAACAGTCACAAAAACTGTTCCTACTGAAAGGAAAATGGTTCCTGCTGAAAAACCATATATGACTGTTTACCCAAAATCAACAATTAAAGGTGCAAAAACAACTTTCAAACATGCATCTAATATTGTTCAAAGGCCCATTCAAACAAAAGCAGTGGTCCAAAAACAAGTTTGGAGACCAAAGGGTACAACTACAAAGCTAGCAGTTTCTTCTGCTAAGCATACTGCTGCTAAGGGTAACAGGGTAAATGCTGTTAAGGCCTCAGCATGTTGGATTCTTAAATCCAATGTTGCATCAACAGTCCTCAAGAGATTACATTTCATTGATGCAAGAGGCAGATCCAAGTCAGTGTTGGCTTGGATCCCCAAAGAAAACTAATTCTTTTATTTTGTGCAGGGACATTCACCAACAGATCATGAAGATCAAGGATATTCAGATAGTGGGTGTTCAAGGCACATGACAGGCAACATGTCTTATCTTTCCAACTTTCAATCAATTGATGGTGGATATGTTACCTTTGGAGGAGGAATTGGTGGAAAGATTACTGGTAAAGGTACTATCAAAACCAGTAAATTAGATTTTGAAGATGTGTTTTATGTGCAAGAGCTTAAGTATAATCTCTTTAGTGTCTCACAAATGTGTGATAGAAAGAATAATGTTCTTTTTACTGAGACTGAATGTCTTGTACTTTCTCCTGATTTTAAGATGCCTGATGAAAGTCAAGTACTTCTTAAAATTCCTAGGAAGGGCAATATGTACAGTGTTGATATGAATAACATTGTTTCTAAAGATGCTTTAACTTGTCTTGTTGCAAAGGCCACATTAGATGAATCTATGTTATGGCATAGGAGACTTGGTCATATTAACTTCAAAACCATAAATAAGATTGTTAAGAATGGTTTGGTAAGAGGTTTACCTCAAAAACGTTTTGAAAATGATCAAACATGCATTGCTTGTCTTAAAGGCAAACAACACAAAGTCACTTGTAAGCCTAAGATTTTTAACTCTATCAGTCAATCATTGTTTATGCTTCATATGGACTTATTTGGACCTGTTTCAATAAGTAGTATAATGCATAAGAGATTTTGTCTAGTTGTTACTGATGACTATAGTAGATTTACATGGGTATTCTTTTTAGGAACTAAGGATGAGACTTCTAGCATCCTTAAGACCTTCATTACAGAGATAGAAAACCTAGTAAGCAAAAGAGTAAAAGTCATTAGATGTGATAATGGGACATAATTTAAAAATAGAGTTATGGATGATTTCTGCAAAGAAAAAGGTATTAAAAGAGAATTTAGTGTTGCTAGAACTCCTCAACAGAATGGAGTAGCTGAAAGAAAGAATAGAACACTAATAGAAGCTGCTAGAACTATGTTAGCTGATTCAAAGTTGCCTATAACTTTTTGGGCTGAAGCAGTCAACACTGCTTGTTATGTTCAGAACAGAGTTTTAATAGTACAGCCTCACAATAAGACATCATATGAACTTTTTAGAGGTAGAACTCCTGCAATAGGATTTCTTAGACCTTTTGGATGTCATGTGACAATTCTGAATACCTTAGACCATTTGAGAAAATTTGATGGTAAAGCAGATGAAGGTTTCTTTGTTGGATATTCTCTCAATAGCAAAGCTTTTAGAGTATACAACATAAGAACTAAGAGAGTAGAAGAGAGTCTACATATAGAGTTCTTAGAGAATAAGTCTAATGTAGAAGGTCAAGGACCAAAATGACTATTTGATCTTGAAACTCTAACCCATTCAATGAATTATGTGCCTGTTGTTGCAGAAACTAATGATTTTTCAGGTTCACAAGCAACAGATGAGGCAAGGTTAGACAAGAAGACACATCAAGATTATGTGATGATGCCAATATGGTCAAATACCAATGTGGAATCAATTTCAACCAATGGAGAATCTTCTTCTGGCAAAGCTAAAGAAGATGTTGAAGATAAAATCAGAGAAGGAAGAACAGAAGAACAGCAAAATGTTCCTGCTGATGAGCAAAATGTTCCCGCTGATGATCAAACAATTCCTGCTGATAAGCAAATTGTCTCTGCTGATAGTCCTTTAGAAGAAACAAAATCA
Organism: Artemisia argyi; assembly: GCA_030686995.1. Classification (NCBI taxonomy): domain Eukaryota; kingdom Viridiplantae; phylum Streptophyta; class Magnoliopsida; order Asterales; family Asteraceae; genus Artemisia; species Artemisia argyi. The sequence goes on from CM060685.1 coordinate 108,325,987, forward strand.
GACTTTTCAGAAGATGAGGTGGATTTGTGCAATATTCCATCTGATTATCAAGTTCCTTCCACTCCACAAACACGAATTCACAAAGTCCACTCCCTAGAAAATGTGATTGGAGATGTACAATCTGGTGTGAAGACAAGACAACAATTGATGTCTTCAGATCAAAAAGGGATTCTTGATGCCCTTTATGCTTCAAAGCAACATGAGTCTTCAAACTCCTGTTTGTTTGTATGTTTTCTCTCACAAGATGAACCAAAGAATATTCATAAAGCCCTAGAAAATTCAAGCTGGTTAGAGGCTATGCAAGAGGAGCTTCTTCAGTTCAAAATTCAAAAGGTATGGGTGCTAGTTGATTTACCTTATGGTGTAAGGGTAATTGGCACTAGATGGGTTTTTAGAAATAAAAGGGATGAAAGAGGCATAGTGATTAAGAATAAGGATAGATTAGTAGCACAAGGGTACACACAAGAAGAAGGGATAGACTATGATGAGGTTTATGCTCCAGTAGCTCGAATTGAGGCAATTAGGTTTTTCTTAGCTTATGCTTCATTTATGAACTTCACAGTTTACCAAATGGATGTCAAGAGTGCATTTTTATATGGTTCAATTGAAGAAGAGGTGTATGTTACACAACCTCCAGGCTTCACTGACCCTGACCATCCAGACAAAGTGTACAAGGTAGTTAAAGCTCTATATGGCCTACATCAGGCACCAAGAGCTTGGTATGCAACACTAGCTTCCTATTTATTAGAGAATGGATTTCAAAGAGGAAAGATTGATCAGACACTTTTCATCAAACAACACAAGAAAGATCTTCTGTTAGTCCAGGTGTATGTGGATGACATTATCATTGGATCTACAAGGAAGGAGATGTGTTTAGACTTTGAAAAACTTATGAAAGATAAGTTTCAGATGAGTTCTATGGGAGAACTTACATTCTTTTTGGGTCTGCAAGTTAAGCAATCTTCTGAAGGCATATTTATTAGTCAAGACAAATATGTTGCAGAGATTCTTAGAAAATTTTAATTTGCTGATTCAAAAATAGCAAGCACACCAATGGATCCTGAGAAGCCACTTCTTAAAGATGCAGATGGAGAAAATGTGGATGTACATACATACAGATCTATGATAGGTTCTTTGATGTATCTTACATCATCCAGACCTGATATCATGTTCTCTGTTTGTGCTTGTGCAAGATTTCAAGTAACTCCAAAGGTTTCTCATTTAACAGCAGTCAAAAGAATTTTTAGATATCTCAAAGGTCAACCAAGGTTGGGTTTATGGTATTCTAGAGAATCACCTTTTGATTTGATAGCATTCTCAGACAGTGACTATGCTGGTGCTAGCTTGGACAGAAAGTCAACAACCGGAGGATGTCAATTCCTTGGATGCAGACTTATCTCATGGCAGTGTAAGAAGCAAACAATTGTGGCAAATTCAACAACTGAAGCTGAATATGTAGCTGCTGCAAGTTGCTGTGGTCAAGTTCTATGGCTTCAAAACCAACTTCTTGATTATGGGTACAATTTCTTACATACCATTATACATATTGATAATAGTAGTACAATTTGCATTATTAAAAATCCAGTGCAACATTCTAAAACAAAACACATTGAAATAAGACATCATTTTATAAGAGATTGCAATGAGAAAAGGTTAATTCAAGTAATGAAAATTGCTTCAGAACAAAACTTTGCAGATCTTCTTACCAAAGCTTTTGATGTTGGTAGATTTCAGTACTTGGTAGCAAGTATTGGAATGCTTAATCTTTAAATTTTTCAATATAATGTGTTTTTGTATATAGATTTTTGTTAATGCATCTAACTTTGTTATCTAAGTCTACTATTAACAATATTTGAAGTTATTCATACAGTTAGTTTTATGATTATTCTAATTCAAGACAAGTACTTTGTACTTTGTTCTTTTGGTTTTAGACTAACAATTTCAGGTATGAATGTTTGAGCTGAAAGGCTATTTCAAGTGAAAGCTGATCATTGCTGCTGAAAGCTGATCATTGCTGCGGATCATTTCCACTGATATAATAGGTTCATGATAGAAAAGGTTTGGGACTTAAAAAAAATCCTTAAAACTTCTTTCTTGGAATCTGATTATGATATTTCACTTTGAATTGATAAATTAGTTGATCAGTTAATCACTGATACAACTCACTTTCTATCATTTTATACTCTCAAGTATAATGTGACTAGTCTACAGATATCTGATAGAAAGAACAGCGAGCAAAAGTGAATCTAACACTTGTGTTAGAGGTAACAAATGCCACGAGCTGGAAACCCTGTAAAGAAAGCCTTTTGAATAGGTTTATCTATACACAGGCGGTTATTTATAACTGAAAACATTGGTTCTCACACAACCAGAGGTTGCTTTAAACCGAAATTTTGATTAAGTGTCTGTTACACACTTAATCCTTTCAAAATGGTTGTAAGCAGTATGATTTTTTATAATAAAATCATATACATACTGCTAAGGCAAAAGTTTCTTAAAAGGATTTTCAAAAGATGACTTTAAAAACCATCAAATGATGGACCATAAGTCAAAAATGTCCATTGAATCACCTCTCATAGGAGTTAACACACCTAGAAGTGATGAGGACAGAATCTTAAACTCTTAAGGAATTGATGGCTTCATGTACAAATTGTCTGAAAACATGGAACAATGCTAAATCAGATGATGATGTTATGATTGTGAGAAAATCTTTCAAACAAGGGGAGGATATCAATATAAGATGATATTTGAATCTCAGGGGAGGAAATTCAAAGCCCAGTTTAAGGAAGATTAACCAAAAGAAAAGACAAGATCATACAAGATGATGACATAGAGGTTGAAAATGACAAGAACATTCTTAAATGTTGTATTCAGAAAGGATGAAGCATTTCAAAGGAGAAAGTTCTATCTAGGTCAAAAAGTTGAAAAGATTCAATTTCAGTTAACTACGTTTGTTCATCACTTGTTGAAAGATCAGAAAGCAGATAAGTTCCAGAGAAAGATAAGTTCATTCACTCAGAAGAGAAGAAAGTTCAGATCAACCAAATCTGACAATGAAGTGTTTGAAAGATCTTCACAAAGTCCTCATTTAATTCAGAAAAACATGTTTGAATGTGATTCACATGTTTAGGGGAGGATTGTTAGGAATTAAATATCAGAAGAATCAAAGCGAGTTTCCACTAAAGGTGATTCTGCTGCTGAATCCTGCTGCTGCTTTATTCTGCTGCTGAATCCTGCTGCTGCTTGATTCTGCTGCTGAATCATACTACTGCTTGATACTACTGCTGCTTGATTCTGCTGCTGAATCATACTACTGCTTGATTCTGCTGCTGCTATGACTGTGTAGCTATGACTCATAACAAACAGCTGTGTAGATAAGACCGACTTATTCAACACTTGCATAAAAAGATAATATCTTAGTTCTAGTCATCAAATTGAACACTCCAAGTGAGTTGTTTATCTTAGATACATGATGTATCTTGTATGACTAAGCTAGAATAGTGATTAGTCATAAGCTAGTTATTTGTTGAGTCATGTAGTTTGTAAAAGATATTTCCTTGGACTATAAAAGGAAAATCTTAGATATGTAGATAAGAGAGACAATGCCATACACAACTCTCATATACAGACAATAGAAAGAACAAACATAAGATTCAAGGTCTTTGTAACCCTAGTGATAAGCAAAATATCACTCGTATTATTTTTGAATAATATTGAATCGTTTGGTGTTAACTATTCCATTTCCATAACAATAAACATAAATCTTCTAAGTGTGGTTAAGTAGATTCCGCATACTTAATCATATTTACACAAACATATCTCATACACAAAGAACGAAGGTTTAACCACCTTATCGTGTAATCGGTCCCTCAACATACACCCTCAGGTATTCCATTCCGCTGCCATTCAGGTATTTTGGGGGTGTGACAGATTGGTACCAGAGCTAAGGTTATAGCGAACTAGGTTGCATCATGGACCCTAGACTATAACCACACCATCATAGCATATCATCATTTCATCATAAGTGCATATTTACTTATTTCAGGTGATTCCATTTTTACGAGTTATTTATTTTTATTTCACCTTGATTATCACAGAGTCATGTCTTCGAATCCAAACACTGTCATACTTTACTCTATATTAGACTCTGATGATGAGGGCTCTATGTCCTCTACTGCTGTTTCACCACTTGTTTCTCCTACACCTGAGTTGCCACTTTTGGCATCAGATGATGACACCGAGCCTTTCGAGGAGGAGGAGACGGCTCCTACTCCCCATGCCCATCCTACTGTACCCACTGACATACCATCATCTCCTACTACTACTATTCATTCAGAGCCGAGACTTATGTTTCCTAGGAGTAAGACTATTCAGGTTGCTAGGAAGAGGGTTTGCCCAGCTACATCTACTTATAGGAGTCTCCCTAGTCCTACTTTACCTACACCACCACCAGCAGCCATACCCACTGCCACTCCTATACCTACCTCACTCTTGCCGCTCAGGAAGCGTGCAAGGCTTACCACCCCAGATTCACCTATTACCGAGACTGCTGACCTTTCACCACCACCAGTATACCACATAGGTGAGAGTTCGAGAGTGGCTGCGGCTAGGGGGCCTACAGCTGCTACACTAGAGGATCAGTTAGATGCTCAGCAGGAGCAAGTTGATAGTTTGAGGTATAGAGTTGATGAGATTATCACCACTCGATTTGAGGCTGTCGAGGAGCAGGTTGAGGATTTGATTCAGGGCAGAGTTGGTATCGATGTGTCTTACCATGGACTCGAGGCACGACAGTTGAGGCACCAGGAGCAGATTGAGCTACTTAGGGATGAGTTACCTGAGATTCAAGATAGAGCTCAGGCGACACAGGAGACTCAGTGGGAGCAGGTAGACCAGTTGGCATTGCTTCGAGAGAGGTTAGTTGTGTTGGAGCGCAGAGATGCTTCTTTTCAGTTACGAGTCCAGCATCTTGAGGAGATCGTGGTTGCGATGGATCGTGAGATTCGCCGCTTGAGGGGAGAGCCTGGACCATCTAGAGCACCGAGAGGAGCTTAGACATAGACTGGTATTATATTAGCTTTTATTATTTTCCTAGTCCCGAGGTGTGGGACATAGTTCAAGAACTTGTAGTCTTTTGGTTGTTGTACAAACAAATATATCAAGTGCGACTCTACTATGTTGGAAATGTTGTGCTATATATTATATCGGTCCATGTAGGCCGAAATTTTCATGTATTATATTCATGTGTTGTGATTATATTTATGATGTTTCGTGGTTGCTCTTTATTGTTGTCATATTTATACAGGTTGTGGTTGTATATATACTTGTCATGGAGGTATCTAGACAGATTGTGGTTGTATTCGTACCTGTCGTGGTTGTATTTATATAGATTGTGGTTGTACCCGTACATGTCTTGGTTGTGTTATTACTCGTTGTGGTTGTATATTTATATACGTTGTGGGTGTATATCTTTGGTTCGATGACTATTTCTATTATGATTTTTCTCATGGTTATTTCCATTGTGATTTATCAGAAGTATGGCACCAAGGAAGAGTAAGACTGCACCAGAAACGCCTGCTATGACTCAGGCTGCTATCCGCAAGTTGGTCAGGGATAGTATTGCAGAAGCTCTAGAGATTGAGAGAGCTGAGGTTGCTGCTAGGGCTGCTGAGACTGCTTCTAATACAGGGGCAGTTGAACCAACCGCTATTAGGTGGGAATGTACATGGAAAGATTTCAAGATTAGTGATCCTATCAAGTTTAAGGGCACTGAAGGAGCGGTTGCTTTGATCCGCTGGTTTGAAAAGACTGAGAATGTATTTCTCATGTGCGGATGCCCGGACGTCAGCAAGGTAAAATTTGCTACAGGTATGCTTCTTGATGAAGCTATGTCTTGGTGGAATTCGTATGCTCAGCCGATTGGCATGGAGAATGCTTACAAGCTCACTTGGGAGGAATTCAAGAAACTGATGTCTAAGAAGTTTTGCCCTCGTACCGAGGTGCAAAAGTTGGAAACAGAATTTTATGAGCTTGTGACTAAAGGTGATGACATCGAGACCTACTTCAGGAGGTTTCAGGAGTTGGCTGCACTATGTCCAACTATGGTTCCTGACGATGAGAAAAAGATGGAAAACTTTGTTGGTGGATTGCCTGAAAGTGTTCGAGGAGACGTAATTTCTTTTGATCCTCAATCAATGGAAGAGGCTATTCGTATAACTTAGAAACTCATGGTCCAAGTGGTAAAAGGAAAATCTGCTGTCAACAACAATAACCGTTCAAACAACACCAACTACAACAACACTCGAAACAACAACAACTATAACAACAATCGAAACCGCAACTATCCCAATAACCGAAACAACAATCCAAACAATAACAACAACAACAAGAGAAGGTTTGATTACAACCAAGGTGGAAACGCTGTTCAGCCGCCACCTAAGAGGCAAGAAGTGGCAAGGGCTTATGCTGCAGGACCGACTGAAAGGAAAGGATATGAGGGTAATTTACCCACGTGCGAAAGGTGTCAGAAGCATCATAACCCAGGACGTTGCCCAGATCTATGTGGCAACTGCAAGAAGGTTGGTCACTACACCAAAGATTGCAAGAGTCCAAACTTTGGTGGCAATCAGAAACCACCGGTAACATGTTTTGGCTGTGGAGAACTTGGACACTTTAGGAATGGGTGCCGAAAGAAGAAGAATCAAGGAACTGGAAACCAAAATGGAATGGCTCGAGGAAGAGCTTATGTTATGGGAGGAGAAGATGTCAAAGAAGACCCGAATGTTGTTGCGGGTACGTTCCTCGTTAATAATCGTTATGCATCCATTTTATTTGATTCAGGAGCAGATAGAAGTTTTGTTTCTATTGCATTTACACCTTTACTTAACATAGAACCAACCCCATTAGACATTTCCTATATCGTTGAATTAGCCGATGGGTCTTTAGTTAACACCAACACCATTGTTCGTGGTTGCACTATAAATTTCCTAAACCACCCATTCAATATAGACCTTATGCCCGTAGAACTTGGAAGTTTCGACGTTGTTATCGGTATGGATTGGTTATCTCGTCATCGAGCGAGAATTATTTGTGATGAGAAAGTTGTTCACCTTCCTTATAACGGTGAAACTTTGGTTGTTCGTGGAGAACGAAGTGGAACTAGACTCAGTATCATATCATGCATCAAAACCGAGAAGTACATAAAGAAGGGTTGTTATGCATTCTTGGCACACATCACGGAGAAGAAGTCGGATGAGAAACGACTTGAAGATGTGCCAATTGTTAAGGAATTTCTAGAAGTTTTTCCGGAAGAATTGCCAGGACTTCCGCCTACACGCCAAGTTGAGTTTCAAATCGAATTAGTGCCAGGAGCTGCACCAATTGCGCGAGCACCGTATAGACTTGCACCTTCGGAGATGCAAGAATTGTCGAATCAATTACAAGAACTTTTGGACAAAGGATTCATTAGACCGAGTTCTTAGCCTTGGGGAGCGCCGGTTTTGTTTGTGACGAAAAAGGATGGAACTTTCAGAATGTGCATTGACTATCGTCAGCTGAACAAGGTAACGGTGAAGAACCGTTATCCACTCCCTAGAATCGACGACTTGTTCGACCAGTTACAAGGTTCTAGTTTTTATTCCAAGATTGATTTAAGATCCGGTTACCATCAACTTAAAGTTCGGGAAGAGGATATCCCGAAGACGGCATTTAGAACACGCTATGGTCATTATGAGTTTCAAGTGATGCATTTTGGATTAACCAACGCACCTGCGGTATTTATGGATCTCATGAATAGGGTGTACAAACCGTATCTTGATAAGTTTGTGATCGTATTCATTGACGATATCTTGATTTATTCCAAGAGTAAGGAAGATCACGAAGAACATCTCAGAACAATCCTGGAAGTACTCAAGAAGGAGCAATTGTATGCCAAATTTTCTAAGTGTGATTTTTGGATACGCAGAGTTCAATTTCTTGGCCATGTTATTGATAGCCAAGGATTACAAGTCGACCCAGCAAAGATCGAGGCAGTTAAGGATTGGGCTACGCCCAAGTCTCCTACGGAAATTCGTCAATTCCTAGGACTTGCCGGATATTACAGAAGGTTTATCGAAGGGTTTTCTAAGATAGCGAAGTCGTTGACAAAGCTGACACAAAAGAATGAGAAGTACGAGTGGGGAGAAAAACAAGAGTCCGCATTTCAATTATTGAAACAAAAGCTTTGTAGCGCACCGATTTTGTCACTACCTGAAGGTATTGAGAACTTTGTGGTATATTGCGATGCTTCGCATCAAGGACTTGGAGCTGTGCTAATGCAAAATGAGAAGGTGATAGCTTATGCATCTAGACAGCTTAAGACACACGAGAAGAATTACACTACGCATGACTTGGAGTTGGGTGCGGTAGTTTTTGCACTCAAGATTTGGAGACACTACCTTTATGGTACCAAGTGTGTAATTTTTACCGACCACAAGAGCTTACAGCATATACTCGATCAGAAGGAACTTAATATGAGACAACGTCGTTGGCTAGAATTGTTGAGTGATTACGATTGTGAAATCCGATATCACCCAGGAAAAGCGAATGTTGTAGCAGATGCACTTAGCCGAAAAGAACGACTCAAACCTTTGAGAGTTAGGTCATTGGGAATGACTATCATTTCGCCATTACCATCAAAAATTTTAGAAGCTCAGATTGAGGCTCTCAAGGAAGAAAATCGACCACATGAGAAACTTTATGGTATGCCAGAAAGCGAAAATGGCTTTGTAAAGAGATCAAATGGAGTGTTATGCTTCAAGGACCGAAGTTGGATACCACTCTATGGTGGAGTGCGAGAATTGATTATGCATGAATCACACAAGTCGAAGTACTCTATTCATCCAGGTTCTGATAGGATGTATCAGGATCTCAAAAAGCTTTATTGGTGGCCGAACATGAAAGCAGAAATTGCTACGTACATCAGCAAATGCCTTACTTGTGCTAAAGTGAAAGCCGAGTACCAGAAACCGTCAGGGTTACTTCAACAACCAGAGATTCCACAATGGAAGTGGGAACGTATTGCTATGGACTTTGTCACTAAACTTCCAAAGACGTCAGGAGGTTTCGATGCTATTTGGGTAATCGTTGATCGACTTACCAAATCAGCTCATTTCATACCCATTAGAGAGACTTATTCCATGGAACAACTTGCTAGACTTTATGTCAAGGAAATCGTCTCAAGACATGGTGCACCAGTTTCCATCATTTCCGACAGAGATAGTCGTTTTACTTCAAATTTTTGGCGGTCATTGCAAGATTCTTTTGGATCTAAGTTAGATATGAGCACTGCTTACCATCCTCAGACCGATGGTCAGAGCGAGAGAACTATTCAGACACTTGAGGACATGCTTAGAGCATGTGTGATTGACTTTGGAAATGGTTGGGCTAACCATTTGCCGTTGATCGAGTTTTCCTACAACAACAGTTATCATTCGAGCATTAAAGCAGCACCATTCGAGGCACTTTATGGTCGTAAGTGTCGATCTCCAGTTTGTTGGGCCGAAGTCGGTGAAGTACAATGTACTGGCCCGGAGATGGTTCAAGAAACAACAGAAAAGATAATTCAAATTCGAGAGAGACTCGAAACTGCTAGAAGTCGACAGAAAAGCTACGCAGATGTTCGACGCAAACCATTGGAATTTCAGGTCGGAGACAAAGTCATGTTGAAAGTCTCGCCTTGGAAGGGCGTGATACGATTTGGAAAACGCGGGAAATTGAACCCGAGATACATTGGGCCATTCAAGATCCTGGAGAGGATTGGTCCGGTTGCTTACAAACTTGAACTTCCGTCAGAACTTAGCAACGTACACAACACGTTTCATGTTTCGAACCTCAAGAAATGTCTTTCGGACGAGTCTGCCATTATACCATTAGAAGAAATACAACTTGATGACAAGCTTAACTTTGTGGAAGAACCAGTTGAAATAATGGATCGCGAGATCAAACAGTTGAAACAAAGTCGAATTCCGATCGTGAAGGTTCGCTGGAATTCTCGAAGAGGACCCGAGTTTACTTGAGAACGAGAAGACCAAATGCGACGCAAGTATCCACAACTTTTCACCGAGCCTATTACCGAGACCAACATTAGCTGAATTCAGGGACTGAATTCCTTTTTGGATGGGCGACTGTCACAACCCACAATTTCAGGTCATTTTTCCAAACTTCGACATTCTACTATTCACAAATTACTATTCATTGATCACTATTCATCGTTTTACTATTCATCATTTTTTAGGTCAATTTGACATTCCGAGACACATTCAGAAATTTTACTATTCACTTGACACTATTCATTTCTGAGAGAAAACCACTATTCACGTGCATTACTCATGTCATCGTAAATTTAGTTTACGAGTGTTCAAATTCGCGTAACCGTATTGGTTCAGGAGCGAATTCATGCATTATTATCAGGGACATTTCATACGGACTAGGAATAGTCTGCATATCATTATTAGGGCACTTGCATACTATTCCACTCGTAGGGTATTCAAATTATATTTTTAATATAATTAACGAATTACGTATGTTTATTTTTAAATAAACACTAATACGCGAACTATAAATGTGACTAACACGTCCAACACTCCCGATTATGATCCCAATATATTTTTATATTCCTTTTTATAATATAAAAATTATAATATTAATTTACCCGGTATTTTGGATATTTATTTTAATTATTAACTTAAGTTTACTAAAACTTCGACGGTTTTCGTAGAAATTAAACTATAATTATCTAAACACCCAATAATTTTACCCAACCTATTTTTATAATTTTTATAACTTTATTTTATCCCGGTTAACTCCGTTAAAATTTATTTTTAGTTAACCCGGTACCCGGTACATTTTAAAACTACAACTAAACACATAATAATACAAATACACCAAAAGTCTTCACATTCATTCCCCCCCCCTTTGATTTGCCGCCCCCCCCCCCCCCTTGCCAATCAACTTACAAAACTTACTAACTTACTCCAACTTCATTAATGCCTTATACTAACTTTTTATATAATAATAATAATACATAAAATACATATAACCTAAACTAGTTTCTTTTATCTCATTTCACAACTAGCAAAAATTTCTTTTTCTCTCTTTTCTCTCTTGAACTCACGGCAACAACAAGAAGGAAGGGCAAGACCAAAACTTTTCTCAAGATCAAGTGTTATTTTAGTTTGGTTTAGTTATTCTTACAAGGTTTTGAAATATAAACTTAAGGATACTAAGGTTTTTATCATCTAATCACACCACCTTTCAAAGTAAGTTACCAAGTTAATTTTTATGTTTTCATCAAGTATTTACTTATATCTTATAGCTTTCATGCTTTGATCCATGCACAAAATAGTTATACCACTATATTTTAACAAACTTTTGGAACTCACAAGCCCTAGAAGTGATTTTTGGTTAGATCCTTGTTAGATCTACTTGGTTGTGATGTTTAGGAACCCATGACACCCTAAGAAGGTGTATGGTAGGATTAGATTAGTTTTGTGGTGATTGGAAGTGGTTTGAATGAAGATGGAACTAGATTAGAACCCTAGAAACGATTTTTGAAACATTTGAAATACCTACTGTCCCTATTTTTATTTCGTGGGAAAATCAGTGGTTGATGGCTAAATTTTGACCAAAGATTTAGAAAATACTTTCAAAAACGAAACTTTAGGCGAAAGAATGGATTAAAACGAGCTTATAACGAAGGAGATATGATTTTTGCAAATTTAACGACGAAAACTATTTTTTTACAAAAACTGCTTGCTGTTTGGCAGATTTCGACGGGTAAATAGAGGCATTAAACGTAACCTAGAGGAGCCGAGTTATCAAAAATATATTAGTATATACAAAAACGAATCCGTGGACATAAAGAACAAGGAAAACGAGCTTGAAACGACCAAGTTATACCCATTTTAACATTGTCAAACTATATATATATATATATATATATATATATATATATATATATATATATATATGGACAAATAAAAATAATAACTTACGTACTAAATGGTATATTTTCTAGAAATATTACTAAGGACTATATTCTTAACAAATGAATACGTATGACCCAAGAGAATATTTATACGACTTAACGACGTCATTTTAAGGTTTTCGATACGATGAATTTAACCCTAACGTTTTCATACAAGATAGTACGACAAGTTATATACTTCTATATATGGACTTATTTTTCCTAAGTATGGAAACTATTTTACTATGACGATAACTAGTATTTCCAAATTACGAGTGGTATAGGTATCATGTGCATGTGCATTCATTTCATTACGGCTTGATCTTAATTAGATCACGATTATTCATTTAGGTTGCGGCTAGTGTACGCGCCTCATTGTCCCTACTACTTTTACATCATTGTACCATCTTTGTACCATCCTTTCGAGGTGAGTTCTCATAGCCCCGTTTTAATTACTTATTTGATTTTAAATCCCACGGGGGAGAATACATTGCACAATTATTTTTGTACATGCCCAAGTATATCAAATTCCATACATTGCTTAAGTTGCCTAATTACCATGTCGTGACAAGTCCCCATTTATTATCATGGACCGTTAATTTCTGGTACTAAGCGAGAGTGAGTGGATAGATCTATCGAGGGTGACGCCTCCATTCGTGTTTGGGTTGCTCCAACGGGACGAATGCATTTCATGTCTTAACGAATTGAGTGTCTGGTAAACACTCTGGTGGGGCATTACAAAGTCTAGCTTCGGGGTCATGAGCTTAAGAGCCAATGTAGCATTTTTAACATTCTTGTCGGTTTACTTATTACTTGTGGCTTATGTACTTACGATTTACTTATAAACCTATGATTATTCACCAACTTTATGTTGACCGTTTTTCGCAATGTATTTCTCAGGTAACTAAGGCATATTCTCATGGCATGCATGGAGTCACTTTGTGTATCAAGGATGACGCGTCTCTTTTGGATTTCATGCACTTTTGAACTATCGTTTGATTGTACTAAATTATTTCCTTAAACCTTTTCCAACTTTTGGGACCTATGTTTTATAACTCTGAATGTTTTAAATGAATCAAACGATGTATTTTATAAACGACACTTTAGGTCGTTCAATATATCCTGGTTGTGTGCTATGATCCGTTACACCCTCAGGTATTCCATTCCGCTGCCATTCAGGTATTTTGGGGGTGTGACAGTTTTCAAGGACTTGTTAGTATATATAGATTGCCGCCGATTTTACACGAGGTTGCCTTATTTGTTTTCTCTGGTTTAATAGGTTATGTATGACAAGAAGATGATTTATTTTTCTGGTAGGGAAGCTTTGAATGTTCATTTTCTTGGACGAAGATCTAACCTTGTTACCAAACTATCCACACCGAACGAATCAGGGGAGTATTTGCTTTCATTCTTTTACCTATTTCACTTTTACATTCTTTAATTGAACATTGGGGACAATATTCATCCTAAGTGTAAGGGGAGGGTAAATGATGATACCTTATAGGATACTATTGCACTTGAGTTTGTTTGTTCGATGGTAGGTGTGTAATAAAACTAAGAGAAATACTTGTTAGTGTAATTTTAGCGCCAAATTTAAAATTTTTTACAACATTTAGGAGTGAAACATTAGCCTTAGCAAGCATCTCATGGATAGGAGTTGTATGACTAGCACAAAACCATACCATTCAGAAAAATTTCCTACCCAAATATGTGAGGTTCGCCTTTAGATTTGATAGGAAAAGCATTCATTATTAGTGCTTATGAGTGTACCGATAGCATTTAGATTCTAGAACTTGCGTTAGTGATGCATCCCGAGACCGCTAGTGAGACTACATTCGTGTAGTAGGATTTAATACATGATAAGAGGCATTAGGATCACCCTTGTGTTAAACCCGTATCATAATTACTTGATCATTTAAGTCATATTACTTGGCTAGTAAAGTCAATTAATTTTTCCCACACCTTAGCGTTGTACTCGTTTTTAGTACACGAAACCCCTAGTACTCCCCTCCGAGCCTAACTTTTCGTTTCTACCTTTAAGCATCTTACTTAAAGGAAGAATTTGTTACAACCGACTTAAATGTACAACCAAATCGCCTTAGCCTTCCGTGTATGCACTCATCTTTAGTGCATTATTGTTATTTGTTTAAACCCTTAGTTAATTATCTAATGATTACATGGTTGCTAAGTCGAGTCATATCTTGTACATATTGTTTTGGGATGATTGGGACTCATGCGTAAAGTACTTATGTTATGGAGTAATGGGGAAGAACATCTTATATTACCCCCATATGTGCGTTAATCTTAAAAGTACTCCAAGTGTTTTGATTATCTTAATTCGAGTCATTAGATTAGTTTATTGTAAAGTATGTAAAAATTCAAGTGTAAGGGGAATGTACATTCCCTACGATGTATTATTTTGGATGGTAGGGTAAGAGTGTATGCCAAAAAAAAAAAAAAAAAAAAAAATCGAAAAATAAATTTAATAGAAAAAAAAAGAAAGGAGAAAAAACATACGGACTACCATCCCGTTTCATTTTATGTTTTCCATTTCCATATTGTGATATATACTTTATTACACCCGAGAGATGTAAGTATCTAAACACTATTTGTGAGGTGCTAGTGTATGACCTCCGTGCTTGTCTTTGGTCTTTAGTGGAATGATTATTTGTTGTAATTACTTTTATATTAGTGTTAAATGACCCCTAACTTGTATTTTGATTAGAATAAAAGTGCATTTGCTTGAGGACAAGCAAATCTCAAGTGTAAGGGTATTTGATGAGGTGAAAAATGAACCGTTTTTAAGGGGTCATTTAAGCCCGAATTCGAATTTACTTGATCAAATATTGCCCTAAATTGTTCCTTTTGTCATTTTAGGTACTTTTGGTGTGAAATCTGGAAAAGGAAGCATTTTGGATGTTTTTGGAGCATAAAAGTGAAGAAAACGGCAAAGTCTTAATTTTCCTTTGTTGGGAACAGTACCTGATGGCGTCACGAGATTCTACATGACGGCGTCAAGAGCAATACAAGAAGTGGAAGTGGACTATACACGTGACGATCCAGAAAGTTTTGTACTAAGGAGATGATGGTGTCACCCAAGACCGTCATGGTCCAAGTATTAGTGACGGCCCAGAACAAAATTACACATGACGGCGTCAAAAGTGGATCTAGGCAATCCGATTTCATTATGGGCGGCGAGTTGACGGCGTCGCAGATTTCTTCTTGACGACGTCACCTTGTAAAATCTATATATAGTTTTCCAATTTTCATTCATTGGTGTGTAACTTTTAGGGAGCAACTTTGAGGAAAAACCCTAGTCTGATTTTCACAGCTTTTTCAAGGGTTTTTACCCTTTGAAACCTTTCATGTTAATTTGAGATAAGTACTCTTTCAATTCAATCAATATGTCTATGTGTTGCTTGAATATATCTTACATTTGTCTTCAATTTAACATGCTTGCCTAGATCCATTTTGTGTCTGCTTAGATGTAGTGAAACCTTGATGTTAATTATGGGTTAATTGTTTGTTTATAGTTGTTACGGATGATTGTATTCGATGTTAGGCTTAAGAAAACTGGCAGACTTCCATTGGTAACATGCTTGAACGTCTTAAGAAACATGATCGGAGGTGTACTACGATATTTGGTTGTATTTTATGCGTAGGAGAATTCTAATGATCCCATGTTAGGAGCTTCTAACAGCTCGACATAGTAGTGAAGTAGGATCCTATAGAGTTAGGGAATATTGTACACGGCCCTACGACAAGTATTAAGGAATACGACCCGTCATCTATGCAATTATAACAAACTATCAACCTGTAAAAGATATCTAGGGAGTAATGAAACCTAAGTAAACACAACTTTCCCCATTATTGTTACACCACATTAGTAATTAGATTTATTTTCATTTCTGTTATTTTATTTTGATTGCATCTTAGTTATTTTGGTTAGTTGGCTAGCAACTAATTCCGCCCATTCTTCCAAAAAACCGAGATTTTACTTGCTTTTCATAAAACCTAGAAATACAAAAAGAATCATCTATCACCTCTAGACCTAGTTTTTAGGCTTTCTAATCCTAGCGACACTATTCCTGAGTTGAACGATCAATCCCCCGGTACTTGTCACTATACTATACTACAACGATCAAGTACATTGCCTGGTGGGGGTTGTAAGCTTCTCGAGATCCCTCGAGAGGTAAAGCCTGGTGCGATTCTCACGTATCAATAACATGTAATATTTAATTGTTTATTTTGAAAATAAAACGTAATTCAAAAGCTAAATAAGAAAACATAATTCAAAGTGGTTATTATAGATAAATGTTTCTGTATGAAAAAATGCAATGACATTACAAAAGAGGAGTTGGTCAGTTTTGTAAAATAGTATAGTAAAGTAGTCTCTGAATTTAAACCTGTAAAACATCCTCATTGAATGAGTTTAATTCTTTTCATGCTACTGTTTTGCAACTATGATCTGTACCCGCTCCTTTGACTCAACACAGTTGACCCGTTACACGACCCATCACATTCATTTTTCTACCTCTGATCTTTAGCAACTCTTTACAGGTATACACTGATATTATTGGCATTAACGCCGACCAGTGTTCACCTTGATTTATTTTGCGTCGTTGGGTTTTTAAACATTGTCGATCGCTTTTGAATGGTTCAAGGTTTGAGACTCTCTTACGACTCAGTTTTTTCCACATTATATTGTTGTGACAAGGATGCATGGTGGAAGTTGTAGTGCTGGGTGGGATTAGCTAATAGGAAGTATTTGTGTGTAGGAGCCGGTTGGTAGAACTCCTGCTGTCGGCTAAAATAAATAGTTTCATATTTATAAATTCCTTTGTTTAAATCTGTTAGTGCATCGACAATTCCACTTAGAACTCTTGCGGTGTAAGAAAATTCTTGCAGGTTTGATTAGTGAACATCATTTAATATGAAAGGTCATCGGCATGATTTTTCTAACTGATAAAAAAAATAAGTTGAAGAAGCTGCCTACATTTACTTATGAGGAAAAAAAACTTTGGAGGTAAAAATTATATTTTGTTTCTCATATTAAACGAGTCTTCAGTTTCTTTCTTAGTTAAGTATAGATAATGTATTGACCAATTCACTTAAAAGTGAGTCCAATGGTTGAAACTTCAAGTTTAGTTTTTTAGTGAAATAGGGTCATTCAGTTTAAAATATCTAAATATTATGAATTTGTTTTTGCACATTATGAATGATGTTTTTCCAAACATTGTTTTACATATAATCTTTTGGGTGTTTGTTATCTGAAATTAAGATTCATTACACGAAAGCTTTGATTTTAACCGATTATAATGAGGTAAGCAACCAAAAAACAAAGTCATTTGTCTACAGGTTTTAGTTCTAATTATATTTCATAAACTGATGTTTAAAAAATTGTTGAATATAGATGGAGAATGTGATCTTTTTCTATACCAAGTTAGGTCTCATGAATTATTTTGTTATTATCAGCTATAACCCTTCCAAGCTTGATCTATTTGTGTATGCTCCTCGGTGCACTCTTCATAAGACGTCTGCATGGACCTATAGTCATATACCCTCAAGCATCACACACATGGTACTCCTAATATCAAGTGAGGTGAGTTTTTTGTTACACATGTGTAGAAATTATACTGTTCTTGAGAGAGTTTAATCTGGAAAATCCATTTTTTAATAGGGATTACTCTAAGACATAAGTGAATTAAGTTACATGCTTTTTCAAGTAGAAGTAAGTTTAAGGCGATTTACAAGAACTATGTTGTTCCAAAAAAATAAACACTTGCTCAAAATGGCGAGTGAGAATACTGAACTTCTACCTTTAATCACCAACAGAACATAACTTGGAATTTGGACGGATGTTAAAGTATCTCACATTCGACAAAAAATAGACATCACCATAATGAAGTTGTTGAGCCAAATGACCGATGTCATATGAGTTACGTTGTCACCAGTTGCTTGCAAATAATTTTGCCTATTGTATTGGGAAGCAATAATATATGTCTTACTCTATATCTAAAACATTTCTCTAATTTACTATAATTCGATGAACCGGTCATAGTGTGTGAAGTCAAGTGTGAAATTTCGTTCTTAATGCATATACTATGTTACAAAGAACTTTGTATATTTGATTGTTCTATAAATATTAACGCTCATTTAATTTCATTGTTAATGTATTCAATATAAAAATTGGTACTTTTATAGCTTATTTTATGTTAACTTAAGTGGTAGCGTAGGGATTGCACCAGGCTTTACCTCTCAAGGGATCTTGAGAAGCTTACAACCCCCACCAGGGAGTGTACCTGATCATTGTAGTATAGTATAGTGACAAGTACCGGGGAATTGATCGTTCAGCTAGGAATAGTGTCGCTAGGATTAGAAAACCTATATACTAGTTCTAGAGATGAGGGATGATTCTTTTTGTATTTTTATATTTTTAAGAAAGCAAGTAAAAATCTCGGGTTTGAAGGATTTGGGCAGAATTAGTTGCTAGTCAACTAACCCAATACTAAAGATGCAATCAAAATAAAATACTAAAATGAAAATAAACTATATTAAACTAAGGTTGTGAGCAATAAGTGGAGAAATGTGTTTACTTAGATTTCACAACTCCCTAGATATCTTTTACACGTTAATTACTTGTTATAGTTGCGTGGATGACGGATTGTATTCCTTCATACCATTCATGGGGTGGCGTACTTAACTCCCCAATCCTATGAGTGCCTACTTCACTCCTATGTCGAGCCGGCTAAGAAGCTCCTAACATGGGATCATTAGAATTTACTCATGCATTAAATACAACCAATAAAACCTAGTACACATCGGTTCATATTTCCTAAGACATTCAAGCATGTTACCATTTGGAGATCTGCTAGTTTTCTTAAGCCTAACATTGAAATCATTCATCCAATACAACCATAAACAAGTAATCAACACATAATCAACATCTAGGTTTCACTAGATCTAAGCAAACACAAGATAAATCTAGCCTAGCATGGTGGAATCAAGACAAGCACAAGATATAGACAACCAACACATAGACATATTGATTGAATTAAAAGAATACTTATCTCAATAACACATGTAAGCATTCAAGGGCTGAAAACCCTTGAAAAAGCAGTAAAATACGTATATGGTTCGGCCTTAGGGTTTCTCCAAACTTGTTCCTCTTTATGAATGAAAATTAGAAAACTAAATATAGATAATAGAGGCTGACGGTGTCAAGAACAACCTTGTGACGCCGTCATCTCGCCGCCAAAAGAATTCTCGGACTGCCTTGATCTACATCTGACGCCGTCATGTATTCCATTTTTCCAGGCCGTCACACATTTAACTCTTGACGCTCTACTTTGTCACGCCTTCATTTCTGCACTGGGTCGTCATGATCTTTACTCTTGACGCCGTCAGGAAAGTACTCTTGACGCCGTCAAACACTGTTCCCAGCTTGGAAAATTAAGTCTTTGGCGTTTTCTTCACTTTTATGCTCCAAAAACGTCTGAATTGCTTCCTTTTTCCAGATTTCACTCCCAAAGTACCTAAAATCACAAAAGGAACGATTTAGGGCAATATTTGATCAAATAAATTCAATTCTGGGCTTAAATGACCCCCTAAAAGTGGTTCATTTTTCGCCTCATCATATACCATTACACTTGAGATTTGCTTGTCCTCAAGCAAATGCGCTTTTATTCTAATCAAAATACAAGTTAGGGGTCATTTAACACTAATATAAAAGTAATTACAACAAATATTCGTTCCACTAAAGACCAAAGATAAGCACGGAGGTCATACACAAGCACCTCACAAATAGTGTTTAGATACTCACATCTCTCGGGTGTAATAAAGTATAAATTACAATATGGAAATGGAAGATATCTCTCACTACCTGTCATAGCAAAATAGATTACCATAGGCTTGGGAAAGGATCAAACCTCCACCACATGGCGTAAGCACCTAGGATAAACTATCAAGGAGGTCTTTCAAAGGGTTGTAACGTTAGGTGTAGGGATATGAAATACATTGTTTTGTTGGATATAGGCAGTCTTTACTGGTAGCGAGTTAACAATCTTGGTTAATTACATGTACAATGTGGCATTGCTAAGCCAAGACTAGACTTGACTTAAGCTAATAAATGAAAAATGACAAAAACATAAAATAAACATAGAATGAAATGGGATAGTAGTCCATATGTTTTTTTCTCTTTTCTTTTTCTATTTTTTTTTCTTTTCCTTTTTTCTTGATTTTTCGATTTTTATTTATTTATTTATTTATTTTGCATACACTCTTACCCTACCATCCAAAATAATACATCATAGGGAATGAACATTCCCCTTACACTTGAATTTTTACATACTTTACAATTAACTAATCTAATGACTCGAATCAAGATAATCAAAACACTTGGAGTACTTTTAAGATTAACGCACATATGGGGGTAATAAATGATGTTCTTCCCCATTACTCCATAAAATAAGTACTTTACCCATGAGTCCCAATCGTCCCAAAACAATATGTACAAGGATATGACTCGACTTAGCAAGCATGTAATCAATTAGATAGTTAACTTAGGGTTTAACAAATAACAATAATGCACTAAAAATGAGCGCATACACGGAAGGCTAAGGCGATTTGAGTGTACATTTAAGTGGGGTGTAACAAATTCTTCCTTTAAGTAAAATGCTTAAATTTAGAAACGAAAGGATAGGCTAGGAGGGGTGTACTAGGGGTTTCGTGTACTAAAAATGAGTACAACGCTAAGGGTGTGGGAAAAATTAATTGACTTAACTAGCCAAGTAATATGACTTAAATGGTCAAGTAATCATGATACGGGTTTAACACAAGGGTGATCCTAATGCCTCTTATCATGTAGTAAATCCTACTACACGAATGTAGTCTCCCTAGCGGTCTCGGGATGCATCACTAACGCAAGTTCTAGAATCTAAATGCTACCGATACACTCATAAGCACTAATAGTAAATGCTTTTCCTATCAAATCTAAAGGTGAACCTCACATATTTGGGTGGAAAATTTTTCTGAAAGTACGGTTATGTGCTAGTCATAAAATCTCCTATCTATGAGACGCTTGCTATGGCTAAAGTTTCACTCCTAAATGTTGTAAAAAAATTTAAATTTGGCGCTAAAATTGCACTAACAAATATTTCTCATAGTTTTATTACACATCTACTATTAAACAAACAAACTCAAGCGAAAGTGTATTTGTAAGGTATCATCATTTGACCCTCCCCTTACACTTAGGATGAACATTGTCCCCAATGTTCAAGTAAAGAATGTAAAAGTGAAATAAGTAAAACAAATGAAAGCAAATACTCCCCTGATTCGTTCGGTATGGATAATAAGGTGGCCAGGTTAAATCTTCCTCCAAGAAAATGAACAATCAAAGCTTCCCTTCTAGAATAATAATCATCTTCTTGTCATACATAACCTGTAAATCCTGAAAAAAAAAAACAAACAAAGCAACCTCGCATAAAATCGGCAGCAATCTACATAAGTTACTAAATCCTAGAAAACAAAATAAGATATAATGCTTGTGGAATGAAGTTTGCAGATTTTCTGGAGATTATAAAACTTAATAATTCAGCAAAAACTTTAAGACTCCGTTAGAAAAACAAAACTGGTAAAATTTCCATATTTTTACACGTGACGCCGTCAAGAGCAAGCTCATGACGCCGTCAGAAGTGACCTGCAGAAATTCTTGTGTTAAGTTTCCGGAAAATTTCTGAAAAAACTTGGTCCTACTTCTTGGAAAATCCTGCAAAACTTCATTATGACTCAATACAAGCATTTGACTCTAACAAATACGAATATACACGTTCACTTAATATTGTGGAGAATCATGATCGGTTTGTTTCTTAAAAACATATTTGGGGTTTCCCCTTCCACTTATTTTTTTGCAAAAATACTTTTAGGTGGAGTTAAGACTAGGCTAAACAACAAAGTAAAGTATTTCCACTTTTTAGTTTAGAAACATGATCTACCAACAATAAAAATAAAGCATGCATACGGAAGCAAATAACAAACAAACAAAATAAAATCACACAAAGCATGGGTTGCCTCCCAAGAAGCGCTTTTCTTTATTTATGAGTCTTGTAGCTAGACTCAAGGTTATGGGTTACTACGTGACTTCATCATTGGTTTCACTCTCTAGGTCTTCTTTTAAACTAGTATCGCTTTCATAGTGTAGGTACTTCGGGTCTTCGAACTCGAAGACATCTTCTCGATACTTAGAACCAAGTTTACTAACATCTTTAAAGAACCCACATGATAAATCGGAAGTGTTCTTACATCCTCTCCGCACATCATCATCACACAAAATAAGTTGGGAACTTAGCCTATCAAGCCCGTCACAATCTATTTCCTTAAGGTCTTTTCTCTTGTACGGCGTTTGGTACGAAACCCTCCTAATTCCATCAGCGAAGGTCATGATTCCGTTCCGGTCATCAACTATCAAATTAGTGATTTCACAAAAGTGTGCTCCAAAAATGACTTGTGATAACCTAGGGTCGACATAGTCTTCGATGTTGTCCACAATCGTGAATTCCATAGTGAATGCCATATTTCCTACGAACACCTGGATTTCATGATGTTTACCAACCACTTTCTCTCCCTTGTAAATCATTCCCCATCTGCAGATATTGTTATAATGGAATAGGGACATAAAATTCTTAGGCATGAATATGTTAATGTAGACGTTATCAAAGTACTTATGACCGATCATGCAGGGAATTTTGAGATTATTCAGATCACGCCTCCTTATCTTCCCAGATTCTCCGTCCCCTGCTCCATATACATTCTGTAACAATTCGCAATTTCAGGTTAACTTTTATTCCCGAAAATTTTACTATTCACTTTTCACTATTCATCTCAGAAATTTTTATTTCATATTCTCGTAAGTTAAACTATTTTAACGATAATCCGAGAGTTTGACGCTCGTCGGATCATTTCTGCAAAAATCACAAAGCCGTGTCCGAGATTTACTTTTAGGTTTAAACGTCCTTCCAGCATCCCGATATATCCATAAAACATTATAAACAATAGAAATATGATTTTCTCTCATTTTAGGACAATTCCAAAAGTTTCGGAATTTTACGTTTTTCAGTTCAGCGTTTTACGCGAATTACGCGTTTTAGACCCGTGTTTCCAGTTTTTAGCAGGGTTTTAGCACCCGATAGAACCTACCACTCATTTTATATTTTATTATGGACTATATTGACATGTTTAACAATACTTTCAAATTTCATATTTTTACGATACCCGGTTTTACGTTTTGAGGCTTAATCATTTACGGTTAGCGATTTACGGAGTCAAAACTAGCTACATACTTAGGATAATACCATCAAAAGTCCACACCTTGTTCTCCAAGTTCATGAACCGCCACTAGGGGGGGGGGCATTCACACTTGTGGCATGATCTCATGACTTTAGCCATTAGATCAAGATTTAATTACAACTTTGTCACCAAGTTTATGTAAGTTCCTAGTAACCTTCCTAACCTCCTCGTTCATAGTATAAATAGCAAGCTAATCCCTTCCATTCTCATCAATAAAAAAACGCCACAACACAATCCCTAACTCCATGATCCTTTGATCTTCCAACTACAAGTTACACTACAAAGTTCAAGGTCTTAGTATTCTCTACCTAGTTCTTAAGTTTGTTTGGTGATTCCATGGTTGAATTAGGAGCTACACAAGGTAATTAGGGGCTGAAGTTAAATGGTTTTCACAAGGTTTATATCAAGTCTATCAATGGTTACAAGAGTTATGGTGAAGGGTTTACAAGCATAGGTTTAGTGTCCTAGTTCATATTTGACTTCCTTTCTTAAGTGAAAGCCAAAAGTTGTAAGAAACCCTTATACACTTTCTTGCTCAATATCATTTTCATGCTCTTTGTGTTCTTTTCATGCTATATATGTTCTTGTTATTGTGTTCATGATGTTTAAAAATGGATAAAACGAGTATTGGTATACATATGTTAACTTATGACAAGCAAACAAGCAAACTAGTGATTTTTATGGAAAACCACGACCACAATAGTATAACTTTGATATTTGACACTTACTTACTGTTAAAGAGGACTTAACAAGGAAAACATAGCAATTTGAATCACCCAAAACGAGTACACGAGTCAAAAGTTATGACCATTTGAAGTTAGCGAAACCAAAACGGCAAAACTGCCTAAATAGCATTCTTATCAAATTTTGATTTTGAAAGTCCCACTTCTGGTCCGATTCATCAAAAAGTTAAAACACGAAAGTTTTCCCGGAACAACGTTTTCGTTCAGGAACAAAGAAGCTCGAGCCCTGAAAACGCTTTCCGAGCGATAATTTCTTCAAATTCTTAACAGTCCATTTTTAGACCAAAGTCACTATATTATAGTTATGAATTACTAAGACCAAGAGGTCTAATGACCTAAAGCCAAGACCACAACCATGGCTAAAGCCAAGGTTGAGTCTCAAGACCATGGTAACAATGACCAAGGTCACGGCAAAGCCACGGCTAAAGACCATATAACTTTTAAAGATCAAAACTTATATATATGTTATCAAATACTACAATAGTAGGGAGCCTCATGTGAGGAGTTCATTAAGTAAGCCGTCGAGACGAGTTGTGGATTTACGAATTAAAGTGTCCTGGCCCCTCGAACGTTTACTCCATGACTTCTGAATTATGTCGGCCTGAACGGTAGTAAGAGATATACAACCTATACATGTTTCATAAACCATTTATATTCAACGACTTACACTTTATACTAAGTACTACATCATGAACATTATGCAAGACATATATGGGTAATTCTTCATATTCTTAGACGTTACTCCAAACCTAAGTTGCAACGTTTTATTATAGGCTGCTCTTAGAGACTTTCGCGTTTCGACTATCACTATCATTTCTCATTACATAGACTTAAGGTGAGTCATAGCCCCTACTCTTTTCGTACTTGTTTTAACTCTTTGGGGGGGATACATGCACAACTACTTGCTTACTTGTACAAATACTCAAAACATTTATACTTGATTGTTTCATACTTGATTGTCTTATACTTGATTGCATTATACTTGATTTCATACATACATGACTGTCTTATCTTTGGGAAGTGGCTCCCAGTAAACTTTTATCTTTGGGAAGTGGCTCCCAGTTTTCTTTGGGAAGTGGCTCCCAGTTGTCTTTGATACTTCCTAACATTTATGAATGTTGGATACATCATAAAAGTGAGGTCTTCGGAGATGAAGTAGAGACTCACTACTAATTGCTTAATTGTCTTGATGAACTTATACATGTCTTTATTATACTATATGTTAGCAGTGGGTTGTGAACACACAGGTTACATGTCTCTTAAGGCGGGACTTGTAACTGAGTGGATTCACAATGCCTTTGCTATGTGAACATTCTTTTGAGGCTTTTTCAACTGTTTTAAGACAAACTCTATGAACTCACCAACCATTGTGTTGACACTTTAGCATGTTTATCTCAGGTTAGTAAGACGATAGCTAGTGCGTGGAACTTAGAGTCAAGCTGCATATTCTGAAGACTTACGCTTTTATCAATTACCATTCAAAACTTTGTATACATTTATGTATCATACTTTGGAATCTCATGTTTGTAACTTTAAATTCATTAATCGAATGGTAACTTTTCAAAACGTCTCATTTAGAGTTCATTTTCTATAACTTGTACTTTGTATTATGAAGTAGCACCCCTGTGACACAGTCTTCCGCTGCGGTATTTTGGGGGTGTTACAGATTGGTACCAGAGCCTTGGTTATAGAGAACTAGGTTGCATTTAGTGCCTAGACTATAACTGCTATATACGTTGGGACCTTACTCTTTATTTGCCTTACACACACTACATACACATACGCTTTTTGGTAGTTGTTGGTTTAGTTCCACGCTGTTAGATGATGTGACTTTAGTATTATAAGGAGCCCTAGAGATTAGTCGAGTCATTAAAAACACAGAGCTCAGCAATAACTAATTAGTTAACTTGATCTTGTGATAGTTCTTGTTTGATGAGACACAAGATTTAAGTTAAATAATATTATTGCTTAGCTTTAGGGAATTGATGGCTTGATTATCTTACTATCGGCCTCAGAAGGCGGATTTTGTGTCGGAAATTCTTAAGTAGGATGTTTTAGAATCTCCTTATTTAAATGGATTGGGACGCCTCTTCATTTAAATAAAGAAATTGTAAATCACCGAACCATAAGTTTATGAGACCTTACTTACATAAATTTGGACGCTTCTTTATGTAAGTAATGTGTTATAAATAAGTGGGCTTAATTGTAGCCGATACAACTCCTTAACCACAACCTTAGACGAATCAGAGTGAACACCACTATATTAGAAATCCCGAATTCTCTTAGACACACCGTAAGTAGTTAACATCAACTGAACTTCGGGACGAAGTTCTCCTTAAGGGGTAGAGACTGTAACAATTCGCAATTTCAGGTTAACTTTTATTCCCGAAAATTTTACTATTCACTTTTTACTATTCACTTTTCACTATTCATCTCAGAAATTTTTATTTCATATTCTCGTAAGTTAAACTATTTTAACGATAATCCGAGAGTTTGACGCTCGTCGGATCATTTCTGCAAAAATCACAAAGCCGTGTCCGAGATTTACTTTTATGTTTAAACGTCCTTCCAGCATCCCGATATATCCATAAAACATTATAAACAATAGAAATATGATTTTCTCTCATTTTAGGACAATTCCAAAAGTTTCGGAATTTTACGTTTTTCAGTTCAGCGTTTTACGCGAATTACGCGTTTTAGACCCGTGTTTCCAGTTTTTAGCAGGGTTTTAGCACCCGATAGAACCTACCACTCATTTTATATTTTATTATGGACTATATTGACATGTTTAACAATACTTTCAAATTTCATATTTTTACGATACCCGGTTTTACGTTTTGAGGCTTAATCATTTACGGTTAGCGATTTACGGAGTCAAAACTAGCTACATACTTAGGATAATACCATCAAAAGTCCACACCTTGTTCTCCAAGTTCATGAACCGCCACTAGGGGGGGGGCATTCACACTTGTGGCATGATCTCATGACTTTAGCCATTAGATCAAGATTTAATTACAACTTTGTCACCAAGTTTATGTAAGTTCCTAGTAACCTTCCTAACCTCCTCATTCATAGTATAAATAGCAAGCTAATCCCTTCCATTCTCATCAATAAAAAAATGCCACAACACAATCCCTAACTCCATGATCCTTTGATCTTCAAACTACAAGTTACACTACAAAGTTCAAGGTCTTAGTATTCTCTACCTAGTTCTTAAGTTTGTTTGGTGATTCCATGGTTGAATTAGGAGCTACACAAGGTGATTAGGGGCTGAAGTTAAATGGTTTTCACAAGGTTTATATCAAGTCTATCAATGGTTACAAGAGTTATAGTGAAGGGTTTACAAGCATAGGTTTAGTGTCCTAGTTTATATTTGACTTCCTTTCTTAAGTGAAAGCCAAAAGTTGTAAGAAACCCTTATACACTTTCTTGCTCAATATCATTTTCAGGCTCTTTGTGTTCTTTTCATGCTGTATATGTTCTTGTTATTGTGTTCATGATGTTTAAAAATGGATAAAACGAGTATTGGTATACATATGTTAACTTATGACAAGCAAACAAGCAAACTAGTGATTTTTATGGAAAACCACGACCACAATAGTATAACTTTGATATTTGACACTTACTTACTGTTAAAGAGGACTTAACAAGGAAAACATAGCAATTTGAATCACCCAAAATGAGTACACGAGTCAAAAGTTATGACCATTTGAAGTTAGCGAAACCAAAATGGCAAAACTGCCTAAATAGCATTCTGATCAAATTTTGATTTTGAAAGTCCCACTTCTGGTCCGATTCATCAAAAAGTTAAAACACGAAAGTTGTCCGGAACGACGTTTTCGTTCAGGAACAAAGAAGCTCGAGCCCTGAAAACGCTTTCCGAGTGATAATTTCTTCAAATTCTTAACAGCCCATTTTTAGACCAAAGTCACTATATTATAGTTATGAATTACTAAGACCAAGAGGTCTAATGACCTAAAGCCAAGACCACAACCATGGCTAAAGCCAAGGTTGAGTCTCAAGACCATGGTAACATTGACCAAGGTCACGGCAAAGCCACGGCTAAAGACCATATAACTTTTAAAGATCAAAACTTATATATATGTTATCAAATACTACAATAGTAGGGAGCCTCATGTGAGGAGTTCATTAAGTAAGCCGTCGAGACGAGTTGTGGATTTATGAATTAAAGTGTCCTGGCTCCTCGAACGTTTACTCCATGACTTCTGAATTATGTCGGCCTGAACGGTAGTAAGATATATACAACCTATACATGTTTCATAAACCATTTATATTCAACGACTTAAACTTTATACTAAGTACTACATCATGAACATTATGCAAGACATATATGGGTAATTCTTCATATTCTTAGACGTTACTCCAAACCTAAGTTGCAACGTTCTATTATAGGCTGCTCTTAGAGACTTTCGCGTTTCGACTATCACTATCATTTCTCATTACATAGACTTAAGGTGAGTCATAGCCCCTACTCTTTTCGTACTTGTTTTAACTCTTTGGGGGGGATACATGCACAACTACTTGCTTACTTGTACAAATACTCAAAACATTTATACTTGATTGTTTCATACTTGATTGTCTTATACTTGATTGCATTATACTTGATTTCATACATACATGACTGTCTTATCTTTGGGAAGTGGCTCCCAGTAAACTTTTATCTTTGGGAAGTGGCTCCCAGTTTTCTTTGGGAAGTGGCTCCCAGTTGTCTTTGATACATCCTAACATTTGCGAAAGTTGGATACATCATAAAAGTGAGGTCTTCAGAGATGAAGTAGAGACTCACTACTAATTGCTTAATTGTCTTGATGAACTTATACATGTCTTTATTATACTATATGTTAGCAGTGGGTTGTGAACACACAGGTTACAAGTCTCTTATGGCGGGACTTGTAACTGAGTGGATTCACAATGCCTTTGCTATGTGAACATTCTTTTGAGGCTTTTTCAACTGTTTTAAGACAAACTCTATGAACTCATCAACCATTGTGTTGACACTTTAGCATGTTTATCTCAGGTTAGTTAGACGATAGCTAGTGCGTGGAACTTAGAGTCAAGCTGCATATTCTGAAGACTTACGCTTTTATCATTTACCATTCAAAACTTTGTATACATTTATGTATCATACTTTGGAATCTCATGTTTGTAACTTTGAATTCATTAATCGAATGGTAACTTTTCAAAACGTCTCATTTAGAGTTCGTTTTCTATAACTTGTACTTTGTATTATGAAGTAGCACCCCTGTGACACAGTCTTCCGCTGCGGTATTTTGGGGGTGTTACACATTCCCCTCAAGGGAAGGATGATACTCGTATACCTCCTCATTACCCCTACGAAAAATTACCTTCTTAACATTATTGGTGAACAATGCACTTCCATCCTTCTCATCAAGGATTACTCCCGATTCATTGATAAATGGTTTCCCAAGAACAAGGTTGGTTAATGTTCGATTGGTGAGAGGGTCCACGTCATCGACCACAGTGAGGTCAATATTGTAAACAAGCTCTCCAATTATAATTGATACATTTTTTATTACCCTTGCATTATTGACTCTCTTGCACACAATGTGTTCTGGGAAGGCTTCGTGGTATAGGGAAAGGGGTATTATGTTGTCTGGGAAGCTAGGATCTGTATGACTATCGGTTAAGAGCTTTTCCTTAATGGTGCAGGAGATCTTAAAAACTTTAGGGCTGCTTTCATTAGTCTTATAGCTACTCCCACTGGTAACATCCTCCATTTTTCTCTCGGGCTCCTCTAAAATAGATTTACCCAAAATGGCTGGATTTCTCGTATGCTCTTCCGATCTCTCTTTCCCTTCATCCGATTTGCTAGATTCTTGTGCGGCGCACTGCTCGGATGAGTTGGTAGGGCTTCTGGCCAAATCGTGGTCCACCCTTGAGGTCTCATCTTTAGCTGTATGACCAATTTTTTCAGTTTGTTGTTGGTTCAGGTTAGGTGTAGAAGCAGATATCGTGGTGATGGTATTTACGAAATGGATTGGTTCTAGGGGGTTGACAGTTTCTTTTTCTTTTGGTGATAGATGTTTGAATAGCTTACTAGGGCTTTTTATTTTCACAGGGGAGGTTGGCAGACTCATGATGGTAACAAATTTGACCTCATCAATGTGATTAGGTTTATTAACAGCGTGTGCTCTTTGATAGCAGTTAACAGATTACAAATCTTGTTATTCATATCGGCCTGCTGTTGTCTAAATTTAGCCTTGAGCGTAGAGAGCTGTAATTCTTGAGATAGAATGAATTTTCGCAAAGCATCTTCACAGCTTTGCCTAGGAATGCTTTGTGATGGAAAATGCTCGGACCAAGTGAGTGGTGAGGAGTCATTGAAGGATACGCTCCGCGTTTGGTACGACCCTCTGAAATTAGGTATATCCTTTCATGCCTCATAGGCCTCGTCAGAATTTTGAGGGCTCGACCCACGTGTGACGATGTGAATTCGTTATAAGCACGTTTTGGAAGCTCCATGCAGTTGTGAGTCTCGTGAGGGCCATTACACAATTTACATGTAGAAGCGATTCTGCTTACTTGGCTTGAAGGCTTTTGAGCTTCGTAAAATTTCATGAGAGACTTGTCTCGACCTTCAAGTTCCATGATCCTAAGGTCGGGAGTGCTAGAGTTATTCGAAGGCAAAGATATTGCCTTGACCGTTTTGTTCAAATCACGGGGATCATTCCAACTTTCGTTGTCATATAGAGCAAGATCTTCTATGAGTTCCCATGATTGTTCCGCACTTAGATCACATAGCTTACCACCGGCTGATTGGTCAATGGCTCGCCTCGTGGAAAGATCGATATGGTCATAAAAGATTTGGACTTGGAGCCAAAGATCTATGCCATGATGAGGGACTTTTTGGAGTAAGTCCTTGAAACGAGTCCATGCTTCATAAAGAGATTCATTTTGACGTTGTTGGAACATCAAGATGTCATTTCTAAGCTTAGTAGTTCTCTCCGGTGGGAAAAATTGAGCAAGGAAATGAGTGGTGAGATCATCCCATGTGGTGATGGATACCGCGGGTAAACGCTCAAGCCATTGACTAGCTTGATCCCGTAGAGAGAATTGGAATAGGCATAATCGGGTTGTCTCTCTAGTTTCAACATCTAGGTCTATGGAATCTACGATTTTTAGGAAGTCCTTAAGATGTTGGTTTAGATCTTCGGAATGAAGTCCATGAAATGCACATCCGCTTTGCACCAACCGGATGGTGTCGGATCGCAAGGGGGTCACATTGGCTCCGGTGAGCTCAATGGTGTTTCGATAGCCTTGGTGGCTAGGTCGGGAATACTCTCCTAAGGTTCGGGGCCTAAGAGGTTCTAGTGGTGGGTTTTGTTGTGGTGGGATGACGAGTTCAAAGATGTTCCCATCGTTCATGATGTCGGGTGGTGAAGAGTTACGACCAAAACACGAAGAAATAAGATAGACTATAGAAAACCTAAAAATAAAAATAAAATCTTACTAGAAAGGAATCTAGCAAGTACGCCTAATAAAAAGAGATTCTAACCTAGACAATAACTATTCCCCGGGCTGCGGCGCCAAAAACTTGGTAGCGTAGGGATTGCACCAGCCTTTACCTCTCAAGGGATCTTGAGAAGCTTACAACCCCCACCAGGCAGTGTACCTGATCGTTGTAGTATAGTATAGTGACAAGTACCGGGGGATTGATCGTTCAGCTAGGAATAGTGTCGCTAGGATTAGAAAACCTAAATACTAGTTCTAGAGATGAGGGATGATTCTTTTTTGTATTTTTATATTTTTAAGAAAGCAAGTAAAAATCTCGGGTTTGAAGGATTTGGGCGGAATTAGTTGCTAGTCAACTAACCCAATACTAAAGATGCAATCAAAATAAAATACTAAAATGACAATAAATTATATTAAACTAAGGTTGTGAGCAATAAGTGGAGAAATGTGTTTACTTAGATTTCACTACTCCCTAGATATCTTTTACACGTTAATTACTTGTTATAGTTGCGTGGATGACGGATTGCATTCCTTAATACCATTCATGGGGTGGCGTGCTTAACTCCCCAATCCTATGAGTGCCTACTTCACTCCTATGTCGAGCCGGCAAAGAAGCTCCTAACATGGGATCATTAGAATTTACTCATGCATTAAATACAACCAATAAAACCTAGTACACATCGGTTCATGTTTCCTAAGACGTTCAAGCATGTTACCATTTGGAGATCTACCAGTTTTATTAAGCCATCAGGAAAGTACTCTTGACGCCGTCAAACACTGTTCCCAGCTTGGAAAATTAAGTCTTTGGCGTTTTCTTCACTTTTATGCTCTAAAAACGTCCGAATTGCTTCCTTTTCCAGATTTCACTCCCAAAGTACCTAAAATCACAAAAGGAACGATTTAGGGCAATATTTGATCAAATAAATTCAATTCCGGGCTTAAATGACCCCCTAAAAGTGGTTCATTTTTCGCCTCATCATTATGTTTTTTAAAGATATTCATAAGGCTTCCTCTCATATTCAATAACAGTTAATTTCCTTTCGTTCTTAATACATATGTTTCGTAATTGTACTACACTTCTTTCGGTACAAAAAAAATTCCAACGATATTTATATATATAAATTTGGTATGTTTATAGCTTATATTTCGTTAACTTAAGCTTTTCAACCACCCTTCTTTCGCTATAGTAAAGTATGCCAACGATATTTATATATAAAAATTTGGTATGTTTATATCAATATTATTAACAATACTGATTTTTTTGTCAATAACAAACTTCCAATTTTAAAGATTTTGCTTTTATATACATTTAAAATTTATTCTTAGCCATATCATTTCTTTTAAACTCTTTTTATCTAAACCCTATATATACTATCAACTATAATAAAAATACATTTGCCTATACAATTTTTTCTAAGCCTTCTTTGAAAAAGCTTAGATGGATCAACACAAGAAGTCATCAAAGGTGATTAATGTATGAAGTTCTAACCATCCTTATAACAATACTTACTCATCTATTTAACTTCGTTAATTAAGGTCCTAACTAATAAAACTACTTTATAGGCCAATGATATATGTCCAAGTTTGTTCATCCCAGATAACCTCTCAGTTGTGAAAGAAAATACATTGTTTCGATTAATCACTGCTTTAAGTTATTCCAAATCAGTTCTAAATGGGCAAATAAGTATGGTAAGCAATACCAAACACCCCCATATGCTCCAAAGATTACAGCTTTTTCATTTCATCTTTTTTTTTTATTTGATTTATGTGTCGATTTGATGGTTTGGCACTACCGGGGTAACCACTGAAGCGAAAAATAAATAAATCTTATTTTCATATTTGCTGTTGTGATCAGTATCTTTCTATATATAATTTTTAGTTCTCAGTTTGGGAGCGTCTTGAAGAAGAACATCAATAATCTTCAAGGCCTATTATCTGAGGTTCAATCATTTGCTTGAAAAACAAGCTACAATAATGGATCAATTGAAGCATGGAGATGAAGTGACTATGTCCAGTGGAACTCATATGCAACAAAATAAGTTGCTTTCCGCTTTAAAGTCTTGCTAAAAATAAAAAATGATAGTCGAAACATAAATCACAAGGGCAATTACAAAATTAAAGTCTTATTTCTTTGTATTTTGCACCAAAGCACTAAAATAAGTGGTCGTTAAATTGTTTAAATTAAAACTCTAGAATGTATACAGGTAAATATCGTCTATAAACAAAATACAATACTATAGTAAATTAATTGACATGTATTTGAATTGTATACCACGTATACAATACGAAGACTTAAACTAAATATTGCAAGAACTTATCTTTCAAATGCAAAATTTGGTTTTAGCACCACAAAGTACTAAAAAATACATACAATTTAAAAAATATCTGTATACAAGTAAAGATTGTCTATAAACAAAATACAACACTATAGTAAATTAATTAACAAGTATTTGAATTGTATACCACGTGTAAAATACGAAGACTTAAAATAAATATTGCAATAACTTATCTTTAAAATGCAACAATTGGTTTTAGCACCGCAAAGTACTAAAAAATAAATACAATTTAGAAAATATCTTCCTCGAATGTTAATTACTGTTAGCTGATATCATTTAAAAAAGTAAAGCATATACATATCGCATACTAAACAAAAAATAACAATAAACATGTTTAAGATAAACAATAACAATAAAAGAACACTATAAGTAGATTAAAATTAAAAATATTATAATTAAATTAAAATATAAAATTACAAGTCATGCCCGCCCATTGGGCGGGCTTTGAGACTAGTGTGTGTGTGTATATATATATATATATATATATATATATATATATATATATATATATATATATATATATATATATATATATATATATATATATATATATATATATATATTGTTATCTTTAGTTGAGCTATTTTTATATACTAGCATAAGTTTCTTTCATGCCTTGGAGTAAGGATCCAGTGAGAAGAAAACTTGAAATGAGAAGAATGAGAAATAGCTATAACCACATATTTGAGATGCATCGACTTGAATTAGATGCATCTCTAATCATTTATATGCATCCCAATTAGTTTCGAAAGTGATTTTGAAGTGAAAAAGATGCAAAGTAGTACTAGCAACAAATTTGACTCGTAGAGGATGAAAAATACATAGGATTCTTCTAACTTGATGAAATGCATCTAATATATATATATACATCTAATTTTTAGCTAGAGAATATATTATTGTGCATCTAAAAGATTAATAATGCATCTAATTCAAATCGATAGATCTCTAACGTGTACTTATAGCTATTTCTCATCCTTCTCATTTTAAGGTTTCTTCTCATTTGATCCTAAGTCTCATGCCTTGTTGCTATGTGTTAGTTATTAGTTTTTCAGCTTATGCGTAAATAGCACTTAGACTAGACTTCTTGCACTAAGTTGCGTAATTGATTTTGCATTGCATATAGGTATAGATCACTTTTCTTGCATATGTGTTTTCGATGTCTTACAATTTTAGGATGCTTTAATAACCTTCTTAGGAATGGAAACTAACTTGGTCAATCATGTGCGTCAAAAGATATTGTCTTACACAATTAATTTTCCAAAGGTTTAAGTATAAAAAGTATATCACCGCATAATACTTAACACTTTCATCAAATCAGTAACATGATCTCTAAAACATCACACCTTCGTGTCTTGCTTGACCATGAGTTGTCTAATCAAGATAAAAGATCATATAATACAGTAGTATTTAATTAAAAGAAAATGTTTTAAACTTGCTTTAATCTAACACACATACAAATGTTTTAAACATTTAGTATTTTACGTATGTTGTATAAAAATAGTTAAGATAATTATTTTTAATACTGATGAGGTGTTGAAAAACTAAGAATATTATTCTTAATAATATAAGTTGTTTTTCACAAATAAAAATAAATGACAATATCGAAGCAGTGACTTAATATGTCATTAACCTCACACATACTAGCTACTAGTATTAGAATAGATTGAACACATTCCCTAAATTTTTATTTTCTTTTTAAAAGGAGCGATCGTGGGGGTCAACAAAGATTTTGAGTACATATCAATTCATTATTCAATTTATGATTGATACCATTATCGAATCTAATTGACAAGTTTTCGAGTATGGACATGAAATTGAAGTTATTGTTTGTTTAGCTTCAAGATAACATCAAAATATTATGAAATATAATCTACATGCTCAATCACACTCGATTGTTATGAATATAACGACGTCCTCTCAAGACAAAAATAATATGCATCGGATCATAACTCACACTTGTGTTGAAGATGCCATATTAAGTCTCATTGTCGAATGGTTGTGTTCCAAACTTAATCTAATATGTTTAAAAGATGCATAAAATACACAACTAAGTAGGATTGACAAATTAGATGTTTCATCCGAAAATTCAAGTAATTTACTTTGCAATGCAATTAGTAAATGTGTCATTTCCGAAAAACCAAACACGAGCAAACAAACACCATATGTAAACTTTGCTCATGAATGAATCAACACTCAAAATCACATGTCTAGTAAAAGTGTCACACATAATATGTTATTAACTATTATGTAAGTCATCTATCTTTGAGAATATCACATGTATTTTTCTTATCAAAAGATTGACAAAGAATAACTTATATCCTATGCATCTTATTTTCCTTGTCACATGAATGGTTATGTTACAAGAGAATACATTGCATATTGTTAGCAAATATAGGATATTAGAAGTTTAATAATAACCCAATACAACATGTGTCATTGCATAAACAAGTAAAATTGGTCATACACTAAAGTACTTGTTTTACTAAGCATTTATAATAGTGATAAGTTTCCTCTTAGAAAATGATATTTGTTAAAATATACAATATGTCTCATTTAAAATATAATACTCACAAGATCTATTGAGGTAAATAACCTTTACTAGATTCTTCACTCAAGATATGCTATGACGCATTCTTGAAACACTCTCGATGTAGTAAATTCTACATTATATCACATTAAAACATCTCTTGGATCTAAGAAAATCAAATCATGTTAAAGTAACATGTAACAACTCAACAAAAGAAGATGTCGTCCAAGAGATCTTAAAATGCATCATCTAAACCAAATAATCTCTAAATCTCAAACACGAAATTGAAACATTTTGCTTGCCTTTGTTAGGATATTGTGTAAGACGTGTCATCTTTATGCACATTTTTTTCTTTTTGAAATATGTCTAGTAGAGTCATACTAGACCACGTAGTAGCAAAATAAGTTAATGTCATCTTTGCTACACTTCGATAGGCAAATATAGGAATTTCACTTTTTCTAACATGAGAATGACTGTTGGAGAACCTATCACGCTAGAAATTCAATTTGACCTGACGGTTGAATTGATTCCAGGAGGGAATTTGGGTTCGTGGTATAACCTGTAAAAATGGTCGTGTTTAGCCTGAATTGAGCACCACTAGTGATAGTCTCATACTCATTCTCCAACTTGAAAAAGTTTCATTCCTACATTTGACTAAAGAAAGTTTACATCAGTGAACTTTGTCTCCCATTAGGATTGCATTATGAACTAGTAGGATTTAAGACTCTCCTTAGCAAACCTAGATTACTTGCATCACACATATGTGTTTCTAATTGATAACATATTCTTGTGAGACATGATTACATGCCTTCATGCTCTCTTAATGCTTAGTAATTAATTAATTATTGAATGCATGTTTATTAGAAAAGTTTTGTCTTTGGTTAGCTGTTTGGATATTATATCTCTTGATATACATATCTACGACACATGCTCTTAAATGCTAAATGATTATCATGTTTTTCATGATGTTTGCATTTATTTCTTATGTGCATTTTACACGATTTGCTTGTAAATTTTTCACCCACACTGTGTCCTTTTAAACAAATTAGGAATTAGGTATGCCTATCACTATGAACCCTTAGAAGTCATATAGTCATACACTAGTGTCAAAACCTATAAGTTAAAATAGTCGCAAAATTGTCCTAATTCCCTGGTCATCACATAGCCTTCTTCCAAGTAATACACCTTTTTGTCATGGGAAGGTTAGATACAAACCTTGTAGAACTCGGAGTAGGCCTGACAACTTAAATATTTCATTCGAAATATTCAAGTAATTTTAACTTGCAATCGCAATTGTTAAAAGTCATATCCGAAACATCTTATTCAAAGCCTCTTAACAACATATGTTAAAACGCTCATCCAAATGCCCAAAGTGAACATCAACCTTTGGATGACAAAGGACTCACGAGTTACTACATAAGTGATTAGTTGTTCCTTTCATCCTCGTGTGAATATATACTCCTTAAGAGCAAGTATATTCATCTCCGTTAGTTCCTCCTATCCCCATAGGTTTGTCATCGTGTTCTGTCTTCAAGCTCACCTCGTAGATAATGAGGATTGAATTTATCCATTAGCTTTAGGATAGAAAACAAACCATCACCCTATCTTACCAAGAGGATGTTGATACTCTCCTTCCTCTTAATCTCGCCTTATGACTATCTAAATATTTCATTGGAAATATTAAAGTCATCTCGAACTGACAATAATCTCATGTCATATCCCGTTGGATTTATCCCTCTATCTCGTCAAGAGTACGTTGATACTTTCTTTTTTCCGAATTGTGTCTTATGACTACTTGAATATTTCACTGGAAATATTGTAGTCATCTCGTGCGTCTCGTCTCATGACTCTTTAAATATTTCACTGGAAATATTGAGTTATTCTTCACATCCCTTGTATAAGCACTTAAATATTTCACTGGAAATACTAAAGTCATCCCTTACATCTCGTCTCATGACTTTTTAAATATTTCACTGGAAATATTAAGTCATCCTTCACATCGCTCTAATGACTACCTATATATTTCCTTGGAAATATAAAAGTCATCTTTTCTCGTCTAGTACTACCGTTCATCTCGTAAAAAGAATTTATTAGGTATAAATTCTCTTATAAATTCTCTCCTTGTATCAAAAAGTGTCACTAATCTATCTTCTGATTCCTCAGCCTTTTCCCATTCACTTCCACATGGTACTAAACACATCATATGTTTGGTTACTTCCGTATCCATTATCTTCTCAACTTATCTATACTTTTCAACTTTCGATCTACACTACCAATGCTTCCACATCCCATTCATCTTCCTCACACCTCAAGCGACTAACCGCTAGGATAAGTTGAGATAACCCTTCTTCATCAACATAGATAACCCCACTAGAACTTTGTCACTAACCTCACAACCTTGAAGATTTTTTCTTCTTAACACTTAGGATATCTCCACGTGATCACATGCCTCATCATATGAATGTTCTTTGAATATTCACAATGATTGAGAAGAGCTACGTGACTTCAAAGGTGAAGTTTATTGTATGCTATCCACCACTTGTCATGATGTTACTAAGCTCATCGCTTCCGTCAATGTTTGTTTTCCTTTTTATTTTGTTTTTCTACATCTTGTCCAGATGGTCATACATTAAGGAGGAGCGAAAACACACTCATATTGTCTTTCAACAAACGCTATCAATAACACACTAATGTAGTTCTTATTCTCTAGAAAACTTTCCTTTAGCTGCCCAGAACTAGGCTGCACAAGAAAATTCGTGACTTCCAGGTCACAGTACCGTTAAATAGGCCACGGTACCGTTAAATTTAATGGTACCATGCAGAATTTAGTGGTACCATACCCCTGTTTGACAAATTTTCATTGTTTCCTTTAGATCCATGCATCCCTAACCTCAAACCTGCAAAATTTTGCAAACTCACATACACCCTAAGATTCCCTCACTACAACATAGGACACTACCACCAACTTTTGTTCGAATCCCACAACTCTTACCTATATAAGGCCTCACCATTGCAAGCTTATCTTGCCTCTCATCTTCAAACCTCACATTAACATCATCATACTCAACCCTTATAACTAAACTTCACTCTTGACAGTGATAGTTAGTGTAAAAACCTTCAATCCTCATAATTACATGAAACCCTTCATGCACCAAATCATCTCTAACACACAACTAGGATCATCGAAACTAGTAATATAGAACTTCGTTACCTCAACCCTGTTAAAGATCTCCACCAACAATCTTGTTAGGATCACATGCACATTTTCTTTTTATCTTTCGAAATATATCTTGCATCTCATTGTCAGTGCAAACGATATATTAGTCTAAACCATCTTTCCCTACCTTTCTTTAAAGGTCAAAACCAACACTTTCCCATCTTATGGAATCATTTCCATTCACATCTAGGTGCATATCGTTCTCATTTTCATTTTTTTATCTTCTATCGAGTCTACTTTATGGCATGACTTGTCATAATAGTAATCATCTAGAGTATGTCTTATCAACAAACCATCCTTAACACCAATCATCTTAGGTAGATGATTATGTCGTTCAAAAGATTTGTTAGAACTTGCCTTCCCAATGACAACTTGGAAGAAGTCATTTTGTGTGTCTGTCAACAAACGAATCTCGTTCTTGTTAGTATGATTGATTGCACAATTACACCTTAGTTTGTTGGTGGGGTTGTGACACTCAAGTGTCTTTGAATTGCAATATGTATTCATCTTTTTATAACGCTCAACTTTCTTGGGATTTCTTTTAGGCTGTGTCACTCACATAGTTTAACCATTGCATGTTTTGCTATATGTATTCTATCCCTATAATGTTGCTCTGATACTCTTATATATTATGTTGCACGAAGCTAACCCTTGATGTAGGAAATGCCTTTGTAAGAATTTGATCCATGGATCTGTTAGATACTAAGGTAAATAAATAAGGGGATTCAATCACCATAGGGGAGCATTGAGCTAGGGGGAGCTCGGGGGTATTTGAATACATAGCTCGTAGTCGTCTTCACAAGTGGTGATAGAAGACTTCACTCGGATGATGCAAGCTCGCCTTTCTGGGGAGAAAGGATAGTAGTGCAATAAGGGGGAGTAGGGAATGAATTCAAGGGAGAGCTCGAGGCAACTACCTTTTTGCTTTGACAAAAGGGGGAGAAGGGAGTGCAAACGGGTAACTTTTACATTTTACTATGTATCACGGTTTACATATTTGTCATCATCAAAAAGGGGGAGATTGTTAGTGCATATATTACGATATTTAAACTAAACGGTTTCTTCGGTTTTATTGATGACAAACATGTAACTTGTAATACATAACGTAAAATACGCAAGTTACTTGTTTACACAAATCATCAATGCATACTTACATCAACATCTCTCGACGTCTCAAGCATGCTTCAACAAAGTCGTAGATTTCTATCCCGACGTAAATCACTCAAGATATGGACAAACAAATCTACTACTTGACAAATGATCAAAGGATTATATTTTTCTAAACCTCACACTCTTAATGTGACAAAACATTTTTTCAAAAATACATTTTACAAATTATTTTTGAATTATAAAGAAATGTTTTATTTGGGAAAATCATTTCAATAATCCCAACAGCTAGATTTTTACCTAAATCAGCTCCAAACTCCCCCAAATAAATGTTCACCACTAAAAACAAAATTTGGAGCATCTCTGTCTGGGACGGGATGACGGTACCACTAAATTAGTGGTACCGCCCCTCTGTAACAGTCATTTTTCTCTTTGCCTATAAGTAGTGGACCATTTTACACTTTCAAGCTGATTTTTCCAGTCATTATTCTTTGGTCTAATCCCTTCTTATTTAGATCATTTTCTTTGATCATTTAGAGAGTCTTAGTTTGTTTTAGAGTGATCCAATCATCCATTAAAGTGATCACCTTCATTCCTCTTCAAGTCCTAGAGAAGAACACAAAGTATCAAGAAGATACAAAGTGTTAGAGTCATTGAGTAGTGCACTTGCATTACTTGTTGTAAGCTTGTTGTATCTTGGTATACATCAAGTAGTTGTTATCTTTGTATAGTCTTGTGAGTGTGGATCATTGTGATCTTGTTGAGATCTTGGAGATCTCTTGTAGCTAGTGAGCTTGTGTGTTGATCAAGTGGATCAAGGGTAGATCGAGTAGATAATGTACGGTGTGTTGATTGTGTGATTAGTAAGGATCGGGTAGATCATGAGTAGATCAGGTAGATTGTGTGTAGATCATGTGGATCTAGCTTGTATGATTTGTGAGGATCGGGTAGATTGTGGTAGATTGGTACTAGCTAAGTTTAGTACTCGACATTTAGCTTAGTGTCGGAAAATAATGTACGCGACATTGTATGGTTTTCTCCGCTGAGAATAGAGCTTTTTGATTAGTGAAGTAACTCTCGAATTGGGTACTCAGGGAGTGGAGTAGGGCGAAGAGGAGCTTCATGAACGAACCACTATAAATCGCCGTGTTCGGGTTTTCGTTTTCTTAATTCATCTCTCTACGTTTACTTTCTCATTTATTGCTCTATATTTATATCTTGCGTAGCATTTAGTCTTGAGTAGTTTGTTGCTTATATTGTGTTAGTTATGTTTTGTGTTGTGGCATGTTATTTATAATATGTATAATTTTGTGTTGTTGTGATATGCCTTACTTGATGCTTTATATTATTACTAGTTCTTAAAAGACTTGTATTGACACTTTTCACATTACATCAAACTTGATAGGTCATTTGATACAAAAGTCTGATGTTTTTAAATGGAAACGTATTAAACCCCCCCCCCCCCCCTCTCCGGTTAACAAAAGCTGATGACATACAAAACAAAACATTGTTATGATTGACTTACCAAAAATGGAATTACCATAACAAAATCTAAAATAAATATGATTGTAAATGATTATCACCAAAAACACTTACCATATTTCCTGATTGCCCACAGTTTCTCAGTGTCATGGTCATCAAAGTAGGGTGTTTCCCTGATTTGCCATAGCATAAATCCAAGGTTGGAGATTGATAATTTATTGCTTAAATTATTAGATTTTGTAAGTGACATTGAATTAGGGTTTTTTTGGTAGGCTTCCAAAACAAGTTTGGAGATGACTAATGACTACAATGTATCCTTAGTTTAGACATTATGACGGGAAAATGGATTAGACGTCTTTTGGGTAGTACAGCTAGAGAGATAAAAAAATGCGGCTCGGTAAAAAAACAATTATACCTTCTAAACTAAATGGATAACGGGATTTTTGGAACTATAACGGGATGTTGAAGTAACAACTACGAGCCAACGGACGCAATCGGCCTCAAAATATTGAGTTTTGGATGCATGGCGACGATTTTGCAAACTTAGGGGACATGGCGATGTTTTGTGGAAAGTTTAGGGACCAACGGTGTATTTTTGTCTAACGAAAATTTGCATTGTTTGACTAAATTAGATTCAATTTTGACTTTTAGTTAACCAATCACGTCGCTCGATTTTGCCTATGTGGCAAAATCGAGCTCTCCTATTAGACCAATTCTTTTTTCAATGACAAGGGCTTTGCAAAAACACTCCGAAATGATGCAATTCTATTATTATATAAAACATCATTTTTTCAAAAAAAACTATTGATATCAATAATTACATTATTAACAAATAAGGAAATATAATATTTTTGAAATACAAAATCCCCACGAAGTTTTCTTTTATCATATAAAAATACTAGATGAGTACCCGTGCATAGCAACGGAATTTCTAGCGGCAGATATTTAACGATTTGGGATATTGTGGTGAGTGTTTTGTGTAGCGTTCAAAATAGAACGTGAACCGATCAGAATGTAACTGCAAACGGTTGTACTATGCGATAACTGAAGTCTAGAAAAAAAATCTTAACATCTATCAAACAACATATAAAAACATTTAGTGAAACTGAAAGTACAATATTACATCAACGAGACATCATGGCCCGTGCGATGCATGGGCTTTGTTCGCTATGATTAAATCATAATTGTATTTATAGTAAAAGGTGTTCTGGTTATGTTACAATCATATAAATTTTCTAACATTAAATACATCTACACCTTTTAGCATACTGTACAAACTATATATGTTAAAGTTTCTCATGGGCTCTTTTCATAAATTTAGTAAAATATATGTATAAACTATATATATGCACCTAAAGGTTGATACAACTGTGCAGACAACAGAATAACCTCTAAAATAACACATAAGCATTAGAAACATAAGAACACCAAATGAAGGCCTAACAAAGAAGTTTCCCCTCTTGGGCATCACTTCGTTAACTCGGTTGTTGTCGTAAGAATTCTCACTATTACATCAACTTACAATGGCTTGTTACACATAACACGAAGGCAGTCCTGTACAGCAAAAAGGGAAATAAAAACTCAAAAAGCGTCTTTTTTGGACCACCTTAAATGACATC
The DNA here is from genome assembly GCA_030686995.1 of Artemisia argyi. Classification (NCBI taxonomy): domain Eukaryota; kingdom Viridiplantae; phylum Streptophyta; class Magnoliopsida; order Asterales; family Asteraceae; genus Artemisia; species Artemisia argyi. The sequence continues at coordinate 108,369,859 of CM060685.1, forward strand.
GTAAGCGAAAGTAACTGATAATATAATTATACCCACAATGTAGCCAACCAATGAGATAAGAATTAATGAATTTACCTACCGTCAACTGTAGGCAATATTCAGTTACTGTCAGCAGGGGTATCACCGTAATCGTTACCTCCTCTTCGATTAGTAACTGTAATAACATGACATCGCAAAAAGTTATTGTCACGTAAACCGTTGTTCATATATCAGTAATAATCATTACTCATATTTACATATTAGAAATAAGTAGCTGAATGACCTCTCGGGGTTACACGTGTGCGTCTATTGTTTTCCCTCATCTTGGTAGCTTTCTTTTTCGCGTTTTCTTCTTCCTTTATCGTCTTCAATTCCAGTTTCTATGCTTTTAGCTTTTGTAATTGTACAACTAACACATATGTTGCTTCCTGCACAATCATCAATTATTCACCTTTTAAATTACGTTGACGTATACCAAAATGTAATTAATTAACTATAAATCTAATAACACTATATTGATCCTTGACAAATATTATATTAACTTGAAAGTATATACTAATTTCCACCCAGTGTGTCACTAAAGCATTAGTTAAAAACTCAGAAACCAAATATTTTGAATCAATATTGTTCACCAAGTGTAACCAAGAAAAAGAAAACAAAATCTGTTATAGAGTAATAAAATTATCACATATATTTCGCATATTCATACGACGTCGCCATATTGATCAGTTGATATAAAATGAATTTGAACGAAACTAATATGTTGTTTGTTTAGGCCTTTTTTAGATAACTCCTGTAAGCCCATTATAGAAGCTGATAAGTTTTAAAACAATCAATAAAATTAAGAAAAATGAAACATAACCTGAAATCAGAGAAGCTACCCGTAAGAACATTTTCTTGCATATCAAAGTTACATTATCCAATGACGTAAGAGTGATATGAAATCATCTTTGTCAATGCTAGTGAATACTAATTTTAATATTTTTTAGCATTCACAGCACTTTATTACCAAACATAACTAACGACTCTACTACTTTGTAAAATCCAGTGACCAAAATTAATCTACCAACGTCGAACAATTGTTGTTGAACGCCGAAATATAGGGACATTATTCACTCACCAACTAAAATCAGTACTAAATAGGTAAAAGTAATGGAGCAGAGAATGAGGCCAAACCGATGTTAGTGGCCTTTCAAGATCAGACCCACCCTCCTAACATTGACACCTAATTTAATTTGTTAACTCATATTACTTTCCCATGCTAGTTTTTCATGTACACATATTACATAGATCAGACCCACCCTCCTAACATTGACACCTAATTTCGTTTGTTAGCTCATATTACTTTACCATGCTAGTTTTTCATGTATACATATTACATATATCTGTGGTCGCAAGGTGAAACAAAATTGACCCCGCCATTGGTTAAGCTTTAACGAATATATCAGGTCAAAGCAACATTCTAGCCATGAGACATTGTAACTTTTGCTAAATACCTCCTACGTCATTTTATATGTTTTGTAAAATAATTTACATGATAATATGGGGGTTTTAGGATTGCGTATTTGTTTACCCGAGCCACGCCGGTGTCAGATTGATTCCACACTGGGCTACAAACAAATACTTAGACTGATTTAGGACTACCCATCTTGAAACAACTTATTTCAATAACAAATCGTGACTACGGTTGCTTATTAAAACTGCTTATTTACTCACAAAAATAGGCTCAATGCGACATTTACCCTCTTAACAACCATATGTGGTTTCAAAAATTAAAAGACCTTGAGATAACACAAACAAGCATATAACTATTTACAGAGATAATCAATTATTGTCCATGGCCATTTAATACTTTAATCCTTAATTCTAACATATAAATATCTATTTTAAATTCGCTCCACAGTATACAAAACATTCGAACGGTATTGATACGCGAAAGTAAAAATCATTTTACCTTAACAACAGATGTTCGACTCTCCATTGTTCTTAATATCCTAATACCATCAGTATTATCTAGAATTTTGATGCCATTTTAATTCGTTGAAACCGCCAACAGCTTTCCTTCCTTATTGAATCATATGCAGGGTGAAACCTGCAAAAGCATCAAAAACCAAAATCAGTCAAGTAAAGATGCTAATTCTAATTTGTCTAAATATGAATGGGTTTATTTATGAGAAATTTATCTCTTACGGGTCAAATTAAAAAATAGCTTTCAGGATATTGGATGCACCATCCAGAGCTAAGAGCATATTGGATGCACCATCCAGAGCTCTCTTTTGCATCGAAGACCATACTCTCTGTTGATGCATAATCTGGCGCGGACTTATTCAACGACTCTCCTTGGGCCGTTAGTCGTCTTCATAAGCCCTAAGTAGACCTGTACAACAAAGAGAACCCGTTAGGAGTGGACCCGAGGCCGTAGCCCCGGGATCCACCTCCGACGGTCAAGTTAGTATGTGATGCGCGGAGCATATATGAGAATTAGGGTTAGGATAACCTGTTGTATCGTATTATAATCTGTTCATGAATGAGACCCCAGCCATGTATTTATAGGATACGGATTAGGGTTAACGCATAGAGTGGGCCGCTGGCTACCCGGGCCTGGCCCATTCCTGGCCCAGTCCGGACCATACATCCACAAAGTACGTAAAGTGGGCCGCTGGCTACCCGGGCCTGACCCATTCCTGGCCCAGTCCGGACCATACGTCCACAAGCCCCCGAGTTTAGTATGACATAGCGCACGACTATGTTATGCTAAACTTAAGTTCTGTTTATGGCTGCGTAGGCTCAATCAACCAAATGCGACGGTGCGCCCTGGGTTTATATGCGCGTAAGGGACGGATCATACTGCGCAGTCCATATGCGACAGTGCGCACTGGGATTGCGATTGTGATTGTCTCACAATGGTAAAGGTGTCCGTGGCGAAGGTGGATTCCTATGCTGCATCCTGGGTAAGGACGTACCTTTTATACCAGTAGCGATGCAACATGGTGCGACAGAAGACGTGCTTCTGTGGCAGAAGTGCGCGTTGTCCGCGACAAAGATGTGCGCAGTGCGCAACAAAGGTGCGCGTTGTTCGCGTCTTAATAACCGACATAGGACGTCTCCCATGTGGCAAGATGGTGCGAATATTAAAATCCGTCTTTGTACCGGGCCTGCAGTACCTCTTACGTACGATCTGATTCCAAATATACCTGCGTGACGCGTGCGCCAACAGTGGTATTATATACCCTGGTAGCCCCCCAAGTTTGATGGTGCTACTCGTGTAGGAGCATTAAACTTATATATTCAAATCCTGAAAAACACTTAGTGCAAATATTAGAAGTATATGCCGCGAATCGCAGCATATAAAACTTAATGAAATAAAAGATTAGCGCTAAGCAATATATAGCACATAGCATATATAATTAATACATAAGAGAAGTAGCGGTGCGAATTACACCTAGCGTGAGGTTTTACAAACAACATAAAATAAATAGCACGTAGCTAAAAAATAGTGCGCGCGTAGCGATTGATTAATTTTTCTTTATTATTATGATAATAAAAATAATGGCGCGGATGGATGTACCATGACCGCGAGTAATAGATTTATCGTGCACGCACAGACGCAGATAGATTTATCGTGACCGCATGGACTCTTACGTTTTGTGGATATTCGCAGTTGACCACGGCTTACGTCCAGTGCATGTATGTAACAGTGACAAAGCGCTCATGGCGATTGACTAGCATCGTGGTGCCTGTACGTGACAGTGCGATCGTGTCGCCAATCTGCGAAGATTTCCTAACGCATGGTCTAACGCGGGTAGATTTATCGCCACTGCGCTGTTTCGCGGCGAAAAGATAAAATAGATCCGATCGTGCGGATTTAATGCGCTCGTAGCGATAGATAAAATCGTATTTATCAAAGTTAAAGATTTATGTAAAATCTTTTTGAATCTTTAAAAGATATCAAATCTTGTCGATTTAAAAGATACGTACCAAAAAGATATGTACAAGAATATCGGATATAACTTTACCGAATTTAAAAAGATATGTACAAAATCAAAGTTTTCTTTGTTAAAGAATGTGTATACGTATGGCAACAATTAAGAATTAACATTCTTAATGTTAGCAGAATGTTAGCATGATATGTTTGACTCAAGAATACGTTTGACCAAAGATTACGGGGTTGCAACTTTTGACCAAAGAATACGTTTGTACGCATGTGCGGACTGAGTGCGATTAAACAAATATCATAAAGTCGATTGACTTTTTAAGTATATAAAATCGATTTAAACTCGAAGGTTTAAAGTTACCGCATAGTTATATCGATGCGACGATGGTCGCGTTCTAGTCTGGTGAGAGCACGACACTTGTCGTAGCCATGTCCCACGGATGGCGCCAACTTGTTGATGCATAATCTGGCGCGGACTTATTCAACGACTCTCCTTGGGCCGTTAGTCGTCTTCATAAGCCCTAAGTAGACCTGTACAACAAAGAGAACCCGTTAGGAGTGGACCCGAGGCCGTAGCCCCGGGATCCACCTCCGACGGTCAAGTTAGTATGTGATGCGCGGAGCATATATGAGAATTAGGGTTATGATAACCTGTTGTATCGTATTATAATCTGTTCATGAATGAGACCCCAGCCATGTATTTATAGGATACGGATTAGGGTTAACGCATAGAGTGGGCCGCTGGCTACCCGGGCCTGGCCCATTCCTGGCCCAGTCCGGACCATACATCCACAAAGTACGTAAAGTGGGCCGCTGGCTACCCGGGCCTGACCCATTCCTGGCCCAGTCCGGACCATACGTCCACACTCTCCGACCAACTTCAACTCAACATCCAAACGCTCCTTCTCATAAGGACGACGGGGCTATGTAGCAAAGTAACTTCCATTGTATGAAATGGTAACACACAAAAAAATAGATAACCAGTCAACTACTACATTATAAACTTTAATAAAGTAGTTATACGAATGTTTGTTACATTAGTACTCCATAGACAAAAGTTTTGTTCCATCAAATAGTTAATAGTAACATACAACTACCGTAGTAACACACCCGGTCGCGCTTAACATCAATTTATAAGAAATCAAAAAGTTTTTCACATCAAATAATGATACAAAAAGGTCCGATACATACAATGATAAAATCGTGCAAGTTAGCCACGAGGTGTTTAGCACACTTATGGGGCTTATAAGCTTAACAAAAACTTAACAAGCCAATAAACACAACTTTCCACTTCATGAGCTAAGTTTATAAGCTCATTTTTGTTGGCTTATAACCTTAACAAATCTTCATTTAGCTGATGAACACATCAAATAAGCATAATCAAATACCCCTTAAAAATAAGCTTAATCACCTTTCAAAGTTAAAACATAATCCCATCAAACTAAAACAAACACCTCTTAATAACAGTTTCATTATTTCATTCCAATACTAAACACAGTAAAGCTATCAAGAAAATATTTCAATCAATAAGCAGCAACCTAAATACATATTTGCTTCATAACAATCAAACCATAAGATAAATCTAAACATACATATTTAACTAACAAATGCAAAAACAGAATTTGGGCAGAAGTAGTGAAAAATGTCATAAAATAATTGTCTCACCTTGTTCTTGAATATCGGTTCATACAAATAGATTGCCCCAATTCATATGACAGGTTTTCCCGAACTTTTATCTTAGGGTTTGGTTACAATAATGATTTAGCTGACATTCTTAGGTTTGCATAATAAACATAAAAAATAAGCAATAATATAAACCAAATCGATTCAATACAATTAAAACTTACCAAAATTATTGGGTGGAATTCTGGATCATCCATGATGATTTTGAAACTGATTGAATCAATTTTGTGTTTTTTGGAATCGGTGATTTAGAAACTAATTTGAAACTGATTTCATTTTGATTTTGAAACGTAATTGGTCAGAGGTGGTGTTAATGCTTAACAAAAATAGGTTGACATTGATGGATGAATCTCGACATTAATTGTAGAATTGAATTGGAGTGATTGAGGGAGCGTAGTTTTAAGCGTATGCAAGAAGCTGTGGTCTTGCAAGGGCATTATGGGGATTGACTGAAAATTCAGTTTTTTCACTTTTCCACTTTGACCATTTTTACATTACTAGGCGAGTACCCGTGCATAGCAATGGTATTTCGTGTAAAATTCAATATAGAATAATCTCAATTTAGATCCTAAGCGTCACATTCCCGTAAATCCAATAGTCTCAACTTTTTGTAAAGAAATGCCCAACATACCTCCAATAATTAAAATGAGAACATAACCTTTAAGTCAAAATTAAAGTAGCATAACTCCCTATTCTTGGTCTTTGTTATTTAAGTCAAAATTAAAGTAGTCATACCCATTGGGCCAAATTAAAAAATAGAATCGCAACACCTTGTTGGTAAATGGGTAAAGAGTTAGAAATTTCTATCGGTTTAGTAGTAGAAAATAAGCAATTACTAATAAAAGCATACACTTGTATTAAAACACATTTAGTATTTCAAAGCTAGCCACGATTCAAACATTAAAATTGGCCAAATTAAGCTTGTCACTAACGTAGCATACACAATTGCATTAAATTAGCAACATGATACATATAAATCTTGCCTATAAAAAAGTTCAAGGTTTTATATTTTGTTTCATGTTTTCCTTCGAGAAGGCGACAAATCAACTTTCAACACTTTCTTCCACAAACTTGTCTTCTGTTTTGATACACTTGACTCTGTTTTGATACACTTGACTCAGGAGATGTTTTGATACCCTGCATGATTTAAAATAGATGGCCTCAGCTTATATTTCAAGTAATGTTTTGTTTTAATGTGTTTGTTGTAGAATGTTGTTATTCAACCAATAAAAGTTACATAATTAAAAATAGCGGATGACGGAAGGAACCTGAAGTTATATAATTAAATGTTGATGTGATCTTGTGCAACATCATAAATCGAGTCGAAAATCTCGTTCACTATTAATTGATTCTGTAATTCTTCAGCAAAATGCTCTACTTACCTGTACGTATTTAAACACAATAGGAAAAACTTGTAGGTATTGTTAATGATATAAGCAATGAAAAAATTATCAACAAATGAAAGTAGCATGAATTCAGATTTGTTAAAGTAAGCTTTTAAGGATGATCGAGAGTGATATATAACTAAAAGATGTGCAATGCTTGCAACATAATATAGGTTTGACAATGGGCATGTAGTAATTTCAGAACATAGATGCTTTTATTGATTTGTTACTTTTTTGCCTTATAGTTCTCCATATCGATTATAGTTTTTCACATAATGTACACAAAAAATAGCTCCTCAATGTATTTGAAAGTTTATGATGGTTTGTTCTCTTAGTATTTCAGTTTTATTTGTTGTATGGTTAAAGGCACATCAAAGTATCAAATATGATTTGTTATTGTTACTTTAAAATCTCATATAAATCAATTTCACATTGGCACAAATTATGAAATTTGCATATCAAAACAGCCAAAAAACAGGGTACTAACATGAACCTGATAGCAGTGTAGAAATGAATACCTGATATTGACCAAACCCTTGTCTCAAGTTACACAAACTTCTTCCAAAAAGAATCAATCTTCACAGGGTGACTTGTTTCCCTCCTAATCACACTCACCCCCACACATTTCTTTTCACCTAGTCACTGAATTCACCTGAACACCCCCTCTGAACACACCCCCTGAACATGCATCCTGAAGTCACCCGCTGAACCCACCCATTGAACAAGCCCATTGAACCGACATAAAAGCTTTTCATCATCATAAATGATGGCTATCATTTAAAAGTATGAATACAGAAAAAGCCACTCGCAAACAAAAAAAAGCTAATGCAGACTGATAGTAATAACATGAAACATGCTTAGAGCAAACATAAAATGAAGCGTACATATACACTGTCATTCAATTACACTCATGCAAAGCTAATAAGTTACACATAAACATCTTTTTAAAGCTGTGATTTGAATCAAAGGCCTAAAATGAACCCCCTATGTTTACTATTATAATCATATACACATTTTAGGTCAAACAAACTGCGTATGTAATTACATAAATAAAATCAGTTTGTGTTTCCATATAGAAAACTCACCATGACCAAATCAGCTCGACTTTTGTGCTAGCTATTTTCAATTTCTTCGTCTACAGCTGCAGAAATGGTTTTGACACACTTCATAGGAATACGGTAGCCGGTTTCACTGCAACACACGTATATCATTTGTCAATTCTAATGCATGAAATGAAACCAAGTAACTTCGAAAATGGTACCAGGTACCTTAACTCTACAATTTGCAAATACAATAATGACATTATCTCACTTTCCTTTTTTGCACATCTTTTCACAAAGCATTAATGGCCATCCTAATCCCGAAAACTCGCTCTTATTTCACACCCAAGCCCACCCAAAATGCCTACTCACATCCTCAAATTCGTGATTCATTTCCTTCCTCTCCAAACAAAGCTTCGTTACACCTTTTAATCATACCCAACTCACCATATATCTCATCAACCAAATCTCATTTCACCCTCCTCCTAACTTCCTGCACTGCACTTTTGACGTCATCACAACATCGCTGTGGATTATCAATCAACAAACATCACCACTGGTGCAATACAGACATGTTGCGTTTCAGTTACAAAAGAACAAATTTAACTATTCTGATCCTGTTACGCTCTAACCTGAAACATGTTAACCATATATCAGCAATTTAAATTAACATTCACAAAATTCGTTTTTAGATTAATTATTTAAATTCAAGTAATGTGCCACTAAATATAAAGTCCATGTTAATGATGACAGATATAATACCCATTAGAAGCACGAATTTAAGTGGTTTAAGGAATCACAACAAGCATAAACTATTTGTCAATCGATTTCAAGTGGTACCAGTAGTGGCATATTCCGGCAAGGGCGGCGCTGGACGACTCCAAAAACTCAGATCTACGCAATAAACTTCAAAGTATATATAATAAGTTTTATAACAAATATTATCAACTTTATACCAAATGTACATAATAACTTTTATAACAAATATTAACAACTCTAAAAATAAAGCGTACATTATTCCGGCAACACAAGCGGTTTACCGGCAACATCAAGTTTTTCAGGCGAGAAATCGGCAGTGGAGGGTGGCGGCTGTAAAAACAACGCCAAAAATTATATCAAATCTCATATCTACAAATAAAAACTAAAAAATTGATTAAGAAACATAGATGTATTTATAAAAAAAAAAAAAAAAAAAAAAAAAAAAAAAAAAAAAAAAAACAAAAAACAAAAAACAAAAAAAAAAAAACTTGGTGGTTAATCTCGGTGGTTGTTGTTCTGTGGTGGTGTCGTTTCAATGGAGGGGTGGGTTTCGGTGGTTGTTTGGTTTCTGGGATCGTGGGGGTCGATGGTTGTGGCGTGTTGAGTTGGTTTGTTTTCTGGGTTTGTGGGTTCGATAGTTGTTATGTGTGATGGTGGTGACATGCACTGGGAGAGATGGAGAGATGGAAAGATGGCATTGAGTCCAATGACAACATTGATTTGAAGTTTCGATTTTCATTCATTACTTTCAATCAATACTTGATTTTCAGTTTCCATTTACATTTAATGGTTGACAACGATTTACATTATACATTTATTGGTTGACAAGGGTAAAATTGAGTTTGACTGAAATTTCAGTTTTTCACAATTTCACATTTTCACTTTGACTAAAAATACATTATAAGTAGTTAAGATAAATACCCAACTTAAACTTTATTATTCAATATTTCTCCAACATATACTTTAAAAGCATTGTACATGTTCACTAAAAACTTGAGTTTTGGATAAACATGAAATTTTAATATATAAGTCCCTTTCATATATTATCTTTATTTAATCGATGCCTATCCTTCACGTATTTTTGTAACTGATCCTCCTATATCGACCTTATTTAGCTCCTGTTTTCTAGGCCTTGTTCGATTGTGAGTTGTATTATTCCCATTCTAATCTGTGTGATTATCAAATCATCTAAAGAGAATAGAAATTCTTTAAGATTGTACAAGTATTATTGACGTCATAAACATCTATCTTAAATAATAGTCAAACACATTTTACAAAGTAATATATATACCTCAACAATCAACACGCACCTTACGGTCCTAATTACAGAGCTATAACCAAATTTCACCATTTTTACATATAATGGAGGTTCCTTTTATATACATCTCCCTCATAATCCTCCTAGCATCACATATCATCACATCTTACCTTAGTCGCAAATCCTCAAACCTCCCGCCTACCGTCTTCCCATCCGTCCCGATCATCGGCCACCTTTACCTTCTAAAACCCCCAGTTTACCGAACTCTTGCCTAAATCTCTGCTAAATATGGCCCTATTGTCTTCCTCCGCTTTGGCTCTCGTCGCGTCCTCTTGGTTTCCTCTCCTTCTGCATCCGAAGAGTGTTTCACTAAGAACGACATCATATTTGCTAACCGTCCTCGTACGCTATTTGGCAAGATCATTGGGAATAACCACTCTAGTCTTGTATCGTTATTGAAGTAAAATCCTGGTTTTACCTTCGACAAGCGAGATAAGCCCTCCGGACTCTGAATGGTCCTTCGGGTTCGAGGTATCTCTTGATTGATGAGGGTTCCTTCGGGTATCTGCAAGACAAATACGTCCGTTAGTCTCGCCCCGGGAGTACTTCCCAGGACCAACCTCCGGCGTGAGAGTAAGTATGTATTCTTAGAGAGAGAAAGTATAAGAGTAAATGAAGTTTTTAAGAATGAGAGAGAGTTCTTTAACCTTGATGATTTCTTCTCTATTTATAGACTAACTTGGAAAAGTACAAGGTCGATTGGTACTTATTCCTTAATGGTTACTTGCATATGTTCCTTTAACAAGTACTTATGTACTTGTTTGTACTTTGATTTACTTTAATTCTCTAGACTATCGTCTGTCCGGAGTGTCCGTTATTCCGGACGTATGAGGTCCTCCAGAAATTGTCCTACGTTGGCTTTGTCCTATCATTCCGTTCCGTTAGTCTCCCGGTTCGAGCCTTCCGGGTTTAATCCGGAGGGTACATACGCCAACATGTCCCCCCAGTATCATAGTATTGGTTTTGCCAATGGTGTGATACTAAGAATATTTGTTTTTTTGTAGTTTTTCGGAGGGTATGATGCTTTTTTGACGTGTTAGCGTTGTGTACAAAGTGCCAAAGGTAATTAATGTGTCGTTTTAAGGAGCGCCGTCATTTTTACTGGGCCTTTTAGATTAGGACATGTATGTGTGTCTTTGCATCCTTTGGCTGGAATAACGACACGTAAGCCCTACGTGTGAGGTATCGTTTCGCGCCCATTCCTTTAGCCTATAAATAGCTCACTTTTCTCATTTTTTACCACTGTAATTTCTCTGACACACTTTTCTCTGCCTTTCCGAACGACTTTGTCCGAACGATTCTATCCAAACGACTTATCCCCGTGCGTATTTTTGCTGTTGCATTTGTAAGAGGTACGTGTTCACATCTAATATTTTTATTTGGCTATACCTTCCCTCCGTTCGTCTTTATTATGTCGTAATCTTCTATGTCCGCGGATCCGGAGGATGTGACCAGTGTGGACGGTATGTCCATTAAGCAAGACATCCAACGGCGGTTTTCCAAAACACGTCCGTCGGATGTGGTTTATTTGGCGGACGCTTTCGGAATACCGTCGGATCTTCATTCGAGGGTTCCACCGGACGGTATGACAATGGATCGTCTTCCGACAGATGCTATTGGTCTCTACATTGATTATTTCTTTGAGGGAGGTCTAAACATTCCTTTTTCTACTTTTCTTTCGGGGGTTATTCAATATTTCAAGGTACATATCTCCCAATTAGTTCCCCTCGGCTTGCATCGTGTGACCCTCTTTGAGGTTTACTGCTGAAGTACGCATATTCCTCCAACCACTCCTTTGTTCCGGGTATTTTATAAGTTGAGTAAGCAAGGTTGTTGGTTCTCGTTTGAGAAACGGACGGGTAACAATAGGAGGGTTTGTTTTGGTGATTTTTTGTCCAGTTTGAAAGGTTGGAAGGAGGAGTTCTTTTTAATTGACAGACGTGCGATTCCATTCGCCATGCCCTGGAGGCATCATGATTTAGATGTCTCGGATCCGTTTCCGAAGGGTGAGTTTAATCCGGTCCATGCTGACAAGTTGGCTGAATGCATTATCGAGCCTTTCCAAGTTCCACATGATTTTCTATATATGTTGGGAATGTCTTCTTATTGGAAGTAACCTGGTTACCGTGCTGCTTTGAGAGATGAGGAGGGAAGGGGTATAGCCCTTTGTCTTGTTATGCTTATGTTATTATTGCGCATATGGATGACCTTTCATTTTCTTACCATCGGGTTTATTTATACGCAGGTGTTACTATGGCTAAATATTTGAAGAAACCTCCCCTCCGAAGAAATGTTAATGTTGTGAAGGTGGATAAACTCCGTGAGGGTCAAGGTGTGGAGCTTCACTTGACTCAGCCCTTGGCTGCCAATGTTCCCATTCCAGAGAAGACTGACGACCTCCTAAGGGTTGAAGTTCCTGACGACAAGGTCCTTGCTGCCAAGGACAAGAAGAAGGAACAGATGGCCCGGATGAGGTCCAAAAAGCCACCAGTTGGAGGTATCGGCAAGTCATCCGGATCGTCGAAGAGATCTGGGGATGATATTTCCTCCCGTCTTTTTAAGAGGAATAGGACTTCTGATCAATCCCCTGTTATTGATCTAGACTCTTCCGAAGTCATTCCTAACCCATCTCCCATTCGATCTCTTCCGCCACAAAGGCGTCCTTCTGTGGATGGGGAAGGAGGTAGTGACCATAGGATGGATGCCGGGGCTGGTAAGTTTAGGGTTTTTCCTTATTATTATTTCTGCATATATGTTCAGGAGAAATTAAGTGCCTGTTTTCTTGTTATTAGGTAAGTCGAAGGGTGCTGCATCTGGGCAGAGTAAAGAGACGGAGGGTGTTGAAGCTGATGTGGATATTGAGGGAGATTCTTCTGATGAGGCATTTGTTCCGGAGTTGTCGGTGAAAAGAGGGACCCAGATGAACACTTCTGCTGTTTGTCGTGATATGATGATTCACCTGGCCACTCCCGGGGACGAGAAATACATAGATGCTCATGATGATGTCGAAGCTACTAACCGTTCTTCGTTGTTGTTGGCCAAAAGCGCAACTGCCCAAGCAGATCTCTTGTATCGCTTTGAAAACGCTGTGGAGGAGTGTAGAAAAGCCATTGCGGCACACAAGGATTGTGACCGCAAGGCTAAAGATGGTCTCAAGAAATTTCAAGCGGTCAAGGGTGAGCTGGAGAAGTTGAAAGCTGAGCATGCCAAATGTACCTCGGGTGAGACGGAGGGCTGCAGAGATTAAGATCTGAACATGCTGGGTGTTCATCTAAAGAGCAGGGTTTGTCTGGGAGGATTGTTGATCTGGAGAAGGAGAAGGAGGAGTGGAGGCAAGTTTCCAGCGGTCAAGCCGAACAGATCAAAACCTTGGAGGCTGAGTTGGCTAAGACTAGGTTGTTACTTAGTGATGAAGAGATGGTAACTCAGGAGCTTCAGAAAGAGCTTCAAGGGTTAGCGGTTTCCTCTGGCAATGTGGAGATTGACCGTAACAGGGTGGTGAATGAGTTTCTTCCTGAATTTGTTCGTCGATTCTTGAGCAGTCATGAATTCAAGGAAGCATTGGCTAGGCCCTTCAATCTATTCTATCAGTCAGGTCTTATAGACAGGGCTAATTTGGGTTTGAAGCCGGAGGATGCAGCTAAGGTGCTGGAGGAGGTCGATGACCTGGATATGGAAGCCGATGGAAAGTATCAGGCTTTGTATGACCAAGCTCTTACCCAGGAGTATCCCTATGTGCAAAAGATCCGGAAGACCATTTATAGATCTTTCAATGAGCTCATCACCATGTTTTCGGATCCTGCTCCTTCCTCTTCCGGTGCTATGGATGAAACTGCCTCAAGTTCCGCTGCCAATGCCGGAGAGAAGCCTTCTTCTGAGAACCCAGAACAGCAAGATGATGATACTTCTGCTCTCACTTGAGGATGTTGGTTGTTTTAAGGTTTGGGTGCCTCCATTTTGACCATGGACTAAGGCATTTCAGAATTTATGTGAAGCTTTTTATCAATTTCCTTTACTTATTTGGTGTACGTTGGGACCTGAATACCTCCATTTTGACTATGGGTTCTGGTATTGCGGGTTCCTTGTGAAGCTTATTCCAAGATTGTTCCAGGTGGTGGTACGGCATATCCGGAGGCTGATGGATGTCCGGATGTTGTATGCAGATGTTTTTATTTTATTTTGGAAAGATGTTGATCCAGAATTTTGCTCTGTAAGACCTTATAGGTCATTTCTGGAACACAATTATGTAATGGCCTTCGTGCCTCTTTTGGATTATATGAATATACATATCATTTTATTTCTCTTTTAACTGTGCTTATTTATATCTTGTTTTTATATTTTGAAATTACCATTAGCTCTTTTGACCGTACTATGTTATGATGTTTGGACTTTCAACCGTTTGTGTCGCTACGTCGATAGGCACTTGTCATTATAAACTTTGTGGCTTTCGGCCGTTAGGGACAATTTGTGTCGATGGATGCTTGGCCTTATAAAAATTTTTGGGCCTTTGGCCATTAGGGACAATTTTTGCCGATAGGCGCTTGGCCCTATGAAATTCTTGGCTTTTGGCCGTTGGAGGCAATTTATGCGGATGGGCGCTTGGCCTTACCAAACTTTTGGCTCTTGGCCGTTAGGGGCAATTTATGCCGATGGGCGTTTGGCCTCATCAGACTTTTGGCTCTTGGCCGTTAGGGGCAATTTATGCCAGAAGGAACATGTCCTTATGTAAAAGATTTTTTTGGCTCTTGGCAGTTAGGGGCAATTTATGCCGATGGGCGCTTAGCCTTTTGTAAATTTTTTGGCCTTTGGCCGTTAGGGGCAATTTATGCCGGGAGGCACCTGGCCTTATGTGAATTTTTTGGCCTTTGGCCGTTAGGGTCAATTCATGCCGGAAGGCACCTGGCCTTATGTAAATTTTTTGGCCTTTTGCCGTTAGGGGCAATTTATGCCGGGAGGCACCTGGCCTTATGTGAATTTTTTGGCCTTTGGCCGTTAGGGTCAATTCATGCCGGAAGGCACCTGGCCTTATGTAAATTTTTTGGCCTTTTGCCGTTAGGGGCAATTTATGCCGGGAGGCACCTGGCCTTATGTGAATTTTTTGGCCTTTAGCCGTTAGGGGCAATTTATGCCGGAAGGCACCTGGCCTTTATGAAACATTTCGATGTGTTGAACAATAATATCACTTGGACAATCGTACGTGAGCTTTATTAGAGAAAAAAGAAGTGGCTTATGAGCCTTACAATGGATCTTTCGGATACTTCCGATTACATAAAATATTTCTTTAAGTTGATGTCGTGCCATGTCCTAGGTATCTCTACGTCTTCCATTTTCTGAAGTTTGTAGGTACCGTGTTGATAAGCCTCTATTATCCGATATGGACCTTCCCAATTTGGTCCCAATTTTCCTTGATCGTCCGTCCTGCTAGCTTCGTTTCTTCGGTATACAAATTCTCCAACTTTAAATGTTTCGGGTTGTACCCTTCGGTTATAATATTGCTCCACCTTCTTTTTGTACTTTGCTTCCCTTATTGCTGCCATTTCTCTCCGTTCTTCCAGCAAATTTAAGTTAAGGTTGATTTCGTCATCGTTGTTTTCCGTATTGGCCATCATGGTCCGGAAGGTGGGCATGCCAATTTCAGTCGGGATGACGGCTTCGCTTCCGTAGGTTAGGCTGAAAGGCGTTTCACCGTTGCTGGTTTTCAATGTGGTGCGAAAGGCCCAAAGTATGTTGGGTAGTTCATCGACCCATCCGGCTCTTTCTCGTCCTAGCCGCGACTTGAATCCTTTCATCAAACTTCTATTGGCTCTTTCTACCAACCCGTTGGCCTGAGGATGCGCAACGGCTGTGTTAATCTGAGTGATGTTCAATCTTTCACACCAACTCTTGAAGGGGTCGCCTATGAAGTTGCTTCCATTATCCGTAACAATTATCTTGGGCAATCCGAATCGACACACAATGTTGTCCCATACGAATTTTTTGACTTCCTTTCCGGTGGTCTTGGCCAACGGCTTTGCCTCCATCCACTTGGTGAAGTAGTCTATTGCAACAATTACATATTTGACCTTCCCTGGAGCTTCGGACAAAGGTTCCAAGATGTCCATCGCCCACTGATAGAAGGGCCATGGTACCATGACGGAGGTTAGCATTGTTTTTGGCAACTTGGGAACCGGAGCATGTATTTGGCATGAATCGCACTTCTGAATTACTTCCCTAGTGTCACGGTGCATGGTTGGCCAATAATAACCTTGCCGCATGAGCATGGCCACTACGGATCGTGATCCGGAGTGCATTCCGCATGCCCCTTCGTGTAATTCCCTAATGATATAATTGGCTTGAAGAGGTCCCACGCATCGTAACATTGGGCCTAAGTAAGACTTTTTGAACAGTACATCGTCCAGTAGGGTGTTATGGCTTATTTTCATTCGGAGGGCTCGAGCCTCGTTCTGATTTTCCGGCCAGATCCCTTCTTTTAAGCATCGAAGGATAGGTGACATCCAGTTTTCCTCCTCCTCTTCCACTATTGCATTGATTAGTTTCTCCTCAGTAGATGGCTTTTCTAATACTTCTACCAGGATTTCTTTCGTTAGATGATCGAATGCTACGGACGCGAGTTTACTTAGTATGTCAGCCTTTTGGTTCTGGGTTCTTGGGATGTTTTTTATTTTGAAACTTTCGAAATAGGCGATGTGCTCTTTGGCTTTGGTAAGATATTTTATCATACTCTCCGTGTAATCTGGCTTGCCACTAAATTTGAGTCCACCCGTACGTCCAATGCTTTTATGTGCATGCTTCTTGCAATTCTCAATCCGGCTAATAATGCTTCGTACTCTGCACCGTTATTAGTAGCGTCGAAATTTAACCGGAGGGCGTAGGTATACTCCTCTTTGTCCGGACTAATTAAGACTAAACCTGCTCCAGCGCCTTTTTTGCTGGATGCTCCGTCAGTGTAGAGTATCCATTCTTCAGTTTGGGAGACATCATATATCTCCTTGCCCCTTCTTTTCGGATCTCCTTCAGAAGCACCAATGGGAATTTCGTTGATGAAATCCGCTAGGACTTGCCCTTTGACTGCATTTCGCGGTATGTAGGTGATTGATGCGTGGGAATCGCAACAGGCTTTACCTCTCGAGGGATCTCGAGAAGCTTACAACCCCCACCAGGCAGTGTACCTGATCGTTGTAGTATAGTATAGTGACAAGTACCGGGGGATTGATCGTTCAGCTTAGGAATAGTGTCGCTAGGATTAGAAAGCCTAAATACTAGTTCTAAAGGTAAGGGATGATTATTTTTGTGTTTTTATATTTTATGGAAAGCAAGTTAAAATCTCGGGTTATAAGGATTTGGGCGGAATTAGTTGCTAATCAACTAACCCAATACTAAGATGCAATCAAAATAAAATACTAAAAATGAAAATAAACTAATTTATACTAAAGTTATGAGCAGTAATTGGAGAAAATGTGTTTACTTAGATTTCACTACTCCTTAGATATCTTTTACACGTTAATTACTTGTTATAATTGCATGGATGACGGATCGTATTCCTTAATACCATTCATGGGGTGGCACACATAACTCCCCAATTCTATGAGCTCTTATCTCCTCCTACACCATGCCCAGCACAACTATAGGGATTGTAAACAGTGGCTCGTGCATTAAATACAACCAATAAAGACCTAGTGCGCGTTGGTTCATGTTTCTTAAGACGTTCAAGCATGTTGTCAATTGGAGATCTGCCAGTTTTCTTAAGCCTAACATATAAATCATTCATCCAAGACAAGAATAAACAAGTAATCAACACATAATCAATATCTAGGTTTCATTAGATCTAAGAAAACACAAGATAGATCTAGCCTAGCATGATGGAATTAAGACAAGAACATGATATAGACAACCAACACATAGACATATTGATTGAATTAGAAGAACACTTATCTTGATTAATCATGCAAGGTATCAAGGGGTTGGAACCCTTGAAAAACCTGTAAAGTTACACCAAAATCGTACTTAGGGTTTCTCCCAAAACTTCTCCCTTTTAATGTGAAAAATTAGAAAACTATATATAGGAAAAGGGGTCTGACGGCGTCAAGACCAAATAAGTGACGCCGTCACCTCGCCGCCAAAACAATCCTCGGACTGCCTAGATCTACATTTGACGCCGTCAAGAACAATACATTTCCAGGCCGTCATGACTTTAACTCTTCACGCCCTACCTTCATGACGCCGTCAAAACTCTTCTGGGTCGTCATGGAATTTTACTCTTGACGCCGTCAGGAAACTACTCTTGACGCCGTCATGCACTGTTCCCAGCATGCAAAATCAAGACTTTGGCGTTTTCTTCACTTTTATGCTCCAAAAACGTCCGAATTGCTTCCTTTTCCAGATTTCACTCTCAAAGTACCTAAAATCACAAAAGGAACGATTTAGGGCAATATTTGATCAAATAAATTCGAATTCGGGCTTAAATGACCCCCTAAAAACGGATCATTTTTCGCCTCATCATATACCCTTACACTTGAGATTTGCTTGTCCTCAAGCAAATGCGCTTTTATTCTACTCAAAAGACAAGTTAGGGGTCATTTAACACTAATATAAAAGTAATTACAACAAATAATCGTTCCACTAAAGACCAATAGACAAGCACGGAGGTCATACACAAGCACCTCACAAATAGTGTTTAGATACTCACATCTCTCGGGTGTAATAATGTATAAATTAGAATATGGAAACGGAAGATATCTCTCACTACCTGTCATAGCAAAATAGATTACCATAGGCTTGGGAAAGGATCAAACCTCCACCACATGGCGTAAGCACCTAGGATAAACTATCAAAGAGGTCTTTTAAAGGGTTGTAACGTTAGGTGTAGGGATATGAAATACATGGTTTTGTTGGATAAAGGAAGTTTTACTGGTGGCGAGTTAACAATCTTGGTTAATTACATGTACAATATGGCGTTGCTAAGCCAAGACTAGACTCGACTTAAGCTAATAAATGAAAAATAACAAAAACATAAAATGAACATAGAATGAAAACGGGATGGTAGTCCGTATGTTTTTTCTCTTTTTCCTTTTTTCTATTTTTTTTTTTTTTTTTTTTTTTTTTGCATACACTCTTACCCTACCATCCAAAATAATACATCATAGGGAATTGAGCATTCCCTTTACACTTGAATCTTTACATACTTTACATTAAACTAATCTAATGACTCGAATTAAGAAAATCAAAACACTTGGAGCACTTTTAAGATTAACGTACATATGGGGGTAATAATATTATGCTCTTCCCCATTACTCCATAAAATAAGTACTTTACCCATGAGTCCCAATCGTCCCAAAACAATATGTACAAGGATATGACTCGACTTAGCAACCATGTAATCAATTAGAAAGTTAACTTAGGGTTTAACAAATAACAATAGTGCACTAAAAATGAGCGCATACACGAAAGGCTGAGGCGATTTGGTTGTACATTTAAGTGGGGTGTAACAAATTCTTCCTTTAAGTAAAATGCTTAAAGTTAGAAACGAAAAGATAGGCTCGGAGGGGTGTACTAGGGGTATCGTGTACTAAAAATGAGTACAACGCTAAGGGTGTGGGAAAAATTAGTTGACTTAACTAGCCAAGTAGTATGACTTAAATGGTCAAGTAATTATAATACGGGTTTAACACAAGGGTGATCCTAATGCCTCTTATCATGTAGTAAATCCTACCACACGAATGTAGTCTCACTAGCGGTCTCGGGATGCATCACTAACGCAAGTTCTAGAATCTAAATGCTACCGGTACACTCATAAGCACTAATTGTAAATGCTTTTCCTATCAAATCTAAAGGCGAACCTCACATATTTGGGTGGAAAATTTTTCTGAATATACGGTTATGTGCTAGTCATACAATCTCCTATCCATGAGACGCTTGCTATGGCTAAAGTTTCACTCCTAAATGTTGTAAAAAATTTTAAATTTGGCGCTAAAATTGCACTAACAAGTATTTCTCATAGTTTTATTACACATCTACCATTAAACAAAACAAACTCAAGCGAAAGTGCATATGTAAGGTATCATCTTTTTACCATCCCCTTACACTTAAGATGAACATTGTCCCCAATGTTCAAGTAAAGAATGTAATAGTGAAAAAGTAAAGAGAATGAAATCAAATACTCCCCTGATTCGCTCGGTATGGATAATAGGATGGCCAGGTTAAATCTTCCTCCAAGAAAATGAACAATCAAAGCTTCCCTTCCAGAATATAAATCATCTTCTTGTCATACATAACCTGTAAAACCTGACAAAATAGACAAGACAACCTCGCGTAAAATCGGCGGCATCCTATATAAGTTACTAAATCCTAGAAAACAAGATAAGATATAATGCTTGTGGAATGAATTTTGCAGATCTCCTGGAGATTATAAAACTTAATAATTCACAAAAACCATAAGACTCCGTTAGAAAAACAAAACCGGTAAAATTTCCAGATTTTTAACTCCTGACGCCGTTAAGTTAAGAGTAAACTCCTGACGCCGTCAGAATTGACCTGCAGAAATTCTTATGTTAAGTTTCCGGAAAATTTCTGGAAAAACTTGGTCCTACTTCCTGGAAAATCCTGCAAAACTTCATTATGACTCAATACAAGCATTTGACTCTAACAAATACGAATATACATGTTCATTTAATATTGTGGAGGATCATGATCGGTTTGTTTCTTAAAAACATATTTGGGGTTTCCTCTTACACTTATCTTTTGCAAAAATACCTTTAGGTGGAGTTAAGACTAGACCAAAACAACAAAGTAAAGTATTTCCACATTTTAGTTTAGAAACATGATCTACCAACAATAAAAATAAAGCATGCATACGGAAGCAAATAACAAACAAACAAATAAAATCACACAAAACATGGGTTGCCTCCCAAGAAGCGCTTTTCTTTATTTACGAGTCTTGTAGCTAGACTCAAGGTCATGGGTTACTACGTGATCTCATCATTTGAAATGATATACCCCATGTAGTTGCGATCATTACTATTATGGTGGTAGTGCCTCAATCTATCGATACTCGCAATCACCATTCCACCTAATTTGCTTCTCAAGTTAGCTACCCCATCTTGGCTCAATCCTTCGATTGTGAATGGCCCATACCACCAAGGACTTGGTTTATCGGGTGGTATTGTTGTTTCCAAGTGTCTCAAGAGTACCAAGTTCCCTTCCTCAAATGGTGTATGATTTTCTACGGGTCGAGTATGTTCGAGTTCAACCTGAACCTTATTGCTTTTTCCTCTTTCATTCTTGGCTTTCTTATAGCTTTTGATTCTTGCTTCCCATGCAAGAATCTTATTCTGAACACGAATGGGTGTCGTGCCAATGTTGTTTTTGATCATTCTCCAACTCAAATTCTCATGCTCACTTTGCGGGGTCATGGGGAAGCTAATCTTTCTTTTTCCAGATTTAAGCTCAATCTTCCTACCTTCATACTTAATGACAGCTCTAGCGGTGGTGAGGAATGGTGCCCCAAGGATTATTGGCATGCATCCATCCCCTTTATCATCAATGATCATAAAATCAACGGGGTACATGAATCCTGCAACATTAACTAATACATATTCTGCGATTCCTAGGGGGTATACGTACGAGTGTCCAACAAGAGATAACCTAACACGAGTAGGTGCTGGCATTTTTGACGTTAGTTGGATGTAAATAGTTAGGGGCATAAGATTTACTTCCGATCCTTGGTCGGTAAAAGCACTAAGATGTTTCAAGTCCCCGATGCTCGTTGGTATCTCAAAGTTCCCGCATGCTATCTGCTTAGTAGCCACTTTTTGTACCAATAGCTTCTCAAATACTGATCCTCCAGGAAGCGTATCATACTCATCTTTCACTTCTTCCTCTTTCTCAGAAACCTGTCCGGAGGATTGGTTACGCCCATCACCCTTAATCCAATTTGTTATGGTGTTTTTGTTTATATCATGTTTCAGGTAGTAACTCAAAGGTTGGGATTCTAGTGGTTTTTTTAAGGTCTGTTTAGCAGGAGTTTCTACCTTCTCGTTATCCTTATGGACAATGGTGATGGAGTTAACAAATTGGGTGGTGGGAGTGGCGCTTTCTTTCCTTAGTAGTATTCGTTCGGGGGTTCTCTGGTTGGCATACTCCTCCAATAGACTCATCATCTCATTCATTTTCTCCTGCATCTCCTCCTTCTGCTTATAAACTGCTTCCTCGAATCTAGCAAGCTGATCTGAGTGAGTTGCCATATATTCTCTCATCCTAGCCTCAAACTCCGAGCTAAGTTCCTTGGGAGGGGAACAAGGTGGGGTGCAACTCTGAAAAGTCTCGACATGTTCTCTAGAAGGTGACTCAGATAATGGTGCCGAAGTTGGTTTTGAGACAGAATTGACAGTAGCTCGTCTAGGACTTAAAGCCCTCCTTTGCCTTTCCTCAAAATAGTCAACTTTTGCCTCGAGTTTGCATAGGAGTTCATCGGGGATTTCGGTGGTCCCTCCAGATGTTGAGACTGCATTGATAGCTGCTTCCACTGTATGATTAAACTCCCACATTTCCTGATTGTCAGTGGCGAGCTCCTCGATAATTTCCCAAGATTCCTCGGCGTTCTTATCACGCAGTTTACCTCCCGCGGCCCTATCGATTGTGCGCTTAGTGTGATAGTCAACATGGTCGTAGAAAATCTGGACTAATAACCAAAGGTTTATACCATGATGAGGGACCTTGTGGAGGAGACCTTTAAAACGGGCCCAAGCTTCGTAGAAAGTTTCACCTTACTGCTGTTCAAACATCAGAATGTCATTTCAAAGCATTGCAGTCTTCCCCGGTGGGAAGAATTGAGTAAGGAAGCGATTGGTGAGGTTATCCCATGTGGTGATGGATCCCGCGGGTAAACGCTCAAGCCATTGACTAGCTTGATCCCGTAGAGAGAATTGGAATAGGCGTAATCGGGTAGTCTCTCTAGTTTCAACACCTAGGTCTATGGAATCTACGATTTTGAGAAAGTCCTTAAGATGTTGGTTTGGATCTTCGGAACAAAGTCCATGGAATGCACATCCGCTTTGCACCAACCGGATGGTGTCGGATCGCAAGGGGGTCACATTGGCTCCGATGAGCTCAATGGTGTTTCGGTAGCCTTGGTGGCTAGGTCGGGAATACTCTCCTAAGGTTCGGGGCCTAAGGGGTTCTAGTGGTGGGTTTTGTTGTGGTGGGATGACGGGTTCAAAGATGTTACCACCTTCCATAATGTCGGATGGTAAAGAGTTACGAACAAAGACACGAAGAAATGAGATAGACTAAAGAAGACCTAAAAATGAAAATAAAATCTTACTAGAAAGGAATCTAGTAAGTAGACCTAATAAAAAGAAATTCTAACCTAGACAATAACTATTCCCCGGCAACGGCGCCAAAAACTTGATGCGTGGGAATCGCAACAGGCTTTACCTCTCGAGGGATCTCGAGAAGCTTACAACCCCCACCAGGCAGTGTACCTGATCGTTGTAGTATAGTATAGTGACAAGTACCGGGGGATTGATCGTTCAGCTTAGGAATAGTGTCGCTAGGATTAGAAAGCCTAAATACTAGTTCTAAAGGTGAGGGATGATTATTTTTGTGTTTTTATATTTTATGGAAAGCAAGTTAAAATCTCGGGTTTTAAGGATTTGGGCGGAATTAGTTGCTAATCAACTAACCCAATACTAAGATGCAATCAAAATAAAATACTAAAAATGAAAATAAACTAATTTATACTAAAGTTGTGAGCAGTAATTGGAGAAAATGTGTTTACTTAGATTTCACTACTCCCTAGATATCTTTTACACGTTAATTACTTGTTATAATTGCATGGATGACGGATCGTATTCCTTAATACCATTCATGGGGTGGCACACATAACTCCCCAATTCTATGAGCTCTTATCTCCTCCTACACCATGCCCAGCACAACTATAGGGATTGTAACAGTGGCTCATGCATTAAATACAACCAATAAAGACCTAGTGCGCGTTGGTTCATGTTTCTTAAGACGTTCAAGCATGTTACCAATTGGAGATCTGTTAGTTTTCTTAAGCCTAACATATAAATCATTCATCCAAGACAAGAATAAACAAGTAATCAACACATAATCAATATCTAGGTTTCATTAGATCTAAGCAAACACAAGATAGATCTAGCCTAGCATGATGGAATTAAGACAAGAACATGATATAGACAACCAACACATAGACATATTGATTGAATTAGAAGAACACTTATCTTGATTAATCATGCAAGGTATCAATGGGTTGGAACCCTTGAAAAACCTGTAAAGTTACACCAAAATCGTACTTAGGGTTTCTCCCAAAACTTCTCCCTTTTAATGTGAAAAATTAGAAAACTATATATAGGAAAAGGGGTCTGACGGCATCAAGACCAAAGAGGTAACGCCGTCACCTCGCCACCAAAACAATCCTCGGACTGCCTAGATCTACATTTGACGCCGTCAAGAACAATACATTTCCAGGCCGTCATGACTTTAACTCTTGACGCCCTACCTTCATGACGCCGTCAAAACTCTTCTGTGTCGTCATGGAATTTTACTCTTGACGCCGTCAGGAAACTACTCTTAACGTCGTCATGCACTGTTCCCAGCATGGAAAATTAAGACTTTGGCGTTTTCTTCACTTTTATGCTCCAAAAATGTCCGAATTGCTTCCTTTTCCAGATTTCACTCCCAAAGTACCTAAAATCACAAAAGGAATGATTTAGGGCAATATTTGATCAAATAAATTCGAATTCGGGCTTAAATGACCCCCTAAAAACGGATCATTTTTCGCCTCATCAGTGATATTATAGGCTCCTAGCTTCTGCCTTGCTTAATACCTGTTTGATAGGTTGGTCCGTTATGACCTTGACAGGGTGAGCTTCGAAGTATCGTCTCAGTCTTCTGGACAGGTGTAGTAGAGCTAGGGCCAATTTCTCTACTGGAGCATACCTCTTTTTGGCTTCGTGCAACGTCCTACTCACATAGTGCACCGGAATCTGTCATCCTTCTCTTTCTACCAGCATGACCCCACTGATTGCCTCTTCGGCAGCCGACAGGTATAAATACATATCCTCTTTCGGTTTTGGTGTCGTGAGGCAGGGTAGTTCTAGAATTATCTTCTTCATTTCCTGAAAAGCTTCTTCGGCAGCCTCTATCCATTGATATTGGTCTTTGTTATCCTTAGTAATGTTTTTAAGGGTTTCAAAGAAAGGTAAGGACCTTTCGGCTGATTTGGACAAGAAACGATTTAATGCTGCGAGTTTGCCGCTCAGGCATTGCATTTCCTTAAGAAACTTGGGTGATTGCATGTCGGCAATTGCTCTTGTCTTCTTAGGATTTGCTCTGATTCCTTTCGAGGATATTAGATATCAGAGGAATTTCCCTTCTTCGACTCCGAAGGAGCAGTTTTTGGGGTTTAGCTTCATATTTATCCTCCGGAGGTTGTCAAAGGTTTCGGCTATGTCGGCCAAAAATTCCTTTTCAGTTTTGCTCTTAATCACCATATCGTCCATATACGCTTCTAAATTTCGTCCGATTTGCGACCGGAAGATCGTATCTACCAACTTCTGGTAAGTTGCTCCGGCGTTTTTAAACCGAATGGCATTTTGGTATAGCAATATGTTCCGTGATCGGTGTAGAAGGCAGTTTTCTCTTCGTCTTCTTTTGCCATTTGGACTTGATGGTATCCTTTATAAGCATTGAGGAAGCATTTGTAACGAAATCCTGTTACTGATTCAATTTTCCAATCAATTTCTGGTAATGGGTAATAGTCCTTTCGGCAAGAGGAATTGAGGTTCTTGAAGTCGATACACATTCTCCAACTACCATCCGGTTTCTTTACTAATACCGGATTTGATATCCATGTCGGATATCGGACGGGTCTGATGATTTCGGCCTTCAGCCATTCTTCCACGTCCATGTTTATGGCTTGGTTCTTTTCTTCTGAGAAGAACCTTTTCTTTTGAGCTACGGGCTTGTCCTGAACGTTTTCGTTGAGCTTGTGCTCTGCTACCCATCGGGGGATACCTCTCATATCGGATGGTTCCCATGCAAAAATGTCCAGACTGTTTTTAAGTAAGGTTATCAGATTCCTTCGTCCTTCATTTGAGAAATTTTTTCCTATCGTTACTGGCTACTCCGGATATGCCGGATGGATCAAGATTTCCTCAGTTCTTGCATCTTCGTTAGTGATCGTTGTTACTGAAGGGGGCTTTGCTTTGGTTTCTTTTTGCAACAGGAACTTTTCTTCCAATCTCCTACATTCTAAAATGATGACAGAATGGGTGACCAAGGTAGCAATACCCCTCGGTGTTGGGAATTTCATCATTAAGTGTATTATTGATGGGATGGCTCTTAGCTGTTTGATTTCGGATCGTCCAAATATTATGTTATAAGGGGAAGGGGATCTCACTACTGCGAATTTCATGGTTGTTCGCCGGTACAATCCTTCACTTCCAAAACATACTTCTAACTCGATCTTTCCTAATGGGTTAATCACTTCTCTGGCAAAACCGACCAGGGGTGTGTTTGTTTTAGTAAGTCGCGATCGGATGGAGGGGTCAAAGTTTAAGAAACAGTGCTCGTACATAACTTCCACCGAAGCACCTTGGTCGACATACCCTCTTCGGACTGTGTACCCTTCTATCCTTGCTTCGACTATAAGTGGTTCCTCCGAGACATCTCTAGGTAGAATTGGAGGAAAACTGATAGGGGCATTCATCCATTCTTCTTCCTGATCTGTATTTTTGCGTTTTCGCCCTTTCTCTTGATACCGGACCATATTTATGACCCTGCCTTGATTGGTTTGGTGATTACCCCTTTGGGGTACCCTATCTCTCTGTCGGACGTCCCTGATAGATGGTCAAGTTTTCCTGTTTCCATGGCCCTTTTGAGTTGTTCCTTCAGGTTATGGCAGTCATTTGTAAGGTGTCCATTTTCTCCATGATAGTCACAATACTTATCCATGTTTTCTCTTGACGGTCTTCCCTTCAATGAAGGGGGCGCCGGTAGTCTGAGATGATGCTCGATAGCTAGGATTTCTTTAGGAGCCTTGGTTAGTACATTCAAGTCTAACGGTCTGGTGTCCCTCCTGTTTGTGTCGTTACGACGATACTCCCCTCTGTAGTCCGTCCTATTGTCATTTCTCACTGGGCCGTAGGGCATAAAATGATTGTTTTGGCGAGGTCTGAATTCTTCCCGGCGATTGTCCTGTCGACGATTTCCTCAAAAGGAAGATCGTCTAGCATTTGAGTCGTGCTTGTTGTAAGGGTTGTAGTAGTGATCCCTCTTGTAGTTGTCCATCCTTTCTCCTCTTGGTACTTCGGCTGATCGGTATACTTTTTCAGAGCGGATGAAGTCATCAACCCTTATCATCATTTCGGTTACAGACCGGGGGATTTTTTCGGAGAACCTTTTTGCTAGCTCCAGACACATGCAACCGTCGATGAAAGAGGATATCTGCATGACCTCTGGTACTCCGAAAATGCGGCTAGCTTCATCCGTCCATCGTTCTTTAAATTCTGATAACCCTTCGTTGGCTTGCCGGACGATTTTAGTGATTTCCATGGGGTCTTTGATACATTTTCTTCGAAGGGCGAACCTTTGCACAAACTGCTCACATAAGGTGTCCCAATTGTCGATGCTTCCTCGTGGTAGGTTGTCGAACCATCCTCTGGCGGCATCGTGTAAAGTCTGTTGGAACATCATACACCATATAGGCATGGGCCAAGCGCCCTGGTTGGCGGCCCCTTCGAATCTTGTGACATGGTCATCCGGATCCGTGGACCCATCGTACAATTTTATATGCGAAGGCATCGAATATTTTGTATTTTTTGGTCCGAAAAAGTCAATGATCCTTCGGGTGAAAGGACTTTTCGATGCTGCTTTGAAGGGTTTAGAAAGATCGTTCGTCATTTCTTCTTCTGCTTTCTGAGCTCCGGTATCTTGGGGTTCTTCGTCTTCGAAGTCGAGCTGGATAGGCTTAATCGGTGTTTCCCCTGTGGCATTGTGTTGTTGGATTAAAGCTTTCAAGGCGGTGAGATGATTCTGGATTTGTTCTATGCTATTGGGATTGACGTCTGGGTCTTTCCCACTTCCTTCGGGTGTTGTAGGAGTAAGACCTGTCATTTCTGAGTTCGGGTAGAGTGAATGACGGGTCTCACGGATGGCGCCAATTTGTTGAAGTAACATCTTGGTTTTACCTTCGACAAGCGAGATGAGCCCTCCGAACTCTGAATGGTCCTTCGGGTCCCACGGATGGCGCCAATTTGTTGAAGTAAAATCTTGGTTTTACCTTCAACAAGCGAGATGAGCCCTCCGGACTCTGAATGGTCCTTCGGGTTCGAGGTATCTCTTGATTGATGAAGGTTCCTTTGGGTATCTGCAAGACAAATACGTCCGTTAGTCTCGCCCCGGGAGTACTTCCCAGGACCAACCTCCGGCGTGAGAGTAAGTATGTATTCTTAGAGAGAGAAAGTATAAGAGTAAATGAAGTTTTTAAGAGTGAGAGAAAGTTCTTTAACCTTGACGATTTCTTCTCTATTTATAGACTAACTTGGCAAAGTACAAGGTCGATTGGTACTTATTCCTTAATGGTTACTTGCTTATGTTCCTTTAACAAGTACTTATGTACTTGTTTGTACTTTGATTTACTTTAATTCTCTGGACTATCATCTGTCTGGAGTGTCCGTTATTCCGGACGTATGAGGTCCTCTGGAAATTGTCCTACATTGGCTTTGTCCTATCATTCCGTTCTGTTAGTCTCCCGGTTCGAGCCTTCCGGGTTTAATCCGGAGGGTACATACGCCAACAATCGTCATCTTATGGAGAAAACTGGCGCAACCTTCGTAAAATAGCATCAATTGAGATTTTATCTATTCATCAGTTGAACGAGTTTCACGATATACGAGTTGATGAAGGCAAACTTCTTGTACGTAAATTGGTGTCAAGTTGTTCTTCTAGTGTTAATGTGAAGTCAGTTTTGTATGACTTGACGTTGAATGTTATGATGAGGATGATATCCGGGAAGAGGTATTTTGGAGGTGATATTCCGGAAGTCATTGAGGAAGAAGGTAAATGGTTTAGGAAGATACTTGACGACTCGTTTTTGTTTGCGGGTGCTGCTCATATTGGCGATAACTTGCCGATTTTGAGATGGCTGGGAGTGAATGGATTGGAAAAGAAGTTAGTCGAGTTGGCAAAAAGGAGGAATGTTTTCTTTCAAGGATTGATTGAGCAAGAAGAAGACGATGATTGAAGTGTTGTTATCGCTACAAGAATCAGATCCTGATTACTACACGGATGACATGATTCAAAGCTTCGTCCTGGTAAGATACTAATTTCGCGATCTGATGTCAATTCCTACTATTTCTAGAGAAGATACTGGTGTGTTTAGTTGCAAGAAAGTTTTTTTTTTATATTTTTTTCTTTAGTTTTTTTGAAAACAGAATAACTCTTCTTTTTCAAGGAACTTTTTTGAAAACGGGAGAACTCTAAGTTCAAGTTTTATAAATCTTAGTTATAATAGCACTAAAAAGGTTTTCTGAAAATACTCATTTTGAACACATTTTCTGTTTTCTATGTGTTTTTTGAAAAACTTCTATGAGAAACTTCTCATTTTTCAACTACTAAACACACCACCATTCGACCAAGAGAACAACAATTTTAGTTCATATTTACAAATGGGTTGTGTATTGTCTTAGGAATATAATGACATTGCCTTAATTGTCAACATACTAGGTGTTTCACTCACATAAGAAAGTTTTTAAAATGACAGAGTAATATAGGAGATGTTCGAATTCTACTTTGATATATGGTTGAACCAGACGTACTGGTCAAATAACTTTAGTCACCAAGTACCGACAGGCAACTATGAAAGCTACTTAATTGGTTATTTAAATCCAAGTGATAACATTCAAAACTAATGTAAAAAATTATGCCAAGCAACTTAAACATAGGGGCCATCCATCCTGATAATCTTATAGAAAAATTTGTCAACTGTTAACTTAGGTTGCCATGGGGAAAAAAGTATTTTTCTTAGAATAAATGGAGTAGGAAACTTCTCATAAAAATAATTTTCACATTGATTTATTGGCTAATTAATTATGCTTGAAGAAAAGTACTTCCATTTAAATATGAACTCAATCTGGTCATAGGAATCAGTTCATATATAATAGTATAAACATTAAAAATTACATATTGACATTTCGAGAATTATAAAGTATATGTAGTGTTCTTGTGAAATTAGATGTATAAATTGTAGATAAGAATTTAATGCTTATTCTGATTAGGTCCTATTATCAGCTGGCATTGATACGTCGACTGGAACAATGGAATGGGCTTTGTCTCTTTTATTAAACAACCCACAAGTTCTAAAAAAAGCACAAAACGAGATCGACAAAGTTATTGGTAATGATCGTTTTGCTGATGAGACAGACTTAGTTAACCTACCATATCTTCGATGTATTATAAACGAGACATTACGACTATTCCCACCTGGACCCTTGTTAGTACCTCATGAATCATCAGAAGATTGTGTTGTTGGGGGCTATAACATCCCACGTGAGACTATGTTGCTTGTGAATCAATGGGCGATACATCATGACCCTAAGTTGTGGAATGACCCTGAAATGTTTAATCCGGAAAGGTTTGAAGGGATAGAGGTCCACAGAGATGCGTTTAAGCTAATTCCATTTGGGTCTGGAAGGAGAAGTTGTCCAGGGGAAGGGTTGGTGGTTCGTGTGGTTGGGTCAACTTTGGGGTTGCTGATTCAATGCTTTGATTGGGAACGGTTAAGTGAAAAGATGGTCGACATGACTGAAGCTCCTGGACTCAACATGCCCAAGGCCGAGCCTTTGGTAGCCAAGTGCAAACCGCGTCTAGAGATGCAGAATCTGCTAACCACACTATGACTTTTGCAACATATATTGTTAGCTAAAAAGGAGTGGGTGAAAGTGTGAAAGTGAAATTAACATAGCGTATTTGTGAACTTATTATGTTTGACATAATGTTAAGTATATGTGAAATAAGTAATATATACATTTTTTTTCTTTCTTAAATCATATCGCAAGGAGATCATATGTTGGGATCAGACGCCAGATCAATAAAAGATAAATCAACACAACGATAACCAACAATAACAAGGATTTTGTTATTTCTATTTATGAGTGCTTTTATTTAGTGTCTCTAGATGAGCTAGGTTTCAATATCTCATACGCTACAATTCCATGGGATCTAGCGCACGAGTTTAGCTGTAACACCGGCGCGCCGGTGCTCTCTCAAGCTTAGGCTCAATGAGTCTTGTAAGCAGGGGCGGAACCAAGATTTTTAGTTAAGGGAGCTGGCCTTGTTTAATGCAAAAAGTCATACTGATATGTTTATCGCTTCAAGATTAATATATAGTGTTGTTTATCATTGTTTAAGTTATTTACTTATGAATTTTTAAGACATGTTTAAAGAATAAGGGAGGCTGAATATAAGAATCTAAAAATAACTAATATATGTAGTGGGATGATTAGGGGTGTCTCAGCACCCACTAGTCACCCTACTTGCTTCGCCCCGGAAGGGCCTATCAACAAGCTTTGTGGATGAAGCAAGTTCTTAGTGACTACAACATCCAATTACAAGATGTTCTTGTATTGTGTGACAACAAAGGAGCTATCGACCTAAGTAAAAATCCCGTCCATCACTCTCGTACCAAGCACATCGAAATCCGTCACCACATATTACGTGATAATGTTCAAAAGGGGAACATTCTCCTAGAAAAGGTTGCCTCCGAAGATAACGTCGCCGACATCTTAACCAAACCCTTAAAACGTGAAACATTTAATTATCTTAGATTAGGTCTCGGGATGATAGAGCATCGAGAATAAAATTGTTTATTCCAATGTGTTGGTTTCTAAATTGAGTAGTACTCAAAATTACAAATATATTTTGTAATATCTAAACCAATGAACGAAAATTTGTTCTTTGTCAACTTACGCTTAGTAATCCACTTAAACTAAAAATAACTACTCAATTAAAACCACCTGATCTTACCCAAATCTCTATGGGTCACTTTCATTGGATCACTTAGGATTTCATAGGCCCCCACTTTTAAATATCTTATCCTATCACAATTTCTTCTTCTTCCTTCTTCCTTGGTTGTGTCGTCCCCCTCCACACACACCTAACTCATCTTCATCTTCAATTCTTCTTCAATTCCTTCTCCTTTTTCTTGAAGATCTTGGTATGTTTTGCTTCCCATTGTTCTATTATTATGTTATTTTGAGAAGTTACATTCTTATTAGAGTATCTAATTAAAAATAGTTTTAAGGATTTCCCATAAGCTTGTTTTTGAAGAGAAATTTAACATGGAAAAGCTCTAATTACAAAGGAGACTATGGCAAAATTTCTTCAAAATTACAAGTCATAATTGGATTATGATTTTGGGTGATTTTCGACTTAATATAAGTCTATATGTATCTAATTCATACTATACTTTCAAAATTTTCAAAATCTTGAATTTTTTAGGGAAACCAAAAAAAATTTTACGAGGCTGGCGCGCTGCCAACGCGTCAACGCATGGGCAACGCGCCAGGGATGTTGTCGTCTTTTTCTTATTTCTTTGTTCTATCCTTTATATTATATACGTATAAACACATTTTGTGCTATTTTGATAGGAACAATGGGTGAACGCCGTGATACCAATAAATACATGAAAAAGGTCCATTGTGTTTGTGGTATCGAGAACTACAAACCATTCGAAAAACGAAACTATCATGAAGGACGTTATTGTGATCTTGACTTCATTCGAATGTCCGGTCTTAGAGAACCCTTTACTAACGCGGGTTGCTTGTCATTTGCTCTACTACACCCCGAGATCTATCCTCGACACATCCAAGAATTCTATGCCTTTTATCATTTCGACCCCGCCAATCTCAGCCTCAATTTCCAAATGTATGGGAACAATTATACATGGACCCTGGAAAAACTCAGAAATGTTCTCGGCATTAATTCTATCGGTATAAAGATCTACACCGATGCTACGGAGACAAGAGAATTCAGAAAATACCGTATGTATCACTCATCCGATGAGAATAGAATCAATGCGGCTAAGGTACAAAATGCCATCTTGAAACCGGAATACCAATGCAATGACGAGGCCGATCTTCATTGGGCACAATCAAACCTGCGTGACACGCTTTATGCATGGGAAAATGTTTTGACATCCAATGTGTTTGTAAAGTTGCGGGCAAGAGGAAATGTCTCCATCGTAGTTAGTTACATGCTTTATTGCATTGAGACCGGAACACCATTCAACTTCGCCTATTTTATGGCAAGAAGAATGGATAGGCTTCAACGCAATACAAGAATGATCCCTGATGCTCGCCTTCTCACCACATTGTTTGATCACATCAAAACTGAGCACCACGGCCATGCCATGGCTTGGCCTGATTGTGAAGTGGTAGGTCCAATGTTCACCAACTTCAATGCTAGTAGTCTCGACCGTGCCGATGTTGACCTTGAGCTTCCTGAGCACGTTGCTTCCACATCTCAACAAGCTAACATGGATCCAATTGGACGGATGGAACATATGGTCAATGAGATGTTTGATGCACAAGCTTGGAATGCTTCAGAAGACCCTATTAATGAGGATGAGGAGATTGATGATGTGGCCTCCTTACCGACTCATGAACGTCTTGCCTACAAGACCTACCAAGCCACCAAGCGTTAACGTTGTGAAAGCCGGTCGAAGTTGGGTGTTCTAAAGAACTTCATTACTCGTTGGGCCACCTACATGTCTTGCAAGGGTCTTGGATGAGTTTGTGTAACTTGTGTGATTTGGAGACTATGATCTCTTAAGACATTTTTATGTGTGCTTTTAGACTTTATGTGCGTTTAAATAATCTTCTCATGTGCATGGCATGCTATATCATGCCCAAGACTATGTTAATTCCGCTATGTTTAATATATGAATGCCAGGACTTATCTATGCTTGTGTGTCTTTCTTTGAATATATATATATATATATATATATATATATATATATATATATATATATATATATATATATATGTAAACTAACCCATGTTGTAAGTATCCAAATGGTTACCTAACCTATTTTTGGACCTTCACATGTGAGTATCTCTTGTTTGTTGCATGTTATGTTGTTTTATGTAGCTAGGCCACTACAAAGGTGAGGCTCTTGACCCATGGATCCCCTCCTTAGAACAAGGGGAGCAACGATCTAGGGGGAGCTATGTTCAAGGGGGAGCACGTCAAAGTGCCATTCTCAAGCTACTTTACCCATTCAATTGGAAGTCCTGCCTTTTTTATTCGACAAAAGGGGGAGAAAGAAAGCAAGAGCGTGAAGACCAAGTTAAAGAACAAACATAGGCTTCACCAAATTACAAGGCAATATCAAGACGCAAGCTACACCAAAGGCGCGCTTTGTCTTCGCTACGCTATGTCATCATCAAAAAGGGGGAGATTGTTGAGGCAACATTGTCAAGATCTCCTAATGTTTTAATGATGACAAATAAACCTTGGAAACACATAAAATAACAAACGGTAGCCAAAATTCCCTGAATCCATATCTGGTGTTGGCGCGCTGCCCGCGCGTTGACGAGTGGGCGATGCGCCAGGCTTCTGTACGGTTCGGGACAAATTTTGAAAGTCGGCTTTCCCCTTACCCGACAAATGTGGATCTTTCAATTCAGGTATGAATATGTTATGTGCTTAATTGAGAACACTCGAAACGAGTTTTGGGATTAGAGAGATCCAACTTTTAAGGCACCCACTTACGGGAAAATGCCAACTCACGTTTTCTAACTCTCGCCTCTAGCCAAGGCTTTTCTACACTTAGGGAGCTTATATAGTTCATGTAACATGACGTGAAAGCATCCATATGCTCATATCCCGTGCTTACATCTTCTCTAATCACGTAACGGGTTTACTCCCTTATTGGTCAAACTAAGTCTAATGTCTCTTTGCGTAAACGCATCCTTACCCACATGGGTTATGATTTACATCAAGGCAAAGCACTTGATTTTTTTTTCACCAAGGTGTTAGTTGAGTACGTCGAGTCGTGGAAAGTCACGAGTTATGAAACTATGGATTCTCGACGTTATGTTACTTGGACTTATAAGTAACTTATGATTTTTCTCAAATTATAATCTTAATTGTCTAAACCTTTTCTACTTAATGACAATAAGATTACTTCTTAATCTTTTCCTAATCACTTCTTAATCTCTTTTCATAAAATACAAATTACCATTCCTCCCACAATCTCTCCCAAAATCCTTCCCCAACATCTTCTTACATATTCCCTTACACCCTTACACAAAAAGTGTACTCTTGTCTCCCACACACAAACTCCCACACATTATTCTTTCCCTCTTTAACAACTTCCCATACACTCTCTTATACATACATACACTCTTTTCTACACACACATCCTTTCACATACACTCTTTTCTACACATACACACTTTCTCATACATACACTCTTTTCTACACACACCTTTATGTTCAAAATACACACACTTCACTCACATACCCCTCTTCACACACGCAAGGCTCCCCATCCAATCACTCTTACACATACTTACACATACAACTCATTCCCTATACACATCCCATCCTTGTACAACATATTCCTTACACTCCCAATACCTTTACATTCAAAATACATACACTACTAACAACCATTTCACCTTCTACACATACTAGGCTCCCCATCACATCCATACTTACATATTCTCTTACACACATCTCTTCACTCTTACACAATCCAACTCATACTCTACACACTCTTCATCACAACCATTCATTCTCTTACAACACATCTCAACCATCCATTTCTCCTTCCTCCCCAAGAAATGGAATATTCCTTGGGATATACTTCTCTTAACCAAACCATGGTTGATCCTAACCCAACTATGGTTAGCTCTCTACGCTTAACCATGGTTCACATCTAACCAAACTATGGTTACTTCTCAACTTACCCCATTCTTAACCCAACCATGGTTCTTCTAACCCAACTATGGTTAGTTCTCTACACTTAACCTTGGTTAACTCTTAACCACACCAAGGATGGAATATTCCCTTGGATATGCTTCTCTTAA
The DNA here is from genome assembly GCA_030686995.1 of Artemisia argyi. Taxonomy (NCBI): domain Eukaryota; kingdom Viridiplantae; phylum Streptophyta; class Magnoliopsida; order Asterales; family Asteraceae; genus Artemisia; species Artemisia argyi. The sequence goes on from CM060685.1 coordinate 108,406,071, forward strand.
CCAAACCACGGTTCACATCTAACCAAACTATTGTTACTTCTCAACTTACCCCATTCTCACCCAACCATGGTTAACTCTTAACCACACCAAGGATGGAACACTCCCTTGGATACACTCTTTAACCTAACATGGTTTATTCTCTATACACTTCTTTCTAAACCTAATCATGGTTACTTCTTAACCCAACCTCTCACACTCTTCCCTTTAGAGGAATATCCCAGGGCATATTCTTTCTCTCTTTTCTATGCCATATGAGGAATACCCATTCTACCCCTGCTCAATTATCTCTTCTACTCTTTCTATCTTTGATAATTGATTTCTTATAAACACTTCACACAATATTTTCCAAATTGGCTATTTGAGTTGGTAAACCTTAGATTGATTAATGTTAAGGTTTAGTGTGAAGTACAATTGGGGGTTTATCAAGGTAAGGTATTTAAAAGGACAAAACCCAAAGTTTTGGGAAAATGTTTACAGACGCCTGGCGCGCTGCCCACACGTTGACGTGTGGGTGACGCGCCGGCCTAGGTAAAATTTTCCCAAGTTTGGGTTTTGCCTATAAATACCATGCCTTGCCTCTTGTATTCCTCACCCCTTGCCATTATTCTTTCTCTCTAATCTCTCTATCTCTCTTGTATTCTTAGTTAAACACACTAATATCTTTGAAAGAACACATCTCCTTGCAAGGGAAGAATCACAAGAACCTAACCCACTCTTGTGGTTGTGTCGAGGGTCTTCTTCTTATACCCTTTCTAATACAATCGAGTCTCTAGGTTAGGTTAGGGCTTGGTTGACAAAACAAACATTCATTCTTTCTATTTGTTTGTAAGGGAAGTCTTGTGTCTTGGTGACCAAGCCTAGATCATTGGGGATCTAGTGGGGGTTTGATACTTCCGGGTGGAAGTTTTGGTTGTGGTCTTTGTGACCTTGTGTAAGTCGAACCACGAGATTCTTTAAGGTGGTTTCCAAGGGCAGAATACCGTGGGAGTAACTCCTTCTTTGTGAGCATCGATATTAGGGAATATCGGTGGAGTGAATTGTAACGGTTTGTAGTCCACCGAAAGGATTATACTAGTGGAATAGTATCGTGTCGTGGATTCGCAACTAGACGTACGGATGGTATAAACCCCCCATCCCGAACCAGTATATATCGTGGTTGTTGTATTGATTGTACAACCACTAGGTTCATCTTCTTGGCTTAAAGTTTTTAAACGTTTTAAAAGCCAAAGAAACCGTATTCACCCCCCCCCCCCCAACGGTTCTAAAATAAACAAAGTCAAACATACTCTGAAAGACTTTTCGCAAGCTCTAAAAAGCAAGGAATAATCACTTAGAAGACATTCCTAGTTCCTCACAAGTACACAATGAATTACGTGTCCTATGTCTCACCAAGGATGAGAAAATTGAATCCATAGATAACACTAAATAAAGTGGTATGATTAAAAGTCTACTTTACCTCACGGCTAGTAGACCCGAAGGTATGTTTAGTATTTGTCTATGTGATCATTTTCGAGAAGATCTTAATCCACTTTGAAGTCGTTAAACGAACTTTTAGATTACTGCACATTTAGAGTTATGGTTTCCCAAAGGAACGGAAGTAGACACCATTGTGCATGCCTACTTGGATTATGTCGGTGACTATGTTAATAAGAAAAAGCACAACTGGTATTTCTACTTTTATTTTGACATTGTCTCACCTCATAGTTCTCTAAGTAACAAACGACTCGTGCTACCTCAACATACTAAAGCCATGTAGGGCTGAAAGGCATGTCAACAAGTTCCTTAAGATCAAGAAGACTCCCGTCAACATCATATTCCTACTTTATGTCATCTTCGACATTTAAGCGACAACAAAGGAAGCATCGACCTCAGTGATAATCCAATCTAATATGCTCTCACTAAACATATTGGAATTCATCATCATCGCCTTGGTAAAAATGTTCATTGAGGGACATCTCAACCAAGAAAGTTTCATACGAAAACCACATCGTCAACACTTTCACAAAACATCTTAAATGAGAACCATTCAACCTTCTTAGGCTTGGCTTAGGACTTATGGAACCTACATTATAGTTTGGAACATTAGAATAAAATCACAAAAATCAAAACAAATCAAAACATTTTCCATCTCTGCTAATGTGGCGGAACCCTGAGACTAAATGAGCGGAACCCTCTTTTTGGTTCCGCCGGGTCCGCCAACTCTGCAGATCAACTTATTCCCAGGACCAAACCAAACACTCCCTAACCCATAACTATAACTCACAAACAGCCATCATTCACTCATAAACACTTAAACACACGAAAATTAGGGCTCTCTATACTCTCCTTGTTAATCATCATTGTAAGTTTTCTTTATATTAATTACATGTTTAATCCATGTCTAGGATTTCCACTGAATCACATAAAATAAAATCTTAGGGTTTATGCACAAATTTGTTCATTCATGAAAAACCTTGGTCATGAACTAATCATGTTTCCCTTAGTTAAGAATTGCATCTTCTTAATTACTATCACGATTTGCCAAACACCCCAAGTAAATTTTTGAAAATAATTCTTCACAATTAGAACACAACCCTTTGTCACTTTGTTAATACAAATGAAAAACTTCACGAAAAAACATCATTTGCATAAAATCTCTTGAATGCTAAAGGGAATACATAACTAATATGTATTTTTTTCGGGTATATTCAAATGAAACCACATTAAATTAGGAGCGTTTGGGTTATCTTTTGTTTATAGTAAAAACTTGCATTATGAAACGTTTTGAGCATTAAAATGAGTCAAGATAACCAAGTCTCCACATCGTTTGCATAGAGGCACACACTAGAACATCCACATTACAATAATCATCAACTTAAACTAAAAAGTGAAATTTTGTGTTTTCTAGGAATCAACATGCCTCCCGCAACATTCTCCGATCACAAAGACACCCTTAAGTATCTACCCAAACACCACATGACCAAAGGTCTTACTACAACCTAAGTCAAAATCTTTAAGGGCTTATAAAAACAGTAAGTCCATGAGGGAAGAACCATTGATTCATCCTTCTTAGAAGGAACTTCTATTCATCAACTTCGATTGTCTTCTAGACATTGATGAACAAATTTGTCCTAGGTTCATTCTAGAATTCTATGCTACCGTAGATCTCTCTAGTGATGATGATGGTCATATATCCGTTGAAGTTTCAATCAATCAACACGATATTGTCTTACCTCTAGATGTATTTGCTAGAATTCTTGGTATTCCAAACAATGGCACGTGTCTTTACATTGACAAATGGCCACTCTCTACTCTAGACACCGTTGAACGAGATCCCTCTTATCATTAATGGAGTTAATTACACTTTAAACCCTAAACTTTAATTGTTTACACATTTAAACGCATATCTTTGATAATTGTTGTAAATAAACTTTAAACTTTGATCAAAATAACCCTAGATTATAATAAGTTGTCATAATAAGCCTTAAACCATGATAATTTGTCACTTTTAACCATATACTTTGATTAATGCCATTCAAAGACCCTCAAACCTAATTGTAATTAAGACATTCGTTAAATCTAATTAAATACATTAGAACCTTAGTTTGAACATTAATGAAATTTATTACGTTTTAAACCCTAAACCTAATTAATTCTTATTTAGAAACCCTAATTGAATAAATATGGAAACTTACTATTTATGGAAAGTTACTAAAAATGGAAAGATACTTAAAATAGATGGAAACTCTAAAGTGTTGTAATCTAGTTTGCTATAAACTAATAAGAGAACGTTTGAGCCCTAATGCGAATTAAAATGAGTTAATATAATCCGTTAAGATATTAAATGAACGTATAAGTAATTTGTGTTAGTATAATGTAGATCCAGTGGAGTCGGAGTGATTCCCTTCTCACGTCCTCTATCTTCTTTTGCTTATTGTTTGTAAGGTACATATATTCTATCCCTTTTCAGTAGGGATGTTTTCATGACTTCTTTATCCTTGACTTTGACTCGTTTGTAATATGAACCCTTTGATATGAACCCTTTTCTATGATCCATTTGTTATGATCCATTTGCTATGATCCCATTGTTATGACCCCTTTTGATATGTCCTTATCTTTAATGTTCATTTGATTATTTGTTACATGCTTTATTCTATCATTGCATGTGCTATGCCTATTATGTTGCCATATTTGTAGCTAGCGATGGGGAGTCTATGGTCGTGCCATTCATGCACCAATGGTAACGACGCTGTTAGTAGAGGTGGGTTTTAGTCCACTGTGTTCCCATTTGATTTGTATTGCTATTAATAGCACACCTGGGCCGTGTTTATTATATGTATGTTTAGTCTATAACTGGCATATGTATCTCTGTTCTGAAGGGAGCGTATGAATGCATCCTAGTTATTTGTTATGTGATCTGATATTTGTGAATGGACTTAAGTGTGTGCAATACACCCCATTTCACTATTTGGTACATCGAGCTAGCTACTCCATGTACAATCTGATTTGTTGGGCATTTCCTTTGTTATTGATGTTTCACATTCTCTTTAATATTATGCTTGATCCTTTATCACATGTACCATATTCTAGTCTTGTTGAGCAGGTTCTCTCGGAATCATTCACATATTCGTTTCGATTATACTTATTGCCTTTCATATATTATATTTGTTCACTGAGCGTTAGCTCAGCCGCATTTCCTTTTCTCTACGGCAGGTTATTATAGGGGTGTTGGGCATGAGTGAAGAGAGTAGGAGCTAGAGACCTACCCTGCTTAGTTTCCTTTTATTATGTTCTAAGACAACTTATGGATTTGGCTATGTATTTTCATTTTAGACTATGTTTGGATATCTTTCGGAAGTTGTAACGTTGACTAGTCTTTGATTTAATAATAAGTATTCCGCTTGCGTTATTATGTTCTAATTTGACACCATAATGTTACACTTAGACCTTTTTCGGGTTGGGGTGTTACACTGGATCTAGACATTGGAATGATATACGCATACACATAAGAATCCACTGAGAGAGAATAGATTTTAGTACTCATCTTATACAACTAAGCAATTAAACGGGTGACAAATCTTCCTAACTATCGGTCAGGCCTCTTATTTGTATTTGTTTTCTATCTGTGTACGTGTGTGTCTATCGCCTTATTATTTTAATTTACAGCTTTACTTAATCTACATATCATGCCAGTCTCTCAGACTGAAAACCCCCTTGCGTTAGATTAGGTTTAGTTAGAACTAACTTTAGGATTAAAATACTGATAGATATTTAGGTGTTAATGTTCCACTCTTAGTAATCGACACTCTACTTACCAACTAGGCTACATTGATCGGGTACACTGCCCGTTAGTGTTTGTTATAGGTTAAGTCAGCTAAATATAAGTGTAAAACTTGATAACAATAAAAACCTATACACAACGAAGCACATCATTATACCAGAGAAAAGTTCATTTGTTTACTCTTATTTTGATGCTTACTGAGGGATAAATCCTCACCATTCATTCAGTTTGATCTAATAGTAGGATTAGTCTAAGATTCAATTTTATAAACCTTTTTACCCCATCTATATAAGCTTCTCTTTTTTAGTTTCTTTTTTTTAATATTACATTTATTTTCACACACATAAGTGTGTCTCTCTCTCAATAACTTCTTGGCTTCTTGATCACCTACCCTAAAGTTAGTAACCGCCAATCACCATCACCATCAATATTTCGATCACCATCACTACTCCGATCATCACATCACCTCTCAATCACCACCACTATTATGATCATCATCTCATCATCCCCCAAGTTATCATCCTTTTTTATGTCTTTCTTTTGATTTAAATGAACCGTTTGATTCAGAAGCTAATTTGATTGATATTTTTGCGGTTGATAATGCTGTTGAGTCGGTTGATAATTATTTGGATCAATTTGTTTAACATTTCTTGTGATCAAGTTGCACACCAAGTATTTGATGAAATGTATGAGTGAAAAATATTTGATAATCTTGCTATTTGCTCCTTTAATTTTGCTTATTAATTAAGTTGTTAGTTGAATTTTTGGTTTTACCTGATTTATTGCTTATTAATAAGACATAATGCTATTTTTATGTCTCATTGTTGTTGTGTATATAGTATCACTTGTGATATTCTGTTAAAAATGATGCAACACTTGGGTTTGATTTTGATGTTTATATCACTTGTGATATTCTGTTAAAAATGATGCAACAGTTGGATTTGATTTTGATTTGTATATCACTTGTGATTAACTGTTAAATTTTCTGAAATATCACAAGTGATAATAGTGTTCTCATATGGTTTTCTTGCTGTAAACCTATTTGTATACTCTATCATCAACATTTTTTGGTCATTCATTTCATGAAGAAGGAGCTTTGCAGTGTATCTCATTCTCATGTTGTTCATCTTTTTGGAGGAACCTTTGATATCATAGGTGATATCTCAGATGTGCCGACTTCTTGTTTTTGTTGAATCAGTGGTGGTAATGGAGGAACATGTTATATCACAGATATTACATACTATATAATGATCAATTTTCAACCCCAACCTCTTTTGTTACCTCTATTAATGCACTATAGTTATCACGAATATTCATTTATAATTCTTGACTTTGTCTTTCACGTTCTTGTATAATGGCATTATCACTTAGAACTAATATAGGGTCTCTTACAAACACAATCACGTGACATGGGAATATGTGATTGTTTCTCAACTTGTGCATCCCTCTCTTAGGCGTTTCGTCGAACACACCTTCCATGAAAGTGCATGAACTTACAAATTAGTGCATTAACTTACGACGAGTCATTTGGAGTTCTACAAAAATATTTATACTCGTTTTACGAAAGCATGTTGAGTGTTATAACTTACAGATTAGTGTTATATCACAAGTGATACTGCACCGAGAAAAAAATGAAACGATTTTTTTTTCTTTTTCCTTTTTTTTTTTTTTTTTTTTTTTTTGTCAAAAGTATATGAAAGTGCCCCTCTACGAAAGATAATTAAATGTTCGTCACGATGGTATATTTTTTTTAGGTTAATGCTTTACGGTTTTTGAGCTATGTAAGATTCAAAAATGAGAGATGAAAATGTGTTTTAATTAAAAATGGGGGGGGGGGGGGGGGGGGGGTTCTAGATTTACACTTTAGATCCTCCAAGTTTTTTTCCCCTTAAATCTTGTTCTTTTAATCTAATGATTTATGTAGTCCAGATTTGTTATTTGGTATTTAAGAATTTTTTAGTATGGAAAACAAAATGACTCTATTAAACCATGTCTTTTTTGGTTAGCGTAAAATGCAAAAATGGTCCCTAAACTATCAGGAAATCGCAAAAATGGGACCGAGACAAAAAGTCACGCAAAAAAGCCACTAGCGTTACGCAAATTTGCAAAAAAAAACCACCGAGAGGCATTTTCCGTTAGTTTTCCCGTTAAGTGCCTAGTCATCAAGGGTAGTATCGTCTTTTCATGGCTTTAAGGATTAATATGTACACGTTTCATAGCATTGTTGGTTCAGGGACTAAATTTGCAAAGTAATTTTTATCTTTTATTTCACAGCCACCACCACCACCACCACCACCACAATCACCCTTTATCCTTCATCTTCATCTTCTCCGGTGATTAAACCCAGATTACGGCGATCAAACCCACTTTTGGTTCACTAAAATATTTAAATTATAGAAATCACATACGAGTTAATTATACATTAATATGTTTGTCACATACGAGTTAATTATAAAATATCTAAATTACAGAAAATGGGATCAGATGAAACTACGAGCTTCAAACCATGACTCTTACGTAAGATGAGATGAATTGCCGGAGTTAAAGGCTGTCAAAGTTTCAGTGTATTCTCGTAACAGTATTCAAATCAAGCTTTAGATCGTTAGATTAATCCTTATATAATAAACTTATGGAAGTTAAAGTAAAGGATATTAATCAACTATCAGTTTTACATATGGTTATGGAAGCCTTGTATAATAAAATTAAGGAACTTAAAGTTAAAGATAACTTACTACCACCTCTTAACAATAGAAGACAGATCTTTTATATTTTTGGACTGATGAAATACAAAAAGATATATTGCAAATCAATTTCATCATTTTAAGAACATATTAACAAGGAACAAACTGTGGTGGTAGAGATAAATGATTTACAAAGAAATGAAAACGGCAACCAAAAGCTAAACAACAACTAGCTAACCTCACCTTATTCTTGATACACAATGGTGGATAACAGATGAATTTATGCACAACATAGAAGAACAAGGTAGATAGTACTTATATCTACTTTTTGGGCATCATGTTGACTTTTCCTTGATCTGATGACTCCCCGGAATCGTATGTCAGCAAAGCAATCAAACTTCCACCATGGACCCTCCCTTCTGAAACTCTTGACAGTTCTCGTCCGGATGAACTTCCTAGCTGGACACCAAAAGGTTGCCATCCACAACCAGTAAGCCGAGATGATGCCGTAACATTTATATCAACATTCATATCATCACCGGTGACGGTATCCTGAATCAAAGTTCCCTAAACCCACTTTTGGTTCACTAAAACATTTTCTGTAAGTAGTTTCATCTGATCCCATTTGCCACATCAGACTCTCAAGTTGGTTTCTGGCCTCTTCATTAGTTTGAAACTCGTTTCGCCAAAATGTTCAAAAGATGGGTTTAATCATACTATTAATGTATAATTAACTCGTATGTGATTTTTATAATTTAAATATTTTAGTGAACCAAAAGTGTGTTTGATCGTCGTAATCTGGGTTTAATCACCGGAGAAGATGAAGATGAAGGATAAAGGGTGATTGTGGTGGTGGTGGTGGCGGTAGAGAGTGGTGGTGGTGGTTGCTGTGTAATAAAAGATAAAAATTACTTTGCAAATTTAGTCCCTGAATCAACAGTGCTATGACACGTGTACATATTAATCCTTAAAGCCATGAAAAGACGATACAACCCTTGATGACTAGCCACTTAACGGGAAAACTAACGGAAAATGCCTCTCGATGGTTTTTTTGCAAATTTGCGTAACGTTAGTGACTTTTTTGCGTGACTTTTTGTCTCGATCCTATTTTACGATTTCGTGATAGTTTAAAGACCATTTTTGCATTTTACCCTTTTGGTTATTTACTAATATAAGCCGAGCCAAACACTTGAGCTTGTAAACTCATACTAATAGCCGTTTATATAACAATTTGAGAAAGATTGTAAAACAGAGGGACGGTTTTTGCAATTTACTTTCTGTGTTGCAATCCCCAGCTTGTCCAAACAAAACCGGGCGATCTATAGAAAGAAAGAAAGAAGTTGACCAGAAGAAGAAATAAAAATGGCCCTTAACCCTAATATAAACGGTGGTAACGGGATGCCCGTCCCATTCATGAACGAGATGTTCGTCTTAATTCGAGACGGTGTCGAATTTCAGGTCGACAAGATCCCCGGCGGGTCAGTCAATTTTACAATTCCATTTTTTCCTTTAATTTAATTATACCCATAAATATCCTTATACATACCATCTGTTTTTGTTATGTATAGGGCCATCGGAGGAATTAAAGGGAAAATATATTTGTCAAATGTTCGCATGGTTTTTGTTGCTGATAAACCTACCCAAACTTTTCTTGCCTTTGACATGCCTTTGGTCAGTCACTTACACCATATGTTCTTATTACTATTTGTTACTAGTATATACTAAGGGGGTCTTTGTTTAAGCTTATTTATCTGTTTTCGGCTTATATCTCATAAGCTCCATTTCTTTGGCTTATTTCGAGACTTGTGCGCGTATATATAATAAGTCCCAAAATAAGCCAAAGATATGGAGCTTTTTATGAAACATAAACCGAATACAGATAAGCTCGTAAGCCCATAATAAGCTTAAACAAACACCCTCTTAAGGCATATTATGTGACAGTTATATTAGGAACAAACAAGTGAATAAATTGGAGTGCACTTAATTCATTTTCTGGACTCATATTTGCCTAAAGCATTCATAACCCTTTGTATAATATGCTTAGTATTTTCCACCTATGAATAATGGGTCGATTGGGATTATCATACGTAAACCTGGTTCAATTACAAAGAATATGAGAGTTACTTGTTTTGACATGCTCATTACTACTGCTAAATAAGCCATTTTCTTGCAGCTTTATGTGCATGGAGAGAAATTTAACCAACCGATTTTTCATTGCAACAATATATCTGGACTTGTGGAGCCTGTAAGTAGTAGTACTAGTTAATGAAGGTGATGTTCTGAGCTGTTATAAATTGTATTTGCTGACTTGTCCAACTTTAGGTAGTCCCAGATGACGAGAATAGGGCATTATACTCGACTCACTCTTTCAAGATTTTGTTCAAAGAAGGTGGTTGTGGAACATTTGTGCCCTTGTTTTTCAACTTGATCAAATCTGTGAGACAATATAATCAACAATTTGGTGAGCCCCGCGCTGCTGATCCTTTACGAGCTGCAGAGACTCCAGTTGATGAAATGATGAGATGCGCGTAAGTAACATTTGGTTCTAATTGATTAGAGGTTACGATTTTGGCCCATTCACTTATCGTTGGGTCAATTCTGGTTTGGTTTTCTACCTCTTAATGGGTCAAGCAGGTTAAATCGAAAGAACTAAATGAAAAGGAAAGTCACCCAAAGTGTATTTCAAGTGTATAAAGGCTCAAGAATCATTTTAGTATTATAAAAATTGGCTTACTATTGAATAAATAATTATATGATCATTTTTTACACGAACTATGCATAAAACCAAAGTTACCCTTTTCGAGCCATACCCACAGTTAGTTGTTTCTGCCTAAACCTGTATTGAGTCTACCACCCTGCCCATTTGTTTCGGACAATCAAAACAAGAGACGTAACTAAAAGGTTGATAAGTAAAATTAGTTGAATGTTTATATTTAATGCATACAAACCACCTAAATGGCTTTATTAATAAGGTTGATTATTCTTGTGCTAACATGCTTTTTTATCATCTTTAGCGTGATACTTATTTGCATGTAAAAAGTGGTTCTGGGTCAATTCAATCCCACCTGTTTGGGTTCACTCTACGCGATATAATGCCATCTCTTAAAACAATTTGCTTATGGCGTTTCTGAATCAACTTCACTATTGAAATACATATGCTTAATGCCCTAATCATTTGAGCAGATATGTGGATCCCAATGATCCAACAAGGATCTTTCTGCAGCAGCCAAATTCAGAATCAGGGCTGAGACGTCGTACTTATCATCCTCAACCTGAACAATCTTAATCCCGGAAATTCATTGATCTAAAACATAATGGGATGTCATCAGGTTCAAATACATCTCTGCTCTGAATGTATCTCCTCATTTATTTGCTTTATAGTTACTTTGTGAAAAAGTTTGTGTAGAGATCTTTATAACTTGGTATGCTGCTGGATGTGTTGTGTGATAACTTTAGACTTTGCTGATGCTGGAATATCATGTCTATTTAGTATTATTTACTAAAAACGCTATACATTGTGAGATAACTTACTTTTGGTCACCGCCTCATCTCTCATTAACAAACATACAGTTAATCTTGTACAGTAGCTTTTAGTATAGCTGGTCTTGGTGCGGGTTAGGGCTGTAAACGAGTCGAGATTTTTTCAAGTAACTCAGACTCGTTCGAGCCGAGCTTTATCGAGCCTCAAGCTCTAGCTCGAGCACAAGAAATGAACTCGAAGTATTTAACAAGTCGAGCTCGAGCTTATATACGCAGGTTTGACCCAAGTTATGATCGGCTTTTAAGGGATATATATGTAAATACCGCTGAGAGAGAAGCCAAATGTGAAATTTAAATGAAGACTAGCTTATAACCCGTGTTCACCAGGCAGTATCGAGTAAATAAAGTTGAATGACAAAAATGCATTAGAATATACTTGCAAGTATATTACAATAGAGTAGATTAGGAAAAAATTGCACAAACAATTGTTAACATTGGAGTTACAAAATACAAATTCCAAACTACTTTTTGATAAAAAGAGAAAAAAAGAAAGAAAAAAAAGTGACACAGTCAACAACTTCCTTCAGCACACCCAACCCCAGACGCTACATATCCTCCAAGCTTCTTTGAAAGACCGGCATTAAGAGCAATGAAAGTATAAAGTTGTGTCAATTGGTTGTCCTTTTTTAATGCGGCTTCAATCCATAACCATTCACACATGTAAAAGCTGCTAGCAGCAACCCTACTTGTTCTATAGCAATCAGTATGCCCATCCAAAACCATAAAGCACACTTATGCCATTTCATACTTCACCCACTTCCTATAGTCCTCTGTATCATCCATGATCCAACTCAAACAGTAATTCACGAAGGACATTCAGAAATTGAATAAAATAAGTTATTATTTGGCATTCAAACAACAACTACCTCTGTCTGCAATATATCTTTTCTATAAGCAACTCCTTCTGCAAAAGTAAAACTCTTAAAAGTGCTTTTCAATAGAATGTATATATATTGCAATGCACTTATCTTAACCTAACAACTTATTATAGCTCTAAATCATTTGCATCATCACTTTATCGATCCCTATATGATTCAAATCAAAACTACACCAATATCTTCTGCCACCAAAACTAAATTCATCCAACCCCAGTATTAAATATGTCAACATCAATTTATCAACGCAAATAATGAGAATAGGTACTTGAAAAGCTTCAAATGGTTCGGAGTACCTGCAATAGATTTATCATTTTCAAGTATAAGTTTAAAGAGGACAGTAATCAATCAAAGCTAAGAAGGTCAAGTATTTAGTCTATTCTTTCAATGTTAACTATCACATGGATGCAGTGTTGTAAAAATCGGCCATGGCGGCTGATATGGCGGCGCCATGGCGGTTGGCGGTGGTCCACTGCCATGATATTTCCCATATCGGTCTAACTTATCGGTGTTGGTCAATGGCGGTTAAAATCGGTCAAAATCAGAGTGTGGCAGTCAAAATCGTTCAAAACCGGCCATGGCGGCGGGTCGGTCAACTTCAGATCTAGAGTTTGTTTTTTTTTTTTTTTTTTTTTTTTTTTTTTTTTTTTTTTATTATTATTATTATTATTTTTTTTTTTTTTTTTGTAGAACTATTAATACTAACAAAAAAGGTAAGTGAAAGAATGGTGTCTTTGTAATGTTCCATTTGCACCTTTAATTCATGAGATAACAAGAGTCAAGTACAAGAGAGCCTTGGTCGAAACTGGTTAGACCGACTATAACTAGACCATTGGTTAAAAAGATGGCTCATGTGTTTAGAAAAACATGTCACTCAAAGGCTTAATTAATTTTTGCCAATTTGATACTAAAAAGAAAACCTGCGCATCGTACAGGCTTTATTGGCTAGTATATATATGAGCAAAGTTCACATATACTCAATTGAAATGTCATAGTTACCTAGTATATATATGATCAAAAGTGAGTGAGTGACACAAACACACAGAAAACTGACCCAGTTCTACAAACAAATTTAAGAGTAGCCCACTTTTGCAAAGGGAGCTGAAAATCAAACCACTTTTACAAAAAGCTCTAAAAGTGATCGTGACCAAGTCCATCAGATCACCACAATAGAAATGGTCCAAACAATAGGGATTTATGTTGCATAATATTTTGTGAATAAAGGTGGAAGCTGCAGGGATCCTTGTTACGCACATAAAAAAGTTAGGTTTCTTAGATACAGAAAATAGTGAAAATAAAATAACCGCAAGTTCTTGCATGTTGTGTGCAAGATCATGTTGTGTTGATATATAACTTATGTTATATAAACGTGTGAATATATTAGTAATTATCTTGCTAATGTAATTGACTAATTTCTATAACAAATATTAGGAAATGTTATTCTATCGGTTGCAAAAATTATTTTGCAATGATAACTATCATTAGTTGAGTGTAGAATGTAAGAATGAGAACTTATACCACTCCTATAAGAGAAAAAGGTCTTGCAAATTTGTAAATAGCGTACAGTGTAGCTCTCAAGGGATTTGCCATTCACTTCTCGACCAACGACTCTGGAATCGTGTGCATCATGAGACGTATCAGAAGCACCATTCATCACTAAAGCTGGTTTACGATGCTTAATAGAATTCGAAGAGGAGGAAGAAGGAGGCTTGAGACTTGAGAGATGTCATCTCTTTTGCAAGTATAGCAAACCAAACTATGATATGGGTGCTTGTGATTATTGGATGTTTGCATATATTTAGAGGAGAGGTAGGGAATGATCCTACCAAACATTTATATATCAATAAAGTAATATATAATATATAAATCATAAAAATGAAAATGAGAAAATGTAAACAGGTTACAAATTCATAACAACGTAAAAAAAATTATAAAAAGAAAAAAATAAAAAATGATATTATATTATACTACTATATATACGCCATATCGTTCCGGAAAAAAAAGAAAAAAATTACAAAAACAGCCTCTCAAATTATGCAACGAGTTACAAAACTACCTTGAAACTTTTGTTATTTACGGTTTTTTATATAACAAATTTTATTTATCAAATATCTAACAAATACTTAACGATAAAAAAAAATCGTTGAAATATTTCAAATTGCGAACAAAATAAACCAAATATTAATAGGCTTTTGACAAATGCACAATTTTATAAAAAATAAACCCCCCCCCCCCCCCCCCCCCCAACAAGAAAAAAAAATTATTGAGTATATAAATGATACCCTCATGTTTTTTCCTTTTTCTTATTTAAAAATAATAATAAAAAAATTGTAAAACTCAAAATGCAAAACATAAATATAAACTAATAAGTCAAAAGTATTAAACTGACAGAAAATGTGGAACATAAACTAAAAAAAGACTTTATTATATTGTAAACAGAAACTAATAAAATACAGAAGTGTAAACTGATAAAAAGTATTAGGCTTTTGACATATGATACAGATTACTGGTCCATAACTAAAAAAACTACAAGATGATAATATAGACAACAGATATAGAATGATAAACAAGTAAATGAACATGAACGATAAATATATAAACTATCCAACATAAATTCATTAAATCATAATAAATAGAATCAAATAAACATAGTATTCATAACATAGCTAACATCTAAAGGTGTTAGCCCATAATCTTAGTAGCAAACACGAAAGAAAATACAAACGATAAGCAAATGAATGACATAATGAAATCGATGTGCAAACTGAACGATTATACTTCGTTTGATGATACGGGACCTTCTGCACTTGATCTCTTCCCTTGGAATTGAACTTCTGGTGCAACTAAGCTTCTATGGTCGTTTTGTGTTTGTGGTATGTGTGTAAAATACGAAGCCAAGGCTTGTATTTATAATGTTCTGTCTGATGAGTCGATACGGCGTATTGAGATCTAATACTCCGTATTCCAGATATCTTAAATAGGGTTCAAGAATAGAATATTCCAGATTATTTGTCTGTCTTTCTTTTAAATATGGTGTATGGCAGAGTTTAATACGCCTCATGTCTTCAAATCACGATACGCTTAGATTGGGGATAATATCTTTAATATGGCATATGACCAGAGTTTCATACGCTGTATATCTTCTTCATTTGACTTGGGCTTTTAACTACAAGGGCTTACAAACAGCGTATTGCCATAGTTAAATACGTCGTATTCTTCTTGATTTCGATACTTCATGAATTCTTCTAAGAAAATTATATGGCGTATCACCAGAATGTGAATACGCCGTCAACTCTTGTTGGGACTGGTACAAATCTTCCAATTTAGCTCAAAGTTTCGTCATTTTTCGTGTACTTTCAAATATATATTGCTCAATAAATACTGAAAGTAATAAACTTAAGCAATTAAGTAACGATTCTCATATAAAAACATGGGGAAAATGATCACTGCTGTAACAGCAGTGATCATTAGCTGCTGTCAAGGCTTCGTGGGGGGACCATTTTTGCTGCAAAATGAACATTCAAGGACCATTTAGTAACATCGGGGGGTGGGTTTTGTGTGTTACAGCAGGGATGTTATCCCCTTTATTTATTTATTTATTTATTTCAAGTGAGGTTGAATTTGGATTTCAAGTAGGGGAGGAAACGAGCCGAGCCGCTCAAAATATAAGGCTCGAAACAAGCTCAAGCCCGAGCTCGAGCTTTATATATGTAAACGAGTCGAGCTCGAGCTCTGGCAGGCTCGGGCTCAGCTCGGCTCGTTTTCACCCCTAGTTTTATTTAAATATATTTTACAAGTAAGTGAAAGAAAGAAAATTTTAAGTGAGAAATAGAGATAGATAGATGCTAATGAGACCCATAATGAAATAATGCAAATCACACATATAAAGCTCTCTCCGTCTCAAATTTATTCTCATAAGAGAGAAATTACATAGTTTAATAAAAGTGTGGTCTAGGGATGAGCATTTCGAACCGAATCCCGGAACCGTACCAGTACCGTACCGAAACGGTACCGTTCTCGATATACGGTACGGTACCGGTACTACGAAATAAGGAGGAAAAAAAATCGGGACCACTAATTCGGTACGGGACCGGTACCAAATCGGGAAATTCCTGAAAAAAAAGGGGAAAACCCGATTTCCCGCTACCGATACCGGTACCGGTACCCGAATCCCGTTCGGTACGGTACCGGTACCACTAATTTATGATCGGGAAAAATCCGGTACCACTAATTCGGTACGGGATCGGTACGGTACCGGTACCGTGATCATCCCTAGTGTGGTCTCTTTAGTTTTCAACCATGCAAAAAGAATATTCCCTTACTTTATTATCTAGTTTTTACTTAAAAAAATAAAGTAGACAATTATTTTGAAACATTCAAGTAAAGAAATATGGACAATAATTTTGAGACGGGGGGAGTACTAATTATTAACCTAAACCCTTAAAACATACAATTAACATAACTACTAAACCAATCCCCTTGTGTCATAACCTACCAAACAAACACCACCTAAGTGATAATTTAGAACATGTTTAATGTAGCATATTACGAAGAAAGAAGGTTTTGTCAGCTTCTCAAAATAATACTAGTAGAAAACAATGATATGAGTCTACTTGTGCAAACAAAAAAAATAAAAAAACTATAATAAAGGGTACCAAATATAAATTCATCACCGTCACCTTCATGTCACTTCATTTTTCTCTCTATATAACCAACTTCACCACTCAAATATACTCATATATAAACAAAAGAACAAGTAGACTCAAAAAAAAAAAAAAATACAATATTCATCACCGTCACCTTCATGTCACTTCATTTTTCTCTCTATATAACCAACTTCACCACTCAAATATACTCATATATAAACAAAAGAACAACTCACACAACTCAATTTGGGCATACAAAACCTTTCCCGCAACTTGGTCTTGCAATCGACCGAGTGTTGCATTTTTGCTTGTTGAAGACATGTGGCTTGGGGATCCGTAACATTGAAGACGCGTATCCATTAATTAAAGACTCGGTCATTAAGTCTCTGTTATGCTTGATCTAGTGTATAATTGTTATAAGTGATTATCCCAATGTAAAAGTGAACAACTTTTTGGGCTTAGGTAGGTTTTTATTATAGAAGTGAACCAAATTTTTTTCTTGCCTTTGTAAAAAAAAAAAAAAAAAAAAAAAAAGGTACTTCTTAAACTATTTTCCTTATTGTCTACATTTTTTTAAGATTTAAGATCATTTGAAAACAAACTTTTTTTACATACCAAGTGATTAATCTCCACCTTCCATCTTCCCTCAATCTTTATATGATCTAATTAATAAGATTAATCCCAACAAATTTAAAAAACTCACTTTCATCATTTTTTTTCAAATATTAATATCTTTTAAACCGTTAATCGTTAAGCGAAAAAAAATATACCGTTACGACGAGCATTTAATTATATTTCTATAGATAGGCACTTTGATATATTTTCGACAATTTTTTTTTTTCGTTTTTTTCACGTTTTTTTTCGTGGCCGAAAAAAATCACATATGATATATCATATATGATTTTTTCGGCCACGAAAAAAAATGTGAAATAAACGAAAAAAAATTTTTTTTGTCGAAAGTATATCAAATGCCCATCTATAGAAAGATAATTAAATGCTCGTCGCGATGGTGTAATTATTTTCGCTTAACGATTAACGGTTTAAAAGATATTTAAATTATAAAAAATTGTGAAATATTAAAATGCTTTTAATCTCAGCCACTGATTTCTTTTTAGATGGATGGTGGGGATGAGTCCCTTGGTATTTTAGAAAAGTTTGGTATTTAATATAACTCTCCTCTTATTTTAAAGGATTACATGAAAAATCTATTGCAATTTAGTTTTTCTAAGAGGAAGTTCTGTTATAATTATTTATAGTTTTCTTTATCTTGCTTTAAATAAAGTAAAAAAACTGTAAATTACATACTGAAAATGATGTGTTCAAATAAATATTATATTTATGTATTATTTATCTATGTATATTGCTCATTTATCATGTTTTTGGGGATAACATCCCTGCTGTAACACAGCAGGGAGTTACATGCTAATGATCACTGCTGTTACAGCAGTGATCATTTTCCCATAAATAAAATCGACTCATTGACTCATCTCCCAGCTCAGACACAAGTACACAACCAGTGGCACAAAAAAATGTCAAGTGTTCCAAAACTCCGTATCATCCATTTCGTGGCTAAAACCCTAGCTACCAACCTCCTCCGTCACAAAAACACAAGCACTTTTTTCACCTTCAATTCTCACCTCCTCATAAATAATAACACTAGCAGCAGAAAACACTTGAGGTTCTCCTCATCTCATTCACCCGCCGTTATATTATCCCCCAATTCTGAACGGTACTTTCATCTCAGATAAGCATTTTAATGCACCTTGTTTCTGTTATATGTCTTTTTAGTTTTTGATATCCAAACACTCCAACTTGTTTATCTGTTTGAAATTTGGGTTACTCTACGTTTGTGTTTTTGTTCACGGTTGTTTTTTTGTTTGGTTTGGTTTCTTAGGGGGTGTTTGTTTCGGCTTATGGCTTATTTGGTTTTGGGCTTATGTTTCATAAGCTCACGTTCTGTGGCTTATTTTTAATTTTTTTTGGCTTATATAAAAGGTTATTAAGTCATAATAAGCTTATATAAGCTGAAAAGATTGACAATAAGCCACAAAAAATGAGATTCGTAGTAATATAGTTCCACAACTGATTATTATGTGTGTGTAATTCACATTTGTGTCCCATTTACTTGGATAGTTAAGTGGAATCGTTTATACGGTTTTACTACGCAAATCTAAGGTAGTGTATGAATCATTTGTTACAGGTTTGAATTGTAACCCGTGTAGCTTGAGCTAATTTTGAAAAGACATCATCAATCAGTTTTTGAATCATAATATTAAATATTTCGTTTTTCGATGTGTTGACTCTATTTGCTAATCGATCAGGTCATGTTAAAAGCTCTTACGTTAACTGGTTTTTGTTTCAGTCATGCAGAATATGGTCGCTTGCTTCCATGTCCTTCTGAGAACAATCTAGCAAGAAACATTGAGCACTTAGTTGTTAGAGAAGGAGGACCTATTCGCGACTTCATTGCCAAAGCTTTAGATCTTCCGCCTTTGTGAGTTGTTATGTACTTTTATAGTTTATATCATCTGCAGACGTATGGATTTCAAAAAACGCAGTTATTGCTTGAACAAGAGTCGATTTTTCATTCACTATGTGAAAAAGTTATATATCATAAAGGTCACAGTTCTAACAACTCGGAACTATACTTGAAAAAGTTGATTATGGTTGCATCTTCCTATACTAATATGAACTTGTACTCCTAACAAAATCGTGAAAATGAGTTCCCAACAAAAGATGTAGTATATTGGTGTGACTTCTCAATTTAAGGCGCATGAATTACAGGATATAGTACAGATTAAGTAACTACTCGACATGACTTGACTTAACATCAAGTTTGGAATTCTAATTTGTATTAACTAAATTGTCTCTGTTTAAATCACAACTGTGAGAAACTGAGAATTAAGAAGGATTATGTTCGATAAATAGAAAAGTAGTTCCATGGTATAAAAGTTGTTGAATACAGAAGATAAATGTATTTTTTTAGTATACCTTTGCGAATAGGACTTTCCATTGTATAGCTATGTAAAACTCAAATAAGTGTCATCAGCAATGGACATGTTTTCAGTACAGAATTATAAGTGGCTTTGTAGATTATAGAAGATGGTTATTACCATAACTGTTATTGGGACAAAAAAAAAAAAAAAAAAAAAAAAAAAAAAAAAAAAAAAAAAAACCGAAAACAGAAAACAGAAAACAGAAATTCTACTTAGGTTAGGGGAGCATTTCTTTTAAATGTTCCTACTACAGTTACTATCTACAAATTTAAGCAAGCTCATTGTAGGTCAGCCAATGGGCTATTTTGATTAATATGCTTGAACTTTGAAGGTATGTTGAAGATCTTATACATTTCGGAGCAGTGCATTATGCCCTTGTGTGCCCAAAGCCTCCATCAACTGCCACACAAGAGGAAATTAAGCTGTATAAAGAATTTACTAAGCCGTCGGTCCTTAGAAAGAGATCTTCAATCAAAGGAAAAACTGTGAGAGAGGCACAAAACACTTCCAGGATTACTCATGTTGACCAGTTTGTTGAAGCGGGGACCTATGTGAGGGTGCATGTTCGTCCAAAACGATTTCCAAGGTACATCAAAAACAAAATGATACCTTGTAAACTTAGATAAGTTTCTCATTTTAAAATTTGCTTACTTTAAATTCTATGCTTAAGATGAAAGAAATTGCTGAATGCAGATATAATACTGCTAACTAAGGTATACTTACCAGAGAGAACCACTTGTATTTTGCAAATTGGTCATTAAAACTAAAACAAATCAACCCCAGATCAGTTTAATTACAGGAATATGATGTGGCAATATAGATGTATTTAGGAAGTGTACGTGACAGTAAAACAAGGATTTACAGCTAGGACAATTGGTTAAAAAAAAATATGGCTGATGTACTAACTACATATATTTGTTGCTTCTGATGAAGTTTAACTTAACTTGAATGTATCTTAGAAGTATTAAAGCCTTTTTGTATAGGGTATCTCTTTAACACTTACACCACTTTCTGTTCATTTGTCTCTTTTATGTCATGTGAATTTCTTTGTATTTATTATAATTATTTGGCATGAGACGCGTGCATCATTGTATACTACAAAGCCGTCCCATCATCACATTATTCTAATTGATCTCATTTATGAAGTTGGATAAAACAGTTGGTTGTCATGTTTGTTGATTGCACAAGTTGGTTGATCTTTTTGGTAACTAACCCCAATGATAATGGAAATTATTATTAGATAACATAAATAGTTTCAGGCTTTTTTTTAACCTTGCCTAAACAACTTGGGTTTCTATTTGGAACAGAGAACATGTGTTAAACATCACAACTCTACTTGCAGACATTTCTGATCATATCAATGCATTAATTTCTCTCTAGATGCTACGAAGTTGACTGGAGATCTAGAATAATTGCTGTGACGGAGTCGTATGTGATTCTCGACAAGCCTGCTGGCACATCAGTATGTGAATCATTCTTTCCCTTGATCTTATCTGATGATATGCATGGCCCTCTTTTTGCTTTTTCCTGATAAAATTTATTCATTACCTTGTACCAAGATGCCCAAAATTTTATAGTAATTGTTGCAAGAATTTCGTTTTTATGCACTTGTAATCTTGTTTAGTTTGGGTCATTATTTATAAACCTAGTTTGTTCCTAAAACATTATTGTTACTATCCTATAATGATCCAAATTGTGTTTTAATATATGGATGTTGATATTGATATTTGATTGTATTGCTTCATCTTCTTCTTATTTACTGCCTTTTTGTAATATGATCTGTATGTGCTCGTAGAGTCATATTTTCTTTATATATGCTTGCATGCTCTCATGTTTCTATGTCCGTATGCGTTTATATCTATGCATGCTTGTATGTTTTTGCTATATATGCTTCTTTATTGTCATTATATTTTCCATCCGAACACAAGACCACACTTAAAGTTTGCTGGCGCACACACACATTTGCCAGAGGTCTTTCTGGAGCAGTCCCTTTACCCTCGGGTAGGGGTGTGACTGTCAACATCTCACCTCCCCCATACCTCGCTCCGGCGGGATTTGGTATTGTTTTTGTTGTTGTTGTTATGTTGATCTTGATAATCCTATGCTGGTTGATGTCCCTGTAAGTGTCCTGCCACGACCCGCCTAATAATTTAACAAACTTAAAAAGAAAATTGAAAGAAGAAAGTAAAAAACACAAGAAATAACTGGAATCTGAAGCGAAGAAATGGCTGGCTTGGGATCATTTGATCTTGTATACATTGCTCTAAAGAAATGAGGTATCTTATCAAATTGGGAACTAGTTTTTGGCATAATCATTTAAGTCGCGTCAAGGACTATTCTTGAAACGTGGATAAAAGACAGTCTATTGAGGTGATTGTTTGAGTGTCAAGGTATATGTGATTTCATGAATATGATGCAACCAGAGATCTCGTCAATATTTGTTATAACTACAGATTGTTTGGATATGTATTTGTCTAGTGTTGTTTGAGGAATTACTTTCTTAAGACCAAACGAATCCTGACATCTGATCTGTAGTATTCTAGGGAAAATCTTAGTTACATGTGTGTGACAACTCATTGTAGTAATTACTTCAGAAACATATTGGGAAGTGCTTCTTCACTTGTTTCTTCAAGAAAGCCTCAAACTTATTCTCCAATTGTTGCCTGATTTACACCTTTGTTCTTGGTAACCATGGTTTCCTACCTTTTGGCCGACTAATCCACGGGGTTTGAACCCACTACCACACAGATTTTAACCGGGTATAGCCCTCCCTTTTCAGGAGGTTGGCGTGGCCACTTCAGGGTTGTTTTAACCTAGTAGGAATTGAACCTGGGACCTCACACATTTTAGTGATTTAGTCACAAGCCTTTTGCCACTAGGCCGCCCCTGAGTAGTTAACCTGATTTACACCTCGTAGCTTTGATACCAAGTTGTTACGTACTTGTGATTTAGTTACACGACGGTTTACAGCAAGGAAAAAGATCATCTCAAGTTTGGTTTGAACATGAGAGGTCATGTTCTATGTATCGTGAGGAATGAAAAATGAAGTGGGCCCTCAATTTTGATTAAAAGAAAAACATGTATTAATTTAACTTGCATGTGATTGGTGAACATTACCTATCATGTTGAAGGCAACTATAGAGGATCCTAATCCTTACAGCAAAGTTGAAGTAATTGTCTTTCTTGGACAGCGTTCCTTGACAGCCAATTTTTATAAACTAAAGCAATAGGAAGAACCCAAAGATAGGAAAAACCCAACGAGCATGAAATTACACCTAGAGCAAAATGTCAGATTGATTCCTTTTTATTCTTCACAGATTGCAATTTAAAGCTATAAAAGATAACCACATCCTAATTAGTGAACTATGGTAGAATCCTATAATCTCTATGCTGCATATACAATGATAACTACTTATTAGCATCTGGAGTCAATGAAAACGGATGAACATGTATATATAATATTCTATCTATATTACTGTTTCACTCATTTCCCCTCTTGGTAGGTTGGTGGAACTACAGACAATATTGAAGAAACTTGTGCAAATTTTGCTACTCGTGCCTTGGGATTGACTACTCCATTATTTACAACTCATCAGATTGATAACTGCACAGAAGGCTGGTATTATTTCAAGTTTGAATATCATCATTAGCTATAGATAGCTTTTTTGTTAACTTCAAGAAAACTCATGAAG
Source organism: Artemisia argyi (assembly GCA_030686995.1). Classification (NCBI taxonomy): domain Eukaryota; kingdom Viridiplantae; phylum Streptophyta; class Magnoliopsida; order Asterales; family Asteraceae; genus Artemisia; species Artemisia argyi. The sequence continues at coordinate 108,429,761 of CM060685.1, forward strand.
TCTTGTTTTGCAGTGTTGTGCTTGCTAGAACCAAGGCCTACTGTTCAGTTTTTCACAGAAAGATTAGGGTAAGTTCATAGTTTCTACACTAAAATCTGTAGGATTTCTTTTTGTTTATCATACTTATAAGCTTCTTAGTGATGACTTCATGTTATTTTCTCTACCAGGAGAAACAAGTGAAAAAGCTTTATCTAGCACTCACTGCTGCTTATGTGCCTATTGGAATCATGACCCATTACATGAGACCAAATCGGAAGGCTCCAACAATTGTTTCGGAAGGTAAACGTACAATACAATTTATATCTATTTATTTTTAATCGAAATAGTATTTGTATATCAAATAACAAGGCAGGGTAGCGTAATGGTAGAGGTCATCGTATTGACTTTCCTTGAGAGGGTATGGTACATGTCAAATGTGGGTTTCTGTTGAAACCCAAGTCTTGTGCTTTCGCTATAAAGAACCTGTTGCATGCAATTCAGCATGGAATTGATTGCTTGAACCAAATTTCTTCACTGTAAACGGATTTCGTTAACACTGCATATCGTCATATCGATGCCTTAACTTTTTACATAATGAAAATCACTTGGCTACTCTAAAAGAATTAATATAATTGCAAGAATATTTCTTACACATGGTTTGTTTTTGTCCCTTTTTGGAGTGCTTGCACCTAAAAAAGACTAGAACAAGATAGATGATGACTACTTTATTTTAGTTATTAATTTTTTTAGGTAAAAGGGTGTTACCCGACAAATTTTATACTTAATGAATTGTTATTTACATAACGAAGTGACCGAGCCAAAAAACAACAAAAAACTAAAACTTAACATCATCTAGATGAATATGACATGCCATACTCATCAAAATTAAAAAGCCACACACAAGCACACACCAAACGACCAGATGCTTGAAGAAAAAAAAATCTTCATGACGCGCCTGATTCTTACGTGATGCGGCTAACCTCCAGAGGACTGACCAACTTCCGTGATGCGGGATAAAAAAGCCGCGGCTAACCCAGAAATTTGTGAGCTGTACAACCACTCGATTCAAAGTCAAGCTAGAAAACAATTCAACCTTAGGTAGAACCGGAAGTCAAGCTGTACAACCACTCGATCCTCACTCCCTACAAAAGGCCGGAGGTCCTTTTCTACCTTAGGTAGAACCGGAAGCAACCTCTCTACCTTAGGTAGAACCGGAAGCAACCTCTCTACCTTAGGTAGGGGTATGGTTGTCTACGTCTCAACCTCCCCCATACACCGTGGAAGACGGTATTGGGACCCATAACCCGTGGAAGACGGTATTGGGAGTTACTTTACTTTACTTTTACTTTTTTGACTTCTAAATAAAAAGAATGATTATTTGAAAATGTTCACTGATCCTTCTGATTTGCAGACCCCATCAAGGATTGGTACTTGTGTCAACTTGAGGTGATAGAATGCAGAAAAGTTCCCTGGCCCTGTGATGAAGTTGAAAAGAAGTATGGAATTGAGGATCAAAATTGGCCTAATAAAAACTATGCGTATGAGTGCAGAATCAACCTCCTGACCGGCCGTACTCACCAGGTACATGATAAATCTTTAGGGCTTCTTTTGTCTTTTTCTCGAATTTATTAGTGATACATGTTAGCCATCTTACAGGATATCAGAATTACCTTGCAAATGATTGTGCATTTAAACCATTTTTTTCCATTTGGAGAAGCCCCTGTAAGTTTATAAAATGTCATTATAATATCATATTGGCAAAAGTCAAGCTAATATACACGCCTTCCCTACTTTGTCACAATTCAAAGGTGTTGTTCTTTTTTATGCATGTGATCATGATCAAACACTCCCATTGACCTATGTGCTTTGTCAAAGTTTGGAACTTTTAAGGATGGAGAGTTCAGTCAGCAAGCTAAGTGTGAATTTTCAAATCCTATTAATTGTATCACGTGTATCATGCTCCCCTTGCCCCAAGATACAACACCTTGTTGGTGTATCTAAGTGAATGCTATTCTCATTTAAGGCAACATTCCATCTGAAGATGATCTATCTGCAATTCTGCATGTGCCTATTGGTAGTTGTCGTAAAATATTGATAGCATTTTTGTTTACAAGATTTTTCAAGTCTTTCAATAATTGAGAACATTTTTGGATTTTTGATTCTAGTCAAATATCTAGATTAAAGCCTTTCTAAAAAAATAAATAAAATAAAAATATCTAGATTAAAGTAAATGCCCTTGCAAATGCTGCTTCTACATTGGGGGGAGGGCGTGTTTTGTTTCCTAGTATGTTTGTGTGGCAAAGTCAATAGTATATAGAGCTTGTTTTAGATGATACATTAATTTATAATTTTTCTCTTATTTATTTTGTTATATTCGAACAAAATGACAGTTTCTTCAGTTTAACTACAGTTTGCCATTATATTTCTTCTTTAGAATAGTATGCAAATAGACGTGCTTAGCCTTCTACGTTTTTTATTTGTATTACAACTCTTCATCAGATATAATGAAAATCATAACCATATACATTTGCATTGTACAGATTCGAGCTCAATTAGCAGCCTGTGGTGCACCAATAGTGGGTGACTCTATGTATATGCCAGCTGCAATTTCAGAGCTAGCTAGTCCAGGTCTGAACCCTTTTGGAAAGTATAAGAAGCATTTTGAGAGTGAGGCTGATAGAGAATGTGCCACTGTAGAATGGGGTGCAAAACATGGGAAGGAACCTAGTGTTGCAATTGGCTTGCAAGCTTGTCAAATTTCATGGGATGAAGGTGAACATTTGTACGAGGCTGGAGCTCCTTGGTGGACTCAATAGCAATTTCTAAAATTTGGGTCCCATGCTGCTTGTTCATGCGGTGAGCCGGTGACTAATGGAAATTAGTTGGGCACACACATCTTACCAAGCATGAGGTTTGTGTTTATCCATCTTTTAATTCTTTATGTCCCAGTTTCAACCTTTTTACTGGTATTATAGGAGTCGATAGAAGGTGTAGATGCTTACATAAAATTTAATCAACTTCTGGATATGTGTAACTGTATTCAGAAAATGGCTGAATCATAACTAATTCAATATAACCGAAATTCGAATAATCAAACTTGAATCAGGACCCTCATTTAAATCGATACTAAATCAGAAAATAGAGCTGACAATGAGTTGGTCGCTCGGGATCGGCCTTAAAAGTTAAATCCTTCAAGCAAATTATATACAGAAAGTAGCACAAAAGCACAAATGCCTTATGACAAAACCGAAAGATACGTACTATTAGCTCAAGCACCTGATCTGACCTTTGGAGGGACTCAACCCATATATTAGAGGCTGCCAAAATGCCATAACATGTACAACTCCAAATTAGCACGGCGCCTACCTATTTACGACCCATAAAATTTGCCTACAACCCATTTGCAGAATCTAGTGAACACACTAAAAAAATAATTGTCAAATTATACACACCACATGCTCCACAAATTACTGTAATTTATGCATTACATGCTACGACCATTCAACAATAATTATCAAATTGAATTGTATGATACAATATAAAATGACGAATTAGACATTAAGTTTAAGGTTGTTTGATATATTTGAATTTAGGGTTCTTTGAATTCCTTATGCTGGTTGTTTTAGTAGTCAAAAGTGGGCTCGAGTTGCTGCATGGTTTCCTGCCTGTTTTGTTGGCTGTATTTACCTACTAGACATGAAGCCATGAAGGTAATGACAAAATAAAGGCAATATCTGAAGTTTGAATTGATTCAGTAGTATTGGGAATTTGGGATGTTGCTTGCAGAGGTATAAGTTGTTATATAAGTTATGCCCCCCCCCCCCCCCCCCCCCCCCCCCCCCCCCCAAACCACACACACACACACATGTAATCGGAAGACTATTAAGTTTACCTGGGTGACACTATGTATTAGTGAGTGCGTAGGCAGTTTTTCACTTGTTAAATTTCATAGGCTCTATCAATTTATTTTCAAAATAGTGATATTCTTTATTCATTAATGCACTTGGCAAGACAGTACTTTTAGCTTAATATTTTGCCACAGGTAAATATCAGCAATTTGCTACAAGGGTTTTGTGCAGGCGACTACCTTTACACTGGAATTAAAAGATGCATCCACATATCTGCTTAATCAGATTATGTGGACTACTTGGAGCAAGGAAGAGCAAAGCCGTATGTAGAACCTGACCTCTTTATGCTAGAACTGCATATGTATCTTTACAAAATCATTAGGTCTTCACATAATCCTGTTGATACAAACAACGTTCAAGCTTCAAGAGCTGATTACGAATTGACAGATTGACATTAATTGGAGTGTATAATGGCACACTAATAGTTCTTAGGAGGTTGGTATGATTTTATCACTAATTGGAGTGTACTATAACCTATAAATGACTTAACATTTTAGAAGAGGTGAAGTACCTTGGTTGCGTTTAATCTCACCTTTTTTTTTTTTTCCTCACTTTTATGACTTCTGTGTAAGGATGATCAGCTAAACATATGCACTTTACCAACATGAGGTCTTAGAATGTGGGAAAGTTCCCTGGCCAAATGTTGTCATTTTAGATAGGTATGGAACTGAGAATTTTAATTGACCTAATAAGGAGTTTGCTGATGAGTGAAAATCTACATCTTAACCACCAGGTACATAATAGATCTCATGGGCATTGTTTGCCTTTGTTTGGCTTCTTAATGAGATAGTGGTATAAAGTTCGCTACACAATACAGGCTTTCATCATTCTGTCATACTTTTTCAAAGTTATGAGTTTTACATGTTAGTCATCATTCAAGATACTTATACTCATGGAAACTCTTGTCCATTCAAAACAACAATAATTTCCATTTGGAAAAGCTCTTAACTCGGTAGAAAAGTCACTCTTAGATTACATTGGCTACCATTCGCATATAAAAAGCACTTCCATTGATCTACGTGCTTAGTCAGATGTTGCAATCTTTAAGGGATTGATACTTCAGTGTAAATTATGAAATTCTATTTAATGCAGTTACGTGTATCATACTCTCCCTGCCCGAAGATAAAAACTACATTGTGTACTTTATCGACCTGTTAAAATGACAATTAAGATAGTTAACCATTACAGTATCCCATTATTTGTTGGTTTGATATTTTGCAAATACATGTGGTTAGCCTCGTTCTTTCTTTGAATTACAAAATTTATCACAATTATATCATATAGATCTGAGATCAATCGGCAACCTGTGGTGCACCAATTCTTGGGTGACTTGGATGCATATGCCCAGCCAGCTGCATTTGGATAGCTAGCCAGCCCTGGTCTATATCCTTTTTGGAAACTACAAGAAGCAATCTTATTGTGAGGATGGTAGAGGAGCTCTGAAGAATGGGCTGCAAAACATGGAAAGGAAGGAATGTGGTGTGGCTATAGGCCTTCAAGCTTGTCAAATTTGATGGGATGAGGTTGAGCACTTATCTGAGGTCGGAGCTCCATGGTGGACTTAATAGCAGTGTCGATGATTTTAGTCCCGTGCTGTGTTTTCTTGGGGTGGCTGATGTAAGTTTTCTTGGGCAGCAGATACTTGTTCACAAGAGTCATGAGGTTCATGCTCATCCAACTTTTTGTCCTAGTTTTTACCCCTGTTTTGAGAAAGCGGCACCCAATTACAACTAGATGCTAAAAACCCAAACCCAAACCCAAACCCCAATCAGAATTAACCGTATTAGAACCCTCATTTAAATTGACACTTAAACCAAAAAATGGAGTTAACAATGATTTAATCTCACATGACCAGCTACATTGACTCAGGACATAATCACAACCACATCATGACCAAGCCAAAAACAATTCACTATTGACTCAAGCACCTGAGGGGGCCATTTGAGAGACTCGACCCATATACTGAACTAGAGGCTGCGAAAGGACAAAACATATACATCTCCATATTACCACTGCACCTATGGAAACATTTATGACCCTTAAAAATCTGCCAACAACCCATTTGCCAAAACCTCTAATGAACACAGTGCAAAACTATAATTGATTGGCCAACCTTATACCCCATGCTCAATATCCTGGAAATTATACACCACATGCTCCACAAATTAATTGAAATCAGGCACCACATGCTCCAAACATAAGCAATAATCAGTAGTCATATTGAATCAGTATGATATTGGTCATGCTGCTGGAAAAAGCTATGTAATGTTTAAATTAAGTGAGAGAAGACCTTTACATATATACTGAATAGTGATATTCCCGATAACTTTTGCACTTTAGGAAAAGGTAATTTGTGTTTGAAATTTTGCCACAGGATAGCAATTTGCTATGTGGGTTTCGTGCAAGCGACTGCCTATCTAGTGGAATTCAATTATAGATCGGCCATATCCATAGTTACTTGATCAGATTGTGTGGTCTACTTGGAGCATGGTAGGGCTAAATGATGCATTGCCTTGTATAATCATGGTTCCAGAGTGTTTTAGTTCAAAAGCATACAGCATGGGAATTGATTTGGTGTTGAAATGACCAAAATCATGAACTGGAGGTGTGAACTTGCCGTAAACCGTACATGTGAAGCTTATGCATCCTAAAAAACGGCTGAACTAGTGGCCTAAACTCGAGGATTGTAACATCAGTTAAAAAAACAGGATTGCAAATTGCATTTAGTTGTTTCCAACATTTGTACATTGTGATTGGTATGATTGGCAGTAGTAACAAACAGACTCATGACCTCGACTGACGATTCTTTGAAGATTAAGAATTAAAATTCAAATATGATAAGTCTTTTCAAGATTTTACTTGTAGTATTTTATTCACCATTCCTGTTTTATAAAAATTTCAAATATGATAAATATTTTTTGGTGGTTTTTGGTAGACAAGAGATTTGGTTTTCAAAGTATTTAGGCTGACGATGCGTAGGGTTACTTTTGTGGTGAAATGTGAGTAAAACGTAGGAAAAAATATTGGCGATATGTAAAATGGTAACTAGTCCGTTCATTCAGACGAGCTTTGGAACTAGTTTTATACATGCAACATTGGAGACACTGAACTTATTCAAGGTTCGAAATCATCATCTTTGAATAGAATAAAAAAATAACGTAATACGGAGTAAATTGTAAGACACAACATACTGGTACTCAAAGAACTAAGCAAACCTAAACAAAGATCCTGATCCAGGAATGCTTTATAATGATTAATGACATAGCTTGAAAGAAGCCACAAATCTAGATTCAATATTAAGAAAATCCGTCGAAAAACAACATCACATACGAACCTGTGTGGTTTTTCCAAACAAAATGAAAATCCCCAAAAATTAAATAATGATGGTGCCAAAACTAACAAGAGTCATTTGCATTAGTTAAGTTGTGGCAATCTTGGTGTGTTCAACAAAATTTCGCCAAAAATGCGATAAAGCTAGTCCTTGATGCTGCGCATTTGATCATTTACCACTTGGTTTGAAAATTGCTTGGAGAAAAATAATCCACAGCTACTGCTTGGTTCAGATCTCGATTGGCATCGATGTTGTTCACTTCACCTACAAAAATACATGTAAGCTAAGGCATTGATGAGAGTTGTAAGTTTTGTAATAGGGTGTGCGTTTTCAAAGTGATATAAAGACTGAAGAATAAGAACCAAATAACCATTAGTTGATTAAAGTAAATACTAACCAGCTTCTCCAAATAAGATTATCTGATTAAAAACACCACAAATTAAACATAATTTTGTTTTTAAATGCTTGAAAGTAACCATTACAACCTAAAGTTGTACTAATCACTTCATTCACACATCAAAACCATTATAGTCCACACTTGGTTGCCAAACATGCATCACACTTTCTTAAATTCACATAAGACTAAGCAAATACTAGATCCCCTAATAGTATCAAACAATATGTCATTTGCCATTTTGTTATAAATTTATAATGCTATATTAGCTATAACTAAATTGCTAATCAAATTTGGTATCAGATAATTACTCTATCTATTACGTTTTAAATAAACAGAATCTAATCTGTCAAACACTCGAAGCCATAACTAAGGATTATCACAAGCTCAAGAGGCAATACGTCCGAACACACCATCTACTACGCTACATTTTACTATATATAGCTTCACTTAACTTTAATTATTCGTAATCAGTTTTTTTTGGGTAAAGGGCTTCCACCCGGTAAAATAATTATTCGTAATCAGTTCAGTAATGCACATCCAAAAACCGGTTAGTCTCATCAGTTTTGGTGCTAGTAATATTAATGTTTGTTAAGTGACCAACACACTTCACTATTTCCAGCATAACCATTCTCACTTTTTGCATTTTAGACAACAAGATACTAATAAACTTTCATACCCGTTTGTTCTTGATTTTCTTGTTGCATTCCATCGTTAGCCATTGTTGGTTGATTTTCCACAATGGCCTCAGCAGGAGTTATAAGCTCGGGATTTTCTGCATTGGGATCCTTTGCACATTGTTCATTTGGATTTTCATTGACCACTGGTTGGTCCTCCAAAGCCTTGTGAATATTCATAGCGCCATTTTCTAGGAAACTTTCAGCCATTGGATCAGACACCAAATGCTCGTTTTTAGCTATTTGATCACAATCTTGTGGTTCTTCAACAGTTTTCGAGACTTCAAAAACCTGCATAACTTCATCTTGCTCAACCAATCTCAAACTTTCGTGTGGTGCAGAAGTACTACTTCCTCCTGTCGCCATCGGAGGAATATTTTGGTAATTTTGCATCATCACATTTTGTGCTGGCTCCTTTGCACATACAGATTGAGGAGTAGATACTTGTACCGGGATTCTTTGGTTTGAGGGCGGGATTGTATATTCACCTCTCGTGCACATCTCAACATGTGGTACCACGTCATTCGTGGGTGTAAGTGGAGCAACATGCCCTTGCTGAAACACAATGCCACGAAGGATCGAATTATTTGGACCCAAACGAGTTGAGAGAAGATACCCGTTGTCAAAGATACCATCAATGACACAAGTGACAGCCTGTCCCACCAAGCTGTGGTCCACCTTTTTCACATTGCTGCTAGTGGGAACCATGTTTACAGGTTGTGGTTGGATGGTGGTCATGACCGCAGCTGGTGGTGGTGGTGCCGCCATTATCAGAGGTGGTTGAGTAGGTTTTTTCTCGATTCTTGGCATGTTCTCATCCTTGCGTGGACGACCACGCTTACGCTTCACCGGGACGTCTGGTGCCTTCGATATGTTATGTTGATTCATTCTGCAATAATCTTACAAGCCAAAAAAACTATTACTTTAGTTTGTTCTTGGTCATACACAATAACTTCCTCGTAATAAATTAAAACATTGCTAACACACGATGTTATGAAGATCAAATTTTATATAGATTACGTTCATTAACTTAACATATAGCAATGTTTAACTAAATCTTTTAAAGCAGAACATTAAAAAGAAAAAAGAAAATATATGTCTACACAACAAAAACTCAAGTGTTACAAATAAATGAGATGATTTTGTTAAGCTAAAGCAACTCTTCTTGACACAAATAATACCAAAACTCAATAATTTCTTTTCATTCGTTATTTTTTTATTAAACAGGATAGTATCTTTCATAGTAATTTATAGATCAAGAAACATGTACGTAATCTTATAAACCAATAATATCCTCACTACCCATATCAAGATTGAAACCCTAAAAATCATGCATGCAAAAATACATCAAATAAAGAGACCTAGATAATGAATTGAAATATGTACAATTATGTGTAAATTCAGTATCAAATAAACTAAGATATCATTATACGAATATGTAATTAACGTACAAAAGCAAAAAGATATGAAGAACTCACATGGAAATCACGAGGGAGATGTATATAAATACTAAAAGCTAAGTCTGATGTGATTTTTATCGTTTGATCACAAATTATTGTGATTTGATTTCTTGAAAAGATCGATAATATAAGAAAAAAGATTACTTTGAGTAAATTGATATGATCGTCGTTATAATATGATTTGGAAAAAGGTAAAAACTAACGTGACTAATTTTTAGGATGAAAAACCAGAAAAAGAAAAAAAAAAAAAAAAAAAAGATCAGTAAATATATTTTTTATTTTGCACACTTGGGTCATGTTTGGCAACAAGTGGTATGAGAGCGTTTAGGAGCGACAAGGGTTGAGTTTAAAATCTTGTTTGGCAACAAAGCGGTAAGACTTTGCATAGTGTCTAACTACTTCCAAATAAAAAGCTTGATGAGAAAGCGTTCCATTCTATTTGGCAGCGTTCTGTTTCTTAATTTACCCTCAACATAACGTTCACAAACCCACGTATCTTTAATGGTCCATCCCTCATACAAAACCCTAATCACCCTTATTGATCGATCTACATTCCACTGTCATCTGTGTAGCGCCAAGTTCTCTTTAGCATCTCCATTCCACTGTCAAACACTTGGATTCTATTGATTGCGACATCAACCAAATCCATGGCTTCTCTCATAACAAATGGTGTTTTTTCAACCTTTTCTTCACAACCCTTTTCAGAAAACACCAAAATCTCAAAAGGGTCATCTTCAAAATCTGTTTTTTGTTACAAAACAACAAAATCAAAGCCTCATAATCACAGGTTCTTGAAACTGAGAGCAGTTCAATCAGACACACTTACTGAAGGTAATTCCTCACATTTATCTTCAACTGATGATGACACACTTAAGAAATTCCTTAAAAGAGATAATAGATGGGGATTTAGTAAAGATATTGATTCCTTCACTATACGTAAAGGGCTTACTGAAGAAATAAGTAGGCTGATTTGGTCTATAAATAATGAACCTGATTGGATGCTTGAGTTTAGGTTGAAAGGTTATCATCAGTCGTGTAAAATGTCTCCGCCTAAGTGGTCTGATAATGTATTCCCTGAGATTGATCTTCAGAATATTTGTTATTATTCTGCACCTAAAGTGAAACCAACTTTAAATAGTGTTGATGAAGCAAATCCTGAACTTGTTAAGTATTATGATGAACTTGGTATCCCACTAAGCGAAAAGGATCCATTAGTTGCTAAGGATATTGTTTTTGATAGTGCTTCGATTGCAACGACAAATAGTAAGATTCTAGAAGAACAATCAGGAGTCATCTTTTGTTCAATGCCGGAGGCTATTAAAAGATATCCTGATTTGGTTAGAAAGTATTTAGGGAAAGTTGTTTCTTATGCTGATAACTACTATGCTGCTTTGAATGCGGCAGTATTTACTGCTGGATCGTTTGTGTATATACCTAAAGACACTAAATGCCCTATGAAAATATTGACAGATTTTAGAATAAATGCTAAGGAAACCGGCCAGTTTGAGCGAACTCTTATAGTGGCTGATGATAGGAGTTTTGTTGAGTATTTTGAAGGGTGTACATCCCCTTCTTATGATAAGAATCAGCTTCATGCTGCTGTGGTGGAACTTCATTGTAACGAGGAAGCAGAGATTAAATACTCCACGATACAGAATTGGGATACGGGAGATGAAAATGGAAAAGGTGGGATTTATAATTTTGTGACAAAAAGGGGCCTTTGTGCTGGTAGAAAATCCAAGATTTCTTGGACTCAAGTGGAGACAGGGTCCGCTATTACATGGAAATACCCAAGTGTCGTGCTAAAAGGTGATGATTCAGTGGGTGAGTTTTATTCGGTTGCTATAACTAATAATTTTCAACAAGCGGATACTGGTACAAAGATGATACACAAGGGTAACAACACGAAAAGTGTAATTAATTCAAAGAGTATATCAGCTGGAAATTCGAGGACTACTTATAGGGGTCTTGTTCAGGTTCAGTCACGGGCAGATAATGCTAGGAATTCGTCTCAGTGTGATTCGATGCTTATTGGTGACATGTCAGCTGCTAACACCTACCCTGACATCCAGGTATTTTTCTTGAAATGCATGCTCTAATAACATGATTCTTGACTTTATTAACTTGTGTGTGAATGCGTGTGTGTTAAAATGATCAATGAACCTGTTTTAGTAGATTTGTACTTGCTATTTGCTATCTCATCTAGAGGTCCAGTGATTAGTATTTTAATGAAAACACAAAGGCGAGTATCATTTATATCGTACAAATACGCCATTAAAAGAACTTATCACAACTTCAAGATCAGAATTACATCCAAAACACTATTCCTTCACCATGTTTTGTTACCACTGCTTTTCTAATGCTGATTTCTGATTATTAAATATTACCTACCAATGTTTAAGAAAACATCTTGCCATTCAGGCATTCCCTCCATGACCCAAACATATATGCAACGGGTTTGATTTTCTGACGCTGTCATTTATGATTTTTTATTGCATTCTAGCCATCATTCATGTGTAAATACCAAACAACCACTATATTTGCAAGAATGGGCGCTCTTGGGACATATTATGGAAATTTGAATGCAACAAGGACATCTGGACTGGACTCTTTTTTTGCAAAGTGGCTCATTATTGCAAACTGTGATGTTATTTACTCACAGGGAATGATAGTTGCCTGCAATGATAATATTTAGACACTATCTATATGATTAGAAAATACATTTGACTATTTTCTGGCCATTGCTAGAATTTTTCTTGTACTTCAAGAAATTTCGTTAGCACTTTTAAGTAATATAATCTGTCTATGTAAAGAAATTTCTGTTTATTTCTTTTTGTAAGCACAGGTGAAAGGTTCTTCTGCTCGTATAGAACATGAAGCAAGCACTTCCAAAATCGGGGAAGAAGAACTTTTTTATTTCCAACAAAGAGGGATTGATAATGAGAGAGCCAGGGATGCCATAGTTTTTGGGTATTGTGGGGATGTCTTGGAAAACCTTCCTGATGAAATAGGTGCTGAAGCTAAGGCATTATTGAGCTTAAGACTTACAAAGTCGGTTGGTTAAGGAACACGAAAAATCATTAAAAACTTGGGATCTTTGATTATCATTCATTTTGTTGAACAATTATTTAGAATGTAATAAGTTGGCAGAAAAACTTAGTGTTTTTACAAGAATTGATAAGCTCGGTCCTTGCGTAGGTTTTGCATTTACTTTATGATTTATTACATAAACTCGAATAAATTTTTGTGGGTCTTATTTTCATATGATTATGGTGTCAATACTTGTGTACGTTGTATGCATAACTTTGTGAGACCCTTCTATAATTCCACATATCCATTATCCAGTGATTGTCATTCCCATTCCATGTAGCCCGCAATGCCAACCAAAGGGCAACCTAAATAAGCTTTACCCAGACACCCTGGAATCTAAACAGACAGATTGTGTTACTCAAAATGCATTTTTTTCCAAAGATTGCCACTTTAGTGGGTGATGAAATGATAAGAAAAAGAAGCTAGTTTGTTAAATAGTCTAACTATGTTTAACATTGACTAGAGACTGCTGGGAAATTATGTTGAGATCGGACACAGGTTTGGGTGTGCGGAGTGAACACTCGTTTAGTATCACGTTTTAGTCCACTAGATTCCCTTGATCATATCGATATTGGGTTTTAGGATCTGTCATATAATAGATTTAATAGACATAAGATATAGTCAAATTGGGAAAAAAAATAATAAATAAATAAATAAATAAAGTATATACTAAACCAAAAAAAATGACATAACAATAAACTTACAAATAACCTGACTATGAGAGTTGGTTGAAAATGAAAGCTTGAATGATACACAAGCTAAAAACCACATATAAGTTTTTTCTTTACTAATATAACTGGAGTTGTAAAGAAAAAATCTTTGGAGAAGACGAGAAGAATGTGCGTGCTTTATTCACACTTGCGGCAAAAGTGTCTCCAACTATAATATTTGTTGATGAAGTTGATAGCATGCTTGGGCAAAGAACAAGAGTTGGAGAACATGAAGCTATGCAGAAAATAAAAAATGAGTTCATGTCACATTGTTCTTGCAGCTACTAATAGACCCTTTGATCTTGATGAAGCCATTATTAGGCGGTTTGAACACAGGTATACTTCCTTTCTTTTTTGATTTGCGTGGTACTCTTCATACATTATGGTTCAATAAATTGACGTTTTTTAGACATTTACTTATGAATAGTTTCATATGGGCCATGTTAGAAGAGATGGCTCAAATGGGTCAAAATGCATTCTAATTGTGTTAGTTGGTGGCAATATGTTTCGGGTCAACCAAACCCTATCCTGTTACCCAACTTGCTCGTTTCTCCACCTCTAGTTGCTAGTATGTGGCAACATGCCAGGATGTTTCAGGGTAACCGAGTTAGCTAATATATGAATACGGGTTCAAGATGAAACGGTGCATATTAGTACAGTGATAGTTTTAATCACTGTTTTTTTTTTTTTTAAGGCTGTTTGTATAAAAATATAAAAGATTTTGGGTGACGTTCAACCCCATTTGACCCGTTTAATTTTAGATCATATTTGTGATCTGACCCGTTTGAGATACAACAAAGCCCAAACTGCCATTTATAACTAAATGGGTCAAAATCATTTCCTTTAAGTATGCTACTTTTTACTTGTATCTCTTTTATTAATCCTGGAGTTACAAAGCAATCTGAGTTTAAGAAACACTGCTTAGAAGCATTACATTTATCTGTACAGAATCATGATGGGTTTACCATCTGTGGAGAACAGAGAAACAATCTTGAAAACACTCTTGGCGAAAGAGAAGATTGAAGACTTGGATTTTAAGGAGCTTGCAGTAATGACAGAAGGATATAGCGGAAGCGATCTTAAGGTTTGTTATATTATCACTAAATTCAATGTATACACATATAAACTGGCAAGGAGTGTTGGCATTAACTTCTGAAACAGAATTTGTGTGTAACAGCAGCTTATCGACCCGTGAGAGAGTTAACGCAGGAAGAGAGACAAAAAAATGTCGTAAGTATTACTTGACATAAATGTGATTTTTGGCTTTGATGCACAACTAAGCTATTTATCTATTTATTTATGATATAAAAGGACAAGAAGAAAAATGATGAAACAGAAGCTTCAGAAAATGCCAAAGACACGAAAAAAGAAGGCCAAAGCGGGTTGTTAAACTGAGACATCTAAACATGGAAGATATGAGGCAGGCAAAGAATCAAGTAATAAAACATTAACCCTTGTGTAGCTGACTAGTCGGTTAAGTAAACTGTTTGACTATTAGTCAAAAATCTAATATTTTTGGCGATTAATGACAGGTGGCAGCTAGTTTTGCGGGTGAGGGATCTGTTATGGGTGAGCTAAGACAGTGGAACGAATTGTATGGGGAAGGAGATTCAAGAAAAAAAGAGCAACGTAGTTACTTCCTTTAAATCATAACTAAGGAAATGGCATGTGATTGATTATGTTTAATATGATGTTGGTATGTCGGCATGCTGAATATGAAATGTAACATAATCATGTCCTGATAATTGTTACATTTAGCCACGAAAAATTGGTTTATATGTGACTGAATGTTAAAGAATGCAGAACAAAGGAATGGCATCATAATTTGTAAATGGCAATTGAAATTTGTTAAACCATTATTTGATGTAAATTATATGGTTTGATTCCGACTGAGAGTTCGTAGATCGTTGAAAACGAGACTTTGACCAAAATTTGATTAAACTCGTGTATAGAATCAGTTATTACTGATACACTACATTATTTTGATTGTTTGCCATCACATTTGTATCTCAAAATTAACTTCAACATGCATTGCTCGGGGAAGACAGTCTCAGAACTACTCGCAATGCTTGTAGATTATGAGAAAGGTTTTCCAGCTCAAGGCAAGGCACTTACTCCTCAAGTGTTGGCAATTCAAGGAGGTAGGATCCAAAAGAAATAGCAAGGGAAGAAGGGTAAGGGTAAAGTTGACAAAGGCAAGCAGGTCATGGTCTATCAACCAAATCCAAAGATGAATCAGCATCAACCCAATAAGAACAAGGTGAATCCTCCTAACAAGAAGGATCAGGCTTGTCACCATTGTCATGAAGTTGGACATTAGAAGCGTAACTGTCCACTCTACATTCATGATTTGCGACAAAAGAAGCAGAAGAATAAAGCTGGTAACCCCAGTATTTCACGTGCGTTCTTTATGATTGAATTATTTACTTTAACTCATAAAAATTCCTGGGTATATGATACGGGGCTGTGGTATTCATATTTGCAATACTATGCAGGGGTTTAGAGTTGAGAGGAGACTTGCCTATGGACAACAATATCTGCACGTTGGTAATGGAGCAAATGCAGTTGTTGAATCTATAGGCGTATTTGAATTAGTTTTGCCTTCGGGCTTAGTACTGTTTTTGAATAATTGTCATTATGCACCTTCAATTGTTAGGGGTGTAGTTTCCTTTTCTTGTTTATTTGATCTTGGTTTTCAACATCCTATTAATAGCAATGGAATTTCTGTTTCTTTTAATAATGTTTATTGATGTGAATGGCATTTTTGATATAGATATGAATGTGATTGAATCCAATAATAGTAATAATTCAATGTATAGCATCAGTAATAAGAGAATCAAGAATGGTCTGGATTCATCTTATCTTTGGCATTGTTGACTTGCTCATATAGGCAAGAGTCGCGTGGAGAAGCTGCAACGTGATGGGCTTTTGCAAGGTATCGATGATGAACCATTTGATAAATGTGAATCTTATATATCTGGGAAGATGACTAAGAAATCTTTCAATAATCGTATGGAAAGAGCTTCTGATCTACTTGGTCTAATTCACATAGATGTGTGTAGACCACTTAGACATGTGTCAAGGCGAGGTGCTAGCTACTTCTTAACATTTACGAATGATTTTGTTGGGTCAATATTTTACCCAAATATTACCCACATATATTTGAACATAAAATAGCCAAATCACTCACTGAATAAAATAGTAAATTGTTATTTCAGTGAGTGATACAAACAAGTCACTAAGTGCATAGTCACTCAGTGAGTTACCTTCAGGATGTTCGGACCGAGTCTAAAAGGAAAGATTCAATCATTCAGTGAGGCGGTACTCAGTGAATGCTGGGAAGCTCGGACTCGGCTAACATCCCCGGCGTACCGGTGTCGACCAAGTGCGACGCGGGTACCGGTGCGGAATCCGGACGGGACGCGGGGAGGAGAAAGTGGACGCGGCTGTTCCCCGAAGACGAAGATGAAGACAGGGACGGTAAGTGTTTGGGTGAAGAAAATAGATGCAGATCTAATGGGGGAAGAAGAAAGTTTGGGAAAAAAAAAAGAAGATAGATGGAGGTATATTAGGGGAAGAAGAAAGGTTGGAAAAAAATAATGTAGTATTGGTTTGTACAACTTTTGTCAGATTGCATAGGGAATTAGGAAACCCTTTATTCAATTTTTGCCCCTAATAAATTGTGTAATTTATTACTATTTTTCATTGGTTTTAGTTAGTGGGTTGTCAGATTGCATAGGGAATTAGGAAACCCTTTATTCAATTTTTGCCCCTAATAAATTGTGTAATTTATTATATTTTTCATTACTTTTAGTTAGTGGGTTAATCTATAAAAAAAAATAGCAAAGCTGAATGTCAACTTTATTTAGAGAATGTAAAATTTTTGATTTGACAATATGTTAACATTTTATTGATGTCTTATGAATTATAATACCCCGTGTCCCCGAGTCCATATTCAAAATTTGGACTCTTTCAAAACGAGTCCACGAATCCTTGAAATCATATCTTCAAAGGTCCGACCCTTGGACACGTACCCGAGTCCGACACCCGTACCCGAGTCCGAGCATCCCAGAGTGAATGATCCCTGAGCCAAAAAGAAGGTGATGGGGCTAGTGAGTGATGACAATAACTCACTCACTCCCTGAAGCTATCTCTACAACATACTGATAAATATAGGCATGAACCTTCTTGGGAATACAAGCTACAAGAAAGACAAAAGTACAAAAGCAAAAGGAATATCCTGAAGCATATTCCAAGTGGATGACAACTCATCCATAACATGGTGTACCTACCACCATCACATGTGAATTGTATTTTTCCTATATATGTGTTTAGTTGTAAAAGAGATAGGTGAGAATTCTACAAATGTAATACTTAGTATTAGTTAGGATTCCCCTCTCATTGTATCTCAAGCTTAGCTTGGATCAATGAGAGTTCATTGTCATTCTAAATGGGGATAATATACCGAAATTATCCCCATCAAGAAGCTGATGATGTTATCATGTAGTCTAGTTGTTTTGAGTAATCTTGTAACTTTTTTATTCATTATTATTAATGAAGTTCTAACTTATGTTTATCAAGATTTACTCAATTCCATGGACCAACAAGAGGCATCAGAGCAGGTGGATTTTTCTCTAATCCAGATCCGTTCATGATTGCATGATAACACTCAAAGCAAAAGCAATAAATGTGAATCTTCAAAAACTACTACTGCTTGAGCAATTTTTGAGGGGGAGAGACACATTTATTTAGAGTGACAATAGATACCCTTTTCACTGAACCCCACAAAAACCCACTCCCCACCACACAAATCTTATCAAAACCCCACAAATACCCACATCCCTATCTAAAAAAAACACAAAAAACTGATTAATATAATCAGTCAAGATTCACTCTCACCGCACAAATAAAAACCCAGATCCGGTCCTAAAAACAACACACAACAAAAAAACTCTCGATCTAAACCCAAACCTTATCATCACACCACAAAAATTCTATTCCTACAAAATCAATCACTCTCGATCTGTGAACACAGATCTTCAAAACCAAGATCCATCACCCGATGCTCGTTTTACAACAATAAAAAAAAAAAAAAAAAAAAAAAAAAAAAAAAAAAAAAAACCGACACAAAGCCAATGAGTGGTGAAGATTTGTTGCTACTCTTGTTTGATATTAGGGTTGTCAAGAAGATTTAGTGTTCGGTTTGTTCAGTTTCAATAAAAACTGGTTTGGTTTGCTATAGAACGGTGGAGCTGTGTTGTGATGGTAAATGGGTGTGAATAAGTGTAGGATTATTGTTGTGAAGTTGGTTCACTAAAGGGAAGCTTGTTCATGAAAAGGTAGGCTCTTCGAATTGAATCAGGGAGTGTTGATATAAAGATGTGTTGTTGGGTCTGTTCAGTTTGTATAGAAACTGAAATGGTAAAGTGGGGATTGAATCTTGGATTTATGGTTTGGAATAAAAATGTGTTTGTGACATCAGGTTATGATGATTTCCTTTCTGGGCTGAGCCTGAACGAATGGAAATTAAAGGGCTTGTGGTGACCCTGATAAGTATCAGGAAGTGGGCTCGATGAGTGTATTGTTCAGGCTAAAATTTACTCAAGTGTAGAAATGAGTTGTAATCAGGTTGAAACAGATTTAATACACATCAGGGAGTGTTATTTTGGCTTCGTGCTGATCAGAATGAGTTACGAATTGTAACTCAGGGTGTAAACTCAATCGGGGGTTGTCGGTGTTGTAGTTGTTTCAAACTAAGTCTGAGCTCTATTATGTGTCTCAGTGAGTACGAAAATAACATGGAATATCTTCAGTACGTTTTTGAGGTTTAGGATACTTACAAGTATCAGTGGAGTAAACCCAAAGCTAAACCTCCTGGTCACTAAACCAGGTCATTGAACCCCAACCTCAACTGAACCCTCGAACCCCTCAAACATGAACCCCAGTCACTAAACCGTCACCCACTGATCCCCAACTCACTGAACCCACACTCACCTTGAACCCTGACCACAAACCCATGGTCATTGAACCTTTATCCCTGAACCTGAGTATGATAAAATAAGTCTCTCAACTTATTTTATGAAACTAAAAACACGCAAGTCTAAAGTCAATCGAGACCTTGAAACCGAGGGTCTCTATAACCAGGCATTACCCTCAAACCACACCATAACCTAAAAGGTATGACCCGAGTCCCTGAAACCAAATCCAAAGGAGTACCTGAATATTCAGGTCCCTGAAACCAAAGTGACTGAATGTTGTTCAAGTCACTGAAAATCCGGTTCATTGAGTCAAAGACTCGGGGTGTGTTAATCTCACCTCAGGCTTGGTTTGAGTTGGAGCTGGGAGAGATTGTGACTCAGGGAGTTGTATCAAGTGGTAATATGGGTTATAAAAATCAGATGTTGATTTATTTTATTTTTATTTTTTTTTGTATGCTTATTCATCAGGGACAACAAAATTCACGGAAATGTGCAGCCTTCAAAATTTGCTACTATGGTTGCAATTTTTGAGGGGGAGAAGAAGCACATTTATTGCTCACTATATCCATCTCAACTTATTCACCGCTCGAGCTTCAGTGTGCGATAATGTTTGTTGCAAAATTAGGAAGTGGGAATGTGAAAAAATGAACTCTGATGCATCAAAAATTGAATCATGTCCTTTTCACTTAGTGAGTGATTAAAATGCATTTCAGGGAATGCCAAAAAGAGTGGACACTGATGTATCAAAAGTGAACCAGGTCCCTCTTAGCATAAAGTGAACCTTAGGCCACTGAACTTGGTCATTGAATCCCCTGACCTTGAACCCCTGAAACTGCCCTAGTCACTGAAGTGGCTGTCCCTGAACCTGGGCACTAAACCCCAAGGTCACTGAAGACCTCTGAACCCTGGTCACTGGACCCTTGGTCCCTGAACCTGGTCCATGAACCTGAACCCTTGAACCTCAGGAACTAAACCCAAGTCCCTGAACCACAAAAGATGGGTGGACCATGATGTATCAAAATTGAACCAGGTCTCTTATTTAAACCCATTTTTTTTTTCAGACTATTTGTATATTCAAATAGGGGGAGATTGTTGGGTCAATATTTTACCCAAATATTACCCACATATATTTGAACATAAAATAGCCAAATCACTCACTGAATAAAATAGTAAATTGCTATTTTAGTGAGTGATACAAACAAGTCACTAAGTGCATAGTCACTCAGTGAGTTACCTTCAGGATGTTCGGACCGAGTCTAAAAGGAAAGATTTAATCATTCAGTGAGGCGGTACTCAGTGAATGATCCCTGAGCCAAAAAGAAGGTGATGGAGTTAGTGAGTGATGACAATAACTCACTAACTCCTTGAAGCTATCTCTACAACATACTGATAAATATAGGCATGAACCTTCTTGGGAATACAAGCTACAAGAAAGACAAAAGTACAAAAGCAAAAGGAATATTTTGAAGCATATTCCAAGTGGATGACAACTCATCCATCACATGGTGTACCTACCACCATCACATGTGAATTGTATTTTTCCTATATATGTGTTTAGTTATAAAAGAGATAGGTGAGAATTTTACAAATGTAATACTTAGTATTAGTTAGGATTCCCCTCTCATTGTATCTCAAGCTTAGCTTGGATCAATGAGAGTTCATTGTCATTCTAAATGGGGATAATATACCGAAATTATCCCC
Source organism: Artemisia argyi (assembly GCA_030686995.1). Classification (NCBI taxonomy): domain Eukaryota; kingdom Viridiplantae; phylum Streptophyta; class Magnoliopsida; order Asterales; family Asteraceae; genus Artemisia; species Artemisia argyi. Next base: position 108,450,989 of record CM060685.1, read on the forward strand.
ATCAAGAAGCTGATGATGTTATCATGTAGTCTAGTTGGTTTGAGTAATCTTGTAACTATTTTATTCATTATTATTAATGAAGTTCTAACTTATGTTTATCAAGATTTAGTCAATTCCATGGACCAACAGATTTCAGCCGTTATGGTTATGTTTATTTACTTAAACATAAACATGAGGTGTTTGAAACATTTAAAGTGTTTAAAGCAGAAGTAGAGTTGCAACTTGGAAAGAAGATTAAAGCTCTTCGATCCGATAGAGGTGGTGAATACCTGAGTCAAGAGTTTAGAGATTTTCTAGCTGAGAACGGAATTGTCCAGCATCTCACTTCTCCATATACTCCACAACAAAATGGTGTATCTGAGAGAAGAAATCGTACATTGCAAGATATGATACGATCTATATTTAATCTTACAACTCTTCCTTTCTCGTTTTGGGATTATGCCTTAGAATCTGCAGTCCGCATTCTAAATATGAGTTATGGACTGGTAAAGTGCCTAACTTGTCTTATCTAAAGGTCTGGGGTTGCGAGGCATTTGTTAAACGTGACTCTGTAGATAAACTCGAACCAAGATCTGTAAAGTGCATCTTTGTAGGATACCCAAAGGAAACGATGTGTTACTACTTTTATTACCCACCTGAAAACAAAGTATTTGTTGCATGGTATGAAGATTTCTTAGAAAAGGAACATATCTCAAGAATTCAATGGGAGAGTTTATGTTCTGGAAGACGATCAAGTAGATGTATTACCTTCTCAAAACACTAGCCAACTTCCTGTGGAACCTGAAAGTTTAGGACCTCCACCTGAAGTTGAACGTCTATGTCTTAACGTAGAGTGTGAGGAAACTATGCTAGGGGGTCTTGATGAACCTACTAGTTATAGGGCTGCCATTAACAATGGCGCAGCTATATAGGGGCGGGAAGGGGCGCCCGACCCCCTGAAATTTTTTTTTGCGATGCAGGAGGTATATAGTTTTCGTGTAGAAAAATTTTGGTATATTCGGTTTCGACCCCCCATTTTAATTGTGAAAATTTTTTTATACATTAAGCAATAAAATTGATCCGTTACATTTTACATAAGCCCATCTACCCAAACTAAAATCCATTACTTAGCCCATTAAAAAAAAATAATAAAAAAAAAAAATAACAAACCAATTAACCAAATCCCACACCCTCCCCCTTCGACCCTTATCTCCTCCCACCTTCCTGGCTCCTGCAGTCCTGCCGACCACCGCCGACGGCCGACCAGCCTCCGCCACGCCTGTCGCCACCTGCAGCGGCCTTTCTGGTTTGTTGTCTTTAAATCTACTTGTCTTTTATTTAGGGATTTAGTAGAAATTAGGGATTTAAGTAGAAATTAGAAATTGGGGTTGAAAGTTCAATATGGCAGCCTGGCAGGAATCGTCAATCGTGTACCACTAATATAAGTTCTTTGCAATTTATGTAGGTGTAGGACAGATTTATAGATTGTGACTATGGTGAAGAATAAAACCATAACTTCATTTTTAGTGATTGAAACTTTTTTTTTTATAATAATAGTATTTATTTTTTGACCCAACCCGAATCGAATCACCGACCCGAACATATTACCCGAAAAATAGCGTTAGGATAAAAAATATTAGATCCCGACCCCCCACTGAAAATTTTCTAGCTTCGCCAGTGGCCATTAATGGTCCTAAAAAGGAAAAATGGCGGGTTGCTCTGAATGGGAAAATGCAATCCATGAGAGATAATGAAGTTTGGATTGAAGTAGACCTTCCTCCCAATGCCAAGGTAGTTGGAAGTAAGTGGCTCTTCAAAAAGAAAACGGACATGGATGGCAATGTACACACCTATAAAGCTCGTTTGGTAGCTAAAGGCTATACCCAAATATATGGTGTTGACTACGAGGAGACCTTTTCTCCTTTAGCTGACATTAGGGCTATTAGGATTCTCATAGCTATAGTTGCATACTATGACTATGAGATTTGGCAAATGGATGTCAAAACCGCCTTCTTAAGTGGTCGCCTAGATGAAAACATCTATACGGTGCAGCCTGAGGGGTTTGTGAGTCCTGAATTCCAAACCGTGTATGCAAACTTCAAAGATCCATTTATGGATTGAAGCAAGCATCACGACAATGGACTAAAAGATTTGATTGTGATATTAAAAAGTATGGATTCACTCAAAATGTTAATGAGTCATGTGTATACCACAAAGCTAGTTGTAGTAATGTAATTTTCCTTATTTTATATGTTGATGACATATTGATCATGGGAAAAGACATTCCAAGTTTGCATGATGTCAAGGCATATCTTGGAAAGCGTTTTTCTATGAAAGAATTAGGGGAAGCTGCATTTATTCTGGGAATCAAGATATATAGAGATAGATCTCAGCGATTAATTGGATTAAGCCAAAGTGCTTACATTGATAAAATATTGAAGAGATTCAATATGCAAAATTCCAAGAAGGGATACTTGCTAATGCAAGAACAACATGGCTTAAGTAGAAAAGTTTGTGCTTCAACACCTGCAGAGGTGGAACGCATGAAGAGAGTCCCTTATGCTTCGGCTGTGGGATCTATAACGTATGCGGTGAAAAGTACTAGGCCTGATGTAGCATTTGCTCAGAACTTGACCAGTCGATATCAACAGAATCAAGGTGAACTTCACTGGACTGCTGTTAAGAATATTCTTAAGTACCTTAGGGCTACTAAAGATATGTTCTTAGTGTATGGGGAAATCCAAATGCAGAACTTGATGTTACATGTTACTGCGATGCATCCTGGAAGTGTGATAAAGATGATACGAAGTCTCAGACGGGTTATGTCTTTGTCATTAACGGAGGAGCTGCGGATGGGAGGAGCAAGAAGCAGAGTACATTAGAAATGTCTGCAACAGAAAGTGAGTACATAGCTGCTTCAGAAGCTGCAATGGAAGCCGTTTGGATTAGGAAGTTTGTTTTGGGGCTTGGAGTTATGCCATCGATTCAAAGACCTATAAAAATGTATTGTGACAACTCAGCTGCAATTACATTTGTCAATGAACCTGGAATCATAAAAGGCACCAGACATTTCCCGATTAAATATCACTATGTTCGAGAGCAAGTCGAAATAGGTGAAATCGAGTTACTCAAAGTTCACACAGATGATAACTTAGCAAATCCATTGACGAAGCCTTTACCTGGCACTAAGCTTTACAAGCTTGCTGAAGGCATAGGACTTTGTTTAGCTGATAGTTTCATTCCCATCTGTGATTAGCATTTGGATAAAGGATGTAATGTACAATTATTATTTTAATGAAATAAAGTATTGATTATGTTTATTTATCATTGTCTTAATAATATATCCTGTATTTGCATGTTTAAATCCATGAATAAATTATTATTCTAAAATGTCCATTGTCGGTTAATGATATGGGAATATCATTAAACTAAGACAAATCTGAGTATTAATTAGGATAGACTTGAAAGTATATTGATGCGTTGCCATACCAATTTCACATGATATTCAATGAATTGAATATAAGACTTATCCCAACTACATGATTTCACATTATGGGACTTGACATTAAAGTGAATCATGTTTAAATAGTTATCCTTAGACTTGAGATACCAGATAAGTGTCATGGATGTAGTGCATTTCTGTAAGGCAATCTACCGCTATCCGTAACTGGTAGTTATAAGGATTGTTTTCAGGAGTGTTGCGAAGTTCATGGGTTATTCTTGTAGTCAAGAAAGAATTTGTTACTTCAAATTTGTTTTGAAGTTTAATACTGCTGGGCCCCTCGTAGGGTTGACAAATGTTTGCATGACCACGTCCAAAGTCTATCTGGAATACATTCAGATGTTTTGGTAATTTTGCTCAATCATTAAAAAACGAGAAACATAAATTTAATAAAGAATGACTTAAACCCATATCTTTATTAATGTAGTATTAGAAACAAAAGGATGATAATAATGACGAATCATTAAAGGTTTTTTTCCAGAAAACCTACCTCGATTCGAACTAGGGGCATTGGAGTGTTGCAAGACGTCAACCAATGTCATTGCAATATTAATAGATATCCAAGTGGGAGCTGTTAGTTTGTGGATAAATATTAATACGTACATGTCTAGTATTGAACCCGAGACATCGGGATTGCACACATTACAAACGAGAATTAAAGTATAATAATTGATATATATTAAATGTTATATATATAATTATTTAAAAACACTAGAAGAGACTAATGATCGTCAGTTGTTAACCGTATGGACTAACTATCGTTAAATGTAAAGAAAATGGACTAGAATGTAATTAGATGACAAGAAGGTTCTGGAACACCCTTGGGGTGTGTGTGGCCGGTCAAACACAAACAAAGGGGCAACCCTTTGCCCTAACTTGTTCCCTAAGTTTACATTCTATATAAATACAAAACCAAGGGTCATTGTTTCTCACCTTTTGTGCACACACACTACCCTAAAGTTTTCTTCCTTCTTTTCTTCTTGTGGTCGGTCGATCAACACCCTCCAAGGGTTATTGGATCGATTTTTTCATAAAGAAAATCTTATGTTTTGTTTACTAGCATAACCTTTAATTCATTAGTAGTTTGTGTGTACAAGAACGAGATAATAACTCACTATAGTTATTATCAAGAGATCGATTAACAAAAGGGTAAGGGGTTAATCATTGATCTACATAAACCCTAATTAGGGTTCTTCACTTGTTTAAGATTATTCAAGTTTGCAAACGGTATGTTCTTATTTAATTTTGTTAGTCTTTTATATGTTATAGATGTTCCCTCGCTTCCGCATATGTGTTTACTTGTTATTAGAATAATTATATGATGGGATTATTCCATATTTACCCAATTTAAATATCAAAATTTCATATTTACTCAAAACACAAGTTTTTAGTGCACAAGTACAATGCTTTTAAAGCATGTATTGAGGAAATATGGAATTATAGTGTTTAAGTTGAGTATATATGAAATTGCCCCTTATATGATAGTCATGTTTTATTAATTCTAACAATTTTGTGTGTCTATTCAAGAAAGATAATGCAAATTACTATAACTTCTAGTTTTTGTTGGCAATAAGATTTAAAGTTACTATAACTTCTAGTATCGCGTAAAAACATTTTGGTTTATATGCATGAAGGTGTTCCTCTACCAAAGTTTTAAAATTTTGAGTCTAAAATCATAAAACGGTTGTGAGTTTGTGATTGTCGTAAAGTTATACAAGATCACATGGCTTTAGTTAGAGATAAGAGAAATATTGAAATAATTTACTTATGATATCTTGTTTGACATTTTTATTTTGTTATATGGTTGAACTTTTTTCACTTTTGTTTGAAAGGATTTTCATCACAATTAATAATGTCCAACGTTTGCATGTATACTTTGAACTCCTAACCACTTATTCATATATTTAAATTATAGTTTCGGTGAGAATACAATGGATTTAACAACATTGGTCTTTTAATATGACTCGTCTTCGACAAAAAGGTTTACGTTCTCTATCGATTTATCAAATACAAAAATATATATATATCACTGTAAACAACAAGAAATGTTCTTCAAAACTTTTTTCAACGTGATACGGACTTCATTTCCTAGTTGAAAATTGTACACAGGGTGTTGATCGGTTCGGTTTTCGGTTATTCGGTTAATTCGGTTCGGTTAATTCGGTTAAAAAGAAATTTAGGGTCAAACCGTGAACCAAACCAAACCGAATTCAAATTCGGTTTTTGGTTCGGTTTGGTTAAATTCTAGTTCGATTCGGTTTTCGGTTTAACCAAATTACACACTTTATTTAAAAAAAAAAGAAAAATATACAAATATATTTTGCCAAAAAAGTTATTTCAAACATAAAAAATATTTTTTAATATTAGGATAGAATCTTTTTGTTATATATATATATATATATATATATATATATATATATATATATATATATATATATATATATATATAACGTTTTATTGATCTTTTTATATATATAAATATATAAAAAATATATAAATTTATATGAATTCGGTTTTCGGTTCGGTTTTCGGTTTTGATTAGCAAAACAATATCCAAACTGAGAACCGAATTAAAAGTTCGGTTTGGTTCGGTTTTGGCAAATTCGGTTCGGTTATAAGTTCGATTCGGTTATTTTTGGTTCGGTTCGGTTTTGGTTTTCGGTTTATTCGGATATTTCGGTTTTTCTGCTACCCCTAAATTTGTACATCAGTCTGGGCCCATCATAAGTCAGCCCAGTATGCCCAACGCTTGAAAATTGAAACCTAGTGAGTGGCTAGCTCGAACTAGTCGATTCTAAATTGTTTCATGTTGGTTAAGAACTTAAGATGCTAAGAACTTGGTTGGCTAAGATATTGAAATCCGTGTTTACCAAAAAAAGTTTTATAGTAAATAAACGAGATTATAAAGTTGGCAAATACGTATCCAAAAACTGACATAAATCATGATTTAATTTGGATACTATAATCTTTGTTAGCTATGACAAGATGTTTTGAGACGACCTCATCTACAAATGTTAGAACAAAACGATGCCCTCATATTCAAAGATGATGTTTTGCAAGTAAAAGGATTATAACACACTTATTCACTTCATATCATCATATGCACACAATGACACAGAAATGTAACAATAATATAAGTGGTATATATCAGATTATTAGACAACATGATTCAGCACTTCAGCAGTAAATTTAGGTAACTTAGTTATTATACTTTTATTATTTTGATGAAATTTAATTCAATCCCACATAGGAAAAAGAAAGAAATTGTTGCTAGTTAATTTACCAGATGGTTTACAAATCAAATGTGCTTAGACTAGTGTAATTTTTTCAAGGGAGAAATAGAATACTCTAACAAACAAAAGATATAGCGCACTTTTATTCCATTCTTGAAAATTTATACAAACTTTTTACTTTTCTTACTCTTTACATTTTTTTTTTAATTTATTTATACAAGCTCTCAATTTATATAATCTTTTAGCTGTAAAACATTTTTGGAAGAAAGACTTTCAGTACATGTTTGGTATATGGCTATTAGTGTTTGTTGTAAGTGTACATGCTTGGTATATACTGTAGCTATTAGTGTTTGTTGTAAAATGTACATGCTTGGTATATACTGTAGCTATTAGTGTTTGTTGTAAAATGTACATGCTTGGTATATAGCTTTAGTATTATGAAGAGTTAAAATAATAGCCAAAAATCCATTCGTGGTCGTGAATTTATTAAATTGAAAACTCTTATTGGAAATGAAATGAAAACGAGAAAGATAGAAATGATCAACATCATGTTTTTCTAATTTAGAAGTTAAATGAAGTTCCTCGTAAAAAAGACAATTTTTTTTTTTTTTAAGTTACAGCGTAACTTTGAAGATAATGTAAGCAAGTTGTAAGTTAACATAAACTTTCTATTTGGTAAATAAAAAGTAGAATATCGCAACCTACTTTTAAATCTTCTATTTTGTTTTAAACCAAAAGAAAATCGGCAAACCGAAAAAGCTTTCCAAATCCAGGCATTGGTCGTCACTTTGATCGAGCGAAATACAACTTTATAATGGCTTCATCACTTAATACTTGGCTTTGATTCTCCAAAAGATAAGTTGTGTATCATGAACACATACAACGTATATGAGAAGCTCATTAGTCAACATTTTAAGTACCTTGTGTATCATGTATCCCACATTGGTTAAATGGTTAAATACATGAAATGTTCTTTGGTTATATATTACGTTTTATATTAACGGTATGTTTTCAGAATAGTATATGTTTAGGATACATGCTTGTTTATGAAGTTCGTATACAAACAAATTTAACTTCGAAATCGAGCATAAGTCCTAAATTTACACAAGTTCTTAACTTTTAATATTTATTAACAAAAAATCGCTAACAAATTAATATTTGTTAAGGAATATTCCTCGACAAGTACTCCAAAGTCATTCAAGAAAATTTTGATTTTGAGTCCACGTCTACTATTTTAAGATAGTCAGACTAATAGTAACTTTTACTTATCGTATGTTTGGCGGAGTGAGCTGGAGCTAGAGCTAGAACTGGGGCTGGGCTAGGGCTAGACGAAAGATGGAGTTTATATTTTTATAAAGCTATTTGGTGAATTAGTTGGAGCTGAAGCTTATTAGTGTAAAATCGTATAAAAATACTTCAAATTAAGTTCAGATATATCTTTGGCTTTTCCGTGATAAACCATTATGTTTTTTAAAGTATTTAATTCATTTAACTAGCCATAAGCCCCTATGCCAAAAGTTCTTTATAGATTTAACTTTTACCATAGAATCCATCAAGCAATTTTAGCCACTCATTTTTTTTATCAAAATAAAAAAATAAACTTTCACCCTTTTTTTAAAACTTAAATATTTCGCAAACCGTAAATCGTCAAGTTACCAAAAAAATACCATCGCGACGAGAATTAAATTATCTTTCTATAGATATGCATTGTTATATACTTTCGACGAACTTTTTTTTCGATAAACTTTTTTTTTCGCTCAGAAAAATCATATATGATTCGTAAGAATCATATATGATTCGATTTTAACAAATCATATATGATTCTTACGAATCATATATGATTCTTAAGAAATCATATATGATTCGTAAGAATCATATATGATTCGTAATAATCGAATCATATATGATTTTTACGAATCATATATGATTCTTTCTGGGTGGAAACTAAAAAAAAAAAAGTTCGTCAAAAGTATATAATAATGCATATCTATAGAAAGATCATTTAATTCTCGTCGCGATAGTATTTTTTTTTTTATTTTTTTTTTTTTGTAGCTTGAAGATTTACCGTTTGCAAGATATGTTGTTTTGAAAAGAAAAAAAAAAGTAGAAAATATAAATGGGTGGATATGATTGATTGATAGGTTCTATGACATGTATGTGTTCTTCATTGATCTCAACTCAAGCCCCTATAAGCCTCTTTCTATGCGCTTGGGCTTATTGATGCTCATGGCTTATTTTGTAAGTCATAAGTCTCTATAAACCTGTGTGACAAACGAGACTTATTTTATAAGCCCAAGCCCCAATAAGTCCTGTGCCAAACATAGCCTAACTTTTGAGAGCGGGCGAGGTAACCATTTATTTAAAAACAGTGGCAAAACTAACTAACGGTAGTTTTAGTTTTTGTCAGTAATAATAATTTATAAATTACATGACGATGACAAATATTTTGAATCAGCAATCTTTTATTTATATAATAAAATAAACTTCTAGTGGGGACTTTTTCATTTAAAAAAAATCAAATCATACCATACTTGGTAATTTTTTTAATTTGATTTTTTTTTCGATTTTAAAAGATAATTAAACATAATTATTTCCTAATTTGCTTCAAAAATATTGAAAAAACGTTTTTATGCTCGCATATAAAAAAAAACTTAGAAATACACATGTACTTAAGATGCAATGGTTAATACTTTTGGGGCAAAGTGTATTTGTTAAATTAAAAACACGGGCATCCTAATTGTTCCCCTTACTTCTCCCCCAACGATACAAAAACATATACCAATAACACTTTCCCAACGAATCTAATCAAAAACCGTATTAGTTCAATTCATCTAAACACTCAAACTAATTGTCAACTACTTTGAATCATCAATGAATCATTACAAACGCAACACACTACAAAGGTGAGTTGTTTTAGGGTTTTAAATTTAATCGTTCAAGTCTTCAAATTGAGGTGTTATTAATGGTCTATGGTCAATTTTAATTCTTTATTGCATCATTTGTTTTTTTAGAATGGCATTGGATCATATGTTGGTTAGTTGAAGTTAGAAGATGGGGACCTCTTATGTGTTCTTATTTTATCCATGTTCATCATAAACTGATATTTATGATTCATAGGTCAATTCATTAATTTTTTCTTTATTTACAGAGTTTAGGGCCTGAAACCATTTTCAATTATTGGTAACCAAAATTGCTTCAACTTTGTGATCTGTGAATATGGATAAATTAGTTAGCTTTGTGACATTGCTTCTTTGTTTTTGTAGGTACCACAACAACATTTGCTTTTTGCCAAGTAATTTGGAGGAGCTTCAATCCACGGAAGGTATATCATGCAAGCTTTTGAATTTGTTCAATTTTTACTCCAATACGGACCCATTTATCTGAATTGAATACGGTTCTTTTGATTTGTTGTTCTGAAAATTGTTAAAAACGATTAAAAGGTTAGTTAATGTAGCAAAAATACTAACAAGTGTTCTTTCAGTTTTCTTTTTTCATATGCATTACAGACTTTAGTAATAGGTCATATGTTGAGATTGTAGTTTTCTTGAACGGTGGCTATAATTTAGTAATATTTTCTTTAGTAGGACAACCGACAACGTTCAAACTTCATTTCTACTCTCTTTTTCTCCTTCTCTCACCCCAGCCCACCCATACACACAACACAAAAGCAAAGCAATGTTAAAATACCTACTTATCTTAATTGAAACCTGATCTGGAATTTTTTGTATTTAAGTTTATACTTTATACATTTTATCCACGTAGGTTTATAAATAAAGCTATTCTACAAGGTCTAATGGCCGAATATTGCTATCTACCTTTTGAAGCAAACGTGTCCAGAGAATTTGATTTACAGATTGCTCAACTTGTATGCTAGAGATTGAAGACATTTAGGTTGCAATGCTGCAGAAACCATGGTTTCTCATTATTGTTTTTCTTATATGAAACACTAGTTATAATACCTGTGCACGCACAGGGTTTTTAAAATTTTGTTTTGATTATATATTATTATCGAGTAAGAAATAAATCACTTAACATGTTTCAAATGAGTTTTACTTTGTGGACTAAAAATAAAAAAATCACATGTATATATGTTATAATCTACTTATTATTTTAGCAGAATGCTTTTGAATTAAAAATAATATTTTATTATTTAAGCAAAATTACATGACAATACATCACTTGCATAAAATTTTAGTGATATATGCTTTTAGTTTTGCTAACCTGTAATATCAATTTTACGATGTGTTTTGTAATTGTGATATTTCCTTTACTTATATTTTCGTTAAAATATGTAGCATATTTAGATAGCTTTGAAAATTAATTCATTTCTTTTGTTATGAATAACCATCATACCATGTTTACCAATGTATCTTTTTGTTTAAAAAATTTCATAAATTTGTGCTATTTATTTCTCATGTTTGATTATAAAATTACCAAATTAACATGGATGCTTATACTATAGCTTCTTTATTACATAAAGAGAAACAAAAAAAGATGTAATTGTTTGGTTATGGTGAGGATAACACCACTAACATGTTGCATTATAGTGAGGATAACAACAAAGTTAGTCCTAATATCAAATAAGAAAACTTCAGATTATAACTAAAGGGGTGTTTGGTTATGCTTATTGAAGGTGTCTATTGGCTTATTCAATTGCTATAACACAATAAGTTTATGATAAAGCTTTAAGCTTTTTTGAGAAACTTAATAAAAAAATCCTTCAACCCACAACTAATTCTATCATAGGTTAGTATGTTTATAGTAAAAACACAAATATTAGGTGTAGAAGTTTTCAATAAAACATTAAAGAAAAGTTACTAAAAGTTGGTATGTATAAAAAAAGTTAAACCATAAAAAAGATTACTAAAAACTATCAGCTAGATAAGGAATAAGTCAAAGTTCTGTTGAGGTCTCTTTCGGATTCTATTCAAAAGCAAAAAGAGGTTAACACATAAATCATAAGTATAGAATAATGGTTGTATCTCACATCCATAGCGCAGTATAGTAACGTAATAACCTGATTAAAAACTATATATACTTGCTTAATAATTCTCATTTACATACTTTTAATTCCTTTACAACAGCCAACAACTAAGTTTTTTTTTTTTTTTGGATGAAATATCACGTCAATGAATAAAGTTCAGTTGTCAACCACATAGTTTTTCCTTTTTTTTTTTTTTTGATTTAGGAGGTAATTGTTATCAAATAAGGATTGTGATACCTGCATTTTTTTTATAATTTAAGGAGAACACCTTCATTAAACAATGACTATCTAACCCATGTGTTTTTTTTTTTTTTTTTTTTTTTTTTTTTTTTTTTTTTTTTTTTAATAATTAGCTTTGTATAATGTTTTTAACTGACAGACATGTTGAGGTTGATGTTGTTGTTTAACGTTAACTATTGATATCATGTTGTACAAAATGTGCGAGTTTAGTAGCACATAATGAGCGTTGATAAAGTTAAATTATGCTCCATAAAGTTTTTAAAATTTTTTTTTTGTGGATATCCGTATATAAATTTCAAATAACAATTTCATGAGTCGTTATTATAAGTTGAATCACGTATATTTATTTTCATATCACACTAACTCGTGCTTACCATTTGATATTTATATTCCCGTTACTAATAATATAGCCGTATTTAATATTAAAACCCGTGTACGCATAAATTAAACTTTTAAATAAAATAATATGAGTCCTTATTTAAAAAAATATTCTAGAAAAGTCTAAAACTAACATTAGTTTAAAAAATATTTAACGTGTATTAAAACTAATTCGCATATTTACCAAATTTTGTAATTTTAATGATGAAAGTCTAAAAACTAATACTAATAATCATGTAATTTTAAACAAAGTTAATATTATAAAGTATAGGAAGTATGAAGTGTAGGGGGTTATTTGTTTTTTTTTTCTAAAGTTATTAAAAAACATGGAAACTTGTAATTTTACACTTAGCTCTATATAATTTATTTAAAATTCAAACACCAAAGTTTTATTAATTACTTCCTCTTTTTTTAAGTTCTTATTTTCATAAATTTGACACCTATACTTTTATGCATTTTTTTCCTTAACTAAATTTCTCTACCAAATTGATTAAGTTTGACCAAAATCAATTTAATTTTGACTTTTTATTGACCAATCATATTGCTCGATTTCGCCTACGTGGCAAAATCGATCTCTCCTATTGATCTAATTTTTTTTTCAATAAGAAGGGATTTACAGAAACACTCCGAAATGATGTAATTCTTTTATTATATAAAAGATTAATAGGCTTCCTAGGGATAATGGTGCACTTAAACAAGCGTAGGGGAATCTTGAAAAACAAGTGAAAGAACTCACACAATGTTTAGAGTTAGAAATATGTTTGAAGGTAACACTACTCTGTTTTCAAAGATAATCTTTCATTCTTTTACCTGTTTTTTGTTTGCTTTCCATAAGTGGATATAAAATCTATTGCTCTGTGATAGGACCCAAGTAACATTATTACAAAAATGCAAAATAATGAACCAAATAGATACATAAGCTGTTTGGGACTGAGTTTAACCTCAAATTCTTGAAATGCATGTTACCTTATCATGCATACTGAATTAGAAAAAGCTTTACGTGGCAAGAAAAGTGTGTCAGCAACAAAAGGGTCTGACCTGGAAAATATTGACAGTTTAATTGCAGAAGTGGAAAAGTTGTTGGTAATTGGTTTCCTACAAATTGTATGCTCCATATACAGTAATTTATATGTGCTCCACTGATTCACTAGATGGTTTTAGCAATTTACTTTAGAAATATCTTAACGTAATAGTTAGAGGTGGCAAAACGGGTGGGGCGAGTGACAGGTAATCTTTTGCTTCTGGTTGCCATAACACCTTCTATTTTTCTTTCAAAACCGTCATCTAAAAAACTTAGTGTCTTTAATGTCATCACCAAACTCTATTTACTAAAATATTTACCTAATTTTTTGACATAGAGTAATGTATAAGCTTGTCCTAAATAAATATTTAGGGGAAGACTTTTGACCCATTTGGGACAAAGAGGACCCTGGTTTTCCACACTGGCCATGTCCCCAGGGGAGAACGGAATGGATCATGCATGAATATTGTATGAGTGACGCTTCACTGGTAGATTATTATCATCACTGGATAAATAAGATTTTTATGAATTTTATATAATGTTGGCATGTTGCATTACGAAAAAGGATATGTTAATCTATGTTATGTAAAACAACAAAATACTTTATAATCAGTTAAGAGTGTATGTTTCATGAATATTGGTTTACTGATTATTTGGCTCTGTTTATGCAGGAATCCTTGGTGGTTTGTCGGCTTAGAAGAAATGGCAATTTTCGGTTAACTGAATCTTTAAAAGGTTTTAACGATCTCAGAAATTTGTCAATTACGGATAATGGTCACTACTCGAGCGCAAATGAGAATGCGAATATTCAAAGGGGCGGGTCTGATGAGGGTAATCATATGAAGTCATGCTCAAAGGATTCTACAAGCAGCTACATGTCTCACTTAATCGAACATATTAGATCAAAGTCTGACTCGGATAAACAACTCATTCTTCATGAATCAACATGTGGTTCTTCATGAATCAATCTATCAAAGATACAGATAGAAATTTTTCTTCATTTCAAGTATTAAAAACTTAGATGGCTAGATGTTACACAGGTCTTATTCTTAACATGAATAAGAACTTATTTGTTTTTCGAAATTCCTATATTAGTCGATTATAAATGGTCAATCCTTTTATTTTTTTCTTTCTAAATGTAAAACAATAAAAACATCCAAAACTAAAAAATGGCATAAGTACTTGGTTTAATTTGGTTACTAAAAGAGTAAAATCTCTCTGTTTGGTGTAAGTTGGAACAAAATCTATCAAAGAGAAATCTAATGGTGTGTTTAGTTGGTGAGAAATTCTCCATTTTATCAAAAAAAATTTCATAAGAAAATGAAAAACTGAAAACGCGTTTAGTCGCACTTTTTTCCAACAATTTTAAAAAAAATGAAATTCTCATTTTCCAAATTTTAACTAAAAAATTAAAAAGCCCATTCTACCATTCCCACTTTTTTCTTTCTCATTTTTTTTCTTAACTCCAAAAAACCCATATACATCATTCTACCCTTAATCTCTCGTGTCATCCTCCTTTGCCGACCGTCGCCGCCGCCGCCACCGTCGTAATTTGAGGTAATCTTCTTATCATTTTAAAAAAAGAAAAATATAACTCCAGCTAAACGCGTTTTCAAAATTTTCAACTCTTCTCTAGAGAAGAAAAACCATCCTCTTCTTAAGGAATTTTTAGAGATGGAAAAATTGAGAAATTTTTCACCAACTAAACAGCCCCTTAGTTGGTGAAAAATTTAGATAAAATTTCATATGTAGTTGTTCGCACTATCTCGAACCCTCATGCCTTCATCTCTTTAAATAGGTTTGACGCTACAAGATCGTGTTGGAATTATTATATCATGACAATCATATTAATAAACCATGAACATCAAAGTGAGCATGAGCGGAAGCAATTATAATAGATCGAATAACATGTAATTAATTAATCATTAATTTAAATAGTAAACATACCGTAGTGATTCTAGCCCGAACAAGAATCAATGCAATCTTCTGGAACCAATGAACCCTAATTAGGGTTTATAAGGATTATATGAATTACCCCTTACCTTTTTGTAATTCAATCCAAGAATCAAACAATAGTGTGTTTGATTCACGTTCTTGTACACACGTACTAATTCAAGGAAAAGTTTATGCAAGTAATAAACACAAAACAATTTTTAGATGCAAGAAATCGAAACCCTTAGGGTGTTCGGTTTGATGATCGACCAAGGAAAAGACAAGGAGAAGAAAACACCAAGTTGTGTGTGTACAAGTTATGAGAAAAACCTTCACCTTGGGTTTGCTTATATACTAAACATTACTTGGAGCTCAAGGCACAAAGGAGGTGGGTTGCCCCCCTTTGCCGATCGGTTATGGAGCCCAAGAGGGTGTTCCGGAACCTTCTCTTGTTTCCATGTATTGTCTAGTAATTAGTTTCCTAATCTTCGTTTAATAATTAATTAGTCATTAATCAATAATACTAATTATTATTTATTTGTTTTGTGTTTAATAATTAATTATAACATTTTATAAATAATTATTACATTTCCTCTTCATACGTATTGTGTGCAATCCCGTGATCTCAAGTTCTATCCTAACACACGACTATTATTATTTTGTCTATAAAACCAACAGCTCCCACTTAGACATATCATAATAGTGTGATCACATCGATTAGCGTCTTGCAACACGTCGATGCCTCTAGTACAACTTGAGTAAGGCTCCTGGAAAACCTTTTAATGATTTCTCATTATTATTATCCCTTTGTTTCTAATACTACGTTAATAAGGATATGGATCTAGGTCATTCCTTAATTAACCATTCTGTTTCTCGTTTTTAGAAATTGACAAGATTACCAAATCTTTTGAACCTTTCATAAAAGACCTTGGGCGTGGCCACGCAAACACCTTGACAACCCTACGAGGGGCCCAGCAGTATTAAACTCCAAAAATTAATTTGAAGGAACAAATTCTTTATTGACTACAAGCAAAACACACAAACTTTGTAACACTTCCGAAAACAACCCTTATGACTACCAGTTACGTATAGCGTTAAGTTGTTCCACAAAAAATGTACTACATTCATGACCGTTATCTTGTATCTCAAGTCTAAGGATAACTTCTTATGATTTACTTAATGACAAGATCCATAAAGTAACATCATATAGTTGGGATAAGTCCTATATTCAGTATCATCGAATATCATCTGAAATGACATGTCTACGCATCAATATACTTAAGTATATTATATCAACTTCAGATTTGTCTTAATTTAATAATATTCTCATATTATTAACTGACAACGGACAATTCAGAATAACTCTTATTCATGGATTTAAACATGCAAAAATAGGACAACAATAATTAATAACAGAAATAAACATACCAACATACTTTATTTCATTAAAATAATAATTGTTTACAATATCCTTTATCCAAATACTAATCACAGTTATGCATGAAACTACTAGCTAATTTAAGTCCAATTCCATTGGCCAATTCATTAAGCTTCTCTTTCGCCAAGGCCTTAGTGAACGGATCAGCTAAGTTTTCATCTGTGTGAACCTTCAACAGATTTATTTCACCTTCGTCAACCTTTTCACGAACAAAGTGATACTTCCGTAGAAAATGTCTGGTGCCTCTCATGACTCCAGGTTCATTGGCAAATATGATTGCAGCAGAATTGTCATAATACATATTAATAGGTAATTCAATTGAAGGCATAACACAAAGCCCAGAAACGAATTTCCTAATCCAAACAGCCTCCATAGCAGCTTCCGAAGCAGCAATGTATTCAGCTTCTGTTGCAGACATCGCAATTGTACTCTGCTTCTTGCTCCTCCAGTCTACAGCTCCTCCATTGATAACAAAGACATAACCCGTCTGAGACTTCGAATCATCTTTATTACTTTGAAAGGATGCATCACAGAAACCTGTAACACAAAGTTCTGTAGATGGATTTCCACCATATACCAAAAACATATCTTTTGTATTCCTCAAATACTTAAGAATATGTTTAACAGCAATCCAATGTTTTTCACCTGGATTCTGTTGAAATTGACTGGTAATATTTTGAGCAAACGCCACATCTGGCCTTGTGCACTTAACCGCATACATAATAGATCCTACAGCCGAAGCATAAGGAACTTTACTCATGCGAGTCACCTCATCAGGTGTTGAAGCACAAAACTCATTACATAAGCCATGTTTTACTTCCATCGGCAAATATCCTTTCTTAGAATTTTGCATATTGAATCTTTTCAATATTTTGTCAATGTAAGCACTTTGACTTAATCCAATTAACCGCCTTGATCTATCTCTATAGATTTTGATTCCCAGAATGTATGCAGCTTCTCCTAAATCTTTCATAGAAAAGCACTTTCCAAGATATGCCTTTAGTTCTTGCAAACTTGGAATGTCTTTCCCCATGATCAATATGTCATCAACATATAGAATTAGGAAAGTTACATTATCACTCCCACTAGCTTTGTGATACACACATGGCTCATCAAGATTTTGAGTGAATCCAAACTTTTTAATTTCAGCATCAAACCTCTTGTTCCATTGTCGTGATGCTTGCTTTAATCCATAAATGGATCTCTTAAGCTTGCAAACACGATTTGGAAATTCTGGATTTTCAAACCCTTCTGGTTGTGCCATATAGATGTCTTCATCTAGATGACCATTTAAGAAAGCGGTTTTCACATCCATTTGCCAAATCTCATAGTCATAGTACGCTGCTATAGCTATGAGTATTCTTATAGCTCTTATGTCTGCTACAGGAGAAAATGTCTCCTCGTAATCAATTCCAAAAGTTTGAGTAAAACCTTTAGCAACTAGACGAGCCTTATAAATGTGTGCATATCCATCCATATCATTCTTGATTTTGTAAAGCCACTTACTCCCAACTACCTTGGCACCAGGAGGTAAGTCAACTTCTTCCCAGACTTCATTGTCATGCATGGATTGTATTTCCCCATCCATAGCAGCTTTCCATTTAGCTTTTTGAGGGCTATTAATGGCAGCTCTATAACTAGTAGGTTCATTAAGATCCCCTAGTGTATGCTGATCGACCTCTACATTAAGACATAGACGGTCAGGAGCTTTCACAGATCTCGCAGATCTGCGAATGGGAATTACTTCAACTTCCGGTGGAGGACCCAGACTTTCCGGTTCTATAGGAAGTGTGCTAGTGTTTTCTGAAGGCAATGCATTATTTAGATCATCTTCTAGATCATATATCCTCCCACTGATTTCTTGAACCACAAATTCACTTTCAAGAAAATCACCATATCTTGCAACAAACACTTTGTTCTCAGGTGGGTAGTAAAAGTAATTTGAAGAAACAAATTCTTTATTGACTACAAGCAAAACACACAAACTTTGTAACACTTCCGAAAACAACCCTTATGACTACCAGTTACGTATAGCGTTAAGTTGTTCCACAAAAAATGTACTACATTCATGACCGTTATCTTGTATCTCAAGTCTAAGGATAACTTCTTATGATTTACTTAATGACAAGATCCATAAAGTAACATCATATAGTTGGGATAAGTCCTATATTCAGTATCATCGAATATCATCTGAAATGACATGTCTACGCATCAATATACTTAAGTATATTATATCAACTTCAGATTTGTCTTAATTTAATAATATTCTCATATTATTAACTGACAACGGACAATTCAGAATAACTCTTATTCATGGATTTAAACATGCAAAAATAGGACAACAATAATTAATAACAGAAATAAACATACCAACATACTTTATTTCATTAAAATAATAATTGTTTACAATATCCTTTATCCAAATACTAATCACAGTTATGCATGAAACTACTAGCTAATTTAAGTCCAATTCCATTGGCCAATTCATTAAGCTTCTCTTTCGCCAAGGCCTTAGTGAACGGATCAGCTAAGTTTTCATCTGTGTGAACCTTCAACAGATTTATTTCACCTTCGTCAACCTTTTCACGAACAAAGTGATACTTCCGTAGAAAATGTCTGGTGCCTCTCATGACTCCAGGTTCATTGGCAAATATGATTGCAGCAGAATTGTCATAATACATATTAATAGGTAATTCAATTGAAGGCATAACACAAAGCCCAGAAACGAATTTCCTAATCCAAACAGCCTCCATAGCAGCTTCCGAAGCAGCAATGTATTCAGCTTCTGTTGCAGACATCACAATTGTACTCTGCTTCTTGCTCCTCCAGTCTACAGCTCCTTCATTGATAACAAAGACATAACCCGTCTGAGACTTCGAATCATCTTTATTACTTTGAAAGGATGCATCACAGAAACCTGTAACACAAAGTTCTGTAGATGGATTTCCACCATATACCAAAAACATATCTTTTGTATTCCTCAAATACTTAAGAATATGTTTAACAGCAATCCAATGTTTTTCACCTGGATTCTGTTGAAATTGACTGGTAATATTTTGAGCAAACGCCACATCTGGCCTTGTGCACTTAACCGCATACATAATAGATCCTACAGCCGAAGCATAAGGAACTTTACTCATGCGAGTCACCTCATCAGGTGTTGAAGCACAAAACTCATTACATAAGCCATGTTTTACTTCCATCGGCAAATATCCTTTCTTAGAATTTTGCATATTGAATCTTTTCAATATTTTGTCAATGTAAGCACTTTGACTTAATCCAATTAACCGCCTTGATCTATCTCTATAGATTTTGATTCCCAGAATGTATGCAGCTTCTCCTAAATCTTTCATAGAAAAGCACTGATTGAGCCTAAACCGTCTAATTATTATTGACCAAGGTCAATAAGTCAAAGATAGCCTAGAGTCAATGCTCCGTGGAAGTATAGGGTTTCCCCGGGTCGTTATGTCCCGACGAGGTGTGGATGGTATACAAACGGTTCTGTGATCGGGTGAATTTGGATGAGAAAAAGATTTGTGTGTGATTGAACTAAGGAATCTATAATGAAATAGCTTTAAACAAGCTATGTGGATAAGACGGGAAGCTAAGAAAAACCAGAAACGATAAAAACCTAAAAACGCGTACGTTACGTTTAAATAAAACGTAGACGTACAAAATAAAACGTGAAATCTGAATTCTGAAAACACCCAGGGGGTGAAAATGACTTTTTTACAAACTAAAAGGTAAAAGAAAATTTTTAGAAAAAGAAAATAAATTTTAACCCTAATTAATTATTTAATATTAATTAAATACTAATTATTACTAATTATTAATATTTAAAATACTTAAATATAATTTAATACTAATTAAATACTAGAAAAATGAAAATAAAATTTCTAAAATTATAAAATAACTAAAAATAAGTTTTAAAATCAAAAATAAGTGTTTTTGTCTTTTTGTGGATTTTCTATTAATTAATTACTAATTAAACATTAATTAACTAATTAAACTATTTTATATTAAGAAAAATACTAAATGAACAGTAAAAATTCTAATAAAATTTATAAAATTACTTTATAACATATAAAAGCTATAAAAAATATAAAAACAAGGTTTTACTTAATAAAAACTAATTATGCTAATTTAAACTAATTATTAATTAATAATTAATAAAACTAAGATTAATTCTAATAAATACTAAATGGTAAAATAAAAATCTGAAAAATTTATTATAACTATTTTAACCTAAGATGGAATTATTAAAAATATAAAAATACAACTTACTTAATAAAAATGTAAAAATGGAAATTAAAGTTAAATTTAATTAAATAGAAACTATCACTTAATTTTATATTTGTTTTTCTTGATTTTTATTTTACAAACCTATTAAATACTTAAAAACAAACACTTTTTGTAAAAACAAACTTTTTATAAACTTAAAATAAGCTGAAATGAAAGCTAAAAACTCAACAGTTGACTATTGTTGACTGAAAATGGAAATAAGCTCAAAAGAGCTTATGTGGGGCCCACCTTGGATAAGTCTGATACAAATAAGTTATTTGAACTTAATTAAGCTGGAAAAACGACTTTGGGACCTCAAGATAAGCCAATAAGCAGCAATTAAGCACTTGGAATTTGCTAGAAAACTGAAAAGTGGGACAGATAATGTGGGCTAATTCAGGTGGGGCCCAGGGATTTCTAGGTCAACCCATTGGTCAATTTCCCATGCCTACCAGGAGGGGGGTTGGGAGGAACAAGGGTTGAGGGCTGGGGACCATGGAGGTGATCAGAAGACCACCATCAAGGTGGTGGTGTGGGATGGTGGGTCTGCACAGCAGGGCAGAACAGTGAGCCTGCAGCCCTCTTTGGGCAAGTGTGGGGGCCCACACAAAATTAGTAAAAATGCAATGACCAAGGGAGCTTAAAGTTGAGCTGTTGGACAACCTATGGAAACAAGTCACAAGCCTAGAAACTAACTACAAAAATCAAATTAATTTCTTGAAAATTTGGAAAAACCTGAAATGATGAACATTTGACTTTTTCTATAACATCCTAAGTTGACTTATCTGAGATTCTGATGATCCTAGGTGATTACTGATGATGTTATAGGTTAAGTAGAAACTAAATTAAGCAATCCTAACCACTTTTGAACTGATATGCATTATTATGCAACCTAATGAACTAACAGTCAATGAAATAAGGTGGATTAAGACCTATTTTGACTTTTTGTGAAAATACCTACTAGTTTTAAGGTTTAACTACTCTAAATAGACCTAGTGTGACACTTCTTAACTGAGAACAATAACAAAAACCACCTGTGCCATAGTGACCTCAGCTAATCCAAACACCCCTTTTGAACATTGAAAAAGTGATTTTCAAAGTAGAAGACTGATTTAGTAAATAACAATTGTTCAAAAGGTTGTAACATGATATAACAAGTTTACATTAGCACACAAAGACCAAACCAAACCACTGCTTATCACTAGAACTTGCAATACCTGATTTGGCAGTTTATGAGAAAAACCTAAGCATCAAGCAATCTATGAGACAACTAAGTGAAATTAACTCATACTATCACTAAGCTAAGCACAAACAACCATAAAAATAAAGATTAACACCTATTATAACAGATAGAACAGTAAATGGTAAAATGAGATAAAAGATTACCAAGGAGTTAGGCCTGAGCATCAAACAACCAAGAACCAGTACCAAACCTAAAGACTCCCTTGAGTCACTAATTCCATATTCATCCAGAATCAACAATGAGATTTGCTTCCATCATCCTTCTACACTGATTTTTGAATTTTCTCACTATTTAAATTATTATTTTTGGTATTTTTTATTTATGATCTAAACAGAAGATTAAGGTTTTATGAAACTTATTTTAGCTTTGTCAGAGCTTATATAAGCTTATGAGATGCCTCAATAACAATAAACAACAACAGTTGAACTTTTTGAGATTTTTGGAAATAAGGAAAATTTGCATGAACTAAATGTCACCAAGTAACTTGAAATTTATTGTTACAAGAGTTTAAGGATACACTGAAAATAACTTACTTGATTACTAAGAAGCTTAAAATTACATTGAAAGATTAAAATTACAATAATCGACACTAAATTACACTAAAACTAAAACTAATCTAATACTCCTTCACCATGGCTTCTTTCCCTCCTTTTATTCACCCCCTGAGTTCTCTGGGTCCCACTTGTCAAATCCTAGCAATCAATTGGTCCATTGGATCACTCTCCATCTCTCTCCACTTTTTGGCGGGAAAAAGTGTTTGACTAGTTGAGGGTCTGATAACGTGTGTAGGGGGGGTGAGATGTGATAGGTTCTTGGGGTGAGTGAAGGGATAGGATAAGGGTGCAAGTGGTGGGGAAGAGTGGGTGAAACCAGGTGGTTTGGGTGGTATTGGTGGAGTAGCAGGGGTGTGAGTGAGGGAGAGGGAAAAGAGAAAGGGTGAGTGGTTTTGGGTTTGACTGGCGTTGACCGGGTTTAAACAAAAAGATGGACTGGGCCATTTGGTGGGCTGAGGGTAGGCTAAGGTTGTGTTTTATTTTTGGTTTGTTTGTTTGGTTGTAAAATAGAATTAGGTCCGTTTGGTTTAAAGCCCATAAATCACAAGGACTAAAAGTGTAATTTAAGCAAAGTGTAGGGACTAGATTTGTAAGTTAACCAAAATTCTCATAAGGACCTAATTAGCCATAAATGAATAGTACAAGGGTATATTTGATATTTTTCACTTTTAAAATATCCGGGGACTATGTTTGCCAATTCACCAAACTTCAGGGACTGATTTGTAATTTTCTGATAATTGAAGGGCTAAACCTGTAGATATCAAACAGTTAACACAAAGGACCAATTGTGTCATTTTAAGAATAGTATAAGGTTTATTTTGATTATTTTCCATTTTTAAAACCTTAGGGACTAATTTTGACATTTTTCAAAGTTGAGGGACCAAAGTTGTAAATATATGATTTTAAACTTTAAAGGACTATTTCTTACAACTTATGAATCCCAAGGACCTTTTATGACATTTGTACAAGTTTTGATTCACCAGGGACTAGTTTTGCAAATTTATGAAATTTGAGGGACTGAAACTGCCAATTATGCAAACTTTGTACGTTTTTCATTTGTTTTTGCATATTTTGTGTTTGAAACATATAAAACACACCTCTAAGATATTTTAAGTATTTTGATACATATTTGGGTGTTTTTGTATGTTTTGGCAGTTCATATAAGACAAAAATGATGAGTATTTACACACTCATCAAGCACTTTCCAAGATATGCCTTTACTTCTTGCAAACTTGGAATGTCTTTCCCCATGATCAATATGTCATCAACATATAGAATTAGGAAAGTTACATTATCACTCCCACTAGCTTTGTGATACACACATGGCTTATCAAGATTTTGAGTGAATCCAAACTTTTTAATTTCAGCATCAAACCTCTTGTTCCATTGTCGTGATGCTTGCTTTAATCCATAAATGGATCTCTTAAGCTTGCAAACACGATTTGGAAATTCTGGATTTTCAAACCCTTCTGGTTGTGCCATATAGATGTCTTCATCTAGATGACCATTTAAGAAAGCGGTTTTCACATCCATTTGCCAAATCTCATAGTCATAGTACGCTGCTATAGCTATGAGTATTCTTATAGCTCTTATGTCTGCTACAGGAGAAAATGTCTCCTCGTAATCAATTCCAAAAGTTTGAGTAAAACCTTTAGCAACTAGACGAGCCTTATAAATGTGTGCATATCCATCCATATCATTCTTGATTTTGTAAAGCCACTTACTCCCAACTACCTTGGCACCAGGAGGTAAGTCAACTTCTTCCCAGACTTCATTGTCATGCATGGATTGTATTTCCCCATCCATAGCAGCTTTCCATTTAGCTTTTTGAGGGCTATTAATGGCAGCTCTATAACTAGTAGGTTCATTAAGATCCCCTAGTGTATGCTGATCGACCTCTACATTAAGACATAGACGGTTAGGAGCTTTCACAGATCTCGCAGATCTGCGAATGGGAATTACTTCAACTTCCGGTGGAGGACCCAGACTTTCCGGTTCTATAGGAAGTGTGCTAGTGTTTTCTGAAGGCAATGCATTATTTAGATCATCTTCTAGATCATATATCCTCCTACTGATTTCTTGAACCACAAATTCACTTTCAAGAAAATCACCATATCTTGCAACAAACACTTTGTTCTCAGGTGGGTAGTAAAAGTAGTAACCCATAGTTTCCTTAGGGTATCCTACAAAAATGCATTTAACAGATCTTTGTTGGAGTTTATCTTGTGAGTCACGTTTAACATACGCCTCACAACCCCAGACCTTTAAATAAGACAAGTTCGGAGCTTTTCCAGTCCATATCTCATATGGTGTCTTATCAACCTTCTTGGTGGGAACCATATTCAAAATACGAACAGCTGATTCAAGAGCATAATCCCAAAAAGACAAAGGAAGATTAGTAAGATTATACATTGATCGAACCATGTCCAACAATGTACGATTCCTTCTCTCAGATACACCATTTTGTTGTGGAGTATATGGAGATGTGAGATTCTGGACAATTCCATTCTCAGTTAAGAAATCTTTAAAATCTTGACTAAGGTATTCACCACCTCGATCAGAACGAAGAGCTTTAATCTTCTTTCCCAATTGCAATTCTACTTCTGCTTTGAAAACTTTAAATGTTTCAAACACTTCATGTTTATGTTTAAGTAAATAAACATAACCATAACGGCTGAAATCATCCGTAAAAGTTAAGAAGTAGAAAGCACCTCTCCTTGACACATGTCTAAGTGGTCCACATACATCCGTGTGTATTAAACCAAGTAGATCTGAAGCTCTTTCCATATTAATATGAAAAGGTTTCTTCGTCATCTTCCCAGAAATACAAGATTCGCATTTATCAAATGACTCATCAATGATATCATTCAAAAGCCCTTCACGTTGTAGTTTTTGCATGCGAGTCTTGCCTATATGGGCAAGTCTACAGTGCCAAAGGTAAGACGAATTCAAGTCATACTTCATTCTCTTACTTATGTTGTACATCGAATTATTATTATTGTTGGAAGTCACACAATTATTCATATCAATTTCAAACACACCATTCACAGCAACATCATTAAAATAAAATACACCATTTAAAGAAATAGAAATTTTATTGCCATCAATAGTATGAGAAAAACCAAGATCCAACAAACATGAAAAGGAAACAACACCTCTAATTATAGAAGGTGCATAATGACAATTGTTTAAACAAAGTACTAAACCCGAAGGTAAAACTAAATCAAACATTCCTATGGCTTCAACTGCTGCTTGTGCTCCATTTCCCACATGCAGAAATTGCTCCCCATAAGCTAGTCTCCTTTCCTCTCTAAACCCCTGCAGTGTATTACAAATATTAATACCACATCCAATATCATATACCCAGGAATTTATTTCACGAGATAAAGAAAATAATTCAATGACAGATAAGTTACCTGAAGTGTTGGTGCCCATGTGCCCAGTCTTCTTAACCTTATTGTTTCACAAGTCATCGAGATAAAGAGGACAATTCCTCTTCCAATGGCCCATCACCTTGCAGTAATGGCATCCTTGATCCTTCTTTGGATTATTCTTGATAGAAGGGTTCTTCTTTGGTTGAGGTGGTTGATAAGCCATAACTTGCTTATTCTTATCATCCTTCTTCTTTCTTTTACCCTTCTTCTTGTTCGCATTTGGCTTGTTAATTCTACCCCCTTGTATTGCTAGTACTTGGGGCGTAGGAGCCTTTTGTGGTGTACCTTTCTCATAATCAATGAGCAGTGCGTGCAATTCACTTACAGTCTTCCCCACGCAATGCATATTGAAGTTCCTCACAAAACCACTAAATTCCTTATCAAGGGATCTATTGATTAAGTTCACAGCCATATCATAGTCATAGGGTTTCCCAAGTGTTTGTAGTTGATCCATGTAACTCTTCATTTTGAACACATGAGCACTCACAGGTTCACCAGGACCCTGCTTACAACCATGTAGAGCTTTCATCAAATCGTAAATCTCTACATTTGATGGTTTCTCATAAAGTTTCTTGAGTTCATCAATCATGTTCATGGGAAAATACTCCTCAAACTGTCTTTGAAGAGGTGTGGACATTCCCCCTAACATCATTGCGGCCACATCAATATGTTCCTTGCAATCAAGATTCCATTTGGCTTTAGCAGCATCAGTAGCTGTCGTGCCTTCAGGTTCAGCAGGACAAGGCGTTTTCAAGATTTCGAGTTGACCAGTCACTCGCAGGACAATCCTTAGTGAACGGTACCAATCATTGAAATTTTCCGAGCCAGTCAATTTTTCTCGTTCAAAATAAGTTTTGAACACAGAACGTAAGTTGGTGTTATCAGTTTGAGCCATTTCTACAGATAAAGAAAGTTCAAAACATTAGTATTTTTGATAATACAATTTTTCAAGAAAATTAAAATACCCAAGGAAAATAAATCCATAGAATAATCTTGAAAACTAGGATCCTCCATAAACATAGTTTCATCACATTCAGTTGATCTGCTAGTAATGAAAGTATAATATGAGGTAACTTGTCGTACAAGTAATTGGCATAACATTTGTCCAATTCCTAGAAATATGGGATTTACAATCACAAAACATTTGTATTGTAAGCATGTTTAGTCCCCATCTTAATGCCTTGAGTCCAAGTCTCACTTCCTACTCAATTTAAGTCGTCTAACTTAAAAACTGTAAATTCACAAATCCATCACATCAGTTGATCTGCTAGCAATGAATTTATGAAGTTTACCTCTCCATTGCAATCTCGCCAAGTCTCACTTAACGTAAATTACAACTTCAAGTGTTCTTAATTAGATGGCATTCAACTTAATTTTATAAGGGTATAACTATTTTGATGTGATCAAAATAATGTATGAAGAAGCATGTGTAACACCCCCAATTCATGGTTGCAGCGGAATTCAAACTGGGTGTTACTCGACGGCACAATAGTCACAATAATAGAAAATGAACTCCAATTGAGTCGTTTTAAAAGATTTATCATTCAAATTGTATAAATATCAGAGATTACAAAATGAGGTCCCAAATGGTTCCATGTTTACAATTTACATTAAATGAGTTTTTGAATGATAATAAAATTTATAGCCCTCTTGAGTATCCGTGTCCTTCCGTGCCATCCTTGATCGTCATGAACCTGAAATACATGCTTGAGAGGTCAACACAAAGGTTGAGTGATATTCATAGAGTTTAGTTAAATCGTTTGAACACAATAATCGTAGTGTTTGTAGTTAAATCGTTTGAACACAATAATCGTAGTGTGAGCTATAGACTCACACTCATAGTTAGAAAACAAAGATGGGCTACGTTGTTATATGCCCGGAAAGGTTATTAATTCACTAAGCTTATGACACCAAAGCGTTAACGTGTACCAATATCGATCGGCAGATTTATCCCGGTAGGTACTTTGCCGTCATACCTAATGTCTCAAATATTAATGCATTTGTTTGAACTTAGTCAAAACAAATGGGATTCGTCAATCCCAATAGGCCTATTCACAATATTCGCGCTCACTCGCAAGTGATTAAATGGTTCATAATAAGGGATCTTGGTTTGGCAAGGATGTTACTTAGTGATAATAAAACATAGTCGAATAGCATACAGTAGAAAGCATTGTGTTCGATTTAGAAATAGCATGTATTCCCCCCAAGGGTTTGTAAAATAGTTAAACAATAGAAAGTGGGGCTATGAACTCACCTTGAGTTGGATGATGTATAATGAGAATGATGGATATGCCGTAAGAACTTCTACGAGCAACCTAGAATAATTGTTGTAACTTAGGTTTGGAATAATGTCTAAGGAAACATAAACACGCCAATATATGTATCTTGCATCTAGTCCATGATGTGGTATGATGTATATTGTAAGTCTTTGAAAGAAATGATTCATGAAACATGACTGTTTATATATCGTTTACTACCGTTCGGGCCGACATAATTCAGAAGTCATGTTAGTAAGCGTTCGAGGAGCCAGGACACTTTAATTCGTAAATCCACAACTCATCTCGACGGCTTACATAATGAACTCCTCACATGAGGCTCCCTACTATTGTAGTAGTTGAATACATATATAGATATAAGTTTTGATTCGAAAAGTTACATGTCCGATATTTGAGTAAACTTAGGAAAGTTTATTAGTACATGAAGATTGTTATTAGGGTAAGTTTCATAAGTCTTGTATGACTATTTTTCTTTGTAATATCTCATGGTTCCTTTTTAAGTGAAGTAGATCCAAATTGCTTGTTCAAGTTCTCGCTAATTCCTTGTTTCATGTTTTCGCCTAAATAAGCTTGTATGGTCGTTTCGTCATGGCCTAGCCATGACCTTTGGTCCTTGTTCCAAGGTCATGAGACACAACCTTGGCTCTAGCCATGGTGGTGGTCTTGATTATAGGTCATAAGACCTCTTGTTCCTTTTAAAGTATAACCAATATATAGTGATTTATATATATGTAAATAGCTGTTAAGAAACTGAGAAATATCTCACTCAGAAAGCGTTTTCAAGGCTCGAGCTTCTTTATTCCTGAACAAAAACGTGATTCCGGACAACTTTCTTGTTTTAACTTTTTCATGAAACGGACCAGAAAGGCCTCTTTTTGCGTGTTTTAGGTTTCTGTAACAGAAAGTTTTGGCAGCTTTGCCGCAAAGTTTTGGTAATTTCAAATCGTCATAACTTTTGACTCGTATACTCGTTTTAGGTGGTTCAAATTGCTATGGTTTCCTTGTTAGGTCCTCTACTACAATATGTAATAATCCAATATCATATTTTTACCACTTTGATCAGGTATTACCAAGAAAGTCATTAGTTTACTTGTTTTAATAACTTATCTTAACAATCAATTACAATAACTTGTTTTGTTCATTTTTATACATCATGGACATGCATACAAGACATAATATAGCATGAATAATAGGTAAATAACATGAACATGATTATTTAACAAGAAGCATGTTAGGGTTTGGCTTACAACTTTTGGCTTTCAAAGATGAAAGGAAGTTAACATGTAAGGATAGGACTTTGATAAACTTGCTTCAACCCACTTCACTTCATGCAATCTTTCTACTCTTGTAATCTTGAAAGATGGATGATGAAGGTTGAGGTGACTTGAGTGGATTCAAACTCAAGAGAAATCACCAAAGTTTCTAAGGATTTGAAGTAGTTTTGATGAATCAAAACTAAACTAGGGTTTCTATGTTGATGTTGCACTTGATTTCTTGAGATAATACTTGAAGTATAAGATCAAATGAAGAGAGCATGTGTTGTTTAAGGTGGTGAACGACTTAGAGAGATGGGGAGGGCTTTTATAGTGAGTTGAGGAGGTTAGAAAGGTGCTAGGAAGTTGCCTAAACTTGGAGACCAAGTTGTACACTTGTAATGATCTAATGAACCCTTGGTGACCAAGTTTGCTTAATATACAAGTATCCTAAAGTCCAAGGCTTATCACCAAGCCACCAAGGCTTGGTGAATCATCATATACACGTTCATATGATGGGAGGAGTGACTAGGTACTTAAACTTGGTATTATCTAGCTTACGGAGTGAGTTTTGGTCCCGGTAATCGCTAACGGTAAGTCATTAAGTCATGAAACTTAAAATCGGGTATCCTAAAAATATGAAACTTATAAATATGTTAGAACTTATCAATATAACCTATCTTAGCATATTTAATGAGTGACAAGTTCTATTGGGTTGCTTAAACGCTGCTAAAACTGGAAACGCGGGTCTAAAACGCGTAATTCGCGTAAAACGCTGAACTGAAAAACGTAAAATTACAAAACTTTTGGAATTGTCCTAAAATGAGAGAAAATCATATTTCTATTGTTTATAATGTTTTATGGACATATCGGGATGCTGGAATGACGTTTAAACCTAAAAGTAAATCTCGGACACGGCTTTGTGATTTTTGCAGAAATGATCCGACGAGCGTCAAACTCTCGGATTATCGTTAAAATAGTTTAACTTACGAGAATATGAAATAAAAATTTCTGAGATGAATAGTGAAAGTGAATAGTAAAAAGTGAATAGTGAAATTTTCGGGAATAGTAATTAACCTGAAATTGTGAATTGTTACAGCATGCATACAACTTCATAACATTGGTTTTACAAAACATTTTTATTACCAATTTGCTAAGAGTAAAATAACAAAGTTTTGATTGAGGTATCGGGTTCACCAATTAAAGAATAACCATCAATTATCGTTCACTATATCGTACTTTTGCATAAGCCCGAAAGCTTAGTGTTTCGGATAATCATTGTGGAATTGTGGATTATTCACCCTTAAGATGACAATGTACATGTAATGGTTGTTCGGTAAGTCTAATTTACACACAAACGAGCGTTAAGACAGAATGTTGTCTATCTAAGGCCACAATTTAATGCGTTGCCATCCTTATACCCATCTTATAGTGTGTAAACTTCGGTCGAGCCTATTTAACCATTACGTACAAAAACATCAATCAACCAATCCTTTGAAATTTTTAACTCTTAAAAACCAAAACAATTTCGCTATTATTTAGTCCGTATTATTTTTCTATTCAAAAAAATTACCCTTTTCGTTTATATAAACATGTCTAACACAATAAATAAACAAAACAAGTAATATGCAATAAAAAATAAAACAACTAAATAAACACATATACATAATCATAACAATTAAATATGTATAAAACATGTAGCCACATGCAAATCTGATTAAAAAGTCCTATTAATAATCAAATCTAGGCGTATAACGTATTAATTCAATTAGGGCTTTCTTTTTCTTAGAAAAAGAGCCACATACATCGATAAATCGATTGCGTAAGCCAAAATTAAATAAATACCACATAGCACATAATTGATTACTTAATATTGGAGTCTTCCCCAATTCGACATCTATTAAAATTTACATGTTTTAATATAACTTAACCATTAATATATATAAGCAATTTAAACCATTTAAATAACACAATAAAAAAATCCATGCAAATATGCACTTTTTCATGGATTTAGCTTAACAATTAACATATTGCACAAAGATCGTTTACTAAAACGCATAAACAATTACATGACATCTTAGGGTTTCTAGTCAAATTTAAAAAAAAAATAAAAGCAAAACCCTAAAATCCCTTAAAGGTCATTCGACCCAAATTAGGGTTAGGGAAAAAAACATAAACCCTAAAAAAAACATGTAACTATACGAATCAAATCCAATTTTTATGCGTTGCGATAATTAATTACACATTATAACGGCTCTAGATGCCACTGTTGGAATTATTATATCATGACAATCATATTAATAAACCATGAACATCAAAGTGAGCATGAGCGGAAGCAATTATAATAGATCGAATAACATGTAATTAATTAATCATTAATTTAAATAGTAAACATACCGTAGTGATTCTAGCCCGAACAAGAATCAATGCAATCTTCCGGAACCAATGAACCCTAATTAGGGTTTATAAGGATTATATGAATTACCCCTTACCTTTTTGTAATTCAATCCAAGAATCAAACAATAGTGTGTTTGATTCACGTTCTTGTACACACGTACTAATTCAAGGAAAAGTTTATGCAAGTAATAAACACAAAACAATTTTTAGATGCAAGAAATCGAAACCCTTAGGGTGTTCGGTTTGATGATCGACCAAGGAAAAGACAAGGAGAAGAAAACACCAAGTTGTGTGTGTACAAGTTATGAGAAAAACCTTCACCTTGGGTTTGCTTATATACTAAACATTACTTGGAGCTCAAGGCACAAAGGAGGTGGGTTGCCCCCCTTTGCCGATCGGTTATGGAGCCCAAGAGGGTGTTCCGGAACCTTCTTTTGTTTCCATGTATTGTCTAGTAATTAGTTTCCTAATCTTCGTTTAATAATTAATTAGTCATTAATCAATAATACTAATTATTATTTATTTGTTTTGTGTTTAATAATTAATTATAACATTTTATAAATAATTATTACATTTCCTCTTCATACGTATTGTGTGTAATCCCGTGATCTCAAGTTCTATCCTAACACACGACTATTATTATTTTGTCTATAAAACCAACAGATCGAACAACATAATCGACAATATGGTCGATTGACAAAATATATAAAAGGAGATTGTTGGTCGAAAAAGCTCTATAAACTCGGGCACTTTGATCAGCTATAAATAGAACTTTATGTTTGCTTCATTACTTAAAAACTGTACTTGGCTTCATTTCGAAGATAAACGATGTATCGTGAACACATAAATGGTTGGATTAAAATACTAAAATTTCATGAGTCATACCTTATAAATTTGTTTCATAAAGCCATTTTAGCCTTGCATCCCACATTGGTTAAAAAGATGAATTGTTCTTTAGTTATATACTACAGTTTGTATTGTTGATACGTATGTGTTTAGAGTAGTGCTATGTTTTGAACGTGTTGTTGTACTTGATTTAGTATTAAATGAAGTAACAGCCTCATGTTTAAAAAATTATACAAGTTCTTAACTTTTTAGTTTTCACTCAAGTTCCTTTTTAACTTTGTACTCCAAAAGTTTGCTGTATAACATTGCAAACTTATGACACTAACATAACTTACATTGTTACAACTAAGTCATAACAAGGTCTATTTTTTAATCATATTAATCCAAGTATTTTAAATAGATAACTACATCATCTAAGTGTCATAATTAGTTACAGTGTTATTTAGAGGCATAAATAAAGTCATTTACAAACCGATGGAGTCAATGATGAAACAATAACATGGCAGTTCCAAACTTCCCCCATGTATTTAACCACTTGAAAAAGAAAAACTTTCTATCACACTGAAAAAATACATATAATTTCGTACATGAAGTGAAAAAGGAAGACAGTAGCCAGAAACCATAAAACAAAAAACACAAAGCATTTACGGGCATTGAATGGCAATATTCCATAAAGACGACCGAACCCACAAGAAACCTAATACATGTAGCTCGTCACAAATCGTAGATACATAAAATTTTGTTATGACATAACTCAAATGGTAAATTATAAATCATTGGACAGTAAAACCTCTATAAATTAATAGTGTTGGAATCGGGATATTTTATTAATTTAACGAGATATTATTATATCGATAAATTAATAATTTATTAATTTAAAGAGGTTTTATTATGACCGTTAAATTTTCAAGTGTAATATACTAGTTACAATGTATACTCTTTAAAGATAAAAAATAAATTTGAAAAACAAGTTCCAATTAAAATTTTATAAATTCATATTCACACGTTATGAAAAAAAAAAAAAAAAAAAAAAAAAAAAAAAAAAAAAAAAAATTAAGACTAACTTTTGTTGCAATACTGGAAGACAACACACTAACACTTTACAGCAACAAAGAGATTTTGAGTTAAACTCAATATAGATTTGAAGTTCAACAAAAAATAACAAATGACAATAAATTTCATTTTTTACTAAAAAATCTTAGGATTTTGAAATGTATCTCTCACACACACATATATACATATACATATAGAATTTTTAGTAATTATTAATTTATAGTTTCGTTTGGACTAATATATATACACTAGGCTTTCAAAAAAATTATTATCTTATTATTTTATCGATTGGGGTCCAAATTTGTACTGGTCCCAAGTTAGGACTGGACAAATTATTAATTTTATCGAGGTTATTAATTTATCGAGTATTAATTTATGGAGGTTTTACTGTACATAGCTCACGACGCATATAATCAAACAATATTCGTAACCATAAAGCAAAATTTAAATTAAAAAGTAGATAGCTAATCGTAAGTTAATCGAATGCATTTGGACAAAGGAAAATTTTACTTTACAGTACAAACAACGTAGATATTACTTCAAGGCATGTAACTGAAGAAACAAAAATGAGTTGCATTGTCGTGATTTTCTTCTCAATCTCAACCCAAAAAAAAATGTTTAAACACATGTAATCACTGATTAATTTTTACTCGATCATAGATCTCCACATCCAATTGTTTTATCACTTAATAACTGTACTTGGCACTAACATTCAATCAAGTATATATGCATTTATCTATTTTATATATACAACCTGGAGGTAGCAATTTGTGCCCAAAATCAAAAAAATATGTTAAATGAGCACATTTTTAAAAGATTTGGGTACATTTGGGCCCCTCCTTTTTTTGAAATGGGTATATATTGCCCATTTTACCATTTAGAAGTTAAATGGGCATAATGGGCACACATGTTTTTATCTCAATTGGAGAACATTAAATTGTTTTTAATGAAAAACTTATGGGTATATTACTTAAATATAAATGAGGTGTTACGTTTGAGTAATTTTTGTTGTTGTTTTAAGTCTTTTCTAAAGTGATTCGTATAACATGCGCCCGTTTGGCCCGCGCCCGTTTAGCCCGCGCCCGTTTAGCTCGTAGCCCGTTTAGCCCATAGCCCATAGCCCGTTTAGCCCGTTTAGCCCGTAGCCGTGCCCGCCCGGCCCGCCCGTTTTGCCACCTCTAATACAACCATTTTAATCTTACATCCCACATAGCTTGAAGGAAAGAAATGTTCTTTGGCTCCGGTCGCAACAAGAAGCAAGGCTAAGAGGCACCTCCCCTTGGGATCCAAAATCCCATTTGATCAGGTTTACCTAATTTTCCCGCCACCTAAATAAGTTACTTGGGAAAGCAACTATGGTTTTACCGTATTTTTCCCGCCAAAACACAAGAGTTGTGTCTGTTGACCAACTAACATGACCGTTGGATCCGCCAACTGTGGCCAAACTGGCATTTTGTTAATAACAGAATTTTGGTCTCATTTGGAACACACAAAAATTCACTTAATTTTTTTTTTTTTTTTTTTTTTTTTTTTTTTTTTTTTTTTTTTTTTTACCTTATGAGTTCATGTGTCCAAAAGTAAGTGTACCTCTTGAATAATCCAATAGACATTTCGTGTAAGCAAGACATTTTAACCCTTGTTCCTACCATAATGCAGAGAGATGCTTGAACTTGTAGGTAAAATGGATTACCACATAGAGCTTATCGTTGCAACTATGGATTGAAGTTTTGTTTTCTATGATTAAATGTCTTCATGATTTGATTTCCATTTACCTTGTTACTATATCTGTTAGCGCTATAATACTGTAATCATCTAGGGTCCCTCTTTAGTAGCACTTGGATTAACCGATTAATGTTTATGAGTTGTTTTAAAGGTCTCGTATTACTAGAGGTGGAGAGTGATTATCTGAAAGGTAACTTATTATGAGTTGTTTCATTGGTACACCGTTTTCTGTTTGCAACGCACATGCTGGAGATAACGAGATTAGATAACAACCCTTAGTTATTTGGACCAACAGCGTGTAAAGCTCAATGTTGGGGAGGTCTGCAGTAATTTCTCCATAATGGGACTAAACATGAAATCTTAATAAGTGTAATTTACTCAAAAAAAATATTCACATATACACAATCATATCCTTGTTTCTTTCACAAAACACAACTCGAAAATGATAGCTACGCAGTTGATTCCCAGAGATTTAACAGATCTTTATTATATTAGTCATGAAACATGCTTACAGTGGCTACCACTAACAATATATAAATACAATCTGCATTGTGCTTATATGACCCGTTTCATTTACACAAATATGATAAGTACAATACACCCTTATCGAGAACGCAAAAAGCTAGTGGATAGCCAAAAGATCCAAACTTTTTAATGCTTCTGCGTGTTTCTTAACCAACTGAGTTTTCAAGCTTTAAGCTCATTAAAGCATTAACTTCAGCACCAAATTCATCAGGAAGCTCGTTAAAGACATCTCTGCAGAACCCAGATATCATTGCAGCCATGGCTCTCTCATAGTCGATCCCTCTTTGTTGGAAATAGAAAAGTTGGTCTTCTCCAATTTTGGATGTGCTTGCTTCGTGTTCTATACGAGCAGATGGGTTTTTTGCCTGTTTTCACAGAAAAAAAGAGTAATTTGTTATCTCAACTATTAAATAGTATATTTTAGGATGGCAATTACAATTATACTCATGGGAGTCATGGTCATCAATTTCTATTAGTTATCTACTTATCTTCATACACAGAGTACTAATGAAAATTTACGAGGTACAATTCCTATTAGTCATGGTCATCAATTTCTATTAGTTATCTACATACACAAAGTACGCAACTTTTTTAAGCCACATAAATAGTCTCAATTTTATCATATGGGGCAAATATGATTACGTGTAATTATAAATTCTAACATGGTACTCCACCTACTCCATGAAGAATGCAACAAAGTCAATGTAGGACTTCTGATGGAAATTGTAACATCCATTTTTAGAGCAATTTCAAATGGAAGCTACTCATTAGTGCGGCTCGTGTTATTAGAATTTTTGTTCATGGCATCATGGGACATGGGCGGACCCACATGGATGTGCATACCTTTAAAAATATTTTAGTATATAAGTTAAGAGCATAAATCTGGTAATTTGATGTATAGCCGAAAATCTAGAAATAGCTACTTGGATAACCTTAGTCACTCTTGAAGGGTGGTTTTGACACTTGGATAACCTTGGTCACTCTTGAAGGGTGGTTATATCCAAAGAAAAATAGAAGTAGTGTCATGTTGGGAT
Organism: Artemisia argyi; assembly: GCA_030686995.1. Taxonomy (NCBI): domain Eukaryota; kingdom Viridiplantae; phylum Streptophyta; class Magnoliopsida; order Asterales; family Asteraceae; genus Artemisia; species Artemisia argyi. Next base: position 108,488,314 of record CM060685.1, read on the forward strand.
GTCTCATAAAAGACAGTGCTTCCGTTTTAGCAAATCTAAAAGCAAAAGTTACATGTGTTTTCATTAATCTCCAATTAACGACTATACTTATTAACCACACAAAGACAGATGCTGCAATTTTCATGGGATAAAGGGGAAAATAATTAATATCGCCAAACAAACAACGCTTTTAATCATAAGATTTGTCTCAATTGGTATTCAAAATGGCGATGTTTATCACGAGAATCAAACTAAGAATGCATTAGCATCTATTTGGAATGAAATGATAACTGAAAGTAACTCTCAGAAGTAACATGATGCGCAAATCTTATCAAAATACGTCCAGATAAAGTGGTTAAACTTTCACCATATACAAAGTTAGCAAATTTGTACAAAATTTATCTTTAAAATGCACTAGAAAATTTATGAACATCATTTTACTCTTGCTGCAAATATTGGATTACATCTTCACAGCAAAAATTTCTCTCTTGATTTTCGCAATTGAAAACTAAAATTTTTCTAGAACATGTGGTTTGGCCATAACAAGAGAACTTTTACAACAACAACAACAACAACAACACAACAACAACAACAACAACAAAAAAAAAAAAAAAAAAAAAAAAAAAAAAAAAAAAAAGAAAAGCTGATTGGCAAATTAATCATCTGACATTTTATAGGGATGATTTTGTCCCACGCTCCTAAACAAAGTTATTACTATTAAATGTTGTTGGCTTGTTGTAAAACAAACTGTCATCCTTGTGAACACACAACGGTTAGACCAAACTTTGCAATGGTGAGTTATTTTAAACAAAGATGTGCCAAGTCCAGATGTCCTTTTTTATTGCATTTACATCCATCTTTGATTCTTTTCCAAGGTCGCTCATTCATGCCAATACCGTGCTCGTTTGGTATTCCAACAATAATGCTGACTAGTATGCAGACAAAAATCAGTATGATGGTTCACAAGACCAATTGTGTTATGGGTCATTAAGGGGTGCCTGAACATACTATCCAGAAAAATGATTTAAGAGTGTTTGGTTTGGTTTGGTGGTGGGTACGGGTACCAATGAAGAGAGAAAACCACACCTCCGTGGTGGGTTTGAATTATGCCTTTTTTCTTAAGTTTCATTCCTAAATACAAATTTAAACCAAATAAACAAACAATAATCAAAGCCATTTCTTGCCAATAAAACAAACAAACCCCATGTAAAATTTAAAATCGGTAGCAGAAAACCAGTTGTAACAAATCATTGTAAAGGAATAGTTTTAGGAAGTGACTCTACCGCTTAAAGTTGTACTAGTAATAAGCATTTTTTATGATGTTTACCAGATTCTGATTAGTTAAGGAAGTAGTACATAGATACAATAAGAGTGTATAAGTCCTTTTACTATACATTTTAATATTCAGTTTTGTGCAGCTAGTATGAAACTTTTCATTCAGAACTGGTTTACATAAATAAGATAGCATATATCAGAGCGTAGGCTACTCAAATACTAAAACAGATTATTAGATAATCACTTTTTTAAACATAAATCGAAACACAACCTAAAAGATCAAGAAATATGTTACAGCGTGAAGTTGAAGTTGCATACCTGGATATACGGGTAAGTATTAGCAGCCGCCTTATCACCAATAAGCATCGAATCACACTGAGACGAATTCCTAGCATTATCTGCTCGTGACTGAACCTGAACAAGACCCCTATAACAATTCCTTGAATTTCCAGCCGAAATCCCCTTTGAAATAATCCTACTTCTTGTATTCTTACCCTTATGTATCATCTTTGTACCCGTATCCGCCTGTTGACGATTATTAGTCAGAGCAACCGAATAAAACTCACCCACAGACTCGTCACCTTCCAGCACAACACTCGGATACTTCCAAGTAATGGCAGACCCCGTCTCCACCTGAGTCCAAGAAATCTTGGATTTCCGTCCAGCACAAAGACCCCTTTTAGTCACAAAATTAAAAATCCCGCCTTTTCCATTTTCATCACCAGCATACCAATTCTGCACCGTTGAGTATTTAATCTCGGCTTCCTCGTTACAATGAAGCTCAACCACAGCAGCATGAAGCTGATTCGTGTCATACGAAGGAGCCGTACACCCCTCTAAATACTCAACAAAACTCCTATCATCAGCCACTATAAGAGTTCGCTCAAATTGACCCGTTTCCATAGCGTTTATTCTAAAATAAGTCGAAATTTGCATAGGGCACTTTGTATCTTTAGGTATATACACAAACGACCCATCACTAAACACAGCCGAATTCAAAGCAGCATAGAAGTTATCATCAGGAGCAACAACTTTCCCTAAATACTTCTTAACCAAATCCGGATACTCCCTAATCGCCTCCGAAATCGAGCAAAAAATCACCCCGGATTTCTCTAAAGTCTTCCTATGAGTCGTTGCAATCGAAACACTATCAAATACAGCATCCACAGCAACATTAGCTAATCGATTCTTTTCATCCAACGAAATACCCAATTTATCAAAATACTTAATAAGCTCAGGATCAGCTTCATCTAGACTATTCAAAGTAGGTTTCTTTTTCGGCTCGGAATAATAACAAATATTCTGAAAATCTATCTTAGGATATTCATTATCAGACCATTTAGGCTCAACCATTTGACAAAACCTATGATAAGCTTTCAACCTAAACTCAAGCATCCAATCAGGCTCATTTTTCATAGATGAAATCAACCTAATAGTCTCTTCAGACAGCCCTTTAGGGATGGTAAATGACTCAATATCTTCATTAAACCCCCACTTATAATCTCTTTTAAGAAACTTCTGAAGTGGGTCATCATCAATTGAGGATAAAGTTGAGGAATTACCTTCAGTAAGTGTGTCTGATTGAACTGCTCTCAGTTTCAAGAACCTATGATTATTAGGCTTTGATTTTGTTGTTTTGTAAGAAAAATCAGATTTTGAAGATGACCCTTTTGAGATTTTGGTGTTTTCTGAAAAGGGTTGTGAAGAAAAGTTTGTAAAAACTCCGTTTGTGATGAGGGAAGCCATGGATTTGGTGTTTTTCAAGAAAACCTAGAAGAGTCAAAAGAGTTGTGTGTTTTTGATGATGTTTGTGTGTTTGTGTTTTTTGTGGCTTGAATTTATTCGTATGTTAACCACGAGCCTCTAGTATTTTCCAAATTGGGTTGCGTTTTTATTTTGTAATAGATCCTTTAAAGATGTTTATATAATAGATAAATCCTTTTAAGTTGTGAATGTTGTGGATTTAGCCATCGATTTTTGTAAAATTGTATGCCAAAGTAAATTATACTCATAGGTGATCTCTGATAGTAATAAGATCGCATCAAGACCACACCCAACCTCGTCATATCAGCGTTAATTCATTTTTCTTTCTTTTGGACCAAACATTCGTAGTAAGTGAATTGCATTTACAACAAAAAACATACCCCAAAAAATAAAATATAAACAAAAAACACACACAAAAACCAAACAAGTCTCTCTGAATTCATTCGGTCCACTTCCGGACCAAAACATTGCAATTCAGAGAGGGGATGCGTGCCTTTTGGTTCTAGTAGCAAGGGGGCCAAACCATTAGGCAGACCGACCGAATGGTTCAGCCTTATTACGTTCAACCATATCTTCCAAACTAGTTGCATCATTGGTACCTATTTTAAATGGCTTTTTAAAGTTTTCTTGTTAGTACACCTCATGTGAATTACACGCGATGGTAAAGTCGTCATTTTAACTTGTTATTTTCCTAAAAAAACCTCTTAAAAAGTTTCCACCAACTAACTAAACACCTCTCATATCAATTACACATTTTATTTTTCTTTTCGGTCACATCCTAACACCTACAATACATAACAAACACCTACCATTCTACCTTTGTTGAAGTCGGTCACATCCGGCAACACCAACACCACAAGTATAAGTATAACGGTGATTTTTGAAAAACTCAAAACAGTAAACTTATATAAACTTAAAAAACGTGTAAAATATGAAGGCTATTTTTATCATTTTAGAAAATCAAAATTTTGTTATTTGAGAACTTAGGGGCCGTTTAGTTGGTGAAAAAAATTTCTGTTTCTTCTTTTCTAAATTCCTAGAGAATGAAAAAAGTGAGAAGAGTAAAATGGGCTTTTCAAAACTTTAGTTAAAATTTAGAGAATAAGAATTCACATATTTTGAAAATTGTTGGAAAAAAGTTGAACTAAACGAATTTTCAATTTTTCTCTTTTCATATGAAAATTTTCTTTAAAAAATAGAAAATTTTTCACCAACTAAACAGTCCCTTAAAGTTTAGGGGTTGATTTGGTCAAATTTAAGAAGTTGAAAAATTAAAGTTTAACACTAATTGGATCACTCTAGAAGCAACACATCTCACCAAGTGGGCTAGTGCAATGTTTGTCTTGTAAGTTGTACCCATGTATGTCGATTTATTAAAATATTTTGAAAAGGCAACTCACTATCCATCTACTGTGATTCCCCTCACACCATTTGTGTTATTTGTCCGGTTGACAAATGTTAGTACCGAAATTTATAATCTTTGAACCAAGACAAAGTGATGAAATGTCATTCTCAACCTCAAAGAAGCCACATACTTACTAGATAACAATTGGTTATTCTATTTTATAAGAAGCTTTCAAATGATGAGTAACATTTTCAGTTATGATTTCTACATTAATATTGAACTTGTATCGTATTTGAGATTATGAATTTTATACTAGGCTAGCCTAAACATTTGTTTTTTCTTTATAAATCATATTTATTCTCTATTTGCTAGAATGTTATATAGTGTGTTTCTAATCTATTTATTTAGTTTTATTAAATGTCAATATATTTTAGTCAATGTTCATTTAGTATTTAATAACTTTTTTGTTATGTTGTAGTTTTAAATATTTTAGCATATGTTCGTAATTGAGCATTAATGTGAAATACTTTGAGTTTTACGCTTAAGTGGCATCCAATAAGTGACTTAGCATAATGAAATAGGTTGTTTCGGGTTTTTTAGGTAGTCACTAGCTTATTGACCCATCAAATTAACGGGGTTTTAGAAGAGATTATGCAAAAAGAAAAAAAAATAAATAAGCATATAAAGAGACAACAAATGTAAAGAGACTGAATTATTCTGTGAAATGAATAATAAGTAATATGTCAATGATACTATAAACTATTATTGTGGACGTATAGTCCGGACTGGGCCAGGAATGGGCCAGACCCGGCAGATAACGGTCCACTCTACACTAAACCTTAATCCATGCCTTATAAATATAATGCTGGGATTCCATTCACAACACAACACAACAGGTTACCCTAAACCTAACTCTTATATGCTATATCGCATGGAGACTAACTTGACCGTCGGAGGTGGATCCCGGGGCTACGGCCTCGGGTCCACTCCTAACAGGTTCTCTTTGTTGAACAGGTCTACTCAGGGCTCGAGAAGACGACTAACGGCCCAAGGAGAGTCGTCGAATCCAGTCCGCGCCAGATTATGTATCAACAGATTGGCGCCATCCGTGGGACATGACTACAATAAGTTTCGTGCTCTCACATCACCGGAAAGCAACCATCGAGTTCAAAAGCCGGTAACTTTAAAATATATTTTTTTATAAGATATTTTGATCTTTTTAATAAGATACTACCACATGCTACGACATACATATTTAAAATATCGCATGGGCAACGGGCACCACGATACGGTACAATATTAATCTAGAATACCCATATATATGCGGTATATATTAAATAATTATTATAGAACTTTGTAGATTATATTCCAAATATAATATTGCACAGCGCACACACACATATATATATATATATATATATATATATATATATATATATATATATATATATATATATATATATATATATATATATATATTTTATATACGTACAAAGTTGTTCATTCTAGATTATTTCATTCTAGATAATCGTTATGAATATGAAACGCGTAAAATATTCGTAGTAATATTTTCAAACAGTATCTATTTAAAATATTTTCTAAAATTTAAAAAGATATCCCAATATTTTTTGTGCATATCTTTTAAATCAGTAAGATGTGTTATCTTTTTAAAGATTCAGAAGATTTTATGTAAATCTTTTAACTTGGTAAACACGATTTTATCTATAGTCGCACTAAGTCCGCATGATCGGACTTACTTTATTTTTTCGCCGCGAATTAATTCGCGCACATGGCGCAGTCACGATAAATCTACCCGCGTTAGGCCGTACGTTCGGATATCTTCGCAGATTAGCGCCATGAGCGCACTGTCACGTACAAGCACCACGATGCTAGTCAATCGCCATGAGCGCACTGGACAAAAGTCGTGGTCATCTGCGATCATCCACAAACGTTCGAGTCTATGCGGTCACGATACATCCATCTGCGTCTGTGCACGTAATTGAAACTATTAGTCGCGGTCATGGTGTGTCCATCCGGGTTATTTTTTTTATATTAAAAAAAAATAGTTATATATGCTATGTGCTATATATTGCTTCACGCTAATCTTTTACTTCATTAGATTTTATATGTTGCGATTCGCGGCATATACTTTTAATATTTGCAATAAGTATTTTTCAAGATTTGAATAACTAAGTTTAATGCTCCTACACGAGTAGCACCATCAAACTTGGGGGGCTACCAGGGTATATACTACCATTGTTTTCGTACGCGTCACTCAGGTATATTTGGAAGCAGATTGTACGTAAGAGGTATTGCAAGCCCGGTACAAAGACGGATTTAAATATTCGCACCATCTTGCCGCAGGGCAGATGTCCTCTGTCGGTTGTAAAGACGAATGTAATATTCGCACACAGCGCGCACCTCTGTCGCGAACGGCGCGCATCCTTGTCGTGCACAGCGCGCACTTCTGCCACAGAAGCACGTCTTCTGTCGCACCATGCTGCATCGCTGCTGGTATAAAATGTACGCCTTTATCCAGGATGCAATATACGAGATCCACTTTCACAATTGTGAGACAATCACAATCGCAATCCCAGTGCGCACTTTTGCATGTGAGCTGCGCAGTATGGTCTGTCTCATGTGCACACAAGTTGCGCACACATGGGTCATGTCGTTATGGTTGATTGGGCCTACGCGGCCATGAACAGAACTTAAGTCTAGCCTAACATAGCCATGAACTATGTCACACTAGACTTGGGGGGCTTGTGGACGTATGGTCCGGACTGGGCCAGGAATGGGCCAGGCCCGGCAGACAGCGGCCCACTCTACGCTTAAACCCTAATCCATGCCTTATAAATATAGGGCTGGGATTCCATTCACTACACAACACAACAGGTTACCCTAAACCTAACTCTTATATGCTATATCGCATGGAGACTAACTTGACCGTCAGAGGTGGATCCCGGGGCTACTGCCTCGGGTCCACTCCTAACGGGTTCTCTTTGTTGAACAGGTCTACTCAGGGCTCGAGAAGACGACTAATGGCCCAAGGAGAGTCGTCGAATCCAGTCCGCGCCAGATTATGTATCAACAATTATGCTTGTAACTGTTAATGTAATACACGTCCACGCATCGCGTCCTCCAATTTTCATGGTCTTGAAAAACAAATGTATGTAGTGAGCGTTAATTAATTGATAAGCTGATGTCCACCCGTGTGCGCCTAATAAGTTATCAAAAGAGTATAAATAAAATAAGTTTATGATTGATAATATATGTAAATCTATAAATGGCATAATAAATGTCATATGTATATTATCTACAAACATCTTTACTTCCTTGATACTTGATACATTATAAAAACATGCCTAAAATTGCAGGGTATGAATCGAGAAAAAAAAGAAAAGAATAACTCTTATGAAAAAAGACAATAGACATAAAGAAGACATGCATTTGTAAAAGAACTAATTAAACAATGTATCTTTTGTGTGACCTGAATATGAATACAACCTTTAAAGTTTGGACATATACTACAATGACATAGTTAAGTTTAAACTCAACTTAGGCACAAGCTCTCGTGAATCTGGTATATGGTCTACACTCCAAAGTACAGTATGAAAGACAAAAATAATAACACTCCACCATCCATCAAGCTTACAAACTTCTATATACATTAGATATCAATGAAAAATGATTGATTTAAAAATGTGATAATCTACACAATCTACAGAACCAAGTTGTCCTAAAACAATCAATAATGTGATTTTGACATATATACCTAAAATAATTAATAAATCTTGTTCGTCATTCATACTTATTAGAGCGACAAAATGCACCGTCTACAAAAAGGAGTTCATCGTTTCCACACGATTAGCAACCACATCAATTCTGATCTCAGTTATATGCATTCGCAATGCATTAAAAAAAGGAGTATAAATCTTTCCAATGGCGATCGCATACAATTATGCCATTTTGATAGCAACCATTGGCTTAACCAAATCATGTCAATAGTTACATGTACTATGTCAACAACTTTACCTTCGTATACACGGGAATTTATCTCTTAACATATATAGACAGCGTCACTGTGATATACCTGCAATGAAACCAAGATGGTCACAAAAATGTTGTGTAGACTATAAATTAGAAAAGATTAATATATCAAACTCATCATTTGATAAAAAGGTTGAAACAAAACTCAGTAAATCAATATCGTATCAACGACACTCGAATGTCTAAACCACGCTCAACTTCATTAGCAACTATTGTAGTTGTATAACTATATAAATCCTTACAATGACAGACTGTGTCGACATGTGCACAAAGTACTTTACCCACACCCTACTCCCTTCCCCCTGTTTGACCTGTTTCGTGTTCCCAAATCCCTCATGTTGACCCATATGAAAATACTTCTCATAGTCTAAACTAGTTATAATACCCGCGCACGCGCGGGTTTCTTTTAAATTTTTTTGAAATAATTATTTAAAAATTTTAATCCTATTATTAATTGCATTTTATCTATATTTTTTGTATTTATCTTTTACTTGTGTTGTGGATAAATATAAAATAAATATTTTTTTTAAATATCTTATCTATATTTTTTGTATTTATCTTCTACTTGTGTTATGGATAAATATAAAATATTACCTAATAAGAAAATAATTTTTTTTAATAAAATTATTACTAAATCAGGTATGAATTGATTTTTTGAAATGCAAAATTTCCAATAAGGGTTTTATTTTATTATATAAAAGATTAATAACATTAAATTTATAAAAGAAATGACAAAAGTATAAAGGTTGGACACCAAAAATGTTTTGCTCATTGACCCATTTAAGGCACCCTTTTAAGCTAAGCTCAAGATCATATGATGTAAATTAAGCAGTTTATGAGTCTTAATAAAACACAAATTTTTTATTTTTAAAAAGCTGCGAAAATAATAAAAATCAATATAAAAGATGGAATATTAGAAGACTAACATAAGTATTGTTGTGCGGTAGAATTTTCTTATCTTTGGAAGATTGTCCGGCTGGTAAGCACTGCACTAATATTAAAAATAGAGACCAGGCTCGGTAAGCACAATGTCATAAGCACTCCTTGCAGCATATGTAGCATTAACAACAATGATTCCAATGCCGACCTTCTTCAAAGCGGGGGAACACCATTATCGGTCATCCCACATATGTGATTTCTTTATTGTAGCTTCTTCACAAGCTCATACTTGTGTTCAGTAAATTTATTTTCATCCATATTGAACTCCTTTTCCAAGTTCAGATACTATATTTTCATCCATAAACTCTCTATAGTTCGTAATTGGAGGCAATGTGTTGTATGGAATCTGACCTGCAAAACTTAATGGCAAAAAGCATACTTATTCATGGTCATATGGTGATTTACCAAGACTAATTCATAACGGTCAAAAAATGGGTAGGTTTGGTAATGTGTCAAAATGGACCTTCTATTAGGGTCAAAATGGTTCCTATCAGATTGGATTGACCTTGGACACTTCAACCACTTTTGCTATAAAAATAGTGCGTTAAACATGATTACCCAAAGACCTATATACAGGCGCCACAATTATCTTGTTTCACATGACTTTTCTAACTCTTCCCTTGAATGGATAATGCTATAGTAGATCGGGTGTATAAAGTAATGAGTATGAAATATGGTGGTGGTGTCCGCATGGAAAGTAAGAAACAAATATGATGGTGTCTACATGAAAAATATCTTGTTTCGTATCCCATGACAATTAACCAACTTTACCTTATTATAAAAACACGCTTACAAATTAAGCTTATAAATTGTTAGAAAAACTACTTAGGATATTTTATGAAATAAAAATGCACTTATTATGTGGCTTTGAGTTCGACCAATTTGACATTTTTTTTCTTTTGTAGCCCAAATGTCCTATTTCTATTTCTAACCTATTTGGATTTAATATATAACCTCTTTCTCGTTCATTTGTATGTGTATTAGTTATCCCTTATAGCGAACAGTTAGACATAAAACAAAATATTAAAGTTGGGTTTGCTCACCGTGAATTCCTTTGAACGGGCCATAAAGTAGGGAAAATCAATGTGATAACTTTATGTCAGTCCACTTTAAACAGTGACCAGAAATGGTAATTTCCCGTGCTTCCTCAAAAGACCGAATGTCTTCTCTTGACACGAATAAACTATATTAGTTTATTCGTGTAAGCTTTTAAGTGATAGTACACATATATGATATCTTACTATTGTCGTTACCTCAAGACGTCGCCATAACTCTTCCTCACGTTGCTTTTAGAGCTGCGACAACCTTGAAATTGTTGAACGGATGCCGACAATATTATTATTAAGTTGTTGATAGAAATAATCTTGAAAGCCACTTAACAACTCAACAAAGCAAAAGATTGTGTCTGCTTGAGCATTAACCTGCATACTTTCATATTAAAAATAGTCAGCCAAGTAATCCAAAATGAGTCAACCAACTAATCCAAAATGACAGTCTGTGATTGAGAATGTCAAATAAATTGAATGTCACAGAAATGCATTTTTATTTAATATACCTCCTAAATCAATCTATCCAAAATATAATTATTGATACTTTAATTACTTTACATAAAGAGATTCGACTTTCGACCCATTTAATTATGAATGAGTTGGTTTCAAAATGTTTTATATCAAACAGGTCGAAAAACAAAATAGATAGTCAAATGGGTTGAAGTCGCTTAATGTAAGAAAAACGCCCATAGACAATAGTGACCATTTTTGTATATAAAGTATAAGAGAGAAAAGATTTACCTCGATTGACAACAACCTATTGCTCTTCAAGTTCTTCCTAATATCTTTTATAGTACTTGTAAAAACACAAAAGAAAAAATAACTTGTTGAACTTTCAACTAATAATTAAAAAAGGAACATCAGCTGAAAAAAGTTATGTCGATCAAGGATGGATGACAACACTCCAATATAAATAACACATGACTTCTTATAAGCTATCGAATTTAATGTTATGCAGAGAGAAGAGACGAATGTATTACTTAACAAAAGAGTGTATATAAGAAAAGGGCATTAGCAAGCATTCTCATTTTCACCCTATCTTTATTAATATAGTTCCTAACCCAACTTTAGTAAAGTGAATCATCTCTTGTGCTGATAAAATAAGAGTTGCAACATACAGTAGCAAAAGAATTCAAGACACTGTAAACATACAATCCTATAATTAAGAAAAGATTAACCTGCATAATGAATTACATGTCATTTTAGCAACTTAGAACATATTGAAGTATCAAGCTTTGTTACCAAGTTTTTCAAAGGCCATTTGAATAAACCTACACTATGCTCAAATAAACTAATAGTCTACAATCATCCTACTAAAGCCACCTCTATTAAATGTTATCAAAAGAATAGATAGGTGCAAGTTATAACACAATCATATGTTCTGAGTTGACTACTCTTTGCTTCTTTACAACCTTTTTACCTCTTAGTTTATAATACTCCAAACAACCCCTATAAGGAGTTTAAATAAGAACTCCAAACAACCCTTTAAGTAGTCAAAATAAACACTCCAAACAGCCTGTGTAAGTAGTTTAAATGAGCACTCCAAACAGCCCCTATAAGTAATTTAAATAAGCACTCAAAACAGGCCAATAAGGAGTTTAAATAAGCACTCCAAACACCCCTATAAGTAGTTAAAATAAGCACTCCAAAACAGCCATATAAGTAGTTACAATAAGCACTCCAAACAGCAATAGTTGACTGAAAGTGATGCAGAATAGGGAAGCCTTTTACATGAATTTTAACTCCTCATTTACACCTTATGGATTCCATATATTAGAAAATAGGCTAAAAAAATACCACAAAAGGGCAAACCAAAGCCAGACATGAAGAGGTAAACCATACTATAGCAAACATATATTTACTGCCTCTGAGACTACATACACTTTGGCAAATCGAATTTCGGACTAAATAGAATATCAAAAACAGATCAATTGGTATGTATATCATAGAATAAAGTAGTTTGATCAAGAGTCTACCCACTATTAACAATATGCTTAGTTAAGTTTTAAAAATCTTTACATCATGATACACTAAAAAGAGTAGCGTATGTTTCTGCTTAATTGCCTATTAAATCCCTTCTCAGGTGATCAAACACTACTTAGTTAGCCGAGTGTATAGATCCGCTTAATGCTTTTAAAAACACTGTTAACATAGATATATCCTAGATCTCATATCATCAATTACCTCCTCCAAATTATGATGGTTGAAGACAATATGAAAATTGGTTTTGAACTTAATAAACAATAAAATTATGTTCTCACTTGGGGATGAAGGGTCCTTTTCAGTATTTTAGCTATGCACTGTCTTCTTCCTTGTCAACACGCATAGCAACTAACACTTTTACAATAATTTTTGGAGGAGGTAAAATAGCACAAAATAAGGACCTGCAAATACAAATTGTAAATCAATGTTATTTTTTGCTAATGAAAGATCTTCATTGCAATCTTATTTGAGGCATAAATTTTTTTGATAAACTCTATACGACTATACCTAACTAACAAAATTAGGTGCATTGTTAAATTACATTATGAGTGAATATGAGTTTAGTTTGCCAATCCTGCAACAAAATATTACAAAACTCATAATCAAAATTCAAAATAAGCCAAAGATATTTCATCGAACATTTACATGAACATAGGGAATGAAACATGTTGAAATAATTGAAAGCAATCACCTTGAATTAGATAAATTGTTAAGAGGATCTGAAATTGAAAGTATCAAGCTTTGCAACCCGTACTTAAAAGATGACATGTTTCAGTTTCAATTCAAGATTGACCCGGTACCCAACCCGCCCGACCAGCCCATTGTACCACCTTTAATCACAACAGAAATTCATTATGGAAAGGAAACCATTAGACAAACATAGTACTTGTCTTTGATGTTGTGTTTTGCTTCATTGATCCGCTTCATATCATAAAATAAAAAAAAATCAACAACCTAAAACAATAAAAGAATGCAATGAATAACGAATTTAGCTATTCACAAATGGGGAAAATGGCAGAAAAATGCATCATACTTGCCACTTTTTGTCATTGTATGTAGCGTCCTTTTTTATTTTTGAATTTGGCACTAACCTTTTTGAATCGTGTCATTGCGTGTACCCACCTTTTTAAATCGTGCTATTGTGTGTACTTTGTGACCATTTTACCCCTATTTTTTTCAAATTTCTTAGGGGTAAAATGGTCATTTCAAGGCTAAAAAAGTCGCAAAGTACATACAATGACACGATTTAAAAAGGTTAGTGCCAAATTCAAAAAAACAGGACGCTACATACAATGACAAAAAGTGGCAAGTATGATGCCTTTTCCTGCCATTTTCCCTTCACAAATGTATCAAACACATGGTGAGCATAAAATCGAATCATTACAAATGCAACTCATAATTTCTTCGTGAATCAAACATAAACGCATTACAATTAAATGGTTAACATAATTTCTCGGTTTCACACTTGAATATCCAATTTTCTATACTGATTCATACCTTTTCACTCGATTGTATTCATCCCTGTAAGATAAAATTTAACAGTTCTGAATAACTATTTCGTGATAAAAATTATATAAAAATATATCCAGCTTTGAATTTAAGACAATAGATATCTAAATTATTGATATGCAAAACGGAAAAGAAAGTTACCTCCAGATGGAAGATTTTTGAGACAGTGGAAGTGGTCTTAGTTCTTTCTAAGATTCTACTTTCAACCTCAGATTTGTAGTTCTATCTATAATTACAACCTACAAGAAAAAACAAAAATCAGAATTGATTTGGTAAGAACAAATAAAGTATTAACACATGCTAATCAAATAAACACATAATCCAATTTTCAGTATCAATTCAAATCCCTAATTACAAACAGCACCACTTAAACCAAGGAGAAAAACTTTAAACATTAAGATCAGATGAAACAATACAAAATCCATTATTCAGGCTTCAACTAAACATTACAGTAAAATAAATTAAATTCGAAACAAACACGCATCATGATTCTTGGTTTAAATGACGGATTGAAACTGATTGGGGAAGAAGTCTTTGAATGACAAAAGATTCAAGAGGAGTTGTACAGAAGAATCGGTGAGATCATTGTGGAGAATAATGCAGATTAATTGTACAATTGACACTGAATATTGATTAAGGATTTAAAGAGGGAGCGTATTTTTTTTTTTGGTATGATTTGTTTCAAGAATAAATTGATTGATTCTAACCGATTACATTGAATACCATCAATGTTGAATTGAAACTGTAAATTCAAAAGAGATGATTGGAGAGGAAATTGTGTATAAGAAGGAGTGTAGTATTTGTACCTACCAAAAATATCTATGGCCTGAGAGCAAAGATACGTCACTTTTTTAATGCAGGGGTTGCTTCAGTGACTTGCACAGAACTCCATTTTATTAGAATACATAGATATGTTCGTAATTGAACATTAATGTGAAATACTTTGAGTTTTACGCTTAAGTGGCATCCAATAAGTGACTTAGCATAATGAAATAGGTTGTGTCGGGTTTTTTGGGTAGTCACTTTATTTTAGAAAGAAACTCTTTTCGATATGGTTGAATAAATTCAGGTTCGAGTGGGGTTTTCTGACCCGCCAACCTGCCAACCCGAACCCAACCAAAATTGCCGCCTCTATTTTAACCCACTCAAAATGTGACGCGAGGAGGCGAAGCAATTTGGACTCACAGATCATATCTTGCTTGTTGTGCTTGCATCGCTCCATATAATTCATGTAAAATCCCTTAAGCTCTTGGTCCCAGTTCTTGTCCCATCATTCCTCCTCACTTGAAAAGAACTCGCTCTCGAGTTCTCACCATCAAGGGTTTTATCAACCTCGAACATCTTCTCACGACATACCTTATCTTTAACAGCTTTACGCTTTACGGTCATGTTTGGCAACAAGCGGTAGAGAGCATTTAGGAGCGACAAGCGTTAAGCGGTTGAGTTTTAAATCTTGTTTGGCAACAAAGTGGTAAGCGTTTGGATACTGTCTAACTGCTTCTAAATAAAATGCTTGATGAGAAAGCGTTCCAGACTATTTCAAAGCATTCTGTTTCTTAATTTACCTATATACCCTCAATATAACGTTCAAAAACCCACGTATCTTTAATGGGCTGAATATCCATCCCTCCTAAAAAACCCTAATCACCGTTCTTGATCGATCTAATGCTAGTTTGGCAACATCTGTGAATCGCCAAGTTCTCTTAGCATCTTCATTCCACTGTCAAACACTTGTGATCACAAGTAAGTACCTCCATGATTCAATGATGCCTCTTAATATTAAATTTTAATTTGTATAAATGTTTAGCTGGAATTTGTGTCATAGTTATGTGTTTGATTCTAATCTAGTAATCTGCATGACTAGTTTGTGCATCACTTTATACATGCATATCTTCCTAATATTAAATTAGTTCTATGACCAAAATACTCGAATTAAGTGACTAATCACTTAGTATACTGTCCTCTCTATAGCCCTTGTTTGGCAGTTTGCAAAAGGTATTGAGTGCCAGTTGGATGGTATTTCGATAGGCATAGAGATGTGGGGCATTTCCTTGTCTTTCTGTTATGTCGTGTACATCCAAAGGGATAGAAAGCATCAATTATATATCTGATGGTTTAAGGCTTCCTAATAAGTCTAGTGAGATAAGTCTATTGTGAGTGTATTGGTGGTCCTACTGTTGGCAGTGATGATTATTTGGCTTTTATATTCCAAATATGAATAAGTTGTTTTGGCTTTTATATTCCAAAAATGAATAAGTTGTTTTTAGTTTGGAAGATGCTTTATCATATGTTAAATATGGTAAAATATACGAGTTATTCTATGTGGTAAATGTGCTTTTACGGGTGCTATGTTAGGATATATATAGCTTCAGTGTTAGGATATGTTGTGTACGAAATGGACTTTTGTATATCATAATCGTAGCTTATTTGATATAAGGATATGCCAATGACGTTAATCACTTGTTTTGATATTGAATTAGTGTTCATTGTTACATTGTAAAACAATGGTTTTGGTTAAAGACCTCTTTCGGGCAGTTTATGTGTTTGAAGATGAATGTGCTAGTGTTAACTCATGGAAATCTACTATGAGATAATTCGAAATATAAGGTGTGGAGCACACGACCGTTATCTGTTAGGGTAAAAGAGCAAATTTGCCATTGAAAGTATATCAAAAGAGTAATTTTGCCACTCATTTTTTCAACCACCCTTATTTGCCATTAAACATGAGTCGTTAGTGCAAGTTTGCCATTCCTTTGTTAAACTCGCTCACTAGACATGGTTGCTCTAACTTGGTGTGAAAAACTGTACGAACGAAGCCACAAGATTTGACCAAATTGTCTTGGAAAACTTGATGAACAATCTGTAATCATCTGCTACAAATGGAACATTAAAGTATAATTTTTTTCAACTAAATTTGTAGATTTTGTGTGCGTCAATTTTGAAAAATTATATGTGTTGTACGAACAAATAAATCTGCATAACTTTAATGATTAAGAATTAAGTGTTGGGCATTTTGAACAGTTGTTGCATCAACCATGTTGAAAACATATGCTTTATTTTAAGCAGTCGTTTGTCATCTTCAACACAATTTTAGTTATAGTTTTAAATCATGTATAAGTCTGCTAAGTGGTTGCTTTAGTCACTGTTCTTTCTAAGTTCTTTTAGATTATAATTAAGGGTTAAATCATTGATGTATGATAATTTAATATGTTTACTATCATTATTTTTATCATTGGATTTTATTAGCATAAGACTTGATTTGATAATTTTATTGGTTATAAGGATTAATTACCAATAGCTATAGATTCATAATAATACTTTGACCCAATGAAGTAAGAGCAACTTAACAATTATTGTAAAGGCTTATTATACAGCTAAAGGTGCAATTCGGATGAGTCAAATCTATTTCCACTATCTCTAAGTTATGTAACAAAGCCAATAATAGTTGTACACAAGTTAAGTAAAAATGTTCATGGATACTAAGATAATAGTTGTATATTCTGTGTTGTATACCTTTATGCATATAATATTGTTATGTTGAATTGTTGTTATCTGTGCTTAGCTCGTTGATTATTGTGTGTGGGTAGAATGTTTGTTGATAACACATACCTTATATACTTCTTTTGTTTTGATATTAGATGGCCCGAAGTAATGCAAGAGAAAAATGGACAGACCAATCCATTATGAGTGTGTGTAATTTCTTAATAGAATATCAAAACAACAATGGAAGAAGTAAGGGATTTCCATGGATTCAACTTCAGCCAGAGTATGAAAAGATTCATAACCACAAATTCAATAGCAAACAAGCATTAAAAAGTAAGTTTGATATTATGAGAAAACAATACACACTTTGGAAGAAATTAAAACATGGAGAGACCGGTCTAGGTTGGGATGCAAATACCGGGGCACTAAATTGTTCAGCAGCATGGTGGGATATGAAAATTAAGGTAATAATTTATTGTCATTAAAATTTAAATCTTAAAACACCTAATCTTTAATATTATAAAATATACTAATTTATAGTTTATTTATGAAGGAAAACCCTGATGTTAGTGCTTTTAGGACAAAACCGCCATCTAAAGAATTGCAAGAAGCATGGGAACAACTATTTGGGGAATCAATTGCTTGTGGGTCCAAGGTTGTAGCACCCGGTATGGTTAAAGAGACATCAAGTGAGGTTCCTAATGTCAAAGAGACATCAAGTGAGGTTCCTAATGTTAACCTTAAGAATGTGGCTATTGATGTTGATGACAATGCCGATGCGTTTGAAGTATGGGAACAGTATTCTGAGCATTTAGATGCTCAGGAGAATTTAGATGCTCAGGAGAATGATTTCTATCCAAGTTTAATGAGAGAAGTAGGACAAGATGTCCCAACGTCATGACAAATTGGAATTTCTGGACAACCTAACAAGTCCACCAATGTGACTATGAAACCTAAAACCGTAGAGATGAAACGAAAAGGGAGGGAATCAGCAGGATCAAAATTATTTAAGGAGTACATGGCTAAACAAGAGGAAAAACAAGATCGTGTTATTAAAATCCTGGAGTCTGATGTTTTTGGTGTTACTAAAGATGATCCTTATAGTGTTGCTAGATGTATGGTTGTCATTAACGGCATGGTAAATGGCGAATTGATGACAAATGATAGTCCTCTATTGTACCTTGCTATGGATTTGATTGAAGATGGTGTGAACCGAGAATTGTTTATGAATATGCAAGACGATAGTGCTAGGCTAAAATGGTTGCAACATAAGCTAGATCGAGGCAACTAGATTTCTCTTTTTCAAGTGTCCAATAATTCATAATATTCAAACCGTGCTTTCTTTCTTTTTTTTATTTTTTTTTATTTTTTTTTTTTTTTATTTTTTTTTAATGTTTCTTTCCGTTTGGATAGTTTATGTTTTTCACATGGTTAATGCTATATTTGAATATTATGAACTCGTTTTATACTTGGATTCGGATGTTATCGTAGATCTCCATATATATGAGAAATTTTTATGTTTGTGTATGACTTATTTGAACAAACTATTACATTTAACAATTAATGTTTTATTTATACTCATATGTATACAGTTTTGTATAGGTTAACATAATCAACATGGATGTTGAAATGGATACTGAAAGAAGAAATAGCAAAAGGAAACATGGTTGTGTACATTTTCTTATGGACTCGTTGTACTCATGCGATCTAGTTTCTGCGTACTATTACAAATATATGCATAAAGAACCATGCATGACATCATCTCTAACGGGAGAAGCTTGGATGAATAAAGTATTAAATGGCAACCCTATCCGATCTGTTAATGCTTTTAGAATGCATCCAAACGTATTTTTAAAATTATGCGGGGAACTGGAATCAAGTTACGGGTTAAAGTCTAGTGATAAAATGATGGTTGTCGAGAAGTTGGGAATATTTGTGTATACACTTGCGTTAGGGGTGTCTAATTGGGATGTTGGTGAGCGCTTTCAACGTTCAGGAGAAACTATCAGTAGAGTATTTCATGAAGTTCTAGAGGCAATAACTGGTAGATCTAAAGGCTTTCATGGTCTAGCCCGTGAGATGATAAAATCGAAGGATCCAACCTTTCAATTAACACCACATCAAATCATGAATGATAAAAGATATATGCCGTACTTCAAGGTATTCAATTACTTTTTTGGTTATATAAATTTTTATTACTAATACTATATATTGATATTTTCTTAAAAACAATTATTTAGGATTGCATTGGCTGTATTGATGGTACGCATATTGGGGCATGCATCCCAGAGACCGAGCAACTGCCTTATATTGGTTGGAAAGGGATACCTACTTTCAATGTGATGGTAGTATGTGACTTTGATTTATGTTTTACCTTTATATCGGTTGGATGGGAGGGTTCAGCACATGACACACGTGTTTTCCTCGATGCCATTAACAATCGAGCTATGAACTTTCCAAAACCGCCGGAAGGTAATTTTATACGCATTTGTTATTATACCAAAACTTCATGATAAATTGCAAGCGACTTATTTTAAAGTTTTACCAGGTAAATATTATTTAGTTGATAAAGGATATCCTTTTAGAAAGGGATATTTGGTTCCATATCCAAAGACAAGATATCATAAATCGCAATTTGAAAATGTGCCGCCTAAGAACATGCAAGAGTCTTTCAATCGTTCTCATTCATCTCTACGAAGTGCTATTGAGAGATCATTTGGAATTTTGAAGAAACGATGGAAAATACTCACGAGAATGCCTAAATATAGTGTGGAAACTCAACATGATATAATTATCGCCGCGTTTGCTTTGCATAACTACATTCGTAATAATGACAAGGAAGACATGGTGTTTACTACTTTCGAACAACATCCAGATTACATGGGATGTAATGAACTTCATGATGTTCGTGGCTCGATTACAAATAATGAAGGTACTTCTAGTGGAACATCTAATGAGATGAAAAAAATTCGTAATGATATTGCCAAATCAATATGGAACGCACGTCGCAGATAAGTTATAGTTAGGGTATCATGGTGTTTATGTAATATCAAGCATGTAAAAGTAATGAGTACCTTAGAAATAATAATTTTACTATTTGTTCAATAATTTTTGTTTTAATTTGTATATGTCCTTTTTCGTAATTTTACTCTTTATAATTACAGCTACTGCTACGTTACCAAACACATTTTTTAAACAAACAGCTACTGCTTACTGCTCCTGCTTACTTCTCCTGCTTACTGCTACTGCTTACTGCTACAACTACTGCTTACTGCTTACTGCTACTGCTACTTGTCGCCAAACATACCCTACATCAACCTAAGAACTCTTTTCCTTCACTTCTTCGCCTTTTTTTTCCAAACATTATATAACTATACTATCCGTTGGGCATGCTCCCTCCGCCCAATTTTTTATAATATTTTTTGCACAACTACAGTAGAAAAGTAATATTTTATTCCTCAACATTCCTCATTATCCATGCAAAACACTAAATCCCTCTTTATCGCCCTCTCATCACCTAGCAACCTTCATCCGCGATAACCTCCTCCACCGACACACTCTTCAACCGAAAAACTCCTCCACTCATTTACCATCCACTAACACCATCCGCTTCCTCATACTTGTAAACACCCACATAATATTCACGAATCAACTGTGCATTGCATCAAAACACATGGTATGCAACCATAAACTTTACAAATTTTATGTAGGATAACTATCTCTTTAATATACTAACTTGTAAGATCTTCATCTATTTCCACAAGGTTTTCCTGATTTGAATCCATAAAACCTCAATTATTGTACAAATAACCAAATTGATTAACTTATATTGTACTATAATTTTGCCAGTAGCTTTGAATTTGATGTTTAAAAAATGTGATTATGATCGATGTATTTGAATAATATGAACAACAATTAAATCGGACAAAACTCGTTATTGATATTAATGTGATGATGATAAAATTAGGTAGATTAGATGATGAATTGAAGAATCACAATCTAATTTAGTCTTTTAAGACCAATATAAAGGTTGATGTTGCATGAGAAAATTTGAAGAAAAAAAAATATACATTTTGTGATAAATGAAGAATGAAAAAGAAGACTTAATTTTTTTTTCCATATAGCTAACAAAAATACTCTTGTAATAAATGTTAGTTTTAATCATAGCCATCATATCTTATAGCCATAGATGGTGAAGATTAATCTTCCAATGTGTAATATTCTATTAGTCTCCAAAATAATTCAGTAGGTTAATAATAAAAGAAGGGTCATTGAGTTTGTACACCACCTACCCCTCCCACCACTTTATTATCCGTTTTATTGACATGACAAAATAATTTTTAATGTTTTTTTTCCGTATATTTTGTCTTTTACTATTTTGGATTTATGGTTCTGTTTCGTATTTTTTTCGGCATTACTATACATATTATAGGGCATATAAAACGACGCCGTTCGATGAACAGTGTCCGACGCCTTTTTTCCTGCTGTTTGTTGGGCTGTTTCTTTGGCCCTGGATGTTGGCCCATTTCTTGAGCCCGTAAATGCTGTGTTTTTGGTGTGTGTTTTTATATATTTGTTGTGTATACATGTACCCGTATATTATTACTTTTGCAGATCTTGCCTCACAGGTGTCGATGATCACAATGAGGTGCAGGTTTTTGGGTGGTCAGGATCTACCAAAGTACAACCAAACTGTGTACTTCATTTGTTTTTTCCAACATAGAAGCTTCTTCATATTATACAAATACATGCCAATAATAAAAAAACAATATCAACAACCACAAACAAAGGAGAGACGCAGGAGGAGCAAATTAAAGGCAGAAAAAAAAAATCCAAGTTGCAGCAAATCAACAACCCATCTTCACTGGAAAAAGGTGATCGTTAATTTTACTCTTAGTCATTTGCTGCTTTGTTGTTTTTCTGTTGCATCTCAAGGTGGTTTTTTTTTTTTTTTTTTTTTTTTTTTTGCCTGCTCATATGCATGGTGTCATGAATCATATGTTCTGCAGTCGTTTTTTTACCTATGATTTATATGATTTCATGTTTATTATGCATATGCAAATTACTAAGGCCTGCTATAACCTTACAAGTATTGAAATTCATATAGCTGACTAACTTTAAAGCCATAAGTAAGCAATATCTATAATTATGAAAACAAAAAGCAAGGCGATTCGCCGTATCCCTTCTGTTAGTAGCCCAGCTCCTTTGGATATGTCCCCGGGTGTTGAATGGATAGTTTTTGAGCCTGAAGCATGTGAAAAAAAACAGCCACTATGTGATAATATGGCCCTTGATACAAGGCCTGACAACAGCAACAAGAAGACATGCACTGAACAGAGTAGGTTACCTCAGCAATGGACATTTGAAACTACACACATGCCTTCAAAACAGAATACCGCGCCTGATAATGTAACAAGTACATATGCACTGGGTTCTTCGAGTAGCCAAACCCAGCAACCTAGCACGCCGACCTGTCGCACAATTACATCAATGGAAAACAGTGGTAATATGCAAGGTTCTCACTTATAACTTTTTTACTCACAAGTTCATTACATAGATAGATAGTACATACCATTCTAACCGAACACGGTTATCTTTGTAATTGCAGATGAATGCGGTGTATCTAACTTGCAGGGTCATATGCACTGGAAACAGAATACCTCGATTGATAATGTAACAAGTACATATGCACTGGGTTCTTCGAGTAGCCAAACCCAACAACCTACCACGCCAATCTGTCGCACAATTACATCAATGGAAAACAGTGGTACTATGCAAGGTTCTCACTTATAACTTTTTTATCCACAAGTTTATTACATAGATAGATAGTACATACCCTTCTAACTGAACACGGTTATCTTTGTAATTGCAGATGAATGCGGTGTATCTAATTTGCAGAGTCATCGGTGACATCAACCTAAGCCACAAAGTCGTCCAAATATCAGGTCGAAGAAATACAATTGCCCAGTGCAAGGTTGTAACATATACTGTACTTTTTTTATACATTTTATTAAAAAAAACATTCAGTATATAAGTTTCTAACCTTTGGACATCTAATGATGACCTCTGCAGTGGACTTCGGTTCCTCGCCTCCAAGATTCAATGGCAATAACCCAAGGCGAATTCACCGCATTTCTGCAAATATGGACAGTGAACACAGCAATGGCCAATCTACAAGAGCAAGACCCGTAACCAATATATCTGAAAATATTCAAGGGCACAGTAAAAGACGAAGGTTTATTCAAGGTATGCAATTTTTACAAACTCTCAAAAAAGGTATTCATAAGAATATAGTAAACCAAAAAAAAAATCATAGACTTATATGTTGTTGACTTACCATTATACTTACAGAAGAAGACTTACATACTGGAAGCCAAAATACGCGAGCAAATGCCAACCAACGTAGGCGAACTAAAGAAGGTACATGAGATGGTCCTGTATTTTGACTATTTACTTAAAATGAAATATCTATTCATTTATCATATAACTATGCCTTTTTAATGTGCTTACTGCAGGGCCGCCATCAACTTATATTTCTATTGGTAGCTGTAACCAAGTATGTAAGCATTGCAAAGCTTTGTTTTGGTCTGACGAATGAATCAAAAGTAGCAGTAAAAGGCAGTCGGAATATCACCGATGTTGCAATAGTGGTCAAGTTTCTCTACCTTCAAATAAAGAATGCCCAACTTATATAAGAGAAATTTTTGGAGATAGACATTTCATGGAGAATATCCGGGCTTATAACCAAATGTTCGCAATGACATCGCTAGGAGCAGAAGTCGATGACTTAGTGAATAGAGGAAGAGGCCCTTATGTGTTCAAAGTTTCAGGCCAAATTTATCACTGGATAGGAATCATGTGTCCTGAGTTAAACAAGAAACCAAAATTCTTGCAGCTATATATTTACGATATAGTAAACGAAGTTGACAACCGTTTACATCATTTTACCAAGACTGGTGGCAGGTTACGGCGAGATATTGTTGAGAATTTGATGCAGGTTTTGGATAGGCATAACGAGTTGGTCAGATTCTTTAGAACAGCACGTGACAAACTAGAAGATGCTGACATTCCAGATTTTAAACTAAAGCTATTTGGTGTTATTAGATCTAAGCAATATGATCTGCCAGCAGGGGATTCAATAGGCGCAATAGTATTTGAAGGAGGGCCGGACGTTGAAACTAATTATGATGTTATTATCGAGCGACGCGATGGTAGGCCACAACGTATAGATAAATTAAATCCTCACTATATGGCGCTTCATTTCCCACTTCTTTTTGTTCATGGTGAAGAAGGGTATCATCTAGGACTAAAGCTACTACCTAAAGAAGGTCAATCAACGGAAAAAGAAAAACAAATGCATATCAAATACACCAACGCCTTCAAGGAAGTGGCTTACTGCTAAAGGCAGGCCGACTTTTCCAAGAATATGTTGTCACTGCTTACTGTGCTATCGAACAACAGAGACTTGACTTCATCAGAAACAATAAAAAAGACATAAGAAACGAATATATGTCGGGTCTATACGATGCACTATCTCGAGGAGATGTCGACGGATCGGATGTAGGTGCAAGAACAATACTTCCGGCTTCGTTCACTGGAGGTCCCCGCTATATGTACAACCACTATTTAGATGCTCTCGCAATATGCCGAGTCCATGGGAACCCATCATTTTTTATAACATTTACATGCAACGTAGGCTGGCCTGAAATACAAGAGTATATGCACCAATTTCCTCACCTTACGGCGGCTGACAGACTAGAAGTTGTAGATCGAGTTTTTGAAAGAAAAATACATGATCTTGTAAGCTTCTTACGAGAGGGAAGGCCATTTGGAGATGTTGAGGCAGGTAAAATAATATATGCTCTGCATCCTGCTTATGTCAAAATGCTAGGTGTATATATATATATATATATATATATATATATATATATATATATGTATATATATATATATGTATATATATATGTATATGTATATATATATATATATGTATATATACATATACATATATATATACATATATATATATATATATATATATATATATACATATATATATATATATATATATATACATATATATATATATATACATATATATATATATATATATATATATATATATATATGTTCTATACCCATTACTATACTCAGATATCTAACTATAATTCACCATTTTTTCAGTTTTGTATAATGTTGAATTCCAAAAACGGGGACTTCCGCATTGTCATTTGTTGTTGTGGTTAAAAGAAGCCTCACGTATTTACAGAAGTGAAGACATTGACAGGTATGTGTCGGCCGAGCTGCCAGACCCAAAAACAAATCCTGAAGGTCATCACATAGTTTCAGAGTTTATGTTACATGGCCCATGCGGCCTAGCTAATACATCTGCACCATGTATGAAAGATGGCGCCGATTGCAAGTAAGGGTTTCTTAAGGCATATTGTGAAGAAACTTTTATTGATCAAAAAGGCTTTGTACACTACCGCCGAAGAAATACAGGCATAAAAGCAATGAAGCAGAATATGGAACTCGACAATACATATGTCGTTCCATATAATCAGTCACTTTCCATGCGGTTCTATGCTCATATTAATGTTGAGTATTGTGAATGGACTATGATGATAAAATACCTTTTCAAGTATATTTCAAAAGGTACTGATCGCATCATAGCACGTATTACAAGACCACTGGGTGATCAAGAATCAAGCAGCAGCTGCCCAAGAATAACAGTTGATGAAATACAACATTTTCAAGATGCAAGGTACATCGGCCCACACGAAGCCTGTTGGAGAATACTTGGTTTTGATATACACTCTAGGCAACCAGCCGTGCAGATACTTGCAGTGCATCTTGAAAATATGCAACGGGTTACCTTCAGAGCAGGACAACAGATTCAGCAGATTGCTGATGACGAACGCAATAAGAGAACAACATTAACTGAATGGTTGCGTCATAACCGTGAAAACACAGATGGCCATCACCTAACATATTTAAACTTTCCAAGAGAATTTGTTTGGTATTCCAGCGACAGAACCTGGGAACGTAGGCGTTAAAAAAATTGTTCGTCTATTGGCCGACTAGCATACATACACCCTAGCTCAGGCGACCATTTCTACTTAAGAATGTTGTTGTGCCATCAGCAAGGGTGTAAATCATTTAAACATATTCGGACAGTTGATGAGCAGCTATATCCGACAAATAGAGCTGCATGTGAAGCACTGGGGTTACTAGGCAACGACCAAGAATGGAGTATCGCCTTAGACGAAGCAGCTCTATCAGCAACAGCTTCTCAATTGCGTATACTCTTTTGCCAGATACTAATATTTTGCGACGTCTCAAACCCAGGCCTTCTCTTCCAGACACACGCAAATGATATGTCTGAAGACATTCCAAACGTGCTTTCACAACTGCTACATATAGAAGAGGTGCATCTGACAGAAGATGAACTACACGCAGGTCTTCTTTATGAGTTAGAAGCAGGTCTTACCTTCTATGGAAAATCTTTAAAAGATTTTACAATAGAATTACCCCACGCTATCTGCTAGAAATGCTAAACAATAGAGCAATTATGGAAGAGCGAAGCTACGACCCTAAAGTCCTCAGAAGAGAAAGCGAATGTTTAGTCCCTAAACTAAACATACAACAACGCGGTAATTTCGAAAGAGTTCTCGATGTAGTCAATAGCGGAAGGCAAGAACTGATGTTTATTTATGGCCACGGAGGCACTGGAAAAACTTTTGTTTGGAAGAGTCTCATCTATACACTAAGATCACACCGAAAAATCATTTTGGCGGTTGCAACTTCAGGCATAGCTGCTTTATTACTGCCTGGAGGTAGGACAGCTCACTCAAGATTCAAATTGTCAATCAATTTAACCGACGAATCAGTTTGTACTATCAAAAAAAATACACAGCTGGCAAACTTACTTAAGCAAACGGATTTAATCATCTGGGATGAGGCCCCAATGAACGATCGAAGATGATTTGAAGCTCTTGATCGTACATTCAGGGACTTATTCGACTGCCCCAATGATTTATTTGGAAAGAAGACAGTGATTTTGGGTGGAGATTTCAGGCAAACATTACCTGTAAAGAAAAATGCAACTAAGCACGAGATAGTTGCATCATCTATTACCCAATCTTATCTTTGGCAACATTTCGATGTCATTTTCCTTAGAGAAAACATGAGGCTGCAATACCCGTCAATGTCTAGACAAGAACGAGAGAGTAGGCAAAATTTTTCGCAATGGTTGCTAGACGTAGGCAATGGTCACATTGGTGAACCAGATCCGTCGGATCCAGAAAACACAGCTTGGGTCACCATACCAGAAGCTTATTGCATTCCAGACAGTGACAGAAGTCTGCTAGATCTCATAGACTTTATTTATGATAATGAGAGTTTACAAAGGCCGACCGCACAGTCATTGCAAGAAAAAGCGATTGTATGTCTTAAAAATGAGACCGCATATATGATAAATTCAAAAGTTCTTGATATGCTGCATGGAAGCAATTACGTTTACAAAAGCAATGATGAGGCTATACCTAAAACGAACGATGGTGGTGCAACTGAAATGCTTTATCCAGCAGAGTATTTAAATACACTTAAATTTCCAGGCCTACCTCCACATAATCTTATCGTCAAAATAGGAGCTCCGATCATGCTACTGAGGAACCTTAATCTAGCAGGAGGAATGTGTAATGGCACTAGGATGATTGTTACACAGACACTATCAAAGATTATAGAAGCTCGAATAGTTACGGGCACTCGAATCTATCAGAAAGTATTTATACCACGCATAGTATTGATAGAGAAGGACGACAGATTACCATTTGTGTTTAAAAGAAAGCAATTCCCGGTCAAGCTATGCTATGCAATGACAATAAACAAAAGCCAGGGACAATCGCTAAATAAGATTAGTGTTTACCTACCAGAGCCTGTATTTGGTCATGGGCAATTGTATGTAGCGCTTTCAAGATCAACATCTCCTCAAGGGCTAAAGATGGTTGTCAAACAACAGCCGGGGAAACATCCAAATACAACCAAGAACATAGTCTACAAAGACTTTCTAAACCAAGTTACAGTTCACCAGTTTCTCTAAAAAAAAAAAAAAAAAAAAAAAAAAAAAAAAAAAAAAAAAAAGAAAAAAAATTTGTAAAACTTACATTTGTTTCCATATACTTGGCCTTATCTATTTAATTAGTTAACTACACTAGAAATAAATTAATTTTGTTGCTTAGTCATATATTGCATATGCCTGCCCTTATTTATTTAATTAATTGCTGCATTAGAGATAAATTAATAGTCTTACTTAGTTACGTACTCCCATTCTAACCTTAGCTCTAATTAAACTAACATTTCTGCATACAGAATAATGCCAACTACCGCTGAAGACACATCGCTGGCAAAATCTGAAGAAAAAGAAACTCTCGATTCTGAAAGTACGTCGCTGGCTAAAGTTCATGGAAAAGAAATTGTTACACAGACAGAAACTACAGACCTACTGGCCCTAAAACCAACCGATCTTGATAAATCTATTTATGTAAAAGTTTATCGCAAATGGACAACAATTAACAAGGCCTCGGTGCCATCCATGTATAGCTGCATTTTAATTGATCAGCAGGTACAATCGTATATTCATAGAAAAAAACTACACCAAAAAAATAAATATCTTATTATTTATTTATTTTTTCCTTTTAGGGGGCAGCAATACAGGCCAACATTAAGCCATGCGAAAAAGACCGATTTAACATTCTTGAACTCAACAGAACATACAAGATAAAAGGTTTTGGATTTCAGGATGCTACTGCCTGGCTACAAACAGTTAACAACCCATTTTCACTGGCTTTTGGAAAATACACAGACATAGAACTAGCACCTGATACAGGGTTCCCAGCTCATCACTTAAACTTTGTCGAGTACTCTGACCTTCACAAAAACGTCGACAAAAAAAAAGGACTGCTGACAGGTGCAAACTCTATTTCAAAATTGTTCTAGCATAAATGGCTTATACTTATACACTAGACTCAGTTTCTGTCTCATTTAATTGTCATTTTACAGACTACGTAGGTTGCGACCAATATGTGACTGATCTCCTACAATCAACCAAGGCTACAAAAGAAGTTACGTATTGGAGAGACATTGGGATACAAAATCTTGAGTATGTAACATTTATCCATAACTATTTTTTCAGTTTTCATATTCACAATCACATATGCATACCTATAATTGTAAGATTTACTTTGTAGAATCAGAAAAGCTATTGTTGTAAGATTTACAGTCACATAGGCAAACTTAAACGCTATCATCTATAACAGGGGTATGACTGTAAGATTTACTTTGTGGAATCAAAAAGCTAAGGATTTTAATATGAAGGAGTATGAAGAAAGTGAAAAGCCCGCAACCATAGTCGTAACCTCATGTATAGTCAAAGTCTATGGCGGTAAGCAAAATACCCTAAGCTTATCTACAATTATAACATATAAAGATATTAACCATTGCATTACCTTATTTAGGTCTACAGCTATCAAGCACGGCTGCAACTCATTGCTACTTCAATCCTGACATACCAGAGGCAAATGAAATCCGCTCAGTGTAAGCCATCCTAATTAAAAAAATTCTAGGTCATTAGTCTAACCAATTTTAAAAGAAACAAAATTATAACCTCTTATAAACCTGTAGCTACAGCAGCTTCCTTGAACCACCGGCAATATCAGATGTTCAGTACCAGCGATGTGTTGACATAGAACAAGAAAAAAAGAGAAACCGTGTCAAATTAGCGGATTTGCTGACAGAAGATCCACGCCATCACCAGGTACTAATATATGACTACATACATATAATAAAAAACATGCCAAATGTCTAAAACCAAGTACCTTTGCAGAATGTTCGCTTCACTGTTCTTGCAACTATTGACAACATCAGCGATACAATGCCATGGTACTATACAAGGTGTACCACATGCCACTCCAAAGTATCTGAAAGATTCCCGCATGGCCAATGCCGTCAGAGGAATCCCAATACTGGCATCGACTATGAGTAAAACAATAACAACACAATAAATTATGACTATAAGTATGCTTGAGTTTAATTAGAATGCATAATATCTAGACTTATAATTCCTTTAAAAACATTTGTCACAACTATTGCTTTAAAGCATTTATCTTTGACGACACTGGGAGAATAATGCTCACATGCTTCAGCAGTGAAGCACACTCAATAGTAGCAAGTTGCGAAGAAGTTATCTAAAAACTAGAAGACAAAGACCCATACAGAGTTCCACCAGAGCTGGCTGCATTAGAACAAAAGACGTATATATTTCGGCTACACTACGGGTCAGAGAGCACAAAAGAGCAAAAGTTTTTTTTTCTTGATAAAGCATGGGGCGTAACACCAACACTAGCAGCACTACCGGAGCCGACTATTGACACACATGCAACCAAAACAACAAGTACACCAATGGTTGCAGACGCAATAACCACATATATTAGCACACCACCAAGAATACCAGGACAACAACACATCAACATACAAGAATCGTCTTCGACGAAAAGTGAAAAGAAACCAACCAAGACACGCAGGACACTCTTTCAAACCACCGAAGCCGAAACAGAAACCCCAAGTGCCAAGAAAAACAAGAAAGATGATTAAGGAAAATTATCACTACCACTTGGCAACAGACGACTGTTTCTTATGCCATAAATAAGTATCTGTCTATGACTATCGTAGTGTAAAACTGCTAAAAATAAGTACTTATGTTCTTAGAATAACTTTTGTAACGTATTTGCGCCGCAATAATGCGCAAACTTTATTTATCTAAGTAGCCTAAAACTGCAAAAATAAGTACTTATGTTATTAAAATATATTTTGTAGCATACTTGCATCGCAGTAATGCGCAGACCTCTAAGTGTCTTATCCTATCTTTAAAAAATAAGTACTAAGGTTTATAGCATATATTTTGTAGTATGACAACACATTATAATCAAACATAATACTATAGTATATATTGAAACATAATACTATAGTATATATTTATGTATGAACAAATTATCTATGCCATCATACTTCCATATAACACTATAAAAATACAACGACAATAGCGCTTTTATTTCTTAATACACATCATCAAATTACATAATACAACATGGTAACAAAAAACACAAACCATAGCTTGCACAAACTACTATTAACAGAAATAAGAACATAAAAATACTAAATGACTTTAAACTTATGACCCACCCCTACAGTGTTCCTTATCATCATCAATAACATAAATGGCTTTAAACTTATGCATTCCTCAAGCAATTCCAAATGTCTATGCATACTGCAATGAACACCATCACGGACTTCCTCCAAAAAGGAAATGAATCCTTCATTATCATAGGCCTGCTGAATCCACAGGGACCAATACCAATGCTTTAATCTATTAGAATTTCATGCATCTTTGACCTCATAAACATTACAAGTAGATACCAGCTAGACCACCAACAATAACCTTTCAGCCAACACAATGTCAATAATAATCTTGCTAATACAAAATGCCTTATTCACATTTCCAATTATAGACTCCAAACATTTTTAACTGCCTTACCTTTGTTCATAGTACAAACAACAACACAAAATTAACAGCTATACATAAACTTGCATTTTTATTAATATTAACATAAAAGTTAAAGAAATTCCACACACACTGGAATTATAATACATCAAACAAAAGTACACCCATCTTCATCCAACTACCATCTACATTCAAATCCAGTGTGTATGGAATTTTAATACATTAAACAAAAGCACAACCCATTCTCATGATATTCCTACGATATCCACAACAAAAACTACCATCTTCATCCAACTAACTGACACAAAAGATTACTATGCTTATGCAGATTTAAGCATACAAAAGATGTTCAGAGAAACAACCTTATTCAAATAGCCTGAGCTTATTCTATTATCCTGATCTTCTTCACCATCTTTGATTTCTCAGCAGCACGAAGAGCAGCAACATGGTTCATCTGAATAAGCCTTTGTATTTCAGCCAAATCATCTTGCACCGCCCCCTTCAAAACAGCTAAAGGCTCATCCACAGCAGAATCAAACCCATACTTCTCCAACTCCGCAATAATCCCACGCCTATAATCAATCCTAGCTTCCACCTCTTCCATTCTCTGATTATACTCTTTTTCATCAAGCTCATACGCTTTCTTTTCCCTGCGAAAAATTTCTTGGAGAATCTTATCAATCTGCCTATTCCTAATTTTTCTGGCTATCTTTTGGCATTTAGGAAATCTCGGAGCCATCAGATTTGAATAAACAGAGGTCACAAGAACAAGGCACAAGCAGATACAGCGAAATGATACTTTTAACGCAACCCTAACTACTATCTCATTCTCATCCCTAATACTCGAAACACTTGGGCCCAAATATTAAACCCAAACCAAAAAAATAAAAATAATAAAAGATAAGATAGGCCCAATACCAAACCAACAAATAAGCAAAAGAATGTTAAAAAAAAAAAAAATTACTTGCCAAAAAAAAATTTCCAATCTCAAATTAACGGAAAAAATAACCGAACTAAACAAAGTAAACAAACACTCAATGGCCCTAATACCGACTAATATTTGTACATTTCCCGCAAAAACATATAACCATATAAAACGAAGCCTTATTGAACTATATATCGTATAAAACAAACATAACGAAAATTTTTCCTAAAAAATAGCAAAAAAAATTCATTAAAAACCTGCGAGGCAGCAATGCGGCCGACCGTGGCCAGACTCGTTCTTATTCATTTATTAACAAAGACAATTTTTATGGTATGCTGCTCCGTATTTTTTGACTTTTAATTCTTTTGACTTATCAAAATTTATAATTTTTGTTTTTCTTTTTTTATTATTTTTCTTTATTTCGCAGTTTTATAATGAAAACAATTTTTTTTTTTTAAGAAAAAATAAGTTTGTAATTCACTAAATCTTATTTTTGATGGTGTGTGAACTGTGAACTGTGAACCCATAACCGATAATATAATAAACCATAGCCCAAAAATCCCATCACTTTAACCAAAAGCCCAAAATCATCACCCGCAAATCCGCAATCTATATATTCCTTTCTTTATATCTCTATTCTTACTCCCCAAAGTTTGTGCGCTCTCATTTTTATCTCCTTCCCGCCCCCTAAAACACATTACGCGATCCATCGGTACCTAATTTTCATCCATTATTTAACACCTAATAATAAACAATTACTAATCACTTATTAATGGTTTGTTAATAATTAAACATTGTCATTATTAGATGTAACTGAATTTTGGTTGTTAGTTAGTTCTGTTACATTGTGGGGCCCTACATGAGTGTTGTACGGAGTATCAGTTTAGCTATTTACAAACCCTAATTGAACCGAGATCGTGTCGAATATCGGAACGTAGGTCTTAGTTTTCTTGTTATGTGTTTGCATGTCTTTGTTTGTAGTTGCATTGTCATTGATGTGTTTTTGTTGCAAGGATTGCCGTTATGTTGTTTTTACGCTCCATAGGAGGACGATTATAGTTTCGTTTATGTGTACGGCTGTACAGTGAGGTTATGGTGTAGGGATGTTTTTTTGGGGTTAGAGATCAGGGCGGAGCTAGAAAGTTTTACTCGAGGTGGCATGCTTTGATATTAAAAACTACACTACAAATTGGTTCTTTGGGGGGGAGTGGGGTGGCAAATTACAAAGAAAGCCAAATATTTTAGAAAATTTACGCTACAATTTTTTTTAGCTGGGGGCACATGGCCCCTCCTATCTCAGTTATTATGTTACAAAGGTCGTGATGGGAAATCTTTTTAGGGAGGTACGGCATTACCAGATCGAAAGATGCCTTTAAGGAGATCTATTTTTTGTGGAAGAAAGTACCTGCAAGGTCTAAACTGATGACTAGTTCACAGGATTGTAATTGTGCGCTAAAGAATTGTGAAGGTCTAAGTAGAATACATCATAACAATGTAACTGAGTTTAGATAGTTATTTTATTCTGCTAGTGAAACCTTGTTTATCTTGAGTTTTAACCACATAAGATGATGTTATATAGATAAAAGTGCGCGTTGACTAAGTAAGCTTACAAATGTCGGGAATTTGGGTCTTGGGGACAACCTCTTTGTGATAATGTGGGGAGATACGGCATTACCAGATCGCATTTTTCGAAATAGTTTTGGTAGTTTTTTAATAGCGCGAAATAACATTAATGAGCTCACTTCTTTGTTAAAGAAAGTATCATGAGTTCGTTATTGATGACTTGTTATGATTGTAGTTGTGTGATATGTCAATTGGCATTTTAAATGGGTAAATGAAAAATTATGACAGCACGTACTCTTCTTTTTCCGTTTTATACTTTTTTGTTTGTCTTGAAGCTGAAAAGCTAATTAGATTTTAGGTTACATGGTTACATGATGGAAACCGAAATGGGTATATCCTCTTTGTTTTGCCATATGCTTGCTGTTTTAGTAGGGGTTGTATTTGTGACTCGAACTTATGATCTTGTCACAGTACCCTTCAATCATGGCTACTTGCAGATAGGCTGTTCGTTAGATTTTTTTAGGACTTTGTAAATGTTTATTTTTATTTTGGTGCAGTTTTATTTATTATATAATTTGCAAACAGGTCAACCTCTGAAATTTGCTTGTTAGTTGGTTGTGTTAGCTTGTGGGAGTGTGGGACCTTATTACATGTTGTGTTTGATTTAGGAATTTTACTGTAGGTGTTTGTATTGAAGTGATGCATCATAATGAGAAACGTATATTTAGACCGTAGTTTGGTACTCTAGATATCTCAGAATGTAGGTATTTTTGTATGTCAATGTCTTTACATGTTTATTCCTGTTTCTAGTTGCATTGTAGTTTATGTATATACTGGTGTAAACGAACCATTTTTGTGACGTTATTGTTTAAGTATGTTGTTTTGGGTGAGAAGTGCTTTTATGTTGAGTTTTTATCCCATAAGAGAATGTATTATAGATGGCTTTGTAGGTTACTCCACTTTATTATGTTACTAAGGTCCTGAATTTGGGTCATGAGAACAGCCTCTTTGAGAAAATGCAGGGAGATACGGCAATTGAAAGTATAATTAGGTCTCAATTACACGATTATATGATGGAAATTGAATTGCGTATTCCAATTTGTTTTGCCATATGCTTGTGTTTTGCAAAGGGGTTGTTTTTGTAACTCGGACTTATGATTTGTCACAATGCCCTTCAGTGATGTCAATATATCATGCTTTTTTTCTGCGACCTTGAGCATCATGACTGCTTGCAATAGGCTGTTTTTTGAATAGTCATTGGACATTATGTACATTTATTTTGTTACAGTTTCATTAATGTTTATTTGCAAACAGGTCGGTCAACTTCGACTAAAAGCATTAAGGGCAGGCTGTCTAGGTGTTATATTACAACAAATTGACGAAAAATGAGTCATTCATCTGATGAGGATCATAAACCAATCAGTGATTCGGATGAAGATTCTGATGGTGATGAACTACTGTGTTCAAAGATTGTCTCCAAACCCGACGCGGGGTCGTCGCTCACTAAAACAGTTCTTCAAAATGGTGCTGCAAAGAAGGATAACCAATCTAAGTATACTGGTTCGAATAAAAGACCATTAGATGAGGAAAAAGCTTCAGTTCAATCGTCGGTTAAGAAGTCTAAGGTTTCAGATTCTTCAACACCAATGAACCGCAAACCAGTGCCTTTAAAAGCAGAAACCAGTTCAGATGATGATGATGATGATAATGATTGTGATGACGACGATGCTGATGATGTTCCCAATCAGAAAACAAAGGAGCTAACCCCGTCGAGTAGTAAATCGTCATCTGTAAATCAGAAAGTGGTGAAAAATGATTCGTCTGCTTTGAAACAAACGAACAAGAAGTCAAAGAAGATAGTGAAAGATTCCAAGGACTCTAATCCATCAAAAGTCCCACCTGGATCCGGAGAAGGGAAAAAATGGACAAGTTTGGTTCACAACGGTGTAATTTTCCCACCTGCATATAAGCCTCACGGGGTCAAGATGCTTTACAAAGGGAAGCCTGTTGATTTGACTCCTGAACAGGAAGAGGTGAACATTATATGTTTTTGAATTTAACTTTCTTTTTATATGTTGTGATTATTGTTTACTTATGTTGCATAATGGAACCTTACAGGTAGCGACAATGTTTGCAGTGATGTTAGATACTGATTATATGAGCAAACCTCAATTTAAAGAGAATTTTTGGAGTGACTGGCGAACGATACTTGGAAAAAATCACACGATCCAGAATTTGGATAACTGTGATTTTAAACCAATATATGAGTGGCATCAGGCAGAAAAAGAGAAAAAGAAGCAAATGAGTACGGAAGTAAGTTTTGCTTAAACAGACTAATCATTATGTATTGGTTTACACAAAGGGTCTGTATGATCCATTCTTTTGTTATGATTGTTGGTAATTTTAGATATTTGACTCTTCTTTCAACAAATGATTTATAGTCAAAACAGTTTGGATAACTGGCCAGATGCACGAAATTATTAATGCAAGAGTTGCTTTTTTGTAGGAGAAAAAGGCCTTGAGAGAAGAGAAGATGAAGCTAGAGGAGAAGTATATGTGGGCGATTGTTGATGGTGTCAAAGAGAAGGTAGTGTCTCTAGCTTTAGTTATTTTAACAATATCAAGTTCTCTTTATTATGGTTTAATGATTGATCGTGGACATTCTTGTGGCTTCAAACGTGTCATAATCATTTTTTTCTTCTTTCATTTAAGTCCCTAAGTATATATTCGATAATTGATGATGCAGGTTGGAAATTTCAGAGTTGAGCCACCTGGGTTATTTCGAGGCCGTGGGGAACATCCCAAGGTTTGAATGATAACCTGATCCCTCTAATAAAAAGTTTCAGTTTAATCATATAAAATTTTTTCATGTGTCCTATGAAGATTGCAAAGTTCTCCTTTTATATGGAATCCAACAAAAATTTACATATTATCCTATTATCATCTATATAACTTTATAATGGCTTTGATTTGGGTCCAAAATATTCTTTCATGTGTCTTCCATATTAAGAGTTTTTGATATATGTAAAAAAGTCAAACATTCTGCTCAATTTTTGGAATTTTCTTTACTCCTGAA
Source organism: Artemisia argyi (assembly GCA_030686995.1). Taxonomy (NCBI): domain Eukaryota; kingdom Viridiplantae; phylum Streptophyta; class Magnoliopsida; order Asterales; family Asteraceae; genus Artemisia; species Artemisia argyi. The sequence goes on from CM060685.1 coordinate 108,525,811, forward strand.
AATATAACTGTCATGTTCTAGATGGGAAAGCTGAAAAAACGTATCCATCCAAGTGATATTACCATAAACATTGGCAAGGATGCTCCAATCCCAGAGTGTCCCATTAATGGCGAAAGGTTTCTCTTGTTCCTTTTCTGTGTATCTTCTCTCTTAGAAAATAACTCACTGTCCTCGAGATGAAATCCACATGTAAAATTAATTCTACATCTTGCAGATGGAAAGAGATTAGGCATGACAATACTGTTACTTGGTTAGCATATTGGATTGATCCAATCACTTCAAAGGAGTTCAAGTACGTGTTCTTAGCTGCTAGCAGTTCCTTAAAGGGTCAAAGCGATAAGGAAAAATATGAGAAGGCGAGGATGTTGAAGGTAGGTCTGATGGATGTTACTTACATGTAGAGGTCGCCAAATGCGTTAAAATGGAAGATTTTCAATACATGTTGGTGTCAGGCTGGGTTGACCTGAAACATCTATTGTCAAAAAGTTGTGTATTTTTATAACTGGTTAGCGTTTCAAATATGATTGCAAAAGTTCAGTTGTATTAACGTTAATCAAACTCTCTAGGTAAAATAATTTTTGGAGATTTATGCAGAATGCGTGGTGAATTTTTGACCCGCACAGCCCTTTTGACCCATTTAACCTGTTTTTTTATGCTAATCTTTTTATTGTACCTGTTTCACCTGTTAGAGATGAATAAACTTTGAATTGACCAATTCATTAGTAAATGGGTCAATGTTACTAGCTTTATTAGAAAGTAACAAACTTAAGCGATGCGTCAAATTGCTGGAAAATTCTATTTTGCTGATTTTTCACCATCTATTCGGATCTAAATTTTGATTATAGGGGTACATACAAGGCATTAGAACTGCTTACACTAAAGATTTTGGAAATAAGGATGTCACAAAGAGGCAAGTGGCAGTGGCTACTTATCTCATTGATAAACTCGCACTCAGGGCAGGAAATGAGAAGGTACTGTTGTTGATATTCTTAAACTCTATTTTGTACATACTGCACACTTCAGAGTAGGTTTAAATTAAGTGTGTTGTTTTAGTGTTCTTTATGGTTCCCTTACTATATAAGTAGGCTTAAGTTTAGGTTATACAAAAGAACCAGAACAGAAGCTCTGGATACCTCCTGCCCCCCCACCCTAACTAAGTAAATGCATCAAATTTCCGTTTTAGATTTCCTCATAATCAAAGATAATTTTTTGTTACTTATATGTCTGGTTTTGGTTTCACTTTTTGACTTATAATCAAAACTAAAAACACCTCCATTAAACTACTTGCTTAGTCAAGGAATAGTACTAGCAATAGTGAATTTTTTCTGATGAACCTTTGGGTTGCAGGACGATGATGAAGCTGATACAGTAGGTTGCTGCACTTTGAAAGTGGAAAATGTGGAACCGTGTCCTCCAAATATCTTAAAGGTTTATGTCAATCTTCTGTGGGTTTTATAATAAGGAAGTCCTAATGCATTTGGATCCATGTATGAACAAATAATGATATGAGGTTTGTTGTTTTTCCAGTTTGACTTTCTTGGTAAAGATTCTATAAGATACCAGAATGAGGTTGAAGTAGAACTACCCGTGTTCAAGGCAATTCAACAGTTCCGAACAGGTCAGTTGACACTTTCTAGAGGTCGCAAATTGGACGGTTCAGGCTTAACTGGGCCGGGTCAGGTTGACCTGCAATATTTTTTCATTTTTGATTTTTGAATGCTTTTCTAAATATGTGATGTGGTTGGATATTATTAATTTATTATACAAACTTTGTTATTACAATAGTCTGAATCTTTGAATAAAACCCATAGGAAGACGTGAGCACTAAAAATACAGTTTGGACGACTTGTAATCTGTTTGGCATGTTCTCTTTTTAACAAAATATTATATTTGTCCAGTTCTACCCATTTACGACTTAACATACTTAAAACAACCCATTCATATGTAAACGGGTTAAAATTGCCACCTACAATATGTTTTTTTTTGACATTATCAGTTTTCTATGACTCTGGAACCATATGTTTGACCTTTTTTCTACTTAACTCAGGAAAAAAGGGTAGTGATGATCTTTTCGACAAGCTGGATACAAGTAAACTGAACGCTCATCTAAAGGAACTCATGCCTGGCCTTACAGCAAAAGTTTTTCGTACTTATAATGCATCCTACACTTTGGATGATATGGTAAGATGCATGACATTTTTAATGCTCACTGTCCCGTGAAAACTGCAAATCTTTTATTTTAGTATTTTCTGCAAATGTTGCATCATTTTATTTTGAGGAATGTATGAAATTACATTTGCATCCCTTGTCATCATTACAGAAACTCGTGATATTTATTTGATATACAAGATTCCCTGTTTCTGTATTTGACAAATAGTCAAACACTTTCTAAAACTATGTGCTTAAACATTGCAATATCCTTGATAGGAGTAGTGGAGTACTTGACTTGTTTTAGTTAGCAGCTTTAAACCAAAGTCAATCTGTTAGTCCAATATGACTTTTATGTGACAAAAGAGAGAATTTTAAACTTCATAATCAATAATCTTGGTTTTAGAGAAGTTGTAAACTATATCAAAAGCTATAAGCCTATATAACATGTCTAACAGTTTTAACAATAGATAATCTCGGAGTAAAAGATTTAAGTATATTTATCTGAACTATTAAAGTAATAATAAATTCTCAAGTCTAAGTAATGGCCACAGCAGGCAAGCAAATAGTTGTAGCCACGAACTTTATACTTTTTTTTGTCTGATTGCAGTTGAGTAAGGAAACAAAGGGTGGAAATCTTGCTGAAAATATAGTCGTTTACCAGCATGCTAATAAGGAGGTAATGTTCTGCAACTTTCTTGAGACTTTATTCTTCATCTGATTAAGATTGTCAATATGACTTGCTTACTGATTTTCGCAGGTCGCAATAATATGTAATCATCAACGTAGTGTTTCAAAGTCTCATAGTGCACAAATGACGAGGTTAAATGAGAAGATAGATGAATTAAAGGTAACGTATTTGGAATTCATTTTTTTGCCCTGTTGCAGCTTTCATAGGCTGTCACAAGTTTGGACCATATCATCTAACCTTATGGGCATTATTCTCATTTATAGGGTGTTATAAAAGAACTGGAAACTGATTTGGCTCGTTCAAAGAAAGGGAAACCTCCATTAAATAACTCTGATGGAAAACCAAAGAGGAACTTGAACCCTGAAGCGTAATATCACTTATCTTCTTGCATTTTGATGCCAAAGATACGTTCCTTCTCTTGACAGTTAATTTAGTTTTTTGAAACATTATGCAGGCTAGAGAAGAAGATAGCTCAAACTAATGCAAAAATTGAGAAGATAGAACGTGACAGAGAAACCAAGGAAGATTTAAAAACGGTAGCATTGGGCACGTCAAGAATTAACTACCTTGATCCTAGGATAACTGTGGCATGGTGTAAGCGACATGAAGTTCCCATTGAGAAGGTAAGAAAATACCTTCTCAACATTTTTACGTCTATATTTCTTTCAGCTAGCAATTTCCAACAATTTACCGAATTTTATCTCTTCGAGTCCAACAAACTAATAAAAATAGTTAGCTAGTAACAAAAACAGATCAAATTTCATCTAAAGTGTATTCTTAATTTCTTAGTGCATTTGACACCTTCTTAAGGTTAATCTAATTATTTTCATGAATGTGGTGCAGATCTTTAACAAGTCGCTGCTAGCGAAGTTTGCTTGGTCACTGGATGTAGATCCTAGTTTCAGATTTTGATTTTGATAGTTTTAGCAGAGGGGAGGAACCTACCAAACTAACAAAAAGAGGTCGCAAAATGATCTCCGTCCTTTGTTACATCTTTTGATTTTCTTTATAGCAGCTGGTGCTAGTGCTGACCGATCATGTTTTAACCATGTTTAGTGGATCAATCATGATAAGCTTTCTCTTGCGACTGTTTTCTAATTCTTACACAAACAATAGTTTTGCTGTTTTTTTTTCTTTTTCTTTTTTTTTTGAATCATGCCTCACCGTTATAGTTTCTTTCTGACTAGATTGACATAATTTAGGCTGACCTAAATACCATACAAATACTCATTTAGTTTTTAACAAACAAATAAAGCCAATTTTGAATCTAGATTGGGTATATTATGCGAATTTTACAAGTATCTCACTAATCTCCTATATATTGTTAGTAGTTGTTTAAGAAAAAAATGTATATTACACATAACGCATTTGGTTTATTGGTATGTGAGTGCCTACTGACCAAAAGGTTGTGGGCTCAAGTCTCGTTGAAGATATTCGTGAGATAGGGTGGTTAGGATTGCCGTTTAAAAAGAACAAAACAATGACAATCAAACAGATAAAAGGTTATGCAAACAAATTCATATCACTTGTAAGTTGAGATTAAAAACACCTTATTTACTTCTGTTTAACCGCCCTTACTATTATTAAACACATTATAAATTTGATAGCTAATCAAAAATTGTATTTTTTTTCTTTTTTTTAATTATTATTTTTTTAACAAAAACTTGTAAGTAACTAGGTGGATATTATGTTTATTATTTGGAACCTTTTTTACTTTATTTGAGTCCCATCACTTCTTATTTTATTTTATTATTCAATTTTTTAAATAATATAAAATCATTTTATTCAAATAAAAATGTAAATAATATTTTTTATTAAAAAAAAAATAATAAAAAAACTTGACTGATAAGGTAGAAAAACCTCACCAATATTAAAATTTGATCCAAATTCAACCCAATTCCAGCCCACTTTCCATTCCACTTGGACCCAATTTTTCTTTTCTTAAAAAAAAAAAAAAAAAAAAAAAAACCCTGCACACACACATATTCACACACAGTTACACAATATAAATCAAAAAAAGAAAACAAAAGAAAAATAAATCACAACCACTGACACAAAGAACGATAGTTTCCTTCGTTGTGCAGACGACGAACGAACAAACAACGAACAGTGGCGAGAGCTCTTGGCTTGGCGGCTAGGTTATGGCGAGGCACAACGAGTTTCACGTAGGACCGGCGAATTGCTCATCGTTGCCATACCTTAAGCTCTTAGGGGTACAACTTTTCTAGTGGTTTCACAACAATGCAATATTCACAAACATATAGAGTTTTATTTATATGCTTTTATGATTAATTAAAGGTGTTATCTTTCTTGTGGGTTGATAATGATAAAGAACCGAAACATTTAATCATACTACTGATTTAATCCTTACCTTCTTTTTAAGTAATGCTCTATTCATATATAGATTCTTGCAAAATGTTGATAATCGACAATGTTGATGAGCTTACACAACTGTAAAACTAAGAGAGCTAGAAATATATCGCTCATAGTTTTCAAATTCTTCTTTGTCAAGAAAAAGGATGAAAATGCAAAAGCCAATTTCAACCATTCATATATATGGTTCCAAATGGGTTTCTGTTTGTGATATTGTTCTAGTCGGATTAACCTTCCCAGTATGGTGAAGATAATCAGTGTAGCAGGATATTACTTACAATCGTGTTATCACTTTTCAAAAGAAACTATTCGAACATAATGCTACCAATATCTCTTTATGATAAGACTAAGCGTAATGTTTTTTATTTCAGCACAAAATAGGAACACTTTTCGCTAAGTTTTTAGCGTTTTCTCTGTGTTTCTGAACCCCAGCTTTCCCGACTCTAAGTTTTCTTTTTACACAAGAACAATGCCTTTGACCTTTCATTACTTCTCAAGTAATCATTTGTACTTCTGATAAGATTCAAACTATGAAAAGTATTTTTAAATGAAAGTAGATTCAAACACCTTTCCGTCGATAGGTAGCATGACTTCTAACGAGCCACGGTTGATTTTATACAAAATAATGAAAACGAAAAAAATATAAAAAATGGCATACGGCATATGGTTTTATGCTTATGGGCATACAACCATATGGTTTGAACAGAAAGTTTGTGAAAACCACTGGTATAGCATACGGCTTTACGCTCAAAAGCGTACAACCGTATGGTTTGGTCAGAAATTGGATTTCCATAGCATACGACTTTATGCTCATACGCGTATGGCTTTATGCCCCTGTATCATTTGCTGTAAAAAAACACTTTACACATTTTCCAAAAAACGAACTTCCCGAACACGACATCACATGAAATACTTTCAAACTTCATATATTTCATTAACAGGAACACATTTAGTCTCGACGACCCACATACACATATTTACTGGGTTCATCAAACACCCGTTTCAACCCACTTTACATACAACTCTTGTTCCAAAACAATACATGATTTTATAATAATAGAAATACCACTTGACACTTTAAAGACACCATTTTAAAAACATATACATCAACTTTGGGGGTTCAACTTTGATTGAGCTTGGCATCCTACTTATGCTCACACGCATAATCAATACTTCCAACCCATGCCTAATCCTAAGTCCTTACCAAGGCCTTCTTCACATAAGAACCTTCAAAAAAGGTCAAAAACTAAACCGTAAACAAAAACGCTGTAGAACCGTAGGGGGGGGGGTGAATACAGTTTCTTCGGTCTTTTAGATGTTTAAAAAAACTTTAAGCCAAGAGAACACCAAGTGGTTGTATAATAATCCAACAACCACTAACACAACCAAAGTATATAAATCAAGTAAGAACACAACGATATATACTGGTTCGGGATGGAGGGTTTATACCATCCGTACGTCCAGTTTCGAATCCGTGACTCCGATACTATTCACTAGTATAATCCTTTCGGTGGACTACAAACCATTACAATTCACTCCACCGATATTCACCAATATCGATGCTCACAAAGAAGGAGTTACTCCCACGGTATTCCGCCCTCGGAAACCACCCAAAAGAATCTCGCGATTCGACTTCACCTAAGGGTCACCAAGACCACTACCAAGACTTCCCACCGGAAGTATCAAACCCCAATTAGATCCCCAATGATTTAAGCTTGGTCACCAAGACACAAGACTTCCCTTACAAACAATTTGAATGAATGAAAAAGTGTTTGTTCAACCAAGCCCTAACCTAACTTAGAGACTCGATTGAAATAGAAAGGGTATAAGGAAGAAGACCCTCGACACAATCACAAGAGTGGATTAAGTTCTTGTGATTCTTCCCTTGCAAGGAGATGTGTTCTTTCAAAGATGTTAGAGTGAGAATCAAGAACACAAGATTAGAGATGGAGATATTTGAGAGTGTTTAGAGAGAAAGAATATAGAGAGAAAGAATAATGGCAAGGGGTGAGGAATACAAGAGGCAAGGGTGGTATTTATAGGCCAAGAACCCAAACTTGGGAAATTTTACCGAGGCCGGCACGTCACCCACGCGTCAGCGCGTGGGCAGCGCACCAGGCTTCTGTTAGATTTTCCCAAAATCTTGGGTTAAGGCCTTGTAAATACTTTACCTTGCTAAACCCCCAATTGTACTTCACACTAAAACTTAACATTAATCAATCTAAGGTTTACAAACTCAAGTAGCCAATTTGAAAAACATTTGTGAAGTGTTTAAAGAGAAAAAAAATTACCAAGGGTATAAAGTGTAGATAGGGTAATTTGGAAGGGGTAGAAATGTTATTCCTCACATGGCATAGAAAAGAGAGAAAGAATATGCCAAGGTATATTCCATCCTTGGGGGGAAAGTGTAGGATGGATGGTTGAGATGAGATGGTTTGAATTTGATGGTTGAGATCAAAGGAGCCGATGTTTGGATTTCAAATAATTGGCATATGGGGAAAATGGAGGGTTGAGATGTGTTTATTTGAAATAGATGGCTAGGATCAAAGGGAGCCTATGTTTGGATAAAGAAGGGATATTCCAAAGGAATATGCTTTGCTTGGGGGAAAATGGTGAATCAATGGTTGAGATGGTTTTGGTTTGAAATAGATGGCTTGGATTAAACACATGTAATGGTATAGAGAGGAGAGTGGATGGATGGTTGAGATGTGTTCTAGTTTGAATTGGATGGTGGAGATCAAAGGGAGCCTCCTTTGGTTTTCAAATAATTCCCATGTGTTGAATATGAAGGGTTAAGATGTGTTGTAAGGGAATGGATGGTTGAGATGTAGAGTGTGTAAGGGAATATGTAAGAGTGTAAGAGATTGTGTAAGAGAATATATGATTTGGATATGATTGGATATGGTGGTATTTGTCTTTTTGTAGAAATGAGATTAAGAGAAGATTAAGAAGTAATCTAATTGTCATTAAGAAGAAAAGGTTTAGACAATTAAGATTATAAGTTAAGAAATTCATAGGTTACTTATAAGTTCAAGTAACACAACGTCGAGAATCCATAGGTTCATATCTCGTGATTTTCCATGACTCGACGTTCTCAACTAATACCTTGGTTCAAACAAGTTAAGTGCTTTGCCTTGATGTAAAGCATAACCCAAGTGGGAAAGGATTCGTTTACGCAAAGTGACCTTTGACTTAGTTTGACCAATAAGGGAGTAAACCCATTACGTAATTTGAGAAGACGTAAGCACGGGATATGAGCATATGGATGCTTTCACATGATGTTACATGAAGTATATAAGCTCCCTAAGTTTAGAAAAGCCTTGGCTAGAGGCGATAGTTAGAAAACATGAGTTGGCGTTTTCCCGTAAGCGGGTGTTTTAAAAGTAGGATCTCTCAAGTCTCTAAAGTCGTTTCGAGTGTTCTCAATTAAGCACATAACATATTCATACCTGTATTGAAACATCCAAATTTGTCGGGTAAGGGGAAAGCCGACTTTCAAATTTTTCTCGGAACCATACAGTGTCCTGGCGCGTCACCCACGCGTTGACGCACGGGCAGCGCGCCAGGAGCAGATATGGGATCCGGGGAATTTGGCTAACGTTTGTTATTTTATGTGTTTCGATGGTTTATTTTTCATCATTAAAACATAAAGAGATCTTGATCATGTTGCCTCAACAATCTCCCCCTTTTTGATGATGACAAATAAAAACCGAAAGCAAATAAAATTACAAAACTTAGCGAAGACAAAGCGCGCCTTTGGTGTAGCTTGTGTCTTGACCTTTGCCTTGTAATTTGGTGAAGCCTTTAACATTTCTTGAATGGTCTTCACACTCTTGCTTTCTTTCTCCCCCTTTTGTCAAATCAAAATGGTGGGATAAATGAGCTAGCTTGTATGTGCACCCGAATGTGCTCCCCCTTGAACATAGCTCCCCCTAGATCGTTGCTCCCGCTTGTTTTAAGGTGGGGATCCATGGGACAAGAGCCTCACCTTTTCGGTGGCCTAGCTACACATAGAAATTACAACATGCAACAAACAAGAAATCGTCACATGTGAAAGTTCCAAAAATAGGTTAGGTTACCATTTGGAAACTTGCAACATAGGTTAGTCCACAATAATATGACAAATTATATAAGTTCCAAAAGATTGCATTTCATTCCAAGCATACATGAACAAAATATGCTACACATTTTATTATACAAGAACTATCCTAGTACTTTATCTAAAAGCACTATACTAGTACTTGAAGGCAACATAAAAGTGTGATGTCTAGATTCCTAGGTTTATGCCTAGGTTGAACTCTTCTTTCACCATCTTCCCTATCCCTTTCACCTTATCATCTTCCAACTTCCTATTCATCTTGGACATAGTGGTTAGCAATTCCATGATTCCTTCATGAATGGATAAGAGCATCACCCTAAACTCAATCCTTGATTCTTTGAGAGCATTGACCATGTGTGCGGTGTTTTCACAACAAATGGAGTACTCATCTTCACACAACCTTGGACTTAATGGTTCCTTAATTAAGTCCCACACTTCACTTTCCGCAAATGTCCTTAACTCATACTCAAACTTAATCCTATCATCACCTTCCTTTTTCATCATATCCATGAATGACCTTTTCAATCTCTTAGAGCTCTCCGGGTTTTGATTTCCTTGATTATTGTTAACGGACCCTTCCGAAAGAGACATGATTCCTATTGTGAGAGTTATTTTCTAAGGTATGGTGGAGGATTTTATGTGTTTTATGAAAGATCCTTGGAGATTTTAAAGAGGATGAAGATGTGAGGGGAAGGTTGTAAGGTTAATATACAAAGATTAATATAAAAGGTTGTATGGTTATTTGAGACAAGTATGAGTTGATGGATCATTATTAGAGATTTGTACTTAAGATTCTTCCACCATTTCCTATTTACCATTTACATCCTCATCATCTTCTAGTAATCTCATTCCTAATCCTAATCTTATATAATTAAATTGATCTTTATCTAAGGGTTTTGCTAGAATCTTGGAGATGTTGTCATCACAAGGAATTTTCTCTATGGTGATATGGTTCTTAGTGATGTTGTCTTTTAGAAAGTGATGTCTAGTTTCAATGTGTTTCGTGCGAGGGTAATCAATTGGGCTTGAATTTAGATTGATAGAACACGTATCGTCACATAGTATAGGTACTTCATTTAACATGACGTCATAATCAACAAACGCTTGCTTCATCCATAACTCTTGTTGGCAAGCCCTTCCGGCCGCAACGTAATCGGATTCCGTTATGGAGTTGGCGAAGGAAGTTTGTTTCTTAGAGAACCATGATGTTAAACAAGCACCTACAAATGTGCATATTCCACTAGTGCTTTTCATATCAACTAAATCTCCCGCATGATCCGAGTTGGCATAAACCAATACTTTTACCCCCGAATCCTTTGGATACCAAAGACCTAGATGTTGAGTTCCCTTAATATACCTAAATATTCTTTTAACGACCTCTAAGTGGGAAATTTTAGGATTTTCTTGAAACCTAGCGAAAAGGCAAACACTGAACATTATATCAGGCCTACTTGCCATTAGGTAGAGCAAACTTCCTATCATGCCCCTATACTTAGTACTATCAACGGATTTGTTGTCTTTTTCTAGGGTGAGAGCTCTTTTTCTAGAGATAGGGGTTTTTGTAGCCTTAGAATTTTCCAAGCCAAACTTCTTAAGCATTTCACCAATATACTTAGATTGATTGAAAAATATCCCATCACTTAATTGTTTGATTTGTAATCCTAGAAAGAAACTAAGTTCACCCATCATGCTCATTTCGAATTCATTATGCATTAAGTTTGCAAATTCATCGCAAAGCGATTGGCATGTTGACCCAAAAATGATATCATCTACATAGATTTGAATAATAATAAGATGCTTTCTTTTTGTTTTAGTAACAAAGTATTATCTACCATACCCATTTTATACTCATTAAGCAAGAGAAAAGATTGCAACCTATCATACCAAGCTTTAGGAGCTTGTTTAAGTCCATACTAGGCCTTTTTGAGCTTATAAATGTGATTAGGTTTTTGAAAATCAATAAAACCGGGACGTTGTGCAATATACACTTCCTCTTCGATGACTCCATTTAAAAATGCACTTTTTACATCCATTTGAAAAACTTTAAAATTATGACTACAAGCATAAGCAAGCAAAATTCTTATAGATTCTAATCGTGCAACGGGTGCGTATGTTTCATCATAATCAATACCTTCTTGTTGGTTATAACCTTGTGCTACTAGCCTAGCCTTGTTCCTATATACTACACCATTTTCATCAAGTTTATTTTTAAAGACCACTTCGTTCCTATAATAGTGTAACCACTAGGATATGGAACTAAAATCCATACATCGTTTCTTAAAAATTGATCTAGTTCTTCTTGCATTGCCATGACCCAATTTTCATCTTTTATGGCATCCTTAATATTTTTAGGTCCTATGGTTGATACAAATGCAAAGTCATTGCTTTTGTCTTGGGCATGTGACCTAAGGGTTCTTTCATCTAATTCTCCTATGACTTGATCTATGGGGTGATCTCTAACTTCCTTAATGTTTTCCACTCTAGGTAGTATTTCCTCTAGATCATTATAAGACAATTCTATCTTATTTTGACATGCATCTTCTTCTATGATGTCATCATCAAGTAAAGGCAATGTTCTAGATTTTGGAGGAGTTTCGTCAAAGGTTACATTATACAATTCTTCAACTTTTAAAGTTTCTTTGTTAAGCACAATGTAAGTCTTTGATGTTAGTGAATATCCTAGAAAGATCCCATTAAAATTACTAGTATTGTTAGAGTTTTCTAATGAGTTGGAGATTAAGCATTTACAACCAAAAACTCTAAAGTATTCTAGGGATGGTCTTTTGCCTCTAAGAATCTCTTAAGGTGTTTTATTAATGATTTTTCTAATCAAGACCCTATTAAGTATGTAAGATGCGGTTTCTACGGCATGACACCAAAACTTTTGAGGTATGGATTGTTCATTTAACATAGTGCGACTCATCTCTTGTAACGTTCGGTTCTTCCTTTCAACTACCCCGTTAGATTGAGGAGTGCGAGGAGCCGAAAAGTTATGAGATATTCCATGTTTATCACAAAAGACTCCAAATTGAATTTCATTATCAAATTCTCTACCATGATCCGTTCGAATTGAGACAATTGAACAACCAAGTAGGTTTTGCAAATTTTTCCCTAAGACTTTGAATTTATTAAATGCTTCATTTTTATTTTTTAGAAATAGTGTCCAAGTGAATCTTGACTAGTCATCCACTATTACCAAAGTGTAGAATTTTCCTCCATAGCTTTGAATAGCGGATGGTCCAAACAAGTCCATATGTAATAGTTCTAAAACTCTTGATGTAGAAATCATGTTTATAAGCTTATGACTTGCATGGACTTGTTTACCAACTTTACATGCATCACAAAAATGATTATCAAATTTTTCTTTAGGTAATTTCCTAACTAATTCCTTAGATGCAATGTTGTGGATTAATCGCATGTCAGCATGACCTAATCTCCTATGCCAAAGATTCGAATTATCTACAATGGATGCAAGATTTATATTGAGGTTGCAAGACACATTACCTAGTTTTGTATCCTTTTCCTTAGAGATGATTTCAAGTATGGTATGCTTACAGTCAACATCTTCACTAGGTTGAGATCTTGAAAGTGGCTTCTCCTTAAAGCATACCTCATGAGACTCAATCGCCATAAGACATGTTGCTTCCTTGTTTGCTTGATTGCCATCTTCATCGTCACTCCATACATCACCAACAAACGCTTTGTAATGTAGAGGATTTGGACAATCACTAATGAAGTGATCCTTTTAACCACAATTGAAGCATCCATCATCACGCTTTGAGCCTTGACCATCCTTGTTTCTATGATCATTAGTACGGTTACCAAGCCGATTCCTTCGTTGAAAATTTCCACCTCTTCTAAAAAACTTTCTAAAGTTCTTAGCCATGAGGTTGAATTCTTCATTGTTCATCTCTTCTTCATCACTTTCTTCAAAGCTACCACCAACTTCACTTGTATGACTTTTAGTGACTTTAGCTTTAAGTGCTAAAGACTTTACATTTTCCTTTTTGTTTTTGGTCATAACTTTGTCACTTTCAAGAATCATTTCATAAACTTTGAGATTCCAGATAAGCTCATCTAGAGGAAGCTCCGCTAAGTTCTTTGCTTCTTCAATAGCCGTAACCTTAGGTCGCCACTTCACCGGAAGAGCACGAAGGAATTTTCTAACATGATTCTTGTTGTAAAAGCTAGGATCCAATGCCGTGAGGCTTGTGATAATAGAATTGAACCGTGTATAACCATTGTCAATAGTTTCTTCTTCCAAGATTACAAACTTCTCATATTGTTGAATGAGTAAGTCAATCTTGCAATCCTTAACTTGTGAATTTCCTTGATGAGTGATGATGAGAGAATGCCAAATCTCCTTGGCGGTTTTGCACACATGGACTCTCTCGAACTCCCTTCGAGGTAGAGCGTTGTAGATCATGATCTTAGCCTCTTGATTTTTGATAATCTTCTTCTTCTCATCTTCTTTGAGTTCCGAATATGACTTCTCAACCATTAACTTGGTTTCCGGGTCAAGCATCATGAATACGAAGTCTCCATTTTGAATGACCTCCCACAAGTCAAGGTCCTTGGACCTAACATAGGTTTCAAACCGGGTTTTCCAAAGACAAAACCCATCGGTTTTTAGCAAAGGTGGTGTTGGGATCATAGTTTTCACTATTTTATCAAGTCTCGGTCATTTGTAATGATGTTAGGTTGCTTAACTATTATTTACTTTCATTTACTAAATGTATTAAGTTTACTAGGCTTAAGGTATGTAATCCATGGGCCTCAAAGCCCACGAAATGATGAAAGGAAGGAGAGGGAGTGTTGCCCTAGCTCCTTCCCTATATATAGAAGCCTTAGGTCATTTGTAAACTTGGTTGGTTATTTGAATATCTTTGTGAAACTCTTGTTCTTACATTTCTCTCATTTTTCTTATAATCAACCATCTCTCATTCTCATCTATTTTCTTTCAATATCATACTTGTGTTTACTAAATGGTGACCTAACAAGTGGTATCATTCGCCTAATAGAGATTGAAGTGTGTTTCTTGGTTTTAACGTGGGTACTTGGTGCTTATTCTTCATCTTTTTGCATTTTTCTTTGTTTCTTTCACTCAAATCTTGAAGCTTGGACAAGTTTCAAGGTTGATATAGTGATTTGAAGCTTAGTTTTTGCATAAAGTTGTGATTTTTAAGGTTTTTTTTTAAGGTTTTGTAGCTTCTTTGATATTGGAAAACTAGTTTTTGGTAGCAAAATCTTCAATAGTTAGTGTTTTCTAAGTATTGGTGAAGTTATTTGATCAAAAGTACCTTATTTCTAAGCATTTTTTCTTCAAAAATTTGAGATTTTTCAAGTTTCTGACCTGTTTACGCGTAACTTTAGTGAACAGTACGATTATAAAGCTGTAAACAATACTTTTTGTCCTTTCTACGAGTAACTTTTGGCTAAAACCCTTTTCTTACGAGTAACATAGGTCAAAACCCTGTTTTTACGAGTAACTTTGAGTTCCTACGCCTAATTCTTACGCATAAGTGACTTCCTACGCATAAGTACTACGCATAAGTGATTCATACGCCTAATTCTTATGCATAAGATTACCTCTTACGCATAAGATTTTATCTTACGCGTAAGTTTCAGTATTCTACGCATAACTTCATACCAAGGTCTTCTCTTCGTGCAATGGTGACTCAGTACTTCCCTAGCTTGGATAAGTTAGTGGAATACTTCGACTAAGGATATCTTTCACGCTTGGATAAGTTTGAAAGATTTGTTTGGTTGTTTAGCCTTACGCATAAGTCTAAACTTACGCATAAGCCAAAGCTTACGCGTAAAGAGAAAACTTACGCATAAACTCTTTGTTTACGCATAAACTACTCTTTACGCATAACCTAAAGTTTACGCGTAAGATTATTGTTACGCGTAAGAATCCAACTTACCCCAGGGATTTTGAACTTAACCAAAGGAACGTGCATTTCAATCTTCTACAAAGATCCATCATTCACACAAGTCCCTTTCTCATATCTTCTAAGTTATAGTCAAAAAAAAAAAAAAAAAAAAAGTTTTTTGGCGGGAAAATTTGAGTAAAATTTAATTTTTACTGGAGAATAAACGTTCAATTTTTACGCGAAATTTAAATTTTGGTATAACAGTGAAAATTTTGGCCCAAAATTCAAATTTTTAGGCCAAAATTCAAATTTTTTCGGTAAAATTTGGCGGCAAAATTTTAAAACTCAAATTTTTTCTATAACCTTAGAAATGCATGTTATAGTGATTTTTAAAATTTTGGAAGAGAAAAAAAATTTTCAAATTATTTTGGAGGGAAAACCAGAAATCACTATTTCGACCTTGAGTGTGACATTTTGTTTGATTATTTCGATTACATCGCAACAATCAAGGGGGAGGGCAATGTCATCTACAACGTCTCAATCACCTTCTTCCAATTACCTTCCTCACCAATATTCTCATCAGCAACAGTCATCAACAACTGTACCTTCTTCCAACTACATTCCTCACCAATATTCTCATCAGCAACAGTATCATCAACAACAAAGTCACAGCACCCTCATTCGTCATGTTTTGCTCTTTGGCAATGTATCAAGGCCTCCAATGTTGCTACCAGGAACGTATACTGATTGGAAACGGAGATTTCTACAATGGCTCACAGATCGTCCTGAGGCAGATCTCATGCTTAAATCCATACAAGATGGTCCACACAAAATGATATTTCTTGCTGAGTCAACAGGGATTATCAGACTGCAAACTGATGAAGATTTGAATGCTAATGAACTTGCTCAGTATGATGCTGACCAACAAGCTGCATGGTTCATGACACTAGCCCTTCCCAACTCAATTTACATGAATATGGACTTTGAAGCCAGTGCTTATGAAATGTGGAAATATCTTGAAGCTATGCATCATACAGAAGAACTTCATCACATCAGAATGAAGCAAATTCTTGAATCTTGTTTAAGCGTGAATCCTCTGAAGACCATTCTCCCTGCTCCACCATCTCTAGCTGTTGACCATGGATCCTTAATTTACACTCCAAATGGTCTCTTCTTCATTCCTCCAGATGCACCTGAGCATATCTTCATTCCACAGTACCATCCTGCAACACTAAATAATCATATGCAATCACTTTTGCAAAATCTTGTAAAGCTTGGACAAGTATCTACTGATAAAGGCAAATGCATGATGACTTCAACTTATGAATGCTTCAACACAATGAAAGATACTGATGATGAAGAAGATCTTATCGAACCAAGCATGGCATTTTTGGCATATACGGAAAATATTGCAGATGTGGAAACTCAAGATTATGATTCAACTCCACTCTTTGACGATAATGTTGAATACAATGCCACACTTAGTCAAATGGAAGTTGAAGGGGGTAATCTCAATGTAGTTTTGCAAAGTGTCATGGGAGTTATTCCTTCTGATGATGAATATGCAGATTTGGAATCCAATACAGCAGATTTGGAAATCGATACAGCAGATGTGATGTTAATGGCAAACATGCAGGAATCTCACATGAATAATACAAGCCCAGAGCATGATTATGATGATTCTGAAGATCCAATTGTGAGATTAAACAAAGAGAAAATGTATCAATCAAGGTCTCTAATGCATGAACAAAGTCACAGCTTCATCCTCTTAGATTTCATACAATTTATAAGTCAGGCTGTATCTAATTCCCGAAATCTCCGAAATCGAGCTGTCAAACAAGGTGAAAGAATTGTGATACAAGGAAGCAATACTCAAAGGTTGGTTGGGAATGGTGAGAATACTGCAGATGTCGCTAATGCAGGCAATGAGGTGAAAGTATTGGATAAACATGATAACAACAGCAGATTGGGGAATGATACAGATGCAGATTGTGCAGAGATCAGACCCTTCTATGACTCAGAGCCCAACTTTGACAGAGGACAGATGGATGAGGAAGATGTCATACCCATCTATGACAAAGAACCGAACTTTGACAAAGAGCAAATGGTTGAGGTACAATCTACTGTAGATCATATTATGCCTGCAAATGAGAAACAACAATCTGAGCAACCTAACTTCAGTAATGAAGGAGAGGTTGACCAGGATGTTGTACAATTTCTTGACAAATGTTCTGAGTCTGAGTCCTTGCCTGTTAATCTAATAACTGAAACATCATACCAGACTCTTGAATCTAAAAATATTCTTCTCAAAAAGACCATTGCCCAGTGTCATAAAGATTTTTCAAAACTAGAGGCACATTGCATCTCACTTGAACTTCAATTGCAAGACGAATCTCTAAATTCGGGCAACAATGGTCAATTTTTGAATGAACAAAGAAAACGTGTGGATACATTAGTTAAAGAAAATGAGCTTTTAAAAGGTCAAAGTCAAGAAAAGGTGTTTGCACATGCTGCATTACAAAACAAATTAAGAAGACTGACTGGCCAGAGTATGGATACTAAGTTTGCAAAACCATCAATCTTGGGGAAACCGCCTTCTCAAACAATAAAAAAACAATCAGTGGTTAGACAACCGACTGCATTTAAATCTGAACGACCTAAAATTTCAAAACCTCAGTTTGCCTCCCAAGTTGTTGTGAAAAACAATTTGACAAAACCAGTCACTCCACATTCTTGGCCTAAGGAAAATGCATCTGTGTCTGCTAAATCTCAACACGTGATTATACGTGGCTCTTCTAGGATTAGTTCGAAAACAGTGTCTAAAACGAGCATTAAAAGTAAAGAGTTTTATGGCAAATATGACATGTACAAGAACTATGATCTAG
Source organism: Artemisia argyi (assembly GCA_030686995.1). Lineage (NCBI taxonomy): Eukaryota > Viridiplantae > Streptophyta > Magnoliopsida > Asterales > Asteraceae > Artemisia > Artemisia argyi. The sequence goes on from CM060685.1 coordinate 108,543,883, forward strand.
AAAAGGCTAGGAAAAAGGCGCTACTTCAAAAGGATGGAATTCTAGGTTTGTGGAGCCTTCCAATGTAGTGCAAAACACTGCTAGTAGTAGCAAACCAAAACCTAGGAGTTCTCAACAAACTAATAGGAATTGGCTAGCATCTAAGAGTAGTTGCGAAAATAATCATGATGTCTGTGCTTTAAAATATCTTCAAAAGAGAAATTCACTTGAAAAGGCTCAATCGACTAAGACAAACAAACCCGTTGAACCAAATGTCATAAGTCAGAAACCTAAGAAGTGGATCAATATAGGACGTAGGTTTTCTCAACGAAGTGATGCTCCCACATTTCATTCCACTGCATCTAAAAGGAAAACATCTCCTAGATCTAACATTAGGTGGGTACCTACAGGTAGAATTTTCAAATCGATTGGTCTTAGGTGGATTCCTACAGGAAAGATTTTAGACATTTGCACCAAAACTAATGTGAACTCCACTATATCTACCCTTGAGACAAGAAGGAAAACCGTCGGAATTGTGTGTTCGAGTGTCAAGAAGATAATTGACACTACATCTTTATGCTTCTAACATCTGGAACCCAGTTTCTCTTGGGGATCTGTGCTCTCTGTTTTTCTTGTCTCTTCTTTCTTTCTTTGCAGATATTACAGGAATGGCTTCGGAACAAATCAATTTCGGACCCGTGCTTAATGTTATGGTTTCTAAGCACAACAGCTTAGGACCCGCAACCAACCGTTTAAAAGCACATCAACAATGGCTTCTGAGCAACACAACTTAGGACCCGAATTCAATCGTCTTAACTCTCCGGAATCTTCGGCTGAACCATTGCCACTCAACCGCAAAGAATTAGAAACCTTGTTTGCTCCACTATTTGATGACACAATTGAATACCGTCCTACTGAGGTCTCACCTAATTTCGCTGCTCAACTTGACAACATTCCAGTACCAGACTCACCTCAATAAACAACTACATGTGTTGCAAGAGACGGTCCTCCAATTGTATCAAAATCTACAGCTGAACAAACTGGTTCTACTTCCCACCATCCAGCTGAAGATCCAACACCACAATCAGTTCCACAACCCACAGAGCATGATCCTGATGCGTTCTTTAACCCGTTTGCACCAGCTCCTACAGTTCCTGATATAGCTGAGTCGTCAACACGCAATTTGGATCCTGCTAACATGCGAGATACTTATCAACTACACCCTTCAACACACAAATGGACTCGAGACCATCCACTAGTTCATATTATTGGCCATCCAGACGCACCTGTCATGACAAGACAACGACTTCACACTGATGGAGAAACTTGTATCTATGCACTCACAGTTTGTCACGAAGAACCTAAGAACATTAAAGAAGCAATGACTTATGACAACTGGATTGAATCTATGCAAGAGGAATTTCAACAATTCATAAGATTAGAAGTCTGGGAATTAGTTGAAAGACCTGACGGAGTCTTTGTCATCGGGTTAAAATGGATCTGGAAGAATAAGCTTGATGCAGAAGGGACTGTCATACGTAACAAATCACGTCTGGTAGCGAAAGGATACTCCCAACTAGAAGGACTTGATTTTGCAGAATCCTTTGCTCCAGTGGCTAGACATGAAGCTGTTCGGATCTTTTTGGCCTATGCTGCACACAGGAACATGGTTGTTTACCAAATGGATGTGAAAACCGCATTTCTTAATGGAGAACTACGTGAAGAAGTGTATGTGAGCCAACCAGACGGCTTCGTTGATCCTGAGCGTCCTAATCACGTTTACCGACTCAAAAAGGCACTCTACGGACTTAAGCAAGCCCTACGGGCGTGGTATGACAAACTGTCCACTTTCTTGCTGGCCAATAAATTTTCTAAAGGATCGGTGGATCCAACACTATTTACAAAAACCTACGGGGAGGACTTACTTGTTGTTCAAATATATGTCGATGACATTATTTTTGCCTCAACAAAAAGAAGTTACTCTAATGATTTTGCAAAATTAATGAAAGATAATTTTGAAATGTCCATAATGGGTGAACTTTCGTTCTTTCTAGGACTACAAGTTCATCAATCACCCCGTGGAATTTTTATAAATCAGTCAAAATATGCTCTTGAAATATTAAAGAAACATGGAATGATGAGTTGTGATACTTATAATACACCAATGGGCTATACCACAAAACTAGATGCTGATTTACATGGGACTCCTGTTGACCCTACCAAATACCGCAATATGATTGGGTCACTCATGTATCTCACAGCTAGTAGACCTGATATAGTATTTGCTGTCTATATGTGCTCTCGTTATCAGTCCAAACCAACTGAAAAACACCTCAGCGAGGTCAAAAGAATCCTTCGATACATAAAGGGAACCATTCACTTGGGAATCTGGTATCCGAAGGATTCTGGTTTTGAACTAATCGCTTTTTCAGATGCTGACCATACAGGATGTTTAGACACACGCAAAAGTACATCTGGTGGATTACAATTTCTCGGAGACAAACTTGTGTCATGGCAATCTAAGAAGCAGGACTGCACATCACTGTCGTCAAAAGAATCTGAATATGTTGCTATGTCTGCTTGTTGTGCTCAAGTCATCTGGATGAGATCACAACTTAAGGATTATGGCTACCTATTCAACAAGATTCCTATCTACTGTGATTCCAAGAGTGCAATTGCTATCTCCTGCAACACAGTACATCATTACAAATCAAAATACATCGATCTCCGATATCACTTCATCAAAGAGCATGTGGAAAAGGGTACCGTTGAACTTTATTTTGTTGGGACTGAGTACCAATTGGCGGACTTACTTACCAAATCCTTAGCACCATCAAGGTTTGCTAGTCTAGTTCACCAAATTGGTATGCGATGTTTGACTCCAGAGGATCTGGAAAAGTTTTTAAAACACAATTGATCGTCAAACATCAAAACTATCTTTGTTAATATTTTTCTTAAATATAAACCAATCAAAACACAAAAAGATTTTTCATTTTTTTTCTTGCACCAAAAAAAAAAAAAAAAAAAAAAAACACCTCGCAAGTATATCACTTTCTTTCAACACCTTGTTAATTTTTACAAGTGTTGAGGGGGAGACAAGCTCAAAAAATTACACGATTTTCTTTTCTCAAATTGATATACTTGCATATTTTCAAAAGATGTGGTACTTCGGATATTGTGGAAGTCTTATGTTCATTCCCTTGTCTCATCTCGTTTTAGGTTTCACTTACAATGGCGGTTAGGAGTATATCTTTGTTTTTCACTCATTTGTCATTTAACTTTAGGAATCACCATGTAATATCAAAAGTTAAGGGGTAAAAAGTGTCATTAATCATAAGATCTTTCAATATAACCAAAACAAACACCCATTTTTCATTTTTTCGAAAATCAGACAACCTTAAACCCTCCATATTGAAACCTACGGCTACAATTCATTAGAGTAATCCGTGCTTGTGATCTTCAATCTGTAAGTTCCTTAGTGAACTTTAGGGTATTACAAACATAGGTTTTCGTTTAATTGTAAATCCAACGGCTAAATTTCTTGGAAAACCGATTTCGAGAACTAGGGTTTTGCGATTTCGAAAAAGGCTATAATCATGGTTAGGAGTTTGATTCTTGATTGGGTTTTGTTATAATACTTGTTTCTAACCTAACCACATCTCTTTATCATGCTTTCCTTCATGTTTATATCAATTTAGAAATCTAGGGTTTTGGTTCGATTTGAGATATTTTGATTCTGTGTTTGTTTGCTTTGTATTATTGATGGGATATGTTTCTATGGTCACATGTATACATGTTAGATTGATTTTTGTTAATCTACACCATTGGTGCTTGGTTCTCAATAAACTTGTATGCCTCGTTCATAGTTAATTTCTATCTATCTGAGTCTAAATGTGTTGCATGCTGTCATAATGTGCTTCTTACATGTGTTTGTGATATACTAGAACCATTGATACTCATTAGACTCAAATTTGAAATATTATCGAGAACTTGTTCTTGATAATTATCGAGAACTTAGATAACGTGCATATTGGTTATGTCTAATTGGTGTTTATCAATCTTTATGACAGGCCTGAATCATTGGATCATATTATCGCAAAAGAAAACGTACGATAGACTTCAAATTCGAAAGATTCTTGTATAAGATTTTTTTTTTCGAGAACTCAATTTTTTCGCAATCTTAGTAAAATTTTTCGAAATTATTCTCTGACTCATGATTTCGATAATTTTTGTTCAAAATTCAGTTTTTCTTCAAAAATATTATTTTCGAAAATACTCTTTGAACATAGATTTCGAAAACACTAGGTCATAGTATGATTGCGAAAATTTTTATCAAGTATTGATTTTTTCGAAAACATGAAATCTTTCGCAATCATGTATAAGGAATGATCTCGAAAATCTTACAAATAAGCATATTCTCGATAAAATATTTATCGAAAACATACTTAGTAACATTTTTCGAGATTCTTTCTTAAAACATGTTTGCGATAAGAGTGTTTTATATTTTTTTCGAAATCTCATAATGGCCTTATCATTTTGAATTCATGTGACTTTGTTGTGATTCTTAGTTGTTGTATAATGTGATGTAACAATGAATAGTGAATATCAATTGTGCTTAGATATAAGACTTTGCATTGTATGATTGATTTCGTGATTCTAAATGATCAGTGCCATATAAATGTTCATAATTCGTCACATCACATACTACAAATTTATCATTCGTGCTTAACTGATTTAAGTATTTATCTACAAACCAAACTCAAAACTGTGCTAACACGTAACAAATCTGGATGTTTGGTTTATGATTATACTTTTCAGATTAACATGGCTGAACACAACGAGAATGTCCCTGAACAAGCTCTTCCATTACTCACCATGGATGACATCACTCCCGAAAACTACAATGTCACGATTGGCAACAACAATCCACGAGTTGATTTCGACAAATTGAGAATTACAGAGAACTCGTGCATGATTGTCAAAGATATTCTACTTGCACATCCATGCAAACATCTGCTCATCTGTTCTACTTCAGTTCCTCTGTTCTACCTTCATCAGTTCTGGCTTACGGCTAAGGCAAATTTGGATGATGAGTCTTTTACTATTACGCTAGATCGCCAAGTCTACAATGTTAATCACGACGTTCTTCGTACAGTCCTTCACTTGCCTCAAGCTGACAACGAATTCGCTCCAATACTGCCTAAACTGGACCTTCTTGACTTCTTTGTTGAATTAGGATATGATGTTGATGACAACGTACCTCTAGTCAAACATTCCCGATTCAATGCCAAGAATATCCCTCAGCCTTGGAGAACATTCTGTCTGTTGGTTGTAAGATCGATATCAGGAAGAAAGAGTGGTCATGAACATCCTAGGCTTGAACACTTGCAAACGTTTTGGGACTTTGACACCTATTGACTTTGCAGTACCAATCATGAATGATATAGTCTACAGCATTCAAACCGATCGTGTGAAGACTATGATACCATTCACAAGATTCACCAAGCTTCTCATAGAACATCTCTGCAAAGACACTCCAGAATTCATTAAGAGGATGGCAGATCCTAATGAGCCGAAACACCTCTTCGAGGACGATTTCACCACCTCATTCATCAAGACGACCACTTCCTCTACCAAGATCAAAGGAATGAGGCTTCCCGAATACCTTCTTGATGACAAAATCAAGAAAAGTCTGAACTACAAGCTGTATGATAATGCTTACAAAGGGGTACAGGAAGAAGCCACTATACAGACTCGAAGCAAAGGAGGTGTAAAGTCTGGAAGTACTACAAGCACCACCGGCTCACCTCAGACTAAGTCTAAGGCTGCTCCCAAGACTAAACCATCTGTTAAACCCAAGTCTTCTGCCAAACCTAAACCAACATCCAAGTCTACACCTGCCACCAAGCCAAAGAAGAAGACAACTCCTGAGTACTTTATTCGGGATGAACCTACACCTCCACCTTCTGACACCGAATCCGAGTTCAATACAGATCTGAAGAAGAAGAACCAGATTATGAACTGAGAGTAAGAGCACCTGATGAAGGATTTCCTGCAACAGAGATCGCCATACAATAAAGTCTTGAAACTTATGAAGAAGAGACAAGAAAAAGAAAAGGGATCACTATTAATGAGCCTAATGAAGATGAAGACGAACCAATCGTTGAACCTTTGGTCGATAAACGTAAACTGAAGAGTATAGTTGTCGACACTCGAGCTGAAGAAAAGCGACTTCGAAAAGAACAAAGGAAAGCAACTCTCGAAAGCCGACTCATGTCTCAACCTTCAACTTCACCACCTATCGATCAGTCGGAACATGAAGGAGCTACAAGCAGCATGATTCCTCCCGTTGTGTCCACAACGTTAGAATCAGCTCCACAGCCTGATGACACCGTTAAAGATACAGACAAAACTGGAGATGTCAATATGACAGAGACTGCTAATGTAGAGGAGAATGTTGGCGGACAAGAGAACATAGCTACGGATCAGGAACATGAATACCTCATTACTCCAGAGTTTCTTGCACGAGAAGCAGAGGAAGCAGAGGAACGTCGTAGAAAAGAAAATGAAGAGAAGAACGTGTTCGACACCAACATATTTCTTAAGTCATCTTCTCAGCAGACTTCCTCAGCAAAACCTCCACCTCCTCAAGACTCTCCACCAAAGGATCCGACTCCTCCTGCTTCTTCTTCAAACTCTCACAATGAGTCATCGTCCGAATCATCACCTGAGCATTCATCTCCCACACCTTCAGAAACCGCATCAAAACAGCATTCAATCAATGAACCGAAACAACCAGTTGATCTTCAGGAGCAAGTCAACAAACTTACCAACATGGTTACCAGTCTTACTAAACAAGTTGAAGACTTTCAGGAGTCAAAGCAGCTGATCAATAAGTTCTTGAACTCTGATTACACAGGATTTATCAGGACTGCCACACATGATTTTCTCTCTGAAAATCTAGTTGATATGATCACTCCTGAAGTAGCAAACCTTCTTGAACCAATCAAGGACAACTTGGATCACAGAATCAGAAGTGTCACGAGAAAAATGTTGTCAACTACACCATTCACACTTCACACTGCAAAAGCTTCTACTGTTGCTCCAACCGTCCCTGAATTATCCTTTAATGAAATGCTTGCCAAACTCTTTGACAATGTTGCCTCCAAAACCACACAGACTACTGAAGAAAAAGCACTTTATGATGCTATGGTGGCTTACATATCCAAAGAGTCATGCAAAGAAGCAGCTGGAACCCTGAAAAGGTCAAGAAAAGATGACGACCCTGACCCAAACTCAAAAGTCAAGAAACCTAAGTCTGGAACCGGTCCTTCATCTTCTCTACAACCACGAAAGGACTCCACTCCTCCTGGAAATCAACAACACCCCTCAGCTACTGGTCAAGGTCAAACTGAAGAGGAAGAAACTTTCATGGAACCTACTGATGACTACCAGGGTCAACCTGACACCGATTACCGTGCTCCACCTATTCCAAATTCTCATGCTGGACCATCGTCACCATCCAAAGCTAAAGACAAAGATGCTACATCTAAATCAAAGAAATCTAAGAAGAAAAGACGTCATTCATGGCTCGACAATGATGATACTCCTCAGAATGACTGGTTGACAGAAATGGTTCAAGCTCAACCTCCTCTCGAAGAAGAAGAACCCCTTCCTGGTAACACTCTACAGTTTACCCAAGTCATAATGAAGGATCTTCAGATCAACAAACTCACAAAGGCGAAGCTCAGAAGAATCAATAGGGATGCACAAGAATTCCTCAAGAAAAGATCTAGAAACAAAGTGGAATACGAATTTCATATGCAGAATATAGCCAGTGCAATGTCTGCCGAGTTTGACTGGCTAAATCCTGAAATGAATATCGACCTCAGTTCCAAAAACCATGAAAAGCCCTACTTCACTGACTGGACAAAACCATTACCATTGACAGGGTTTCCAGATAAACCCAAGTTACCCTACAGCTACTTCTTCAACAAAGATCTTCGTAACATCCAACTCACCCAAGAGACACCCAAGAAGAAATATGCTTCCTCACTCACAATCTCAGTACCTGCCGCAAGATACGAAGTTCCGGCCATTGAAGAAACTACTCGAGTTTTCAGCAACTCCATCGTTGCTTACGACAGAAATGCTCTACATGGGATTCAACACTGGCCAGAACGTCGTCGTCTCGGGTATACCAGCAGATTAGAAGAAAAATCATTGGAAAATGTGAAGCATAAATCTAAGATCATCGCTATCTTGGAAATTCAAGAGTCGAAACGGTTTAACTACACGTTCATGCGTGAAATTGTGGTTAAGCGAGAAGATGAAAAGAAGTAAAAATTCTCCGAAGCAGACTTTCCAAACCTTAATCTCAATGACATCGAAGACATGTATCTCGAAAAGGTTCAAGGAAGAATGCGTGGATTCGATAGGAATGTACAGTACAACTTCATGGCATCACTACTTCTTTACATCCGACGATTGATAGTTCAAGAAAGAGTGGAAGATCTTCAGCTTGGAGTGGAAAGTTACCAACAGAAGATCAATTTGACAAAGCCGCAATTCACATTTGATGGAATCTATCAAACGTCACAGTTTACTCTCAACCAAGAACCTTTTGGTTTCACCTACATCAACAGCAAAAGGCTACAAAGCTTCATGAGGTTCGATGAGATACACAAATTCTGTGATGTTACACTTAAATCTGTTCGTGATGGGCTTGTCAAAAGGTTGAATGACGATTGCCGAAAGATAGCAAAGGGGGAACAACCTAGATGGAAATCCAGCACAAGAAGACAAGTTCGTAACTTTGTCTTAAAGATTGAAGAAAGGTTATTTCGACGGGAACAGATCAGACGACTGGAAAGCTATATCGGTGTCAGACCATCGTTTCCTGTCAGACTTTTTGAAAGACCAGAACCCAAGTTCACTGACTTTGATGCTCCACTTCCTGACGAAGATTAACTTGGTACATTTGGTTATTTTTTTCAATATCAATTGTTTCATTTGATTGAATTATTTTCATAATGGCTTGTGCACACATAACAGTGTACAACCCGTACTTGTAAAGAAAGGACCTTGAGGTACACATCAGTGCCTCAATCCTTATAAAAGGAGCGAAGGCTTCTTACTTTTGAGTAGAATTAATCAAATGTTTATGAATTTTCATAATTCTGCTCAAAAGGACAAGTATTTCACCTCAATAAGACCTAATCACTTGTTGAGGGGGAGCACTTGTCAAAACAAAATACTTTGCTCAAAATCAAAAGTTCTTGGTGAATCTCCCCGTAAGACTCAAAAGGCATATTTTAATCTAAAAGATTGTCAAAAACATCATTTTATATGCTATTTTTGAGGGGGAGAAAATGAAAAAGTGATTAAAATATACGAAGTCAAAGCTTAAAAGTTGTATCATGTGCGAGCTAGACTCAGTATTGACCCAGGAATTGACGAGACAATAAAAGTTAGTAATATCGAAAGGACTTATCCTCGACGGGTAATAACATCAAGTTAGTTACTAGAGCTAGTTGTCACCTAAAAGCTGACAATGTATCTCTTTAACTAACCACGTAAGCGTGTCTCGAAAAGGATATGTCTTAGTAGAAATGTACCGTCTAGAGAAACTTTCTGTGGACTTGACCAGGCCGGGTAATAACTTCAAGCTAGTCTAACTAGTGATGTAAGCGTGTCTCGAATCGGTCTTGTTCACGGAAAGTGGATCAATTCAAAAGTGCTTGCTCCTCCCGCATGTGCAAATTTATTAAATACTTATGAGCACATGTGCAGGGGGAGCCCTTCAAAAGTGTACACAAAACTCTCAAAGTGTTAAACAAAATATTTATCACAAACACTTTGAGAGATTTTCAATCAAAGGTTTCTTGGCTACTGTCGGAGTTATAAGGTGATTAAGATAGGAATATCCGTCCTATGATCCGCCAGAGCCGGAGGGATCTACCCAAGGACATCTCCCATAGTTAGAATTAGAAGTCCTTAGGTATGATACGAAAAAGGAGAAAAGAATGAAAGGGAAAGAAGGAGTTGAAGAATTAAAAAGAAAAGTAAAGAAAAGGGTGAAAAGAAATAGCCCTCCATATGTTCAACCTTAGGGCAGACACCGGGTTCAATACGTATGCTACTGGTTGTTGCAAAAGACAACACCGGTATTGAAGACAAAGTCGTCATGGACCCAGTGACGCAATGCACTAAACCTTCTTAACCACTCAAGTTCTCTTAAAAGGACTTGTTTCATTCTCACGGGGAACCATCGTAACCTATCGACCTATCTCTTAGAGACGGTTGATATTGAAGCAGGAGACCCCTCCCTAGTCTCCGCATAGGAAACATAGGTGTGCACTTATAGAGTCTAGAGCCTTGAGATACATCAAAGATCTCTTAGGAACACTTAGTATTTCTACAACTGGTGTTCTACATCAATGGGCATCAGTTGTAAACTATCGAGTCCTTCGCAGATCTTAGCAATCTGCCGAGAACGTTTATGAGAGGATTACTTATGTATTTCTCAATGATTGAACGGAAATCCTGCCAGGGTCAACAACAAACAGCCCTGACAGCAGGTCACTTCGGTAACCCCACAAGGGTTACCCTTAGTGTTTGCGGTGATTCCATTACGGTCTACAGTCGTGGAGTGATCCCCAGCGACTCACCCAGTCATTGAGCTACTTAGTAGGTCTCGTAAGCTCCTTCGGGATTATCTGATATGGGAATGGCCTAGATAAGGATTAGAAGGAGTCTTCACAATATGTTGTTGATGAGCTCTAATTCCTTATCTGTAAGTACCGGTTGTTTTATTGCTAACTGTTTACTTGCAGGTACCTCACCTCCATGATGGTAGATTCCAACATGCTCATACATACATCTTGAAGCAAATGATAGCTCCCCCAAGGATCTTAGCACCACAAAGGTCAAAGAAAGATTCTACGTCAATAAAGAAGAATCTACAAAGTATAAAGACTTAAAGATCTCAGAATATGAAAAGGAACTTCGTGCAAGTGAAAGTATAAGTCCGAAGATGTATGAGTATGTTGGAATGGCGGACAACCACCACAGACGCAGGAGTGACGAACGGCAGATTACTTCATAACACTATCACTACATCATCACCAAAGAACAAAGACATAGAGCAAAGTACATTCATTATCATTCAAACCATTTTTGAAGACGTCTAGAGTTTAACATGTCACAAGTCAACGATAAAGATGAAGACGTCAAGCAACCGTGATGACCGACCCTTAGGGGGAGATTGTTGGGATCATAGTTTTCACTATTTTATCAAGTCTCGGTCATTTGTAATAATGTTAGGTTGCTTAACTATTATTTACTTTCATTTACTAAATGTATTAAGTTTACTAGGCTTAAGGTATGTAATCCATGGGCCTCAAAGCCCACGAAATGATGAAAGGAAGGAGAGGGAGTGTTGCCCTAGCTCCTTCCCTATATATAGAAGCCTTAGGTCATTTGTAAACTTGGTTGGTTATTTGAATATCTTTGTGAAACTCTTGTTCTTACATTTCTCTCATTTTTCTTATAATCAACCATCTCTCATTCTCATCTATTTTCTTTCAATATCATACTTGTGTTTACTAAATGGTGACCTAACAGGTGGTCTTTGCATAGAACATCCCTCTACATAGTTCTCTTGAGCCATGGATCTATACTCTACTTTACCAAAAATCTTAGTTAGGATTTTAGATTTTTGGGAAAGAAGTTTTTGACTTAAAATGACTTCACGGGAAGTCTTTAACGCTAAAAAACTTGAGTATTCCGCTCTGATACCAATTGTAGAACCGTAGAGGGGGGTGAATACGGTTTCTTCGGCCTTTTAGATGTTTAAAAAAACTTTAAGCCAAAGAGAACACCAAGTGGTTGTATAATAATCCAACAACCGCTAACACAACCGAAGTATATAAACCAAGTAAGAACACAACGATATATACTGGTCGGGATGGGGGGTTTATACCATCCGTACATCCAGTTGCGAATCCGCGACTCCGATACTATTCACTAGTATAATCCTTTCGGTGGACTACAAACCGTTACAATTCACTCCACCGATATTCACCAATATCGATGCTCACAAAGAAGGAGTTACTCCTACGGTATTCCGCCCTCGGAAACCACCCAAAAGAATCTCGCGATTCGACTTCACCTAAGGGTCACCAAGACCACTACTAAGACTTCCCACTGGAAGTATCAAACCCCAACTAGATCCCCAATGATCTAGGCTTGGTCACCAAGACACAAGACTTCCCTTACAAACAATTTGAATGAATGAAAAAGTGTTTGTTCAACCAAGCCCTAACCTAACCTAGAGACTCGATTGTAATAGAAAGGGTATAAGGAAGAAGACCCTCGACACAATCACAAGAGTGGATTAAGTTCTTGTGATTCTTCCCTTGCAAGGAGATGTGTTCTTTCAAAGATGTTAGAGTGAGAATCAAGAACACAAGATTAGAGATGGAGATATTTGAGAGTGTTTAGAGAGAAAGAATATAGAGAGAAAGAATAATGGCAAGGGGTGAGGAATACAAGAGGCAAGGGTGGTATTTATAGGCCAAGAACCCAAACTTGGGAAATTTTACCGAGGCCGGCACGTCACCCACGCGTCAGCGCGTGGGCAGCTCGCCAGGCTTCTGTTAGATTTTCCCAAAATCTTGGGTTAAGGCCTTGTAAATACTTTACCTTGCTAAACCCCCAATTGTACTTCACACTAAACCTTAATATTAATCAATCTAAGGTTTACCAACTCAAGTAGCCAATTTGAAAAACATTTGTGAAGTGTTTAAAGAGAAAACAAATTACCAAGGATATAAAGTGTAGATAGGGTAATTTGGAAGGGGTAGAAATGTTATTTCTCACATGGCATAGAAAAGAGAGAAAGAATATGCCAAGGTATATTCCATCCTTGGGGGGAAAGTGTAGGATGGATGGTTGAGATGAGATGGTTTGAATTTGATGGTTGAGATCAAAGGAGCCGATGTTTGGATTTCAAATAATTGACATGTGGGGAAAATGGAGGGTTGAGATGTGTTTATTTGAAATAGATGGCTAGGATCAAAGGGAGCCTATGTTTGGATAAAGAAGGGATATTCCAAAGGAATATGCTTTGCTTGGGGGTAAAGGGTGAATCAATGGTTGAGATGGTTTTGGTTTGAAATAGATGGCTTGGATTAAACACATGTGATGGTATAGAGAGGAGAGTGGATGGATGGTTGAGATGTGTTCTAGTTTGAATTGGATGGTGGAGATCAAAGGGAGCCTCCTTTGGTTTTCAAATAATTCCCATGTGTTGAATATGAAGAGTTAAGATGTGTTGTAAGGGAATGAATGGTTGAGATGTAGAGTGTGTAAGGAAATATGTAAGAGTCTAAGAGATTGTGTAAGAGAATATATGATTTGGGTATGATTGGATATGGTGGTATTTGTCTTTTGTAGAAATTAGATTAAGAGAAGATTAAGAAGTAATCTAATTGTCATTAAGAAGAAAAGGTTTAGACAATTAATATTATAAGTTGAGAAATTTATAGGTTACTTATAAGTTCAAGTAACACAACGTCGAGAATCCATAGGTTCATATCTCATGACTTTCCACGACTCGACGTTCTCAATTAATACCTTGGTTAAAACAAGTTAAGTGCTGATGCGTGGGAATCGCAACAGGCTTTACCTCTCGAGGGATCTCGAGAAGCTTACAACCCCCACCAGGCAGTGTACCTGATCGTTGTAGTATAGTATAGTGACAAGTACCGGGGGATTGATCGTTCAGCTTAGGAATAGTGTCGCTAGGATTAGAAAGCCTAAATACTAGTTCTAAAGGTGAGGGACGATTCTTTTTGTATTTTTATATTTTATGGAAAGCAAATTAAAATCTCGGGTTTTGGAAGAGTGGGCGAAATTAGTTGCTATTCAACTAACCCAATACTAAGATGCAATCAAAATAAAATACTAAAAATGAAAGTAAACTAATTTATACTAAGGTTGTGAGCAGTAATTGGAGAAAATGTGTTTACTTAGATTTCACTACTCCCTAGATATCTTTTACACGTTAATTACTTGTTATAATTGCATGGATGACGGATTGTATTCCTTAATACCATTCATGGGGTGGCACACATAACTCCCCAATTCTATGAGCTCTTATCTCCTCCTACACCATGCCCAGCACAACTATAGGGATTGTAAACAGTGGCTCATGCATTAAATACAACCAATAAAGACCTAGTGCGCGTTGGTTCATGTTTCTTAAGACGTTCAAGCATGTTACCAATTGGAGATCTGCCAGTTTTCTTAAGCCTAACATATAAATCATTCATCCAAGACAAGAATAAAAAAGTAATCAACACATAATCAACATCTAGGTTTCATTAGATCTAAGCAAACACAAAAGAGATCTAGCCTAGCATGATAGAATTAAGACAAGAACATGATATAGACAACCAACACATAGACATATTGATTGAATTAGAAGAACACTTATATTGATTAATCATGCAAGGTATCAAGGGGTTGGAACCCTTGAAAAACCTGTAAAGTTACACCAAAATCGTACTTAGGGTTTCTCCCAAAACTTCTCTCTTTAAATGTGAAAAATTAGAAAACTATATATAGGAAAAGGGGTCTGACGGCGTCAAGACCAAATAGGTGACGCCGTCACCTCGCCGCCAAAACAATCCTCGGACTGCCTAGATCTACATTTGACACCGTCAAGAACATTGCATTTCCAGGCCGTCACGACTTTAACTCTTGACGCCCTACCCTCATGACGCCGTAAAAACTCTTCTGGGTCGTCATGGACTTTTACTCTTGACGCCGTCATAATCTTCCTCTTGACGCCGTCATGCACTGTTCCCAGCATGGAAAATTAAGACTTTGGCGTTTTCTTCACTTTTATGCTCCAAAAACGTCCGAATTGCTTCCTTTTCCAGATTTCACTCCCAAAGTACCTAAAATCACAAAAGGAACGATTTAGGGCAATATTTGATCAAATAAATTCGGATTCGGGCTTAAATGACCCCCTAAAAATGGATCATTTTTCGCCTCATCATATACCCTTACACTTGAGATTTGCTTGTCCTCAAGCAAATGAGCTTTTATTCTACTCAAAAGACAAGTTAGGGGTCATTTAACACTAATATAAAAGTAATTACAACAAATAATCGTTCCACTAAAGACCAATAGACAAGCACGGAGGTCATACACAAGCACCTCACAAATAGTGTTTAGATACTCACATCTCTCGGGTGTAATAAAGTGTAAATTACAATATGGAAACGGAAGATATCTCTCACTACCTGTCATAGCAAAATAGATTACCATAGGCTTGGGAAAGGATCAAACCTCCACCACATGGCGTAAGCACCGAGGATAAACTATCAAAGAGGTCTTTTAAAGGGTTGTAACGTTAGGTGTAGGGGTATGAAATACACGGTTTTGTTGGATAAAGGAAGTTTTACTGGTGGCGAGTTAACAATCTTGGTTAATTACATGTACAATATGGCGTTACTAAGCCAAGACTAGACTCGACTTAAGCTAATAAATGAGAAATAACAAAAACATAAAATGAACATAGAATGAAACGGGATGGTAGTCTGTGTAACACCCCCAAAATATCGCAGCGGAAGACTGTGTCATAGGGGTGCTACTTCATAATACAAAGTACAAGGTATAGAAAACGAACTCTAAATGAGACGTTTTGAAAAGTTACCATTCGATTAATAAATTCCGAGTTACAAACTTGAGTTCCATAATACAATACATAAGAGTTTTAAGACATTTCGAATGGTAAAGATAAAAGCATAAGTCTTCAAAACATGCCAAGCGACTCTATGCTCCATGCAACAGCTTATCATCTTACAGACCTGAGATAAACATGCTAAAGTGTCAACACAATGGTTGGTGAGTTCATAGAGTTTGTCTTAAAACAGTTGAAAAGCCTTTAAAGAATATTAACACAGCAAAGGCATTGAGAATCCACTCAGTTGCAAGTCCCGCCATAAGAGACTTGCAACCTGTGTGTTCACAACCCACTGCTAACATATAGTATGATTTCGATATATGTGTATACGATATATGCACGCTTAATGTAAAGTATCACTGCCTACTGAACCTCTTGACAAGAATAAGCACAAATGCTTCAAAGAATAAGCACAAATGCTTCATAGTGGATTATATTCACCCAAGGCCAGGAATATATGGCAATGGTGGGGGCGTCAGCCCGATAGTACTATCAATACCTCTCCATCGGCTCCATCCAGGAGTTAAACAGTAGTTAAAGAATATAGCACATAGAATAGGTTTAACACATTAAGGCACATATCGTAATAAAACTACACGTCATGTTTAAGAGTATAAAAGTATAGCATAGCATATGAGAAAAATTGTCTTTAGTAAAAGAGAAAGCAAGTAGTTTAAGCATGTATCTCCCCAAAAGAGTTTAAAACAAGTATGAAAAGAGTAGGGGCTATGACTCACCTTAAGCTTAAGTGATGTGAAATCAAAGTGGTAGTCGAATCGTGAAAGTCTCTAAGAGCAGCCTATAATAGAACGTTGCGACTTAGGTTTGGAGTAATGTCTAAGAATACGAAGAATTGCCTATATATGTCTTGCATAATGTTCATGATGTAGTACTTAGTATATAGCGTAAGTCGTTGAATATAAATGGTTTATGAAACATGTATAAGTTGTATATCTCTTACTACCGTTCGGGCCGACATAATTCAGAAGTCATGGAGTAAACGTTCGAGGAGCCAGGACACTTTAATTCGTAAATCCACAACTCATCTCGACGGCTTACTTAATGAACTCCTCACATGAGGCTCCCTACTATTGTAGTATTCGATAACATATATATAAGTTTTGATCCGAAAAGTTACATGTCTAATATTTGAATAAACTTAGGAAAGTCTATTTGTACATGAAGATTGTTATTAGGGTAAGTTTATTATAACTTGTATCTCATGGTTCTTTAGGTGGAGTAGATCCAAATTGTTTGTTCAAGTTATCGTCAACTCCTTGTTTCATGTTTTCGCCTAAGTAAGTTTATATGGTCATTTAGTCATGGCTTCGCCGTGACCTTGGTCATTTTTCCATGGTCTTGAGATTCAACCTTGGCTTTAGCCATGGTTGTGGTCTTGGCTTTAGGTCATTAGACCTCTTGGTCTTAGTAAATCATAACTATAATATAGTGACTTTGGTCTAAAATGGGCTGTTAAGATTTTGAAGAAAATTATCACTCGGAAAGCGTTTTCAGGGCTCGAGCTTCTTTGCTCCTGAACGAAAACGTCGTTCCGGACAACTTTCGTGTTTTAACTTTTTGATGAACCGGACCAGAAGGGTGACTTTAAAAATCAAAATTTGATCAGAATGCTATTTGGGCAGTTTTGCCGTTTTGGTTTCGCTAGCTTCAAATGGTCATAACTTTTGACTCGGGTACTCGTTTTGGGTGATTCAAATTGCTATGTTTTCCTTGTTAAGTCCTCTTTAACAGTAAGTAAGTGTCAAATATCAACATTATACTATTTTGGTCGTGGTTCTCCATAAAAATTACTAGTTTGCTTGTTTACTTGTCATAAGTTAACATATGTATACCAATACTTGTTTTATCAATTTTTAAACATCATGAACACAATAACAAGAACATATATAGCATGAAAGGAACACAAAGAGCATGTAAATGATAATTAAGCAAGAAAGTATGTTAGGGTTTGCTTACAACTTGAGGCTTTCTAAAAGAAAGGTAAGTAACTAGTAAGGTACGGACTTTGATAGACTTAAGCTTCACCCTTTGCAATCTATGATAAACCGAGGTTATTTGAAGATTATAGCGACGCCTTCTTGAAGTCCAAAGCTATTTGAAGATTATAACGACGTCTTTTTGGAGACTTTAAAGTTATAACAACTTTTCTTAGAAAATTTCCAAGATTGAAGATCAAACACTAGTTTTCTTTCAAAAACTAGTTAACTTTCTTACAAAATATAAGAAAAGTGCCTTAGGTTTTAGGACTTGAAGGTTATAAGAAGGTGTGGTGCAAGTTTTCTATGTGTTTTAGCTTGGTATTTATAGGGTAGGAAAAATAGTTAACCATATATTGGGTTAGAAATTAACCATGGTTAGTTTTAGACACTTGTAACCATCCTAGAGATCAATGGTTAAGATTTAACCACACATGGTGACTCCCCCCTCATATTGGCGGTTCAAGGAGGATAAGGGTGACTAGATGATGACTCTTGGTCTTTGGATGATAATATCCTAAGTATGTAGCTAGTTTTGACTCCGTAAATTGCTAACCGTAAGTTTTTAAGTCACGAAACGTAAAACAGGGTATCCTAAAAACATGAAACTTATAAATATGCTAGAACTTATCAATATACTCCATAATAAAATATAAAATGAGTGGTAGGATTTATCGGGTGCTAAAACCCTGCTAAAAACTGGAAACACGGGTCTAAAACGCGTAATTCGCGTAAAACGCTGAACTGAAAAACGTAAAATTCCAAAACTTTTGGAATTGTCATAAAATGATAGAAAATCATATTTCTATTGTTTATAATGTTTTATGGATATATCGGGATGCTGGAAGGACGTTTAAACCTAAAAGTAAATCTCGGACACGGCTTTGTAATTTTTGCAGAAATGATCCGATGAGCGTCAAACTCTCGGATTATCGTTAAAATAGTTTAACTTATGAGAATATGAAATAAAAATTTCTGAGATGAATAGTGAAAAGTGAATAGTAAAATTTTCCAGGAATAGTAATTAATCTGAAAATGCGAATTGTTACAGTCTCTACCCCTTCAGGAAACTTCGTCCCGAAGTTTAGTGTGTCTAGGTCTCTTATCTTAATAGCGGCATAATAAATCTAGATTTAGAATAAAATAATATGGTAGGATAAGGTACATACCCGTTACGCATTGCGGGCTTCCTTAGCACCCAAATAGTATGCTCGACCCCGAGGTGGACTAACATTGTATCCACGGTTTGGGTTATTTTCTTCAAGCATTACGGCTAGAGTCGGGTTATCCAGCACTTGTCCCTGTGCCCTATTTAACTTAGGACAAGTATCTCGGAAGTGGTTTGGGCTGTTGCACTCAAAGCATGTCTTTTGGTTGTTTCCTATATTGCCCGCATTCATCGATGCTCTACACTTATTTGCAAAATGACCCAACTGTTTGCATTTTGTACACACTCGGCATGGCTCAGATTTCTGATGATGATAAGCACATTTATTACACTTAGGATGTGGACCTTCATACTTTCCCTGATCATAAACTGTTGCCGCAAATCCTCTTGCTCTCTTATTATCAACCATTGTACCCTTTTGCTCGCTCGATTCACCCGTTCCCTTCCTTTTGTCACTATTCTTCAAAGTTCCATTCCTGACCATCTCATCGGTTAGGGTCCCTGCTCTTAATATTGCACTTTGAATTGTGGGAGGTTCGGTTGTTTTCACTGTCCCACGAATCTCAGGAACAAGGCCATAGATGTACCTCTCAATCCTTTTGGATTCAGGGGTAACCAGATGAGGAACTAGTTTAGCTAGTTCATGAAACCGATCTGTGTAGGTTGCATGACCAGCCCCTACCATAGAGTGATGCCAAAACTCGTCCTCTAGTTTTTGCATTTCATTAACCGGGCAGTACTCTTCCTTCAGTAGTCCCTTAAAGTCGTCCCATGTCATGCCTACAGCTGCTTCTCTAGTCCTTGCTTGAATCTGCATGTTCCACCATGTCAATGCCTTTTCTGATAGCATGCATGCAGAATATTTCACTCTTTGGTGGATTGCACAATTACTGATGTCAATCACTGACTCCATCTTCTCGACCCATCGTGTATATGCCAATGCACCTCCTTTACCATTAAACTCAATTGGTTTGCATGACGTAAATTCCTTATACGTACATCCAGTCCTATGGTTGTTGTTGTTGTTGTTGTTGTGGTTGTTGTTGTTGTTATTCCTTCCCCCATCATTTGTAGCGTCATTTATGCTTCCGTGGTTTCCCGAATTGTTCATGTGATTGCCAACTTGTGTGACTATAGTGGGAAGTAGGTTTTGTAGTTGTTGGGCAATAATGGCGGAGACATCTGGATTTCCACCATCGTTACTAGGGTTACTAGTGTCGTGAGCATCTCCTCTACCTCCACGTCCACCAGTTCTTCCACTATTATTACTAGTGTCGTGAGTAGTTCCTCTACCTCCACGACCACCAGTTCTTCCGCCTCTTGGTGTTGCACCACCTCGGCTAGTGCTACGAGTTACTCTCTTTGGTGCCATGATATCTACAAGGAGGGACATTTTGTCGACGTCAGATATGAGGTGATATTCCTAGACTACTTAGTCTTAAATCTTGTCAATTTGAGTTAGTCGTTGATTAATGTAAGCATGGTCACATATGTCTACGTGAGTCGTGACGCATTTATAATTATGTTGGCCACCATAATTATAATTGCTTCCTTTCACACGTATACATATTACCAGGCACACATATCTCAACAATTGATACTACATAATTGGGTAGACTTTCTATCATCTGCTCTTAAGTTGTGAAAGGGTAACGTAGTCTGGGTATCTAGAGAAGGTGATATGACGAAATGGACTAGTCGCGCTTGTAGAAAGGTTTGAGTGTCGTACTAGGACATATGAACCACTTCTAGGTATTAGAATCATATAAAGTAAGTATAAGGCAAATCATCAAATCTCTACAGGAAACTAATAACCTTTATTTAACTTAATCTTATGTCTTATCAAACAAGAACTGTCACAAGATTAAGTTAATTAAACAATTATTACTTTAGCTCTAAATTTTTGATGACTTGACTATTGTCTGGGGTTTCTCCTAAACAAACAATTAGCAATAAGCATATGCGCATGAAGTGTGTGTAAGGCAAAATAAAGAGAAGAGTCTTAATGTTTATAGCAGTTATAGTCTAGGTAGTAAATGCAACCTAGTTCTCTATAACCAAGGCTCTGGTACCAATCTGTAACACCCCCAAAATATCGCAGCGGAAGACTGTGTCATAGGGGTGCTACTTCATAATACAAAGTACAAGGTATAGAAAACGAACTCTAAATGAGACGTTTTGAAAAGTTACCATTCGATTAATAAATTCCGAGTTACAAACTTGAGTTCTATAATACAATACATAAGAGTTTTAAGACATTTCGAATGGTAAAGATAAAAGCATAAGTCTTCAAAACATGCCAAGCGACTCTATGCTCCATGCAACAGCTTATCATCTTACAGACCTGAGATAAACATGCTAAAGTGTCAACACAATGGTTGGTGAGTTCATAGAGTTTGTCTTAAAACAGTTGAAAAGCCTTTAAAGAATATTAACACAGCAAAGGCATTGAGAATCCACTCAGTTGCAAGTCCCGCCATAAAAGACTTGCAACCTGTGTGTTCACAACCCACTGCTAACATATAGTATGATTTCGATATATGTGTATACGATATATGCACGCTTAATGTAAAGTATCACTGCCTACTGAACCTCTTGACAAGAATAAGCACAAATGCTTCAAAGAATAAGCACAAATGCTTCATAGTGGATTATATTCACCCAAGGCCAGGAATATATGGCAATGGTGGGGGCGTCAGCCCGATAGTACTATCAATACCTCTCCATCGGCTCCATCCAGGAGTTAAACAGTAGTTAAAGAATATAGCACATAGAATAGGTTTAACACATTAAGGCACATATCGTAATAAAACTACACGTCATGTTTAAGAGTATAAAAGTATAGCATAGCATATGAGAAAAATTGTCTTTAGTAAAAGAGAAAGCAAGTAGTTTAAGCATGTATCTCCCCAAAAGAGTTTAAAACAAGTATGAAAAGAGTAGGGGCTATGACTCACCTTAAGCTTAAGTGATGTGAAATCAAAGTGGTAGTCGAATCGTGAAAGTCTCTAAGAGCAGCCTATAATAGAACGTTGCGACTTAGGTTTGGAGTAATGTCTAAGAATACGAAGAATTGCCTATATATGTCTTGCATAATGTTCATGATGTAGTACTTAGTATATAGCGTAAGTCGTTGAATATAAATGGTTTATGAAACATGTATAAGTTGTATATCTCTTACTACCGTTCGGGCCGACATAATTCAGAAGTCATGGAGTAAACGTTCGAGGAGCCAGGACACTTTAATTCGTAAATCCACAACTCATCTCGACGGCTTACTTAATGAACTCCTCACATGAGGCTCCCTACTATTGTAGTATTCGATAACATATATATAAGTTTTGATCCGAAAAGTTACATGTCTAATATTTGAATAAACTTAGGAAAGTCTATTTGTACATGAAGATTGTTATTAGGGTAAGTTTATTATAACTTGTATCTCATGGTTCTTTAGGTGGAGTAGATCCAAATTGTTTGTTCAAGTTATCGTCAACTCCTTGTTTCATGTTTTCGCCTAAGTAAGTTTATATGGTCATTTAGTCATGGCTTCGCCGTGACCTTGGTCATTTTTCCATGGTCTTGAGATTCAACCTTGGCTTTAGCCATGGTTGTGGTCTTGGCTTTAGGTCATTAGACCTCTTGGTCTTAGTAAATCATAACTATAATATAGTGACTTTGGTCTAAAATGGGCTGTTAAGATTTTGAAGAAAATTATCACTCGGAAAGCGTTTTCAGGGCTCGAGCTTCTTTGCTCCTGAACGAAAACGTCGTTCCGGACAACTTTCGTGTTTTAACTTTTTGATGAACCGGACCAGAAGGGTGACTTTAAAAATCAAAATTTGATCAGAATGCTATTTGGGCAGTTTTGCCGTTTTGGTTTCGCTAGCTTCAAATGGTCATAACTTTTGACTCGGGTACTCGTTTTGGGTGATTCAAATTGCTATGTTTTCCTTGTTAAGTCCTCTTTAACAGTAAGTAAGTGTCAAATATCAACATTATACTATTTTGGTCGTGGTTCTCCATAAAAATTACTAGTTTGCTTGTTTACTTGTCATAAGTTAACATATGTATACCAATACTTGTTTTATCAATTTTTAAACATCATGAACACAATAACAAGAACATATATAGCATGAAAGGAACACAAAGAGCATGTAAATGATAATTAAGCAAGAAAGTATGTTAGGGTTTGCTTACAACTTGAGGCTTTCTAAAAGAAAGGTAAGTAACTAGTAAGGTACGGACTTTGATAGACTTAAGCTTCACCCTTTGCAATCTATGATAAACCGAGGTTATTTGAAGATTATAACGACGCCTTCTTGAAGTCCAAAGCTATTTGAAGATTATAACGACGTCTTTTTGGAGACTTTAAAGTTATAACAACTTTTCTTAGAAAATTTCCAAGATTGAAGATCAAACACTAGTTTTCTTTCAAAAACTAGTTAACTTTCTTAGAAAATATAAGAAAAGTGCCTTAGGTTTTAGGACTTGAAGGTTATAAGAAGGTGTGGTGCAAGTTTTCTATGTGTTTTAGCTTGGTATTTATAGGGTAGGAAAAATAGTTAACCATATATTGGGTTAGAAATTAACCATGGTTAGTTTTAGACACTTGTAACCATCCTAGAGATCAATGGTTAAGATTTAACCACACATGGTGACTCCCCCCTCATATTGGCGGTTCAAGGAGGATAAGGGTGACTAGATGATGACTCTTGGTCTTTGGATGATAATATCCTAAGTATGTAGCTAGTTTTGACTCCGTAAATTGCTAACCGTAAGTTTTTAAGTCACGAAACGTAAAACAGGGTATCCTAAAAACATGAAACTTATAAATATGCTAGAACTTATCAATATACTCCATAATAAAATATAAAATGAGTGGTAGGATTTATCGGGTGCTAAAACCCTGCTAAAAACTGGAAACACGGGTCTAAAACGCGTAATTCGCGTAAAACGCTGAACTGAAAAACGTAAAATTCCAAAACTTTTGGAATTGTCATAAAATGATAGAAAATCATATTTCTATTGTTTATAATGTTTTATGGATATATCGGGATGCTGGAAGGACGTTTAAACCTAAAAGTAAATCTCGGACACGGCTTTGTAATTTTTGCAGAAATGATCCGATGAGCGTCAAACTCTCGGATTATCGTTAAAATAGTTTAACTTATGAGAATATGAAATAAAAATTTCTGAGATGAATAGTGAAAAGTGAATAGTAAAATTTTCCAGGAATAGTAATTAATCTGAAAATGCGAATTGTTACAGTCTCTACCCCTTCAGGAAACTTCGTCCCGAAGTTTAGTGTGTCTAGGTCTCTTATCTTAATAGCGGCATAATAAATCTAGATTTAGAATAAAATAATATGGTAGGATAAGGTACATACCCGTTACGCATTGCGGGCTTCCTTAGCACCCAAATAGTATGCTCGACCCCGAGGTGGACTAACATTGTATCCACGGTTTGGGTTATTTTCTTCAAGCATTACGGCTAGAGTCGGGTTATCCAGCACTTGTCCCTGTGCCCTATTTAACTTAGGACAAGTATCTCGGAAGTGGTTTGGGCTGTTGCACTCAAAGCATGTCTTTTGGTTGTTTCCTATATTGCCCGCATTCATCGATGCTCTACACTTATTTGCAAAATGACCCAACTGTTTGCATTTTGTACACACTCGGCATGGCTCAGATTTCTGATGATGATAAGCACATTTATTACACTTAGGATGTGGACCTTCATACTTTCCCTGATCATAAACTGTTGCCGCAAATCCTCTTGCTCTCTTATTATCAACCATTGTACCCTTTTGCTCGCTCGATTCACCCGTTCCCTTCCTTTTGTCACTATTCTTCAAAGTTCCATTCCTGACCATCTCATCGGTTAGGGTCCCTGCTCTTAATATTGCACTTTGAATTGTGGGAGGTTCGGTTGTTTTCACTGTCCCACGAATCTCAGGAACAAGGCCATAGATGTACCTCTCAATCCTTTTGGATTCAGGGGTAACCAGATGAGGAACTAGTTTAGCTAGTTCATGAAACCGATCTGTGTAGGTTGCATGACCAGCCCCTACCATAGAGTGATGCCAAAACTCATCCTCTAGTTTTTGCATTTCATTAACCGGGCAGTACTCTTCCTTCAGTAGTCCCTTAAAGTCGTCCCATGTCATGCCTACAGCTGCTTCTCTAGTCCTTGCTTGAATCTGCATGTTCCACCATGTCAATGCCTTTTCTGATAGCAAGCATGCAGAATATTTCACTCTTTGGTGGATTGCACAATTACTGATGTCAATCACTGACTCCATCTTCTCGACCCATCGTGTATATGCCAATGCACCTCCTTTACCATTAAACTCAATTGGTTTGCATGACGTAAATTCCTTATACGTACATCCAGTCCTATGGTTGTTGTTGTTGTTGTTGTTGTGGTTGTTGTTGTTGTTATTCCTTCCCCCATCATTTGTAGCGTCATTTATGCTTCCGTGGTTTCCCGAATTGTTCATGTGATTGCCAACTTGTGTGACTATAGTGGGAAGTAGGTTTTGTAGTTGTTGGGCAATAATGGCGGAGACATCTGGATTTCCACCATCGTTACTAGGGTTACTAGTGTCGTGAGCATCTCCTCTACCTCCACGTCCACCAGTTCTTCCACTATTATTACTAGTGTCGTGAGTAGTTCCTCTACCTCCACGACCACCAGTTCTTCCGCCTCTTGGTGTTGCACCACCTCGGCTAGTGCTACGAGTTACTCTCTTTGGTGCCATGATATCTACAAGGAGGGACATTTTGTCGACGTCAGATATGAGGTGATATTCCTAGACTACTTAGTCTTAAATCTTGTCAATTTGAGTTAGTCGTTGATTAATGTAAGCATGGTCACATATGTCTACGTGAGTCGTGACGCATTTATAATTATGTTGGCCACCATAATTATAATTGCTTCCTTTCACACGTATACATATTACCAGGCACACATATCTCAACAATTGATACTACATAATTGGGTAGACTTTCTATCATCTGCTCTTAAGTTGTGAAAGGGTAACGTAGTTTGGGTATCTAGAGAAGGTGATATGACGAAATGGACTAGTCGCGCTTGTAGAAAGGTTTGAGTGTCGTACTAGGACATATGAACCACTTCTAGGTATTAGAATCATATAAAGTAAGTATAAGGCAAATCATCAAATCTCTACAGGAAACTAATAACCTTTATTTAACTTAATCTTATGTCTTATCAAACAAGAACTGTCACAAGATTAAGTTAATTAAACAATTATTACTTTAGCTCTAAATTTTTGATGACTTGACTATTGTCTGGGGTTTCTCCTAAACAAACAATTAGCAATAAGCATATGCGCATGAAGTGTGTGTAAGGCAAAATAAAGAGAAGAGTCTTAATGTTTATAGCAGTTATAGTCTAGGTAGTAAATGCAACCTAGTTCTCTATAACCAAGGCTCTGGTACCAATCTGTAACACCCCCAAAATATCGCAGCGGAAGACTGTGTCATAGGGGTGCTACTTCATAATACAAAGTACAAGGTATAGAAAACGAACTCTAAATGAGACGTTTTGAAAAGTTACCATTCGATTAATAAATTCCGAGTTACAAACTTGAGTTCTATAATACAATACATAAGAGTTTTAAGACATTTCGAATGGTAAAGATAAAAGCATAAGTCTTCAAAACATGCCAAGCGACTCTATGCTCCATGCAACAGCTTATCATCTTACAGACCTGAGATAAACATGCTAAAGTGTCAACACAATGGTTGGTGAGTTCATAGAGTTTGTCTTAAAACAGTTGAAAAGCCTTTAAAGAATATTAACACAGCAAAGGCATTGAGAATCCACTCAGTTGCAAGTCCCGCCATAAGAGACTTGCAACCTGTGTGTTCACAACCCACTGCTAACATATAGTATGATTTCGATATATGTGTATACGATATATGCACGCTTAATGTAAAGTATCACTGCCTACTGAACCTCTTGACAAGAATAAGCACAAATGCTTCAAAGAATAAGCACAAATGCTTCATAGTGGATTATATTCACCCAAGGCCAGGAATATATGGCAATGGTGGGGGCGTCAGCCCGATAGTACTATCAATACCTCTCCATCGGCTCCATCCAGGAGTTAAACAGTAGTTAAAGAATATAGCACATAGAATAGGTTTAACACATTAAGGCACATATCGTAATAAAACTACACGTCATGTTTAAGAGTATAAAAGTATAGCATAGAATATGAGAAAAATTGTCTTTAGTAAAAGAGAAAGCAAGTAGTTTAAGCATGTATCTCCCCAAAAGAGTTTAAAACAAGTATGAAAAGAGTAGGGGCTATGACTCACCTTAAGCTTAAGTGATGTGAAATCAAAGTGGTAGTCGAATCGTGAAAGTCTTTAAGAGCAGCCTATAATAGAACGTTGCGACTTAGGTTTGGAGTAACGTCTAAGAATATGAAGAATTGCCTATATATGTCTTGCATAATGTTCATGATGTAGTACTTAGTATATAGCGTAAGTCGTTGAATATAAATGGTCAACATGTATAAGTTGTATATCTCTTACTACCGTTCGGGCCGACATAATTCAGAAGTCATGGAGTAAACGTTCGAGGAGCCAGGACACTTTAATTCGTAAATCCACAACTCATCTCGACGGCTTACTTAATGAACTCCTCACATGAGGCTCCCTACTATTGTAGTATTCGATAACATATATATAAGTTTTGATCCGAAAAGTTACATGTCTAATATTTGAATAAACTTAGGAAAGTCTATTTGTACATGAAGATTGTTATTAGGGTAAGTTTATTATAACTTGTATCTCATGGTTCTTTAGGTGGAGTAGATCCAAATTGTTTGTTCAAGTTATCGTCAACTCCTTGTTTCATGTTTTCGCCTAAGTAAGTTTATATGGTCATTTAGTCATGGCTTCGCCGTGACCTTGGTCATTTTTCCATGGTCTTGAGATTCAACCTTGGCTTTAGCCATGGTTGTGGTCTTGGCTTTAGGTCATTAGACCTCTTGGTCTTAGTAAATCATAACTATAATATAGTGACTTTGGTCTAAAATGGGCTGTTAAGATTTTGAAGAAAATTATCACTCGGAAAGCGTTTTCAGGGCTCGAGCTTCTTTGCTCCTGAACGAAAACGTCGTTCCGGACAACTTTCATGTTTTAACTTTTTGATGAACCGGACCAGAAGGGTGACTTTAAAAATCAAAATTTGATCAGAATGCTATTTGGGCAGTTTTGCCGTTTTGGTTTCGCTAGCTTCAAATGGTCATAACTTTTGACTCGGGTACCTGTTTTGGGTGATTCAAATTGCTATGTTTTCCTTGTTAAGTCCTCTTTAACAGTAAGTAAGTGTCAAATATCAACATTATACTATTTTGGTCGTGGTTCTCCATAAAAATCACTAGTTTGCTTGTTTACTTGTCATAAGTTAACATATGTATACCAATACTTGTTTTATCAATTTTTAAACATCATGAACACAATAACAAGAACATATATAGCATGAAAGGAACACAAAGAGCATGTAAATGATAATTAAGCAAGAAAGTATGTTAGGGTTTGCTTACAACTTGAGGCTTTCTAAAAGAAAGGTAAGTAACTAGTAAGGTACGGACTTTGATAGACTTAAGCTTCACCCTTTGCAATCTATGATAAACCGAGGTTATTTGAAGATTATAACGACGCCTTCTTGAAGTCCAAAGCTATTTGAAGATTATAACGACGTCTTTTTGGAGACTTTAAAGTTATAACAACTTTTCTTAGAAAATTTCCAAGATTGAAGATCAAACACTAGTTTTCTTTCAAAAACTAGTTAACTTTCTTAGAAAATATAAGAAAAGTGCCTTAGGTTTTAGGACTTGAAGGTTATAAGAAGGTGTGGTGCAAGTTTTCTATGTGTTTTAGCTTGGTATTTATAGGGTAGGAAAAATAGTTAACCATATATTGGGTTAGAAATTAACCATGGTTAGTTTTAGACACTTGTAACCATCCTAGAGATCAATGGTTAAGATTTAACCACACATGGTGACTCCCCCCTCATATTGGCGGTTCAAGGAGGATAAGGGTGACTAGATGATGACTCTTGGTCTTTGGATGATAATATCCTAAGTATGTAGCTAGTTTTGACTCCGTAAATTGCTAACCGTAAGTTTTTAAGTCACGAAACGTAAAACAGGTTATCCTAAAAATATGAAACTTATAAATATGCTAGAACTTATCAATATACTCCATAATAAAATATAAAATGAGTGGTAGGATTTATCGGGTGCTAAAACCCTGCTAAAAACTGGAAACACGGGTCTAAAACGCGTAATTCGCGTAAAACGCTGAACTGAAAAACGTAAAATTCCAAAACTTTTGGAATTGTCATAAAATGATAGAAAATCATATTTCTATTGTTTATAATGTTTTATGGATATATCGGGATGCTGGAAGGACGTTTAAACCTAAAAGTAAATCTCGGACACGGCTTTGTGATTTTTGCAGAAATGATCCGACGAGCGTCAAACTCTCGGATTATCGTTAAAATAGTTTAACTTACGAGAATATGAAATAAAAATTTCTGAGATGAATAGTGAAAAGTGAATAGTAAAATTTTCCTGGAATAGTAATTAATCTGAAAATGCGAATTGTTACAGTCTGTATGTTTTTTTTTTCTCTTTTTTTTTTTCTTTCTTGATTTTTTCGATTTTTTTTTTTTTTTTTTTTTTTTTTTTTTTTTGCATACACTCTTACCCTACCATCCAAAATAATACATTATAGGGGATGAACATTCCCCTTACACTTGAATCTTTACATATTTTACAATAAACTAATCTAATGACTCGAATTAAGAAAATCAAAACACTTGGAACACTTTTAAGATTAACGTACATATGGGGGTAATAAAATGATGTTCTTCCCCATTACTCCATAAAATAAGTACTTACCCATGATTCCCAATCGTCCCAAAACAATATGTACAAGGATATGACTCGACTTAGCAACCATGTAATCAATTAGAAAGTTAACTTAGGGTTTAACAAATAACAATAATGCACTAAAAATGAGCGCATACACGGAAGGCTAAGGCGATTTGGTTGTACATTTAAGTGGGGTGTAACAAATTCTTCCTTTAAGTAAAATGCTTAAAGTTAGAAACGAAAAGATAGGCTCGGAGGGGTGTACTAGGGGTTTCGTGTACTAAAAATGAGTACAACGCTAAGGGTGTGGGAAAAATTAGTTAACTTAACTAGCCAAGTAATATGACTTAAATGGTCAAGTAATTATAATACGGGTTTAACACAAGGGTGATCCTAATGCCTCTTATCATGTAGTAAATCCTACTACACGAATGTAGTCTCACTAGCAGTCTCGGGATGCATCACTAATGCAAGTTCTAGAATCTAAATGCTACCGGTACACTCATAAGCACTAATAGTAAATGCTTTTCCTATCAAATCTAAAGGCGAACCTCACATATTTGGGTGGAAAATTTTTCTATCATGATCTTGGATTCCTTGCAATCTATCATGGATTCCTTGCAATCTATCATGGCACTAGCGGTTGCTAAAAATCCTCTTCCTACCAATAATGGGCATGTAGTGTCACTAACCATGTCTAGGACGTGAAAATCCGCTAATATAGTTAACTTTCCTACGTGAACGACTACATCCTTAATCATTCCAACCGGGTGGGCAATACTCCCATCCGCTAGCCCTATCAATACCTCTGTTTCCTCTAACTTTCCTAGCTTAAGAGCGGTGAATAAGGATAAGGGAATTAAGTTGAGGCTTGACCCTAAATCGGCTAGTGTGTCGAAAGCTTCGGATCTTCCTATCTTACAAGGCAAAACAAATATACCCGGATCATCAAGCTTTTTAGGCAACTTGTTTTGAACGAAGGCGGTCCCATTTTTACCTAGCTTACACTTCTCATATTTTTCTAGGAGGGCACTATAGTAAGGAGCACGCGCTAAGACATCAATGACGGGGCGTTCAAGGTGAAGTTCTTTGAATTCATCGTCAAGGTCTTGCGTAAGAGGTGTTTCAACAATGCTTTTGACCAGCTCTATAGTGGGTGTTTTATTTGATTGGTCCTTTTAGGGAACTTGGTTTTGTTTGAAACACATGCTCGTTGATTTAACCGAGTAGTATTGTGGACACGAAGTGGGTGACAAAACTGAGGATATGGAATTAACAGTTAGTTTCGGATTCTTGACCGTGTCGCTCGGGAGCGCTCCCATTTCTCGGTCATTGAGAACTTTCAACAATGCATCAATCTTAGTGGTCATCTCGCTTTGCTTTTGTTTGAAATCGACTTCAAACTTAGATATGCGAGCTTCTTGAGATGCCATGAACTTTGACATCAATCCTTCAAGATTGTTGGTACTACCATAGTTGTTAGAAGGATTGTTGTTGAAAGTACGGTTGGATGGTGGACCGTTTGGTTGGTAACGATTAGGCGGATTGGAAGAATTGGGTTGATTTTGTTTCCACCTAAGGCTTGGGTGATTTTTCCAAGAGGGGTTGTATGAATCACCGTAAGTGTTTGGCTCGGGCTTGAAAGTGTACCACTTATCTCCCGCTTCGTCGGTACGCGTGGATGCGTAGTCCGCAAAAGCTGTTCCGGGGAGTTCCACACAATCACGAGTGTCATGGGGACCACTACATAATTCGCATGAAGAAGTGATTTTGTTCAGTTGGCTTGAAGGCTTCGGAGCTTCGTAAGATTTCATGAGAAACTTGACTTGGTCCTCAAGTTCCATGATCCTACGGTCGGGAGTGCTAGAATTGTTCGAAGGCAAAGATATTGGCTTGACCGTTTTGTTCAAATCACGGGGATCATTCCAACTTTCGTTGTCATAGAGAGCAAGATCTTCTATGAGTTACCATGATTGTTCCGCACTAAGATCACGTAGCTTACCACCGGCCGATTGGTCAATGGCTCGCCTCGTGGAGATGTCGATATGGTCATAAAAAATTTGGACTTGGAGCCAAAGATCTATGCCATGATGAGGGACTTTTTGGAGTAAGTCCTTGAAACGAGTCCATGCTTCATAAAGAGATTCATTTTGACGTTGTTGGAACATCAATATGTCATTTCTAAGCTTAGTAGTTCTCCCCGGTGGGAAAAATTGAGCAAGGAAACGAGTGGTGAGATCATCCCATGTGGTGATGGATCCCGCGGGTAAACGCTCAAGCCATTGACTAGCTTGATCCCATAGAGAGAATTGGAATAGGCGTAAATGGGTAGTCTCTCTAGTTTCAACATCTAGGTCTATGGAATCTACGATTTTGAGAAAGTCCTTAAGATGTTGGTTTGGATCTTCGGAACGAAGTCCATGGAATGCACATCCGCTTTGCACCAACCGGATGGTGTCGGATCGCAAGGGGGTCACATTGGCTCCGGTGAGCTCAATGGTGTTTCGGTAGCCTTGGTGGCTAGGTCGGGAATACTCTCCTAAGGTTCGGGGCCTAAGGGGTTCTAATGGTGGGTTTTGTTGTGGTGGGATGACGGGTTCAAAGATGTTACCACCTTCCATGATGTCGGATGGTAAAGAGTTACGAACAAAGGCACGAAGAAATAAGATAGACTAAAGAAGACCTAAAAATAAAAATAAAATCTTACTAGAAAGGAATCTAGCAAGTAGACTTAATAAACAGAAATTCTAACCTAGACAATAACTATTCCCCGGGCTGCGGAGCCAAAAACTTGATGCGTGGGAATCGCAACAGGCTTTACCTCTCGAGGGATCTCGAGAAGCTTACAACCCCCACCAGGCAGTGTACCTGATCGTTGTAGTATAGTATAGTGACAAGTACCGGGGGATTGATCGTTCAGCTTAGGAATAGTGTCGCTAGGATTAGAAAGCCTAAATACTAGTTCTAAAGGTGAGGGACGATTCTTTTTGTATTTTTATATTTTATGGAAAGCAAATTAAAATCTCGGGTTTTGGAAGAGTGGGCGGAATTAGTTGCTATTCAACTAACCCAATACTAAGATGCAATCAAAATAAAATACTAAAAATGAAAGTAAACTAATTTATACTAAGGTTGTGAGCAGTAATTGGAGAAAATGTGTTTACTTAGATTTCACTACTCCCTAGATATCTTTTACACGTTAATTACTTGTTATAATTGCATGGATGACGGATTGTATTCCTTAATACCATTCATGGGGTGGCACACATAACTCCCCAATTCTATGAGCTCTTATCTCCTCCTACACCATGCCCAGCACAACTATAGGGATTGTAAACAGTGGCTCATGCATTAAATACAACCAATAAAGACCTAGTGCGCGTTGGTTCATGTTTCTTAAGACGTTCAAGCATGTTACCAATTGGAGATCTGCCAGTTTTCTTAAGCCTAACATATAAATCATTCATCCAAGACAAGAATAAACAAGTAATCAACACATAATCAACATCTAGGTTTCATTAGATCTAAGCAAACACAAAAGAGATCTAGCCTAGCATGATAGAATTAAGACAAGAACATGATATAGACAACCAACACATAGACATATTGATTGAATTAGAAGAACACTTATCTTGATTAATCATGCAAGGTATCAAGGGGTTGGAACCCTTGAAAACCTGTAAAGTTACACCAAAATCGTACTTAGGGTTTCTCCCAAAACTTCTCTCTTTAAATGTGAAAAATTAGAAAACTATATATAGGAAAAGGGGTCTGACGGTGTCAAGACCAAATAGGTGACGCCGTCACCTCGCCGCCAAAACAATCCTCGGACTGCCTAGATCTACATTTGACGCCGTCAAGAACATTGCATTTCCAGGCCGTCACGACTTTAACTCTTGATGCCCTACCCTCATGACGCCGTCAAAACTCTTCTGGGTCGTCATGGACTTTTACTCTTGACGCCGTCATAATCTTCCTCTTGATGCCGTCATGCACTGTTCCCAGCATGGAAAATTAAGACTTTGGCGTTTTCTTCACTTTTATGCTCCAAAAACGTCCGAATTGCTTCCTTTTCCAGATTTCACTCCCAAAGTACCTAAAATCACAAAAGGAACGATTTAGGGCAATATTTGATCAAATAAATTCGGATTCGGGCTTAAATGACCCCCTAAAAACGGATCATTTTTTGCCTCATCAAGTGCTTTGCCTCTGTGTAAAGCATAACCCAAGTGGGAAAGGATGCGTTTACGCAAAGTGACCTTTGACTTAGTTTGACCAATAAGGGAGTAAACCCGTTACGTAATTAGAGAAGACGTAAGCACAGGATATGAGCATATGGATGCTTTCACATGATGTTACGTGAAGTATATAAGCTCCCTAAGTTTAGAAAAGCCTTGGCTAGAGGCGATAGTTAGAAAACATGAGTTGGCGTTTTCCCCGTAAGCGGGTGTTTTAAAAGTAGGATCTCTCAAGTCTCAAAACTCGTTTCGAGTGTTCTCAATTAAGCACATAACATATTAATACCTGTATTGAAAGATCCACATTTGTCGGGTAAGGGGAAAGCCGACTTTCAAATTTCGCCCGAAACCATACAGTGTCCTGGTGCGTCACCCACGCGTTGACGCGCGAGCAACGCGCCAGGAGCAGATATGGGCTCCGAGGAATTTGGCTAACGTTTGTTATTTTATGTGTTTCGATGATTTATTTGTCATCATTAAAACATAAAGAGATCTTGATCATGTTGCCTCAACAAATGCTTAGTGAGTAAAAAGGTAATAACACGATATTATAAACCATTTATCACATAAGCATCATTTACATCACATTTGTCCATAAGACTACTTTCACCAATACTTGCAAATCACACTTAATACACATATCATGCAATCAAACATAATTCTTACATACCTTACATAAGTCACAACGGACTTAAACCACACTTTGGCTAGTCTTTTCTAACTAGCCTTAATCTATACTTAATCCAAGCATACTAAGCCAATGCCTCTTAAATCTTCACTATTATCTTCCACATAATATATATATATATATATATATATATATATATATATATATATATATATATATATATATATATATATATATATATATATATATATATATATATATATAAATGTAACAAAATCAATATAATCTTATATCATAACCAATTTACTTAACTTAGCTCCAAAGCTAAGTTACCAATAATTCATCCTCATCTTTCTTACTTGTCTCCTAAGCCATAATTATTAACACCTCTAATTTATATAATCAAAACCCATCTTTTTTATTATATGACCATTTCATGATCATAACTAAAAGTCACTAATTTCCCTAAAATAGTTTAATAACATTAACCTCTTATCATAAACACCTTAAAACGTAATTTTGAAACACAATTACCCAAAACCCCCAATCTTGGTACCTAAACCCTAACTCACCAAATAATTAACTAATTCAAGATGAGGATCATTGTTATAGACTTAAATCTTGAATAAGATCTTGATATCCTCATCAATTCACTCTTAATCTTACATCGTTTCCCTCCCTTTTCTTGCTTCTTAGCTGACACACACAACACCACCACATACTAAAAACATATGGAAGATATGAGAAAGTAGAATTATCCTAGGATAGATTTAGATTTGTTATAACTTTGGTCCTTTGTCAATAATAGACCTTCTAGTCCTCTTCGTTCATAATTATGACACATTAAACATTCTAAAACCATTTTCATAATAAAATAAACTTATATTTGACTATCGGTTTTGACTAACCAATCACATGAAACCTTTAATTTATAAAATTCGTAGTCAAACTTACTCAATGGCATCCTCACAAATTAATAATTAAAAACGGGTTTTGGGGTGTTGCAGTTTTCATGTAGTTGTGTTTCCTTTTTTATATGGAATAATACTCAAGTCAAATGGAATTATGAGAAATAATCGTCCCGTTAATCTACTCATAATATTCCTCAACTATAGCAATAGTGGTTGCAAGACCAGTCTACTATATCTAAAGATTCAATACCTTAAGTTATCGTGGAAGTATAATTGTGCAAAAAAGCATGTACTGTACAAGCTACTCGCAGCTCCATGAAATACAAAGGAGCTTTCAATTGAATGCCCTCAATCATGGGATTACGGAACACAAAAGGGTTGCAGATTTACAACCCCATGCAAACCAATTGAATGTAAGGAGGAAGATGAATAGGAACCATTCCACAGTTAGCATCTCACACTTAAAAGCTATCATAACATACTTTGATTGCATTCACCAATCATCATACATGTCTTGTAATACTATCACAACAGATTCTTATATGTGGCCTGCAGCACAGCCCGATGTGGTCAACAAGGTCTGAGACCCTATGCTGGTTTTGGCTCACTTTGAAATGAAAAGCAGCCAACTTAGTTTGCAGCATTTACTTATTTCTTTTTGTGCATTGCAGATGATGCAAAATTGCATAATAGTTGCAGTAGCAACATTGATTTTAATGGTGGCAAAATGTCTTTTAGTGTTCTTTTGATGTTGAGTTATTGGTTTTTTAACTTGCATTGTACCTCTGTCATATTTGTTAACTATTGTTTCAGAGTATTATAGCTTTATATGATGTTGATTTTCTTTCTCAAAGCTTCTAACTTTATAAATTTGATCTATTTGGTTTTAGAATCAACCGTGTGAATGCTGGGCTCTGCCACTCTGGGAAGGTTGAAAACTGAAGCACAATATCACTATAGTCAGAACCATGTCAGGTTTATCTCTAAAATTCGCAGTTGAATGCATTCATCTCTTATTACTTGCATTTTACCTCTGTCATATTTGTTAATTATTGTTTCAGAGTATTACATCATTATATGATGTTGATTTTCTTTCTCAAAGCTTCTAACTTTACTAATTTGATCTATGTGGTTTTGGAAACAGCCGTTTCAATGCTGATTCATGACTAGAAGTATATTACACTGTAACCATTTGTTCATAGTTGCTTCATATCCCAAAATGAAATTGTGTGTTCCTCTTTCTTAATCTATTACTTACCTTTGATTTGTATATGACAGGTTATGCAGCAGAATTCTAGAATGTTTACTTACCTTTGATTTATAGGTAAGGAAGTGAGGATAATGAACTAGAAAAGTGAGTTCGAAGGGTTATAAGGTGAATGGTGAAGATCAAGGGCAGAACAAATCAGTTTGAAGTTTGTGGGCCATGTAGTGAAAGAGAATGAGACCGCAGTTGTGAAGAACGTGGTACAATGTACTAGTAAGAGGGTGAAGATATTGATGACTAGAACGAGTGAGATGAATATGTATTTACCTTTAGGGATCTTTGATGATGTATAATAGCAATAGTGTTTGCATGAATATTACGATATTTAATCTAAACATCCTCTTCATGTTTTGATGATGACAAAGATGTAAGTTACAACATATAACGTAAAATGCTTAAGTTACTTGTGATTTCAATTCGTCTATGCATTCATACGTCAACAAGCCTCGACATCTCAACGTCTCAAGTATGCTTCGTCAATCACTTAAGGTATGTACAAACAAATGTCTAATACATTTTATGATCAAACGGATTTTATTTAGAAACTACAAATTTTATAAAATGTTATAAACATCTTATATATTTTGAAAATCACTTTTAGTAATTAAAGGAAAATGTTTAATTCATAATAAATATATGAATTCAAATTTTTAGCCAAAAACAGTTAAAATTTCACTAGATAAACCTTCCCCAGAAAAGAAAAGAAAACTACCGTTTTCGTCTGGGCGGAAGGTGTCCTTGTAGCCGAACCACTATAAATCTTCGTATCCGGTTTGCATTTGCTTTCTCTTATCTCTTCTCATTAATTCTTGCATTTATCGCTTTACATCTATGCTTGCCTATATGTTTTAGTTGTTACTTATATTGTTGTGATGTTGATTGTGTTGTACATAGAAGTTAATATTAAGATTGTGTGTACAATTATATGATATGGTCAAATAGATTATTATTCACACTTCTTATATTGAGTTTAACTTGATAGATAATTTGATACAAAACGTTTTATGAATTTAAAAGGAAAACGTATTCACATAAAGATCGACCAAAGCTCCATTCATATAACTAAGTTTTGAAAACTAATCCAAAAGCTCAAATATATAATTGATCGTATTGATTATATGTTGTTTTCATACAAAACTCTAATTGAAGGTTTTTCAAACAAACAATTGAATAAATTCGAATCAACATTTTGAAACAAAATTTTTTATAAACAAAAAGATGGGAAAACTATTCAACCCCCATTCTAGTTTTTCACAATTGGTATCAAGAGTCACGTCGCTCTAATTTTCAAAACAAATGGTTTTAAAAATTGAGTACGATCCATGTATCAAATTACCTATTAAGAAGGATTAAATATGAAAAGTGTTTTGTTGATTAACTTGTATTAGTTTTGATGTTATATACACTAATTATACTAGCTCGAAATAAAATTATGCTTAAAATAAAGTGTTATACGTTCGGTATTAAACTAAGAAAGATTCACACATTTCCGCAAAATTAGAAAATAATTTTTAACAAAAAATGCATTTTTGAGTATCAGATGGGCGGCCCCTTTAATTATCTGGGCGGCCCCCTTAAATACCGGCGGCCCCTTTAAATTGAAGGGGTCCGCCTGTCTGTTCGACAGTTTTTCAAAAACTTTAAAAAGTCATATAAAATTAACTGTAACTCCGTAGAAGTCGTGCCACCCGGCGTTTTAAAGGTAATTGAGTCTACTTTCATTTAAAATACTTACAAGTAACCATTAAAAACTTAAATAAGACAGAAAGTCAAAATACTAAACGGAGGTCAAAAATTTGAGTCTCGTTTTAACGTAAAACTTGTATTTTACCTTTTCCTTCGAGTCGGGCATTTCTAGTCGGTATATCTTTGAAAAATTAAGCATTTATGCTTTAAAATATTGATCTTAATTAAATTTTAAATGGTTAGGAAACTATTTTATTTTCAAATAAAATCGAGCTAAGTAAACATTGGTATATATAATACACAAAATGACGACAAGTGTTTTATGTGCTATGTGAACTTATTTGTGATTCTATTTTGTTAATTGAATATATTAGATGATTGTTGCTATTTGAATTTTAGCTAATTTTATATCTAAGCATATGTGCCTTATTAGTTTATAGCTAGTTTTCCGGTTTATACTTAACTAGATCTTATGCTAGATTTCTTGCGTTAGGATTGCAATATTATGCTTGCATTGCATATAAGTATAGATGGCTTAATGTTACTCAAACATCTTGTAAATGAGTTAAATCTAGTCACCTAAATATTTCAAACAATTTAATCTATTCTTAACAACACACTTAAATATTTTCAACAAATTACCTTGTTTTACCTTAAATTGTTTAATAAGAGAAATTGAATCATTGTAAAACATTAGTAGTTATATAAAAGAAAAAGTATTTTCAAAATCTAAGTGTGTTCATTATAAGTAACAATGAAGAGTCTTCACATAAACAAAACATATAACAATCATGAAGTAATAAGTCAAATTTCAATCATTCACTAACCTCACTCATAAATAATCTTAGGATTAATGAAACACACTATCAAAATGCCTATTTATTTTAAATGAGTGTTTGTGAGGGTCAAGAAAGATTTTTTTATATTATATCAATTCATTATTCAAATTATGGTTGATATATATTCATCAAATCTAATTGACATGTTTTTTAGTGTGGAAAAGAAATTGGATTATTATTTGTTTAGTTTCAAGATTACTTCAAATTTTAACAAAAGATATAGTCTTGAATCTACATACTCAATCACACTAGATTAATATGAAAATATTTACATCCTTTGTAGATGAAAAGAATATGCATTAGATCATAACTCACACTTGTGTTGATAAAGTCAGAATCTACTTGTCCAATAGTTGTGGTCCAAATATTAGAATAACATGTTTAACACATGCATAAAATATACAATGAAGTAGGATTGACAACTTGGATGTCTCATGCGAAATATTCAAGCAATTTACATTGCAATGCAATGGATAAATGTGTCATATCCGAAAAACCAAACATGAGCAAACTAACAACATATGTAAACCTTGCTCACACTACTTAAAATCATCACTTCAAGATAAAATAAATATTTAAGAATAATACACACTATATATTCTATGTATTTCATTTTCTTTGTAGCATGGGTTGTGTTACAAGTTAATGCACTACACTTTCCTTTTTGAAATAATATAAGTTATTAGAATTGAAAAATAACATGTCACAATCCATAAACATGTATTTTTTTTTTCAAATACTAGTTAAAGTATGATATATAACATTGGCAAAAATCATAGAAAATAATATTTGTTTAAGAATATATTAATGTCTAGTTTTGATATCATTTAAGAATCACAAACTCATTTAAGATAAATAATCTTAATGAGATTCATTTCACAAGAGATGCTAAGGTGCACTATTAAGTCTAGTACATTTATTAAATCAAGTAATATGCCATCAAAACCAAATAACCCGTAAATCATGAACAAAAGATTAAAACTTTTTGTTTACTCTTATCTAAACATTCAACACGTCTCTATTGGGATCGTAAATAAAATATATCATCTAGATTTACCTTCATAAAAACATGACGTTTGAGTCACATTAAGCCAAGCATTAGTGAACCAAGCTAACTTCATATTTGGTACTCTTCGATAGGTAAATTTAGGAATTTAATTTCTTCTAAAAAGTGAATGACTACTGGAGAACCTATTGTCTAGAAACTCAATTTAACCTAACGGTTTAATTGCTTCTATGTGAGAAGTTGGGTGTGTGTAACCCATAAAAATGGTCGTGTTTAGCCTTAATTGAGCACCACTAGTAATAGTCTCATACTCATTCTCCAACTTGATTAAATTTCTATTCCTAAATGTACCTAACGCTAAGCTTCTTATTAGATGCTTTCATTCCTAGATTTATGGCATATCGCATATATGTTGTTTCTAGATGTTTATTTGCTCATATGTGATTTGATTGTATGCCTTTACATGCTTAACTCTATATGTCTCATTCATTTAGGTATATATTTCTTGCTGATAAGTGCTCAAACACTCATCATTTTTGGTCAAATCTGAACTGCAAAACATACAAAAACGCTCAGAAATGCATCAAATTACTGAAAATATTTCAAAACTGTGTTTTATATGTTTTAGATGCAAATTGAGTAAAAAGAGATGAAAAACGTACAAAGTTTGCAAAATTGGCAGTTTCAGTCCCCCAACTTTCATAAAATGACAAAACTAGTCCCTGGTCATTAAAAATATGGAAAATTATCACCAAAGGTCCTTTTGAAATCATAAGTTGTCATATTTAGTCCTTTGGTGAAAAATCTCAAAAGTTTTGGAAATTTACAAGTTTAGTCCCTGGAGTTTAAAAATTAACAGAATTGGTCCCTAGGAAATATTTTTGGATAAAAAGTCAATTCAGGTGTTTGGAAAATCAAAAGTTGGTAGAAATGGTCCTTGGGTGAAAGTTTTAAAGAAATTACATGTTTGGTCCCTCAAGTTTGAATTTTGGCAGATTCAGTCCCTGGGTGTTTAAATTTTAGAAAATAAAATTCAAGGTCCTTGTATCATTAAAGTGTGGCAAAAATAACCCTTGGGATTATAATTTGGAAAGTGAGCAAGTTCAGCCCTCATATTTTGCAAAATTACAAACTTGGTCCTTATGTTTTCTACTAAACATACCAAACCGTACCCTATTATTACTACTCCTTAATCCAAAAGCCCACCCTTATAACTGTCCAGTCCATTCCCTACTTCCCTTGGCCCATTTTACTCACCACAGCCCAACACAAAATTAATAATCCAATCCACCCCCGTTTTAATAATTCCACCCAGTCAAAACTAGGTCAACACCTTATCCCTCCATCTCCAAACAATACCCCGTGACCCCCCCCCCCCCCCTTGCTACAACCCTGCAAACCCAACATCCCATCATCACACTTACCCCTACTCCAACACTCAACCTATCTCACTTTCCTCCACAAAACAACAAATCCCACCCCCTAGCCATTATTTAACTGCAAATGGTTATAAAACCATTTTCCCGCCAAGATGCCTTTAATGGCCAGGATCATTTTCATTAATCCAAGGGTCCAAGTTGTTGATGAGAAAGCTCAATGGGGTCCCACAAAACCCTAATCTCTACATATAAAAGGAAGAAGAAGAGCAGAGAGCAGTTTCAGTTAGTTTTTAGTCTTAATTTAATTAGTGATAGAATGGAAATTAGTGGTTAATCATGTAATCCAATCTTAGTTTATCTTTCTGTTTAAATTCAGTATTGTACTTCCACTTTTTAAGTTAATCAAAGTTCTATTTGTTGCAAATTCGAATTTCACTTCAATTTCTTGATTTCTTATATTTACTTTGAATGTTGTTAAATTTGGTAAGAAATTGTCTTTGAAATGATCTTGAGTTGTTTTGAATCAAAAAGGAAATAGGAAAACAGAAAAGAAAAAGAAAATAGAAAGATTGCTGAAATTCAGAAAATAGAAAATTGGGAAGAATGAAGAAGAAAGGAGTAGAAGTAGTTTGGAAGAGTGGTATGGTTTGGAGCTCATGGGAGCATAAGGTTTTAGTTTAGGTACTGGTTCTTGTGGTTACATAGTTCTCTGCATACCTTACATTGGATGTCAAGTAGGTATCAACTAATATGTTGGTTTTAATTCATGTTATTTGCTAATTGTAGCTAAATGTTATGCTTCCCTGCTTATTTGAATTGCTTGTTGATTATTAAACAGTGATTAGTTAAGGATATTTGTTAATTGAAATTGTGGTTCTGAAAATATTTGAAAACAGTTAATGAAAGGAGTGTTTGGATTTGCTTGTTTCAAGGTTGTCTAGTAGGTTTTTAGGTTTGTTTTTAGTTAACATATTTCATTTAGGTTCATATAAGCTCAGATTAACTTCCATTTTGGGCATGACCTCAGGAAAAGTCAAAGATAGCTTTAATCATAGAATGCATTAACTGTTAGGATTTCTTATGTTGCATAAGTAATCACATAGGTCCATTAGTTGTTATACTCACTTGAATCATTCATAAATTAGCCTTAAGCATCTTTAATAATCAATTAGGAGAGATTAAATCTCATAAGAGTCAACATTAGGTGTTTATCTCAATAGTCAAACTTGCAGTCTGTGTTGAATGAGCATATTTCAAAAGCTTATGTAGGGTTGTGTACTGGGTGGAATTGAGAGATTTTTGTTGTTTTGCAACATTTGGTAGCTAGTCTATCTTAGTCAAGAAGAATTTTTCAACTTGGTATCCATTTGCTTGCCCAATATCACCCTTGAACTGACCTCAGTGACAAAGGTATTCCCTGCATATCAGTCCTGACCCATTTTGATTTGGTCATTATTTGGTTAAAATCTTGACTAATTGCTGAGGTTATTATTGTTTTGAGTAGCCCCCTAGGTAGACCTTAGACAAAGGCTTTTAGTTTAGGCTTAATCGCTTGTATAAATGCTTTTTAATAAGCCATCTTTTGGCTTATTCTGCTGCTGCTGTTGTTTGTTTCTGCATGAGCAGAGTTTGTTGATTTGTTGTCCCTGTTTGATCCAATGCTAGTTTGATGTTGTTTTTAGTTAATTTTTGTTACCTGAGTTTGCATTTACCTAAGTTTTCTTTTGCTTGAGCTTGTGTGCTTATCTGATCACTCTTCCACTTATTCCCTCATCAGTTTTTGGTTCACTTTTCACAAGTCTCTCAAAGGCTCAACACTTGAGCCTTTACTGAGCTTGTTGCAGTTTTGGATAGCCTATTGCACCCTATCACTATTTCTATGCTTATTTCCCATTTTCATGCTTATCCTAATGCTTATCTTGGTCCTTAAGTCTTGTCTCATCACCTCAAACACTGAGCAATCAGTGTGTATGGTGCATGATTCACAAGCTCCTTGTGAGCTTTTCTGTGGGCCATGAAGTGTAAATCTGAGCTTTTTGGAAAGCTCAGTAGCCCATCCTTCTAGTTCTAGGCTTGCCTTGGTTTCTGAGCTTGTTGTACAAGCTTCTACTTGGGTTAAAGTTGCCCTTAAGAACTACAGGGCTGCTTGTTGATTCATTACTTAGATTTGCTTATTTGTATTCTCAGCTTGATTCAGTGCTTATTTTATGATAAGTTGGCTTATTTAGGTTCCATGTGAGTTAATTGTATCCCTACTAGCTTCTTAGGAATTAATATTAGCTTATTCAGGTTCAAACAGTTGAGGTGATGTTTGTTGTTTTTGGTTTTTAATCTTTTTGCTATTTGCTTATGATTTCACATGTATCTGCTTGTTTACAGCTTTTCACAACAAGATGTAGTTACAAAAATTGTTCATGTTCATGTTCATGTTGTTAATAAGTTTGTAGGAAAAAAGTTTAAAAAAAAATGTTTGCAAAAAAGCTAAAAGCCAGGGGTCGAACCCCTGACCTCTAGCTCAGATACACAACACTCACACCAAGCACCATTTGCCCTATGGTCTTTATCAGTTTGTTTCTTCCCAATTTTATTTTTATAGTAGTTTAGTTTATTTTAGCTTATTAGGATAGTTTGCTTATTGTACTGCTTATTAATAAGCAATTTAGGCTTTTCTTATCTTTCCTAGTTAATTGGTAGTATAAAGTAATTTTAGAAAAAATTTGGTAATTTTCATAAATAGTTTAGTATTTTTAATAATGATATTTAGTTTAATTAGTATTTAATTAATAATAAATAATTAAAAAGTCAAAAAAAATAATTTTCTTTTTTCTAAAATTT
The DNA here is from genome assembly GCA_030686995.1 of Artemisia argyi. NCBI lineage: Eukaryota > Viridiplantae > Streptophyta > Magnoliopsida > Asterales > Asteraceae > Artemisia > Artemisia argyi. Next base: position 108,588,485 of record CM060685.1, read on the forward strand.
TCTTTTATCATTAGGTTCGTAAAAATATAATTTTCATGACCATAGGGTTAGCGTAGCTCAAATTTCACGTTTTACTTTGCGCACTCGCGTTTTATTTAATTAACTTTCGCGTTTTTAATTTTAGATTACGTTTTAGGGTTCCCTAACTTTTGATTATCATTCCCATAGACTTTTAAGTAGTTTTTGAGTTTTAATTTTAATTCCTTGTTCGAATTCATGTTTTAGTTGCGTTAATTTGACTTTTCGTACGTTATTTGCAACTCGCGTTTTATTTAAATAACTTTTACGTTTTTTTTAATTTAGGTTACGTTTGTAAAATAAAGAAAAACCAAAAACATAAATAAAGTGATAGCTTCTATTTAAGCCGTTTGGCTTATTTTTCTGCTTATTTATAAGCAAATTCTGATTTTAAGTTTTTAGATTACGTTTTTAGGTTAACTAGGTTTCATGTTATTGTTAATATAGTGTGTTTAATCGTTCTCATTCGTATTTCCTTAGCGTAAACATTCAAAACCCTTATTACCCCTTTCCTGTCCAAATTCACCCGATCACAAACCTGTTTTGATTACCATCCACACCTCGTCGGGACATAACGACCCGGGGAAACACTATACTTCCACGGAGATTTGGTCTGAGACGTTTGACTTAGATGACCATTCACCTGGTCAATTTAGGTTGACCGTTTGGGATCAATCAAATTTTAGCACCGCTACCGGGGAGGTGTGCGCGCTATTCTAAACGGTTTTGCGTATTAGTGATTTTGGAATTCGTTATATTGTACATTTATCCATCCTTTGTTCATATTTTCTTATTTTCAAAACAAAAGTGTTCCCGAAAACATTTTAAACTCAGTTTTCAACGAACACAAAAACACAAAAAGATTTTCTTTATACAAAATGTTCATTCAAAAACCCAAAAATATTCACCTTTACCCTCTCACATCTTTGATTCTTCATCCCTACCCCTCTGTAAACCTTTGATTCTTTCCATGTCGTATCCACACCATTGCGGTTGTCAATGGTGTGGTGGTCCTCATAATGGTGGGAATTGTCCCGGTTGTAGCATAGTAGAGTCAGGAGATGGGTCTGTCTATAACCAAGCTCCCTATCCTTACCATGACACATCTGATATATCCTACCAGCTACCAAATCATGAGATACTGACATATCTGTGTGAGTTTTGTGGTGGTCCACACCAAGGATTTGAGTGTCAATCCGGAAACACGTTTGTCTATGAACAGTTTTCCGGTGATGCTCAGAACTTTGTTTATGACCAATACCCATATGATTCACCAGTCCAGACTCAACAGTTTTACTGTTGTGATTACTGTGGAGGTCCACACTTCAGCTCAGATTGTCAAACGGGGAATCCATACCCTTGTGACAATTTTGACATTCCTTATTATGAACAACCTCCACAGTACGATATGATTCAAGCAACTCCTCAAATCCAGCAAGACTTTTTAGAGGTTCTTGAGAAATTTAAAGAACTTAAGAAGGAGTTGGCTAATATTTCGCTTCGCCATGCTCCAAGTTCTTCTTGTGCGTATTGTGGGGGACCTCATGATGATTTTCAATGTCAACCGTATTATAAACCTGAACATTGTTCTAGTTCTGATACATCCGGTTTTGACACATCCACACCCCCACAATTTCCACTCATTCAATATTCCCGTGGGAAATCCATGGAAGAATTACTTGCAGAAGAACGAGCTGCTAGAAACGAAAAGACCATGGAAGAATTACTTGCTAAGCAAAGAGCAACTAAAATACGTGCCAATCTTCGCTATGCTGCTCTATATGATGATGATGATGACAGTGATGATGATAAAGATAACATTATCATAATTCAAAACGATTCATCAGATTCATCAGTTGTAATTCCTTCCATTGAAATTCAGGGAGAAAATAACGTGACAAAGTCACTAGCCGTTGATCAAATGGAACTTGAAAATTCCATAACTGCTAGTACTTCTAAACTCCCCCAGTCTGTTGTTATCACACCCGAAGTTCACACTCACTCTCTAAACATGGGGGATGAGCATCTTAGCACTGTTCCCAATAAGGAATCGGATGAATTCATAAAGTCTAGTGTTGAGAACCTTATCCCAATCCCAAGAGAGTCACAGGGAACTTTTGATCATATGTGTGATTTACCTTCTCCCCCTGAAAATCCAAAAGATCATTTTAAGACTTTCTCCGACTTTAATGATGATTATACATCTTATGGAGAAGTTGAGTATGAAGAGGCACCATTGCCTCATTCTGATGTTGACCCTCTTATTGAGGAGTTCACAGATGAACTTACTCACATCAATCCACTTCCATTGGGAAGTGATGATGGTCTCCTTGATTTTGAAGCCGATATGGGAGAAACTGAAAATCTTTTAAACTCTAATCCCAACATCGAGCTTAGTACTTCACATGCTGATGAAAATTCTTTATCTTCTGGAGACATCAGTCATATGGAAGGATTACCTTCTGAGCTAGTTAGCTTAGAAGAAAAGAATGATAATCACTTTGTTCCCGAAGCATTCAAGACTACTCTTACCAATCCTCTATTTGAATTCGAATCTGAATTCACTTTGATTTCTGATAATCCAATTTTTGGTACTCAGATTGAGGATTGTGATGAGTCTATTCCGGAACATGAGTTCACAGATTCACATCATGTGAATGATTCTCTTCATGAGGAGTTCGCCGGTGAACTCACTCATATCATGACTCCTCCGGAGTTTGATTGCCCGGGGGAGATGCACTTAATCATGAGGATTTGCAAATTCCCACCCACCCTCCCGGGATGTTTTTGAGCTTAACCTTTGAAATCCAAATTCAGGCTAATGAGCCTGCTCTCGAGGAAGAAGATCTTATCATGATTTTCATCATGGTTTTCTTCCTTTTCTTCACCTACAAGGTGACTTCTCTTGTTCTTCACTCCTTCAGGAATGAAGACACTATATTTGACCCCGGCATTTTCATGTACCATTATTTTGAGCCGGGATTATATCTCATCGGTGTGGAACTTTCACGTGCTTCAAATGTTTGTCCAAACATCTTGAATGAAAGTCCGAATGAGATTGTTTCTTCCACATCATGCTTCCCCAAGGACAACTGAATTCGGGGTCGAGTCAAGCTAGCGACTCGGTAAACAAAAACAGTAGCATGCTTATAGGGTTTTCACCCTAAGTGTGGGGGAGTCCCCCATGCTGTGGTTACAAATGAAGTGAAAAACAAAATGGTGTTTTCCACGCTTAGCTTGTAATGTTGCCCTTTTACGTTCAAAATGTCGGCATAATAGCCGAGACTTTGAATATTGGGGACAATACTCATCCTAAATGTGTGTGTGTGTGGGGGGGGGGGGGGGTATTCGCTATTCTAGCGAATTTTATCACGTTTTACTATCTAATACCCCCGTTTTGGCCAAAATTTCAAAAAAATTTTAAAATTTTTTTTCACTGGTGCTTCAAACTTTTTGTGGTAATCAGTCCGCCTTGTCTAACCGACAAAAGGGATTGGCTAGTCCAGGAGCAAACAGCTCTTGGTAAAGACATCTCAAATCCGTTTATGGCTTGCAATTTGCCCAAAATTATATGGTACCTCAACTCGCCATATCCCATAAAGCGAATGAGTTGGCTAGCCCGCAAGATTATGGCTTGTGGTAAAGGCAGTGGAAAATCCATAATTGGTAATCAGCTCACCAAGATGTTGACTATTCCATCAAGAGTTAGCTAGTCAAGAAGCAAACGACTTTTGGTAAAGACTAATCAAATCCGTTGACAGTTGGTGGTTTGCTCAAAATCACACGGTTATCAGGTGTGCCACAGTTCTTACATCTGGCTACTCCAGAAGTGATGGCTTTTGGTAAAGAGTTTAAAATCCATCAAGTTTTCAAAACAGTTATTGCTAGGGACTAGCAATATTTTAGTGTGGGGGATTGATAAGTGCTCAAACACTCATCATTTTTTGTCAAATCTGAACTGCAAAACATACAAAAACGCTCAGAAATGCATCAAATTACTGAAAATATTTCAAAATTGTGTTTTATATGTTTTAGATGCAAATTGAGTAAAAACAGATGAAAAACGTACAAAGTTTGCAAAATTGGCAGTTTCAGTCCCCCAACTTTCAAAAAATGACAAAACTAGTCCCTGGTCATTAAAAATATGGAAAATTATCACCAAAGGTCCTTTTGAAATCATAAGTTGTGATATTTAGTCCTTTGGTGAAAAATCTCAAAAGTTTTGGAAATTTACAAGTTTAGTCCCTGGAGTTTAAAAATTGACAGAATTGGTCCCTGGGAAATATTTTTGGATAAAAAGTTAATTCAGGTGTTTGGAAAATCAAAAGTTGGTAGAAATGGTCCTTGGGTGAAAGTTTTAAAGAAATTACATGTTTGGTCCCTCAAGTTTGAATTTTAGCAGATTCAGTCCCTGTGTGTTTAAATTTTAGAAAATAAAATTCAAGGTCCTTGTATCATTAAAGTGTGGCAAAAATAACCCTTGGGATTATAATTTGGAAAGTGAGCAAGTTCAGCCCTCATATTTTGCAAAATTACAAACTTGGTCCTTATGTTTTCTACTAAACATACCAAACCGTACCCTATTATTACTACTCCTTAATCCAAAAGCCCACCCTTATAACTGTCCAGTCCATTCCCTACTTCCCTTGGCCCATTTTACTCACCACAGCCCAACACAAAATTAATAATCCAATCCACCCCCGTTTTAATAATTCCACCCAGTCAAACCTAGGTCAACACCTTATCCCTCCATCTCCAAACAATACCCCGTGACCCCCCCCCCCCCCCCTGCTACAACCCTGCAAACCCAACATCCCATCATCACACTTACCCTTACTCCAACACTCAACCTATCTCACTTTCCTCCACAAAACAACAAATCCCACCCCCTAGCCATTATTTAACTGCAAATGGTTATAAAACCATTTTCCCGCCAAGATGCCTTTAATGGCCAGGATCATTTTCATTAATCCAAGGGTCCAAGTTGTTGATGAGAAAGCTCAATGGGGTCCCACAAAACCCTAATCTCTACATATAAAAGGAAGAAGAAGAGCAGAGATGAGTTTCAGTTAGTTTTTAGTCATAATTTAATTAGTGATAGAATGGAAATTAGTGGTTAATCATGTAATCCAATCTTAGTTTATCTTTCAGTTTAAATTCAGTATTGTACTTCCACTTTTTAAGTTAATCAAAGTTCTATTTGTTGCAAATTCGAATTTCACTTCAATTTCTTGATTTCTTATATTTACTTTGAATGTTGTTAAATTTGGTAAGAAATTGTCTTTGAAATGCTCTTGAGTTGTTTTGAATCAAAAAGGAAATAGGAAAACAGAAAAGAAAAAGAAAATAGAAAGATTGCTGAAATTCAGAAAATAGAAAATTGGGAAGAATGAAGAAGAAAAGGGCAGAAGCAGTTTGGAAGAGTGGTATGGTTTGGAGCTCATGGGAGCATAAGGTTTTAGTTTAGGTACTGGTTCTTGTGGTTACATAGTTCTCTGCATACCTTACATTGGATGTCAAGTAGGTATCAACTAATATGTTGGTTTTAATTCATGTTATTTGCTAATTGTAGCTAAATGTTATGCTTCCCTGCTTATTTGAATTGCTTGTTGATTATTAAACAGTGATTAGTTAAGGATATTTGTTAATTGAAATTGTGGTTCTGAAAATATTTGAAAACAGTTAATGAAAGGAGTGTTTGGATTTGCTTGTTTCAAGGTTGTTTAGTAGGTTTTTAGGTTTGTTTTTAGTTAACATATTTCATTTAGGTTCATATAAGCTCAGATTAACTTCCATTTTGGGCATGACCTCAGGAAAAGTCAAAGATAGCTTTAATCATAGAATGCATTAACTGTTAGGATTTCTTATGTTGCATAAGTAATCACATAGGTCCATTAGTTGTTATACTCACTTGAATCATTCATAAATTAGCCTTAAGCATCTTTAGTAATCAATTAGGAGAGATTAAATCTCATAAGAGTCAACATTAGGTGTTTATCTCAATAGTCAAACTTGCAGTCTGTGTTGAATGAGCATATTTCAAAAGCTTATGTAGGGTTGTGTACTGGGTGGAATTGAGAGATTTTTGTTGTTTTGCAACATTTGGTAGCTAGTCTATCTTAGTCAAGAAGAATTTTTCAACTTGGTATCCATTTGCTTGCCCAATATCACCCTTGAACTGACCTCAGTGACAAAGGTATGCCCTGCATATCAGTCCTGACCCATTTTGATTTGGTCATTATTTGGTTAAAATCTTGACTAATTGCTGAGGTTATTATTTTTTTGAGTAGCCCCCTAGGTAGACCTTAGACAAAGGCTTTTAGTTTAGGCTTAATCGCTTGTATAAATGCTTTTTAATAAGCCATCTTTTTACTTATTCTGCTGCTGCTGCAGTTTGTTTCTACATGAGCAGAGTTTGTTGATTTATTGTCCCTGTTTGATCCAATGCTAGTTTGATGTTGTTTTTAGTTAATTTTTGTTACATGAGTTTGCATTTACCTAAGTTTTCTTTTGCTTGAGCTTGTGTGCTTATCTGATCACTCCTCCACTTATTCCCTCATCAGTTTTTGGTTCACTTTTCACAAGTCTCTCAAAGGCTCAACACTTGAGCCTTTACTGAGCTTGTTGCAGTTTTGGATAGCCCATTGCACCCTATCACTATTTCTATGCTTATTTCCCATTTTCATGCTTATCCTACTGCTTATCTTGGTCCTTAAGTCTTGTCTCATCACCTCAAACACTGAGCAATCAGTGTGTATGGTGCATGATTCACAAGCTCCTTGTGAGCTTTTCTGTGGGCCATGAGGTGTAAATCTGAGCTTTTTGGAAAGCTCAGTATCCCATCCTTCTAGTTCTAGGCTTGCCTTGGTTTCTGAGCTTGTTGTACAAGCTTCTACTTAGGTTAAAGTTACCCTTAAGAACTGCAGGGCTGCTTGTTGATTCATTACTTAGATAAGTTGGCTTATTTTATGACAAGCTTCTCAGCTTGATTCAGTGCTTATTTTATGATAAGTTGGCTTGTTTAGGTTCCATGTGAGTTAATTGTATCCCTACTAGCTTCTTAGGAATTAGTAGTAGCTTATTCAGGTTCAAACAGTTGAGGTGATGTTTGTTGTTTTTGGTTTTTAATCTTTTTGCTATCTGCTTATGATTTCCCATGTATCTGCTTGTTTACAGCTTTTCACAACAAGATGTAGTTACAAAAATTGTTCATGTTCATGTTGTTAATAAGTTTGTGTGAAAAAAGTTTAAAAAAAAATGTTTGTAAAAAAGCTAAAAGCCAGGGGTCGAACCCCTGACCTCTAGCTCATATACACAACACTCACACCAAGCACCATTTGCCCTAGGGTCTTTATCAGTTTGTTTCTTCCCAATTTTATTTTTATAGTAGTTTAGTTTATTTTAGCTTATTAGGATAGTTTGCTTATTGTACTGCTTATTAATAAGCAATTTAGGCTTTTCTTATTTTTCCTAGTTAACTGGTAGTATAAAGTAATTTTAGAAAAAATTTGGTAATTTTCGTAAATAGTTTAGTATTTTTAATAATTATATTTAGTTTAATTAGTATTTAATTAATAATAAATAATTAAAAAGTCAAAAAAATAATTTTCTTTTTTCTAAAATTTTCTTTTATCATTAGGTTCGTAAAAATATAATTTTCATGACCATAGGGTTAGCGTAGCTCAAATTTCACGTTTTACTTTGCGCACTCGCGTTTTATTTAATTAACTTTCGCGTTTTTAATTTTAGATTACGTTTTAGGGTTCCCTAACTTTCGATTATCATTCCCATAGACTTTTAAGTAGTTTTTGAGTTTTAATTTTCATTCCTTGTTCGAATTCATGTTTTAGTTGCGTTAATTTTACTTTTCGTACGTTATTTGCAACTCGCATTTTATTTAAATAACTTTTACGTTTTTTTAAATTTAGGTTACGTTTGTAAAAGTAGTTTGTAAAATAAAGAAAAACCAAAAACATAAATAAAGTGATAGCTTCTATTTAAGCCGTTTGGCTCATTTTTCTGCTTATTTATAAGCAAATTCTGATTTTAAGTTTTTAGATTACGTTTTTAGGTTAACTAGGTTTCATGTTATTGTTAATATAGTGTGTTTAATCGTTCTCATTCGTATTTCCTTAGCGTAAACATTCAAAACCCTTATTACCCCTTTCCTGTCAAAATTCACCCGATCACAAACCCGTTTTGATTACCATCCACACCTCGTCGGGACATAACGACCCGGGGAAACACTATTCTTCCACGGAGATTTGGTCTGAGACGTTTGACTTAGTCGACCATTCACCTGGTCAATTTAGGTTGACCGTTTGGGATCAATCACTTGCCATTAGATCCTACACCCTTATTTCATGAGAACCTTAGTGTCACAATCCGATAGGTCATATTAGTCTCAAAACTGTCTTAAGTATCCTAGATTCTCCAGGCATACTTACTTCCTTATTCATCATCTTGTTTCCTTCCAAACAATCCACTCCTTTGTCAAGAGATAGTTAGATTGTAATCTAATACCTCTATAATTCGATGTGACAACTTAAATATTTCATCTGAAATGTTTAAGTATTTTTAATTAGCAATATGCAAATTAAAATGTCACTCATTGTTCATGTCTATTTTTTGAGTCATGACTCTATTATTATATAGATGTCAAACACCTTCCGTCCTCCTTTAGAAAAACCTCCTTGTATGATATCCTTCATCCTTCGTGTCATTGTCAAGATTATCGTTTTCATGTTTGTTTGTCTTTATTTGTGTCACACTCTATGTCCGGTTGAGCATGAATTTAATGGGAAGGGAAATCACACTCACTTACATATATCCTTCTACCTCACACCCAAAACCGAGCCATCCTTTGTACTACCAATCTCGAGTCATCTACCATTTCCATGCCCTCAAAGAAACCAAGAATCAATATCATACCTCCTAAACCACTCCTCATTGATTTAACACAAAATAACACCAACACTCTATCACCACCACCTCAATGCTCATCTCCTAGTGCTCCTAATGCACCTTCCAAACCACCATCAACTCATGGAACTTGTACCTCCTCCACACCATCATCATCATCAATCAATGACTATATCAACACCCACTTATCACCTCCACCAAGAACCACCATCTCCAACAAAAACTTGTCATCATACCACTAAAACAACTCTTCATTGACCTTACTAATGAAGATGACACCACTCCATCCATCAATGGATATATCAACTCATAATTGTCTCCACCACCACCTCCTACCCAAGAAATTCCTTCCTTGAACATCACTCTTTCACTTCCACCTAGTCATCTCCACTTGATCCTCATTTCCCATCTTCACAAGAAGATTCAACCATGTAACCATTCCCTACATTCTACTAAGTGCGTCATCACCACCAAAACTTAAATCCCTGAAAGTCAAACCGTCTCTTATGATACATAAACCCATCCTTGTGTCGCTCTTTGAATCAAAGGGCAACCGTCATATCCATATTCTCATAAACATGTTTATTCATGTAGTCAAAAATCAAGTGAATTTCTTTATGAAATGCGTCCTTTCCACTTTCTAGCAAGTGAAGAACACTAAGAAGATATCCAAGCTTCAAGTGTTGTCAAGTTATCACCACCTCATCCAAGTGAATTTCATTACGAAATGCGTCATTTCCACTTTCTAGCAAGTGAAGAACACAATGAAGAAATCCAAGCTTCAAGTGTTGTCGAGTTATCACCACCTCATTTCACATATCCACCTTCGGTCGTCAACCAACAAAACACCTAAAAATCCCATGATTCCCTATCATCCACCTTTGTCAAACGATATATTAATTAAAACCATAATTGTCAACCCTTTGTCATCACCTTCCCTTTACATTCACGCTCATCCTTCCTCATTTTTCTTTAACTCTTTTAGAGTATATATATATATATATATATATATATATATATATATATATATATATATATATATATATATATATATATATATATATATATATATATATATATATATTGTTGCAGGAAATTAACCCTTGATGCAGGTTATAAGTTTGCAATTTATTTGATCCATGGATTCGCTAGAGTCATATTTTAGAGGTTGATATAATCAAGGCTTCACTTACGATGATGCAAGCTCGCCTCTTTATTTCAAGAATTGAAGTTTAGTTGAAGTCTCGTCTAGGTGTCCACCTTTTTGCTTCAGCAAAAGGGGGAGAAGAAGTGTAAACAAGTAACTTATACATTTTACTATAAGTTATAATTTACATAGTTTGTCATCATCAAAAAGGGGGAGATTGTTGGCATGAATATTACGATATTTAATCTAAACATCCTCTTCATGTTTTGATGATGACAAAGATGTAAGTTACAACATATAATGTAAAATGCTTAAGTTACTTGTGATCACAATTCGTCTATGCATTCATACGTCAACAAGCCTCGACATCTCAACGTCTCAAGTATGCTTCATCAATCACTTAAGGTATGTACAAACAAATGTCTAATACATTTTATGATCAAAGGGATTTTATTTAGACACTACAAATTTTATAAAATGTTATAAACATCTTATATATTTTGAAAAACACTTTTGGTAATTAAAGGAAAATGTTTAATTCATAATAAATATATGAATTCAAATTTTTAGCTAAAAACAGTTAAAATTTCACTAGATAAACCTTCCCCAGAAAAAGACAAGAAAACTGTCGCTTTCGTCTGGGCGGCCCCCTTAATTATAAGGGCCGGCCCTTAATTTTAAGGGGGCCGACATACAATTAAAGGGACCGGCACGCTCCATTTGTCAGATTTGTCAGAAACTTTTGCCTATAAATACTGGTTCATTTCTACAATTTTTCCTGACTTTTAGCACAAAAATTTTCAGTCCCAATCCTTTCTAAACACACTTCTAAATCCTTTGATCATAAGTTTATTAGTCTTTGTTTCAAGTGATTCAATCCCTCATCACTCAAAGTGCAAGAGAAGAATCCTCCCTATCATAAAGCTAAAGATGTATTAGAGTCTAGTTAGTGTTTATGTGAAGTTATGAGTTATATATATGTAATAAGTAGATCAAGATGATCTTACTTAGTAGTGAGTCAATGAGTGAGTAAGAAGTAATGGGAAAAAATAGTAGTGTGGAGAAGTCATGTAGGTGTGAAGAAGTAGGTGTGTGAATAAGTAGTGGAGTATAGAAGAAGTTGTGAAGTAGTCATGAAGTCGTGTAGAAGTTGTGTAGTGATCGAAGTCGTGTTGTGAGATTGGTTCTAGCTACTATTAGAACTTGACATTTAGCTTAGTGTCATAAATTGGTGTAAGCAAAAGTTGTGTATGGTTTTCTCCGCCAAAAGGGAGCTTGTTGAGTAGTGAAGAAAACTCTCGAGTAGGTGACTTGAGGAGTGGAGTAGGGCAAGGAAGGTGTCCTTGTAGCCGAACCACTATAAATCTTCATGTCCGGTTTGCATTTCCTTTCTCTTATATCTTCTCATTAATTCTTGCATTTATCACTTTACATCTATGCTTGCCTATATGTTTCAGTTGTTACTTATATTGTTGTGATATTGATTGTGTTGTACATAGAAGTTAATATTATGATTGTGTGTACAATTAAATGATATGGTCAAATAGATTATTATTCACACTTCTTATATTGAGTTTAACTTGATAGATAATTTGATACAAAATGTTTTAAGAATTTAAAAGGAAAACGTATTCACATAAAGATCGACCAAAGCTCCATTCATATAACTAAGTTTTGAAAACTAATCCAAAAGCTCACATATATAATTGATCGTATTGATTATATGTTGTTTTCATACTAAACTCTAATTGAAGGTTTTTCGAACAAACAATTGAATAAATTTGAATCAACATTTTGAAACAAACTTTTTTTATAAACAAAAAGAGGGGAAAACTATTCAACCCCCCTTCTAGTTTTTCACAAATAGGTTAGTGATGCATAGATAGTTGATATGTAGACTACGAAGTTGTTAATCATGGATCTTTGATGGTATCTATTAAGTGATTACGAGCAGATGTTGCACTACAATTTCTTTGGGTTGAGAACAAAATGCCACTGACTACTTTGTGTAACCGCATAATGATCATCAACTTGCATAAGTTGGCGGAGCAGTTTGGTTGTTTAGGAAAAGGATCAGTGCTTTTGGTGTCAATGTATACACTAAAATTGGATGGTGTGGGATTGTGTCTTATTGGCTTTTGGTAATGAATAGTCAATGCAATTTGTTACAAGTTTATGTATTCAGTTTCATAGTCCCAAATGTAAACTATAAAGTCAAGTGTCGTTGCTTGCATACTGGCATTTTAGATGGAGATATGCAATGTAATCACGTATATGGAATTATTATTTGTGAAGTGGGTTTTTATATAAAGCCTAAATTTATACATAGATATGTGACTATCGTTTCATTATAGAATCATATACCCTATTTGAGTTTTTGAATGTAAAACATAACGCTATAGCATACTTAACTTTTTGTTTTAATTAGAATTATAGACTTAAGATTTTGTTACATAGGTTCATAGATCAGGAACCCTAAATATCAAACAAGAATATTAGTGAAAGGTTTGATTAATTATGTACTTTTTGTCGAGTTATCGGATTATTATCATAAAACCATTACTTGATTTTTTGTATCTAGATGCTATGGAGCTCATTGATAAGATCTTATGTATCTTTTTCAGGGGTTAAAGTGCTTCATTACATAATTTATATGGTTTGACTTAGCACTAATTAATTAAAATCTTAGGCACCACAAGAAGAAGCTAACATGTTAATTTCCCACTATATAAGCCCACAAGTTCAAACCTTCCAAATTTTCAAGAATATCGCTACATATTAAAATGGTTTCGGTCCATGGATGGTTGCTATTCTCGATAAGATACAACGACTTGATCCTGTGAAACGAGGAAATGAACCACCGTTATTCCTGGCAACTACATTCTGTTTGAATGTCAAAGTAAACATTTGTATCGTCAAGTAGAAAGTCACACACCATGAGTTATTAAGCTGCAACTTTGACAACACAAAGTTAGATTTCTAAGATACCTAACCATATGAATTTGACATATTCACAAGCATCACTAAATGAATGTGACCCATTAACTATGAAAACCATTACATGTCATTTAATCCGAATTTCATATAAAATATGTCAAGTTATTGATATAAATAAATGTACACTAATCAAGAAAAAGATTGAATCTTTGAAGACCCTTTTGACCCAACTGCTTGCTTGATTAATCAATCTATATGTCTTTTTTAGGCTAAAAGATTTTATGATTTTTTTAAAGTATAAGTTGATGTTTTTTTAGCAAAGGTTGTTTGTATGTTAAGGGTAGATGGTGATAATTTGATTATTAAGCTATTTAGTTTAGTCTGTTTGTGGTCTTGAATCTTTAGCTTTTATAGAATTTGGATCAATTTGATAGTTGATTATTGTTACTTTCAAGATTTCGGTGAGGCCCAATGCAATTAAAAAATCAAACACAATTAAAAGTTACCTAAGGCCCAATGCAAGTAAGAACAAAAACATAATTATAAACTTAGCTCAGGCCCAATAGGAAAAAAAAGAAAAAAGAAGCTCAGAACACTAACGATTAACTTTAGTAAATTTCAACCTTAAATAAAAAAACACACACACAAATACTTTTCTTACGGTTATAACCTCGAATAATGAATATAAAGGAAAAACTACATAATGTTTGCTCGAACCCCGTAATTATAATAACAAATTAAAAAAGTTAAGTTAAAGACATAAGCTAGAGTTAATAGTTTATCTGAAAAAAACCGGTGCAGTGCACGGGTCTGAATGTCTCATTTATTATAGTCTTTAATTCAATCTTGAAACTGCCCATTAATAGGTCAAGGCAGTTACTGACTAGTTCCAGCATCATGTATTCATCAGCCTGAATACTCATCAGTACACTCACTGAAGTGCATATCGGCTGATGAGTTCACTTACTGATGAGCATCACTCGTTGATGAGATTTACTCAATGATGAGTATTGCTCTCTAATGAGATAATTCCTTGAAGTATTGAACCTTCTGATGAGTTACTCCCTAGTGAGTACATCATGGTTTACTCACTGAAGAATAGGACTCTCTGATGAGTCCAGCAGCAAACTGAAAACACTAAATGATTCAGGGTGGTTCAGGGAATTAATGAGTGTACTCTCCGTACCTTCAAACCCATTTCCAAGTGTGACCATATCCCTCAGTTGCACTTACAAACCTCTCCAATTTATTATAATTCCTTTTGCATGAAAATTAGACACTAAAACAAGACCAGTGCATAAATGAAAATGTCTTGAATATTGAATTTCCATCTTAGTACATTACACTTTCATATATTCAAGAATTAGGGTGTTCTAAGAATTTAATACTTCAACACATTTGAATAAATGAAGATAACATACACACAATGTTTTCAAACACTTAAATGCTCTTGAAACTATATAATCCATGTGTCCATATCCATTCATGAATGTTTCAAGAGCAAAAAGCCCAAAGCTCTCTTAAAGTGGCAAAACTTCACATTCACATAAGTGGTTCCTTTATTCATGCACCTGCTCTTTCACTTTTTAAATGAACTATTAAGAAGTAATCTTGCATCCTATCCTTCAGCAGGACCGGATACAGACCTTATGATGATATGTAAAACATGTACTCCAGCCTCTGAACATCAAACTTTTTTCATTGAATTCAGCTCTTAAGTTTCCTTCAGAGGGAAGTGGATGTCTTAACATTCCGTCACTAGGGTGAACTTTAAACCCATCCTCTACGCAAAAGTTATAACTAAGTATCTAGCTATGCATGACACCTAAGTGTCTAGACTTCCCATTGTATATTTGGCTATAAGCCTTTGCCAATGTAGATGCACTATCACAATGGATAGAAATAGGTGATATAGCTTTAGACCACAACGGAATATCAAGAATCAAAATTTTCATCCATTCAACTTCTTTACTAGAAATTCCTAAAGCCGCAAATTCATATTCCATTGTTGCACTTGTGATGGAAGTTTGCTTTTTGGAAGCCCATGAGATAGCACCTCCCCCAAGCAAAAATACCCAACCACTTGTTGAAGAATTGTCTTCACTGTTGATGATCTAGCTTGTATGAGTGTATCCTTCCAAAACTAAAGGATATCCAGTATATGACAAACTATAATCTATAGTTTTCTTCAAATACTTCATTACCCGCTGAACTGCTAGCTAGTGATGAGTCTAGGATTACTAGTGTACCTACTCAGTTTACCCACTGCAAAAGCAATATCAAGCCTTGTACAAGTTATGGTGTACATTAGGCAACCAATTACCCTTGAATACTCAAGTTGAGATGCAACCTTACCATTGTTAGGTTTCAGCTTCTCACTTGTATCCATAGGAGTACTCATTGTACAATCAAAGTGGTTGAACTTCTTCAGCACCTTC
The DNA here is from genome assembly GCA_030686995.1 of Artemisia argyi. Classification (NCBI taxonomy): domain Eukaryota; kingdom Viridiplantae; phylum Streptophyta; class Magnoliopsida; order Asterales; family Asteraceae; genus Artemisia; species Artemisia argyi. The sequence continues at coordinate 108,603,947 of CM060685.1, forward strand.
TCAATATAATGAGATTGAGAGATAGAAATTTCATTACATTCATGTTTAATCCTTATACCAAGGATAACATCAGTCTCTCCCATGTCTTTTATGGATAACCTTGATGACAAGAACTTTTTAGTTAAGTCTACTTGAACTTGGTCAGTCCCAAATATTAGCATGTCATCAATATATAGACAAACGATGACTCCTTTACCATATTTATCAAATTTGCTATACACACGTTTGTTAGATAGATTAAGAAGATAACCACTAGACAAAACCACTTCATCAAATTTTTGATGCCGTTTCTTAGGGGCTTGTTTTAGTCCATATAAGGACTTAACAAGTTGCACACTTTGTTTTCATTTCCAGGCATGATGAAGCCCTGAGGTTGGCTCATATAAACCTTCTCATCTAATTCACCATTCAAGAAAGTTGTCTTCACATCCATCTGATGAATAATCAGATTATGAATTAATGCCAAGGCAATCAGTAGTCTTATGATAGTGATACGAGCCATTGGAGCATAATGTCTGGGTATCACGAATATCTTTTTGCGATAAGACCAAGTGTAATGTTCTTGAATTAGCCACAAAACAAGAGCCCTTTCGCTTCTAAGTGTTTAGGTTTTTCTGTGTGTTTTCATGCATATGAGAATCTCTTATATAGAGATGGATACTTAAGTGAATGGAATTATGAGAATTAATTGAACCATTAATCTCCTCATAATACTCCTTCATGATTGCAATAGTGGTTACATGGCCTATTGAATGTAGTCATAATGCAGCATTTAATGTAGCCCTTTAACATGTTAAAGACATTACAAATTAGTTAGAATTAGTTCCAGCGTGTTTACTCGCTGATGAACATGCTCTTTGAAAGAGCTATTTGTGACACTAAGTTCACTCATTGAAGAGATAGACCCTCTAATGAGATTTTAGGATCTACTCAATGAAGAGTATGACACTGAATTCCTAAGCCTGATGGATACCGTTTAGAGTGTTACTCACTGAAGAGTAAACTCATAGAACTACATCAGCTACCAGAGTTCACTATACCACTATCAGAGTTAAGGAGGTTCAGTGACATGATGGGTGTATACTCCATACCTCCAAACTCATTACCAGGGACGGAACCAGGACCAAAGATGTCCGGGTGCACAAATTTTTTGGAACTGTAATATAGAAACATTTCGTTGGACCGGGTGCATTTAAGATGCATTTAGAAAAAATTAATGTTTTCTTCAAAAATTAACACTATATCGAAAAAATCCATAAGGGTCCCGGCACCCGCGGAAACCCCTGATTCCATCCATGCTCATTACCTGTGACCTCTCAATTGCACTAAATTTCCACATATTTAAGTGAATTTATTTTTGAAGTGTCCTTTTGATTCTCAAACATATAAGATTTGTTGAAAATTACATAAATTATGCTCAGCAATAAAATGAAGCAAAGTTTAAGAATAATACAAAACGTTGAAATTAATTAAAGCAAGCCGAACTAAGTGATGCTTAAATACAAAAGATTTGTTCAAAACATACATATCTTTTATATAATAAAACAAAACCCCTGTGGGGACTTTTTCATTTTGAAAAAAAAAATGTTTCCTTTATAAGTAACTTTTTTTAATTTAAGATTTAATTTTTACATGTAGAAAAATTAATAAAGTCTACTATTTCTAAATTTGTCAAAAAAACCTTTAAAAAACGTTTTGAATTAAAAATATGTATAATACGCATGGGTCTGTTTGTTATTTATCATAGTTAAAGGCATCTTTTGTAAATTTAAAAAAAAAAAAAAAAAACACGGGATCCACCATCGCTACCATTCGAGTAAATCTCCATCCCCACCATTCTTTTCCCAGAAAAAATTAATCCCAGATACAAAACCAGTAAATCCACTATCCCTACAATTCCTTCCCAGATACAAAACCAAGTATAATATCCCTTCATGTTATCCTACTTCAACAAAGAAAAACACCCTTAGTTTGTACAACATCACATAGGTTTATAATTACTTTGAGTAAATCAAACGTTCACAACAAATTAATTTTATACAGGTGATACTCTATAGTCGATTCTTCTCTTCTTAATTAGATTTTGATTGTTGGTAAAGTTTGGATTCTTTTAATTTTTGGTATGTATTTTAGGTGGTGTCTGGATGAAAATTTTTAATGCTTTGGTAACTGTTATGAAGACGAAACCGAGTGGGGAGAAGAAGTAAAAATTGCCTAAAAATCATATAACTACAACAAAGCTTCACATACATAGTATCCTTAAGAAACCTGGTGGCACCTTCAGGTAACTCGTAAATCCATAAACGTTCGTATAGGGTGGTTTTATGGTTATGTTCTCTTATTCGTGTTGAATCCCAAACTACACATAAGTATATACAACAATATTTTTTAAACAAATTTACATAGGAATATGTTTTTTTAGGAAAGCTACATAGGAATATGTTGATTTTGAAGTACTTTACATATATCCTATTGTGTGTCCAACATAGAGGTAGTAAAATGGGTGACTTACGTAATGGGTCAAATTGGGTAAATCTAAATAAGGGTTGGATCGGGTTCTCCTGTAACACTTTTTGTAGATAATTAATGAGTCAGATTTTATAAGTAGATAAGCGATAAAAATAAGCAATCCCATTCACCATTATAGACAGTTTATGCTTATTGCATTTTTAAAGCATACCTTTAGGTGCTTGGAAGAAAAAATGTGCTCATGCTATGACTAAACAAAGTGATGACAGGGTCGCCTGAACCGGACGTTAAGATGGCTAAAGAGGAAAACCTGAAGGCTGCAAGAGAGCCAACTATTATTGTGTCTTCTAGATATAGGCAGCCTTCGCCAAATGGACGAAAACATGCATCTCCAAGTACAAGGAGAATGTCAATGTCACCGGGAAGGAGGTTGTCTGGTGGAGTTAAAGGATCTCCCGCAACGGAATCTGGTAATAAGAATCTTATAGTTTTTTTAGCATTCACACCACTTTACTACCAAACAGAACTAACGATCCTACGACTTGTAACTTCTACTTTTAGGATAGTACAAACCTAGATATCAATGAAGCAGGGCAATTATAGGTCAACTGCTCCCGACCCAACAGGTTTTGACCCATGACCACCCTATTTGTTTAGCACATAAGTAATGGCCAAAATTGCAATCAAGGCAGTTTTCGAGTTTATGTATAGAGGCAAAATTGCTAATAAAAAGGCATCTACCATTAAACCCGAAAATTAAGTAAGTTACCTGCAATTCTATCCAGAAGGTAATTGAGTGCGGCCCTGGTATCAACCCTTCTGATCTATAACAGGAGCCATCCAATGCGGGGTACCCTTCAATATCTTGGCTCTAGTCATTGTAGCCTACAGAAAAATATATGGGCACGTGGTTACGAAGAGACATAATTTAAATGGGATAAAATCTTAATCAAAACATAGCGTAAAAAACTATCAAAAATTATAGCATGCATACCAGCTCAAATTTATTGGAATAACCCAAATCTGCAAGCTTTACGCATACTTTTCCTGAGATTAACAGTACAAGTTCCAATATCATATATCAAATTACGTAGTATCTTAAAACTATTACCTCATGTGCTATGCTGGTGGTTGCCATCAGGCCCATGACCCAAGTGAGTCATGATTTGAGCAAATTATGAATTAACATGAACATGTTTTAAGCAACTCGTGTCAGTATATATGAATAAAAACAAATGAATACATGTCGTTTCATGGGAGGTTTGAGCAAAAATAGCACCAAGATCTAAAAAATAAAAGAAGAATTACTTACAAAAAGCAGTAACATAGGGCATACTCTAACTCAAAGCTTACTCACCTGTCACCAAAAGAACATTTAGTTCTTGTTTTGTTCTTCGTGGACTATGGGGCTCCTACTCCTACTATGGCTCCATGCCATGTCATTGTCTTTTAAACATTTGTACAATTACGGAAGCCTTTTTAAATATCTGTAAGGAATTAACCCAAATATCTTTATATTTGGCACTTTCAAGATTTTTAAAGCAAAAAATTCATTTACTTACGTCTTCAGCAGTGGATATAGTATTTAGATGAAGAGAAAGCGTACCAGTAATAGAACCTGAAAAAACAAAAGATTAGAAGACCCGTTTAGAAAAAATGATAATATTACCATAAACTTGACAGATTAAGAATACACAGCAGATAAGACTTCACTTTAGAGTAGAAAAAACGATGAATTAAAAACTGATATGTGATTCTTTCCCATGGTACTTCCTCAAATACATTCAAGGTTCAGCACTTGGGAATGATCAATGAAAAGGTTTACCTGTATCCATGACAACAATAGCAAAAAGTAAGTAACAATACATACGGACGTGAACCATAAGCAGGTTATAGATTTGAAGAAAAAGAGCGTACATTGGGACCATATTGCTTAATAAACCACTCTGAGTTTTTGGAGTTTGATGCTTTAAACATGGTCTTTTCTTTGGAGTTTGATGCTTTAAACATGGTCTTTTCAAGTCCTAAGCGCTCAATCACCTTAGCTATCATATTAGCTCTAGCTTCGAAGCATCTCTCTGCCCTTGTGATCAAAGAATCAATATCTCCCATACTTTCTGTATTTAAATGATCATTTTATTTTCATCATCATGCAGTTTGGCAAGAAACATATGTTCATCAAATAAGATTACACTAATTAATACCATATAACATGACAGACTTTAAGGATTATCATCATAATGCTAAAAATATATGAAACACTACGATCATAATATAGCCTAGTGTGCGATTAGGATCCTAACAACAACATATTAGCAAGAAGTATACTCATACCAGATGTTCGAGTTGTAGATGATATCTGCTGCACATATTCCAAATATGCTTTTAGAAAATGTTACATTGATACACATGACTGAGACTTTATAGCCACATAAAACTTCCCAAATACAAAATAATACCTTCTCGAGGTCATAGATTAGAAGTTTGTTCAGCAGATCAAATCCAACATCAAGCATCAGACATAACAGGAGAAGCAAAAGTTTTTGCTGGGAATTCTCTTAATAAATTATACCTGGAAAATTCAGAATAGTAAATAAAATAAATTGAAAACGGCAATGAGACGGGCTTTGTCACCAACAGAAAGCTACAAAACCAGACCCGAAAATCACTCGTAGCTGGATGCATGGGAAAACAGTGGCAATAAAGAGATTACATGAACTTTGAATTTAACATAGAGTACATATATCAGAAAGTGGACACTTACTGATGCTTGGCAAATTTCAGATTGACTCCTTGAGGATCTTGAATCATTACTGATATTTGAATAAAATAGCAATACAAAATAAAATTGTTAACGATTATCTAGATATAATAATGGGAAACAGATACTTATAGATAAAAAAAATATCAGTTATCAATACAAAAAGCAATACTTGGAGTATATTTATTCAAGTGTACGTTGGTCTTTGTTTGTTGCTAGCATGTAGAGTCAGGGACTTCATTATGCTTATGATGTTTAGAATATGCCACTTACCCGTAAAGATCATACTTATCAAGCATTACGAACATGCATATATTTAAGAACAAAAAATATACTTGATGAAGACTTCATACAAAGATCAGCTATGGAGGAGAAAACATAATGGTTAGGTTTATATTAGGTTAGGTTAAGAAAACATTGTTTTGTCATCACCTACCTCAAAGCTAGGCACAAAACAAATGTTTTGATTTAGTGTTTTTGGAGAAGAAGGATGGCAATGAATGAATTTTTGTGAAAGCTATGCACAAAACATTGATTTAGTGTTTTTGGAGAAGAAGGATGGCAATGAATGAATTTTTGTGCGTTTGTTTTGATTTATTGTTTTTATTTTATGTAGGCGTACGCATGTTTTTTTTATTGTGTGATTACTGTGTTGGAAATTTATTTATGTAGACAATATATTTTTTTTTTTTCTCCATTGCATATTTCCTAAATAGATTTTGAGATATAGAATCTTAACAAAAGAATGTGGTGGTTCAATGGTTAACATACCACATAATATTTGTTAAGCTATGGGTTCGAATCTCGCAGCTCCTTTTTTACAAACATTAAATCCGGATTTTTCAAAGGCCAAAACAAATTTTTTTATCTACGTGTAATGCCTCCTGTTATATATATATATATATATATATATATATATATATATATATATATATATATATATATATATATATATATTTGTATTTTAGTATATAAATACTTAATATGTTATTTTAAAATAATATCAAAAAACAATCGCTTTTAAAAACATCCTTATATTCATAAAAATCACAAAAATATCATTACACGAATTACAATTTCAAAACATACATTCCAATATGCAGTGACCTATGATGAGTGACTATTGCTCACATCTAATACTCACAACTAATTGCTGATAAGTCACTATATAACAACAACTTAAAGAAAAACAATACATCCAACCTCCTTTACCAAATAATTAAAAAAATATATCAATATTTTGGAGTATTGAAATATCAAAATTCGTTATGTTGTAACTCATAACCGCATAGAAGGGATATGTTATGCAAAGAAATCAAAGTGATATTTAAAATATCAAAAATTCAAATTAAAAAAATGATTTATTAAAAATATTATAAAGAACCCCGCGCGTGCGCGGGCATTATATCTAGTTACACTTAATTAAAATGACTTAATCATATAAACAAAACAAAAAGAAAACTAAATTTATTAAAAATGTGAACAATGAATGAAAAAAAAATGAAAATTTAACGACAAGTACGGTCCATTAGCTCAGAACAATTAGTTGGTTGCGCTTGTTACGGTAAAGATTGTCTGAACTAAGGTAAGAATAAAGATGACGATTCCAGCAAATAGAGCAATCATACTCCATGGATTATTGAAATATGTACGCTTCAACCCTGCAATATGTCTGGGCCGCCAGTAACTGTTGTAGTATGTGTCCAATTTTTCCCACTCTTTATGGTAGATGAAATCTAGGATGACAGTTTCTTTGCATATGTTCTTCAAAATATCTGCAGCCCTTTCATTTGAAGCTAAAATATTAGTAATGACTTTGGATTCTACCAACTTGGCAACATCATCTGGAGTATGAATTAGCATATGCATGGCATAAGCATATGATGTGATGTAATTCTTAACCAAAGACGAAGACGATGATTGCTCATATGCTATCAGCTTCCTTAAAACCATTTCAGTGGCATCATCTACACGCAGTACCGGGATTCTTAGAGTAGGCTTACACTTGCACCACGGCCATTGGTAAAATGAAAACCTAGATGAGTGAAGTTTCATGCCCGTGAGTGAAGTTTCATGTTTATTATTAGGCTCAAAGCTCACCCCTGCTCTGTCTAGTTCTATAGCCGAGTGGAACTTTGGCATCCTACTAAAATGTTCTGATTCATATGAAGCTTGATAAGACTTGTGCAAAAGACCAAGAATATGATCATCATCGTACCTACCTACCCCACCTATGTGTCGCATGATTGGGTCTGGCCCCAAGATATTGGCCATTATATATGTAAGATGAGGAAGGATAAGTTCGTTAAAAGATTCATTTTCTGAAATAGTGCATTCAAATAAATCCTTAAGAACAAATAATGGTATTTGGTTTTCAACTCGCAACAAGTCATAAGTTATACGAGTTGCTAATGACGGAGGATTTTTCAGAAATTCATTGGGATGTGTATTTGGTGGAGGATTCTTCAGAGTTCGTGTTTGCCTAGAATAGTTGTAAAAGAAATATAGAACAAAACAACCATCTATTACCATCATTTTTGCAAAATCATTGTAGGTTATCTCCCCCCAATAACATGCCTTGTTTTTTGCAAATTCAATGTCATTGTAGGTTATCTCCCGCCCATAACATGCCTTGATTTCTTCTATTGAACCAATTACCTTCTGCACACACGATTTGAATGTTAGGTCTGGTTCCAAATTTAAGCAGCTCAAAAACTCATGTAGATAAATCACTTTTCTCTCTTCAAAATCTTGAAACTTTTCATTTCTTTTGTGAAGAGGTTCAATAGAAACCACCTGAGGGTCGAAGGAACTTGGGCTCAGCTTTCTGAACTCAATAGGAACCATACGAATTATTGGCCAGCTTTTGCGATTTCGTCCCTTTTTTTCACAATCAAGAAGAAGTTGGACGGCTTTGGCGGTGATAGCTACCTCTTTTCCTAGTTCCACATCGACGTTTTCCATTTGAAATATAGTTAGCTTAGTCCCCTCTGTGTTCATTTAATTATATGAAGTTTAGTGTCTAATAAGTATATGAATAAAGAAATACGATACAAAATTATGTTGTCATTGGCCAAAGCTTCTATCACACAAAATAAACAAACAACAAAAGAACTTTTAATCTGAACTTTTTGAATCATAAAAGCCATATATGATAAATTATGAAAACATCATCGTCTCCTTTAATTTCCCTTAAAATTTGCTCTTAAATTTTTAGTTATTTTTCAAACTATCATTATTTTCCAAATTTTAAACGTCACAAAAATATAAAATTTTATCACAACATTTATAGAAAGTAAACCGAACGTATATTTGTTACCAAAATATGGCCAATATAACTCAAAATCAATGCATAGATGTCTGATGTCACAAAGTAAGACAAATAGACAATGAAAAAAAAAATAACAATAACAAATAACAAGAAAAACAAGTAAAAGGTGTTCTCTATTTGTTCTTGAGCATATATACTTACTTTGGATATGAAAGCTGACCAGCGAATTGAAGAAATCAAACTATCCAATGAGGGAGTTCATGAGGTAGTTGTGAATAGATGGATACAAGAAAGAGATCTGAGTGAGTGATCAAATATATAGAACAGAAGAGTAGGTGAGTGTAGTAATGAAGAGGGAGGAAATATAACATGTGTTGCACTATTTTGTATAAGAACGCAATATGTGTGTGTATATATATATATATATATATATATATATATATATATATATACACTTATACCTTCTACAACTCTCTCGATAACTTGACGTCTTGATTAATTTTATCCAAAATTATCAAGGAAATTTTAGTTTACAAAATGTCAAGTAATTATCTTCGTGCGAACTCTCTCCAACGTATTTTTGATTAAATATAAATTTAGTATATATATATATATATATATATATATATATATATATATATATATATATATATATATATATATATATATATATATATATATATACATACTAGACGAGTACCCGTGCATAGCAACGGTTCCTAGCAGCAGATAATTAATGATTTGTGATATTGTGGTGAGTGTTTTATGTAGCGTTCAAAATAGAACGTGAACAGATCATAATGTAATTGCAAACGGTTGCACACGATAACTAAAGTCTAGAAAAAATTCTTAACGTCTGTCAAACAACATATAAAAACATTTAATGAAACTGAAAGTAAAACATTACATCAGTTATGAGATAAAAAGTAACAACACACGTTACTCTTCGTGTAAAACATCTTGATAAACGACATTTGAGGTGTAGATTTTTGCTTGACGGAACTCTTTGACTGGTTTAACCAATACCTTTTATTGTTCTACAGGTATCCCTCTAGACAATGCCACATAAAGCTGACCATGCCTTTTGTTAGGGAGTTAAGTCACCATTCACATCTAGAAATTACTTGCTATATTGTTTGAAAGTCACAAACTAAAATTAAAATTATTTGATCTTATAGTTTTTGCATTCATGAATTCTGGTCCGTTCAAATACAAATCTATTATTTTTAAACTATTGAGGTTGTTGGGTTTGTGCAGGCCTAACACATCACTTTCCATAAGTCTCAATTTTGGCCAAGGCTTAATTTTGCATTGAGATGTCTTTTTCTACTTTTTGCTAAAGTTATGTTTATATCGAGATAATCTTTCTTTATAGTTTGTTGAGCTCCCCGTGAATGTACTATTGTGCAATCCAATCAATCAATAAAAGAATCTTTGTTAAAAAAAATGAATAAAGAATCTAATATGTTAACTAATATCTAATTTTAAAATACCAACTAATTTGTGCTAATAATAAAATCCGAACACAATTCATATCAAAACTTCTTATCAAAAATTAGTTAAGTAGTCGATGTGAACTATGAAACTTGTTAACAAGGTAATTATGAACTATGAAACTTGTGTGATTGGTTAATATAGTCACTTTATATTTTTTTTTTCATCTTTTCATAAATGAAGAACACTTTAGTGAGTGTTTTTGAAATTGTAATACCTTCAATTGTCCTGTTTGGTTGGAAAACTATTGAGGTAGGGTATTATGATACTAAAGACCATCCACAAAAGATTCTAGTTTAATGAAAAGCAGGTGTTGGACTGTTGATCAATAAACCTTTAAATACTAACAAGGGGCAATTATGTCATTTGTCATAACACATACTGCTAGTTCTGTCAAAAATCTATTACAAACGAAACAAGAGTAGCTTAACTGCATCAATTATTGTCACAACCACTACCCGTTTGAGATAAACAGATTGTATAATGCACGTTATAAGAGCTCATGCCCATCGAATCATCGAGGATAAAAAGAGACATACAAATACAAAACCAGCATTTCAGAAACTTTAGAACCCAAACAAAACTGAAGATTAATAAGAAAGAACATTCCATCACATGAAGCACAAAAGAAAGATAATATGACCTAAGATTTGACAATCAACATTTCATCATAAAAACAGAATTTTAGAACCTAACAAAAGACTAATATCTGAAGGGCAGAAACATGGTCCACCTGATTCACATGAAATTGGATTTTGAGATTAAGGAACCTGAATGTACAGCAACGGTGAAAATGAACCAGATTCATGATTTTCTAATTAAGATTCAAGAAGCAGCAGCACCTCCGTCACTTGCAAGCACCCCCTGATGACATCAAAGAGACATACTATTAATTTCCAGAAGGTAGTAATTTGGGTTGTGTTGGATCTCAAAATGGGTCAAAAGTTCAAACCGGCCAACAGTAGCTTATGCAAATCCTATAGAACAAATATTGTTTCTTATTCAAAGCTTAGATTATTACTGTGAATAAAGTTGCTTTTGCAAAAGAGATTTGAAAAATGTATAAAAAAAAATGACTGCGGCTAAACCCAAGCCGTTTTGACATAAACAAAAGATGACCAGTTTTTCCAACCCTCACGAACCAACAATCTTGCCACTTATTATTATAACTATTTATGCTATTTATGCGTATCCCGATGGCGGCAACGGATGATTCCGGCGAAGCAACAACGGTAAATCTACAAAAAAAATGTTAAAACAATATAACTAAACTCAAGTCTGTAAATAAAATATACATAACCATACAAAAAAAATTCAAAACTCAAAAAATATATAGATCTAGAAACTTTATAACAAAAGTTACACAATAACCATTATAACAAATCTTAAAAACTTTAAGAATAAAGCTTACATATTCTGGCAACACAAGCAACGACGACAGCAACTATTTCCGGTGAGACAGCGGCAACGGCGGCTGTAAAAAAAATACCAAATACAAAAATTAGATCTACACAAACTTTACAACAAAATTTACGTAAACTTTATACAATAAAATTTAGACAATAAAATAAACAATAAACTTTAAAGTAAACTTGTATAACAAACATTAAAAATGAACCATATTTTGTTGACAGTCACGGTTTTCGGTGGCGGTAGGGAGGCGGCGGCAGAGGAAAATCCCGGCAACCACATAACAAAGTCTACATATAGATAGATACTTATTTAACATATTATGCAAGTGCTCAAACCTGCTCAATGTCATCTTCATCTAGACATGCGTCATCTTCATAATCAACAGGAAATTGCATAGCAGACTCCTGCTTAGTGGCCAATATCGGCACATCCACATCCCATTCCTCCTCAACAAATGGGGCCCCATACTGTTCACCATTTTTTGGCCCAGAACCACTCTTGCGGAAGATTCTACAAAGAACAAATGCGTCCTGCAAACACAGAATTCAGAAGGAAGGTGAGAAGATATAGCAAGATCAACCCATAATATACAACACCTGAAATATGAACTATACACTAACATATGCATATGTGTTAGAGCAATAAACACGATCCTGACCTGAATTCCTTTTTTTTCCAACTCCTGATCAATGAGTCTGTACTCGTGCATAACCCAGTTAGTCCTCTCTCCCTTTGGAGCCCGGCCAATATGATAAACCAAGGTCTTCTTCATCCCAACCAATTGAGACCTATGGTAAACAGAACGGTCTTTCCCAGTCGTCTTCCAATACCCTCTATCAGTTGCTCGATTGGTACGAGATCCATTCCCATACTTCTTATCCAGAACACTAAAGAAATACCATTCCAAGTCTCGCGTCTTTAGCCTCGACAAATCTAGACCAAATAACGCAATCATTAGCCCAAATTCTCATTTAAAAATAATTTCAACCCAACACATATCACGCTATAAATAATTCAATGCTTACAAAATAATTGGCCAAACATATATGATAACTCCGGCAACAAAGATCTACAAAAAAAAGTAGAGATCGATTAAAAGCACTATCAAATTTTTTTGAATATAGATATTTATTAAAATAAAAAACCCATCAAAAGTTAGACCACTGTGGGTCGCGTTTCATTCAAGAAAATCAATCAAATAAATAAATCAACGGGATTTTTATCAACAACAACAATAACAAAAACCCTTTTTATCAATCAAGAAAATCAATCAATCAATCAAATAATTATAACTCGCGACCCGTGGGTCGCGTTTCATTCAAATACGAGTCACAAGTCTCTTGTGACTAACCCTACCTTAGATTTTACAAGACCAAGACGTGAGAGCTCCAAAAATATACAAGATGTGGTGAAAGTAACGAGAGTAAAGTTAGGGGGTAGGGCGCGTGTTGTAGTAGATCAAAGAGATGAGATGATGGGGGTTCGAATGGTGGTGGTGGTGTGTTATGGGAGGCGGCGGTGTGGCGGCTGTGGTGGCCGGAGTATGGGGCGGCTAGGGTTTGGTTTGATGATGGTGATGATATAATAAATTTTGAGAGGGAGAGAGAGTGTACGTTAAATGAAAAAAAAAGTAGATAGTGGTTGATTAAATGGGGATTGATTGTGGGTATCCAAGGGTATTTTCGGCATTGACCAAAAATTCAGTTTTCACTTTTCCACTTTGACCAAATCTCCATTATAAGTAGTATATATATATATATATATATATATATATATATATATATATATATATATATATATATATATATACTTATTTTTATTTTCAGAATCTAAGCCGTGAAAAATAAAATTTTAGCCGGGTGGCCCCCTTAAAATTAAGGGTGTATATATATATATATATATATATATATATATATATATATATATATATATATATATATATATATATATATATATATATATATATATATATACTTATTTTTATTTTCAGAATCTAAGCCGTGAAAAATAAAATTTTAGCCGGGTGGCCCCCTTAAAATTAAGGGGACCGGCAGGCTTAAAAGGGACGGCCCGCTTAATGTTTAAGGGGGCCGGCCATCTGATGCTTTCTACCCGTTTTTCCTCCTTATTCCACTTACCAAACACTCCATATTTCATTCCTCATTCACTCCCTACCTACTGTGAACGAATTGCAAACCCAAAACCATCAAAAACCCACTTCCAAATCACCCAATTCATCTTGTTTTGCAAGGGGCAAATACTTATAACACGATTAGCAACAAGTATTGTAAGTTTTTCATAACACGTTTCTTTTAATTTCATCTAATTTGGTCATAATCATGATTAAGCATTTTATTTCAATTTCTTCAATTTCATTTTTTCTTTCAAATTGAGTCTAGGATTTCCATAACTAAATGCTTCCCTTAGGATTAGAATGTATAATTGACACTAGAAACTAATAATCACAAACCCTCTTGTCAATTTTTTTTTTTTTTTTTTTTTTTTTTTTTTTTTTTTTGAAAAAGCTCATACATTCAATCTTTTCTTATATACATTGTTGAATAATGCTATAAAACCTTGTTAAAACATATCACATTATGTTTTCATAACTTATTAATTCCAAAACAATCTTTTCGATGAAGTAAAAATATTTTGTTGTTTGATAAGAGGCTGTTTGGATCATGTCCAAATAGTGTCGAAAATTATTTCAATTTAACCTTTATAATACATTGTCAAGAATATAAGCTTAAAACTAGCAATTTAGAGTTGTCAAAATATATAATTCATATATATATTGACATTTTGGTAGTAAATTTTCTAGATAAGGAAGCGTTTGGTTTAACTAGAAAATGATATTTTTTAGTCAAAATATAAACCATCTTTTTGGAAACAAATCACTTGCATAAGAAACTCGTTAGAAATAGCTAGTTATACAATCTAATGTATATCTAGCAAAGTTTCATGATATATTAAGATGTTTAAAGGGGCGTTTGGATTATCCCATAACAACTTGCTAAACATCGTAAAATATATCTAGAACGAGTTAAAAATAAAAATAAGGAACATAGTAAACTACTTCTTAGGTTAAAGGTCTTAGAGTCGAAGTATGTTTACGTTCCACATATGACTCAAAAACATTTACACCGCATTTTTTTTCGATATATTTATTTTAATTTTATCTAATTGTTATCGTGTTTAGGTGAAAATGCCCAAAGTCATTACCGAAGATATCTCCCTAACAAAAAACTATATTCCCAAAGTCTCACAACTTCCCACCACCTCTCCTTCCATTACTCATTTCTATCGTCAAATTGAAGATAGAAATATTCATGAAGGTCGTGTTGTTAATCAAGCTTAGTATCAATCCGATTTCATTGAACGTCTATTTACAAACATCCGCTTCGAATGCCTTTACCAAATCAATGAACCCATCATTCCTCGCTTTATTCTCGACTTCTATAGCCAAGTCAAGGTCCAAACCGATGATTTTGGCTCCATCTTCATCTCATTCATGATCCAACATGAATTCATTACTCTAACTCTTGCACAATTTGGTCAAATCCTCCAAATTCCTTTCACTGGTCAATCCGTTTTCACAAATGAATGGGATCTTGGTTCCCTTCAATATTCTCATCCAACTTTTGGTCCTTATTTCTCCGAAATTCCTTCTCCACTTGAAATTCGTCAAATGCTTGGGTTAACTCGTGAAACTACCACTCGAAAAATCAAATCCAAAAATGTCGATATTTCTGAAAACCAAATTCTACTCAAAGAATTAAGCCCCGACATGAAGCGTTGGGAAGAACTCATTCGTGAGAATGCGTTTGGTACCGGAGGCCACCGTGACCATCTCCCGGCTAGCCTCGTTCACATGTTGTATTGTATTGTTGCCGAACAACATTACAATTTGGCTTATTTCTTTATCAAGCGTATTGAACGTGTAAGAGCTACTCCTAAAGCAAATCTTCCGTACGGAATGTTCCTCACTCGTCTCTATCGTCATGTCATCGAAAACTATCCCGATCTTGATGGTAGTATCTATGAGTCCATATATCCGACTTTACGTCCTCTCGTTCTTAAACAAACCCGTAAACCTCGTAGTGATAAGGGTAAATCTCTTCGTCATAGTTTCCATGGCTCATCATCTCGTCAAGAGGATGATGAAGAGGATGAATATATTCATCGTACCCCCTCTCCCGATACGTTTGTTGATGACTTGGAGGATCTAGACTATCCCGATTACCTTGTACCACCTCCGTCCGAACAAACCAACCAAGTACTATGAGCGACAAACCAAGTTGCTTAACCAAAACCAAAGGATGCATAAGGAGATGCGAGGAGGCTTCAAGTCTATTGCCAAGATGCTAGGAGGATTGTTCCGAAGGAAGAAGAAGTGATGAGGAGTGATTTATTTGTTTTGGATAGCTATGTTTGTCGAACTATTATGTTTGTTGAATTATTATTACTTATGTGCTATATTTACTCGGAAATAGTTATGTGTTGCTATGGAGTTTGGTATCTTTAGACTATAACTTTGATGACTTTTTATTATTATTAGGTGATCTACTAATATGCATGCATGCCTTTTTATATCTATTAAATACTTGCATGATGAATATATGTTTATATATGCTTTACATGCTTTTCTAATTGAACAAAACCAATATGAAATTTTCAAATAGAGCTTGCTGCAAACACAAAACTAAAATAAACCATTTCCAGAAATTTTTCAAATTTTGGTCGCCTGGTGCATCACCAGATGGGCGGCCCCCTTAAATATAAGGGGCGGCACCCTTAAAATTAAAGGGGTCGGCCACTATTTAAGGGGACCGGCCATCTGGAACAGTTTTTACACTGTTTTCTTTTGCACCTTGTGACTCCTTTTGCTAGTCCCAGCAACCATTTCCCTTAAAAACTAAACTGATTTTGGAATTCAAACATGCATTTTCAAATTAATTCCATTTCTAAACATGCTTTCATGCTATAAAACCCCATACACCTTTCATCCACATTCCGTCATCATCACAAACTCAACCAATTCATCATGTCATCACCAAAAACCACCACCTCCAACAAAGCCAAGAAACAAAAACTTGTTAGCATCCCACCAAAACAACTTTTTATTGGTCTCACTAATGAGACAATACCACTCCATCACCACCACCTCAATGTTCATCTCCTAGTGCTCCAAATGCACCATCCAAAATACCATCAACACATGGAACCTCTAACTCCTCCATACCATCATCATCATCCATTAATGACTACATCAACAATCACTTATCACCTCCACCAAGAATACCACCACCACCACCTATTGAAAATGCATCCTTAGACATCACTCTTTCACTATCACCCATCACACCTCTTGATGCACATTTTTTACCATCACACTCAACCTACCAAACTTTAATCCCATCCCGTGGAGCCTACTTGAAGCTTATGGTGACACTTGCCTTTGTTGCATCTATAATTGTACCATCATTTTTGGCCTAAGAGATGAAATACACTACATGTTTTCATATCTTGAAAGCTTGTTTCCTCAACCTCCACCAACAACATCCACACCTCCACCACCATCATCAACTACACCTCCACCTCCACCAACATCAAACACACCTCCATCAACACCATCTCATCTCCACCTACAAAATTGCTTCCCTCCAACTAAGCATGTTTAGTGTTTGGAAAATAAAATGTTTCAACCATTTTGATAGCAAGCTCTAGGAAAAATACTTCTATTAGAGTTTTGGTTGTTAGTTATCTTGTATGCTTGTAAGCCCATAGGGCTTTAGTTTATTGGTTATCTTGTTTATGCATCTCGGATGCATGTTGCTTGTAATTTTTAATATTTAGTTGAAGTATTCCTCTTATGCTCATATTTCTTATTACACTTATATCTATATGTATTTGTTTCATGCTCCATATATATTGTGTTATCTAAATATTTTTGCAATCATTCCATATCTTGACTTGTCTTGTAACCTTAAAACGAGGGGGAGTAAACATCAAGGGGAAGCTCATCCAACATCGAGGTAACCTTTTTGATGTTCACAAAAAGGGGGAGAAGTGATATAAACTCACTAAATACTTACATATATAATAATTTTTGATTTAATGAGTTTAGATTTTGTAATCATCAAAAAGGGGGAGATTGTTGATATAAATAATGCGTAAAAACGTTATTAATATTTCTCGATATCCCTATGTTTTGACGATCACAAAATGTAAAATCATTAAACGTAAAATCATTACGTAAACAAGTATTTAGTGACAAAATATCATTACATCCAACTAAATCACTTAAGGTATGAATAAACAATTGCCTAATACATTTTATGATCAAAGGAAGGTTTATTTACTAATTACAAATTATATAAAATGGTATAAACATTTAATATATTTAGAAAAACACTTTTGGTAATTAAAGAAAAATGTTTAATTTATAATAAATATATGAATTCAAATTTTTAACCAAAATCAGTTAAATCTACACCAAATAAACTTTCCCCAGAAAAGACAAAGGAATCTGGCCGTTACAGGTGGGCGGCCCCCTTAATTTTAAGGGGGCCGGCATACGCTCATGTGTCCGAATCTTTTGTATATAAATATTGGTTCAAATCTGTAATTTTTCCTCACCTTTTTACACTAAAACTTTCTGTCCAAATCCTCTCAAATCATCCTCCTAAAACCTTTGATCATAAACTTATTAAGTTCTTGTTTTTCAAGTGATTGTTTCCCTCATCATTCAAAGTGAAAGAGAA
This sequence comes from Artemisia argyi, assembly GCA_030686995.1. Lineage (NCBI taxonomy): Eukaryota > Viridiplantae > Streptophyta > Magnoliopsida > Asterales > Asteraceae > Artemisia > Artemisia argyi. The sequence continues at coordinate 108,622,119 of CM060685.1, forward strand.
GAATACTCCTTTAATATCAAATCAAGAAGTATTGAAGATTAGTTGTGTAGTTTGTATATATTTATTGTAAAGTTGTGTAGTGATTGTAATAAGTAGATCTAGGTGGGTTTATGAATCTAGTATAGAAGAAGTAGTGGTGTGAAGAAAAAGTAGTGAAGTTGTGTGAAGTAGTAGTGGTGTGTACAAGTTGTGAAGAAGGTGTGTCTAGTCGTGAAGAAGTCGTGAGATTAGTTCTAGCTACTATTAGAACTCGACATTTAGCTTAGTGTCTTAAATTGGTGTAAGCAAAAGTTGTGTAAGGTTTCTCCGCCACAAGGGAGTTTGTTGACATAGTGAAGAAAACTCTCGAGTACGTGACTCAGGGAGTGGAGTAGGGCGAAGAGGTGCTTCGTAGCCGAACCACTATAAATCCTTGTGTTGTGGTTTGATCTTTCTATCTCTATCTTTTCTTTACTTTCATACTTACATTATAATTGTTTAGTTAGTTAGATTAAATTGTTTACATTGTGCAAGTGTTGAATTTCACATAAATACGAATTGAAGTTTTTGAAAACAAAGTTTTTTAAAATACTAAATTGACGTAAAACTATTCAACCCCCCCCTTCTAATATATATATATATATATATATATATATATATATATATATATATATATATATATATATATATATATATATATATATATATATATATATATATATATATATATATATATATATATATTGTAGGACCGTAGAACAACCTAAATCACTATTGAATCAAGCCTAAACCTAGAGAGAGAAAGTAAGTAGAGAGAGAGAGAGAGTGGGAACTCTAGTGTGTGGAATAATGACCTTGTTATTACTAAGAGAATCACTAAGAGAACCAACCTCTCAAATGAGGTTTACAAGAATATTTATACTTGAAGTCTAGGGCATCATCTATCCTATACATTATTACACTAATGGCCCTTAGACTTTTACAAAACATGAATACTGAGGATAAACTTCATCATAATGATATTCTAAAGCAACCTATAACTACACATTAATGACCGACACTTTTTATAAATAAAAATACGATTCTAACATATATATATACACGTGCACATAACCTAGATACGTCATGAGTTGACTTTCTAGAACTCAAGGAAATTGTTCGTTCTCAAACCTTTTCCTTCCCCCTATTGGCCCTCTTGAACTTTAACGTTCAACTCTAAAATCTTTTATGTATACTATTAGAAAACTCATGATGATGAAGAGATGTGAGTTAAGTGGACCAACATAAAAGTGGAACGCCTTCGCACAAGAAACCTATAGATGAAACAAACTCCCTTCGCCGACAAACACTCATCTCCGTCATTTCCTTATCATTTCTCAATTCCGCTTAATAACCCACCATTTCCTCACACTTACACATAATTTATATATATATATATATATATATATATACACACACACACACACACACACACACATATTCTCGAACATTTCTCAAACCCTCTATTAACTTGACGTCTTGATCATTTTATCCAAAATTGGCAAGATACATTTTAATTGACGAAACGTCAATTAAAAATTGTCAAGTATCTCATCATCGTGCCAATATATTCCTACGTATTTTTGATATATATTATAAATCTAATTATATACGTATAAATATGTTAATGTCAGAAACAAAACCACAAAAAATCAAAAATTGGCAGGCGACCCCCTTAATGTTTAAGGGGACCGGCTTGTTATCGGGGGCGGTCCCCTTAATGATTAAGGGGACCGGCCATCTGGTACTTCCAAAATCGTTTTTCCTCTTAAAATCTTTGACAAAGACTCCATTTGTTCATACTCTCCCTTTCTCTTGCTGCTGTGAACGAGACTCAACACCCAAAACCACCAAAATCCTTCACCAAATCGCCAATCCAGGCTTGTTTCGCAAGGGGCAAACGTTAACTAAACATATAACAACATCTTTTGTAAGTTTTCTAACATACATTTCATCTAATTTTATCCAAATTTGTGTCTAATCAAAATTAGGTATTTTATTAAAATTTATCTAAATCCGAATTTTAGTAAAATTAAGTCTAGGAATTACATAACCAAATGCTCCCCATAGGATTAGAATGTAGAATTGCTACTCAAAATAAGTTTAACACATTATGTTGTCGAAATTTCTAATCGCCCATAAACCCTTACTAAGATTGTTTTTCAAAAATCACATTGTTGATATAATTCTTAAAAACTAGTTAAAACTCACTACATTGTAGTGATTTAATGTTTTAAACATCAAAAACATACTTTTCGAATCATTGTAAAAAGTTTTATGAAAACAACATGGGCGTTTGGTTCATGAACAAAGAATACTTAAATGAGTTAATTTAAATCTTGAAACTATTTTGTTAAACTTATTAACACATTACTAGTCTATAGAACTCATCAAGATATATAATTAATATATATATATATATATATATATATATATATATATATATATATATATATATATATATATATATATATATTGATGTTTTAGTCGATATTTATATAGTTAAGGGAGCGTTTGGTTTAACTACGAAAAAGATATTTTGAAAACCAAAATTCACGTTTTCACTTTCTCAACAAGTTTATTATTAGTCAAACTCGTAAGAGATAGCAAGATATATAATCTAATATATATCTAGCCATATTTCGAAATGGCTTATGATGCCTAAAGAGCCGTTTGGATAGTCTTGGTATTATATCGAACTAATTCCACAACTACATCTTGACATCATAGGATACATTTTAAGCGAGTTAAAAATTAAAATCAAGGAACATTGTGAAACTACTTCCTAGGATATATTTTTAGGTCGAAGTAGGCTTCCGTTCCACATGTATTGCATATATTTATATAACATATGCATGTTAATTGTTCTTGTCTTAATTTTATTTTTTGTTGTTATATTGTTTAGGTGAAAATGCCTAAAACCACAGTTGGTGATGTTTCAAAAACAAAGCAATACATTCCTAAAGTTTCCGCCACTCCCGGCATGTCTCCCGCCGTTGCATGTTTCTATCGTCCCATTGAAAATAGAAACATTCATGAGGGTAGAATTGTCGATCCATCCTTTTATCAATCTGATTAAATCGAATGAATGTTCACCAATGTTCGTCTCGATTGTCTTTTCAAAATCAATGAACCAATCATTCCTTGGTTTGTCCTTTTATCTATTTCATGATCCAGAATCAATTCATCACTCTTACTCTTGCTCGGTTTGGACAAATCCTTAGAATCCCATACAACGGCCAAGCCGTATACTCTAATGAATGGGATCTTTCAACTCTTAAACGAAATCAACCTCAGAATGGTCCATACTATTCTGAGATTCCTCGCTGACTACTTGAGCTAGAACGTGGTACGACTAGTCGTAAAATCAAGTCGAGAAATGCCGATATTCATGAAAATCAAATCCTTATCAAAGAGCTAAGCCCCAACATGAAAAATTGGGAAGAACTCATTCGCGAGAATATGTTTGGTACCAGCGGTCACCGTGATCATCTCATGGCGAGCATCGCCCACATATTGTATTGTGTAGTTGCTAAAGAAAACTACAATTTGGCTTATCTCTTTGTCAATCGAATCATGACTGCCAAAACCACTCCAAATGCCAACCTTCCTTACGGTATGTTCCTCACTCGACTTTATCGTCATGTCATGGAACACTACCCAGATCTAAGGAGTGATATCTATGAGTTCGTTCATCCCACTTTGAATCAACTTACTCTCGTTCGTACTCGCCGATCTCGAAGTGACAAAGGGAAATCTCATGGCCCTTTGTTCTCTGCACCTCGTGGTTCTACATCTCATCGAGGAAATGATGATGATGAGGAGGAAGACACCTCGCGTGTTAGTACCCCATCTCCCACGACCTTTGTTAATGATCTTCCCGATCTTGATTATACCGACTATCAAATTCCTCTTCCTCACCAACGTACCGATGAACTTCTCTTTGAACGTCAAACATCACTAATAAACAAGACTCAACAAATGCATGAAGAAGTTCATGGAGGATTCAAGTCCGTAGGAAAGATGTTCAGGAAAATTCTGGGGAAGAAGAAATAGAATTGTCGACGTGGAACTACTTGACATTATCGATAAACTTTTTGACATTTATGTGTTATGTTATTTGTCCGATATATTCGAGAATACTTGTGTTTTATCATGTTTATTGCTTGATACTTGAATGATGTTAGGATATTAACTATTATTGTGCTAGGATCTTGTTTATTATTTAATGTTATTAGTATGCCTACTTTATATTAAGTTTACAATATATTAGTTTGCATGCATGCTTGATTATTATTCTTATATGCTTATATTTCATCATTCTAAGAGTGTATGTTCTAAATAGAGTTTGCTGAAAATACATACTTGAAAACCAACCCATTTCTGTAAATTTTTGGTTTCTGGTCGCTTGGGAAAACACAAGATGGGCGGCCCCCTTAATTATTAAGGGGGCCGGCCTACAATTAAGGGGACCGGCCATCTGAAACTCAGTTTTACTGTTTTCTTTTGCATCTTGTGACCTCTTTCTCGAGTATCAGCTACCATTTCTCCTTATAACCCAACTGATTTTGGAATCTCCTTAAACCACTTCAAAAACTTACCTAAACCAACCATTTTCATATTATAAATTCCTTCCAAATGAAAACTCTTCACCTCATCACTCTTCACCTCCATCAACCTAATCCACCATGTCTTCACCAAGCACCTCTATCTCTAAGGCCTCAAAGAAACAAAAGATTGTCATCATCCCTCCAAAACAACTCTTCATTGACTTAACTAATGAAGACAACACCACTTCATCACCTCTACCTAAATGCTCATCCCCAAGTGCACCTAATGCACCATCTAAAACACCCTCCACTCATGGAAAATCCTCCTCTTCCATACCTTCAACCTCATCCATCAATGACTACATAAACTCACACTTATCATCACCACAAGCATCATCACCACATCCTACCCAAGAACCCCTCTCCACCGAACTTACCATCTCACTTTCACCAATAACACCACTTGATGCTCATATCTCATCCCCACCAATCACACTACCATTCTTTGTTAATCTCGTACCTTGGAGATTACTTGAAGCTCATAGTGATACTTGCCTTTGTTGCATCCACAACCAAACCATCATCTTTGGTCTTAGAGATGAAATTCAATACATGTTTTCATATATTGAACACTTGCTAACCAACCCACCACCTCTACCATCTTCACCTATTTCTCCACCATCACCTTTCTACTCTCCAAATTAAGCATATACTATGCTTAATAAATAAAGACCTCACAACCCTTTTGCTTGCAAGCTCTATAAAGCTCATGTACTCTTTGCATGATGGAGTACTATCCTAGTTGTTATCCTTGTTGTAATCTCTTGATGATATATGTATTGTTGTGTATTTTTACTACACAACTTTTGCTTAAATGAATGCTTTTATGTTGCTTGATTATATTTTTGTCACTTTATATATAGTTGTATATATACTTATGCTTCTAATATTTTTGTTTTGCTAGCATTCTATAGCTCGTTTCCTTGGTGCCCCCGAACGAAGGGGAGCACACATCAAGGGGGAGTTCTCATCCCGTCAATATTTCATAATTGAAACTTGTCGGCATAACCTTTTTGATTCTACAAAAAGGGGGAGAAGTAAATATAAACTAACTAAATTACTTGTCTAAAAACTATTTTTTGATTTAATGAGTTTAAGTTTTGTAATCATCAAAAAGGGGGAGATTGTTGATATAAATAATGCTTAAAAACGTTATTAATATGTTTCAATAACTCTACGTTTTGATAATCACAAAATGTAAAATTTGGTCGCCTGGAAATTCACCAGATGGGCGGCCCTCTTTATTATAAAGGGCCGGCCAAGAATTAAGGGGATCGGCCACCTGGAACAGTTTTTACACTGTTTTCTTTTGCATCTTGTGACTCTTTTTGCTAGTCCCAGCTACCATTTCCCTTAAAAACTAAACTGAATTTGGAATCTAACCATGTATTTTCAAATTAATTCATTTTCTAAACATGTTTTCATGCTATAAAACCCCCATACACCATTTATTCACAATCCACCATCATCATATTAAACCAAATCACCATGTCATCACCAAAAACCACCATCTCAAACAAATCCAAGAAACAAAAACTTGTCATCATACCACCAAAACAACTCTTAATTAACCTTACTAATGAATATAACACCACTCCATCACCACCACCTCAATATTCATCTCCTAGTGCTCCAAATGCACCCTCAAAAACACAATCAACTCATGGAACCTCTACCTCATCCATACCATCATCATCCATCAATGACTATATCAACACCCACTTATCACCTCCACCAAGAGTTCCACCACCACCACCTATTTAAAATGCATCTCTAGACATCACCCTTTCATTATCACCCATCACACCTCTTGATGCACAATTTTCACCATCTCCAATCAACCCACCAAACTTCAATCCCATCCCATGGAGCTTACTTGAAGCTCATGGAGATATCTGCCTTTGTTGCATCCATAACCGCACAATCATCTTTGGGCTAAGAGATGAAATCCACTATATGTTTTCATACATTGAAAGCTTATTTCCTCAACCTCCACCACCAACATCAACCACACCTCCACCACCAACATCAACCACACCTCCACCTCCACCAACATCAAACACACCTCCATCAACACCATCATCTCCACCTACAACATTGCTTCCCCCAAACTAAGCATGTCTCATGTTTGGAAAATAAAATTATTTCAACCATTTTGCTGGCAAGCTCTAGGAAAAACATTTCTATTGGAGCTTTGGTTGCTTGTTTGTTTTATTATGTTTGCTTGTAAGCCCTTAGGGCATTTGCTTATTGGGTAACTTATCTATGCATCTTGGATGCATTTTGGTTGTAACCATTTTATCATTTAGTAAAAATGATCTTTTAATGCTTTAATTGCTTGTTTTACTTATATATTTGTTGCATGCATCATATATATATTGTGTGTCCTAAATATTTTTGCAAGCATTCCATTTCTTGAATTGTCTTATACCTTAAAACGAGGAGGAGTACATGTCAAGGGGGAGCTCTAACATCGTCGGGATAACCTTTTTGATACTAACAAAAAGGGGGAAAATGATATAAACTCACTAAATACTTGGATACATATTAGTTTTTAACTTAACGAGTTTAGATTTTGTAATCATCAAAAAGGGGGAGATTGTTGATATAAATAATGCGTAAAAACGTTATTAATATTTCTCGATATCCCTATGTTTTGACGATCACAAAATCTTAAATCATTAAACGTAAAATCATCACGTAAACAAGTATTTAGTTACAAAATATCATTATATCCAACTTAATCACTTACGGTATTAATAAACAATTGCCTAATACATTTTATGATCAAAGAATGTTTATTTAATCATTACAAATTATATAAAATGGTATAAACATTTTATATATTTAGAAAAACACTTTTGGAAATTAAAAGAAAATGTTTAATTCATAAGAAATATATGAATTCAATTTTTTAACCAAAATCAGTTAAATTTTCACCAAATAAACTTTCCCTAGAAAATGACAAAAGTTTGGCCATTACAGGAGGGCGGCCCCCTTAATTATAAGGGGCGACCCCCTTAATTTTAAGGGGGCCGGCCACCATTTAAGGGGGCCGGCACGCTCCTGTGACCAGAATCTTTTGCCTATAAATACAGGTTCAATCCTGCATTTTTTTCCACACCTTTTGCACTATAACTTTCTGTCCCAATCCTTTCAAATCATCTTCCTAAATCCTTTGATCATAAGATTATAAGTTCTTGTTTCAAGTGATTCAATCCCTCACCATTCAAAGTGCAAGAGAAAAAAACTCCTTCAACATCTAGTTAAGAAGTATTGTAGATTTGTGAATATTGCTTGTAGTTGTGTAAATTATTTGTAAAGGTGTAGAAGTTTTGTAATAGGTAGATTTAGGCGTGTTAGTAGTGTGGAGAAGTAGTGAAGAAGAAGTTGTGTTGTGAAGAAGAAGAAGTTGTGTTGTGAGGAAGAAGAAGTAGAGTTGTGAAGGAGAAGGTGTGGTGTGAAGAAGTTGTGAAAAAGGTGTGTAGTGACTAGTGGTGTGAGATTGGTTCTAGCTACGATTAGAACTCGACATTTAGCTTAGTGTCGTTAATTGGTGTAAGCAAAAGTCGTTTAAGGTTTCTCCGCCAAAAGGGAGCTCGTTGATTTAGTGAAGAAAACTCTCAAGTAGGTGACTCGATGAGTGGAGTAGGGCAAGGAAGGTGTCCTTGTAGCCGAACCACTATAAATCTTTTGTGTCTCGGTTTGATCCTTCCATCTCTTGCTTATTATCTTATTTGCATCATTCTTGCTTACGTATACATAGACATTTACATATTGTTATAGTTTATCATATTGTGTTATTGATTTCACACAAAGATCAAACGAAAGATTCATTCACAAAATAAAGCTTTTACGAACAACCTAAAAAGATAAATTACATATACACATATAAACGTATAATTGATCATTTTGATCAAGTATAGTTTTCAAAACAAAACTTAAATTGAAGTTATCTTTTAAACAACTGTTTTATAAATAGAAAATGACGTAAAACTATTCAACCCCCACCTTCTAGTTTTTCACAAAACGTGTGTAAAAACATGCATAAAACGTGTGTGAAAACATGTATAAAAACATGTGTAAAAACATGTGTGAAAACGTATGTGAAAACGTGTGTGAAAACATGTATAAAAACATGTGTAAAAACACGTGTTAAAACACATGTAAAAGCGTGTGTTAAAACATGTGTAAAAACGTGTGTAAAAAGCTGTGTAAAGAGGTGTGGAAAAACGTTTGTAAAAACGTGTGTAAAATTGTATATAAAGATGTATATAAAAGGACTAACGTTGCAAACGATCGTTTGTATAAAGGACTAATGTTGCAAACGATCGTTGGTATAAAGGACTAACGTGGTAACTGTTGCAAATGATCGTTGATCTAAAGGACTAACATTGCAAACGACCGTTAGTATAAAAGACTAACGTTGCCACTTTACGATTGGACTTAACTAACTGAACTGACGTCGTTATCAAATTTTTTAAAAATTAGACAAACAATGAAATACGCAGCAAATCACAAGGACCAAAAAAGCAGTTAACTCAAATGAAATTTATTGCATTCTTGTCTTTTGAACACTTCAGATATTTTATAAATTGAATTAGTTAATTTCTTTTTTAGAAAAGTCCAAAATACATTCTTGTGGTATCCCAAAATCATGTTTTTCATCATTTTTCTTTTTCTTTCTTTATTTATTTTTTTATTATTTTTTTTGTAACAAAACCATCCCTCCGTTAGTAAAGTTGGCACAAATACATCCCTCAGTTAGTAATATCAGTTACTATGGACTAACAATGCAAATGATTTTCCGTTATCTCTTAACAAGAGTCAAAATAGTTGCATCGTTAGTCCTCATTGAATTAAAATATTTGCATCATTAGTCCTCATTGACTATAGAGTTAAAATATTTGCATCGTTAGTTCTCATTGAGTTAAAATATTTACATCGTTAGTACTCATTGACTATTCTCACGTTTTATCCTTTTTCGTCCATTTTTCGTCCGTTTTCGTCTGTTTTTTTCATGTTTTTATCAGTTTCTTCCATTTTTCTCGTGTTTTTATCCGTTTCTTCCGTTTTTCTCACGTTTTTATCCGTGCTCATACACTTTTATTCGTTTTCATCTATTATTCTACGTTTTCATCCATTTTTCTTATATTTTATCTGGTTTCATCCATTTATATATATATATATATATATATATATATATATATATATATATATATATATATATATATATATAATATGTATGAAAACGGATAAAAATATATGAAAATAGATAAAAACGTAAGAAAACTTGACATTTGACAAAAATGTTTCTGAATCGATTTTAAATCATGATTTTGACCCATTTCTGTTCCGAATAATCAAAAGTGTAAAACACGAAAGTTGTCCGGAATAACGTTTTACATCAAGATACGCGAGATTTTAACCTGAAAATTGCAAAACAGTGATTGTTTACTACCAAAACTTAGGGGCATTAGACAGCTAAATGAACAACAATTGAGGCGGTGGGATAGTATCCGAATAAGTTGAACCGAATATCGGCCTAACACTGGTCTTTCATGGGGCTATAAGGCCACACTGTTGGGCTGTTAAGGAAATTATATTTTATGCAAGTTCACTGGATATGACCAATCAGAAAGCACCGAATCGGTGTGCTATTATATATATAGAGGAATAATAATAATAATAATAATAATAATAATAATAATAATAATAATAATAATAATAATAATAATAATAAATTTGTTGTAAATTAAACAAGCAACAAGATAAACAAGTAACTGTTATTGCTTTGACAATTATTTATTTATTTATTTTTTCCTGGCAACTACCTATCTCAAAATATATAACCACAATTATATAAGCAAGACTTGAAACCACAATTATTTGGTTAAGGAGCTTCTCACACAATAATGAATATCATTGAGACACAAACTCTTTGATGCTTTTGACAGAGTTAAGTTGTGAAGTGTTAACAATTACTAACCTAGTCACCTTCTTTGGCTATGATAGTTGACAATATTTATTTCATGGAGTTTATTTTATGGCTGCGAGAGTTTCTTTGATTAAATAATTTAAGATGATTAGGATCGAATCGGATCGAGATTTAACAATTTTATGGTAAAATCGAGAATATTTATAAGATCATGTGTCTTCAAAGATCCTACAAAGGATTGACTCGTTTTCGCTTAGTAAAATCGTAAACTCATACGATCTTAAGAGCTAGATCGAGATCTTAACAACTATCGTGTAAGAATCAATTTGGGAGGTGATTGGGACGCTTACACTTTTGAGTGGGACACTCAATTATACAATTAGTTAAAACGCACTTAAGTACTATACAAGTATATAATACATACAATAAAATATTCAATAAAAAATATGAGTGTGCAAATCATTTATCAATCAATTTCCCGCTAATAAACAAAAACTAAATGTTATTAGTGTAAAATAACAATTGGACAAAACCTAAAGGGATGAAAATGTAATTATAGTCTAAAATAAAGGAAGAAAGTTTCAAAAAATAAAAAATAAAAAAAAATAAAAATAAAAAATCACATGCATTTGCAGCAACCTTGAGGCCCAGATTTTGCTGCTGATATCTCACAAAAACCAAAACATAATCTTGTACTCTACTTCATTTAACACTTATAAAAAAACCAAACCACACTTTTCAAAGCATCAACTAAAGCACTACTGTAGTGTAAAAATACAATATGAACAACTAAACTATTTCAAAAGGGTTTTTAGTTTAGCTGAATATGGAAGCATCTTTGTGTTGTGGAACAACACTTCTTAGTGGCAAAACCCATGTTAAGGTTAAGCCTTTTATTGGGTCTCACCCATCAATAAGATCAAATTTGTTCTCACAGGTATGGATGGATCAATTATTATCTTTATGTATATTGGATTTTACTATTAAATATTGTTTAGAATGAAATGTGTGTCAATTTTCTCATTTTGAGGATTGTTTTGTGTTTTTTTTATTTGAATTTGAAGTTCAAATCATTGTTGATGTTTATTATGTAATTGGGTTGATTAGAAACAGGGACGGAACCCGGGGATCACTGGGCACCTATGGATTTTCGCGGTGAAGTGTTAATTTTTGTCAAAAACTTGATTTTTCTTAAATGCACTTTTGTCGAAAAAATTGTTGTCTTGGTTCCGTCCCCAATTAAAAAGTAAAGTGGCAATAAGCTCTTTGAGTTGAAATTGTTGTTATATGCTTACATTGTTTAGTATACCTTTTTGCTGTTTTGTGGAATAATTGTTGATGGTTAAAATCTCTGTGTAGTTTACGCAATCTTGTTTGTGGTACAAGTATTCTGTGACGGCTGGATTCTCGCATCGAATCATTGCAAGTTCAGGTTTGTTTTTGAGCTCTGTCCGTTATATATTGAATGGCGGTGATAGGCTTTAGTATGAGTTGGATTTTTGAAAGTATTGTTTAGACCAGGTGCATTCTGAAAGTGATTATGTGATATTGAATAATTTTAATAAGATAATCAACTAATGTCTGCGTCTGCTTATGCTGCCTAAAGTTCTAAAAACTGGTAAATTGCTTTGAATGGTTTTTAAGTAGTTGGAAAGTTCTTGATTGTTGATGGAATAAGAGATGTAATTGTAGCATTACCTTTTGTTGCAGCCAACATAAACTGATTATCAAAAAGTACTAATTATTTGACCCTCATATAATCAGATCAGATAGTCTGAAGAATCAGATAATCAATTTCATAATGCACATTACACACCCCCTAATTTGTTTTAGGGTGTGTTTGGGCTTGCAATATCAAAATAGATTATGCATTTGCATATGGCAGGTCTCAACCTGCTTTTTTAAAATGGTCTTTTGTCTCTGCACACAGATACTCACTTTTCTCGAAGGTCTCCCATACATTTGTGACTGATTATTTGCGTTTCGCAACCATAATAATAAAAAAATCTTCTCCAAAATGCAATCCCAAACACACTTTAAAACTTTTCCTTAACTGTGTATGCTGTAGACTTCTCAAGAAGAAGGCGATATAAGGTGTCGAGCCCAAGGGCAAATGACTCAGCACCAAAAGGATTTAAGCCCAAACCAAGCAGTCCAAGAAAGGATCAAAAAACAATTGAAGGGAAAGAGGTTCTGAATCCTCCTATGCCTACCGAGGTTGTGAGTCCCACCAAAACAGAAACTAAAACTGAAGTTAGAATTGATAAAGTTCAGCCATTGACTGTTCCCGAGTTCACTCAAAGTACAGAAACTGTAAAAAGTGATATTACAAATGATCCAATAGAGTCTGTAAGCAGTGAAAATGAGGATGACGAGGAAGTTTCTTCAAAGTTAAAGTTAGAAATGGAAGCAAAGTTACTTAAAAAACAGATGGAAGAAGAGTTGCGTAAAAAGGAGATCGAAGCAAAGTTACTAAAAAAACAGATGGAAGAAGAGTTACGCAAAAAACAGATGGAAGAAGAGCTGTTTAGAAAGGAGATGGAAGCAAAGTTAAGAATACAGGAGCTTAAAATGCTTGCCAACGAGACACTTCTTAATGGTGAAAAAATATTTTCTTATCCAAAGATTGTGACACCTGATCAAGATATAGAAATATTTCTTAACAGAACTGTTTCAAGTTTACATGAAGAATCAGAAATCTTGATAATGGGAGCCTTTAATGATTGGCGGTATAAGTCTTTCACTGTAAGATTAAATAAGACAAATTTCGGCATGGATTGGTGGTCTTGCAAAATTTATGTTCCAAAAGAAGCATACAAGATTGACTTTGTGTTTTTTAATGGAAAAGATGTTTATGAAAACAATGAAATGAAAGATTTTTGTATATCCGTAGAGGGTGGAATGGATGTTTTTGAATTTGAGGAGCTTTTACTTGAGGAAAAACGAAGAGAACTCGAGAGACTTGCAAAAGAACAATTCGAGAGAGAAAAGCAATTGGAAGAACAAAGACGGATTGAAGCAGAAAGGGCGTCGAGTGAAGAAGATAGAGTTCAGGCTCGAGGTGAGGTCGAGAGAAGAAGGGGAATGCTTCAAGAACATTTGGAAAAGGCTGTGAAGTCTGATGATAATGTATGGTATATAGAACCTAGTGAGTTTAAATGGGAAGATACAGTTAGATTATATTATAATAAGAGTGTTGGTCCTCTTGCAAAAGCTATCGATTTGTGGATTCATGGAGGCTGTAATAACTGGAGAGATGGATTGTCTATTGTTGAAAAGCTTGAAAAGTTTGAGAGAAAAGCTGGTGATTGGTGGTATGCTGATGGTATGCAACGGTATCCATTACCCTACCATAGAGTGATTTTGATCCAAATTAAGAAGTTAAAAAATTCATATAGTTTAACTTTTAAAGGAAACTTTTTAGAAGTTTGACTGCCATTATGGTAAAAATAACCTAAATTCCCTCTTGTGGTTTTGGCTAACTTGAGTCAGTATTTGATTTTATGTAGTTGTTGTCCCTAATCGTTCTCTTGTCTTGGATTGGGTTTTTGCTGATGGTCCACCTCAGCGAGCCACCCTATATGACAACAATAATAGAAGAGATTTCCATGCTATTGTCCCCGTATCCATTCCTCAAGATCTTTTTTGGGCTGAGGAAGAAGATGAGATTTACAAGAAACTTCAGACTGAGAGAAGGCTAAGAGAAGAAGAAATACGGGCTAAGGTCATATGTTTATAATACCAAATGTAGGATACTTTCCATAAATTTTGTATTTATTTATTAATTATTTTCTTTGTGTGCTTTCATATATAGGCAGAAAAAACAGCACTCATGAAGGCGGAAATGAAAGAAAGAACTATGAAAACATTTTTGTTGTCACAAAAGAACGTAGTCTATACAGACCCTCTTGATGTCCAAGCAGGAGGTGTTGTGAGTGTTTTCTACAATCCCACAAATACTGTGCTAAACGGCAAACCTGAGGTATGGTTTAGATGTTCTTTCAACCGTTGGACACACCGCCTGGGCCCTTTGCCACCTCAGAAAATGTTGCCTGCAGATAATGGGACCCATGTGAAAGCTTCTGGTAAGCTGATAATTTCTTTTTCAATGGCTACTGCACTTGCTATTGCCTCCCTATCCCCGTCACTGTGTTTGTGTATGTACTTTCGGTAGCAGAAAATCAGCCGTTACTTATGAAGGGGTTGATTCTGGGTTATGCAAGTCAGTCAGGTAGAATTAAAAAAAATAGAAATAAATGGGTCCTAGTTCTTTCGAAGTGTATTTTAGTGCTTATACATCCCTAAATCTTAGGAAATTAGGTTATTATCGAATAAGCTAGTTTTTTTTAATCATACTTAATGCTTTACTTGTGGTAAAATTTTGTGGGCCAAGAAGTGCTTCAGATCAACCTTACTAGTTTTGACCAATACAGAAAATGATCCAATTTGACCAGAACCCTTCTTGACCTGCTACCCAACCCAGAGCTGCCCATTTTGCCACCTGTATTCTATGTAGGTGAGAGAGGTGTGCTGATTAAAACATCTTTATTGTCATGCAGTTAAGGTCCCACTCGATGCGTACATGATGGACTTTGTATTCTCTGAAAAGGAGAGTGATGATGGTGTTTTTGACAATAAGAATGGCATGGACTACCATATACCTGTGTCAGGAGGAGTTAATAAAGAACCCCCTATGCATATTGTACATATTTCTGTTGAAATGGCTCCCATTGCAAAGGTAAATTTATAAGCTTCATCTTACTATTATTTAGTTCCCTTAGATTGTTATAATAAGAAATCCGTAGTTCCTAAATATAGATAATAATAATATGAACTAAACCTTGTCTGGCGAAATTCTCTTTGGGACTAATAACTTCGCAATAACATAATTGATCGTGGTAAACAAAAAGTGAAACACAGTATTTACTTGGTTTACAATTTTCCTGTATCCCTTGGCAATACGTCAAGAAATATAAACCCTTTATAAGAAGATCAGACAGAAAAAGGATAAGGTAGGAAATTATGTACTTTTATATAATTCTTATAAAAATTGTTTATATTGTGTGGTTATGACCAGAAACCTGTTAAATGCCAATGTGATTTATTGGGTTTTATAACGAGGTTTCAAAAATCCAGTGGTCCAGTTTACAATTACTAAAATTTGAAATTTTCTTTAACGATATTGAAGTCCAATAAGTGAATTAGAATCGAGTGAAACTGTTTAATATGTATAGCAATTTTCTGTATTAATAGCATGTAAACAGAGTTGGTAAACAAGAGGTAATGATGGGCAAATGACTACGTTCTATAGAATATATTAAAAATAACAAAGATTGCAAAACTGTATGTAACCTTTGCTTAGCGTGTAAACTAAGCTAGGTTAATACTAATAATATGACTTAAGTAACCTAATGATAATACTACTATAATTCTAGCATAACGCAAAAGTTTTAGGATAGATAATGACTTGACATTAAAGCATATATTATCTGAAAATCGTTGTCTCCCTAAGAATTATTCTAGTTTTGATTAAAAAAATTTGTGTGTCTCATCTTGTGTTTAATTTTTCCAGGTGGGAGGCCTTGGTGATGTAGTTACTAGTCTTTCTCGTGCTGTTGTGGATCTAAACCACAATGTGGATATCATTCTTCCAAAGTATGATATCTTGAATCTTAGCAATGTAAGTTCCTATGCTGTTTGTTTGGTCTTATAAATATTCCATTAATAACTATGATTTTTGAAGGAAATTCTGTTTTAGAGTATATGTTGAACCAATAGTTTGAGCTCACTACTATAAACTATATATGATGAGGAGTCAATGCTATTGTAATTCATGTCAAAGCCTAGCATTTTTTGGTGCTAATTGTTCTGTCCTTTTTCATTTACTTTGATGTATTAATAAGTTTAAGAAGCATAGACGGTTCAAAATCAAAGGTGGGAAGTGTCAATGCAACATAACCATCATATCCGGCACTGCATTTTTATACCACAACTTCTCATTGTTTAGAAAGTGACATGTTTCTTTTTTGTGTTTTTTGTGTTGTGTTATAGTGCATTTGAATGTCTGGTGCATATTTCTTTTCCTTACTACATGTTCCTTTCCTCTATGCTGTAGGTAAAGGACTTTGGTTTCCACAAGAGCTACTCATGGGGTGGGACCGAAATAAAAGTTTGGTTAGGGAAAGTTGAAGGACTTTCTGTATACTTTCTTGAGCCCCAAAATGGGTAATTGATACTCTTATTTCCTTGTCAATATCTCTTTTAGAAGTTTACTCAAATATTAATCTTCTATGCGTATTTATCAGACTCTTTTGGAAAGGCTGCATATATGGTTGCAACAATGATGGGGAAAGATTTGGATTTTTCTGTCATGCAGCTCTTGAATTCCTTCTTCAAAGTGGATCTCATCCTGTAAGCTCTTAGGTGTTGTGTCCACATGTTTCCTTTCTGCTTTAATTGGATCTCATCATGTAACCTTGTTATAATCAGATAATAAAATGTCCGAGTATTCTGAAACTCCTGATTTTTAGGAAATAAATATGTAACATGGCCTAAAATTACTTTTTTGTGATAATAGTAGAGGTGGGATAATAGTCTCTCAAATTAGGTAAAAAGGAGTAGATTTGTTATTTTATTTAATCCTCGGATAAATCAGTTTTGTTTTATATAGTATGAAACTGTTTCTTCAGCCATAAATAACCAGAAACAGAATTAATTAATTAATAAAGTATCAGATAATTAGTTCAAAATGCAAATCCAAACACCCTTAGTATCCTAAGTCCTAACCTACTCATTATTGCAAATTGTGTTGTTCATTTTTGCATTTTAGCAAAAATTATAAATTGTGTTAAATTCTTTAATTTAATGTGCTTCATTTTATGTATGAATATTAAGTTTTGTTAAGGAATGTTTTGTTTTCTTATTTTTTGCAGGATGTAATTCATTGTCATGACTGGTCTAGTGCACCGGTTGCATGGCTGTTTAAAGATGAGTATATGCATTATGGTCTGAGTAAAGCAAGAATTGTCTTCACAATACACAACCTTGAATTTGGGGCTAAATTGATTGGGAAAGCGATGGCATATGCCGACAAGGCTACTACGGTAAATCTTTATGATGTTCCATGCGATTTTCTCTTTACTCATTCATTCATTTTTAGTTATAACTATTTGTGTGAAAAGGATGCAAGCGGTCATTACATGAAAGTCTAAATTAATTAAATGATAGTGAAATAGTTTAGTAGTTCTGCGGTCAAATTTTTGACTCATGTCAACCCATTATCCGGAATTTTTTCTGCAGGTATCTCCGACTTATGCAAGAGAGGTTGCTGGAAATCCAGTAATTTCTCCTCATTTGTACAAGTTTCATGGAATACTTAATGGCATCGACCCGGATATATGGGACCCATTTAATGACAAGTTTCTTCCTGTAAGTAGCTTTCAATCTCAAATTTATGTCTATCTATCTTGTTGTATATTTGGAGAACCAATAAAATATGAGTCAAGCTGTGCATTGCATGTCCCTTTTGTCCTTCAATATTGATGGTATTAATTTTGGTCATTTAGCATCTTATTATACTGTGAGCAACATGTGTGGTTGAATGAAATGTGACCCGTGCAATGAAGAGTAGAAATTGAAAGAAAAATCATGTTAAAGGATCAGGAGGATGTTTGCCTTGGTTTTTCTTTCGAAATGATTATTGCAACATGAAGATTTAGAACGTATAATCAGAAGCTCTGATTTTAGAATAGTTAAGCTGATATGGGATTCTACAAGGTTTTAGAACATAATAACCTTCAGAATCCTAGTGGAACTGGAAAGCATGTCCCACTTACAGTGAAGACCGTTGGACTGTGCCAAATTGCATTTTGAGTCCAAATATTTCCTAGAAGATGCAAAACCACTAAAAGTGTGAGCAAAACACAGGCCAAATATTTTCGTTGTACTAGATGTCATGATATCAAACATTCAAACCATTTTCTTATGGATGGGGCAATTTAGGTATGTTTTATCTCAACAGTTCAAGCTGTAAATTTGTGAAAGTTTGCTTAAGAGGAACCAGATCAAAGAGGTCCAAAGTCACCCAAAGTGTACTTTAAATGCATAGAACCTCGAGGAGCATATTTAAAAAGTTCGATTATTATTGAAATAACATTATTTTTTAAACATGTTTGACACACTAATTATTACTTTAAGTTAGAAACTTTTAGGAAAAAGTGTCTTAGGTAATCCAACCCGCACCAAATATTAACTGTTTGCCCAATACCCAAATCGTACAACCAACCAGCTTTTCCACCTCTATAAAAACTAATCATTATGTTATTTTTAACTTTAGGTATCCTACACTTCGGAAAATGTGGTGGAAGGCAAAAAGGCTGCCAAAGAAGCCTTGCAACAAAGACTCGGTCTAAAACGAGCTGATCTACCCTTGGTTGGAATCATCACTCGTTTGACTCACCAAAAGGGAATTCACCTTATCAAGCACGCTATATGGCGGGCCCTAGATCGTGGCAGTCAGGTTGTATTGCTAGGGTCAGCTCCTGATCCTCGAATCCAAAATGATTTTGTTAATTTAGCAAGTCAACTACACTCTACTCATAATGACCGGGCACGGCTAGTTTTGACCTACGATGAGCCTTTATCTCACTTGGTACATTACCTCTACTTATTGAACTTCTAATTGACCACTTAATTTATGTGGATTGACTTTTTAACATTTTTTTTTTTGTATATATCGTTGAAGATATACGCTGGTGCTGATTTCATATTAGTCCCTTCGATATTCGAGCCTTGTGGGCTAACCCAACTCACAGCAATGAGATACGGTTCTATACCTATTGTGCGGAAAACTGGAGGTATCAATGCTGGTTAAATACGTACTTGTTGAGGTTTTAGGTCAAACAAGTTAAAAATTGAGTAGTTCAGCTGTTTTGTTTACTTTCAGTCTTTCACTATTAAAAAAACCAAAAATTGCATTAAAGTTTATAACAAATATTCTATGGAATTAGTCATTGACTTTTTAAACTAGTGTATGGAATTTCATTGTAAAAATGTAGATTATAATTTTTTATTAAATTGCAATAAAAACACTAAAATTTCCAGAAATGAGTGATCTTGAAGAGTATGTGGAAATGTAGATGTAGTGTTCCTTTTTGACCTTTTTATTTATGCGACGAAATACCAAATACAACGGTTTCAAAAACTGGGAAATTGTTTTAGTATTTCATCAAATATCTAAAATGCTCTTCAAGAATGACAATCAAGGAAATTCTGTGGACCGGAATCATACAAGCAAGTACTTTTAACTTATATAATTTCTATCCGAATAAATCTCTTTTAATATGTATGTAACATTTTGAGCATGAAAAGTACTTTGCTTCACCTTAAAAAGTCAGTACAAGGTGATAATAATTTTTTAAATTTGGGTGCAGGTCTGTACGATACTGTATTTGACGTTGAACACGATAAAGAGAGAGCCCAATCACAAGGGCTTGTACCAAATGGATTCAATTTTGAGGGAGCTGATGCTGCTGGTGTTGATTATGCCGTCAACAGGCAAGCTAGTTTGAAGTTGCAATAATCTGTTTTTTTTTCTAATATGTGGATAAAGAAAATCATATAACTGTTTTCGTATACATAAGTGTGTCTGGTCCGGTTTTTATATTAATATTTTTTTCTCTTTGAACAGAGCAATATCTGCATGGTATGAAAGCCGGGATTGGTTCAATTCGTTATGCAAACTTGTAATGGAGCAAGATTGGTCATGGAACCGACCAGCTCTTGATTACCTTGAGCTCTACCATGCGGCACGTAAGTGAAAGAATCCACATATTAACCAAGTAAACCTAGGGTTTTTATTGGTGCCATAGAATAATTTGTACAGGTCTATAGGATCTTTTTCTTGAACACTTAAGATTCGTATTATTCAACAATAGTAGTCACAAAAGAATCATTTTCACAAAGACCTCATTGCTGATGTTTTTTTTTTTTTTTTTTTTTTTCTTCCAATACAAAGACAATGATCACTGCATTTATTCGTTATAATTAGTCACTACATTTATTCGTTATAATTAGTCACTGCATTTATTTAAGCTAGAAATTTAGTTCATCAAATATGATCTCTCAGAACAGTATGATATGATTCTATATTTAGAGTAAATTGCAAAAAGGTATCCTTGTGGTTTGGCCAAATTGCAAGTGCACTCCCTACAGTTTCAAAAAAGTGTAGGTGTAGTCCCTGTGTGGAAACTTTTTTTTTTTTTTAACCATGATTTCCGACCTCTTGGCCGACTAATCCATGGGGTTTGAACCCACCGGCACACGTACTCAAACCAAGTAAAGCCATCCCTTTTCAGGAGGTTGGCGTGGCCACTTCAAGGTTGTTTGCACATAGCAGGTGTCCCTGTGTGGAACTTTATTTTGTAGTTATCGTCCGCCTGCACATCAAAGTTTATATGTTCTCATAATTGCACATGCCTGTATATTCAAAGTTGTAAGAACTGGTATCTGCAATTTAGTAAAACCGCATGGACGGTTTTTGCAATTTACTTTTATATTCATTATAAAACCCAAAGAGATGAACAAGGAATCCCAAAAATAAGGACATCGAATGCTTCATTCTGTTTTCCTTTTTCTTCATTTTCATGTCACATAAACATCTTCTGAACCTTTACTTTATGAACCATTTCACTAGTTAGAAACATATCCATAAACCTTTCACTGTACAATGCCATAAGTGTTAGGTGCGAGGTTGGTTATTAATGAAAAATATGTTCTCACCGTTGAAATAAAGATGGATACGGTGTCTTTTATTAGCATCATGAAGACTAGCCAGTTCCACCAAGAACATCCTTGAGCATCCTCAAAGTAGCAACATCAGGTAAAAGTAGTTGTTGCCACGTACCAATGATGACGGTAAGTCATTCGCAAACAACGCAAATAGGTGATGCGCTGCTAAAGCTTGCAAATGCAACGGCCGGAACTCCACTAGCATTCATTTGAAAATGCAACAACTCATGTGGAAATACCATGATATCACCCTTCTTTAATGTCTTAACATAAAAAGTATTAGCTGAGCATATGAAACCGGCCTAAATAACCCCTCGTGTCACAAAAAGGAGCTAAGAACCACGCGGGTGTGTATGCATTGGGACCACACATAACCAGGGGATAGGTCCAATCGTGCAATGGATATCCCGAGCCCATTCACACCAAGAATTTTCGCAGCAAAATGCTGGAATGACACACTTGCTTGAATGATGGTGGATGCATTTGCGGCAAACTGCATGTAGGCTACTGGACACAAAGTCATTAATTTGACATTACCGGACGACTTGCAAGAGTAGCCCGACAGGCTTTCTGGGCTGCGTAGGTCCGCAACACAAAAGTCTTAGACAGCAGCATGAGTGGAAAAGGTGAAGAGGGAGGAAATGATCAAGAGAATGTGAATCAGTTTCCGGACGGATACACACTCCGGAACAACACCGGACGTACTAGACAACTCCGTCCGTCTCCCCCTCAATTCCTGGGATTATGTCGACCACGTGGTAAATCCATCTGACACCCTAACACTAGAGTGGTTTGTCAGAACATACCCTAGATGTCAGGAATAGTGACCTACTTGTACCTCGCATAGTATCGGAACATTAGACAGGTACAGTTTTGAAGTAGTATAAATAGAACTCATTTATTCACATGCATTTAAGATTCCTTTGTCAAAAAATACACACACATACATTTGTAACCGAACCCACAACTTACTCTCACGCCGGAGCTTGGTCCTGGGATAACTCCCGGGGCGAGGCTAACGCGTTTTTGGTGTCATTGCAGATACCGAAGACCTTGGACGCTACATAAAGGGACACTTAGTGGCATCCGTACCTTCGGCAAGAAATTACATAAACAAATTGGCGCCATCCGTGGGACCCGCATTCAATCTACCCAGGTTACAAGATGTCGAGTTCCGGTCCCGGCAGACCAACCCTTGGACCTGGTGGTTCCGGAGAGGAAAGGAACAATACCCCTCTGGTCACTAGGGAACAAATCGACCTTTATGTGTCCACCCTGAAGTCTATGATCGTAGAACACAACCGGCGAGAACATGTTACACCCATACGACTGGATTTCGAGGACGATGAACCAAATGGCCGGGTTGCCAGGAAAAACGAAGGGATAGCCACCGGGGTAAAAGTAGCTGACGAAGATTTGGGGAAGCCGTTTAAAGAAATATCCCGGTCACCATTGTCGCGGAGAATCTTGGAGTTTTCCGCACCGGAGCACAAGATGTCGTCCCACATCAAACTCTATGACGGGTCTACAGATCCGGAGGACCACCTCACTCGGTTCACCGGAGCGGCCATGCATGGGGAATGGCCTATGCTGGTATGGTGCCGGATGTTCCAGCAGACGTTGGTCGGAAGAGCTAGAGGATGGTTTGATAAACTAACACCAGGAAATATCGACGAATGGGCGGATCTCCGAGAACAGTTTGTGACCCGCTTTGCTTTGCATAAAGCCTGCTTTAAAGACCCTACGGAGATTACGAAGATCGTCAGGAAAGCAAACGAGTCCCTCCCAGAATTTAAGGAAAGATGGACCACAGAGACTGGCTTCATTCTGGGAGTTCCGGAAGTCATGAAAATCTCCTCTTTCATGAATGCATGTCGTTGGCCGGAATTGGCAAAGCGGTACGCCGACAAAGTCCCTAAAACAGTAACTGAGATGATGACCCGTCTTGACGACTTTGTCCGATCAGAGAAGGCTTTTGCTGATACAGAATTACCGAAAGGGGAAAGATCCGAGCCTTTCAAAAAAACATATAGACTATAATTTTAGCCGGGATGAGAAGCCGCAAAGAGGGGCATACAGAAACGACAGGAAGTTTAATGAGGGTCGTCCGAACTACCAAGGACGCGATGGGTATGCACCCTATCGTCCTCGAGATAAACCGGTAATGATACCAGGAAGGAATGATCATCATCATCGTCCGGCATATCATCCTCCGCGACTCACCTTGGACTCTCTCACCAAACACCCTAAGAAGATTTTAGCCACCGAACCTCAGTTACGGTTGCCGCCACCTAAGCCGTTGAACTACCCGCCCAGGAAGGAAAATCAGGACAAGTTCTGTGATTACCACATGGAGAAGGGACACCACACAAACGACTGTCACCAACTTCGGAGACAACTAGAGGCTGCGTTGGAATCAGGAAAACTCAATCACCTCGTTAAGGACGTGAGACACCGAGGGGGAGACCGTAGGGATGAGGCTCCTTTAAAGGGGAAGTGATCAATATGATTCAAGCCTGTCCGGACAAGAATAAGAGAAAGGATCGCGAGAACATGGAAGATTGGATGAAGGCTCCTATCACATTCCCTCCCGTCCATCCGAACGACTTGTCAGATGAGCCTCTCATAGTGGAAGCAGTGATAGAAGGATACCTGGTAAGACGAATATTCGTCGACGGAGAGGCATCTGTAGAAATCATGTTCGAACACTGCTTCGAGAACCTCAGCCCAACCATCAAGTCTCGATTAAGACCGACATACACAGACTTGCTAAGCTTCGCCAGAAATGTGACAAAACCCCTGGGAAAGATAGAGTTGGAAGTAGAGTTTGGAAGTGAAGGGTTGTCACGGAGGACCACGATGAAATTCACCGTCATCAGAGCGACATCCCCCTATAATGTTATCCTAGGAAGGACAGGCTTACGGAGCCTTCAGGCTGTACCATCCACCGTACACTCAATGATGAAATTCCCCACGCCAAGGGGAGTAGCAACGCTGGTAACCCGCTCGGCTGTTATCTCTGAATGTAGAAGGTTGGAAAAGGAGCAGGCATTGCTAGAACAGAAGGAAATAGGGAGGGAAAAAGATCCGGAGGAAAGCGCACCTGAAACAATAATGATCAACCTCGCCTATCCGGATCAACTCGTTACCGTTGGTAAGAATCTCACCTATGAAACCGGGAAACTTTTAAAAGCAGTCCTCATCCAGAACATGGATGTGTTCGCATGGGAGCCGGCCGATATGACAGGAGTCCCCAGAAGGATAATTGAACATCGCCTGAATGTAAACCCCTCAATAGAACCGGTGAGCCAAAAAAGGCGACTGTTTGCCCCGGATAGAAGCCGGGTAGTATTAATGGAGGTCGATGAGTGGGTTCGAGCGGGCATAGTCCGTCCAGTCAAATATCCGACATGGATCTCGAACCCGGTCTTGGTAAAAAAATGTGATGGGAGTTGGAGGATGTGTGTGGATTTTAAAAATGTTAACTCTGCTTGCCCAAAGGACTACTACCCCTTGCCGGACATTGACTGGAAGATCGAGTCTGTCATGCGATATAAGTATAAGTGTTTCTTGGATGCATATAAGGACTACCACCAGGTGCAAATGGCCGTCGAAGACGAGGAAAAGACAACTTTCTACACAGATCAGGGAACGTACTGCTACACCAAGATGCTATTTGGTTTAAAGAACGCAGGGGCCACCTACCAGAGACTGGTTGACTCGGCGTTTCAAGGTCAGTTGGGAAGGAACTTGGAGGCCTACGTCGATGACATGGTGATCAAAAGTAGGGAGGAAATGACTATGATCGAAGATATCACTGAAACATTTTCAAATTTAAGAAAAATCAACATGAAATTGAACCCCAAGAAATGTTCGTTCGGGATGGAAGAGGGAAAAATCTTAGGATACCTGGTGACGTCGGAGGGAATCCGGGCAAACCCTAAAAGGACGAAGGCCATTTTAGATATGCAATCGCCACGCACGCTTCGAGAAATGCAAAGTCTCAGTGGGAAGTTAGCGGCACTGAATAGGTTTCTCTCCCGATCGGCTGAACGATCATTACCCTTCTTTGATACCCTCAAGAACATTACTAAGGAAAATAAGGACAAGTATAAGTGGACGGAGGAAGCAGAAAAAGCCTTCCAAGACATGAAGAAGCTCATCACAGATCTCCCATCACTCACAACCCCGACGCATAAGGAAAACTTGTATGTGTATCTCGCGGCGGCAGACGAATCAGTTAGTGCTGTCCTGCTGACCGAAAGGAAGGGCAAACAAAAGCCGGTGCATTATGTAAGCAGAACTTTAAATGAGGCAGAAAGAAATTATGCTCCCATGGAAAAACTCACATTATCCTTGCTGCACATGTCAAGAAGGTTAAGACGATATTTTGAAGCTCACCCAATCAAAGTCATCACTGATCAACCCATCAAGCAGATCCTTAATAAGGCCCAGGCGTCTGGAAAGCTCGCCAAATACGCAGTAGAGTTAGGTGCTTACAACATAGAATATACGCCCCGGAATGCAATCAAAGGACATATGTTGGCGGATTTCCTATCGGAAACTCCGATTGGAAATGACTCTCCTTCCTACTTCCAGCAGCCACCCCGGAAGGAAAACAAAGATGAGAATGGACGATGGACCTTATATACTGACGGGGCATCCAATGCAAAAGGGTCCGGAGCAGGTCTTGTCCTCATTAGTCCCACCAAAACTGAATACACTTATGCCCTCCGGTTGGACTTCACCAGTACTAACAATGAGGCTGAATATGAGGCATTATTGGCCGGTTTACGAATTGCAGCGGATATGGGAGTCCGGAACATAAAAGCCTGCATGGATTCCAAGTTGGTAGCCAACCAGCTGAACGGGGACTTGTAACACCCCCATTTTTAAAATATTTGTAGTGGAATAAAGATTGGGTGTTACTTTATAGTTCATAGTTTTTCAGCAGAAAATGATTATCAATTTATTCATTTTAAAATATTTATCATTCGAATACCAGAGTTTGTAAAAATGAGGTCCCGGTGGTTTCAAAGTTTGTTAAATAAGTTTTCGAATGATAGTAAAAATTTATAGCCTTTTTAAGAATTCGTGCTCCTCCGTACCATCCTTGCTTATTATGGACCTGAGATAAACACATGCTAAAAGTGTCAACACAAAGGTTGGTGAGTTCATAGAGTTTTATGGAAAATCATTTATTTTGATAGATTTTAAGAATATTTGGAAATGATAAGTACAAACAATAATGAAACAAGTATTGAGTATATTGACTATGATCACAAATAAATCATATAAACATTCAATCACATTCAAATAAGGAATCAATAATTCTAACATGAGCTGGAAACTCATAATGCTAATTTAATAACATATACAATTCACGTATGGTCAAATTCTTATACAGCTGTATCTAAATATATGTTGAAAACATACATTTCCTTTATAGATATTGCCCCAAGCCTCATGACACACAAGCTTAACCAAAAGAGGTGTTTTATCAAATCAATGATAAATTTTGCCCTCTAATAATAGGTGATTTGCCAATTCCTATTTGTCTACGAATATAGTGTATCACGACTAATACGACTAACCATTTGCAAATGGCATTCCGTCAAGTATTAGTGGGACAGGAGGTCAGTCCTTAACAGGTTTCGAAGTTGTGCACTATATTCGCGCCCACTTTACATGTGATTAATGGCTCATGATTAAGGGACTTTATGGCGATAAGGTAACTTAGGCAATATCAAGGTAATAATGGGATTATTCAGAATAACATCATGTAATCAAGTATCATACCACAGAAATCAGTTTGAAAATATTATCGTTTGAGTATCAGAAATTCAGTTTAAGTATTTCGCCAGTAACATATATATATCACATACCACAATAATCGAATTGGAAACATTATCATCAGAGTACCAGTATTTCAGTCAAGTAATTCATCAGTAAAATATATATATCACATACCATAATAATCAAATTGGAAGCATTATCATATGAGTATCAGTATTTCAGTTAAGTATTTTGTCAAGTATCGTATATATCACAATCTTAAATTACAAACCATATTAATTTAATATCAATTAGGAAATTGATTTGAATCATGTATTTTATTCATATACTTATCAATTTATCAAAGTATATGTAAGCATGTATCTCCCCCAATGAGTTAAAAACAATTATTGGAAATGGGGCTATGACTCACCTGGATTGATTTGGAAATGATGAAAAGTAAAGTAGGATGAGATTTATGGGAATGATTATGGAAACGTCGTTGATACGGAACCTGATAAATAAATTTATCTGAGAATATAACCAAATACTATTTGGTAAATACGAACGAATAACAAATAATATTTATTTGTTATGACGAATAGATGATGTGCAGTGTATTTATTATGTCATGCATGATATGATAAAATACTTTATTTAAAATATCCATCGTAGTCTTACCTTTTTAATCGTAAGTAAAAATATTAACTTTTGAAATATCGTTATATATATTATTAACGTAAAATAAATAATATATAAATATAACGTAATAGAAATGCATATGACGTGATGGTTGGCGTAAAATGGAAAATAAAATAAGAATGTCAAATAGATTATGTTTAGTCCTTGTCCTTTTCCAATTTTTACACTTTTTATACTAACGGCGTTAGTGTTACACCGTTAGTCCTTTTCGTATCTAATTTACAATTATAGTCCACTACTTATCCAAAATTACAATCTATGCTTGGAACATCATATAATATCAATTTTTATCCTAAACTTTCTGTTTTGACAGTTTTATTCCAAGTTTTTAAGGTTTGGCAGTTTTAGTCCTTTTAGGTGTCGTCGAGTTACATTTTTAGTCCAAAATCACAAAAATGATTATAAAAATTTTATAAAAATTTCCGAAGCTTGTTTTATTAATTCTAAGCTTATTTCAACAGCTTATTTGATTAAAAGCTTATTTTTCTAGCTTATGGGCCTTAACGAGCCACTACAAAAGCCCATTTGGATTTTTAGAGGCGAGGGCATGAAAAATATTTTGGGCCTGGACTTAGGCTATTTTTATGATTCTAAAAATATATTTTATGGGCCCAGTGGGCTTACGGTTCTCAATTTCTTATTGGGCCTTGAATAAGCCCACTCGACAACTATAAGGTTTTTAAATAAAAATTGGATTTGAAAACTGTTTCATGTCGATTCAAAGTGGATCCTTTTATGTGTCGAAACGTGATTATTTTTACAAAATATATAAATGAAAGTGATAGTTTTATAGGAGGTCTATTGAGTCGTGTAAAAATATATGGTGCTCGTTAAGTTAGATTTCAATGTATGTGTGTGTTTCTTGGCTACATGGCTCGTTTATATATTTGTGAAAATCTTGAAATTATTTCTAAGTGTTTAATGTAATTTCATACGATGGAGTATGATTCGAAAATGATTTGATTGATGCATGTAAGGTGAAAATAAACGTGTAGTGTGTGTGCTACGTGACTCCTAGGCCTTCCAAGATAGAGGCTAGTCACTCGTTGTGTACTATATATATACGTACGTAAAAAAAATATACATAAAGCTTATATAGGATCGAATAAAAATGAATATGATGCTTGTGATACTTTTAACGTGTAAAATGGATTCATATAAGTTGTAAAGGACTTACAACCCTTAGAGGTGGTTGAGAGTCGAGTAGGAACGAATGAAAAACAAGAAAATCTCGTCTAATCGTATAACCCAAATGTTATACTTATATATTAAACCCGATATCACTTTCCTTGCTTCCAAACCATATTGTAGTCGACTTCTGAGTTGTAGGAGTAGTTTTTAGGATAAATTGAATATGTGAAAGAGTATGAGAATTGTGAGAAATGGAGACATGCATGAACGTACATATATTTCATTTTAAATGATTTGTATGGTGTGAATTCATTCAAGAAAACACATGAACTATGCAATGTCAGTAACCTGGACTCCTAGGACGAAATATATTAATAAACTAAGAAATGTGAGAGCTAGATTTGAGGGAATTGTTGGGTGATTCACATATCAATGTCGACATGTATATATTACCCACATGATTTGCATAATCTAGTACTACTTGATTATAGTTAATCATCATTAATATTTAAACATGAAAACATGCTAGAAATATTATTAGGATCATTTAGAAACAAACTGGGATTAAAACGGTTAAGTTTTGAATAATATATAAATCGATTGATATGATTTTTCGTCAATCACTTTGCCCTTTAAAAACGTATCAAACGTCGTCCAATAAACTTGGGATTTGACACACTAATAGTTAGCTAGGTGATAAACGAGATGGTGCAAAAATATATATGTGTTGTGTGTAAAAATTTAGAATGCGCGAGGTGTTTTGGAGCTAGATTAGTCGATTTATATGAAATATTTAGAATAAAAATGGTTTTAGTTTTTGGGTCGGTGAATAGTAAACGAGCCATTTGGGCTGAGGTTTATTAAGGGTCCGTTTGATTTTGTAATTAATTTTATTAATTAGGATTAGCGATTTATTAATATTTTGTTAATCGTGTCGAGAACTTGTTTTGTCGTTTGATGAATTTTGCAATATCGTAATCGTGACCATTTTAATATACTAAGAAAATTTTAAATTTCCCCGTAAAAATGGTGATTAAAATAATGACAGAGATTTATATATATAATTAAACGTTTTTAATTATATGAATTTTTGCGAGGTTTTACAGGACTATGCAGCCACAAACTCAAATATGATTAAGTATCTCGCTAAGGCTAAGGAGTACTCATCAGTCTTTAAAGAGTTCACGATTTGTAACATTCCGCGGTCACAAAACCAAAAGGCGGACGTCCTAAGTAAATTAGCCACAGTCGCCTTCAATCACTTAACTAAGGAGGTCCTTGTGGAAGTAATGTCGGAGCGATCAGTTGAGAAAAAAGAGGTAAACTCTGTCGTTGAAGAAGAAGGTGAGAACTGGATGACTCCTATCATCCGATGCCTGGAAGAGGGAGTATGGCCGGAGGATAAGAACGAGGCTCGAACGTTGAGAATGAAAATCAATCAGTATACGATGGAAGACGGCGTGCTATTCAAGAAGTCTTATCTTTCACCGATGCTCAGGTGTGTCGGACCCTTACAGGCCAACTATGTTATCCGGGAGATTCACATGGGTGCTTGTGGCATGCACTCCGAGCCACAGACCGTGGTCACTAAAGCTATGCGGCAAGGATCCTATTGGCCCACCATGCACACGGACGCTAGAAACGAAATCAGGAAATGTGACTCATGTCAAATTCATGCTTCCGTTCCCAGACTACCAAAGACTAACCTAACCTCCATCATGGCTCCCTGGCCATTTGACCAATGGGGAATGGACATCTTGGGTCCCCTAACGCAATCTACCGGTAAAGCCAAGTTTGTTATAGTCGCGATTGATTATTTTACCAAGTGGGTAGAAGCAAAACCGCTCTCTCGGATAACAGGAAAAGAGGTTATAAAATTCACGTGGGATAACGTCGTTTATAGATTTGGACTCCCTGGGATTATAGTCACGAACAATGGCACTCAGTTTGTCAATGATCCGTTCAAAGGATGGTGTGACCGATTGAACGTCCAGCAAATAAACACGGTAGTGGCCCATGCAAAGGCCAACGGACTGGTCGAAGCGGCGAACAAGAGTCTGATGAAGGGAATAAAAAGGAGGTTAGGAAGAGAGAAAGCTGGATGGGTAGATGAGCTTTCTAACGTCCTCTGGGCTCACAGGATGACTCTCAAAACAAGCAATAGTGAAACCCCCTTTGCCTCACATATGGAAGCGAAGCAGTCATACCGTCAGAAATCGGTATGCCCACATACCGAACCATGATGATACAGAAGGGGATGAATGAAGAAGAAATACGTCTGAACCTTGACCTATTACAAGAAAGGAGGGAAGAAGTAGCGGTAAGAGAGGCAAGGTACAAAACAAAGATAGAGAAATATTACAACCGGAAAGTCCATCCGGTATCCTTCAAACCGGGCGAATTTGTATACCGAAGGAACGAATCCAGTAGACAAGAGGACCAGGGAAAGTTGGGCCCAAGTTGGGAAGGACCATACCAAGTGACGGAAGCTTATCAGAATGGATCTTATAAGTTGAAGACGATGGACGATCAGGAAGTCCCCCGGAAGTGGCATGCTGTCAACCTCCGGAAATGTTACTTATAATATGTATTCTGTTTAGAATTCCAAGTGTAAGGCTGTTATGCCATTTTGTTGCACTTTTGTTAATGCAGATACTGTAACAATTCGCAATTTCAGGTTAATTACTATTCCTGGAAAATTTACTATTCACTTTTACTATTCATTTTACTCTTCATTTTTACTATTCATTTTTCCCGAAATTTTCCCGAAAGTTGATTTTTATTTCATATTCTCGAGTGATAAATCATTTCTATGGCAAATTAAATGTTTGACACTTGTCAGATCATTTTCGTGAAAGTTATTAAGGAATTACACGTTTTAGGGTAAAACGTCATTCAGAAATTCTACGCACAATGAAACTCGAACCCGTTAAGTGACCCCGCATCAGAAAAATGTTTGACACACTCATGATTTATTTGAGAATAAATCATGACTGAGAAAAACATGACCAAAATAAACCTCGGCCGTGAAAAACTGGAATTTTCAGTTTTAAGCGTTTTTACTCAGCTGTAACCCTAGCCTATACCTGCACCGCGTTTCTAAGATGATTTGAGTTTTCAACTTATTAGAATAAGTCAACATATTTTTCCCTCCTCCTTTGACCAAAAATCATTCCTTGATGTTATAAGTCATTCCTTGATTTTTAGGCTTACGATTTGATGTCTAAAAGACATTTAATACCAACCGACACTAGACTGAGCCCAGTCTAGACATTATAAGTCATTTTAAATCATTTATAACCTATTAGAAAAGTAACATTTTACTTTTCTCAATTTTACGCAATATTCGTACATTTTACGTATTACGCGTTTTAGACCCGTGTTTCCAGTTTTAGCAGGGTTTTACCACCCAAATGGAACCTACCACTCATTTTATATTTTATTATGGAACATATGGACATGTTTAACAATACTTTCAAGTTCCATAATTTTACGACACCCGGTTTTACGTTTTGAGGCCTAATCATTTACGGTTGGCATTTCCCGGAGTCAAGTTTCATCCTAATACTTAGGATATTATCAAGACCAAGCACACCTCACCCCCTAGGCTTGTGAACCGCCAATAGAGGGGGGGGGTCACCCCATGGTGTGGCTTGATCTTGTGCTAAGTTACCTTGGATGAGATACATGTGTTAAGCTTGTCATGAAAGCCTTTGACAAAGTCCACTTTGTAACCTCCTCAAAGACCTATAAAAGCCCCCCCCCCCCTCCCCTTGTCGCCGTGCACATCCAACACCAAAACACTCCATCCTTAGCTTTATTCCCTTCCAATTTCTAGCAAGATTCAAGAGCAAGTTCAAGGTAGAAACCCTAGTTTGATCTTAGGTTATCAAAACACTTCCATAACCTCATATACTTGGTGATTTCTCTTGAGTTTGAATCCACTCAAGTCACCTCAACTTTCATCATTCATCTTTCAAGATTACAAGAGTAGAAAGGTTGCATGAAGTGAAGTGGGTTGAAGCAAGTCTATCAAAGTCCTATCCTTACTAGTTAACTTCCTTTCTTTATTTGAAAGCCAAAAGTTGTAAGCCAAACCCTAACACGCTTCTTGTTAAATAATCTTGTTCATGTTATTTACCTATTATTCATGCTATATTATGTCTTGTATGCATGTCCATGATGTATAAAAATGAGCAAAACAAGTTATTGTAATTGATTGTTAAGATAAGTTATTAAAACAAGTAAACTAGTGACTTTCTTGGTAAGACCTGATCAAAATGGTAAAAATATGATATTGGATCATTACACATTACAGTAGAGGACTTAACAAAGGAAACCATAGCAATTTGAACCACCTAAAACGAGTATACGAGTCAAAAGTTACGCCCATTTGAAGTTACCAAAGATTTGCGGCAAAACTGCCTAAAATGTTTCTGTGACAGAATATAAAACACGCAAAAAGAGGCCTTTCTGGTCCGTTTCATGAAAAAGTTAAAGCACGAAAGTTGTCCGGAATCACGTTTTCTTCAAAAACTCAGGAGCACGTCTCCAGAAAATCAATAACGAATGAGATATTTCGCAGTTTCTTAACAGCTATTTACATATTTATAAGTCACTATATTATGGTTATACTTTAAAAGGAACAAGAGGTCTTATGACCTATAATCAAGACCACAACCATGGCTAGAGCCAAGGTTGAGTCTCATGACCATGGAACAAGGACCAAAGGTCATGGCAAGGCCATGACGAAATGACCATGTAAGCTTACTTAGGCGAAAACATGAAATAAGGAATTGGCGATAACTTGAAACAAGCAATTTGGATCTACTTCACTTAAAAGGAACCATGAGATATTACAAAGAAAAATGGTCATACAAGACTTATGAAACTTCCCCTAATAACAATCTTCATGTAAAAATAAACTTTCCTAAGTTTATTCAAATATCGGACATGTAACTTTTCGGATCAAAACTTATATCTATATATTTTATCAACTACTACAATAGTAGGGAGCCTCATGTGAGGAGTTCATTATGTAAGCCGTCGAGTTAAGTTGTGGATTTACGAATTAAAGTGTCCTGGCTCCTCGAACGCTTACTAACATGACTTCTGAATTATGTCGGCCCGAACGGTAGTAAACGATATATAAAACATACATGTTTCATGAAACTTTTCTTTTAAAGACTTACAATATACATCATACCACATCATGGACTAGATGCAAGATATATATATATAGGCACTTATTCATATTCTTTACTCCGATCCTAAGTCGCAACATTCTATTATAGGTTGCTCGTAGAAACCTACACGATCCAACCATTACCTTCATTACTTGCTATCGTACTTAAGGTGAGTTCATAGCCCCATTTTACATTACTTCAATGTTTTACAAACCCTTGGGGGGAATACATGCTACTTTTAAACCGAACACAATGCTTTGAAACTGTATGCTGCCTGATTGTTTTATTATTACTAAGTACCTACCTTGCCAA
Organism: Artemisia argyi; assembly: GCA_030686995.1. Classification (NCBI taxonomy): domain Eukaryota; kingdom Viridiplantae; phylum Streptophyta; class Magnoliopsida; order Asterales; family Asteraceae; genus Artemisia; species Artemisia argyi. The sequence continues at coordinate 108,656,579 of CM060685.1, forward strand.
TCCTAGGCCCCTGTCATGAACCATTTAATCACTAGAATTAGTGAGCGCGAGTATTGTGAATAGGCCGATTGGGATTGACGAATCCCATTTGTTTGAGCAGATTAGTTCAAACGAATGCACTATATTTGAACATTAAGTACGACGGAAAAGTACTTACCGGGGCAACAAAACCGCCGATTGATATTGGTACCCGTTAACGTATTGGTTGCATGAGCTTAGTATATAATAATAACTGTTTTGTTTTCCAACATAAGTATGAGTCTAATTAACTCATACTACCAACATATTGTGTTCAACCGTTAAACAAACTCTATGAATATCACTCAACCTTTGTGTTGACCTCTTAAGCATGTATTTCAGGTCCATGATAATCAAGATTGGAGCGGAAGGGCACGTACTAAAGGAAGAAGGCTATAAACTACTATGTCATTCGATAAAAACATCAAGGACTTTATATTGATGTATTTTGAAACATGGAACCTTTTTGGGACCTTACTATGTAAACTCTGATATATTTGAATAAATATGAATGACAACTCTTTTTAATACGACTCGGTTAGAGATCGTTTTCTATTATTATGACTGTTGTGCCGTCGAGTAACACCCAAGTTGAATTCCGCTGCATCATGAATTGGGGGTGTTACAGATTGGTACCAGAGCCATGGTTATAGAGAAACGGGTCTAAGTGAGACCTAAACTATAACTACAATTACAAGCAAAAACATTTTTATAGCCTTCCGCTCTTCGTGCCTTCCATCCTCCAAAAGATTATAGACTTATTACACATGTTATGCTACATGAACATATTTGTATATTTTTATATGCACATTGCCATAGTTTGAGCATTTTCCATAAACATTTGATTTATTTTGACATCGAAATACTAATTGTAGACATCATGTCCGCACCTCCATCTCCCGATCATCTTCCTGCTATGCCTGAGTATTTACCAATTCTTCCCGGACCTAATGATCCTTACTTTGAAGCAATTGACTACGACGATGAGGAAGAACCTTACGAGGATTTAGACAATGAAGTAGATTCAGACGAAGATCCTGAAATGGATATGGACATAAACATCGATGATTACGAAGAAGATCCTGAAATGGATATTGACATCGAAGGCATCGATGAGGAAGCGGAGGAACAAATAGTGGTGCCACATCTATCACCATTAACATCTCCACCTCCTGTTTCACCAATTTCATCCGAATCTAACCGTACCACTCCAGCTCAAGTTCCGAAGTCTACTTACCAAGTCGGCGGAACATCTACATCTACACATATGTTCGTGAACTCTGCTCAATACGAAATCTACTCTTTGAAACAAGCCCTCAACCTAACCCAACTCAAAGTTCAAAGTATGGCAAGTCAAATGAACGACTATATATCCAAGGTAAATTATGCCAAAATGGATGCCATGAATGCTCGAGACGACCTATATTGGTTTAAGCTTGACATGAGCTACGTGAAGAGTGACTCGACTCATGTTGGGGAAATAGTCTTAAATCCTTTGACTGGCTTGGATAACGTCAAGGATAGACTCAATCAACGTTATATGAATAAAACACTTGTTTTATATACTATCATGTGTTGCTTTTAAGTTTCAACATTATTATCCTATCATTCTTATCAAAAATTGTGCTCATTTCACAACTCTCTAATTACAACGTATCTTTTGAACAATAGAATCATGGCACCAAAGAAGAAGACACCACCAGCAATAACTCAAGCTGCTATTCGCAAACTAGTGAAGGACAGTGTCAATGCAGCACTCACAATGGAACGAGCAGCCGTAGCTGCAGCAGCTGCCGAAGCCGCCATAGCTGTTGGTGCTGCAGCAGCCGTTGAAGATGCTGCAGCAGCTGCTGATGCTACAGCAGCTGCTGATGCTGCAGCAGCCGCTGAAGCCGCCACTGCTGCGGAAGCTGCTATTGCTGTAGAAGCTGCCCGAATTGCCAGCCTTAACCTTGGAGGACCAAACCCAACTATCCCTCCGGTGACAAATGTTGCTACAGCACCAAAGGGTTGCTCATTCATTTCCAACTTGAAATGCGAACCCATAAAATTCAAGGGTACTGAAGGAGCTGTAGGTTTGACCCGCTGGTTTGAAAAAGCGGAGTCGGTATTCTTGGTCAGTAAATGTACTGAGGGTGATAAAGTTCAGTATGCCACAAGTACTCTGTTGAATGAGGCATTATCATGGTGGAATTCAATAGCTCAACCAATGGGCATTGAAAATGCTTATAAGATTACTTGGGCTAATTTGAAGCAAATGATGATCAAAGAGTACTGCCCTCGCAGTGAAATGCAAAAGTTAGAGGTAGAATTCTGGGATCATGCGGTTAGGGGAAATGATATCATAACCTATAACCGTCGATTCCAAGAATTGAGGATACTTTGTCCAACAATGGTTTCCACCAAAGAGAAATTGTTGGAAAGGTATATCTGGGGACTTCCATCAAGTATACAAGGGAATGTAACTTCAGCAAATCCCAAGGAACTTGATGAAGCTATGCGGATGTCTCGCAGCCTCATGGATCAGGTGGTACGTATGACAGAAACCCGAAAGCAAAACAACACCAACAACACCAACAACGCCAGCAATACCAATAACCCCAACAACTCCAACTACCGTAACAAGAACAACAACAACAAGCGACCATGGGATGGTAACCGTGGAAGTAACAACAACAACAACAACAACAACAACCAAACCCGAAACAACAACCATCACAATCAGCAAAACAAAAGACAAGAAGCCGCGACGGATTATGTTGCTGCACCAGCCGGTGGTAAATACGTTGGTACTCTACCACAGTGTACCAAGTGCAACTACCATCATGAAGGTCCCTGCCCGGCCAAGTGCAACAAGTGTCAAAAGCCCGGACATCTTGCCAAGGATTGTAGAGGCAAGGGTGTAGCTACTGGGGCTAACACACAGCCCATAGTTACATGTTTTGGGTGTGGTGAAAAGGGACACTTCAAGAACAACTGTCCTCAAAACCAAGGACCCCAAGGCGGAGGTGCTCGCGGTAGAGCCTATGTCATGGGAAATGGAGAACCACACCAAGACCCGAACGTGGTTACCGGTACGTTCTTACTCAATAACATTCCTGTTAAAGTCTTATTCGATTCTGGTGCTGATATGAGCTTTATATCTACTAGAATTGCGCCTTTACTTGATATTCCATCAATTACTTTAACCACTAGTTATAGTATTGAACTAGCTACCGGTGACTTAGTAAATACCAATACAGTAATCCCAAACTGTACCCTTAATCTCTTAGACCACCCCTTTAACATCAATCTTATGCCAATCGAACTCGGTAGTTTTGATGTTGTTATTGGCATGGATTGGTTGTCTAAACATAAAGCTAACATCATTTGTGGTGAAAGAGTTGTGCACATTCCATGTGACAATGAAACTTTGATCATTCGTGGTGAAAGAGTTGTGCACATTCCATGTGACAATGAAACTTTGATCATTCGTGGTGATCAAAGTGGAACTCGAATAAACATCATCTCATGTATCAAAACCATGAAGTACATTGAGAAAGGATGTTATGCTTTCTTAGCCCACGTACCAGAAAAGAAATCCGATGAAAAACGTCTCGAAGATGTTCCTATTGCCCGTGAGTTTCCTGAAGTCTTTCCTGAAGATTTACCCGGACTACCACCAAATCGTCAAATAGAATTCATAATTGATTTAATACCAGGAGTGGCGCCAGTTGCCCGCTCACCATACCGGCTAGCACCTTCAGAGATGCAAGAGCTATCAAATCAATTACAAGAACTTTCGGACAAGGGATTTATTCGACCCAGTTCCTCACCTTGGGGAGCTCCAGTTTTATTCGTGAAAAAGAAAGATGGGTCATTATGAATGTGTATTGACTATCGTGAGCTAAACAAATTAACCATAAAGAACCGATACCCACTACTAAGAATTGATGACTTATTCGATCAATTGCAAGGTTCAACCTATTACTCAAAAATTGACCTACGGTCAGGTTACCATCAAGTTAGAGTTCGTGATGAAGACATTCCAAAAACAGCCTTTAGGACACGATATGGTCACCATGAATTCCAAGTGATGCCATTTGGGTTAACTAATGCACCGGCAGTATTCATGGATCTCATGAATCGAGTGTGTAAGCCATACTTGGACAAATTCGTGATCGTATTCATAGACGACATTCTCATATATTCCAAAAATGAAGAGGAACACAAAGAACACCTGAGAACAATTTTAGGACTACTCAAGGAAGAGAAATTGTATGCAAAGTTTTCCAAATGTGAATTTTGGATTCAATCAGTACAATTCCTTGGGCATGTGATTGACAAGACCGGTTTACATGTCGATCCTGCTAAAATTGAAGCTATCAAAAATTGGCCAACACCTACCACACCTACAGAAATTCGTCAATTTCTGGGTCTAGCCGGGTATTACCGAAGGTTTATTGAAGGATTTTCCTCAATAGCAAAGTCTTTGACTAAGCTAACTCAGAAAGACAAGAAATACGTGTGGGATGAAAACGAAGAAAAAGCTTTCCAAACCCTTAAACAGAAACTTTGTAGTGCTCCTATCCTAGCATTGCCAGATGGGATAGAAGATTTTGTAGTCTATTGTGATGCATCGCACCAAGGTTTAGGTGCCGTGTTGATGCAACGTGATAAAGTCATGGCCTATGCTTCAAGACAACTCAAGGTTCATGAGGAAAATTACACCACTCATGACTTAGAGTTAGGAGCTGTAGTCTTTGCACTAAAAATCTGGAGGTACTATCTATACGGTACTAGATGTATTGTGTACACCGATCATAAAAGTCTACAACACATTTTGAACCAAAAAGAACTAAACATGAGACAACGTCGTTGGTTGGAATTACTAAGTGATTATGACTGCGACATTCGTTACCACCCAGGAAAGGCAAACGTAGTAGCCGACGCCCTGAGCCGAAAGGAACGGGTTAAACCACTACGAGTCCGAGCCTTAGTTTTAACCATAAATTCAAACTTTCCTACTCAAATCCTTCACGCTCAAGCTGAGGCGGTGAAACAAGAAGACATCCAAAAGGAAAAGTTGGATGGCATGATACAAAAGAAATTCGAAACCCGTTCAGATGGAACTCTATGCTTCCAAGGTCGAAGTTGGTTACCACTTTATGGTGGCCTACGAGACTTGATCATGCATGAATCACACAAGTCTAAATACTCCATACATCCAGGATCTGATAAGATGTATCATGATCTTAAACTACTCTATTGGTGGCCGAACATGAAGGCCGATATTGCAACATACGTTGGCAAATGTCTTACATGTTCCAAAGTAAAAGCCGAACATCAAAAACCATCCGGTCCATTGCAACAACCAGAGATTCCTATGTGGAAATGGGAAAGAATTACTATGGACTTCATTACCAAGCTCCCAAAGACATCAAGCGGTTATGATTCCATCTGGGTCATAGTTGATCGTCTTACAAAATCCGCACACTTTATACCAATCAAAGAGACTTACAAAATGGAACAACTAACCCGACTATACGTCAAAGAAATAGTCTCAAGACATGGTGCACCAATATCCATCATATCCGACAGAGATGGTAGATTTACTTCCAATTTCTGGCAGTCACTCCAAGACGCCTTTGGAACAAATCTAGACATGAGTACAGCGTACCATCCTCAGACCGATGGTCAGAGTGAACGAACCATTCAAACACTTGAAGACATGCTTCGGGCTTGTATAATAGACTTTGGAAAAGGATGGGATACTCATCTACCATTAGTCGAATTTTCCTACAACAACAGCTATCATACAAGTATTAAAGCAGCTCCATTCGAAGCACTTTACGGTCGAAAGTGTTGTTCACCTGCTTGTTGGGCTGAAGTGGGAGAAGTTCAACTCATTGGACCAGAACTCATTCGAGAAACAACAGATAAGATTGTACAAATCCGAAGTCGACTACAAGCCACAAGAGATCGACAGAAAAGTTATGCCGACACACGACGTAGACCCCTAGAATTCCAAGTCGGAGATAGGGTTATGCTAAAGGTATCGCCTTGGAAAGGCTTGATATGATTCGGTAAACGAGGAAAACTAAACCCAAGATACATCAGGCCATTCAAAATCCTAGCCAGGGTTGGCCCTGTGGCGTACAGACTTGAGCTTCCATCAGAACTCAGTAGTGTACACCCCACTTTCCATGTATCTAACCTAAAGAAATGCTTGTCAGGTGAATCACTTGTGATTCCACTCGATGAAATTCAACTAAATGACGATCTTCAATTTATTGAGGAACCCGTAGAAATCATGGACCGAGAGGTCAAACAACTCAAGCAAAGCCGTATTCCAATTGTCAAAGTTCGTTGGAACTCACGACGTGGTCCTGAATACACATGGGAATGAGAGGACCAGATACGTAAGAAATACCCACATCTTTTTACCAACGAAGCTTCTACTCCTAACGCAAATTGATCTCCGGGACGGAGCTCTCATATGGGGTGGAGACTGTAACAATTCGCAATTTCAGGTTAATTACTATTCTCGGAAAATTTACTATTCACTTTTACTATTCATTTTACTATTCATTTTTACTATTCATTTTTCCCGAAATTTTCCCAAAAGTTGATTTTTATTTCATATTCTCGAGTGATAAATCATTTCCATGGCAAATTAAATGTTTGACACTTGTCAGATCATTTTCGTGAAAGTTATTAAGGAATTACACGTTTTAGGGTAAAACGTCATTCAGAAATTCTACGCACAACGACACTCGACCCCGTTAAGTGACCCCGCATCAGAAAAATGTTTGACACTCTCATGATTTATTTGAGAATAAATCATGACTGAGAAAAACATGACCAAAATAAACCTCGGCCGTGAAAAACTGGAATTTTCAGTTTTAAGCGTTTTTACTCAGCCGTAACCCTAGCCTATACCTGCACCGCGTTTCTAAGATGATTTGAGTTTTCAACTTATTAGAATAAGTCAACATATTTTTCCCTCCTCCTTTGACCAAAAATCATTCCTTGATGTTATAAGTCATTCCTTGATTTTTAGGCTTACGGTTTGATGTCTAAAAGACATTTAATACCAACCGACACTAGACTGAGCCCAGTCTAGACATTATAAGTCATTTTAAATCATTTATAACCTATTAGAAAAGTAACATTTTACTTTTCTCAATTTTACGCAATATTCGTACATTTTACGTATTACGCGTTTTAGACCCGTGTTTCCAGTTTTAGCAGGGTTTTACCACCCAAATGGAACCTACCACTCATTTTATATTTTATTATGGAACATATGGACATGTTTAACAATACTTTCAAGTTCCATAATTTTACGACACCCGGTTTTACGTTTTGAGGCCTAATCATTTACGGTTGGCATTTCCCGGAGTCAAGTTTCATCCTAATACTTAGGATATTATCAAGACCAAGCACACCTCACCCCCTAGGCTTGTGAACCGCCAATAGAGGGGGGGAGTCACCCCATGGTGTGGCTTGATCTTGTGCTAAGTTACCTTGGATGAGATACATGTGTTAAGCTTGTCATGAAAGCCTTTGACAAAGTCCACTTTGTAACCTCCTCAAAGACCTATAAAAGCCCCCCCCCCTCCCCTTGTCGCCGTGCACATCCAACACCAAAACACTCCATCCTTAGCTTTATTCCCTTCCAATTTCTAGCAAGATTCAAGAGCAAGTTCAAGGTAGAAACCCTAGTTTGATCTTAGGTTATCAAAACACTTCCATAACCTCATATACTTGGTGATTTCTCTTGAGTTTGAATCCACTCAAGTCACCTCAACTTTCATCATTCATCTTTCAAGATTACAAGAGTAGAAAGGTTGCATGAAGTGAAGTGGGTTGAAGCAAGTCTATCAAAGTCCTATCCTTACTAGTTAACTTCCTTTCTTTATTTGAAAGCCAAAAGTTGTAAGCCAAACCCTAACACGCTTCTTGTTAAATAATCTTGTTCATGTTATTTACCTATTATTCATGCTATATTATGTCTTGTATGCATGTCCATGATGTATAAAAATGAGCAAAACAAGTTATTGTAATTGATTGTTAAGATAAGTTATTAAAACAAGTAAACTAGTGACTTTCTTGGTAAGACCTGATCGAAATGGTAAAAATATGATATTGGATCATTACATATTACAGTAGAGGACTTAACAAAGGAAACCATAGCAATTTGAACCACCTAAAACGAGTATACGAGTCAAAAGTTACGCCCATTTGAAGTTACCAAAGATTTGCGGCAAAACTGCCTAAAATGTTTCTGTGACAGAATATAAAACACGCAAAAAGAGGCCTTTCTGGTCCGTTTCATGAAAAAGTTAAAGCACGAAAGTTGTCCGGAATCACGTTTTCTTCAAAAACTCAGGAGCACGTCTCCAGAAAATCAATAACGAATGAGATATTTCGCAGTTTCTTAACAGCTATTTACATATTTATAAGTCACTATATTATGGTTATACTTTAAAAGGAACAAGAGGTCTTATGACCTATAATCAAGACCACAACCATGGCTAGAGCCAAGGTTGAGTCTCATGACCATGGAACAAGGACCAAAGGTCATGGCAAGGCCATGAGGAAATGACCATGTAAGCTTACTTAGGCGAAAACATGAAATAAGGAATTGGCGATAACTTGAAACAAGCAATTTGGATCTACTTCACTTAAAAGGAACCATGAGATATTACAAAGAAAAATGGTCATACAAGACTTATGAAACTTCCCCTAATAACAATCTTCATGTAAAAATAAACTTTCCTAAGTTTATTCAAATATCGGACATGTAACTTTTCGGATCAAAACTTATATCTATATATTTTATCAACTACTACAATAGTAGGGAGCCTCATGTGAGGAGTTCATTATGTAAGCCGTCGAGTTAAGTTGTGGATTTACGAATTAAAGTGTCCTGGCTCCTCGAACGCTTACTAACATGACTTCTGAATTATGTCGGCCCGAACGGTAGTAAACGATATATAAAACATACATGTTTCATGAAACTTTTCTTTCAAAGACTTACAATATACATCATACCACATCATGGACTAGATGCAAGATATATATATATATAGGCACTTATTCATATTCTTTACTCCGATCCTAAGTCGCAACATTCTATTATAGGTTGCTCGTAGAAACCTACACGATCCAACCATTACCTTCATTACTTGCTATCGTACTTAAGGTGAGTTCATAGCCCCATTTTACATTACTTCAATGTTTTACAAACCCTTGGGGGGAATACATGCTACTTTTAAACCGAACACAATGCTTTGAAACTGTATGCTGCCTGATTGTTTTATTATTACTAAGTACCTACCTTGCCAATCCTAGGCCCCTGTCATGAACCATTTAATCACTAGAATTAGTGAGCGCGAGTATTGTGAATAGGCCTATTGGGATTGACGAATCCCATTTGTTTGAGCAGATTAGTTCAAACGAATGCACTATATTTGAACATTAAGTATGACGGAAAAGTACTTACCGGGGCAACAAAACCGCCGATTGATATTGGTACCCGTTAACGTATTGGTTGCATGAGCTTAGTATATAATAATAACTGTTTTGTTTTCCAACATAAGTATGAGTCTAATTAACTCATACTACCAACATATTGTGTTCAACCGTTAAACAAACTCTATGAATATCACTCAACCTTTGTGTTGACCTCTTAAGCATGTATTTCAGGTCCATGATAATCAAGATTGGAGCGGAAGGGCACGTACTAAAGGAAGAAGGCTATAAACTACTATGTCATTCGATAAAAACATCAAGGACTTTATATTGATGTATTTTGAAACATGGAACCTTTTTGGGACCTTACTATGTAAACTCTGATATATTTGAATAAATATGAATGACAACTCTTTTTAATACGACTCGGTTAGAGATCGTTTTCTATTATTATGACTGTTGTGCCGTCGAGTAACACCCAAGTTGAATTCCGCTGCATCATGAATTGGGGGTGTTACAGATTGGTACCAGAGCCATGGTTATAGAGAAACGGGTCTAAGTGAGACCTAAACTATAACTACAATTACAAGCAAAAACATTTTTATAGCCTTCCGCTCTTCGTGCCTTCCATCCTCCAGAAGATTATAGACTTATTACACATGTTATGCTACATGAACATATTTGTATATTTTTATATGCACATTGCCATAGTTTGAGCATTTTCCATAAACATTTGATTTATTTTGACATCGAAATACTAATTGTAGACATCATGTCCGCACCTCCATCTCCCGATCATCTTCCTGCTATGCCTGAGTATTTACCAATTCTTCCCGGACCTAATGATCCTTACTTTGAAGCAATTGACTACGACGATGAGGAAGAACCTTACGAGGATTTAGACAATGAAGTAGATTCAGACGAAGATCCTGAAATGGATATGGACATAAACATCGATGATTACGAAGAAGATCCTGAAATGGATATTGACATCGAAGGCATCGATGAGGAAGCGGAGGAACAAATAGTGGTGCCACATCTATCACCATTAACATCTCCACCTCCTGTTTCACCAATTTCATCCGAATCTAACCGTACCACTCCAGCTCAAGTTCCGAAGTCTACTTACCAAGTCGGCGGAACATCTACATCTACACATATGTTCGTGAACTCTGCTCAATACGAAATCTACTCTTTGAAACAAGCCCTCAACCTAACCCAACTCAAAGTTCAAAGTATGGCAAGTCAAATGAACGACTATATATCCAAGGTAAATTCTGCCAAAATGGATGCCATGAATGCTCGAGACGACCTATATTGGTTTAAGCTTGACATGAGCTACGTGAAGAGTGACTCGACTCATGTTGGGGAAATAGTCTTAAATCCTTTGACTGGCTTGGATAACGTCAAGGATAGACTCACATTGGTTGAGAGGGCCCAAGAACAAGATGTGGTACAAATTCACAAACTACTTAACCGCCTAAATACCGCAGAAATCCGGTTAGATGTTGCAAACTTTGACAGGTATCAACTTAAGAATGATTTGTGTGGAATGCAAACTCAAATGAGTGCCATACAACAAAGGCTATACCAAAAGGATGTCAAAGAATACCGTCCCAATGAAAGTGTGGATGTGTTAGCAACACACGGAAATAATAATCCGTCCGGACTACAACAACCTTCCAACCGATGTTAGACTAGTGTTATAGTACTAGTTATCTTTTGTACTAATCCATGTAATAGCGATAGTAGAAACGTTGTAATTACTAAACTGAAAGTATCAGTTAGTAAGTTTTGAAGAAACTTGTAGTAGGTTTCGATTTTGTAAATCAATCAACGTTATATGAATAAAACACTTGTTTTATATACTATCATGTGTTGCTTTTAAGTTTCAACATTATTATCCTATCATTCTTATCAAAAATTGTGCTCATTTCACAACTCTCTAATTACAACGTATCTTTTGAACAATAGAATCATGGCACCAAAGAAGAAGACACCACCAGCAATAACTCAAGCTGCTATTCGCAAACTAGTGAAGGACAGTGTCAATGCAGCACTCACAACGGAACGAGCAGCCGTAGCTGCAGCAGCTGCCGAAGCCGCCATAGCTGCTGGTGCTGCAGCAGCCGTTGAAGATGCTGCAGCAGCTGCTGATGCTACAGCAGCTGCTGATGCTGCAGCAGCCGCTGAAGCCGCCACTGCTGCGGAAGCTGCTATTGCTGTAGAAGCTGCCCGAATTGCCAGCCTTAACCTTGGAGGACCAAACCCAACTATCCCTCCGGTGACAAATGTTGCTACAGCACCAAAGGGTTGCTCATTCATTTCCAACTTGAAATGCGAACCCATAAAATTCAAGGGTACTTAAGGAGCTGTAGGTTTGACCCGCTGGTTTGAAAAAGCGGAGTCGGTATTCTTGGTCAGTAAATGTACTGAGGGTGATAAAGTTCAGTATGCCACAAGTACTCTGTTGAATGAGGCATTATCATGGTGGAATTCAATAGCTCAACCAATGGGCATTGAAAATGCTTATAAGATTACTTGGGCTAATTTGAAGCAAATGATGATCAAAGAGTACTGCCCTCGCAGTGAAATGCAAAAGTTAGAGGTAGAATTCTGGGATCATGCGGTTAGGGGAAATGATATTATAACCTATAACCGTCGATTCCAAGAATTGAGGATACTTTGTCCAACAATGGTTTCCACCAAAGAGAAATTGTTGGAAAGGTATATCTGGGGACTTCCATCAAGTATACAAGGGAATGTAACTTCAGCAAATCCCAAGGAACTTGATGAAGCTATGCGGATGTCTCGCAGCCTCATGGATCAGGTGGTACGTATGACAGAAACCCGAAAGCAAAACAACACCAACAACACCAACAACGCCAGCAATACCAATAACCCCAACAACTCCAACTACCGTAACAACAACAACAACAAGAACAACAACAACAAGCGACCATGGGATGGTAACCGTGGAAGTAACAACAACAACAACAACAACCAAACCCGAAACAACAACCATCACAATCAGCAAAACAAAAGACAAGAAGCCGCGACGGATTATGTTGCTGCACCAGCCGGTGGTAAATACGTTGGTACTCTACCACAGTGTACCAAGTGCAACTACCATCATGAAGGTCCCTGCCCGGCCAAGTGCAACAAGTGTCAAAAGCCCGGACATCTTGCCAAGGATTGTAGAGGCAAGGGTGTAGCTACTGGGGCTAACACACAGCCCATAGTTACATGTTTTGGGTGTGGTGAAAAGGGACACTTCAAGAACAACTGTCCTCAAAACCAAGGACCCCAAGGCGGAGGTGCTCGCGGTAGAACCTATGTCATGGGAAATGGAGAACCACACCAAGACCCGAACGTGGTTACCGGTACGTTCTTACTCAATAACATTCCTGTTAAAGTCTTATTCGATTCTGGTGCTGATATAAGCTTTATATCTACTAGAATTGCGCCTTTACTTGATATTCCATCAATTACTTTAACCACTAGTTATAGTATTGAACTAGCTACCGGTGACTTAGTAAATACCAATACAGTAATCCCAAACTGTACCCTTAATCTCTTAGACCACCCCTTTAACATCAATCTTATGCCAATCGAACTCGGTAGTTTTGTTGTTGTTATTGGCATGGATTGGTTGTCTAAACATAAAGCTAACATCATTTGTGGTGAAAGAGTTGTGTACATTCCATGTGACAATGAAACTTTGATCATTCGTGGTGAAAGAGTTGTGCACATTCCATGTGACAATGAAACTTTGATCATTCGTGGTGATCAAAGTGGAACTCGAATAAACATCATCTCATGTATCAAAACCATGAAGTACATTGAGAAAGGATGTTATGCTTTCTTAGCCCACGTAACAGAAAAGAAATCCGATGAAAAACGTCTCGAAGATGTTCCTATTGCCCGTGAGTTTCCTGAAGTCTTTCCTGAAGATTTACCCGGACTACCACCAAATCGTCAAATAGAATTCAGAATTGATTTAATACCAGGAGCGGCGCCAGTTGCCCGCGCACCATACCGGATAGCACCTTCAGAGATGCAAGAGCTATCAAATCAATTACAAGAACTTTCGGACAAGGGATTTATTCGACCCAGTTCCTCACCTTGGGGAGCTCCAGTTTTATTCGTGAAAAAGAAAGATGGGTCATTACGAATGTGTATTGACTATCGTGAGCTAAACAAATTAACCATAAAGAACCGATACCCACTACTAAGAATTGATGACTTATTCGATCAATTGCAAGGTTCAACCTATTACTCAAAAATTGACCTACGGTCAGGTTACCATCAAGTTAGAGTTCGTGATGAAGACATTCCAAAAACAGCCTTTAGGACACGATATGGTCACCATGAATTCCAAGTGATGCCATTTGGGTTAACTAATGCACCGGCAGTATTCATGGATCTCATGAATCGAGTGTGTAAGCCATACTTGGACAAATTCGTGATCGTATTCATAGACGACATTCTCATATATTCCAAAAACGAAGAGGAACACAAAGAACACCTGAGAACAATTTTAGGACTACTCAAGGAAGAGAAATTGTATGCAAAGTTTTCCAAATGTGAATTTTGGATTCAATCAGTACAATTCCTTGGGCATGTGATTGACAAGACCGGTTTACATGTCGATCCCGCTAAAATTGAAGCTATCAAAAATTGGCCAACACCTACCACACCTACAGAAATTCGTCAATTTCTGGGTCTAGCCAGGTATTACCGAAGGTTTATTGAAGGATTTTCCTCAATATCAAAGTCTTTGACTAAGCTAACTCAGAAAGACAAGAAATACGTGTGGGATGAAAACGAAGAAAAAGCTTTCCAAACCCTCAAACAGAAACTTTGTAGTGCTCCTATCCTAGCATTGCCAGATGGGATAGAAGATTTTGTAGTCTATTGTGATGCATCGCACCAAGGTTTAGGTGCCGTGTTGATGCAACGTGATAAAGTCATGGCCTATGCTTCAAGACAACTCAAGGTTCATGAGGAAAATTACACCACTCATGACTTAGAGTTAGGAGCTGTAGTCTTTGCACTAAAAATCTGGAGGTACTATCTATACGGTACTAGATGTACTGTGTACACCGATCATAAAAGTCTACAACACATTTTGAACCAAAAAGAACTAAACATGAGACAACGTCGTTGGTTGGAATTACTAAGTGATTATGACTGCGACATTCGTTACCACCCAGGAAAGGCAAACGTAGTAGCCGACGCCCTGAGCCGAAAGGAACGGGTTAAACCACTACGAGTCCGAGCCTTAGTTTTAACCATAAATTCAAACTTTCCTACTCAAATCCTTCACGCTCAAGCTGAGGCGGTGAAACAAGAAGACATCCAAAAGGAAAAGTTGGATGGCATGATACAAAAGAAATTCGAAACCCGTTCAGATGGAACTCTATGCTTCCAAGGTCGAAGTTGGTTACCACTTTATGGTGGCCTACGAGACTTGATCATGCATGAATCACACAAGTCTAAATACTCCATACATCCAGGATCTGATAAGATGTATCATGATCTTAAACTACTCTATTGGTGGCCGAACATGAAGGCCGATATTGCAACATACGTTGGCAAATGTCTTACATGTTCCAAAGTAAAAGCCGAACATCAAAAACCATCCGGTCCATTGCAACAACCAGAGATTCCTATGTGGAAATGGGAAAGAATTACTATGGACTTCATTACCAAGCTCCCAAAGACATCAAGCGGTTATGATTCCATCTGGGTCATAGTTGATCGTCTCACAAAATCCGCACACTTTATACCAATCAAAGAGACTTACAAAATGGAACAACTAACCCGACTATACGTCAAAGAAATAGTCTCAAGACATGGTGCACCAATATCCATCATATCCGACAGAGATGGTAGATTTACTTCCAATTTCTGGCAGTCACTCCAAGACGCCTTTGGAACAAATCTAGACATGAGTACAGCGTACCATCCTCAGACCGATGGTCAGAGTGAACGAACCATTCAAACACTTGAAGACATGCTTCGGGCTTGTATAATAGACTTTGGAAAAGGATGGGATACTCATCTACCATTAGTCGAATTTTCCTACAACAACAGCTATCATACAAGTATTAAAGCAGCTCCATTCGAAGCACTTTACGGTCGAAAGTGTCGTTCACCTGCTTGTTGGGCTGAAGTGGGAGAAGTTCAACTCATTGGACCAGAACTCATTCGAGAAACAATAGATAAGATTGTACAAATCAGAAGTCGACTACAAGCCGCAAGAGATCGACGGAAAAGTTATGCCGACACACGACGTAGACCCCTAGAATTCCAAGTCGGAGATAGGGTTATGCTAAAGGTATCGCCTTGGAAAGGCTTGATATGATTCGGTAAACGAGGAAAACTAAACCCAAGATACATCAGACCATTCAAAATCCTAGCCAGGGTTGGCCCTGTGGCGTACAGACTTGAGCTTCCATCAGAACTCAGTAGTGTACACCCCACTTTCCATGTATCTAACCTAAAGAAATGCTTGTCAGATGAATCACTTGTGATTCCACTCGATGAAATTCAACTAAATGACGATCTTCAATTTATTGAGGAACCCGTAGAAATCATGGACCGAGAGGTTAAACAACTCAAGCAAAGCCGTATTCCAATTGTCAAAGTTCGTTGGAACTCACGACGTGGTCCTGAATACACATGGGAATGAGAGGACCAGATACGTAAGAAATACCCACATCTTTTTACCAACGAAGCTTCTACTCCTAACGCAAATTGATCTCCGGGACGGAGCTCTCATATGGGGTGGAGACTGTAACAATTCGCAATTTCAGGTTAATTACTATTCTCGGAAAATTTACTATTCACTTTTACTATTCACTTTTACTATTCATTTTACTATTCATTTTTACTATTCATTTTTCCCGAAATTTTCCCAAAAGTTGATTTCTATTTCATATTCTCGAGTGATAAATCATTTCCATGGCAAATTAAATGTTTGACACTTGTCAGATCATTTTCGTGAAAGTTATTAAGGAATTACACGTTTTAGGGTAAAACGTCATTCAGAAATTCTACGCACAACGACACTCGACCCCGTTAAGTGACCCCGCATCAGAAAAATGTTTGACACTCTCATGATTTATTTGAGAATAAATCATGACTGAGAAAAACATGACCAAAATAAACCTCGGCTGTGAAAAACTGGAATTTTCAGTTTTAAGCGTTTTTACTCAGCCGTAACCCTAGCCTATACCTGCACCGCGTTTCTAAGATGATTTGAGTTTTCAACTTATTAGAATAAGTCAACATATTTTTCCCTCCTCCTTTGACCAAAAATCATTCCTTGATGTTATAAGTCATTCCTTGATTTTTAGGCTTACGGTTTGATGTCTAAAAGACATTTAATACCAACCGACACTAGACTGAGCCCAGTCTAGACATTATAAGTCATTTTAAATCATTTATAACCTATTAGAAAAGTAACATTTTACTTTTCTCAATTTTACGCAATATTCGTACATTTTACGTATTACGTGTTTTAGACCCGTGTTTCCAGTTTTAGCAGGGTTTTACCACCCAAATGGAACCTACCACTCATTTTATATTTTATTATGGAACATATGGACATGTTTAACAATACTTTCAAGTTCCATAATTTTACGACACCCGGTTTTACGTTTTGAGGCCTAATCATTTACGGTTGGCATTTCCCGGAGTCAAGTTTCATCCTAATACTTAGGATATTATCAAGACCAAGCACACCTCACCCCCTAGGCTTGTGAACCGCCAATAGAGGGGGGGAGTCACCCCATGGTGTGGCTTGATCTTGTGCTAAGTTACCTTGGATGAGATACATGTGTTAAGCTTGTCATGAAAGCCTTTGACAAAGTCCACTTTGTAACCTCCTCAAAGACCTATAAAAGCCCCCCCCCCCCTCCCCTTGTCGCCGTGCACATCCAACACCAAAACACTCCATCCTTAGCTTTATTCCCTTCCAATTTCTAGCAAGATTCAAGAGCAAGTTCAAGGTAGAAACCCTAGTTTGATCTTAGGTTATCAAAACACTTCCATAACCTCATATACTTGGTGATTTCTCTTGAGTTTGAATCCACTCAAGTCACCTCAACTTTCATCATTCATCTTTCAAGATTACAAGAGTAGAAAGGTTGCATGAAGTGAAGTGGGTTGAAGCAAGTCTATCAAAGTCCTATCCTTACTAGTTAACTTCCTTTCTTTATTTGAAAGCCAAAAGTTGTAAGCCAAACCCTAACACGCTTCTTGTTAAATAATCTTGTTCATGTTATTTACCTATTATTCATGCTATATTATGTCTTGTATGCATGTCCATGATGTATAAAAATGAGCAAAACAAGTTATTGTAATTGATTGTTAAGATAAGTTATTAAAACAAGTAAACTAGTGACTTTCTTGGTAAGACCTGATCAAAATGGTAAAAATATGATATTGGATCATTACATATTACAGTAGAGGACTTAACAAAGGAAACCATAGCAATTTGAACCACCTAAAACGAGTATACGAGTCAAAAGTTACGCCCATTTGAAGTTACCAAAGATTTGCGGCAAAACTGCCTAAAATGTTTCTGTGACAGAATATAAAACACGCAAAAAGAGGCCTTTCTGGTCCGTTTCATGAAAAAGTTAAAGCACGAAAGTTGTCCGGAATCACGTTTTCTTCAAAAACTCAGGAGCACGTCTCCAGAAAATCAATAACGAATGAGATATTTCGCAGTTTCTTAACAGCTATTTACATATTTATAAGTCACTATATTATGGTTATACTTTAAAAGGAACAAGAGGTCTTATGACCTATAATCAAGACCACAACCATGGCTAGAGCCAAGGTTGAGTCTCATGACCATGGAACAAGGACCAAAGGTCATGGCAAGGCCATGACGAAATGACCATGTAAGCTTACTTAGGCGAAAACATGAAATAAGGAATTGGCGATAACTTGAAACAAGCAATTTGGATCTACTTCACTTAAAAGGAACCATGAGATATTACAAAGAAAAATGGTCATACAAGACTTATGAAACTTCCCCTAATAACAATCTTCATGTAAAAATAAACTTTCCTAAGTTTATTCAAATATCGGACATGTAACTTTTCGGATCAAAACTTATATCTATATATTTTATCAACTACTACAATAGTAGGGAGCCTCATGTGAGGAGTTCATTATGTAAGCCGTCGAGTTAAGTTGTGGATTTACGAATTAAAGTGCCCTGGCTCCTCGAACGCTTACTAACATGACTTCTGAATTATGTCGGCCCGAACGGTAGTAAACGATATATAAAACATACATGTTTCATGAAACTTTTCTTTCAAAGACTTACAATATACATCATACCACATCATGGACTAGATGCAAGATATATATATAGGCACTTATTCATATTCTTTACTCCGATCCTAAGTCGCAACATTCTATTATAGGTTGCTCGTAGAAACCTACACGATCCAACCATTACCTTCATTACTTGCTATCGTACTTAAGGTGAGTTCATAGCCCCATTTTACATTACTTCAATGTTTTACAAACCCTTGGGGGGGAATACATGCTACTTTTAAACCGAACACAATGCTTTGAAACTGTATGCTGCCTGATTGTTTTATTATTACTAAGTACCTACCTTGCCAATCCTAGGCCCCTGTCATGAACCATTTAATCACTAGAATTAGTGAGCGCGAGTATTGTGAATAGGCCTATTGGGATTGACGAATCCCATTTGTTTGAGCAGATTAGTTCAAACGAATGCACTATATTTGAACATTAAGTATGACGGAAAAGTACTTACCGGGGCAACAAAACCGCCGATTGATATTGGTACCCGTTAACGTATTGGTTGCATGAGCTTAGTATATAATAATAACTGTTTTGTTTTCCAACATAAGTATGAGTCTAATTAACTCATACTACCAACATATTGTGTTCAACCGTTAAACAAACTCTATGAATATCACTCAACCTTTGTGTTGACCTCTTAAGCATGTATTTCAGGTCCATGATAATCAAGATTGGAGCGGAAGGGCACGTACTAAAGGAAGAAGGCTATAAACTACTATGTCATTCGATAAAAACATCAAGGACTTTATATTGATGTATTTTGAAACATGGAACCTTTTTGGGACCTTACTATGTAAACTCTAATATATTTGAATAAATATGAATGACAACTCTTTTTAATACGACTCGGTTAGAGATCGTTTTCTATTATTATGACTGTTGTGTCGTCGAGTAACACCCAAGTTGAATTCCGCTGCATCATGAATTGGGGGTGTTACAGATTGGTACCAGAGCCATGGTTATAGAGAAACGGGTCTAAGTGAGACCTAAACTATAACTACAATTACAAGCAAAAACATTTTTATAGCCTTCCGCTCTTCGTGCCTTCCATCCTCCAGAAGATTATAGACTTATTACACATGTTATGCTACATGAACATATTTGTATATTTTTATATGCACATTGCCATAGTTTGAGCATTTTCCATAAACATTTGATTTATTTTGACATCGAAATACTAATTGTAGACATCATGTCCGCACCTCCATCTCCCGATCATCTTCCTGCTATGCCTGAGTATTTACCAATTCTTCCCGGACCTAATGATCCTTACTTTGAAGCAATTGACTACGACGATGAGGAAGAACCTTATGAGGATTTAGACAATGAAGTAGATTCAGACGAAGATCCTGAAATGGATATGGACATAAACATCGATGATTACGAAGAAGATCCTGAAATGGATATTGACATCGAAGGCATCGATGAGGAAGCGGAGGAACAAATAGTGGTGCCACATCTATCACCATTAACATCTCCACCTCCTGTTTCATCAATTTCATCCGAATCTAACCGTACCACTCCAGCTCAAGTTCCGAAGTCTACTTACCAAGTCGGCGGAACATCTACATCTACACATATGTTCGTGAACTCTGCTCAATACGAAATCTACTCTTTGAAACAAGCCCTCAACCTAACCCAACTCAAAGTTCAAAGTATGGCAAGTCAAATGAACGACTATATATCCAAGGTAAATTCTGCCAAAATGGATGCCATGAATGCTCGAGACGACCTATATTGGTTTAAGCTTGACATGAGCTACGTGAAGAGTGACTCGACTCATGTTGGGGAAATAGTCTTAAATCCTTTGACTGGCTTGGATAACGTCAAGGATAGACTCACATTGGTTGAGAGGGCCCAAGAACAAGATGTGGTACAAATTCACAAACTACTTAACCGCCTAAATACCGCAGAAATCCGGTTAGATGTTGCAAACTTTGACAGGTATCAACTTAAGAATGATTTGTGAGGAATGCAAACTCAAATGAGTGCCATACAACAAAGGCTATACCAAAAGGATGTCAAAGAATACCGTCCCAATGAAAGTGTGGATGTGTTAGCAACACACGGAAATAATAATCCGTCCGGACTACAACAACCTTCCAACCGATGTTAGACTAGTGTTATAGTACTAGTTATCTTTTGTACTAATCCATGTAATAGCGATAGTAGAAACGTTGTAATTACTAAACTGAAAGTATCAGTTAGTAAGTTTTGAAGAAACTTGTAGTAGGTTTCGATTTTGTAAATCAATCAACGTTATATGAATAAAACACTTGTTTTATATACTATCATGTGTTGCTTTTAAGTTTCAACATTATTATCCTATCATTCTTATCAAAAATTGTGCTCATTTCACAACTCTCTAATTACAACGTATCTTTTGAACAATAGAATCATGGCACCAAAGAAGAAGACACCACCAGCAATAACTCAAGCTGCTATTCGCAAACTAGTGAAGGACAGTGTCAATGCAGCACTCACAATGGAACGAGCAGCCGTAGCTGCAGCAGCTGCCGAAGCCGCCATAGCTGTTGGTGCTGCAGCAGCCGTTGAAGATGCTGCAGCAGCTGCTGATGCTACAGCAGCTGCTGATGCTGCAGCAGCCGCTGAAGCCGCCACTGCTGCGGAAGCTGCTATTGCTGTAGAAGCTGCCCGAATTGCCAGCCTTAACCTTGGAGGACCAAACCCAACTATCCCTCCGGTGACAAATGTTGCTACAGCACCAAAGGGTTGCTCATTCATTTCCAACTTGAAATGC
The DNA here is from genome assembly GCA_030686995.1 of Artemisia argyi. NCBI lineage: Eukaryota > Viridiplantae > Streptophyta > Magnoliopsida > Asterales > Asteraceae > Artemisia > Artemisia argyi. The sequence continues at coordinate 108,678,177 of CM060685.1, forward strand.
GAACCCATAAAATTCAAGGGTACTGAAGGAGCTGTAGGTTTGACCCGCTGGTTTGAAAAAGCGGAGTCGGTATTCTTGGTCAGTAAATGTACTGAGGGTGATAAAGTTCAGTATGCCACAAGTACTCTGTTGAATGAGGCATTATCATGGTGGAATTCAATAGCTCAACCAATGGGCATTGAAAATGCTTATAAGATTACTTGGGCTAATTTGAAGCAAATGATGATCAAAGAGTACTGCCCTCGCAGTGAAATGCAAAAGTTAGAGGTAGAATTCTGGGATCATGCGGTTAGGGGAAATGATATCATAACCTATAACCGTCGATTCCAAGAATTGAGGATACTTTGTCCAACAATGGTTTCCACCAAAGAGAAATTGTTGGAAAGGTATATCTGGGGACTTCCATCAAGTATACAAGGGAATGTAACTTCAACAAATCCCAAGGAACTTGATGAAGCTATGCGGATGTCTCGCAGCCTCATGGATCAGGTGGTACGTATGACAGAAACCCGAAAGCAAAACAACACCAACAACACCAACAACGCCAGCAATACCAATAACCCCAACAACTCCAACTACCGTAACAACAACAACAACAACAAGAACAACAACAACAAGCGACCATGGGATGGTAACCGTGGAAGTAACAACAACAACAACAACAACAACAACCAAACCCGAAACAACAACCATCACAATCAGCAAAACAAAAGACAAGAAGCCGCGACGGATTATGTTGCTGCACCAGCCGGTGGTAAATACGTTGGTACTCTACCACAGTGTACCAAGTGCAACTACCATCATGAAGGTCCCTGCCCGGCCAAGTGCAACAAGTGTCAAAAGCCCGGACATCTTGCCAAGGATTGTAGAGGCAAGGGTGTAGCTACTGGGGCTAACACACAGCCCATAGTTACATGTTTTGGGTGTGGTGAAAAGGGACACTTCAAGAACAACTGTCCTCAAAACCAAGGACCCCAAGGCGGAGGTGCTCGCGGTAGAGCCTATGTCATGGGAAATGGAGAACCACACCAAGACCCGAACGTGGTTACCGGTACGTTCTTACTCAATAACATTCCTGTTAAAGTCTTATTCGATTCTGGTGCTGATATGAGCTTTATATCTACTAGAATTGCGCCTTTACTTGATATTCCATCAATTACTTTAACCACTAGTTATAGTATTGAACTAGCTACCGGTGACTTAGTAAATACCAATACAGTAATCCCAAACTGTACCCTTAATCTCTTAGACCACCCCTTTAACATCAATCTTATGCCAATCGAACTCGGTAGTTTTGATGTTGTTATTGGCATGGATTGGTTGTCTAAACATAAAGCTAACATCATTTGTGGTGAAAGAGTTGTGCACATTCCATGTGACAATGAAACTTTGATCATTCGTGGTGAAAGAGTTGTGCACATTCCATGTGACAATGAAACTTTGATCATTCGTGGTGATCAAAGTGGAACTCGAATAAACATCATCTCATGTATCAAAACCATGAAGTACATTGAGAAAGGATGTTATGCTTTCTTAGCCCACGTACCAGAAAAGAAATCCGATGAAAAACGTCTCGAAGATGTTCCTATTGCCCGTGAGTTTCCTGAAGTCTTTCCTGAAGATTTACCCGGACTACCACCAAATCGTCAAATAGAATTCAGAATTGATTTAATACCAGGAGCGGCGCCAGTTGCCCGCGCACCATACCGGCTAGCACCTTCAGAGATGCAAGAGCTATCAAATCAATTACAAGAACTTTCGGACAAGGGATTTATTCGACCCAGTTCCTCACCTTGGGGAGCTCCAGTTTTATTCGTGAAAAAGAAAGATGGGTCATTACGAATGTGTATTGACTATCGTGAGCTAAACAAATTAACCATAAAGAACCGATACCCACTACTAAGAATTGATGACTTATTCGATCAATTGCAAGGTTCAACCTATTACTCAAAAATTGACCTACGGTCAGGTTACCATCAAGTTAGAGTTCGTGATGAAGACATTCAAAAACCAGCCTTTAGGACACGATATGGTCACCATGAATTCCAAGTGATGCCATTTGGGTTAACTAATGCACCGGCAGTATTCATGGATCTCATGAATCGAGTGTGTAAGCCATACTTGGACAAATTCGTGATCGTATTCATAGACGACATTCTCATATATTCCAAAAACGAAGAGGAACACAAAGAACACCTGAGAACAATTTTAGGACTACTCAAGGAAGAGAAATTGTATGCAAAGTTTTCCAAATGTGAATTTTGGATTCAATCAGTACAATTCCTTGGGCATGTGATTGACAAGACCGGTTTACATGTCGATCCCGCTAAAATTGAAGCTATCAAAAATTGGCCAACACCTACCACACCTACAGAAATTCGTCAATTTCTGGGTCTAGCCGGGTATTACCGAAGGTTTATTGAAGGATTTTCCTCAATAGCAAAGTCTTTGACTAAGCTAACTCAGAAAGACAAGAAATACGTGTGGGATGAAAACGAAGAAAAAGCTTTCCAAACCCTTAAACAGAAACTTTGTAGTGCTCCTATCCTAGCATTGCCAGATGGGATAGAAGATTTTGTAGTCTATTGTGATGCATCGCACCAAGGTTTAGGTGCCGTGTTGATGCAACGTGATAAAGTCATGGCCTATGCTTCAAGACAACTCAAGGTTCATGAGGAAAATTACACCACTCATGACTTAGAGTTAGGAGCTGTAGTCTTTGCACTAAAAATCTGGAGGTACTATCTATACGGTACTAGATGTATTGTGTACACCGATCATAAAAGTCTACAACACATTTTGAACCAAAAAGAACTAAACATGAGACAACGTCGTTGGTTGGAATTACTAAGTGATTATGACTGCGACATTCGTTACCACCCAGGAAAGGCAAACGTAGTAGCCGACGCCCTGAGCCGAAAGGAACGGGTTAAACCACTACGAGTCCGAGCCTTAGTTTTAACCATAAATTCAAACTTTCCTACTCAAATCCTTCACACTCAAGCTGAGGCGATGAAACAAGAAGACATCCAAAAGGAAAAGTTGGATGGCATGATACAAAAGAAATTCGAAACCCGTTCAGATGGAACTCTATGCTTCCAAGGTCGAAGTTGGTTACCACTTTATGGTGGCCTACGAGACTTGATCATGCATGAATCACACAAGTCTAAATACTCCATACATCCAGGATCTGATAAGATGTATCATGATCTTAAACTACTCTATTGGTGGCCGAACATGAAGGCCGATATTGCAACATACGTTGGCAAATGTCTTACATGTTCCAAAGTAAAAGCCGAACATCAAAAACCATCCGGTCCATTGCAACAACCAGAGATTCCTATGTGGAAATGGGAAAGAATTACTATGGACTTCATTACCAAGCTCCCAAAGACATCAAGCGGTTATGATTCCATCTGGGTCATAGTTGATCGTCTTACAAAATCTGCACACTTTATACCAATCAAAGAGACTTACAAAATGGAACAACTAACCCGACTATACGTCAAAGAAATAGTCTCAAGACATGGTGCACCAATATCCATCATATCCGACAGAGATGGTAGATTTACTTCCAATTTCTGGCAGTCACTCCAAGACGCCTTTGGAACAAATCTAGACATGAGTACAGCGTACCATCCTCAGACCGATGGTCAGAGTGAACGAACCATTCAAACACTTGAAGACATGCTTCGGGCTTGTATAATAGACTTTGGAAAAGGATGGGATACTCATCTACCATTAGTCGAATTTTCCTACAACAACAGCTATCATACAAGTATTAAAGCAGCTCCATTCGAAGCACTTTACGGTCGAAAGTGTCGTTCACCTGCTTGTTGGGCTGAAGTGGGAGAAGTTCAACTCATTGGACCAGAACTCATTCGAGAAACAATAGATAAGATTGTACAAATCAGAAGTCGACTACAAGCCGCAAGAGATCGACGGAAAAGTTATGCCGACACACGACGTAGACCCCTAGAATTCCAAGTCGGAGATAGGGTTATGCTAAAGGTATCGCCTTGGAAAGGCTTGATATGATTCGGTAAACGAGGAAAACTAAACCCAAGATACATCAGACCATTCAAAATCCTAGCCAGGGTTGGCCCTGTGGCGTACAGACTTGAGCTTCCATCAGAACTCAGTAGTGTACACCCCACTTTCCATGTATCTAACCTAAAGAAATGCTTGTCAGATGAATCACTTGTGATTCCACTCGATGAAATTCAACTAAATGACGATCTTCAATTTATTGAGGAACCCGTAGAAATCATGGACCGAGAGGTTAAACAACTCAAGCAAAGCCGTATTCCAATTGTCAAAGTTCGTTGGAACTCACGACGTGGTCCTGAATACACATGGGAATGAGAGGACCAGATACGTAAGAAATACCCACATCTTTTTACCAACGAAGCTTCTACTCCTAACGCAAATTGATCTCCGGGACGGAGCTCTCATATGGGGTGGAGACTGTAACAATTCGCAATTTCAGGTTAATTACTATTCTCGGAAAATTTACTATTCACTTTTACTATTCACTTTTACTATTCATTTTTACTATTCATTTTTCCCGAAATTTTCCCAAAAGTTAATTTTTATTTCATATTCTCGAGTGATAAATCATTTCCATGGCAAATTAAATGTTTGACACTTGTCAGATCATTTTCGTGAAAGTTATTAAGGAATTACACGTTTTAGGGTAAAACGTCATTCAGAAATTCTACGCACAACGACACTCGACCCCGTTAAGTGACCCCGCATCAGAAAAATGTTTGACACTCTCATGATTTATTTGAGAATAAATCATGACTGAGAAAAACATGACCAAAATAAACCTCGGCCGTGAAAAACTGGAATTTTCAGTTTTAAGCGTTTTTACTCAGCCGTAACCCTAGCCTATACCTGCACCGCGTTTCTAAGATGATTTGAGTTTTCAACTTATTAGAATAAGTCAACATATTTTTCCCTCCTCCTTTGACCAAAAATCATTCCTTGATGTTATAAGTCATTCCTTGATTTTTAGGCTTACGGTTTGATGTCTAAAAGACATTTAATACCAACCGACACTAGACTGAGCCCAGTCTAGACATTATAAGTCATTTTAAATCATTTATAACCTATTAGAAAAGTAACATTTTACTTTTCTCAATTTTACGCAATATTCGTACATTTTACGTATTACGCGTTTTAGACCCGTGTTTCCAGTTTTAGCAGGGTTTTACCACCCAAATGGAACCTACCACTCATTTTATATTTTATTATGGAACATATGGACATGTTTAACAATACTTTCAAGTTCCATAATTTTACGACACCCGGTTTTACGTTTTGAGACCTAATCATTTACGGTTGGCATTTCCCGGAGTCAAGTTTCATCCTAATACTTAGGATATTATCAAGACCAAGCACACCTCACCCCCTAGGCTTGTGAACCGCCAATAGAGGGGGGGGAGTCACCCCATGGTGTGGCTTGATCTTGTGCTAAGTTACCTTGGATAAGATACATGTGTTAAGCTTGTCATGAAAGCCTTTGACAAAGTCCACTTTGTAACCTCCTCAAAGACCTATAAAAGCCCCCCCCCCCCCCTCCCCTTGTCGCCGTGCACATCCAACACCAAAACACTCCATCCTTAGCTTTATTCCCTTCCAATTTCTAGCAAGATTCAAGAGCAAGTTCAAGGTAGAAACCCTAGTTTGATCTTAGGTTATCAAAACACTTCCATAACCTCATATACTTGGTGATTTCTCTTGAGTTTGAATCCACTCAAGTCACCTCAACTTTCATCATTCATCTTTCAAGATTACAAGAGTAGAAAGGTTGCATGAAGTGAAGTGGGTTGAAGCAAGTCTATCAAAGTCCTATCCTTACTAGTTAACTTCCTTTCTTTATTTGAAAGCCAAAAGTTGTAAGCCAAACCCTAACACGCTTCTTGTTAAATAATCTTGTTCATGTTATTTACCTATTATTCATGCTATATTATGTCTTGTATGCATGTCCATGATGTATAAAAATGAGCAAAACAAGTTATTGTAATTGATTGTTAAGATAAGTTATTAAAACAAGTAAACTAGTGACTTTCTTGGTAAGACCTGATCAAAATGGTAAAAATATGATATTGGATCATTACATATTACAGTAGAGGACTTAACAAAGGAAACCATAGCAATTTGAACCACCTAAAACGAGTATACGAGTCAAAAGTTACGCCCATTTGAAGTTACCAAAGATTTGCGGCAAAACTGCCTAAAATGTTTCTGTGACAGAATATAAAACACGCAAAAAGAGGCCTTTCTGGTCCGTTTCATGAAAAAGTTAAAGCACGAAAGTTGTCCGGAATCACGTTTTCTTCAAAAACTCAGGAGCACGTCTCCAGAAAATCAATAACGAATGAGATATTTCGCAGTTTCTTAACAGCTATTTACATATTTATAAGTCACTATATTATGGTTATACTTTAAAAGGAACAAGAGGTCTTATGACCTATAATCAAGACCACAACCATGGCTAGAGCCAAGGTTGAGTCTCATGACCATGGAACAAGGACCAAAGGTCATGGCAAGGCCATGACGAAATGACCATGTAAGCTTACTTAGGCGAAAACATGAAATAAGGAATTGGCGATAACTTGAAACAAGCAATTTGGATCTACTTCACTTAAAAGGAACCATGAGATATTACAAAGAAAAATGGTCATACAAGACTTATGAAACTTCCCCTAATAACAATCTTCATGTAAAAATAAACTTTCCTAAGTTTATTCAAATATCGGACATGTAACTTTTCGGATCAAAACTTATATCTATATATTTTATCAACTACTACAATAGTAGGGAGCCTCATGTGAGGAGTTCATTATGTAAGCCGTCGAGTTAAGTTGTGGATTTACGAATTAAAGTGTCCTGGCTCCTCGAACGCTTACTAACATGACTTCTGAATTATGTCGGCCCGAACGGTAGTAAACGATATATAAAACATACATGTTTCATGAAACTTTTCTTTCAAAGACTTACAATATACATCATACCACATCATGGACTAGATGCAAGATATATATATAGGCACTTATTCATATTCTTTACTCCGATCCTAAGTCGCAACATTCTATTATAGGTTGCTCGTAGAAACCTACACGATCCAACCATTACCTTCATTACTTGCTATCGTACTTAAGGTGAGTTCATAGCCCCATTTTACATTACTTCAATGTTTTACAAACCCTTGGGGGGGAATACATGCTACTTTTAAACCGAACACAATGCTTTGAAACTGTATGCTGCCTGATTGTTTTATTATTACTAAGTACCTACCTTGCCAATCCTAGGCCCCTGTCATGAACCATTTAATCACTAGAATTAGTGAGCGCGAGTATTGTGAATAGGCCTATTGGGATTGACGAATCCCATTTGTTTGAGCAGATTAGTTCAAACGAATGCACTATATTTGAACATTAAGTATGACGGAAAAGTACTTACCGGGGCAACAAAACCGCCGATTGATATTGGTACCCGTTAACGTATTGGTTGCATGAGCTTAGTATATAATAATAACTGTTTTGTTTTCCAACATAAGTATGAGTCTAATTAACTCATACTACCAACATATTGTGTTCAACCGTTAAACAAACTCTATGAATATCACTCAACCTTTGTGTTGACCTCTTAAGCATGTATTTCAGGTCCATGATAATCAAGATTGGAGCGGAAGGGCACGTACTAAAGGAAGAAGGCTATAAACTACTATGTCATTCGATAAAAACATCAAGGACTTTATATTGATGTGTTTTGAAGTAAACTCTGATATATTTGAATAAATATGAATGACAACTCTTTTTAATACGACTCGGTTAGAGATCGTTTTCTATTATTATGACTGTTGTGCCGTCGAGTAACACCCAAGTTGAATTCCGTTGCATCATGAATTGGGGGTGTTACAGATACTAATTAAGCTTCCCTCCGAATGACGGAGGGAGCAATTTTCAGCAATGATTTATTGACAGTGATATGGAAATCCGGATGGAGATTAGCTACCTCTGTCCGGATACCACACGTACATATATGCATAAATGCAAAAGAGGTCCCAAAAGCGTAAAAACGTTTGAGGACACCTTCTCCCCCAAAAGCACTACGGTGCTGGAGGTGAGGAAGGTCAAATAAAACCAAGTCCCAAAAGCGCTACGGCGCTAGAGGCCAAAAAGGTAAAATAAAACTAAGTCCCAAAAGCGCTACGACGCTAGAGGCGAAAGAGGTCAGCAAAAAACTTAGAGACATCGCAGCGTCAAAGGCAAATTACCAAAGACAAAAGTGATCATTGCTCAAAAGTAACAATGAACCTCCGGTAAGTAGCTAACATGAAAATACAACTCATAATTAACACATAAAAAAGAGGAAGGGGGATGATAGCCCACTATCCTACAAAATATATATACACGGCTGCCCAATAATTGTTATTACATCACCGAATAAAATGTTTCAAAAGTTACCAATACAAAAACATAAAGACAAGCTACGGATTCGGGGCATTCCCAACAGAGGTATCATTCCCAGATGCTCCGGCACCCGGAGTAATTTCTTCCCCAGCAGGTAGGATATTCATGAGATCTGCAAGAGGTAACCGGAAGGATGAAGCGACTTTCTCAACATAAGGGAACTGGCGGTCGAACATGCCATCATAAATCTCCTTGAAATTAAGGGCAGGCTCCAGCTCGAAGCTCTCATCAGCGGCAATGATAGCATCTACCTCATCTTGATTCCGGCCATACCTTATACCCTTCAACCATCCGGCATCTAACGAGGCATTGAAAGCTTCAGCCCAAGCCATCTGATATTCTTCGCTACCTCGGAGTCTCTTCACAACGGTAGGAACAAGTTGACGGACGTAATTGAACCTCAAAATCTCCGTCTGACTAGTCTCAACGGTCAACTGTTCCACCTTCTTTTCAAGCTCAGCACCTTTCCTCTCAGACTCACCAAACGCGGTTTCCTTTAGTGACAAGGTAGCTTCCAACTGTTTAATCCTGGAAAGTTGTTCCCTGTTTTTCTCCAGGAGGTCATCCCTCTCCTTCTCAACAGCACTTAGCTTTGCGGATGATTCAGCTGCCCGGTCAACATAACCTTGATTCTCCCGCTGAAGCTCTCTGGTGGATTTAGTCAGATCTTCAACAGCTTGGTCTTCAGTTTGGAGGCAAGTTTCAAGCTCTTTCACCCGGTCAGTCTGGCTCCCACAATCCTCATGATCCTTGTACAGTTGCGCATAATGATAACTCAAATTCTCAAAGCGCTGAAGAACATCCGCTTGAGCAAGATGGCTGCGGCATAGCTCGAACCAAGCCCGTTGGGTTGCTTGATAGTCAATCAAATCTGATTGCTCTGCCCGAACCGAAGGGGGAGCCAGATGAATCATCAACTCTCTACAGACCTTAGCGTCATTCAAACTCACACCTGCCATCAATTTCCAACCCGGGATGAAAGGCTTAGCAGATGTGTCACCTCTTCGAAAAAAATTACCTGGGAGACGAGCAATCAGTAAAAAACACAAAAGAAAAAGTAGGTATGAAGCATAAAGAGGGGTAAAGGTACCTCCGGAACTTGTTCCCCTAGAGGGTTGAACATGTTGGCCACCAGAAGCTGAAGCATGAAAACCTATATACGTAAAAAAAAAAAAAAAAAAAAGGATGGGATGGTTAACAACGGTGACAAAGACAACACCTCTCCCTCAAAAAAAAAAAAAAAAACATATACACATATATACCTTCGGGAAAAGGCTGTTCTGTATTAGAAATCTCCTCGGTTGGGCCAACTGGACCACTACCACCACCCTCACCGGTCACATCATCCTCATTCCTAACTTCTGTCTCTACCATTACTTCAATATTCGAAGTATCAGTCTGCTCATGGGTCACAGAAGGTCCTTCCGGATGATGAACGTTGATAGGCGATGGAGAACGAGTCTGAGTCTCATCCTCATCAGATGTTAAATCAACATCCTCAACGACCGCCAAATTTGTCCTCCTCTTCGCCGGACGGGTAGACTCACCAGCTGGGCGCTTTTTGGCAGGCTGTCGAGGGGGAGCATTCTGCTTTTTCCTCTCTTTAGCCAATCGGCTATCTAACACCCTATGGTCGGCCTTCTCGGCGACCTTCATCAGTCCCGTCTTGTTCGGTATAGGTTTCCCGGCCGCGAGGGGGGAGTGGTATGCTGAGGGATAGTCTCACCTTCCGCTAAAGGTGTACCCCTGCCAATCCTAGAACCCTCCACTAAGGAAAATTTGAGATAACAAGACATAGGGACAACTGCAAAGGCAACAAATTAAATTTAAAATATAAAAAAGGGGGAGGACGATGACAATAAAATAACAAAACAATTACATAGACGGTACGTTACCATTCCCCTCATAGTCCTTAAAGCAAGGATGCAGCTCCGGGTGCGCCCAGATCTTTGTTAAACCCGACTCAAATAACAATGTCGGATGAATCGGCCGGATATCAACAATCTTCTCTGTCAATAAGGCCACATGCTCTTCACTATACCCACCAAACGGAGGAATATCAGAGACGCTAGAATCATGATGCCTCCAAGCCATGGCATCGGGAATGGCCCTACGGTCAATAAGAAAAAATCTATCTTTCCAATGTTTTAAACTGGAGCAAGTTTCATTAAAAATCCTCTTCTGAGCAGCTCTACCAGTCCTATGGGCAAAGGAGAACCAATGACCTTGCTTCTGAAGAGTATAAAATAACCGGAAAAAAGAAAAAGACGGAGGGAAGCCCAGACTCCGGCAGTATATTTCGAACAAGATAGCCTTAGTCAGACCAATCGGTACCAACTGAGAAAGATGCACCCGGAAATACTTGATAATATGGAGGAGCAAAGTAGAAAAGGGAACACGAATCCCAGAAAACTCCAGATATTGCTCATATATCCCAATAGCATCAGCCGGAAGTTTATTCATAGTCATTCCCTCCGGAAGAACTCTCGGATGAAGATCCTCCGGAATCCCAAACAGCCTTGCTAAGTCTCTCACCTCCTCCTCCGTCGTCGTAGAGGTATATGTGTGCATATCAAACTTAGGAACAATGTCCTCCGTCGCAGAACTGGAGGGTCCTTCTTGCGCTGACCCGGACGCACCCCCATCAAGAGGTTCAGAATTCATGTATGAATGAGGGGAACGGATAACTTAACAGAAGGGGAAATAGGTAAGAAATGAAGAACGCACCTGAATTAGATACGAGGAAGCAGACAGCAAATTACACGCACAAAGCCAAAGTAAAACAGTAAAAAAATAAAATCAAATGAACCTTTATATAGGGTCTTGGGGGAAAAAGAAGAAACGTCTCGTCCATCAGACCTACACGCAGATAGATCTCAGTCGTACACGCGAGGGACTCTCAACAAGTGTCAACATCCTGTTTATCATGGTAAAACATGTTCCGCCCACTAACTAATGGTGGGCTTTGGTTTATCATGGGTTGGGCCTAAGGCCCTTGTGAACAGTTAACTCCTGCGAGTGGCATAAAAATAGAAAGACGGAGGGATGCAAAAGATTCCGTCCGTAAAAACAGAAGCAAATTGTCATACCACACTTTGTCAAGTTATGGCACGACACTGGGGGGGACATGTTCGTGTAGGTGACCGTCCGGTCATGTCTTCCGGACGGATACACACTCCGGAACAACACCGGACGTACTAAACAACTCCGTCCGTCTCCCCCTCAATTCCTGGGATTATGTCGACCACGTGGTAAGTCCATCTGACATCCTAACACTAGAGTGGTTTGTCAGAACATACCCTAGATGTCAGGAATAGTGACCTACTTGTACCTCGCACAGTATCGAAACAGTAGACAGGTACAGTTTTGAAGTAGTATAAATAGAACTCATTTATTCACATGCATTTAAGATTCCTTTGTCAAAAAATACACACACATACATTTGTAACCGAACCCACAACTTACTCTCACGCCGGAGCTTGGTCCTAGGATAACTCCCGGGGCGAGGCTAACGCGTTTTTGGTGTCATTGCAGATACCGAAGACCTTGGACGCAACATAAAGGGACACTTAGTGGCATCCGTACCTTTGGCAAGAAATTACGTAAACACAAGAGTAGCCCGACAGGCTTTCTGGGCTGCGTAGGTCCGCAACACAAAAGTCTTAGACAGCAACATGAGTGGAAAAGGTGAAGAGGGAGGAAATGATGAAAAGAATGTGAATCAGTTTCACAACTGGGTGTATGATATTATCATACAAGTACTTTAGATGTGTAGTAGGATCTATATTGAAGTGATGTTATAAGCGTAAGTTAATATAGATAATAGGACGGGCAAGGTTTGTTACAAATGGGAGAACATGGCCATGCAAAGCAACTGCGGCCCTTAAGTTCAGATCATTTAAAAAGCATTAAAAAAAAAAAAAAAAAAAAAAAAAAAAAAAAAAAAAGCACTACATGCCTTAGTAGTGATCACCATGTATAATAGAACCGATTAGAGTATTAGACCTCTTTCTATGAGGCGAGTTAGCGGAGAAAATGATATGAGTTCAAGTATTTAATTATTTGTAGACAAAATGTAGATAGTATTTGATCACAATTAGGGGTATTCCAAGTAAGAAGAGGAAACACGAAATTGATGAACAATGGTTGATTGTATTGGTAGTTTAATGATTCGGTTACAAGAGAGAAAGAAGATTACAAATAGGATAATGAAAAATGAAATGGTAAATGTATTTAACTACTATGGTGGCGGGAAAATCTGTTATGAAATCTCCCGTGCGAAGCACGTAAGTCTTGCAACTAACCAGCACGTGTAGTTCACGTGCTTCCCTCCCATTTAGCATATAGCAAATCCATTCACCTTAACATTCTTGACCTCAAGAATGTATCTCCATCTCTAGGTAACGTTGGATCGAATCTTCATAAAGCTCCCATGTAGCATCCTCTTTTGCATGATTTGCTCATTCGACTAACACATACATGACTACCTTATTCTTCAATTTGCCCAACCTTCTCCCAATAATAGCAACTGGTTTAGCACATTAACACTCCATCAGGACTACATTGAGGCAAAATTCCCACCTTTTGATTATTTTCTTTATGGAATTTCAACTGGGAAAAATGAAAAACGGCTATGCTCAGGCAACTGCAACTTATAAGCCACTTCACCCACCTTAGAAATGATAAGAAAAGGTCTGTAATACATTGCAGCAAACTTGTGATGTGTTCCTTGTCTTGCTTTCACTTGCCTATATGGTTGCAATTCAGATAGACCCATATTCCAACATCAAAATTCCTATCATTTCTGTGCTTATTGGCCGTATTCCTCATTCTGACTTGTGCTCTTTTCAAATGGAAATGTAGCATTGTAATGGCTTCTTCTCTGGCTTGCATAGTTATGTCTACTTCTTCCACTGAACTAGTACCAGCCAAGTAGGGTAAATGAACATTGGTACCTGCTGATAACCAATTTCAAATGGAGTAGTTAGTGCAGAACTGTAAAAATTGTTGTTGTACCAATATTCTACCAAAGATACCTAGTTGACTCACTCTTTAGGCTTCTCCCCAGTCATGCACCTCATGAAATATTCCACACATTTGTTGACAATATATGTTTGACCATCTGATTGTGGGTGATAAGCAGTTGTCAAAATTAACTGCACCTTCAATACTTTGAACAAGGATTGCAAAAAATGACTAAGGAAACAATTGTCTAAGTTTGTGTCTCAAGGTGGTAGTCCTCAACTTTCTTCTATGTGTTACTTTGGGCATACTGCTACTTTGAATTGATGAAGAGTAACACTGATCAAAGTAAGTCAATGAAGGAAGATAGAGGGTGTGTTATTTATTTATTTATTTTAATTAAGGGTGTGTTTGTTTTTTTTTAAAAAGTCTTGCTAGCCCTCTTACTCTTAACAGTAAGAGGTGGGCAGACGTTTTACTTGTTTGTTTTTTTCTTTTGATTCAGACCAGCTAGACATATAACATCTTACTCATTAAGAGGTGGTAGACTTGTCTTACTGGTTCTTACTCAATAAGAGATTGAACACTCGTGTTAATATAATATATTTGATGGTTTATTAACTATGTTATATTTATGATAAAAAGTCTTGTTTCATATTTACATAAGTTACTGTTGGTCCTTTTTACTTGGTTAACAGTAACTAAAAAGCGAAAGTAACCAAGTTGTATAACTTTTAACAAAGATGTATAAATGATTAACAATAAAGCAACGTAAACATAAGAGATAATATTTTTCAACGTTTAATTCTTTATTAGAAGTTAATAAAAAAGAATCGTACCCAAGTGTTTGCGGAATAACACTTGGGATTGAAAATGACAAGTGTGGTATACTCCTCTCTAAACTCAAACAATGTTGAGTGACAACTTCAGGACCCACTGAGCTATCTCAGGGGTTATGTTGTTCTTTGGAGGAGTAAAAGTGGTTTGTGAATGCTTAGCATTAATTGCACAAACTTGTCCACTTCTACTCCTCACTTATGCTACCTATTTACACACAAATGTGAACAACTCTATTATACAATGGACCTAAGCATTCCTTAATAAAATCTTGATAGATTTTATTCTCTGGCAAGGGAAACTTCTTTGGGTTAATTCCAAAAAGCACTTTCTGATGACAGCCTGGTTTTAACCATTTGGGGAAAGTTTGACCTTAAAGTGATAAATCACTTTAGTGAACCAGTTCAAACTTTCCCGCCCAGTCCTGCCAAAACTTCAGTCTTTAAGTCATCAGTCTTCAGTACCATAATAGTTGTTGAGGAGTCTTGGGGTTCAGTGAGTTATTGTCATCCTCACTGAACCCATCATCTTCTTTTTGGCTTAGATCACACTCACTGAGTTCCGCCTCACTGAATGGAGAACCTTTCTTCTTAGGCTCGGTCTAAGCATCCTGAAGATGACTCACTGAGTTACTGTTCACTCAGTGACTTGTTTATACTTAGGTTATTTAACGTTCAAATCCTTGTTAGAAGAAGATTGGGGAATTCAGTGTCCCAACAATCTCCCCCGATTTGAACATACAAATAGCCTAAGTGTTTCTCGATTCAGGGTGAGTTGGCAGGGGTCTTCATCTCTTACTGAATGTTGATGTAATTTTAAGTAGGACACATAATTTAACAAAACATCAAAGTTCATTAATAGTTATTACAAGTCCTACAAATTACAAAAAAAATAAAAAAGATAGTTGTTGTTGCAGATTAGATGTTCAGGTGGTATCCTAAGGCTTCAAGCTTTGCTTTCTTTGTTCTGAGTAGATGTCTTTCATGATGTTCATTAATCATTGCTTCTAAGTCCTGGAAAAATCTTTTGTTCTCAGTACTCTTGATGGGGGACGCCAGCATGAGGTACATGAGCATTGCTTTGATTCCTGCCTTATCCATATCAGACCATCTTTGGAAAGCTAGGTTTCCAAACTCATCAGTGAAACATAAGCCTCTTTCAGGTGCTTCAAGGACCATATTGTTCACAAAAGTAATCCCTTCAGGAAGCAACCTGTCACAGTCTAGCCCTGGTACTTTGATCTCAGGCTCCATCTCAATTTGCTTCCTTTTCCTCCTGAAAGCTTTAGATGGAGCAGTCTCTGTTGTTGAAGCAGGAAGAAGGGAGGGAATGTTTAGTACTTCAGGCATTGCCTTCAGTCTGTCATACCTTTCCTTCAGTGACTTGAGAAGGTTGGGTACCACAACATTGTTCTTCTTGGCAATGATGGTACGGAGCTCATCAAGTTCAGTGATCCCAAAGTCAGCAAACCTGAATGGCTTATGGACGTCAAAGACTCTTTGATCACGTCCCCTGAAGACCGTGACCACTGCAGGATCGGTGTTTCTGTGGATTTGAATGTCAGTGATGGTTTCTGGTTTGAGCCTTTCTTTCATCACCCAATGATACTTTTCAATCCTGGTTTTCCTTATATGAGCGTCCTTCCTGAGCTTTTCTTCCCTTTCCCTTTCCCTTTCCCTTTTAAGAGCATTCAACTCTTCTTCCTGAGCCTTTTTAAAGGCTGTACCAGCTTGCTCAGTTGCTAGTGCCTCATAATCCAAACTAATCTTTTCAGCTTCCTCATGAACAACCTGAATAAGAGCAGGCTTGCTCATTCTCTCTTCTTCAGCAACCTTTTGCAAAATCTCAATTCGTTCCATGTGGGCTTGAATTTCTGCATTGGTGAGATGATGCACAACTCCATTGATTTCAAACGGGACTCTGATAGGTTCATCAGGATCATATCTGACTATTGTGGAGGCAGGCTTGAGCACAATTTCAGGTTCAGAGGTGGTAGCAATACTTTTTCCTCTGTCCTGCTTGAGAGTGGAGGAGACTGGTTCCTGTTGTGGTGGAACTTCATTGATTGGTGTGGCTTTAGTGACATGCTCCCCCTCAGTGTGAGAGGGCTGTGCAGCTCCTTGTTCTTCAGTATTAGGGGCTTCAGTAGCATTCTCCCCCTCAACATTTGCCTGAACATCAGTGATGGCAAGTGTTGGTTGCACTTAAGAAGTAGATGTGCCCTTGAAGGCTTGGAAAATCTCCGTCATCATAGACTTGATCTCCTGAGTATCCTGATGAATGATGGACACTTTGGAGTCAAGTGTAGCCTGAGCTTGTTCAAGAGCTGTCATCCTGGATCCCAGAGTCCATGCCAGAGAAGTGGACCTTTGGGATTGAGCTGTCACTGATTCTTCCATTTTGATGAAGGAAGATTTAAGAGACTTCACAGTTGTGGTGAGACCCTGAACATTCGATCCCTTTAGCAAGCCAAGTAACTCAGTGAGGGCTACTGAATTTACCTGATACGTCTCAGATGCCTGAAGAAGCTTCCTGGTGAGTTCAGGATCATCCTTGACCGATTCTTGAACAGACTGAACCCCTACATTCAGCTGGTTAAGGGATATCAAAAACTAATTCAGGTGAGTAATCATCTGTGTCAGGGAGTGGTTAACTGAGGCATTCTGTTCCCTAACATCATCATTGAAGTCTTCGACAGCATCTTTGAGATCATGATAATGAACCGCCTGTTCAGTGTGCATGTCAAAGACCTCATCAGTGATCCCCCTGTACAAAATGTTAGTAATGTTTTTGATGAATTTGGTGAAGGCCGTCACAGTGAGAGGAGCTTGATCATCTCCTTAGGACTCTGGCTCGGAATGTGTGTCAGCTGCTTCATGGTTAGAAGATTAAGGAGACTGGGGAATTGGTTCAGGGACTGTCTCCTCAAGCTCCATATCATCTCCGGCCTTAAAGACTTCCTCATCACTGTTGAATTCATCATTAGAATACAAGACTGCCTGAGCATCAGCTAGGGACTGAATCTGCAAAACAAGGAGGTTATCCGGCTCCTCTTCATAAGAAGACTTGCCTTTGTTTTGGCCAGGTCCTGACCCCTCAAATCCGGTAGATTGGGTTTTATCTACCTGGTCCTCAAGGTCAATTCCCGAGTAATGCGCACCTCCGGGGGTGGTTATGGATTCCATATCAGCGGGTGGCTTTTGTCCCTCTGAATCTTTGTCCCCCGTGACCCCTTCAGACACTGATGGGTGTTTCTCAGTGCTATCATGAGGAGCCGTGAATGTTGTGTCCCTATCAGCGGGTTGTATGTTTCCCTCTGAGTCTTTAGGATGAGTTTTTGTGCCCTCAGACAAAAGCTTTGATTTGTGAATGTCCTCATCAGGCACCTGAGTAGTTTTGCCCCCTTTCCAACAGGCTTATACTGGCCTGTCGAATATTTAGGGGCGAGAACTCCCTGTTGATTGGGTTGTGATTTACCCGAGCCTTTGGCAGGATGTGATTGTTTGTGGATCCCCTTCTCAATGGAGTAGTGCTGCCCAACCGAGGGTTTAAGACCCCTTACTCCCTGATACTCTGGTTGTGATTTGCCAGAGTCTTTAGCAGGATGTGAAGGTTTGGTTGGTTCCAACTCCACTGACTTGTTTATGTCAGCTAAGCCTTTGGGAACGGGTTCGCCCGAGGACACTGAGTGTGATGTCTCAGTGCCCTCCGTTGGCCTTTGTTTTGGGTCAGTGACTGGGTTATAATTCTCAGGGTGTCCGCAGTCAGGGGTCTGTTGTTGTTGTTGCCCCCTATTGTCAGGCTTAGTGGCAGAGGTCTCAGTGGCGAGTGGCTTGGGTTGAGCCACCTTCCTGGACCCCTGTCCCTTCTTCCTCTTCACCTTTTTGGTGGGAGAGGGAATTGGTGATATGATGTTGTTACCCTGGATAGCAGTCAGCATATATGTGGTCAGGGCGACAGGTGTTACCTCAATAGGGTCACGTGAGTAATTTGCCTTATGTAAGACATCAGGTTCAAAGCCGACACTGTCAGGCTTGATATACTCAGACCCTAATAAGTCATTCAGGGCACAGGAAATGAATCTAGGGTAAGACATGTGTTTTTGCCTAGACTTCCCACCCAATTTGGCTATGAGGTCCCTGAAGATAATTTCTCCAAGGTCAATCTTTTTACCCTCAATGAGACAGTACACTATCATTGATTGAGTAGTGTTTAGTTGCTCAGTTGAGGATTTATTCCCCCCAAGGACCTGAATTACAAATGTTATCAGGATCCTCCAGGGGGCAGGGAACCATGTTTTGATTATGGGGGTTTTGGACAGTAGGGTCCCTGTAGTAACATCAGGATGATGTTTATCATAGGGCCCAAGTTCCAAGAGGAGTTGTCTAACTTCCTCTTCAGTTGGTTTGGCAACAAAGGTCTCAGTGTAGTCAAGGCCGGTGGCTTTGACAAAGGTTTTGTAGTCAAGAGTTAGGAACTTAGTTCCATTCTTCACTGAGAACCTGATTTTGGCCTCCTTTGGCGCATCAGGGTTTTCAACCACCGTTGTGCACCAAAATTCCCTCAAGTAGTCATGATAGATGACTGAGGGGGTTTTTGTGAATGTGGTGGTGAGAAAACAGTTTTGTAGGAACTTCACCACATCCCTGTATTCAGGGAACCCTTCAGGGTAGGCAAAGTTCCCTACCACATTGTTTTTGGTGAGGTCTACGCTTTCCATTTGGAAATCCACATTGGGTGCATATTTTATGACCTTTGAAGAAGCCATTTTTTGTTTGATAAAGGTCTGGTTTTGAACAAAGAAGAAGCACACAAAGTTTTTGAAAGCAAAGTGATTCTTGAAATAATTTTTCAAGAGTTTTGTTAAGATTTTTAAAGCGTGTGTGTGTTCTTCTTTGTGGAGGTATTTATAAGGTAGGAATTAGGGTAGTGATGTTGCGGATACCAACGGTTTTTATTATTCAACCAAAACGGCATAATAATGTGGGTTTGATATCCGCATTTAATATCACGATTCCCACTACCCTATTTTCTCTCACATGATGGGGTGAACAGTTGTGTGGCTCTACAAATAATGCACTTTTGCAGAGTGGTATCATCACAACGATTTGTTGTGAGAGAGCAATTAATGCTCAGTGGTGTTTGGTGAGAGAGATGTGGGGGCCCAAGGAGTGGATGCCAGTCGTGTAAGTGACATATATTCCTATATTAAATAGGAATCAGTTACCTACCTGGGACATTTACTAACTAAGTACTTAGAGCATTTAGTTAGGATATTCAATGCCATTTTTCATCATGAGCCCCCTGAATGATTTTTCATTCAATAAAAAATTGGTTTTCAGAAAGGGTGTGACCAGGGACTGTAAGATCGTGTTTTTGGTTGATTATTGTGATTCGGGAGGTCGTGTATGATGAAAGAATAAGAACTCCATGGTTAGAGAGAGAGAGAGTAAAGAGTAAAGGGAAAACTAAGTGTTTTATTGATAATGAAAATGAAAGAGTTACACAAAGTCTCACCCCTCCATGGAAGTATGGATGGGGTATTAATAGGTCAACAAACACACAACTTTACAATAATGACGCTTCTAGTCCATGTGTTTGTGCCTTTCAAGATAGCTAATGTAATCCCGTAAATTTCGTTCCATTTACGTGTTAGGATTATAAACTTTGATCCTAACAATCTTCCCCCAATGGGGCGACATAAGGGATTACTTACAACATTTCCTACAAGTACAAATACAAATAAAGAAAGGTCTTCATCGGCTCTTCAAATGCTGAGGATGACTACGGTACCTCGGCTTGAAAAACTTTATCTTCACTTGTAGGTAAATGATGTAATATGCATGAAATGGATTAACTTCCCCCCAATTCATGCTGCATGTCTTTAGCGGCTTCTTCGTACACTTCTTTTTGGCGAAGTTTCTGAATCAGCTTCCCCCTAACCTGACAACCGTCTTCAGCAGATTCGAAACTTTAATGTAGTCAACGTATCTTCTAACTTTTGAAGTTTTGAGTACGCAGCGGAATTTGTAGATGACATCATACACCACACCAAGCAAATCTGACTAGTCACTTAATCACAGTTATGCTCAACGCGGAAGCTCCGTTCGGGGGTAACATGCAAGAAATCAGCAAGATCTTCTCATATATGCAGGCTACTCACACTTCACAACCCGCGAGAGTTGAAACTATTACACCAAAATCACAAAATTGAACCACTGATCATCTTTGCGGACGTCTCTCCGATAGTAATAAAATTGTAAGCTCGATCATGTGAGTCTATTATGCGTCCCTGATGTGCTCATTTCTTCCCCCTAATTGCAGAACCTCGTGGAAAAATGAGTGTTTTCGCAAAGAAGTCAAGAAAAGTCAAAGAAAGCAAAGAACACCCACTCTCTCTTCCCCCACGATGTCTTCGCGGAATCGGAAGCATACACACTATGTTTACAATGGAAACGGAGGCAGCGTAACCCCATGTGTCTATTTAACTGAATATGTGTGAAGTATCATAAATAGCCCGTGAGAATCAACAGCTGATAAACATCTCTACTCTTTTATACTCCTTTCAACTAACTCTTTACCGACCCCATTATCATTCTGACGGCTGTTTGTAGAGACTACTGATGGAGAAAACCCAATATGATGAACTTGAGACTGAAGTAAAATAACCCGAACTTGTGACTTAAACTTGCACTATTGTCTGACTAAGAACCAATACTAAGAATTTCAATAATGGTAGGAAATCATATACCCATCCAACCAACCTTTATTGTATATGAACGTCTCTTGAATTATCCACATCTTTTGGTGACACTTAAGCACTACAACGTAACTCCTTTAAAGTGATAGCTATACACTGTGAGCACAACAACGTAACTCCTTACATCAGGTATAACTAGACAACTCAAGTCTTGGTTATTTGTACGGATAAATCTCAAACAAGGATCTCGAAGAATCATGCATCCAACCAACCTCGATATCTTCAGATACTAAGTACACGCACCCGTGAAATTCCACTTCAACCTCAAATAAATAATAAATAATTATCGCCGTAGTCACATCTTGCGGTTAAATGCCCAAAAGCTAGCCTTTTGACGGTTTAAGTGAATCTTGATAATGGTTCCCTATCTTGTCAAAAATGAATCCCCGTGAAAAATTTGTAATCGCCAAAATACTCCTTTTCATCAAATTATATTCCAAAAATTAACACTTTGTATTTTAAAAAAAAAATTACGTTTAAATAATTAAAATTCAGCCCAAAGTGTTATTTGCGGATCGAGAGATATAATTAAATTTTTTTGCTCAAATTGTATGATAAACTCGTTTAAGCCCAACACATTACTATCATCCAAAACTGATCCAAGACAACCCAAAACAATGAATCCATTCCATTTGTTGTACTAACATTTCACCCAAAAAAAAAAAAAAAAAAAAAAAAAAAAAAAAAAAAAAAAAAAAAAATCGGATCCTATCAATAACTCGATCCATTGACCACTTAGTAACCAGTTATAAGGGATAATATTACCCTAATTTAACACATTTGTATTTGCCCTAATCTCACACAAACTTCTACGCCCGCAACATTTTATCACTCAACAAATGCAGTCAAATACAATCCAACCAAACCCTAATAGAAACCATCCGCCCCCACAATCGCATACCAATCTCATCACATCCATCTCTATTATCATCGATCTCATCTTGAATCATAAATCCGACAATATACATGCACCTCACAAATCAATCAACACCGACGCAACCAGTACCAGATCCGTTGTCATCATTTTCTTCTCAAGTCTGAATCAAGAACGCTTCATGGCTTCAAGATCTATGTACGGATCTTCAGGTAGGTTGTATGTAATTGTTTGTCAATCAACGAATCAAGGGAGCGGGTATAACATACTTGTTATATCTCGTTCTTTGTTGTTCGGATATGAATTGAAGTTGAGTCTTCAAAAGATTTGATCTATGATGAATCTTTTTTTTTTTATTTTTTTTTTTTATTTTTTTATTTTTTTTTTTTTGATGAATCAAGGGAGCGGGTAACCCACGAAGAGAGAGATCTGAGATCGTTTGATTTGTTACATTTCTGTTTGTTTCGTGTGAAAGTGAAAGTGGAAGTGGAAGTGGTGATTAGTAGATTGAGACGATAGGGATTAGGATAGAGTAAGATTAGATGTTTTGGAAATTAGAATAGGCTGAGATGTGTTTTGCTACGATTTAATTTTCTTTTTCTTGATTATATTCTTGGGCCGATCTGAGATGGAGTTTGGTATTTTGTATGTGGTCATGGTCTATTTCTACTTCATCTTAATTCTCTTTATTTTCAGTATGGTCAATCTACGCAAAATGTTTTGCGTAAGCTTGTTGGTACCTTTTGCGTAAGCAACTTAACGCGTAGAGATCTTTTGCGTAAACATGGTCTTACGCGTAAACAACAACTTTTGTGTAAACCTTGTCTTTGGCGTAAGTATTACGCGTAAGACAAGGGTTTTATGCCAAAGATGAACCTTACGCATAACTTGTCCAAGTTATGCGTAGAAAATCGAAGATTTCGGGTAGGAAGAGGGTTTTGACCCGTCACCCGTTGACCATGTTTCGGTGATATTCCGACCATCTTTTCCGGCTGCTTTTTCTGACCAATATTACCAGACCACCTTTTGACCACTAATATTCATGAGAGAAAAGATACAAAACAAGTTGAAAGAAACTGTCAAACAGATACCGATGTGTATTTAATAAAATATTAGCACAGATCAGAACACGCTTCTAAAACTTGTACAATCTGCTTCAAAAAGTGTACGGAACAGGAGCTCGTCATTTACATTTGACCAAATAAAAGATGTGATAATACCAGCAAAAACAGGTTCGTACAACACAACAAAGATACACTTTTGACAAGATAAACACCACGAAAATCAACCAAAACTAATAACGAGGCTCTGATGCCACTTGTAGGATCGTGTTAGAGAGAGAGAGAGAGAGAGTAAAGAGTAAATGGAAAACTAAGTGTTTTATTGATAATGAAAATGAAAGAGTTACACAAAGTCTCACCCCTCCATGGAAGTATGGAGGGGGTATTAATAGGTCAACAAACACACAACTTTACAATATTGACGCTTCTAGTCCATGTGTTTGTACCTTTCAAGATAGCTAATGTAATCCCGTAAATGTCGTTCCATTTACGTGTTAGGATTATAAACTTTGATCCTAACAGGGACCTAGAGAATTTACATCAGGTTGGAACACTTTTGATTAGTTTCCTGATTCTATGTCCAACATGCCCAATTCAGCTTTTAATCTTGTGAAAGTGGGTTCATCCAGAGGTTTTGTGAAGATATCAGCTAGCTGATACTCAGTGGGGATGAAATGTAGATCAATTTCTCCATTTGTGATGTGGTCCCTGATGAAGTGGTATCTGATGTCAATGTGTTTGGTTCTTTGATGAAGTACTGGATTGTTTGAGATGGCTATGGCACTTGTATTATCGCAAAAGATAGGTACCATCTTATACTGAATGCCATAGTCACTCAATTGGCTCTTCATCCAGAGTACATTTGCACAGCATCCTGCAGCAGCCATATATTCAGCTTCAGCTGAGGACATGGCCACTGATTGTTGTTTCTTTGTACTCCAACACACAAGTTTACCACCAAGAAATTGGCAGGATCCTGAAGTACTTTTCCTATCCATATTACATCCTGCATAGTCAGAGTCAGTGTACCCTTTGAGATCAAATCCTGAACATTTTGGGTAATACAAACCAAGGTTTGGAGTACCCTTCAGGTACCTGATGATTCTTTTGACAGCAGTGAGATGTGATTCTTTAGGGTCAGCCTGGTATCTTGCACACAGGCAGACTGAGAATTGGATATCAGGCCTTGAGGCAAGTAAGTACATCAGGGACCCTATCATTCCTCTGTATTGGGTTTGATTCACTGATTTTCCAGTGAGGTCTGGGCAAAGGTTGTTTGGAGGAACCATAGGAGTCTTCACTGAAGAGCAATCAGTGAGCTCATACTTCTTCAGTAGGTTCCTCAGGTATTTTTCTTGGCAAATGGATATTCCTTTTTCAGTTTGTTTGATTTGGAGTCCAAGAAAGTATGTGAGTTCACCCATCATGCTCATCTCAAACTTTGTGGTCATCAGTTTCTCAAACTATTTGCAAAGTGTTGGATCGTTGACACCTAGAACTTGTGTTAATAATGATACTTTGAGTGATACCACTAAGTATGCGGAATCTACTTAATGATACTTAGAAGATTGATTGTAAACGAAAAAGTTTTATGTATGAACAATGAATGTAACAAAACAAATAGCTCCAATATTATTAATGATAATAATACGAGTGATCTATGATATCACTAGGGTTACACCTTGAAGCTCTAAGAAAGACGTATATGAAAGTTATATGACAACTGATATATGAAACCCTAATCCTAGGATCTCCTTTTATAAGACGCAAGGAGTCCTTTACAAGATAAGTATAATGATAAATAAATAAGATATTCACAAGATCTTTTCTATACTTATCTATAACAGTTATAAACTAAGCAGTGGTAACTATATGCACTAGCAGTGGTAATGATGTTTCCACTGCTAGTGTATTCTTCCAGCAGTGGGAATAATGTTTCCACTGCTAGTGTATTCTTCCAGCAGTGGGAACTCCAACAGCATTAGTTTAATTCCCAACACAAAGTTTGTAACTTGTTGAGCCAAAGATGATGTCATCAACATACACTTGGACAAGAATGACATCACTCTTTGTTCTGTAGATGAACAGTGTGTTGTCAATCTTTCCTCTGACAAACTTGTTTTGGATCATGAAGGCTGAAAGAGTTTCATACCATGCTCTGGGAGCTTGTTTCAGTCCATAAAGGGCCTTGTTAAGCTTGTAGACATGGTTGGGGTATTCACTACTTTCAAAGCCAAGAGGCTGTTGCACATAAACATCTTCTTTGATGTTACCATTTAGGAATGCACTTTTAACATCCATTTGGTAAACTTTAAAGTTCATGTAAGTTGCATAGGCAAGGAAGATCCTGATGGCTTCCATTCTAGCAACTAGTGCAAAGGTTTCCTCATAGTTTATACCTTCCTGTTGATTGTATCCTTTGGCAACCGGTCTTGCTTTGTTTTTGATGACTGTGTCATTCTCATCAGTCTTGTTTTTAAAGACCCATTTCATACCAACGATTAAAACACCCTGGGGGCATTCAACAAGGGTCATGACATCATTCCTGTCAAATTGTTCCAATTCATCTCTCATGGCCTGAACCCAACTTTCATAAGTCAGGGCTTCTTTGACATTTTTAGGCTCAATCTCTGAGAGATAGTCTGCATAAAGGCATATATTGGCAGAGGCGGCCTTGAGTTTAGCTGCCTTGCTTCTTGTGAGCATGCCTTCAGTGGGTTCACCAATGATGTTTACAAGCTCAATGATTTTGGATCTTGTCCAGCTATCCTGAGGTTTGGGATAGGAATTTGAGCTTGAAGGAGCCTGATTAGGTTCAGACTCAGGAACATGAGGTAACTCATCACTATGTGCTTCAGTGACATTTGTGGGAACAATTTGCTCTGAGGGTTCCTGAACAATTTGTTCAGTGGTTGTAGTCTCATTAGAGACATGCTGAGTTTCAATGAACTCACTGATAGGTGGTTGGGGTAGGTTGTGAGGGATGATGTAATAGGAGACATCAGCATCAGCTTGGTATTGGGTTGAGGGATTGTTCTCAGGATGATAGTCATCAGGAGGATACCTTGATGAGTCATCAATACCAATTTCTTCAACTGAGGAATTTGAGAACCTGATGGATTCAGTGCTCTCATCAACAGTAATGTGATAAGTTTCCTCAATTTGTTGTCTCCTTGTGTTGAACACCGTGAAGGCTTTAGAAACCAGAGAATATCCCAGGAAGTATCCATCATCAGCTTTGGCATCAAATTTACCCAAGTGATCCTTGTGATTATAAATAAACACAGGACACCCAAATACATGAAAGTAGCTGATGTCTGGAATCCTTCCTTTGAATATCTCATAAGGAGTCTTACTGTGCCTTTTCACTATGATTGACCTATTTTGAGTGTAGCAAGCTGTTTTAACTGCCTCAGTCCAAAAATGTTTAGAGAGGACTGAGCCATTTAACATTGTTCTTGCTGCCTCAATGAGTGTTCTATTTCTCCTTTCAGCTACTCCATTTTGTTCAGGAGTATAGGGAGAAGTGAAATTTTGAGAAATTCCTTTCTCATCACAGAAACACTCAAGGTCTTGGTTTTTGAACTCAGTGCCATTGTCAGTCCTGATCTGTTTAACTTTGACATCATTTTGATTTTCAATGTTCCTGACAAATGACATGATGGTTTCAGCTGCCTGACTCTTTTTGGTCAGGAAGTAAACCCAAGTATATCTTGAGTATTCATCCACTATGACCATAGTATACTTCTCATGGTGAATGGACATTGGACTGACAGGTCCAAAAAGGTCAATATGAAGAAGATGTAGGCAGCTTTTGATGGAAAAGGTTTGTTTGGTTTGAATGATGTCCTGTGGTGTTTTCCTTTCTCACAAGCAGAACAGGGCTTGTCTTTGGTATACACCAGGGATGGAAGGCCCATAACTTTGTTCTGTTTGGCCAGGTTGTTGATGCTCTTGAAGTTGAGATGGGAGAGTCTCCTATGCCATAGCCAGTTGATTGTCTCACTTGCCTTTGAGAATAGACAAGTCCCATTTTGAGTCAGGGATGACATGTCTAGAACATATACATCATCCCTCTTGGGGGGCAATCAACACAACTTTCTTATTGGCATTAAAAATGGTCCCTCTCTTGTCATCAAACTGAACTATGTATTTGGCATCACATAGTTGGGAAATACTTATCAGGTTGTACTTGAGACCATTAACATAAGCTATTCTTGTAAAAACTATACCATTGCAGTTTACTGAACCATAACCTTCAGTAGATGCTGATTAGTTATCACCAAACACTACTTTGGGTCCTAGTTCTTCCACATATTTATGCAGATAACTTTTCACACCAGTCATACTTCTGGAGCATCCACTGTCTAGATGCCAAGCAGGATCCTTGATGTGTTTCTGCACAAACAGTAAACTGGGTTAGTTTTTCTTGTTGACCCACTTTCTAGTGGGCTTAGTCCTTAGGGACTTTTTGAACTCAGCTAATGAATCATGGTCAGAGATTGTGTGACCTGAGCTTCCACATGTTTTATATTTTGTGGAGGTTGATGCCTCAGGTGACTAAGAAGTGTAGGTGAGGTTTTTCCTTTTGGACTGAATGACTTCGTCATGTCCCTTGGTTTCATGGGAGGGATCTCCATAGATGTCACAACAATTTTTCATCATACAATCATCAGGAAGATGATCATTGAAACCACAGTGAGGACATGGCAAGAAAGGCTTAGCCTTCAATCTCTGTTTGGAAGGTGTGGCATATTGATAGCCTTGAGTTTTGTATAGACCTCTTGCTTTTAAAGAAGCAGTGTGGGGGATGTGATCACAAGTTTTGTGGTCCTCTTGTTTGCATATCATGCAAAACAGGACTCTGTAGCATTTATCAGTGCTGTGATTTAGATAATTGCACAGTTCACATCTCCCTGAAGGTCTGGGTATGTTTTTTGGTTTGGAAGAACTTGAGGATACTGAGGGTCTATTAGATTTTGAGTCTGAGGTTTTTTCAGAGGACTCAATTTTCTCACTCAGCATCCTGACAAGTTCAGCAAGCTGATCAACCTTTGAGTCAGTGCTTTCAGGTTTCACTTTAGTAGGTACTGAAGGTTTTTGGTGTTCAGTAGGTGTAGGAGTAGGTATTTTCAGAATAGTCTTTCCTATCCCTGATTTCTCCTTGGGAGAATGGGGTTGATAGACTAATGGTGCAAGGTCAGAATTGGGTTCAGCTCCTTGAAGTTGTTTCAGTGGAGGGAGTGGTGAATCAGACTTAGACTCAGTGATGGACTCAGTAGGACTAAGTTCATCAGTGACTCCTAGCAGCTCCTTGATAGCTTGACTTTCAGGCTCCAGGATTCTTCCAGTGTTAAAATTTGGCATCTTACTGTCAGGATTGTTTCTTTCAACCCAATCACTGGGTTTAGGAGCAAGTTCTTTGCTAGAAAGTATGTTGGCTGACAGAAAAGTTGTTGAATGACTACTCTCCCCAGAAACTTCAGTAAGTTGATCATCACCCATACCAGCCCTTTTGGAGCTGGGTGTGAGACTCAATGTTTCATAAAGTTTGGGGTTTTTCTGAGTCCATTTCCAAATAACATCCTTTTCTTTCTTAAGTTCTTCCTGAAGAGCTTGATTTTGTTTTACAAGTTCAGAGTTTTGAATTTGAAGTGTAACACTTTCAAGCTTGGCTTGTTTTAAAGCAAGTAGTTCATCTCTACTATGATTTAATTCAAAACTCAGTTTGTTAAATTTTGAAAACAAATTAAGTCTTTGCTCTTCAACATACTTAAGATCAACATTAATATAATCTAAGTAAGATTTCCAATCATCATTATCATCCATAGAAAGTAAAAGGTTTACCTTCCTCATAGTGATGTTAACCCATTCACCATTTCTTGCATGACTCTTCCCCACAACAAGCTTGTTGTCATCTGATAGGGCCATCAGGGCACTGATGTGAACTTCATCATCATCAGAGGACACTTCAACCTCATCCCAGTCATATGGTTGAGCAACAAGCCCTTTGTTCTTGGCTTGAGAAGGCTTTGGAGCCTGAGGAGGCTGAGAGACTGTTGAGGATGATTCAAGAAGGGCAAATTTAGCTTTTGCCTTTCTGTATTTGGATTCAAAGTCAATTTGAGGGACTTTTTCAAATCTTTGACTAGATTGAAGCATTTTTTATTGAAATTTGCTGGGGCCTGAAAATGAGTTATTTCCTGAAAATTTGAAAGATGGTTCTGAGGTTGTTTTTGAAAAACAATCTTTAGCAAAATAGCTCATTTTGCCACATTTAAAACATTCAGTGCTTTCATTTGCCTTTAAAGGGAATTTGTTTTTCTTAAAAAACCTTTTTGAATTAGCAAGGAGTGCCCTTTCATGAAATTCAATTTGAAGATCATTTAGGTACTCCTCACTGGTTCTTTGGTCAACCTCATCATCAAATCCATCTTGAAAATCCTGCACAACACCTTTGGAATAGAAAGCAATTGATATGGGTGAAATTGTCAAGGCCTTTTTGGTCTCCTGAGCTTTACCAGGGTATCTCCTGGTGATAAGATTGTCTTCATAGACAAACTTCCCATAGATGGCAGGGAGCTCAAGGTTCTGAATGTGGTTTGCATTTCTCAATCCCTGAGAGAAGTTTAACCACTTCTCAGGGAGACTGTTGACAAAGCCAACATTGATCTCATGCTTTGACAGATTAACACCATCATTGGTCAGCTCATTCAAGAGGGTCTTATACCGAGTATAAGTCTCAGAGAGACTTTCAGAATCCTTGGCCCTGAAGGTATTGAATTCAAGCTTCAGGTCCATGATTCTATTCTCTTTGGTATCAGAAGGCCCTTCATAGCTATGAACCAGGTCAGTCCATGTCTGCTGGGCAGTGGGACAATTGATCACTGATTCCATTATATCATCAGGAAGGCATGATATAATGATATTTTTCAGGCGCTGGTCTTGATTGACCACCCTCCTTTCATCAGGGGTCCACTGAGCTTCTGGTTTGATTAAACCTTGGGCTGTTGTTGGGACATATGGACCATCATTAATCAACTTAATATAATATGGTTCTATCCCAGTTAAGTAGCAAAGCATTCGCTTTTTCCATTTATTAAATTTGCCAACTTCAAGTTGAGGGGCAGTTGTTGAATAACTTCCACCCTTTTTGTCGACAAGTTGGGGAACATCTATGTCAGTTATAGTGGGATCTTGATTTTAAAAACTTGAGCACTCTTAAGTTTTGAAAACAGATTAAAAGTTTTACAAATCAGAGGCTCTGATACCACTTGTTGGTCCCTTTTACTTGGTTAACAGTAACTAAAAAGCGAAAGTAACCAAGTTGTATGACTTTTAACAAAGATGTATAAATGATTAACAATAAAGCAACGTAAACATAGGAGACAATATTTTTCAACGTTTAATTCTTTATTAGAAGTTAATCAAAAAGAATCGTACCCAAGTGTTTGCGGAATAACACTTGGGATTGAAAATGACAAGTGTGGTATACTCCTCTCTAAACTCAAACAATGTTGAGTGACAACTTCAGGACCCACTAAGCTATCTCAGGGGTTATGTTGTTCTTTGGAGGAGTAAAAGTGGTTTGTGAATGCTTAGCATTAATTGCACAAACTTGTCCACTTATACTCCTCACCTATGCTACCTGTTGGGAATTATTCTATCAGTTACCACGGCTAGTGAAGATATTACAACTGCAGAAGATTGTACTTGCAGTGGAAACTTATTACCACTGCAAGAACAAATATTACCACTGCTCACTTGTTAACTGTTAGAGAAACGCGCATTGATAAACATAGAAAAGATTTTGTGTATATCTTATTCTATTAGTATTATACTTATCTTGTACAAGAGGACTCCTTGTTGTATAAAAGGAGATCCTAGGTTATAGTTAGAATATATCTTTCTAATACGTTTTCTTAGAGCTTCAAGGTGTAACCCTAGTGATATCTTAGATCACTCGTATTATTATTAATAATAATATTGGAGCTAGTTGTTTTGTTACATTCATTGTTCATACATAAAACTGTTTCATTTACAATCAATCTTCTAAGTATCATTAAGTAGATTCCGCATACTTAGTGATATCACTCAAAGTATCATTATTAACACAAGTTCAAGGTGTTAACGATCCAACAAGTGGTATCAGAGAAAGGCTTTGATATTTTGATTTAGAAGATCCTATGGCAGATTCAAAAGAAACAATGGAGACAGAAACAAGCCAATCAAACATTGCTGCAAAGCTTCCCAAGCTTAAAATTAATGACTTTGAGATGTGGAGGCTTATGATAGAACAATTCTTTATGGTTCAAGACTACACATTATGGGAGATCATAATGTGTGGAAATTCATTCAAACCTGGTACAACTGTAGAGATTGTTGGTGACAAGCCAGTAACAAAAGTAAATGCTGGTCCTGTTACTAATGAAGAAAGAAACCAACTAAAGAATGATTTGAAGGCTAGAGGTTTGTTATTGATGGCTCTACCCAGAGATCAAGTTCTGGCTTTTACCAAATACAAGTCTGCAAAGACCCTCTTTGATGAGATCTGTGAAGTGTTTGGTGGTAATGACTCTACCAAGAAGACTCAAAAGACTTTAATGAAGCAGACCTATGAGAATTTTGGTTCAACAAGCAATGAATCTCTTGATAGCATATTCACAAGGCTACAAAAGATTGTTACTCAGCTGACTGCTTTTGGAATTGAGGTGGAAAAGGAAGACCTCAATCTTAAATTTCTAAGAAGTTTACCTGCTGAGTTTGATACCAATGTTGCTGTATGGGAAGATAAGTCAGATCTTGAGACCATGAAGCTTAATGATGTGTACAATAACTTCAAAGTTATTGAACAAAGATTAAGGAAAGCTGGCAAGTTAAAAACAAGTTCTGCAAGTGTAGCACTCATATCATCATCAGGTAATGATAGTTCAGATGATGAAAGTGATAGTGATGATGACAGTGGTAACATGATTGTTTCCACTGGTAATGGAAATGTTTCCACTAGGAGCTCAAAGAAACAGATTGCAGGACTAAGTGATGCTACTTTCTATGCCTTTATATCAAGCCATGTGGGTGTTTCAATCCTCAATCATGAGGACTTGGATCAAATTGATGAAGATGATATGGAGGAGATGGACATCAAATGGCAGGTAGCATTACTCAGCTTAAGATCAAAGAAGTTCTAGAAGAAGACAGGGAGAAAGATACATATAAGTGGTGATGAGACTGTAGGTTTTGATAAAAAGAAGGTGGAGTGCTATAATTGTCACAAGAAGGGGCACTTTGCAAGAGAATGCAGAAAACCAAGGAAATCTGACAATAAGTCAACTTGGTACAAGAAGGAAAAGAACAAAGAACCTACAACAGAAGAGCCAAAGGTGCTATTGGCTATTGATGGAGTGAGCTTTGATTGGAGCTTTATGTCTCAGAATGGAGAAGATGATTCAGAATCTGCAATGATAGCCACTGAGCATGCACTCATGGCTTTCTCTGACTCTGAGGTATATACTGATAATGCTTGTTCTAAAAACTGTAAGGCTGTAAAAAAGTTAGAGATCTCTAAAACAAAATATGATGAACTGATGCTAGATTTACATCATACTAATTATAATTTAGCAAATCATAAAAGAGGTCTAGGTGTTTTAGAAAAACAGATAGAGCATTATAGGGCTAATGAATCTAAGTTCGGTGATGACATTGCTGTTTTAAAAAGAGACTTAGATTTTTATGTTGAAGTAAATAAACCTCTTAGGGAAGAGATTGAAAAAGTTAAAAAGGCTAGTGAGAATATTCAGATTACTAAGAAAACACTAGACCATCAATCCAAGAGCATTGACAAAATTTGGGAAGCCCAAATTGTGAGCAAAGCTAAATCAGGTCTTGGATACAATACTGTTCCACCACCTCTAAGAGGTGTTCCAGCACCTCCTGGCATTGACCTAGCTCACACAGGCTTAGAAGAGTTTCAGGATCCACCCATGACCTATGGACCAAAATTTGTTAAACCAGTTGAAACTGAAAAGGTTCAGGTTGAGGTTGAGACTTTTGATAGTGCTAGTGACTCATCTCTTAAAGATGAATGCTTGAATGTTGAGTCTAAAACTAGTGTTACTGAAGATGTTAAAGTTGAGGAAAGAAAAAATATTCCTGAAGAAATCAAAGAGAAGCCTAGGACACAGTCAAACCACACTAGGCCTACTACAAGATATGCAGAAATGTACAGGAATAGGTCTAAATCTCCTAGAGGGAACATGAGAAGTTGGAATCATGTTAAAACTAGGCAGTTTGGTAGTGATTTTGTGTTCAACAATAAGGCTTGTCATATATGTGGTAGCTTTGACCATTTAGCTAAAGACTGTACCTACCACATGGGAAGAAGGGAAGTTTTTACAAGGGTGAATGGATCTAATTCTAATAAAATGACTCACCCAAACCCCCTAAGCAAGATGGTTCCCAGGTCTGTTATGCTTACCACTGGCATTAAACATGTTTCCACTGCTAGACCAGCAGTTACCACTGCCAGAAGTAATAACAGAGTTTATCCTAAGTCCCCTGTCACTTCTTTTGTTAAATCTTATCAAACAGGGAAAAAGGCTTATTTTGAAAAGAATGATCACAAGAATCACACGTGGAGACCAAATTTTTCTAATCCAGCAGTTTCCACTGCTAGGCATGCAGTTACCACTGCAAGACCAAATGTTTCCACTAATGGTCATAAGAAAAGGGTAAACTTGGGAAAAGCTGTTAAGGCCTCAGCTCGTTGGGAATGGAAACCAAAAGGAACAACAAACAATCCCAATGGTGTATCAATGACCTTTGATAGATACAATTATATTGATACACGAGGCAGATCCAAGTCATTTGTGGCTTGGGTCCCCAAAAGGTACTAATTCCTTTATGTTATGTGCAGGGACATTCAAAGACAAAAGAGGATCAAGGTTATTCAGATAGTGGGTGTTCCAGGCATATGACTGGCAACAAGGCCTATCTTTTAAATTTCAAATCACTTGATGGGCAAGCTGTCAGTTTTGGAGGAGGAATTGGTGGCAAAGTTTCTGGCAAAGGAACTATCAAGGCTGGAAACTTGGACTTTGAGAATGTATACTATGTACCAGAACTCAAGTACAACCTCTTCAGTGTGTCACAAATGTGTGACAAGAAACACAGAGTTCTATTCTCAGAAGATGAATGCTTTATCTTATCTAAGGATTATAAGCTACCTGAAGAAAAAGACATTTTGCTTAAAATCCCTAGAAAAGGTAATCTATATAGCATTGACATGAAGAAGATAGTGGCTAAGGATGATGTTACTTGTTTACTTGCAAAAGCCACTTTGGATGAATCTATGCTTTGGCACAGAAGACTTGGTCATGTTAATTTCAAGACCATCAATAAGATTGTAAAAGATGGTCTGGTCATAGGTTTACCTCAGAAGAGATTTGAAAATGATCAAACATGTGTTGCTTGTCTTAAAGGAAAGCAACACAGAGCTTCTTGCAAGACCAAGGCAGTAAATACTATTGATCATCCACTCTACATGCTACATATGGACTTGTTTGGTCCTACTTCTGTTAGCAGCATCAATTTGAAGAAGTATTGCCTAGTTGTGACTGATGATTTTAGCAGATTTACATGGGTTTTCTTCTTAAATACCAAGGATGAAACTACAGACATACTCAAGACTTTCATTACTGAAGTTGAAAATCAAGCTGAAAAGAAGATAAAGATCATCAGATGTGACAATGGGACAGAGTTCAAGAATAGAGTAATGGATGACTTCTGCAAAGACAAAGGTATTAAAAGAGAATTTAGTGTTGCAAGAACACCTCAGCAAAATGGTGTTGCTGAAAGAAGAAATAGAACACTAATTGAGGCTGCTAGAACCATGATAGCTGATTCAAAGCTACCAGTGACATTTTGGGCTGAAGCAGTTAACACTGCTTGCTATATTCAAAACAGGGTATTAGTGGTCAAGTCAAAGAACAAGACACCTTATGAGCTGTTCAGAGGAAGACCCCCACTTTTGGATTTCTTGAAGCCATTTGGATGTCATGTCACAATTCTCAATACCATTGATCATTTGGGAAAGTTTGAAGAAAAGGCAGATGAAGGTTTCTTTGTTGGTTATTCCATGGTTAGTAAGGCTTTTAGAGTCTACAACTTAAGAACAAGAAAGATAGAAGAGAATTTGCATGTTCAGTTTCTTGAAAATAAAGCTAATATAGCAGGTTCAGGACCTGAATGGTTATTTGATCTTGAGACTTTATCAAATACCATGAATTATGTTCCTATTACTTCAGATTCAAGTGATGTTGATCTTGAAGACTCAGAAGAGTTTATCGATGAAGATGAATCTTGCCAAGATGATGAAGATGATAAAGATCAATTTGTTATGCCTATTTGGGACTTTGATGCTAATGCAGACTCACAACCTTCAAAGAATACTAGTCAGGAAGATGAATTTGTGAATTTTGATGTTCTGCATGATGATATTCCTGAAGACAGTGGTAATCCTACTACCACTGTAACACATGATGTTTCCACTGAAGGTCCAGATGTGGAAAATATAGTTCAGGAGACACCAATTGATGAT
Source organism: Artemisia argyi (assembly GCA_030686995.1). Classification (NCBI taxonomy): domain Eukaryota; kingdom Viridiplantae; phylum Streptophyta; class Magnoliopsida; order Asterales; family Asteraceae; genus Artemisia; species Artemisia argyi. Next base: position 108,713,749 of record CM060685.1, read on the forward strand.
GTTGAAATCACAAATATGCCATCATCATATGATATTCCTAACACATCACAGTCTACAATTCATAAAGCTCATCCAATTAAGAATGTTCTTGGTGAAATTAATTCAGGTGTGAAGATAAGAAGGCAAACAAGGATGACAGATGTTCATGGGTTCATAAGTGAAGTCTATGAGTCCAAGAATCACATTACTAAGAATGAATGTTTATTCTTCTGCTTTCTATCTCAAATGGAGCCTAAAAATGTTTCTATGGCTTTAGAAGAATCAAGCTGGGTTGAAACTATGCAGGAAGAGCTGTTGCAGTTTAAGCTTCAAAAAGTTTGGGTTCTTTGTGATTTACCTGATGGTATGAAAGTGATTGGTACTAAATGAGTGTTCAGAAATAAGAAAGATGAAAGAGGTATTGTCATCAGGAACAAAGCTAGATTAGTTGCTCAAGGATACACTCAAGAGGAGGGTATTGATTATGAAGAAGTTTTTGCTCCTGTTGCAAGGATTGAGGCTATTAGACTATTTTTAGCCTATGCATCATTTATGGGCTTTACTGTCTATCAAATGGATGTTAAGAGTGCCTTTCTGTATGGTACTATTGATGAGGAGATATATGTTGCTCAACCTCCAGGCTTTGAAGACCCACATCACCCCAACAAAGTTTATAAAGTAGTCAAGGCTCTTTATGGTCTACATCAGGCTCCAAGGAAGTGGTATGAAACCTTAGCTACTTATTTAATGAATAATGGGTTTCATAGGGGCAAGATTGATCAAACTTTGTTTATCAAGAAAGACAAGGGTGATATTCTACTTGTGCAAGTATATGTTGATGATATTATCTTTGGATCAACTAAACAAGAGATGTGCAAAGAGTTTGAGAAGCTGATGAAAGATGAATTTCAGATGAGTTCTATGGGGGAACTCACATTCTTTTTGGGGCTGCAAGTTCAACAGAGTAAAGAAGGAATTTTTATCAGTCAGGACAAGTGTGTGGTTGAGATAATTAAGAAGTTCAAGTTCACTGATGCAAAATCTTCTAATACCTCTGCTGACAAGACCACTCACTTATTGTTAAAGAATGCTAGTGGTGTAAATGTTGATGTACATACTTACAGGTCAATGATTGGCTCTTTGATGTATCTTACTTCATCAAGGCTAGACATTATGTTTGCTGTGTGTGCTTGTGCAAGATTTCAAGTGACTCCAAAGACATCTCATATGACAGCAGTGGAAAAGATTTTTAGATACTTGAAGACTTATCCTAATCTAGGATTGTGGTATCCAAGGGAATCTCCTATGGAGTTGATTACCTACTCAGATAGTGACTATGCTGGTGCAAGCTTGGATAGAAGGTCAACCACAGGAGGATGTCAATTCCTTGGATGTAGATTGGTGTCATGGCAGTGCAAGAAACAGACAATGGTTGCTACTTCAACTACTGAAGCAGAATATGTTGCAGCTGCTAGTTGTTGTGCTCAGATCCTTTGGCTTCAGAATCAACTCTTGGATTATGGGTACAATTTCATGAACACCATCATCTATATAGACAATAGTAGTACAATTTGCATTATTAAGAATCCTGTGCAACACACTAAAACTAAACATATTGAAATTAGACATCACTTTATTAGAGATTGTTTTGAGAAAAAGCTCATTAATGTTGTCAAAATTCATACTGATGACAATTATGCTGATTTATTAACAAAAGGGCTTGATGTGGGTAGGTTTCAGTACTTGGTAACAGGTATTGGAATGCTTAATCCATAAACTCTTGATGTCTAATACTTTTTAGTGTAGCAGGATAGCTTTTAATGTACTATTATTGTTTGTATATGTTTGTATGGTTTTTCACTAACACTTTTGAAGGAGAAACAAACTCAGTGGAAACTATGCATCACACAGTGGAAAGATTTGCTCTCACAGTGTTAACAAGGAGATAGAGAAGATCATTTATTTATTACTTAAAAGGGTTGCAGAGTACATTCTTTCACAAAGACAACTTCAAAACACATGTAAACAACTCACAACCTAACAACCTAAGATCTTCAGACACTACATAGGCTTCTTTCCTTTGCCCTTATATGCATGCTTGCTCTTAGCTGGCTTGTTCCTCTTCTCATCAAAGGATAGTTGTTTTCTTGGACAAGCAAGTCCAAGCACTTGTGGTGGAGGTTTCAGATCTTTTGCAGGCTTTGATGACTCTGGCCACTTCATGTTATTTATGGCAGACTTTAGGGCAGTTGTAAGTGCTTTTGGCAGTTCCTCAGAAAGGTTGAAGGTTGGATCATCTTTCTCTGAATCAACATCAACAGATGGAGCTGATGCAGTTCTTGGTGGAAAGTATCCACTCCATCCAGTAGAATGCTCCTCAGAATCTGAAACATAGCTGATTTCTTCATCAGAAGAGCTGTCAGAGGAGATGTACATGATTGGGAAACTCATATTTGAGATTAGGGTTTGTTAATGTGATGGTTTCGTTGCTGCTGATTAATGTGTTTTGAGACCCCTATTTATATGCAAAGTCAAGGCTTATGGATAATTAATGAAGATTATTTACTTCTATCCGTTTTGGTAGTTCGAAGAAGTAATTATGGAAGATATCAAGTTGACTTTGGAGCAATAAATGTATAAATAGTAACTTGGTTAAAAGTTACTTGGGTTTACTATTATTGGTTAAGATTGGATGTTTACTGTGAATGGAGTTATAAGATGTGTATCTTAAGACACATAACAAATGGTTATTGATTCACCATGTCTAATCCACATAAGAATCAACTAGTCCTGAGCAAACGGCTACAGGTAAAGACACATCAAATCCGTTCATGGTTGATAGTTTACCAAAAACTAGGTTATCAACTCACCATACATCCTTGTGATCAAGAGTTGGCTAGTCCATAGCAAACGGCTCATGGTAAAGACATATCAAATCCGTTGATAGCTGATAGTTTGCTAAAAACTATAATTAGAGCAGAAAATTTTACATGTTTTACTTATCATTGCTCTTTGAAAATTCTATTGATATTTACCACTGCAGGTTCACAGTTACCACTAACAGTGTAAACTTTTTCCTTAATATGTGTAGATGCAGGACATGACATTATCATTCATAGCTCTACCATGGCAACACTTCATGTGTCTGATTCTCAAGGATTAGATACAGGTTGTGAAATCCCTAGCCAAATTTAAACATATGGGTGGTTCAGTAGTACTATCTAGTTTCACTAGGTAAGAAATTGAATCTATGTCTAATGATGCACCTCTCTCAGAAGGTAATACATCTGGAAGTGCTGAAGGCAGTATGTTACAAAAGGAATTGATGGAACTGTGTACCACATTCTCTTAACAGGTGGATATTAATTGATGGAAGTTCTTCTGAATTTTTGTCTGATTGTGCTGATTTTGGTGGAGATTCTCCCAAACAGGGGAGGATACGAAATATAATGATCAGAATGATCAGATTCAGAAGATCAGATTCAGAAGATTAAAGATCAATATGCAAGAGCTGATAAAGGATTAAGAAAAACAAGATAAGTGTTTGGAAGAATTCCCATATCCTCAGGTTTATTGTATACTTGAAGAAACTTATTGATTTACTAATAAATCATAAGTTTAGGGGAGGATTGTTGGGAATTATTCTATCAGTTACCACGGCTAGTGAAGATATTACAACTGCAGAAGATTGTACTTGCAGTGGAAACTTATTACCACTGCAAGAACAAATATTACCACTGCTCACTTGTTAACTGTTAGAGAAACGCGCATTGATAAACATAGAAAAGATTTTGTGTATATCTTATTCTATTAGTATTATACTTATCTTGTACAAGAGGACTCCTTGTTGTATAAAAGGAGATCCTAGGTTATAGTTAGAATATATCTTTCTAATACGTTTTCTTAGAGCTTCAAGGTGTAACCCTAGTGATATCTTAGATCACTCGTATTATTATTATTATTAATATTGGAGCTAGTTGTTTTGTTACATTCATTGTTCATACATAAAACTGTTTCATTTACAATCAATCTTCTAAGTATCATTAAGTAGATTCCGCATATTTAGTGATATCACTCAAAGTATCATTATTAACACAAGTTCAAGGTGTTAACGATCCAACACTACCTATTTATACACAAATGTGAACAACTCTATTATACAATGGACCTAAGCATTCCTTAATAAAATCTTGATAGATTTTATTCTCTGGCAAGAGAAACTTCTTTGGGTTAAGTCCAAAAAGCACTTTCTGATGACAGCCTGGTTTTAACCATTTGGGGAAAGTTTGACCTTAAAGTGATAAATCACTTTAGTGAACCAGTTCAAACTTTCCCGCTCAGTCCCGCCAAAACTTCAGTCTTTAAGTCATCAGTCTTCAGTACCATAATAGTTGTTGAGGAGTCTTGGGGTTCAGTGAGTTATTGTCATCCTCACTGAACCCATCATCTTCTTTTTGGCTTAGATCACACTCACTGAGTTCCGCCTCACTGAATGGAGAACCTTTCTTCTTAGGCTCGGTCCAAGCATCCTGAAGATGACTCACTGAGTTACTGTTCACTCAGTGACTTGTTTAAACTTAGGTTATTTTACGTTCAAATCCTTGTTAGAAGAAGATTGGGGAATTCAGTGACCCAACAGTTACTTAAATAAATTGCAGAAACGAGCACTTAAAATCATTCGTACAGTTATACAAAAACAAACAACATTATTTCGTTCTGATTCAGATTTTCTAGCCACCTCTTACTGGTAAGATGTGGTAGTCAGATTCAGACCTAAAATATCTTAATGAAACAAATACACCCTAAGTGTTTTTTAGCGAAAGGCTTTTATTTAGTCTCTTAAAAGAGGAGATATAGGTCTGGGTTGGTCTTCCAAATAGGGGTGAGCAAATGGACCAGATGGACTGGACCGACCGACAAAACCGACCGGACCGAGACCGGACCGACCATATTCGGTCCGGTCTCGGTCTAGGGTTTTTCATAATTTCGGTATCAGTCCGGCTCGATCCGGTCCAGTCCGGTTCGGTCCAGCTTAAAAACCGGATATTTAGCCTATTTGGACCGAGACCAGACCGACCACATTCGGTCCGGTCTCGGACTAGATTTTTTGCCGGATTCAGTCTCGGTCCGCTCTGGTTTTCTTGGTCCAGTCTGGTTTTTTCCCTAAGCACCCTTACTTCCAAATAAGGGTGAGTAAGGGTTTTGGGCCCACACCTATCCTGAATAAGTGAAAAGTAAACGACCCTTAAGATGTATTAGTGCAAGGGGTACCCTTGCGTTTTAGCTTCGCGTCATCCCACCAGCCAAGAAAACCAGACGGCGCACGGTACCGCTGGTGGCGCCATCGGTGCTTGCGCCGTGGTGGCCAGCCAGCGCCGTGGCCCATTTTTTTTCTTCTTGAATTTCAAATGTTGCTTAACGGATAGATAGGATCAAAAATCATATATTTCATTTTCCAACTTTACTAAACTCTATAAAAACCATATTCACTCCTCATTTTTTACACACCTCTTCTAATTTCCATATTCCTTTCAAACATGAATCAAAATAATCCCAATGACCATATTTACGACCCTTATTATGATGTTTTTTAAGGGAAAATTACCAAAATGGCCCGTTGCCCTGCGATTTAGGCATATTTAGCCCTTTTTTGAAAAAAAATCCCATTTTAGGCCAGGTTGCCCTGGGCAACTTTCGTACAGCCAACCGAAAGATAACAAGTGTCCTCTAGTTGCCCAAAATACAAAAAAGTTGCCCCGACGTGACACTCTATAGTTGGCTATGCACTAGTTGCCCAGGGCAACCTAGGCTAAAACGGGAATTTTTCAAAAAGGGCTAAATATGCCTAGACCCAGGGTAACTAGGCTATTTTACCAATTATCCCTTTTTTAATGATGATCAAAAGCGATATTTTCAAAGTTATGCGGCGTACCAACAATTTATAGCTTTGTATGATCAAGAAGCCGGGGGATCAAGTTCGCGTGAAAAGAGAACAAGGTTATACATACCACACGAATGGGAAGAGGCGGAACAACGTTTAATCGTTGAATATTTTGGCGACGATGAGAATGCTCCTAAATATACCGAAGAAAATTTTAGGCGAAGGTATCATATGAGTTGTAGACTTTTTAATAAAATTCTCTACGATATTTTAAGTTATGATGTTCAACCTCTTCCCGAGTACTTTAATTTTTTTAGACAACGTTTAGATGCATGCGGTCGTTTTAGTATTGGTCCTCTTTTGAAGTGCGCATCCGCCATCCGCCAATTGGCCTCCTGATGCATTAGATGAGTACTTGCAAATTGGTGAACGTTGTTCCCGACAATGTTTAGATAACTTTTGTAAATGCATACATGTTTTATACAACGGAAAATATTTAATGCAGCCCAATTCAGAAGACGTTGAAAAAACATATGCATTGCATGAAGAAAAACATAAACTCCCGGGAATGCTCGGGAGTATTGATTGTATGCATTGGGATTGGAAAAATTGCCTAAAGGCCTTACAAGCTCAATTCAAAATACGTGTTCATAAATACCCAACTCTTATGTTAGAAGCGGTCGTGGATCAAAAATTATGGATTTGGCATGCATATTTTGGGGTTCCGGGGGGAAATAATGATCTTAATGTGTTATATGGTTCACCGTTATTTGATGCTGAACTTGTCGGTAATGCTCCGGAATGTCCATTTGAAGTTAACGGCCATACATATAAGAAAGGTTATTATTTAGCCGACGACATTTATCCGGCATGGTCCGTGTTTGTCAAAACGTTTAGTGTTGCAAGGTCTGAAAAGTATTTGAACTTCAAAAGGGTTCAAGAAAGTGCTAGAAAAGATATTAAACGAGCTTTCGGAGTCTTACAAGGTCGTTGGGGAATTATACGACAACCAGCACGTGCTTTGCATATCAACACCTTAAAACTAATCATGTATTGTTGTATAACGTTACATAACATGATATTGGAAGATGAAGAATTCAAAGTGAATTTAAGAGAAACATTCGTTGATTCAACTCCGAACATGCCAGATAATTGGGTCGAAATGTGTGATTTACATGTTAGAAAAAATAAAGAACTTCGAGATGGAAAAGTGCACGACGAGCTCCGACAAGACCTTGTGAATCATTTATGGAACTTTGTTAATTATGTTTCTATTTTTATGTAATTTTTTTAATGTAATGTGTGTTTTTTTTTTTTTTTTTTTTTTTTTTTTTTTTTTTTAATTAATGAAGTTTATTTTAGTTAATATTGTGTATGTTTAATTTTATGCAAAAAAATAAAATAAAATAAATAAAAATAAAAATAAACCAACGGCATCAGAATTTCTGGTGCCAACGGATACGACCAAAATGTGGTGCCGTGGAGATTTTTGCTGACGTGGCAGTACTTTTTGGCCCACGGCACCAAGCCATGGCACCAAGGTTACCAATGCTCTTAAGACACCCTTTTCTCATCTAGTTCAAAAAGAGGTTTATGTCTCTTTCTTTCTCTTAATGAGATAATGATCATAAAAAAATAAAATAAAAATAAAAAATCTAATATTGGTTGCCTCTTAACATCTCTTAATGACATGAGAAAAACAAACAAACTTTTTGGGTCAAACATCTCACCACGTTTGAATGAGTTAGATTAAGAGCCTCTTAAAAATCATTTATTACATAAGAGCATGTGGCAAGTTGACGTTGAGTTAAAACTTAACGTACTGCCACCTCAGCGCCACATCAGCTTTTCCCTTTTAACCTTAACTCTTGACTTTCCACCCCGGTAACATAACTCACTTATACCTCTCCTTAACTCACCTCCACCCCAAATATTTTCAATTTCAACCCCAATTTTTAACAAATACTTCATTTAAATAAAACATAAACATTTATAAAACACAAATTATATAAAACATCTTAATTAAACTACTATAATTAAACATAAAATATCTTAATTAAACTACAATTATTAAACATAAAACATCTTAACTAAACTACGATTAATTAATTAAACCATCAAACAAAGAAACGAAAATTAAAAACCCTAAACAACGATACGACAATGATAATAAAACTACGATTCAGTAAAACGAATCATCCGAGACCCAGCCCTCATCACTCATCGATAAGTGTTGCAAGTTTGCAAGTTTGGGAAGAAGTGTTGCAAGTTTGGGAAGAAAAGTCAGCACTCATCGATAATTACAAGTCTATTTAAATTATACCGTTATTTTACGTTTCGTTGATTTCACTTTCGTGTATTGTATTTGAATTCAATTAATCGTATCGTTATTTTACTACACCATTATATAAAGCCCAACGTTTTTTTTTTTGTTCGTATTGTTTTGTATTCGATAATGAATTTTTAAATCGTAGGGGTTGAATTTGTAATATTTTTATTTTGGTATTCAAAAAAGGAACTAATATTACAAGGGCCAAAAGTGGTTTTTTTTTTTTTTTTTTTTTTTTTTTTTTTTTTTTTTTAACATGCTGCTTAACGCACATTAAGCACTTAACGTGCCGAGTTAATGTGCATTTGCCTTTCTGTCGCGGTAAGGTAACTCGGTCCAAAGTCAAGGTGCGTTAAATGTTAACGTGGGTGAGGTAGTCACCTTACCGAGTGGTCCAAGAGATGTCTATTACTTGTCACATTCATTAAAAAAATAATAATAATTAATTTACTGTTTGGCGACAATATTAGATATTGTTGTTATACTACCAACTGAATCTTTTCCGCCAACTTGTATTGTATGAAAACTAAATGTTTTTCACTTGTTGTAGACACGATGATATCAAAAATTCCTATGCGGGAGAGTTGTGTTTGATAAGTTGATACCATTAATAGTTGCCTCATTGATCAAAAGTTATATGGAATATGCTTATATTGTTAACTTTTATTTTATCGACATGAGATTGAAATGTGATTTATAGATGGAGACATTGACATGTATTTTCTATGTGTGTTCCACATCATTACCAATCGCGCGTTCTAGATTCATTGCAAATTTGTCATAGATAACAGTTAAAAGTATATTGCCATGGGTAAAATAGCAATAGGTATGTCAAAGATGCTATGATTTCAAGTGAAGTTTCACAATGGGTAAAATAGCAAACGCAGGTGATTTAAAGTTACGGTTAAATAAAGAAATGAAATTGCATTGCAGCCTACAACTTAATTTTCGTTTTGATGGGTGGAAAACACAATTAATCGTTTTTAGCTTTGCGAAACACTCGATACGCATTACTTGTGTTCTTCAAATACAATTATCACATAACTAAACACTTTCTTTTTAAGAGAGCACTTGGAAAAAGTTCCAAACACCGTATAATTATTTCCCAATGAACTCAGAGAACATTAGCTAAAGATTTGAGAAAGACGTGAAAAAATATGTATTATAAGAAAATGATTAGGAAACTTAATTCACATAACTAATATTGTGTCAAAACAATTCAATGTTTGGCAAGTAGATTATATAATTTCTCACTCATTAGATTTACCTTTCATTTTGGCACATGTTATCATCTCTTTTTCAAACACAATTTTTGACACAACGTCAATCAATACTCTATATTATATTTTAAAGTTTTGTTATAGCCTCTTAAATTATATTCCTACACACATAATAAAATACTCCGTAGTATATTTTTTCTCCATTTATTATCTCTCTGCATCTAAATCTTCTATTCTGACACTTGTCAGGATTCTGTGAGTAAGAATATAAATACAAACATATAATAGGAGGATTTGAAAATGATAATGGGCTTAAAAAGTGACCTAATACATAAATAACTTATATAATTGTTAATTATACAAATTATTTATGCATTAAATTTAACTGTACAAGTTATTTATAGATATGGTAAAATGTCCTTTAGTACATCTCTGTATCAAAGCTCGCTCCTACAGTATATGATTTCTCTATATTATATGACGTTGTCATTTGTCAATAAAGTGTACACACTAACGTGATACAACTTTTTATGAGTAAACATACAAACCAGAGAATTGGCATGAAGGAAACAGGGGGCCAAAAAGTTGGTAGTTTTGGACTTTAAGTTACTCCGTACTACTAAATCTTATGATAATTGAAAACCAAATTAATAGTTTAATACTACACCAAACAATTATGGCCGAAAGGTTTAGGATCAAAATAGACCAATTATACTCCTTACACGCATATTGTAACACTAAGAATATAAATAAATTTGTGAGTAAATTGCATAAATTGACAAATTTGTGAGTAAATTGCATAAATCGACCATAAGGTTTGGTAAAATTGCAGGTTTTGTCATAAATAGCTTGAAAGTGCATAGATCATCTATTTTTAAAAAGGAAATGATTTGGACACCCATACTTTTGATTGGGACACTCAATTGTATAAGCAATTAAGCACACTATAAATATTGTACAAGTATATATTGCACACAATAGAGTGTCACAATAAAAAATATGAGTGTTCAAATCATTGCCCTTTTAAAATCTTTCTGCAAAATTTGATCCTTTTTTAAACTTTTTTTGATCCCAAAGGTTTGGTCAAATTGTAGGTTTCGTCCTAAATAGAAACCAAAATTTGCAAAAAAATTTTAAAAAAGGGACGATCTCTGCATTTCAAACTATTTAAGGCGAAACCTTCAACTTGGCCAAACCTTAAGGACAATTTATGAAATTTACTCTAAATTTGTCTACTACGTAGTATGTGATAAGAATGATTCACACGTGAACCATGTGAACAAACAACGTGTCTATTATTCACTTACTGTCTTTCTAAAGACAAACTTTTACGATTTATATCACTTACGTAGTATTTCACACACAATAATTTGAAAATGTCTTTAACCACACTTAAACATATACAGTAAGATTTTGGTTGATAAGCTGCACAGTTACAGCTAAGTTAACATGGCTTAAAATATGTAATCTCTAACATCTCGTAAATAGACTTTCAAAGCATCAATATAATGAATCTTAAAGTTACATCACACCAAACAATGATTGACTAAAATATTTGAATAAAACTTGTTCGCTTCTTCTCCTTTCTTACTTAGGATTATTAATTAACTGAAACTTTTATCACATAGTTAACAATTTAGTAATCTAATCATCACACTTTGTTGAAGAAAAAATATGTGGGTTGTTGAGAAAACAAAGTAGCAACAAACTGAAATTTTAATTGAATAATGATGATTTCTCATGACAATGACATTACTTTTTTATTTGTATGTATTTTGCAATCAATGGGTGAATTTGTTGAAAATGAAGATGCACCGAAAATATGTTTAAAGTTGGAATAAATAGGAGGACTCAAACAGTTGTGATCAATGATATAATCTCATCTATTGCTTTATTTTAATTTTCTTAATCTGTCATTTTTGGTTTCCAAATAAATAATACACCAAACTTGAATTTATAAAGAAAGTTAATGATTGATTGCGACTATTTTCGAACCATTTAACTTGTTGTATATATATTAAGGCATTTGTGTAATGCGGCGGTGACCAAAAAGTGGGTTAAGTTTTCGCCTATTTCATTTTATCAAAGAAAACTTAACTTTTAGACAAAAATACACCGTTGGTCTATAAACTTTTCACGAAACATCACAGGGCACCTTAACTTTTTTTTTTTAGTCGCCATGTGTTCAAACAGTGAGATTTTGAGGCTGAATGCGCCCCTCCACCATTATTTGCTGTTTTGTTTTGTTTTTAGTGAATGGCATAATGGTCATTTTATATGTTTGAATTATTACTCATCTAAATCTCCTCCTCTACTCTTTTTTTTTCACTTGAACCTAAAATGTCCAGAGAGTTTGCAAGTGAAAGGGGCTGACAGTGAGGTGGTTGGGTGCAAGAGCGCATGCTTGACCAAAATTATGTGTTATACACTAATAGTGTGTTAGTATTAGTTAGAGGTATGTAGCTATTTAATGAGGGCTACATGCCTTAAATTTTGGTCTGATGGCACACATGCATTTATATAATGATCCAACTAGTTGTTTATATATGCATGTAATCATTATACCTAAACTTCAAATTCATGATACACTAGATCAACATTTGATGGTGTGTTTCGTTTGATTACAGATTATCAACAATGGAAAGTTAAGAAGTATAAAACATCGAGTGGTGACCAGTACACACGAAACTAGAATAAGCATTGCAACTTTTGTGAACCCGTCTCCTGATTGCATTATTGAACCAGCGAAGGTTTTAGTTAATGAATTGGAACCATCACGATATACAGCTAGTCAATACAAAGAGTATGTTAAGAGCAGCAAGGCATATGGCGACTACACAGTTGCAATACAGAATGCGTTGCATTCAGAAAGTTGATCAATGTGTATGATCAAAGTATATGTACTGTCATGCTACTAATTGCTAAGCCTTAATGTCTAACAATCTTTTTTCTCTAATGAATTACATTGCTCACGTACATAATTTTTATTCTACAATATCAAAATTATCATCTATTTAAACGTATAGGACGACAAAAGAGCTACTTGTATTGATTCTGAAACGTACAATATCAAAATATATAATTAACTTGATATATATTTCAATCTTAATAGTCTTTCTACGGCTGTTTAATGACCTAAAAGTTGTACAGCAAAATATCATTGTCTTGATTCGTGGACAAAATATTCGATTCTAAACACAAGTAGCTCTTTTGTTGGTCTATATGTAGATAACTTTTCTCGGAATCACTAAGGTCTCAGTATCCTGAATTTTATGCGATATGATCAAGGGAATCTCAATTCTCAAAGCAAGCATAGTTTTGGCACTTTATGCTAAAAGAAAAAATTGTTGAATCCTTGCCAGTTAAATGATTTTGATCGCTGACACTGTGCCACTTATTCCATGCAGGTTCTCCGAACTTTTATTTATGAGAATGTTAGATGAAGGAGGATACAATATTTAGTGAGAATGTGCTTGATAGGAGTAGATTAGTATAAGCTAGCTAATAAGCTGTGGAGTTGGTTAAGCCTTATGGCACGTGAGGCGCAGGTGTGTTATTACACACGTGAGGTGCACGTGATTGTTACTCCTCTGGCCTAACCAACTTTCCCGCCCCTTTCTGTTTTAAATACTTGTAACTCCTATTCAATTGGTAGGTTTGATCAATACAATTTCCTCTCTAGAATCTCTCTCTCAATTATAACAAATTATCATAAATCCACCATTGATAATACTCTGAGCTTTCGTTGATCTTTTCTTATTTCCTGATTAACCAAGTTCTTTGTAAAACACAACTATCGATCTTGAGTGATCCTATTTGTGTCTATTAATTGGTATCAGAGCCCTTTCCTGGTGAGGTCTCAGTTGTAACAAATTCCGTTAGTTTCCCGCCAAAATCAAGAATCAAGATTCCGGCAAGAAATTCCGGTGAATGATCAATTCAAGAAACAGAGTATTACACCGATACTCTGTTTAGTTAGTCTGTGTTATCCGTCAGAAAAATGACCAAACGTGTCAAGTATACATCGCGACCTCAAGAACAGCGTCGGAGGCTTAAATCCTCTGTTTTTGGATTAAGGGTCAGTTTGAGGTTTGGCCAAGAACGGGTAAAGATTGTATCAAGTTGTTAAGTGTTGTTCAACAGAAGATGAAGGAATAGTAACTAACTAACAAGATTCAATCAACATCAAAATAGCACTAGACATGGCACCAACAACAAGAACAATTGGTACCAGTAATGGTGAAGGTAGTCTTGATGATAGTACCAGAAGGTATATTGATGAATCAATGGCTGGGTTAAGGCAAGCAATGGAACAGATGCTGGCTCAGTCTATGGATCAAATGATGAATCAATTCAGACAAAGTCAAAGTCAACTAGCTAATGGAGGGGTCCACAGGGTACAAACTCAGAAAAATAATAGGCAGAATAGCCAGTTTAGTAGGATGACGAAATTTGAGTTTCCAAGATTCTCTGGGGATGATGTGAGAGGTTGGATGTTCAGGTGTGAACAGTTTTTTGCCATTGACAACATTCCAGATGAACAAAAGGTAAAACTCATTTCTGTGCACTTATTTGACAAAGCATTGATATGGCATAGACAAGACATTAGGTTGCATGGTGAATTGGTGTTGTGGAATGTGTATAGAGATGGTATAATTCAGAGATTTGGTACAGTATTTGATGATCCAATGTCTGAATTGAAAAATGTGGAATATGAAACTAATGCTAAAGACTATCAAGATGTGTTTGACACTTTGTTGAGTAGGGTTGACATAAGTGAAACTCATGCAATTAGTTTCTATCTTGGTGGTTTGCCTACTGAATTGGAAATGGGAGTTAGGATGCATAAACCAAACACTTTGTCTGATGCATATTCTCTAACAAATTATCAAGAAGCTACTCTGAATGCTGTTAAGAAAAAGAATAGGGTGCAAACAAATTTCAGTCAAGGAAGTGGTAGATTTGGATTCAATCAAGGTGTGGGTCAAAATTCTGCTAAACCTTTATTGCCTTTACCAAATACTACCAGAAGTTGGAACAATAGGTCAAGTAATGTGCAGCCTAGGAAACAATTAACACAAAAGGAATATGAGGAAAAAAGGGCCAAGAATTTGTGTTTTTATTGTGATAAAAAGTTTGTTCCAAGCCATAAATGTGAGGGTCAGTTGCTCAGTTTGATTGTGTTGCCTGAAAGTGAGGAGATGGATGAAGAATTTGAAGATGCAAAAGATGATTTGGAGATGGCACAATGTGAAGAAATTGAGCCTCAAATTTCATTGAATGCATTAAATGGGGTGAGTTCTTATCAGACTCTGAGAGTAGTTGGAATATTTGGCAATAAGCATGAATTGCATATTCTGGTTGATTCTGGCTCTACTCATAATTGTTTAGATATCAATGTGGCAAAGAGATTGGGCTGCAATATAAGAAAAACTTGTCCATTATAGTGGTAGGAAATTGCTCAGTGTAAGTGAATGCAAAGGTTTTACATGGAAATTAAAGGGGCAAACATTTGTGTCTGATGTGATGTTGTTGCCTCTTGGTGGTTGTGATATGGTTTTGGGAATTCAATGGCTTTCAACGCTTGGACAGATAATGTGTGATTTTAAAGAGTTAAAGATGCAGTTTGTGTCTAAGGGTAACAAATTTGCATTAAGAGGTACTTCCAAAGCTACAGTCCAATGGATGAAAGGACTGAAGCAATTACAAAGGTTGGAAGGTGCACCACAAGTAGGCAATTCTATGTTGTGTGTGTATCCAAACACTGGAATTGAACTCAGATCCATGGAAACACATGATGGAATAGAGAAAGTGCAACCTGAATTGGCACAAGTACTTGACAAGTATGCTGATGTCTTTGAGGTACCAAAAGAATTGCCACCAAAAAGAGTCTTTGATCACAGAATACCACTTCTTCCAAACACCCAACCAATTAACACCAGACCTTATAGGCATCCACCTGTGCAAAAGGATGCCATAGAAGCCATGGTTAAAGAGCTGCTTGAAGCAGGAGTAATTAAACAAAGTCAAAGTCCATTTGCTTCACCCATTGTGATGGTTAAAAAGAAAGACAATAGTTGGAGGATGTGTGTTGATTATAGGAAGCTGAACAAGAACACAGTCAAAGACAAGTTTCCTATTCCAGTAATTGATGAGCTAATTGATGAGTTACATGGTGCTGCAGTGTTTTCTAAGTTGGATCTCAGATCAGGTTATCACCAAATTAGAATGTGTGAAGATGACATCTCCAAGACTGCTTTTAAGACTCATGAGGGGCACCATGAGTTCATTGTGATGCCTTTTGGATTGACTAATGCACCTTCTACATTCCAAGCATTGATGAATGATGTGTTCAAAGCTTTCCTGAGGAAGTTTACATTGGTATTCTTTGATGACATTTTAGTTTACTCTAAGAACATTGATGATCATGTGGAGCATTTGACTGTGATACTTGACACCATGAGACAACACAAGTTGTATGCAAAGAAGTCTAAGTGTGTGTTTGGTACAGATCATGTAGAGTATTTGGGACACGTGTTATATGTCGAAGGGGTAGCAACTAATCCAAATAAGATAAAAGCAATGCAAAATTGGCCAGTACCTACCAATCTTAAGCAGCTAAGAGGATTTCTTGGTCTTATTGGCTATTATAGGAAATTCATTAAAGATTTTGCTATAATTAGTAGACCATTGACTCAGCTATTGAAGAAGAATGCTTTTAAGTGGTCTGAGGAAGCTTTGACAGCCTTTGAAACTTTAAAGAAAGCTATGGTTGAGGCTCCAGTTTTAGCTCTTCCCAACTTTGAACAGGCCTTTGAAGTTGAAACAGATGCATCAGGAAGTGGAATTGGAGCAGTGTTGCAACAAAATGGTCATCCTATTGCTTATCTAAGTAAGAGTTTAGCACCAAAACACCAAACACTTTCAACTTATGAAAAGGAGTTTCTAGCTGTCATGTTGGCTTTGGAGAAGTGGAGAGGTTATCTGTTGGATAGACACTTTGTCATTAAAACAAATCATTATAGTTTGAAATACCTGCTAGACCAAAGGATCAGCATCCCTGCATAAATGAAGTGGCTTCCAAAATTAATGGGCTTTGATTATGAAGTCAAGTACACTAAGAGAGTGGATAATGTAGCTGCTGATGCATTGTCTAGAATACAAGAACATGGAGTGTTGATGCAGACAAAAGTGGCTACTATGACCACTGAGTTAACCACAAGAATTATTGCTAGTTGGGATGCTGATGTGAAACTAAAAGCCATAATTGAGGACTTGCATGCTGGAAAAACAAGTAAAAAGCATTATGTTTGGTCTCATGGCCAATTACTGAGGAAAAACAAGTTAGTTGCTGGTCAAAATAAGGAGTTGAGAGGAGCTTTGTTTGCTCACTTTCATGGAGGGTCTGTAGGAGGACATTCAGGGGTTAAAGTTACTACTCACAAGATATGTTCAGTGTTGTATTGGAAAGGATTGAGGAAAGAGGTCAAACAGTTTGTGAAAGAATGCATTACTTGTCAAAGATGTAAACCAGATCTAGCAGCCTATCTTGGTCTTTTACAACCTCTGCCTATTCCTCAAAGAATCTGGGAGAGCATCTCTATGGACTTTATTGAGGGTCTACCAAGTTCTAATGGAAAAAAATGTGATATTTGTAGTGGTTGACAGGCTTACAAAGTATGCTCATTTTATGGCCTTAGCTCATCCTTTTACATCAGCTCAAGTTGCATAAGTATTCTTGGACACAGTTTACAAGCTACATGGGCTACCTGTTACCATTGTGTCAGATAGGGACAATGTATTTTTAAATAGCTTTTGGAAGGAATTGTTCAAACTTTTGCAAGTTAAATTTCTCATGTCAACCTCATACCATCCACAAACTGATGGACAATCAGAAGTGGTTAATAGATGCCTTGAATGTTACTTGAGGTATATGACAGGAGAAAGGCCAAAAGAGTGGGCAAAGTGGTTACCATTGGCAGAGTTGTGGTATAATTCCAATTTCCATACTTCTATTTTGACCACACCTTTTGAGGCAGTATATGGTCAAGCATCACCAGTTCATGTGCCATACATTGGGGGTTTGAGCAAAGTTGATGCAGTGGACAGGACATTGGCAGCAAGAGAACAAGCCATTCAACTGCTTAAATTTCATTTAGAAAGGGCACAAAACAGAATGAAGCAATAATCAGACAAAGGAAGAAGTGATAGAGTGCTTCAAGAAGGTGATATGGTATTTCTGAAATTGCAACCTCACAGGCAAGTTTCCATCAGGCAATGGAGACAAAACAAATTCTCACCAAAGTATTTTGGGCCCTTTAAAATCATTGAGAAGGTAGGACAAGTGGCATACAAGCTTGAGTTGCCTGCTCATAGCCAAATCCATAATGTTTTTCATGTATCCCAGCTCAAACCTTGTAAAGGAGAACCTCAACCATCATAAGTATTTGACCTGCCTAGTTGCAACTAAGAGGGATTGATAGCAGCATAACCAATGGTAATTCTGGATAGGAAGATGGTTAAAAAGAGGAATGTTGCTGTGGTTTATGGGTTGGTTCAGTGGACTAATGGAACACCTGAGGATGCCACTTAGGAAAACTTGGAAGAACTTTATGCTAAATTTCCAGCTTTTGATTCACATTCTTGAGGTCAAGAATATTTTGAAGAAGGGAGGATTGATAGGAGTAGATTAGTATAAGCTAGCTAATAAGTTGTGGAGTTGGTTAAGCCTTATGGCACGTGAGACGCAGGTGTGTTATTACACACGTGAGGTGCACGTGATTGTTACTCCTCTGCCCTAACCAACTTTCCCGCCCATTTCTGTTTTAAATACTTGTAACTCCTATTCAATTGGTAGCTTTGATCAATACAATTTCCTCTCTAGAATCTCTCTCTCAATTATAACAAATTATCATAAATCCACCATTGATAATACTCTGAGCTTTCGTTGATCTTTTCTTATTTCCTGATTAACCAAGTTCTTTGTAAAACACAACTATCGATCTTGAGTGATCCTATTTGTGTCTATCAGTGCTTTTACAACTAGCTCATCTGGTGGTCGTTAGTCGTAGAAGAAAAAGTATATATCTTAAAAACTCTCTAGACATTTTAGGTTCAAGTGGAAGAAGGAGAGTAGAGGAGGAGATTTAGATGAGTAATAATCCAAATATATAAAATGACCGTTATGCCCTTCACTAAAAACAAACCAAAACAGCAAATAATGGTGGAGGGACGCATTCAGCCTCAAATTCTCACAGTTTGGACGCATGGCGACTAAAAAAATTAAGGTGTCATGTGATGTTTCGTGAAAAGTTTAAGAACCAACGGTGTATTTTTGTCTAACTTTTACGAATACTTTTTCTCAGCATTCTTTTTCTATGAATGTTATCAATAAATAATTAAATGCTTTAGGAATTTACATCCCCATTTCAAAAAACCATAATAAAATTTTGTTCCACGATTTTCTAGCAATTCCTACAAATAAGCTCTAGAATCCATTTTTTTAGATAAAAGACATTTTGGTGACAAGATGTTCAAAAAAATATTATGATTATTACTGAAATAATGGAAACTATAGTTTTTGAATAATCAATCATGCATGTTGATGGAAAATTATAAGTTTTCAAAGTATATGATTATCTCGAAAAATTTAGAAAGAAAAATTAATATCTTATTGGACAATAGCCGAATAATATATACTACGTAATTCAGTAAATAATGATATCTTGAATTCTTACGAAAAACATTGGGTTTTAATGTAGCACAGTTGAATTGAAAAAATAGTTTTCGTGCAATTTTGATTAGTAAGATAATTCATTATTATTCATATATCAAACTTTTGTCGTTGTTATGTACATTTTCAGGCTCCAAAAATATATTGATATGTAATTTCAAAGCTCTCAGAATAATTATAAACAAACTATTGCAAACACCGTTTATCAAGTATCAACATTCACCATGCAAAGATTGCAAGGCATGACAAAGTAAAGAGTCCGAGTTGTTGGGATATGAAGATCAAAGTACTGCTGGAAAGATCAAAGTACTACTATGTCAAAATACTGCTCAAAAGTCAACGTGCTGATCAAAGTCAAAGTACTGTTAGTTATTGAAAATTATTCAAAGTACTTCTAAGAACAAGGACTAATGTGCAATATTGTTTAAGGATTATTATGTAATATTGTATGAACATTCTAGAATTAGTTAGGGATAGTTTACTTGTCGTTCAAGTAATTATTGTAAACCGACTTAAGGTTTTTCTTATGCCTATAAAAGGAGCCTTAGGATAGTATTAGACGTATGAGTTTTAGAGTTTCACAATACGATTTCTAGAAAATGATTTTAGTGAAGTTAGGGATTGTTAGTGAATCTGTATTTAGAGAAGCAATTTCAAGAGTTGGTTTTAATATAAACAAAGTTCTTCTTAGCTTTGTGTTAGTAGATTCCGCATACTTTACAAAGTAATATCATTGTTTCAATATTAATTATTTTGAGTTATTCAAGATTATTAAAACCTTATAAGCTACAAAGTAGTTTGGTCAGAGTATATCGATCCAAAACTAGTAAAATCGAGTCTTGTCTATATTGGAATAGTATGACATGAATTATTTTTCATACTTTTTTAACTGAGGTGTGCTACACCCACCTACATTTTACAAAATTTTTCCCACACGCTGACGTGGCGGAGTGTTGATTGGTTGGTTTTCTGTGCCCACAGAAAACCAACCAATCAACACTCCGCCACGTCAGCGTGTGGGAAAAATTTTGTAAAGTGTAGGTGGATCTAGTATTTTTCTTTTTAACTTGGCTTAAAAAGTTGGTAAGCAATAATGGTTTTGACTTGAGCATCACTTTAACATATATATATATATATATATATATATATATATATATATATATATATATATATATATATATATATATATATATTAATGGGTTTATTTCATTAAGAGTAAATTACATAAATGGTCCCTAGCTTGACGAAAATTGCATTTACCATCTTTGAGAGTTTAAAGTTGCACTCTTGATCCTTATTTTTGCAAAGAATAACACTCACAGTCCTACTCATGTGCAAGTCATATGAGTGCATTATAGTCATTTTTACTCATTTCTTCTTCAACCTCCAATTTTTTTGACTTTTTAATCTCTTTCTATTCAATTTAATAAATGTTGAAAAACAATTAAAATAAAAGGTAACACCCCCAAAATTTGGTACAGCGAAAGTCTTAATCAAAGTTTTGGGGTGCTACTGGGATTGGTACACAACACAAGCATAGGGAAACGGAAACACATCATCCATTAATAAAATGTTCCAACTAAATATTTAAAGTTTACAATTATCCCCAAAAGTACATTAGTAAGCCCAATATAAAACATAACAGGAGGTCCCAACTGTTTATCAAAGTGACAATTGATCCTTCAACCATGCCCATTTGCCAAGCCTCCGAACAAGTATTAACTCCATAATGTCATCACTAAATACCTAAGAAAACATGCTAAAAGGTCAGCTAACGCTGGTGAGTTCATAGGTTTAAGCAGTATGTAACAGTGGACCAAGTGAGTGATTTGCTACATTGGAAAGTTAAATATAGATCACGTAGTCCACATAACATCAACAAGCACAAGTAATCCAGTATCAATATGATAGAGCACAATAGCCCTTTCTCATATTGACAGTCACAGTAGGGCTATGAAACTCACCTCAGTCCAGCAATGCAATAACACAACAATATCAGGAGTATGATAGCACACTAAACCAAATAGTAGTAAGTCACAACAGCTCAAGGGTAGTTTAGCACAATAGCAACTATGACAGCACGGCACAACGAACTCGACACAACCTAATAATATAAAACTTGTCTTAACATATATCCCAAAAGTGTAAAAGTTTCCAAAAGTTAACTATTCCTATTCCTAAAATCATCCAATTCCATTTCCAAAATAATCAAGTTCCGCCCCAAAAATAGTCTTGTTTTATTCATTTTATATGTGTTTGGTATCATCATTCGTGTAATGGAAAGGGACACTGACTCAAGAGTACACATGCCAAAACAAGTGACGATAACGGGATCGTCGCGGAAAAAATGACAAAATCAGGGTGTGACGACGGAAATGACTCACAAGTATCACACATAAATAACACACAAAGTAACTGAAAGGATTGGTAGTCGTCGGTTATAATCCCGTTAAGTTTCACATAACATACATGTTATATACATAAAAAGTCGTAATGACTTATTCGTTCGTTGAACGTCCCAAGTCTAGTGACCTTATTAGTTTCCAAACACGTTTAATTAACATTAAATCTTAAATATTACTATTCATTAGACATTCTTTCCATATTGTCCGTTACAGCTCAAATACATTAAATTCATTATGAGTCTAATGTACTGTAGTCGTTTTGTGTCCCAATAGTCTAAAATGTCCAAAATTCAATAATATCTCAAGTCAAAATATAATCTCCAAGTTCCGGTGTTGCAAAAATTTCCAAGTATACCGACTACCAATCAATAATCCAAAACAAATAAATAAGCCAACATGTCCAAGTTATAATCTACCGGTCACATGTCTCGAAAATTCCAACAACCCTCGTGTGTCTATTTTTAACCCAAGTCAATACGTATATATTTTATTAAAGTCATTTTGTTATTAAATAGGTTTAATAGCAATTTGCTTGTAAAAATTAACTTAGGGCCCGTTTGGTTTGTAGATGGGTTTAGGATTTGGATTTTGATTTTAATTTAGATTTGGATTTAGGTTTGGATTTGATTTAAATATTATTTGATATATAAATACATATATGATTTATAAATGAAGTTTGTTCTTATCAAATCAAAAACTAAAAAGCATTAAATATGAATGAGTGGTGGAGGAGAAAAAATGGCCCACGCATTATGAAAAAGGACATGAAATCCTGGTAATATGTGTGTAAACCAGGACATATGCCTTGGATTAGTGGATAGCAAATATTCATCCTTCATTGCCAATATGAGGGCCCACCTCAAGTTACCAAACAACATAAATTTACCATCACAGTTAAACATCACTCCAAATCCTGGCAACCAAACTGGCCCTTAATACGCTTATTTCAGTTTTCTTTTTCACTTGTCCAATTGAGTCAAAATAAAATGTTAAGTCACACGGGTCGTTCTCTATTTCGAGTCACAGTCACCCAAATACCACTCTTGAGTCAAATGTCAATAACTAAATGAATTAGTCCATAACAATCAATAGTCCAAGAAATCCATAACTTAAGTCCAATTTTAGGCAAACAAGTCTCCTCGAGACCACGAGGTCTCGACAAATCCTTGTCGCAGCCAAAACATCACCAAGTAACAAATTTCAAGTTCAATTTCATATCATTATATCACCACTATATTCCTCGGCCGATTCTAAACCTACGGCTCAAATTGACCATGATGCCCAATTCCAACGCAACTAACCAACCAAAAATAACTTACTACGCCGAGGCAATATAGCCTCAGCTTCAACTCGTGTCACCAAGAGACAATTCGAACGGATCCTACTATGTCTACAGCCAAACAACTTTGACTCCATAACAAATCGGACCAAAATAATACCTCTCAAACTGTAACAAATCCAAATCCAATACATACCAAATGGAATCTTAAAAAAATAACCAAATGGACACCCCTTGTGGGTTCGGCCTCTATCACAAACCCGAACCAAAATAAGGAAAAACAACTACCAAGTCCAAAATAAGGAAAAACAACTACCAAATAAGTGGATAAGCTCAAATAAGCTCGGACAAGAGCTTATTACTCACGTTACCCAAGTCCAAACCCAACAAGCTATTCTCACTCATTTTATTATTAAATCGGTTTACCAAAACCATTATGTACCCATAATCGTGTGTGAATCACCGTTTTACCAAAACCTTAAACGATTTCTCGCTTACTCACTTACCATAACTCAAAGGCGGCGGTGCTGGCGCATGATTTCTGGTTATCGAGCGCGTGGTTTTTTAGGACGACCCAAAACAGTGAGAGTGAGGTCGGAGTGGAGGTGTTTGATGGTGGTGACTGCGGTGTAAGGTGGTGGCGGTGTAAACTGCAACGAAAATAACCGGTTTATTCTTATACTCATGTGATCTAACCGGATCTAGGTAGGGTAGTGTTGGTTGTGGTGTTTTGTAGTGGTGGCTTGGTGATGATGGTGGTGGCCGTGTATCTGTGACGCCTGGGATAAAGGAGCAAGGAGGTGTGTATGTGTGATTAGGGTTTGCAGGGGAAACCCTATCTTATTAGCTTATATACCCCCTTAGGTACCAAACTCGCCAAGTTAAAACACAAGGGAATGCGGTAAAATTTTAACACAGGGACCATGAGTGTAACATTGCCAATCTTCTCACAAAATGATACCCGGGCTCGTTTGGTGTAGTAAAAGTACTCATGGGACGTTTTAAGTTGCGCCAATATTTTTAAATTCATTTTTCCGTTAAAAATGACTGTAAATACGTCTATATTTGTTTAACGCGTCAAAAATCAATATCTCTCGTATTATTAGGTTCGGTTGTGCCGATTCGCGTTGTGCTTAAACTCAAGTTCTACGGGGAAAATACACATATTAAATAATAGTATTCCACATTCAAGCCCCGTATAATCTTAAAGTGTTCTCTAGTTCTCTGTTATTATGTTTAACCATAGCTTAGTGTTTAATTAAGACCGTGTTGTCATAAAACATGTGTATAATACATTTCAAAAACCTTCTAGTTTAATTCAAAACCAATATTTACAGTTAATATCAAATGCCCTCACGAATACACAACATGAAACAAAACCTACTCAAAACCTTTAAGCCAAATTTGATTTGTTAACATTTTCGTACCAAGTACTTTACACCAATTAATAATTTAATATATTATTTCAACGTTTTTTCTTCAATCACATGTCATGACCCTTTGATTATGTGAAAAAAATAATAATAATCCTTTGACTCAAATACTTATTGTAGGGTTTTGGTGGTAATCCGCACGGCTATAAAACATGCCCAAAAAAAAAAAAAAAAAAAAAAAAAAAAAAAAAAACACACACACACACAAAGTCGTGCAGACCAAAACTCTAATAGTCAGATCTTCTAAACAGTGATATAACCTAATCTAACACAAAAGAAGGATGTTTAGGATTACTTACTTGTTCTTCCCGCCGCCTTTCTTTACTTGCACGAACACCTTCTTCGTCTTCTTGATGCTACACGATCACTCTTAGAGTTTCTTATCACTTCTCGGACAGCATCAGGTATCCACCAGTACTGCACGTATAGAACTAGGGCTATGAATCTATGCAAGTTAGGTAAGCACGAAACAGGGTAAAACCCTTGATCGACTAGGAATCGACCTATGGATACTGTGCTATCGAATTAGGGTTTAGGAAACTGATATAATTCTTTTTATAGTATAGTGTTTGTTTTACCGAAGAAATGCTTAGGAAAGTATTTCCCCGGGTCGTGTCCCAGCGAAGGTGTGAAGGATGAATGGAATTTCAAATTCCCGATTCGTGAAACGTGTCGTGAAAGTGGTAAAAAGTGATTTGAATGAGATTATACTAATGAAATAGTAAATGAAGCACAAATAATCAACTAAACACGTAATTCAAGTAATTCAACTAGAAATGAAACGTAAAATCGAAAACGTAAGCTAAAACGAAAAATAAACGTTAACGTACGAAATAAAACGCGAATTTTAAGCTACGCTACTCCTACGGACTTGGAAATAATTTTGAAAAGTTAAAAATGATAAAAGAAAATTTTGAGAAAAAGAAAAATAATTTTTTGACTTTTTATTTATTTTTTATGAATTAAAAACTAATTTTACTAATTAAAAATTGAAAGAAAATGTAAATAAATTGAGAAAAATGCAAAATAAATTTCTAAAATTCTAAATAACTAAAAATAATTTTCTAATATTTTTTTGGATTTTTCTGGGGTTTTTCTGATTTTTTTGGATTTTTTAGTAACTAAAAAGTAATTAAAAATGAAAATTAAATAGGAAAAATAGCAAATTAACTCAGAAAAATATGAAAATTTCAGAGAAAATCTAAAATAATATTTTGAAACTAGGAAAAATATAAAATTTGAAAAATAAGCACTAGAAGTGCTTAATGGGCAAAAACAACTTATTCAAAGTGCTTATTAATAAGCAATGTTTGACCAATTGAGCTGAAACTTTTGACAAATGACTTTTAAACTCTAAAGAACTTATAAGAACAGATCTCAGGCCAATAGTTACTCAGAAACACAAGATGGAGCACAAACAGTTACTAATAAGCTTATGGAAATAAGCAATAAGTACCAACAAATAAGTAGCAAGCAAAATATCAACTAAATCAGCAACTTAAGGTGCAAATGAACTTAAATGAACCAATTAACTCAGAGTATGATCAAAATATAGCACTTGCAGCCCTTGTTATGAAAACAGATTATTAGTTCCAATGGCTCAACTTGAGAAGCCAAATAAGCTGAGCATATAAGCTGAGAAAAGCAAACTTGTGGGTTCAATATACTTACTAACCAGATGAGATACAAAATCCACCAACAAAATTGAATCCTAATCCACTTTGATAGCCTAAAAATACCTTGGAAATTTTCTTAAAATCTGATGAGCAGGGGAGAGAACAGCCCAAACAATCAACTTCAAAGAACTTTTCAGATAAGCAAATGAGTTTCAAAATTGAAATTTCTTTTTGAAAAGTAATCCCTGAGTACTGAGCTTTTCAAAACAACTTTCCACAAGTATTTCAAACAATTTTTGAATGCTACACAGTCCCACAAAGTTTGGATCAAAAACTGAGTATCAAACTATTTTTGACTTTTTGATTTGAAAGAGATTTTGACTAAACTGAAATTTGACTACTAATTATGCACTGTAGATGTTATACTAAGCCAATGATTGATTGAATTAAGCTAAATTACTTACTTATGCAACTAATTTATGTGTTTTATACCTATATAACTAAATTGATATGTAACTACTTGTGATTTTGAATTTTGATGATATGTTACTGAATTTTATGCTTGTTTTAGCCTATATGCAACTAATATGAGCTATCTAAAGTATAATTAACCTCTGTCTCAATCTTAATACCACCAAACAATTCTAAACCAAACACCCTTATGTCAACTGTCTAAACCCAAATTCCACCACAGAACTGATCCAACTCAATTCAATCCAACTTAAATGATCACAAAATTATCCAAACACTCAAATGAAACAGTGAAACAGATCTTAGATGCTCTATCAATCCAAAACACCAACAACTCAGAATCACAGATATGAAATGAATGAAACAGTATCACAAACAACAACTATAATGATGATTTTAAATGACAAATAAGCTATTACTCAACTACTTAATGATGCAATAAATCAGAAACAAGCTACTACTCACAGATCTAAACTACTAATACTCTACTGATGCACAAAGGAATTAAAAACGGGAAACTTACAAACCAATACCCCCTCAGCCAAACAGAGGGGGTTTCACTATGCTTGTCTGTCTTTTGACAGGCCAATTAGACTCCTTATTGGCTGCCTTACTCCAATATAAGCTGGCTTATTCTCAATAAGCTGAAACAGTTGACCACTTTGACTTTTTTGTTTATTTAAAAACTTTGATGAAACAGTAAATCTTTGCTTATAATAGATGATAAAAACAGATAATAACTATATAAAACTTGATTTGAACCAATAAAAACTAGTATGATTATATATTTTTGTGTATATATATATATATATATATATATATATATATATATATATATATATATATATATATATATATATATTTTATTATTATTTGATAAACAAAAACTGAATTTGAAAGTAACTTGACTAATATTAATTCAAAACTAAAAAGCAGTAATAATAAGCAATAATAATAAGATTGAAGAGACAATAAGCTGAGATTTCAAACAAACTTGGATTCTATTAATAGCAATGAAAAGAGTACAAAATATTTGAAAATTGAAAATTACAATAAAGCTTTTAAGACAGAAAACTAAAATTATAACAAAACCTACACACTTCTAATGAAGGAGGGGGGGGGGGGGGGGGGGGGGCTTTATATAGATGCTGAGGAGGGAGATTGGTGAAGCTTCTAGGCTGCCATGTCACTGATCCTCGTGATGTTGTGCTTCTTTGAGTCCATTTCAAACCGTATGATCACCCTTGGTGCCCAAGTTTTAATTTCAGCCTTTGGATAGAATGATTGATTTGATTGATCCTCTGCATATGCTGTGATTGGTCCACGTGTGACATTCCCTGACCCTTACTGACACCTTCTAGAACCTTAATCATGAGGTAATTGATTTGATACGAGGTAATTTTGGGTGAAAGGGTGATTTAGGGTTCGGTGAATAGTAACTTATCTCGGTTGTGGTAAGAATTAGGGGGTGGGAAAGGGAATTGGGGGTTTTATTTGTTTAGGGATTGACCGGGTGTGGGTTTTGTTGACTTCGGGTTAGTGGTGGATTGGACCGGGTATAGGTTTAAGGGATTGGGCTTTGGTAATTTTGGGCTGGGTGTAGGACTGGATTTAGTTTTAGGATTTATTAATGGATTTGGTTTTAAGATAAGTGGATCCGGTTATATGTTGATATAAAACAAGGACTATTGTTGTAATTCTCAAAATCTTAAGGACCAAAGCCGTAATTTTTCCAAATTTATTTTCCAAGGGCAAAAATTGACTTTCTCTGATTCTTGGAGGGTTGACTTTGACTTTTCTTCAAAACTTCATTAAAGGACCATATTTGCCAAAATCTGAAACTGCAGGGACTGATGTTGCCAATTTCTCAAAACTTTGTCCAGGGACTTTTCTTGTAACTTTAAGAATCTCTGAGGACTTAAATTGATAATTTGAGCTTTCCATGATCATTTTGCTTCCCCGGCTCCGGCTTTTGACCTTTTTTCCATTCTCGTGCTCGTTTTTGTCGCCTTTGTCTTGTTTTTGTTCATTTTTCACATATCCGTACCTGCACATACACAAATACAAAAACATACGTTCTCTTGGCATTTTTGGTTAGTATTTGGTATTTTTGGTCTGAATTAAGGCCTAAAAAGGATGTGTGATTAATCACTCATCAAAATCCCCCAGACTAAGGTATTGTCGTGCCCTCACGCAATGTCATCACCTCACGCTTAAGAGATAAATAATTTCAAAACCTCTCTTTACTGACGTTGTAAAGTAGCAATGATGTTCAAAAGAGATAGTAAAATCATTTATTCTCAAAAACGCTCCGTTTTCCGATTTTCATGAATAACAACTACTACTACTCTTTTTGCATTTTTCTCATTTATATATGTGACGGTTTGCCTTGACTTTCATTATCAATTCTTATCTGTTGATAATTTTCAGGGTCAACGAGTAGAAACACTTCTCACAGAGAAGAGACCGTACGGATAAAAATCGTCATCCTTGATTTTTCACAAGCTCCCAAACTAAGCGTAAAATCGTGATCATTGTTTATCCAGAAGTTAGATGCTAACACTGCCCACAAAAGTTAATTGTGTATTACCTCTTGTTCCCAGGTCCTAAGTTTTGTATCTCAAGATTTTAATTTGTGAGAAATGAATTGCTTCATATTTTCTCGTTTCGATATTTGTTAGTCCGATAAGAGCACAAAATTTGAACGCTAAGTAGTTTCCAAACTTTCCCTCGAAAACCCCTGCATACAGAAATCGGGTCCACATGAAGGTCTCTGATTTAACATGATTTGTGGAAGTCCCCCTTTTTATTTACGACCGAGACATACCATGTTTGATACCCGAAACGGAAGCTTTTTATTAGGGAAACCTCCGGAGTCGAAGCTTGGCATTTTTGCATAATCATAAGCACTTTAATAATACTTTGGTCCTTAGTCCTTTATTTCTTTTACAATCAACGGTTTATGAGCCGCCAAGATGTAAGAGCTTTATTATGACTTTGGATTTCTATCCGCTGCTTTTTTATAGCTTTGGATTCCTCTGCCTTTTTATTTGACTTTGGACTATTATTATTGATATTCATAATTATATGCCAAACCCCGAGTCCTACGGCCTTTACTAAGATCACAACATCGACTGCGAACCGGCAAGATGCAATAGTCTATTTCACCGTAACACTAGCAGTACCCCTATGTGTACCAAACCCCCATATGCAGAGATTTTGTTGGGAACGAGAAAAAACTAAGTATTGCCCAAACCGTATACCCTTAATTAAACCTAGAGATCTATTATTATTGGTGTGCAAGCTTGTGGGAACAAGGAGGCCACAAGTACCTCTCGTGGGTTTTTTAAATCCCAGTAATGCGATCCGTGTATAGCACGAAACTTCTAAATAAACTGTATCATTCCTCGATCTCCGCAAATTTAAAATCCCAAGTAATGAGATCCGCGGATGCTTAGCCATAATCTTTTGATTATATTGGTTAAGGGAGAAAAGCTAGGGCTCAACACGCCCGGTCAAGTCAAAACATTTATTTCTACTCTCGCCGGTAGGAAAGTCAAAACAAGGTGTCAAAACTTATTATTCATATCATATATATTTTTTTCATTTTTTCCACTTTTTTTTTTTTTTTTTTTTTTTTTTTTTTTTTTTTTTACAATAAAAAGGTGATAAAAATTTTAAATTTTTGGTGGAAAACGGAGTTGCGTAAGTTAACAGCTCAGACGATGGTACAGGTCAAATCGAATCGAAGATTCACCCCCCCAGACTAAAGTGAAACATTGTCCTCAATGTTTAAAGGGTACGGGTAGACTTACGTAAAATCTAAGGCCGTTTATTAAGTATGCCAAGAGATAAACGTTAGTCGATAAGATTTTGGATATAGTGAATTTCCGAAAGAGCAGCGAAGGATGAGACTCAAGTGGAGAGAACGACAAACCACGAGCACGAGAGTCCTCAAACTTCGGGGAAATTCCTGAACATTCATAAACAACCACGAAAAACACGAGTTTGGAAAGGGTCGCCCCCCTCACGTCACGTTATTAAAGAAAATAGAAATAAAGAAAATGAAAATGGATAAGCATGGGGTGCCTCCCACGAAGCACTTGTTTTTGTTCACCGAGTCACATTAGCTTGACTCGATCCCCGAATTTAATCGTCCTTGGGGAAAGTTTGGAGATCCGGGACAACCATGGGTGGTATGTCCCCTCTGAAATAATGTTTAATACGATGACCATTCACCTTAAAGTTGGGACCATTAGGTTGAGAAAGCTCAACGGTTCCATAAGGAAACACTTGGGTAATGGTGAATGGTCCAGACCAACGGGTTTTTAATTTGCCCGAGAAAATCTTTAATCGAGAATTGAAAAGAAGGACTCGGTCACCAACATTGAAGACGCGATCTTTAATTTTAGCATCATGAATCCTCTTAGTCTTCTCTTTGTAGATCAAAGAATTCTCATAGGCCTGATCACGAAGCTCGACTAATTCATTCAATTGAACTTTACGGTGATCAACCGCGGTTTGAAGGTCAAAATTAGCATGTTTCAAGGCCCAGTAGGCCTTGTGCTCAAGTTCAAAGGGCAAATGGCAGGCCTTCCCGTAAACCAGCTTGTATGGAGTGCACCCAATGGGTGTTTTGTAAGCTGTACGGAAGGCCCAAAGTGCATCATCTAATTTATCGGCCCATGAAGCACGATGTTCACCTACGGTCCTTTCTAAAATTCGTTTCAAGCCACGATTGGAGACCTCAACTTGACCACTAGTCTGTGGATGATATGCCGTAGAAAGGCGATGTGTGACACCATATTTGAGCATAACTTTAGCGAATTGGTCATTACAGAAATGGGTCCCACGATCACTTATAATAGCACGAGGTGCACCAAATCGGGCGAAGAGACTTTTAAGAAATTTCACTACAACTCGGGCGTCATTGGTGGGTAGCGCCTTCGCTTCAACCCATTTAGACAAGTAATCGACGGCCACGAGTATATATTTATTACCACGAGAAGACGGGAATGGACCCATGAAATCGATACCCCAGACGTCAAAAATTTCACAGACTTGGATAGCATTTTGAGGCATCTCGTCCTTCTGAGAAATTTTTCCTTGACGCTGGCAAGAATCACATGTTTTAACCAACTCATGGGCATCCCGGTAAATCGTCGGCCAATAGAAGCCGGAATCAAAAACTTTCTTAGCGGTGAAGTTGGCACCA
Source organism: Artemisia argyi (assembly GCA_030686995.1). NCBI lineage: Eukaryota > Viridiplantae > Streptophyta > Magnoliopsida > Asterales > Asteraceae > Artemisia > Artemisia argyi. Next base: position 108,745,310 of record CM060685.1, read on the forward strand.
TGATGTCCCCCCGTGGGTCCATTGTGGCATGCCATAAGAATGTCAGCGGCTTCTTTGCCGTGAACGCACCGCCGGATCACTTGATCCGCACATATTTTAAACAAATAGGGGTCGTCCCGGAAATAATGCTTAACATCTTTGAAGAATTTTTTCTTCTGCTGGAACGACATCCCTTTCCGGATAAAATTCCCCTCATGGTAATTCACAAAGTCGGCGAACCATGGGGTACTAGAATTACAGTGTGATAAACTCCCCAGTGTCTCGAGAGGAAATGCTTCGTTAATCTCCTTTTTCTCGAAAACACTTTGGTGGGGATTCTCTAAACGTGATAGGTGATCAACAGCAAGGTTCTCAGCTCCCTTTTTATCTCGAATTTCAACTTTGAATTCTTGAAGGAGGAGAACCCACCGCATCAAGCGTGGCTTAGCATCTTGCTTTGCCATAAGGTACTTAAGAGCCGAATGATCCGTATACACTATGCATTTCTTCAAAAGCAAATAAGATCGAAACTTTTCAAAAGCGTAAATGACGGCTAACATCTTTTTCTCAGTAGTCGTATAATGGTATTGAGCGTCGGTCATTGTTTTACTAGCATAGTGTATCGGCTGAAAATGTTTAGACTTGCGTTGCCCCAGGACTGCACCAATGGCATAATCGCTAGCATCGCACATTAGCTCGAAGGGCAAGTCCCAATCGGGGGCAATTAAGTCGGGAGCCTCCGTTAACTTCTTTTTAAGAATATTAAATGCTTCGATGCATTCATTTGAGAAGATAAATGGAGCATCTTTTTCAAGCAAGTGGGTCAGGGGCCGGGCTATCTTAGAAAAGTCTTGAATGAAACGTCGGTAAAAGCCGGCATGACCGAGAAAACTTCTAATTCCTTTAACGGTGGTAGGATGAGGTAATTTTGCAATCACGTCGACTTTAGCTCTATCAACCTCAATCCCGGATTTTGATATCTTATGGCCGAGGACAATGCCCTCTTTGACCATGAAATGGCATTTCTCCCAATTTAGAACCAAGTTGGTGTCTTCACACCGTTTCAACATACTTTCTAAATGGGAGAGGCACGAAGTGAAAGTATCTCCATAAACCGAGAAATCATCCATGAAAACTTCCATGGTTTTCTCAATCATATCCGAGAATATCGACATCATACACCTTTGGAATGTGCCTGGAGCATTGCATAAGCCAAAAGACATACGACGATAGGCAAACGTTCCATAAGGGCAAGTAAAGGTAGTCTTTTCCTGGTCCGGAGGGTCAATAGGTATTTGAAAATAGCTGGAAAATGCATCAAGAAAACAATAGAACTCATTTCCCGCTAGGCGTTCTAGCATTTGATCCATAAATGGAAGTGGGAAATGGTCCTTACGAGTCGCATCATTCAATTTACGATAATCAATACAAACTCTCCATCTGGTAACAAGACGTGTCGGAATCAATTCATTATCTTCATTTGTTACGACGGTCATTCCACCTTTCTTCAGTACGCAGTGGACCGGGCTAACCCAAGAGCTATCCGAGATTGGATAAATCATTCCGGCATCGAGGAGTTTGATAACTTCCTTTTTGATAACCTCATGAATTTTCGGGTTAACCCATCGTTGTTGCTGAACGGACGGTTTGTAGTTGTCTTCAAGTAAGATCTTATGCGTGCAAAAACGAGGGTCGATACCCTTGATATCAGAAATTTGCCAAGCGATGGCACTCTTATGCTTCCTGAGCACATCTAAGAGACGTTTCTTCTCCTCATCTTTAAGTTCTTTAGAAATTATGACGGGAAGTTTGTCGGTTCCTTCCAAAAATGCGTATTCGAGATGAGGAGGCAAATCCTTGAGCTCGAGCTCCGAAGGATTCTCAGTAGACGGCTTAACTTCTTTAACGTCGGCCATTTTAAGGTCAAGCGGAGGGAGGGACGGGTTGGGATCTTCATTCAATAATTTCTCAATCAAAAGAACATCTCCCTCCGGGTCAATATCGGAATGATCAATTTCCGGTGAAATCGAATCGTTAGCAAGAAAGGCCTTGATCTCTTCCAAAATGAAATCACTTCCCTCAAACGGAGTAAGGGAAGGGGAAGGATCCGAAATTATCGGTTCAGAAGAATGAGTGGGATTGCCACTCGAAGCATGTTCGGTAAAGCCAAGTAATTCTTGAGCATACTCCTCCGTAACTTCGTCGATAACGTCGATTCGGTTAACGGAATATTTGTCAAACTCGGAGGAGTACCTCGTGGTTTGATCCAAATTAAAAGTTACGGCTTCGGTACCAACGCGTAGGGTAATTTCTTCATCGAAAACATCAATTAAAACACGGCCGGTCCTTAGGAAACCTCTCCCGAGAATGAGAGGTACCCGTGGATCGGCATCAAAATCAACAATGACAAAATCGGCAGGGAAATTAAATTTTCCCACATTGACGAAAACATCCTCGACTATACCAATTGGTCGGGACGTAGATCGATCGGCAAGCTCGAGGGTCATACAAGTCGGAGTCAAATTGGGTAAAGACAACTTCTTCCAAATGGATAACGGCATTAGGTTAATGCTAGCACCAAGATCGGCCAAGGCGAAGCATTGAACCATCCCAAGAAAATTACACGGAATGAGAAATCGACCGGGGTCTTCAAGCTTTTCGGGAAGCTTTTTGAGGATAACCGCCGAGCAATTCTCATTCATCTGGGTTCGTGATTTTTCAAACAATTTTTCTTTGTTATTCAAAAGACCTTTTAGCATAGAAGCAAATTTAGGCATCAAAAGTATAGCATCCTCGAGAGTTATGTCAAAATGTAGTTCTTGAGAAACTTGGTAAAACTTTTCCATCTGAATTTTATCTTTCTCATGGTGCTTTTGTTCGTTTAAGCGTGACGGATAAGGCAAATTTACTTTGACGGGACTTTTAGTTTCATTAACAACTTTATCTTTTCCTTTGGACGTCGGGACCACCGGAGGTTGGATGTTCTCGGTCCTTCCATTATTACTAGGAATTTCCGTATCCGTTGTCGCCTCGGTTTCACGGACGACAACCTTAGGAGACGAAGAAGAAGAAGAAGGGGTAGTCGGAGCCGTTGGTCCATCGATTATAACACCACTCCTAGTCGTGATCGCCTTAGCATCGCCCCTCGGGTTAGCGATCGTATTGCTTGGAAGAGTACCCGAGCCCGAGGGTCGATTATTTAAAGACTTCTTCAAATCGGATATTTGATTAATTAACATTTTATTCATTTCCTCTTGACTTTTCATAAACTGCTTTAGTAATTCATCCGAAGACGACTGATTCACAACTGGATTTTGAAAATTTTGACCACGATTGTTGTTATTGAAACCTTGATTCTGAAAATTCTGATTTCCATGATTAAAATTCCCATGATTAGCATTTTGAAAATTTCCATGAAAATTCCCTTGAGTCGGGCCTTGATTAAAATTTCCCCGATTTTGATTTTGAAAACCATGATTTTGATTTTGAAAACCATTGTTCATCCGATTTTGATTAGCATTGTAATTCTAATTAAATTGATGATTTCGGTTTTGCATATTTTGATTAACTTGATTGACTTGATTAACCGGATTGACTTGATTCGGTTGAGTGAAACCGGGTGGTCCAACAAAATGGTTTGAACTGTAGCTGAGAAGACTTCGATCTCCTTGAAGAGGTGGGTAACCGTTGCCACCCATATTTGCAGCATGAGCATAAGAACCGGTTAATGGACATTCATTATACGGATGTGGACCACCACAAGTTACACAACCCTGATTGACGACGTTCACTTGATGATTTGGTTTTTCAAAAGACATAGCATCGAACTTTTTATTAAGAGCCACTAACATACTCATTACTTCATCATTCGTTTTATTATTAGTGTTAGAAACTTGAGGTTTATTTCTCGACATTCTCACACGAGCCTTATTCTTGATTATCATGAAAGCATCGTTCGTGTTTCGAGCCAATAAGTTCCCACCCGCAGCAGAGTTGAGTGAGTCTTGGTCAACATGACATAACCCATTGTAGAAAGTATCAATCTGCTGAAAGGATGTGAACCCATGGTTCGGACATTTTTCCATCAAATCTTTGAATCGATCCCAAGCTTCGCTGAACGACTCATCAAAAGCTTGTTGGAATCGAAAGATTTGGGAACGAAGGTTAGACGTTTTAGAAGGAGGATAGAAGTAATTCACAAACTTGGACGCAAGATCGTTCCAAGTATGAATCGAGTTCGGCGGTTCCTTTTCCAGCCAAGTCCGGGCTGCCCCTTTAAGGGAGAAAGGAAATAACTTCAATTTCACCACATCGTGAGGAACTTGATTCATGCGAATGGTCTCAGCGATGTCAGCGAAATTTCTTATGTGAGCATATGGGTCTTCGTGTTCGAACCCGTGAAAAGATATACTCGTGATAAGATTGAGCAATCCGTGATTAATTTCAAAATTAGCATTGATTTCGGGTATCACGATGGCTCTCCTCACACCATTGAATGGTGATTGGAGTTGTTCCTCCATCGATCGTGGATCGAAAGCCAGTTGTGGTCCCATCGGAGGGATCACATTGTTTTGAGCACCACCCATCGGCGGGGGTCCCAAGTGTTGTTCGTTCGGGTTCATTTCCTCCGTATTAGGAAAAAGAACTCGGTATGTGTGACGAAACAAACTTTCCGGATTTGAAAGCGGTGAAACAAGTCGTTTAGACGTTGAACGTGTGTTCATACACCACAAAAATCAAATTTTTGAAAAATAAAAGGAAAAACAAATTTGAAAAGGAAAATCTTTTTGTATTTTTGTTTTTATAAAGCAAAATTTAAAAACTTATACTTTTGTTTTTTTCTTTTTCTAACGTTACGTTAATTGTAAAATGTTTCCCTTAATCTACTCGCGATGGAACGGGAGAGAAGAATGGATCTCTCTTCAGCTTGCAATTTAATGTCAAAGCTTCCGTATTTTCCGCTTATTCGGTCGTAGAATTAAAGTAATCTGTCTAGCAACTAATTTCACGCGTAGTTATATTGAGAAGCTTATTTGGTTTACAACGCCCTTCCTTTCGGTCGAGTCGAGGCTGTAACTTTATTATTTTTTTGGTATTTTTGAAAACACTTTAGGAAAAGTGTTTTTGATTTTTTAATTTTTATAGTTTTTATAAAATATATACAAGGAAGGTTTTCAAAACACAATTTCGAAAAACGAAAACTAAAAATTCACTTCAACCTTCCCCGGCAGCGGCGCCAAAATTTGATATAATCCTTTTTATAGTATAGTGTTTGTTTTACCGAAGAAATGCTTAGGAAAGTATTTCCCCGGGTCGTGTCCCAGCGAAGGTGTGAAGGATGAATGGAATTTCAAATTCCCGATTCGTGAAACGTGTCGTGAAAGTGGTAAAAAGTGATTTGAATGAGATTATACTAATGAAATAGTAAATGAAGCACAAATAATCAACTAAACACGTAATTCAAGTAATTCAACTAGAAATGAAACGTAAAATCGAAAACGTAAGCTAAAACGGAAAATAAACGTTAACGTACGAAATAAAACGCGAATTTTAAGCTACGCTACTCCTACGGACTTGGAAATAATTTTGAAAAGTTAAAAATGATAAAAGAAAATTTTGAGAAAAAGAAAAATATTTTTTTGACTTTTTATTTATTTTTTATAAATTAAAAACTAATTTTACTAATTAAAAATTAAAAGAAAATGTAAATAAATTGAGAAAAATGCAAAATAAATTTCTAAAATTCTAAAATAACTAAAAATAATTTTCTAATATTTTTTTGGATTTTTCTGGGGTTTTTCTGATTTTTTTGGATTTTTTAGTAATTAAAAATGAAAATTAAATAGGAAAAATAGCAAATTAACTCAGAAAAATATGAAAATTTCAGGGAAAATCTAAAATAATATTTTGAAACTAGGAAAAATATAAAATTTGAAAAATAAGCACTAGAAGTGCTTAATGGGTAAAAACAGCTTATTCAAAGTGCTTATTAATAAGCAATGTTTGACCAATTGAACTGAAACTTTTGACAAATGACTTTTAAACTCTAAAGAACTTATAAGAACAGATCTCAGGCCAATAGTTACTCAGAAACACAAGATGGAGCACAAACAGTTACTAATAAGCTTATGGAAATAAGCAATAAGTACCAACAAATAAGTAGCAAGCAAAATATCAACTAAATCAGCAACTTAAGGTGCAAATGAACTTAAATGAACCAATTAACTCAGAGTATGATCAAAATATAGCACTTGCAGCCCTTGTTATGAAAACAGATTATTAGTTCCAATGACTCAACTTGAGAAGCCAAATAAGCTGAGCATATAAGCTGAGAAAAGCAAACTTGTGGGTTCAATCTACTTACTAACCAGCTGAGATACAAAATCTACCAACAAAATTGAATCCTAATCCACTTTGATAGCCTAAAAATACCTTGGAAATTTTCTTAAAATCTGATGAGCAGGGGAGAGAACAGCCCAAACAATCAACTTCAAAGAACTTTTCAGATAAGCAAATGAGTTTCAAAATTGAAATTTCTTTTTGAAAAGTAATCCCTGAGTACTGAGCTTTTCAAAACAACTTTCCACAAGTATTTCAAACAATTTTTGAATGCTACACAGTCCCACAAAGTTTGGATCAAAAACTGAGTATCAAACTATTTTTGACTTTTTGATTTGAAAGAGATTTTGACTAAACTGAAATTTGACTACTAATTATGCACTGTAGATGTTATACTAAGCCAATGATTGATTGAATTAAGCTAAATTACTTACTTATGCAACTAATTTATGTGTTTTATACCTATATAACTAAACTGATATGTAACTACTTGTGATTTTGAATTTTGATGATATGTTACTGAATTTTATGCTTGTTTTAGCCTATATGCAACTAATATGAGCTATCTAAACTATAATTAACCTCTGTCTCAATCTTAATACCACCAAACAATTCTAAACCAAACACCCTTATGTCAACTGTCTAAACCCAAATTCCACCACAGAACTGATCCAACTCAATTCAATCCAACTTAAATGATCACAAAATTATCCAAACACTCAAATGAAACAGTGAAACAGATCTTAGATGCTCTATCAATCCAAAACACCAACAACTCAGAATCACAGATATGAAATGAATGAAACAGTATCACAAAAAACAACTATAATGATGATTTTAAATGACAAATAAGCTATTACTCAACTACTTAATGATGCAATAAATCAGAAACAAGCTACTACTCACAGATCTAAACTACTAATACTCTACTGATGCACAAAGGAATTAAAAATGGGAAACTTACAAACCAATACCCCCTCAGCCAAACAGAGGGGGTTTCACTATGCTTGTCTGTCTTTTGACAGGCCAATTAGACTCCTTATTGGCTGCCTTACTCCAATATAAGCTGGCTTATTCTCAATAAGCTGAAATAGTTGACCACTTTGACTTTTTTGTTTATTTAAAAACTTTGATGAAACAGTAAATCTTTGCTTATAATAGATGATAAAAACAGATAATAACTATATAAAACTTGATTTGAACCAATAAAAACTAGTATGATTATATATTTTTGTATATATATATATATATATATATATATATATATATATATATATATATATATATATATATATATATATATATATATATATATATATATATCTTATTATTATTTGATAAACAAAAACTGAATTTGAAAGTAACTTGACTAATATTAATTCAAAACTAAAAAGCAGTAATAATAAGCAATAATAATAAGATTGAAGAGACAATAAGCTGAGATTTCAAACAAACTTGGATTCTATTAATAGCAATGAAAAGAGTACAAAATATTTGAAAATTGAAAATTACAATAAAGCTTTTAAGACAGAAAACTAAAATTATAACAAAACCTACACACTTCTAATGAAGGAGGGGGGGGGGGGGCTTTATATAGATGCTGAGGAGGGAGATTGGTGAAGCTTCTAGGCTGCCATGTCACTGATCCTCGTGATGTTGTGCTTCTTTGAGTCCATTTCAAACCGTATGATCACCCTTGGTGCCCAAGTTTTAATTTCAGCCTTTGGATAGAATGATTGATTTGATTGATCCTCTGCATATGCTGTGATTGGTCCACGTGTGACATTCCCTGACCCTTACTGACACCTTCTAGAACCTTAATCATGAGGTAATTGATTTGATACGAGGTAATTTTGGGTGAAAGGGTGATTTAGGGTTCGGTGAATAGTAACTTATCTCGGTTGTGGTAAGAATTAGGGGGCGGGAAAGGGAATTGGGGGTTTTATTTGTTTAGGGATTGACCGGGTGTGGGTTTTGTTGACTTCGGGTTAGTGGTGGATTGGACCGGGTATAGGTTTAAGGGATTGGGCTTTGGTAATTTTGGGCTGGGTGTAGGACTGGATTTAGCTTTAGGATTTATTAATGGATTTGGTTTTAAGATAAGTGGATCCGGTTATATGTTGATATAAAACAAGGACTATTGTTGTAATTCTCAAAATCTCAAGGACCAAAGCCGTAATTTTTCCAAATTTATTTTCCAAGGGCAAAAATTGACTTTCTCTGATTCTTGGAGGGTTGACTTTGACTTTTCTTCAAAACTTCATTAAAGGACCATATTTGCCAAAATCTGAAACTGCAGGGACTGATGTTGCCAATTTCTCAAAACTTTGTCTAGGGACTTTTCTTGTAACTTTAAGAATCTCTGAGGACTTAAATTAATAATTTGAGCTTTCCTTGATCATTTTGCTTCCCCAGCTCCGGCTTTTGACCTTTTTCCATTCTCGTGCTCGTTTTTGTCGGTTTTGTCTTGTTTTTGTTCATTTTTCACATATCCGTACCTGCACATACACAAATACAAAAACATACGTTTTCTTGGCATTTTTGGTTAGTATTTGGTATTTTTGGTCTGAATTAAGGCCTAAAAAGGATGTGTGATTAATCACTCATCAGAAACCCTAATATCGATCGTATGGGATCAACCTAAAGGGTTTTCAAACTCTTTTGGTTTTGTTTGTCCTATCCCACAAGAGAGAGAGAGAGAAAGAGAGAGAGAGTAGAGGAGAGTTTCTTAGTGTATGAGGAGTGAATTATGTATCCCTTGAATTTATAGGGCCCTAAGGAGATTCTAGAATACTTGTCCAATAAGTGTTAATTTTTGTCATAAAGACAAACACCCTCTCCCTTATATTAGGTCGGTTGACGCCCCCCAAATCCAAAGGGTTTGTGTTTTGTTGTTTGTTTCCTTCTAATATTTATTCAAGATAAATATTATACTTTCGGTAATCACCGTTTAACCCCTAAATGAAAATAAAACTATATTTTCATTTCCACGTTACTCTCATTTCATTTCATAATTCGTTTCTTATTTTCGCTTGCTTGTTTTGTTTAATGTGCACCTTTGTGACCCTTTGACATTTATGTGAAGGAAAGTGTGAAAGCAGTTGTGTTGTTTGCACATAATCATTTCACTTATGTACCCATCTACATGAGGAAACCTAATCTTTAATTCTTGATCACTATGTCAAATATTTGATTTCAATGAAACACATAACAAACAAGTACCTATAAACAAGAATAAAAATCCCAAATCAAATTCAGATATGAAATGTGAACTCAAATCATATCTAGAGACAATCATACATTAAACGTACAAGATACACACATATCATTAGCATCATCAGTCGAGAAATTGATATCAAAGGAAAAGACTGGAAGAAGCATAAAATTGCAAAAATTGCATAGGAGGCTGGATAGATATGTAAATCCCAAATCAAATTAAGATATGAAAAAATGAGACGTCGTGATATGTAACCAGTGGTGCCTCATCACGTGATAGTAGTGGTGAGGCCAGAAATGACTGAAGCAATGGCTATTGCCAGAGTTGATGGTTGTGATGGTGGTGATTATGGAAGTAGGTTGGGTGAAAGAGATAGATAAATGATATATATTAGAGAGAGAAAAATATCTCTTTTATTTATAAGTGGGTTTGATTATATTTGGGTTTAATTTCGTTGTTGGCTTCAGGTGTTTGTAGGATTTAGTTGATTTTCGATTTAACTTTATGTTTTGCTTGAGGATTCATGGTAGTGATGACGGTAGGAGTAGATGAAGAGCATATGTGTTAGAGATATGAGAAAATAAGTTTTGTTTGTGTTTTGGTGTAGTGTATTTCTAAGGATAAAGTTTTTTGTGTGTACTTGGTGTAATATCTTTTAATATTGATGTTATATCGATTTCTTATTCTTGATATGCCATGCTAGGATAAATTGCTTAGTATTTATCTAGGATTGCATGAAACTTATTACTGTAATATTGTCTCTTATTGATGAATGTGTCCATTAGAAGTTAAAAACTGGTTAGGATATCCGACCTAGTTTGAACATTAACTAGAAGTGACTAATTGAACACTTAGAATTAGGTGTTTAGTTGGATTGGGCATTTAAAGCATGTGTTAATTATTTTGTGATGCTTGGGCAGGTTATAGGGCCCTTCTTTAAGGCTACTGTATAGACGTGTGGCTGACTAGCACACAATCGTTAATAAGGAATATCCCCTTTACATCAAATAAGGTGTGACAATTCAATAGGGCTAATTGGATCATTAATAAAGAGTAATGCACCCTAGATAAATACGCTTTCCCATCATATAAGTTTACACCAAATTTATTTTTCTTGTTATTTTACTTTTCTCGCATTTTAGGTTAATATTAGTTTAAAACAAATCTCTCTCAAACCTGATTTACTTGCTTTTAATTAAATTATAAAATACCAAAAATATTCTTCTCTCACCTTTAGATCAAATTGTCATACTCAACGAACATAGCACTATTCTCCTAGAGAAAGATCTTCCTCTGGTCTTACCTGCATTACACTACAACGGTTAGGATATTGCCTAGGGGGTTGTAAAACTTTGGTGTTGTAACCGCCGTATCAGGTTGTGGTGGTCACTGGTATTGTAATGATGGTTGGTTATGAGGTTGTTGAAGAGTGAAACTCTTGAATTTATCATCACCTCCCCAACCTTCTTGAATTTGTCATAACTCCTTTAATTTCGCTTCTATGTGCTCCACACGAGTGGTTAAACTTTGAAGCATAGTAGTGATGATATCGATCCCTTTGAGCACGTCAGCGAGAATTTAATCGCCCCCTTTTATCCCCAGTCATCGCAACGAAAAAACCCTCACTATGGTACCAACTAACGCGGTATGGATACTTGCAAAGACAATCGCTCTTCACAAGACAAATATATAAGCGAACTATTAGAACTCCAAGGGACTAATAGAACAAAGACACTAAAAGTTGAATGTATAAGTTGATCGAATGCCTAACCTATGTCTTGTACATGAGTATTTAGACAACAAGGAAACCAATACTTATCTCTATAATACTAATATATCCTATAAAATAGATAGAAACCATGCATAGTTGATGTCGGTGAACCATGCATACCTGGTGTCAGGGTTGTTGTGCTATTTATATCCTACGTCAATATCATTATTTTTTAGACTTTTATGCAATATATTAAAATAACGCAATGAGAATACATTTATATTCCGTCCCGTTATTTCTCTCTCTCTCTCTCTCTCTCTCTCTCTCTCTCTCTCTCTCTCTCTCTTACACACACATATATACATTATTTTTTTTCTAAAATAACGCAATGAGAATACATTTGCATCCCGTCCTATTATTTCTCTTCTCTCTCTCTCTCTCTCTCTCTCTCTCTCTCTCTCTCTCTCTCTCTCTCTCTCACACACACACACACACACACACACACACACAAAACCCCGTAAACTGTTAACCTTCAAAAATTACACCATTATAACGAACATTTAATTATCTTTTTATAGAGGGGCACTTTCATATACTTTCGACAACTTTCTTTTTGTTTTTTTTGGTGCAGTATCACTTGTGATATAACAATAATTTGTAAGTTCGAACACTCAACATGATGTTTTAAAATTAGCGTAAGTATTTGTGTACAACTCCAAATGATTCATCGTTTTTTGCGTTTAAAAGTTTAAATTCTTAGTTTTCCAACCGTGCACACACATAATTTTTGAACATTCATATCGTTACAATTTATTCATAGAAGTTGGAATAATATATGATATTTTTTTAATATTCAAACACGCTTGATATATCACATGTAATATAACACTAATTTTTAGATTCGAAAACATAAGACGTTGACGTAGATGCAAAAAATGGTGAATCTTTTGGAGTTTTTTACAAATACTTATGCCCATTTTATAACAACATGTTTAGTGTTCGAACTTACGTATTAGTGTTATGTCACAAGTGATATATCAAACGAGTTTGAATATCATTTTCTTTCTATTTTCATGAATTTCAATGAATTAAGCGTATTGACTTAGAGGTTCAAATATCATGTATGATATATAGTTGGAAAGCTTAGAATGTGTATTTTTCAATACAAAAAATGGTGAATCGTTTGGAGTTTTATACTATCACTTATGCTTGTTTTACAATAGCATATTGAGCGTTTGAACTTACAGATAAGTGTTATATCACATGTGATACATGAAGCAAGTTTGACTTTCAAAAAAATAATCTTTTATTTCCTCTAACTTCTATGAATAAACTGTAATTATTTGGGTGTTCATGAATTATGTTTGATATATGGTTGAAAAACTAAGGATGTGTATTTTTTTAATTTCAAAAGATTGATCATTTTAAGTTTTACACAAATACTTATGCTTTCTTCATGACATCATCTTGAGTGTTCAAACTTACAGATTATTGTTATATCACATGTGATAAATCAATCGAATTTGACTATAAAAAAATTATTCTATGTATCGCACATAGTTTTTGAACCTCCAAAATTTGATTGATATATCACTTGTGATATAACACTAAAATGTAAGTTCGGACATTCAACTTCTATGAATAAATTGTGTTGATTTAGAGGTTCAAAAACTATGTGTGGTACATGGTTGGAATGCTAAGATGCGTATTTCTCAATGCAAAAAACGAAGATTCATTTGGAGTTTTACAAAAATTACGAAAGCATGTTAAGTGTTAAAATTTACAAATTAGTGTATATCACAAGTGATCTGCACCAAGCAAAAAAAAAAAAAAAAAAAAAAAAAAATGTTTGACGAAAGTATATGAAAGTGCTCATCTATTTAAAGATAATTAAATGCTCGTAACAATGGTGTAATTTTTGTAGGTTTGCGGTTTTTAAAATATGTAATATTTAAAAATGAGAAGAGAAAGTGGATTTTAATTAAAATAATGAGCGTGGTTCATATTTACACTTTAGGTCCTTCATGTTTTTTTTTCCGAATCTTAGATCTAATAGTCTGTGTGGACTATGGTCCATGTCTTTTAGTTTGTAGTGAATTATGACTATGCAAAATCATAATTCAAGTTAAGAAAGTATAAAAGAAATTTTGGAAAATCTAAGGCAAAGAAAAATGAGGAGAATAAAAAATTAGTGTTATGAAAAAAGGTAATTAAATCTATAGTGGTCTGTTACAAATATTGATGGAAAAAATGGTAATAGGGTTTAGACAAAATACCTAACCTTTTAGTATTTTATTATTCACTTTATTAACAGGATAAAATAAGTTTTTTTTTTTTTTTTTTTTTTTTTTTTTAATTATTTTTTTGTTAATTTTTTTTTCTTGACAATTTTACTAATATTATTAACAGAACAAAGATAGATTTTTTAGTATTCTGCTCCGTATTTTTTGGATTTTAATACTTTTTGACTTATCAAATTTATTATTTTTGTTATGTTTCTTTATTTCGCAATTTTATATTAAAAATAAAATTATAAAAAAAATTGAAGGTGTGTAGATACTATTTTAGTGGTGTATAAACCCACCGAACCAAAAAATAACTTTATGTTCTGGAATTTTGCAAGACAAATGATCAGTGGCGGCGAAGAAGGTGTGCAAGTGGTGCTGTCGTATAAGGCCCCGCAATCAAAAGGCCTCACTTTTTGTACTTATACTATTTATCCGACTGCATCTTCTTTGTAAATCTTATTAGTTCAATACAACCAATCTTGTGACAATAAACAAAACGTTATTAGGGGCCTCATTATAAAAAATTGTTATAAATTAACACCTTTTATGCACACTTTTAATTTTTTAATTTTTTAGTTTTGATGGGGCCTCTTTTTATATGCCCGGGGCTTCAAATTCATTTGCCAGCCCGTGCAAATGATATGTTTGTTTATGAGAACTAGGGAAATGATATGTTTGTTTATGAGAACTAGGGCGTATTCTTTAAAAATATTTCCAACTACAATATCATTTTATCCTAATATCCTATTTGTTGTGAAAAATGTTCACATTTATTCGGCAACTTTTTTTGGTATAAGAAGTTGTGACTTTTTACAATATACATCCCCTACCAAAAAATATGATTTAATTGTAACATACACAAATTGTACACGGTTCTCATACTCAATCATCCTAAACTATCATTCACTAAGAGCATGAGGAGTAGTCTTTATGTTGGTATGATCATGTTTTCCATGTGCACATGATAGACAATGCTTCCGGCTTCGACTCCCCTTCCCCTACTTTGAAGTTCTCATCACGATAACATTAATAGTAAAATAGAAAACTTAGGCTAGTTCTAGTAAAGGATACACGATCAACAAACTCGATCGATCCCCATTCAATCTCCCTACTGCGGGGAATCGATCGTCAGGTGATTTTGGGACAAGTTGGTCGTGAACTCGATCGACAAGTTTGCATTCTATTTTTTTTTCCTTTTCAAATGTGACCATTATTTTTTCACACATTCTCTATATACACATTCTCTCAACACACTCATTTCACTTTTTATTTCACACTTTCAAACTATGAATTCTTACGAGCTATTTATTTCACACTCGTGATGTTTGAAATTTATTTGAATTTTATTGTAATGTTTTTATTTTATTTGAATTATTATATAACGTATTAATTATTAATGAAATTTGAGTTTATGTTAAAAATGATTTTTTTTTTTTTTTTTTGATGTTAGTCGCCCTTACTGGGGCACCCAATTGCCTGAAGGTCGCTGGAGAGAGAAAACTGATGTGCAGTGAAAATAGGAGAGATTATCTCTCCTTACTGGGAGTTAGCCTTAAGATGTGTTTGGTATCCCCTATGGGAATGAATGAATCCTAGTGGTAATGATTATAAGGGTGCGTTTGGTATGCTGCCAAGAATGACAATAGGTATGAGTTCGATAGTAGTGTTGGGCCCCTCACCTATGAAAGATCCATACCTAGCTCTCTTGATGTATATGGAGTATGGATTATATCTATCATTCATTACTATAGTGGTAGCCCCCCGCATCTTAAACAAACACCTTTAATCACTTTCATAGTAATAGTCTTATTCTGATAATGGGATACCAAATGCACCCTAAGTGTTTGGATAAGATGAAGGGCCCACATTATATGATAATGAAATATGAATGTTATCCATACTCCATAGGAGTTCAAGATAGGAGGTATGAAGAAGGACCTATCTTATACCGAAATCGATATCGATTGCCACCATACCAAATGCACCCTTAGATATGCTACTTTTGGATTGGTTAGTCCGTAAGTATAATTAAGGTGCATCACTAAAGTGACACCACCAGTGACCAATTTGGTGTTTTCTTTGTTTGAGTCATTGTTAAGAAACAATGTGACACTCATGCAAGCCATCGTATATTTCTGACTGCGCGCTGCCCACAACCGATAAACATGTAATACATACAAGTCGAGTTGACTTCAAAAGCATCTATGAGAGAAATATTAACACATTTTAAAAAAATTTATTATTACTCTCATCGTCTTCAAATAATTATCATCTGAAAAACATAATTATTATTGCTTTCTCTTTTTTACTTTTTTACAGAATAATAGTTTTACCTTTTCATCTAAGGTTCATCTAAGGGTAATAAGGTAAGTTAAATCAAACTTTCCTATCTATTTTTAATAGTTGACAATTAAATTATACGGAGTAACATTTTAAAAAAGAAACGTGAACTATTAATTTGAGACGGAAGAAATATATACTTACAATTTAGCTTAGCCAAACCGAACTCGAAAACACTAATTACTAACTAAACTTGAACTTAATCTTGAAAGTTAGTACTTGATCAAGCTCGAGTCAAGTTAGAGTGCACGGTGCAATGGGTTATCCTTCCGCCATTTGTTTCTCCGTATTTTTTATTTTTTTTATTTTTTATTTTTTTATGAGTGGGTTGGTATTTTTTGTGAGTTTTTTTTTTTTTTTTTTTGAACTTTGTTTTTTGTTGGAAAGACGTTTTAGTTAGTGACATATATTATTAGTGAGATGATAAAATGACACTAAAGTAATAGACGGATAACATGTTGTTCGTTCTCAGCGCACCTACCTCTCTTACAAGTCAAGTTTCTAAACGTCTTGAACTCGACGACTAGGTCGATGACCCCCATTAAACATGTAATACATATATATACATCAAAGGAAATACAATGATATTTAAACAAGAGTATACGTGCATACATGCCTCTCTCAATTTCACAAACAACACAACACACCACACCAACTCCCTGTCTTCCTCTCTAGGGAGGTCCACCTTTTATCTGCCACATTTCTTTCTCTCTTTCTCTCTGTATATATATTATATATATATATATAATAATATATCTACATACATTCTGTAAATTTCTGGTTAAATCCAGTTGTAACATTCACCTCAACAAAAACCATCATAAACCCACAAAACATTTACCTCAAATGACAATATTGTCAAAAAGAATCCCAACATTGTGACCAAGAAAATGATTCTTGAAATTGACAACATTGTAATATTAATAAATTGGTATAAAATAAAATGGCTTTAAAGATACCAATCAATTGGGTTTCTTTTAATCACTTGGGTTTTGTTCAAAACAAGAAAAAGATTGAATCTTGTAGTATTGGTAATGGTGGTTTAGTGAAAGTGAGGAAATGGGAGTGTTTGGGAATGAGGTTAGTGGAAGCTGAAAGAGCTGTTGAAGATGATAAGCAAAAGCAGCAGAAGCAGAAGCAGCCTTTGAGTTCTGATGAGAAGATTGATGAGGAGAATAAGATTAGTGAATCTGTTAAAAGGTTTCATAAAGATTTAAATTCTTTACCAAGTAAGTCTTTATTTTATTTTATTTAAGTTGCATTTGTTAAGATTTTGGTTCTGATTAAAATTTGGTTTGTTTGGTAATTTATGTAAAGATTGTTGGTATATTTGTGGCATTTTTTTTTAATAAATTGTGTTAATTTTATGTTTGGAGTTGTGATATGGTGGTAAATTAGATTGATTTATTTATGTAAAGATTGTTGGTTAAGTTGCATTTTGATAATTGTGTTAAATTTGTGTTTGGAATTGTGATTTTGGTTGGTCAGATTGGGTTTGTTTAGAATTTTATGTAAAGGGTTGTTGGTTGGGAATTTGGTTGTTCATCTATCTATTCAAACATTACATAAAAAGGTACCTTTTTTGACTTTTCATGTTACTAATTTATTTATGATCTTTTTATTTTGCAAGAAAATATTGACTGTTTCAACCATTGTAATTGACTATTTATTGCATTGTTAAAAAAACATTGTAAAATGACCATTTTGAACAGTAATTGGTGATTTAAATGCAAAGAGAATCAACATATTTGGTACTTTTTGTTAAAAGTCATTCATTTTGCAAGATTTTGATCAACTTTACAGATTTTTAATTCTGCAATTGGTAGTACTGCTATTGCTTGAAAAGTTAAAATCTTTAATGCATGGTATATGAGATATTTTTTTGATACACTTTTTATGCTGGGCTTTAAAAAAATGAACTTTCTTTATTCTTTCTTATTTGCTACATAGAATTGTATTGATTGAGAGTATGGTAGGGTACCAATTATTGCTTGTTTACAAAAAAGTGAGACATTCCATAGGCTAGCAAAATTGCAACTTTAATCTCAAGCCATTTTTAGATTGATACTAATGAAAAGTATTTTGGGTCGAGCATGGGTTACAATGCCATAAAAGGTTGCCTAAAGAGGTAAAACCGGGTCTTTGATGTCTTGGATTAAACTCGGTTATCCTGTTATGGCAGTTGATGGTCGAGAATGGCGGTTTATTTATTGTACTTTTTCCGGTGTGAATATTATTCCGTAAAAACATGTGTCTCTTGTATTTTGATCAAAGTTCAGAATCTCATAAAGGAATCCTAACTGGCAAATCTAGCAATAAACAGGATATCACGTGCATAACGTGAAATAGAAAATGTCCAGTGTAAAAAACGTTAGACTTCTGTATTGGTACTGGATACTCTAGTCGTATATACTCAAACAGCCACTGTACACTCGTACATGTTAGAGAAGTGTTGAACAATGTATATCATTTTCTGTTTTTCATTTCCTGCGATTTCAGGTTATATGTGTCTAATCGTCTAAGCTAACGTCAGTCTATCCTCAATCACAATCGTTTGTTAAACTCTTCAAATGCATAGATTTATTCAAAAGTAGATATACCTATAATGCTATTAAAGGATGCATTGCCCAATTTGTTGACCTCTTATGCTACACTTCTATGGATATTGAAGCACAAAACATGATTGTAGTTTTATAAAACCATCTCTAGTGAACATGATTTTGCTAGATATTGCTTAATGTCCAGATATTGTTCTTTTGGTGTATAGGGTTATGCTCCCAATTTGGTACAATTGAGGAATGAAAATCGTAGTCATAATCATGATCATAGTGAGATGATCAAGTGCCTTAAGTAAGGATAGTTAAGTAATTTTCCATTTATCTTTGTAATCAGTTTTCTTAGAGGAATTTTTTACGTGCTTCTCCAAATATGATTTTTGAGTCAGATAACAATGAATGATTGTTTATAGCAAAGTACTCTAAAGTAATTATTATGAGTTGATCATGATGGTAAATATTCTATACCAAAGACCCCTAAGAACGTAAAATAAACCGATTGTCGGTTTGTACCTTAAGTCGACATGTAGTGATAGGATTTTAAGGATTCATCATACGTTGTGTGTTTCCATTGGTTTGCTATGTTTAGTAATGATCTACTGTCTGAAAATACATGTAAAAATATCTTTTTGAAAAATTCCTAAGTCAATGCAACATTTCCATTTTTAGCAACGTGTCATTATAAAAAATGCAACGATTGGTACAATCTTGTATCAAACTATATATCAGTCATATGTTGCAATTATTTTGGGATGACTTGGGACTCATTTACATTGCATACCAATGATCATGCACATGGCTTTGACATAGAATGCCAAAATTGTATATCTATATATATTATTACATATAAAGAGAAAACACATTTGCTTAAAGCTTAAAAAGTTAGAAAATAAGTAATCTTGTTAGACTAAAATACCACTACTTATAAAAGGCAACACAAACACAATCTATTAAATATTTGGATACTTAATTACAATTTAAACAACTAACTTTCTTCACTCTCACTTACTCCACACCCAGATATGAATAAAAATAATTGCACACTCAAATTAGCGCCACTATACACCGTCGCCGCTATGCGCGGGTAATCGTCTAGTAGAAAGTACAATTATTTATTTATGTTCAATTCTAACACTAAAAGTCTAACACCAAAAGATTTTGTATTCATGTTAGATATATTATCTTTTGATTTTGTTATTTGTATCAACTAAATAGTCAAATATATTTCTTTAAATTTCAACATTGAAAGTAGTTGCTTGACTTGAAAAATCAAAATAGAATTACTCACAGATAACAAAGAAAATACTGTATGAATTAACAATACATTTGTACACTGCAGAGCCCTTATCAGCGACGGATCTTGCATCTTCTGGCAATGATGGCTCAAAGGTTCGAGTTGCCTACCAGGTAATACACAATTTTTTCATATACATTTTTCCGATTTCGTTCTTATATTTTAGCTTTTTTGGGTTACTATAGGGTCTGCCAGGTGCATATAGCGAGGCTGCTGCTCTTAAAGCTTACCCAAAATGTGAAACAGTCCCATGTGACCAATTTGAATCTGTATTTAAGGTATCACCTTTTGTTCATTAGTCTCTTTATTCATTAATAATATATACTTTGTAGACTAGAGCTTATTAGTTATGAAAAAGGCTACCAGTCAACTTAAAAAGGTACTCGATCTCAACTTGATTTTATTTGAGCTGAACCCAAGCTGTAGCGACTCGAGTAGACTTTCAGGCCGATCTACAATACTCAACCTTAAAGCTCATGAGTCTTATTGAGCTTTTGGCGTTTTACACTTCTACCTTTTTTACATATTCACATAAATCTAGTCAGACGAACTGACCAAGCTCGAAAGTATGGAGTGATGAATACTGACCTTGATTGCTATTATCAGTAATATTTAAAAACTGACAACTGAGTCGAACTTAAGTTTGAAACAGAGGCTCAAGTCATGTTTCAAGCTTTGAATTTTATATTTGAGCTTGAGCACAAGCTCCGGATTATGTCGACTAGACTTGATTACACCCTTAAATAGCTTAGTAACTTTCACCATGTTACCATTTTGGCAACCAACTTATTTTTTGTAACACAGATCACTAAAACATTTATCATCCATCATCTTGGGTGGCAACTGTAAACTTGGTGATTTGCCAAGTCATCAGCTTACGTTGCTTCCAAGTCAGGGCCCACGCGTTGGCCCATTTGTTCAGTTTATAAAAGATATAAAGAGACCTATAGAAGATTTTATTTTTCTTTATGTAAATTACGCATGCACATCCATCAAAACTTCCACATCACTGTCTTTTTTGTTGAATGAAATGCCAACTTACACAAATGACTTAAATGCTGTATTTTATTTATTTTTATTTTTTTAAGTTCAGTGACTAGATTGCGAAAAAGAATGTTTGGTCAAATATTGGAAATATAGTGAAATTTGGTTGCTGTTACATGCAATTAACCCTTATGGAGCCATCAAGTTATTATTTAAACTAATTAACCTAAAAAAATGTGAGCCTAACAAATTTCTTGATGCATATTTTTCTATATTAGGCTGTTGAGTTATGGCTGGTGGATAAAGCAGTACTCCCGATAGAGAACTCTGTAGGCGGAAGTATTCATAGAAATTACGATTTACTCCTTCGTCATCGGTTGCACATTGTTGGTGAAGTGCAGATGGTTGTTAATCACTGCCTTTTGGGTGTTCCTGGAGTAAGAAAGGAGGAACTAAAGCGCGTTTTAAGCCACCCTCAGGTCAAAACATTTCTCGTTTCTACTCCTTTTATCTCATGGAAATTCCAACATTTTGTTTCTTGAATTAGTTTTCTACCCATTATATATAATCACTATAGAATAGTTAACTTACTGACTCAGGTGGTACCAGATTCTTTATTGTCTTTATTCAACGGAAAATTTTGGAAAATTCAAAAGATAGTCAACACTTAACTTAAACTACATACCAAGGCAAACAGTGCAATTTTCATGAAAGGAGATATTACATGTTTGTATTGTGTGTAGTCTACAATAGAAATGGTCCATATATTGTGGAAAGACTAATTGAGATTATGTTTTTTTTTTTTTTTTTTTTTTTTTTAACTTAATATAGTGAAATTTTTTGGAAGCTAAAATTTGTTTTAGATGAAGAAATATCTTCCGAGTTGAAAAAAATTTCGACAACTAATTTCTTAAATCATTTAGTTTCTTGACATATATATCATGAGTGAAATAAGCCTAACTCGTTCTGGTTGGTTTTTCTATGGGCCACACTTTTAGGATGTGAGAATAAATTTTAGTTATGATACACAAATAAAAATGGGAAACACAAATATAGAACTTAAGTAGTTAGAGGTGTGCAGATTTAGTCTAAAGTTTATTAATTTCTCACTATAATGTATGGCTAGAGTCTAAAACAAATACAATGTTTGGTGTTATAAGGTAAAGTGTTTGACTCGTAGTCAGATGTTAACTATAGCCCTCGGTAACGATAAAGTAGGAATATTAAAAAAAGAACATCATTTATAAGATTATTAATGATCAAAGTTGTATACATGGGGCGAAACTTTCCAAGAAGAGAAATGTTGTGTTTACATTTGAATCGAGCAAGCACTTGACCTACATTTACTCTTTTTTTGAAACAGGCACTTGATCAATGTGAGAATGCCCTGAACAAATTAGGTGTTATAAAAGTTAGTGCTGAAGATACTGCTCTTGCAGCTCAGGTAAACCTTTGACTTTCCGTCTTATATTAGATATCTCGATTAGTTCCTTTGTTTAGAATTTTACTTTGAAGTTTGAACTTTATTGTAGATTGTAGCTTCTGAAGGCATACGAGACACTGGAGCAATTGCAAGTTCTCGGGCTGCAGACATATATGGACTGGACATTCTAGCACAAAACATCCAGGTGACACCTGCTTATCATCTTTGTTTCACAAATTATCTTGTAACATCCAATCCTACAATACTAACAGAGCAAAATAAAATGTAACGTAACCTATTACTAATGTTATTTTTGTATGGGCTAAGCATTTTTCTCCAAAAGATCTGATTTTCCGTAAACATTTTGACTGTCAAGTGCCATTACGATAATTAAGTTCTTCCAATAAGAATCATGTTGAGGTATGTGAGAGTTAGTAAAACACTTCAGGTGACGATTTGATCCATCATGCCCATTTGACCGGTTTCCTTTGTGGCTACGTTTTTTTGACCTGTTAGATATATGCAATAAAAATAACTTTATAGCTGTGCCAGGTGTTATCGTCCATCTTTGTATCGTAGTATTACTTCCAGTTATATGTTTTTTCATATGTTATCAAGTACGTTTTTATCTCGATTATAATCTCTACTTATTGCTTTTTTTCCAGAATGATTTAGATAATGTTACTCGTTTTCTAATTCTAGCAAGAGAACCTATAATCCCAGGAACCGATAAGCCCCATAAGGTAATAAAATAAAACACTTCCCTTCTTTAAAACCAAATTCTTTTAGCATGAAATGGCATCAAATCTTATTTATTATTTTATTTTTATTTATTTATTTATTTATTTATTTATTTATTTTTATCTTTTCAAGACAAGCATTGTCTTTACATTAGAAGAAGGCCCTGGGGTACTGTTTAAAGCATTAGCTGTGTTTGCTCTTAGAGAGATAAACTTATCAAAGGTATGTCCCTATTTCACTCATTTAAGCGCTTTACGGATTAGAAATTCGATTTGATAATATTTGTATTCTCCATACCCTTTTCCAGATTGAAAGTCGGCCTCAACGGAAGCGTCCACTTAGGATTGTTGATGATAGCAATAAAGGAAGCGCCAAGTGAGTGTCATTATAATTACACTATTCTTCCTATCTATATATGGGTGGCAATTTTTTAACCATTTACTTATGAGAGGATAGATTAGGGCTTTTGTTTCCTCTCACATGGGTCAAACTAGTGAAACAAAAACATTGGATAAAATTAACCAGTCAAACCAGTAAAACAACCCATGTGTTCTAAATGCTTAGAATTTCCGAAATCATTTAATTTAAAATGTTCATATTATTTCTAAGATAACTAAATTTGATGAAGTCATTGTTTTATAAAAGGTTTAGAAAATTAAGACAAGTTTCGGGTCAACCTGCACAAAATATTATGGCGGCCACTCATCATGCCAATACTGCTTCTTTACTAGGAGTGTTAATGTTAATAGATATATATATATAAAAAAAGTGCAAATTTGTCCGGTTCACATTCATCGAGTAGAAGATATTAAACCTTTACTTTGACTGTCACAGATATTTTGACTACTTATTTTACATCGACTTTGAAGCTTCAATGGCTGAGCCTCGTGCCCAATATGCTCTAGGACATCTACAGGTACTTCATCATCTATACTCCATAGAATTTCTTCTCATGATACTTTAGCAAATAAAAAATAGTGGTACTAAGAATGTATTATCACTTAATGTCATTTGGTTGCTCATAATTACCTTCTACGGTATTTACATGACACAACATTCGCATCGAGAAATCGAGAATGCAATGCTTTCCAATTTAGGTTCAAAAGCTTTCATTAGGAGTATTTTATGTGCGTATTCTTGCAATAATTATCTTTGAATTATGAGAAAAGTCAAACCTTGCATTTTTTTAGTATGCAATATAACTGTGACTTGTAGTGATTTACATATATAATGGAGAGAATGTGTTAATTTTATCAAATTTTGACTTCACAAAAGCGTCGGCTACTATTTGATGAACTAGCGAAATATTGGTATCAATTCACTCTTTTGTTTATTTGAATAAAACATGTTAAGTTTAAATTATAAATGGAGCATAAACATTAAAAGCTCTTATCGAATAAATTCAGTGATTTACATTTTTTGTTCTTTGATAATTGCAGGAATTTTCCAGATTTCTTCGAGTTCTTGGCTGCTACCCAATGGATACAGCTTTATAGATCACGATTTAGCCTGACCTTTTTGGCAAATGAAATGTGTATCAGATCCTTTCTTTATTCGTTTTTCTCATTTTACTGCATTTTAGGTGGTCGTTGCACAGCAAAGTAAATTTCAGAACCACTTCTTTTTATAGTTTTCGTTTCATGTATTTGTGGAGGAATGGTAGTTAAATCTCCGGCAAAGTGTTGTGGCAATGAATTCTTGTAAACATATTACATCTTGTTAAAAAGCTATAAGGTGTTGAAGGTGTTCAGACTTTGAACAACTAAATATGAAATAAAGTTTTGACAATTGAGCCATTAGGGATTTAGCAAACTTCTATTTCAGAGATGCATACTGACTTTGGTCAGTACAAACTTCTATTCTAGTCTTGGGTTCATATAAAAGTTTTTGTTTTATGGACAAATTTTTATATGAACCAGAAACAAACGCACTTTTTCCATTTCCACTTCTTGCCCACATGAGGAAAAAACTTTTTCCATTCCTCTTCTTGCTCACATATGAGGAAAAAACAAATGCACTTCTTTCATTTCCTCTTCTTGTTTGCAGACATATGATATAAAAACAAATGCGCTTCTTTCATTCCTTTTCCCTCTTGCAGACAAAAGTGAAAAGAAGTGCTTTTTAGAAAGGAAAAAAACAAACAAACGATGTAAGTCTGAATCTGAAGCAGCTCAATATCGAACATGCATGAGAGGTTTGACCTCGAGTCATAGAAAATTGTTGTAACATTTTATGATGTCCTTAAGGAGGTCAGTTTTAAGGCAATGTGCATGTCATAATGAGGTAGGTACAATACTATCGCAATTGCTATAGATGAGTTGCAGTTACATATGTGCAGCTTAAGAAAGGGTGGCTTCAACTAGAGCCATACTCAGCTCGAGTAATCATTGAAATATGGAGGACTTTGTTAAGTATTTCAGACCTAACTTTCCACATGGAAAGAAGTTGATACAGTCTACCTAATGGTCGAGACTCCTTTTGCTGGGATGATTGAAGTTTAAATCAAGAATGGCCTATATCAACCCACAAGGAGACTATGTTTAGGGTGATCAAATTCAAGTTCTAGCTAAGGTAGTCCTTCACGGGATCCCTATTGATTAGAGAGAAGAGTACATGCCAGCGTCACCCGATAAGGGTCATATATACATGCTTTCCCGACACTCGTTTCTTATTCAAATCATTCTGAGCTGGCAAACCCAAAATCCCAAAGATACCTACTTAATTTAGTATGCCGTGGCCTCCACAATGGTTCAAAAAAGACCTGCTTTAACATCTTGAAAATATTAAAGATTAATCAATTTTCGGAAAGAAAAAAAGTTCTATCAACTGAGTTTGGTGTCTGCTACAAGAGAGTTACGAAAAAAAATATATCAAAATATGTTCATGTATATAGAGCAGAATTGCCAAAATCAAAGAAGTGCAAAAAGGATTTAGAAGTTAAAGAAATGATGAAAAAATCAAAAGAGAGCATAAAAAATATATGGTGATGTGAAAGAACACAATAATATAGATATGATGGTACGCTCGAAAGAGAATTTTGATTTCGCAGATCTTTGAGTCTGCATGGACAAAAAATTTGTTCCGAACTTTCATAAAGCAATTTGATGTTTTGCTGCAATAAATTGCATTCTTGTTATGCCAATAACCAAACATCGCAAAATTTAGATTGTCGTAATCCAGAGTGAGGATGTGTTTCAAGATACTATTGGCCTTAAATGTACAAGAACTCCAAGCATATTACAGTATAACATTTGTCAAACAACTCAAAAGCGAAGAACAACAACCATCACCCAGTAAACACCCTAGGAGTCTAAAAAGGGGGGAAAAAACTACTGATAATTCAAAGCCAAAACCGTTGTAACTAAATCACGTCATTGTTACATGCGTGAAGGGGTACGGCCACACATGGTCATCCGTCTTGACCTAGAAGTGCCATCTGTGACAAATTTTTAAAGGGTGCGTTTGGTACACATAATGTTTTTGAAATAATTGTTATATGTCAAATCTGTTAGTGGGCTAGTGAATGTGTAAAGGGAGTTTATTTAGATAAACCTGGAAGTCTTAAGTCTTTGTGAGCTCACAAATGGGTTGTGTTCTTAAAGGGAGAAAGACGCTGGAAAACTGCAAAATGAAGATGCTTGTTTGGGTGTTTTATTTACTATCGTAAGAAACTAAGAACATCAATTTATGGAAATTATAGCATCCTCATGGCACTGGTTAGGTTTTTGAGAAGGAAATGAAATCGAAACTGAAAAGGTCATATCAATAAAAACTTGTAAGGTAAAAAAACGTTTTGATGGTATGGGTTGGAGAAAGTCATCAAAGAGATTTACATGGCTACTTTCGTGTAAAGGTCATCATATCATTAATGGAGATTTACATGGTTAATTACTTTCGTGGGAAACGAGGGCTTCGTCAAGGTGATCCTATGTCACCTTATTTGTTTACCATTCTAATGGAAATCCTTATCCTTATTGTGAAACACAAAGTTCAAGAAGATGAAGAAATCGCATATCATCATAAATGTGATAAACTAAAAATTGTAAATATTTGTTTTGTTGATGATCTTTTAATGTTTGCCCGTGGTGATGTGCATTCGGCTAGGGTTATAATGGAAGCTTTGGTCGTAAAGTTACTCCGCGTCAACAGAATGCATATCCATTTGTGACATTGAGAACCAAAACCTGTTATTTATCTTGTTTTTGCTTGAGAATAAACTTTAATTTAAACAAGATGAAATGTGTAGATGTAATTTGAAAAAGAAAAAAAAAAAAAAAAAAAAATTACAGTAAAGCATACCTTTGAGATTTTAACTGAGATAGTGATAATATTCAAGGAGAAAATCAATGCAAATTAATATGAGGTAGGTGCAAATCTGGAAGTGACACTGAATTCAAATTTTATGGCAACATTGTTAGTGTGTATGAACAAGGCAAGTATGAAAGCATAAGAATGTGAAGCATCTATCATATGAAAAGGACATATAAATATATTAGTAGAGAAAAATCACAGCTATGATAAGCAAATGTCGTGAAGATGTGCTTATCAAGTAGTTCACAAAAATATATTGTGTCCTATTTGAAGCTCTAGTTTCATAAATAATATTGTCCAGATGTAATGATTTTTAATACCGGGAAACTGTAGCTAAAAACCAAATTGTGTTTTTATAAAGTGCTAATTAATAGGTAATTGACCAAAGAGTCTCTTTATAAAGGGTTTTGTTAATGAGCATGTTAATAACAAATATATATATATATATATATATATATATATATATATATATATATATATATATATATATATATATATATATATATATATATATATTCAATAATAGTTGTGCAAAGTTGGTTGGTAGAAGAAAAATTCAAGGATGAGTAGTTTTTATTATATGTACAAATAAATAATGGATGTCGACCTAATACTTTGTTAATAGTTATTATCATGTTCCAAAGCAAAAGGGTTTTGTTAGGTGTTGTCATGTTAATAAAAAGCATGAAGCATGACTCGTCCTTTCTTCACCATTGCTATGTGGAACATAGATGTGCTTATAAATAAGACGCATTATCACATGACAATATGCAAAAACACAATTACTACTTTGTATTCAAACAAACAAAAAGTTCTAGTTTATAAGAAATAACTGCCAATTTTCGAGCTAGGCATTCCTAAGTGTCAAAATGGAATCACTCCAAGTCCAAGAAGAGAACATCCTAATTGAGAAAGTGTGCCAGATTTATGAGAAACTTTCGAAGCTTGAAACACTCAAGCCCTCTAAAGATGTCGACAACCTCTTCACTCAACTCGTCCATGCATGCATCCCGCACTCTTCTATTAATATAGCCAATCTTCCAGCGAATATACAGGAAATAAGGTCTAAGCTCATTAGACTTTGTGGTGAGGCCGAGGGCCTACTTGAAGCTCACTTCTCCACAATTTTAGGATCTTTCAAAAATCCTCTTCATCATCTTAATATTTTTCCTTACTATTCCAATTATCTCAAGCTTGGTCGTCTCGAGTATGACATCCTTAATCAACTCTATTCCACCACATCAGAAACCCCTAAGCGTGTCGCATTTGTGGGGTCTGGCCCGTTACCTTTCACCTCAATAGTCTTGGCTTCTTACCATCTCAAGGATACAACTTTTCACAACTATGACATTGACTCTACGGCAAATTCCATGGCTTCTCGTCTGGTTTCAGCCGATCATGACTTGTCAAAAAGAATGGTGTTCCACACTGCCGATATAATGGATGTGACTGATGAGTTGAAGGATTATGATGTGATTTTCTTGGCAGCACTTGTGGGGATGAATATGGACGAGAAAAATAAAGTTATTCAGCATTTGGCTAAGTACATGGCACCTGGTGCCATACTCATGCTAAGAAGTGCCCACGGTGCCCGTGCTTTTCTTTACCCCGTGGTTGATCCTAATGTTCTTCATGGGTTCAATGTTCTCTCGATTTTCCATCCAGACGATGATGTCATTAACTCTATTGTGATATCGCGTAAGTTTGTGGAACCGGTTAACATTGATAATAACTATCTTCATTCAGATATTGGCTCTCTCATGGCATCAAGTTGCAAGTACTGTGATATCCAACCATTTAACCATCCAGTTGGTCATATGAAAATGATTGATGAGTCGATGTGATCATTCTGTTTTGAATTGTAATGCTCATGTCACAAACTTATGGCTATATGTGTGGCTAATGGTGTGTGACTAAATGTTTGTCTAAGTTTTCTGTAGTGTTTCCAAATTTTAAGAAATAAATAATCATTTGTACGTGATGTTAAAAAGGAAGTCACTAAATTAATGCTATTTTCTTAATGATTTCACGTGTGTCTTTCTATATACTCAATCTATGATTAGAGAATCAAAGTCAAATCCAGAAGCTGTGAAAGGGAAGTGAAATTGTTTGAAATGAGATGCTCTACATATGATTATCAAAATAAATTTGAAAGTTGTGTTCAGGAAGTGCATAGTAGATCCCTAATTAAAGGCATGCATTACGATATACTCCGTATGTCATTTGTGTGATGAAGTTGTACCGAGTGTGAAGATCACTGGTTCAGAACAAATAGTTGCACCTAGTGAAATCGGTGTTGTCGTCTATGCATCTTTAGTGGGTGTTGGTTTTCATCCTTCCGGCAGTATTATTCATGACATTGAATAGCTTATGAATGGTTTCTTATGGTGTCAAGGAGACATGAGAGGGAAAGTGAAAGTCTCGTGGGAGGATTTGTGTTTGCCGAAATATGAAGGGGGACTTGGGGGGAAAGGTTGAATCCTTTAATATTGCATTGATGTCAACTCATATTTGGAAGATCACACACAAAGAGTCTATGTGGGTTGAACGGATACATGCTTACAAGGGATGTTCCTTCATCATTTAATTTGAGTTGGGGATGGTGCAAGCTTCTTCAAATTCGCAATATTATTAGGCCGTATGTTTGGTATAAGCATGGAAATGGAGGCAAGGCTTCTGTTTGGTACGACACATGGGATGAGTTTTGTACCTTGATGAATCATGTGACGGGTCGAGTAGGCTTGAATCAGTGGCTGATGTTGTGAATGAGGGTTCGTGGATTTGGCCTGAGGCGTGGTATACATCTTTTCCTATTTTGAGCCAAGTTAATGTCCCTTGTTTAAGGCAAGACCAGGTAGTCAGGTAGATACTATTCTTCGGAAATATGATGGTGCGCTCTATGATTTTTCTGTTAAACATGCTTGGCATGCTATGCGTGGCCGTGGACTTGAAGTGGATTAGTCGCATCTTGTATGGTGAATTATACCATTCAAGACATGCAACACTTCTTACTCAAGATTGGTTGAGACAATGGCATGTTGGTAATGAGGTAGACTTTACTTTGTTGCCCTCTTTGTAAAGTTCAACCGGATTCGCATGAGCACCTCTTCTTTGAGTGTTCGTTTTCTGCGCAAGTGTGGAATCTCGTTATGGACATGACTGGTATGAGTGTTATCTCTACGAAATGGAGTGACATTGTGGCGTGGTTACTTCCTATTGCCAAACAAAATAAGGTAACAACTATTGTTGGTCATCTAGTTGTGGCTGCTTCTTTTTATTTTGTGTGGCAAGAACGAAACAACAGATTTTATGGGAAGGGGGGAAGACAACCTGATGAAGTAGCAAAGATCATTGTTGATATGGTTCGGTTAAAGTTGGCATCTATTCGATCGGTTCAAGAAGAGCACTCGTGTGGAGAAAATGAGAAGAACGTGGAAGATAGCTAAAGTTCAAATGGAAGTAATCTGAGTCATGTATCGATTTAGAGGTTGTGCTTCATTTGTTTTTATTTCTTATTAGCCTCTATTTCGTTTATGGTTGTTCAAAGCATATATATTGTTTTAGATTTAGGGTGGCTCATTACCACCCTATCCTATTATGTGCCGAAACATTTATTTATTTTTAATATATTCATCGGCTATAATCCCTTTACCCCCACCACCACCAAAAAATAATAATAATAATAATAATAATAATAATAATAATAATAATAATAATAATAAAATGAAAGAGCATAACCTTTCTGAAGAATGAAGGAATTTGAACTTGTCGTGTAGCCAGATGTTCGTGACCTTGGATATATTTATTTGTAATGCAGAGGCTTGACTGAGAAGAATTAGCAGACATATTTACGTCAAAAGATAACTAGACTAAGAGTAGAACTGTGATCGGTTCATCTCAAGCCGTGAACCTCGTCGCATACATCTGCTGACCTTTCTTGAGCGTATCTAGGCTTTTGTCGCAGGCCTTGTACTCTCGTGCTTGGGAACAACTTCTTGTAATGCAGTCGAAATGTTATGCGTAGAAGTGCCAAATGTAGTTTGCAAATCTTCTAACAGAGAAAAAAAAACTTTTTAAGCTCGCATTAATTCTATCATTCATTCACATTTCTCATTTATACACCGACAAGAACCAGGGCCTAAATTTTTACGTCTGTTATCGTAGCAAGTGTACTGAGGGTGGTGGCAATGGGAGCGGGATGGTCAACGGTTTGCCCCAAACCGCTGGGGAACACCGCCGCCACCCCAGCTATTTGGTTGGGCGGTTTGGTTCAACGGTGATAAACATTTCCACGGTTTGAATTGAAAGTGAACATTGGCCATTAATTGAAAGTGAACGTTGGAGGTAAAAAAAAAAAAAAAAAAAAAATCTTTATAAATATTACACTTTACCATTTCAAAAAACCACTTCCACTTCAAATCAAACTCTTCCTTCTCTATTTCATACTTCAAAAAAAGTGTAGCATGGATCAAAGAAAATCAAGCTCAACAAGAGGTCGTGGTCAGGGCGTTCGTGGACAACATGTTCGTCCGCAAGTTCCAATTCAACAATACCCTCAATCGGCCTACTATCCCTGACCTCCACCACCGATGAATCCACAATACTTTCAAGAACAATATTATACACGACCTCCACCACCGATGAATCCAAGCCAATATAACACAATAATGACAAGTGAGTTCGACCCGTTTTGTGACTACCATGAAGGTCCTTCATGTCGTGAGTCTAGTGTTGAGCGCGAACTACCTCTATGAAAAAAATATGATTGCCACTGAAAAATGGTTGAGATGCATGAAAAAGATATGAGTGAGGTGGAATAATATTATTGATTGGTTGGGAGGCATGGGGAATTTTGGGAGTGACCATTGCCACCACCCTGATGATCTTGAATATGATGTATCGGATTAGTTTATTTTGTTTTCTTGAAGTACAAAACTCATTCCCTAGTTAGTTCCAATTTGTCAAATGTACATAACTGTAACAAAAATCAACTGACCTTAACAAAAGTCAACCCCAGGTCAACATTGTTAATGTCAGAAAAACCAGAACTGGTGGCAATATAATCTATGCAAGCTCCAACAATAATATGTAAGCACATATCAGTATGATACTTTGATCAAGTCAAAATTGTATTTCCAAATGATACTTGATGTAAAAATACCCGCATAAGATTTTTTGTTAATTGTTTTTACTTCTTCAATATAGTGTGTAGCAAAAATTATTTTATTTTTTTTGCTTGCTGTCATTTGAATGTTTTGCTAGTAAAGCAGTGATTGTCAAAGTTTTGCTACTGTCAAGTTTCCGTCTTGCTATTACCGTAGTTGCTTGACTTGTATTTACCATATATACATTAGTTATACCTAACGATGTCGTTTAAGAGATTTAGGCCCAAATTTGGAATAATAGGAAAACAAGAAGAAAATTGTGGTTGCAAGTCGGTTTATTCTTTTTCATTTTTTTTGGGTGCAAAAAGGTGAATTAAATTATTAAACACATCAATAGTTTCTTACAATACATTGAACATTATACAATATGCTAAACAACATATCCGAGAACTGCTTCAGCATACCATCCGATATCAATAAGAGAACAAAATCACTTCCACAAACAGAGGAATCCCAGCAATTGGCAAACTGCACTTTAACATGAACCATGCCAGCTTAGCCACTCAAATTCACCTTATAATATGCACCTACCATCTAGCTACATTTCCACATCATTCCCCCATCAATCCATTCAACCAGCATCCACAATAGAAAGATAGAGAAATGTGTGGCTTCACTAGACACCCATAACTCATCCATGGAAGGGCTATTCCAATCAGCCTACATTTCCCTATTCAGAATGGCTTCAACTGATTGGAAGCACCCACCTCCCATGATGACCAATCTATCCTCTTGTGATGATGTATGATGCGCGGGATTGCGCCCTTGCAAAAGGTTTTACCTCTCAAGGGATCTTGAGAAGCTTGCAATCCCCACCAGGCAGAGTACCTGTTCATCGTAGTATAGTATAGTGACAAGTACCGGGGGATTGATCGTTCAACTCAGGAATAGTGTTCGCTAGGATTAAAGTGTCTACTAAACTAGTCTAAAGGTGAGGGATGATTCTTTTTGTATATTTTTATAAAAGCCAATAAAAATCTCGGTTTTGAAGGAGTGGGCGGAATTAGTCGCTAGTCAACTAACCCAATTAACTAAAGATGCAATTAAAATAAAATAAACTTAAACTAAATTGTGGTGGAAACAATAATGAGGGAAAGCGTGTTTACTTAGATTTCACTACTCCCTATATATCTTTTACCGGTTGATTAGCTTGTTACAATTGCATGAATGACGGGTTATATTTCTTAATACTAGTCGTAGGGCCATGTACGATATTCCCTAACTCTATAGGCTTCTACTTCATTCTAGGTTGAGCCGACTACTAGCTCCTAACTTAGTATCACTAGTAGTTGCCTATGCATTAAATACAACCAATAAATCGTAGTACACCTCCGATCATTTTTCTTAAGACGTTCAAGCAAGTTACCAAATGAAAGTCTGCCAGTTTTCTTAAGCCTAACATCAAATTCAATCATCCAAAACAATTATAAACAAACCATCAACCAATAATCAACATCTATGTTTCATTACATCTAAGCAAACACAAGAAAAACCTAGCCTAGCATGTTAAAAAGAAGACAAGCATAAGATAAAATCAAACAACACATAGACATATTGTATGATTATTGGAAAACTTATCTTCAATTGAACATGGATGGAACAAGGGTTGAAACCCTTGTTGTTACAGAAAATTCGTCTAGGGTTGCACACAAAAGTTCTCCAAAAGTTCAACACTTAATGAATGAAAATTAGAAAACTATATATAAATTTTACACCTTGACAGCGTCACGTTATAACTTGTGACGCCGTCAACTCGCCGCCAAATTAAAGGTCGTATTGCCTAGATCCAATCTTGACACCGTCATGTTGAGAATAAGCTCTGGGCTGTCACGTATAAATTGATCCTGACGGCCTTAGTGACGCCGTCAGGCATTTTTGCCTTGAAATAGTTCTAGGTCGTCATGTGTATTTTCCATATCCACCTCTTTTGTCAAGCTTGACGTCGTCACTTGTATGGACTTGACGCCGTCAGGTACAGTT
This sequence comes from Artemisia argyi, assembly GCA_030686995.1. NCBI lineage: Eukaryota > Viridiplantae > Streptophyta > Magnoliopsida > Asterales > Asteraceae > Artemisia > Artemisia argyi. Next base: position 108,779,637 of record CM060685.1, read on the forward strand.
CCCAGCAAGGATTTTGAGACTTTGTCGTTTTCTTCACTTAATCGCTCCAAAAACATCCAAAATGCTTCCTTTTCCAGATTTCTCCTCAAAAGTACCTAAAATGACAAAAGGAACAATTTAAGGTAATAATTGATCAAATAATCACGAATTCGAGCTTAAATGACTCCCCCAAAAGCGGTACACTTTTCGCTTCATCAAATACCTTTACACTTGAGATTTGCTTATCCTCAAGCAAATGCGCTTTTATTTTAATCAAAATACATGTTAGGGGTCATTTAACACTAAGATAAAAGTAATTACAACAAATAATCGTTCCACTTCAACCAAAAACAAGCACGGAAATTATATACTAGCACCTCACAAATAGTGTTAAGATACTCACATCTCTCGGGTGTAATAAAGTATATATCACAATATGGAAATGGAAAACATCTCTCACTACCTGTCATAGCAAATAGATTATCATAGGCTTGGGAAAGGATCAAACCTCCACCACTTGGCGTAAGCACCTAGGATAAATTATCAAAGAGGTCTTTTAAAGGGTTATAACGTGAGGTGTAGGGATAGGATAAACACGGTTTTGTTAGATAAAGACAATATTTACTGGTGGCGAGTTAATCATCTTGGTTAATTCCATGTACAATATGGCGTTGCTAAGCCAAGAATCGACTCGACTTAAGCTAATAAAGCCAAAATAACAAAAACTTAAAATAAACATAAAGGAAACAGGATGGTAGTCCGTATGTTTTTCTCTTTTTCTTTTTCTATTTTTTTATTTATTATTATTATTTTTTTTTTGCATACAATTTTACCCTACCATCCAAAATAATATATCATAGGGAATTTGCATTCCCCTTACACTTGAACTTTTACAATCAACTATTCTAATGACTCGAATTAAGATAATCAAAATACTTGGAGTACTTTTTAAGATTAACGCACATTTGGGGGTAATATATGATGTTCTTCCCCATTACTCCATAACAATAGTACTTTACCCATGAGTCCCAATCATCCCAAAACAATATGTACAAGATATGACTCGACTTAGCAACCATGTAATCAATTAGACAATTAACTAAGGGTTTAAACAAATAACAATAATGCACTAAAAATGAGTGCCTACACGGAAAGCTAAGGCGATTTGGTTGCACATTTTGGGGTGGATTGTAAACAAATTCTTCCTTTAAGTAAAATGCTTAAAGTTAGAAACGAAAAAGATATGCTCGGAGGGGTGAACTAGGGTTATCGTGTACTAAAAATAAGTACATTGCAAAGGTGTGGGAGAAATTAGTTGACTTTACTAGTCAAGTAATTATGACTTAAATGGTCAAGTAATTATGATACGGGTTTAACACAAGCGTGATCCTAATACCTCTTATCATGTAGTAAATCCTAACTACACGAATGTAGTCTCACTAGCGGTCTCGGGATGCATAACTAACGCAAGTTCTAGAATCTAAGTACTACCGGTACACTCATAAGCACTAATAATTAATGTTTTTCCTAACAAATCTAAAGGCGAACCTCACATATTTGGGTGGAAAATTTTTTCTGAGTGGTACGGTTTTTGCGCTAGTCATACAACTCTTATCCATGAGACGCTCATTAAGGTTAAAGCTTCACTCCTAAATGTTGTAAAAAAGTTTTAATTTGGCGCTAAAATTGCCCTAACAAGTATTTTTCTCAGTTTTATTACACACCTACTATTGAACAAACAAACTCAAGTGTAATTGTATTCTCTAAAGTATCATCATTTACCCTCCCCTTACACTTAAGCTGAACATTGTCCCAAATGTTCAATAAAAAGATGTAAAAGTAAATAAGGTAAAAGAATGAAAACAAATACTCCCCAGATTCGTTCGGTGTGGATAAATTGTTAACATGGTTAAATCCTCCTCCAAGAGAATGAACTTTGAAAGCTTCCCTCCAGAAATATAAATCATCCTCTTGTCTAATGTAACCTGTTAAACCTGAGAAAACAATCAAGGCAAACCTCGCGTAAAATCGGCGGCAATCTATATATACTAAAAATCCTAGAAAGCAAATTAAGATATAATGCTTGTGGAATGAATGTTTGCAGATTTCCTGGAGTTTATAAAACTAAAGAATCAACAAAAACATTAAGACTCCGGTATAAACAAAACTCGCAAAATTTTTTAGAATTTTTGTACCTGACGCCGTCAGGTTATAACTCCTGACGCCGTCAGAATGTTCCTGCAAAAATCTCATGTTAAGTTTTCGGAAAATTTCTGGAAAAACGTATGCCTTACTTCCTTGAAAATCCTGCAAAACATCATTATGACTCGATACAACCATTTGACTCAAACAATTACTAATATACATGTTCATTTAACATTGTTATGGTTCATGCTCAATTTCGTTCTTAAAAACAAATTTAGGTTTCCCATACACTTAGCTTTTGCAAAATACCTTTATATGTAATTAAGACGAAGTTAAAAATAAAATAAAGCATTTTCACAATTTACTTTGAATCATGAGCCACAAACAATAAAAATAAAACACGCATATGAAAACAAATAAAATCAAACAAACAAACAATCAAACAAAGCTTGGAAAATAAACAACCATGAAATCAGAAATCCTACATGCATAAGAAAAGAAAATAAAAAGTACCCAAGGCCAACAGAGGCCGAATCCTAAGTTATTACAGAACAAATTGTTTTAGAGCGTACAACCATAAATAAATTGTCCAAAGATCATAACATAACATGACATATCACTGGGGAGGGGGACCATAGTGGTAGTCAGAGCCAGGAGGGAGGTGCCCGGTGTACCCATAGGGTGGATAGTCCTGCTCGCGCCCAGGGAATGGGTCGATCTGCAACTGAGGCTCGATGTGATCACGGGTCGATAAATGTTGCATCTGGCGGACTCTGTGATCGTACGTCCAATCAAACCTCTGGACAGTGGTGGTTCTCCATGCATCCACCTGACCCATCCAAGCCCCTTGATGGACCTGCCAATCCCCCCAACTCATGTGCCGGTAATAGTCAGCAGAACCAACCTCATAATTCTCATACTGCTGCTGCTGGGGTGCACCCTCATCATCGTCCTCATCATCATCACCAGAAGCAGCCGCTCCCCCTACAATATACTAAGCATAAGACCCGTCCTCCAACTCCATCACAATGCTCATTTGCTTGAGGGACTTAGCCTTCACCACCCTGCATGCACCACAATCACTCAAGTATCCCATGATCTCCGGCACGAGGATCCCATAAGAACGAGCCAGGAGAGTCACAAACATCCCCCCATAGATCTTATCACCATCCCTCTCCCTACACTCGTCTTTAGATAACCTGTCACCCAAAATGGGATGTTACAATACACATCCGGTGAAAAAATGATGTACAGGTAGAAGAGGTCAGAAGCAGTGACGCGGTGAGTGGAGCTATGGCGTCCTGCTAAACTGTAGGTGATGTGCCTGTGGGCTAACCTAACCCTAGGATCCCTAATGGAGGCCGCCCCAGTAGTCGAGGTATACACCCCATTCCCTATACTCGGCCAAAACATGGCACACCTCAAATCATTCCTCATCGTCTCACACCCAACAAGCTCTGTATAAACCCACCCTGAGTTGCCTCATGCTGACTATACAATCCCAACCTCCAACCAAACTCTGTAACCGAGCAAGTTCTAAGCTCACTCCCCAGCCTAAAGTAAATGGTAGTACCACCCACATCAGTTCTAGCCTCAGCAAAATCAAAATGAAAAGTAGCAAAGAATTCTTGCACCAACTCACTATAAACCGGTTCCCGTACCCTGAACAATCTTTCCCATTGAGGACCGGTAAATGCAAAAGTTTGGAAACCTTGAAGAAAAGCATTCTCGAGGCCCTGGGCCCTCAAGAAGTCCCAATCAATCACTGCCCCCTGTCAATCTGGTGGTAGAGCAATTCTGCATATTTGGTCGTAGAGGCATTATCCTCAAACACACCCCAACTATGAACCGTGTCGCCCAAGTTCTCGCGTTGAGATCTTGAAGAACTCCCCCGGTGTTGTCGGGTATGCTTGCTCATTTTCCTGGAACAAAATGGAATGGAACGGAAGTGATTAGAATAAGAGTCCAATGAAGTCAAGCTGTCAGACCCTTCTGACACCGTCAGACTCAGCAGATGTTGGGACATGTAATTACGAGGAAAAATGAATTTTCAAACTCTAAATCCATGAGCCAAACACCCCTTTTGACAGAAAACATGGGTGGGGGGGATCAAAAATTCGTGGTGTGAAATTTTTTTTGCAATTGACTCATGAACCCTATCAATCACTACTACCCAATGCCTTAATTATGGTTACACAATACCTATAGAAGGGCATTACGAGTTCTAGGAATGAATCAATTTTAGGGTTTCAGATAATGGGGTTTTTCAAAATTGGTGGGTCCTAAGGATAATTGAACAAATAACGATGAAGAAAAGTTACTTACCACGTGGAGATCGGCTACGGAAGATGTTGGAATTGATCTTGAAAGCTCGGTGGGGAAGTATCAATTGGATATGGTTTGGGGGTATGTGGTGAAAGTGATGGATAGGAGGTTAATATTGCTGAGTATGCGAAGTGATGGCATCATGAATAAATTCTGACGCCGTCAGATGCCCGGATTATGAATACTTTGTGACAATTTCAAGTTGAGTCCCTGCACTTTTGTTAATAGCTAATCAAGGTTGTAAACTATGAATAGCCATTCCCGTTATTGGAGTCCACTAGGGTCAAACGTTTTGTTACTGTCACGAAGTGAGGTGTGGTTATGAATAGGGCTGGTTCCAATCCTGTTCAGGTCATAATTTTCGGAGTGGAAGTGTGTTTGAGGTGCACCCTTTTCACACCGGGTTTAAAACCAAAGGAACGTTTTTTAACTTCGTGCAAATCAGGGAGCATGACTTGCAAGCATCCAACGAAGATTCTGTGAATTTGCGAGTTCTTTTCTTCTTGAGGGGGCTCACAGAAGTAAGGGAGATTTGAAGGTGAGCCATCTGAAAATGGCTTTCCAGTGTCGGCTTCTACACTTATCACCCTTGGGGTCGGAAGTTCAAAAAAAAATCTATTTTCTTCGGTATGGATTTTTCCCTAATCTTCTCTTTAATTTTTGATATAAACTTATCAGCTAAATCCATAAAAGTATCTCTAGTGCTTTCCATGCGAGTTTCTAATTGTCGAATCTGCCGTTCCTGATTGTTCATAAAAGTTATCATTATCCCTTCGAACTCCTCTTGTCGTGAACGTTCAGGAGAAGTGTATTTATTAATTGCACTCACAATCCTATTGGGACTTACATCGGCTTCAGCTGCAGACATTTCAATTTTCATTAATTCCTTAACCTGCTTTTCGATGTTTTCCAACAACTGTTCTTGGGTCGCGTTTACGCAATTTAGACTCCCTTCTTCCCAGAACATTGGGTCCTCCCATCCTTCTTCTTCGTACTGTGCTAAGCTTTCAATGACCTCCCAGCACTTGTCAATGTTGAGTCTGCTTAGTCTACCATTGGCAGCGTAGTCTATGGCTCTTCTAGTTTGATTATTGACACCATCGTAAAAGATTAATGCCATGATGAGGGACTCTATAGAGTAAGTCCTTGAAACGAGTCCATGCTTCATAGAGAGTTTCACCTTGGCGTTGTTGGAACATCAAAATGTCATTTCTAAGCTTAGTAGTTCTTCATGGTGGGAAAAATTGAGCAAGGAAACGAGTGGTGAAATCATCCCAAGAGGTGATGGATCCCGTGGGTAAACGCTCAAGCCATTGACTAGCTTGGTCACGTAAAGAGAATTGGAATAGACGCAATCGGTTCGTCTCTCGAGTTACAACATCAAGGTCTATGGAATCTACTATTTTGAGGAAATCCTTGAGATGTTGATTAGGATCTTCGGAACGAAGTCCATGGAATGCACATCTGCTTTGCACCAACCAGATGGTGTCGGATCGCAAGGGAGACACATTGGCTCCTTGAGTGTGCTCAATGGTGTTTCGATAGCCTTGGTGGCTAGGACGGGAGTACTCTCCTAAAGTTCGGGGTTTAGGAGGTTGGTTTGCTAGTGGTGGGTTTTGTGGGTGGTTTTGTTGTGGTGGGTTGATGGGATCAAAGAGATTACCACCTTCCATGATGGCGGATGGCAAAGGTTACTAACAAAGGAATGAAGAAATAAGATAGACTAAAGAAACCTATAAAAATAAAATGAAAATCTTACTAGAAAGGAATCTAGCAAGTAGACCTAATAAAAAGAAATTCTAACCTAGATAATAACTATTTCCCCGGGCTGTGGCGCCAAAAACTTGATGCGCGGGATTGCGCCCTCGCAAAAGGTTTTACCTCTCAAGAGATCTTGAGAAGCTTGCAATCCCCACCAGGCAGTGCACTTGTTCATTGTAGTATAGTATAGTGACAAGTACTAGGGGACTGATCGTTCAACTCAGGAATAGTGTTCGCTAGGATTAAAATGTCTACTAAACTAGGTCTAAAGGTGAGGGATGATTCTTTTTGTATTTTTTATATTTTTATAAAAGCAAATAAAAATCTCTGTTTTGAAGGAGTGGGTGGAATTAGTTGCTAGTCAACTAACCCAATTAACTAAAGATGCAATTAAAATAAAATTAACTTAAACTAAATTGTGGTGGAAACAATAATGAGAGAAAGTGTGTTTACTTAGATTTCACTACTCCCTATATATCTTTTACCGGTTGATTAGCTTGTTTCAATTGCATGAATGACGGGTTATATTCCTTAATACTAGTCGTAGGGCTGTGTACGATATTCCCTAACTCTATAGGCTTCTACTTCATTCTAGGTCGAGCCGACTACTAGCTCCTAACGTAGTATCACTAGTAGTTGCCTACGCATTAAATACAACCAATAAATCGTAGTACACCTCCGATCATTTTTCTTAAGACGTTCAAGCAAGTTACCAAATGAAAGTCTACCAGTTTTCTTAAGCCTAACATCGAATTCAATCAACCACAACAATTATAAACAAACCATCAACCAATAATCAACATCTAGGTTTCATTACATCTAAGCAAACACAAGAAAAACCTACCCTAGCATGTTAAAAAGAAGATAAGCATAAGATAAAATCAAACAACACATAGACATATTGTATGATTATTGGAAAACTTATCTTCAATTGAACATGGATGAAACAAGGGTTGAAACCCTTGTTGTTACAGAAAATTCGTCTAGGGTTTGCACACAAAAGTTCTCCAAAAGTTCCACACTTAATGAATGAAAATTAGAAAACTATATATAGATTTTACACCTTGACGGCGTCACGTTATAGCTTGTGACGCTGTCAAGTCACCGCCAAATTAAAGGTCGTATTGCCTAGATCCAATCTTGACGCCGTCATGTTGAGAATAAGCTCTGGGCTGTCACGTATAAGTTGATCCTGACGGCCTTGGTGACGCCGTTAGGCATTTTTGCCTTGAAATAGTTCTGGGCCGTCATGTGTATTTTCCATATCCACCTCTTTTGTCAAGCTTGACGTCGTCACTTGTATGGCCTTGACGCCGTCGGGTACTGTTCCAAGCAAGGATTTTGAGACTTTGTCGTTTTCTTCACTTAATCGCTCCAAAAACGTCCAAAATGCTTGCTTTTCCAGATTTCTCCTCAAAAGTACCTAAAATGACAAAAGGAACGATTTAGGGTAATAATTGATCAAATAATCACGAATTCGGGCTTAAATGACCCCCCAAAAGCGGTACACTTTTAGGTTCATCAATGTATTGAGGGGACCAAGAAGGATCATCTTTAATTCCTCTCTATTCCCCTCATCATACACCATCCTCCAAAGTCATTTACCCTACACAAAGCAAGATCCTGCTTTATGGTACATTCCAACGGACTAGACCTCCTACATAAAAACCCATGTCTGTCTAATTTCCTCCCAAGGCCAAATTAGAACAAACCATGAGGGTTAAAATAGGTACAGTCTTGCAGATGAAACTCCAAGGTACAAGGTATCTTTAGCAATGTAATGACTTGAATATGATTAAACAACAATTTTAGAAGGAAACTGTTTATAAATCAATAATCCAAACACCCCATAAGATCATAAGACTATTTTGTTAACTACATATCCAAACACCCCTTAATACCACTGACCTTACTCATTCACTGGAGACAACCAACTTCATAATCAGACTACGCATTAAACTTGATCTTCCAAACATCAGCAACTTTAGTGGTTTGTGTGATTTTCTTAACTTTAAGACTCATAAGTTGAAGTCTTATATGTTCCTTAATCATTTTTAGAACCATTTCATCATTTTTGACATTTTGAGAGAACAATCTTTCATTCCTTTCTTTCCATATATAATACATTGTGGTGGCAATGATCAATCTATTAAGCACACTCCAAATGGTATTATTGCACAGCATATCTTCCATCATTAAAATCACATTATCCCATTCATTAGGCACATTGTTTATACTCATCTTCTTTTTCATAGAACCCCATATTGCCATTGAAAAATCACACTAGAAGAAGAGATGATTATGAGAATCATTGATCTTATTACACAATGGACATAACATTTGAGAATATTTCCATTTCATCATTCTATCTTGTGTTTGGAGCCTCTTACTAACTGCTAACCACAATATAAAAGGACATATTGGGTTGCAAAAAGAGAACTATACAGCTTTCCAACACTTAGCTATAGGAACTTCATCTTTGAAATCTTTCCAAACTTCTTTAGTAGTGAAATTAATGAGTAAGCCATTTTTAGACTTCCATTTGACACAATCTTTGGTTTCAGTTAGAATAGGGACATTAACTTGATCCAATTCTTTAAACTTCCTACTCCATTCCTGTGGCCAACTCCATGTATCACCATTAATCAGCTATTAATTTTGCATTCACTATCAATTCTGACTTCATGAAGGTTTTGCTCAGTGATATAAGATGACAATTGGCCAAGTTGATGCCAATTATCATGCCACATAAAAGTACTTTTACCATCCCCAATTTGATGAATGATATGAGGTCTAATTCTTCCCCTAAGATCCAGTAAAGCTTTCCATGTTCCACTGTCATTATAGTCAGAGTTAACAGCCTAAAAACTTTTACCTTTCAACTTCACACTATTAACCCATTTGACCCATAAACTATTTTAATTAGCCGTCAGCTTGTATATATGTTTCATTAGAAGCACTTCATTCCATAACTCAAGACTTTTTAAACCTAAACCTCCTTCCATTTTAGGCCTACAAACAACAGACCAAGCAATTTTAGCTATCCCTTTACAACTATTACCCTGACTCCACAAGAAACTTTTAAGAAGACTATTGATCTCTGTGATAGTAGCTTTAGGAATCTTTAAAACAGAGGCCCAATAAGTCTGCATAGTTGAGAGGACAGAAGCTATAAGCTGTAATCTTCCTGCATAGGACAATGTTTTATTCTTCCAATCATTAACTTTGCTCCTCACTTTATCAACAAAAGGCTTGCAGTTATTAATCCCCACATTCTTAGCCAATAAAGGAATTCCAAGATATCTCACAGGTAACTTGCCAACACTGAAAGGAAGAATTTCAAGAATTCTTTGTATCTCACCCATATCCACACTACCAAAGAACACAATACTTTTCCCCATATTATATTCGAACCTAGACACTGCACTGAATTCCTTTAACACATCTCTGATTACTTGAACAGAAAAATAGTCACCATGGCTTAGGATTAAAAGATCATCAACAAATGACAAATGATTTAACTCCATATCCTTACTTCCTTTATGATATTTGAACTTTGTGTTTTCTCTAATCTTTCTAGCCATGATTAATGAAAAAACCTCCATTACTAATGTGAACAAATAGGGAGAAATAGGGTCACCTTGTCTTAGACCTCTGCCACTTTTAAAATAACCTTGTCTCTCACCATTAATGCATAGAGTGAAAGAAGCAGAATTCACACACTTCATTATCTAGTTGACCACTTTAATATGAAATCCAAATTGAATCAGAATATTCTCCAAGAAAGACCAACTCACTGTATCATAAGCTTTAGCAATGTCTACCTTCAAAGCACACCTTTTCGCACCATTTATATAGTTATATCCTTTCGACAGTTCTTGAGTTAATAGAAGATTATCTTGAATTATCCTTCCAGGAACAAATGCACTTTGGTTTACTAGTTAAGAGCAGATTTAATCCTGTTGGTGAGAATTTTACTTATGCATTTGTATAAAACATTACAACATGCAATAGGTCTAAACTCAGAAATCTTACTAGGGTGTTTGGTTTTAGGTACAAGTGATATCAAAGTTTAGTTAATATCACCCAACAGTTTGCCATTTCTGAAAAAATCTTTAATAGCCTCACACACTTCATCACCCACAATATTCCAAGACTTTTTAAAGAATGCAGCTGAATACCCATCTGGACCTGTAGCTTTATCATTGCCAATATCAAACATTGCTTCTATAATTTCTTTACTATTCACCTCTGCAATCATTTCCTAGTTGTCTTCATCACAAAGTTTGTTCACAAATAACCAGGATCACTAATGGTTTCAACAATATCAGTTTTCCCCAGAAAATTCTCAAAATGCTCTACAAATTTCTTAGCTATCATATCACCTTGCACCATATTACCATCCTCATCATTAATACTCATAATTTTATTGCTTTGCTTCCTGCTTTTAATGACTTTATGGAAGAATTTACTTTTTTATCACCATTTTGTGGCCAATTAGTTTTAGCTTGTTGAAATAAAAGCTTCTCTTCATCAGAAACAACTTCTATATATCTAGCTAAACAATCAGTTTCTTTTGCCTTGATATCAGGACAAAAGGGTTCTCCTCCATCATAACTTGAGTTTTCTTTAATTCTTCTCTAAGATCATTGACCTTTTCAAAGATGTTACCATTCTTCCAACTTAACTTTCTCAAAGGCTTTTTCAGATCCTTTAACTTCTTTACAACTTTGAACATTTTACACCCAAGAAAGTTCTTCTCTTCCATCCTTCCTTAACTACTTCAAGAAACTCAAGTTTATCAGTGACAAAGTTAGCAAATTTGAAGGCTTTGGATTTTTTTGGGTAACAATTGGGAATTGTTAGCATTGCTGCACTGTGATCAGATGTAACAAAAGGCTTGAATTGACCATAAGCATCATTATAAGAACTCATAAAGCTTTCATTGATTAGAATTATATCCAGCTTCTTCATAACACTAGAACTTGTCTTGAGAGGAGATTTAATCCATGTAAAGAACAATCCTGAGCTGCTAATATCTTCAACTTCAATTTTATTAGCACAATCAATGAAGTCTTGGATCTCATTATCCACAATAGAGCTCCCGGCTGAATGTTCTTCCACTTTTAGAGTAACATTAAAGTCACCAATAAGCATCCAAGGATTATCATCAACAATACTTTTCACAGCTTTAAGATCTCTCCATAATTGCTTCCTTTCAGTGTAACCATTTGCAGCATATATATTACTGCAAAAACATTTAACATTTGAGTTAATGCATTCTAAAGTACAAAAAATAGTTTACCTGGTAATATTTAACACCATAAGATTCACAGTGGCACTGTTCCATCCAATCATAATTCTGCAAATGTTCTGACTGAACTTCACATTAGAGCACCACTTCCAATTACCAAACACATTGTTAGCAATCTTATCAATCTTTTCGGGTTTTAAATGAGTCTCAATTACTGCACACACATTCAAATTCTCTTCCTTGATTAGCTGTTTGATCTCATTCTGCTTCTTTAACTGATTCATACTTCTTTTATTCCAAGCTGCAATTCTAAAATCCATAATCATAGTAGCAATCATACAGATGTCAATTTAGAACAGTTGTATCAGTCCCATTCACTTCATTTCCAGTCCAACTAGGACTTGCATTCTTTTATTTATCAATTACATCTTCCACATTCTTTGATTGAGCTTCCATTTCCTTTTTCCTATCCTCCTCCTATTTTTTGTTAAAGTATAAAAGCATGTCTTTGGACTAATTTTTCTTTACTTGAACAGCAGGCTGCAATTTCATATTCAAGTATTTATTCACAATAATCCTATCTTTCATTATACTAAACTCAGCCTTTTCTTCTGGATTCATGTCACTCGGAACTGCATACTTATTAGCCGTGTTTTTCATAGCATTGAACTCTTGTTCAGAAAGCTTCCATGTTTTTTTAGGGGGTTGCTGGTTATTCTGCATAGGCCTTTTGTCAGCTACATTATGGGTAGTCTTCACAGCCTTCTTTTTCCAAAAATTACCATTTCTATCCATACCTCCATTATAACCTTCTTGATTCTTTGTTTCACCCATCTGTTTTCTTACCCCACCTCTTCTATAGTTTTGAACATCAATAAAACCTTCATTACTTTTCTTCTCCATAGCCTGTTTCCTAATTTCTTCCATTTCCTCTTCAGACTTTGGTCTCTTCTCACAACATTTTGTACTATGTCCAAATACAGAATAGTGGGAACATATCTCTGGTTTCCACATGTATTCAACCTTAGCAATCTTAGTACCCTTAGCCACATTTTCCTTATGTCTATATTGTATCACAATTTCCTCTTTAAATCCTTTAGACACATCAAATTCCACCAAAACTCTAGCAAAATCCAATTTCCCTATTCCAGTTTTACACATTTGTGTGGTACTACTATCCATTATTAGAGGTTTCCCTAGGCTACTAGCAATAGCACCAATACCTTCCTTACTCCATGCCTCAAGAGGAACATTAACAAGTTTAGCCCAAATTGAAATTTTAGTTTGTTCAACCTTTTCCATTCCCAAAACAGGATCCCATCTTTGTACAAACAGTGGTCTATTATTAACAATCCATGGACCTAGTCTTAGCACCTCGTTCATACCTTTTTCCTTTCTAAACTTGAAAAAGCACTCCCCATTAGCATTTACTCTAACATCAGCTAATCCAAACTTACTCCACATTTTCCTCAAATGATAGCTAAGCTCATATACGTTCATTTTACACCCCACAAAATATCCACAAATGGTTAAATTCCATTTTACACTACCTTATACACAATTTCTTCATTAAAAACAACTAACAGTTGGTGTAAAATCTAGCTTATTGTCATCTTGCTCCTCCTTATTACTACTTACAGCTTTAGCATATGACCCATTAGCAGACTTATTAGCACTTGGATCATTATTTCCATTATTCTTAGTATTTGACAACTTATTCTTACTTACAGTGGGTGTTGTAGGTGTTTTATCATATGTAAAAGCAGTATTTACCACTACCTCTTCAGCAATCTCAGCCTGCACCTTCTTATCCCTTTCATTAGCTACTTTCTTTTCCCCAACATCCTCGCTACTGATCTCATTACCACCATTATCACCATTCCCATTCATACCATTCAGAACTCCCTCATTTTCTCCTAAATCTCCATCAATTCTTACCTTCTCTCTAGATACATTACTCGTTTCTGCCTCAAAATTGATTCCCCCACTATTCTCATTATGACTTCCATCAGAAACCTCACCACTAGTGACATTATCACGCTTTTTACTCATATTTCTAACTACATGATCGTTATACCTAGTAGGACGCTTAATCTGTCTTTTTAAAGTTTTCTTTTTATTCAACATAAGAGAAAACTATTAACTACTAGACAAACATCAACCAGGTAATCAAATCAAGCAAAAAACAGAAATTGAAAATTTGGCGCCAAAATATCAAATTTGGGGGTTTTTTGAAAACTTGATGAAATCAGATCAACACTACTCATTATGTGCGCAATGATTAGTAGAATCGAATGGTGAAATCAGAATTGAAATTCATTAAGAGTTCAGGAAGAAATTGATGAAATAGTGACGAAACAATGGGTGAAAAAATGGTTATTTCAGGAGAGAAAAGATTAGAGAGAAAAAGCCACGTTAACTGTTTCAAACATGGCCATATGAATTATTTATTCTTTTTCATTATCCTGAGTTAAAGTCATGATGCATCATAAAATGGTTAAAATGCCATTAAAAGTTAGAAAATCCTTGAGAGATGATTCTGGAGCATGAAAATATTTGTACTCATAAACACACAAGAAATATAACAAATAAAACATTAAAAAAATGTAAATGGTATGAAAATATTTGTGCTCATAAACACACAAGAAATATAACAAATAAAACATTAAAAAAAATGTAAATGGTAACCTTCAAACAAATAAACATGACAAAAAATATCGAATAATGTAACATCTATATGCTTTGGATGGATACTTTTGCTTTATGCAACACTGTGGAATATATTATAATCGATACTATATATTTTGTCTTGTTTCGCATAACAATAATGAATAATATGTTATAGTTTGTTATTGATCTCTATCGTAATTTACAAGAACAATTCATGTTCTATAGTAATTACATAAAGAGAATTGCATTTTTTTTTTTTTTTTTACTTTCATGTTCATCTATTAAAACTCTTTTATAGTTATGAAGAACAATAAATTTTCTTTTGTGACTATAAACAGAAAATAAAAATAATGCAACATCATGTTATGTTGAAAAAATATAGAACCTCAAAGTTCTAATATGGTTCTTTCAAGAATCAATATGAAAAAAATAATAATAATAAAAAATAATAACCTCATGTTATGACTAAAAAAAAATATCATAACCTCAAGTTATGAGTTTAAGTAGAACCTCAAGTTCTAATATGGTATTTTTATAAAGATCAATATCATAACCTCATGTTATGACTTTAAATGTTCTATTGTTACATGTTTTTTCTTTTCTTTTTTTTTATTACTTGTTACATTCTTAACTAGTACGTAGTGTAAAACACAAATGTAAGTCAGGAATTTTGATTTAATGATATGATTGTTGTACATCATAGATAAATGCTTCAACAATAAGAACTGATTGGTGCATTGCAATCTTGTTAATAACGATATTATATGAATTATAAACAGTGTTTAGCCTTTAACTAAGTAAATTCTAATGCAAGGTTTGTTATGTTTTACTTGATCTAAATTTTTGCAACGTTTGCTAAATAATGCACTTGTTTTTTTATGTAGTTAAAAAAAATATCAAATTCCAAGCTTTCGAATATCGATTTTGCTGTTCTTGACATATCTGGAAAAAACTATCTCCCTTGGACTCTTGATGCTGAGATCCATTTAACTGCAAAAGATTTGGGAGAAACGATCCAAACTGGAAATAAGGCCTCTGCACAAGCATGTGCCAAAGCCATGATATTCCTGCATCATCATCTTCATGAGGACCTAAAAAAGGAATATCTAACGGTGAAAGACCCGTTAATATTATGGCAAAGTTTAAAGGAAAGGTTTGATCATCAAAAACAAGTAATCCTTCCTAAAGCTCGCTATGACTGGATGCACCTCAGGTTGCAAGATTTTAAAAGTGCCAGCGAGTACAATTCCGCAATGTTTAGCATCACATCTAAACTAACATTGTGCAGAGAAAAGATTACTGACGAAGACATGCTAGAGAAAATTTTCTCTACTTTTCATGCTTCAAATATGCTCTTATAGCAACAATATAGAGAACGTGGCTTCAAAAAATACCACAAACTAATATTTGTTCTCTGATGAGGCGAAAAATGAACAGTTTTTAGGGGGTCATTTTTGCCCGGATTTTAATTTATTTGATCAAATAATGCTCTAAATCGTTCCTTTTGTCATTTTAGGTACTTTTGGAGTGAATTCTGGAAAAGGAATCGTTTTGGACGTTTTTGGAACATAAAAGTGAAGAAAACGGCAAAGTCTTAATTTTCCTTGCTGGGAACAGTACCTGACGGCGTCACAAGTTTTCAAGTGATGGCATCAGGAGCAATACAAGAGGTGGAAGTGAATAAAGTCCGTGACGATCCAGAAGAGTTTTGTACTATGGAGATGACGGCATCACCATAGGCCGTCATGGTCCAATTGTTAGTGACGGCCCATAGTAGGATTACACATGACGGCGTCAAAACTGGATCTAGGCAATCCGATTTCGTTGTGGGCGGTGAGTTGACGGCGTCAGAATTTTCTTCTTGACGCCGTCACCCTGTAAAATCTATATATAGTTTTGCAATTTTCATTCATTAAAGAGTAACAATTAGGGTGTAACTTTGGAGAGAAACCCTAGTCCGAATATTATAGCTTTTTCAAGGGTTTTTACCCTTTGAAACCTTTCATGTTCAATTGAGATAAGTACTCTTTCAGTTCATTCAATATGTCTATGTGTTGTTTGAATATATCTTACACTTGTCTTGAATTTAACATGCTTGGCTAGATCTCTTGTGTGTTTGCTTAGATGTAGTGAAACCTAGATGTTAATTATGGGTTGATTGTTTGTTCATAGTTGTTACGGATGATTGTATTCGATGTTAGGCTTAAGAAAACTGGCAGACTTCCATTGGTGACATGCTTGAAAGTCTTAAGAAACATGATCAGAGGTGTACTATGATTTTTGGTTGTATTTAATGCGTAGGAGAATTCTAATGATCCCATGTTAGGAGCTTCTAACGGCTCGATATAGGAGTGAAGTAGGATCCTATAGAGTTAGGGTATATTGTACACGGCCCTACCACTAGTATTAAGGAATACGACCCGTCATCCATGCAATTGTAACAAACTATCAACCTGTAAAAGATATCTAGGGAGTAATGAAACCTAAGTAAACACAACTCTCCCTATTATTGTTCACACCACATTAGTAATTAGATTTATTTTCATTTTTGTTATTTTATTTTGATTGCATCTTAGTTATTTGGGTTAGTTGGCTAGCAACTAATTCCGCTCACTCTTTCAAAAACCCGAGATTTTATTTGCTTTTATAAAATATAAAAAATACAAAAAGAATCATCCCTCACCTCTAGACCTAGTTCTTAGGCTTTCTAATCCTAGCGACACTATTCCTGAGTTGAACGATCAATCCGGTGCTTGTCATTATACTATACTACAACGATCAGGCACACTGCCTGGTGGGGGTTGTAAGCTTCTCGAGATCTCTCGAGAGGTAAAGCCTGGTGCGATTCCCACATATCAAGTTTTTGGCGCCGCAGCTCGGGGAATAGTTATTGTCTAGATTAGGATTTCTTTTTATTAGGTCTACTTGCTAGATTCCTTTCTAGTAAGATTTTATTTTTAGGTTTTCTTTAGTCTATCTCATTTCTTTGTGTCTTTGTTCGTATTAGGTTGGTCTTTATGGATTTTGAGAATCACCGTTTAGAAGTTAGCAAGAGGCTTATAGCGCATAAAAGAAGAAAGAGAGAAGTTAAGACATTTAAGGAATTTATTAAGCCCCTCCAAATGAAAATTGAGCTTACAGACTTCTCTCCAACCCCTGATGAATTGAGTTACCACAGATTTCTTTTACAACACCCCTGCCCCTCAAAATATAGAAAGATACCATGGATTAGGAGGCATAACTTTAGGAACATAAAAATTCCTTACATGATTTGGTACATGTCTAGAGAGCATACATACATTGACTTAAAAGCACCCATGAATATTATGTCTAGGCTCCACTACAACTGGATAATGAATGAAAGGTTAAGCCCTAGAAAAGACCCCTACAACTCTAATAGGCTATGTAATTTCGTCAGGAGAGTTAAAGGGGTACACATATTTATATGAAATTTTATTTATCAATGCGACTTTGTAATCCTAGAAGATGTTAGAGGCATTATAGATCCACACTTAGGAGAAATGGTCCTAGGGCAACCTTTTGTTGATATGACTAAGATGTATTGTGATCATGGGAAGGGAATAGTTCAGTTTACTGATGGGACAGAAAATATTACTTTTATGATGCCTCACATGAAGGAAGAATTAAAGGGCATTAAGAATTTACAAATTGATGAGATTCGACCTTATAAGGTTAAGGAAGACGGAATTGATGATGATGTTGATTATGAAAGGAGGCGAACATACTATTCAGGTTGCATGAATCTAGGCCCTGAGTACAAGCGTGATGAGAATTGGGTTAGATGTTTTGAGTCAGCATAAAAGTGGGAAAGGAAAACGTAGCCCATGACCTTGAGTGTAGCTGCAAGACTCGTAAATAAAGAAAAGCGCTTCTTGGGAGGCAACTCATTATCATAAAAAAGCATCACCCCACACTCCCTTATACTAAAATCAGAAACTGCATACTTAGCTCTATGAAGATGGTAAGCTGGTCACCCTCTGAGCTTATTAGGAGATGATGAGATGATAAATGATGCTAAAGGTCCCTTGCTTCTTAGCCTTATACAATTTGGCATCACTTCCCCGCCATAAATTGTGCTGAGTATTCCAAATTCATAGTACAACTGCCGTATACAAAGTTTAAACATTGAGAATAAGTTGTATATACATCTTTGTGTATTTAGGATATATGTAACTAGAAAAGTATGTAGAACTCTTTTCTTTGATTACTATTGAGACACCAACCATGAACTACTTGAACTAACATATGTATCAATTGACTTGCACTTTCTAACTGAAACTTTGACGTTTGGTTAAATACTTGTACTTACTATCGTAAGATGTCTGTACAACCTTGATGATGCTATTGCAATATTAATGTTTTGCTGCAATGAATTGCATTGTTGTTGTGTCAATAACTAAACATCGCAAAATTTAGATTGTCATAATCCAGAGTGAGGATGTGTTTCAAGATACTATCGGCCTTAAATGTACAAGAACTTCAAGCATATTATAACATTTGCTAAACTACCGATAATTGACAAATTCAAAACCAAAACCGTTGTAAATAAAACACATCATTGTTACACGCGTGAAGGGGTACGGCCATGTACACATGGTCATCCCTACAAGTGCCATCTGTGACGAATTTTTAAAACGCTAAGGCTGTGTTTGGTTCACATGATGTTTTTGAAAGAATTGTTATTAGTTAAATGAACTGTTAGAGAGTGGGCTAGTGAATGTTTAATGGGAGTTTAATTAGATAAAACCTGAAAGTCTTAAGTCCTTGTGAGCTCACAAATGGGTTGTGTCCTTAAAGGGAGAAAGACGCTGGAAAACTGCAAAATGAAGATGCTTGTTTGGGTGTTTTATTTACTACATCAATTTATGGAAAAAAATTAATATTCACAGTAAAGCATACCTTTGAGATTTTAACTGAGATAATGATAATATTAATATTCAAGGAGAAAATCAATGCAAATTTAATATGAGGTAGGTGCAAATGTGCAAATCTGGAAGTGACACTGACTTGAAATTTTATTGCAACATTGTTAGTGTATAAGGCAAGTATGAAAGCATAAGAATGTGAAGCATCTATCATATGAAAAGGACATACAAATATATTAGTAGAGAAAAATCACAGCTATGATAAGCAAATGTTGTGAAGATGTGCTTATCAGGTAGTTAACAAAAATATATTATTTCCTATTGAAAGTTCTAGTTTCATAAATAATACTGTCCAATTATTATGTAATGATTTTTAATACCAGGAAGAGACTGTACCTAAAGACCAAACTGTGTTTTTAAAAAGGGCAAATCGCATAAAAAGGTATCCATCTTAGGTCCAATTTCAATTAAAGGTACTACTCTTTTTTTTTTCTCAATTTAAGGTACCCGACTTTTTTTTTTGGCCGATTAAGGTTTTTTTCTAACTTTCGTTAACTATTTCGTTAGTAAATTACATAATTGGTCCTTGAGTTTGTATAGACATTTCATGTTTAGTAAATTACATGATTTAGGTTTTTTTTCTAACTTCCGTTAACTATTTCGTTAACTTTTTACGTTTTCGTCAGATTTTTTACGTTTTCGTCCGTTTTTTCACGTTTTCGTCCGATTTTTTACGTTTTCGCCCGACTTTTTACGTTTTCGTCTGTTTTTTACGTTTTTTCACGTTTTCGTCCGTTTTTTCACGTTTTCACACCGTTTTTTTTACGTTTTCGTCCGTTTTTTTCACGTTTTCGTCCCGTTTTTTTACGTTTTCGTCCGTTTTTTGATGTTTTCGTCCATTTTTTCACGTTTTCGTCCGATTTTTCACGTTTTCGTCCGTTTTTCACGTTTTTGTCGTTTTTTTACGTTTTCGTCCGGTTTTTCACGTTTTCGTCCGTTTTTTCATGTTTTCGTCGTTTTTTTTATGTTTTCGTCTGTTTTTTCCTGTTTTCGTCCGTTTTTTCACGTTTTTGTCCGTTTTTTCACGTTTTCGTCCGTTTTTTACATTTTCGTCCGTCTTTTCACGTTTTCGTCCGTCTTTTCACGTTTTTGTCTGTTTTTTCACGTTTCCGTCTGATTTTTCACGTTTTCGTCTGTTTTTTCACGTTTCCAAAAACGTGTTAAATTGGAAGAAAAGGTGAAAAAATGGACGAAAACGTGAAAAAAACGGACGAAAATGTGAAAAAACCGGACGGAAACGTAAAAAACGGGACGAAAACGTAAAAAAACGGACGAAAACGTGAAAAACCGGACGAAAACGTAAAAAAACGACAAAAACGTAAAAAACGGACGAAAACGTGAAAAACCCGATGAAAACGTGAAAAATCGGACAAAAACGTGAAAAAACGGACGAAAACGTAAAAAAAATCGTTCGAAAACGTGAAAAAAACGGACGAAAACGTGAAAAACCGGACGAAAACGTGAAAAAAACGGACGAAAAAACGTAAAAAACAGAGGAAAACGTGAAAAAACGGACGAAAAACGTAAAAAACAGACGAAAACGTGAAAAATCGGGCGAAAACGTAAAAAATAGGACGAAAACGTGAAAAAACGGACGAAAACGTGAAAAATCAGACGAAAACGTAAAAAAACGGACGAAAAACGTAAAAAGTTAACGAAATAGTTAACGGAAGTTAGAAAAAAAACCTAAATCATGTAATTTACTAAACATGAAATGCCTATACAAACTCAAGGACCAATTATGTAATTTACTAACGAAATAGTTAACGAAAGTTAGAAAAAAACCTTAATCGGCCAAAAAAAAAAGTCGGGTACCTTAAATTGAGAAGAAAAAAAAGAGTAGTACCTTTAATTGAAATTGGACCTAAGATGGATACCTTTTTATGCTATTTTCCCTTTTATAAATGCTTAATAGGTAATTGACCAAAGCATCTTTGGTTCTTTAAACAACAAATGCTTCCTGAATCGTTCAATCTTGGTCTAATATAAAATTTACAACTATCAATTGGAGGTATTAATTATGATAAAGGGTTTTGTTAATGAGCAGTGTTAATAACAAATATTTTTTTTCAATAATAGTTGTGCATAAAGTTGGTTAGTAGAAGAAAAATTCAAGGATGAGTAGTTTTTATTATATATACAAATAAACAATGGATGTCCTAATACTTGTTAATAGTTATTATCATGTTCCAAAGCTAGCAAAGGGTTTTGTTAGATGTTGTCATGTTAATACCAAGCATGAAGCATGACTCGTCCTTTCTTCACCATTGCTATGTGGAACTTAGATGTGCTTATAAATAAGACGCATTATCACATGACAATATGCAAAAACACAATTACTACTTTGTATTCAAACAAACAAAAAGTTCTAGCTTATAATAAATAACTGCCAATTTTCGAGCTAGGCATTCCTAAGTGTCAAAATGGAATCACTCCAAGTCCAAGTCCAAGAAGAGAACATCCTAATTGAGAAAGTGTGCCAGATTTATGAGAAACTTTCGACGCTTGAAACACTCAAGCCCTCTAAAGATGTCGACAACCTCTTCACTCAACTCGTCCATGCATGCATCCCGCACTCTTCTATTAATATAGCCAATCTTCCAGCGAATATACAGGAAATAAGGTCTAAGCTCATTAGACTTTGTGGTGAGGCCGAGGGCCTACTTGAAGCTCACTTCTCCACAATTTTAGGATCTTTCAAAAATCCTCTTCATCATCTTAATATTTTTCCTTACTATTCCAATTATCTCAAGCTTGGTCGTCTCGAGTATGACATCCTTAATCAACACTATTCCACCACATCAGAAACCCCTAAGCGTGTCGCGTTTGTGGGGTCTGGCCCATTACCTTTCACCTCAATAGTCTTGGCTTCTTACCATCTCAAGGATACAACTTTTCACAACTATGACATTGACTCTACGGCAAATTCCATGGCTTCTCATCTGGTTTCAGCCGATCATGACTTGTCCAAAAGAATGGTGTTCCACACTACCGATATAATGGATGTGACTGATGAGTTGAAGGATTATGATGTGATTTTCTTGGCAGCACTTTTGGGGATGAATATGGATGAGAAAAATAAAGTTATTCAGCATTTGGCTAAGTACATGGCACCTGGTGCCATACTCATGCTAAGAAGCGCCCACGGTGCCCGTGCTTTTCTTTACCCCGTGGTTGATCCTAATGTTCTTCATGGGTTCAATGTTCTCTCAATTTTCCATCCAGACGATGATGTCATTAACTCTGTTGTGATATCGCGTAAGTTTGTGGAACCGGTTAACATTGATAATAACTATCTTCATTTGGATATTGTCTCTCTCATGGCATCAAGTTGCAAGTACTGTGATATCCAACCATTCAACCATCCACTTGGTCATATGAAAATGATTGATGAGTCGATGTGATCATTCTGTTTTGAATCGTAATGCTCATGTCACAAACTTATGGCTATATGTGTGGCTAATGGTGTGTGACTAAATGTTTGTCTAAGTTTTCTGTTGTGTTTCCAGATTTTAAGAAATAAATAATCATTTGTGATGTTAAAAAGGAAGTCATTAAATTAATGCTATTTCCGTAATGATTTCACGTGTGTCTCTCTATATACTTAATTTATGATTAGAGAATCAAAGTCAAATCCAGAAGCTGTGAAAGGGAAGTGAAATTGTTTGAAATGAGATGCTCTACATATGATTATCAAAATAAATTTGAGAGGTGAGTTCGATCAGGAAGTGCATAGTAGATTCCTAATTAAAGGCACTTAAGGTAATCAATAGTCATATTGCAGACTGAATTCCAACTACTTAACAAAGAAGGAATCATATATAGGAGTTTCAATAAAGAGTAGTCGCTCAAAAAAT
Organism: Artemisia argyi; assembly: GCA_030686995.1. NCBI lineage: Eukaryota > Viridiplantae > Streptophyta > Magnoliopsida > Asterales > Asteraceae > Artemisia > Artemisia argyi. Next base: position 108,802,574 of record CM060685.1, read on the forward strand.
ATATAATTTTATTAGTATATATAGAAATAGATTAAAACTAAATTGTAATTTTTACTATGGGTGGATTTTTGGTCAAGTATTATATCAGTACTTAATTTGTCAGTACATTTCTTGTTCCATATAAAACAACACCTTGTACTAAAGGTGCAACTTTCTTATCAGTACATTTGGGTTGACAATGGGCAAACTCCTCCACATGAGCTCCTATTGCTACAAGTACTGAAAAGCTCCCATTACAACCATTTTTGTAAGGTAGGTTGCAAGACATAGTTCCTGAATATACGTAAAGCCTTTGGAAGAATTTAAAGATGTGTCGGGTCTAGTTCCTAGTATCCCTAAGAGTACCATCTTTATGTGTAACGTGCTTGATCATGTAAAGGCCTCTATTTTGCAACTTATGCCATTCGAACGTGGGTCTCTTCCTATAAAATACTTGGGTGTCCCACTCATTTCGTCAAGACTTCTTTATAAGGATTGTAAGATCCTTATAGAGCGTGCTCGCAAACGAATAGGAGATTGGAAGAACAAATGGTTATCTTTTGGAAGGTTGCACCTTGTGAAATCGGTGTTGTCATCTATGCATCTTTACTAGGCGTCGGTTTTCATCCTTCCGGCAGGTATTATTCATGACATTGAACAACTTATGAATGGTTCCTTATGGTGTCAAGGAGACATGAAGTGTGGGAAAGTGAAAGTCTCGTGGGAGGATGTGTGTTTGCCGAAATATGAAGGGGGACTTGGGGGGAAAGCTTAAATCCTTTAATATTGCATTGATGTCAACTCATATTTGGAAGCTCATAACACACAAAGAGTCCATGTGGGTTAAATGGATACATGCTTACAAGGGATGTTCCTTTATTATCTAATGTGAGTTGGGGATGGCGCAAGCTTCTTCGAATTCGCAATACTATTAGGCGGCATGTTTGGTATAAGATTGGAAATGGAGGCAAAGCTTCTGTTTGGTACGACACATGGGATGATTTTTGTACCTTGATGAAACATGTGACGGGTCGAGATGTGAGTAATGCGGGTTTTAATAGGCTCGAAATAGTGGCTGATGTTATGAATGAGGGTTCGTGGATTTGGCCTGAGGCGTGGTATACATCTTTTCCTATTTTGAGCCAAGTTAATGTCCCTTGTTTAAGGCAAGACCAGGTAGATACTCTTCTTTGGAAGTATGATGGTGCGTTCTATGATTTTTCTGTTAAACATGCTTGGCATGCTATGCGTGACCGTGGACTTGAAGTGGATTGGTCGCATCTTGTATGGACAAATTATACCATTCCAAGACATGCGACACATTTGTGGCTTGTTATGAGGAGACGTCTTCTTACTCAACATAGGTTGAGACAATGGCATGTTGGTAATGAAGTAGACTTAACTTTACTTTGTTGCCCTCTTTGTAAAGTTCAACCGGATTCGCATGAGCACCTCTTCTTTGAGTATTCGTTTTCTGCTCAAGTGTGGAATCTCGTTATGGACATGGCTGGTATGAGTGTTATCTCTACGAAATGGAGTGACATTGTGGCGTGGTTACTTCTTATTGCCAAACAAAATAAGGCAACAACAATTGTTGGTCGTCTAAGTTGTGGCTGCTTCTTTGTATTTTGTGTGGCAAGAACGAAACAACAGATTTCATGGGAAGGGGGGAAGACAACATGATGAAGTAGCAAAGATCATTGTTGATATGGTTCGGTTAAAGTTGGCATCTATTCGGTTCAAGAAGAGCACTCGTGTGGAGCAAATGAGAAGAACGTGGAAGATTGCTAAAGTTCAAATGGAAGTAGGCTGAGTCATGTATATATCGATTTAGAGGTTGCGCTTCATTTGTTTTTATTTCTTATTAACCTCTATTTCGTTTATGGTTTTGAAGTTGTTATGCTTTGAGCATGTTCAAAGCATATTGTTTTAGGTTTAGGGTGGCTCATTACCTCCCTATTATGTACCGAAACGTTTATTTATTTTTAATGTATTCATCGGGTATAATCTCTTTATCCAAAATAAAAATTAAATAATAAAATAAAGCATAAGCTTTCTGAAGAATGAAGGAATTTGAACCTTTCGTGTAGCCAGATGTTTGTGACCTTGGATATGTTTATTTGTAATGCACAGGCTTGACTGAGAAGAATTAGCATACATATTTACGTCAAAAGAAAACTAGACTAAGAGTAGAACTGTGATCGGTTCATCTCAACTTCCGTGAACCTCGTCTCATACACCTGTTGACCTTTCATGAGTGTATCAAGGCTTTTGTTGCAGTCCTCGTACTCTCGTTGTGCTTGGGAACTACTTCTTGTAATGCAGTCGACGTGTTATGCGTAGAAGTGCCAAACATAGTTTGATAAATTGAACTACCAGAGAGCATTAAATAACAAGGGCACAAGGAAGCTTTGTTGTTTGTTGACTTTTGCAAATCTTCTATCAGAGAGAAACGAAAAGAAACTTTTTAAGCTCGCGTTAATTGAGTCATTCATTCACATTCTCATTTCCAGGACCTAGATATTTACTTCTGTTATCGTAGCAACTAGCAAGTGTACTAATGATCTTGAATATGATGTATCGTATTAGTTTATTTTGTTTCCTTGAAGTACAAAACTCGATCCCTTGTTGGTTCCAATTTGTCGGAATGTACAATAACTGTTACCAAAATCAACTGACCTTAACAAAAGTCAACCCCAGATCAACATAGTTAATGTCAGAAAAACCAGAACTGGTGGCAATCTATGCAATTAAGCTCCAACAATAATATGTAAGCACATATCAGTTTGATACTTTGATCAAGTCGGAATTGTATTTCCAAATGATACTTGATGTAAAAATACCCGCATAAGATTTTTGTTAATTTTTTTTTTTTTTACTTCTTCAATATAGTGTGTTTACTTGCTGTCATTTGAATGTTTTGCTAGCAAAGCAGTGATTGTCAAAGTTTTGCTACTGTCAAGTTAACCGTAGTTGCTTGACTTGTATTTACCATATATACATTAGTTATACCTAACGATGTCGTTTAAGAGATTTAGACCCAAATTTGGAATAATAGGAAAACAAGAAGAAAATTGTGGTTGCAAGTCAGTTTATTCTTTTTCATTATCCCGAGTTAAAATCATAATGCATCATAAAATGGTTAAAATGCCGTTAAAAGTTGGAAAATCCTTGAGAGATGATTGAGCATGAAAATATTTGTACTCATAAACACACAAGAAATATAACAAATAAAGCAATAAAAAAATAAAAGTTGGAAAATCCTTGAGAGATGATTGAGCATGAAAATATTTGTACTCATAAACACACAAGAAATATAACAAATAAAGCAATAAAAAAATGTAAATGGTAACCTTCAAACAAATAAACATGACAAAATATCCAATAATGTGACATCAACATCTCTTATCTAACCTACTCGAAAGGATTCATACATAATCTTTCGAATGTTTTAGGTGAGATGTTTGTGCAACATTTGAAAGGAAATACAACCAACCCTTTAAATTCTTACTTATAAACACATTCAAGTTTTGCCAATGAATCCATGTGGGATAAACAAAACCTACTTTTCTTTTGTATACAAAAACTCTTCATATTTTCACTTCTTCTAGACTAGAGATTTGTGGAGCTTTAAATATCTTTTTGTTAGCTTCATATTATTAATGATAATAAGCATAAAGTAGTATATGTCATGTTAAACGCATGTAAAATATATCTAAGAGATGTTTTTAGAATGTTTTTTTTTACTTTTATAACGGCCGCCTTCTCCAATAAAAGGATATATTGAATTGACTTCAATATATTCATTGGTATACCACTGAAATTTTTTGGTGTCAAGAATGTATTCTCCTGTTGTTAGTTGAAATAAAGAGAGATCACCAATGAAGCGATTCCACGACTTGTAATAGCTCAACGGATCGTTTTCATGTTTCCATTATCATACAAAAGCATCACCCCGCACTCCCTAGCTTATACTAAAATCAGAAACTGCATACTTAGCTCTATGAAGATGGTAAGCTGGTCACCCTCTGAGTTTATTAGGAGATGATGGGATGGTAAATGATGCTAAAGATCCCTTGCTTCTTAGCCTTATACAATTTCGCATCACTTCCCCGCCATAAATTGTGCTGAATATTCCAAATTCATAGTACAACTGCCGTATACAAAGTTTAAACATCGAGAATAAGCTGTATATACATCTTTGTGTATTTAGGATATATGTAACTAGAAAAGTATGTAGAACTCTTTTCTTTGATTACTGTTGAGACACCAATCATGAACTACTTGAACTAACATATGTATCAATTGACTTGCACTTTCTAACTGAAAATTTTGACGTACGGTAAAATACTTGTACTTACTATCGTAAGATGTCTGTACAACCTTGATGATGCTATTGCGATATCAATGTTTTGCTGCAATGAATTGCATTGTTGTTGTGTCAATAACTAAACATCGCAAAATTTAGATTGTCGTAATCCAGAGTGAGGATGTGTTTCAAGATACTATCGGCCTTAAATGTACAAGAACTCCAAGCATATTATAACATTTGCTAAACTACCGATAATTGACAAATTCAAAACCAAAACCGTTGTAAATAAAACACATCATTGTTACATGCGTGAAGGGGTACAGCCACACATCACATGGTCATCCCTACAAGTGCCATCTGTGACGAATTTGTAAAACGCTAAGGCTGCGTTTGGTTCACATAATGTTTTTGAAAGAATTGTTATATGTTAAATGAACTGTTAGAGATTGGGCTAGTGAATGTTTAACGGGAGTTTAATTAGATAAAACCTGGAAGTCTTAAGTCCTTGTGAGCTCACAAATGGGTTGTGTCCTTAAAGGGCGAAAGACGCTGGAAAACTGCAAAATGGAGATGCTTGTTTGGGTGTTTTATTTACTACATCAATTTATGGAAAAAAAACAATATTCACAGTAAAGCATACCTTTGAGATTTTAACTGAGATAGTGATAATATTAATATTCAAGGAGAAAATCAATGCAAATTTAATATGAGGTAGGTGCAAATCTAGAAGTGACACTGAATTGAAATTTTATGGCAACATTGTTAGTGTGTATAAACAAGGCAAGTATGAAAGCATAAGAATGTGAAGCATCTATCATATGAAAAGGACATACAAATATATTAGTAGAGAAAAACCACAGCTATGATAAGCAAATGTCGTGAAGATGTGCTTATATATCAAGTAGTTCACAAAAATATATTATTTCCTATTTAAAGCTCTAGTTTCATAAATAATATTGTCCAGTTATTATTATGTAATGATTTTTAATACCGGGAAACTGTACATAAAAACCAAACTGTGTTTTTATAAAGTGCTAATTAATAGGTAATTGACCAAAGCGTCTTTTTATAAAGTTTTGTTAATGAGCAGTGTTAATAGCAAATATATATAATTTTTTTCAATAGTAATATTGTGCAAAGTTGGTTGGTAGAAGAAAAATTCAAGGATGAGTAGTTTTTATTATATGTACAAAGCAAAAGGGTTTTGTTAGGTGTTGTCATGTTAATAAAAAGCATGACTCTTCCCTTCTTCACCATTGCTATGTGGAACATAGATGTGCTTATAAATAAGACGCATTATCACATGACAATATGCAAAAACAAAATTACTACTCTGTATTCAAACAAACAAAAAGTTCTAGTTTATAAGAAATAACTGCCAATTTTCGAGCTAGACATTCCTAAGTGTCAAAATGGAATCAATCCAAGTCCAAGTCCATGAAGAGAGCATCCTAATTGAGAAAGTGTGCCAGATTTATGAGAAACTTTCGACGCTTGAAACACTCAAGCCCTCTAAAGATGTCGACAACCTCTTCACTCAACTCGTCCATGCATGCATCCCGCACTCTTCTATTAATATAGCCAATCTTCCAGCGAATATACAGGAAATAAGGTCTAAGCTCATTAGACTTTGTGGTGAGGCCGAGGGCCTACTTGAAGCTCACTTCTCCACAATTTTAGGATCTTTCAAAAATCCTCTTCATCATCTTAATATTTTTCCTTACTATTCCAATTATCTCAAGCTTGGTCGTCTCGAGTATGACATCCTTAATCAACACTATTCCACCACATCAGAAACCCCTAAGCGTGTCGCGTTTGTGGGGTCTGGCCCATTACCTTTCACCTCAATAGTCTTGGCTTCTTACCATCTCAAGGATACAACTTTTCACAACTATATATGACATTGACTCTACGGCAAATTCCATGGCTTCTCGTCTGGTTTCAGCCGATCATGACTTGTCCAAAAGAATGGTGTTCCACACTGCCGATATAATGGATGTGACTGATGAGTTGAAGGATTATGATGTGATTTTCTTGGCAGCACTTGTGGGGATGAATATGGATGAGAAAAATAAAGTTATTCAGCATTTGGCTAAGTACATGGCACCTGGTGCCATACTCATGCTAAGGAGCGCCCACGGTGCCCGTGCTTTTCTTTACCCCGTAGTTGATCCTAATGTTCTTCATGGGTTCAATGTTCTCTCGATTTTCCATCCAGACGATGATGTCATTAACTCTGTTGTGATATCGCGTAAGTTTGTGGAACCGGTTAACATTGATAATAACTATCTTCATTTGGATATTGGCTCTCTCATGGCATCAAGTTGCAAGTACTGTGATATCCAACCATTCAACCATCCACTTGGTCATATGAAAATAATTGATGAGTCGATGTGATCATTCTGTTTCGAATCGTAATGCTCATGTCACAAACTTATGGCTATATGTGTGGCTAATGTGGTGTGACTAAATGTTTAAGTTTTCTGTTGTGTTTCCAAATTTTAAGAAATAAATAATCATTTGTGATGTTAACAAGGAAGTCATTAAATTAATGTTATTTCCGTAATGATTTCAAGTGTGTCTCTCTATATACTTAATTTATGATTAGAGAATCAAAGTCAAATCCAGAAGCTGTGAAAGGGAAGTGAAATCATTTGAAATGAGATGCTCTACATATGATTATCAAAATAAATTTTAGAGATGTGTTCAGAAAGTGCATAGTAGATCCCTAATTAAAGGCACTTAAGGTAATCAATAGTCATATTGCAGACTGAATTCCAACTACTTAACAAAGAAGGAATCATATATAGGAGCGGTGCTTATACTTTTAAGAACTTATATTAAAACATGGTGACAAGAAGTGTCGGCATGCATTATGATATATGTCATTTGTCATTTGTGTGATGAAGTTGTCGAGTGTGAAGATCACTTGTTCAGAATCAGATATGGTACAAAATCAGGAGCTGGTGGGGTGAGCAAAGAACCATTTGCTGATGTATCTCACCTTATTGACGAGTGATCTGTTGTGCAATCTATTGGATACGCAAGGCCAGTAATGCCTGGTGATCTTTCAAAGGACAAAGCTTAACTAGCTTAAGATAGTTAATGAGATTATAGTTAGAAACTCCGATATTTAATGGGTCTATTTTAATGAGGGTCGGCCTTGTTTATAGTTTCTTGACAGCATGTCATGGAGTTTCAATAAGCGTGGTCGTTTAAAAAATATATAATTTTATTAGAATATATAGAAATAGTTTAAAACTAAATTGTGGTTTTTACTATGGGTAGGTTTTGGTCAAGTATTATATCAGTACTTAATTAATCAGTACATTTCTTGTTCCATATAAAACAACACCTTGTACTAAGGGTGCAACTTTCTTATCAGTACATTTGGGTTGACAATGAGCAAAATCCTCCACATAGCTCATATTTCTACAAGTACTATACTCAACGGTATTGACCTCATACACAGAAAAGCTCACATTACAACCATTTTTGTAAGGTAGGTTGCAATACATAGTTTCTTAATACACGTAAAGCCTTTGGAAGAATTTAAAGATTTTGTCGGGTCGAGTTCCTTGTATCCCTAAGAGTACCATATTTATGTGTAACGTGCTTGATCATGTAAAGGCCTCTATTTTGCAACTTTATGTGTAATGTGAGTTGGGGATCGTGCAAGCTTCTTCAAATTCGCAATATTATTAAGCCGCATGTTTGGTATAAGCTTGGAAATGGAGGCAAAGCTTCTGTTTGGTACGACACATGGGATGAGTTTTGTACCTTGATGAATCATGTGACGTGTCAAGCTGTGAGTAATGCGGGTTTTAATAGTCTCGAAGCAGTGGCTGATGTTGTGAACGAGGGTTCATGGATTTGGCATGAGGCGTAGTATACATCTTTTCCTATTTTGAGCCAAGTTAATGTCCCTTGTTTAAGGCAAGACCAGGTAGATACTCTTCTTTGGAAGTATGATGGTGCGTTCTATGATTTTTCTGTTAAACATGCTTGGCATGCTGTGCGTGACCGTGGACTTGAAGTGGATTGGTCGCATCTTGTGTGGTCAAATTATACCATTCCAAGACACATTTGTGGCTTGTTATGAGGAGACGTCTTGTTACTCAAGATAGGTTGAGACAATGGCATGTTGGTAATGAGGCAGACTTAACTTTACTTCGTTGCCCTCTTTGTAAAGTTCAACCGGATTCGCATGAGCACCTCTTCTTTGAGTCTTTATTTTCTGCGCAAGTGTGGAATCTCGTTATGGACATGGTTGGTATGAGTGTTATCTCTATGAAATGGAGTGACATTGTGGCGTGGTTACTTCCTATTGCCAAACAAAATAAGGTAACAAGTAACAACCATTGTTGGTCATCTAGTTGTGGCTGCTTCTTCCTATTTTGTGTGGCAAGAACGAAACAACAGATTTCATGGGAAGGGGGGAAGACAACTTGATGAAGTAGCAAAGATCATTGTTGATATGGTTCGGTTAAAGTTGGCATCTATTCGGTTCAAGAAGAGCACTCATGTGGAACAAATGAGAAGAACGCGGAAGATTGCTAATGTTCAAATGGAAGTAAGCTGAGTCATGTATCGGTTTAGAGGTTGTGCTTCATTTGTTTTTATTTCTTATTAGCCTCTATTTTGTTTATGGTTTTGTGGTTGTTATGTTTTGAGCATGTTCAAAGCATGTTGTTTTAGGTTTAGGTGGCTCATCACCTCCCTATTATGTACCGAAACATTTATTTATTTTTAATATACTAACCGGGTATAATCCCTTTACGAGGAGGGGAAAAAAAAGCTATCAAAGAGCAAAACCTTCCTGAAGAATGAAGGAATTTAAACCTGTCGTGTAGCCAGATGTTCGGGACCTTGGATATGTTTATTTGTAATGCACAGGCTTAACTGAGAAGAATTAGCTGTCATATTTAGGTCAAAAGAAAACTAGACTAAGAGTAGAACTGTGATCGGTTCACCTCAACTGCCATGAACCTAGCCTCATACACCTGTTGACCTTTCTTGAGTGTATCAAGGCTTTTGTTGCAGGCCTCGTACTCTCGTTGTGCTTGGGTACTACTTGTAATGCAGTCGACATGTTATGTGCAGAAGTGCCAAACATAGTTTGATAAACTGAACTACCAGAAAGCATTAAACAACAAGGGCACTAGGAACCTTGCTGTTTGTTGACTTTTGCAAATCTTGTATAAAGAGAAACGAAAAGAAACTTTTTAAGCTCGCGTTAATTCTACCATTCATTCACATTCTCATTTATACACTGACGAGAACCAGGACCTAAATATTTACGTCTGTTATCGTAGCAAGTGTACTAATGATCTTGAATATGATGTATCGTATTAGTTTATTTTGTTTTCTTGAAGTACAAAACTCGTTCCCTTGTTAGTATTCCAATTTGTCGAATGTACATTAACTGTAACCAAAATTAACTAACCTTGACAAAAGTCAACCCCAGGTCAACATAGTTAATGTCAGAAAAACCAGAACTGGTGGCAATCTATGCAAGCTACAACAATAATATGTTTTGGGTAAAAGGGGCTTCACCCTGGAAAAATAATGTGAGCCACGTATCAATAATATGTGAGCACATATCAGTTTGATCAAGTCAATAAACACCATTACAATGCACACACCTTATGGCCACCATGCTCAAGCAGCATCTAGAGATATCTGGGGATAAAATAGGCTGCTCGGGTTGGAAAATAAAATTAACCTTCAATCGAACAAGAAAAGCAATAAAACATTCCATCAACTAAATTCTCAAAACTGAACAATTGTAGCCCAAGACAGTTATATAACTTTTAGGACTAATCTTTATTCGGCTTTTTTCAAGAACAAGGTTCAACATCTCCAACATGCAACAAGAACAAGACAGCTTCTCTAACATTGGTGAAATCTATGGATGCGCAGAAGGGTTGGCTCAATTTGTAGCCACAAAAACATCCTTTGCGGCAACTATAAGGAAGAGTCTCATCATGACCAAGACCAAGCTGCGAGTCATTTCATGGTGAACGTAATCTGCCAGAATCTCTTCCATGCCATTATTTATATGCCAAAATAGTGCGAGACTGGGTACAAAAGATGAAGTGACTACAGAACCCATGCCCAATTTAGCCGCCTGCAAAAAAGGAACAAAAAAATGTATATTAAAAGTTAAACAATTAAAAAGCCTCCCCTTTTAATCAGAATCAGTGATATTCATAATAATAATCTGCTTCTGCATATTCGACTATAATGTCATTATTAATCAGTTGAGCGATTTGACAAGTGTTAAAACACTTTCCTCTTTTGCAAGTACTTTTTAGCAGTCATCAGATATTTAATATTTAGTACCAAATATCAGTTGTTATAAAACAAACTAGAGAAAGAAGATAGTGTCTTAATGTGCTATTGTTGTTTTCCGATGTAAGTAATCAGATAATCAAATGTTTAAGTGTTTTGCAAATCTAATTGTTAAATGATTACGGAGTGATACAAAAAGACAACGTTTTCTGAAGTGGGCATAAGAGTCTTTAAAACTAGATTTTTAGAATGTGTAGGTAACATCAGTTTATGCTTATGTACTTGGTTTTTTTGCAGCTGATATGAAATATGATTAGCCAAAAGTGATTATATGACACATGAAATCTAGCTAGTCAGAAGCAGGATATTTTGAAACTGATTATTACGAAATCAAGTCACAAAATCATAATAATTGGATAATCAGTCCCCCACCTGCGAATCCAAACACCCCTTAAGCCATCTCCAACCATAGTATGCAAACCAACATTTTCTCCATATATATAGTTGGAGATACCAAGCATTAAATTCCAAGATATATCATAAAGTTGTACAAGAATAAACCCCGACTCTGTCAAGTTTTCCGGGTAACATATTGGGTTTGGCAAGCTCCATGGTTATCAAAGTAGATTATAACTAAAATGTAATGGTCGAGCATTAAATTCAGTAATCAGTACTCTATGCAAAAAATAAAAATAAAATTAAAATTATAGACCCTACAGGTAGAGCAATTAAGATGCGAATACTTAAACTGCATTAAATTCAGTATTCTATGCAAAAAAAAAAGGTTTATAGATCCTACCGGTGGAGCATTTACGATGGGGGCAGTAAATATGCTTCCAATCACGGCGCCGGATGCAGTGAAATAAGCTGGGCCATTATGTTTCTTGGCGGTTTCAGCAATGTTACCCTGTAAGAAGACACACAAAACAGTTAGTATTCAGAACTGTGAGAAAAATTTGATGCCACTGGTTTTACCAATAAAATAGTCCCTCTGTTCCAAAAATAAATTCCAGGTTTCCTTTCTTGTTTAAGTATCAGTGAAATGTTACCTCTTTACCTGTTGCTACATTATATTGTCAGTGGAAATGAAAAAATTCATCAGGCGGGTTGGTTAGCAGTTAACACCTCAAACAACGGTATGTGTCGCCTTCTAAAGATATGGCATCTGGCCTCGGGTTAGGTTGGCCTAGAAAGCTTTTTTCCCAATATTTAAATTTTTAATTAAATAATTACTGTGTTCGATAACTACGATTATTAAATATAATACTTCAATAACAAATTAAGTTCTGATATAACTAAAGTTAGGAGGTTTTTATGCATTAAAGTACAAACTTTGGGTGACTGTACCCATATGAACCGTTTCCTTTACTTTAGTTACCCATTTGACCCGGTAAAGATAACCATAACCCAAATAGACCAATACGTGAATAAATAGGTTAAAAGATGACACCTCTAATGGACAAGCATTACTTCTGTCTACTAAGATCCCTCTATATTGTCATTAGTGGCTAAATGAGTATTGACTGACATATAATTTATTAAACTGTTGTCAATTGTTGGATTTTTGAGATGTGGAGGGAATATGAAATAAAGAAGGGTTAAATCAATCCTAGAATACTTGTATAACTTTCAGTGTTGAGTCTAGTGTTCTTCAATTATAGGTGCACACTTTTAAATAACAGTGAAACCTGAGTTGTCATATATTATAGTCCTATTTCCTCAATTTAGTTGAGGATCAACATTTTTTGCCTCAAATCCAGGAAAGCTTAGCTTCAAAATTAGGACAAGGGAAATGAATAAGTATAAGAATTCAGAACTAGATCTATGATCGTTTCAGGCTCCAGAGTTGTAAGATTCATATAATTTAACGAGATAAGATCAATATAGAACTTATATTTGACATAGAACCAATAAACCAATCATAGCCACCCACTTTTATTTTCCATCTTTTTTTTTTAAACAACATATTTTGCAAATGGTAAATCTTCAAGCTACAAAAAAAAATAAATAAATAAATAAAAAATACCATCGCGACGAGAATTAAATCATCTTTCTATAGATATGCATTGTTATATACTTTCGACGAACTTTTTTTTTTCGACGATTTTTTTTTTTTTTTTTTTTTTTTTTTTTTTTTAATTTCCGCCCAGAAAAATCATATATGATTCGTAAAAATCACATATGATTTGATTTTATTCTTACGAATCATATATGATTTGTAAAAATCATATATGATTCATAAAAATCACATATGATTTGATTTTAGCGAATCACATATGATTTGATTTTTACAAATCATATATGATTTTTCTGGACGGAAATTTTGAAAAAATAAATAAATAATAAATAAATAAATAAATATCGTCGAAAGAAAAAGTTCGTCGAAAGTATATAACAATGCATGTCTATAGAAAGATAATTTAATTCTCGTCGCGATGATTTTTTTTTTTTTTTTTTCGCGTAACGATTTACGGTTTGCGAGATATTTTATTTTTAAAAAAAGGGTGAAAGTTTTTTTTTTTTTTTTTGATTTAAAAAAATGAGTGGCTAAAATTACTTGATTGGTTCTATGGTAAAAATTGGTTCTACACGATCTTTTGGCATAATTTAACAGATAAAAAAAGCTGACAACAGAGTTGCCACACATGATAAGAAGTTAAATACCTCGTTTTGAAGTTGCGCAATTGGCTCACGAGCAGCAGATTCTGTTATCAGATAATTGCATTATGAGTGTCAAAACTTACAGTAAGTGAAATCGATTACTCTGAATCTAATAAAAAAATCATTGTAAAAGCACCAGCTCTTAAAAATAAAATTTGCCAAGAATGTAACCAACAACCCAACAAAATTACATCCAACATGAACTAAATACTTTAAACTTTGAACAGATTACAATAAGTTTAGCTGGAGAGAATCAAAAGAGCAGTACCACTGTATGTAGAAAAAGATCTAATCCACTTCTGGGTCGAGAAATCTGTTTTAAGTGATGATACATCCCTATGCCATAATTATCAAGTTTGAGGACTTGTTCAACAAACTAAACGAACAATGAAAGCACTATATATTTCACTATTATGATGAGAATCTATTTACCTTGAGGATTTTGAATAAACGTGAGCACCTGTCATTGAACAAGTCATACATCATATAGCACTATGTTAAGCACATACATCATTTTTAAGTGTATGGAACAGAGAAACTCTTATCTTGGAGTAAGCATACCTTGATGAATTTCCGGTACAGATGTGGTTCCTCTAACAAATGCCTAGAACAACTTCAAATGTAAGAATAGCATAGCAAACTTAACAAATGCAATCAAGAGCTAACAAGTACCAAAATACCAAATGGACAAATGCCTTATACTAAGTAAAAAGATTTATCCATATTTCAGTTTACTTGCTCAATTGTAAACGTGCGGTTTAAGCAACATAAGGTAATCTCACATCTCCTAATAATCATTAAAATTACCTAGTAGATTATGCATATGTATAATATAGATTTAAACTTGTAAAACATAATTATCTCAAGACCTTGTAAGTTCCATACTACCTCCAAACATCTATGTGACTAAATAGGTTACAAATGCTAGCTCTAAATATCTACACACACTATATCTATATTCAATATTCACAAATACACACGCATGTGCACATAGAGGGATAAGACTCAAGGCACTGAATGTCTGAATCACATAAAAATTTGCAACAACACTTGATCATCCATAAGCAACGACAATGTCAAGCCTCCAAATTAATCACTCTAATCTTAAAACCAAGTAGAAATGCATAAATAGACTCATATATTGGATATTGCTGCACATTAGCACTAATGCAACTAGCTTAACAAAGTATGTGGGCATTCTTAAAGATGTTAAACTCGTATTAATTTACCATGTGGAAAAGACTATCTTAAAAACACACAAAAGGGGTTCGATATCTCTCATAAGGTGGTACAAATTATAAGTCATCAGAATGAGTATGACACTGACCTTTTAACCGTTCCTCTATGTGAAATGGAAAAAGTCAAAGCAATACATGTGCATCATTATAAACACGAACAAAAAGACAGAGAATAAAACTGAACTACCTCAAGCATTGGGCTCCCAGCAACGTACCCTCGTGCTGCAGATCCTGCTAATGAAGGTTGGGCCTATAATTGAGCACAAATAATTGGATTACACAGGCATACAAAGTATATATAGATAAAGATAGCTAGTGGTTCGATATTATTGAAACTTAAATGAATCAGAGAGAATCATAGTAAGTAGCAACAAAAACTGTAACTAAACAATAATCATCTATAACAATAAACAATTTTCTTAAATCTACTCCAACACTGGTTACTGGATTCTGATTAATAATCTTAACAATAATAAATATCACACTATCTGGGTGTTTCCTAATACATGCAATCAGTGACAAATCCTGAAGGGTATGGAGACAATGTAACCATGAGACGTTCTTAATGATTAGCTAAAGGTGGCAAAATAGGTGGTCCAGGTCGGGTTTGAGTCACAGTCTAGATGGGTTTTCTATAAACATGGGTCTAAATGGGTCCGGGTCTAGATGGTTCTGGTCCGGTCGACAATCTTTTTTTTTTTTTTTTTTTTTTTTTTTTTAGTAAAAGATGAAAAAGTGAAACTAAAATTTTTGACCCGCTAGACCCTGTTGGGTAATTATTATATAATTGCACTTTCTATCAAATACCCAATTAGACCCATCTATAATATTTAGGGAGACCCAACTAAACCCATCCGGCCATCCCCTAGTAGAATTTTACCCAACTAGACCGACGTTTAACCAATGGGTCTCAAATTGCCACATCTAGATTAGCTAATTCAAGCTATAGTGAGACTACAACTACGACTACGATTGTTACTCGCAATAATGTCTATTGCCAAAAGTGATGTGAATCATATGCAAGAAACTAAAAGCTAACAATTTCTCTTTAACAAGTGAAAAAACGAACAAAATCCTCCGAAATTGTGTAGAAGTAAAACATACAGTATTTGCCAGTGCAGATGAGCACAGAGACAAAGCTTTCCGCCTGATAGTTAAGCTCATCATCCTTACAATCTTCACTGCACAACATAAACGCATAAAACACATCAATACAACTCAAAATAAATCATCTAGTTATATATATGGGGGTGTTTGTTTAAGCTTATATGTGGGCTTATGAGCTTATTTGGTCTAGGCTTATATTTCATAAGCCTTAATTTTCCGGCTTATTTTGATGTTTATCAGCTAATGTAAGTTTATTATGACATAATAAGCTTACATAAGCCCAAAGGTTACAAAATAAGCCAGAAAATCAGAGCTTATGAAATATAAGCCGAAATCAGATAAGCTCGTAAGCCCACATATAAGCTTAAACAAACACCCCCTTAATTGGTTAATTAAACAGCTTATCCCTAATTGAATTTTCAAAAATAAAAAGCAGTATCTGATTTGCTTATTTGAAAGGGATTGAAAACAGATGTTTACTGAAATAAGCAATCCCAAAGACCCATCAAATACTACTAAACATGCAATAAAAAAGAGGTAAAACGTAGAGATCAATTATAGAAATGGAAATCGAATTCGAAATGAGGGTTTCTTACCCTAAGATTAGATTAGATTAGATGATGTGATATTTGGGGAATCAGATTTGATTAAAGAAAAATACTAAAAAGAAATGGAATTTGAGTTGTTACCAACCTGATTATTATTATTGATAGATTAGAAAATTAATAAGCTGAGTGTGTTGGGTCCGTCTATGACGGATTTGTTTAGAGCGCCCATGGGTAGGGGTGTTCACGGTTCGGTTAATTAATCGAATAAACCGAAAACCGAATCGAACCGAACTGAAATAAAATCGAACCGAACTTGTTAAAACTGAACCGAACCGAATTAAAAATTCGGTTTTCGGTTTGGATATGGATTTAGCTATCTGAACTGAAAACCGAACCGAAAACCGAAATTATATAAATATATATATTTTTTATATATTTATATTATTTTAAATATAAAAAATATCTATTAAAATTTTATACTAATATAAAAAAACACATTTTTATGCTTGAAATATTTTTTTTGCCAAAAATATATATAATTAAATTCAAAAAAAATATAAATAGTGTAATTTAAGTAAAAAATTTGGTTTTCGGTTTTGACCGATAACCGAACCGAACTTCGGTTCGGTTCTCGGTTCGGTTCGGTAAGAGATATTTTCGGTTCGGTTCGGTTTTCGGTTATGACCCAAAAAAAATTTTAACCGAACAACCCGAACCGAATAAACCGATTAACCGATAACCGAACCGATGAACACCCCTACCCGTGGGATGAAGCTAAAGTGACTTTGATCGACCCGAAGAAGCTATTGGTTTGCGGTTCAACCGGTTTAACCGGCGAATCAATTGGTTTAACTGGTTAAGTCAACTCGGGTTTTAAAACACTGCAAAAACTCGTTCGTTTTCGTGGCACAAGGTAAGAATATCTTTTTTGACAATATTTGATTTTCTTTTTTTTTAAATCAATTAATTTTCTATTTGTTAAATAGAAAATTATAAAATAATGTATATAGTAAAATAAATTTTGTTGAAGTGTGGTTTTCAGATGGGTACAAATCAATAATGTACATAGTAAAATAATTTAAATAATCGTGTGCACACTGTTCACCAATTTGTAAATATTCATAAAAAAAACATCAAATGATGAGCCCGTATGCCATTTAGCGTATGACAGAAGTGCATTTCATGATAAGACTACTACTCATTTGACATGTGCATGTTGGACTCTAAAGAATTTAAAATGCTTGAGAAGAGGATCAGATGTATAAGTAGATATACCTTCTACTATTTTTAAAATAGTTTCCTCAGTCTTACCATTGCACACGACCAATACATTGCTTGTTCCATTTGTAAATTTAAAACCGGATCTCACACATCAATGAATCATGAGGCATTATGTTTAATTAAGGACCCGCGTGTAAGGTTGTTTTAAGATTAAGTTTAATAGTGAGCACATATGACTGCGGTCACCACTCCCACATCAGTTTTCAACTTATATTTCTCTCTCTATAGCCTTTTTCATGACCAACTTAATGTAATAAGGTACAACAATTCACAATTTTGATGTCATCATTTAGTTATTTAATTTTTTTAATTTTTTATTTTAAGAAAATTTACTCTTGCGAGCAACTAGATAAGTTATTCCGCGTACGTCGTTAAACATACACTTAACCCAAACTGACACCGACAATATACAATATAACTATTTTTATGCATTTTGGTTTTTACAATCATAATTTAAATATTCCATTTTTATGTTTGCATTTTTAATTAAACTTTGCACATTTTGCGTTTTGCGCGTTTTCAATTTTTAAACATCTAGTAATCACCCAACAAACTCAAGGATCACCTAAAATATCAAATTTGGTTTTGTTATCAAGTTTTAATATTTTTGTAAATTTGGTATTTTTATGTTACCCGGTTTTAAGTTTCGCGTCATAAAAACTCCACGTTTGCAATTACCGAGATCAAACTATATACTAAATGGTACATTTTATACAAAAATTCACCAACTATAACCACCTCCTTATGAGGTGGCATTTAAATGGTTGTGTCTTATAACACTTGTGTCAAAAATTCCTACACATGTTTCCATTATAACTAAAGCCACTTGCTACAAACCAAAACACATGCAAACCACCATTTTTGGATCTCAAAACTAGACACAAACTTTGCTCTCCTCCCTCTTCACCTTATGAACGAAATAAATCAGCCCAAGACACCAAATTCATCAAGGTTTTACTAAGTTTATTGATCATAAGTTGAAGATCATAAGTCCTTTTAGCTAGTTCATGATTTATTTCACTTAAAACAACAATCAGTCTCATCAAATCTTGGGTTTTTTTGAAGTTTTAGCAAGGATTTATTGGAAGCATTTGTACTAGTAGATCTTAGTCTATAAACTTAAAGGGTGATGGTTTTTGGTGATTGTTTTGGAAGCTTTGGGTATCTTGGTTACTAGATCTAGTGTTCTTGATATTGTTCTTGTGTTTTTCATCAAATCCTTATAAGAAACCACACAATATTTTTCATATCACTACAATATATTTCATTATATGTATTTTTCATGTTTCATATAGTTATTGTATTAATTCATGCATTATACATAGCTTAAATTACCAAAAACTATGATTGAGACTAAGTTTGCAAAGACCCTTTTTAGACCAGGGACGGTTTTCATAATTACTGCAGCTAATCAATAGACTTTGACACTTAAGTAAAACTATAGGCCTGTAAATCTATTTCTTAGCTTCGATTTTCCAGGTGGTTGGTCGTTAGACGATACCCGATGAATTGATTAGAAAATAAATGGCAAAGGTTGTCGGAAAACGTACACCAGATTTGAATGGCTAAAACGTCTAAAAACTTGTGTTGGACCCTCTGTTGCACAAAACATAAAAGTTTTAGGTAACATATTAACTTGAACGTAGCCGAAAACCTCGCATAAAAAGGAGTTACAGAACTCAACTTATCTTAAAAACGGTGGGACTGTTAGGTGCTATCTCGATCAGACTTGACATATTAGGGTAAAATGGTAATTTCACTTAAGTTATATAATATTCAGACCAGTGGGACCCAATAATCTGATTAGTACACTTAAATACCTTTCCGAGAATATAAAATTGGAAGCTTAACTTCTTACGGTTTGGGAGAAACGATATTTTTAATATCAAATATAAACTTTTTATCAAAAACCGCACTTTATATAAAAACTAGCTAATTTATCAAAACTAGTTTGAAAATGGATTCACATATTTTATAAAACTTATAAACATTAAAAATAATGATTATAATTATTTTGTAACTTAAAAATTTATAAATTATAAATTTCTACTAACACTTATTAGGTTTGGTTACGTACTTTGGCTTGGGTTTTATAATGATGTGACATTAAATAGGTGTTTGTTTGAGGTATGGAGGTTTAGGATTTGGGCATGATGCCCAAATATAATTGGTTTCTTGATTGTGTCAAAATCAATTATATAATATATAAGTATAGTATCGAGGAGACCCGCAAGAAATACGGATCACCCGAGTCGTATCCGTACGAAGGTGTGAATGAAATCAAAGAATATTGATTTGTAAAAACCGTGTAATGAAAAGTGGTAAATGTGAAATTTGTGATCAAGTAATTCAAATAATGACAAACAATCACGAATTATGCAAAATGTACGAGCTATGTATGCACCAATGTTTAAAATCTAAAAACGGAAAATCAATCGCGAAATTTAAAATGTAACGTATGAATTAAAACGTAACTTTTAACGAAAAATGATCCTACAAATGTGAAAAATTTTCTAAAAATCTTAAACTAATAAAAAGAATTTCCAGAAAAAGAAAAATATTTTTTTTTTTGACTTTTCATTTATTTGCTATGAATTTATTTATATTTTTGTATTTTTAAATGAATTAAAAATAAAGGAAAATAGAAAAATAAAAGGAAAAAATATAAAATAATTTCTGCAAAATCTAAAATATCATAAAAGAATTTCCTAAAATATTTTTGGATTTTTTATGGCTTTTTCTAAATTTTTATTGATTTTTATTTATTAAAAAGTATATAAAAATGATTAAAATCAAAGAAAAATTAAGAAAAATAGCAAAACACCTCAGTAAAATCTGAAAAATTAACAGAAATTCTAAAATAATAAAATAAACTTGGAGAAAAATTTTGAAACAAAAATAAGCTGAAAAAGTGTTTATACAAGCCAAATCAGCTTATCACAAGTGCTTATTTAAAAGCACTTGTGACCAAACTGAGTGAAACTTGAAACAAAGATGAATTATGCTCTATTAAGCTCAATTATACTCAACAATGCCCAGGATAATCTCAGTATGCAACAATTTGATGCAATAAGCAGTTTGGATTAAGCAATTGATAAAGCAGAACACATCAGCATAAGCCAGAGACAAATAGATCATATACAACACTTATTCACCCTCAATAAATCTCAGAAAAATCAAAAGAGCACAAGTACAAGCTTGAATTAGCACTAGCAAGCCTAATTTCCAAAACAACTTACTGTTTCTAATGTGCTAACTAGCAGATGCAATAAGCTCACAGAATAAGCTCAGAAATCCAAACATATGGGGGCAAAAGTTAAACAGCAATATTGAGTATCTAAATCAACTAAAAGCTTGTCACAAGTTATCATCCACTAATCTAAAAAGTGCCTGAATCAGCAGCTTATTAACAACAAAAGCTGTTATCAGATGACTTTCAAATATGCTACTACTAGTAGACTTACTCCAAATTCAGATGATCAAAGCTACTATTTATTGTATTAATTAACTATCACTACACTGGATTATACTAGATTAAACTAATATTCAATTACTTTAACAATTATACTAACTATCCTCTAATATTACCTATCTATAATATCAATTTAGACCTTACTTTGACTTTATATGTATAAACCTACTGTTTATTGACTTAGATCTTATTTACTATTCTAAAGCAACCTAGGTGTGACTGAGAAACAACAAACCAACAACTACTAAATTCAATTCGCCACAACTCCAAACACCCTCTAAATTGACAACCTACACTATGAAACAATGAATCATTCCACAAATCACCATACTATTGATTATTCTAGCTTCAATATCAATTACAGAATCTAAATCAATCAATCAAATGCAATTAAATCCAACAGAAAATCAGAAACTCAAATCCACAATATGACAGATGCTCAAACAAAGCCAATTAACACAGATTCAAACTAGATAAATGAATCAAAGATCTATAAAGCTCTAACTTCACCAAAATCTATCAAAACAACAGCAAACACAATCAATGAAACAGAAACTACAGTACTACTATATTATCTAAACAGATGCACTAAAAATAATTATGAAAATCAGAAAAGTACCAAAGTATTCTCCCTCAGCATGAACAGAGGGAGCTCACTGAGCTAGCCTGTCTTTAGACAGGCTGAGATCTTCCACTAATTATCTCAACTTGTCAGAATTTCACTAGGAATCAATGGCTCAAAGGACATTGACTTTTGTTGACCAAACAGAACTCTAATGAGTTTTGACTGAATTCAATTCCACAATAAGCTACAAAGCTTAAATGGAATGAATGAACATTAACAAGCTTATTTGTAAGTTTTTCTAAAGAAATGTAAACTTATTTTTTATTTTTTTATATTTTCTGATTTTTTTTTTATATTTTTTGGTTAAATTGATAACTGAATTTGAAAGTTGAGACTTGTTTAAGCTAAATGAAAATACTGAAATTAACTGAGATTAAGCAAAATATAAGATGAATGAAAGATGTTTAACTGATTTAAGTAAACAATAAACTGAAATGAATTTAAGTAAAACTAAATTTTATTAAAACTAATAGAAATTCATTACATTCACTAATCTAAATACATTCTAAAACTAATTGGACAGAGCTTCGCTATGAACTATATCTACTACTCAAATGAGCTTACAATCACTCCTATTTATAGCAGAGGTGAGGTGAGGGTTCACGGATTGCCAGCTGTGCTCTTGTGTTTGTTTAGATCCTTTCAAAGCCCTTGATCATTATTCAATCATTTCCCACTTCATATACACCCTTGGATCAGAAATCGTGACGCGATTCACCCAATCAAATGCTGCCAAGTGTCCCAAACGTGTGCTTCTTCGCTTCTGACACCGTCTGACATCACACTAATCTTCTAGAACCCTTTGATTTGACACATGTACCCTTAATTGTGGTGATTTTGAGGAACGGGGGTAATTAGGGTTCTATTACTGGGTTGAGGGGATATAAAAGGGGGCGGGTAAAATTATATTATTTTATCTTGTTTTGACTTTTTTTTACTATTGACCCGTGGGAGGGTGTTTGACCAAGGGTAGTTGGACCGGGTTAAGGGAAATGGCTTTAGGCTTGGTGTTTTTGGTTTTGAGCCTTAGGAATTAATAACTTGGACTTGGTAATAGTTTTACAATCAGATTTGATACACATAAGGACCAAAAATGTAAAATTCTGAAAATGTGGTGATTAATTCTGCCAAGTACATTAAGTGTGATCCAAGGGTAATTTATGTAATCTCATGAATCTCAAAGGACCAATAATGTCATAGCTTGAAAAATGTCTTCAAAAGGTTAAATCTAACAACTTCTCAAACTTGGAGGACTATTCTTGCCATTTCATGAAACTTTCTCATTAAGGGTTATTTTTGCAATTCTTCAAACTCTGAGGATCTCTTTTGACATATTGAGCTTAGCTTTGAATTTTGGATACCAGCTTTGACTTTCTGACTCGTTCCACTCTCGTGCTCGTTTTTGCCGAATTTTTGTTTGTTTTTCGTCTTTTTACGAGATATCAGTACTTGCACATTCACAATCACAAAAACATGTTTTCTTTGGCGTTTTGAGTTCGTTTTTGGATTATTTTCCCTTAATTTGGTACTGAAAAGGTGAGTGAATAAGCACTCACCAAAATCCCCCCGACTAAGGTATTGTCGTGCCCTCACGCAATCTGATCAATTTACGCTTTTGGGATAAATAATTTCATAACTCTTCCTACTGACTTTGTAAAGTAGCAAGGAGGTTCAAAAGAAGTTACAAAATCATTTATTCCCGCAAACGCTCCATTTTCCAAAATTTCTCCTTTATTCTACTTTTATTTCTATTTTTGGACTTTTCATACTTTATACTTGTGACGGTTTATTGAACTTTCATTATTTTGCAATAATTTTTAGGGTCAACGAGTAGAAACACTTCTCATAGAAAAGTGATCATACGGATAAAAATCGTCATCCTTGATTTTTCACAAGCCCCCAAACTAAGCGTACAAACGAGATCACAACTTATCTACAAGTTAGATGCTAACACTACTCATAACAGTTACTTGTGGAAACTTCTTACTCTCATGTCCTAAGTTTTTGTATCTCAATATTTTATTTTTGTTGAGAAATGAATCGCTTCATATTTTCTCGTTTCAATACTTTTTAGTCCGATAGCGATACCAAGTTTAAACGATAAGTAGTTTTCCATTTTCTCTCAAGAACCACTGCAATAGAAATTCGGTTCACATCAAGGAATTTGGGTACATACAATATCATAGATAAGTTGTGGAGTACTACACGTGCTCCTCATGTGTCCAATTCAGAATCATCCACATGCACCTCACGCGCCAACAACTTATTTACATTCAAACTCTTATTCATCATAACTTTCATCTTTCACTTTTTTCATACTTTTTCTCTTATTTTTCACTTTTCTTTTTTTTTACTTTTTTCTCAACATCAATGGAAGCTTATCGGGCAGCTCCAAAATCACATACACAATCAACTTTTGACTTTTGATTTTTTTCATTTTTGCTCTTATTTTTTATGTTCCTTGATATATACCCAACTTCTAAAGCAAAGATTCTTTTAAGAAAATGAAAACTAAATATTATCCAAACCTAAATACCACTAATTAACCTAGAACATCTATTATATATTGGTGACGTATTTTATGGGAGTAAAAAGCCACAAGTACCTCGTATGAGCTCTAAGAGAACCACTACTCCACGTTTAGCATCTAACTTCTAAATAAACTCTATCATTTCTCGCTCTTCGCAATTTAAGATTCCAAATAATGAAACCAGCGAATACTTAGCCGATAATCAGCCACGCCTATATAAAGTCAGTTACGGAAACTTGCAAATTCTAGAAAAAGAATTCGCGTTTTCTAGCTCCTGATGTAAAAGACTAGCGAAAGCTTTTAAGTTGCGCATGTATAAAGTCAAGTACAGGAATTTGCAAATTCTTAAGAAAGAATTCGCATTTTATAGCTCCTTGTGTACAGGACTAGCACAAGCTTATATGATTATCATTAGTTAAGGGAACAAGCTAGGGCTCAACACGCCCGTTCAAGTCAAAATATTTATTCCTACTCTCGCCAGCAAGAAAGTCAACAAGGTGTCAAAACACTTATTCAAATTTTATTATATTTTTGCATAATTTTTTTCAACTTTTTCTCATTTTTTTGTGCTTTTTCATGTCCTTTTCATTTATTTTTCTACAAAATTTTTCAAAATTTCATTTTTTTTTTTTTTTTTGGTGGAAAAACGGAGTTGCAAGAGTACACGACATGGTGAAAAATGCAAGGTCAAATCGAATCGAAGATTCACCCTCCCCCGGACTAGAATTAAACATTGTCCTCAATGTTTTATGGGTAAAGGCAATCCTAACAAAATTCTAGGCCGTTTATTAATTATGCCAAAGAAAACGTTAGTCGATAAGATTTACGGATATAGGATTTCCAAAAGCATCGATGAATGAGACTCGAGTGGAGAGAAGATAACGAGCACGAGAGTCATCATAAATCGCGGACAATCCTAAACAAACATTCACAAACAACCACGGAACACAAGAGTAGAAGAGGCACCCCCTCCTCACGTTATTTGTTAGAAATAAGAAAAATAAGAAGATGAAATGGATAAGCATGGGTTGCCTCCCATGAAGCGCTTTGTTTTTTATTACCGAGTCACGTAGCTTGACTCAATCCCCGAATTCAATCATCCTTGGGGAAAGTTTGGAGATCCGGGACTACCATGGTTGGTTCGTCCCCTCCGAAGTAATGTTTCAAACGATGACCATTCACCTTAAAGTTGGGACCATCGGGTTGAGCTAACTCAATGGTACCATAAGGGAATACTTGGGTTATGGTGAATGGTTCAGACCAACGGGTTTTAAGCTTACACGAGAAAATCTTCAAACGAGAGTTAAAAAGAAGCACTTGGTCACCAACATTGAAAATGCGGTCTTTGATCTTGGCATCATGAAGTCTTTTTGTTTTCTCTTTATATATCAAAGAATTCTCGTAAGCTTGATCACGAAGTTTGACTAACTCATTCAATTGAACTTTTCGGTGATCACCCGCGGTTTTTAAGTCAAAATTGGCATGTTTTAAGGCCCAGTAGGCCTTGTGCTCAAGTTCTAGGGGCAAATGACAAGCCTTCCCGTAAACCAGCTTATAAGGAGTACACCCAATGGGTGTTTTTAAGCGGTCCAGAAAGCCCATAAAGCATCGTCTAACTTATCGGCCCATGAGGCACGGTGCTCTCCTACGGTCCTTTCTAATATCCTTTTTAAGCCACGATTGGACACCTCCACTTGACCACTAGTTTGTGGATGATAAGCCGTAGAAAGACGATGTGTGACACCATATTTAAGCATAACTTTAGCAAATTGATCATTGCAAAAATGGGTTCCACGATCACTTATGATGGCTCGAGGTATACCAAATCGGGCAAAGAGACTTTTCAAGAATTTGACAACTACTCAGGCGTCATTGGTGGGGAGTGCCTTCGCTTCAACCCATTTTGACAAATAATTGACAACCACGAGAATATACTTGTTTCCTCTAGATGATGGGAATGGTCCCATGAAATCGATACCCCAAACATCAAAAATTTCACAAACTTGAATAGCATTTTGTGGCATTTCATCTTTTTGAGAAAATTTTCCTTGACGTTGGCAAGAATCACATGATTTCACCAATTCATGGGCATCTCGATAAATCGTCGGCCAATAGAAGCCGGAATCAAACACTTTCTTTGCGGTGAAGTTGGCACCATGATGTCCCCTCGTAGGTCTACTATGGCATGCCATAAGAATTTCAACGGCTTCCGTACCGTGAACACACCGCCGAATCACTTGATCCGCACAAACTTTGAACAAATAGGGGTCGTCCCAAAAATAATGTTGAACATCTTTGAAGAATTTGTTAATACAAATATCGCCTAAAAACGTTGTTTATATTTTACAATCTTTGCTAAGTTTTGTTAATGACAAAGTAAGAACTTTAGCTAGGAGTAAATCATCACTTTAAGTGTTTAAGTCTTGTTTAAACTAATGTTTACATTTCCCTTTAAACAAAACATTGTTTTTATTTCTTAAATTAGAAAGTGTCATGTCACATCACATTTATTTCTTAAAATAGTAACGTCACATCACATCACATTTAGGGCAAACTTTGTCAATATACATTTATGGTAAGAAAGAGTGTTTGACTAACCATATGTTTGCTTGCAAGTCTTGTGTTTGACTAGGTGTAATGAGATGTGACCTTGTTTGGTTTGGGAGATTTATTGCAAAAACCAACTGCAGCCCTGACGGTACCCTGGGGGTACACAGGCGGAACCAATCTGAGGGTTTCGCCTGATCCGCCAGACCTGCAGAATGGTTTGCTATAAATACCAAACCATTTGTTAGTTTTGAGTCACCCCTTTAGGACATATTTTCACATACTCTCTCAATTAACTCAGTAACATTTGACTTGTGTGATTCTCTTATGTAGCAAGGGACTTCACAAGATCATTCAAGAAGTTACAAGCTTCAACTCTAAAGTTGTAAGTTTTGTTAGCTTGGTCATGTATAAGCTTTGGTAGTTTATACTTCATTTGTGTCATGTATGTAGAAGTGATTGGTTAGTATTTTAGGACTCAAAATACGTAGTGTGTCGGGAGTTGTTGTACCCTTGTAAAAGAACTAACGGGAGTGGTTGTACCCTTGGCAAAGAACTCGACATCTAGCTTAGTGTCGGTAAAAGTGTAAGCGACGATGGGAGTGGTTGTACCCGTGTAAAAGAACTCGATATTTAGCTTAGTGTCGGTAAAAGTGTAAGCGACGTTGTAAAGGTTTTCTCCGCCGGTGAAAGGAGCTTGTTGATTAGTGTTTATAACTCTCGAGTTGGAAACTCGGGGCGTGGATGTAGGGCAAGGAAAAAGAGTCCTTGTAGCCGAACACGATAAACAATCGTGTTGTGGTTTGATCGTTTCTTTCTTTATCTTTGCTTATTACATGTTGTCTTTTAGTTAGAATCGCTAATCACATATAAAGTTTTTCAAAAAATTAAACAAGTAAAGTTGTGTTTATATCTTTAAACAAATGTAAAGCTTTTCAATGAACTAAACAAACAAAGATAGGAGTATCACATGTAATGCTTTTCAAAGAATGAAACAGGCAATGTTAGAATTGTCATTCACATGTAAAGCTTTTCAAAGAATCAAACATGCAAAGTTGTACTTGCATCTTTAAACAAACGTAAAGTTTTAAAAGGATATTCAAGCAAAAAAGAATTTAAAAAGCGGTAAACTATTCAACCCCCCTTCTAGTTTTCCACAATTGGCATCAGGAGCTACGTTACTCAAGATCTTTAAAATAGAATGTATTTTAAAACTTGGATCGATCCATGGATTTTGAAAATCTCAAAGAAGGGCAACCTATTCAAAACACACCGCTATTTGAATAAGAAAACTTACTTGAATGGAAATGTAAGTTTGAAAACTATGTGAAATCAATTGATCAAGATTTTCAGCATATTATTTCTTTTGGTGATTTCAAACCAAAAAAAACAGTTTTGAAAACCAAGATAACTATCTTATGACTTGATAAAAATAATAAAGCTTTTGTACCAAATATGAAAGAATGTATTTTTGTCAAACGACTAATGATATTTGGAAAGATATGTTAAACTTTCATCAAGAAATATGTCAAGTCAAAGATGATCAATTTGATCTCACATATGAGTTAGAAGTCTTAGAAATATTAATAGATAGACATTTAGTTGAGATAAATACATGTACTACTAGTTTAAATGTTTTAAATGAAGGTGTAAGTGAAGATGATTACTCATGTCGAGCTCATAGTGGACTTGCTTACGGTTCATGGAATAACACGGATGAAGATGAAGCCAACCATCCGGTTTGTGATTCTCAACTAGATAAAACATCAAGCAAGGTACATTTTTAAAACCAAACACTTTTGATTTGACAAATTTATCCAAGAGTTTTCTAAACTAGAAAATGAGTCTAAACGTTTATGCAACATGGACCTAAAAACTATCTTCAAGAACGAGTCTTCAAAATCTTTTAAGAATATATTTGAAAAGGAAATCTTGTTAGAAGATAAAATGTCTAGAATTGAGAGTAATGTTGAAATTGATTTAGAATGTAAATTGTGTCTAGATTACAAACATAAGATTAAAAAGCAAAATGAGAAAGGAAAAATATTAGTTAAATTTGATGAAAGCTCAAAATCTCTTGAAAGATTGTTGAGGAGTCAAGGGTTGTTTAAAGATAAAACCGGATTAGGATTTTACTCAAAAGCACCATCAACTAGTAAAATAAAACAAGTAAAATTTGTCAAACCTAGAAGAGAGATTTAGAGATAATTCAATCTCTAATAGAAACTCATGATAAAAGGATTAAGACTATCATGCTCTATGCTTTTATATGATTATCTAACCTTTTTGGATACATGAGTAATTGAGTTTCAAAGCGTGTCATCAAACCAAGATTTTACGCGTAATGTTTATCCTCTTGATAGCATCTCTATGCAATTTAAAAGGTACGCATTACTTCAACTTGACTTTGATTGTCTCTTGTTTCTAGCATTATGTGTTGGAATATGTGTTATTAGTATACTCTAATGTGTTTACCTGCTATTTGTAATAACTAAGATTAGATTCTATGCAACAAGGAATTTCGTCATTAGTATTAGTAGGAGATATAAGGTGTTTTGGTTCTTTAACAATCAAGAGATAAACACGAGAAACTCTTGAGTGAGTCTCACTCAACTCTTGCTTACAAGTGAGTTAACTAAGAATTTTCTAAGTGTTAAAATGTCTAACACTTTTGTGATGCTTGCAAAACTAACCTTTGTTAAACAACATTCTCAAACACCATACTTTGAGTCTCAAATTGTGTTTTTCTTCAATCACTCCTTTATGATAATCTCACATAAAACACACAAGGTGAAATAAATCAAATTAGCATACATTAGGATGCGTGAAAGAAAATGAGTTTTCAACATCTAGGATTTACACATCAAATGTGACACTTAGTCTCATAATGTTGTACCTCTTGGACTTTTTCAAAACAAATAGAGTTTATAGTGTCTTAAGTAAGAAAACCCAAAGAGTCGAGGAGTCGTTAAATATAACATTTAACGAGTGATCTCCTCCTTCTAAGATATTGTCTTTGGTAGATGATAACTTAGTCGAAAGTCCAATGATGACAAGACAAGTATGTTGTGAAAAACATTATGAATAAAAGTACAAAATAACATCTTTTTTACCTTGAGTTAAACATTGAATCATGCAAAATTGACATAAGTTGTAAAACTTGATTTATAGGTCATAGTTGTGTCTAAACAAATTCAACAAAAACAGTTTTTGGAATTTAGAGTAAAAACAACTAGTGAAACAAAATAGATGTTTCGAAGTAATCATGTGATCATAAGTGTCAATATTTGAAAGACTTTTTGATAATAAAAGCAAGCTTCAAAAGCAAGGGATTTTAACTTAAATACATTCCTAGTTACTCTCTTGTTCTCAATGGTTAAGGTATTGATGACTTATCAAGAATGAGATTAGTAAATCCGTAGGTAAAACTAAACGTAGAGAAATGTTCGAAAGACTACTTGTTCTCATAACAATTAGATCCAACATTATGTTTAGCATTTGTCTATGTGCTCGTGTTAAAGAAGATTCTAAAACAACTCTTTAGTTGAGCTTGTTTGGATACATCATTAGGTACTACATAACTAGGATTATGGTATCCCAAAAGAACGGGAATAGAAACCATAGTGTATGCAAAATGGAATTATGTCGGTAATAAGTTGATAAGAAAAGCACAAGTGGTACTTGGACTTTTATACTTATTTATCCAATGATTCTCCAAAACACGTAAGGTTCTCAAATTAGTTTCGGATGGAGAAGCACATCAACAAGCTCCACTTGAACAAGCAAATTCGTGTCAACAACGGAATTCTTTCATCAACATTGTTATCCCTTCAACAAAGGAGGCATCGACTTCGGCAACAATTCAATCCATTATGTTCTTAATAGACATATTGTGATCCATCATCATCGCCTTGGTAAGATTGTTCATTGAGGAACGTCTTAACTAAGAAAGTCTTCTATGTTAACCATTCTATCAATGTTTTCACAAAACCTCTTGAATGTGAAGCATTCATCATTCCTAGGCTTAGTAAAAGACTCATAAGACCTAAAACCTTAGTTTTTAACATTAGGATAAAACCACAAAAATCAAGACAATCCCTTTTGAATTTTTCCCTGCAGCTCCCACGGTACCCTCAGACCATACGGTCGGAACCCTCTTTTTGGTTCCGCCTGGTCCGCCAAAGCAACAGAATGTTTTATTTTTAATTTCAAAACCAAACACCCTCTTAACTTAATCATTCACTTTCAAACAGCCATCACCCTCTCAAAAACACATAAGCATACGAAATTTAGGGCTTTCAATCAAATCTCTTCAAATCCAACTAACTTTGTAAGTGTTCTAATCACAATTGCATTTTTGATTCAAGTATAACATTCTTATTTACATTCATTAACTAGAATCTTAGGGTTTATGCATAAAACTTCTTGATTAATGAAAAACTTGGTGCCTAGTCAATCATGTCTTCCATTAGTTAAGAATTGTATTTTTTTTGTTACTTTGATTTGCCAAACACACCAAGTGCATTGTCTTTCAAAAATTGCAATCCAATACTAGAACATGATTCATCACCACATTGTTAAAACAAATGAAAAACATTATTAAAACATCACTTGCATACTATCTCTTGAATGCTAAAGGGGATACATAACTAATATGTATTTTCGGGTACATTCAATCAAAGACACATTCAATTAGGAGAGTGTTGGTTATCTTTTGTTCTTATAACAAAACTTGCATAACAAAACAATTTGGGAATCAAAATGAGTCAAGATAACCAAGTTTTCACATTGTTTGCATATAGGAACAGATTAGAACATCCACATTGTTAAAAGTCATTAACATATAATTTTGTGTTTACTAGGAATCAACATGCCTCCCGCAAATAAATCCGATCACAAGGAAACCCTTAAGTACATGCCCAAACACCATAGGACCAAAGGTCTCAACCAAGTTCAAGTAGAAACCTTTAAGGCATTAGAAAAACGCTATGTTCACGAAGGTAGAACCATTGATCCATCCTTTCTAGAAGGAACATCTATTCGCCAAAACTTTGCCGCAATCAACTTTGATTGTCTCCTTGATATCGATGAGCCAATTTGGCCTAGGTTCATCTTTGAAATCTATGCAACCGCAAACCTCTCCACAAATGATTTTGGTAAGATATCATTAAACTTCACAACCAATCAAATACCAAATTTCATAAATCTAAAAGACTTAGCTATCATTTTTGGTGTCCCAAATGAGGGTACTTGTCTCTACACGGATAAGTGGCCCATTTCAAGCCTTGACTCGATTGAGCATTTTCATCTGTACGACAACCCTCTAGCTAGTAAGGAAACAATTAAGGAACATCTCTTTGTTAGAAACTCTACCACTAGGAAGATTCGTTCGGGGAATATTGTGGATAAGGATCCTTTTGGTATGGAGCTCAATGAACTTAAACCACAATTTAAGAAGTGGGAAGAAATTCTTAGAGCTAATGTCATAAGTACCATAGGAAATAGAGATCATATCAACACATGCCTTTGCTACATGCTCTATAGCATTTCCACCGGCCAAGCCTTTAACTTAGCCTACTACCTAGCCAAAAGAATGGCCGACATACCCTTAGTTGGAACAACCGCTCTTCCTTATGGAATGCTTCTTACTCGCCTCTTTAGAGTAATCTCACCCATTCCTCCTAACGACAATGGAATGCGCCTTGACTATTCTCTCGTTCCTCACATCTTCGTTCCTCTAAGTGATAAATGAGTTTTCAAAGGCAAGGGCAAACGTACTCGCTCACCTACACCATCATCATCATCATCCGACATGAGCGATGACAATAGACTTCCTAACTCTAAGTTACCTCCTTTAGAATACCTTCAAGAACTCCCCGTCATTGACAATGCATCCGAAGAGTTCAAGCAAACCAAAGGAATTTTCAAGTGCTTTGGAAGGTACCTAAGCAAGCTCAATAAGAAGATAGACCGGTTGTGAGAAGATTAAGGAGTGTTTGGCTTATGAATGTTTTAGAACCTTCTATGTGATTTGTAGTATTTTTCACGTTCATGTTTTATTACGTTTGTCGGATTATGTTTGTATGAGCTTTTATGCATAATGACAATGTTTGAGGCGTTTGTCAATTTTTTATGCTTATGGCAATTTTCACTAAGTATAGTGAAATTCTCGACCTCAAGGTCAAAGTCCTATGATATGTGTGTTTACATGTTCAATTTTTGCATTGCCTAACTAGATATGCAGTATCTTTTTGATTTTAGGAGTTTTCGAAAAATTTGAAAATCGTCTCGCGGGTCAAAATCGCGGACTGCCAATTTTTTCAGCCCTGGCGGATCTGGCGGTACCCAAAATTGGGTTCCGCCAATGCATTTTCTGGGAAACCCAGAATTGGCCCAACGGACCGGACGGAACCCTCACACGGGTTCCGCCTGTGTATCGCGAGGGTTCCGCCAGTCACCTGCAGAAATTTTTTTGTCATTTTTCTTAAGTTCAAAACTTGTAAAATGTCAAACCATTATCCCAAGTGAGAAACATCTTCCATTAATTCCAATAACCATATTAGAACAACTCTCACTCACTAAACAATTAGGAAGCCACTTCCCTCCAAAAATTCAAAGTCAAACATAACTAACCCAAGGAACCCTTTTAAAGGATCCTTCAAACCATTGAAACATTTTCAATCAAATCACATCCCATGATCACAAAACATTGAGTGCATATGTTGGTCTTTCACTCCACCCTATTCCATTGGATTGACATCAAATGATGTGACATGGTCATGAAAATCATTTGAAACCTCATTCTTTGAATGGTAGAACATCAAATCCAAACACCCATTTCAACATCTTTTCCACCCTATAAATTTGAAAGTTTTGCAACAACTCAAATCACACCATCATCATTAAAACTTCTTCTCTCAAAACATCAAAACCACACCTTTGAAATGACTAAATTCAACACATCATCCAAGTCATCAAAATCCTTCTCAAAAACCACTAGGATTAGTGTCAAACCTTGTTGCCTCAACAAAACCGTCAAGTCAAGCTCATCATCTTCAAGTGATGCTTCGCTTAACATTTCATCACCTTTCAAGATTTCCTCAATCTTGCTACTCCAACATCCTCTCCCAAACATGGCAATACAAACATATACACTTTTCCATCGATCACCAACACTTACACCAATGGAACTTTTCCATACACCACCAACATCACCACATCCACTATTGGAAACTTTTGAAAACCTATCACCTAAACCATCAAGCCCTCCATCATTGTTACTTTTTGACACCATTGCCGAAACGGAAACCCAACAACAACCAATATTTCAACCAAATGAGTCATTGGATGATGCACCTCATCCACCGTCATTGCTTGAGAGTTTGGCTTACCATTATGCTAGACCATATTTTTTTTTAAATGATCAAGGTCATACACACCTACAATCATTTGTTTTTCACCCCATTTACAAAAACCTTCATGGTAATCCTTCCGGAGAACCAAGCTTCCATCACTTTGTTCAACGACAACAACCACAAGAACCTTCCCAACACTTTGAATCTCCATTTTCTTCGTATAAGAAAATAGAAGCATCTCAATGATCTTTCTCCAAGACCAACAAAACCACCACCTTTCACAAATGAATAACCAAGGTCATTGCTTAACCAAAATGAGTCTTTCGACCACAACGAACCACCACAACAAGAGTATCACCACCCAAAACCATTGTTGTTTCACCCTATCAAATAAAATGAGGTTTATCCTAAACCACATTTTGGATAGTCTCAAGTTTAGAGTCTCCAAAATGAAACAAAATTGTTTCTTTTGGAAAACGTTTCACCATTTAAACCAAAACCGTGTCACCTCCACAACATTCAAAATAAAGCCCGTAACAACCCTCAACACACATTTTCATCCTTAAACAACCTTAGCCTTGTTTTTGGAAAATGTTTCTCATTAAGGAAAATGATGATTTCCTTGTAGCTTTTTATGTTCTTAGTTTATTTTTAGTTTTTCTATATTTTTAGAAGTAGGATGGTGTAATCCAAATCTCTTGTCTTTGACTTTTTAAGAGTCAAAATTTTACATGAAATGAATTTCATTCTACTACAAGGTTTGCATTGTTTGTTGACCATTTAGGTATAATAAGTGAACTATACCTTGCTATGGTACCATACATATATCTTGTGTTTTTGAAACTAACCTTTCTTTTTGTAGAATCATTATCCATGTTTTCCTTCCTTGATACTCCATTTAGGGGAGTAATATTCAAGGGGGAGCATGAGTGGTGTATTATTTCACTTCACAACTCTTAGTTGTGTTTTAAACATGAAATGCTTTAATGACTTGTCTTGTGCGACAACTAACTTTTTTCTTGTAGGTTCAAAATCCATGTCTCCTCTCTTGGCACTCCATTTAGGGGGAGTATCGTCCAAGAGGGAGCAAGTGCTCACTTCCGCTTCGCTACACTTCTTTTTGTTTCGACAAAAAGGGGGAGAATTTAGATATAAACTCGTTTCAAAAAAATTTTTTTTGCATATCACATCATCTTAGCAAAAACAAGTTTTTATAATACTTAACACTAAAACTAGTGACTTACTTATAAATAAAGTTTATGTTTTGTCATCAACAAAAAGGAGGAGATTGTTAATACAAATATCGCCTAAAAACGTTATTTATATTTTACGATCTTTGCTAAGTTTTGTTAATGACAAAGTATGAACTTTAGCTAGGAGTAAATCATCACTTTAAGTGTTTAAGTCTTGTTTAAACTGATGTTTACATTTCCTTTTAAACAAAACATTGTTTTTATTTCTTAAATTAGAAAGTGTCTTGTCACATCACATTTAGGGCAAACTTTGTCAATATACATTTATAGTAAGAAAGAGTGTTTGACTAACCATATGTTTGCTTGCAAATCTTGTGTTTGACTAGGTGTAATGAGATGTGACCTTGTTTGGTTTGGGAGATTTATTGCAAAAACCAACTGCAGCCCTGACGGTACCCTGGGGGTACACGGGCGGAACCCATCTGAGGGTTCCGCCTAATCCGCTAGACCTGCAGAATGGTTTGCTATAAATACCAAACCATTTGTTAGTTTTGAGTCACCCCTTTAGGACATATTTTCACATACACTCTCAACTAACTCAGTAACATTTGACTTGTGTGATTCTCTTATGTAGCAAGGGACTTCACAAGATCATTCAAGAAGTTACAAGCTTCAGCTCTAAAGTTGCAAGTTTTGTTAGCTTGGTCATGTATAAGCTTTGGTAGTTTATACTTCATTTGTGTCATGTATGTAGAAGTGATTGGTTAGTATTTTAGGCCTCAAAATACGTAGTGTGTCGGGAGTTTTTGTACCCTTGTAAATGAACTAACGGGAGTGGTTGTACCCTTGGCAAAGAACTCGACATCTAGCTTAGTGTCGGTAAAAGTGTAAGCGACGATGGGAGTGGTTGTACCCGTGTAAAAGAACTCGACATCTAGCTTAGTGTCGGTAAAAGTGTAAGCGACGTTGTAAAGGTTTTCTCCACCGGTGAAAGGAGCTTGTTGATTAGTGCTTATAACTCTCGAGTTGGAAACTCGGGGCGTGGATGTAGGGCAAGGAAAAAGAGTCCTTGTAGCCGAACACGATAAACAATCGTGTTGTGGTTTGATCGTTTCTTTCTTTATCTTTGCTTATTACATGTTGTCTTTTAGTTAGAATCGCTAATCACATATAAAGTTTTTCAAAGAATTAAACAAGTAAAGTTGTGTTTATATCTTTAAACAAATGTAAAGCTTTTCAATGAACTAAACAAACAAAGATAGGATTATCACATGTAATGCTTTTCAAAGAATGAAACAAGTAATGTTAGAATTGTCATTCACATGTAATGCTTTTCAAAGAATCAAACATGCAAAGTTGTACTTGCATCTTTAAACAAACGTAAAGTTTTAAAAGGATATTCAAGCTAAAAAGAATTTAAAAAGCGGTAAACTATTCAACCCCCTTCTAGTTTTTCACAGAACTTCTTCTTTTGTTGGGACGACATCCCTTTACTTATGAAATTCCCCGCATGGTAATTTGCAAAATTATAAAAATAATTATTTATTTAGCTAAATATATATTTTAATTTTTTCTTTCTCCTAGATTAAATCAAAATCATAATCTAAATCCAAATCCTAATCCTAAACCCACATATAAACCAAACGGGCCCTTAATTTATTTTACTATAAGTGGTAGGACCCACTTTTAGGAAATAAACTCACCTAAATTTCTATAGATCGATTTAACCACTTAGTAACATATTAGAATATTTGGATTGTAGAAAATTGCATAAAACCCGAACCTCGGACAACAATTATATATTAGGGCTCGTAACACTTTCTTATCTTGATAAATTTAGTCCCTGTCATTTTATAAACCTTAAAAACTCTATGTACAATTTCATGATTGATATAATAAATATATAAAACTTTCTTGCATCCATATTCTATTATGTTAAAGACCTAAGACGCAACATATTGTGTCTAGGTTGCTCATAGGACTTCTCGGCTTACTCGTCACTTTATTTGCACCTTGCTATTCATTGTTGCTTATGGTAAGTTCATAGCCTCAATTTTTACTTCAATTGTTTTACAAACTCCGTGGGGGAGATACATGTTATAAATATTTTTGATCACAATTCTTTTAACTCTATGCTTACCAGAAAGTATTATTGCCTATGTGCTTTTATTGCCAGAAATAAGTCCCTGACATCATGAACAATTAATTACAAACTGAGTAAACGCTAGTAATATGAATATGCATATTAGGCTTGACAAGTATGTCCGGGTGAGTAGCTCTCACTTGATAACTGTGGATCAAACGGACACATAATATTGAGAATTTAGGTAATATGGCAAATTACCTTTTTGGGGCATTGTTAATATCAATATGAGATATTAGTTAACGTTTGAGTTCATGCGCTTAGAGCAATAATACGTTTTATGGGCGTACAACAACGTAGCCCATCACTAAATTATCATGTGATCAACTGTTTACTTATTTAAACTCTATGGATTTACTCAACCTTTGTGTTGACTTTTTAGCATGTTTCATCTCAGGTCCTTAAGGTAATTGGCAAGCATGAAGTTGCACGAAGAATATTTTGAAGGCTTGCATTTTGATATCATTCGATAAACTTTTAAAAACTTTTATGTTTGACGTGTTATGTACCTAAAACTGCTCGGGACCTCTTGTAACTCTGATTTTATTTTGATCGAATGATAAACCTTTAAAAACGTCTCATTTAGAGTCCTTTTCTATGATTATTGCT
This sequence comes from Artemisia argyi, assembly GCA_030686995.1. Classification (NCBI taxonomy): domain Eukaryota; kingdom Viridiplantae; phylum Streptophyta; class Magnoliopsida; order Asterales; family Asteraceae; genus Artemisia; species Artemisia argyi. The sequence goes on from CM060685.1 coordinate 108,840,468, forward strand.
GTTGGACTAATAAGTAGCACCCCAATGATATTACATTCCGCTGCGATATTTTTGGGGTGTTATATAAGGGGACCACGATCACCACAAAAAACAAGCTCCACTTAAACATAAATATACCTTGTTAATACAAATATCGCCTAAAAATGTTATTTATATTTTACGATCTTTGCTAAGTTTTGTTAATGACAAAGTATGAAGTTTAGCTATAAGTAAATCATCACTTTAAGTGTTTAAGTCTTGTTTAACTAAGGTTTACATTTCCTTTTAAACAAAACATTGTTTTTATTTCTTAAATTAGAAAGTGTCTTGTCACATCACATTTATTTCTTAAAATAGTAATGTCACATCACATTTAGGGCAAGCTTTGTCCATATACATTTATGGTAAGAAAGAGTGTTTGACTAACCTTATGCTTGCTTACAAGTCTTGTGTTTGACTAGGTTTAATGTGATGTGACCTTGTTTGGTTTGGGAGATTTATTGCAAAAACCAACTGCAGCCCTGGGGGTACATGGGCGGAACCCATCTGAGGGTTCCGCCTGATCCGTCAGACCTACAGAATGGTTTGCTATAAATACCAAACCATTTGTTAGTTTTGGGACATCACTTTAGGACATATTTTCACATACTCTCTCAACTAACTCAGTAACCTTTTGATTTGTGTAATTCTCTTATGTAGCAAGGGACTTCACAAGATCATTCAAGAAGTTACAAGCTTCAACTCTAAAGTTGCAAGTCTTGGTAGCTTGGTCATGTATAAGCTTTGATAGTTTATACTTCATGTGTGTCATGTATGTAGAAGTTATTGGTTAGTATTTTAGGCCTCAAAATACGTAGTGTGTTGGGAGTGGTTGTACCCTAGTAAAAGAACTAACGGGAGTGGTTGTACCCTTGGTAAAGAACTCGACATCTAGCTTTGTGTCGGTAAAAGTGTAAGCGACGAATGGGAGTGGTTGTACCCTTGTAAAAGAACTCGACATCTAGCTTTGTGTCGGTAAAAGTATAAGCGACGTGTAAGGTTTTCTCCGCCGGTGAAAGGAGCTTGTTGATTAGTTTTTATAACTCTCGAGTTGGAAACTCGGGGCGTGGATGTAGGGCAAGGAAAAAGAGTCCTTGTAGCCGAACCACGATAAACTATCGTGTTGTGGTTTGATTGTTTCTTTCTCTATCTTTGCTTATTATATGTTGTTGTTTAGTTAGAATTGTTGATCACATATAAAGCTTTTCAAAGAACCAAAACAAGTAAAGTTGTTCTTATATCTTTAAACATAAGTAAAGCTTTTCAAAGAACTAAACAAGCAAAGTTAGGATCATTACAAGTAAAGCTTTTCAAAGTATGAAACAAGTTAAGTTAGAATTGTTATTCACATGAAAAGTCTTTTCAAAGAATCGAACATATTAAGTTGTGTTTATATCTTTAACCAAACGTCAAGTTCTCAAAGGTTATTTAAGCTAAATAAGAATCGAAAAAGCGGTAAACTATTCAACCCCCCATTCTAGTTTTCCACAATTGGCATCAAGAGCTATGTTACTCAAGATCTTTAAAATAGAATGTATTTTAAAACTTGGATCGATCCATGGATTTTGAAAATCTCAAAGAAGGGCAACCTATTCAAAACCAACCACTATTTGAAAAAGAAAACTTACTTGAATGGAAAAGTAATTTTGAAAACTATTTGAAATCAATTGATCAAGATCTTTGGCATATTATTTCTTTTGGTAATTTCAAACCAAAGAAAACAAATTTTTGAAAACCAAGATAACTATCTTAAACTTGATAAAAATACTAAAGCTAAAACAATGCTTTACAAAGCTTTAGTACCAAATATGAAAGAACGTATTTTTGTCAAAAGGCTAGTGATGTTTGGAAAAATATGTTAAATTTTCATCAAGAAATATGTCAAGCCAAAGATGATCAAGTTGATCTCACAAATGAATTAGAAATCTTAGATATATTAATCGATTGATTTTTTAGTTGAGATGAATACATGTACTACTAGTTTAAATGTTTTAAATGAAGGTGTAAGTGAAGATGATTACTCATGACGAGCTCTTAGTGGACTTGCTTACGACTCATGGAATTACACGGATGAAGATGAAGCCAACCATCCGGTTTGCGATTCTAAACTAGATAAAATATCAAGCAAGGTACACTTTGAAACCAAACACTTTTGCTTTGACAAATTTATCCTAAAGTTTTCTAAACTAGAAAATGAGTCTAAAACGTTTATGCAACATGGACCTAAAAACTATCTTCAAGAAAGAGTCTTCAAAATCTTTTAAGAAAATCTTTGAAAAGGAAATCTTGTTAGAAGATAAAATGTCAAGAATTGAGAGTAATGTTGAAATTAATCTAGAATGTAAATTATGTCTAGATTACAAACATGAGATTAAAATGCAAAATGAGAAAGGAAAAATTATTAGGTAAATTTGATGAAAGCTCAAAATCTTTTGAAAGATTGTTGAGGAGTCAAAGGTTGTTTAAAGATAAAACTGGATTAGGATTTAACTCAAAAGCACCATTAACTAATAAAACAAAGCAAGTAAAATTTGTCAAACCTAGAAGAGAGATTTAGAGATAATTCAATCTCTAATAGAAACTCATGATAAAAGGATTAGGATTATTTTTTTTCTCTATGCTATTATGTGATTATCTAACCTTCCTGGATACATGAGTTATTGAGTTTCAAAGCGTGTTGTCAAATCAAGATTTTACGCATTATGCTTATCCGCTTTATAGCATCTCTATGCAATTTAAAAGGTACACATTACTTCAACTCAGCTTTGATTATCTCTTGTTTGTAGCTTTATGTGTAGAATTATGTGTTATTAGTAATACTCTAAAAGTGTTTACTTGCTATTAGTAATAACTAAGATTAGACTCTATGTAACAAGGAATTTCGTCATTAGTACTAGTAGGAGATATAAGGTGTTTTGGTTCTTTAACCATCTAGAGATAAACACAAAAAACTCTTGAGTGAGTCTCACTCAACTCTTGCTTACAAGTGAGGTAACTAAGAATTTCCTAAGTGTTAAAATGTCTAACACTTTTGTGTTGCTTGCAAAACAAACCTTTGTTAAACAACTTTCTCAAACATCATACTTTGAGTCTTTAATTGTGTTTTTCTTCAATCACTCCTTTATGATAATCTCACATAAAACACACAAAGTGAAATAAATCACATTAGCATATATTAGGATGTGTGAAAGAAAATGAGTTTTCAACATCTAGGATTTACACATCAAAAGTGACACTTAGTCTCATGATGTTGTACCTCTTGGACTTTTTCAAAATGAATAGTGTTCATAGTGTCTTAAGTAAGAAAACTCAAAGAGTCGAGGAATCGTTGAATATAACATTTAACGAGTAATCTCCTCCTTCTAAGATATCATCTTTGGTAGATGATGACTTAGTCGAAAGTCCAAATGATGGCAAGACATGCATGGAGTAAAAGTTCAAAATAACATCTTCTCACCTTGAGTCAAACTTTGAATCAAGTAAAATTGACATAAGTCATAAAACTTGATTTATAGGTCATAGTTGTGTCTAAACAAATTCAACAAAACAATTTTTGGAATTTAGAATAAAACAACTAGTGAAACAAAATTGATATTTCAAAGTAATCAAGAGAGTATTGTCTCAATATTTGAAAGACTTTTTGATAATAAAAGCAAGCCACAAAAGTAAGGGATTTTAACTTAAAGACATTCCTAGTTGCTCTCTTGTTCTCAATGGTTAAGTTATTGATGACTTATCAAGAATGAGATTAGAAAATCCGTAGGTAAAAACTAAACATAGAGAAATGTTTGGAAGACTACTTGTTCTCATAACATTTAGATTCAACATTATGTTTAGCTTTCGTCTATGTGCTCGTGTTAAAGAAGATCCTAAAACAACTCTTTAGTTGAGCCTATTTGGATACAACATAAGGTACTACACAACTAGGATTATGGTCTCCCAAAAGAACGGGAATAGAAACCATAGTGTATGCCAAATGGAATTATGTCGGTAATAAGTTGATAAGAAAAGCACAAGTGGTACTTGCACTTTTATACTTACTTACCCAATGATTCTCCAAAACGCGTAAGATTCTCAAATTAGTATCGGATGGAGAAGCACATCAACAAGCTCCAAGCAAACTCGTATCAACAACGGAATTTATCTCATCAACATTGGAAGCATCGACTTCGGCAACAATTCAATCCATTATGTTCTTAGTAGACATATTGTGATCCCTCATCATCGTCTTGGTAAAAATGTTCATTGAGGAACACCTTAACTAAGAAAGTCTTATACGTTAACCATTCTATCAACGTTTTCACAAAACCTCTTGAATGAGAAGCATTCATCATCCCTAGGCTTAGTCAAGGACTCATAAGACCTAAAACCTTAGTTTTGAACATTAGGATAAAACCACAAAAATCAAGACAATTCCTTTTGAGTTTTCCCTGCAGATCCCACGGCACCCTCAGACCATACGGGCGGAACCCACTTTTTGGTTCCGCCTGGTCCGCCAAATCTACAGGATATTTTATTTTTAATTTCAAAACCAAACACCTCTTTACTCACAACTCCAACTTACCATCAGCCCATAAGATTCACAAAATGAGCAAAACTTCAAGAATATTCCTCATAACCTTTCATCACTCGAACCTCAAACAACCAATGTGAAATGAGAAACCAAGTTATCCTTTGTCATATCAATATCGAGTCATCCACTATTTCCATGCCCTCAAAGAAACCAAGAGTCAATATCATCTTCACCAATAACTCCACCTAGTCATCTTCACAAGAAGATTCCACAATGTAACCAAACAAGTGTGTCATCCCCACTATAACCTAACCTATTAAGATTAAACCACCTTTCATAATACATAAACCTATGTACACCTTTGTGTCGCTCTTTGAAACAAAGGGCAATTGTCATATCCATACTCTCATTAACATATTTGTCTATGTCGTCAAAAGTCAAGTGAATTTCATTATGAAATGCGTCTCTTCCACTTTCTAGCAAGTGAAGAACACAAAGAAGATATCCAAGCTTTAAGTGTTGCCAAACAATCACCACCTCATTTCACATATTCACTCTCGGTCGTCACCCATACTTTACCACCGTTCACCACATTGTTAAAACAAATGAAAAACGTCATTGAAACATCACTTGCATTACAAAATATTTTTAAGCATCAAAATGAGTCAAGTCAACCGCACCTCCACATTGTTTTCATATAGGCACACACTAGAACATACACATTACAATAGTCATTTACTTAGATTAAAATGTGAAATTTTGATTTTCTAGGAATCATCATGCCTCCTCTAACTCACTACGACCACAAGGACACCATCAAGTATCTACCCAAACACCACAAAACCAAAGGTCTCACTTAAACTCAAATCGTTGTCTTCAAAGCCTTAGAAAAACGATATGTCCCTAAGGGTAGAACCATTGATCCATCCTTCTTAGAAGGTACAAACCTATACACGGAATTTGCCACAATCAACTTTGAGTATCTCTTAGAAATCGATGAGCCTATTTGTTCTAAGTTCATTTTAGAATTATATGCATCCGTCGCCCTCTCCAAGGATGAGTACGGTCGCATGTCTATTAACTTTAGGGCTAGTAGTCATTAATACTCCTTCACTCTCAAGGAGTCTGCTCAAATCCTAGGTGTCTCAAACCATGGTACTTGCATCTACTCCTACTTGCACTCCCTCTCAACTCTTGACACACTCTTTGACCGCATCTATCCCTATGATACCCCTCTTGTGTCCAAAAATGAACTACGTGACCACCTCTTCATTAGGACCACCAACACTAGGAGAACTAGAACCGGAAATGAGGTCATCTAGGACCCATATGGTATGGAATTCAATGAACTCAAGCCCCAATTAAAGGAATGGGAAGAATTCTTTAGAACCAATGAAATTAGCACCATAGAAAACCGGGATCACATCAATGTTTGTCTTAGCTACATGCTCTATAGCATTTCCACCGGTCAACCTTTTAACTTAGCCTATTACCTCGCCAAAAGAATGGCCGACATACCTTTGGTAGGAATAACCGCTCTTCCTTATGGAATGCTTCTCACCCGCCTCTTTAGAACAATCTCACCCATTCCTCCTAACGATAATGGAATGTGCCTTGACTATTCTCTCATTCCTCACATCTTCGTTCCTCTAAGTGATAAACAAGTTTTCAAAGGTAAGGGCAAACGTACTCGCTCACCTACATCATCATCATCATCATCTGACATGAGAAAGGATGATAAACTTCCTAACTCTAAGTTACCTCCTTTAGACTACCTTCTAGAACTCCCCGTCATTGGAAATGTATCCGAAGAGTTCAAGCAAACCAAAGAAATTTTCAAGTGCTTTGGAAGGTACCTAAGCAAGCTCAATAAGAGGATAGACCGGTTATGAGACGATTAAGGAGTGTTTGGCTTAAGAATGCTTTAGAATCGTCTTTGTGTTAAAACTACGTGAATTATGTGTTTATCACTTTCATGGTTTATTATGTTTGTTGGATTATGTTTGAACTTTTATGCATAATGACAATGTTTAAGGTGTTTGTCATTTTTTCTATGCTTATGACAATTCTTACTAAGTATAGTAAAATCCTCAACCTCAAGGTCAAAGTCCCATGATATGTATGTTTACATGTCTAATTTTTGCATTGCCTAACCAGAAATACCTTATCTCTTTGATTTTAGGAGTTTTCGAAAATTTTGAAAATTGTCTCGCGGGTCAAAAACGCGGACTGCCTAATTTTTTACCCCTGGCGGATCTGGCGGTACCCAAAATTGGGGTCCGCCAGTGTATTTTCTAGGAATTTAAGAAATGGCCCAACAGACCAGGCGGTACCCTCAAATGGGTTCCGCCAGTGTCTTCTGAGGGTTCCGCCAGACACCTGCAGAAAATTCTTCCATTTTTCTTAAGTCCAAAATTTGTAAAATGTCAAACCATTATCCTAAGTGAGAAACATCTTCCATCAACTCCAATAGCCATATTAGAACAACTCTCACTCACTAAAATAATTAGGAAGCCACTTCCCTCCAAAAATTCAAATTCAAACATAACTAACCCAAGGAACCCTTTTAAAGGATCCTTCAAACCATTGAAACATTTTCAACCAAATCACATCCCATGATCACAAAGCATTGAGTACATATGTTGATCTTTCACTCCACCCTATTCCATTGAATTAACATCAAATGATGTGACATGGTCATGAAAATCATTTGAAACCTCATTCTTTGAATGGTAGAACATCAAATCCAAACACCCATTTCAAACACCTCTTCAACCTTATAAATTTGAAAGTTTTGCAACAATTCAAATCATACCATAACCATCAAAATCCTTCTCAAAAACCACTAGAATTAGTGTCAAACCTTGTTGCTTCAACAAAACCGTCAAGTCAAGCTCATCATCTTCAAGTGATGCTTCGCTTAACATTTTTTCACCTATCCAAGATTTCCTTAACCCCACTACCTCAACACCATCCTCAACACATTTCAATACCAATGTGATCACTATTCAAGATTTGCTTAATCTTGCTACTTTAACACTTACACCAATGGAACTTTTCCATACACCACCAACATCACCACATCCACTATTGGAAACTTTTGAAAACCTATCACCTAAACCATCAAGCCCTCCATCATTGTCACTCTTTGACACCATTGCCGAAACGGAAACCCAACAACAACCAATATTTCAACCAAATGAGTCATTGGATGATGCACCTCATCCACCGTCATTGCTTGAGAGTTTAGCTTACCGTTATGCTAGACCCTAAATTTTTCTAAATGATCAAGGTCATACACACCTACAATCATTTGAGTTTCACCCCATTTACAAAAACCTTCATGGTAACCCATCCGGAAAACCAAGCCTTTGTCACTTTATTCAACTACCACCACCACACGAACCTTCCCAACACTTTGAATCTCTATTTTCTTCGTATAAGAAAATAGAAGCATCTCAATGATCTTCCATCAAGACCAACAAAACCACCACCTTTCACAAGTGAAAAACCACGGTCATTGCTTGACCAAATGAGTATTTTGACCACAACCAAAACCACAACAAGAATATCACCACCCAAAACCATTGTTGTCTCACCTTATCTACAAAGACATCCATGATCCTATAAACAATGAAATGAGGTTTATCCTAAACCACATTGTGGGACGTCTCAAGTTTAGAGTCTCCAAAATGAAACAAAACCGTTTCTTTTGGAAAAATGTTGCTCATTAAAACCAACAAACCAAGTTTAGAGCACCAACACCACCTCAAGTTTAGAGTCTCCAAAATGAAACAAAACTGTTTCTTTTGGAAAATGTTTCACCATTTAAACAAACAAACCAAAACCGTGTCATCCCCACAACATTCAAAATGAAACCCGATACATCCTCCATCACCTACTCTTATTCTCAAACAACCTTACCCTTGTTTTGGAAGAATGTTTCTGATTAAGGAAAAGTGATGGTTTCCTTTTTATAGATGTAGGATTTTTATATTATGAGTTTTTTTTTATTATTTTTTTTTGGTCTTTTATTTTTAGAAGTAGGATGTTATTCACATCATTTCTCGTCTTTGACTTCCTAAAAGTCAAATCTTACATGAAATTAATTTTATCCTACTATGAGATATGCTTTATTTGTTGACCATTTAAAGTATTGTGATTGCACTATACCTTGTTATGGTAACTTGTATATCTTGTGTTTTAGAAACTAACTTTCTTTTTGTAGGATCATTTTCCATGTTTTCTTTCCTTGATACTCCATTTAGGGGAGTAATATTCAAGGGGGAGCATGAGTATTGCATTATTCCGCTTCACAACTCTTAGTTGTGTTTTAGACATGAAATGCTTTCTTGACTTATCTTGTGCGGAAACTAACTTTTCTTTTGTAGGTTCAAAATCCATGTCTCCTCTCTTGGCACTCCATTTAGGGGGAGTATCATCCAAGGGGGAGCATGCGCATCTTTCCGCTTCACTACTCTTCTTTTTGTTTCGACAAAAAGGGGGAGAATTTATATTAAACTTGTTCTATTATTTTAACTTCCGCATCGCTAACTCTTTGCAAAAACAAGTTTTAATACTAACTTTATAAGACTTAACACTAAAACAAGTGACTTACTTATAAATAAAGTTTATGTTTTGTCATCAACAAAAAGGGGGAGATTCTTAATACAAATATCGCCTAAAAACGTTATTTATATTTTACGATCTTTGCTAAGTTTTGTTAATGACAAAGTATGAAGTTTAGCTATAAGTAAATCATCACTTTAAGTGTTTAAGTCTTGTTTAACTAAGGTTTACATTTCCTTTTAAACAAAACATTGTTTTTATTTCTTAAATTAGAAAGTGTCTTGTCACATCACATTTATTTCTTAAAATAGTAATGTCACATCACATTTAGGGCAAGCTTTGTCCATATACATTTATGGTAAGAATGAGTGTTTGACTAACCTTATGCTTGCTTAAAAGTCTTGTGTTTGACTAGGTTTAATGTGATGTGACCTTGTTTGGTTTGGGAGATTTATTGCAAAAACCAATTGCAGCCCTGACGGTACCCTGGGGGTACACGGGCGGAACCCATCTGAGGGTTCCGCCTGATCCGTCAGACCTACAGAATGGTTTGCTATAAATACCAAACCATTTGTTAGTTTTGGGACATCACTTTAGGACATATTTTCACATACTCTCTCAACTAACTCAGTAACCTTTTGATTTGTGTGATTCTCTTATGTAGCAAGGGACTTCACAAGATCATTCAAGAAGTTACAAGCTTCAACTCTAAAGTTGCAAGTCTTGGTAGCTTGGTCATGTATAAGCTTTGATAGTTTATACTTCATGTGTGTCATGTATGTAGAAGTTATTGGTTAGTATTTTAGGCCTCAAAATACGTAGTGTGTTGGGAGTGGTTGTACCCTAGTAAAAGAACTAACGGGAGTAGTTGTACCCTTGGTAAAGAACTCGACATCTAGCTTTGTGTCGGTAAAAGTGTAAGCGACGAATGGGAGTGGTTGTACCCTTGTAAAAGAACTCGAAATCTAGCTTTGTGTCGGTAAAAGTATAAGCGACGTGTAAGGTTTTCTCCGCCGGTGAAAGGAGCTTGTTGATTAGTGTTTATAACTCTCGAGTTGGAAACTCGGGGCGTGGATGTAGGGCAAGGAAAAAGAGTCCTTGTAGCCGAACCACGATAAACTATCGTGTTGTGGTTTGATTGTTTCTTTCTCTATCTTTGCTTATTATATGTTGTTGTTTAGTTAGAATTGTTGATCACATATAAAGCTTTTCAAAGAACCAAAACAAGTAAAGTTGTTCTTATATCTTTAAACATAAGTAAAGCTTTTCAAAGAACTAAACAAGCAAAGTTAGGATCATTACAAGTAAAGCTTTTCAAAGTATGAAACAAGTTAAGTTAGAATTGTTATTCACATGAAAAGTCTTTTCAAAGAATCAAACATATTAAGTTGTGTTTATATCTTTAACCAAACATCTAGTTCTCAAAGGTTATTTAAGCTAAATAATAATCGAAAAAGCGATAAACTATTCAACCCCCCTTCTAGTTTTCCACATACCTAACAAAAACCATTTAATAGAAACATCCATACACAAAATAACTCGCACGACCTGGTTCTTCAGTCAATCAAGTCCTCCTATTTTGGGCTTGGAGACGCGTTGATGAAAGGATCTGTAACGGGGGAGACGCGTTCTTCCCTAGTGATTGGCACACGCGACCATTCATTAAATGAGCTTTATGATTAAAAATATTAAAATACTAATTTTTTAGTTACTATTCATAAGCCTCACAACATATTGTTGACAAATGTATTATATGAGGTGTGGAGCCCCGCGCTTCGCCGCGGGATGTTTGAATACAAAATCTTTTATTTCCGTTGCGAGCCGCCGCTAAGCTCAAAGGCGTAACTATGTAACGGATTAATAACCCCAAGGACCATTTGTATAAATTTTTTGTTAGTTTTGTCGCGGAAAATGTCCATATGTTGGCGTTTCGTTGCAAGGTTAAGTAACGACCGTTAGTAGGACTAACTTTGTAACGAACATGTAACCTGAAGGACCGATTATGTAAATTCTGTAACATCGTTGGCCCTAAGGGACCTATTTTTCAACGAAAAGTAAACCTCAAGGACTGTTGTCGCATTTAAAAAAAACAAAAAAGTAACTACTGTTAGTAGATAACGACCGTTAACTACGACCGTTAGTACTGTACATTCTACTGTTCATACGGTCCTTAGCAAAAACAGGATTTCCCCTAGCAATGCCACATGCATCGTTCATGCGTACAGTACAGCAGCTAATGCTTGTTGGGTGTGCCGCTAGCAGAAAAAAAAGGGTTCCCCATAGTAACTTTGATAAATGTACTTTAGAGTAATATATCATATGGACATGAAATTTCATCGGGAAACACATTGAATCATTGAAGATTATGGCTGGGAACAGTCGTGACCGAGCACGACCTTGTCACATTAGCTTTCTCTCTCTAACGACCTGACGACTAAGTTGCCTCAGTCGATGATCAAGTTAATAATAATAATAATAATAATAATAATAATAATAATAATAATAATAATAATAATAATAATAATAATAATAATAATAATATGGGTTCCTCCCCTTCTCTTTCTCTTCTTTTGGGGAACTTGAGAATGATGCAGTGACCTTACTGAAGCGAATCCGAAAGTTCTCGATCACCCAAGACATTGGAGCACGCGCTGCTACTCATATCTTTAGTAGGATTTACTTTTCTATAGCTAAAGGAGTGGGAGCCCAGTTAGTATCTCGGCTTCCCACTAACTTCTTGTAAATCCTCTGTGTTTCTAATAAAGTGATGGTTTATAATAATAATAATAATAATAATAATAATAATAATAATAATAATAATAATATGTATAAAATATCGGTCACAAATGTGACCCTTCTCTCCAAAACCATGACCGACGACCGAGCTCAACCAAATTCCTACAATCTACACGATCGACCATGACCTCGGTCGACCGACCCTTGGTGACCTTGGACTGTGGCGAGCCTAAAGACCCGTTTACTTTTAACTTAATAAACCATGTGAAGAGAATTGAGTTCACAATATATATATATATATATATATATATATATATATATATATATATATATATATATATATATATATATATATATATATATATATATATATATTGGCTCACTTATTTCTTTTATATTATCTATATCTAAAATACTAAAAAAGAAAATGACTCACCTCTCTAATTAGAGCATGTGGTAAGGTAACCACAAGTTAAATCTTAACGCACTGCCACATCAGCTTTTCCCTTTTAACCTTAACTCTTGACTTTCCACCCCGGTAACATAACTCACCTATAACTCACCTCCACCCCAAATATTTTCAATTTCAACCCCAAATTTTAACAAACACTTCATTTATTTAAAACATAACATTAATTAAAACACAACATTACATTACATTACGAAATAAAATAAAAAATAATGATATTAAAAAAAATACGAAATCAATAAAACACTACATCACATAATTATTCATAATTGACGCGGAGGCAACCCAAGTTTCATGGCGATTCGATCATTTTCCGCATTAACGAATGTGGATCTTTGCCGGTGGTGTCGAGCATAAAAAATTCTAGCTCTTTCATCCTTTGTTGTGCGGCTTGATTTTCGGTTGTCGCCTGATACGCCCTACTCGCCTCTTCACGTTTCGACCTTAACTCTTCGCGCAACATCTCCGCAAAAGCTAACGAAGAAATGGACCCACCGGTGCTAGCCGTGGCTCTGGTGCTTATCGTGGCCTCGGATTTTTGTTTCTTGGAAGCCCTTTTTTTGCCAATGGGCCGTGGTTTTTCGTCATGACCAAACAAAGACTCGTTTGTTTGGCTTGGGATGTCGCCGGTTAAATCAACCGCTTCCGGCGCGTCCTATTTTCGATGTTTGCGCAACACCGTCCAAGCGTCTTCATTCACAAACGTCGGGTTTTCTTGACGATAGAGTTGGTAAGCACGTGTTAGGACATCCACTTCACTTTCCCCACTCTTTATCTCGCGTTGCGCCTTTTTGTGAAAAAGCGTTGAACTTAGTGCAATCACGGTTCAACGTTTTTCACTTAGATTGTAGCATATCTATGTTGCGGTCTTTTGGACTTAATCTATTAAACTCGGCTCTTATACGTTGCCATAACGTATCCTTGGTTTGTGAATTCCCAAACCTCGAATCCTCTGAACACGCAACCCAACACCCGACAAGCAACTTTTCCTCACTTGACGTACAACGTTCCACCTTCGATTTTCCAGTAGCTGCATCCTCGGATTGGTTAGGTTCTTTGGATTTTTTGCCTTACGTTTTCCACGACTTTTTGGTTTTTGAGGTGAGGTCGGTGTTTCCGGAACTTCATATGTTTCCGTTTGGGAATGTTGTGAGGTTTGGGAGAATTGAAGGAAATTGTAATTTAAGTCGCTTTGTTGACTTTCGGTCCAATATTGGGAATCTTGTGGGTTACCCCACATTGGTGGTGCCGAAACCTCATTTGGATTTGAGGAAGAACCCGCTTATGGGTGATTCCAACCACCACCGAGAAGATTCGTAAACGAGTTGTCATTGTTGTTGCCACTCGACATTCTTTTTTTTTTTTTGCTAATAGAAGAGTATTGTAGATGAAAATAGTTGTGAAAGTGTGAAAAAATATTGTGGGGGTGAAGAGGTATTTATAGTTGTAATAAAATTGGTTTGAAAAATTATTATTATTATTTTATTTTATTTTTTTCACTTCTAACCGTTACAAACGGTAATATTAGGGGCGGAAATGAAAGTGTTTTTTTTTTTTTTTTTTTTTTTTTTTTTTTTTTTTTTAATTTTAATCGTGTGCAGCTTCAATTAACGCACGTTAAGTGCTTGCCCGAGCACGTTAATGCACCCTTTGCCTTTGGGGGCCGGTAAGGTAATGCACCACGTTAAGATGGTGCGTTAAAAGGTAACGCAGGTGGCTGCGTTACCTTACCGAGTGGTCTTAGTGGCAACAACAAAAAGAAATTTTTGTGTACTTTAAAAAAATAATAATAAAAAGAAAATAAAATAAGCCATAGTTGTTGACGACTAAGGCTAAAAGGCAAGGAAGTGAATCCTTCACCAATTGACTCCCACTCACGCGCTATGAACCTTGCATACTATCCTTACTCACACATGAATCACGAATTCCAAAACCATTAAAGGTGGTCTGACAACCAACCAGTTACCAAAGAAAATGGGGCCCATCATTTCATTTAATCACAATATGAAGGTTTAAATATGAACATATAAAAAATAAAAAATCAATATGAACGTTAATATGAACGTTTGAGCAAAAATAAATAAAATAAAAAATTAATAAAAAAATTATATCAGCTCACTTATTACTTTTATAAATACCCACAAACCTCTATTTTTTAAACACGATTTCAAACAACATATATCTCATATATTTTATTTTCCAAATGAATTCCGATATGATTATGTTCACCGACTCAGAAGAAGAGCGAGAAGTTACAAGTTGGAGATTGAATTTTATTGCAAGATCGTTGTCGTTTATTAAAAATAGACGAAAAGCAAATCGCCCCGCGATAAAACGCCTTCATCGAGATCATTATGGTGCTCATGAACGTTTAGTTGCAGCATATTTTTCTGATAACCCGTTCTACGATGAAGATACTTTTCGAAAGAGGTTCCGTATGAGTCGAACTATTTTTAACTGGATAGTTCGGGAGGTTACTATTCATAATCCATTTTTTAGTAGTAATGTTGATTTTACCGGGAAAGAAGGCATTTCAGCGTTGATGAAGTGCACCTCCGCCATTCGTCAAATGGCATACGGCGCGATTCCTGATGCTTTAGACGAATATATGCAGATGGGTGATAAAACTTCTCGTCGATGTCTTGATCATTTTTGTAACTCTGTTATAGAAATTTTTGGTCCAGAATATTTGAGGAAACCTACTATGACTGATGTCATAAAGCTTTATAAACATCACGAAGAAATACACGGGTTTCCGGGTATGTTAGGAAGTCTTGACTGTACAGATTGGGAGTGGTTTGGTTGTCCGAATGCACACAAAGGTCAATATGTTAGACGTGATCATGGTTCGAATCCATTCATGTTGCTGGAAGCGGTTGCGTCACAAGACTTATGGATATGGCATGCTTTCTTTGGTACTTCGGGGGCGAACAACGACATCAACGTCATGGACAACTCTCCTTTATTTAATGATCGTAAACAAGGAATTGCGCCGGAGATTCCATTTGTTGCTAACGGGGTAACTTACCCATTTGGGTACTATCTTGTTGACGGGATATATCCGGAATTGGCAACATTCGTTAAAACGATTCCAGAACCAGCAGATGATGACCACAAGAGAATAAGGCAACTCTAAACTATGAAGCTGAATACGGAGTAAAGTTCACACAGATGACGATTACAATAACATCATGCGTATGCAGCCTGTGAGTGGAGCCGGAGATGACGATTACTACAATAGGGCAACTCTAAACTATGAAGCTGAATACGGAGTAAAGTTCACACAGAAACATTGTTGGGAGGTGTTAAGGAATGCTGAGAAATGGAATGACAATGAATTGAAACTTTTTTTTATCAACAGAAGCAAATGAAAAGTCCAAGAGATACAAGTCATCTGGGTCTAGTTCATACTGCCCAGATAGTGGAGGAGAAAGTATAAACCTGAATAATGATGCCGATGGAGATGATGAGGATAATGAGGTGCAAGAAGTTTCACGTCCACAGGGCAGGGACAAAGCGAAAGCTTTGAAGAAAAAAGGTGTGAGTAAGTCGGGATCGTCGGCTAATGACGAGGCGTTGGCTAAAATGATGATATCGGAGCTGGCACAGCAAACAGAACGTGCCAATGAATTGAAGAGGAAAGAACGGGCTGAATGGATAGCGATAAAAAAGAAGGAAGTGGAAGTGAATGAATATAAATCAAAGCAACAAGATTTAATGTTCTATATGCAGCCATATGAACATTTGACTGGGGAGGCACGCAAAGCCGTTGACGAGGTTAGAGCTGGGATGAAAGCGAAGTGGGGTTTCAACTTTTAGTTTAAATTTCGAAGTTTATGTAATGTTTTACTTTCCTATGTTTATGTAGTTTATGTAACGTTTTGATTTCGTACGTTTATGTAGTTTAGTTTAAAATCGTAATTTATGTAGTTTATGTAACGTTTTAATTTCGTACGTTGCATGTTTTTAAATTTGAAGTTTACGTATTTATATTTTTACGTTTATGTTTTTAATTGTATAAGTATTAAAAAAAAAGAAAGAAAAAATAGAGTTAAGGTGAAAAAAACATATCCCTTTCCCACTAATTGGTGAAGAGTGGTGAAGGGGAGTGAGAGGAGAGAAAGCTGACGTGACGCTGATGTATATGGTAAAAAACAAGTCTCCTTGCCTACTAGCCTAAGTTGTTTATCATTAATCACGTGGTCATCACTTATGGTCAATAAATTAATTGTTTTTTGTTAAAATATTCAGAAGGGCCTTTTAATCTTTTATGAACTTTTGTTATTGCCCACTATTGTTGAAGAAAGCAAAATATTACTAGTAAATTGTTCTTCTTTGGTGGCCACCGTTGACACGAGGATAGTATCATAATAGTTCAAGAACCAAGGCTGCATGCAGTAATGACTCATAATAAGGGTCAATCCTCTTATTTTCTCTGCCACGTCAGTTTTACCTGCAGGCGATTCAGTGTCACAGTAAGAGTTTTTCTATCTTGTTCCCTAGGGCACAAGATAAGAAAGACAAAAAGTACATAAAAAGTACTAAGGACCCACAAAATAGACTTCGGGATCCATAAAATATGTATTTTTCGTGGGTCTTTTAGTATTTTTTTATACTTTTTGTCTTTCTTATCTTTTGCCCTAGGACACAAGATAGAATAACCCAACTTAATAAAACATTAATTTCATCATCTTCTTTTTTTAAAAAAAAAAAAAACAATTTTTAACACAAACACAAATTTTATTAATAAAACGTAAACATTACATAAACGAAACGATACGGAAATACTTAACATATAACACCATTACTCATCGTCTCTGTCCCATGCATCTGTGTTTCTTAGAACGAACCACACATGTTGAGAATATATCCCTCTCCCATAGCGCTCACAATAAATTCGGTTTGCATTGCTGAGACGACAAGGGTCTTCACTTGTACGCAACAACTCTTTGTAAATAGCATTATACCTACGACATTCAAGGTTCTTTCTATTCCACGTAGCCGTAATACTATTTTTATTACGGTGCTCACCATCAGTCTGATTGTTGAACCTTTGTGTAACTTCATTCCAAAAAGAACGTCCATTCACAAGGTCTCCAGAATCGTGAACTTCAAGCCATACGTTACCTAGCAGCTCTTTTTCTTCCATTGACCACCGATTGTTCATTGTGAAATGCTTTAGGAGTGTGTGAAGAAAAGTGTTGTATGGTGTGTTATTTATAGGGGATAAAATATAAGAAGCGGGATATTTTTGAATTCAAAATTCAAATAGAAAGCGGGGTAAATTTTAAATTCAAAAATTAAATACAAGGCGGGATCTTTTAAATTCAAAAATCAGGCGGAATCTTTTAACACAAACGTACATTTTTTATTAATAAAAACATAAACGTTACATAAACAGAAATTAAAACATTACAATACTAAATTAAAAAGTAAAACTTCAATTATAATCTGGGTGATCCCAGGTCTGCGAGTTGTCGGAGCGGAAACCGTCGTTGTACGGATCAAAGCTCGCAAACCTCTCTTCTTCGATCTGAGCTTCCAACTTGCTCAGCTCCCGATCGTCCTCAGAGTTCCAGCCATCATCAGCAGGTTTCACATTTTCCTCAAAACTTAGCTGAAAGTTATCAAGATGAGGTTGCTGTTGTTGTGGCTCAACAACTCTTGGTGCAGATGAACTTGATGCACCTTGCACAAATTGTTATTGTTGTTGTGGTGCATCAGCAGCTTCCACATTCTTCTCAAAACTCCAACGTATCTTGTTGGATTTTTCGTTCTCTATCTTCTGCACACAACCCCACAATGATTCAACAACATCAACGTCTTTGCGAAACTCATTGTACAAAAACTGGTCGATCACATATTTTCTTTTAACAGAGATATCTTTGCAAGCTGTGTATCGTGTTCTCAGGCGTTGTTTGCGTAACTTCGCCAGCTCAAACTTCTTAATAACTTCGATAATTGCATCTTGGCGTTCTTTGTCGTCAATTTCGACTTGTTTTTTTGACATAGTTTTGAACTTGTTCCACAGTGTGGGGAAGTTTACAAGCCATTTTTTTGTGTTTGATTTGTTGTTTGAATTATGCTGGAAAGTGTGTGTTTGAAAGGTGTGTTTCAAAGTGGTATTTATAGCGTGTAATTTTTTTTACTCAACGGCTATAAAACGTTAATTTTTTTTTCTTTTTTTTTTAGTCACAAACGGTTATAAATATAAATGTGTGGAAGGTTTTGGATCAAAATTAAAAAAAAAAAAAAAAAAAAGTGTCACTCGGTCGAGGTTGAGACCGAGTGAGAATGTTTTTGGCTTGTTTCTGGGTCGCGACCTTCTCCCCACACTAGTGCCGGCCGACTCGACCGATTAGGACCGAGTCGGTTTCGGTCGTTATTGCATGCATCCTAAATTTTGCAATTGTAAAAGGATGCATTCACACCCATGCTTGCATAATGGTTTCTTTTAGATTCCACTAAATACACGACGATAGAAATTTTAAATTATTACAACATTTTGCAAATTAATTAGGAAGCATTAACCCCGATCTTGCAGAATCGCTCTAGTAAATTTCAACAATTACACATTTCGTGGGTCTGTTCGCGAGACCAATTGGTCTCGGCTTTAGCAAAAATAAACAATCACATCCAGAAGCTATTACGGTGATGCTACTTGCTAAATGTGCTCAAAGATAAATATACTAAACTTTACAATATATATAATTTAGCCTGTATATAAGGCCTATTTGTTTAATTTTTCTATTAAGTCATGTTAATTAATAGATGACTTAATGCAGACAACTTCAGTTTTATTACTTAATATTTAAGTCATCGATCTCTATTAAGTCACAAACAAGCAGTTTTCATATAACTTAATTAATTCAAATTTTTTCATATTAAGTCAATTAAGTCGAAATCAAACACCCCTGGGCCTGTTTGTTTAATTTTTCCATTAAGTCATGTTAATTAATAGACGACTTAATGCAGACAACCTCAGTTTTATCACTTAATATTTTAAGTAATATTTCTTTATTAAGTCACAAACAAACAATTTTCATATGACTTAATTAATTCAATTTTTTTCATATTAAGTCAATTAGGTCGAAATCAAACACCCCGTCATATATAAGCAGGTAACTATTAGTTTATCATGCTGTAAAATATGTAGATCTACACTTTGCATTTCGGAAAACCATCACACCCCTAAGCATTTAACACACTATATACTAATTATCAGTATTGTAAAAATCTGCTCAGCGGGGATTTTTTTTTTTTTTTTTTTTTTTTTTTTTTTTTTTTTATTTATTTTTTTAATTATTTATATTATTATTTTTTTTGTCTCTAGTCAGCCTTATAAATGGGATTGGTCAAAATTGGTCGACATACCAATTTATCAGATAAAATCAACAAAAGTTGACATAAATCGGCAACATCGCCCAAACTGGTGAACGCGGGTCAACTTTGTCCAAAACCTAAAATTGATTTTTTTTTTTTTAATATATCTAGCGCTTCTCACAAAATCAGTAGATACAACTATTCAAACACGCCTCGAGCAATAATTTAACATAAAACGTGAATGTATGCTCGTTTATTTATTTATTTTTTTCAATTGAGTGTTTATGAGACTTAGAAATTGAGTTTTAAAAATTAATTGAATCTTAAAGTTTTGAATCATTTTATTTATATTATACATATAATTTCAAAACTTATAATTTTATATATAAAAATTTCAATCCAATTAATTCTCGATTAGTCCCCGCCTATCCAATTAATCGTTAAGCGGTATCTGATCGTGCAACTAGCGATTTTCACAACCGCTAATTATATAAACATGAGGGGCAATTTTATATCTCAAAACATTTTAGCTGAAAATTTCATATATACCTAAACATGCATTAAAAAACAATGTACATTATGCATTCAATACTTGCATTTTGGGTATGTATAAAATTAATAATTAAAGTAGGGTGATATATGAAATTAATCCTAAACAATATAGTATATATCTAACAAGCGATTTTTCACAACCTTGCTAGTTATATAAACAGAGCAAGCCTTGGATCAAGTGGTTAACACTCTTGTCTTTGGAGACAGAGGTCAAGGGTTCGATCCTCGCTTCTTGCAAGGTCGGAGGTCATTTTCTACCTTTGGTAGAACCGTAAGCAGTCTCTCTATCATAGGTAGGGGTACGACACCTCTCTACCATTTCTACGGTACAAGGACGCATAACCCATGAAAGATGATATTAAGTGTTACTTTATTTTTATTTTATTATTATTTTTTTTTCTAGTTATATAAACATGATAGTATACATCTAAGATACTCCGAATATAATTTCTTTTACTATTAACCTTATTGTAACAAGATGAAACCCCACCAAAACCTTAGGGCCCGTTTGGTATGGGTTATTTAGGATCGGGATAGGCATCAAAGTTAATTTAACTTGTTTGGTTTCAATACTCAGGTCTCGAAAAATGTGACAATCCCAAATAGTAGGGCATCTACAAAAGTCAAGTAAGAGGGTGGGATTGTTTAATTTTTGTTGAAAGTTATTATTTTTTTTATTTACTTCTGCAAACAGATGGGCCTAAAATAATTTACAACCACTCTTTTTTTTTTTGGTTTTCTTTTAATAGTATTTTTATTGTTATTTTATTATAAATATTATTATATAACTATTATTTTATTTTTATTTTATTTTTTTCTCTCTCTTACATCAAATCAAAAATCCAAATCCTAATCTACAACTTTACACTTAAATCCAAATCATAATCTAAACCCACCTACAAACCAAACGGGCCCTTAAATTACACCACAAAAAGTTGATGACATCATGTCACAAGGCTGTCATGTATAGTGTTGGAGACTTGGAGCTACGTACCAGTTCGGCACCAAAGATATATGTTATGATGATGACAACTGGCCCTAAACCAACAGCGTAATAAAAATAAATTAAGTTTCTATTTTCTGAATATAATTTCGTATGCTTTAAAAATGCCAGATATTTTTGTAATCGATCTTAGCTTCTTGTTGATTGAAAATTTTATTTTGTCAAAACTAAATGTGTACTCAAATGTTCACATATAGTAATATTATTAATACACAAGTTTTTCAATATGAAATCATCTCTGGTTTTCGTGTTCCTAGTTCCTACCATGAACAAATGGGTGATCAAGGAGTTTTGTGGTGTTATGTGGCTTGGTCCACTGGGAAATGGAGCAACGAGGTACTCCATGCGCATTTTGAAGACATCACTTTCATTCTCACCAGTCACCTCTAATAATTTATCTCAAGTGCACCTTATGACCCATCTTTGAATATCTAATAAGTGCACTAAAATGACATTGACCGGTATTCCCGGGTCTTAACTCTTTCACTTTGTTTCTATGAAATTGGAGACTCACACAACATCGAATATGGTTGTGTAGCATCGATGTTGTCCTCTAACCACAATGTAATTGTGTTTGTGTTTAATTGTATGACGAGTTTGTTAGTATAAATACCACCAATAATCAGAATTTAAACAATATAACAAATAAGTACATGATAAAAGAAATCACGACAAAAACATAATTACAAGATGTGAAAACAAACCGTAATGAAATCGAAATCATAACGTGATCGAGGCACGTGTTTGACACGCTTCCCTTAAAACAGATTTGCCGCCAATTCGACGTCTATTTCCCAGGGTACAACGATCGGAACAGTACGTTGTACTGCCGGATGTGACCTATATGCCTGAAATTCTCATCGGAGTAGCGACATGTTTCAACGAATGAATGACTACACGTTTGTGTGGTTCGATGCTAGTTCTGTTTGGTGTGTTTGAGATGTAATTCAGCCATTTGCCTTCACGGTTTTCATAGCTTATTTTGTGATGGAGAATAAGTCTTTCTTTTATACCCAAAGGAGTAAAAAAGAAACGGTAAACATTAAGTACCAAATTATAACCATATTATTTGCTCATTAACCTTCATTAAACCTTGTTTAATATGAGCATATAATTTGTACTTAATAATAATTTAAACCCCATTAAATAGCTGTTACAACTCATCAAATAAGTTTGTTACTCAAGGTCAAAATTTATCATATTACTCATACGTTGCAACCAAGTAATCATAGTGATATTACAAACATATAATCATATGTAGTTTTATTAATATCACTTACACATAATCATCTTATACGACCAAATGATCATATGATTACCTCTTGCATTAATGAGATTATAACCAAATTTATTTTCCTTGTTTTCCATTCCAAACACCTAAATATGAGACTCGATATCTCATTCACACAATTCTTCATTAAAATTTCCAACACTCCCCCACATGAATGGAGATCGAGTGAAAAACACACAAATTTCCAATGAGTATCTCAACAGTTGAATCCTGCATAGGATAGGTAGGTATTACCCTTTGAACCTTCCCTTATGAAATATACTTAGCCTACTAGCTGCCAGTAGAACGCGATGTCTTTGAACTGATCTGCTATTTATATAGACGACAATATATGTTCACACAGGACCCTCCTTGACATGGTCAAATCCTCATAGTCGTGTTCGTTATGGTCATGAACACTAGCCTGGTTCTGCGAGAGCTTTTAGGAATTGTGCCCCCACATTTCCCTTCGAAGCGACCCCACTTCTCTCTCACATAGGTGATTCTCGATTAATCATTAAAAGACATATGCTTAACTTCATATTGTCACTGTTATAGGAATGGACTAGGAAGTTTACCAACTCCCTTAAATAAATGTGGAGTTTATTACTCCCCCACAGTGACCTCAGTTTATACAAGTAGGTTGTCCTATTGAACCCAGATCTTGGGATCTCCAGTCAGCTGGGTTAGGTTTTCCTTCATATAAACTTTTCAAGGGCTTTAATCTCATTCCTCTTCACGACTTTATAACTAACTCTCACATTTAGCATTTCGCAAGCGGATCCACAATGTTATTCTATGACTTCACATTGTCAATAGGGATAACTCATACTGAGAGTAGTTGTCGTATCGACATAATATCTCTGTACAAATTCGAGTTTCGTTCAACTCTTTAAGTATGTCATGCTCCAAGTAATTCTTGAGTATTCCAAATAGGCAAGGACTTCATGATTGTTGATGTCCTTTTGAACTCTAGCTAGGCCGGAATCCCCCACATGGAATTTATCTCAAGAATTTTATAAAAGGTTCTCCCTTTTAATATATTAATCTTGTTTATAAGATTTTTCTCACATGGATATGACATCAGGATCATTAGTAATTTGTCACCTCACAAGTTTCATACTAGTGTATGCTCTTTTTGAATGTCTTATGTTAATTATTTTCCGTATTATAATTAACATATTCCAAATCTAGCATGCTATAGACCAAGGAATCAAGCATATGACAGAAGATGCATCATTCTGATTACTCATAGCTTCATCTACTAACATTCTTCTTTTAGACAAATCACCATCTTAAACCACACATGTTTTAGGAGGATCCCATATGTTATATGTGTAAGTCCTACACTTATAACATGTCATTCCAATTCACTTGTGATTATATATATACAATCACATATAATCTCTTATCATTATATGATTATCACAATTTATTATGTGATTATAATTACATAAAATCAATGTGTAATCATTTTACATAATCAAAATATGTCCAACTTAGCATATGGACAATATCTCACATTGGATGACAATCACACCGTTCAAGTTAGTTACATAAACCAACGTAATTCGTTGTCATCTATATACGTGTTCTTTCATGACAATTCACAAAGTCCTACACGATTATATTCAACACATAGTCATTTCTTACATAATGACAAACCGTTCGATTATTAGCAATATGAGTTAATAACAAGTCTTGACAATTATTCATCTTTCTAGAATAACAAGTAGTTTGATTATTTGCACTAATATTCACAACAGAATATTTGCAACATCCAAACTTCCAATATTCGATACAAATCGAGCGACTTGTTTATTCTCATGTTACAAACTTAGTTGCACAAAACCGCACCAACCAACTTTAAATAGGTACTACTTTGCCACAATATTTTGCACCAAAAAATGAAACAAACAATTTTGTGTTGAACATTTTACAAAATATCACATAATTTTGTATTATAATAACCAAAAAATGTTGTACCAAACAACATCCAATCAACGCAAATATTAGCACAAATTTTTTCTTTTTTTAATATATATATATATAAGCTGCTTGAAAAAAATGTTGTGTTAAAATATAAACTGTGATCATCTAATTATTCCATTTAAGCTCAACCAATTTTTTTTTCTTCAAAACAAGTTTAAGATGTTTCATTGTTACATAATCAACGGAGGAAAAAAATTGATGCAAAACTCATTTGTTACCATGCGAAAAACATAATTTTTCTATGACATTGCGGTTGTGAGAACATACAATTCCAAATAATTGATGTACCAAAGTAAATCACGTGACCAAATGGTTCACCCATTTAATGTTTACCACGTGAACAACGCATTTCCCATGAATGCGCAGTTGTGACAACATATTCTCCAAAATGAATTGTTGTACCAAAATACTTTGTAACCAAACGGTTCAACAATTTCGACTCAAACTTTTCGAAAATCAAGTTTAATGTCTTAGACACGCACTAAAGAAAATTGGTCCAAAACTCTTTTGTTTACTATGAGAACAACACATGTTCTTGCAACCACGTATTCGGACAACAACGTGTCTTAAATAATTCTATACAAAACAAAATTCGATTGAACGGCTCACCCTTATTTTCTATAGAAATTTTGGGCTAAAATGCATAAGTTTACTATGCGAGCAACGCATTTTACCACGAGTTCACAACTGTGACAACAACTATTTTTTGGAGTCGAAATGCACCAAAATTCACATTCCACAAAAATAGTCTAAACCCAATATCAAGTCATGAAACAAATACTAGTTACACAAACTAGTGCCCCAACAATATTTCAAATAACATGATTTGAGCACTCCATTTTTCTATCATAACGAAATGATTCAGAAACTCTAGATACCGGTTTGTAATCTATCTTTAAATAAGATTTCAAGAAAACTGCTCCTCATCTTTCGTCATATTAATATCATATTAACAAGTTCAAAAAAATGTGCAGTGTGAAGCTAGTTGTTACAGTAGTGTCACAATGACCACAAAACCTTTCAAAGCAAAGACAACTTCATGTTAGTTTCTTTTATACAATGCTTCTATAATAAGAAAAATTACCAAATATGATTCTCATATTTCTTTGAAAGTGAATAAATATAAACTAGTTTAAGTGTATACATACATATTTTCTTGTACGATATCATAATACTAATATCAGTTGAAACCAAAAGTTGTCCAACAATGCAACATAATCAATTTGAAATGACAAAGTATTATGGTTTAGACCCCCCAAATTACCAAAAGTCCATAATGTTCCACAACGAAATAACTCATGTGAAATTGTAATCATAATCAATTTAAATAACTTTCATTTGACTAGTAAAGTGAAGCATTAGTCTCGGTATCGATAAACAAAACGATATCAAACAGTTCTTAATATATTTTCCAAATACTATAACCTTCCAAAAGATTGAGCATCAGTTACTCACAAGTAATTTAATAATAGATACATCAACAGTAACATAATCAAAACAAGAAGGTTTTAGTTTTCTTTGACAAAAACACTTAATATAATAATTTCAAAAGTCAAACTTGGTTTGTTGTTTCTCTACGTCAAAGAGAAACCAATTCACATGCATGTTTCAAATTGTCTCACAAAAGAATATTGTTTCTTAATCTGATTAATTTTTTCGAATGAATCTGTTTTAAGATTGTCAGTATAAATACCACCAATAATCAGAATTTAAACAATATAACAAATAAGTATATGATAAAAGAAATCACGACAAAAACATAATTACAAGATGTGAAAACAAACCGTAATGAATCGAAATCATAACGTGATCGAGGCACGTGTTTGACACGCTTCACTTAAAACAGATTCGCCGCCAATTCGACGTCTATTTCCCAGGGTACGACGATCGGAACAGTACGTTGTACTGCCGGATGTGACCTATATGCCTGAAATTCTCATCGGAGTAGCGACATGTTTCAACGAATGAATGACTACACGTTTGTGTGGTTCGATGCTAGTTCTGTTTGGTGTGTTTGAGATGTAATTCAGCCATTTGCCTTCACGGTTTTCATAGCTTATTTTGTGATGGAGAATAAGTCTTTCTTTTATACCCAAAGGAGTAAAAAAGAAACGGTAAACATTAAGTACCAAATTATAGCCATATTATTTGCTCATTAACCTTCATTAAACCTTGTTTAATATGAACATATAATTTGTACTTAATAATAATTTAATCCCCATTAAATAGCTGTTACAACTCATCAAATAAGTTTGTTACTCAAGGTCAAAATTTATCATATTACTCATACGTTGCAGCCAAGTAATCATAGTGATATTACAAACATATAATCATATGTAGTTTTATTAATATCACTTACACATAATCATCTTATACGACCAAATGATCTTATGATTACCTCTTGCATTAATGAGATTATAACCAAATTTATTTTCCTTGTTTTCCATTCCAAACATGAGACTCGATATCTCATTCACACAATTCTTCATTAAAATTTCCAACAGAGTTTAGTTTTTGGTATGAGTTTTTGAAGTGGTTTATGCCTTGACGCCTTATGCTCTAAAGATATATATATATTTTTTTCTCTGATTGTTAAAATTTTGTTTAGAACCTTCTTTCTGTAAGATAGAAAATAAAGATATTATTGATTGTGTTTTATGTCTCATGTCTAGAGGCGTTTTATTTTGCAAACTCAAAAATACTCACATACCAATGGACCAATCAGAAGTCTCCATTTAAAAAAACATAAAAAACACGGAGGGACCATTTTTGCCAACTCACCAAACTTACCCCACCAACCCCACCCCCTACCTCTCACTTTACATACATCAGATATTATAAAAATTCAACTTTCTCTCTCTAACCATTATCAAAAACCACTATAACAAATAAAAAATAACCACTTTTTAACCGTTCAAATCATCAATAAAACACAAAAATTGAAGAATCATCGAGTGCACAAGCAGATCCACGAAAAAACCGGTTCAAAATGAACCTACTGAATCTTGGGATGAAGGTATGATGCTTCTGACTAATTATTTAGTTGTTTTATTAGTTGTGCTTTTTAGTGTTTACATTTGGTTGAGTTTCTGAGTAAAAAAAACTTTGTATACATGGATGCACACCAAGTGTTTGATGAAATGTGTGACTGAAAAGTGTCACCAGTGATATTTGAAGTTGAACTGTATACGTGTGTATCACCAGTGATATTTGAAGTTGAACAGTATATGTGTATTATCACTAGTGATATTTGTATTTGACTTAACCGTGCAAATCACATAAAGCACACAGAAAATGAAACAATCGACATCTAAAACAACGAATACTTTAGTTTTTACTGTTATAGAATCATTATTAGTGTGTTTTACAAGTTAATTTTCGATAATTTGTGATGTTGTGATGATTTATGTGATAATATGAGAGATTAAAAGTTAGGTTTAACAGAACAAAAGATATTTTGTGATGCTTCTGTTTGATTTGTGGTGGATTTGTATGTTTAATGATTGTGCATGTTTCAAAAGGTTTTACCGTGGTATTTGAAAACAATATTGACTGGTAGTGTATTACATGTGATATAAAAGTTAAATTATTGTTGATTGGTAGAATATCTATTGTTATTTGAAAACAAATAGTTATTTGTTTGACATATGATATTGAAATTAAATGAACTATTCGTACACTAACAAAAATTATGAAAATATTTTGATGCAGATTTGAATGAGACCTGTGCAAAAAACAGCCTCGTCAAACGAAAAGAATCAACAACAAGTGCAATTGTCGTTGAAAAAAGCACAATATCTCCACAACCAAATTGAAGAAGCTCAAACACTTGTGATATCAAAAGTTCCTCCATCAGCACAATTGATTCAACAAATAGAAGAAAGCTGACACACATGTGATATCACCAGTGATATCACCTGTGATATCACTTGATATCACCTGTGATATCACAGGTGGTACCACCTGTGATATCACCTGTGATATCACATGTGATATCAAAAGTTCCTCCAAAAGCATCTGGGAATAAAATGAAGGTGTTGGTTGATGAACCAATGAAGAGGACAATTGTTGAAGAACAAAGTAAATAAAACAAGTTGATGAAAACAGTTGCGTTGTTATGTTTTAATCTATACGGTTATAAATAAATGTGTATAGTTGACAAGTTGGAAGTCAATAGTACGTATTTAGTTTGACTGAATCATGTTATTTGTCACAAGAGATTCAAACTCACAGAAATGGGCCATAGTGAGCAATTGTTTAATCCATCTTGATTTGTGAATATTTGTTTGACAAAGTTTTGAGTGGTATTTAGTTTAATATGCTAATATGAAAAGTGAAAAGTGTCATACATGTAGTATCACCAGTGATATTTGAAGTTGAACTGTATATGTGTATTATCACTAGTGATATTTGTATTATCACTTGTGTAATTTTGTATATTTTATAGGTTTTTTTGTTTACTTGTTAAGCTTTATTTTACTAGTGCTATTGAGTAAACCTAACAATTCAGAGAAAAAAAATATAATAGTATCACAAATGATATACAAGTCCAAGATAAAATTAGCAATGCTATTAAATAAACCTAACAATTCAGTAAAAAAAAATCAATCAATCAATAAACTAATACTTCAATTGCAGCGACTGAGAAGCCGCCTACACTTTCAACTACACCACCGCCCAATTGACATTTGAACTTTTCCCTTATTTGGACAAGTATGTCTATTATGATCAATTAAACTACAAATATTACAACCCTTCTTTTGGTTCTTACTTTTCTCGATAGTTTTCTCACGTCCACCCTTAATACGGTCATTCTTAGGTCCTTTAGGAGGATTCTTTATACCCATAAAATCTTGAACAATATCACAAACTTTTCGTGGTGGAAGACTTGGCAAATCAGTCTCAACTTTTGACTTTAGCTCTCTCAGGTTGTCTACAAAAGTAGTCCAGTATCATAGACAGCTTATCAGTAATTACAACAATAATAAACAGATTATCAAATATATCACTGGTGATACTACACATATATCAAACATATCACTGGTGATACTACATATATATCAAGCATATCACTGGTGATACTACAACATATATCAAACATATCACTGGTGATACTACACATATATCAAACATATAAAATCCAATAATGATCTTCATTACATACTCAGCATTAAACTCAGAAACAACACGAAAAATGCCAAGAACTCCATAAGCTTTTTTGGTAGCCGTGCAAGCATTTAAATAGAGCACCACAGAAAAGACTTCAAAACACTGTAGGGTACACCTTAATTAATAAATAATAAGCAATATTACACTATAATTAATAACTTATCAGTAACTTATACTCACAGCTTATCACCACAAACTTATATTTTCATCCTCATCAAAATGTCAAAAATATTATATAAGAAAATTAAACATCTTAATATAAACAACTTATTAATAAATAGACTAACAATTATCATTGGTGATACTAAACATATATCACTGGTGATACTAAACCAGCTTATAATCATCAACTTCAAATATCACTGGTGATACTAAACGTATGCTACAGAGCAGATTCAAAACCACAATTTGACACAAAAATATCATTCAAATGCAGTTAAAAACATAAATTCAACTAACAACTTAATTAATAAGCAAAATTACAAAAGCAGATAACAAAATTATCAAATATTTTTTACTTACACATTTCATCAAACACTTGGTGTGCAGCTTGATAAGAAGAAATGTTAACAACTTGATTCACATAATTATCAACTGATTCAACAACATTATCAACCGCAACAATATCAATGAAATCTGCTTTTGAAACAAACACTTATTTCAGATCAAAAGAAGCCATAAAAAATGATGATAATGATCGGAACGGTGATGGTGATCGGAGATGGTGCTGGTGATGGTGATCGGAATGGTGATGATGAAAGACACGGTAACTGTCGATCGGAACAGTGATGGTAATCGGAGTGGTGATCGGAACATTGATGGTGATGATGAGATGATGATCGGAACAATGATGGTGATCGGAATAGTGATGGTGATGATGATCGGAATGGTAATATAACTGATTTATGAATGGAAGGAATGAGAGCAGAGGAAACACACACGAAGTGTGTGTAAAAAGTAAAGCAAATGAAAAAAGAAAAAGAAAAGAAGGTGCTTTATATAGTTGGGAGTATTAATTTTAAGCATATTAAATCTTAGATTAATCTAGGCCATTAGATCAAAAAGGATGGAGGGTGTGGATTTGTCAATTGGTATGTACAAAAATAAGGGTATGTAATTGAATTTTATAATAGAACATGACTTAGAGAATAAGATAACATAACTCTAATAAACCCTAAGCCTTTAAGCTTGCGTATTAACGTATCATATAACACTTTCTTCTTGTCAACATAAAACAAGATATCCTTTTGTATATGCTTTCTTGATTCTCTTTGTTGTTTCTTCTTCTGTTGCATTTCTTTTATAAAAGTAATCCATGAGTTACATGCCACACCAAGAAAAAATCTCAAAAACTGCTTTTTACCAAGACCAAAATATTTTTAATTGACCAATCTCACCAATTCAAAGAAAGCTGCCTTCGTCACCCCCCTTTCCCTGTTGTACTAGCCTTTTTCCTAGTGTGGTGTGGTTAGGTACAAAATAAAAAACAAAAAACAATTCAGTACTTAATTACCGATCTAAAACCACATTATTAATTAATAATAAAATCAGTGATACAAAACATGAAATTTCCCAACACTCTATTATAACTAGACAAAAATATCACACACACAACTAATTCATCAAAAATGTCGATTGCAAAAAAAGGTCTTCAACAATACTTGTTACAACTTCAACAACATCCTTTAAGAACAAAGGTACTATCTTTTTGTAAGATTTTGATCATATTATGGATTTTATGAATTGGGTTTTGTTTATTTTATGATTCTTGAAGTGGGTTCTTTTTTTATTAGTTTTGATTATTTTTTTTATTATTGATTTTGTGGGTTTTAGTTAAATTGTGAAATGGGTTTTGTGATTGATGGTGAGTAATGAATTGGGTATTTTTTATTTTGATGAATCATGCAGTGTCTTTTGTTTTTCATTTTTATGCAATTTTAATTGTTTTGCATGTTGATTTTGTGTTTTTAGGTGAATTATGTGATTCTTGATTAGTTATGAATTTAGGTGTATTTTCATGTTGATTTTGTGCTTTTTAGGTTGATTATAAATTCGAATTTATTTATTTGATGGATCATGAACTAAGTTCCTGTTTTTCGCGTTGACTTAACATTAGTGGAAATTTTAGTTTGAATCATGGATTGTAATTCTTTTTTTATTTGTTAGTATTAATACTAGAGAAACTTTTTGAATGTTAAAGGCTTTGACGGCCGGAGTTTTGTCGGCGATCAGTGATGTAGTGTCTCAAAAGCTCTCTGGCATCCAGAAACTGCAAATTCGACGACTTCTTCTCAAAGTGGTATGATCTGATTTTCTTTCATCATGTAGTTTAGTTAAATCTTTGATGATAATGTAAATTTGATCTACTTTTTGTTGAGCTTCTGAAGTCAATGCTTTGACTTTAATTCGTTGAAATATACACTGTATTTTTTGTATTTTAAATTTATTATTATAATATCAATATGAATTAGGTGAATTAAACAATTAGTCGTGTAAAGTCCTATCGAGTCCACAAACTTTTTAAGAGGGTGACTGTTATGGTATAGTGGTATGATTAATACTAAGATTCCGGTGAACTCAAACCTAGTATTTATAGGCTTCACTTCATTATTGGCATCAGGAAATGGGATCTTTCTTGTCTGCCCTGACATTCTTTTGGGAGCATTAGGTGTGAATACTATATCTCACCCGCACACCTGCACTTGCTGGAGGTCTCGTTGGAAGCAGTCTTTCTACTACCGGGTTTATCCCAGGGTAGGGGCAGGACATTTCTATCCCCCCCCCCCCCCCCCCCCCCCCCCCCCCCCACCACCACACACACACACACCCCCCCTGCCCCGGCGGGATTGGGTTTGTTGTTGTAATGGTAGTATAAAATTATGAATTAAAGGATTTTTCAGCCCCAAATCTAAATACGACACTTGAATTTTAAAAGTGTCCTATTTGGTTGTATACTCCTTTATGAATTTATTGCCATATGCATATATGAATGATTAACATTGGAAGTTATGCAGCTTTTTGGGTGTGCGTATCTTGGACCGTTTGGGCATTTCTATCACTTATTGTTGGATAAGTTGTTCAAGGGGAAAAAAGATTCTGCAACAGTCGGCAAGAAGGTATTATATGAACCTTTAAATAAGGATAAATACCGAAATATACAATCTTGCAACCCCAAGTTATTCGATGCCTAATTGGTGATTTCATCGACAATTGCAGGTGCTGCTCGAACAAGTGACAGCTTCTCCATGGAATAACTTAATGTTTATGCTCTACTATGGGCTCATTATCGAGGGTAAGGTCTTCTTACTACTAGTAGCATTGATGGTTTGGAATTTGGATATAATAATGTTTATGATCTACTATGGGCTCATTATCAAGGGTAAAGTGAATATACCATTCTTGTAGTAGATGAATTAGTAGATGGATATTTTGATAGTGATTATCGTGGCTTGAGCATGCAACATCAAATAATCTGATGATCAGAAAATGATAAATATATGTTATCATTGAGCGCTCTGGGAACATTTTATTTTTTCTGATAATCCATATATCTCAAATCCCCCAATGGTTTAAGTCAATATAACTAAGGGTCATGTCACAATATACGCAGGAAGACCGTGGGTCAACGTGAAAACTAAAATCAAGACAGAATACCCGACAGTACAGTATGCATCATGGACGGTACTTCCATATTTTCCACTATTATCCCCTGCTATGTTTTACATATTGGTTGCTTCACCCTTATTTTTATGTTTTGTAATTAGTGAATAATATTTATCAACTAATGTGCAGTTCTGGCCAGTAATTGGATGGATAAACCACCGTCACGTGCCGTTGCAATTCCGTGTCATTGTCCAAAGCGCTGTCGCAATGTGCTGGTACGTGTTATTTGTTTATGTTATTGTATCGAAAATATAATCTAGTATAAAGTCATTGGAAATGATTCACTTTCTGTCTAAGGCTTTTGTTTGTTGATGCCATTCATCTTTTATAAGAAATTGACGAAAAAGACCTGATTTACTATGTATATGTTAATTCAATTTGTAGGGGTATATTCTTGAGTCTAAAAGCACGATCAGTGACACCTTTACCAAGCCTTAAGCAAAACTGAAAGGAGCTTCTCAAATAATCTCTTCCGCTGCTGCTATTACGCAGAATTGGCGTTTATTTTAGCTGGCAAGTTACTACTATAGGTATCTATGTGTTTACCTTTTTTTAACTATATTTTAAATATGTAAACACTATGTTTAAGCTTTGGATTATATTAGTCTGTATAATAACAATGATTGATCAGAATAAATGGTATGGTTAGATTTTACGATCTATTCAATAAACTGTTAAAGACAGTTGGGTTCATAATTCATTTAGCTTTATTAACTCATGAACACTCACAAGCCGCCGACCATCGTATTCTGGAACTTTTGAAAGCTCCATAAATTAGATATGTCCAATCCAGTAGCAATTTGTTTTTGATTGTGTGGGTGGGGATTAAGTGCTAGCCACTCCAGCCTGAACAAATCCATCGTTATGGTTAAACAGCCCAAGCTACATCTGGGTAAATAATGTGGTGCTTGTTTTTAGTCATTTTGATTATCCAGCCATAACTACATCTGGTTAGAATCATGAGCCGCAAGTTACTTGAAATTGTTATGGCTACTTAAGTAGCCCAAGCTATATCTGGTTATTTCATGAATGTCGGGTAGCCTAAGAAGTTATGGCTAACCGGCGCCAGTCATATATAACCAAAATGTGACTATTAAAGTGTATCCAGCAAATGGCTGTGGAGATGGGGTATGTTCGTTATGCCCTTCATGACTCGCCCTTCTTGTAAAGGCTTAATGGCTAGCCATTAACATAAAGCTAAATATCTACATTCAATGGATACTTCATGTTGATGTGTAATTTTTTGAGGTTGTTGAGCTAATAGAGGAGAAGAAAACCACTGGAAAGTAGCTAGAGGAGAAGAAATTACTAACAGTTTGATCAAGCAAGTTCGTACTGATGCATTCTCTTCTAGTGTCTTACTAAAAAGTTTTTTATGTTCAAAAATAAAGTTCGAACTGATACAATTACTAGAAGACCCAACAAAACTAAACACTTTATTGCTGCACTCATGTAATGGACTCAACACAACAAAGAACAAAAACTCAAAACACCTAGATTTTTACGAGTAACGAGCCTAAACCTCGAGCGCCTAATTTTTACTAGTATCAAGCCTTCCATTCCAAGCTTTCCACCCCATGACGATTACTTCAAGAGTTATTAATTGATGGTGAAAGCTAAAGATACGTAACATATACATTCAAAATACACGATGTACGTAATATACTTTCAAAATTACCATTGTACGCAATGTATTTTCAAATTTGGTACAATGTACGTAATCATACTATATTATAAAGCATGAAGGCCTACTATTAATAGAAATACTTAAAATTAAGCAATACAACTTCTAAAGCTATAAGTACAACAACTAATGATACTTATAGAAATTCCTCTCATATTTAATTCTAACATAAAATTAATACTAACATTAAATACAATAAATAAATCATTATGTACATTAAATACAATTGATTAAATAGTCAATAAATACAATTAATACACTTATTAAAACACCCCTTACATAAAAAATACAAATTATTAAGCATATTGTACAATCAACTTAAACGCAATTTCTGCATTAAATGTCACTAATACAAATAATAAAGCATATTATACAAATTTTTAAGCCCGAACGGGCAATGGGCCAAATGGGCTCGAGCCCGAACGGGCACGGGTCAAACGGGCTCGAGCCCAAACGGACACGAGCTAAACGAAATTTTTGATATCCGTAAATTTATTGTCTAAAAAAATATAATAAACTAAAATATGTTCACATATTATACAAACCAAGCAAACTACTAAATAAAAACATAAAATAAATAATAAATAAAATAATACAAACTAAGCAAAATTTCATCAAACTTTTGCCATAAAAAACTAATCAGTAAAACTATTGCCAAAAAACGTACAAATAAAATAAATTATTAACCGAAAAAATTAAATTACAGGGTGCCCGCAGCTGTATCGCGCGGGGACCCTGCTAGTATTACCTGAACGAGCAGGTTACCAGGTTTCTAAGTTTGAAAATTAACATAAATGGTCCCTGTGGCTTGCGTTGACTTTCATCGGTCATCCCTCGACTTTTTTTTATCACTTAGAAAAGTTACAGTAATGGTATTTATGAATTGCATTGACTTTCACTTTTAATATGTTTTTATACTTTTTCACCCGTTCTCTTACGTGTTAATCAATTTTTTTTACGTTTTCGTCCATTTTCAAAACGTTTTCGTCCATTTTTTACGTTTTTGTTCATTTTAATACGTTTTTGTGGAAAACTAGAAGGGGAGGTTGAATAGTTTTCCGTCCTTTTAAAATTTATAAACACAAGTTTGTTTTAAAAACTTCGATTCTAGTTTATGTGAATTCAATACTTGCACTATATGAACAATTGTATGATAACTAACTAACAAAACTAATATAGTAAAGGTAAATAAATAAGTAATGAGAAGAGTTAGAAAGATCAAACCACAACACAAGGATTTATAGTGGTTCGGCTACAAGGACACCTTCCTTGTTCCTACTCCACTCCCCGAGTCACCTACTCGAGAGTTTTCTTCACTATGTCAACAAACTCCCTTATGGCGGAGAAAACCGTACACACCAATATACACACCAATTTACACACCAATCTTCACACCAATCTACACACCAATCTACACAATCTACACACCAATCTTCACACCAATCTACACACCAATCTACACACCAATCTTCACACCAATTTGCTACACACCAATCTTCACAACTATCCTACCTCACTACTAATCAACTTCTACTATCTACACAACTTCTATATCTTCTAAACAATTAATCACAAGCACAACACAATATTCACAAATGAATATATATACACTATACACAACTACTCTTCAACACTTCTTGAACTTGGTTGTAGAGAGTTCTTCTTTTGCACTTAGAATGAGAATGGATGATGAGGGATTGAATCACTTGAAACAAGGATTAATATACAAATGATCAAAGGGTTTTGGATGAGTTTTAGATGGTTATAGATCTGAAAATTTCGTGCAAAAGGTGGGGAAAAATTCCAGAATTAAGGTGGTATTTATAGGAGAAGAAATCTGACAGTTTCTGACAGGGGAGCGTGGCCGGTCCCCTTAAAGCATGGCCGGCCCCCTTAAAATTAAGGGGACCGCCCCTTATAATTAAGGGGGCCGCCCAACTGTAACGGCCAGAAAACTTGTCTTTTAGTGGGGAAAGTTTATTTGGTGAAAAACTAACTGATTTTGGTTAAATATTTGAAATCATATATTTAGTATGATTAAAACATTTTTCCTTATTACCAAAAGTGTTTTTCAAAAATATATAATAAGATTATATAATTAAATAAACTTTGTATTAGTTAATTAAATACCCCTTTGATCATGAGATGTATTAAGCACTTGTTTATCCATACCTTAAGTGATTAAGTTGGATATAATGATATAAACTAGCTTAATACTTGTTTACGTAGTAATCAAACGATTGACGAGTTTACATTTTGTGATTGTCAAAATATAGAGATATCGAAAAATATAAATAACGTTTTCATACATTATTTATGTCAACAGTTTTCGTTCGTTTTCATATATTTTTATCAATTTTCGTCAGTATTTATCAAGGTTGTAAATATCGCTCGGCGGTACCGTGGCGGTCGACCCCCGAAATCCGCCATAACGGTTTTGGCGGCGCCATGGCGGTGACCATAAATTATAAAGGAATATGAAAAAAAAAACCCTAGATTTAGGCTAGATCTGAAGTGAATATGAAAAAAAAACCCTAGATCTGAAGTTAAACGGCGTGAATCTGGAAAAAAAAAAAAAAAAAAAAAAAAAAAAAAAAACCAGATCTGAAGTTGACCGCCGTTGACCGTCGTTGACCGACCGCCGCCAAGGCCGATTTTTGACCGATTTTGACCAAAAACGCCAAGTTAGACCGATATGGGAAATATCGTGGCGGTGGACCACCGAAATCCGCCATGGCGCCGCCATATCGGCCGCCATGGCCGATTTTTACAACACTGGTATTTATACGTTTTCGTTCATTTTTATACCTTTTCACCCGTTCTCTTACGTTTTTATCCGTTTTTATACGTTTTCGTCCGATTTTATACATTTTCGTCGGTTTTTATACGTTTTCGTTCGTTTTTATACATTTTTATCATTTTTCGTCTGTTTTTATATGCTTTCATCCGTTTTTTACGTCTTCGTCCGTTTTGATACGTTTTCATTCGTTTTTATACATTTTCACCCGCTTTTGAATGTTTTAGTTCGTTTGTATACATTTTTATCCGTTTTTATACGTTTTCATTTGTTTTTATATGTTTTCGTTCTTTTTGTTTACATTTTTATCCATTTTCATCCGTTTGGATACGTTTTTATTCGTTTTTATACATTTTTACCCGTTTTTGAATGTTTTCGTTCGTTTTTATACGTTTTTATGTTTTCGTCCATTTTTATACGTTTTCGTTCGTTTTAAACGTTTTCGTTCTTTTTGTTTACATTTTTATCCATTTCTTCCGTTTTTATACATTTTCATTTGTTTTTATACATTTTCATCCATTTTGAACATTTTCGTTCGTTTTCATAAATTTTTATCCGTTTTCATCTCGTTTTATACGTTTTTTCGTTTTTATACGCTTTCATTTGTTTTTACACATTTTGATCCGTTTTCGTCAATTTTTATATTTTCTCGTTCGTTTGTTTTTATAAAAGCGTATAAAAACAGATGAAAACGTATAAAAACGGACGAAAACGTATAAAATGTATAACAATGAATGAAAACGTATAAAAATGGACAAAAACGTATAAAAACGGATAACAATGTATAAAACCGAACAAAAACGTATAAAACAAATAAAAATGTATAAAACAGATGAAAACGGATAAAAATGTATGAAAACTTACGAAAGTGTATAAAAACGGATGAAAACGTATAAAAATTGACGAAAACATATAAAAACGGACAAAAACTTATAAAAACGGATTAAAACTGACAAAAATGGGTAAAACATAAGAAACGTGTGAAATCGGATGAAAACGTTTTCGCTCCGAAGAAAACATAAAAAACGAATGAAAACGGATAAAAACATAACAATAGGGCTTAGCAAACGTCCCGAACGGACCAGAACGACCGAGACCGGATCGGACCGATCACATTCGATCCGGTCCTCGGTCTTGGCTTTTTGGCTAATTCGGTCCTTGGTCCGGTCCGGTCCGAACCACAAACCGATTATTTGGATTAGTTGGACCGGACCGACCGAGACGGGACCGGACCAACCACATTCGGTCCGGTCGTCGGTCTTGGCTTTTTGGCTAATTCGGTCCTCAGTCTTGTCGGTTCGGTCCGGTCCGGGACCGATGCTTACCCTACATAACAAAACGATGAAATCAGACGAATACCTATAAAAAATGTTGAAAGAAAATTCAAACGATAAATATTATGTATTGTACTCGATTTTTACAATTACAGATTGCAAGAGACTTACTGTAAGGACCTCTGATTCGCTTGTTAATTACCAAAGTGATGGGGTAATGGTACACGGGCTAATAAGTGTAGTATTTTGATTTTCGATATGAGTTTTTAGTTAATATAGGAGGGAAATTTGCAAAAGTGACATCTACAATTACACTTATTTTTGGTTTGACTCAATTTTATGACATATTGCTAAAATTAAGATTTTTTTTTTTATTTATTTTTTTCTTCATGATATCAACAAGACGGACTAATAAGTATGGTATTTTTATTTGCGATATGAGTTTTTAACTAATATATGATGGAAAATTAAGTGACATCTACAAGTACGCTTATTTTTACATTGACTTAATTTTATGGCCATATTATTAAAAATATTATTATTATTATTATTATTTATTTATTTAAATAAATATACTCTTATCATTTTTTACTTTAATATAGACAAAGGACCGATAATGCACACAAACAAGGCCCAAGCCTGGTATGTGGGGTTGGGTCTATTAATGTTTCATTATATATCGGCTCTATATATATCGTATCAATAAAGCATATTAATTACGGGGAATTATGTAGTCTAACATGGTATCGGAGCAGCTCTGATCCTCAAACCTAGGTGGCTAGACCTGCTCTGATACTATGTTAGAGTACATAATTTCCCGCAGGTAACACATTTTATTGATACACTATATATAGAGCAAATATATAATGAAACCCTAATATACCAACCCACATACCGGGCTTGGGCTTTATTTATCATCTAATAACAAATACTGTATTAGCCTCTGCAAAACGTCCAGAGCTCGTGATTATAAAAACTTGATATAATTTATAAAAACTTGATATAATTCCAACATGTCCAGAGCTCGTGAGATTGATATTTTGAAGATTAAAAAGTGCTTTAATTTGTCATATCATACTGCTTATTGACAATTGACAAATAGAAATTTCTCATCAAATTGGCATGTTATGATGATTGAACAACGAGTTCTCATATTACCCACACGATCCATCCAATATTAAAGAACAAGAAGTTTACAAACTACAAGAACATTCATATAATTGCGAAAACTATTTTTCTGGTGACAATATATTGAGTCAAGGGTAACCAGCTCACTAAGATGTGTCGTTTATGCTACTTTGCCTTTGCAAATCCAACTCTAGTCTTCCCATGATCGAATATAGTGTGGTAACTCCTCATGAAAACATCTCCCAAGATCCTAAAACACGACCTCAGATATTACTTCTTCACACAATATATACCGAAAATCAGTGACAAAGCTAGGGAAGATCTAAGAGGTGACAAAATCTGTGGATCGGAAACAGTTGCTACCATTTTATGCTCATGTTTTTGTGTATGTTTGTGTATAATTATCAATTAGTATGAAAACAATATAAAATAACACCTAATTTGGAGTTTGGACTGCCTTTTAGGTCGTTTGACATGTTACAATCCATTAGACTGAAGGGCAAGGGTGTGAAACTTTCACCTAAGGGCCCCACATCACGCATCATTTCCTTGCCTTCCAACATAGATCACGCGCTATGCACTTGTACCAAAACAATATTCGGTGAAAGGTTCACTAATTGAAAAAGAAGAATAATGGTCCCATCTCAATTGTTTTATTATTTTTTTATTTTGTGTGTGAGTGTGTGTAAGATATTTAGTGGGGTATATTTTTATAAAGTGGGTATTTAATAAAAGGTGAAGTTATAGGTTCCTTGCCCTCTAAAAGGTGAAGAGTGGTGAAGAGAAGTGAGAGGAGAGAGAAAGCTGACGTGGCGCTGATGTGTATGGTGAAGGTGTAGTCACCTTGCCTACTAGCCTTAGAAATAAATATATTTATCAAAATGCCACCTCTAGTACGTCTCTGTCCCTAGCTACTAAAACCATGCATGCCTACACAACACGTGGAAATGAACACACATACCATTGAGGAGTACGGAGGTTACGGAATAATGGCAAGAAGGGGCTGAC
This sequence comes from Artemisia argyi, assembly GCA_030686995.1. NCBI lineage: Eukaryota > Viridiplantae > Streptophyta > Magnoliopsida > Asterales > Asteraceae > Artemisia > Artemisia argyi. Next base: position 108,881,636 of record CM060685.1, read on the forward strand.
ACAATAAGCATGATGACCCCAACCGACCTTAACTAGGTACTACAAACACCATCAAGAAAGGTATATATATTGAATTATTGATGCACCATGCGCTTAATGAGAATTAAAAAAGATATGAGCTGAGTGATAAGAATGTATTTAAGTTAGAATGGTACCTCATGCGGTGAAAGAGCAAAATCTTTGCCACCAATGGTAAAAGAAACATTAGGCATGGACTCCACGTGAGAACAATTGTACTGTGAGTTTCATAAACGTGTTAGTACGTGTCTATGAGAACAACAACAAATAGTGTAATAATAGAAAACAGGAAACATATGTAACATTATATCCAATACTTTGGTGACCTTGTGTGGAAAAGTATCATATTTGTGTTGTCTAACAGCAGACTTGGATCGGTGAATAGCAATGCCAGTTGCTTGAATAGCATCATTAATATCAGTGGTGACGGACTACATGTAGAAATTACATAACTTAGTGCATTCACACAGATTATTACAATACAAATTCAAGGAAATGTAAGTATAGCTAGATGACGCATACCAATGGGCCTCTGATGAACGAACTTCCAGGGTTTACAATACCAGTAAATCCAATGTCACCCCCTGTGCAAGGAGCCAAGGAAACCGATTTATCTCCCCAATCGCAACAAATAGAAATGAAAACTCTAGTTAACTACGTTTTTCATTTTATAATTCCCTCAAGTTAAGCATGATCAGAATTTTGTATCAATTAATTCACTGAACTTAGTTAACAAATTGTTTGGTATTTTCATTTCGTTGTGAATTTTGTGATGAGTCTTCTATTCTTGTTGTTGCTCAGCCAGTAACTAAATTTGGTGAGTTATATCTCTTACATGTATAACCGGTTGACTAAGTGAATTAGAAGTTAAGTGATTGACTTGGTACAAAATTAGTATGATATGTAAGATAGGAAAAATGAATTAACGTGACTATACCAGTTGATTTGCCATCGATAAGAACATCGTCAAAATCGAACTATCATGGAGTAAAAAATCAAGATTATTAGATATGATATCAACATATTAAAAGAAGCAGCAATGTGGTAGAATAACTAACCTGCCAAGAATCCTTTTGTATTGTGATCGGAACGAAAGTATGGTAGCCCTCATAGTGGTTAGAATTTACACCACCAAAAATAATTTCACCTCCTTTTTTATTGGCATCACGGCTCAACCAAAATGAGAACAATGGAGACCAAACTTGACCTTGTCTCCTCATATTCTCCCTGATTAGTAATTAATTAAATAAAACTTTAGTATAAATGAATATGTTAGTAAAGTTAATTATATTATCTTGAGAAATAAATGTACCAGACTGGTATATCATCTCCAACGTAAACCTCTTTGAACCCAAGTCCAAGTACACCGTCGAACTTTGCCTTCTCAAATACTACGTTAGGTTCCTTGGTTACCTCGATAAATGGCTGTTCACATATCAAATTTTCAACTTCTTAACGATATAGAATCCTAGAGTAAAACATGTGAAAAATACTTAAGCTAAGTTCATATTCACCTGGTAATTTATATTGACATCCCCTATTTTAACAGTGTCTTTGCTAACAAATCCAGCTATTGGTCCAGTACCATACACAATTTCAGCATATGTCCCTGTACGTGTTGCCAGTTATATATATACACAAGTCATACAACTCAATAATATTTTGTGCTCCATGTTATCAAAAATTTTGGGTTCGAAACTTTAAGTAATCAAGCAACATATTAGTTTCCTAAGATTTGTTGAAATTGACTTACCATTTCTCTCGTATGTATCTGACTTTCTTGAATCATATCTTGAATGTAACCGGCATGCATTCTACAGAAATGTTCAACGGTAAGTCATTCGCGTAGAATAGAAATTATAAATTAATCAATGCATCTAAATAACAGAAACTCACCGAAAAGTGACACTTTGACGACGGTACCCATAGATTCGTGCTAGTAGTGTCAAAAGCAACAGTGAAATTTTGAGGTGGGGTGCCAATGCTGATTTCACCATAATACTGAGTGCTCATGTAGTTCTTTAACCCTATGATATTCTCAATTCCATAAGGTATAGTACGAACTTTCAAGGAATGACTCAACTCTGAGCGTGAAACAACACTAGCGTCGTTTGTTTTCAGCTTTTTCAAATTAATTCTAATGCGCCCATCAGTCGATGCAGACATGATCATGCAAGGATAGAAACACGAGGCATAAATGAGAAAAATTGCAACGGCTTTTGAATCATGTCCCATGTTTTCCTGCAGATAAATGTACAAAGTGTGGTTAGTTAATAATAAGAAACAACAAACAAAAAAAAACTTACATTTCTTTGATATTAACTTAACATATATATATGTGCGTCGGCATACAAATGTGTAATGTGTTGGTTTCATAGCTTCACAAATTACAGAATATCTTAAACAAGTATTATAAACTATTCAAGAATTTATTATTGTAGTAACAAAATAGTACTAAACAATGGATTTTCTGTAATAGTTTTTTTATTAAAAATAGAAAATACATGTTAATGCCCATTATTTTGTTGCTGTTTCTAGCTACAAGGTATATATTCTTTTACATATTTGGTTGAAATTAAAGTCGTATTTATAGTTAATTCTTTTTGACGTATATTTAATATTTGGTAACCTTTTTTAAAGTATATTTCAAAATTAACATTATTGTATAATTTGAATCCGATCATTAACAATTGCTAATATTAATTACTTAGCATTTACTGAATTCAAGCTTTACAAACAACACACTGGTTTATATGAATTCAACAATCATTAATTCATTACTAGCATGGTACCCGCGCGATGCGGAGGCGGGTACCATGTGACTATATTTTCTGATAATGTGATATTATGCTGCGATACGTTTATTAAACAATTAATTTACAAATAACAATAACTTTAATTAAGGCACTGGTATAATTTCATTTAATGTTAACCGAAGATACCTAAATAAAATCTTGATTATTTCCTTCAGCATAATCACTCTTCGTCAATTTTGGAGCTGACCGACCCAGTTCGACCCTCATTCCTCGGTCGGCGCAGCGGCGACCGAACCGGTCGACCGACCGCTGCGGGCAGCCTAATGACTTTATTTTTAAGTGTTTGGTTTAGTAGCTTGATTAGATTGTACATTATGGTTAAATGACTGTATATTTTAGTGAATGAGTGAATTAAATAGTGTATTAATTGTATGTATTGAATAGTGTTTTATTAGTTGTATTTCTGCTTCAAATAGTTTGTGCATTGTGTTTTATTAATTATACTTTTTGTCAAATGGGTGTTTTAAATATGACATTAATTAAAAATGTTGACCAGTCAATATGTGTAGGTGTTTATGCATAAATTAATTGTACGTATAGCTTAATTAGTTGTATTTACTTAAAATCCATATATGAAAATTTTAAAAATTTGGAAGAGAGAAGATGCTAAATGCTTTATAAGTAGTATAGATACATAAAATAATAATAATAATAAAAATAATAATAATAATAATAATAAATAAAATAAAATAAAGTAAAAAAAATAATAAAAAAAATAAATAATAAATAAAAAAACATGTCTAGAATATAAAACTATAATATACCAGCTATTCTTTGATTTAAGCTGCAAATTAAAATACACCGGTTTTGGAATAATTTGGACAAAAAAACTCCCACATGTTAAATTATTCTTTTCAAACTTTTGAAGTGTGACAGCAGCTTCAGTTAGAAAGAAAAGTTTTTTTTTTTTTTTTTTTTTTTTTTTTTTTTTTTTTTTTCTAAATAAACAATACCAAGAAAAAAAATTATAAACATGCAATTTGATAAAGGAACCATACGAAATGAAATATTAATATAAAATTAAATCTGAACAATAAAGATCATGTGTTGTACCCGATTCTCACGATTATAGATTGTAATTACGCTATGGTTGGCAAAAGTAGCTGTGAGCATTAGCAGTGAGCAGTAGCTGTGAGTTGTGAGCAGTAGCCAAAAAAGCTCACGGCTTCATAAAGAAGCATTGGGAAAATGAGCTTTCTTAAAAAATAGCAAAGCCCACAGCTCTCATGCCAAACGAACACTATAAATCAAAAAGCTCATTGTTCACCGCTCATTGCCCAAAAAAGCTCCAAAAAGCTTTGTGCCAAACATAGCCTTAATTGCACTGTAATTTTATAGTTACATAGTCCATGCAGTTCTGCACGTGCATGTTCTTTCACTTAATAGCTCGCTCAAATTCGTATACGAAACATAGTTATACATTGACTTTATAACATATTTAGCAAAGAAATCGTTGGTAAATAAAGAATAATTCTACATCCACTCACAATTTACACAAAAAAACCTACTCGCTGACGTGTCAGCAAGCTGATTGGTTGATTTTTTGTGGGCCACAAAAAACAAATCAATCAGCTCGCTGACATGTCAGCAAGTGGGTTTTTTTGTGTAAATTATGAGTGGGTGTAGCACACCTCGTAAATAAAAGCATATATCAAAACTTTCAAAACAAAAAATGACTGGGAGAGAGAGAGAAAACAAAAATAAAAAAACCTTACAAATGAATTGATGAAACTCCCAAGCAAGAAATGTAGAATGAGAACACGATATAGAAGGTACACATCGCCGATGTGCATATCTATACTACTTTATAATTTATTTTGGACATCTATATTTAGAAGTTTTAAAATATTTAAGATCACAAACATTTCTTTAATAGGAAAAATGCATATACATATAATTATAAGCTTAAAAATTTAAGTGTCTTTAAAAAGTTTGGGTGTTACAAGTATGACTTTCAATGCTTGTAATCTTTTAAGACTTACAAGAAAAAAAACATAGTTTCCACTACTTTAACGCACATAATTTTTAGACTTAGAAGACAAGAAGTATAGTGTACACCACTTTAATGCACATATTAAATAGAAATAAAATAAACACCACATTAATGTTATTTAATATAGTCAGTTAATTAACTGATCAATAAATACAATTAATACAGTTATTAAAACAAAGCCAAAAGAAACAAAGTCATCATAACTTAATAACCAAAAGCCCATTTATAAAATACAACACCACAAAACCAAAACAACATCAAACATTTTTAAATTTTTATACAAGAAAGTCAAAACGTTTCATACAACATACTAAACAATAATTAAGCATACACTCGCCAATACACAAAAAGAATACGCGATTAACAATTAGATTCGAAGCTTGTGCGTAGCACGGGTTCTTCATGCCTAGTTTTATATAAAGTTAAAGTATTAATGATTATATGCTATAATTGTAATATATATTGTAAGTATTAATGAGTATAAAACTATAACTATATTATATACGAGGCATTTAAACCCGTGCGTTGCACACAAGCTCTATCTAATTGGTCATAGTGTAATGTATGGAGTCATTCAGACCCGTGCGTTGCACACGAGCTTAATCTAAATATTCATAGTGTATTATTCAACACTAATTTTCGTCATTACACGGGCTATATATAAGTGTTCATAGAGTAATCTTTGGCACTTATTTTCGTCATTATATATCTAAGTTGTGATGTTATCACACTTTTTCTAAGCATAACACACATTTAAAATAGTTTATTGACACTAAAAGAGTATATGTGAAGAGACCTTTTTCAAGATGCTACATTTAAAAGAGTCTCTTCACATGTAATTTTTTAATATGTATAAGTTACATATTAAATGTCAAAGGGAGGTTAAACGCATACGGTTCTTTCAAAATAAATGTAACCCTTATGTAAAATCGTAACAAAGTGGATATTCTCTATATTTTAAGATCAACTTGTGACAATGAATTATCCTTTTAGTTTATCATATCAAATACGGTAGCTTCACATTACTATGCTTAATTACTCAAACTTTATTTTATCCACAAAAACCATTTAAGTTTCAATATTTTTTTATTGTTGTAAAATCGGTCCAATATTGTTAGTACCTTTAATTTGTAGCATATTGCATATATAAATATTTTTGAAGACATCAATCTCACCATATACTTTCTCTACTCTTAATAACTAATATAACAATTTCATTTTGCCAAATTTGTTTGCCACTCTACAAATGAAACTAAAATCATATTAAGATAATCAATTAATCTCCATAGTGATATTAAATTTAACTTACAATAGATTATATAAATGGTATATTTTAAACTACATAAATCATCATAATGATATTACTTATTATGTAAGATTTAAACTACAGTAAAATTATATAAATGGTAAATCCTCAAAATAACATAATCGCTTAATTGCCGATATTAATTGTGGAAATGATTACCCGAATCATTACTACGTATTTGTTTTATCTTTAGTCTATTGCTTTGCACCATTTATAGATAAAGATGAAATAAATTACATTATTAAAAGCGAACTATAAAACAAATTTCCTTTTTAACAAAACTATAAAAACATAAAACATTAAAGTAATTAGTATATTCAAGAATATAAATTATAATTCGTATAATAAAAATAGATCGAGTGACCCAAGTCCGAATCACAAACCCGCTCGAATCAATCAATAGACCCGACATTTAACTAAACACAATTAGACTTAACCCTACTTTTTGTGTACTCCACCCCTATCTTTAAACTCACACACAAACACATCTATCACCATCATCAAATATATCTTCTCCCTACAAACAATTACATCTCATCTTCATTTAATACCATCAAATCATAAACGAATCACACATCTAAAGATTTAAATAACACAATCGGAACAAAACCGAACATATGTCTTCGTTTGCAATTCAAATCTATTCAAGTTCATCATAAATCCGAATCAAACACAAACACACAGCCTTATCATGACCTCTTTCTTCTTTGATGTTCATGATGAATCAAGGATGCATTTAAACGGATTCAATATCCTAGGATGGGTCTCAGGTAGGGTGATTTGATATTGTTTGCGTTTTTGTTTTTCAAACCGAACAAAAAGAAAGATTGTAACAGTTTTGTTATGGTCCTTTCTTAAATAAGTTTGTATATTAATGAAGCTAGGTTTCAACAAATTCGATTCTTGTAGTTGTGTGATTGTGAGGGTTCATGGTTGTGTCTAGTTTGTAGGATTTTTTTTCTAGTTTTTAAGTCATAGTTTTGGATTTGTTGTTGTCGGTTGTGAGACGCGAAGTTGTTTGTTGTTGGTTGATGTTGGTTGTTCGATTAAGGTTATTGGATTTGAATGGGTTATTGATTGTTTCATGTTGGTGAAGATCGAAAAAAAATGATGTGGTGAAAATGGGTTAGTGGCTATTTATAATCTTCAAAAAGCAACCGAAAAGATTATTTGTTGCATTTATTATCAATTGATTATGTTTTACTTCATCTTCTTGACATTCAATTCGTGAGATGGTTGATTTGATTGGATTGCGAGCCATTTATTATGACCTCTTTACATTTATAAGGCTACTTAAGCTTTTAGTATATAAGATTTTACAAATTGGTAGAAAAACAAATTAAGTCATGAATGTAAGTATCAATGATTATATTACTATGATTGTATTACATCGATTAACACCAAACATACCACGTTTAGTATCAAATTTCATAGGTATTAGACTTGGAGTCTTGGATTATGTATGACTCGTGTTTGTTTAGTGGATTTAGTGTAGTTTTAGTAGGAGCCAATGGTTAACCACAAATAATAGGGTTTTTGTTATCAGAACCCTTTATAAAATGATACGGAGTAAAATAAAATTTATTATATGAAACAAAAATAAGAATATGTAAAGTTGGAGATTCATGCGATAAACGTAAATAACTATATAAATAAGATGAGAGTTATTTTACATACCAATTTTTTTTTTTTTTTTTTTTTTTTTTTTTTTAAATAGGGACTCATCTCCACGATTCGTATAAAAAGAAATCAATAGTTGAGATTAAAAACATTTTAATTTTACCTATTTTTTATAATTTAAATGTCTCTTAAACCGTTAATCCTTAAGCGAAAATAATTACACTATCGTGACAAGCATTTAATTATCTTTATATAGATGGGCACTTTGATATACTTTCGACAAAAAAAAAATCGTTTTTTTCACCTTTTTTTTCGTTACTGAAATTTGCATGAAAAAATCACATGTGATATATCATATGTGATATTAGTGTTAAATCACATATGATATGTAACTACTTCATAACTACGCTTCATAAAATTGTTTGTCGAATTTTTTTACGCATAAAATAAATAATGAATAAGTCAAATATGTTGAAGAAAATAAATTAAAAATTATAAATATATTGCTCATGTATTATACATAAAAATAACAGTAATAAGTATCATAACAAATTAATTACATAAGGGTTATTCATATGCGAAACCTGTGGAATCACAGGGATTTCTACAGAAAATTTTCTTTAAATAGATACATGTGTGAATGAATCTACAAACAACAATGAATGTAAATAAGTTCCATTAGTATTGAAAGGAATAATAACTAATATGTCAATGATACGATGAACAATTTGGTTTGTAACTATTAAAATACACTAAACTTCGGTGTTTTCCATCTTTGATAGCCTTGAAGAGGAAAATGTATGCCCTGAGCGTTTATCAATTGAATAGCCAGTTCCCATTCTATGGACACCTAATAAGTTTAAAAAACAAAAGTGTAAGTAAAAGGAAGTTGTCGATGATAGTATATGTAAACTTAAAAAAATGGCAACCTATGTTGATCGTATAACAACACAAATATTTGTTAAAAGATTAAAAAACAAAAGTTGTGATTACTTAAAAATGACAACCATCACCAACTTGCCTGGGTATAATGTCAATTATGTGTATCTTGTATGTCCATGTGCCATCTATAAACACTAGACACCAAGCCATCAAAATTTGTATGATATTCAAGCTTGAAAACCCCAATTTCTTGCAAACGCCCCTTCAGTTTGTATAGTATTAAGTCAAAGTTTGACTGTTACACAACTATCCAAGTTCCAAAATACAAAGCAAGGTCCAAACTCCGTCCACAATCATATATGAGGTCTTCTTGAAATTTTTAGTCTCTACTGTCAAATTATCTTTTCAACCTGTTTTTTCAGAGTAATTAGCATTTGACAACTATATTTGCCAGAAAAGATTAAGTGCGAAATGTTTTACAGAAAGAACACTCTATAGATGGGCTATAGCTTCTAAAATTGTATTCATTCATCCATGGAAACAACAATGTTTAAAACATGTAACGACTTCTCATTGCTGGTAATTGTAACACAAAAAGTGTATTTAAATTATTTACTACAACTATGATAGCTTTATTGAAAAAAATAAGATGTGCTATTGTTATGTAGCTTTTGTAATCTACATTAATAGATTAACTATGTATATGAAGTTCATGCAATAGGGTCAATGAGTGTTTGCCTTTCTCAACAGAAGCATATCAGACACATCTTGACCCGTAGAAAAGCATCTATATTATGACTTAACCCATTTATACCCACCATTTAAAAGTTGATAGTAGCTACTCATTTGTGGCTATAAAGAACTTTAAAATTTTGGGAATGGTATTCTGCTAACAAAAATGAAAAGTTGAAAACTAAGATGCGTAAGAAGAAAAACTCAAACCTGAGATGATTTAAGCTCTAATTCATTCCAATCCTGTGATGAACTACTTCCTTCTACTATTCCAATCCGAGCATAGATCGATGTCCCAAGCCCCTGATATAAATTAATCATGAAACTGCATAAGCGATGGCTGCAAATGACATATAAATTAATAGATTGTGAATTAACGTATAAGAAATGGCTACTATATCAAATAGTCAAAACTACTCACTACTATATCAAATAATCAAGAGTATGACTAGCCTTGTAACAATGTCGATGATGCTCATCCACAAAGTCGGGATTGTGATACCTGCCAAATTACAATGATAAGGAACTGATATTTGATAATTTGAATAGTGACTTAGATAATTGGAAAAGAGGTGCAAATAATTGATCGGAACAAATTGGACAATCGAATACTTCATTATCAGTAAGAACAGTATGAACAATTGCAGCCTCATTGTCAAATTCCTCCTCGTCTTTAGACGAAAAAATAGTCATCTGATTTTGCACCTCTATTTCTCCACCATTATCCACTACCTCAGCCTCGGCCTCAAACACGTCTTCAAATAGTCATTTGATACAATCCATGATCGAACAGATGAAGTAGCTTCTATGGAGGATAATTGTTTCTGTTTGAAGATTACTTCTTCTTCATCTTCTTAGCTTATATCAAATATCGCCATTGGAATCCCACCTGCAAAATCCAGTTGTTATATTTTTATATATCTCTCCTCCCACCCTTTTCTATGTCAGATGAGGGTGTTTGGGACAAAAAAAAACTGATAAAGAATCAACAGACACCGGTGAAGAGCCATTATGCAACTCTGCCCACCATCAACTCCAGGACAATCAAAACATCTATTGTCGCTCAGAACAAAAAGTCCAGGCATTAAACCTCGCCACAAAAAACACCTTATATGTATATATCACCAAAAAGGATGCATCATCACCACAATATTATTAAAGAGAAAAGAGCATAATCCAATTTGTTTTTTTAGCACATATAATCAATCTAGGTCTCTAGAAACCCATTACTTTTGTCATAAACTAACCAATAACTTGTAAAATGCTATAAGAGATATCAACTTTTGAAGAGCATGAACAGTAACTTTGAACTTTCAGCCGAACACATTGTGTCCTTATGCCATGCAAGAATCACCCACAAGAATCTCGATTTTCAAATTGAGATGTAGAAACCACTTGAAAATACAAAGGATCCTTACACAGAGAACATATATGTCTAACATGTATATCTTTTGCAAATAGGGGATGGGCATAAAAATTTCCTTTAAAGGGTCTTCGGGTAATCTTTTTCAAAATGCTTTTTTAATCGCCAATAAGCTATTAAGCACTTGGTAATATGAATTTGGGTATCTCTTTTGTATTTTTAAAGTGCAATAAACTATTAAGAACCTGAATTAAGCTTTAACCAGACACCCCCGTAATGTTTCATAGTGTTTATTAGAGGATACATGACTTACTTGTTTTGCAATCGGTAATTTGTATCAAATGCTAAAGCCTTCCCCTTTAGCATTGATGTTCCTCATTTACATAGGCATCCCTTCAGCTTCAAACTTCTGGGCAATGGTCTACAACATCACCGACATTAGTGACGAATTTCACGATCCTCTTGGGTTGGACGTATGTAGTAAATGCTTTTCCTCCCAATATACATACTCGAGAGTAGAGTTGTTTTGCTTTCTTTTCTCAGCGGACTTTTAAATTTTATGGCAACACAAACAACAACATATTAGTGAAAGCTATATAACTTATACTCCATAATATTTATTGTCAATTTATATCAAATATGGGCAAAAGGAAATGGCGAAAAGTGATTTAAAAAAACTAAACAATAAGTAAGGACCAAGATATATACAATCATGTAGGTTCATGTATTTTAATTTCCAGAACCTAAGTACCAAATGTAAATAAAAATTAAAAATAATATCAGAACTTGTTCTTTTTTTTCATTTTTTTGGTGTGGTTGTGTAGCATAAAGAAATAATGAAAGTTGTTTAGGTTGTTTCTGATGTCGCTGCACTCATAACTTAGGACCTTCTGTTTGTAATTAATAAAAAAATACCTTTTGCAACCATTGTTGCAAGAGTCAATAGATCGCTTGGATTGTGGATGTTGACGGCTGATTGCACAACAGAAACCAAAAGATCATGATCAGCTCTAGTTGATACCACTAATTAAGAGCAATGGCTGGCTAATAGCTTTGTAGCTGATGCAAGGGCAGTGCTTATTTTTTATTCATCCAAGCATTTGCAATTTCTACGCTTCTTATACGCACGAACTAACCTTCTTTGAAAGAGCATCCTTTAGCCTCAAACTACAAAATTGTTGCCTGCTCGATTCAAGATAATTAAGAAAGGCTGCAGATTGGTAGACATATACATGCAAAAGATAGTTGTATTACCTGATAAGACGTGGTGGTTATAATTTATAATATCGGCACCAACTTCAAGATAATTAAGGTGTACCTACAATGCATACCAAATGAGTACATTAATTTAACCATGTAATGCTACAAAACAATTTCAACATAATCAATCCTTAATTCTTATCATTTCAACACATTTGATAGAATCTTCTAAAGCTACACGCAAGTTATTTACTTGAATTTGACTGAACTCGTAATTGCTATAACCAAAGGTATACAATAGGCAAACTGGTTTTCTAGTCTTACTTATCAAGAGGTCAAACATCCATTTGAGATTTTCTTATTATGGGTCTGTTTGGATAATCCCCTACAGGATTCAAATACCAAAACTAAATGATATTGATTTACCTTGGTTGTTTGCCATTGTCCTAAATATCATTAGCGTTGTTTCAGGATGGGCAAGTTGCAAGTTGCAATATTATGTATGACATAATCAAGGTGACCTGCAACTACTATCATCAATAAATGTCCAAGCCACCTTCATAAAACATACATACAAAACACATTCAGACATTAGCACAAACACATGGTGTGCAACCTTAAAACATAGATGAAAAAACTTATTGAGAGATTATCACAAACACATATTGAGTTTTTACCTTAGGTCAATGTAAATCGATCATTTTCTTTAATTCATAACCAAATTGATGGTCAAAAAAAACAAATCCATGAAATTCACCTTTGACTTAAACTATGATCAATTCCAACTTAAACCTAGAATAGAATCAAATGAAAATGCTGATTTGCTTACGAAAAAATATAAACAATAATATTATTTGTTCGAATTCGAAAATGCATACTTGGTTGATCGATATTTTATGAGAATTATGAAGATCGTATATTAAGCATCTGTAACAAATCAATAGTTGTTTGTCAATCATCAATTCGACCTATGAATCATCAAACATGGTATGGGACAAAAATTAACTATAGGTGACTAAAAAAGGTAAAAATTACAAACCTTTTAGTAGTTTGAGTGAATCGTTCATTAGAATGGATGATTCATAAATCAAACACCGATCATATTTTGTTAGGATTATTTGGCGTGATTTTAGTTTTTTAGAATCAATTTGAATAGGTGATAACTTTAAATAAGTTTTGATTGCATTTTGTTAGCTGTAAATGGAAAGTAATTAATTGTGCCTATAAAACTGCTATAATTAGTTCTATATTTTTAGCTAATTCAAATTTTTGTCAAACATACTTTTCTCTACTATCAAATTAAATGCTCCGATTTTAAGCATCTATATTTTGTTTTTTCAACACAAACACTCAAGTGCTCTAGTGGTTGAGTGTTTGTTGGTTGTTCAAGAAGTCCAGGTTTCGAGTCCCATTAATTGTAAATTTTTTAAAGATGCGCAATTCATGCATGAAAAGTGTGTGCCATGTAGGCAATGACATGGCAGTGAGTTGAATATTTGGCAATGAGGTTGCAAATGTTAGAGGTTTATGACGTGTCATCCTTAGCCTATTATATAGTGTAGGATATCACATGTGATATTAGTGTTAAATCACATATAATTTTTTCATAAAAATTTCAGTAACAAAAAAGTGTGAAAAACACGAAATTTTTTTTTCGAAAGTATATCAAAGTGCTTATCTATAGAAAGATAATTAAATGCTTGTTGTAATGGTATATTTTTTCGTTAAACGATTAACAGTTTAAAAGATATTAATATTTGAAAAAAAAAAGAAAAGAAAAAAAATGATGAAAATGGGTTTTCTAAATTGGCTAGATTAATCTTATCCATTAGATCAAATAAAGATGAAGGCTGGAGATTAATCACTTGGTATGTAAAAAAAATTTGGTTCTCAAATGATCTTAAATCTATAAATAATCTATTATATTTGAGTTTCATGCGACGAATAAGTATCGATTTTTATTTAATTACAAATACATTATATAGATGTATGTCCGCACAAAGTAACAGTGTATAATGACAAATAATTATATTTGCGATATCGTGGTTCCGGTTCGACCTTTAATGCAAAGTGTGTGCTTTTTGAAATACAAAATCATATGTTTTTTAAATTAATATAGTGTGTGTTTTTTAAAAGTTGCCAAATTTAAAATTTATCAAGTTTAAAGTGTATCAAGTGATACTTAGAGGTAATCTAGGCAAACTAAGTTAATTTAATTTTTCAAGATTCAAGAATTTCAAGAATGAGGCATTCATGCTTTATAAATAGTATATGTGCAAAACTAGAAGGGGATTGAATAATTTGCCGTTTTTAATTTTAATTACCTTTGAAAGCTTAACGTATAATCGACAAATGCAACTAACAGACAATAAGTAAAGTACAAGATAAAGTAAGAAACGATCAAACCACAACACAGATGTTTATAGTCGTTGGATACAAGGGCTCTCTTTCCTTTAGGGATGAGCATTTCGACCCGAATCCCGGAACCGAACCGGAACTGAACCGGAACCGTATCGGTACCGTACCGAAACGGTACCGTTCCCGATATACGGTACGGTACCGGGACTACGAAATAAGGTGAAAAAAAAAATCAAGACCACTAATTCGGTACAGGACCGGTACCAAATCGTGAAATTCCCGAATAAAAATGGGAAAAACCCGATTTCCCGGTACCGGTACTGGTACCGGTATCCGAATCCCGTTCGGTACGGTACCGGTACCACTATTTATGCTCGGGAAAAAATCGGTACCACTAATTTGGTACGGGATCGGTACGGTACCGGTACCGTGCTCATCCCTAGTCAACAAGCTCCTTTCACCGGTGGAGAAACCTTACACGTCGCTCACACAAGATTACCGACACGAAGCTAAATGTCGAGTTCTTTTACAAGGGTACAACCACTCCCGTCACTCTTTGTATTTTAAGGACTAAAATACTAACCGATTACTACTGAATAAATACAATCAAATGATGTATGAACAACAAGAGTTCACACAATACTAAGCTAACAAGTCTAACAACGGTACGTTGAGACTAGTAAAACTTTCGGATGAAGTTATCTTCTTGCTATAAAAGCATCTCACAAAGATGAAGTATGAATGAGTTAGATGTAAGAAATGAGAGTATATATGCAAATGCATGATTGAGAGTGATGAAGAATTTCTTGGATGTGGCTTGCTATTTATAGGCAAGAAGCCTCAGCAGTGCCACGGATACGACAGAACCCTTTTGAGGGTTCCGTCCGTTGTCTCCAAAGGTACCACCAGGTCTGACAGAAAATCTCCAAGAAATCTTTTCATATCTAGCCAAGAGATTTACCAAATCTCACTATGATATATTGAGTAAGAAGCTAACCAAGATATGCATGAGATCTTCTAAAGTCAACTATAAGATTTTGAAAATCTTTCTAAAATTACAGATCATGCATGCCATGATGTCATACTACATTTTCTATTTTTAAAAATATGAAAATGGTATGTTTTTGTGGAATGTAAATATAGCAAATGTAATGTTTACTTTGAAATAAAGTATATATATAAAAGACTAAAACTATATTTATGTTTTGCTAAAAATAAAGTTTACACTTTGTCGTTAAAAAATTTAGCAAAGATTGTAAAATATAAATAACGTTTTTAGGCTATATTTGTATTAACAATCTCCCCCTTTTTGTTGAGGACAAAACATAAATTTTATTTTTAAGCAAATAGATAATTATAGTATCAAATCTTTTAAAAATCTATATTAAACTTTGTTTTATTCAACTTTTAATTATATATGAGAATGATGTGGTAAAATGATATTTAAAAAGTTGAGTTTAATATATATTCTCCCCCTTTTTGTCGAAACAAAAAGAAGAGTTGCGTAGCGGAATGAGGTGCAAACCAAATGCTCCCCCTTGGTCAATACTCCCCCTAAATGAGGTGCCTAGTAAAGGATACATGGATTTTGATCTTACAAAAAATATGTTAGTTGTCAAAAAGACAAGTATGATATGTATTAATAGAAAATATCAAACAACAAAGTGAATCATTAGATAGACAATCAACCATATCACAAGCACAAATAAATAAACAATAAACAACCAACAATACACAACATTTAGTAGAACCAACTTCATTTCAAGTAAAAATTTTATTTTGACAAAAGTCAAAATAAAAGACAAGAAATACAAAAAGTCTTACTTCTAAAAGAAAAACAAATGCAAAAAGGAAAAATAACTAAGAAGCAAAAAAAATCCTACATCTATAAAAGGAAAGAAAGACAAGGTCCTAAATGAGATTGTATCCTCCTAATGAAAGCTCTAAGGTTGTGAAGGATGAGAAAGAGCGTTAAGGCGCTCGAGAATGTGTTGGAGGATGAAATGAGTTTCGTCTTGGAGTTGGTGGACCATGATTTTGATCCTCTCACTAATCCTAGCCGTTCTCTCACAATGTGAACAATCATGGTGAGGATGTTGGAGGATGGGTTCATTGATGGAAGGTTGTGGTGGTGGTACATTAGATGTTTGTTGTTTGGAGGTTGGTGCTATAATGGAAGATAGCAACGTGGTTTGAAATTCCATGGCTTGATGGAGGTGTGTGTCCACCATGTTCTTAAAGGCATATAGGTTTTCGAGGCGATCATTGATCTCCTCATGGGTGTTTGATGGGTTATTCCATAAGGATGCCTCGATTTCCTCATAAGAGGGAAAGAATGAATCATAGTGTTGGGATTGGGATTCATATTGTTAAGGTTGTGGTTGATCATGGTGTTGAAAGTTAGGCTCTCCATATAAAGGGCCATGGATGTCTTTGTAAATGGGATGAAACAACAATGGTTTTGGTTGTGATGGTTCTTGTTGTGGAGGTGATTTTTGTTCAAATGGTTCATTGGGCTCAAAGAATCCCCGTGTTTGTTGATTCGCCATTCGTTTAATGGAGCCAAACGAAGGCAATGGTGGTGGATTTGTTGATCTAGTTGGAAGGTCATCTAAATCCTCAAGAAATGGATGAGGTGATGATGGTGGAGTTCCATGGGTTCTAACTTAGGTGATTTGGAGGTGATGGAGTCTTTGATGGTTGACATGGTGTTGGATCTATGGGTGTCTTTGTTGGTGATGGTGTGATGAGAACATTTTGTGGTCTTACCAAATCTCACTATGATATATTGAGTAAGAATCTAACCAAGATATTCATGAAATCTTCCAAAGTCAACTATAAGATTTTGGAAATCTTTCTAAAATTACAGATGATGCATGCCATGATGTCATACTATATTTTTTATTTTTAGAAATATGAAAATGTTATGTTTTTGTAAAATGTAAATGTAGCAAATGTAATGTTTACTTTGAAATAAAGTTTATATATGAAAGACTTAGAATATATTTATGTTTTGCTAAAAATAAAGTTTACATTTTGTCGTTAACAAAATTTAACAAAGATCGTAAATATAAATAATATTTTTAGACGATATTTGTATTAACAGTATAGATATTTAATAATTCGATAACAAAAAAAAAAAAAAAAAAAAAAAAAAAAAAAAAAAAAAAAAAAAAGAAGAAGAAGCCATAATTGTAAGTAGTAATGATTAAATTACTATAAGTGTATTATATATTTTATAAAATGATTAAAAAAAAGGAGAAAAACGTAACAAAAATAAGAATATTTAAAACTGAACTTTAATGCAATAAATGTAAATATTGGTAATGATCTAATGAAAACATTTGAAACCGAACAAATAAACATTAATTTATAGTTTATGATTTAAGATCATTTTAGTAACAAACTTTTTTTAAGGGACTAATTTCCACCCTTTATCTTTATTTGATCTAATGGATGAGATTAATCTCAATAATCTAAAAAACCCACTTTCATTTTTTTTTTTCAAATATTAATATCTTTCAAACCGTTAATCGTTAAGCGAAAAAAAAAAATACCCTCACGACGAACATTTAATTATTTTTCTATAGATAGGCACTTTGATATATTTTCGACAAAAAAAAAAAAAAAAAAAAAAAAAAAAAAAAAAAAAAAAAAACATTTTTTTCACGTTTTTTTTCGTGATCGAAAAAATCACATATGAGATATCACATGTGATATAACACTAATATCACATGTGATATTACATATCACATGTGATTTTTTCGGCTACGAAAAAAATGTGAAAAAAACAAAATTTGTTTTTTTGTCGAAAGTATATCAAAATGTCCGTTTATAGAAAGATAATTAAATGCCCGACATGATGGTGTAATTATTTTCGCTTAACAATTAACGGTTTAAGAGATATTTAAATTATAAAAAATGGGTGAAATATTAAAATGCTTTTAATCTCAACTATTGATTTTTTTTAGATAGATAGTGAGGATGAGTCCATTGATATGTAAAAAAAGTTTGATATTTAAAATAGCTCTCCTCTATAGTTTTTTATTTTATTTGAATTTTTATTGTAATACTTTTTATTTTATCTGGATTATTAATGTAATTTTTTAGAGTCATTAATGAAATTTTTAATTTTAGTGTTAAAAAAAGAAAAGATAAATGACGACTTCTTATTACAATAAGTTAGTCATGAAGAATGTTGTAGAGAAAGAAAGTTGAGTTGTCGATGATGGGATAGTTGTGAACGCGGTCCTGTCTCTACACCGTTACACCCAACCTTTACTACATATGTTTCGGGGTGAAGTTGATGATAAAATGAAAAGTTGATGTTATGTTGGTCATTATTATTATATATATATATATATATATATATATATATATATATATATATATATATATATATATATATATATATATATATATATATATAGGGTATAAGTTCTAGAGAAAAGTCCACTTTGGTAGAAAAGTGAGAAAAAAAGTTATAGGGTTTAATTTGAAACATCTCAAACTTCAGGGGTATGTCTTGAAACATGCCCCCCCACCTCACCCCCCCCCCCCCCCCCCCCCCCAAAAAAAATTTTTTTTTTTTTTTGGCCAAAAATTTTCCCGCCAAAAATTTATAACCCAGATGCACCTTTTTTTTTTAGTGCATCTCAGTTATAAAAATTGGTGCATCTCAGTTATAACTATGATGCACAAATTTTTATAACTGAGATGCACTAAAAAAAAAGGTGCATCTGGGTTATAAATTTTTGGCCAAAAAAAAAAATTTTTTTTTTAGCCTCAAAAAAATTTTTTTTTTGGCGGGAAATTTTTTTTTTCGGGGGGGGGGGGGGGGGGGGGGTTGCGAATTTACAAAACCTCCTTAAAGAATGAAGGAAAATACAATTAGGTCCCTGTAGTTTGGTGTGAAAAAAAGGAGGGGCTGATTATTATTATTATTATTATTATTATTATATATATATATATATATATATATATATATATATATATATATATATATATATATATATATATATATATATATATATATATATATATATATATATATACTAAATGTGGGGAGGTTGATGGGTGCCGACCACTGTAGCTGCTACAGTGGTTGCTACAGTATTTTTTTTAGTACTAACGGTCGTTAGCTATTTAACGGCTGTTAACTAACGACCGTTATCTTTACATTTTAAAAAAATTTTGTACGCACTTTGTTCTTCATCTCAGCGGTTCATTGCAAATTTATTCCTCATATAATTTACATAAATGGTCCTTCATGTTATACATCAATTGCAAATTCAGTCCTATTTGTACAGTACTAACAGCCGTTAGTTATTTAACGGCTGTTAACTAACGACCGTTACTTTAACATTTAAAAAAAATTACGCACTTTGTCCTTCATCTCAACGGTTTTATTGCAAATTTAATCCTCACATAATTTACATAAATGATCATTCATGTTATACATCAATTGCAAAGTCAGTCCTAGGTAACTAACTTCACGTTAAGTAGCTAACGGCAACAAAAGAATTCTGCTGCAACGCGCGGGTATCAACACTCGTTATAACTAATCTTATTTTATTTATTTATTTTTTAAATTTATTTTCCCTTTTTGAAAATTTAACTCCCACTCGAGTGAGAAAAATGATTTGTTTCTCACACTAAAATGCTTGAGATGTTTTACTAGTTTTAAACTTTTTATCAACAATTAACATGTCCATGTTGTTAAAAACTAATAAATCAATCAACCAAACATATATTTGCAGTCGGACAACCTTCTCACGTGCTTATTTTTATGCTTATAAAATCATATGTATTATACTACATATAAAAGAAATCATTCGTCCTTAAACGAATGCGACTTTAAAAATACCAGAACACACTTATAAGGGTAGTGGCAGCCATGCCGCTAAGGCAGCGGTTTGCCCCCAAACCGCCGGGGAACACCGCCGCCACCCCAGCGGTTTGGGTGGGCGGTTTGGTTCAACGGCAAACTTCACTGCTGCGGTTTGGTGGACTATTTTTTGAACGTTTGAAACAAAAATGAACGTTGTGCATTGAAAGCACAAATCCGAACGTTGGCTTGGAACAAAAAAAAAAAAAAAAAAAAAAAAAAATTCCTATAAATACTATACTATATCACATACATATTTCATACTTTTATCATCTCTATATATATATTAAAAATCATCTCTATATCTTAAAAAAAAAGTGTAGCATGGATCAAAGAAAATCTAGCTCAATAAGGCGTGGTCGTGGCGTTCGTGGACAACATTTTCGTCCGAAAGTTGCAACTCAACAACACCCTAGCTCGGCCTACTATCCCCAACCTCCACCACCGGTTCAACCACAATTCTTTCAAGAACAATATTATGCACGACCTCCACCACCGTTGAATCCAAGTCAATATAACGTAATTATGACAAATGAGTTCAACCCGTTTTGTGACTACCGTGAAGGTCCTTCACGTGGCGAGCCTAGTGTTGAGCGCGAACTACCTCTATATGATGATGATGATGATGAAGAGGTTGAGTTTGTCCCCGAAACGCAACAACAAACTCAAACCGGTATTAATTTCTATACTTTATTATTTTTTTTATACGTTATTATTTTTCTTTATACGTTAATTTTTTTTATACGTTAATTTTTTTTATACGTTAATTTTTTTTATACGTTAATTTTTTTTTGTACGTTATTATTTTTTTTATACGTTAATTTTTTTTATACGTTAATTTTTTTTATACGTTAATTTTTTTTTTGTACGTTATTAGTTTTTATATAGATGAAGATGTTCAAGTTGTGAAAGTAAAAACTAAGGCGGATAAAGTGGCTTGGACGACGGCCCAAGAGGTTGCTTTGGCAAAAGCGTGGATATATGTGTCGACATGTCCAAAAGTGGGGAATCAACAACGTAGAGAGAAATTTTGGGAGAGAATTACCAAACACTTCACTCAATACGTGAAAGGTGTTACCCGATCTCATCATTCATTGAACACGAAGTGGACAACTATGAATGCCGCCATGGGTGTCTTTAACGGGCTATACATCCAACAAGTAATTTTTTAATACTTTTCTTAATTTATATTTTGTTAGTTTATATACTTGTGTTAATTTATATACTTTTGTTAGTTTATATAATTGTGTTAATTTATATACTTGTAGAAGCGTATTCGGGAGAGTGGATGTGGCGATGTGGATGAGTTGAAAAATGCCTTGGCCGATTTTAATAAGAGAAATAAAGGCAAATCTTTTACTCATATTGATGCATGGGAGGTTGTTAGGGGAGAACCGTAATGGTTGGAACAACCATGCTTTGTTCAAACATCTTCGGCATCTAATTCCGACAAACGAAGAAAGTCGTTGGAATCTACCTACTACGAGTCGGGAAG
Organism: Artemisia argyi; assembly: GCA_030686995.1. Classification (NCBI taxonomy): domain Eukaryota; kingdom Viridiplantae; phylum Streptophyta; class Magnoliopsida; order Asterales; family Asteraceae; genus Artemisia; species Artemisia argyi. The sequence goes on from CM060685.1 coordinate 108,903,306, forward strand.
CAATGAGCATGTCGAAACTGTTATTCCCGATCTAAATGATGACACAACTCCAACAAGGAATAGAAAAAGGAAAAAGATTGCTAGCGAGGCATCGACAAAGAATAGTGTTGTTGAACAATTCGAGGCCTACACGTCAAAAAAATCACAAATGTTGGAGGAGGAGATGGAAAAAAAACGTGCAACTCGATAGTGTTAAAGAAAAGCAATTGTTTCGGGCCTTGAAGTTCTTTAACGAACCGCATGATCACATAACCAATCAGGCTGTGCGCGATTTCACTATTGCTAAAAAACGTGAGATCGCGGAGAAAAATGGATGGCCTACGGATTTTTAGAATAATTATGTTTTTTTTTTCAAGTATTGTGTAATTTTCTTTTTAAAGTATTATGTATTTTTATTTTAATTATTAATGAAATATTATGTTTTTATTAAATTATTTATTTATGAAAAAGAAAAAAAAAAGTTGGTGGTTTGGGAGGTATGAAAAAAGTATGGTTGCCACTAAAAAAGGGTTGGGAGGTATGAAAAAAGTGTGGGTGAGGTGGAATGATATTATTGGTTGGTTGAGAGGTATGAATTTTTTTAGGAGGTATGGTTGCCACCACCCTAACAACTTCACTACAACTCTCATAATAAACTACCAGATTAAACTATAACATCAAGATGACCTTAATAGCGATGAACACATGACTAATTAAGAGAGAAAACCAACTGTGTGTGTAAACTTTTAGAGAGAGAATGATAAGACTGAGGGCCGTTCGGTATGGGGTTTTAAGTTGAAGGATTAGGCTCAAAGTAAATAATTAATGTTTGGTATCTATGCTTGGGTTTTAGTATCAGGTCTCAGACCCATGAGTGTGGGGTTTAAGAAATCTCATCTAGTAGGCCACCTTTTACTTTCTTTCCATTTTATTATTGTTTTTTTTTTTTTGTCTTTATGCAATAAAGTATTGTTTTATTTTGTCTTTTTCTAATGTATTTAATTTATACTTTTTATAAAATAATAATTTATCTAATTTATAAATATTTTCTCTCTCATCAATCAAATTCAAATTTAAATCTAAATTCTAAACTCATTTACAAACTAAACGGGCCATTGAATGAATGAATGAAACCATAAGGTTTGGGGCTTTGGGTAATTGCATATGTAACACTTATTTACACTTTAGCCTTTAATTTTTGGATAACGTGCTAAACTAAGAAACAAACACCAAAAAAGTTAGAAAATAGTGCAGGTTTAGCCCCTGCACTTACCAAAAACATAATATTGCAAAATAAACTTATATTTTTAACACATAATCATTTCATGATTTGACAGTGAGTTCTCTTATTATCCAAATGATTTATACAGGAACACATTTATCAAGAACAAGAAAATTACAAATTGCTAAGAGCATCCATATTGTCAAAACTACAAGTTTGATGACAAAATATGAATTAAGTGCAACCAGCTCACTAAGATGTGTCGTTTATGCTACACCGCCTTAGCGAATCCAACTCTCATATTTCCATAATCGAATACAGTGTGGTAACTCCCCATGAAAACATCACCTAAGATCCTGAAAATATGAAATCAAATGTTACCTCACAGAATAAACAAAAAAGTCAGTCACAATACTAGGCAAAAACTAAAAGGTGCGATTTCCTGTCTCAGTTCATTGTAAGTAATATAGTTGAATAGAAGATTAGATGAGGCACGATAAAATGGTTTTTGGTAAATTTCATGAATCTATATGATTTATGGTTCTCATAGATGTGCCAAATGTGTTTAGTAACAAGTTAAAATGAGTATTCTTTTTAAATATAATGAGGATCAAAAAGAGTTGTATCTTTGATGACCCGTTTGATCGTATTTCAAATAAGTGGGTTCAAATTGGTCTTTGACAGTGCTAAAACTAAGTCTACACAACATGTACAGATGTACAAACATACCATAATGGAGATGGAGTATCCAACGGCATGAAGCCGCTAGCACAACTAGCATGATCACCCTCACTGTCCTTAACAAGGTACTACAAATTAACACCATCAAAAAAGGTATTTAGCCTTTTGATGCAACACGGGCTTTAGTTGATTTGTAAGAAATTATGTTAAAAGTATACCTCATCTGGTGAAAGAACAAAATCTTTGCCACCAATGGTAAAAGAAATATTGGGCATAGACTCAACGTTTGGACAACCATCAAACGAGTCTTCCATGGCACCAAGATGGCGTTCATTTAGCTGCGATTTTATAACCTTGTTAGTTTCCATAAAAAAAACGACAACAAAACATGAAGCAAACATCTTATCAAACAGTTTGCTGTGCACCTTGTCAGAAAGAGGATGATCTTGTATCATTATCCCCTGTCGTCTAACAGCTGACTTGGATCTTTGACTGGCAAAGCTCTTAACTCCAATGGCATTATTAATCTCGTTGATTATAGACTACATGTAAAAAATTACATAACTAAATGTATTCATCGTGATTACTACAATACAAAAGGAACAAAATGAAAGTTCATATCACGCATACTGTTGGGCCTGTTATCAGGGAAGTTCCTGAGTCAGCGATGGCAGAACAACCATTTTGACAAAATCCTGTGCAAAGAAAACAATGTAATGTATCAAATAAAAAAAATTGAAATAATGAAAACATTTAGTTTTGTGGTTTCACTAACTAATACGAGTAGTATTTGCTTTATTATTATCTAAATTTAGAAAAACCGGAAACCTGGGTCATTAGCTTGTCACTAAGTTTCAACAGTCATTTTTGCCATCCAATCACGTAGATAAACCAAGTGACTAGTATATGTCCGCACACAGGGGCGGACCTTTGTATTAGGTACGGGGTGGCGGCGCCCCCATTGCTAGCCAAAAAAGTGCTATGTTAGTGTATTTTTTTTTACTTTTTATTTTTTTTTGACCTTTTTATGAAAGTGCACCCCACTCAAAACTTAAATTGCCCCCACCAACATACTAAAACACAACATTCAATACTTTAAAACTTTATAAATCCTCGATCTCTAAGCAATAATATTACTTGATTTATCATTTTAAATCTATTTTTTTTTCATCCACATTTTGCTGCAAAAAAAAAAAAAAAAAAAAAAAAAAAAAAAAAAAAAATTGCCCCCCACATCGGATTTTTCTGGGTCCGCCACTGTCCGCATTTACTTTGTTGCCAATCACTCATTTAGGTAACCAAACTATTCTTACGGTAATACTAGTTGAGTGCTTCGTATGAATACGAATTGCAGGTTTTTGCAGTTCAAGAAAAATTATTGGTTGATTGATATGGTTGTTAAAGAGTAGAAATTGTAGAATCATACCAGAAAAAGAATGAGACTGTACGAGTAGTTTATCAATGTTATTTGAAACAAGAAGAAAGCATACCCATTGATTTTCCATTGATAAGAACATCCTCGAAATTGAACTATCATGGAGTAAAACATCAAAGATTAAAGATAATTAAACTATCTCCTTTCAAACAAGAAGCATGATGCATGGGTAGATCAACAAACCTGCCAATAACCCTTTTGTGTAACCGGTACATAAGTGTGGTTACCCTCGTGATGCTTCGGATCAATACCACCAAAAACGATTTCACCTCCATTTTTTTCATTGGCACGACGGTTCAACCAAAATGAGAACAATGGATCCTTAACTAGACCTTGTTTCATCATATTGTCCCTGTTTATTAATTAAGAAAATAATACAGTAATATACTTCAATATGTAATTTTTTTTTTTTTTTTTTTTTTTTTTCGCCTAAGGAATAGACGTTGTTGGACATGAATTAATCAAGAATCATAAATCTCGAAAGTAGAAGGACCATATATGTATTATAGATAGTTAATAACTGTATTTCTGTAATGTAGATAGGAATGTAACGTTTAGAAGATATATCTTAGAAGAGTCACATCGGTTCAACATACCGATTGACATCCTATATATACTCATGTATTGTAATCGTTTTAAAGTGTGGAATAATAATATTAGTGTTTATCATATCAAAGTTCCCACCCTCTCTCTGTTTATCAAACGAGTCCCTGCACAGATGTGCATACTCAGATTACTTTTATCATTATCATTGTTCATCCAAAGTAGCATGATTTCGCATAACAAAGAAATCTCAACATGGCATCAGAGCCCATGGTTCAAAGATCCTGGAAGAAGAAAAAAAACTAAGAAACCTGTGGAAGAATGTTTTGCGAGATCAATAAGAAGCAGTCAAGAAAATTATCGCCTATGAATAACAAGGAAAACCCAGAAAAACATCGCATGAATTTGCAGATGGCAAGAAGAAGGCATGGTGAAGATATACTATGAGGAAGCACTAAGAACAAAGCAAGGAAAGGCAGAAAGTGATGAAGATGGCAAAGATGTTGCAGATACCTTACCACAGCCTGAGGCAGAAAGTGATGAAGATGGCAAAGATGTTGCAGATACCTTACCACAGCCTGAGGCAGAAAGTGATGAAGATGGCAAAGATGTTGCAGATACCTTATCACAGCCCAATGCAGAAGATATGGAAGATGACATAGTTGATAAATCACCAAAGAAAAGGATGAAGATTGAAAAAGAAGAAGCCATGAAAGAGGACAGCAATTCGAATGACAATTACAGAAGATGCAAAGGAGAAACGAGACTGCAATCAAGGATGAACAAAAAAGGAACAGAGTGAAGATCATGAAGAAGATTATGATGTCTTGATTAGGGGAGTGATGTTGGACATGAATTAATCAAGAATCATAAATCTCGAAAGTAGAAGGACCATATATGTATTATAGATAGTTAATAACTGTATTTCTGTAATGTAGATAGGAATGTAACGTTTAGAAGATATATCTTAGAAGAGTCACATCGGTTCAACATACCGATTGACATCCTATATATACTCATGTATTGTAATCGTTTTAAAGTGTGGAATAATAATATTAGTGTTTATCATATCAAAGTTCCCACCCTCTCTCTGTTTATCAAACGAGTCCCTGCACAGATGTGCATACTCAGATTACTTTTATCATTATCATTGTTCATCCAAAGTAGCATGATTTCGCATAACAAAGAAATCTCAACAGACGTACCAGACTGGGCTATCATTTCCAACATAAATCTCTTTGAATCCAAGTCCAAGTATGCCGTCAAACTTTCCTGTCACAAATACAAATCCGGGCTCCGTGGTTGCCTCGATAAACTCCTGATCATATATGTATATATCAAGTTTCTACTTGTTAATAAAATCCTAAAGTAAAACATGTGAAAAATGATAACACATAGTTCTACACTTCTACATAAATACTCACCTGGTCCTTGATAACCAAATCACCAACTTTAATGTCGTCTTTGCTAAAGTATCCCGATATTGATCCACTACCATACTCAATTGAAGCATATTTTCCTGTACTTCACTAGTCAAACCCGAGTAATATAACACAACAAATACTATACATCTACGTATGAATGTTAGGATATTTGTGATCATAACAATCCAATTTTAAGCAACATGTTTCCTAGCGAGAATGGTTGGTGATTAAGTAATTACCGTTTCTCTTGTATGTAGTTGACATTCGTGAGCTATATTTTGAATGAACATAGCACGACATCTGCACATATATCGAACCATTAAGTTATACATGCATGTACAATAGTCATTACAACTTTACATCTAAGTAACGGAAGCTCACCGAAAAGTAACACTTGGACGATGGTACCCAAAGATTAGAGCTACCAGTATCGAAAACAACAGTGAATGTCTGAGGTGGGGTGCCAACGCCAATCTCACCATAGTATTGAGTGTTCATTGAGTTCTTTAACCGTATGATATCTAAACCATTGAATCCTCTGGAATTATTTTCATGATGCAGCCTCAAGGATGGACTCGAGTATGAAACAACACGACTAGCGTCATTTTGTTTCAGTTTTTTTAATTTAATTCTTAAGTAACCATCAGTTGAAGCAGAAAGGATCATGCAAGGATACAAAAACAATGAACAAAAGAGGAAAATTGCAACAGCTTTTTGATAATGTCGTCCCATGTTTTCCTACAAGTATATCCATCAAAAAGTTTGGTTAATGATAAATAAGAAACAATGAAAACAACAATGAGTTGTATCCAGTTTTTTTAAATACTTGGACATGTTTGACAAAATTAGTTGAAGCTAATTGAGATTTTTATTTAAAGAAAAAAAATCATGAAATATCTTGAGATTTATCATATAGCAAATTGACATCAACGGACGAAGCAAACAAATAACTGAAGATAGACGTGATAGGGGGTGTTTATTTATTATATTTTATTTTCTGTTAGCTAAGACGTTGTGTGAAATCCATATCTATATGATCCACTTATTAGTGACAGTATTACAATTCATATCTTGTGGTTTATACCAATTAAAGGAAATAGTGATTTCACTTAAAAAAGAAATAATATTAAATAAGTTTGTAGACTTATTCTCTTAGCTAAAAAAAAAAAAAAAAAAAAAAAAAACTTAATATCGTTAAAAAAAAAACTCAGACTTCTTTAAAAGAGCTATAGTGCATTTTTAGTGTGAAGTTGATAGAAAATTATAAGGGCTTTAGTGTATAATATAAGAACAAGTTTATCCGTTTGTATATTATAAGATAATGTACTATTGGACATTTCGTATCCTTTTTGTCACATTTTTTTACTGACTAATTTTTCATTAGGCTAACTAACAAAGATAAGAACAATTTACTCTCGATGTAATAATAGGATATGATAAATAAATTTGTATAATTTTATGATGTAATAATATCAAAACATTAATTAATTGTAATTCAACATCAAATTCATTTTTTTCACAAAAGGTTGGGAAAAGAATATAAACATTAATTAAAGGCTTAAATTTTATAATAAGTAACTTTAATTTAATTAAATTTAAGAACAACCACTATTGTGGTATAAGAATGCGTGACATGAAAAGATCTACCATATTGGAGAGGTCTAAAATGATTTTACTATTGCGTCTCCGTTCAATAGCATTAATTTATACTAGAACAATTTTTTAACCTCAAAGTTTTATCTATAATAGAAATAGCTTTATAATATGAAAAACTGTATGAGACGACAATTTTATAAACTTCTTAATATTTTTATCATAGTGTATTTATATTTAACAACTTTGTGTTTCAGATGCCGGTATCAACTACATTATAGCTACCATTTTTTATTAACATCGACTCTTTATAAAATTTATGAACAAAACAATGGCTTATTGTAAAAAGAAAAAAGAAAAAAAAATAATAATGATAAAAAGAAGGATAAAAAAGGCCAATTCTTTCGGGTGAAAATATTCCGTGGATAAATAATGTGTTTGCAAAATATAATGTATTTTGAGAAATTTGAACACAAACTCCATGTGTTAGAAAAACAAATAAAATATCAACTACTATGTGGTCTAGTGGTGAGTGCTTAACTTGTTAAGTGAGCCACAGAGAGAGTAGTACCGGATGGGTGACCATCCGGGACCCGGTTAAGTTAACATAGTCTGGGTATGTAGTGGATGAGGGCCTACCATAGGGTAGGTGCGACTTTTATCCAAAAAATGAAAGTCACCGTTCAAAAAAAAAAGAAGAAAAGAAAAAGAAATAAAATAATAATAATAATATCTGCACAATTAATAATCAATCTGTAATTGTCATGTACTTTGAAACATATTCGAGGTCGAAACCATAGAAAATATAAACACAATTTACAATAAAAATATAAACACAATTTACAATTAAAAGAAGAAAATATTCCTAGATTTGTTCTTGGTTTTTTCAGCTTCTAGCGTCTTGCTAGAAGCTTCTTAATATATTATCAGCCGTTCAAAATAATAATAATAATAATAATAATAATAATAATAATAATAATAATAATAATAATAATAATAAAAATTAGCTCACACGTTACATTATTTTTACATAGCTCATATAGAAACTAATGAATGATACAAAGAATTGTCGTTCAATGCATGTTTCTATTTTTTTTTTTTTTCTGCGGAGATCATTCATCTCGATTCATGTATAAAACCATAACTAGAGTAACTATCGAAAACCTTTGTACATAAACCGTAGATAGATTGAAACATATGAAAATGAAACAATTACAACAAAAGAATGAAAAGAAAAACTTACAAGTGACTTGATGAAACTCGCAAGCTAAAAAAAATAGTGATAACGAAATAAAAGGTGAAAATCATATACGGATATGCATATATGGTGATGTAATTATATTTTATGCAGTCCACATTTGGATTATGCATTTGGTGACTATAAAGAAAAACTAAAAAATAAAAGGCATGTAAAAGTAGTTAACCGTTTTCCAAATGTAGATTTAAGGATTTTGGTTTTAGTAATTGTGTAAATAGGTACCCTTCAGATTGGATATTATTAACATTGCCCCTTCTGGCCCTAACGTTTTTAGCACATAAAAACTCCATATTTGTTTGGTATACGAAAATGTTAAATCAAAAACTGATTTGTTGCACCGTCATTTTTTTACACTTAATTTGATACATCATATACATGAGAGTTTTGGATGGACTCTTTTAACATATACCTGACTCAACTAAACTCATGTCATTTTCGTGCAAACTTTTATTTTAATCAAATTTATTTGGTTATTTTGACATATACCTAGCCCAAACGTCTTTAGATCATGCTTAACTTTAGTGTCATATCATGTTTTTTGAACGTACACTTTGGTAATGATGATATTGCTGTGAAACGTATGAACCTGATCAAGAACCTTCAAGATATTAATAATCGTAATTCGATGGAGATGGCGCAGAAGTCTAAAGTTAAATGGGCTGTCGAAGGTGATGAAAACTCTTCTTTCTTTCATGGCATGATAAACAAAAAAAAAAAAGAAAAAAAAAAAAGAAATGTTCTTGTTAATACAAAAGTTGGGCGTTCCTAGTTTGAGCTCTTGCTCTCGTACAAATTCGCTCTTAATGCTTGAAACCTGCGCACTAAGAAAGTAAACAAACACCGTTAGGCTTATCGTGGGATTGTCGCCCATGATTATCCACCGGCGTGAGAGTAAGTAATCGGTTTTAGGGTTCTTGTAAGGAGTTTTAGGGTTTGTGAATCGTACCTTTAATGAGAATTATGTCATTCCTTATATAGGCGCATAATCCTTATAGGTTTCGTACTCCTTACGTTTCGCACACGTGGTGCTTATCCGGGTTAAGGATATCTATTCCGTAAATAGAAGATCCTTATCTATGCCCGGGTAGTTTTGGTTGGGCTTGGGTCTACGTGAGCCCAATCCCATTAACAATGTGACCCAAGTTATAATAGCCGACTCATGGTGGATTTGGGCCTTAGTGATGTTTATCATTTGGGCTCGTGGCCCAAATATAGACTATACGTCATCATGTCCCCCCAGTCTAGTGTGCGGGGCTTTATAGTCGCGGATGCTAGACTAGTGAGAGCAGCGGTAAGCGTGGCGGGAGGAAATTAGAAATTTGCCGCCCAATATGAAGAACTATGTATCTAGTCCAAGATATTTCAAAAAATGTGATGAGGCGAAAAATGATCCGTTTTTATGGGGTCATTTAAGCCCGAATCCGAACTTATTTGATCAAATATTGCCCTAAATCGTTCCTTTTGTGATTTTAGGTACTTGGAGAGTGAATTCTGGAAAAGAAGCTATTTCGGACGTTTTTGGAGCATAAAAGTGAAGAAAACGGCAAAGTCTCAAATTTCTATGCTGGGAACAGTGCATGAAGGCGTCAAGAATTGCTCTTGACGGCGTCAAAGTCCCAAGAATAAAATACCGTGGTTGATGACGGCGTCACATAGGCCGTCATAAGTAGATCAAGGCCGTCCGAGGAAGTATTTGGCGGCGAGATGACGGCGTCACACCATTGCTCTTGACGCCGTCACCCCTGTTTTCCTATATATAGTTTTCTAGTTTTTCACATTAAAGAAGAGAAGTTTTGGTGAAACCCTAAAGACGAATTTGGTGCAACTTTTACAGGTTTTTCAAGGGTTCCAAACCCTTGATACCTTGCATTGTAATTGAGATAAGTGTTCTTCTAATTCAATCAATATGTCTATGTGTTGGTTGTCTATATCTTGTTCTTGTCTCAATTCCATTATGCTAGGCTAGATTCTTTTGTGTTTGCTTAGATCTAATGAAACCTAGATATTGATTATGTGTTGATTACTTGTCTATTCTTGTCTTGGATGAATGATTTTATATGTTAGGCTTAAGAAAACTGGTAGATCTCCAAATGGTAACATGCTTGAACGTCTTAAGAAACATGAACCGAGGCGTACTAGGTCTTTATTGGTTGTATTTAATGCATGAGCCACTGTTTATAATCCCTATAGTTGTGCTGGGTCATGGTGTAGGAGGAGATAAGAGCTCATAGAATTGGGGAGTTATGTATGCCACCCCATGAATGGTATTAAGGAATACAATCCGTCATCCATACAATTATAACAAGTAATTAACGTGTAAAAGATATCTAGGGAGTAGTGAAGTCTAAGTAAACACAATTTCTCCAATTACTGCTCACAACCTTAGTATAAATTAGTTTAATTTCATTTTTAGTATTTTATTTTGATTGCATCTTAGTTTTGGGTTAGTTGAATAACAACTAATTCCGCCCACTCTTCCAAAACCCGAGATTTTTACTTGCTTTCTAAAAAATATAAAAACACAAAAAGAATCATCCCTCATCTTTAGAACTAGTAATTAGGCTTTCTAATCCTAGCGACACTATTCCTAAGCTGAACGATCAATCCCCCGGTACTTGTCACTATACTATACTACAACGATCAGGTACACTGCCTGGTGGGGGTTGTAAGCTTCTCGAGATCCCTCGAGAGGTAAAGCCTGTTGTGATTCCCACGCATCAAAATGCCTTGGGAAACTGGGAGTGTGTCCACGTACTCCTTGGAAAACGGGAAAAAGTGCATGTACCTTTCGTATTCCAGCCACACGTTTTTATGAGTGGGATCCACGTGGCTCACATCCTAGGGTTTTGGTAACCCTATATAAAACCGCCTCCCTTTTACCAAAAACACACAGTAAAAGGCACACCTCCACCATTTTACATTTCTTCAAAGCGTTTTTCAAAGAAATCAACTGTTTCTATTAGGTAACTGCGCGTGCGTATCTTAGTAGATCTTGGTATACTGCTGAAATGGTTGCTCAGTTAGAGGATTTTCGCTCTCCGATGGATGAGGATGAACTGCGTCAGTTCTCTTCTGATTACTTTATTCCTCTGGATGTGCATCTAGAAGTCCCGGACATCGATGCGTGTATTGCCGATTTCCCCGAAGGGAAGATAGGGTTATACACGCGCTTCTTTGAGTACGCTAACTATCGCGTACCAATATCTATATTTTTTAGCAACGTGCTCAATTTCTATCACCTTCATATCTCTCAGCTGCACTGTATAGGTGCGGCGAAGATATCAAATTTTGAAGTAAACTGTCGTTTACTTGCAATAAACCCAACCGTCGACCTATTCCGTGCGTTTTACCACACAACGTAGTCGCATGGATGGGTATCCTTTGCGAAGCGCGCAGGGCGCCTTCAGTGTTATACCGATAAGGTAGATTCCTTGAGGCATTGGAGGGAATATTTTTTCTGGGTGGATGATGTGGTGTTTCCTTCACCATTTGAGTTTTATACTCAAGAAACGTTGCCGAGGGATGGGTGCCCCGCACCCGGTTCGTATAGCTTGGCGGATGCGGAGACTATTGATGCCAACCGCATCCCCATTAACCCTTACCCTGAGGAGTTTTTGGTGCACATGGGGTTGAGTCGCAACTATTTCCATGGTGCTAATGAGGTGCCAACCTTCATTGATGAGAGCGGCCGGGGTGTGTGTTCATCCCTTTTAATTGTTCGCTTCAAATAATGTAAGTTTTTCTGTATGCGCACTTTTAATAACTAACCTGTGTTTTGCTATTTGTTTATGTGTTGCGCAGTGATGGATTTGTTTGCCGTAGTGAAGCTTGAGAAGCCGAAATAGGTGACCGTTGGTGTGCGCCCTCTGAGGGAGAATGAGCAACCACTCTTGGATGCGACTGCTGGGCATCTGACTGTGTTGGGGCCAGCTGGTCATGAAGATTCGCCGCCTCTTCTTGTGACGCCAGTACAGAGCGTGGCTCCTACTGTGGAGTCTGCAGATGTGGAGAAGTTGCAAGCTGAATCTTCTGACAGCGTGGAGGTAGTAGAGCCTCAGGTGGTAGCGCATAATCTAAAGTGCAAGGGAGAGGATGATGCCCCTGGTACTTCCAAGAGGAGGCGTCATTTGATTGCGGATGAAGAGTCATCCGTAGAGGATGACACATCCGCTACCGGCGCGGATAAGGAGACTGCAAAGGCTTCTCCGCTTCTGTAAGTGATATTCCTCATTCCTCCTTATTCTTTATATATTTATTATTACTTGTCGTAATAGGCGCTGACTTTCTTCCTTATTTGTTGTAGTGACCATGCTGCAAAGGATGATGCGGCATTTGTGGAGAGTGTGGTCCCTCCTCAGAATGAAAACGTGGAGGAGGGAGTGAAGGTGGCTGAGAATGTATCTGCGCAGCAGCTGTTGGTGGAGTTAGCTGCTGCTGCTGAGCATCAAACTGAGCTAGTCGCTCAGTTGAAGACGCGATACGTCGGGGAGAGCAGCACTCTTGCCCAGAAAGATGAGGAGATTGCTCTTCTCCGTGCGCAGCTGGATGAGGCGCAAGCGGAGGTGGCGTCCACTAAGGCGCACGCAGACAAGGTCACTGACAAAAAGTTGACCATGATGGCTGAGCTACAGCACGCGCGCGGGGAACTTCATCAGTTCAGGGCAAACCTTACCTGGGCGGTAAGGTATCTTGAAGAGAAAAAGGACGAGCATTTTGCGAACATTGATGAGTTTCGCCTGCGCATGGAGAAGATTATCAAGGAGCAGGAGGAGAAGCTGCGCGATCTGAGCATAGACTATGATGAGGAATTATACCGGCATCTTATGTCTACAAAAGCTGAGTGCATGTACGTCCTTATGTATTCTCGGCAATGTTGCTTTATTATATTGATTGATTTGTTTCTCCTCTTCTAACGCATCCTTTTCCTGTTTATATAGGTGGTTGATCAGTCATGGCTTGCGCCTGGCTGCGATGGGAACCTTAGAGTCTCCAGAGGTGTTGGAGACCTTTGGAAAGGTGGTGCAGTGCGCTGTGGAGCGTGGTAGGGCGCAAGCTATGGAGGAGCTCCATGAGGAGAAGCTGCTAAGCGTGGCGCTTACTGAGGTGCCGGCTACAATGCCAATGCTTATGACGAACTGTTGAAGGCTATGGAGGGGATGAAGCTGCTTGAACTTCCCCATATTGCGCGGCTGGAGCGCGACCAGGATTATCCTATAAAGGTAATTATGGAGGGGTTAACCCTGGGGCGCCATATTTTGGAAGATGCGGAGGCGCAGCCAGACTATTATCTAAAGCCTGACGAGTCGCAGCTGCAGGTTCCTGTTTTTGCGCAGCCACGCCATATGCTGAATCCTTTTGTTCTTGAAAAGGAGGTTCCTCTTAAGGAAGTATTGGAGCTGCACGCGGAGAGAGCTGCCAAGAAGAAAGGTGTTAAAGGCAGGGCCATCTTATGCGGTGTGGGCGCTGCGCACATACCCAGATCCGATGGGGTTCCTGTTAGTGTAGCGACCATATCGCCTAAGGATGCGTTGCTTTTGAGAAAACTCCAAGAGGCAGGAAGCTCCGCTGCCCCAGAAGATAGTCCTGAGCATCGTCATAGTGTATAGATGTAGACTTTTGTAACTTGTATACTTTTGTATAAATAACAAATGATATCTTTTGCTTGTTATTGCATCCGTTCGTAAATTGTCATCCTTTATGTAAAAAGATCAATTAAGATATTCCTTTTGTTTGAACTTATGTTTAAATTAAGTGTGTGGCTTAAGATAAATTATAAGTATGAAAATAAACTTGCATTATTTTTGCAAAGTTTTATTATGTGACCAAGAGTCTTGGCTCGTTATTTGCTAAGCTGGTACAGTGTACGTGATATTTGCGCATCCTTCGTGGGATGCGCAAGGAAAACTTACTTCAACGTCTCGAAAGTAAGGCGCTTAGCAAGGATGCGTAATCCAATGTTGATGGGTTTGCAACCCTCTTACTCAACGAGTTAGTTAGTAGGTTTACTCATCCTTTATGCCATCGTGGGTCTTCATTAGTGTACGTACGCCATGTAGGCAATATAGTATAACAATATTGAGACATATAAGAATGTACGAAATAAAGTAAAATGTGTTATGGAGTTAGCTAGAAACCATAACGTTTTATTGATACTTGCAAGTTTTTGAAAAAGTAAAAAACAATTCCTAACAAAGAAAAGAAAAAACAAACAATTATTAGGCACATACTACAGTGCAAAGTTGTCTGTTTGTGGGCCGTAGCCATTCCTAAAGATAGCATCTTTTGAGATTGCAGATATTCCAAGTGCGCGCCAGATCGTGACCTTCCATATCGCGCAACCTGTATGCACCATTACCTAGCGCATCAGTGACCTCATAAGGTCCTTCCCATTTTGGTCCAAGCTTGCCTGTGTCTTTTGCGTGGCTCCCGTCGTTAGCGTGGTATACGAAGTCTCCTGGCCTAAAGGAAGTATGTTTGACTTTTGCTTCATAATACTTCTTCATTTTTGCTTTTGCCTTTGCTTCGCGTATAGCTAAGCGTTCACGCCTTTCTTCTAGCAAGTCTAAGTCTATGCGCCACTCCTCGTCATTTGTTGTGACGTTAACCTCTGCTGTTCGTATAGTTGTCATCCCTATTTCAGCTGGTATGACGGCTTCTGTCCCATAGACAAGAGAAAATGGTGTGTCTCCGGTACTGGTTTTGATTATGGTGCGGTGCGCCCATAAAACATGTAACAACTCGTCCACCCATTTTCCTTTGTGTCTGTCGAGGCGTGCTTTTATCCCTTCGCCTAAGCTGCGATTCGCGCGCTCAACTAAGCCATTGGTTTGTGAGTGTTTTACTGAAGCAAAGTGTTGTGTGATGTTCAATTGCGCGCACCAATTTTTGAATGGGTTGTCACATAATTGTTTCCCATTATCTGGTATGATTTCACCCGGTAGCCCAAAGCGACACACAATATTGTCCCACACGAATCGTTTTACCTGGTTGCCAGTGATGTTTACCACTGCTTTTGCTTCAATCCACTTGGTGAGGTAGTCTATGGCTACGATGAAGAATTTTAGTCTTCCTGCTGTGTTGATATAAATAATGTTTGTGAATGTTATTAATATTTCTCAATAAACCTATGTTTTGATAATCACAAAACTTAAATCAAATTAAGTCAAGAATAAGACATAAACAAGTATTTGGTGACAAATATTTACCTCTACATCTTATATCACTCAAGGTATGCATAAACTTAGTAACTTATGCATTACATGATCAAAGGAAATTTTATATTAATACATAACATTATATAAAATGATTTTAACATTTTATATATATTTGTAAATCATTTTTGGTAAAGCTTTATTAAACCACAAAAATATGATTTCAAATTTCCAACCAAAAAGGGCAAATTTTATCCAGAAAAACTTTTCAAACGTTCAGGAGGGCGGCCCCCTTAATTTTACTAGGCGGCCCCCTTAATCATTAAGGGGACCGGCCTATAATTAAGGGGACCGGCACGCTCCCGAACAGTATTTTCTGGCCCTATAAATGTTGGATCATTCCACATATTTTTCTCACCTTTTTGCACTATAAACTTTCTGATCCAATCTTCTTCTCTAGATCTAAAATCCTTTGATCATATATTTCATAAGTCTTTGTTTCCAAGTGATCCAAAGCTTCATCCATTCAAGTGCAAGAAGAAGAACACTTCTCTACATCCATCTTATTGTAGTGGTGTTGTGTATAGCTAGTTTCATATAGTACTAGTGATAGTTATTTGTTAAGGTGTTGTGTATATTTGTTGATTGTAGAATCTTGGTGTGTTGTAAACTAGTTTAGTAGTTGTGACTTAGTTGTGCATAGAAGAAGGTGTGAAGATTGACAAGGTGTGAAGACGGTGTGAAGTCTTGAAGAAGGTGTGAAGGTGTGATTAAGGTGTGAAGATCATGTGGTGTGATATTTGGTGTGAGATTGGTTCTAGCTACGATTAGAACTCGACATTTAGCTTAGTGTCGTTAACTTGTGTAAGCCAAGGTGTGTAAGGTTTCTCCACCATAAGGAGTTTGTTGACATAGTGAAGAAAACTCTCGAGTGTGGTACTCGGGGAGTGGAGTAGGGCAAGGAAGGTGTCCTCGTAGCCGAACCACTATAAATTCACGTGTTGTGGTTTGATCTTTCTAACTCTATCTTTTCTTCATTATATTTCAATACTTTCAATATTAGTTTAGACTTGCTTATATTGGTTGTTGCTTGAACTCACTTAAGATCGAATCGAAAGTTTTTATAACCAACAAAATATTTTGGAAATAAATTTAAAAGGACATAAAACTATTCAACCCCCCCTTCTAGTTTTCCACAATTGGTATCAGGAGCCACGTCTAGCAAGATCTTTAAAATATATTGTATTTTAAAACTTGTAACGATCTATGGAATCTGAAAAATATTTAGAAGGGCAATCTATGCAAAGACCACCACTATTTGAAAGTGATGGAATTTTATATTGGAAAAATCGATTCGAAACTTATGTGAAGTCAAAAGATCTAGATCTTTGGCATGTTATTACTAATGGTGATTTTTTACCTATTCAAAATAACCCGGAAACTAAGAAAGATGAAATCGTACCTTTTGAAAAACAAAATGATGATTTAAAAAGAAAACTTGCTAAAAATAATGAAGCAAAAATGGTTATTTATAATGCGCTACCACGTAAAGAGTACGAAAGGATCTTTATGTGTGAAACCGCAAAAGAAATTTGGAACTCTTTACTAATAACTCACCAAGGTAATAGTCAAGTCAAAGATAATAAGATAGATCTACTTGTTCAACAATACGAGCAATTCACGATTCCTGAAGAGGAATCAATTGACAATGCTTTTGCTAGATTTAACACTATCATCACAAGTTTAAAAGCACTTGATGAGAATTTTTCTAGTAAGAATTTTGTTAGGAAGTTTCTTAGGGCTCTTCATCCAAAATGGCGAGCTAAAGTGACGGCTATTGAAGAATCGAAGAATTTGTCAACTTTGCAACTTGACGAATTAATTGGATATCTAAAAGTCTACGAAGTCATCATTAAGAAGGACTCCGAAATGGTCAAGGAAAAACGAGAGCAAAGCAAGTCAATCGCCTTGAAAGCTAGAAAGGAATCTAGTATCGAAGATAGCTCATCTTCCGAAAGTGATGACGAAGAATACGCCATGGCCGTAAGAGATTTCAAGAAATTCTTCAAAAGGCGAGGAACATTCGTAAGACAACCGTATGATGAAAAGAAAACATTTCAAAAGAGTAAAGATGACAAGAACAACAAGATTGAAAGAAAGTGTTTCAAGTGTGGAGATCCAAATCACCTTATTGGAAAATGTCCAATGATGACAAGAGATCAAAATCAAAGAGCATTTATTGGAGGTGCTTGGAGTGATAGTGATGATGATGAGAATGAAACGACAAAGGAAGAAAAATGTCTCATGGCGAATACACCAAATGAGGTACGTTCCGAAACCGAATATTTTAGTGATGAAAGTATATCATTAGATGAAAAAGATCTAGATAATGAATATATTAAACTATGCAAATTAGGACAACTAGTAATGGCAAAAAACAAATCACTAAAATACATTAACAATCAATTAGAAAGTGAAGTACTTGAACTAAAAATTAAAATACATCAACTAGAAAAAGGTAAATTTTTGAAGAATGTAAATCATGTCAAGAGCTTAAAGGTGAAAACGAAATACTTAGGGAAGAAATTCGCAAACTTGACAAATTTGAAAATAGTAGTCAATCACTTAGTAAAATAATAAGTATTCAAAGAACATCCGGAGACAAAACCGGCTTAGGATTTAATTTAAATGAGGCTTCAACAAGCGAGATTAAAAATGTAAAATTTGAAAGTGAACTCAACAAACAAAAACCTTTAAAATCTAATCCTAAGTATATACTTATTAATGGTAAGAAAATACCTCTTGCCAACGATGAAGAAGTTAAAGATTTTTATAAACCGTCTTTAAAGACCGAAGTAGGATCTTCTAAACCCAAAATAAGATCTAAAACTCCACCACCTAGAAAATCAAATAATTCTCATCCTAGGTCTAAAACACCTCAACCAAGAAGAAATCAAAATAGACAAAACTATAATAACAATAGTAATCAAATGTGGAACTACCAACAAAGCTACAATCCTTGGGGAATTCTACCACCTTTCATGCACCCGAGTCAAATGTTAAACATGTTTGGACCAAACAACTTTGGACCAAAAGGACAATGGAGATCAAATGGCTAGACGAACATTCCTTGAGGCAATCTTGGTTTTTCTCTCAACATAGACTTTTTCAAAGTCTATATTTCATCTTGATAATGTTGAGGATTTCTTTTGAAGACCACCGGGTACGCCACTCTTTCACAACTCATTGCCATGCTTAGATAAATATGCATTGTTTGATTTCGTCAATTATTTAGATATAATTTGTTATTGTCTTCTATTTGTTAGAATCACATATATACTTATATATACATATATATATATACTATTATACGTAATATATTAAATATATATATGTATATTCACTTGTACGTAACCTAGATACGTCATTTGTTGACTTTCTAGAACTCCAAGAAATCGTTCTTTATCGAACCCTTTCTTTCCCCCCCTCACGTTATTCTAGTAAGTCCTCTTTTAGGAGACTCATGATGATGAAGGGATATGAGTCAAGTGGACTTTTATAATACAAGAATGCCTTCGCACGTGAACACTATGGATGAAACAAACTCCTCTCGCCAACTATAACCTATCTCCGCTACTATCCTTCAAATCTCACTCATCAACCCATCTTTCAATCACATTTATACTTATATATATAAACAATATATATATATATATATATATATATATATATATATATATATATATATATATATATATATATATATATATATATATACACTTATTTACATATTCCCGAACACACCTCAAACCCTTCATCAACTTAACACTTTGATCATTTTATCCAAAAATTGTCAAAGGTATATTTTAATTATCGAAACGGTAATTAAAAATTGTTAAGAATTTTATCATCGTGCCAATAGACGTTTACGTATTTGTGATATATTATAAATTTAATTATATACGTATAAATATTTTTGTTCCAGAAACGAATTCCGCGAAATTTGGAAAGTTTCAAAGGCGGCCCCCTTAATGATTAAGGGGACCGGCTTGTTATCGAGGGCGGTCCCCTTAATGTTTAAGGGGGCCGGCCATCTGACACTTCCAAAATCGTTTTCCTCCTTAATTCCGTTTCCAAACACTCCATTTACTCACTCACTTCTCCCCCTATACTGCTGTGAACGAAACTAAACCTCCAAAACCACCAAAATCCTTCACCAAATCACTAATCCGGGGTTATTTCGCAAGGGGCAAACATCAACCAAACATATAACAACATCTTTTGTAAGTTTTCCAACATGCATTTCATCACATTTCATTCGATTTGGTGTCTAATCAATAATTATGCATTTTATTAAAATTCATTTTAATTCAATTTTAAGTGTTATTGAAGCTAGAAATTGAACTACCAAATGCTCCCCATAGGATTAGGATGATGTTTTGCAACTCAAAATTAGTATAACATATCATCTGGTCAAAATCATTAATCGCCCATAAACCCTAGTCGAATTTTATTTTTCAAAAGGCACATTGTTGATATAACTCTTAAAAACCACTTAAAACTTACTACATTACATTGTTTTAACGTCCTAAACAATCAAAACATACTTTTCAATTTATTAGAAAATGGGTTCATGAAGACAACATGGGCGTTTGGTTCATGAACAAACTATAACTATACGTAGTTATTTGAAACTTAAAACTTGTTCATAAAAGTTGTGAATACTACTAAAATCAATAGACGTCATCAAGATATATAACCAATATATATACTGATGTTTTAGGATGTTTTTATCTAGTATGGGAGCGTTTGGTTTATCTCAAAAATGATATTTTTGAAAACTAAAATTCGCATTTTAATCGTTTAGACAAACTTATGTTGTGTCAAACTCTTATGGAATGGAAGATATATAATCTAATATATATCTAGCCTTATTTCGAAATGAATTATGATATCATACTCTTCGATATTATATATTCTAAACGAGTTTAAAATCAAAATAAAAAGAACATCATGAAACTACTTCATTGAATATTTTTTTTTTGTGTCGAAGTAGAATTTCGTTCCACATATAGTGCATATAATTATATAAATATATAACATATGCATGATAGTTGTTTTTATATTAATTTTATTTTTGTTGTTATATTGTTTAGGTGAAAATGCCTAAGACCACGGTTGGTGATGTCTCCAAAACCAAACAATACATTCCAAATGTCTCTTCTACTCCCGGCATGTCTCCTTCAGTTGCATGTTTCTATCGTCCTATTGAAAATAGAAACATTCACGAAGGACGAATTGTCGATCCATCTTTCTATGAAAATGATCAAACCGAACGAATGTTCACCAATATTCGTTTTGAATGTCTTTTCCAAATCAACGAACCTATCATTCCTCGTTTTATCCTCGACTTCTATAGCCAAGTGACGGTGCAAACCGATCCCTATGGTCATCTCCTCATTTCCTTCATGATTCAAAATCAATTCATCACTCTTACTCTTGCTCAATTTGGGCAAATTCTTAGAATCCCATTCAACGGCCAAGCCATTTTCTCAAATGAATGGGATCTTTCCACTCTTGAAAGAAATCGTCCTCAGGATGGCCCCTACTATTCTGAGCTTCCTAGTCCTGAAGACATTCGTCGAATGCTTGAACTAGAACGTCGTACGACTAGTCGAGTAATCAAGTCGAAGAATGTCGATATTCATGCCAATCAAATCCTCCTCAAAGAGCTAAGCCAAGATATGAAGAAGTGGGAAGAACTCATTCGAGAGAATGCGTTTGGTACTGGTGGTCACCGTGATCATGTCACGGCGAGCATTGCCTACATGCTTTATTGTGTTATTGCTGAAGAGCAATACAATTTGGCTTATCTTTTTGTTCATCGAATCATGTCCGCCAAAAACACCCCAAATGCCAATCTTCCTTACGGTATGTTTCTCACACGACTTTATCGTTATGTGATGGAACATTACCCACATCTTCAAAGAGACTACTACGTTCATATCCTTCCTACTTTGAACCAACTTACTCGTGTTCGTACTCGCCGTCCTCGTAGTGACAAAGGAAAATCTCGTGTTCCTTTGTATTCTAGGCCTCGTGGTTCTACATCTCATCGTGATGATGATGATGATGAGGAGGAAGACACCTCACGTGTTAGTACTCCATCCCCCATGACCTTTGTTAAAGATCTTTCCGATCTTGATGATACCGAGTATCAAATTCCTCTTCCTCATGAACGTACCGATGAGCTTCTCTTCACTCGTCAAACGTCTATCCTCAATCGTCAACAACAAATGCATGAAGAACTTCGAGGGGGATTCAAATCCGTTGGGAAGATGTTTAGGAAGATGCTTGGAAAGAAAAGAAGTAGAAGATATTGACGTGTTGCTACTTGTTATTACTTGTTTCTTTTAGACATTTGTATGGTTTGCTATTTGTCCGATTTATTCGGAAATACTTGTGTTAATTTCTTGTGTTATTCGGAATGATGTTTAGACTTTAATTATTATCATGCTTCTATATTAATGTTATGCCATGCTTCTTTTCAATATGGATTATAATATGTTTATTTGCATGCAAAATTTGATTATATATATATATGTTTATATATCATCATTCCTAAAGTATGTACTCCTAATAGAGCTTGCTGGAAAAACACACTTGAAAAATCACCAAATTTTGCAAATTTTGAGTTTCTGGTCGTCTGGGAAAACACCAGATGGGCGGCCCCCTTAATTCCCTAGGCGGTCCCCTTAATTATTAAGGGGGCCGGCATACAATTAAGGGGACCGGCCATCTGGAACTGGGTTTACTGTATTCTTTTGCATCTTGTGAATCCTTTCTCTAGTTTCAGCTGCCATTTCCCATTTTGACCCAACTGATTTTAGAATCTCTTTCAACCCATTTCAAACATTTACCTAAATCACCCATTTCCATACTATAAATTCCCTCCATTATCACCATTCTTCATCTCATCATTCATCATATCATCATGACTCCTCCAAGCACCTCAAACTCCAAAACCTCCAAGAAACAAAAACTTGTGGTCATTCCTCCAAAACAACTCTTCATTGACTTAACAAATGAAGACAACATAACCCCATCACCTCCACCAAAATGCTCCTCTCCAAGTGCACCTAATGCACCATCCAAAACACCTTCCACTCATGGAACTTCCTCATCTTCCTTACCCTCAACCTCATCAATCAATGACTACATCAATTCACACTTGTCACCACAAGTATCATCACCACTTCCCACACAAGAACCTATATCCACCCATCTTACAATCTCACTTTCACCAATAACACCACTTGATACTCAACTCTCATCTCCACAAATTACACCACCATACTTTGCCAATCCCGTACCTTGGAGGATGCTTGAATCACATGGTGATACTTGCCTTTGTTGTATCCACAACCGAACCAGCATCTTTGGCCTTAAAGATGAAATTCAATATATGTTTTCATATATTGAACATTTGCTTACCAACCCACCACCACCTCCAACTCCACCATCCTCTCCTATAATTCCTACACCACAATTCTCATCCACTCCTCCACCATCACCATCATGCTCTCCAAATTAAGCATTTGATATGCTTAATAAATAAAGTCTTTGCCACCCCTTTTGCTTGCAAGCTCTATGAAGTCCATGTACTTTTGCATGATGATGTATCTTTCTTGATTAATTGGCTTATGTATTTGCTATTATGTTGTTAGCTTATGTACTCGTATTGTTGTGTCTTAACACAACCATTGCTCTAATATGAATGTTTCTTTCTTCTCTCATCACCCTATATTTGTGTACATGTATATACTTGTGCTTCTAATATTTTTGCTTTGCAAGCATTCCATAGCTCGTTCTCTTGGTGCCCCCAAACGAGGGGGAGTACACATCAAGGAGGAGTTTCTACCCGTCAAAATTTTCACGAATGAAAACTTGTCGGCATAACCTTTTTGATGTTACAAAAAGGGGGAGAAGTACATATAAACTCACTAAAATACTTGTTTAAAAACTAATTTTTGAGTTAATGAGTTTAAGTTTTGTAATCATCAAAAAGGGGGAGATTGTTGATATAAATAATGTTTGTGAATGTTATTAATATTTCTCAATAAACCTATGTTTTGATAATCACAAAACTTAAATCAAATTAAGTCAAGAATAAGACATAAACAAGTATTTGGTGACAAATATTTACCTCTACATCTTATATCACTCAAGGTATGCATAAACTTAGTAACTTATGCATTACATGATCAAAGGAAATTTTATATTAATACATAACATTATATAAAATGATTTTAACATTTTATATATATTTGTAAATCATTTTTGGTAAAGCTTTATTAAACCACAAAAATATGATTTCAAATTTCCAACCAAAAAGGGCAAATTTTATCCAGAAAAACTTTTCAAACGTTCAGGAGGGCGGCCCCCTTAATTTTACTAGGCGGCCCCCTTAATCATTAAGGGGACCGGCCTATAATTAAGGGGACCGGCACGCTCCCGAACAGTATTTTTTGGCCCTATAAATATTGGATCATTCCACATATTTTTCTCACCTTTTTGCACTATAAACTTTCTGATCCAATCTTCTTCTCTAGATCTAAAATCCTTTGATCATATATTTCATAAGTCTTTGTTTCCAAGTGATCCAAAGCTTCATCCATTCAAGTGCAAGAAGAAGAACACTTCTCTACATCCATCTTATTGTAGTGGTGTTGTGTATAGCTAGTTTCATATAGTACTAGTGATAGTTATTTGTTAAGGTGTTGTGTATATTTGTTGATTGTAGAATCTTGGTGTGTTGTAAACTAGTTTAGTAGTTGTGACTTAGTTGTGCATAGAAGAAGGTGTGAAGATTGACAAGGTGTGAAGACGGTGTGAAGTCTTGAAGAAGGTGTGAAGGTGTGAAGATCACGTGGTGTGATATTTGGTGTGAGATTGGTTCTAGCTACGATTAGAACTCGACATTTAGCTTAGTGTCGTTAACTTGTGTAAGCCAAGGTGTGTAAGGTTTCTCCACCATAAGGAGTTTGTTGACATAGTGAAGAAAACTCTCGAGTGTGGTACTCGGGGAGTGGAGTAGGGCAAGGAAGGTGTCCTTGTAGCCGAACCACTATAAATTCACGTGTTGTGGTTTGATCTTTCTAACTCTATCTTTTCTTCATTATATTTCAACACTTTCAATATTAGTTTAGACTTGCTTATATTGGTTGTTGCTTGAACTCACTTAAGATCGAATCGAAAGTGTTTATAACCAACAAAATATTTTGGAAATAAATTTGAAAGGACATAAAACTATTCAACCCCCCCTTCTAGTTTTCCACAATTGGTATTAGGAGCCACGTCTAGCAAGATCTTTAAAATATATTGTATTTTAAAACTTGTAACGATCTATGGAATCTGAAAAATATTTAGAAGGGCAATCTATGCAAAGACCACCACTATTTGAAAGTGATGGAATTTTATATTGGAAAAATCGATTCGAAACTTATGTGAAGTCAAAAGATCTAGATCTTTGGCATGTTATTACTAATGGTGATTTTTTACCTATTCAAAATAACCCGGAACCTAAGAAAGATGAAATCGTACCTTTTGAAAAACAAAATGATGATTTAAAAAGAAAACTTGCTAAAAATAATGAAGCAAAAATGGTTATTTATAATGCGCTACCACGTAAAGAGTACGAAAGGATCTTTATGTGTGAAACCGCAAAAGAAATTTGGAACTCTTTACTAATAACTCACCAAGGTAATAGTCAAGTCAAAGATAATAAGATAGATCTACTTGTTCAACAATACGAGCAATTCACGATTCCTGAAGAGGAATCAATTGACAATGCTTTTGCTAGATTTAACACTATCATCACAAGTTTAAAAGCACTTGATGAGAATTTTTCTAGTAAGAATTTTGTTAGAAAGTTTCTTAGGGCTCTTCATCCAAAATGGCGAGCTAAAGTGACGGCTATTGAAGAATCGAAGAATTTGTCAACTTTGCAACTTGACGAATTAATTGGATATCTAAAAGTCTACGAAATCATCATTAAGAAGGACTCCGAAATGGTCAAGGAAAAACGAGAGCAAAGCAAGTCAATCGCCTTGAAAGCTAGAAAGGAATCTAGTATCGAAGATAGCTCATCTTCCGAAAGTGATGACGAAGAATACGCCATGGCCGTAAGAGATTTCAAGAAATTCTTCAAAAGGCGAGGAAGATTCGTAAGACAACCGTATGATGAAAAGAAAACATTTCAAAAGAGTAAAGATGACAAGAACAACAAGATTGAAAGAAAGTGTTTCAAGTGTGGAGATCCAAATCACCTTATTGGAAAATGTCCAATGATGACAAGAGATCAAAATCAAAGAGCATTTGTTGGAGGTGCTTGGAGTGATAGTGATGATGATGAGAATGAAACGACAAAGGAAGAAAAATGTCTCATGGCGAATACACCAAATGAGGTACGTTCCGAAACCGAATATTTTAGTGATGAAAGTATATCATTAGATGAAAAAGATCTAGATAATGAATATATTAAACTATGCAAATTAGGACAACTAGTAATGGCCAAAAACAAATCACTAAAATACATTAACAATCAATTAGAAAGTGAAGTACTTGAACTAAAAATTAAAATACATCAACTAGAAAAAGGTAAAGAAATTTTTGAAGAATGTAAATCATGTCAAGAGCTTAAAGGTGAAAACGAAATACTTAGGGAAGAAATTCGCAAACTTGACAAATTTGAAAATAGTAGTCAATCACTTAGTAAAATAATAAGTATTCAAAGAACATCCGGAGACAAAACCGGCTTAGGATTTAATTTAAATGAGGCTTCAACAAGCGAGATTAAAAATGTAAAATTTGAAAGTGAACTCAACAAACAAAAACCTTTAAAATCTAATCCTAAGTATATACTTATTAATGATAAGAAAATACCTCTTGCCAACGATGAAGAAGTTAAAGATTTTTATAAACCGTCTTTAAAGACCGAAGTAGGATCTTCTAAACCCAAAATAAGATCTAAAACTCCACCACCTAGAAAATCAAATAATTCTCATCCTAGGTCTAAAACACCTCAACCAAGAAGAAATCAAAATAGACAAAACTATAATAACAATAGTAATCAAATGTGGAACTACCAACAAAGCTACAATCCTTGGGGCATTCTACCACCTTTCATGCACCCGAGTCAAATGTTAAACATGTTTGGACCAAACAACTTTGGACCAAAAGGACAATGGAGATCAAATGGCTAGACGAACATTCCTTGAGGCAATCTTGGTTTTTCTCTCAACATAGACTTTTTAAAAGTCTATATTTCATCTTGATAATGTTGAGGATTTCTTTTGAAGACCACCGGGTACGCCACTCTTTCACAACTCATTGCCATGCTTAGATAAATATGCATTGTTTGATTTCGTCAATTATTTAGATATAATTTGTTATTGTCTTCTATTTGTTAGAATCACATATATACTTATATATACATATATATACTATTATACGTAATATATTAAATATATGTATGTATATTCACTTGTACATAACCTAGATACGTCATTTGTTGACTTTCTAGAACTCCAAGAAATCGTTCTTTATCGAACCCTTTCTTTCCCCCCCCTCACGTTATTCTAGTAAGTCCTCTTTTAGGAGACTCATGATGATGAAGGGATATGAGTCAAGTAGACTTTTATAATACAAGAATGCCTTCGCACGTGAACACTATGGATGAAACAAACTCCTCTCGCCAACTATATCCTATCTCCGCTACTATCCTTCAAATCTCACTCATCAACCCATCTTTCAATCACATTTATACTTATATATATAAACAATATATATATATATATATATATATATATATATATATATATATATATATATATATATATATATATATATATATATATATATATATATATATATATATATATATATATTCACATATTCCCGAACACACCTCAAACCCTTCATCAACTTAACACTTTGATCATTTTATCCAAAAATTGTCAAAGGTATATTTTAATTATCGTAACGGTAATTAAAAATTGTTAAGAATTTTATCATCGTGCCAATAGACGTTTACGTATTTGTGATATATTATAAATTTAATTATATACGTATAAATATTTTTGTTCCAGAAACGAATTCCGCGAAATTTGGAAAGTTTCAAAGGCGGCCCCCTTAATGATTAAGGGGACCGGCTTGTTATCAAGGGCGGTCCCCTTAATGTTTAAGGGGGCCGGCCATCTGACACTTCCAAAATCGTTTTCCTCCTTAATTCCATTTCCAAACACTCCATTTACTCACTCACTTCTCCCCCTATACTGCTGTGAACGAAACTAAACCTCCAAAACCACCAAAATCCTTCACCAAATCACTAATCCGGGGTTATTTCGCAAGGGGTAAACATCAACCAAACATATAACAACATCTTTTGTAAGTTTTCCAACATGCATTTCATCACATTTTATTCGATTTGGTGTCTAATCAATAATTATGCATTTTATTAAAATTCATTTTAATTCAATTTTAAGTGTTATTGAAGCTAGAAATTGAACTACCAAATGCTCCCCATAGGATTAGGATGATGTTTTGCAACTCAAAATTAGTATAACATATTATCTGGTCAAAATCATTAATCGCCCATAAACCCTAGTCGAATTTTATTTTTCAAAAGGCACATTGTTGATATAACTCTTAAAAACCACTTAAAACTTACTACATTACATTGTTTTAACGTCCTAAACAATCAAAACATACTTTTCAATTTATTAGAAAATGGGTTCATGAAGACAACATGGGCGTTTGGTTCATGAACAAACTATAACTATATGTAGTTATTTGAAACTTAAAACTTGTTCATAAAACTTGTTAATACTACTAAAATCAATAGACGTCATCAAGATATATAACCAATATATATACTGATGTTTTAGGATGTTTTTATCTAGTATGGGAGCGTTTGGTTTATCTCAAAAATGATATTTTTGAAAACTAAAATTTGCATTTTAATCGTTTAGACAAACTTATGTTGTGTCAAACTCTTATGGAATGGAAGATATATAATCTAATATATATCTAGCCTTATTTCGAAATGAATTATGATATCATACTCTTCGATATTATATATTCTAAACGAGTTTAAAATCAAAATAAAAAGAACATCATGAAACTACTTCATTGAATATTTTTTTTTTTGTGTCGAAGTAGAATTTCGTTCCACATATAGTGCATATAATTATATAAATATATAACATATGCATGATAGTTGTTTTTATATTAATTTTATTTTTGTTGTTATATTGTTTAGGTGAAAATGCCTAAGACCACGGTTGGTGATGTCTCCAAAACCAAACAATACATTCCAAATGTCTCTTCTACTCCCGGCATGTCTCCTTCAGTTGCATGTTTCTATCGTCCTATTGAAAATAGAAACATTCATGAAGGACGAATTGTCGATCCATCTTTCTATGAAAATGATCAAACCGAACGAATGTTCACCAATATTCGTTTTGAATGTCTTTTCCAAATCAACGAACCTATCATTCCTCGTTTTATCCTCGACTTCTATAGCCAAGTGACGGTGCAAACCGATCCCTATGGTCATCTCCTCATTTCCTTCATGATTCAAAATCAATTCATCACTCTTACTCTTGCTCAATTTGGGCAAATTCTTAGAATCCCATTCAACGGCCAAGCCATTTTCTCAAATGAATGGGATCTTTCCACTCTTGAAAGAAATCGTCCTCAGGATGGCCCCTACTATTCTGAGCTTCCTAGTCCTGAAGACATTCGTCGAATGCTTGAACTAGAACGTCGTACGACTAGTCGAGTAATCAAGTCGAAGAATGTCGATATTCATGCCAATCAAATCCTCCTCAAAGAGCTAAGCCAAGATATGAAGAAGTGGGAAGAACTCATTCGAGAGAATGCGTTTGGTACTGGTGGTCACCGTGATCATGTCATGGCGAGCATTGCCTACATGCTTTATTGTGTTATTGCTGAAGAGCAATACAATTTGGCTTATCTTTTTGTTCATCGAATGATGTCCGCCAAAAACACCCCAAATGCCAATCTTCCTTACGGTATGTTTCTCACACGACTTTATCGTTATGTGATGGAACATTACCCACATCTTCAAAGAGACTACTACGTTCATATCCTTCCTACTTTGAACCAACTTACTCGTGTTCGTACTCGCCGTCCTCGTAGTGACAAAGGAAAATCTCGTGTTCCTTTGTATTCTAGGCCTCGTGGTTCTACATCTCATCGTGATGACGATGATGATGAGGAGGAAGACACCTCACGTGTTAGTACTCCATCCCCCATGACCTTTGTTAAAGATCTTTCCGATCTTGATGATACCGAGTATCAAATTCCTCTTCCTCATGAACGTACCGATGAGCTTCTCTTCACTCGTCAAACGTCTATCCTCAATCGTCAACAACAAATGCATGAAGAACTTCGAGGGGGATTCAAATCCGTTGGGAAGATGTTTAGGAAGATGCTTGGAAAGAAAAAGAAGTAGAAGATATTGACGTGTTGCTACTTGTTATTACTTGTTTCTTTTAGACATTTGTATGGTTTGCTATTTGTTCGATTTATTCGGAAATACTTGTGTTAATTTCTTGTGTTATTCGGAATGATGTTTAGACTTTAATTATTATCATGCTTCTATATTAATGTTATGCCATGCTTCTTTTCAATATGGATTATAATATGTTTATTTGCATGCAAAATTTGATTATATATATATGTTTATATATCATCATTCCTAAAGTATGTACTCCTAATAGAGCTTGCTGGAAAAACACACTTGAAAAATCACCAAATTTTGCAAATTTTGAGTTTCTGGTCGTCTGGGAAAACACCAGATGGGCGGCCCCCTTAATTCCCTAGGCGGTCCCCTTAATTATTAAGGGGGCCGACATACAATTAAGGGGACCGGCCATCTGGAACTGGGTTTACTGTATTCTTTTGCATCTTGTGAATCCTTTCTCTAGTTTCAGCTGCCATTTCCCATTTTGACCCAACTGATTTTAGAATCTCTTTCAACCCATTTCAAACATTTACCTAAATCACCCATTTCCATACTATAAATTCCCTCCATTATCACCATTCTTCATCTCATCATTCATTATATCATCATGACTCCTCCAAGCACCTCAAACTCCAAAACCTCCAAGAAACAAAAACTTGTGGTCATTCCTCCAAAACAACTCTTCATTGACTTAACAAATGAAGACAACATAACCCCATCACCTCCACCAAAATGCTCCTCTCCAAGTGCACCTAATGCACCATCCAAAACACCTTCCACTCATGGAACTTCCTCATCTTCCTTACCCTCAACCTCATCAATCAATGACTACATCAATTCACACTTGTCACCACAAGTATCATCACCACTTCCCACACAAGAACCTATATCCACCCATCTTACAATCTCACTTTCACCAATAACACCACTTGATACTCAACTCTCATCTCCACAAATTACACCACCATACTTTGCCAATCCCGTACCTTGGAGGATGCTTGAATCACATGGTGATACTTGCCTTTGTTGTATCCACAATCGAACTAGCATCTTTGGCCTTAAAGATGAAATTCAATATATGTTTTCATATATTGAACATTTGCTTACCAACCCACCACCACCTCCAACTCCACCATCCTCTCCTATAATTCCTCCACCACAATTCTCATCCACTCCTCCACCATCACCATCATGCTCTCCAAATTAAGCATTTGATATGCTTAATAAATAAAGTCTTTGCCACCCCTTTTGCTTGCAAGCTCTATGAAGTCCATGTACTTTTGCATGATGATGTATCTTTCTTGATTAATTGGCTTATGTATTTGCTATTATGTTGTTAGCTTATGTACTCGTATTGTTGTGTCTTAACACAACCATTGCTCTAATATTAATGTTTCTTTCTTCTCTCATCACCCTATATTTGTGTACATGTATATACTTGTGCTTCTAATATTTTTGTTTTGCAAGCATTCCATAGCTCGTTCTCTTGGTGCCCCCAAACGAGTGGGAGTACACATCAAGGAGGAGTTTCTACCCGTCAAAATTTTCACGAATGAAAACTTGTCGGCATAACCTTTTTGATGTTACAAAAAGGGGGAGAAGTACATATAAACTCACTAAAATACTTGTTTAAAAACTAATTTTTGAGTTAATGAGTTTAAGTTTTGTAATCATCAAAAAGGGGGAGATTGTTGATATAAATAATGTTTGTGAATGTTATTAATATTTCTCAATAAACCTATGTTTTGATAATCACAAAACTTAAATCAAATTAAGTCAAGAATAAGACATAAACAAGTATTTGGTGACAAATATTTACCTCTACATCTTATATCACTCAAGGTATGCATAAACTTAGTAACTTATGCATTACATGATCAAAGGAAATTTTATATTAATACATAACATTATATAAAATGATTTTAACATTTTATATATATTTGTAAATCATTTTTGGTAAAGCTTTATTAAACCACAAAAATATGATTTCAAATTTCCAACCAAAAAGGGCAAATTTTATCCAGAAAAACTTTTCAAACGTTCAGGAGGGCGGCCCCCTTAATTTTACTAGGCGGCCCCCTTAATCATTAAGGGGACCGGCCTATAATTAAGGGGACCGGCACGCTCCCGAACAGTATTTTCTGGCCCTATAAATATTGGATCATTCCACATATTTTTCTCACCTTTTTGCACTATAAACTTTCTGATCCAATCTTCTTCTCTATATCTAAAATCCTTTGATCATATATTTCATAAGTCTTTGTTTCCAAGTGATCCAAAGCTTCATCCATTCAAGTGCAAGAAGAAGAACACTTCTCTACATCCATCTTATTGTAGTGGTGTTGTGTATAGCTAGTTTCATATAGTACTAGTGATAGTTATTTGTTAAGGTGTTGTGTATATTTGTTGATTGTAGAATCTTGGTGTGTTGTAAACTAGTTTAGTAGTTGTGACTTAGTTGTGCATAGAAGAAGGTGTGAAGATTGACAAGGTGTGAAGACGGTGTGAAGTCTTGAAGAAGGTGTGAAGGTGTGAAGATCACGTGGTGTGATATTTGGTGTGAGATTGGTTCTAGCTACGATTAGAACTCGACATTTAGCTTAGTGTCGTTAACTTGTGTAAGCCAAGGTGTGTAAGGTTTCTCCACCATAAGGAGTTTGTTGACATAGTGAAGAAAACTCTCGAGTGTGGTACTCGGGGAGTGGAGTAGGGCAAGGAAGGTGTCCTTGTAGCCGAACCACTATAAATTCACGTGTTGTGGTTTGATCTTTCTAACTCTATCTTTTCTTCATTATATTTCAATACTTTCAATATTAGTTTAGACTTGCTTATATTGGTTGTTGCTTGAACTCACTTAAGATCGAATCGAAAGTTTTTATAACCAACAAAATATTTTGGAAATAAATTTAAAAGGACATAAAACTATTCAACCCCCCCTTCTAGTTTTCCACATGCTGCAACCGGGAAAGGGCATGCGATGTCAATCCCCCATTTATAGAAAGGCCATGGTGAGGTGATTGGGGTTAACTCTTATTGTGGTTGGCGCGGAATTGGCCTGTGTACTTGGCAGTTGCTACATTTTTTTATCATATCTCGCGCGTCGCGGTGCATAGTGGGCCAATAATATCCTGACCGTAGAGCGCGCGCCACAACAGGCCGTGGTCCTGAGTGCATGCTACATGATCGAGCGTGGATTTCTCGGAGTACATAATCTTCTTGAAGAGGTCCAACACATCGGAGCCAAGGTTGTAAGAAAGAACATCGATATAGGATGTTATCACGTAGTTCAAATCGCTGCGCTGTGCATCGCACTCTTCGAGCGTCCTTAAGATCTTCTGGTAAGATCCCTTTGCCAAGGAATTCAATTATAGGTGTCATCCACGTGGGATCTTGTTCTTCTATCACCGTGGATACTTCCATCTCCAAGATTGATTTGTTTTTTAGAGTTTCCACCAATACCTGTTTTGATAGGTGCGCAATGCTTGTAGATGCAATCTTGCTAAGCACATCAGCTTTCCTGTTGTCCCCTCTAGGTACTTGTTTGATTGTGAACCTATCAAAGTTCTGAATTAAGGATTTGGTTTTTTCCAGGTATTGGATCATGTGTTCATCCTTGGCTTCATACTCGCCTAACACATGGTTAGCTACTAACCTGGAATCTACGTTTGCTTCTAGGTTGCGTACACCCATTTGAATTGCAATACGTAGTCCAGCGAGTAGGGCTTCGTATTCTGCCGCATTGTTTGTGGCTGTGAATTCGAAACGCAGCGCGTAGGTGAACTTCATTCCTTCTGTATTAGTAAGGATAAGGCCTGCGCCTGATCCATCCACGCATGAGGATCCATCTGTGAACAGAATCCAGGGTTCCTGTAGATCTATTTTGGTTGTTGAAGTTGGACTATCGGTATCTGGCTTTTCAACAATAAAGCCGGCTAATATCTGCCCCTTGATTGCAGTGTGTGGTCTATACGAGATGTTATACTCGCTCAACAACACACTCCACTTTTGTAGCCGTCCTGATGCGTCAGGTTTAGAGATAACTTGTTTGATTGGCTGGTCCGTGATTACAACTATTGGGTGCGCTTGAAAGTACCTGCGCGGTCTTTTAGCTGCGAATACTAGAGCTAAGACCAGTTTTTCCATGGCGCTGTAGTTAGTCTCTGTCTTCTTCAGTGCTTTGCTTACAAAGTATATGGGTGTCTGGACGGAGTTCCTATCTGTCAATAGTACTGCGCTAACTGCTCCATGGGTTGCAGATAAGTACATGATTAACTCTCCCCCTGGTCGTGGTGCGACAAGTTTGGGGAGTGATGCCAGATGTCTTTTTAGTTGTTGGAAGGCTTTCTCTGCTTCCTCAGTCCAATGGAAGTCTCCCTTTTTAGTGCACTTTGTGAGTGTTTTAAAGAGAGGGAGTGATTTGTTTACTGATTTAGATAAGAAACGGTTTAGCCCAGCTAGCTTTCCGTTTAATGACTGGACTTCTTTCAGTGTGCGCGGTGAGGGGAGATCAATAACGGCTTTTCTTTTTTCTGGGCAAGGCTTAATACCATCAGGTTCTATTAAGTACCCCAAGAACATTCCTTCTGTTGCACCAAAGGTGCACTTTTTGGGGTTTAACTTCATGTTTATTTTTCCCAATGTTTTGAACGTTTCCTCGATGTCGCGCACCAATTCATCCTCTGTGTGGCTCTTGATGACAAGGTCGTCAACGTAGACTTCCAAGTTTCGACCCACTTGTTTTTCGAAAGCCATGTCCACCAATCGCTGGTATGTTGCGCCTGCGTTTTTTAGGCCAAAAGGCATTTTCGTGTAGCAATAGACCACTTGACTTGTGTGAAAAGCTGTTTTTTCTTCATCCTCCACTGCCATCTGGATTTGATGATACCCTTTGTATGCGTCTAGGAAGCACTTAAAAGGATATCCGCACAGGGATTCTACTTTCCAGTCGATCTCTGGCAGTGGGTAGCAGTCCTGTGGGCATGCTTTGTTGAGGTCTGTGAAGTCCACGCACATCCTCCAACTGCCATCGCTCTTTTTTACCATCACTGGGTTATAGAGCCAGTCGTGATAGTATACTTCGCACATTATACCTGCGTCTACAAGTTTATGTACTTCTTCCAGAATAGCTTTTGCGCGATCTGGGGCTTGGTCGCGCTTCTTTTGTCGTATTTGGGGATATCCTTGTCGGATTTGTAGCTTGTGTTCCGTGATAGAGCGTGGCACTCCGGTCATGTGCTTTAGTTCCCATGCAAAGATATTCAGGTTCTTTTGCAAGAGTGCGCACACAACTGCTTTACCTTTGTCAGATAAAGATCCTCCAATCGATACTTGTTGATCTGGGTAATCGGGGTGAATAGCGACCTTTAAGTTTGGTGTTTTTTCTGCGCGTTGTTCTGGAATATTCTCCACCTCACTGGTTACTGCGTTGCATTCTTTGGGTGGTACTGTGGTGTTGTAGAGGGTGACAATTCCTCCTTCCACCGGAAATTTGAGCATCCCATGTGCTGTGGATGGTACAGCGCGCATGGATGATATTCCAGGTCTCCCAATGATGCCATTGTACGGTGAGGGAGACTTGATTACCATGAAATTTATCCATGTTGTTGTTGAGTGTTGTTCATCGCCCACAACTACAAGCAAGCGCAATTGCCCCATAGGCCAAATCTTTTCTCCTGTGAATCCAGTCAGCGAAGTTGTGGCTGGTATCAATTAACTTTGTATCTCAGGTCGTAGCCTTTTGAAACAATGATCATATAGGATTTCTACGGATGCCCCCCATCGATATACATGCGGCGGATCTCGTGTCCCCCAGTATGTATTTCAATAGTTAGTGGCTCTACTACTGCGTTGTCCGCAGCTAGAGTGGGGAAGGATATCTCTTTTTCTGGATAGAATTTTTGACTGAATTTTTGTTTTGTCTTGTGTTGCCATGACTGTATCATGTAGATGATGTCCGCTTTATCTTTTGGAGGTTCTTTCTTGCCTCCATTCCTTTGCTTGTCCTTCCCTTCTTTAATGTTTTTTACGAGGTGATCCATTCTGCCCTCCCTTACTAATTTTTCAATCAGTTGTCGTAACTGGACACACTCGTTGGTTGTATGGCCCTTTTGGCCATGATATTCGCAGTATCCATTCCCTATGCGCTTGTCCTCTGCGGTACGCATTGGTGGAGGTTTTGGGAAGTTTGCACCTTCTGTTACAAATATTTCCCTCGGAGTCTTTGTGAGAGGGGTATACTTGTCATTATCTCGTCCACTGCGATAATTCTTGTTGCGGTCGCTATTCTGATCATTGGATTG
The DNA here is from genome assembly GCA_030686995.1 of Artemisia argyi. Classification (NCBI taxonomy): domain Eukaryota; kingdom Viridiplantae; phylum Streptophyta; class Magnoliopsida; order Asterales; family Asteraceae; genus Artemisia; species Artemisia argyi. Next base: position 108,939,442 of record CM060685.1, read on the forward strand.
TTTCCTAGGCTGTTCTTGTTGCCTATAGTTTGAGTAGCCTTTTTTGCTGCCCGCAGTGGCTGCTTATCCTTGTATGAAGGATCTTGTGCGCTTCATTAGCTCATCGAAGGTTTGGGGAACCTTGTCGTTTAGCTTCCGAATGAGTTCGGGGTTATTAATCCCATTCATGAACCCTGAAATTTTTAGGACTTCGGGACACGCTTTGACATGTATGCACTCATCTTTAAAGTGTTCCATATAAGCACTGGTTGATTCCCCTTGGTGCTGTTTGATGAGGTGAAAAATGAACCACTTTTAGGGGGTCATTTAATCCCGGAATTGAATTTATTTGATCAAATATTGCCCTAAATCATTCCTTTTGTGATTTTAGGTACTTTGGGAGAGAAATCTGGAAAAGGAAGCAATTCGGACGTTTTTGAAGCAAAAAAGTGAAGAAAACGCCAAAGACTTAATTTTCCTTGCTGGGAACAGTAGGTGACGGCGTCAAGAGTATCATCTTGACGGCGTCAAGAGTAAATTGCATGACGGCCCAGTGCAAACGTGAAGGCGTCACAAGGAAGGGCGTCAAGAATAAAACACGTGACGGCCTGGAAGAAGCTAACACATGACGGCGTCAGATGTAGATCAAGGCAGTCCGAGAAATATTTTGGCGGCGAGATGACGGCGTCACCTATTTGGTCTTGACGCCGTCAGCCTCAATTTCCTATATATAGTTTTCTAATTTTCATTCATAAAAAAAGGGAGAAGTTTTGGAGAAACCCTAAGGCCGAACTTATTACGAATTTTACAGGTTTTTCAAAGGTTTTCAGCCCTTGAACCCTTACATGTGTAATTAAGATAAGTGTTCTTCTAATTCAATCAATATATCTATGTGTTGGTTGTCTATATCTTGTGCTTGACTTAATTCCATCATGCTAGGCTAGATCTATCTTGTGTTTGCTTAGATCTAATGAAATCTAGATGTTGATTATGTGTTGATTACTTGTTTATGGTTGTATTGGATGAATGATTTCGATGTTAGGCTTAAGAAAACTGGCAGATCTCCAAATGGTAACATGCTTGAACGTCTTAGGAAACATGAACTGACGTGTACTAGGTTTTATTGGTTGTATTTAATGCATGAGTAAATTCTAATGATCCCATGTTAGGAGCTTCTTAGCCGGCTCGACATAGGAGTGAAGTAGGCACTCATAGGATTGGGGAATTAAGTGCGCCACCCCATGAATGGTATTAAGGAATACAATCCGTCATCCACGCAACTATAACAAGTAATTAACGTGTAAAAGATATCTAGGGAGTAATGAAATCTAAGTAAACACAATTTCTCCACTTATTGCCCACAACCTTATTTTAATTTAGTTTTATTTTTATTTCTAGTATTTTATTTTGATTTCATCTTTAGTATTGGGTTAGTTGACTAGCAACTAATTCCGCCCAAATCCTTCAAACTCGAGATTTTTATTTGCTTTCTAAAAAATATAAAAATACAAAAATAATCATCCATCATCTTTAGAACTAGTAATTAGGTTTTCTAATCCTAGCGACACTATTCCTAGCTGAACGATCAATCCCCCGATACTTGTCACTATACTATACTACAACGATCAGGTACACTGCCTGGTGGGGGTTGTAAGCATCTCGAGATCCCTCGAGAGGTAAAGCCTGGTGCGATCCCCACGCTACCAAGTTTTTGGCGCCGCAGCCTGGGGAATAGTTATTGTCTAGGTTAGAATCTCTTTTTATTAGGTCTACTTGCTAGATTCCGTTCTAGTAAGATTTTGTTTCAATTTTTTTTAGGTTCTCTTTAGTCAATCTTATTTCTTTGTGTTTTTGTTCGTAACTCTTCACCACCCGACATCATGGACGATGGGAACATCCTTGAACCCGTCATCCTACCACAACAAAACCCACCACTAGAACCTCCTAGGCCCCGAACCTTAGGAGAATATTCCCGACCTAGCCACCAAGGCTACCGAAACACCATTGAGCTCACCGGAGCCAATGTGACTCCCTTGCGATTCGACACCATCCGGTTGGTGCAAAGCGGATGTGCATTCCATGGACTTCGTTCCGAAGATCCAAACCAACATCTTAAGGACTTCCTAAAAATCGTAAACTCCATATAACTAGGTGTTGAAACTAGAGAGACAACCCGATTACGCCTATTCCAATTCTCTCTACGGGATCAAGCTAGTCAATGGCTTGAGCGTTTACCCGCGGGATCCATCACCACATGGGATGATCTCACCACTCGTTTCCTTGCTTAAATTTTCCCACCGGGGAGAACTACTAAGCTTAGAAATGACATCTTGATGTTCCAACAACGTCAAAATGAATCTCTTTATGAAGCATGGACTCGTTTCAAGGACTTACTCCAAAAAGTCCCTCATCATGGCATAGATCTTTGGCTCCAAGTCCAAATCTTTTATGACCATATTGATCTCTCCATGAGGCAAGCCATTGACCAATCGGCCGGTGGTAAGCTACGTGATCTAAGTGCGGAACAATCATGGGAACTCATAGAAGATCTTGCTCTCTATGACAACGAAAGTTGGAATGATCCCCGTGACTTGAACAAAACGGTCAAGGCAATATCTTTGCCTTCGAACAACTCTAGCACTCCCGACCGTAGGATCATGGAGCTTGAGGACCAAGTCAAGTTTCTCATGAAATCCTATGAAGCTCCTAAGCCTTCAAGCCAAGTGAACAAAATCACTTCTTCATGCGAATTATGTAGTGGTCCCCATGACACTCGTGATTGTGTGGAACTCCCCGGAACAGCTTTTGCGGACTACGCATCCTCGCGTACTGACGAAGCGGGAGATAAGTGGTACACTTTCAAACCCGAGCCAAACCCTTACGGTAATTCATACAACCCCTCTTGGAAAAATCACCCAAACCTTAGGTGGAAACAAAATCAACCCAATTCTTCCAATCCGCCTAATCGTTATCAACCAAACGGTCCACCCTCCAACCGTACTTTCAACAGCAATCCTTCTAACAACTATGGTAGTACCAACAATCTTGAAGGATTGATGTCAAAGTTCATGGCATCTCAAGAAGCTCGCATAGCTAGGTTTGAAACCGAATTCAACCAACAACAAACGGAGATGACCAACAAGATAGACAACTTGTTGAAAGCCCTCAACAACCAAGCGTTAACTACACCTAGGAAGGACACTAGGGACACCAATAACGGAATCAAGGATCCCTTATCATCTAAACATGTCCACTTTGTCAATGTTGTCACCATTAATCCAATAGATAAGGAGATAGAAGAAAGTGACAAGGATGAAGTTGGAGTAGAAACCGAAACTAGGAATGAAAGTAGGGAAGTTGAGGTTAATAAGAAAAAAGGGGTTAGAGGAAGTAGAAACTATAGAGAAGTACTTTGATAAGATGCCCACCAAGGAAGAACGGGAATACCATACGGATTTATTCGATAGTCCCGAGAGACCATATATCCTTGGCACACCCCTTATCAAAATAGGAGACCCCTCTAACATTAACATACCATGCAATATCGGGCACATGCATATATGGAAAGCTTACATCGATCCTAGATCTCCTGTTAACATCATGACTAGGACTTACTACAATTGGGTGATGAAGAAGCAACTTAATTTTAGGATGATGCCCAATAGGAATTTGATAAGTAATTTTGTAGGAAGAGTGAAGGGATTGCATGTGATTATAGGTAATCTCACTTATGATATCGATTTTATGATAGTGGAAGACACTCGTCCAGTGATAGATGATTGTCTAAGCCAAATAATCTTCGGAAAACCATTTGTTGAGGCCACTAGGATGAGTTATGATCCGACTCTAGGGATAGTTAGATTCAAGGAAGAGAATGATGAGGTTGCCTGCCAAATGCCCTACAAGATTGAGCAATACCGCCTCCTCTCTAATTTAGAAAAGGAACACAAGCAAGCGGCTTATTATAGGAATGATGAGGATAGACGTAGAGGAGTAGAATATGTGAAGAATAGGATGCTTGGTTTCTACAAAGAATGCTTGCAACTAGGTCCGGAATACAAAACTGGTTTAGGAGACGACCTAGAGAGTGAAACCAATGATGAGATCACGTAGTAACCCATGACCTTGAGTCTAGCTACAAGACTCGTAAATAAAGAAAAGCGCTTCTTGGGAGGCAACCCATGCTTTGTGTGATTTTATTTTGTTTGTTTGTTATTTGCTTCCGTATGCATGCATTATTTTTATTGTTGGTAGATCATGTTTCTAAACTAAATAGTGAAAATACTTTACTTTGTTGTTTTGGCCTAGTCTTAACTCCACCTAAAGGTATTTTTGCAAAAGATAAGTGTAAGGGGAAACCCCAAATATGTTTTTAAGAAACAAACCGATCATGATTCTCCACAATATTATGTGAACATGTATATTCGTACTTGTTAGAGTCAAATGCTTGTATTGAGTCATAATGAAGTTTTGCAGGATTTTCCAGAAATTTTCCGGAAACTTAACATAAGAATTTCTGCAGATCACTTCTGACGGCATCACGAGTTTACTCTTGACGGCGTCACGTGTAAAAATCTGGAAATTTTACCGGTTTTGTTTTTCTAACGGATTTTTAAAGTTTTTGTTGAATTATTAAGTTTTATAATCTCCAGGAAATCTGCAAACTTCATTCCACAAGCATTATATCTTACTTTGTTTTCTAGGATTTAGTAACTTATATAGATTGTCGCCGATTTTATGCGAGGTTGCTTTGTTTGTTTTCTCAGGATTTACAGGTTATGTATGACAAGAAGATGATTTACATTCTGGAAGAGAAGCTTTGATTGTTCATTTTTCTTGGAGGAAGATTTAACCTGGCCACCTTATTATCCATACCGAGCGAATCAGTGGAGTATTTGATTTCATTCTTTTTACTTATTCACTTTTACATTCTTTACTTGAACATTGGGGACAATGTTCATCTTAAGTGTAAGGGGAGGGTAAAATGATGATACCTTACATATACACTTTCGCTTGAGTTTGTTTGTTTAATGGTAGATGTGTAATAAAACTATGAGAAATACTTGTTAGTGCAATTTTAGCGCCAAATTTAAATTTTTTTACAACATTTAGGAGTGAAACTTTAGCCATAGCAAGCGTCTCATGGATAGGAGATTGTATGACTAGCACAAAACCGTATATTCAGAAAAATTTTCCACCCAAATATGTGAGGTTCACCTTTAGATTTGATAGGAAAAGCATTTACTATTAGTGCTTATGAGTGTGCCGGTAGCATTTAGATTCTAGAACTTACGTTAGTGATGCATCCCGAGAACGCTAGTGAGACTACATTCGTGTAGTAGGATTTACTACATGATAAGAGGCATTAGGATCACCCTTGTGTTAAACCCGTATCATAATTACTTGACCATTTAAGTCATATTACTTGGCTAGTTAAGTCAACTAATTTTTTCCCACACCCTTAGCGTTGTACTCATTTTTAGTACACGAAACCCCTAGTACACCCCTCCGAGCCTATCTTTTCGTTTCTAACTTTAAGCATCTTACTTAAAGGAAGAATTTGTTACACCCCACTTAAATGTACACCCAAATCACCTTAGCCTTCCGTGTATGCACTCATTTTTAGTGCATTATTGTTATTTGTTTAAACCCTAAGTTAACTATCTAATTGATTACATGGTTGCTAAGTCGAGTCATATCTTTGTACATATTGTTTTGGGACGATTGGGACTCATGGGTAAAGTACTTATTTTATGGAGTAATGGGGAAGAACATAATATTATTACCCCCATATGTACGTTAATCTTAAAAGTACTCCAAGCTTTTTGATTATCTTAATTCGAGTCATTAGGTTAGTTTATTGTAAAGTATGTAAAAATTCAAGTGTAAGGGGAATTTCATTCCCTATGATGTATTATTTTGGATGGTAGGGTAAGAATGTATGCAAAAAAAAAAAAAAAATAAATAAATAAAAATAAAAAAAAAAGAGAAAACATACGGACTACCATCCATTTTTATTCTATGTTCATTTTATGTTTTTGTTATTTTTGATTTATTAGTGCTTATGAGTGTGCCGGTAGCATTTAGATTCTAGAACTTACGTTAGTGATGCATCCCGAGAACGCTAGTGAGACTACATTCGTGTAGTAGGATTTACTACATGATAAGAGGCATTAGGATCACCCTTGTGTTAAACCCGTATCATAATTACTTGACCATTTAAGTCATATTACTTGGCTAGTTAAGTCAACTAATTTTTTCCCACACCCTTAGCGTTGTACTCATTTTTAGTACACGAAACCCCTAGTACACCCCTCCGAGCCTATCTTTTCGTTTCTAACTTTAAGCATCTTACTTAAAGGAAGAATTTGTTACACCCCACTTAAATGTACACCCAAATCACCTTAGCCTTCCGTGTATGCACTCATTTTTAGTGCATTATTGTTATTTGTTTAAACCTTAAGTTAACTATCTAATTGATTACATGGTTGCTAAGTCGAGTCATATCTTTGTACATATTGTTTTGGGACGATTGGGACTCATGGGTAAAGTACTTATTTTATGGAGTAATGGGGAAGAACATAATATTATTACCCCCATATGTACGTTAATCTTAAAAGTACTCCAAGCTTTTTGATTATCTTAATTCGAGTCATTAGGTTAGTTTATTGTAAAGTATGTAAAAATTCAAGTGTAAGGGGAATTTCATTCCCTATGATGTATTATTTTGGATGGTAGGGTAAGAATGTATGCAAAAAAAAAAAAAAAAAAAAAAAAAAAAAAAAAAAAAAAAAAAAAAAAAACATACGGACTACCATCCATTTTTATTCTATGTTCATTTTATGTTTTTGTTATTTTTGATTTATTAGCTTAAGTCGAGTCTAGTCTTGGCTTAACAACGCCACATTGTACATGTAATTAACCAAGATTGTTAACTCGCCACCAGTAAAGATTGCCTTTATCCAACAAAACCGTGTATTTCATATCCCTACACCTAACGTTACAACCCTTTAAAAGACCTCTTTGATAGTTTATCCTAGGTGCTTACGCCATGTGGTGGAGGTTTGATCCTTTCCCAAGCCTATGGTAATCTATTTTGCTATGACAGGTAGTGAGAGATATATTCCGTTTCCATATTGTAATTTATACTTTATTACACCCGAGAGATGTGAGTATCTAAACACTATTTATGAGGTGCTTGTGTATGACCTCTGTGCTTGTCTATTGGTCTTTAGTGGAATGATTATTTGTTGTAATTACTTTTATATTAGTGTTAAATGACCCCTAACTTGTATTTTGAGTAGAATAAAAGCGCATTTGCTTGAGGACAAGCAAATCTCAAGTGTAAGGGTATATGATGAGGCGAAAAATGAACCACTTTTAGGGGGTCATTTAAGCCCGGAATTGAATTTATTTGATCAAATATTGCCCTAAATTGTTCCTTTTGTGAATTTAGGTACTTTGGGAGAGAAATCTGGAAAAGGAAGCAATTCGGACGTTTTTGGAGCACAAAAGTGAAGAAAATGCCAAAGACTTAATTTTCCTTGCTGGGAACAGTAGGTGACGGCGTCAAGAGTATCATCTTGACGGCGTCAAGAGTAAATTGCATGACGGCCCAGTGCAAACGTGAAGGCGTCACAAGGAAGGGCGTCAAGAGTAAAACACGTGACGGCCTGGAAGAAGCTAACACATGACGGCGTCAGATGTAGATCAAGGCAGTCCGAGAAATATTTTGGCGGCGAGATGACGGCGTCACCTATTTGGTCTTGACGCCGTCAGCCTCAATTTCCTATATATAGTTTTCTAATTTTCATTCATAAAAAAAAGGAGAAGTTTTGGAGAAACCCTAAGGCCGAACTTATTACGAATTTTACAGGTTTTTCAAAGGTTTTCAGCCCTTGAACCCTTACATGTGTAATTAAGATAAGTGTTCTTCTAATTCAATCAATATATCTATGTGTTGGTTGTCTATATCTTGTGCTTGTCTTAATTCCATCATGCTAGGCTAGATCTATCTTGTGTTTGCTTAGATCTAATGAAACCTAGATGTTGATTATGTGTTGATTACTTGTTTATGGTTGTATTGGATGAATGATTTCGATGTTAGGCTTAAGAAAACTGGCAGATCTCCAAATGGTAACATGCTTGAACGTCTTAGGAAACATGAACTGACGTGTACTAGGTTTTATTGGTTGTATTTAATGCATGAGTAAATTCTAATGATCCCATGTTAGGAGCTTCTTAGCCGGCTCGACATAGGAGTGAAGTAGGCACTCATAGGATTGGGGAATTAAGTGCGCCACCCCATGAATGGTATTAAGGAATACAATCCGTCATCCACGCAACTATAACAAGTAATTAACGTGTAAAAGATATCTAGGGAGTAATGAAATCTAAGTAAACACAATTTCTCCACTTATTGCCCACAACCTTAGTTTAATTTAGTTTTATTTTCATTTCTAGTATTTTATTTTGATTGCATCTTTAGTATTGGGTTAGTTGACTAGCAACTAATTCCGCCCAAATCCTTCAAACCCGAGATTTTTATTTGCTTTCTAAAAAATATAAAAATACAAAAATAATCATCCATCATCTTTAGAACTAGTAATTAGGTTTTCTAATCCTAGCGACACTATTCCTAGCTGAACGATCAATCCCCCGGTACTTGTCACTATACTATACTACAACGATCAGGTACACTACCTGGTGGGGGTTGTAAGCATCTCGAGATCCCTCGAGAGGTAAAGCCTGGTGCGTTCCCCACGCTACCACTGTTTTACTCTGGCTAGTTCAACAAGGTTTTTAGCGCACTTCTTTCTTTGGGTGAAGTTTAAACGGAATGCTTTCCGCAATTCTTCAAACCCGCCAATGCTCCGTCATGGGAGTTTGCTAAACCACGTGCGCGCATTCCCTACTAAGGTGGAATTAAACATATGGCACCACACAGGTTGTGGCCAATTTTCGATAGTAGCAGCCGATTCGAAAATTTTTAGGTGGTCATCCGAATCACCTGTTCCATCATATGTTTTGACATTAGTGGGCATGCGCCTCCTCTTATGATCGGAGTAATCGCTGATGCGTCGTGTAAATGCATCAACTTTCTGGCGACGCCACGGAAGAGACATGACTTCGTCTTCTTCTTCGCGACGTCATCCTCTAGACTTCCAGTGTCCTGTTTCCTTATCCTCGTTGTCTGAGGAGTCGTTGGAGGAGGAGTAGTCTCTTTTGCGGCGCTTGCGCCGGCTTCCTTCAAAGGAAGAGCTCGAGGGGCTTTCACTTGGGGATTGATTGACTCCAAACGGTCAACCTAATTAACCAGGGAATGGTCAACAAGGTCAAACAGCCTAGAATCAATCTCCGCGGAACACAGTGTTTCCCCGGGTCGTTATGTCCCGACGAGGTGTGATGGTTATCAAACGGGCTTGTGGTCGGGTGAATTTGGACAGAAAAGGGTTGTGAATGATTACACTAAGGAAATACGAATGAGAACGATTTAATCGAACTATATTAACAATAACGTGAAACCTAGTTAACCTAAAACGTAATCTAAAAATTTAAAATCAGAATTTGCTTATAAATAAGCAGAAAAATAAACAAAACGGCTTAAATAGAAGCTATCACTTTATTTATGTTTTTTGTTTTTCTTTATTTTACAAACTACTTTTACTAACGTAACCTAAATTTAAAAACGTAAAAGTTATTTAAATAAAACGCGAGTGCGCAAAATAAAAAGTAAATTTTATGCTACGCTAACCCTACGGACATGAAAATTACATTTTTACGATCCTAACGATAAAAGAAAATTTTAGAAAAAAGAAAATTATTTTTTTGACTTTTTATTTAATTATTAATTAATTAAAGACTATTTATACAAAATTAAATTATTAAAAATACTAAAACAATTAAGAAAAATCTGAAACTTTTTTAATAAATACTACAGGTTATTACTGAGCTAAGAAAAATATAAAAATGATAGGCACAATGCAAAATAAGCAAACAATAAGCAGATTAAGAGCTGAATGGCTTATTTAAACAAAATGGGAGACTAAAGGTTTAGTATTAAATTTTGTATCCTACTACTGAAACAAGACCCAAGGGCAGTTGGTTGTGTTGTGTGTGGTGTGTGTCTGTGATGAGCTAAGGTCCCAGGTTCAATTCCCACAAACCCCCACTTTTTGCAATTATTTTTTTTTTTACTTTTTTTCTTTTACAGAACTGATTCTCAATTGCAACAAACAGACTTTTTGTGAAAATTAGACTTATGAAAAGTTCACAATAAGCTTATAACGGCTGTAAGAACCAACAGTACATGCTCATAAGGTTTGACACAACTTTAAAGGTCACATTCACTAATCAAATAAGCCAAATAAGCTCTAAGCTTAATGACAGTCAAACAATAACTAATCAACAACCAGGAATTACTACAAGATCATAAGCAAGAACAACAAACAAGAAATTCAAGAACAAGCATAAGCAGATTAACAAGCTTAGGCCAAACAGTAGCATCAACGAATAAGCTAGAATAAGCTATAACAACAAGAAGAGCAACAAGAACTAACAAAAGCACATTAATTACAGCAATTAACAACAACAAAATTCATAAACCATTCAAACAAACTCAACAAATGCTGATTCAACAGCATGCAAACCCAAAAAATCAGCCAAAAGAAGGGCCTGATAAGTAGCCTTAATAAGCCATTTTGGAAAAACTAAAAGGAAGTATCTAAAGGCCACCTAAGGGGCTTTCCAAACCTACAAAATTCTAAGCCTATCACTAACTGAAGAGCAATCTACAAGCAATCAAAATTTCCTACAAACCTGAGATGCAGGGGAAATAATGCTCAGACCCCCAACTTCCAAACCATTTTTCTATGGGTAAATAAATTCCAATCCCAGAATTTCTTTTTGAGATGGATAAACAAGCTAGGTGAGATTACAAATCAACAAAGTTTTCAGATTTTCATTTACTATTAAAGCTTAGGGACTGACTTGAAGTTTGGACAAATCTGGTATGCAGATTTTGACTTTGAAAGATTTTGAACAAACTTTGACTTTGGTGAGTTAAAAACTTGATATAACAATTGAAACAGAGATTATAAGCTAGTGGATAACTAAAATGACCTAAGATAATTGATTATACGACCTATTGCATGATTTTGGTACCACAAACTCAGGCAGTAAGTGAGAATGGAGCTTCTAAAGCTAATTTTGACTTCCACTTGAATTGACCACTAAATATATGCTTTACTATCCTACTATGAGCTGTTGCAACTTGTTTAACTACTTACAACCCCTAGGTTCTACTTGGAATACAGAAGGTACCTAAGACCCAAACACCCCTTAACTTGACTGTATGGACAAATGGGGCTAGGTAACTGATGCATGGCTGAGCTGATTTGCAGCCCTCAATAAGCTACCAAATTAGGCCATACCTACTAAAATAAGCACAACGACAATAAGAGTGAATTATAAGCTATGAAAGAACAAAATTACAATCTAATTTCTACTTAAGCTATTCTAAACCATGATCAACAGGGGTGAGTGGACCTGCTGTAACAGCAGGCTTGGTGGGGCATTATGCAGCCCACTGATTGATCACAACAATAAAGAAAACAGGAATCTTACACTACTTATTGATTGCAAACCAAAATGGGACAAAAATAGGGGCTGCAGGCATGCTAAAACAGCAGGCATTGTGGGCTAAAAATGGGTAGAAGCTACTTGAGATTCTAAAAACAGTTATCTAGAGCTAAAGAGTGTGCTAACATGAATTAGAATGAGCAATTAAAAACACCTAAGAGCACCTAAATCCTATTGATTTCATAATGACAGTTATAAAAATAAGGATACAGAAAACTTGAAAATACCTAAGAAACTTTGTTGCATACCAAATCCTATCAAAACTATCAATACTAACCTTGAACTACTTAAGGGGTTGAGTTCAGACTAAGGGAAGTAGCATTTTTAGCAAAAACCCTTAAATTCTCATTCTATCTTTTTCTAAAACCTGTATCCAAACACCCCTTTTCATGTCAGAATTGTGGAATTGATGGTGAGAAAAACAGTTTGAATCAAAAGTGTATGTAACACTAATTAAAACCTAGTCTGAGAACATTCATTAAGCAAATGCAATTGTGAATAAACAGTAAAAAAAAAAGAAATAAGCAGTGAAGAAATCTTAAATTTTTGTTGAATTAAACTAAGGAAAAGAGAGTACAAAAGAGTTTAAAATAAACCACAATACTTAAAACTAAACTAACTAAACCTATTTTTTTTTACTACTAAATCTACTGCCTTTCAAATGGCATACAAATTGCTTATTTATACTAAAAAACTAGAACTAGGGTTTGCTTCTTTTTGTCTTGTTCCTCTGAGCTTCTTGAGCCTTTTTACAACCCTTGGATTGAATTGAGAAGATCAGAGCCCTTTGTTTCATTTTCTTAGAGGGAAAAAGGGCTTTGCAAGTTGGGCAGGTTTGATAGCTCTTGGCAGGGGAGGTTTGGAGTTTTGTGGTGGAAAGTGAGGGCAGGGATTGAGTGTGACAGAGGAGGGTAGGAGTTATGATGGTGTTGGTGTTTGTAGGGTTTGGAGCAGGGGATTGCAGGCACACGTGAGTGTGGGAGGGAAAGGGTCAAAGCCAGGGTTGACCTGGGGGTTAATAAAAACGGGAGGGAGTATTTATTTGTGGTGTGGGCTTGGGTGGTGATGGGCCAAGAAAGGGATTGGGCTAGGGTTTGTAATTGGATTTGGCTTTGGATATTATTAAGGTCCGTTTGGTTTGTTATCTTATAAATCACAAGGGCCAATTATGTAATAACTGAAAAGTTGGGGGTGGGTTTTGGGTACTGTTCCAAAGTTATCCAAAGGTAATACTTGCCAAGTTCCATTAATCCAAGGGTTATGAATGTTATTTTTCACTTTTAAAATTCTCGAGGACCAAATCTGTCATTTTTCAAAGTCCAGGGACCAGTTGTGTAATTTTCTCAAACTTTTCTCCCAAGGACTAAAATTGATAATTTTTTACTTTTAAAAACCTTGGGTTGACTTTTCTTTCGTTTTAGAACTTTAGGGACTAGTTTTGTCAATTTATGAAACTAGAGGGACTGAAACTGCCAATTATGCAAACTTTGTTCGTTTTTCATTTGTTTTTAAACATTTTGCATCTAAAACATATAAAACACAATCCTGGGATATTTTCACTATTTTGATGCATTATTGGGTGTTTTTGGATGTTTTAGCAGTTCATATAAGACAAAAATGATGAGTATTTACACACTCATCAATCCCCCACACTAAAATATTGCTAGTCCCTAGCAATCTTTTGAGAAAAATTAATGGATTTTAAACTCTTTACCAAAAGCCATCACTTCTGGTGTAGCCAGATGTATCGATTCAAGTAAGAACTATGGTCCACCTGATAACCATGTGATTTTGAGCAAACCACCAGCTGTCAACGGATTTGATTAGTCTTTACCAAAAGCCGTTTGCTTCTGGACTAGCCAACTCTTGATGGAATAGTCAACATCTTGGTGAGCTGATTACCAATTATGGTTTTTCTACTGCCTTTACCACAAGCCATAATCTTGCGGGCTAGCCAACTCATTCACTTTTTTGGATATGGCGAGTTGATATACCATACAATTTTGGGCAAATTGCAAGCCATCAACGGATTTGAGATATCTTTACCAAGAGCCGTTTGCTCCTGGATTAGCCAATCCTTTTGTCGTTAAGACATGGCGGACTGATAACCATAAAAAATTTTGAACTCAAGTGAAAAAAAAAAATTTTGGCAAAAACGGGGGTATTAGATAGTAAAATGTGATAAAATTCGCTAGAATAGCGAAATACCCCCCCCCCCACACACACACACACTTAGAATGAATATTGTCCTCAATATTCAAAGTCCCGGCTATTATGCCGACTCTTAGAACGTAAAAAGACAACATTACAAGCTAAATGTGGAAACACTATTTTTTTCACTTTATTTGTAACCACAGTGGGGCACTCCCCCACACTTAGGGTGAAAACCCTATGAGCATGCTACTGTTTTTGTTTACCGAGTCGCTAGCTTGACTCGACCCCAAATTCATTTGTCCTTGGGGAAGCATGATGTGGAAGAAACAATCTCCATCGGACTTTCATTCAAGATGTTTGGACAAACATTTGAAGCACGTGAAAGTTCCACACCGATGAGATAAGTACCCGGCTGTAAATAGTATAAACTATAAGTGGTGATGCCGAGGTCAAAGATAATGTCTTCATTCCCGAAGGAGTGAAGAACAGGAGAAGTCACCCTGTAGGTGAAGAAAAGGAAGAAAACCATGATGAAAATCATGATAAGATCTTCTTCCTCGAAAGCAGGCTCATTAGCCTGATTTTGGATTTCAAAGGTTAAGCTCGTTTGGTTTGAAAACATCCCGGGCGGGAGGGTGGGAATTTGCAAATCCTCATGATTGAGTACATCTCCCCCCCCCCCCCCCCCCCGGGCTATCAAACTCCAGAGGAGTCATAATATGATGAGTGAGTTCACCGGAGAACTCCTCATGAAGAGAATCATTCGCAAGATGTGAATCTGTGAACTCATGTTCCGGAATAGACTCACCACAATCCTCATTCTGAATATCAAAGAGTGGATTATCAGAAATCAAAGTGAATTCAGATTCGAATTCAAATAGAGGATTGGTGAGAGTAGTATTGAATGTTTCGGGAACAAAGAGATTAACATTCTCTATTGGACTGTTAGGATTAGAAATGAGTGGTGGATCATGATATAGGAGACTTTCAATTTCTCCAAGATCGGCTTCAAAGTCGAGGAGACCATCATCACTTCCCATTGGAAGTGGATTGATGTGAGTAAGTTCATCGGCGAACTCCTCAAGAAGAGGATCAGCATCAGACTGTGGGAGTGATGCCTCAATATACTTAATGTCTCCATGAGATGTACAATCATCATTAAAATCTGAGAAAGTCTCAAAATGATCGTTTGAACACTCAAGAGGGGAAGGAATATCACACACATGATCAAAAGTTCCCTGTGACTCTCTCGGGATTGGGACAAGGTTCTCAACACTAGACTTTATGAATTCGTCCGATTCCTTATTAGGAACAGTGCTAAGATGCTCATCCCCCATGTTCAGAGAGTGAGTGTGAACTTCGGGTGTGATAGCAGTTGTTTGAGATGGAATCTCAACTGCTAGGATATCAACTGATGAACTTGATGAGTCTTTACAGAATTGAAGGATATCAAGTGTATCTTCATCATCACTGTCATCAGGAATAAAACGGAACAAAGAGCTAGATTTGGCTGCTTTTTCTTTTGCAATTGATTCCCTGATAGATTTTTCATAGGCATCTTGGGAATTTACTTTAGCAGCCTGCTCTTCAGCCAGCAATTCTTCCATGGATTTCTCATGTGTATATTTTTGAGCAAAATCTTTAACTAAATCCTTAAGTTCATCAACAATTTTCATCATATTTTGCATTTCTGGAAGAAATGCCTGACTCAATTGGGACTGTGGAGGTTGGTCATAATAAGGTGTGTCAAAATTGTCACAAGGATATGGATTCCCCGTTTGACAATCTGAGCTGAAGTGTGGACCTCCGCAGTAATCACAACAAAATGATTGTTGTGGCAGATTTGGTGAATCATATGGGTATTGGTCATAACCAAAGTTCTGATTGCCTCCCGAAAACTGTTCATAGACAAACGTGTTTCTGGCTTGACACTCAAATCCTTGGTGAGGACCTCCACAAAACTCACACAGATATGTCAGTATCTCATGATGTGGTGGCTGGTAGAATGTATCAGATATGTCATGGTAAGGATAGGGAGCTTGGTTATAGACAGACCCATCTCCTGATTCTACAGTACTACAGCTGGGACAATTCCCACCATTATGAGGGCCACCACACCATTGACAACCACAATGGTGTGGATACGACATAGGCAAGAATCAAAGGTTTATAGAGGGTAAGAAATGGAGAATCAAAGATGTGAGAGGGTAAAGGTGATTATTTTTGGATTTTTGAATAAACATTTCGTACAAATAAGAAAGAAAATGTTTTTGTGCTTTCTTGTGTTCGTTGAAAACTGAATTTAAAATGTTTTCAGGAACAGTTTTGTTTTAATATGATAATAAGATAATATGAACAAGGATGGGAAATTTACAAAGGATTGAATTCCAAAAGCACTAATCAGCAAACCGTTTTTTAGAAAAACGCGCACAACGTCCCCGGCAGCGGCGCCAAAATTTGATTGACTCCAAACGGTCAACCTAATTAACCAGGGAATGGTCAACAAGGTCAAACAGCCTAGAATCAATCTCCGCGGAATACAGGGTATCCCCGGGTCGTTATGTCCCGACGAGGTGTGATGGTTATCAAACGGACTTGTGATCGGGTGAATTTGGACAGAAAAGGGTTGTGAATGATTACACTAAGGAAATACGAATGAGAACGATTTAATCGAACTATAT
The DNA here is from genome assembly GCA_030686995.1 of Artemisia argyi. NCBI lineage: Eukaryota > Viridiplantae > Streptophyta > Magnoliopsida > Asterales > Asteraceae > Artemisia > Artemisia argyi. The sequence continues at coordinate 108,955,896 of CM060685.1, forward strand.
TAACAATAACGTGAAACCTAGTTAACCTAAAACGTAATCTAAAAATTTAAAATCAGAATTTGCTTATAAATAAGCAGAAAAATAAGCCAAACGGCTTAAATAGAAGCTATCACTTTATTTATGTTTTTTGTTTTTCTTTATTTTACAAACTACTTTTACTAACGTAACCTAAATTTAAAAACGTAAAAGTTATTTAAATAAAACGCGAGTGCGCAAAATAAAAAGTGAATTTTATGCTACGCTAACCCTACGGACATGAAAATTACATTTTTACGATCCTAACGATAAAAGAAAATTTTAGAAAAAAGAAAATTAATTTTTTGACTTTTTATTTAATTATTATTAATTAAAGACTATTTATACTAAATTAAATTATTAAAAATACTAAAACAATTAAGAAAAATCTGAAACTTTTTTAATAAATACTACAGGTTATTACTGAGCTAAGAAAAATATAAAAATGATAGGCACAATGCAAAATAAGCAAACAATAAGCAGATTAAGAGCTGAATGGCTTATTTAAACAAAATGGGAGACTAAAGGTTTAGTATTAAATTTTGTATCCTACTACTGAAACAAGACCCAAGGGCAGTTGGTTGTGTTGTGTGTGGTGTGTGTCTGTGATGAGCTAAGGTCCCAGGTTCAATTCCCACAAACCCCCACTTTTTGCAATTATTTTTTTTTTTACTTTTTTTCTTTTACAGAACTGATTCTCAATTGCAACAAACAGACTTTTTGTGAAAATTAGACTTATGAAAAGTTCACAATAAGCTTATAACGGCTGTAAGAACCAACAGTACATGCTCATAAGGTTTGACACAACTTTAAAGGTCACATTCACTAATCAAATAAGCCAAATAAGCTCTAAGCTTAATGACAGTCAAACAATAACTAATCAACAACCAGGAATTACTACAAGATCATAAGCAAGAACAACAAACAAGAAATTCAAGAACAAGCATAAGCAGATCAACAAGCTTAGGCCAAACAGTAGCATCAACGAATAAGCTAGGATAAGCTATAACAACAAGAAGAGCAACAAGAACTAACAAAAGCACATTAATTACAGCAATTAACAACAACAAATTCAACAACCATTCAAACAAACTCAACAAATGCTGATTCAACAGCATGCAAACCCAGAAAATCAGCCAAAAGAAGGGCCTGATAAGTAGCCTTAATAAGCCATTTTGGCAAAACTAAAAGGAAGTATCTAAAGGCCACCTAAGGGGCTTTCCAAACCTACAAAATTCTAAGCCTATCACTAACTGAAGAGAAATCTGCAAGCAATCAAAATTTCCTACAAACCTGAGATGCAGGGGAAATAATGCTCAGACCCCCAACTTCCAAACCATTTTTCTATGGGTAAATAAATTCCAATCCCAGAATTTCTTTTTGAGATGGATAAACAAGCTAGGTGAGATTACAAATCAACAAAGTTTTCAGATTTTCATTTACTATTAAAGCTTAGGGACTGATTTGAAGTTTGGACAAAAACTGGTATGCAGATTTTGACTTTGAAATATTTTTAACAAACTTTCACTTTGGTGAGTTAAAAACTTGATATAACAATTGAAACAGAGATTATAAGCTAGTGGATAACTAAAATGACCTAAGATAATTGATTATACGACCTATTGCATGATTTTGGTACCACAAACTCAGGCAGTAAGTGAGAATGGAGCTTCTAAAGCTAATTTTGACTTCCACTTGAATTGACCACTAAATATATGCTTTACTATCCTACTATGAGCTGTTGCAACTTGTTTAATTACTTACAACCCCTAGGTTCTACTTGGAATACAGAAGGTACCTAAGACCCAAACACCCCTTAACTTGACTGTATGGACAAATGGGGCTAGGTAACTGATGCATGGCTGAGCTGATTTGCAGCCCTCAATAAGCTACCAAATTAGGCCATACCTACTAAAATAAGCACAACGACACTAAGAGTGAATTATAAGCTATGAAAGAACAAAATTACAATCTAATTTCTACTTAAGCTATTCTAAACCATGATCAACAGGGGTGAGTGGACCTGCTGTAACAGCAGGCTTGGTGGGGCATTATGCAGCCCACTGATTGATCACAACAATAAAGAAAACAGGAATCTTACACTACTTATTGATTGCAAACCAAAATGGGACAAAAATGGGGGCTGCAGGCATGCTAAAACAGCAGGCATTGTGGGCTAAAAATGGGTAGAAGCTACTTGAGATTCTAAAAACAGTTATCTAGAGCTAAAGAGTGTGCTAACATGAATTAGAATGAGCAATCAAAAACACCTAAGATCACCTAAATCCTATTGATTTCATAATGACAGTTATAAAAATAAGGATACAGAAAACTTGAAAATACCTAAGAAACTTTGTTGCATACCAAATCCTATCAAAACTATCAATACTAACCTTGAACTACTTAAGGAGCTGAGTTCAGACTAAGGGAAGTGGCATTTTTAGCAAAAACCCTTAAATTTTCATTCTATCTTTTTCTAAAACCTGTATCCAAACACCCCTTTTCATGTCAGAATTGTGGAATTGATGGTGAGAAAAATAGTTTGAATCAAAAGTGTATGTAACACTAATTAAAACCTAGTCTGAGAACATTCATTAAGCAAATGCAATTGTGAATAAACAGTAAAAAAAAAAGAAATAAGCAGTGAAGAAATCTTAAATTTTTGTTTAATTAAACTAAGGAAAAGAGAGTACAAAAGAGTTTAAAATAAACCACAATACTTAAAACTAAACTAACTAAACCTATTTTTTTTACTACTAAATTTACTGCCTTTCAAATGGCATACAAATTGCTTATTTATACTAAAAAACTAGAACTAGGGTTTGCTTCTTTTTGTCTTGTTCCTCTGAGCTTCTTGAGCCTTTTTACAACCCTTGGATTGAATTGAGAAGATCATAGCCCTTTGTTTCATTTTCTTGGAGGGAAAAGGGGCTTTGCAAGTTGGGCAGGTTTGATAGCTCTTGGCAGGGGAGGTTTGGAGTTTTGTGGTGGAAAGTGAGGGCAGGGATTGAGTGTGACAGAGGAGGGTAGGAGTTATGATGGTGTTGGTGTTTGTAGGGTTTGAAGCAGGGGATGGCAGGCACACGTGAGTGTGGGAGGGAAAGGGTCAAAGCCAGGGTTAACCTGGGGGTTAATAAAAACGGGAGGGAGTATTTATTTGTGGTGTGGGCTTGGGTGGTGATGGGCCAAGAAAGGGATTGGGCTAGGGTTTGTAATTGGATTTGGCTTTGGATATTATTAAGGTCCGTTTGGTTTGTTATCTTATAAATCACAAGGACCAATTATGTAATAACTGAAAAGTTGGGGGTGGGTTTTGGGTACTGTTCCAAAGTTATCCAAAGGTAATACTTGCCAAGTTCCATTAATCCAAGGGTTATGAATGTTATTTTTCACTTTTAAAATTCTCGAGGACCAAATCTGTCATTTTTCAAAGTCCAGGGACCAGTTGTGTAATTTTCTCAAACTTTTCTCCCAAGGACTAAAATTGATAATTTTTGACTTTTAAAAACCTTGGGTTGACTTTTCTTTCGTTTTTAAACTTCAAGGACTAGTTTTGTCAATTTATGAAACTTGAGGGACTGAAACTGCCAATTATGCAAACTTTGTTCATTTTTCATTTGTTTTTAAACATTTTGCATCTAAAACATATAAAATACAATCCTGAGATATTTTCACTATTTTGATGCATTATTGGGTGTTTTAGGATGTTTTAGCAGTTCATATAAGACAACAATGATGAGTATTTACACACTCATCAGGGATATTCTCCTCCCTAATCTGTCGTGAATTCTTTTGCTCCCAGACCTGGAGGAACCTTCGCTTGGTGAATGTTGAGGACCTAATCTGTCTTGTATCCCTCGACTACCTAGTCTAGAATGAACATTAGTGCGCCTTTCGCCGTCTTCATATTCCTCTGAATATTGTGAGTCAGATGTCGTACCCAGCCTATCATGGATAGTGGTACGTCTTTCATTGTTTTTGCTTCTTCCTCGCAGGTGGCGCGATGGTGATGCTTCGCGTTCAGGACAAAAGTTGAGCCGAGCTTGCAGGCTCGTACTCGACCTTCTCCTTGCTTCTTCTTGCATGAGGGCGGTTAGAGTTTCGTAATTTTGGGATACAAAATTACTCAACGTTAGGTCAGGCGCGTCCTCATTCGCTGCAAGGATATCTGCCTCAGTATTGGGCACCCTATGGTGCGCCCGGCGGCACAATGTTGTCCACTGTAGGTGCCGTTTGGTGAGGAGTATTGAAGAGGGTGCGCTAGAGTTCTTCAACGCTTGGGACTACGGTGGTGACTTGGGTAGTCCTTACAGGCAATTCCACCGATGGGAAAGGTAGGGTTGGTCCCGGTTCTTGGTGACCAGGCGCACTGGTTGTCCCAGATGCCTGCCTAGGGGTCGAATCTTGTTGATTCTTCCTCTGGGGGTCACGTGTTTTTTCCAACTGCGGAGTCCGCTGGCTTGAATTTTTATTCTTCGTCATTCTAGTTCCTTAGTTCTTAGTGTGGTCCCACGGATGGCGCCACTTATTGATACAAAAGTTGGGCGTTCCTAGTTTGAGCTCTTGCTCTCGTACCAATTCGCTCTTAATGCTTGAAACCTGCGCACTAAGAAAGTAAACAAACACCGTTAGGCTTATCGTGGGATTGTCTCCCACGATTATCCTCCGGCGTGAGAGTAAGTAATCGGTTTTAGGGTTCTCGTAAGGAGTTTTAGGGTTTGTGAATCGTACCTTTAATGAGAATTATGTCATTCCTTATATAGGCGCAGAATCCTTATAGGTTTCGTGCTCCTTACGTTTCGCACACGTGGTGCTTATCCGGGTTAAGGATATCTATTCCATAAATAGAAGATCCTTATCTATGCCCGGGTAGTTTTGGTTGGGCTTGGGTCTACGTGAGCCCAATCCCATTAACAATGCGGCCCAAGTTATAATAGCCGACTCATGGTGGATTTGGGCCTTAGTGATGTTTATCATTTGGGCTCGTGGCCCAAATATAGACTATACGTCATCAGTTCTTGCTGTTAGGGGAATAATGATTGACGGGCTTTGGATTGATGATCCGAGTCGTGTGAAACTAGAATTTCTTCATCACTTTTCTCTTCGATTTTCCAAACCAGAGTGTAGTAGAGCCACTCTTCATTCAAATTTTACCAACAGACTGTCGTCTTCCCAACAATCTAATCTTGAAGATGATATTTCTAAGGATGAATTAAAGAGGGCAGTTTGGGATTGTGGCACAGAGAAATCCCCTAGGCCTAACGGCTTTACTTTTGGGTTCTACCGCCGTTTTTGGTATCTCATTGAGAATGATGTCTACAAAGCCATATCTCATTTTTTCTTGTTCGGCAACATTCCCAAAGGTTGTAACTCCTCTTTTATTGTTCTAATACCTAAATTCTCAAGTGCTAATGTGGTTAAAGACTTTCATCCTATAAGCCTCATTGGAAGCTTATACAAAATTATTGCCAAAGTTTTGGCTAATAGGCTTGTTGATAAGCTTGGTACGATCGTTAACGAGGTTCAATCTGCTTTTGTCAAAGATAGGAAGATTTTAGACGGTCTGTTTATTCTTGACGAACTTATTCAGTGGTGCAAACGCAAAAAAAATAACTTCTTACGTTCAAAGTTGATTTCGAGAAAGCTTTCGACTCTGTAAGATGGGATTTCCTGGATGATTTGTTGAACAAATTTGGTTTTGGTGAAAAATGGCGCAAGTGGATTCAAAGTTGTCTCCGATCTTCTAAAGGTTCGATCATTCTAAATGGGAGTCCTACGGATGAATTCCAATTTCACAAAGGCCTCAAACAAGTAGACCCCCTCTCTCCGCTTCTCTTTATTTTAGTAATGTAAAGTTTACATCTTTCATTTCGACGAGTGGAAGAAGCTGGTATGTTTAATGGTATTCATTTAAATAGTTCAATCACTATTTCTCATCTGTTTTATGCCGATGACGCGGTTTTTGTTGGAAAATGGTGTGAGAATAACATAAACACCATTGTCTATGTTCTTGAGTGTTTTTATCAAGCCTCTGGATTGAGAATTAATATGAACAAAAGTAAGTTAATGGGCCTCAATGTGGATAATGGTAAAATTAAAGAGGCTGCCTTAAAGCTTGGATGTCTTACTTTTAAACCTCCATTTACCTACCTCGATTCCACGGTAGGGGGAAATATGTCTCGCACTCAAGCTTGGGAAGATGTGGGTGAACGTGTCAATCTTCGATTATCTAAATGGAAGCTGAATATGTTGTCAATTGGGGGCAGACTCACCTTGCTCAAATCTGTCTTGGGTTCCATGTCCATCTTTCATATGTCTATCCATAAAGCCCCCTTAGGAGTGCTTCGTAAACTCGAATCTTTAAGAAGCCATTTTTTCAACGGATGTGCTCCTAACAATCAAAAGGCTTCATGGGTTAACTGGAAGAATGCTTTAGCTTCAAAAGATAAAGGTGGTCTCGGGATATCGAGCCTCTACGCCTTAAATAGGGGCTTGATGTTCAAATGGTATTGGTGTTTCTTTACGCAAGATTCATCCTTATGGTCCAGGGTAATCAATGCCATTCATGGTGATTCAGATAGGCTGGATGCTAAGACTTATGCAAAATATAATTCATGCTGGTCAAATATCGTCAAAGAGGTATCTTCTCTGGGTGACAAAGGTATCAACCTCCACAATGCAATTTGTTTTAAGCTTGGTAATGGTGAGAAGGCCCGGTTTTGGGAGGATAGGTGGCTAGATGGTATGCTCTTTAAAACTCGCTTTCCACGTCTCTATGCTTTAGAGATGTGCAAAGATCTCACTGTGGTGTCCAAGATCAGTGAACACATCTTTGTCTCTTCTTTTCGTAGACAGCCAAGAGGGGGAGTGGAACAAGATCAACTCACCGATCTTTTGTCGTTGGTAAAGGAAATTCGGTTAGTTCCTATGGAAGACCGATGGACCTGGAATCTCTCTAGTTCTGGCGATTTCACAGTGTCTTCTGTTAGACGTTTGATAGATGACAAATCTCTCCCTGAAACTAATCGTAAAACCAGGTGGGTTCGTTTGGTTCCTATAAAGGTGAATGTGATCGCTTGGAAAGTGAAATCTAATTCGTTACCCACTAGATTCAACATATCGCGTAGGGGTATTCCCATTGATTCCATTAAATGTGGCACTTGCGACATAGGTGTGGAGACGATAAATCGCTTGTTTTTCACATGTCCGTTAGTTCGTAGCCTTGTTGACCTGGTTACTCGTTGGTGGAATGTTCCTTGGGTAGACATTGAATCTTATGCGGACTGGGAACGGTGGATCTTAAACCTTCGCCTTCTTATCAAGAACAAAAGTATGTCGGAGGGCGTTTTCTATATTATGTGGTGGTATGTGTGGACTTTTCGCAACAAAATGATCTTCGACTCTATAAATCCGAGGAAGGCGTCATTGTTCGATGATATCATGTCTAAATCATATTTCTGGATTCGTAACAGATGTAATTCCTCTTTTAGCATGAACGATTGGATCAAAAACCCTAGTTTAATTCCTTTGTAATTTGCTAGTTCCTTACTAGCTCCTTACTAGCGTTTCTTTAATAAAATTGCCGTTCAAAAAAAAAAATCGAGTCCTTTTGCGTTTAAAAGAAAAGAACAATTTGTCATCCTTATTTATAAAAATAAGTAAGGAAAGTTTAGGTAAAAATGAACAATGTGATAATCTATAAGGGTATTAAATGGCACGTTACATGAACTTGAAGGGTAAAAGCACAAAGATGTTTCAAAGCCTCATATGGAGCATGTACGCGCGGAAAAAAGGAGCATAGTAAGCACCGTGCTATAGAAACCGTTGGATTTGTTTTGATCAACTGATTGTACAGTATTAAGAATGATTTCATAGCTTAAAAAACATCGATTTAGGGGCGTTATAAATAACGTGAAAAGGAAATAGGAAAAAAAAAAAAAAAAAAAAAAAAAAAACATTATGACAATATTCTAACCGAAACCGTTTTTGGTAAGCTACAACTTGGCAAGTGAACTTCACGCAGGGGCGAAGCTTCATAGGGGCCGGGGGCGCCCGACCCCCCGAAATTTTTTTTGCGATGTAGGGGATATATAGTTTTCGTGTAGAAAAATTTCGGTATATTCGGTTTCGACCCCCCAAAAATTTCGGTATACCTGAAATATAGCCTTAGGAAAAAAAAAATTTAGATCCCGACCCCCCACTTACAAAATCCAAGCTTCGCCACTGACTTCACGTGTTCAGCTACTAGAGGGCGGTGGTAGTGAGGGGTTGTTTACGGGTGGTTCGGTTCGGTTCGGTTTAAAATTTTAATTATCCATAGCAAGTCAGGTAGTTTATTTTGTTATTCGAAACCGAACCGTACTAGACGGGTAACTTGACATACAGTACTCGAAATTCCGGCTATTGCGGTTCTGGTCACGATTAACCATTTTTAACAATTACTTTAATCGAACCGAGTGAAAAATTACATTATATAAAACATAAAATTTCATTGTAATAAAATTTGCTAGCATTGAAAAAGTTAAAATAATAGTAACGTTATCTGTAATACCCCAATTCCAATAAAACAGCCATTTCAAAAATTAAAAATAAAATAAATAAATAAATAAATAAAATCTTAATAAATAGCAAGGTTGCAAAAATCCTGAATTGGTAGTTGGGCGATAGACCCCTTTGTAGCTTGTAATCGGTATAAGCGGGATTAATCAATGATTAATCGAATTGGCATTTCTAGCAAATTTGGGTATTTCGGCGAGTTTGGGTATTTCGGCGAGTTTCGGGGATTTTCGGTAAAACATCTTGTAACAGATATAAACATCTACTATAAATGATTGAAACTAGTTTATGGTGAATTTTTGGTATTTGAACAAACAGAAAAGAGTCATACTTTAAAAATGTAAGCCTTTAGTACCCTTTAAATGGATTTTAATGCGAGTACCTCTTAAGTTTATAATTTTTTTACTTTTAAAAAATTTTTTTAGCTTTTTCTAATTTTTAAATTTTATTTTTATTATAAAATTACAAAACAGAAAATACGAAACAGAAAATATAAAATTTGACAAGTTAAAAGTATTAAAAAACAAAAATTAATAAAAAATTGTCTCATACTATTAATAAGGAGGATAAAAAATGGACCGAGATAGGTAAAAGGTGAACCAAAAGGTATAGATAACAACACCATTATCATGTACTAGCTCACTAGCTCCTCGTTTTATTTCACTACAATTTAACTTTTAAGCAATGTTTTGAAAATCGGGTTTGAAATCGACCCGGTCGAATTATCGGGCATCGGGTCAACCGGTTCGACCGCCGGGTCAACCCAGGTTTTTATTAAAAAAATTTGAAAATATGAAACCCAGCCGGGTTTCGAGAACCGGGTTGACCCGGATCACTCAAAACCCGGCAGGTCTAACCGGTTAACTTGGTTTTAGAAACCCGGGTTTTTTGACCTGTTTTTTTTTTTGCCGGAACCTATTATGGTCTTATGAACCATTCGGCTCATCATGAGTAATAATAAGCATTTTGTAGATGTTACGACACTCTTGTAATGTTTTATACTCTGTATCTACATATGATCATACACATATCTATACTACCTATAGAGAGAATGAATGTTTTCTTAAAAACTTAAATACTTACAATTTGAGATGGTGTTTTGTTATTTACGTATGGGTTTGAAGTTCCTATAAGTGAAGAATATGAAGGGAACTCAAAATGTGGAGGAGAAAAAACAAGTAAAGTAAAACAAGACAATTTGAATGCAAAAAGAGAATGAGTGGAAAAAAATATATAATGTTGTTGTGTGTGTAGGAGGATTAGTATGAGGCTTTAGCAATGCTCAAAATATAAACATACCTCCAATATGGTCTTATGAACTATGCATATAAGAGCATCTCCAATATTGGCGCTAAAACTTTGCAAAAAGAAAGCATCTTTTTGGAATATGCTTTCACTAAAACAAATTCACTTTAGTGTATACACTAAATCTTGCACTAAACATTTTTTAATGAGTTTAACTAACATTTTTACGTATGGATTAGTGTATCATACAATCACACTACAAAAGTTCGAAATGGAGATAAAAGTTTTGCAGCTAGATTAACATCATACAAACGCACTAGAGATACATCAACATAGTTTAATAAAATAAGATAAGCTTCTATGTAAGATATCTATTTAGTTTGTTACAATTTTCATTTGTTTTAGTCCATAAAATAGTTTTGCAAGTTCATGTAATAGTTTCAGTTCATGCTCTTGTTGAGCTATTTTCTCGGGTCTGTTCATATATGAACTGCTTCTTTTATTGTTCAGTATGTTCTTGTTTAGTTATGTGATGAAACTCAAGAACTCAAACTATTATATAAACAGCTTGTTTATTGTTGAATATATATATTGTTGAATAAACTATATTTTAAAGCATTTAGTGCAATGAATATTAAAAGTTTAAAACATTATATTAGGTGCAATTTGAGCTTTACTATTCATTACACTAAGATAGTAATAAGCATTTTGTAGATGTTATGACGCTGTTGTAACGTTTTATACTCCGTATTTACATATAATCATACACATATCTAGGTGTAATTCCCAAAATACCTTTTAAAACTTAAATTCTCACATAAAAAATTTCAAACAATGTTTCTTTAACGAAATAATTGCTTTAACAATTCTCACCTAAAATTTCAAAAAATAAATAAATATAAAGAAAAGCATGACAATTTTTGTTAGCCTCACTATTTTATAAAGATAACGTCACACATGTGAATTGGACTAGATTAGAAACTACAAGGACTACTATTGTCAAGTAGGCAAACATGTAGTGTTAGGAACCTATAAATACCCCTCATGACTCTCCATGAGGGGTGTGGGAAAGTGTTCGTGTAAACTTCATATTGTCATTTTAATATAAACCCTTTTCTCCACATTTCTCTCTCTACTTTCTCTCTCTAAAATAATGGTGTATTTCGATCAACCTCGACCTCCGGAATGTGTTTCTTGGTCATAACAAGTGGCATCAGAGCTAACCGGGGGCGAATCGTGGTGTTTTTGGGTGAAAAATCGTGTTTTTGGGTGAAAAAAAATGAATCTGGGTACTATTCATCGTGTTTTATCGAGTTAGGATTTGATGATTATCGAGTTTGGCAGCTGTTTATCGAGTTAGCTTGGTTTTTTTATCGAGTTAGACATGTGTTCTATCGAGTTAGACATGTGTTTTATCGAGTTAGACATTGTGTTTATCGAGTTAGCATCATTTCTTTCGAGTAAGGATTGGTGTATATCGAGTTAACTCCTTATCGAGTTAGCTTAATTTTTGGCGAGTTAGCCTTTTTACCTTATCGTTTATCGAGTAAGGATATCAATTGGGTTTACCTTAACGAAACTCTGCCAAAACTGATCTAGGTTGTTACAACAATCTTATCGAGTTAGAAAAGATTTACCGAGTTTGAAGGTTACCGAGTTAACGGACAGTTTGTGAGTTAGAGAGCTTTACCGAGTTACAAAGTTTATCGAGTAAGCAAAGGTTAACTAGTATGCAAAGGTTACCGAGTTAGGAAGGTTTACCGAGTTAGAGGTATTATCGAGTTAGCCAAAAAAAAAAAAAAAAGAAAAAAAAAAACGTTGAATTTGAGTAAAATTTATTTTTGAGAGGAGACTAAACGTTCAATTTTTACGCGAAATTCAAATTTTGGTATAACGTTGAAAATTTTGGCCCGAAATTCAAATTTTTAGGCCAAAATTCAAATTTTTTCGGTGAAATTTTGGCGTAAAAATTTTCAAAACTCAAAATTTTCTGGTAACCTTACAATTGTATTTCATAGTGATTTCCAAATTATGGGCGAGAAAATTTTCCAATTCTATTTTTGGAGGGAAAATACGAAATCACTACGAATCAACGAGATTGAATTTCAAGCTTCACCAAAAACACACCACGAATTGCTTAAAAGATCCTGATCAAGAATCACAATCAAATGACAACGGCTAGTATCGGATTTTTGTGATTATGGGGATAATTCTTTATTTCTTTTTTGGGTTTAAAGTTCATTTCAGGGGCATGTGTGCTTATCTATCTCAAAGTCTAGGGGTGGATGGATGCATAACTTTCGAAGATACTTGTTTGGGCAAACACTGGTAGAGATAGTGATTAAGACTTGGATTATCTAGTTATACCCGTTGTAAGGAGTTACACTGTAGTGCTCACGGGTTATAGCTATCACTTTAAGGAGTTACATTGTAGTACTCAGTGTCGCACGAAGTTGTGGATAGTTCAAGAGGCAGAGATTTCGTATACTATTTGTGGGTTTGGGTATATGGATCTACCTATGCTTAAAGGAGTTACGTTGTAGTGCTCAGTATAGGTTCTTAGTCACACCATCGTACAAGATTAAGTCACATATCTAAGGGATGTTTACTTCATTTTCAGATTGGTTATATTGGGTTGTTTCTCTAGTCATTGGTCATTTACTAGCTGGTTGGAATTTGAAGAGGTCGCTTATAGGTTGAAGAGAAGAGAGGAGATTGTAGATAAAGAGAGTCATATCTTAGCGACATATACTCACAGACTGTGCTTCAAAAAGCTGTTATGGCTTCTAAATTGCATAAGAAGTGTAAAGTACAGGTAATTGTATGGCATGTACACAAGATTATGATGATTCCGATGACTCGCAACCATCAGGAGGGAGAAGAACATGCCAAAAGAAGTATTGTTTCGTCTTCAGTACGTTGGTTGATCGAGGGAACTGTGCTTAATACCAGAGAAGTACCATGAGGTACCAAGTATGTGTTCATCAGAGCTTATTACCAACCTTCTATGCAATGTTATGTGAGTTATGTTGTTATGCTGTTACCCGAATGACAACCATGTTCCTACACTTTTGAATCTACTTTATCCGCTGCGAGATGAAAAGAGAGTTGTCGGTTCAGGAGGGAGCAGGAAAAAGAATAAAGGCTCACTAGTTAGGAGGGAGTAATAACCTAACTAGACAATTACAGTTGAAGTTCAGAGCTACAAAGACCTTTGCCGTCAGTGTCAAAGATCATACGCCGAGATCGTCGGAAGAGAGAACTTCAAGTCTGCCTCAGTATCTAGACTACAGAGACTCTGCGCTTCAACAACGTCAACATAATTTACTATTGTTGTAATGTAATGTACATTGTTTATGTATTTATAGGTCTCATGTAACCATTCACGTGTGACGATATCTTGGAGGGAGATTGTTAGCCTCACTATTTTATAAAGATAACGTCACACATGTGAATTGGACTAGATTAGAAACTACAAGGACTAATATTGTCAAGTAGGCAAACATGTAGTGTTAGGAGCCTATAAATACCCCTCATGACTCTCCATGAGGGGTGTGGGAAAATGTGTGTGTAAACTTCATATTGTCATTTTAATATAAATTTTTTTCTCCACCTTTCTCTCTATAGAATAATGGTGTATTTCGATCAACCTCGACCTCCGGAACGTATTTCTTGGTCATAACAATTTTTTATCGTACTACTTAAAAAAAATACAAATATATATATATATATATATATATATATATATATATATATATATATATATATATATATATATATATATATATATATATATATATATATATATATATATATAAAACTTTTTATTTAATCTCAACACTAATAATTTAAAAATTATCCGCAAACTCTATAATATTCTATTAGTTGATAAAAATGAATAACCACAAGATGAAGAAACCATAATGTTATCAAAACCACCGACTTTCTATCATTGTAAGCATAAGACAATGAACATAGCTAAAGTTGATTATATAATATGGCTAAGCAACAGCCTATTCCCTCGAATCACGAGACTCTTCACTTCATAAGTTCCCATCTTCTCGGACAATACCACCATTTTTATCCTCATCCGCCACAACTCCATCTCCGAAACTCCTTTTAAGAGACAATATAAGACTGTTTTCCTTCAGCATCCTGATATTGGTTTTGGTTCACCGAAGTGGTGCCAACTTCACAAGAGAATTTCCACCATTCCTTTCTAATGCTCTAGAATTTTCAGCACCACGTTCTTTATCACCCTTGGATATGCATGAGACATAACTTTTAAGCTTCAGATTTTTCTGCAACCCACCAACATGAGCATGACTTTTAAGCCATTTAGCTATTTTTCCATGCAAGTCAGGAGACAAGCAGTCATCCTGCAAGAAGAATAAGAATCCCACAAAAGATACGATCATAAGAAAAAGACATAGGCAAGTACAATAGACCAAAAGTTCTTGTTATTAGATACTTTCAGATGATATATGCTAAATAAGAGTTAACAAATATGGCATTACAGCGAGATTTGATGCCAGCAGATTAGCAGAAACATTAATCTCTGAGGCCACGTCTTTCAAATCGACTTTTCCTTGATCAATCAGCTACAAAATCAACACATTAGGGCAAAACTGTTATACATGGAATTTTAGAGCAACTGTCGTTTAGGATTAGTGTGATATACCTTCTTCAGAAGAAGGATAAAATTAGAAGAATCGGACACTTTGACCTCTTCGACAGTGCTGCTGCCTTTGAACGCCGCCCCATCAATAATGCTTTCTGGTTGAGTTTTAACGTTTGACCTGTTATCTGGTAGCCCATCTTCAAAAGATGCATTGCCAAGCTTTAACTTAAGTGGTTTATTTGCCACATAAGACAATGGCCGGTTCTCCAGAATGGTAGATGAAGAAACAACTCCCACAGACGGGTTTTCCACTTTATGGGTGCCTTCTTTTTGGGTTTCAGAATGCTTTAAGCAAAAAGCCCGCAACTCAACCTAAGTATATTTGCAGAAAATAACACACCATGATACTTTTAGCAAGTTCAAGAAGAAACACAACAGCTATAGCAATTTACAGCAGCATTTAATAATTAACTGTGACAACAAAACCACTCTGTATCTAGTTTTGATAAAAGAGGACTTACATCATCGCATCTAAATTTTCCCCAAATTTCCATTCTTTGTCTTGCCTCCCTTGCACATATAGGATGGAAAGAAGTTCGACAAGATCCTATGCAAGTATCCAGATTAAAAAAAAAATTATAGTTCGCACAATGGAAGGTATAAGAAGTAAGAAGAGATCCGTAAAGGAATTACAGGATTTTTAAAACCAAGAAGAAGGCTAAGGAAAGAGCAGAAAACAACAAACACATAAATAACATTGTTTACATTGTATAACTTTTTTTTTAAGGAATTGGCAATTATGACTCAGCATAGAAAGTCGCAGCCATATCTAGCTAAAATGAAATTAATAAAAAGCAGCAAAGAGATCTGGGGTTAAGTTTTGACCATTTTCAACTTTTCTTACATATGAAGCAGAGGAAAGCCATGACGTTAAGCATTGAAATTCTAAGAAGTTTCTGGGAGTACATTATGTCCGTCTAATGTCCAAATACTCTAAAATCAACTTTAAAAAAAAGTATATGTTCATACAGTTGAGAGTTCCTACTTGAGATGGTCAGCTACCCATCCTCACAAGCTGATCAATCACTGATCTGCTCATGAAAGCAAAGTGACCAATTAAAAATAGCACCTTGAGGACAATCATTCATCATAAATTCTAAGGTGTCACGGTACTTATGTTGGACTTGGTGAATGGGTCATAAATGCAATTTACATTAAAGTTGTGTATCAAGAATCAAGAAATAATGAAAAATCTCATATTGCTACTTAATTGAAGTCATTTGATTTATGGTTATGATGGAAGTATAACTTTTAATGATAAGCTCGGCCTTCAGACATTACAAAAATACTAGGCCGAAACTGTTTCTGTATTTCCAATTGGCTGCAAGTTCACCCCACTTAATCAATGGCCTGGTTATTCAAAATTTAACAGACATATTCAAAAGAAGACATCTATAAGAAATTTAAAAAGATAAAATCACGTTAAACCATCCATTTCTCCTTGAAAAATCTTCCGCTTCTGTAGTGACTTGATACATTACTAGTGCTATTATTTATGCACAAGATTATTTAATGATATTGATTCTCTATTATAGATTACTTTGTGGTAGACCTCAACTGATAAAGGGCTCATACTGCCTGTCAAACTATATGAGATCAACTCTGAAACCAGGATAAACTAGAAGTTTGGACTTCATTTCATTTGCTAACAGAACAAAACTAAAATATCTATACACGCAAATTGATTGCAGAAACACCATAGAAATGTTTTGAGATTTTCAAAATTTTGGACTGTAATTTACCATTCGAGAAAACATGCAACCTAAATTGCTTGAATAACGTAACAAGGAAGTTTGGATGAAAATGGCCTGGCATGATTTGGTTTGGTATTGTCTCATGTAACCAGTGGTTTCTATTCTCGACATCTGTATCACTATTTCAAATACCATATTCCATTACTGATTCAAAAAATAGAGCACACACTCAACTCCTCATCAAAAACTACTGCAGCTAGCATCACTCTCACGGGAACAATTTATTTAACAGCATCGAGACATGTTCCAGGTTAAAACTCTAACAAACATACGAAATACTTCCAACCAATTAAAAAGGACAGGCTAGCTTCTATTAGCTTAGCTTCAGTAAGGTAGGTGAATAAACCGACTTAGCCTAAAAGACTTAAAGATGGAGTCAATCAAGTACTATTCCCTCCATTTCATATAACAGAATATAGATAAATGTACATAGAACAGGTAGAAACACTAAGTATACGACATTTGTTTGGATCTAACACTATAGCTTTACAAATATGAAATCATCTAGATTATGTGTTCATAGCAACAGGGGATGATATAATGTACTATTGGACCATTGAATAAGAAAAAAACAAAACTTATGTAACAACAACATACCGAAGCTGCAACGAACACAAGAACCTCTTCTAATCTTGCACAGATAACAAACCAACTTCTTATGCGTCTCCTTAATACTCTCGACGTTCATAACTGGTTCCATGCATTTCATATCCTCAATAGAAACCTCAGACATCCACTGAGAACAAAACAAATGAGCAAACTCAACGACACCACCTTCATCATTCCGCACAGGCTTTAACGCACCACCCTTGTGCGGGCAAAGCACACAATTCCCCTCTCCCTTCACCTTACAGCACGAACACAACGAACAACCCGCTTCATTTGTTGAATATATTATCTAAACTAACATTTAGATTGTATATTATTTTTTATTAATGGCTGCTACATGTTTATTTGTTTAAATAATACATTGTGAATGTGATGGGTCTTTATAAACTTTACATCTGATGTTGTCAACATTTGACTAAACATCTCTTTATAACCGGTCAAAATAAGATGACTACAAAACCCATGATCTCACATTATCTCCAAACTTTATTCTCACTAAGATACTGATCCGTTACTGATTCTCTTTTAAAACATTTTCTGATCTGTTATACCATATCCGTTATGCAATTCATGATCTTTGCTGATCCGTTACAAAGTGAGAGTTGTGATTTCATCTATAAAAGGGTGATCTTCAATCACTTAAGTAAGATAACAAAATTGATCAGATACATGATTAATCTTAAAGCCCCCTTTTAATCTTTGTTATTTACACACTGTTCTCTTCTTTATTCATCTACAAGTAGAGTGTTTTGTGAGTTTGGGCATTGGGTTATGCAAGTTCCAAGTCGGCTACTACGAGTGCACGTTTTAGTCGATTAGTTATGTTAACCTTGGAGAGCTATCGGTATTTTGGTTTGCACCTCGGTAGTGCCAAAATTCGCTTTCAACTTGTTAGTTAATACCTGTATCTAACTGTTATAAGAACAAAACAAATGAAAACGGAGCAAGGTAAAAGAAAAAATACTAATCGAAACCGAAGTTATAATCACACAATCAGAACCAATTATTTTTGAGTACACACAATTATCTGATGCATTTACTACAAAACCATTGCTAATTAAAGAATGATCAAATTTCATATACCATTGTTTAGGTGCTTGTTTAAGGCCATAGAGTGATTTTTTAAGCTTGCATACTTTATTCTTATTAGGTTCCGCTAAACCTTCAGGTTGTTCCATGTATATTTCTTCTTCCAAATCACCGTTTAAGAAAGCCGTTTTTACATCCATTTGGTGTATGACGAGTTCATAAATGGAGGCAAGGGCAATTAGTGATCTAATTGTAGCAACTTTGGTAACTGGAGAATAAGTGTCAAAAAAGTCAATGCCTTTCTTTTGGGATTGCTAAAAATAGTGTATACAATGGGAAAAAGAGACACATTCAGATCAGGCATGGCATTGTCAAGCAACTATTGAAAAATGGTGTGATCAGTTTGGATTATGTAAGGTCCGAAAATAACTTGGCTGATCCGTTTACTAAAGGATTGCCAAGGAAAGTGGTTCTTGAATCGTCGAGGGGGATGGGGCTTAAGCCCATGGATTGAGATAGTATGGTGGATACCTGTACAAGGTCAAACGAAGCTATACAATTCTCCTTGTGCACTACAACCCTTTCCTATGGCGCGCAGGTTAGTGCATTTTATTTTGAGGTTGAGTTTTAATAACTCTTAATGGTTTAAGAGCTCTTTTATGAGACGAGCTTGATTAAAACCACCTTAGTGAATGTGAAGGTGAGCCGCCTTCTATGAAAGACTTGGGCCGTCTTTCTAGAGCATTCATGAGTACCCAAGGTTTGCACATGGCCATTAATAGCGCTTGTTGTGTTTATCGCGGAACTTGCTGAATTTTAAGAGTTTGTACATGTTGTGGGAGTCTCGACACTAGCCTATTTGGTTCAAGAGTAATTCACCTTATAGTCTAAGCTGTTGTCTCATTGCACTCCATACCAATTCAAATCGAAAGATATTGGTACTTAGGTACACGACTCTTCTTTGCCCTTACTATCCTGTTTTGATTTTGATTTTCCTGTAGCACGCCATTAGTGGGGGATTGTTGAATATATTATCTAAACTAACATTTAGATTGTATATTATTTTTTTATTAATGGCTGCTACATGTTTATTTGTTTAAATAATACATTGTGAATGTGATGGGTCTTTATAAACTTTACATCTGATGTTGTCAACATTTGACTAAACATCTCTTTATAACGGATCAGAAAATGTTTTAGAAAACCTAACATTGGGCCTAAAACCTTTGATTGTGTGTTTATCGGTTATGCTATTGATAGTGCTGCATATAGATTTATGTGCTTAGATGATAATTCTATTTGTGAATCTAGAGATGCAGAATTTTTTGAAACAAATTTTCCTTTGAAGAAAAATGATATTTCTGATTTTGGTAGTCTTTCCAATTCTACTGCTAGTACCCCTTCTTCCTGTGTGCATGCATGCTCTTCTAATTTAATTAATCAAGAAAATGAACCTAGAAGAAGTAAGAGGAAAAGAGTTGAAAGTAGCTTTGGACCAGACTTTATCACTGCGTTTCTAGTTGAGAATGATAACTTGGATAAAGTTAACGGTAATATTGTTTCGGTCTTTTTATTAGAAGAAGATCCAAAAACGTATAAAGAAGCACTAACATCTATAGATGCTAGCTTCTGGAAAGAGGCGATTAAGAGTGAACTTGATTCCATAATGGTAAATGACACTTGGGATTTAGTAGATTTACCTAAGGGATGCAAACCGATTAAGTGTAAATGGATATTTAAGAGAAAAATGAGACCCGATAATACTATTGAGAAGTTTAAGGCTAGGTTGGTAGTCGTAGGCTACTCCCAAAAGAAAGGCATTGACTTTTTTGACACTTATTCTCCGGTTACCAAAGTTGCTACAATTAGATCACTAATTGCCCTTGCCTCCATTTATGAACTCGTCATACACCAAATGGATGTAAAAACGGCTTTCTTAAACGGTGATTTTGGAAGAAGAAATATACATGGAACAACCTGAAGGTTTAGCGGAACCTAATAAGAATAAAGTATGCAAGCTTAAAAAATCACTCTATGGCCTTAAACAAGCACCTAAACAATGGTATATGAAATTTGATCATTCTTTAATTAGCAATGGTTTTGTAGTAAATGCATCAGATACTTGTGTGTACTAAAAAATAATTGGTTCTGATTGTGTGATTATATGCTTGTATGTGGATGATATGCTTATCATTGGCACTAATATTAGTGTTGTCAATGAAACAAAATCTTTTTTATCTTCTCAATTTGATATGAAAGATTTAGGAGAAGTTGATGTGATACTTGGAATTAAAGTGAGAAAAACTGAAAATGGGTACTCTTTGTGTCAATCCCATTACATCTAAAAAGTCTTAAAAAGATTTAACTACTTTGATGTTGATCCTGTGAAAACTTCATATGATTCCAGCAAATGTCTTAAGAAGAATAAAGGAACAGGGGTTTCTCAACCTGAATATGCTAAAATCATAGGTAGTGTTATGTTCCTTATGAATTACACTAGACCCGACATAGCCTATGCTGTTAGTAGATTGAGCAGATATACACATAACCCTAATAATGAACATTGGGATGCTCTTTATCGTTTACTTCAATATCTTAAAGGTACTTTAAATTGGTGTTTGCACTTTAATAAATTCCCTAGTGTTTTAGAGGGATATTGTGATGCAAACTGGGTTTCTGATAATGATGAAGTAAGCTCTACAAGTGGTTATGTTTTTACTTTGGGGGGATGTGCTATATCATGGAAGTCTTCTAAACAGACATGTATAGCACGTTCCACCATGGAAGCTGAATTTATTGCTCTTGAGTTGGCAGGTCAAGAAGCTGAATGGCTGAAGAATCTCTTAGCCGATATACCTCTGTGGAAGAAGCAGCTTGTGCCGGTTTCTATACATTGTGATTCACAGGCGGCTATTGGGATTGCTAAAAATAGTGTATACAATGGGAAAAAGAGACACATTCGGATCAGGCATGGCATTGTCAAGCAACTATTGAAAAATGAAGTGATCAGTTTGGATTATGTAAGGTCCGAAAATAACTTGGCTGATCCGTTTACTAAAGGATTGCCAAGGAAAGTGGTTCTTGAATCGTCGAGGGGGATGGGGCTTAAGCCCATGGATTGAGATAGTATGGTGGATACCTGTACAAGGTCAAACGAAGCTATACAATTCTCCTTGTGCACTACAACCCTTCCCTATGGCGCTCAGGTTAGTGCATTTTATTTTGAGGTTAAGTTTTAATAACTCTTAATGGTTTAAGAGATCTTTTATGAGACGAGCTTGATTAAAACCACCTTAGTGAATGTGAAGGTGGGCCGCCTTCTAATTAAGACTTGGGCCATCTTTCTAGAGCATTCATGAGTACCCAAGGTTTGCGCATGGCCATTAATAGCGCTTGTTGTGTTTATCCCGGAACTTGCTAAATTTTAAGAGTTTGTACATGTTGTGGGAGTCTCGACACTAGCCTATTTGGTTCAAGAGTAATTCACCTTTTAGTCTAAGCTATTGTCTCATTGCACTCTGTACCAATTCAAATCGAAAGATATTGGTACTTAGGTACACGACTCTTCTTTGCCCTTACTATCCTGTTTTGATTTTGATTTTCCTGTAGCACGCCATTAGTGGGGGATTGTTGAATATATTATCTAAACTAACATTTAGATTGTATATTATTTTTTATTAATGGCTGCTACATGTTTATTTGTTTAAATAATACATTGTGAATGTGATGGGTCTTTATAAACTTTACATCTGATGTTGTCAACATTTGACTAAACATCTCTCTATAACCGGTCAAAATAAGATGACTACAAAACCCATGATCTCACATTATCTCCAAACTTTATTCTCACTAAGATACTGATCCGTTACTGATTCTCTTTTAAAACATTTTCTAATCCGTTATACCATATCATTATACTGATCCGTTATGCAATTCATGATCTTTGTTGATCCGTTACAAAGTGAGAGTTGTGATTTCATCTATAAAAGGGTGATCTTCAATCACTTGAGTAAGATAACAAAATTGATCAGATACATGATTAATCTTAAAGCGCCCTTTTAATCTTTGTTATTCACACACTGTTCTCTTCTTTATTCATCTATAAGTAGAGTGTTTTTTGAGTTTGGGCATTGGGTTATGCAAGTTCCAAGTCGGCTACTACGAGTGCACGTTTTAGTCGATTAGTTGTGTTAACCTTGGAGAGCTATCGGTATTTTGGTTTGCACCTCGGTAGTGCCGAAATTTGCTTTCAAGGCAGTGATTTCTTCACGGCACAACTTCGGTGTCGATTAGTATTTTTTTCTTTTACCTTGCTCCTTTTTCATTTGTTTTGTTCTTATAACAGTTAGATATAGGTATTAACTAACATCATTGTCCTGCTGCACACCGTAACATCTCTGATGCACCGCAACACCACAACGTGTACAAACAATCAATCTATCCAAGTGATTCCCAGTATCCCCTAAACTACAATAATGACAACATGTTTGGTCTTTTACCGGACGAAAAACTAAATGCTTCTCCAAACCCGCATCCCCTCCCAATAGTTTCCGTTTCTTAGACAGACGCTCGGACGTCAAATAAATCTTATTCCTCGAACCTAACAACCACTCTACTCCACTAGACGATACAATACTATCCTTCGTATCATTATGATCTCCTCGTTCCTTTTTTATAGCATCTACATCTACTTCCATCGACTTTTCTATTTTGTTTTGGTTTTGGCAGTTTGGTTTTCTCACGCTGGCGATTTTTTTTTTATTGGAATGACAAGGAATAAATAAAATAATAATGTGGGGTTTTTGAGTTTTTCTTAGGGAAAACGCAACGAAATTTGTTTTACTTGGCGTTTATTTATATCCGCTATGTTAAACCGACTCGACTAGAGTTTTAGGGTGCGTTTCGCGGACAACTTTTGAGAGCATTATAGAACGATTAGTACCATTTAATATTATTATTACAAAACTCATTTGGAAGGAAGCAAATAGCATTTATAAAATTATAAAAATTATTTTTTTAATGCTTTTTGAATAAGTATTTAGCATTACGTCATTTTACACATTAACATTACAGCTACAACTACTCTACCAAACACTTTTATAAACTAAATTGCTACCGCTAACTGCTTAATGTTAATTGCTACGGCTAACTGTTACTGGTAGTTTCAACAAACACACCCTTAACCTTTTATAAATATCGAGTGTAATGGTGACCCGTTAACTCAGTGTTACATCAGGTTTTTTCTTATTATCAACTTCATCACCAAACATGTGCAATAAAACATCAACTTTATCAATCAAACATACTCAATTAAACAAAAAATACCTCACAATACACTCATACGCGTAAAATAAGAATAATAAATAAATAAAATTGGTCGTGCATACTACTGAGTTGCAAAAACTCGGTTGATAATGTGGTGCGCAGTGACAGAATCAGGGTGGGTTGGGGAAGACACCCATGAATAATTGCGACGTAGTATTAACTTTGTTAAAAAAATATTCGATTTTCTTAAATGCACCTCATCCTGAAAATTGCGTTTGTAGTATTGTTTAGTTTGTTTTAAGTGCACTCGATCACTTTGTTACATGGTTTCATCCTTGATTGTGGGGGTTGTGTTTTAGCACATAAAGTGTAATTAGGGGGATGGCACCCCCCCCCCCCCCCCCCCCGTTACACCAAGTCTAAGTGTGTTGTAAAATGAACCCTTTTCTCTAGTACCCAATGTGGGAAATTGTGCTATTATACATTACTCTATTATACATTTACCGTGGGAAAACGACATTGTTTAGAGGGCTTCATAAATGTCGTCTTTTAGAGGGTTTTTTTTAACTCTTCTATTGGCTTCGAATGGCGCCGTTTGATCTTGTTTGGGTTTAACTATGGACAAAATCGATGTCGTTTTCCTTTATGATTAGTCATATATGTGTCTTAAATACATAGTTACGTATCGCAGATACATAACCCTCGACAACACGTGTGCGTCGGATCATCATATACAAAGCTGAGTCTGTGTGTAAGAGTGAGAGATATAGTGATTGTGAGAATGTGTGTGGGGATTGTATATGCCGGATCATCATTTACAAAGTTGAATCTATGTGTAGTGCTATGCATTGCAAGTCAAAGGATAAAAAGACTTGAAAAATGTAGGAAATTCAAAGTTTGACAATGATCCATGATGTGACATTTTCGGGCGGGTCAATCCAATATTCATCTCCATGAATACATATGAACTATGACCTCAATTTGTATAAAACGACATTGTAAGTATCTTTGTGCTCTCAAATATGAGTCTAGGAATTTGCACAAAACTTAAAATAAATGAGGTTCTTTAATAAAAAAAAACTACAGGCAATTTTGCATAATAGATACCTAGTTACATTTCTCCTAGTTAGGAATTGCATCTTGAGGTTAATAAATCGATTGTTGCATAAAGTACCTCATTTTTTGTTTTTCAAATAAAAACTTCTCACAACTAGGACATTTATCAAAAATAATGCATCAAAAATACAAAAATACTTTTCATTCATACATACTAGTCTCTTGAATGATAAAGGGAATACATAACCAGGGAGGCTTTTTTGCGAGAACCATCTTATCTGCAAGAACTGAGAGAACCAACAAAAACATACATGCACGCCTTTTAAAATAAAATAAAACTACATGCAAATTATCAATAATTATAAGTATCCACCTATGTTCTTCAATATCATCATGAACTCATCCTCTTTTTTCACAAAAACCTTACACACGGCCGCAATATTGTCGTTGCACGACTTATTAGAACATACATGCACACCTTCAAAGAAAAATTTTGTATTTTCAATTTCTTATCAAATTCTTTAGAACAACTATGTTTTTTTTAAAACATATATGTTGTTTTCAGAACATATGTGCAAAAATACAATTATTGAAGGCGTGCATGTATGTTTTTGGTGGTTCTCTCAGTTCTCGCAGATAAGATGGTTCTCGCAAGAAAGTCTCACTACATAACTAATGTATATTTTCGGGTATATTTAAACGAAGCAATAGTAAATATATGAGAGTTTGGCTTATCTCAAAAAAAAATATTTATTATTTATTTTTATTTTGAGTCGAGATAACAATGTCTCCACATCATTTGCATATAGGCACACACTAGAACAATTTCCTTTTTATTGTTATTTTTTCACTTTACAATTGTCTGACTCAAATATGTCTAGTGTCATTTCATATGACTACCTAAAAACCATAAAGCATATGTTACCACTTTCACAAACACCAAACACTTCCTAAATTGGAAGAAAGTGGCAATTTCATATACAATATTGTTATTTATAACTTTTTGTGTTCGATGAAAACTAAAATGCTATTGTATGATCAAAGTTAATCAGACAAAAATCATGTATTTACATCATTGTTGATTATAGACCATGAACTTTAACTTATTATAGTTCATAATGGGTATTATAATAGAAACATTTCAGTTTAGATAAGTTTTCTACATCTGCATTAGCTCGCTGAGCTGTTCTGTCTACAGCAACTACAGATCCCTTCGACAATGAAGGGCGGATCCCTTATTAAAAGGGATTCGCAGATCCGTGCAGTCTGATAATCAGACATGAAATTTTAAAGCATTAAATTTCATTGACAACAATCATTTACACCACTTAAACACACAAATTTCATAACAGGCTGATAGATTTTGACCTTATAATCTGATTTACACTAAATTCATATCAAATGATTAGATCTTAGAAGCATTTTAGTGGTAGAACATCATATCAATTGCATGTATTTGCACTATAAATAAACTTGCATATTTCACCATTCTCTTCACCATCTACACCATAATAACCTGTTGAAAATTCAGCCACATTTTATCACCAAAATGACAAAAACTTCAAGTTCTTCCTTAACAAACCAAGTTTCTCAAAGAATCGCTAGGATTAGTGTCATCCTTGTTGTTTCATCAATATCGACTCTTCAAATGAATCTTCACCCATCCACATATCATCACCTATTCAAGACGCCGCTACTACACTTAATCTTAGAACTCCAGTTGCACCACTATCCTCACCGCTAAGTACATCAAAAACCACTCAACCCTCTTCACCACTGTGTACACCAAAAACAACACCACATATAATGTCTACAACTCCTCTACCAACACCATCTCAACAACCAAAGGAACCACTTCAACCATTATCTAATAATCTTGAGCCTCGAGAGCTTATTTTTACCACTCCCCCAACCTCTCCACATCCTCAAGAGGTTCGTGAGGAATTGAGTTTCGTATTGAACCACATTCTCGAATGCTTGGACGTTCTTACCACCAAAAATTTCCATAACACTAAATTTGTAATTGTATTTTAAAGTGTTTGTGGTTTTGTTATTGATTTGTATGTAGAAGGGGGTGTGGTAATTTGGGTTTTTTGTTCATGTTCTTGGGTTTATGATAAATAAATAAAAGAAACAAATCATTTGAAAACAAAAGGGGAAGAGGACAAAGGGTGTTTTAGTCATTTAACTTTGGCGAGAGAATGATATACGGGTCAAAGTTCAAAATAGGGAGTTCAGTGCACTTTCGAAAGGATGAAGATCAAACCTCCAATTTGGCCAAACAAAATGGACCAAAAATGCAATTTACTCTTTTTTGAATTAGTATACTTTATTCTATATTTATCAAATGTAAACATCAAAAATACCGTATTTACCCAATTTACAAATGAATAATGCAAATTGTAGAATGATTTTTATGCCTGTTGGGGAAATATAGAATTTTGATGTTTTTTATTGGGGAAAATAGAAGTACCCCTACTTTTTAATACAAAAATGCACATATAAATCAATAGATTTTTAAAATGCATACTAAACCGTAAAGTTTCAAAAATATATTAAATCATAAGAGTGATTCGAGAACCAATCCAGATAACTTTTGAAGGTTTTTATTATTATTATTATTATTATTATTATTATTATTATTATTATTATTATTATTATTATTATTATTATTTTTTGGGTAAAAGTAACCATAAATGCAAAAATCGTAAATGTTAATTCAATATTTATACAATACTATAATAACAATTATACTTTTCAGTTACATCTACATTATTTCTTGAATATATAAGCTTTTTTTATACTAAAAGTACTTTTTTATTTATATCTTTATCTATGTGTAACTGATGCTTTTTTAGATCACGTTTTAAATTATAAATGTTGATCGTCATGTGTAATGTAGTATTCGGTAAAGCCGAGGTCGTCCTAAAAGCTAATGGGCGATTTGTGATCAAAGTTTTAATTCTCACGAGATTGATTTGGTTTAATTAACTAATTGCAAAGAAATATAACAAAAAGGAAAATGTTTTTGGTAATAAACAATAAGTTGGATCACAAAATTGGTTTTGGTAAATTTTTATGGGTACGGCGTAGTGATTATGATTGATAGTTGCGTAACCATGGTAGGTAGAACTTTCAGTAGAAACCTATGGTGTAACCAAAATGATGGGGTTATGCCGTAGCTATTTTTGAAAGGAAATTTTAGGATTAGGTGTTGACAAGGACTATGGCATAACCAGTGAATAGGGTTACGTTGAAAGTTGTTATCAGTAGGATTCTACGGCATAATCTGTAAGTAGGTTACGCCATAACTTTTGTTTGAATTACAATATAATAAAGTATTTGGTGTGTTTTTATGCAGGAAACAACCCTATGGATTGGTTGAGGATTAATGACCCTACGTACACAGCTGCAAAAAATGTAGGGAATGCGGGCAAGAACTTCAACTACTGCTACAGAAGGAAATTGAGGGGCCCGAAGCCCTTAACTTTATTGAGTTTGAAACTGTAACCATGGGGATGCCGCCAAGGCATTGAAAACGTTTTGCAAGGTCACATATGAAGACGAGAATGGGAAGTTTACTTGTTGGGCTTGGTTGAGATTGTTTAAGATTAATGAGTCGGTGATTCACGAGTATGTAAGGGAGTTTTTGGCCACTATGCATTTTAGGGATCACATTTCTGCCATAAACGAAGATGGGGTACTCACCTTTCAACTTGGATGGGTGAGAAGGTCATTGAGTATGAGGGATTTTATTTTGGCTATGGGATTGTACACTATGAGGGAACTAAACTCGAACACATTTGTTGAGTTTTATATTGCCTGTAGAAGAGCCAAACCCCAAAACTACAACCCCAGAATCTACTTTGACTTAATGTCAACTGCTGTGAACTATGATACCTTCAGCCCACCCTCCTACAACACCATAAGGAGCCCACTCCGCTATTTGGTTCACAGGCTTCTTCCTATTTCTATTTCTAGTAGACACTCTGGTAGAGAGAAGGATACATTTAGTGACATTTATAAGCTGCATGAGTGCATGGTATGGATGGTGGTGATCCGATTGATGTCCCTTGGCACGTGTCCAAGTTTATGTCTGGTGGAGCCAATAGGTTCCAGAAGAGGAGGAGTGATGCGTGGGAATCGCAACAGGCTTTACCTCTCGAGGGATCTCGAGAAGCTTACAACCCCCACCAGGCAGTGTACCTGATCGTTGTAGTATAGTATAGTGACAAGTACCGGGGGATTGATCGTTCAGCTAGGAATAGTGTCGTTAGGATTGAAATTAATCTAACTAGGTCTAAAGGTGAAGGATGATTCTTTTTGTATTTTTATATTTTATGAAAAGCAAGTAAAAATCTCGGGTTTTGGGAGAGTGGGCGGAATTAGTTGCTAATCAACTAACCCAAAAGCTACTATTTAAACTAATTAACAAGAAAACTAAACTAAGGTTCTACAAGATAAGTGAAGCATGTCTACCCATGATATGTTACTCCTTGCTAGCTATCCAATCCTACCTATTGAATTGTAACCTTGTTTTAATTGACGGGTTGTATTCCTTAATACCATTCATGGGGTGGCATACATAACTCCCCAATTCTATGAGCTCTTATCTCCTCCTACACCATGACCCAGCACAACTATAGGGATTGTAAACAGTGGCTCATGCATTAAATATAACCAATAAAGACCTAGTACGCCTCGGTTCATGTTTCTTAAGACGTTCAAGCATGTTACCATTTGGAGATCTGCCAGTTTTCTTAAGCCTAACATATAAATCATTCAATCAAAACAAGAATCAATAGGAAGCAAGGATTATAAACTAAACCAACTAGATCTATTGAAGTTGTCACGCCTTAATTGATGGAGATAGACACAACATCAACAAGAAATCAATGAGATCTAATCAATTATATACAAGTTTCACATAATCATAAGTAGACACAAGGTGAATTAGCAAAACATAATCAAAAAAAGACAATCAACAAGAATAATGAAAGACATAGTTGAGATAGAATCATCAAACCAATACATGATGTTTATGGAGTGATTGAAACCCTCTAAGTTGCTGGAAAAACACCCACCTAAACCCAGGAATCGACTTTAGGATTTAGGGCTTACAAAAAGTGAAGTTATGATGTTATATTTATAGGCATGTTTTCTGTCGGCAAGGCTTGACGGCGTCAGCCCGTTCTCTTGACGCCGTCATGACCATTTTTTCACCAAATTGTAGATCTCTTCGTCCTCTTCGTCTGGGCTTTTGAATCACCTCAATCCGAGTTCGTATGCAAAAGTTATGACCAAAACAATATCAGCTACTCCGCGCGCAAGTTTTGACAAGTTAACACGTGACGGCCTTGGGTGACGCCTTCACATGCTCTCTGGGCCGTCACCACTTTTACTCTTGACGCCGTCACCAAAATGCTCTTGACGCCGTCATCAACTACGGATTTTAATTCTTGGGGTTTTGACGCCGTCAAGAAAAACTCTTGACGCCTTCATGTACTGTTCCCAGCATGGAAAATTGAGACTTTGCCGTTTTCTTCACTTTTATGCTCCAAAAACGTCCAAAATGGCTTCTTTTCCAGAATTCACTCTCCAAGTACCTAAAATCACAAAAGGAACGATTTAGGGCAATATTTAATCAAATAAATTCGGATTCGGGCTTAAATGACCCCCTAACAACGGATCATTTTTCGCCTCATCATATATCCCTACACTTGGGATTTGCTTGTCCTCAAGCAAATGAGCTTTTCCACCAATCAAAATACAAGTTAGGGGTCATTTAACACTAATATAAAAGTAATTACAACAGATGATTGTTCCACCTTAGTCAAAACAAGCACGGAAATTATACACTAGCACCTCACATTAAGTATTTGGATACTCTCATCTCTCGGGTGTTGTAAATTTATATGTCATAATTGGAAATGGAGAAATATCACTCTCTACCTGTCATAGCAAATAGATTACCATAGGCTTGGGAAAGGATCAAACCTCCACCACTTGGCGTAAGCACCTAGGATAAACTATCAAAGAGGTCTTTTAAAGGGTTATAACGTTAGGTGTAGGGGATATAGAAAACACGGTTTTGTTGGATAAACGAATATTTTACTGGTGGCAAGTCAATTGTCTTAGTTAACTACATGTACAATGAGGCGTTGCTAAGCCAAGACTCGACTCAACTTAAACTAACTACGACTCTTTTTGGATTTTTTTTTCAAGACACTATTTGACTTAAACATAAATAAAAGAAACGGATGGTAGCCCGTATGTTTTTCTCTTTTCTTTTTCTTCTTTTTTTTTTCTTTTTTTTCTATTTTTTTTTTTTTTTTTTTTTTTTTTTTTTTTTTTTTTTTGCATACACTCTTACTCTACCATCCAAAACAATACATCAAAGGGAGCTCGTTTCCTCCCAACACTTGAGCTTTTACATACTTTACAATCAACTATTCTAATGACTCGAATCAAGATAATCAAAACACTTGGAGTACTTTTAAATATTAATGCACATATGGGGGTAATAATTGACATCATCCCCATTACTCCATTACAATAGTACTTTACCCATGAGTCTCAATCGTCCCAAAACAATATGTACAAGATATGATTCGACTTAGCAACCATGTAACCAATTAGACAACTAACAAAGGGTTTAAACAATTAACAATAATGCACTAAAGATGAGTGCATACAAGGAAGGCTAAGGCGATTTGGTTGCACATTTGGGGTGGATTGTAAACAAATTCTTCCTTTAAGTAAAATGCTTAAAGTTAGAAACGAAAAGATAGGCTCGGAGGGGTGTACTAGGGGTATCGTGTACTAAAAATGAGTACAACGCAAAGGTGTGGGAGAATTACTTGACCTATGAAGTCAATGTAATTATATTACAGGTGTAGGACAAGGGTTATCCTAATGCCTCTTATCATGTAGTAAATCCTAACTACACGAATGTAGTCTCACTAGCGGTCTCGGGATGCATCGCTAACGCAAGTTCTAGAATCTAAACGCTACCGGTACACTCATAAGCACCAACAATGAATGCTTTTTCCTAAAGATCTAAGGGCGAACCTCACATATTTAGGGTGGAAATTTTTGAGTGGTATGGTTTTTGTGCTAGTCATACAACTCCTATCCATGAGACGCTTATTAAGACTAAAGTTTCACTCCTACATGTTGCAAAAAATTTTAAATTTGGTGCTAAAATTGCCCTAACAAATATTTCTCTCAGTTTTATTACACATTCACTATTAAACAAAACAAAAACCAAGTGGAGTAATAGTTTCTAATATACCCTCCCTACACTTAAACCGAACATTGTCCCAAATGTTCTAGATAAAAGATGTAAATGTAAATAAATAAGAATGAAAGAAACTAATACTCCCCTGATTCGTTCACCGTGGATAACGTGACAACATGGTTAAATCCACCTCCAAGAAGACGAACGTTGAAAGCTTCCCTCCAGAAATATAAATCATCTTCCTGTCCTGTAATCAACAAACACAAAAACCAAACCATCAAACCGAACAAAAATCACAACTAGATGTAATTCCAGACTTAGAAATAGAAACAAGACAAAGCAACAAAAGGATAGGATACTTGTGGAATGAATTACAAATAGGAACTCATAAAACATATCCACAATTATTGACACACAAACAAGATAAAATATATGCTAATCATGAATTGTGAAGTTTTCATGTTCGAATTTAGTTCTTTTTAACAAGATATAAATTTCCCTACACTTATCTTTTTGTAAAATACCTTTATATGCAATTAAGACGAGGTTAAAAAACAAAATAAAGCATTTTCACAAATTATTCGAAACATGAAAATTAAACAACTATGATTAAGCATATATGACACAAACAAACAAATAAAATAAAAACATCAAACAATTAAAAACATGGGTTGGGTTGCCTCCCAACAAGCGCTTGTTTTTGTTCAAGTCACGAGCCTGACTCTACCCTTATTTAATGGAAATAGGGGAGGTTTTCCCTACACTTAGGATTAAGTGTGGGTGGAAGTAGTGATACACACCCTTAGGGTGGAAATATGCCACATGAGGTGAAGGGGGTGAGTGAATGGCTTCCTTCATCCTAAAACTACCCGGATAATATAGGTTGATGGGTGGGTCGGTTCCTCTTTTGTCTCCTAGAAATAAATCTAAGGATGGGAATTTGTGTAAAGGTTGAGGTTCCGGTTCATCAACATTAGGAAATTCCCTAGAACTAGGAGTAAGGTTATCACTACAAGTGTTCAAACCTATATCCTCTAGTGGTGCTTGGTCCAAGGGTTCTACCTCAATTGGGGTTCCTATAGTCTCTTCTACTTCTTCCGGGTAAGTCACGGGCGGTGTATGTGCCTCAAATAATGGTAGGACTTGTGGGGTACTTTGTAGGCTTGGATTATCCACCTCATCCTCCATTGTACCTAGATTACCTATATGTTTGTTTTGTACTATGATATTAGGTGCCATCCAACTAGGTATCTCAACATGAGTATATTCATCCCCCAACAAACTTGTTTCAGGATCCTTCAAACTTGTTGTCAAGTGATTTGTTATGTTGTTTGTCGGGTTGTCTAATCTATAATAATATTGGGCACAATCATCTATGGCATCCCATGCTTCTTCAGCATTTAATTCCCTAAAGTCCCCATTGGCAAAATCCTCAATGCACATTTGGTCATATCGGTTAACACGATAGTAAAAGGTCTGGGTTAGGGATGCTAAAGCGAAACTATGATGAGGGACTATTCGGAGTAAATTTTTAAAATGAGTCCATGCATCATATATGGGTTCATCTCGATATTGTTTGAACATCAAGATGTCATTAGGGTAGAATGGGTTTCGTGGTCGGTAGTATGGTGGATTCGCATTCTCCATAATGGTGAACGGAAGAGTCAATGGAAAGGTTTCTATGAACAAATGCACAAAGAAAAGATAGACTACAAGAAAGCTAATAAAAAGAAAATAAAAATCTCACTAAAAAGGAATCTAATGAGTAGACCTAATAAAAATCAAATTCAACCTAAACAATAACTATTCCCCGGGCTGCGGCGCCAAAAACTTGATGCGTGGGAATCGCAACAGGCTTTACCTCTCGAGGGATCTCGAGAAGCTTACAACCCCCACCAGGCAGTGTACCTGATCGTTGTAGTATAGTATAGTGACAAGTACCGGGGGATTGATCGTTCAGCTAGGAATAGTATCGTTAGGATTGAAATTAATCTAACTAGGTCTAAAGGTGAAGGATGATTCTTTTTGTATTTTTATATTTTATGAGAAGCAAGTAAAAATCTTGGGTTTTGGGAGAGTGGGCGGAATTAGTTGCTAATCAACTAACCCAAAAGCTACTATTTAAACTATGGATGAGAGGATTGAGGATAAGCAGAGAGACATATCCCATTTGTTGGCGGATGTGGATGGCATAACCACAGTGATGTTGGGTATGAACATCCAATATGATGGTTTATATGGTTAGTTTAGACATATGCAGCAGGAGCAGCAGAGGTACTATGCATGGAATGCGGACAGGACGAGCCAGATGCTTCAACACATGCACCTTGACCACCCCCACTTCAATGGACCACCTTATGTCTACGTGCCCTATATGCCTAATCTTGGGGTCCAGCAGGGGGTCACTTTCATGTCTGCTCAGTAATTATTCCCAGGAACCACCTCAGCCACCATCTTCGATCCTTTTGGCCTATTCTCCAGCATGCCCTTCACTTCCCAACATGGGAACTCTATGGATGAGGAGTGATGATGTAGGGATTTCGAACCTCACAAGTATTTTTACAATCCTCCTAGGCAGTGTACCTAACCGTTGCAGTGTAGTATAGGCAAGACTCGGGAGATTGATCGTTCTCTAGAGGAATAATATATGTAAAGGCCGAAGTGTATGTCGAGATAAATCTAAAGGTGAGGGATGAGTCTTTTTGTATTTTTATATTTTATGAAAAGCAAAGTAAAATCTCAGGGTTTGGAAAATTGGGTGGTTTAACTACTAATTAATTAAACCAAATTAAACTACTACTAAACTGAAGCAATAAAAGTAAATTAGGGTTCTACAAGGGAAGTGAAGCGTATCTACTTATGATGTATTACTCCTTGCTAGCTATCCGATTCTACCTACTGAATTATCACATCCTTGTTTTAATTGGCGCGTTGTATTCCTTAATATTAGTCGTAGGGAGGTGCTGAAGTCCCTAACTCTATGAGTGTATAAGTCTCCTTTAGAAAATCCTAGATCTACAAGTGACAATTAAGTCATCTCCTTAGGATCTCCTAAT
This sequence comes from Artemisia argyi, assembly GCA_030686995.1. Classification (NCBI taxonomy): domain Eukaryota; kingdom Viridiplantae; phylum Streptophyta; class Magnoliopsida; order Asterales; family Asteraceae; genus Artemisia; species Artemisia argyi. Next base: position 108,990,402 of record CM060685.1, read on the forward strand.
ATCTACAAGCCACACCTCACGCAATAAATACAACGAATAAAACTACTAGTGCACTCTAGGGTACAAAGGCGTTGGTTTCGACGTTCAAGCTAGTTACATATAAGAATTAAGTCAGTTTTCCTACTATAAGGCAAATCAACCAATTAAACAAGAGACAATAGGATGCAAGAATTATAAACTAAATCAACTAGACTTATTGAGTTTGTCACAAAAAAAATATATATCTAATTAATTATAAACAAGTTTCATACAATCATAAGTAAACACTAGGTGAATTAGCCTAGCATAATCAATGAAGAGAAAGCAAAAATAATGATAATTGAAGACATAAAATAAGATTGAATCGATAAACAAACCATTACAAGATGTTTATAGAGTGATTAAGACCCTCTAAGTTGCTGGAAAAACACCTACCTAAACCCTAGAATTGGACTTAGGTTTTCGGACTTAAAAAAAGTGAAGTTATGATGTTCTATTTACAGGAGATATTGCTATCGGTTCGTCGTGACCCCTTCTGCCCTAACAAGTGATGGGGTCAGAGTAGGGGGTCGCTTGTAAATCTGGAATTTTCATAATCTTTAGCCTTCAAGTGGCGGCTTCACTTTACAAGTGTAACGCCGTCATCCCGCCGCAACTAGGGTTTCTTCTTGTGCAAATCGTCATTGTGACGGCGTCGGTTATGATCTCTGACACCGTCATGAAAAGTGCTGACGCCGTCCCTTTATATATCTTATGGGTCGTCTCTTATTAACTTTGTAGGTGACTTTGGTCTTCCAAATACACCTGACGTCGTCAGGTTCTAGTATCTTCAGATTCTTCTGAGGCGTCACTTGTTAATTGTCCACCAAAAATCCATCTTCACTAACAAGTAACGGCATCACTTGGTGGAGTGTGACGCCGTCAACACTCTTTTCATGACAGATTTTGAGACTTGGACGTTTTTTGCACTTTTCTTGTCGATTTAAGCCCAAAACATGCCGATTTTCAGATTTCCGTCCCAAGTACGTAAGATGCAAAAAAAACAAACAATTTAGGGCAATATTTGATCATATTAATACGACTTTTATGACTAAATGACCCCTTAAAAAGATATCAAATAAATCCTTATCAAATATCCCTACACTTGGTATTTGCTTGTCCCCAAACAAATATGCTTTTATCCTAATCAAAATACAAGTTAGGGGTCATTTAACATTAATATAAAAGTAATTACAACATACAATCGTTCCACGTTAGTCGTAATAAGCACAAAAATTATATAGTAGCACCTCACATAAAGTGTTTGGATTCTCACATCTCTCGAGTGTATAAAGTTATATAATATATGGAAACGGGAAAATAAAACACTCTCTACCTGTCATAGCACATAGATTACCATAGGCTTGAGAACGGATCAAACCTCCACCACTTTGGCTTAAGCACCTAAGATAAACTTTTAAAGGGTTGTCACGTTATGTGTAAGGGTATGGAAAAACATTGTTTTGTTGGATATAGGGAATTTTACCGGTGGCAAGTCAATCATCTAAGTCAATTACATGTGCAATGAGGCGTTGCTAAGCCAAGACTTGACACGACTCGCTAACTACTAACTCTTTTTGTATTTTTCAAGACACTATTCTTGACTTAATCAAAAAGAAAGAAAACATGGTGGTAATCCGTATGTTTTTTCTTTCTTTATCTTCTTTTTTTTACTTTTTCATTTTTTTTTTCCTATTTCCATTTTTTTTTTTTCAACACTCTTGCCCTACCATCCAAAATAATACATTATTACAAAGGGATTTCTTACATTCTCCCTACACTTGAACTTTTACATAGATAAAAACTAACTAACAACCCGAATTAAGAAAATCAAAACACGTAGAGTAGTTTAAACATTTACGCACATATGGGGGTCATAACATTAACATTATTCCCCATTACT